>CM028134.1:903782500-908582500 GCA_016271365.2 Neoceratodus forsteri | reverse complement strand
CATCCTTCTTTGCTCCAGCACATTCCTTCCTTTCCACTCATCATTCAAAGACTTCATCAGATGTGGGACTCATCTGTCTCAACTCAGTTACTCTTGGTACTTGGCTTCGTTTCTTGGCTTTCCATGGATCATCCTCTAGTGACTTGCTATAGCCTTCCTGCAGTCTGCTGCCATTTGCTGAGGAGCTGACCTGGTCCTGTTCCTTCCTGCACTGTATTTCATCAGACTTCTCCTAGGCCATCTCCTTCCCCAGATCATTCCTTCAGTCCGTTAGGATTCACTCCAGACCTTTCTTCCATTTTGGATAACTGCCTTTTCATCTCCACCTTGTAGGCTTGGGGCTTTGTCTTCTTTGCTGTGGCTCTTTGGGCATATTACTTATCTCCAGCCAGTATTTCTATCCGGTCAACTACTCCTCCCATTTATCCTCCTCATACTCCTACTCTGGCCATTCTAACAGCTCTCATCCACTACTCGATGGATTACTTGTTCATTACACCTGAGGAAACTACTTCTAGCAACATCCCTTGGATAAAATGCCTAATAGTCTCTTATATCATCATATAGTTTTCTGTATCACCCAATCAGTTCCACATGATCATACCTGGAATCCCATTCAACTGGACAATAGAAAGAACTCATTCATCTCTCTTGGATACTCTCTATGAATCCTGCCTATTCAATATTTGTGGCTTCACTGTTTACCATGTCTCACAGGCTATCCTCATACATGGAAAGGACTTAAATTCTTCTGTTAAGCTCCGACTCTGTAACCATTATTTTTGCTACGGATACCAGGAATTGCAAGATAACTCATACCACTATGGACATCATCCGTTTTACCTTCTGTAGCCTCTCCTACCAACATCGACTCTGTTGACATGTTACTCAACTCCTACTTTTTCAATAGCTATTGCTTGTCTTAAAACATTCTCAGCTGCCTTCCCAGAACTTCCATCATTGGACCTCCCACACCTAGCTGCTTTACTAACATCATGCTATCCAAACCACTTTTTTCTAGCTCCAGGACATCACCAGATCTCATACAATCATCTGCATTTCTTCATCTTATTATTAGCAATTGAGTTAGCTGCCCCTCCAGTGGTCCTTCTAGTATATCCTTCATAATTGTCTCCATTGCTCCCTCCAGTGAAGACTTCACTGAGAACAGTTTCCTCCGATTCTCAATCCAGAAACCACAGCCATTACAGAGAATTCACTATCCCAGTCTTGCCTCTCAACAAGTCTCACTCAACCATAGCAGTAGGCTCCTCTGGCATTCCACACTACTAGACCTCACTACCAACCCAGCCTATAGACTCTTCCATATGTCAGCATTCCAGGCTTCCCTCAAGTATTCAGGCATCGGATTACCTGTAAACCTAACCAGCCATAGCCACCTCAATGCATCTCATGGATGATTATGTTCAGAAATACCCATATTTACTTCAGCCAGCAGACCAGCACAACATGTACAAGTATAGTTATGACATCAATGCCCAAATAAGCTATCCAATTCCTTGTGCTGAACTTCCACTCATCCTCTCTCTCTCTATATATATATATCTATATCTATATATATATATATATATATATATATTCAACTACCATCTGGACTGCATAAGCCAATCTTCCTATATTTGTCTACAAATCACTTATGGCATTTCTCCTATCAGGCTCTCAAGAGACTCTGCTCGACTCCTTCTTCCACTTCATGGGTGCTTAATTTGCAACTATCGCTCACTACTGAGTTCCTTACCTCCAGACTTTACATGACTGTCAAACATCCCACAAGTTGGATCATTCACCTATGACCTCAAAAATCATCCCACTTCCCTCTGTTCACTGTCTGAGAGCTTATGAATCAAATCATGCTCTTCCTGCTCATTGCATCCCCGTAATCCCTTTGGACAATCATCCATCATTACCATAGAAATCTGGATGTCATTCACCCTTCTTTGACTGGCTCTGCTTCACACTCAGGATTCTATTACTCCTTCAGAAAAGACCTATTACTTCTTCAACCTCAGGATCGTCTTCCAAACTACATCATCATCCATTGATCGAGGATGGACTATCATCTCTCCAAGAAGCTCACATTTCTCAAAACTAGCTATGGTTATTAGAATCTAGGTCCTTCTCCTCTTAGTATGCCCAGAGGACAGGCAGACCAATAGCCATAGATCCTCAGAGGTTTTCTCCACCTGAGGATTTTTCCTCTCCTGAGTGCCAGTGGTCATACTGTCTGTGAGTTGGAGGAGGTATCTTTTTGGGCCTTCTATTCCCTACAAATTCCTATCTACATACCTACTACTCAAGGGTGGGAAAAGAGTACAGCCACAAAAAGTACTACATGTTACACAGGCACTAATACCCCATTGCTACTCCCCAAACATTGAATCACTTTTTTTGTGGATTTACTCATGGTTCTACTTCACCAACCAATGCTTCCAAATAAGTTCATTTTTCTCACTGAAAAAGTTTTATTTCTTCAAAAAAGTGCCAAAGAGATGAGGCCCCCACTAGCATGTCCATTCTGGAGCACTGCTGACTGTGCCTCCTCCAAGTACAGTATAACATATAATGAACTATGACATACTGAAATGAGTAGTACACATATCAGCACATCACAATGTCTAAGGTGCACATTGAAATGATTATAACATAGACTGAAATTTGTGCAAAACATACCAGGGTGAGACTAATACATATCAAAAGGCACAAGATAATGGTGACCAATCACAATGCAGTTCAAAAACTGCATAGAAATGTGCTTTAAAATTCTGTGTACCTTTCAGCTGAGCAGCAGTACAGCAGCTTTACAACTGCATTTAATATTCAGCTATAGCCATGTAGAGTGGTTAATTTATTTTAGCACTAAAATAGTGTACATAAAATGCAGAATCAAAGCAGAAACACAGAGTGAATAATAATGGATTATGACATGATAATAGCCACCATGCAATAGCATGCTGTAACTGCAGCCCTTGGACAAATATTTTATGCAAATTAGTTGTGTTACCAATTCCTTTGATTAGAAAAAAAAAATAAAACTTACTGATAGAAGAAAAAGCCTACATTTTATGCTTATATTAGCAATTTTCTTCTTCTAGCCAACCCTACTGACAGATTAATTTTTGCAATCATGAGAAAGCCTAATTAGCATCCGTGACTTAAGTGAGGCAGCCTAATTTTGAGATCAGAGACCCAAAGCAGGTGCCACAACCATGATTTAAGAAATAATAATTAGAAAGGTTAATGCTACTGTGAAAGACACCACTGAAACATGATATTTGTGAACTGTTTTGGAAAAAGCTAATAAAAGACTTCAGTTTGCCTTATTTAAAAGCAAGATATTTAATCCTTCTCCAGTAGCATTATTGAAAAATCTGAAAAAAATATTTCCTACAGTATGTCCAACTCCAAGCCCTGCAGGTGCCAGCAATACACTCTCTCTTGCATTGTTCTGCACAAAGAATACAGGTTACATTTGGAGCTGAAATGCCATGACTGTATTTTATTATCACCATTTTCCCCTTTTTGGTTTCCCCAGTCCTCAGCCTCAATGATTACCACAATTGTACCATTCCTCCAGCTGAGAAGGCAGGTGAGCCTCTGCCTTACCAGTCAATATCAGTACTGCATGTGCTTGCCAGTAGGGGGTGTACAAATATCAGACAGCCTGCACCCACTCACCCTCCTGGCATGTCAAGTGCTTCACCTTTACAATGCATCTGGCTGCCAGCCAGCCTAAGTATGGGGTTCTGGGATAACTTAATTTTTTCTTGCTTTAGGACAGTTGTGCTAATATTTTCTCACAAACATGCAATTATAAGTGAAGCATACAGCGCTTTTCTATTTTCAGTAGGCCTCATTGTATGCTTTTAATGCCAGAAAGTAGTGTACTATATGTACCTCCACTGAGCTCATCTTTTATACAAAGCGAAATATTTTTATATATATACACACACATATATATATATATATATATATATATATATATTATATATACACATGTATATATATATATATATATATATATTATATATATATATATATATATATATATATATATATACAGAGAGAGAGAGAGAGAGATTCATTACAAACTCTTAATGCATCAGTTAGGTTGTTCTCAGCGACAAAAGCGTGAAATTCAACGTTAGGGTTACAACCCCACCCCCATTCCCCCATCCTCAAAACCCTAACTCCATATTCCACCCACACACATGCAAGCAGGGGAAGGGCCAAGGCAACACAACCAATCAGAAACAACCAGCATCACATAACAGAAGTAACATAGAATTCTCTAAATGTAGTACAAGACACATCCATCATCATGGTCCAGCAACTGCTGCCATCAGAGTGCCTTGGGGGTGCACATGCATTCTAAACAACCATGGGAGATGGCCCACATTAAGTATTCTTCTGTTACAAACATCAATAACAAGATTTAAGCAGATGCCTTTATTTCAATTGTTAAGAAATAATGAAACACACAGTATGTTATCTATAGATACCTATAATGGAAATAAGAGTTTGGGTAACCCTAGCAACAGTCATTGGATGGTTGCATATTTTTTTTCAGATGGAGTGAGTCAGTCCTAGTAACAAATTGTAGTAACAATAAAAGTAATGTTTTGTAGCATAGTTTACAAGCAACATGTGACAGCAACAGTTGTAACATTCAAAGCTAACCATAACATGCTGCTAATGAGTATTTTCAGGTAACGCAGCAGTATAACAGCATGTGATGGTGCTAGTTTCATACCTGAGCAGTATCTGAAAAGTGCTATGTATGTGTTAGTTTTATCTTTCCTGCTACCACATGCTATGTGGTAGCAGCGATACCTGCAGTGAGCCAATTGTTAAATTATGACACATAAAAATCAATATTTAGAAAATGTGTACAGACTGAGTTTCACTGTATGAAAAATGTATGCCAGCTGTAATGTGTTATCATACTGTGCTTGCAGTATAGAGTTGATCATACTGCATTTGTTTTTCATTACATTGTGTTATGTGAAATGAGTACAGTGTACTGATTATTGTGCTTACAGATGTGACTGACTTGCATAGTGTCTTACAATCTCTCATGTGTCTTGCATGTGTGTGGGGGGGGTGGGGGAATGTGGAGTTATGGTTTTGAGAATGGGGCGTGGAGGTGGGGTGGTAACCCTACCTTTGAATTTCCACACTTTTGTCACTGTGGAAACAACCCTAACTGATGCATTAATGGAGTTTTTTGCAATGAATTTCTCTTCTTTTGAGAAAGTATAATGTAAGTGGTATGTGTTAGTGGGAGTGTGGGCCCTCTGGGCCCTGTGCTTCCTTTACATTGTCCATTTTTGTGCACAATGGTATGCATATGTGGGAGCGTGGTCCCACTGGGCCCTGCGCTCCCACTCACACTTGAGTATAGTGCCATACAGCAGCCCTATAGGGCAACAAACTCTTGTAACAGTAATGTGCCAATATCTCGGAAACTGTAGCAGCTAAAAAAAAATTCAAATGTCTTTATAATCATGACAGGGAGATGTCTATGTGATATGGATTGAGCACATCCATATCTCACATTGTTTCTGAGATACAGGCACTGAAAAGCACTGGAAAGGCACCCTTGGATCCCTTCAAACATGTTTTTGCCAATATATCTGTAACTGTAGGAAGTAGGAAAAAAATTCCACTGCAGTGTCATTTATGATTTCAAACTTGTTTCAGCAGCTTAGCTCACCTAAGATGAGCTAAGCTGCCAATGCTTTAAAACTCCATTATCTAAACCGTTTTCGAGATACGGGCACTGACATGCATAATAGGTGTTGCAATGTTATCCTATGGAAAATTTCTCAGCTTTGGAATGCTGTAACTTTGGGTCCCTTGAGTGTTTTGGCACCAAACCACAAAAAGGCACATCGGTGTGACCAGGGCTTGCCACCCTGCAAATTTCAACTCGAAAGACCAAACTGTTTTGTTGCAGGAGGATGGCAAAGATTTGTAGTTATTTTGCAAATACTTTCACAAAATACTTTAGCAAATCACAAAAGTTTTGCAAAATAAATCATGAAACTTTCACATTTGTGAAAGTATTTTGTGAAAGTACTTTTTCCTTGAAGTTGGAAAAGGCATTTCTGGGGGGTTCAACCCCCCCCAAAAAAAACAAAGATAGGGCTAGCATCCTCAGGACCCCACAAGGTAAACACAACAGTCAGTGTTTACCTAGAGGGTCCCAATTTAAAATGCCAGGCATTTTTCTGTGTCACTAACTGAAAACAAGATGGTGGAATCACAAAAGTAACAGGGCCATTTGCGAAAGTAAAAATGTCATTTGCGAAACTTTCATGATGCTCAGCTAATTTTCCCCATTGACTGTTATGTGAAATTTGTTTTTTGAATAACTTTTGAACAGTTTAATACTTTTTCACCAAATTTTCGAAAGGCATATCGGTGACCAAGACTGCAAAGAAACATGCAAAAAGTCCTTTTTTGTGTTGTTTGGCATTCTGTAGATCCGCAACCATACATCTGACTGTAACGCAACTGATCAGATACAGAGATCTATGGTACCAGACTGCGCATGCAAAATTTCAGGCAAATCCATCATACAGTGGCAAAGTTATTAAGGTGCAAATTTTGAGGTTTAACATTAAAGTGCTTACTCAACCCTAACTATAGTGGCACTACTGTACCACTATAATATATATATATATATATATATATATATATATTCATTGCAAAAAATTCCATTAATACAGCACTTAGGATTCCTATTACAGTGACAAAAGTATGGAAATTCAGTGTTAGGGTTCCTACCCCTTCCACTCCCCCACCCTCCACACACCAACAGGTGTTGGGGTGTGCCTTGGGGTCATTGGTAATAATTCTCACCCCATTCTCCTATACTGCACCATCTCAGCTTCCTTATACATGGAACGGGGTTAGAGTTAGGGCTGATGACACCAAGGCACACCCTGATGCATGTTGGTGTGTGGAGGGTGGGCGGTGGGATGGGGTAGTAGGGTTAGGAACCCTAAGACTGAATGTCCACACTTTTGTCACTGTAATATGAATCCTAACTGATGCATTACCTGAGTTTTTTGTAATGAATATCCTTAGTTTTTGAGATAGTATAATAGTGTCCTTATTTTACTGTGCGAGCACAGGGTCCTTTGGGCCCTGCTCTCCAACCCCTCTGTAGATGCGCATATGTATGTAGATGTGGAAGAGTAGGGCCCTCTGGACTCTGCGCTTTTGAACAACAGTAGCCAAATTGTCAGCATAGGCATCTTATTACCACATCTCATGTACCCCAGTACAGAGAAATTGTGAAATGCAAGGCAAAACTTAATAATGCACAACTGCAATGCCATTCTTTGCCACAGGTGTGAAAACACATTTTGGTCAGGAACTGAAAAATGACAGCTGTACTTTTCATGAGGTGGTGTGAAAAAATGGCTGTGTTGAAAATTGACATTAAAATATTGAAAAGTACAAACGTTATGCACGTTCATTGAATTAAGTCAACGGACACACGTAACTCAGGTATTTTTAGGAATGTTTTCACCAAATTTTCAGCATGGCCTTTTGGGGACCCCACCTCATGAACACTGGCACTGCTATGTCATTAATCAGTCCTTAAAGGTGATTTCACACTGCGTATGTGCCATTCTGTGCCACAGGAGCAAAAACATGTTTCAGGCAGGGTATGAAAAATGACAGCTATACTGTTCATGATGTGGTGTGAAATAATGGCAGTGTTCAAAATTTGGAGTTAAAATATAAAACAATGCCAAAGTTACATGCATGTGTATCGAAATTTTGTCAACTGCACATAACATTGGTGTTTTTTGGTATTTTTGCACCAAATTTTCAACATTGGTTTTTGGGACCCCACCTCATGAGCACTGGCACTGTTATTTTGTTAACTGGTTGCAAAAGGTGATTTTGTGCAGTGACCATGAAATCACCTTTTAGGACCGAGTAATGAAATGACAGCACCAGTGTTCATGAGATGGGGTCCCAAAAGGCCCATGTTGAAAATGTGGTGAAAATATACTGAGAAATATCTGAGATATCAATATAAGTTCAAACATTCCTGCACTTTAGGATCAAAAAGTAGGATCATACTTCGTATTTCGGCATACAAAGCAAGATCCTACTTTGTACGGCTCAAGAAGTAGGATCCTATTTTGTATGGTTCACAAAGTAGGATCCTACTTTGTATCTCAGCATATGAAGAAGTATCCTACTTTGTATGATGCCAGTATGAACAAAGAATTGAAATGCTAAATAAAACACATTGTAAGGGCATTTTTCAAGCAGTAAAGTGCAGAATGCACATAAGGGGTCCCAATAAGCAAGCTACATGTGTTGGTTCCTCCCCAGAATATCATTTTGGAAGGTTTCCAAATTTGAATTTTTCAGGCAAAGCTGAAAACAAGACGGTGGCCATACGAAGTATGAATTTTCCCAAATTAAGCAGGATTCCTACTTCATTTCATACAGCTATCTTGAAGTGCTTCCTGAGCATGCTTAGAAATTATTTTTTCACATTTTTAAATTGGTATAACTTGAAAACTGCTTATTATTATTTTTTCACCAGACTAGCGAAAGGCACATCTGTGTGGTAGTCCCTTTCTGCCCTGAAAATATCAGATGCCAAAACCAAACCATCTGGGATGTAGACAAGTTCAAAGAAAAATCCCAGCAAAGTCAATGAGTGAAAACATGTTTTTTTCACTTCTCCGTAACTCAGACACAGCATATTTGACTGGAACATAACTTGCCACATCATGAGATCTGCACTACAGGACAGCGCATACCAATTATTTGCAGATCCATTGAATGATTGCAAAGTTATTAAAGTGCAAAATTTTGAGTGTAGCATTGAACTGCCTACTCAACCCTAACTATAGTGATGTGACCATGCCCCTATTATATATATATATATACACACACAGTAAATATATATATATATATATATATATATATATATATACTGTTCAACCATCCAGAGCATGACTGCATGCCCTGTAGTGGGTTATGTTTCTTATTAAATGGCCAGAAATATTGAGGGGGGAGAAAAAATAGTCCCCGTCTGCACAAGTGAATGTTTCATTCATAGTATGTTATCTGGTTGATCCTGCCATAATTGTAACAAGTTCTAATTTATAGGTGAAGTTTATCTAGTTGATCCTGCCATGGATTTTTGTAGAAAAACTGATTGCAAACTGTATCTGGCTGATCCTGTGATTTTAGCCTGTCATACCCTTTAATCACTTTGACTTGTGTCCTTCTAGTGTAGCGTGCCCGAACAGTATTAATGTTGGTGAAAGGCATACAGCCACACATTTAAAATTACACATTTTGTCTTATAAAAGTATGTCAATTGTTTTTTTTAACTTCTATTTACTTAGAATTTTGTGAAGGAAGTGGCCAACTATACAGAGAGGAGGAGAATAAGAGAGTCAGCGGCTTTAGAAAGCAAGATGCAAGCTGAGCGAGTGTTGCTATAGACTGCATCTTGGTTGAAGAGCAATAAACTTGTTCTTAACTATAACAGAACCAAAACTATGCTCTTCACAGGGACACCCAGCAAGAATAGGTCAACCCCACTCAACATATACAATGCACCGAGTGCCCACTGGAGCAAGTAAAAACATTTAGATACCTGGAAATCATCTTGGACAATATCCTTTCATTCAAAGAACATGTGGACAACGTCGCACAGATTGGAAATAGGAAACTGGGAGCACTCTTCAGACAAAAGCTGAGCCTAACAGAGGAAGCAAAACATATGGCAGTATCCAGCTCAGTGCTCTCTTTCATCAATTACGGTCTCTCACTCTATGGGTCAGCCACTGACATGGTCTTAGATAGAGTCAGGATGCTGCTCAATAATGCATGTCACTTTGTAACTGGCTCACATAAATTCACACACACATGCAACCTATATGCCCTTACAAACTAACTCTCCTTCTCTGCCAGGCTCTGCTATCAAACAATCTTACTGGCCAAGATAGCACTTTTAGGCCTTAGACCACCTGCCATTAGCTTCCTTATCAGACCTGTCCACAGCACCTACACTATGCGGAGTATGACCCGGCAGGCCCTAGCAATCCCACCGCAAAGAACAAGCCTGGGTCAGTGCTCCTTTACTAACCAGGCTTCCGTGTGGCTAAATGATCTCCCTGCCGGCATGACCATGCTACCTAAGATCTCACAATGCAAATGGCCTCTCAGGGCTAATATTGCCCAGAACTCAGCTTGCAGCTGCCATGACCCTACCTGAACAGGGGTGGTATAAGCGTTTTCCTGATCAGTCTTTTGTTTACATGCTATTACCTGATCTTCCCACAAATGTGATAAAGTTGATATAATACAGTAGGTCACAGAATTACCCTACTTCCATATGGATTATTTATTGGTGTTAGAGTGTATCATACTTATCAAAAAATATCTATGTAACCATAAATAGCCCTGCAACAAGGCTCCACTAGAGATGACAAATTATGTATTGTTTATTGAATTTATAACCCTGTTGTTGTCTACTGTATTGTGTCTCATACAATGTGAAATCTTTGCAAACGAGCAATATTTGCTCAAAGGTTGTCTCCCACTATTTTCAAAAAACAGTAAACAAATATAAGCATACATCAAATACATTGAAAAATTGTGTGTGTGGGGGGGGGGTATTGAGAAGGACAATTCCTTAAAAATAGTTATTCCTGAAGTGATTTACAAGAAACTCCAACAGTCCCATTACTTTTTAAACTGTCAGCACACTGAACTCTGACTCTCAACAAAATAACAAACAAAATGTCTCTGGCAAATTTTCTACCAGTGTCATGAGATAAGTTATGCTCTGGCAGTGTCTTGAGAGAAGTTATTTAAGGGACACAGTCTGATTTATTGACTTTGTATTAAATATATATGTATGTGTGTGTGTACATATATATATATATATATATATATATGTATACTGTATGTATGTATATAATAAGGGCATGATAGCACCCTTATAGTTATGCTTGGTACAGCCTTTCAGTGTTAGATCTCAATTTGTGCACCTTAATAATTTTGGCATTTTGTAACTAAGTTGCCCACAAATTGGTATGTCCTGCATGTCATAAGACGTGGAAAGTTTCGTGATGGCAGCTTTTACGGTTTTTGAAATATAAAGTGGTCAAAAAGCTAAAAATTAATTCCCCCCCCCCCAGGGTAATATGGGATTTTTTGCTCTCACCTACAGCACACACAGAACGAAAATTTTCTCTGAAATCTTTATGGATGATGGTGTATGTGTTAAGGGTGTGCCTTTGGTTGGTTTGATGAAAAAATATATTACCATTTTTGAATTATAAAGATTTTTGTGATAGATGCAGGACAAGCATTGCGAACTGTATTTTGTAACTACAGTGCGAACGGTAATTAGAAAAAAACATTCAAACTGTATTTTGAAAATACTGTGCAAATGGTAATTAGAATAAAATATTTAAACTGTATTTTGCAAATACAGTACAAACTATTTTTAATTGTCTTTCAGTTTGAAATATTCTGCTGTGCGTTAGGTTTGTAATTAGTAGTGTAGACATGTGGTAACTGTAGGAAGCTTTATGATAGATGCAGGACAGGCAGTGTGAACTGTATTTTGTAAATACAGTGTGAACGGTAATTAGAAAAAACATTTGCACTGTATTTTGAAAATACAAAGTGAATGGTTATTAGAAAAAACTTTTGAACTGTATTTTGCAAATACAGTTCGAATGGTATTTTTAATTACCTTCCTGGTTAAAATGTTCTGCTGTACATAAGGCTTGTAATTATTAGTGTAGACATGTGGTAACTGTGGGATGTTTTGTGAAAGATGCAGGACAGACAGTGGGAACTGTATTTTGTAAATACAGTGTGAATGGTAATTAGAAAAAAAATTCAAACTGTATTTTGCAAATGCAGTTTGAATAGTATTTTTAATTACCTTTGAGTTTAAAATGTTCTCATGCTGTAAATGGGGCTTGTAATTAGTATTGTAGACATGTGGTAACTGTGGGAAGTATGTGTGCTCAGTTTAATGCAAAATTAAGTTTTAAGTGGTAAACGTTTGTATTTGTGATTTGGTTTATTCCATGGGTTTCTTGCTTAGAAAAAACATTCGAACTGTATTTTGTTGATACAGTTCAAATGGTAATTACAAAAAACATTCGAACTGTATTTTGAACATACCTTTCAAATGGTAATTAGAAAAAACATTCAAATTGAATATAAAAAATATGAAAATACAGTTCAAATGGTATTTTTAGAAATTTCCCATTAGATAACATTGTGGAGGTCATGTTACCTTTCAGAGCCTATAGCTCCAAAACGGTTCAAAATACAGATTTTTCACTAAACGCATGCTTAGTGCACCTTTAGGTGCACTAAGCATGCCTGCAGGTTGCCAGGCCATGATTACAACTGCGGTGGAATTTTTTCCCAATGTTCCTATGGTTGCTGAGATATTGCACCATTTGCATCACAAGGGTTACTTGGAATGTTTCTATACTTATAGGTAGATGGGAGCGCAAGGACCTCCATTATGCAATACTTGTCACAGGGAGATGAGGGTTCATTACAATGTTTGTACACTTATGGACAGATGGAAGCACAGGGCCCTCTGGGCCCTGCACTCCAACAAATGGATACCATTATGGAGTGATGGCAGCATGATGGGAGCTCAGGACCCAAAGGGCATTGCACTCACATATGGAGATGAGGGTTAAATACAATGTCTCTGCAGCTATGGTTACATAAGAGCACAGAGCCCAGAGGGCTGGGCCCTGTGCTCCCACATGAAGATCAGAGACAATTTCAATATGCGTGGGGCCCTGCACTCCCACAAACACCTATGGGTAAGATTATATTTTCTCAAAGAGAAGGGAAATACATTGCAAAAACCTCCATTAATGCATCAGTTAGGATTTCTATTACAGTGACGGAAGTCTGTAAATTCAATGTTAAGGTTACCAACCTAACCACCCAACCCCCTCTCACCCTTCACACACCAACAAGCATTGGGGTGTGTTTTGGAGTCATTGGGCCTAATTTTAACCCCATTCTCCTACACTGTACCATGTGAGCTTACTTACACATGGAATGGGGTGACAGCTGTGTTGTGTACTGATGTGTGTGAGCACATAAGAGCTGTCTCCTAAGCTCCTTATCTATCCTCAACTCATCCTTCCCCCACATTTAACTCTGCTCATGCACCTGCCCCCAATCCCCCTCCTTCCCCTATCAACACCTCTGCCTGCTTCTTTTGCCTGGCAGGGAACTCAGCATCCTGGAGGGGACTGTCCTAAGGTCCTACCTCTCTCCCTTTACCTGCCCCCTACCCTCTCACCACATTCCTCTTCTTCCAACATTTCCACCTAGTTCTTCCCCTAGCAGGGTTCTCAGCATCTTGGAGGGGCCAGTCCTGCGGTCAACTTTTCTTTCCCCTTCTCCCCCTCTTCTACCTATCTTCCTAACCTAATAATCATCTTCCAACACCTGCCCCCCCAGCTTCTCACCACTTTGTTCTCACCTGGATCTGCCCCTGGCATGGTCCCTTGCATCCTGGATGGTCCAGATCTAGGTATGCCTCAAACTTCTCCACTTAACCTCCCATCCCTCATTTCAACCATTCCCCACTACATTGCACTTAATAGGTAGCCCCCTTACCCACTATCACTGTATGCAACTTAACCCTCTCCCCTTTTGCCCAATCCTTTTTGTACTGACAAGCTGCTGCTGCTGATTTCCCAAGACTGCACTATGTCCCACTTAAGTAAGCTTATTAATAAGGTTTATCTTTATACTGTTATTGTCTGGGCTCCCCCTGTCCCTCTGCTCTTCCTCCCACTATCTGGCTCCACTAGACCTTGCACTTTATGTCTATCATGTACTGTTTACCTGTCCTTAATTGTAACATCAATGCAGCAGTGTGTTGGCAATATCGTGATATTGTTGGATTTAAGAAGTACCAAACCATTATGAATGTTCACTGTATTTGTAAGGTTAATCTCTGATGTACCCCATGTTGCATCATGAGATGAGCAACTTGTTGTTCAGTGTGCCTTCCTGGTGAAACATTTTAATAAATAAATAAATATTAGTGGAGTTTTTTGCAATATATATATATATATATATATATATATATATTATTATATAATTGGTGTAATCCTCTGCACATAAATTCTCCCAAAATGTAAAATCCCTCCAATTATCTTGATTAATTATGGACTCCATGCACCTAAATTTTAAATCTTTAAAGCACTCTCTCTTAGACTGGGTCCTCTCATCCCATTTCCACCATATAGTGGATGGTATACTGCGTATCCAAGATTCATCACCCTAAATCCCCCCCAGCATGCCAAATGTACCTGTCGAAAGAAAAAACCTTCTTGCGATGTTTAATTTTTTTTTTAAGCTGTAAAGTAGAAAATGGTCCTTCGCTGTCTGCAGTCCCTTCCCCCAACCCGCTCCCACCCACTGCGTACCCCACACCCCCACACACCCCCATCTCATACTTACCTCCAGAGCCCTGTGCGATGATGTTCGGTGGACCGGGAACACATCTGCACTCTTCAAAGCCGACTGAGAACTGAAGAAATGCTGGTAAGCTGTATAATGGCATAAATAGGGTTTTTTCAACTTTGGTGTATATCTCGGGCATTTTTGGGAAATTTGGCATCACATTTTCAACATGGGTTATTGGGACCCCTCCTCATGAATTCAGTTACTGTCGTGGTGTTATTTGGTTCTGAAAGGTGATTATGCGGTCACTGTGTGGAATCACCTTTTGGAACTGATTAACGAAACGACAGTGCCACTGTTCATGAGGTGGGCCTCAAAAAGCCTATATTGCAAATTTGGTGAAAAAATCAAAAAAATGACTGTTTTGCGAGCGTGCATTGTGCAGTTTCCACGCACACTCATAACTTTGCAAATCTGTAATATTTTCACTCCAGATTTTCACCATTGGCATTTTTCAACACCTCCTTACGAACAGTACAGCTGTCATTTTTCACATCCGGGCCAAAATATGTTTTGGCCCTTCTGGCGCAGAATAGCACGGTCACTGTGGGAAATCAGTGTTTGGGACAGATTAAGAAAATCACAGTGACACTTTTCACGAGCAGAGGTCCTAAAATGTCTATGTTGAAATTTAGGTGAAAAACGTCCATAAAATTACTGTTACAAGCGTGTGTCGTGCAGTTTCCACTCTTGCTTGTAACCTCGATAATTTTTAATATTTTTACTGCAGATTTGCAACATTGCCATTTTTTCACACCTCCTTATGAACAGTATAGCTGCCATTTTCCACATCCTACCCAAAATGTGTTTTCACACATCCGGCACGCGGGGGCGCAGTTGCTGTAGGAAACAATGTTCAAAACAGTGTAAGAATATCACAGTAACAATGTTCATGAGCAGAGGTCCCAAAATGTCTATGTTGAAAATTTGGTGAAAAAATTCCGTAAAATAACTATGTTACAAGTGTGCATTGTGCAGTGTCCTCGCACAGTCGTAACTTAGAGAATTTGTAATATTTTCACTCAAGATTGTTAACATTGTCATTTTTGCACACCTTCTTATGAACAGTACAGCTGCCATTTGTCACATCCTGCCTGAAATGTAGTTTCGCACATCTGGCGCATAATCATGTGGTCGCTGTGGGAAATCAACGTTCGGGGCAGATTAAGATAATCATAGTGCCACTGTTCATGAGCAGTGGTCCCAAAATAGTTATGTTAAAAATCTGGTGAAATAATTCCCATAAAGGACTGTGTTACGAGTGTGCAATGCACAGTTTTCACACACGCTTGTAACTTCGAGAATGTTTAATATTTTCACTCCAGATTTTCAGCATTGCCATCTCTTCACATCTCCTTATCAGTGGTGCAGCTGACATTTTAATGTGGTGTAGAATGATGCGGTCACTGTGGGAAATCAATGTTCGAGACAGATTAACACAAACATAGGGACACTGTTCATGAGCAGAGGTCCCAAATGCTTTCATGAGGTGGGGTCACAAAAATGCCATGTTTTAAAATTTGGAGTGCAAATACCAACAAACGCCCAGAGCGTTAGAGTTTCTAACCATTACATCCTATCCTGTACAGACTAACAGGCATCAGGGGTGTGTCTTTGGGTTGTCTGCTGTAGTGCTCACGCCATTGGTCCTCCACTCCTGCCCTGCAGCCACTGATAGGCATCAAGGTGGGCCTTGGACTCTTCAGCCCCAATATTCAACCCATTCTCCTATGCTGCACCCATCTCAATGTACTTCCTTATGAAATGGGGTGAGCATAAGGCCTGACAACCCCAAGGCACAATGCGACACTTGTCAGACTCTGCAGGGTAGGGTGAGGTGAAATGGCATGAGAGTTATGACCAGCGACCCAAACCCACTCCCCAATGCCTGTCACTCTCTGAAGATTGGGGTGGGGTGGGGTTGACATTGGTTCTATACTTCACTGCTATTCATATTATGCATCTCTCGAACTCCTGCACTACCAATGCCAACAGCAGCAAGACAACATTCTGCATTGACAAATGCTAGTTTTATTCAGTAAAAATGTATGCAGACAGTGCACTGCTATGTTACACTGGAATATATATATATATATATATATCTATATATATATATATATATATCTATCTATATATATATGAATATATATGTATATATCAGTCAGCATGTATGTGTATCACCAATTAGAAAGTGCAGTTAGGTGGCTCAGTGGTTGAGTGCAAAATTGCTAGTTTACATTTCACGCTGCCCACAATACCAATATTTTGCAGTAATATTGGCTCTTGCAAGAAGTTTTTTTTTTTTGCAAGATGCTACCCTATTGTACCTTATTTACACCCTTGAGGTATCTGAAAGTCTCTATTATACCCCTCCTCTCCTCCAGGGATTACATATTAAGATCCTCCAGTCTCCGCTCATATGAATTTTGGTACAGCCTCTGTACCATTTTTGTCACCCTTCTCTGAAACGCCTCTGCTCTCTCTCTCTCTATGTCCTTCCAGAGATGTGGCCTCCAGAACTGGACACAGTACTCTAGATGAGGTCTCACCAATGTTCTATACAGTGGCATCACCACCTCCTTCCTTCTGCTGGTGATACCTCTCCCTATGCACCCCAGCATTCCACTGGTTCTCCTCACAACCTTCTCACATTGGTTGGTCACCTTTAGATCATCAGATATGACTACTGTCAGCTCCCTTTCCTGTTTGGTGGTCATCAGTACCTCGCTCCCATCATGTTCTCCTCCACCCACATTTTTCTACCCCAAGTGTATGATTCTGCACGTCTTTGCATTGAATCTAAGCTGGCACACCCTTGACCACTCCTCAAGCTTGCTTATGTCCCTTCTCATTTTCTCTACCCCTACTGGAGTGTCAACCCTGTTGCAGATCTTTGTGTCATCTGCAAAGAGAGACACTTTTGCTTCCAGCCCCTCTGCAACGTTGCTTATGAAGACATTAAAGAGGATTGGTCCAAGCACTGATCTAATGCGGGATTCCACTGGACACCACCTCTGTTTGGATTGAACTCTGTTGACCACTACCCTCTGTGTCCTATTGCTCAGCCAATTTCTGACCCAGTTCACCACCCTGATACCCACTACCAGTCTGCTTAGCTTGTTTACTGGCTCCAATGTGGGATGGTGTCGAAGGTCTTGCTGAACTCCAGATAAGCCACATCCACCGTCCCTTCCTGATTCACCTCCCTAATCACCCAGTCAAAGAAATCTATCAAATTTGTTTGACAAGAGCTTCCTGCTGTGAATCCATGCTGCCTTGAATCCTGTGCTCCACTGGATTTGAGATATTTCACAAACTTTTATTTTTGTAGTGATTCCCTTAGTTTCCCCATCACTGAAGTCAGGTTGACTGGCCTGTAACTAACAGCCTCCCACTTTCATTGAGAAGGATTAAAATTCACCCTCCTCCAGTCCATTGTTCCCACACCTGTTTCCAGTGAACTGCTGAACAGGGCTATCAGTGGTGCTGCTACCACCTCCCTGAGTTCTCTTTATACTCTTGGATGTATCCCGTCCATCCCCATTGCCTTGTCCACTTTTAGGTTAGTGAGTTCCTTTAGGATTCTTTCCTCTGACATGTCAATTAAGGCACCAGTAGCCTGAATCAATAGCCCACACACCACTGCTTAAACAGAACATTGTAAGAGTGAACAGCTCTTAAACTTATTTACCTTAAAAAAACTAAAACTCAGCCAACGCACTTGAACAATCAACCTGTAACTGCTAATGTAATAATTGTCAACACACTATTAATGCAATATATACTATATATTATGGGTGGGATATTCAGACTGTGCCAGGCTGTGGCACAAGCCTGGGCACAGTGTAACTAGGATGTGCCAGGGTGCTGACAGGGTGATATTCAACAGTGCTGTGCCATGGCTCAGAACCATTGAATATTGTGCCGTGGCCACCCACATTGTGCATGGTGCAGTGGCACTGCACCAGTGCAAGTGGCCAGGGAGGGGCAGGGGGGATGTGCTAGCACAAGTGCCATTACGTTAGGTGCATCAACCGCAATATTCAAAAGTGCACATGCAAATGGGGCCATAATGCATGCAAGGTACAAATGGGGCCATTTGCATGTCATTATGGCCCCATTTGCATACAGGTGCACCGATCCCTCACAACTTGCACCTGGCACCCTGCCAGGCTGCAGCTGCCAGGGACCAACGCTGCCTGCACAATCGGCAAAGTGCCCCACTGCCCGATCGTGGGCATTAGTATCATACTGAATTGTCCTATATCCATGGTGCTCCAGTGGACTGCACCCAGCCTGATCACAGGCTTTAGTAATAAAATAACTTGTCCAATATCCCTGGTGGTCCAGTGGACCATGTCCAGCCTGATCGTGGGCTTTAGTAATAAAATAACTTGTCCAATATCCCTGGTGGTCCAGTGGTACCCCCTCCCCACCAGCCCACTGAGCCCCACCACCCCACTCCCCCCTCAGTCAGTGGCGGGTGTCAGCTCCACCACAAGCCACCCTGCCACCCCTACCGACTGACTGTGTGCAGTAGGGCTGTACTCCCATTGGTCCTGGCGTGGGCCAATGGAAGGTGTAGTTCCATACCGACACACAGTCCAGAAATGTAAATGGATCCATTCACATTTCTGGACTGTGTAGTACTGTTAGACTGCATGCCCATTGGACCATGCCAGACCAGCCGGGCGACAGACCTACTGTATGCAGTCAGTTGGCGGGCAGGGTGGCTTTGCAGGTGGGGAGCTGACGCCCACCACTGATCGAGGGGGGAGTGGGGTGGTGGGGCTCAGTGGGAGAGTGGGAAGGGGCGTTCCACTGGACCACCAGGGATATTGGATAAGCTACTTAGATCATCTGGAAGATCTGCTAAAAAAACTCCGTCAGAGGCTTGGGCTCTATTACACAATAAAGCACTTTCTCACAAGTGATTCTAAAAAGAAGCTGGTCCAGGCCACATTTCTATCAGTATTAGATTATGCAGACTTCCTATATGGTCGTTGCCCCAACTCATATCTGAGCAAACTGGACACACTTTACCATAGAGCCTTGAGGTTTAGTACAGATCTTCCTCTCAGCACTCACTACTGCTCGCTTTATGCTGCAGTTGGATGGACCTCGTTCCAATTTAGAAGAGACAGGAATGCCACACTAAGGGCTTATAGAGCGATATCAAAGATGCTACCAAATTACATCTCAGACTGTTTCACATAAATCACATCAAGTAAATATGCCCTAAGAAGTCTAAACTTCATCATGCTTAAAGTGCCCAAATTCAATTCTCGATATGGTAAATCTGCTATCAGCTATGTCTTATCTGCCTTATGGAATACGATGCAGAAGACCCTGAAAGTGGACAGATAAATCTCATTTACATCCTTTAAATATCTGTATTCAAGGCTTAACAAAGAAAAATGTAATTGTTTCCACAAACAGTAGAGTATTCCTAATCTTATCCATCTCCCTCCCCAGATAGCCAACTCACGGAAGGTATCCACCTTTACTAAGAGTCACCACAACTCACACTCCATGCACCCCTCCTTTCCATCCACCTCCCCTTAATCCCTTGTCATATATCACAGCCCTATACCCCTGTTATACAAACCCCCCAGTGCCACCCTCCTGCCCTCTTCATAAGGCCCACAGTTTATCCGTTCCACAGTATAGGCCCCCACCATCTTCCTCCTCCCCCACCAGCCAGGCACACCACTTCCCCCTCCCTTCCCTCACCCCTTATTACCACGACATCTGAATTTAATGTATAGTCTGATTAGAATGTATCCTTAGACTGTGTGTATACTGAATATTCTATGTAGTATCCTAGAGTGTGTGTATAGTGAATATTTTTTATGTATCTATGTAAACTGAACCTTGACCTTACCAGGTCCATCTTGCAAATGAGCTGTGCTCAACGATGTTCACCTGGATAAATAAAGATTTGATTGATGGATTGATTTTACTACTAAAGCCCACGATTGGGCTGGGAACGGTCCACTGGACCACCAGGGATATTGGACATGTTATTGTAATACATATGCCTTTGATCGGGCATGGGGGAGGGGGGTGCTACCACGAAGGTGCCACCAGAGCTCGGGTGGCCACCCACAGCTGGCAGCTGCCATGTTGCACCCTGCAACACGACAGCTCACCTGTGGGTGGCCAGCTGTTGCTCCTTTTTTTCTTGCTCAACTGTGTGCAGCACAAGTAGGGGTTGCACCTGCATGGGCTGAGCATCCTGGGCTGAATATCGGGATGTGGCCATGGCCTGGGCATGCCCCCCCACTTGCGCATCCATATTACTGATGCGCTCCAGCCGCATTGTGATTCCAATGTGCACTTTTCCCTTTTGAATATTGCACCGGGGTGCATCAGTGTGTTGCACCATGTGCAACCCTTCTGAATATCCCACCCTATGTGTTTGGCTTCTGTGAAGCATTGTTCCTATGCACTTTGTATTGTTTTCTTTTGTAATCTGTGTTGACTGTAGTTTTTTGCCTGTGCTGGTACTCTGTACATGATCAGATCTATGCAGTGTTTTACTGCATGGTTCATTTCTGTAAATAGGAACTGTCCTCCAATGTACATACCTGGTTACCAAATGCAATGAAAAAACATATAAAGAGGTTAAGTACATTTCATTAAAGCATCAAAACTTGGGCAGCTACCAAACTGCTTGTATTATATCACATAAAAACTTTTGCTATTTAATTGTGAAAGTAGAAACAGCCATAAGGATGGTACAGTATGTGTCTCAGTTCAAATGGACAACCAATATGTGGTGATGTCAACTAATGTGACACTGTTTTCCTCTGGCATAGTTTCAGCCACACACATCTTTGCAAAATACAATTCCCACCTTCCAGATGTTTCCTACAGCACACATGATAGTATAACATATCTACCATGCTCACAGATCTGTTGGGCTGTTGGTCACTGTCATTGCAGACCAACAGACCAATGGAATGGCCATGTAGACTTCAAACAGTTTTGCTTCTGGTTAACTAAGGACACTGTCACTGTTTTTGAAGAACTCAGTTTAACCGTTATTGCTGTTTCTACTTTTGTGAGGCCTTCAGTGAAGGAGTGGAGGGAGCGCACCAGAAGGGCAGGGGTCAGAAGTTCACTCAGGTAGCCAGGAACCAAGCCATATAGGGCCTTGTAGGTGAGCAAGCCCAACTTGAAGATGACCCTTTATCTGACAGGCAGCCAGTACAGATCATGCAGAACTGGGGTCACATGACAGGATCTGGGCAGGCCTGTCAACAACCTGGCCACTGCATTCTGCACCAGCTGCAGTCAACTGAGGTTCCCTCCACTTACCCCAAAGTAAGGAGCATTACAGTAGTCTAGCCTTGATGTGACAAAGGCATGTACCAGCGTGGGCAGGTCACCAGATAGAATTAGGGGTTTAATTTAGGTGGCATTTCTTAAGTGGTAAAAACCACTCTAGACGATGGATAAAAAAATACAAAAGAGGCTGCACAGGCATTGGCCAGGGAGCTTGAGGCATGGGGCATCCCAGACTAGACGACAGAGGACAAGCGAGACTAGAAGTGATCTGAAGCAGGTTTATGGCAAGGGCTAGCCACCCCTGGGAACCAATGAACATTGTGTTATAAGGTGATCACCTGAATTCCACTAGGTGGGACAGCAAGTCAGTAAGTGAGTGAGTGTAAGGGAACACATAGTCACTTGCCGTTCTGCAATTGCCAAGTTTCTCCATAGCAAAAAGGATCATCCAAGAGACCACCACCAGCTTCTCTGGAAGGCACCATCCACCATCTTCTCTAGAGAAATATCACCATCAGCACAGCTTCTTCTGATGAACAGTTGGCAAAGTATCAGTTGATGCTGAAGGGACACATTGTATGTGGTGACTCTTGGAATAGATTTATCTATATATTGGGCACAATGATGCACTGGAATTCTAAAGTAAAGTATAAGGTATAAAGAATGCTATAGAATAGTATATACATGAGCCTTATAGAGAATATAAATCCTGTTGGTGTGTGTGTGTGTGTGTGAAGTCTGATTAATAACTCCAGTGTATTGAGCCCTTGTTACTGCTGCCTTTTTCCTCATCCATCATCATTTTGTTATTATTTGGCAGTTGCGGAAAGTAGCTTTCCCTGCAGGCTTCTTCTCAACCGATGTCACAAGGATCTAGAATTGCTTAATAATTAAAAAAAAATGAATATTGATTGAGGAAAAGGCTGCATTAACATGGGATCCTAAGTAATGAAAAATAGAACTATTTCAAAACAAACACATAAAGCAGTACACCTGTGTTATTAAACAGACTTCACAGGTGCCCACATTTACAATGATATTAAAAAAAATGTAAACGCCATGGTGTCTGTTCCCTTTAATAAGTTTCTACAGGTGGGGCACCAGTTGTACTGGTAATTGGGTGGGCAGGGGCAGGCTGGAAAAGTCTGGAAATCAACCAGAGAGTCCTTATTCTAAGGGTTAATTGGCTGGGCTAGAGCAGTTGGGAAAGGCCTTGCAGTCATCCACACAGACATGCATTTCAATAACAGTAACAGCTGGGCCAACCTGGGAGCATAAAGAAAAACAATAAAATATGTAGTTATACAGCAATAGGCACAATACTCATGTGCATGCATAGAGAATAAGAGTTAATCTGCATCTACTGAAGGGATATGTATTGTTATGTTTGCAATGTATTAATTTATGGTTCGGTTTGCTTGCCAGACCAATTAAATGCTGACTTTTTTCCTGACATTGGTTGTCTCACAGTCTCTTAAGTTTCAATATCTTCTCCCTCACATACTGTTTGTTTCTGAGGGACATCTGTCTGCAGCAGCTAGTCAAGCACAATCTTTTGTAAGACCCTGGCACTGTACTGTATATACAGAGTGAAGTGATTGTAAGAATCCAGAAACACCTTGTATACCAACTAGACTCAAAGCAATTCTTTAGCCCAGGTGGTGCAAGCTAGCTTATAAATTTGGCATGAAGTTAGTAAATGTGTTTAGTAGTTTCTGTACATGCAAAATCACTGAACCTGATCTGAGCATCAGGCCGCGCATTCTTTTTCTTTTTATTAAATCATTTTGAGAGGTTTAAGTGGGTTAATGGCTCACTGATAGCCTCACTTTAATTAAACAATAAGGCACGTCAGGGTGTGTGAGTGTCAGTGGCTCAGTAGGTAGCACACTCGCCTCTGAGGCCGGGAGATCAGAGGGCTGTGGGTTCAGTTCCCACATCTGGCACTTGGGTTAATATCCCAGTACTGACACTGTAGTGCAGCATGAGAAGGGTGCTGCACTTCTGAGGTGCTGTCTTTCGGATGAGACGTTAAACCGAGGTCCCATCTGCCTGGATTGGTGGTAGTTCAGGTGGATGTTAAGGATCCCATGGCACTTATCGAAAAGAGTAGAGGAATTTCCCCGGTGTCCTGGCTAAATTTCCCTCATTCACTAAAAATACCACCAAGAGCTTAATCTGGTTCAAGGTCAGTTGGCATTCATCTGTTTCCCCCTCCCCCGGGTCGTGCCTGAAAATAGGCAGGATTTGTCTAGTGCACTTACCCGGTCAACAAAAGCTAAATAAATAAATAAATGCTGGGATGGGTGGGTTGAAGCATGACGCCAAAGGCAGAGTGCTTTCACCAGACCGGAAGTGCCATTATCCCACCACAATGTACACCCCGGTGTACCTTTTCGCAATGCTACAATGGGTCCATTAAACATCACTAAATAAGATTTAAAAAAAAAAAATTACTTTTTGTATCATTTAAAGTAGGAAATAAAAATAAAAAAAAAATTCACAGAAATGCTTTAAAAGAATAAAATAGTCCAGTCTGGTCAGCATAGTGTTGCCTCCTGGCCAACCGAATGTGCACAAGTAATGGAAGTAGTTAGAGCAGGTGGCAACTTCAAGTGACAGTGTGTCATTAGGTGACATTGCCGTCTTAATATGTGCATTCAGCAGCTATTTAGAGTGATTTCTTCTATTTGTGCATTCTGTGAGCACTACACCTTAAAATTACTAGTCTTCAAAATTGCTGAATTGTGTGGGTGAGCAAGAATGGGTAAGTTGGGTGGCATGATGAAAACTGAATTGTGGCACGGCCATAGTCGTTGGCTGCTGACCATCAGTAAGAGTGGGAGACATGAGTGAGGCAGGACTGAAAGCCATTAATTGGAGCAAAAAGTTCAGAGGATAAAAGGTAATTACACTGCAGGTGGGAGGGGAGGAGGAAGTAGAGCTGGTGTTATTTTTGTATTTTTTGTGATTCCTCACCGTGTGTGAAGACGAGTGAGCATGCAACTGGAAGCTTCAGCAAGTGATATTCCGGAGGCCGATGGGGAAAGAGGACTCAAATGTTCATTGCATATCTCTGCTGTGCTGGGATATCAGCATGGGGCTGTGAGGTCCTCAGCAAATCAGGTTACTAGATTTTTCTTAATCCGTTTTGTAATTGGAATTAATATAATTCAGGCCTAAAATAAATTCCAGTGATTTCTCATTCAAAGCTTTTAATGCAAGGAAGAATACTTTAGGTGTGAGGGTATTAAGTATGAGATGCTTTTCATATTACTAAAGACATAAGATGCTGCTGGCTTAGCAGGACAGCGGAAGAATTGCCACTCACAATGCCAGTGACCAGGGTTTGAATCCCGAACCCAGGGGCTCAAAGACCCTGCAAGGGGGAGGAAGACTAAGGAACCTAGAGGACTCTCCTTTCTTCTAAGGAGGAAGGTCACTACCACCACTGCAACACTGACACCTGAGTGACTATGCGAGGCACTTCAGTTGAGGTACAGTACCAGAGGGGGATGACACTGGCCAGGCTCTGCATCAGCACCGTTGCATACCTGTGTGTTTATTTCCTTGTATGCTGAAATCCAGCAGAGGGTAACACGCACACACACAACAAAAAATAATAAATGGCTCCAGTGTGAGCAGAATGCAGTGTGAGCACTTGTGGGCCGTTCTGCAGTGACCTCCCTGTCACTGATGGGTATCCTGGGTGATATGTTCACGCAAGGGCCATGCCATGGGGTAAAGCTGTGGAGCAGAGGTAAGTAGTAGAGAAGAGGCAGATAGCATTAGGTGGCTTCCCAGTTGAAGGGAGGCAGCACTTGATACCAGGGAGAATAAAGCACATTACAAAACAGGTAGTGTATATGAGATACTGCAGTACTAACATGTGAGACAGTAGTAAGACATGACTATATCTGCTAAGTAAAACAACATTTCACTCACATTGGAAAATGTATTTTAAAATGTGTTTTTTTAAAGTCAGCTTACATTTTGCATGCATTTATTTTAAATGTGTATATATATATATATATATGTTGATGAAAGTATGTCAACAAATTTTAAATATTCTGTACAGTGATAGATGTACATATGTCATAAGTGCAGTTCTACGCATTTTACAGGGTCATGAGACATACCCCCATAACAATTTTGGAGACAAAAACACATCAATATGTCAGAGTTTAGATCACCACTGTGACTTGACTTTTAAGAGACGGTCTGGGCCATTCGTTCTTTTTTTCAGCCATGACTGGGGATGATGATAAGGATATCATCTAGCAGTGTACCAAACGGCACTATTCCTTTAGAGGAGTGCCGTGTCAAATAACAGGTGTTTAAGTTAGATTATGGAGTCATTTTATAGATTTCCAATCAAATTATTTGCCATATTCCTTTTCTAATAACAGCAATTAACAATATTTGTTCTAAAATAATCCAGTGCATGACCATGGCTGTTCTATCATGTTGTAGTATTAGTGAACTTTCAAGTGGACACATTTAAAACCATTATTGACGTGCTTAAACTTATTGACACATTTCTGACTAATCTGAAACCATGCTGAAACAATAATCAATGCTGGCACGTTTCAAAAAGTCCCCATACATAAATAAATTGTTTTGCCTGTTTTACATATGCTGACACATAAAAAATGTTTGGCTATATTTTCAGACACTTGTGGTAAAATTCAACTGCATTTGCAGTACTTTGTGATAAGAGTGTTAGATCATAGAAAACATGGTCTAATTTAACGTCCAAAGTGCTGAAAAGTGTGCATCAAAAATGACGAATACATTAAAATTATGATGCATGTATCATTATTACCATAAAGTAAGTGTCACAATTGCATCAAAATGTTTGAAAATAGCCCACAAACATTTGGGCACATCTGCACTGATGCAGCTGCTGCAGAACAGCTCCTTCTGGTCTTGCATTCAAACCTATAAAAATCTAAGCCATGCTGTTTACATTTTTCAGCTACAGTACATTTAATATTAGTGCAAACATGTTGTGAAATTTGGTGTTGTCAAATACCATGGGTAGGCTAGCAGCAGCATTATAGAGAGCATTTTGTACATAAAACATTCCTTTCTATTTATGAGTCCTTTCTTCCCTTAAATTATCACAAGACAAACTTGGATTATTTTTAATTTTTTTTTATAATTGTAATCCCCCCCCTCCCCAGGATTAGAGTGTTACACAAGTTTTCTGGACTAGTTTTAAATTTAAGGGCTCTATGCCTATGACCCTCTAAGGGTTACTTCATGGTTGCCTTGGGAGCTGAGTAGCTAGTTTTGCTGGCTTCCTGGAGGGAGAGGCAGCTGCTTGTAGCTAAGAGGTTGTAAGACCTGTTTTCAGTTTGGCAGAGTGGAGAAGGGGATTAACAGGCAAGCACTGCCTGGCTCCTGCAAGTTAACCATTTTTTTCTGGAGGATGGCCTGAGATATCTCACAGCTGAAGTAGCAGAGGCCCTAGTTACAAGACCCCAAGTGAGGAGAGTGATGATGCCATCTGGAGGAGAAGCCCGATGTGCCACGTAAGTAGCTGCTATGGGATTTGAGCCTGTTCATCTGGTGAACCTTGATGTCAAGGAATGGAAAATAATCCTGGATTTCATGTCCGCAAAAGAAAATGTTATGTGACAGCTTAATTAATTTGGACCTTGGGGACTGTGAATCCCAGATTTTGACCCCTTCTTACCCACCGCAAATTGAGAACCCTGGGGGACTGAAGAAATAATTTGGTATGGGGACATCTTGGTCATGGGTGTCAGTTTCTGGCCAGAAGGTGGCAGATGCTGTCCAGTGGCACCATATACCCACTGGGGATGGTTGCCTGCCCTTGACTGCTCAATTTGGAGGTGAAGAAAAGTTGAAAGAATCAGCTGCATTGGGCAGAGTGGAAGTGGCCTACTCCTACGAGTATAGCAGTTATGGTAGTGCACGACTGTGGAGGGTTTTAAACATGCCTTTAAAACACATTTATTGCATCAAGCCTTTTCTGTATAATTTTATTCAGTTTTCTATCTGGATTTTATAAGTTTTATATGAGCTTGTATTTATTGTTTTTATGTGTTGTTTTGACCTACTGTTAGGCACCTTTGTTTGTTGAAAGGCGCTTTACAAATAAAGTATTATTATATGCGGCCCCTACGTTTGAGAGCACAGCTGTTCAGTGAGCATTTTAGGAGAAGGACACAGTCTGGATGAGGATCTACTGGCCCAGTTGCAGTGCCAGTAAGCCTCAGAGTGTCTTCAGCAATCAGCCTTTGAGAGGAGAAAGAGAGAGAGAGACAGATAGAGAGAGAGAGAGTATTGCCAGTGTGGGAAGCTGGGTATTGAAGCTGCCCATGGGAGAACAAATACTGCTTGTTGTGTCTTTGGAAAAAAACTATGAGAAGTGAATCGAATGCTGCCCTGTGTTGGGGGTTGTCAGCACGATGCCCCAGTGGATGATGGACACTTATATTATGGATTTATGGACAATATGTGTGGACACTGATTTAAGGGACTCCTTGGTCCAGTGCCTTAACATTTCCCCAATGGGATAGCTTGCTATCAAGTTACCATCACTCTAGGGTGAAATCTAGTTTCATTAAAGGATCCAGGTTGTTTATAATTGCTGTTTGGACTTCATTTCAATGTATTTCTGATTTTAAAGTGTTGTTAATCAAGTTTGCCTCCTAGCCCATTGCCTCATGGATTGAGTCTGTACCCCAGGTCCAAGGAATCAAAAATTTAAGTAATCTTTTGCAGTTTCTGTTGTGGTACCCCCTCCCCACGGACTACCACCTTCCATACCCATAGACACCAGGAAGGGGGTGGGCAATTAAAGCAAACTTTATTAGTTTTAAAATGGTCCTTTAACATACATTATATACAATATAGTTAAACATTCATAAAAGACAACCATCAATATAACTCTAATCAACTAAAACTACATGCACGTACATTTAGGCAAAAACAATACCGTAACAAAACTGATGCTATATACAGTATTATGTTCACTACTAATGTCCTGTTATATACATGCATAAATATAAGGAAACGTTAACTTAATATGACTGATAACAGTTCTTAAAGCTATAAAAAGAAACAAAAACTACTACAGAGCAAATCTAAAGAAGGTAAAAGCATTGTATATGTAACTAAAATACCATATCTAGAAAAGGAACAAACAATATTTCACACATGCAGAGTCAAATCAGATTGTACCATTCTCATTATTGAAAGGGTTCTTCAAATCATATACATGCAATGAAAGTGTTCTGCTGTGTTTCTCCCCACTGTGAATCCTACTGCCTACAAGTGTTAACAAAAAATTTCAATGTATAGTGGCTATTGGTCCAACTACGGCAGGCCTTCAATTTTATTCACAGGACCCCCTAAGTTCATTGTAAAAAAGGCCTTCCCCATTTAGGTTCTTGTTACGTATGTTATCCAGGGTGCCCACACCTTTTCATTCATGTGTCCTGTGCCCCTATTATCATGTCGCACCCTGACATACTCTGCCTCCTTAATGATCCCTTCCTTTCATTGTGCAAGTGTTGGGGGTTAAGTTATCTCCATGCCATCAAAATTTGTCTTTTGGCCTCCATAGTTGCAGAATATAGAAAGTGGACCAATGGATCTGATACCCCCCTCAGGGGTGTTTTGTCTCCCAGAACCCAGAGACTTGGCATCCTTAGTAGTTGTATCTGTGTAGCCTGCTGGAGAGCATCTATAACCCCCTCCCAAAACTGATGTAGTGTCGGACATAACCAGAGAATGTGGGCTACAGTGTCCTTTTCTTGCTGGCATTGCCCACATCTGTCAGATTGCTGCAGGCCCATTTACACCAGCCTATCTGGAGTCCTGTGCCAAGGTCCCTAAATTTGTTTTTTGTATAAGTTGCAATTTGGGATCTACAATGTTTCTGTGTGCACACTCCCAGCACTTGTCCAGTGTCTGTGGGGTTATGGAAACACCCAGTTCTTGTTCCTAGTATGATTTGTGGAGGTCCCAACAGGGTAGGTTATGTGCTTGGAGATGTTTGTATATAAGACTTCTTTTCCTCTTTGGGAATTTGAGTCATGATGCTATAGCTGAAGCTAAGCTCTCCTGCAGCTTAAAAGATCCCTTGATCAGAAAAGGCTGGAGAGTGTGTCTTAGTTTGAGAAATTCCCAGTGGTCCCATTTCTGTAAATCAAATTTTATCTGGAGCTGCACAAAAAAATGACTTAAGGGAAGAGAAGTCAGGCATAAGCAAGTGTCACACATTATGTATGCCTTTGGCAACCTAGTCATGCCAGTGTATAGGTGACCTATTTATGGTCAAATCCAAATTATTCCATAGTGGCTCCCATTTGCCAAAAAACTGATTTTTCCATCCATTAAGTTTTCAAAGTTGTAGCCACACTTTCCTAATGTGCAACATGGGTGGTGTGAGCTTCACCTTGCATCTGAAGGGATCCCTCAGAGTCAAGCAGAGTGGCTTGGTACCTATCACTTCTTGCTCAACCTCTAGCCAAAAGGGGTTTCTGATAGACTGAGAGAAAGCCAGTGGACTGCTTGGCAGAGTATATTACTTTGTGGTAATTTTCTACACAGGGGAGGTTCCACCTACCCTTAACCGCTGGGGCCTGGAAAAGTTTCTTACTAAATTTGGGGTGCTGTGCCCCCCATAAAAATGTTGCAATAAGCCTATCAATGTTGTTCCATATATGTTTGGGGATTGCCATAGGCAGATGTCTGAAACACTAGAGAATCTGTGGTAACCACATAATTTTGAATGGTGCAATGTGGCCTGGAAGGGATACATTAAGTTTGCTCTACCTGTCCATGTCTCTTCTTGGGGTATCTAGTATGGTATAAATATCATCTTTTATTTGAATTGAGGGAATGACCTGCATCCCCAGATACTGTATACCATTCTGAGCCCACTTTAGTGGATGTGTGCAGTGGTTTAGTGCAGTCTGCACATTCCCTCTGACTGCCATGATCTCTGACTTGTATAAATTTACTCTTAGTCCAGAGATGAGGCCAAATTTCTCTATGATCTGCAGCTCTTTGGGGAGAGAGCTCTCCACAGATTCCAAAGGCAATAGTAAGTCATCGGCATAAAGGAAGGCTGGGTATTGCTTGGACTCTGCAGGGATGCCCTTAACTTGTTTATCATGTCTCAGTGTTGCACTTAGTGGTTCCATGGCTAACACAAACAGCAAGGGACTTAATGGACATTCCTGTCTTTGGGAAAACCTCTGAAATAACACCACTGGCTAAGACAGCATCCCTCAGGGAGCAATACAAAGTCTGACTCCAATTGATAAGGCTGGGTCCTATGCCAAACCTATTCAGACCTGCTACAACTACTCCCACTCCACTGAGTCAAATGCCTTTTCTGCATCTACTGTTAACACAGCAGCAGTATTCGGAGAAAGGCTAGCGGCATGCAATAAGTTTAGCAGTATATACATGTTGTCCCTCCCCTGCCTCCCCTTCATGAAGCCACCCTGGTTTTTGTGTGTTATTAAATGCAGAACTTTCTGCAGCCTATTACCCAAGACCTTTGCCAAAATGTTGGCATCTACTTTCAATAGCAGGATAGGACTGTAACTAGAATACAGTGTTGTATCTTTGTTAGGTTTGGAAAGTACTATGATGATGGTCTCCTGCTGTGTACTTGTAAGGGATTCCCTAGCTTGAACCACCATAAACATTTCTGACATATAGGGTACAAGGTAGGGGTGTGCGAAAAAAAATTCCACCAGCGAATTTCCACTTGAAAAGTTTCATCTTTTCGCTTCCACGAAAACTGGAAATCATTTTCGCAACTTTCGTGGATATTATGCCTTAAAACAGCGGAATAAGTATACAGACTGTGGGTTAATTTATTAAACTGTGGCAAAAAAATTCTAAGAACTGATCACTGCCAGTGTAGGCAGTATAGTGCAGTAGTTTAAGACTCTCAGCTGCAAACCTGGAGACCTGGGTTTGAATCCCACAGCCTCCACTTGCATACTGTGTGACCCTGAGCAAGTTACTTAACTTCCTTGTGCTCCCAGGTCACACCTGTAAACAAGCTTTCAGCTTAGTGTGTCTCTCCTGGTGAAAAAAAAACAACAATGTGTTCAGTTCTGAAGCTTTTTTTTACCTTCAGTTTAATTCATTAATCCACCCCCTGCTGATCGGGGGTCCCAGTAAATAAATAAATAAAAAAACAAACTCCGATCCCTCCCTCGGACCCGCCTGGTGTCTAGTGGCCCCTCACCCACCAATTGTGGCCCCAAAAATGTAATTCATTGACAGTTCAGTGGGCCACTAACCGAGGAAGAGAGAGGAGGGCTGTGCTGGTGGCCAGCTCAGGGGCAGGAAGGGCAAGAGCGGGATGGTGGCAGATGAACTGTCAGGGTGGTGGGCTCCACTAGACATCAGGGAATTGGGATTACTTTTTTATAAGGGATCAGGGATGGGGGGGTCCATTAGATACCAGGAAATACTGGGAATAGAGGGGGATGAGTTGGTGGACTGCTGGCTGTTTTTTCATGGATTATGGGGTTCCGAGATAGGGAGGGGCTCCTGCGAGACATCAGGGAAATAAAATGTTTTGGGGGGCCATGATCAGCAGGTGGGGGGGCCACTAAACACCACGGAGGGATCTGAGTTTTTTTTTTTGCTTCTTTACCGGGACAAGTGATTGGGGGGCAGTGGGAGGGGACCATTAGACACCAGAGATCAGGGTTTCTTTTACTTGAGACTCATGATCAGTGAGTGGGAGGGAGCCAATAGACACCAGGGTCTGTGATCAGGGGTTTGGATCAAAGTTTTTTTTTGTTGTTGTTTTTTTATTTCTTTACTGGGACCTGTGATTGGCAGGTGCGGGGGCCACTAGACGGGGGAGGGGGGTTGTGTTACGAGTTAGGAATCGGATATGAATGTGAAATAATACATTAAACTGTGGATAAAATAAATTCCACAGCTTATACGTATTATTCCGCAGTTCTCAAAAAAGCCTGAGGAACCAGGCGAAAATCCATGGAGAATCCCAGTTTCCCCAATGGCGAAAGTTCAGAAATTTCCACAAAATTTCTGAAATTTCGCAGAAATTCCACGAAAGTGGAATTCACAACTTTCACCCATCCCTAGTATAAGGAGTTGAGCAAAGCTTTGATACAAATTTGTGCTGAGCCCATCTGTACTGGGAGCCTTACTTGGGGTCAGGCCTCAAACTGCTGAGAGAATTTCTGTGGGCATTATTTTCTTGTCCAGTTTCTCTGCTACAGATGGTTGAAGCTTAAGGAGTTGTACTTGTGACAAGAAGGCATGGCTTGAGGAGAACATTTTTCAGCTGAACAAAACAGTTTCATGTAGTAGTCTCTGAATGTCCGACTAATGTTCTCAGGATCAGAAGTTACTGTTCCATGGGGCAATTTTATCTGAGGGATTTGTGTCTCCGCCTTTCTCTTACTGAGTCTATAGACCCCAGCAGTTTGCTAGCTCTTTCTCCATTTTCCCAGCTATGTTGTCTGAGAAAAAAAAGGGCTCATTCTGCCTGCTGTTGACGACTTTTATTCACTTTGTATTTTAACAATGTAAGTTCCCACATCTCCAGCTTGGTGTGGCGTTGCCATATATAATTAGCTTGCTCTGCCATCCTTAACTGTGTCATAAGTTGAGCCAGTTCCTGTTTTATCAGGTAGTTTTGTCTGGCTGCATAACTTATGATTCTCCCCCCTTACAAATGCTTTAAAAGCATCCCACTGCACCGAGTAAGAGGTGTCAGGAACTTGATTGCATACAAAACGTTATTTAATTTCCTCTACTAGCCAATCATGAAAATACATGGATTTGAGCAACAGGGGATTGAATTACCATCTCTGTGTTTTAGGACGTGGATTCTGAAGGCTGAGAGAAAACAATATGGGAGCATGATCTGATAAGATGAGGGGTTGTATGGGAATCTCAAAGATCTTGGAAAGGGAACTAGCACTAGTGAGAAAGTAGTCAAGATGGCTGTCAGACTTGTGTCTTGCTGATCTATGGGTAAAATCCCATGCCTTAGGATGTACTAGTTGCCATCCCTCACCAGTCTGTGTTCCTGACAGAGGGCCTGAATTGCCACTCTAGCGTCAGCATGGTGAGGAGTCGCCTGCTCTACAGTATTCCTGTCTAATAATGGGTCCCACATCAGGTTAAAATTCCACCCAGGATAGTGCACACATTCTTAGGATCTACAGTGAAGCCTACAAGGATGAAGCAAAACTCTGCAGAATTCTGCAGTAGTTACTGCAGCAAACAATGCAATCTCAATGGGAGTTAATCCCTTTTGTCTTGCAGGAAACCTGTGACACTGCACATCATCCTGGCGGGCTTTACTGTAAATTCACAATGTGTTGTGCTAGCTAAAAAAAGAACTGAGCATTGTCTTCATTTGGGGCATAAAGATTCCCAAAAACGAGATCTCTACTTTTTAACTTTGCTTTGATCAGTAACAGCCTCCCTTGTTGATCTATAACTGTAGTATCAACTACCAGCTGAGATCCCTTCTTGTGTAAAATGGAAACCCCTTTTATGTGCTGTAACAACATGAAAATTCCTGACCAAACCATCCCCTTGCTAGCTTAGCAGCCTCCCCTAATAACAGGTGGGTTTCTCGTATAAGACCTGTATCACAATGTGCTGATCAGAGATAGTTTAAAATGTTTTTCTCTTAATGGGGTGCTTGACACCATTCACCTTCCATGTAACTATCTTTAGATCAGCCATTGTGTATAGTCTCTAGCTTGTGGCATGAAATATATATGAAAACATGCACCCTTACCGTGATCATTAGCTCTGAATATATTGCCATGTTGGGGATGGCGATAATGTCCCAGTAGGTGGCTGGTAGTTTCAAATGTTTTGACCCTGTAAAGTATTAATAAAAGAGTAGAACCTGTTAACAAAATTAACAGCCCATAAGCAAATGCAACCTGGAGTGCCTCCACAGCTGGAAGACCAGAATCAGAGTCTGAACAATAATGCACCCTATGTTCCCCCCATTTGAATGACTCTGCTATAATATACGTAATGGAATTATGTATATTATAGCAGTGTCCAGGAGGCATGATCTCGGGAGGAGAATCTTTAATCCTCCAATCCCCTGCCTCCTGGCAGTTACACCTTCCACACTACAAACAAACTAGGAATTTTCAAAGTTCACATCTACCTGTCAGTCTAGGGCACTGGGGACTAGCTGTAGAAAAAAAAGAAACACAGTGGTGCAGTCATAGAATCTGAATGCTGTATGTCCACTATATCAAGATGGCTTCAGGATCCACAGAGTACTTATGTTGTTACAAGTAGACTTTAAAGGAGTGTTGCTCCCAGAATTTGAATAGCATGCTGTCCTAGACAGTTTGTCTTGATAGAAACATAGATGTTCACATCAGAGAAGGAACGCTTGGCCAACCCAGTCTGATGATTTCTCTACCTACTGGAAAAGTTACAGATCCTAGTTTTGCCAACAGCCTACTTCCTTCTATCTCCCACTAGAATTGCCTTATGTCTGTCCAATGCATTCTTAAATTCTCCCATTGTTTTGGATTCCACGACCTCCTCAGGAGGGCCGTTCCATGCATCCACCACCCTCTCCATGAAAAAATACTTCCTTACGTTGCTCCTGAGTCATCACCCCCTCTGTCTTCAAATAGTGCCCCCTTGTTCTTGCACACCTCTTTGTCTGAAAGATGCTACCCTCTTAGACTTTGTTGACTCTCTTGAGTTACTTAAAAGTTTCTGTCATGTCACCCCCTCTCCCTTCTTTCCTCAAGGGTATATATATATATATATAAAGCTCTTTTAGTCTCTCTAAGTATGGCTTCTGGTGCAGATCCTGTACCATTTTAGTTGACCTCCTCTGGACTGCCTCCATCCTGTCTATGCCCTTGCAGAGATGGTGTCTTCGGAACTGCACACAGTACTCCAGATGGGGTCTCACCAACTGCCTGTACAGAGGGATAACAACTTCCTGTTTTCTACTGGTGATGCCTCTCCCTGTGCATCCCAGTATCCCCCCTGCCCTCCTTACTGCCTTCTCACATTGCTTGCCTACCTTTAGGTCATCTGATATGACTAACCCAGGTCCCTTTCCATTTTTGTGGTCGTTAATACCCCCCCCCCATTGTGTACTCTTCTCCTGGGTTTTGTTCTGGGTGCATTACTTGCACTTCTTTGCATTGAATCTAAGGTGCCATACTTTTGACCATTCCTCCAACCTTGCCAAGTGCCTTCCCATCCTTTCCACACCCCCCATTGTGTATCAACCCTGTTGCAGATCTTTGTGTCGTCTGCAAAGAGGCATACTTTTCCTTCTAGTCCCTCTGCAATGTCACCTATAAAGACATTAAAGCAGACCGGTCCCAGTACTGAACCCTGCAGTACCCTGCTAGTAACTCCCCTTTCTTCAGAGTGGACTCCATTTACTATTACCCTCTGCATCCTCTTGTCCAGCTTATTTTTTATCCAGGTTACCACATGGGGACCCACTCCCAGGCTGACTAACTTGTTTAATATTTTGTGTGGGACTGTGTCAAATGCCTTGCTAAAGTCTAGGTAGGCCACATCCACAGCCCCTCCCTGGTCTACTACTTTGGTCACCCAGTCAAAGAAATCTATTAGATTTGTCTGACATGATCTTCCCACTGCGAATTTATGCTGCCTTGTGTCCAGTGCCTCACTTGCCTCTAGGTACTCAACAATTCTTTCTTTCATAAGTGATTCCATCATCTTCTCTACCACTGAGGTCAAACTAACAGGTCTATAGTTTCCTGCCTCTGCCTTGCTCCCACTTTTGTGAAGGGGAATCACATCCACCCTCCTCCAGTCCCCTCAGGTACCACACCCTCCTCCCATGATTTGTTAAAAAGGGTAGTCAGTGGTGCCACTAGTTCTCCCCTTAGTTCTTTTAGAATTCTGGGGTGAATCCCATTATGCCTCACTGCTTTGTCCACTTTCAGTTTTAGGAATTCTTTCAGGACCCTCTCTTCTGTGAATAGACTGGTATCGACCCCCTTATCCAGTGTGCTTCTATTATTTGGTTTAGGAACCTCCCATTCCTCTTCTTTTGTGAATACTGAGCAGACATATTCGTTCAGTATCTCTGCTTTGTCACTGTCACCCTCTGCCCACCCCCTCCCCTTTATTAAGCCTCACTATCCCTCTTCTCGTCTTTCTTCACTCCCTAATGTGCCTATTAAAAGTTTTATCCCCCTTCTTAACTGAATTAGCTATGGTACAGTTCTCTGTCCTGCTCCTTTTGTGCTTCCTTATACTTTCTGAATGCTATATTTTTCTCCCTAACCTTCCCCGCCACCTCTTTTGAGAACCATAGTGTTTTTTTCCTTTGTTTTGTTTATTTACTTCACACAAATGCTTGTTGCCTCTGTGATGGCAGCTTTGATTTTTTCCCATTGTTCCCCCACTCCACCTTCTTACTTGTTTGCTAGTGCTTTTCTGAGGCACTGCCCCATTTTACCAAAGTCAGCCCTCCTAAAGTCCAATACCCTCACCTTTGTGTGACTTGACTCAAGGCTGTGTTTATCGTGAACCACACTGTTTGGTGATTGCTTGTTCCCAGATGGCTACTCACTTCTAAATCCAAGATCCTCTCTCCATTTCCAATTAAGAGTACCAGGTCTAAGATTGCTCCCTCCTGAGTGGGTTCCAACACTAGCTGTCTGAAGGCATGCCCCCTGTAGGGCATCGAGAATTACACTGCTCTTGGATGTGGCTGCAGCAAAGGTGCTCCAGTTAACATCTGGCATATTCAGGTCTCCCTTCAACAATATCTCCTCTTTTCTGCCATTCTAAGGATGCCTTCTATCATTTCCTTGTCCATTTCCTCCCCCTGAGATGAGAATCTGTATACAGCCCCAGTACAGATTGTGGTGCCATTTTCTGTCTCCAGGATGACCCACAGTGCCTCATGCCCTCCCTGTTTACCCTTTAGTTCCATTGCTTTGATCCCTCCTCTTATGTAGAGAGCTACTCCTCCTCCTCCTCTTTTACCCTCCCTGTTCCTCCTGTAGATTGTGTACCCTGGAATGTTGACATCCTAGTCATGGTTCTTTGTGTACCATGTTTCTGTGACTGCCACGATATCCAGGTGTCCCTCATCCAACAAGGCCACTAGTTCAGGGAACTTGTTACCCAGACTACGTGCATTAGTACTCATCAACCTCCATTTTTTGATAGCCTTACCCCTTTTTACCCCATCCCTGTCCTTACTGTCTTTGCCTTTTCCTGCATTGACCTCTGTCCTGCTCCCTTTTGTCATCTCTACCTTAGTGTTTACCTCACTAATTACCCTGTTTTCTAGGTGGAGGGGGGCTGGGATTTCAATGCTTCTTTTCAGTGCCTCTCCCCTTGGCTAGTTTATATGCTTGCCAATGAAGCATTTAAACCTATCATCTGGTAGGCTCCTCCACCCTCCTAGGGCTGGATCATTCTCCTGCCATGGGCCACTGTTGAGCCGTTACCACTGCCCAATCTGAGAAGACCAAGGTGAAGAACTGAAGCGGTCCAGCTGCTGTGCACTGACTTTTCCTCCACCGCAACTGAACTGAAGCAGCGAACCACTACAGTGGTTAGAACATTTTTTTTTTTTTTTTTTTTTTTTTTTATGGTTAAACTTTTTATTGCATATTCAAAGGTACAAGTACAGACATAGATGCACAAGTGAGCAAGTGAGGATTACATGGAGCACAAACATGGCTACACTGTTAAGGATAACTTCCTTCTATACCATCTAATACACCAAAACTGACATTTCTAATTATGTAAGTGATGCAGTCTGAAAAGAAAAGGAGGAAAGAGAATTGGGACTTACCATCTCTCGCTGCCCATCATTGCTTAGTCAGGTGGGTAGCCAAGGCATCTTGCACGCTAAAACAAAAATAAACATCACAAAGAAACATAGTTCTACTACTCTACATTTCAAAAACTATTTACACACAAGGAATGTTTTTTCAACCTGGGCCTTATGTTGATCCTTGATGCTTCTATGTGTGATACCTGGCGGGTGAGAAGCGAGGAAGCCTACCTAAGTTATTTGCTCAACCTATCCCAGTTTACAGGGTATTATAAATGAGAAAAGGTGTCCAGGAAGCTTCATATGCTGGGAGAGTATCATTTGCTATGTGGGGAAGTCTATCTAAGGAGGCTGTCTTTAGCAGTGAGGACATTATTTCTTGGATTGCAGGGATTGAGGGAGTCCTCCACTTGCACAGGATCAACCGCTTAGTTTGCAGTGCCAGCTGTGCTAGCCACCTGTGTTCCAAAGGTGTTAGGTGCAGGGCTATGGATTTCATACCTAATACCCAGAGCTGTGAGAGGAAGGGGATGCATTGTTGGGTGACTTGGGCTCCTAAATGGTGAACTTGCTCCCATGAAGGCTGTATTTTGTGGCAGGACCATATAATGTGCAGCAAATCCCCTTTTTGTGCATGGCATCTCAAGCACTGACTGGATTTCAGAGCGCCTGCCACGTACAGAACTACAGGGTCTGGTGTCAGGAGTGTAGTATTTTGTTTTGGATCGGTTTGTTCTCAGTGTCCTTAAAGGATTTCTGTAGATGTCTCCAGCATTCAGCCCATTGCTGTTCTGTGATTGGCTGTCACAGTGCCTTTTCCCATTTGACCCTGGCCTTGTCTGATTGGCTAGGTGTAGAGGCTCTAAGAGAGGAGTATATCTTACTGCCCATGTGGCTGGGAATTGCAAGCCAGGTGGGTAACAGGGAGGGGGTACCTTTGTTAGGTGTTCTTCTAATAAAGGACTGAAGTGCACTTCTTGTCTGTAAATACCTCCAGAATTCACCTGCTGAAAGGCCTCACTTCACCTTTAAATTTTGAAAGTTTTCTATGTCCCAAGTACCCTTGACTAGGAGGTCTTGTATTGTTTGTATGCCTGAAGACATCTCTACCTGCCAGGTGATCTTATGACCCCCAATGAGTAGATTTTTATTTCCCCACAGTGGGGTGAGTTTCCGAGGGGTTAGGTCTGCTCCCAACTTTCCCGGCATCTGAGACCAGATCTGAATTGAGGGGCCTGTTGTGCAGTGATCCTTGTAGAGCTTGGCTGGGCCATTGTAGAGCAATAATGTTAGAGACTGGGTTTGGCTCACCTCCCACTCTACAGACACCCACTGAGGCGTTTCTACCCCTGGGAGTCTGAATCAGTGAAGGGTTTGTACACTTTGAAAAGCCCATTTATATCCTTCTACCCAGGGCATACACCAGCCACCCTCTGTCCGGTGAGCACAGAGTTTATTCCGGCTGTACCGAGGGGGCTTGCCTTCCCATAAGAAATTACCGATTGCCTCATCTATCTTCTGACACCAAGCCGGAGGGAGGGCTATTGGCAGATGTGACAATAGATAGAATATTTTGGGGGTTATCATCATTTTAATCGAGGCTATTTTTCCTGCCAGTGTCAACTGTAACTTTTTCCATCTATTCATATCCAAGGTGATGTTGACCTGCAGGGGGAGCATATTATATTCCCATAGTCTGTTGATGTCAGAGGTGAATTTTATCCCCAGGTATGTAATACCCCTCCTGCCCATCTAAGTCCAGTGTCACCTACTGCAGCCAGTAGGCATTTGGAATTGAGTGGCAGTACCTCAGTTTTCAATTGGTTCACTTTTAGGCCTGAGTAAGCCGCAAATGTGTGCAAAGTTGTTAGGAGTGGGTGTATGGCCTCCTCTAAGTTGGATACCATGACCAACAGGTCATCAGCATACATGAGAGTGGTGTATTGTTCTGCTCCTATCGTAATGCCTTGTATTTGGGCATTTTGCCTGATGGATGCCGCCAGGGGCTCCACAGCAAGGATGAAATGGAGGGGGGATAGGAGGCAGCCCTGTCTAGTGCCCCATCCCAGCTTGAATGGGGGTGACAGAGTTACATTTCTTAGTAGCCTTGCTGTTGGGTGGTTATAAATGGCCTCTATCTATGCTCTGAAGTGAGGGCCCACCCCCACATGCCGCAGCACCATGTGTAAGTAGTCCCACTCTAGGGAGTTAAACACTTTTTCAAAGTCTATTGCCACTGCTGCTGTGGCCATGGGGAGTTGCATGGCCCTCTGCATTAAGTTAATTAGAGTTCTGATGTGATTGGAGCTGTATCTATCCTGTACAAATCCCGCCTGAGAGGGGTGGATCAAATGCGGGAGGAGGGGGTTGAGCCTATGGGCTAGAGCTTTGGTGTAGATCTTGCTGTCTGCATTCAGTAGGGATATGGGCCTGTAACTGCTGGGTAAGGTAGGGTCTTTCCCCTTTTTAGGGAGGACTGTAATTATTGCCTCCCACATGGTAGGGGGGAAGTTACCCTCTGCTTCTACTTCTGTATATACCTGGTCTAGGATGGGGATTACCACTGGGGCTAACAACTGCCAGAATTCCATGGGAAACCCATCCCCTCCCGGGGCCTTGCTAGGTTTGAGGGACATGACACCCTGTTGCACTTCCACTCTGGAAAGTAGTTCATCTAGTGATTCTGTCTGTTGCTGTGTGAGAGTGGGCAGGTGGGCACTAGTTAGGAATTTACCGATTGCTGTTGTATCTGCCTTCCTTGAGGAGGTATACAACGTTTGATAATAGCTTCCCATGACCACGTTTTGAAGGTGCGGGGATGTTTGTACTGTCCCTGTTCCATCTTGGAGCCCTGCTATGTGACTGGCCATCTGCTGGCACCGCAGTCTGTATGCCAGGGCTTTCCCTCCTTTCTCCTCGCCCCTCGCAGTATTTATGTCTGAGCCTTATTATAGCTACTTCCGCTTTGCGTGACAGAAGAATATTTATTTCCAACTGTAAGGCTGCTATTAATTTGCCTAGGTGGGAGTGAGGCAGCAGCATGTTTCCTCTTTGAATTTGCTCTCTGCAGCTTTTAGGGCAGCTTCTAGCTGTTTCAGGTTTTCCTCCCTTCTCTTACATCGGGCCACAGAGTATCCTATAATTTTACCACTCATGGTGGCTTTAAAAGCCTTCCAGGTGTTTCAGGCTGAGGTATCTGAAGTGGGGTTGGCCTTAAAGAATTCTGTGGCCTCCTGGACTGACAACTTTCTAAATTCTGCCTCTTTGATTAGGGTCGGGTCGAGTCTCCATGAGGGTGATGGGGAAGACAGGTGTCCGCATAGTAAGGTCAGTTGCAAGGGGGCATGGTTGGAGATTATCACTGGTAATATGATGGATTCTACTGCTATTTATGTGATTTGGGGAGATGTGAGCCAAAGATCTATATAGCTGTATGAACTGTGCATCATTACCTGTCTCTGGGATGAAGAGTCCTCCATATGTCTGACAGGCTTTGATCCTCCATTAGCCCCTGCAGCGCTTTTCGGCCCTTCACATGGGAGTTGAGCGAGCATGAGGTCTTATCCATGGAGGGTTCTAGAACCAGGTTAAAATTCCCCCCCCCAAGGTGATAGGGACCCCTCCTTGTGACAAATTCTCCAAGTTGTGGGCAGCCTGTTGGGAAAAATCTGGGTCATCCTCATTGGGGGCATAGATATTCCCTATTACTACCTTGCCTTGTGGAGTATTCATCAGTACATACAGTCACCTGCCTTGTGTGTCTCCCTTAATTTTAATGGGGATCCACTGTAGCTGTTTGTGGAGGAGTATTGCCACTCCTTTCTTTTTTGTGGGGGCTGATGAGTGGTATACCTGCCCCACCCAGTTCCTCTTTAGCATGTCATGTCCTGCCTTAGTTAGTTTTTTTTTCTGCAGGAAGGCCACCTGAGATTTCAGCCTTTTTAAATAAGTACTTTTTTTCTTTTAACTGGGGTGTTTGACCCTTTTATATTCCATGTGTGGCAGTTTAGTTCCATCATTATCTAGTGGGGTGAGCATAGTGGGCTGTGTGCTGAGTAACAGTGCTCCTCAGCTACATGTTACACCTATGATAGAAGGGTTGAACAGTCTTGGATCTTAGAGACTGGTCTTGGGACTCATCCTTGGGATATGTAAGTGTCTGACCAACTTGTTTGTGCCCCAGGGTCCTAATTCCCCCTACCCAGTGGGCCTTCCTGCAGGATAAACCCAGGCCTCCTTGTGTAGAGGGTCCAGACCATGTATTCAAAGTTATTCCAGCGTTAGACCTTCTTGGCCTCTGGCCTTCTTTGTCCAACCCCCTTCTATGTGTACCATTTCTCAGATGTATCAATGATCTTATTGTGTCTTTACTCATTCCTTGTATATGCAAACAACAACACAAACAGATACAACAAACTATATACAGTAACTATTTAGATACTGCACCAAAGTGCCAAAAGAGAGGTGTAGAATGCTAATGACCATATGCTCCTCGGAGCCATGCAGGCCACATCGCTATGCCTCATGGGGGTGCAGCTCTCTTTGAGAAGGGGACAATCTCGCTGTTGGCCAGGTGGGGACCTGATCTCCAGCATATTATCTGTTCTGGCGCTTACAGTATTGGTCATATGTGTGTTTCCCTTTGTCTGCTCCCTGCTATGGAGGTTAGGATCAGTCGGCCACTATCCTCTTAGTTCTTTAGAAATAATTAGGGAGGGCCATCTGCTCTCCACCTCTGTGCTAGGGTATGACTCTCCGAGAGGGCCCTAAGGAGCTTGATATCTTCATCCCCCAGCTATCAGGCACCTTCTAAGACTCTTCTCTCCCTTTGCCCCTGTCCCATTGCACCTTGGTAAGGGGTGAACTTGCTGCCAGGGTCTAGTGGCTATTAGCCTAATTCCTTCCTTCTCGGAGGACAGATGCCATGTTACCACACCCTGAGGTTGGGGGGGGTGGAAAACTCCCTTTTCTGGGTCTGTAATTAGAGGTTGGACTTTCTGTGTCCAGTTATTCTTATGAGTTGCCTGACTAGGGTCTGGGGGTCACTGAACTCATTGAAACTCGTATCTGCTGCCTTTCTTTTTTTGGGGGGGAGACATATAGGCAAACAGACAGGGACCTTAAAGCAGGGAGTTGCTTTTTTTTTTTTACTACTATTTTTTTTTTGGCTACTATTCTATCAATGTCCCAGTTTCAAGTGGGTGCTCTGGTGGCACAGCCTTGTTGGAGGAGGCAATTGGAAGGGGAGTAAGGTATCCCCACATGGCGTACCAGGCATCTCTTCCATGCCCCAATCAGGAGGAGAGAGCTGTCTCCGACCTCAAGAACCCTGACCTTATATGCCATAAGGAGACCATGCAGCAGCAGGGTCTCAATAACATAGCGCCCCCCCACAACCCCAACAATATATTTAAGATTTAGCCATATACAGAGAAAGAAACACCACTTATCTGATGTAACATGGCTCTCCTCTGGGAGTCCGATCCTCATTGCTTGCAGTGGACGATTGGGGTGTAATGTTTGTGTGCTTTCCCCCTCCATCGTTGTCTGGATGTCCAGTCAAAGTTGCTGGGGTCCTGATGAATGCAGGGGCCTGTTGTTGCTCTATGCTGGGAGAGTTTTGATCTGTCAGTCATCCCAGTGACTTCTCCGGCAAGTGTTGTGGGACTGGAGGTCTACTTAATTGCGGGATCGGGGTGCACATCCTGATGCTGTGGTAGTAATTCAGGGTTATGAATTTCTCCCAGTCTGTGTACTTCTCTCTGCCGTCTTCTCCTTGGTCCTGGCATGGTGGCTTCGGCCTTTCTGTGGGATGCTCTCTTGGCTGGTGTGGGGATCTGGGGCTTCTCTTCCAGCTGTGGTGTGGCAAAGCCCAGTTTGCTCCTTCCATCCCTGCCTCCTGGGTCTCCATTTATTCCCTATTCACAGGGGATGTAGAACTGTGCAGCTTCCCTGCTGGTTGCCTTGTCACCAAGAACTTTGTACAGATGTGTGGGCTCTCATCTCCCTGGTCAAGGTCCATCTCAGGAAGTCCTCAAGAGCTTCAGGAGTGTCAAACGTACGTTGGGAACTGTTATGCTGCACTCCCATGCTGGCAGGGTACCTGAGAGAATAAGTCAGTGCCAGCTTCTGTATGGTGTGACACAGTTCTGTGTATTCTCTGGGCCCCGCTGACAGTTCTTTAGAGAAATCTTGATATATCTTGATATGTTTGTATGGAATGGCCCTGCCAGTCCAGGCTTCCCAATTCTCTGGAGCTGGGCAATATTGCCTGCCTTGTATTGTAACTCAGGAATTTCATCAGTATGAGCCTCGGTCTCTCCCCCCTCTTTGGCATCGGGGCTAGAGTCCAGTGAGCCCTCTCCACGTCAAAGCGGACATCTCCTTTTATTTTCAGGACTGTCATTAGAATATGCTGCAAGAACTTGGTAGTGTCCTGGAGTTCTGACTCCTCGGAGAACCCCAGCAGCCAAAGATTGTTTCTCCAGCTATGATTCTCCAGGTCGTCCACCTTTAGTAGAAGTCCCTGGATGCAGGCGGCCTGGTCTGCTGTGTCAGTGTGGAGCTCCCGGATTGCAATCTCATGGAAAGTGACCTGTCTTTCAGTTTTCAAAAGTCTGTTTTCCAGCTGCTGCAGGACCTGAGTTGTTAGGTGAGAGGTGGCTGTTACTTCCGACATTTGCAGGATTAATTTGTTGAACATTGCCTCCACCACTGTTGGGTCTTGTACATTTCTGATTGTACCAGCCATGCTGCCGCTATGGTGAGAAGCAGATACAGAGTACCCGGAGTTTTATCTGTCCTATCTGGGGCTATGAAGTATGTAAGTAATCCCTGTACCATCTGAAGGATTGCAGAGTTGGTTTTATCTTTATAGTGCGCCTCCTGTTTTGGGATATCGTTGGATCAGTGTCTCTGGGGATCAGCTTGAGTAAGCTATGCGTCCATCTTGTCCCGTGGCAAAACCACCATCGATGGTTCGAACATTTGAAACCAGGAGACCTACTGAGAAGTGCAGGTATGGACCTTTTTGCCCAAAGCTAAGTTGGGGACAAAGAACTCTTGAATTTTGGTGCCTTCTGGCTGCAGCTTCCCATTGGCGCTTACCGCTGGAGTCTTCTCCCTGACTGACTTAACTGCCTACCATAGCCTTATTTTTATTTTTTCCTTTTTTATTTCCCTTAACGAGATGTTTTATTTAACAGTATGCATAATATGAAACTCTTAACACTGTGTTATAACTTTGCATAGTGTCTGCTTAAATTAATTTTATAGCACTGTGCTTAGTTTTCTAAGAGGAGGAGGAGGATGATAAACTCGTTCCATTAATTTCGTTTATGTTAACTCTCTGCCTGAGCTCAATTTAATTGTTGATGTTAAATGAAACTCTGAAAAGCAGTGTGGTAGTTTCATCTATTGTCTATATTCAGGAATTTAGTAGAACTGAGATTATTTTTTTCTTCCTCCTGCCCGAGGCTCTCTGACCCCTCTGTTTGCCCCCCCCCCCACCAACAAAGTTGCCTGACCTGTTTTTCCGGGAGCACATCATTTCACTCCCGCTTGTTCGCTCCCGGACAACCCGCTTGCGACCGTTCACTCCCAACTAATTCGCTCCCATACCTTTTCGCTCCGCTTTGTTTCACTCCCTGTGCTCACGAAGCAAAAAAAACAATCAAAAAACCAGGAACCCATCACCAAGCACATGAAGAATTTTTCTTACCTTAAAGTCTGCAGTCTTCTCTTTGGAATTACAGTGCAGTACACTCCATTTGTCATGTGACATATGCGAAGTCAGGTGATGCAGTGACGTTAGTGCAGCTTCATTCATATCCGGTTAATATCCAGCTAAAAAGCACATCTTTTTAATAGGTAAATAATTAAAATCATGTTGCTTTTCTTTGTTTTTAAAAATCAGTACTCGAAACTTGTGCCACTCCTCGTAGAAATTCCTCAGTTGTGCATTCTGAGGACTTGTCAATAATCTGCTCGAGCCTTGACGCATTGTCCTTGTACACCCGTTTTGAACAATTAGGTGCATTGCCAGAAATGACTTGTTCAATGTCCGCCTCCCATTTCCGTTGTATGCCCTTAATGCCTTCTATAAATTTCCACAAGGTTGGATGAGACATACAGAGGATTGATTGCATTCCTCTATGAAATGCTTCTACCGTGTTGTTTGTTTTAGCTCGCTTTTCTTTTACAGTATCACAATGGTTCCAGAGTGTGAATGGGAACTGTGGTTGTCTGCGCCCATTGCCTCTTCTATTCCTCCTGCCCACCCAGGTGTCTTCGAAAAAACCTATAAGTGGCTCCATCTCAGGAGGGAAAACATTGAGGGTTTCACCCGTAATTTCCTCGAACCGAGCCATAACCTGATCGGGAGGGTAGAATGCAAGGGCTGGCAGATAACGACACTTTAGGCTGAATTCGCTATCAACTGCATACCTTTGCCCTAGTCCTTCAGCCTGAATCTTTCTGTAGATGCATTGGGCAAAATGAAAAAAGAACTCGACTTGTTTTGCATTTGGGAATACGGATTTAAAGGCCTGTAATGTTGCTTTTTCAAAGTCTGTCATAATGACATATGGGTCCAATCGTGGTTTTAGATATTTAAGACTGGACAGCAATCGTTCATAAATTTCTTTTCGTTTACCAGGGAGTAGGGCGAAAATTGCAGGCTGCATACACCCAAGTCGTTCACTGATAATAACATACATTTTTGTGAATAATGGTGGTACCACACTAAATGTGCCATCTGCGTACCAATGCTTACACTGCTCAAGGAATGTTAAGTTGCTTTCTGTGCTGAAGACAAGAATTCAGTCACTGTCAGGACCACTGTCATGAAGTAAAAAGTTAACTTCATTGCCAGAACTACCTTGCAGAATCCGATAATACTCAGGTATTTTGATATGTGACAGTTCTCAGGGATTTGGTGGGGCACCAAGTACACAGACACGCTGTATAGTGCGCTTTACATTTCTGTCTACCATTGTTCCCTGAGCTGCTAAAGACATGGTGTCCTTACAATAGAGCAGAACCTGAGCAGTTGTATCCTGACTATTTGCAGCATGGTTTTTAGCTTGGTTTATGGCTTCACATTGCTCAACTGCAGTTGAATCAGGAACGTGTGAGTGCTCACTAAATGTTGCGATTATGGTTGGGTCCTTGTAACTGGCAGTGTGAACCTGGGCATTGCATGTTTTGTCTTTTTTAACAGCTCTTTCACACTGCCAAATAGACTTCCCATTATAGCCCCCGTTTGTGGTGTGTATATATAAAGTTGTTATGGTCCACTAGTTTCTTTTTCTTTCGCTCGGACAAGATAAACTTAGCTTCCATTATGCAGACTGCTGACTGTGAACAAGCACTGTAAACAAGTATTGTAGGAACAGAATCAATTTTCACAGGGCAGCTTTATAACTTTAAATAGTAACAGGTTTTCTGCATTAATTGATTAAGTGATTGACAGTATCAGTCAATAGTAAAGTCTGGTGTGAGAGCGGGAGTGGGAGCGAGTTGACAAGGAGTGAATTTTGTGGGAGCCAATTGACAAGGGAGCGGGTCATCGGGAGCGAGTTGACCGGGTGTGAATTCGCGGGAGCGAATTGACGTAGACCAGTTTTTCCAAGTATTTCTGCCCAGCCAATTTTTTATTTGTCTGTCCTAAATTGTACAGCCCACCCCGTTTTCTTTGTTTGTGTTGCAATCCCTCCACCTGCCTATGGTACTTAATTCTGTCTCCTTGACTCTCTCCCCAGGCTCCTCTGCCCTCCTATGGCTGGATCATTCTCCTGCCACAGGCCCCTGTGAAGCCGTTACTGTCACCCAATCTGAGCAGACCCCGGTGAAGAACTGGAGTGGTCCCGCTGCTGTGCACCCACTTTTCCTCTGCCGCAACTGGACTGAAGTTGCAAACCACTATGGTGGTTTGAACATTTGAAACCAGGAGACCCACTGAGAAGTGCAGGTATAGACCTAGCGCCAACGCGACCTGGCCGGGTGCTTTGTGCCGCTCCCCACCCACTCCCACTCCACCTGCCCTATCTGGTCCATTCCTTTTATAGGTACCGACTACTTGAAATTTACTAAGTATTGACCACCTTCTCCCTCTGCAGGATATAGAATCCTGCCACTAGATGGCTGTGTGGCCAGAATACTTCAATCCAACACCATCACCAAAATCTCATTGTGGAAATGGGGCCAGTATACTTCATGCTGTGCTCACTTCTCCTCCTAATTGCAATCTCACCAACAGCCTTCATTATTGCCTGCTACCCTGTACAGCCTACCTATCCAACCTTTAATTATGAGTATCTTACTCATGGAACTTAATGCTGTGATCCTCTATCAGCACACTCCAGATATGCAATATTTGCTTGTCCATATGCACACCCAAACCAAACCTGTGGTTAACCAAAAAAATCAATGCCACACTTACCCATCTCTCCCTGCTAACTACCATCACAACTAGTCACCAAAGAATACACAGGCACCAAGCCCAGGGGCAAAGGAAAGTTTTGACATACTGGCAACTCAGAATAAGCCTGCATAATCTCATTCTATTGCTGCTACTAATTTCTAGAAATACTCACCTCAACCCTGGACCTTGTCCGCATACTACAGATACAACTATAAAAAGAAAAGGGATTCTCCCTCTAGCTTCACTGAACATCTGTAGCCTCCTTGCAGAACTTGATGCTTTACAAATCTTTGTCAGCCTGCACAATCTGGACATTCTCGCTAGTACTGAAACCTGGCTTACACCAAAGGTTCCTGACACGGCTGTTGCTCTGCCTGGCTACTCCATCTACAGGCTGGATAGGACTACTAGAAGAGGGGGTGGCTGTACCATCTACCTCAAGATCACTTTAAGGGGTTGTGCCTTGTCAGTACCTACCGCTGGAACAGCCACTCAAATACTAGCCGCCAAAATATTACTTGGGGCCCATAGTAAATCCCTTATTGTCACCTCAGTTTTCATCCCCCAAAAGAGCACACACTGGGATTCTCAATGGTTATGGAATTCATCCAGAACTTGACACCTAGGTCAGAAGCGATCCTGATGGGTGACTTCAATATTAACTGTCTCGCCCTCGAAAACACGTGCTATAAGGATACAATCTCTGCAGCCAAGCTCACCCAGATGGTCGACTCACTGACCAGGGCCAATTACAAAGCTGGGACTAGTACCCTATTGGACTGGCTATTAACTACCCATGCCAATCACATATCAAACACTACTATCCTTCCTGACTCCCTCAGTGATCATTGCCGTGTCATCTGCTCCTGGACTAATACATTTAGCAAACCTCCACCCAGGACTATCACCAGAAGAATCCTTAAACGGGGACACCTGGAAAATCGCTTCTCAGAGAACATGACTGGACCCCAATAGAAGTGGCTAAAGATGTCGACTTGGCACTCACTTTATTAACTCCTTTAATGCTGCCTGTGACATTCACACACTTCAAAAAAAGTGGAAATTAAAAGGTCCCTGTAACCCATGGCTCTCTGCCGATCTCATAGCCCACATGAAAACTAGAGATGACCTTTGGCACCGTGCGCCAACCACCAATAAGCTGGTAGATGTCCAGAACTACAAATGCACATGGAATGACTGTACTCAAGCTATCTGCGCTGAGAAAAAAGGTACTACAGGGATATGCTAACCAACTCTTGGGACAGTGGCAACCTATTCTGGGAAAACATTCAGGAGGTAACTAGGAAGAACCCTAAAATAGTGCCTACTGTCCTCAACATAGAAGGGTCCACCACCATGGACCCAACTACTATTGCTAGCACTTTCAATGAAGCATTTACTGATCTCAGTAGCATACTTCCAAATAACATCTTCACCTTAGATGACATCTTAAACAACTTTGAACTCAAACCCTCCCCCGGAGATCACCCGCCTTTCTATTTCAAAGAGATCTCTGTGGCTGAATCCAGAAATTACATTCTATAGGCAATTAGAAATACAAGACACTGCATGGACTCCCTTGATCTCAAACTGCTGGCCCGTACCCTAGATGCAGTAATCATCCCACTAACCAGAATTTTAAATCTCTTGCTTAGACTAGTCCAGTTCCAGAAAATGGAAAGCTGCCATGGTTATCCCAGTACATGAAAATGGTGATAAGACCCAACTTGGGAATTACCAGCCTATCTCCATTTTACCTCCTCTCTCCAAGGCACTAGAGCACATTATTTTGGACCAGCTGGTTCAGTATCTCTAGAAATACAACATCCAATGTGCCCAACAACATGGGTTCAGGAAAGGGCACAGCACCACCTCCTCCCTCTTGGAGTTCACTGGGTTTATCCACAATTCACTGGACCAAAGCCAACTTGTAGGAGCAGCCTTTATTGATTTGACAAAGGCGTTTGACACAGTGCACCACCATCTGCTTCTTCAGAAACTGTCCAATGCAGGACTTTCTCAGAAAGCTTCAGCTTGACTCTCAAGTTATTTGGGGAATCGCACCAAACAAGTTAAAATCTCTGGTGTCCTATCCATTGCTAAGCCAGTTCACTCTGAGGTACCACAAGGATCAATTCTGGGGCCAATCCCATTTAGCCTTTTCTTAAAAAATCTCCCAAGCTCCTGCCAAGAATCCATTCTACTTTATGCAGAGGACGCGATAATCTTCACAAACAACCCTGACCCCACTCCCCTGGAAAACAACCTGAAACGCGGATTCACTAGTGTGGAGAACTGGTTCAAAGAGCACAAATTAACACGAAACTATAAGAAAACCAAGGTGATGTTCTCTAGTAGCACAAACAATAAACACAAACACCATCCTCTGACCATTAAAAACCATTTAGGATATGACCTCGAACAGATACCCCACTTTAAATACCTAGGAGTCACCCTCAACAGCACTTTTTCCTATGGGGGTCACATCAACAATATTTCTAAAGCTGTGAATATCCGCATTGGTCTACTCTGCAGACACAAGAATTGTTTGACCCAGGCAGCTCTGAAATTGGCTGCTCAGTAATCACCACCATAGACTATGGACTGTACATATACAGCTCAGCCACTGATACAGCCTTCTGGTGCATTTCAACTGCCCTCAATAAAGCATGCTGACTCATATCTGGGGCCTCACATCTTACTCATATGTGTGACCTGTATGTACAAACTGGCTGGCTTCAACTAAAAGGGTGAATAAAATACCAAGCTTGTCTGATGGCCAAGAAAATAACCCTTGGTCTCCTTCCACCAGGAGTGCAAGCCCTGCTAAGCCCCTCCCACAATCTTCACTGGACCCATAGGTAAGAACTTCAACTTCTACAGGTAACTCGTTGCTATACATCCCAGGGACAAAGAGCATTTGCCCACAGAGTCCCCCTTTGGGTTAACATTCTCACTAACAACATCTCTTCTGAAATCAAGCTTAGCCCCTTAAATACAAGCTCTGACAATACCTTATTGCTGACAGCAGCTGCGACTGCTTCCGCTAACCTCCCCAACTCCCTCTGATGTAAATGCTCTAGCACTTAACCACTAGCTGCTCCTTTTGCACTTACTCACCTTTCCCCCTGCCAACATCCCCCCACCCTTTCCCTTACCATCCCTGCCTCTATCCCACCTCCTCCTCTTCTTCTCTCTCCCACCCGCCGCATCCCTACCCTCCCCTCCCCTTCTCTTACTAGTCTTTCCTATCCTACACCCCTCCTCATAAGTTGACAAGGCCTAATTTGGCTGATTCCCCTGCAATGGATTTTCTGCTTTACTTTCTTCACCAACATTTTGCCTAGTTACCTGTCCTGTCCTGTGTAAAATGCTACAGTGTCAAGTTTACTACAGTCCTGTGTGGAATTGCATCATATCTAAAGCATATTTAGAATCTGCATTCATAATCTGTTCTGTATATCTCTTAAATATCTGAATACTCTGTGTCCTATGTTGTTTTCTCTCTTGACGTGGAAGCTTTGTAAAAGAGCTCTGAGTTCAAAGGGATTTGAAATCCAAAATTTAAACAAATAAAAATAAAACATCCTGCTTCCCCTACCAGACAGATGCAAACCACTATAATTCTGCATCCTTCCATGTGGCCCTCCAGTCCCCAATGAAGCCAAAACCCTGAGCTCCACACCAGTTTTTCAACCATTCATTGAATCCCATGGTGCGGAGTACCTTAGCCTCACCCTTGCCATAGACAGGCAGCACTTACAAGATGGTTACCATGTGTGCTACTTGTCTAAGGCCCGTCTCCAACTCAACAAACTCCTACTGAACTACTCTGATCCCATTCCCAGCCTGGTCATTTATCCCTAGGTGGCCAATGACATCTAACTCCCTCTCCCATGCTGCTGCTCCTGTAATCCTGAGGATTTCCATCCTGTCCCTCCCAGCCATGGCGCTGGGCAGGCACCTTTCCTCCCTCTCCTCTCCAACCCCCAGTTCTACCCTACTAATGATTGAGTCCCCCACCAGAAGTTGTTTCCTTCCCCTGTGGGGTCTCATGCCACCCTCCTGTGGGTTTCCTTTGTGGAGATTCCCAGCATCCTCCTTGGTCTCCACTGTGGGTGCCTCCATAGAGGAACCATGTTCCACCAGAATGGCGTATAAATTGTGTAGTGGTACAACTGGAGGGATGTGTCTCTGATCCACCACCCTCACCCTCCCTGAGCCCACCATGGTTCAACCACTCCTCTTTGTTGGCAACCTCTGAGGCAGCTGCAGTAGCCCTGGTGGTCCCTGGGTGGGGGAGGAGGTTTCTCGAAACCTCAACAGGTAGGACTGGAGACAGGAAACCTCCTCCCTCAGATCAGAGAGGTCCCTCCAAATAGGGCAGCATCACAGCCTCCAGAACATCTCCCAAAAGACTGCCTCCCCACAGTAAGTGCATTGCACCACTCCCCACGTGCCTCTCTCCCTTCCATTAATCTACCCCTATGCAGTGTGCTGGGCTGTTAAGGTTATGACAGGTGTATGTCCTTTGCCCTTTTGTGGAAGTGATGTCAGAACCTCAGGTATAAATGAAAATTACGCGCTAGGGGTGGTGGAGGGAGGGTAGGTGGGACCAGGCCTGTGCCTTCCAGAAACAGTCAGGTACAGCTCTGACCCACCACCCTGGTAAGCATTTTCCTTCCTTTCAGAAAGACAACCTGCACAACAATTTAAAAGAAAATATAACCTGCAAAAAATCATTTCAATCAGAGAAAAATACTAATATACTAACATACTAAAAATGCCAGCAGAGTAGGCCTCCTGCTCTATTGAGTCTGCACGGGAGTCAGTACCCTGAATGGGTACTGATACCATCCCCCTGGCCCCTCCCATGAGCCCTCTTTCCCTTGCCAGAGTTCCCCCTAGACCAGCATTACTCAGCTTCACTCCCCACCTGTATCTGTCCCAGCCTCTCTTGAAGCCCTCCACCATAGAAATCTCCACCAGCTCCTAAGGCAGTGCATTCCATGGTTCCACCATCTTCTCAGTGAAGTACAGTCTCCTGTTTTCCCCCTGAATGTCCCACCCTCCAGCCTTCGACTGTGCTCCCTGGTGGCCCCTCCTACCTTCCTCTGAAAGAACCCTTGAAGGTTTACCTCATTCACCCCTTTAAGATACTTGAAGACCTCAGTAATATCTCCCTGTCTCTCCTCTCCTCTCCTCTCCTCCAGTGAGAATAAGTTGAGCTCCTCAAGCCTCTCCTCATATGTCCTAACCCCCAGACCCTGGTTCATCCTGGTTTCTCTCCACTGAACCTGCTCCAGGAGTTTAATATCTTTCTTTAGGTGCAGATGCCAAAACTACATGTAGTACTCAAGGTGTGGTCTAACCAGGTAGTTGTACAGCAGCAGAATCACCTCCCTGCTTCTTGAGGCAATCCCCCTGGTGATGCAACCCAGCATCCTATTTGCCCTGGCTGCAGCCCTCCTACATTGCTCAGAATTATTCATTTTAGTATCCACCAGCACCCCCAGGTTCTTTTCCTCACTAGAAGTCTCCTAGGGTGTACACCTGGCCTGGGTTCCTACACTCCAGGTGAAGCACCTTGCATTTCCTGGTGTTGAATTTCAGTTTCCAGGAGTGTGACCATCTCTCCAGAGTATCCAGGTCCCCCTGCAGGGCTACTCTACCTTCTTACCCATCCACCACCACACCCAGCTTAGAGTCATCCGCAGAGAGGCTCATTTCACTCCTGATACCCTCACTGTTATTGGAGATATAAGTGTTAAGCAAGAGCAGCCCCAGAACTGATCCTTGTGGGAAAACTGTACAACCTGTAAGCACAAAACAGTAATAAAACCTGTAAGCACAAAACAGTAATAAAACCTGTACGCACAACCTGTAAACACAAAACAAAATAGTAACTCAACAGTAACTCTGCTTAGCCAAAAGAAGCCTTAATGTTTCTCCTTGTTCTGTTAATGTTGCTCCTTGCTCTGTCCTTTCAAGCAAACCCAAGAAGAAAAGAGCTCAGGTGAAGCTAGGTGCTTTATGCCAGCAAATGTAGTCTTCACCACAACACACCAACTACCCTGACCTTTTCAATCTTCCTCCTGTTGGAAGGTGCCAAGCCTTTGTCAGTTCCACCCCCCAGTTACACTATTAATCCCCTGGAAGAGCTGTGGAAGAAAAGCAATTATCTCCTTCAACGTGAGAAAAAAACTGCAATACCCTTAAGCCCAAAACAAAAACATGCAAGCACAAAGTAAAATAGTAACCAAACAGTAGCTTTGCTTATCCTAAAGACAGATCAAAATGCAAAACCTGTAAACACAAAACAGTAACAAAACCAGTAAGCACAACCTGTAACAATTTAACAGAAAATATACCTTGCAAAAAATGTGAATCAGAGAAAGATAAAGCATTAACCTGTAAGCACAAAACAGTAACAAACCTGTAAGCACACCCTGCAACAATTTAGCAGAAAATACACACTACAAAACAAAAAATGAATCAGAGAAAAATTAAGCAAGAAACTGTAATACCTGAAAGCACAAAACAGTAACACAAACTGTAAGCAAAAGCTGTAACAATTTAACAGGAAATGTACCTTGCAAACAAAAATACAATTTGAATCAGAGAAAAATAAAGCAGTAATCTGTAAGCACAAAACAGTAAAAAACCTGTAAGCACACCCTGTAACAATGTAGCAGAAAATATACCCTGCAAAAAAAAAACTATTTCAATCAGAGAAAAATAAAGTAGTAAACTGTACAACCTGTAACCACAAAACAGTAATAAAACCTGTAAGCACAAAACAAAATAGTAACACAACAATAAATCTGCTTAGCCAAAAGAAGCCTTAATGTTTCTCCTTGTTCTGTTAATGTTGCTCCTTGCTCTGTCCTTTCAAGGAAACCCTAGAAGAAAAGAGCTCACGTGAAGCTAGGTGCTTTATGCCAGCAACCTAGTTTGGTTCCAGAACTATGGCATAGCCCACTTAAATGTTGAGATGCTACCTGGAGCTACTTCTCCCAAAGCTTCCCCTAGCATGGTAATAACAGGAGTTGTGTGTCTTAATAGTTCCCCAATGTTACAGTGGGTGGTCATTTGGGGGAAAAGAAGGTGGGGCGGAGGAATATTACTAATTTGAGACACTTCATTCAAATGGAAACTATTGTCCCTAAATTTAAAGAGAGGATAGCAGGTCTCATTCCTGTATAAACGCTCAGTCCCTGCTATACAATATGGATTTGGAAAAGGTAACGAGCATTTATTTTTCACTGACAACAAATTATGAGCTACAGAAATTAAATCTCATTAGTATTACCTTACTATGCTAGTTTTCTCATGCAGCATGTGAGAAAGGAGAGGAAAATGGCCAGTGCAGAGCACTTCAGCCCAGAAGCCAGAGTGTCCTCCTTTTCCCACTCTGCCACGAGATCCTGAGGGACACCCTCATGTCCTCTTCTTGCTAGTATCATTCATGCGTCCAAGATATATTTATGTTCGGGCTATGGTGCCCTTGTTCTCACCTCCCAAGATGCTCTATGCTGCACTAGTGATCTGTGAAGTTTAGAAATATCCAAGTGAGAGAGGTGTCAATGGAAGGGACCGTACGTTAGGGGTCATATCGAACTTATTACTGTGTTGATGAGAAAAAGTTATTTACAACAGAACTGCCCCATAACTGTTCTGCTTTTCAGTATTTCCAGACCATGCATAAGGGAAGGGGTCATAGTAGGGGCAGGCTATTATTGTTTACATTAAACTCATATCCCAAGGGGACTTAAGTAACCCCAATCACTTCTTCCCCCAAATATTGTCCATGAGATCCCTCCACCACTCATTCCCCACTTACCAGAGAAATAGCAGTGCCAACTTTCTCACAGTCTTTATCTTCATCTATGGTTTACTGTATTTAGTGTGGCCTCCTTCTCAGATGCCATTGTTTTGTAATGTCCATCAAGAGTCCTTGGTGTTTTTGGTTTGACAGAAGTCTACACTGATCTTAACTGCTCCATGATATTTGCCCAGCTTGGTCATAGAGAAATGTCTTGTTCAAGGAGTGTCGGCTCTGTTGAACCCATGTCCATGTCTTCCTGATGTTACATTGATTATTGCAAAGGCTTGGATGATGTTTCTGGCTTTGGTTCCCTCATAATTTTACTTGGTGGCTCCAACTCTGCTGATGGAATACTAGGTTTGGGTGATGAGTGACATCTCAATCTTCTCTTGCTTCTGCTGCAATGCTTGGTTGAGGGGATATCTCTGGTCCTCTGCCTCCACCTGTCTTGTTGTCTCTGGCATTTCAGCTTTATCGAATGCCATTGCTCTGCAGGGGGTCCTGTCACTTGTACTGACAAGTGATCAATTTTCAGGATTGGGAGGTGTCCCGCCACGTGACTCGGTATTACCTCCAGTCAAGTATTCTGATTGCATGTCCAAATTTGTGGGTCTCCCCCTGCCAGGTCCCCTCCAGGCAACATTTTAGTCAGGAACTCCTGCGCTTCTTTGGGGGATTTGAATGAGTACCACTGGTCTGTCCAATTAACATTAAGGGTCACCAGGTAGCAGATACTGTATGGAATATTTTTATGGGCCAAATCTTTTTTCACTTGACTGAACACTTTCCTCCTGTCAACCAGTTCCTTTGAAAAATCTTGGAAGGCAAAAATTCTGTACCCATTCCATTTTAGATGCCCTTTTTCCATTTCAGTCTTAAGTATCTGTTCTTTTACACTGAAGTGCAAGAGATACTCCAAAATAGGATGTTGGGGGCCCTTGGGGTGGTCAAGGAGCCAATGTCCTGTGTACTCATTCAATTTCGAGCAGATAGTCCCAATAATGGTCCAATGCTGTTGGTATCAAAGACTGTAGAAACTGACACATGTCCCTTTCCTCCTATCCCTCTGGGACACCCACAATCCTCAAATTATTGTGGCTCCCATGGTTTTCAAGGTTATGCACTTTCTCTCTGAGCAGCTCAACCTGTCATGCTAGCCACTGAATTCATTCTCCCTGAGCGACTGTTTGCGACTCCACTTTAAAATAAAAACTGCTCCATGTCCACAGTAAAGATCTCTATAACTTCCACTCTGTCTTCAACATATTGCAGACCAGCCAGATCTCAGGAATGTCCACCATTAACCTCTGTAGCATCTATCTGATATCTGCTATATCTGAGCTGCCAACCATTGTCTGAGGCAAGGCTGCCATTTTTTCTGCCTTAATTACCTGACTGTGGTGAAGGTCCGAAAATGGTAAAAAATATGATTGATCACAGCTGAGAAGGTTGAAACAAAAACTACCTTCTGATCAGGGTAACTTTGTGATACTAAATATCGGCTCCAGGATCAACTGAATGAATGATTAAACCGCAGCTTGTCTACACTTTTTAAAACTGGCTAGTCCATGCCAGAGAATTACGCAGCCATCTTTGCAGTGGGTTGACCGGAAGTCTCACAGATTTGGATTATTATACCTCATTATTTAATGGGAGGTAAGGCTCCAACTGTACTTATTGATTTGGAGACCATTTTTACATTGAGCATGATTGGTGCTCTTTAAATAAATGTCCTGACATTATTTACAGAAATGATGTAAATACACCTAGGGACAGTATGGTGTCACTGCTCTCTTTAACTGTGCCCTTTGAAGCAATTTTTAATACTCTACTTACTGTATATTTATTCTGGGATATGAGTCATGTGACAAGCTGTCTGTCAACATATTTATTACCCCTGTGATGTGTGGAATTAAGATATGATTTAGGGAGCAGTAAGAAGTTCCTAGTGTTTTTTTTTTCTCAAAGGTTAAGCATACTCTGAAGTTTTATTGGATACTGAAGTTTACATTGCTTAATCAATTCATCAAATTTATACACATTTTCCTTTTTTTAGTATATCTGTATACTTTCTGTATATACTTTTCATAAAAGGATTGTTAACAAGATGGGTAGCCTGTGCATTGGAGACAAGGTGGTAAACTGGGTTAGGAATTGGCTAATGAACAGGAGGCCGTGGGTGGTTCAAACCCAGACAACTATCAGCCCATCTCCCTACTCCCAATCTTGGAAAAACTACAAGAGTGTCTGGTTCTCCGTTTTTTTTTTTTTATTTTCTCTTTATGCCCCCTTCTCGTCTCAGTACTTCCTTTCTTCGGGAGACTCCTGCATTGGCCTTGTACATCCCTGTTCCTCATGCCAGGCGACGGTGCAGTCCACCCCCCTATGAAGCCTTGGTTGAAACCCCCAGGCGGGTACAGGATGGGACCCCCTTTACCATCCTGACGTGTCTGTCTTTAGTCAGGGGGATGCTGTCATCAGGTGCCGGCTGGGGCACTTGGATCGGGGCCTTGGAGCTCCGTCTACAGGGAGCACTGTGGGGTTTTTCCACTTTTTTTGTCCCCTCCCACAGGACATAGGCATATTAGGGGAGCCAAGGGGAGGCATACATCGAGACATGCAAGTGCTCCAGCCCACGGACCACATCCCCCCTCCCTTCTTTCTGCAGTCTCGCTGCACCTCCACCCATGGTCACCAGGTGGCAGTAGAGCGGCGGGACATGTATCCCACCCCACCCCGGAGGAGGAGGAGAGCAGCCTCTGGGCACTCAATCCCCCCCCAGCTGATCCTCCAGCAGCCTGAATCCGTTCCTGAACCTGGGTCGCTGGCGCCACAAGCGGTAACCCTAACGCTGAGCCAGCGGGCCGGCCCAACAAGAGTGTCTGGTTCTCAATTGACTATCACCCTTTCTGGATTCCTCCTCCTTTTTCACCCTTTCCAGTCTGGCTTTAGGAAATTCCACTCCGCCACTATCTCCCTCCTCAGGCTCACTGACTCCATTCTTACTGGGATGGATGCTGGCCACATCGCGGCTGCCATCTTCATTGACCTGGCCAAGGCGTTTAACACTGTCTCCCCACTCACTCCTCCTGACCAAACTTGCCAAAGCTGGTCTATGCAGCTGGGCCACCAGTTGGTTCCACTTGTACCTAACAGGCAGGTACCAATCTGTCAGAATTGGTTCTTCCATCTCTTCACCCCTTCCTGTCACCACAGGGTACCGCAAGGCTCAGTCCTAGGTCTGCTCCTGTTCTCCATCTTTCTGAATGACCTGCCGTCTGCCTGCCTGCACACCTCAATCCACATGTATGTGGACGACACTGTACTGTATACTTCTGGCCCTTCAGCCTCAGAGGTTATGACCAGATTGCAGCTGGACTTTAATACAGTCCAGAACTGGCTTCGCTCCAATCAACTCTTCCTCAATGCCAAGAAAACAGTCCCAGTAACCTTTGGCACAAGGCAGAGACTATCGAGGCTCCCCTCCCCCGCTCACTTTCCACACCCTGGAAGGAACGTCCCTTGAGGCTTATACCTCCTTCAGATACCTCAGGTTCTGGCTTGATCAGCACCTCAACTTTTCTGTTTATGTTGACTCCATACTCAAGAAGCTTCACCCCAGGCTTGGAGCACTCTACCGTAACCAAGACAACATCCCAGAATCTGCCCATAGTGCCATTGTGCAGAAAATGATCCTCCTCATCTTTGACTACAGTGATGTAGTCTACAGGGCCGGTTCCAAGTCCACCTTAGCCAGGCTGGACCCCTTTTTCCACTCTTTCTGTCATTTTGTATTAGATTGTCCTTACTCCACACACCACTTTGCACTCTACCACTCAATGAATCTCACATCTTTAGACAATCACAGGCAGCTCCACTGCACCAAGATCCTAGCCAAGTACTAGTCCCAGTTGATCCCCCCCACCTCACCGCTGCTCTAGCCAACCCCAACACCCTAGCATATTCCCTCAGAAAACGTGACTCCCTGTCTTTAACTGTCCCACATAGGGCCACTGTTATTGGACAGGGAGCATTCAGCCACCACATTCCTAAGTTGTGGAATTCCCTCCCCATACACATTTGGCACTTCTCTTCCCCCTGCATCTTAGCTCCTTGCTCCAAGCTCATTTCTCCACTACCTGCACATGTGTCTGGGCAGTTTTGTTGCACCATTCTGTGTAAATATCATTGAATTGTTATACCTGTCGAGCTATGTCTATGCCAGTGTATGTAAACTATGCCTATATTTCTGCTTGTTCCCCAGATCCATTATGTCCTTAGATCTGGACCCATTGTGTAGTGATTACCCTTCATGAATCTCAATTGTACTGTTTGTCATTCACCTGTGTATTTGTTCCTCCTTCCCCAGGACACATCTGGAATCGAGCAGTAGCCTGCTCAGCATGAATTCCTGGTTAAACGCTTAAATAAATAAATAAATAAACAGGGTGCAATCTGGGGAGAGGGGGATGACCAGCGTGGTGCCTCAGGGATCAGTCCTTGGACCTGTTCAATGCCTTCATTAGTGACAATGCAAAGGGGCTGGAAGGAAAGGTGAGCCTGTTTGCAGATGACACCAAAATGTGTAACAGGTTGGATACTCCAGAAGGGGTGGAGAAAATGAGAAAGGATCTGGGGAAGCTTGAGAAATGGTCTGAGGAATGACAACTGATGTTTAATTCAAAGAAGTGCAAAATTATGCACCTGGGGCATAGAAACCCTGGGGAGAGCTACAGGATCGGGGGATTGCTGACAGTCACCAAGGAAGAAAGGGACCTAGAGGTTATTGTTTCAGATGACCTGAAAATGTCAAAGCAGAGTACAAAGGCAGCGGGGAAGGTCAGTGGCAAGCTGGGGTGCGTAGGCAGAGGTATCACCAGTAGAAGGTGGGAGGTGGTGATGCCATTGTATAGGACCCTGGTCAAGCCACACATGGAGTACTTTGTGCAGTTCTGGAGGCCACACTTTTGAACTGACATTAACAGGCTGGAGATGGTCCAGAGAAGGGTGACTAAGATAGTACAGGGCTTGCACCACAAAACTTACAAGGAAAGATTATAGGACCTCAATATGTACTCACTGGAGGAGAGGAGGGAGAGAGGGGACATGATAGAAACATTCAGGTACCTCAAGGGCATAAACAAGGTGCAGGGTGGAGACTTTTTCCAGTACAGGAGGAGTACAAGAATGAGAAAGCATGACATGAAATTGGAGGGTGACAGTTTAAGAAAGAATGTGAGGTAGTTTTTCTTCAAAGAGAGGGTGGTGGAAGCATGGAATGGTCTGCCACAGGAGGTGGTAGGAGCAGGCACTGTGACTGGATTTAAGCATGCATAGGACAGGCATAGGGGAACCCTAGAGGTAAAGCAGAGGGAGGGTCAAAAGCCATAATCAACTGCAGTGCTTACGGGCAGACTGGATGGGCCTGGTGGTCCTTATCTACCAACAATTTCTATGATTCTATGATATCAGTTTTCGTTTATTCCCGTTACGTAACTTTGAGATTATTCATCATATTATTAATATCTCTAAAGCTGGATGTTTATTTTACAGCAAGCAATTATTCTAAATGGCAGTATTTTAATTTCAGTAATTCTGCCTCCTAGAGTTACTGACTGAAATTATTGTTTTCACAGTACACCTTTCTGGAAGCTATCTTGCAGCTAATTTTAGAGAAAAACTTAAATTAGTATTTTGCTATAAGATAATGTGACACATGTCTCTCCACTTGATTATACGTTGTAATTTGAAAAGGCACTATAAGTGTTTTTCACCTTTCATCATTTTAAGACTTTCTCAAACATTGTTCTATTGTCATTAAAATTAAACTGTCAGGTTTTAAAACAAGAGATGAGGAAGTGACTATTACTCTTCTGAGCTTAACTCATCTTTTCTACTATGATTAAATTAAAGCCATATCTGGCCAAAATTAATATAAGAAGTTGCAAAAAGTCTCCTGCCAGTAGGTATGGGGATGACAGCATGTAGTGAAGCTTCACTTGGTATTTCTGCAGGAGGCGTCTGCATCAGTGTAAGGATATTGGTTAACTCTCACTAGAAATCTAATTACATATTCATGAGCTAAGGTCATCAACTGATTAGTTGCTGTTCTAGACATTAATCTAGGAAATGTCTAGCTCAGTTGTCACACACAGGATGCTTATCTTTATTCCATAGATAAAATTTCAGCATGCTTTCCGAACAAAACACATTTAAAAACAACGTGAGTCCTACGGAAAAAAACACTGAAAATTAGCAATTAGATTGAAATCACTGTAATGATGAAGAGTCATTCATTTTCGTGGGAATTAATGACAATCTATGGTTAGGAGTTGTCAACTAACCCCTGCCAATCATTATTCCTCGGAAATGATTGGCTGTTGGTCATCAATCATTGCTTAACCATTGTGGCAATTCCAAAGCAGATGAGCACCTCAGCTAAAAACATAGACTTAAATTGCTGGAAAGAACTAAAATCCACCTTAGCAATCTACAGGAAGAAAGTGATGCAGCAAAAGCAAAGTCAGTCTTTAAAGAGAAATTGCAGGTTGCTGGAGCAGCAGACATTTGGATGGGGCAGTAACAACAGAGTTACTTTTAGGTTCAGTTGGCAACTGATCTTAAGATAAAACCATCATGTAGATTACAGTTACTATATCTTGAAAGATCATGTTCAGTGGTTTTGAAAACTAAAACAGGCAACAACACTCGATAAACATAAAACAAATTATGCGTGTCGCAGGTTTTGTCTCCAGACTGCTTATGTCATTTGGGGTGCCACTCTACGGTGCCTTTGAGAGAATGTTTCATTACTAATTTGTGTTGTTGGTAACTACATTACTCTTGGTCAGTGGCAGCTTTGGAAGAAATTTTGATAGGGGCCTTATCTGCGTTAATTCCTACTAGGGATGGATATGTTAGCCCTGGTAAGGTGATCATTTCAGTGTGGAGTAAAGAATAGATGAGCCTTAATCTAGGTCAGGTACAGTAAAAACATGTCCAGGAGAAAACAGTGTGCTGGGCAATGTATAGAAACTCCTCTAGGACCCCATATATGGGGAGGCAGTATTGCACAGTGGTTTAAGGTTCTGAGCTGCAAACCTGGAGACCTGGGTTTGACTCCCATAGCCCCCACTTGCATATTGTGTGACCCTGAGCAAGAGTTTTATGTGATGGCAATGAGTCTATAGGACCACCGATCACATAAAGTGAGACAGCCACCCAACGTCAAAAGGGTGAACCGCACAACACTAACCATCGCAAATAGCAATAGTCTCTTATTTCATAAGGAAACAAAAAAGAAAATCAACTTTTTTATGTGGGGAACAAGTTCCCCACACACCCCAAAATAAAGAGTGTTAACTCCAGGGGGAGTGGACTTAGGAGAAAGCAGCAACTCCCCTTGGAAGCAAAATAGCTTCCTGCACCAGGATCTGAACCTGGCACCACGGGCAGTGGCTCAAGCCACTATGCCACATGGCCAGCTCAGCAGTGCTTGGCCAAATTAATCTCTTTATCCCCTTTCCCATGGGTGTAGTGCATATCCCTCAGTGCTACACTCACTATAACCATTTGGTGGTGTTTTTCTCCACTCGCTGTACATGAGAGCGGTATTACTGAATTTATTTATTAATTTATTGAAATGTCAGATGACACCTTTGAGAACAAGCTAATTTCATAGGTTCCACATCAGATGAACAATACATATTGGGAAAGTATGAGATGGAGAACAAACAAAACAAGGAACTGTAGAAGACATTACAAGAGTGTATAACTAGAAAAGCTCCAATACATGTGGCATTGTACAATGTATGCCATGGTGCATATTTGATTAAAACCTGGAATTCAAAGGGTCATATTAGAGGGGGTGGGGTCTTATGAAATGACCCTTTACAGGAAAATAGAACAGACTCAGCCTAATATCTAATAATCAACAAGGTAAGGGATGGCATCAGCTCAGGGGCCTCATCAGAGGTGAGAAGGTGTGGGACAAAGCATTTTAAAGTGAGCAAGAGAGTTCAGGAGATATAACGGGGGGAGGGGGATAGGGGAAAGCCATAGAGGGGTGAGGGGAATGAGTGGAAGGGATCAATAGGAAATGTGAAGGAGAATGGTTAGCAACTTAGAACAGTTATTTACATGCTGAGAACAGTTATGCATAAGGTCAGGATAGCATGAGGTTAGAATAAGTGCTAGTCGCAAGAAGGAAGGTTATTGGAAGCAATCACAACTAGCAACAGCAACTTGCTGTTGCTTAAGTTTAACTTTGAAGGAGCCCAAGGTGGATGCTGAAGTGATGTCATGGTGTAGCGAGTTCATCCATAGTGGGGCACAGTAAGCAAAGGACCTTTGTCACAGAGAAGTGCGACAGTGGGGTTTATTAAAAATCTGGCTAGCAGAGCTTCTGGTGCAATGATGGTTGATAGTGGGAAGGGGGGGCAATAAGCTTTTGCACTCCTGGGGGCATTTTGCCTAAGCTTACTTTTTTGGACAGTAAACATGTTTGGTACATGAGCCTACCTTTGAATTTGAGCCAGGTAGCCTGACCATGCATGTCGCAGGTATGGGACAGATGGGCTGAGCCAATAAGGAGCCAGCATGCTTTGTTGAGTGCAACTATGATGCGGTGAAGAGTTGTTTCTGTAGCTGATCCATAGATTGGTAAGCCATAATCAATAAGCGAGACAAGAGAGCTTTGAGTGGCCAGGTTAAGAGCCTCTGGGATAAAATATTGCTTATGCCTATAAAGTAGCCCAATGCAGGTGTTAACAGCCTTAGCAATGTTGTCAATGTGATAGGCATATATCATCGTACTGTCAGTAGTAACCCCTAGATATTTAAAGAGCTGAAGTAGCTCCAGGGGAGAACCCTCTTCATTGGTGATAGAAAGAGGGTAAGTTCTGTGCTTATTTTGGGAGCTGGAGAACAGCATAGTTTTAGTCTTGTTGTAATTCATAACTAACTTGTGCTTATGGAACCATTTTTCTACAACTACGAAATTACTCTGTAACCCAGATTCAAGAACCTCAGGGTCTGGATCACTGGTAAACAGGACAGCATTGTCAGCACATAAAAGGATGTGACCCTGACAGGAGTAAGGAAGGTTGTTGAGGAAAATACTAAATAAAAGAGGGCCCAAGATGGACCATTGAGGAACTCCAGATAGGACAGGTCTGCTATCCGAGAGGGTGTTACCAATCTTCACCTGCGATGTGCGGTTGTGCAGGTAACTTTCAAACCTGGCTACTCTGTCATGAGCTAGGCCAATGGTGGTAAGCTGTTTGACCAGGAGGGCATGACTCACTGTGTCAAAAGCTTTGGATAAATCAATGAAAGCAGCATTGACCAGGTGTCCTTGATCTAATGAGTGTTGAATAAAGCCTGTGAAATCCAGAAGGGCAGTATTGGTACTATGACCATTTCTGAACCCGTGTTGTTGCAGGCATTGTAGCTGATAATTTTCTAAGTCACTAATTCACTAAAAATACCACCAACAGCTTAATCTGGTTCAAGGTCAGTTGGCATTCATCTGTATCCCCCTCCCCCGGGTCGTGCCTGAAAATAGGCAGGATTTGTCTAGTGCACTTACCCGGTCAACAAAAGCTAAATAAATAAATAAATAAAGTATTCAACCAGTTGATCAGTCACTATACACTCCAGAGCTTTTGAGAGTGGGGGCAGGATAGAGAGGCCTGTAGTTCCCAGTAATTCTGCACTCCCCAGACTTATGAACTGGTGTCACAGTGGCAGATTTCCATTTCTGAGGAAATTGAGAGTATCTAAGTGACATGTTAATAATATGTGTTAGAGGTGACAGAATTTCATCCAGAGTAAGGGCTACAAATGTAAGATCCAGGGTGTCACCACTAAATCTTGATTTCCCTAATACCTTGAATAGGTAATTCCTGGCTTCATGGGCTGAGAGGGTTTTGAAGTAGAAAGGAGGATGAGAAGGGTGCAGAATCTCTTTAAACGTAGAAACATAGACTTTGACGGCAGAAAAGGACCACTTGGCCCATCTAGTCTGCCCATTTCCCTACCTACAGGATAGGCCGCAGATCCTAGTTAGCCAACAGCCTATTTCTTCCTAAGCCCCACAAGAATTGCCTTATGTCTGTCCCATGCATTCTTGAATTCTCCTACAGTTTTAGACCCCACAACCTCCTCAGGAAGGCTGTTCCATGCATCCACTACTCTCTCTGTGAAATAATACTTCCTCACATTGCCCCTGAACCGCCCTCCTTCTATCTTTAAATTGTGTCCCCTTGTTCTTGCACGTCTCTTTTTCTGAAAGATGCTACCCTCTTGGACTTTGTTGATTCCACTGAGGTACTTAAAAGTTTCTATCATGTCCCCCCTCTCCCTTCTTTCCTCAAGGGTATACATATTAAGCTCCTTTAGTCTCTCCTCATATGGCTTCTCTTGCAGACCCTGCACCATTTTAGTTGCCCTCCTCTGGACTGCCTCTATCCTGTCTATGTCCTTGCGGAGATGGGGTCTCCAGAAATGGACACAGTACTCCAGATGGGGTCTCACCAACTGTCTGTACAGTGGGATAACAACTTCCTGTTTTCTGCTGCTGATGCCTCTCCCTATACATCACAGTATACCCCCAGCCCTCCCTGCTGCCTTCTCACATTGCTTGCTAACCTTAAGGTCATCTGATATGATTACCCCCAGGTCCCTTTCCTTTTTGTTGTTGTTACTACCTCCCGCCCATTGTGTATTCTTCCCTGGGTTCTTGTTTCCCAGGTGCATTATTTTGCACTATTTGCATTGAATCCTAGCTGCCATGCTTCTGACCATTCCTCCAACCTTGCCAAGTCCATTTTCATCCTTTCCACACCTCCTTGTGTATCAACCCTGTTGCAGATCTTTGTGTCATCTGCAAAAGGCATACTTTTCCTTCCAGTCCCTCTGCAATGTCACTGATGAAGACATTAAAAGGACTGGACCTAATACTGATCCTCAGTGTACCCCACTAGTAACCCCTCTTTCTTCAGAGGGACTCCATTTACAATTACCTTCTGTGTCCTGTTGTGCAGCCAATGTTTTACCCAGGCTACCACCCTGGGACCCACTCCCAGGCTGGTTAATTTGACTATTAATCTTTTGTGTGGGACTGTGCCAAATGCCTTGCTAAAGTCTAGGTAGGCCATGTCCACAGCCCCTCCCTGGTCTACTACTTTGGTCACCCTGTCAAAGTAATCTTTTAGATTCGTCTGACATGACCTTCCCGCTGTGAATCCATGCTGCCTTGGGTCCTCAACTATTCTTTCCTTCAGAAGTGACTCCATCACTTTCCCTACCACAGAGGTCAGACTGACAGGTCTCTAGTTTCCTGCCTCTGTCTTGGTCCCACTTTTGTAAAGGGCAATCACATCTGCCTTCCTCCAGTCCTCGGGTACCACACCATCCTCCCATGATTTATTAAAAAGAGTAGCCAGTGGTTTCACTAGTTCCTCCCTTAATTCTTTTAGAATTCTGGGGGTGAATTCCATCAGGCCCCATTGCTTTGTCCACCTTCAGTTTTAGGAGTTTTTGCAGAACCCTTTCTTCTGTGAAAGGACTGGAATCGATCCCCCCCGCCCCATCAAGAGTGCTTCTGTTAACTGGATTAGGCACTTCCCCCTCCTCTTTTGTGAATACTGAGCAGAAATATTTGTTCAGTATCCCTGCTTTTTCACTGTCCCCCTCTGCCCACCCACCGTTCATTTTATTCAGCCTCACTATCCTTCCCTTTGTCTCTCTATGCTCGCTGATGTACCTATAAAAGGTTTTATCCCCCTTCTTAACTGAGTTGGCTATCTTTTCCTCAGTTTGGGCCTTTGCTATTCTGACTTCCTCCTGCTTCCTTCTGCCTTAACTGGTACAGCTCTCTGTCCTGCTCCTTCTGTGTTTCCTTGTACTTCTGGAATGCTATCTTTTTCTTCCTGACTTTCACAGTCACCTCTTTTGACAACCATAGTGGCTTTTTCTTTTGTTTTGATTTATTTATTTGCTTCACACAAAGGCTTGTTGCCTCTGTGATCGCAGTTTTGATGATTCCCCATTGTTGCTCCACACTTCCTTCTAGCCTGTTTGCTAGTGCTTTTCTTTCCCAGAGTAGTCACTTGTGAGGGGGTGAGAGAAGTAGCCAGGTGGCAGAACATGACTCAAGTCCATGAAGGCATTATTAAAAGTGTCAGCAATAAGTTTGGGGTCGAGTGAGGGTACACCATCAATGAAGGGTCATTTGGTTCGCAGCTCAGTGCTTTGACCACTAGGCTACATGGTCCTGGAGCACGGTACATGGAGCCGCTCATTAATAGTGGCCCATATAGGATTTTACCTGAGTGAGTCACTTAATTTCCTTGTGCTCCCAGGTCACACCTGGAAACAAACTCTGGCTTAGTATGTCTCTCCTGGTTAAACAATGTCCCCATTCCCTTCCCCCTATATTTGAAGCTGGTACTCTACAGAACTGCAAGGAAAATATTGCATGACTGGCTTGGGGGCTTCATTCAGATAGCTCACACTGAAAGGAGCATACTAACTGTCTGAATATAGATCTGTAGCAGCAAAGTGAACAATGACTATGTGCCATGCTGATGTACTCTCAGTTGGACTATGGACCATAGGAGCCAAATGCAGATAGTGCATCCAAACGAAAGGTGCCAGCACTCCTGTGGGATGTATTTAGTCTTAACATGCTAATGGGCCCATTGGACATTCAGGTGCTAAGGGCCATTTCCATGCCCATTACAGGCCTACTAGAATTTCGCACAGTGTCACTGCACAGACTTCACTGATGTGGCAATTTCCTTGACTTCTTCATAGATGAAGGAGACTAGCACCACAGATGGCACCACAAGTTTAGAGACATACTGATTACCACAGGGATCAGCAGGTCTCAGCATCTAGAAATCTGGGTGAAGCAGAGCACACAGCAAATACATTAAAATAGTATAACATTTGCAAATGTTCATAAACAATACAGACACTGTTTTGATAAATTATTTAATGAATAGTGCTGTTAATTTAATTTCTGAACATTTTGTTACACATGATCCTTAAGCACTTTAGTGCCTTGTCCCATACAATATGCAGTGCAGGCTTTGCCTGCATTCCCACTGTAATATATTAGGTTCATCATACTGTAAACTGGCATAGATATTGTTAAAGAGCTGGTGACACGTTTAGGAGAACTTTAACAAAACATAATATTTATTTATTTTTACCAGGAGAGACCCACTAAGCTGAAAGCTTGTTTACAGGTGCAACCTGGGAGCACAAAAAAGTGAAGTGACTTGCTCAGAATCACACAGTATGCACATGAGAGTTGTGGGAATCAAACCCAGATCTCCAGGTTTGCAGCTCAGAGCATTAAACCACTGTGCTATACTGCCTCCAAAAGAGAGAGAAACATTTAAGCAAAGTCAAGCTTGTATTTCCCAATAGTTCTGTATACCTCCTCCCCATTATTTAGTAGTGAGGTCATTTGCATGAAAACAAGACCTTTGCTCTTGAAGAGTTCATCTATTCCTGCTGCTTTCTCCATACATGAAGTCAGAGAGCTCTGGTTGTGACATCACAGTTACTCCTATGGCAACAGACTGAGACGCTACAACAGATGATTGTGACTTGAAGTAGGTAGTAAGCTATAGAGGTAGGTTAACTGAGTGAACTCTAAGGGACAACAGTCATATATTATACATATTTCTTTAGTAATAAATTATGGGGAGGAGAAATATATAAAATATAAATGGAATGCAAGCAGAATTGTACATAATTATTATGTTTTTTAAAGATTTCTTTGAGTCGTCAGTGGCTTTTTAACAATGTTGTTACTTGATTAGGAGATTTCAGAATTGTCTGACTAGGTTTGAGACAAAACCGAAGTGGACTTCCATCGAAAGGACATTTGTCATTTTATTCCAAAGAAGGGATGTTGAAGATTCAGTTTTCCTTCCAGACTTCAGCAAAATAATGCAGCTTTTTTGACAGAGATTATATAGTACAGCAAATTAAGCTTTGGGAAAGTCACATTTATTTATTTAATTTTGGTAACTGGGTAGGCCCACTGGAACCATAGGTCTCTTATTCTGGGGCAAACTGGAATTAGTTACCTGTACATAGAGCAGATATCATAACAAGTGGTACAGAAGGAGAATACAGTTGAAAAGTAAATTCATAACAGTGACAATCAATAAACAGTTATTATTTACAGCAGGTTACATTCATACAGTGGGGACAAGCAGGGACATGATGTGCAACAGCAAATCAGCACTGCTGATGATAATGATCTGCTTCTGTTGTGTACCTCTTGGTGTCATTCCCAGCTCCAACTTAGCACTGGAGGATCTGTGTGGGGATATATAAATATACTGTACTGTATATTATATTGGTGCGGTAGCACCAGTATAGTAAGGGTTGAGTGGAGTGCTCAGTGCAAAACCCCTAACTTTGTACCTCAATAATTTTGGCGGTGTTCAACAAAATTGTTCCAAATTTGGCATGCATTGTACAGGAGACACATTCTTGAGATGTGAGAAGTTTTATTATGGTCACTTATTTGCTTTCTGAGATTGGATGTGTTGTTTTTACAGTAATGTCAACATTGTTTAGGCTTTATTATGTGTTATTTTTTGTTCTCACCTGCAGTCTAGACAGTATGAAATTGTTTCCAAAACATACAGGGTAGAAGTGGCCCATGTCAAGGTAGTGCCTTTTGAAGTTTTCATAAAAAATATAGATGTATTCCAGAGCTATAAAGATTATAAGGTTTTTATTTTTTGAGCATGCTCAGAAGGATTTTAGGATACCTTCTGATATGAATGATAAATGTGCTTTGCTAGCATTTACCTGTCACACAATTAGTGTTTTACCTTTGCAAGATGACATTTTTGGGTCGTGATGGCCACCATCTTGTTTTCTTACTTGGTAAAAAATAAATTGAAAATACATAAAAATGAACAATTAAAAACAACATGAATCTTGCTAAGTGGGACCTGTTAAGCAACATTATGTTGTTTATTTTTTCTCAAATGAGCCAGTCTGTCATTTTACTGAAGATTTATATGTCACAATCTGAGAATTTTAGTGTCGCACATTAGAGTGTGACACTAAAATTTGCAATACTAAAATGTTAGTGTTGCACACTTTCGTATTGCCCTTAAATGTGTGACACCAAAATGTGCAACATAAAATTCCATACTTTTACTCATAACTTGGCCATTTTACAGTTTTTTTATACCCACATTTTAATATACTGTTTACATGATCCCACTTCATAAACAAAGGTGGCGGGAACTTTCAAGTACATGTTAAAAGGTCATTTCACAGTCACTCTGTGAAACCACCATTTGGGTGAGATTACACATATTCTAGTGACCATGCTCATGACATGTGGTCAAAATAATTATTTTATCACACATTTGTTTTCCCACAAAGGTGCTTATTGCACCTTCACCTTGGAGTGGGTGATCAGCACTGTGCCCACTTCTCTGAGCTGGCAGCCATCTCCCCTGGGACTCACCTTGGTCCAGAAGTTCCTCCATTAATTCCACCTCATAGCAGGGCCACAGGGAGGATGACCATCACCCCCAACCCAGTACTGATATTCCAGAGTGGACCACTGGTAAGTTCCCAGATGAAGGTGTGAACCTGGAAAAGAGTGGGCAGGGCTTCAGTAAGAATCCAACACAATTTTTCCTTGTTTTTTCCCTTTCCCCCCTGCAAGGTATCAATGTGTGTACATGGAGGTGCACAAGCAGGATGTTCCCTCAACCCCCTCCCTTCATGCAACCTTTGGTACACTTCCACCAGGTTTATACCTGGTGACAGTCTAAAGCCAAACCAACATCCCTCCCCATCCCAGGAGAAAACAGCAGTGATTTGGATGCTCAATCCTCTCCTGCCCCAGCTGACCACTGGTGACGAGTGTCCCTTCACAAATCCAAATCATCAGCATCAGAGGAGATAAGATGCCAATGCATCAGCCCTCCACACCACCAAACCAGCCAACAAATTGCACATTTAAGTGCAACACTAAAGTGTGACACTAAAATGTGAAACGCTACATTTTTTTTTAACATTATGTTTATTGCATATAATGTAAGCAGTAGCATACAGTACATCTCATGTAAGGCAATGAAATAAACACATCTCAGATACATCCAATGTAACAGTCTACTTTAACCTATACAAACATACTAAAATGCCAGGAGAATAGGCCTAAAGGTCTTTCGTGTCTGCTCGTTTGGTCAGCCCCCACCCTGGGTGCTGACCTTGCTGTCCCCCCTCGCCTTCTCTGGCTTCTTCCTTCCCAGTTCCGGATATTCTTGCTGCATTGGATTTTGCTTCCAGAACCCTTCCCTGTACCTGTCCCACCCCTCTTGAACCCCTCCACTGTCTCTGCCTCCATCAGCCCCTAGGCAGCGCATTCCATGGCTCCACCACCTCTCAGTGAAGTAGCACCTCCTCCTTTCTCCCCTGAATCTTCCCCCCTCCAGCTTCCACCCATGCCCTCTAGTGGCCCCCTCTTCCTTCCTTCAAAGCACCCTGACTGTTCCTCCCCTATTTACCCTCTTCATATACCTGAAGACCTCTATCATGTCCCCCCTGTACCTTCTCTCTTCCAATGTGTACATATTTAGTTCTTCGAGCCTCTCCTCATAGGTTCTGTCCCCCAAGCCCCAAATCATTTTGGTTGCCCTCCTCTGGACCCTCTTCAGGAGTTTAATGTCCCCCTTTAAGTGTGGCCTCAAAAACTGCATGCAGTACTCAAGGTCTTGGCGTCTCTTGAGCAGTTGCTCTGGAGGGTATCACTTCCCTCCTTCTGGGGTGATCCCCTAGCGATGCATCCCAGCATCCTGTTGGCCTTGGCTGCTGCCCTCCTACAAGTCTCAGAGTTGTTCATCTTGACATCCACCACCACCCCCTGGTCCCTCTCAGCTATCGAGGCTTGTAGCATTCCCCCGCCAGGGTGTACACTTGGCCCGGGTTTCTGGCCCCCAGGTGGAGTACCTTGCATTTCCCTGCATTGAACCTCAGCTTCCACTTTCTAGACCATCTTTCCAGAGCCTCCAGGTCCCCCTGAAGGACCACCCTCCCCTCCTCCGCATCCACCACCGCCCCAGTTTTGAGTCATCCAAAGAGACTCATCTCACTCTGATTCCTGTCCTTATGTCAGAGACAGGCGTAACAGAAGGGGCCCAGGACTGATCCCTGTGGGACCCCACTAATGACCCTCCTTGGGGATGAGACTATCCCGCCAACGACGACCCTCTGGGTCCGGTCATGGAGCCAATTGCCTATCCATCTGATCATCTGGTTTCCCACCCCCATTCCTCCCAGCTTATCCAACAGGCCCTCGTGAGGAACAGAGTCAAATGCCTTGCTGAAGTCTAGAAAGAGGACGTCCACTGGTCTACCCAGGTCCAAGGCACTCATCACCCAGTCATAGAACTCCACAAGGTTTGTCTGACCCGATTTCCCTGGGACGGATCCATGCTGTCTATCGTCCAGGCACCCTGACTTTTCCAGGTACCCCCTAGCCTTTCCTAGACAATGCCCTCCATCACCTTGCCCACCACCGATGTCAGGCTGACAGGCCTGTAGTTCCCTGCCACCTCCCTTGAGCCCCCCTTGTGGATAGGCACTATATGCACCACCTTCCAGTCCTGGGCACCCACCCTGTCCTCAGAGATGGTGAAAGCTCCGCCAGGGGTTTTGCCAGGACATCCGCAAGTTCCTTCAGCACTCTGGGATGTAATTGATCTGGCCCCAGTGCTTTCTCCGTCTTAAGGGAGCTGAGGGCTTCCCTCACTCTCTCTGCTGTGATTTCCACTTCTGGTACCTCTTCTCCCTGCTTAGCCTTCCCCCCTCCTGCCAGTGATGCCTCCCCCTCTCCCCAGACCAGCCGATCAGTAAGGGTCCCCCCCTCCTCAGTATCTCTGTCTCCTGCCATGTATGATGCAGCACTCCATTTTCCTGGTGAAAACTGAGGTGAAGTACTCATTTAGTATCTCAGCCTGCTCCCCGGGTCTTGTGCCCATCTCTCCCTGATTTAATCCTGCTAATTTGCCCCTTCACCCTTTTTTTCCCCAATGTATCTAAAGAACCCTTGTTCCCTCTCCTAATTTCCCTGGCCAGGTTCTTCTCCTTCTTGCCTTAGCTGCCCTCACCACCTAGTGGCCTTCTAGCCATCAGCTCGTACTCCTCGATCCCTTTCACTCCTTGAGCACTTGAATTGCTTATAGGCTGCCTTCTTTCCCCGCACCACCTCCTGGACCTCCCTGGTCCACCAGCAGGGTTTTTGGGTCCTAACGCATTTTCATCTTACTCTTGTACAGGTGCTGGTAGCATCCTGCACCCCTCTTCTGATGATTTCCCACCTACTATCAGCGTCCATGTCTGACCCAATCCCATCCAAATGCTCCTTAAGGATCCGTCCCATTTCCTTAAAATCGGCCCCCCTGAAGTCAGTTACTTCCGTCTTTGTGCAGCCTTCTACCCCTCCTAGGTCCAGGCAGAACCAGACCGTGGCATGATCACTCCCCACCAATGGGTCCCTTACCTCCAGGCCCCCAATCTGGTCACTGTCTGCCAGGACCACATCCAGTACCCGCACCTCCCTGGTCAGTACCCCCCACCTGCTGAGTTAGGGATGCGTCTTGAAAGACATCCAACAACCTCTGTTCCCTGGTCACAGAGGATGTCATAGTCTCCCAGTCTGTTCCTGGCATGTTTTAGTCCCCCAGCACCACCACCATTCCTCTGCCCAGTCTGCAGTGTCTCCCAACATCTGCCACCAGACTCTCCTCCAGCTCCTCCGCCAGGGCAGGGGGGGTCTATACACCACTCCTATTTTTACTCTCTTGCCCCCCTTGTTATCAAGGTGACCAATCGCTCCATGGTTCCCTCCACCTCTACTCCCCTATGCCAATGCAGTTTTTGACTGTCATTGCTATCCCTTCTCCCTTCCCTCCCCTGTTCTTCCTGAACATGGTAACCCTCAGGTTCAGGTCCCAGTCGTGTCCTGCAGTGGCCCAAGTCTCAGTGACCGCTGCCACATCCACTGCTCCTCAGTTAGCATCGCCTGGAGCTCAGGCATTTTATTGCCCAAGCTCCTGGCATTTAGCAGGACTACCTTCCACCCTTTCCCTATACTTCCATTTCCCCTGCTCATGTTCCCATGGGGATTCTGTTTTCCCCTGGTCTGCACTTTGTCAGTCGGCCTTTTCCCTCAATCCTCCAGGTTCCCAGGGGGGTGGAGACAGAGTCCCTCTTTTATCGGCACCCCCTTGACAGCCTTTTCTCCCATCCCTCCCCCCTTCACAAGTTTAAACTCCACTTTTCACCAATGAACCCCTCTATTTTCAACTTAAGGATTCCTCTCCCCTCCAAATTGAGATGGAGTCTATCTCTAGCATACAGCTCCTTATCCTCCCAGGTCTCCCCCCAATCCCCCATCGACCCATACTCTCTGGCCTCACACCACTCCCTGAGTCACTGGTTTATCTCCCTAATCTTCCTTTTGTGTTCCCCACTAGCCCTTGGCACTGGCAGGATTTCTGAGAAGGAAACTGTACATCCTATGTCATGACAGACCCTGGTAAGCTTCCTGAATCTTGCCTGTATCTCTAGCTCGCTATTTCCGCCAATGTCATTTGTACCCAGGTGGACCAGTATGTCCGAGGAACCCCCACAATCCTTTGCCAGCTGATATACCTCGTGCTTAGCCCTGTGCACCATTAGTCCAGGGAAGCATTTTGTTCTAACTGGCCAGGCTTCTCCCTCCCTATCCCATTTGATACCCCTGATCATAGAATCCCCCAACAGGAGCACTCTGTCCACTCCTTTTCCTCCATTTCCCCCTCTTCCATGTCCCTCATCCTTTCTACCGGCCCCCTCACCCAGCCGGCTCCTTGTTCCTCCCCCTATCTGAGTGCAACATGCCACCCCCTCCTTATTTACCACGGCCACCCCCTCCCCTCCAATCCTATGCCTCTTCTCCTCCTGAGTATCCTTTTGTACCTTGCTAATTCCCCCCTCACTGCTTGCGACTGGTCCTTCTCCCCCATCTGCTAAACTAGCCTGGCTCGTCCTCCCTTCCTTCCTGTCTCCATTTAGTCCCTCCTTGCTTGCCGTGCTCCCCTGGCCTAAACCCTCAGCTCCCTTTACTGAATCCTCCTTGTACTTCTGGTCCTTCTCCTTTACCTTTCCTCCCAACTGGTCCTTCTCCTTGCACTTTCCTCCCTCTTCCCCCTGCTCCTCCTGCTCTGATTCACTGATCCCTCCATTTTCCTGCATTCCAGGTTCCCCCCTGTTCTTCCTGCTATCTGGCCCCTGCCTCCTGCCCCCACTCCTTTTCCATCTCTAACCACCCCTGTCGTGGCTATATCACCCCCCTCATCCTCGAGCAGATGAAGAGATTTGAAGCGGTTTCTGAGTGTAAGGTCTGATCCACCTCCCACCTTGCTTCCTTCTGTCTAGCCCTGGCCATCTGCCTACTTCTCTGAGAATGTTGTCCCTCTGTCCCTCCTTTGTGAGGGTCCCCAGTTACCTGCCTGCTTCCTTGGTAGTGTCCTTTTGGACCCCCTCTGCCACAGTCCCTATGTGACCCCTGAGTATTCTCCTGCACTCCTTTCCCTATGCCCCTGCCCCAGTGCTTGGTGCAACCCGTGGAGATCCCCATCCCCTTCCCCAACCATACCTCCCCTTCCCCAGCTGTCTCCTAATCCCACAACCTCCTCCCTAAGCTGTGCCAGCTGGTAGCACACTGGGCAACCACCGAACTTCCAAGCCCAGTCCAGTATCATGGCTGCTCCACACCCTGTGCACCCCACCACCCTCCCAAAGATGCCGGCCCTAATGACGTGTGGTTCCATCCCCTTCCAAGTAGGTTTCCTTGGGTGAGCCACCAGGCTCCCCTAGTCCAAGATACACCCTACTGCCTAATCAGGTCACCCACTAATCTTAGAGACAGTCCCACTGTATACGGTAACCCTGTTACTAGGTGCAGTACAACACATTAAACTTATAAGGAAATGAACAACTCCCTAAGCTCCTCTCTCCCAGCCTTTAAATCCAACCCCAGTGGCTAGAACTACATGAGCTGCACCTGCAGCCTTTTCCTCAAATTGCAGGGCAGGTGTTCCCCTATAAATTAGCAGAATTCTGGGAAGGAGGGGTGGGGAGGTGGGTCTTGGGCAGTCACCTGACTCAAAAGAGAGTGTATCAGCCCTGTGTCTCCCTCTAAGCCCAGCAGCCAAAGAACCAGGCCCAAGCAAATCCCACCAAATAGGTTTTAAATCAGAAGAAATAGGCCTCCACCAGTGCAGCCTGTTACACAGTGAAACATCCAACAAATGAGCCTACTTACAGCCACCAAACCAGTTTTCAAACTTCCAACAGCCCCCAAAACAATACCCTCAGCTCCCTTAGAAGTAAGAAAGAAAAGAAATAACCTTCTACCAAGTAAAATCCACAAGAACCCTGTGAAAACAACAAGAAGCAGCTACTGTCCTGGAACACAACTGATCCTGTCGCCTTCCAGTTCTTTCTGAGAAGACAAAGCAGCTAACACCACAAACCTGATTCAGCTATGCCTTCAGTCAATTAGTTGAGTGAGACCTGGCCAGACAATTAACACCCTTCCCCCACTATGCAGTAATCTTTGCAGCTACTGAAGTCAGCAACAAGAAATCAAAATTCAACTCAAAGCCCCCAAAATATGTTTGCTGCCAAAGGAAACAGGTCTCCAATTTAATCAGCTTCACTAACAACACATCAAAATAAGCTTGAAATTAACAGATATAGGTCTCCAATTCAAATAACCAGCTCCAAGCAAATCCCACCAAATAGGTTTTAAATCAGAAGAAATAGGCCTCCACCAGCACAGCCTGTTACATAGTAAACATCCAACAAATGAGCCCACTTACAGCCACCAAATCAGTTTTCAAACTGCCAACAGCCCCCAAAACAATACCCTGCTAGCCCCTTAGAAGTAAGAAAGAAAAGAAATAACCTTCTACCAAGCAAAATCCACAAGAACCCTGTGAAAACAACAAGAAGCAGCTACTGTCCTGGAACACAACTGATCCTGTCCCCTTCCAGTTCTTTCTGAACAATCTGGCTTACAAAATTGGAAGAATACCCTTATATAGGAAACAAACTTGAATGCAGTATTAGCTGCACCCCACTAAGACTTTTTGTGGTCAGTCCCAGAATTTAAAGTCTCTAAAATTAGCACAACACAGGGTGTTGATATGACTCCAAGCCCAAACATTAACATGTCAGCATAATTGAAGCACTTAATGGCTACAGCCCATATGTTCCAAAGCCCCTCAGTAATGCTTCAAGTTGAGTAAAAAAACTACTAACGAAACCCCAAATTAGTAGTGTTTCATAACAATGTGGGCAAGATTTCTTTATACATTTCTATCAACTTATTTTAATAAATACACAAGTAAATTGAAAGAAATAATGTCTTAGACAGTACAGTCCTGCACTTTAAGTATACCGTTTGAAAGAGTAGTAACAGGCTTCATAAGGAAGCACAATTAAGATGGTACATTTCACTTGTTACAGTCCAAAGTTCATGTTTCATCTTTGGATTCATCCTGGCGCCTGACCATTGCAGCATCAAACTCCCTGGTGATAACTTCAGCATTTTCCCTGCTTCTAAGGGATCCATATATTGAAATGCCCCCCCCCCCACCATAATGAATGTGGAGCCTAGCCTGCATCAATAAAGAATGCATCACCCCGAGGGTCCAGAGTTTAGCACAGACTGCATCAAACATTTTCCTGTGTGCCCTCATTGCAAAGGAAAGATTGGGGAATAAATTTAAAGTGGCCCCATTGTAATTAAGAAAATCCACAGATCTAGTGGCCTGAAGAAGTAGGTCCTGAGTTGCCGCACTGGCTGTCACTAAGAGGACTGTACGAGGAGCTTCTGCTTGAGGCCCTGCTGCACATGAAGAAATCTGGTAGTCTTTATGCAGTTGACCAGCAATTGCATCTTGATTAATGTTCAAAGCACCAGGGAGCCAAGATTGCAGAAATCCCAACAAATTATCCTCTTCACTCCCCTCCGGAAGCCCAACCAGTCAAACGTGGGATGCTCAGTTTGCGTTTTCCAGTACCTCCAAGTGATATCTTAACTGCATGTTCTCTTGCACCATCTTAGATGTGGCAGTTAGAGCTTGTGTGGTGACCTTTTCTGCTGAAGCAGCAGTTTGAGAAGCCGCTTCTAGCTTGGCATCCAGTTCTGCAAAATGCTGTAGAATCGACTCTACTTTCAAGTTGATCGCCTACATCAGTGCTTGCAGGGCTCTCCGGGGAGGTTCAAGCCCAGCCGTAGGTAGCATGGATGTAGATGCAGCCTGTACATCTACCGTTGGGGAGTTTTTGTTACTTCTTCTGCCTGCTTTTTGCAAGCACCCCATTGCACTATTTGGTATCAATCTGTTCAGAAGGAAACCCTCTCTTCAAATTAGTTATTAGATTCGCAAGTGGCAGTAGTTTATAAGAAAAACTTTAACTTAAAAGCTCCAGAAACACAGAGTCGAGCCAAAGTGCATCTTGTCAGTAGGTGTGCTATACCCAGTGACTCCCAGCGCTACAATTTTAGTTTCATATTCTTTAGTGTTACACTTAAATGTGTGTCACTAAGATGTGCGACACTAAAATTCCATTTTAGTGTCTCACATACTTTTACTCATAACTTGGCCATTTTACAATATTTTAGTCACAAATTTTGAATATACAGTTTACATTACCCTTCCTAATGAACAAGGATGGTGGGAATTTCAAGTACAGGTTGAAGGTGATTTTGCATTAGAAAATGGGTAAAAGTAATTAACCTTTCTGAATGGCTGAGGCACTTCTCTAGCTGGGCATCTATCAGACAACAGATGCCCAGCTATTAAAAGGTACCAGCCCAGCCAACCCCATCACCAGAATCCTGCTGGCCACCCTCATCTCTGATTGGCTAAAAACCCTTTTACTTTTTCAAATGTTCGCCATTTTTTTTGTTTTGTCTCGCTAAGTGAGATATACTGGCCCCCAATGCTGACCGAATTCATAACGAAATGAGAAAGGGCACTTTAAAAACAGAAAGAAGAAAGCAACCAGGAAAAAGCACACTCCTGTCCTGTTCTCTCCTGGGCACAGGGAATTTTCAAAGGGCAAACCCTCCATTTTTTTTCTCCCAATCGCTAATGAACCTTGTCAACCAAATGATAAGTGACCCCCCCAGCATGCCCAACCCATCAACAACATAAATAACCACACCTTTTTTAAAATCTAATCTTGCCTTTTCACAGAGAGCAGCATAATATCAATAAACAGCAACTCTCCGGACCTGTTCCATGAAAAGCCGTCTGGCATAGTAATTCCAGCAATTCCAGCAATGCGAAAAAGCGTGTTCACATCCAGGGATCCAAAGTAAGGAAAATACGCTCCTTACCCCTATTCTCCCGTTCACTCCTCGAGCTAACTGACCTCATCATTAACCATTAAAATGTGACCTAAACTACCACTCTGCCCCAGTAAACACAAAATTCAAACAGTCCACAAACAAATCTTTCTTTTTTCGGTTCCAAACTAAATCGGCAGCACAGTATTGTCTGTTTCTTATAGCAATTGTCTCGCGCTATTGCTGCCTTTCCCCCCAATGTTTTCCCTGCTGGCAACAAAAAAGAAAGCAGTGAAACATAGCGACTTCACTTTTTTTATCTTAAATGATATGATACCTGTTCTCACCACCTGTTGCCTTGCAGCGTTGTCAGCATTGCATAGAACTCATGGTGGGGGAGATGAATAGATATGACTAAAATACACAAAAAATAAATTAAAAAAATGGATCACAGCCTGTATGTCTTTGGTTGTGGTGGTGGTGGTGGTGGGGGGTTGACAGTAAAATTTTGAAACTGAGGAAGTCTAACTCAGGATCTGTGGGGGGGGGGAGTGTAACTATGATAACAATTGCAAGTCACAACAGAGGCTGCTCTAGGACACAAGTCCCTAACTAAAAAAATACAGCAGTCTAATGCAGGTGGAGGAACTATTTTATTACAAAACAAATTAGTTTTAACATGTAAGAATAAAAATATCTTTTTCAAGCAAATAATATTACAGTGGCCCATTTTCTAAGTGCAATAATATACCCTCCAAGGTGGATGGTATTATGCTATACTGGTCTCTCCAGGGGCTATAAGGCCCTCCACTTGTGGCATAGGGCCTCATTATGCCCCTGGGTGGTCCAGCATAGCACAATACTACCCACCGTGCCGGGTATTATTACTTACATAACTCTGTAAAACCACCTTTTGAGTGGGATTTAACACATTCTAGTGACCATGTTCATGACAGGTATGCTCCCAAGACAGCAACACTATTACAGCAAAAATGTCAATGCCGACAACATCGACATTTTTGCTGTAATAGTCCACCCAATCCCCCGGCACTCTCTCTCCCGCTCCTACATCCTCTCTCCGATCCAACTCTGACTCAGAGTTAAAGAATCCTTTAGATTGGGGGGTGCGGGGGGTTTGGGTGTGAAGCCCCAGATGAAAAAATAGCCGGGTCGCCCGTCAGATTTATGTCAACCTCAAGTTGCGGTCAACATAAATCTGTTGCTGTGATGGCGGTGGACAACTTAGTTGTCGAACCGGCATTGTAGAGCCCTGGCATAAGGTCAAAACAATTTTCGTATCACACATTTCAGTGCAACACTAAAGGGCAACATTAAAATTTCCTGTGTGCACCAAAAATGGAATTCTTGGTTTGCACATAAATGCAGACTGACTTTTCCATTGGTGCAGGACCTGCAGTCCCTGCATATCTGCATCTTTTTCACATCATTTTCAAAGGAACCTGAAGAATTAGGATATTATTTCATAATCTCAAAAATAATGGAAATTCAGTGAAATAATCTGTGTTATTGCATCAGGTAAGGTTCAAGTTAATGCCACAAAAGCAGGGAAATATGACGTTAGGATTTTCAACTCTAGTTCTCTACCACCCAAGCAACAAAAGGACAAGAGTACACAAGAAACTAGAAACAGGCATCATCAGGTGATACAAACAACATGCAACTATTTCCAGATAATACAAATGCAGTACTGCACTAAATCTAAAAACACTACAGTGACCACAGCTGAAAAAATAAAACAGATGGAGGTGGAGGTAGACAGTTTCATGGCATGCGTGTTGGTGTAACTTGGAGAAAAAAATTGCTGGTTACTAGGCTTCCAGTATGCTTACCTCTATGAAATGAGATATGTGGTTGTTCTCCCAATACTCTAAATACAGTAAGTCATCTTCTCCCTCTAATACATGCCAGTGTTTCTTTATGATGTTAGCCACATACTCTGACAAACTATTATATTCTGTTACAAAGGCAACTGAAGTTGCAAAATCAGTTTGTTTTGGCTTTGATTTAAATTGTATCTGGAGATTTATATTTCTTGCCCTTTTCCTTGCCTTTTGAATAACATGATTGCTATAACCCTTCTGTAAAATCCTGTCCCCTAGCTCTTGTGCCCGCATGTCAAAATGTTTTAAATCTGAACAGTTTTTGTGCATTCTAGTAAACTCTTCAAATGGAATTGCCTCTACCAAATGATGGGGTGGGTACTTTGGGCCAACAATAATGTGTTGCCCGAGCTATATTTTCAGAAGGTAGATGCATGTATAGTTTCTCTGGAAGCAGATTTAAGTAACAGATTTAGGAATGTGATCTCTGTTGGGTGTATAGTAGCAGTAAATTTGAGACTAAAATCATTGTAATTCAAGGATTCCATAAAATAGTAGTACTACTAACACCACCTTCCCAAATGCCCAATATGTAATCTATAAATCTGCCCCAGAACTTTATCCAGAGAAGGGAGGGGTTAGAGTTAGGGTCAAATACCATAGCACCCTCCCACCATTTGAACAAATTTGAATCATTTTCCATTGGAACAAATTGCAATGGATCTGGTAGGACCCCTTGAGAAGTCAGCCAGGGGTCACCAATCAATATATATTGGTTATAATCAACTATGTAACAAGGGGAATACTGTCAGTATGGCGTGGGAATATCACTGTAGTAAAATGCATGCTGAGAATGCAGCGTAACTGAAAACAGCTACATGGTGATAACAGCGTGAGGGGTTCTATGTGATAACAGCGACCGCCAAAAGGCGATCGCCGTTATGGTGAACTACATTATCGCTGAAAACATTTTCGGCGATATGTAGAAAAAGGCAACCGGGAAACTGTGCATGCAGGAGATTGTAGCACTGCACCCCCAAACTAAAGATTCTCAGCTCCGGGGAGGGTACATGTTGGGGGTACAGCCCAGTTTAAAAAAAAAATTAAGTCCCGCAGCTGCAGAATGCAGCAAAATTTTATCCGCCTCAGTCCCGAACCCAGGACCTGCTCCATCAGAGCCAAACACCCTACCCACCACACCACATGGTTGGCTCAGCGGAAGCAGGCACACTACAGGGTCACAGTCCTGTTCCCCATCCCTCCACATCTTGTCACCCACCCTCCCTTCCTGTCACCCACCTTACCCTCACCATCACAATCATCGCCATCCCCCTACCATCGCCCATGATGATAGTGTCCTCATATGCGTCGTCGTTTTGACAGTTGCCCATAAGTGGTCACTATCATCATGGTATACCAGTATGAGGATATTGCAGCACTATTCATGTAGCTGTTTTCATGCATGCTTAATAGTTTAAGTGTGCTAGTGTGTGCTGCTTAATTGTGGTGGCAGCGTAGCATAGAGGATGCAGTGACAGGTTATGAATGGGCTGGTCGCACCCAGCAGACCTGGGTTCAATACCGACTGTGTTTTTTTTTCCCCATCATTCGCCCACCACCCCTTCCCAAGTTGTACCCCTTGAGTTGGACTATAAAGGCCCCCTCCATGATTCATCCCCTGAATTGCAATAGTAAATCTTGCCCCCCCTGTGATTTACCCCTCCCCAAGTTCTGCCCCCCCAGGTGCAATAGTAAATGTTGCTCACCCAAGTTGTGCCACCATGCAGTGCTGTTTTTCCTTTTGTTAGGGAGGCACGGTGTTTGGTAGGCATGGCTTTTGGAATCAGCATTTTGACTGCGTGGTTCTTGACTGTGCTGTGATTCCATTCACTTAATTTTGGGAGAACTGCAGCAAGGTACCTCAAGGCAATTCCGTTATGCAGTATGGCCTCTACGACTATAGCCAAAGAGTTGGTTCAGGTGTTTTCCTGAGTCAGCATCCCAAAGGAAATCTTGACTGATCAGGGCACACCGTTTGTATCCAGATGCATGAGCTCTGTGACCTACAGTCACAGCCAAAGACATGGTCAGATATTTCCTAAAATTTTAATGATATTTCTAGAGGAAATCTCCTGCTTTCTGCAGTTCCACAGTAGGGGCAGTAGAGAGAATCTCTTTAAAAATATTGCATAATATCTGGAAATATCTGACCATGTCTCTGGCTACAACTGTACTTAAAATATGGGCTATAAAAACCTCAGTATACCAGCCGGCCCGGTGGCGCTGAGGGTTGAGACGCTGGGCGTCACACGGGCGACCAGGGTTCGGGAACGATTTCGGGTCGGCGGGGGTCAGTGGGGATGGAGAAGGATTGAGCATCCTTAGGACTGCTCTCCTTCCCCGGGGAGGGGGAATTCCACTTGCCGATGCACTAGTGACTGCTAGCAGAGGCTGGCGGTACTACGTACATGGCCGCAGATTGCAGGGGTTTGCAGCTCGGTGGACGTCTTTCAGGGGTGCACAGGAGCGTGCACCAGCCGAGCTGGATGTCATTGCACATCCAAGCTTTGGGGAGTTTCCAATGATACAGACACCTCAGAAATGAGTGCAAATAGGCTATCAGGATTGCGAAAAGTGACTTCTGCAAGTCTTCCCTACTTAGCTCTGCCAATGACCCCAGGAGGTTTTGGAGAAATATAAAAACCCTAGTCAGTGGTTCCTCCCACCCGGGGGTATCTGATATTATTATAAAAGGTGTCTCCTGCAACAATCCCCGCACCATTGCCAACTCCCTAAATTCGCACTTCTCCGACCTCTTGGCCTTCACTGCACTTTTCCCGCCTGGCGCGGGTATGTCCTCCCCCCCTCCTTGCCTCTACCTGGGTGGAGGTTCACCCCCCCCCCAGCAAATGTTTCACATCAGAGCAGCGACAACCTTAGACATGCAGAAATGTCTAGCTGGTCTCTTCCAGTACTCCAGCCCCGGCCTAGATAACCTGGAGCCCAAGCTTCTAAAGCTTGGGGCCTCCTACATTGCCTCCCCAGTAGCCCACATCTTTAACTTATTACTTGCACAGGGGTCCATCCCAGATATCTGGAAGGAGGCAAGGATAGTCCCTGTCCTGAAGCAGGGTAACCCTAAAATTACAGACAACTATCGTCCAATTGCTATCCTTTCATCCCTTAGCAAGCTCCTCGAAAAAAGTAGTGGCTGAGCAGCTCTCAGAGTATGTACAGCAGCATGAGCTGCTAATCCCAACCCAGCATGGTTTTTGAATGGGGCATAGCACCTCCACAGCCTTGATCTCTGTTACATCAGGCATCAGAACAGCCATGGACCAGGGCAAACTCTCTGGAGCCATATTTATCGACCTGTCTAAAGCCTTCGACCTTGTTGACCACGCATTGCTCTGTCAACAGTTGGGGTCACTTGGCTTTTCCACTACTGCTATGAAATGGATTACGGGCTATCTACATGGTAGAATGCAGAGGACCTGCTTCAATAAAGTCCTTTCCAAATCCCTGCCGGTCACATCAGGTGCCCCTCAGGGCTCGGTACTGGGTCCCCTCCTTTTTCTCCCTCTTCATCAATCAACTGCCAATGGTGACAACCAATTGCAGTGCCATCCTATATGCAGATGACCTGGTGATAATGGCCCACTCCAGTGACATTATTACTCTTACCAAGTGTCTGTCCGAGGACTTTAATCAGGTCCTGCCCTGGGTTATGGATCATAAGCTGGTCTTGAATCTGAAAAAACTCAGGCCATGCTATTTGGCTCAGCTGCCAAAATCAAAGCCTCAACATTCCCCCTGAACATAATGAATCCAGATGGATCCTCCCTCCCTGTGGTGAACTCGGTCAAGTATCTAGGGGTCACATTAGACCCTCAACTTGACATGGAGAGTCACATCGCTAAAGTCTGCAGGACAGTGAACTGTATTCTGGGCCTGGCCTGCAGGGCCAAGTACAACCTCACACCTGCGTCCAGGCTTGCCCTCGTGAGAGGAGTATTCCTTCCCTCTCTCAGCTATGATCTGCACATATTTTCTCACTCCACAAAGACTCACCTCACCAGGTGGCACACAGCATACAACAGCATCTGCCGTTTCGCCCTGGCGGCTTCCTGCCTCACTCATCGCTGTGAGCTTTATAATAAACTCCGGTGGCTCTCCCCAGCCAGATACCTGGACTTTGGGATAGGTTGCTTCACAGGCAAGGTGACCAGAACTGGTACCCCATCGGGACTGGTCCAGCTTCTACCATCAGCCGACATTTCTCCCTACTCATTAAAGTCCCAAGTCCAGTGGATGCTCAAAGTTCCTGCCACTAGAACTCTCATGGGTGCTAGGGACTTTGTTGTGTGTGTGCCCAAACTCTGGAACTCCCTCCCAGAGTCTGTTCGCTTGACCCCCTCCCATCAGTGTCTTCACAAATCCCTGTGGGACTTCTTGAAACAAGCCTCAACATGTGACTGCCCCCAGCCTCCCTAGGGCAATACTGCCTCTTACAGGCGCTGCCTGGGACCTACTACTGCTCACCCCACTCCATTACCTGACCTGGGTCTAACTGTTGTCTTTGCAGACCCAGGTCTTGCCTTAATCTATAACCTTATTATATATTTATTGACTTGTCCTTACTTGTAACAAAATGACTATAAGCTGTACCATTGCTTTCTACTCCCTTGTATAATGTGCCCTCTGTATTCTCATATGTTGCCTATGCTGTCATTATGTATTTGAAATTTGTCTTTTTACCATCATGTTGTAGTCTCCTGGGTCGTTCCTGAAAATAGGCATAATACTTGTCTAGTGTATTTACCTGGTAAACAAAAGCTAAAGAAATAAATAAAAATACCCTGCTTTGGGGATAGTTGATGGCACTGCCTCCCGCCAGCCACACTCCACCAGTCGTACTCCCTCCTGTCTAGAATAGATCTCAGCCTGGCCACAATCAGATTGTAGATAGAGTGCCCTGGGCAGATAGGGTAGCCCTACCTCAGAGGGGCTCAGAGCCGGGGGGTTAGCTGGGTTGGTGCTGGGACACAGGAGGAGTCTCAGACATGGAGGTAGAGCTGGAGGTAAGACAGATGCCTGAAAGAGTTCCCCAAATAGCAGTGCATAAAAAAGAGTCTACAAAAAAAAAACAAAAAAACAGTATATCACCCCCAGACAGATGAGTTGCTTGAGAGATTTAACCAAACTCTCAAAAGTATGCTATGTAAGGTAGTCAGCAAGGACAGGAAGAACTGGGACACTCTACTGCCATATCTACTGTTCACAGTTAGAGAGGTTCCCCGCGCTTCTACCAGATTTTCCCTATTCGAACTCTTGTATGGGTCACATCAACGAGGTATCTCAGACATAACCAAAGAATTATGGGAGGAGCAAATACCACCGGGGGAAAATATAATAGACCACATAGAGCAGATGTGAGACCACATCACTAAGGTCACTCCCATAGTGTGACAGCACATGGAGAAAGCTCAGGGCTCCCAACAGACCTACTGTAACCAGTAGGCTACATTACAGAAATTTCAACCAGGGGACCAGGTCATGATTCTATTGCCCACAGTGGAAAGCAAGCTGCTAGCCTGATGGCAAGGGCCCTATGAGGTAATAGAGCTAGTGGGTCAGATGAACTATAAGATTAGACAGCTTCACCATAGGAAGCCTGAGCAAATATATCACATTAACCTGCTCAAACCCTGGCAGAATAGAGAGGCCTATATGGTGGCATCAGAGGTCTCACCCAAAAGTGACCACCCACCTGAGCTGGAGGTGAGGATCTCAGAAGAATTAATACATGACCAGTATGAGGAGGCTAGACAGATGGGTAACTGGAATAGGGATGTGTTTTCTGATCAGCCAGGCAAAACACAGGAAATATTCCATGACACAGTAACTGAGACAAGTGTAAAAGGCAAGTTAAAGCCCTATGAACATCCCAGAAGCCAAAAGAGAGGAGGTAAGGACTGAGATAAAGAAAATGTTAGAACTATGGGTTATTGAAGAGTTCCATAGTAAGTGGTATAACCTGATTGTGTTAGTTATCAAACCGGATAGGTCCATCTGTTTTAGTAATGACTTTAGGAAAGTCAAAATTCAATGCCTATCTAATGCCTTGAGAGGATGAATTGATTGAAAAACTGTGTAAAACCAGGTTCCTAACCACCAAAGATTTGACAAAGAGGTACTGACAGATTCCTTTAACAGAGTCTGCTAAGAAGAAACCAGCCATTGCAGCACTAGATGGCCTTTTCCAATATATAGTACTTCCCTTCAGTCTTTATGGGGCCTGAGCTACATTCTAGAGGCTCATGAATACGCTGTTAAGACCTCACATCCAGTATGCATCAGTACATCTGGACAATGTAATTATTTATAGCCAGGATTGGGACTCCCATTTAGAGAAAGTGGAGGCTGTACTGAACACACTTAAAAGGTCAGGACTTACAGCCAATCCAAGAAATGTGTGCTAGGTTGGCAGAGGCCAGATATCTAGGATATACTGTGGGGTGGGGGGTGGGGGCTGGTCAAACCCCAAATGAACAAAGCTAAGGCAATACAGTATTGGCCTCGGCCTATTAGTAAGAAACAAATTAGGGCATTCCAGAGGATTGACGGCTACTACAAGAGCTTTGTTCCCCATTTTGCCACATGGGCTGCTCCATTCATAGAACTGATTAAAGTTAAAGCCACAGACACAGTAAAAGGAAACAGGGAGGCAGAGCAAGCCTTTTTGGACCTACATAACACTTTACATAGTGAGCCAGTACTAGTAACACCTTATTTTGTGAAGGAATTTTTTCTAGAGAATGATGTATCAAAAGTTGGGCTGTGGTCTCTTCTCTCCCAGATGGTAGGTGATGAGGAACACACGGTCCTGTATCTCTGTCATAAACTGCTGCCCAGCCCAGAGAACAGAAATATGCAACACTGGGAAAAAAAATGTCTAGCAGTCAAATGGGTGACTGAGACACTGAAATACTTTTAATTTGACAGACAGTTTACACAGATTTTGGACCATGGTCCCATAAAATGGATGCACAGGAACAAAGACAAACACTCTAGGGTTATCAAATGGTTTCTGTCCTTACAACTATTTCATTTTAAAGTGAGACACAGAGCAGGTTTGTTGAATGGCAATGCAGACGTCTGTCCAGAGTTCACTGCCTCTCAATACTGTGTGACCCTGAGCAAGTCACTTAACCTCCTTGTGCTCCCAGGTCGCTCCTGTAAAAAAGCTGCCAGCTTAGTGTGCTATACCTGGTTAAACAACTAAATTAAAAAATAAATAAATAAAAAATGGCCACTCAACTCAGTGATGCTGAGCTAGGGGGATGACAGAGTGGTAGATGGAATTTATGTCAGCAGAAGAATGGTTAAAACTCTGTTCCATTTGTAGAAATGGTGAAAGGTTAAACACAGAAAGCTCTAGAAGGATCCAGGTAGGGAGCTAATTAAACACAACTGCAGTCAATGTTGAGTAAGGGCAGTATATAAAACCCACCTAGGCAACACAGGAGAGAGAGAGAAGAGAGATGAGAGATGAGAGATGAGAGATGAGAGAAGAGAGAGAGAAGAGAAGAGAGAAGAGAGAGACATGGGGAGAACAGAAGGCTGTGCTATAAATGGCAAGTTCAAGCTAAAGAGACTTTTGGAAAGGACTGTGGAGTTTGTAAGTGGACTTTATGATACTACCTGGAAGATGGGAACCAGAATATCTGGTAGCCAGATGTAATGATGGTTTATTTTGTTTAGTTAGAACTCCAGACAGGTGTAGGATTTTGTTTATGTTTGTTAAAGAGGCTGTGACCCCACTCAATTGGAGACGAAGCTACCTTAAATAAACTACAGCTTTATTTTACCTCAGACTGTGTATATTCTCCTTGGACGCACCTACACCAAACTCCCACAGGGATATAACAGAGGTCACTCTATCACACTGGTTACCTTCCCAGTTTACTATGACATTAGCTGCACCCAGATCCTCCATCAAACGTTTGTGGGATACCGAGTCAATCATCTTGCTGAAGGTGAAATACAACAAATCCACAGCATGGCGGTTCTTTCCCAATGCCCTCATCACCCAGTCAAAGAAAATTATCAGTTTAGTCTGACAAGACCTCCATGCTACAAATCCAAGCTGCTTACTATCCTGGAGACCCTGCTGTTCAAGTAGTCCATAAGATCCTTTGACCAGTGACTCCATCACTTTTCCTACAACAGAGGTAAGATTGAAAAGTCTGTAGATCCCTGCTTGTTCCTTGTCCCCTCACCTTGTAGAGCAGAACTTTGTCTGCCACCCTCCAGTCCCTCAGAACCACTCCTGTCCTTAGAGAGCTGTTGAATAGACCTTCCAGGGTATCAGCCAGTTCCATTGCCAATTCCCTAAGTACTGGCAGCAGTGATGCTTGATTCTGTTTTGTCTTACTAACATACTAACTGCCAGCAGATTAGGCCTTACAGTCTATCGAGTCTGCTCAAACCTCAGATCCCTAGTTGGGTGTCGAAGCCCTCCCAACCCCTTGTGTTCCAGAAACCCCTATCATTCATCCCCACCCCCCTGGGCCAGGCTATCTTCTGGTACATCTGCTTCCTGTGTCTGTCCCACCCTCTCTTGAAGCCCTCCACTGTGGATCTCTGAACCAGCTCTCCAGGCAGCACATTCGAAGAGTCCACCACCCTCTCAGTGAACAACCTCCTCCTCTTTCCCCCCCTCACCCTTCCACCTTCCAACTGCAAACCATGCCCTCTGGTGATACCTCCCTGCTTTAGTCTAAAGATCCCCTCCATGTTTACCCTATTTATTCTCTTGAGGTACTTGAAGACCTCAATCATGTCCCCCCGTCTCTCCTCTCCTCTCCTCCAAAGAAAAAAGGCAGAGCTCCTCAAGTCTGTCCTCATACGTCAAATCCCCTAGTTCTTATATCATCTTAGTTGCCCTCCTCTGTACCCTCTCCAGGAGCTGAGTATCTCTCTACAAGTGTGGTCTCCAGTACTGTACATAGTACTCAAGGTGTGGTCTAACCAGTCCATTGTACAGCGGCAGAATCACTTCCCTGCTCCTAGAGGTGATTCCCCTTACGATGCATCCCAACATCCTGTTTGCCTTGCTAGCCGCTCTCCTGCGCTGCTCAGAGTTATTCATTCATGCATCCACCATGACCCCTAGGTCTTTTTCCCCTGTTGAGGCCTCCAGCTCCTCCCCTCCCAGGGTGTACCTGTGTTTAGGGTTTCCCCACCCAAGATGTAACACCTTGCACTTGGTGATATTGAAATTTAATTTCCAAGTGTGTGCCCAGCTTTTCAGGGTGTCCAGATCCCCTTGCAGGTCCAACCTCCCCTCTTCCCCCTCAACTACTGCTCCCATCTTGGAGTCATCAGTGAAGAGACTCATTTCACACCCTACACCCTCCCTGATTTCTGATATTTATGCATTAAACAGGATCGGACCCAGGACCGAGCCCTGCGGTACCATACTACCGAACTCTCTAGGATTCGAGAGCTCCCCACTGACCACTACTCTCTGGGTGCATCCAGCTAGCCAGTTTTCAATCCATCTGACCATCAAAGGGCCTACTCCCAAAACAGTCAGTTTCTCCACCAGACCATTGTGGAGGACAGAGTCAAATGCCTAGCTGAAGTCCAAGAATAATACATCCACAGGCTTTCCCCTGTCCAGTTCTGATGTTACCCGTTCGTAGAACTCCACAAGATTGTTGTGACATGATCTACCTGGCACAAACCCATCTTGCCGATTATCCAGACCTCCCACCTCCTCTGAGTACACCCCTAATCATTCCTTTAGTATACTTTCCATTAATTTTCCCACCACCGAGGTCAAACTGATGGGTCTATAGTTACCTGGTACTTCCCTTGACCCCCCCTTTATGGATTGGCACCACATGTGCCTCTCTCCAATCCCTAGGTACCCTCCCTGTTTCAAGTGACCTGTTGAAGAGCTTCGCCAGGGGTGCAGCCAGTATGTCTGCCAATTCCCATAGTACTCTCGGATGAATGCCATACGGCCCTGGAGATTTATCTTTCTTTAGGGCCTTGAAGGCTAACCATACCCTTTCGGTGGAGATAGCATCATCTGTTCCCTCCACCTTACTGGCCTTTTTATCATATCCTGATGTGACACCCCTGGGGTACCTCTCCCTCCCTCTTGCTCCATTTCTGTTGCTCCCCTGATCCCACTCACTACCACTTCTATCCCCATCATGCCTTGCTTTGTAGCTATCCCATCCCCCTCCCTAGTGAACATAGAGACAAAGTACTTGTTTAATACCTCTGCCTGGTCCCTCGCCTCTTCAACCCGCCCTCCTTCTAATCTCAATCTGCTGAGATGGTCCTTAGTTTTTCTCCACTCCCCAATGTACAGGAAGAACCCCTCTTTCACTCCATGTATCCCCTGTGCCAGCCACTGCTCTTTACTGGACTTTGCCCCCCTTACCATCCGGTTGACTTTTCTAGATGCAAGATGGTACATTTCCTTTTCCCTGTCCCCTCTTGTTGTTTTATATTTTTTGTAGGCTGCCTTCTTTTCTCTGACCACTACCTGAACCTCACTGGACCACCAGCATGGTTTATGTGACCTTGCTCCCTCGTTTCACCTTAGCGCAGGTCTTGACTGCCCATGAAGTCCCGTTTTATGATCTCCATCTCTTTTCCACATTTGTCATTGATGTAATCCCCTTCAAGTGATCCTTGAGAATATTTCCCATGCCACAAAGTCTGCCCCAAGTCCACTGCCAGTGTCCTAGATCTCCCCTCCCCCATGCTTATTTGAAACCAGACAGTATTATAGTTGCTCCCAGTCAGGGATCCTCTACAACCAGGTCCCTTACCAGATACCCATCTGCCAGAACCACATCCAGGACATGCCCTTCCCTTGTGGGCTCCATCACGTGCTGTGTTAAGAACACATCCTGGAAGCTGTCCAGCAGTCTCTGCTCCTTGGCCACCTTAGAGGACATGGTTCCCCAGTCTGTACCTGGCATATTAAGGTCCCCCATCAACACCACTCCTTCCCCTTTTGGTCCACACTGGGCAACGATGTTGTCAAGCAAACCATCCTCCAGAACATCACCCATCTCTGGGGGCCTGTATACTACACCCAGCTTGACCTTACCTCCTGATGGGGTTCGAAAGGTGACCCATAAGGCCTCCATGTTTTCCTCTGCATCTTCTACCCTAGCAATTTCTATGTCATCTCTAATGAACATAGCCACTCCACCCCCTCTGCCCTCCTTTCTATCCTTCCTAGGCATAGCGTACCCCCTCACGTTTAGGTCCCAGTCATGGTTTTTGTTGGCCCACATTTCCGTGCCCGCCACCACATCCACCCCCCTCAAACAGCATGGTCTGGAACTCTGGCAACCTGTTTCCCAAGGTCCTGGCATTTACTAACACCATCCCCCACCCCTTATCCCTGATCCCCTTTGTCGAACCCCACTCAGGTTCCTTATACTTCCATCCTCCCTCTGCTCCTCCTGAAACCTCCTCCCTCAGTCTGTTTCCCCTCCCCTTGGGTTTGAGGCTACTCCCTCATCTGGAGGAGGGCTTCTGGTCAGCCTTCCTTATCCCTCCCCCCTCACAAGTTTAAACCCCACCTTTCTTGAATGTAGTCAGCCACCCCCCGTTTAAGAACTTCCTTCCCTAACGGGGCAAGATGAAGCCTGTCCTTGGCATACAGTCCCTTATCCTCCCAAATTTCCAGTTACCTAACACTCCCAACCCATTCTCTTCATCCCACTTCCTGAACCAGTCGTTAACCTCTGTGATCTTTATTTTTTTCTCCACTGAGGCCTTTGGTACTAGCAATATCTCCAAAAAGGATATGTTGCATCCATTATCCCGACAGACTCTGGCAAGTTCTTGGAACCTTGCTTGGATTTCCAAAATGCTATTTCCCTCTAGATAGTTAGTTCCCAAATGCACCACGAGATCTGGTTTCCCTCCACAATCCCTAACCAGTTCATACACCATGAACTTTGCTCTGTACACTGTCAATCCAGAGATACTCACTACCTTCACCTGACTATGGCATCCACCCCCCCGTCCCTCCCACTGGATACCCCTAATCATCGAGTCTCCCAATAACAGAACCTTAACACCTCCATCATCCTTATGGTTACCTCCACTATGCGCTCTCAACCCCCCCCCTTTGTTTTTGTCTTTGTTTTTCTTTACACATTGTTTGATGGCACTACCATACTAAAGAGATTCTACACTGTTTTCTAAATAATGTTTATTTTGAAAACTATGACAATTTTAAGTCTTAATGAAAAATAGTTAGAAAATAAATGCAGTGACTTAACAAATGGTGCTGTCATGGCCTCCTACACCTTATTTAGTGTAGTTTTCCATAGTGGAAGGATTCATCTATCGTAACTTGTCTTATATTCTTGTATTTCTTCCTTCCTATATTTTTTCATTGCTGGCATCCATTTCTGCCCTGGCTCTAAACAAAACACAATCCTCAACCTCTCCTTCTCTTATATCTTTCTTTGCAGCTGCCTGTGAACTCCAAGTTCAGGATAACATAAATTCCAATTGATCCTCCCCTGCAGTGAAAACAATTACAAATGTTCAATCCCTTAAACTCACTAAGCACATCAATAAGCCTACCAAACTTGACCATCCCTCCTCAAGCCTTTCTCTAATAGACTGGGTTCTCAACTCCCACCAGCATCTCATCAATTAAGTCAACATGCACCCTGACACCCTTAGCAACTATCCCATGGCCTATAGTGTGCTCAAGTTCAACTGCCCCAAAGTCCCCCCTCCCCATGATCATTCAACTCTGGACCTAAAGATCAAGATCACTTGAGAGGTCCACCACTCTAAAGTCCACCATAATGTCATTCCATTCAGGTCCTATAGGTCATTTAATCAATTGGCCCTACTATCTGACTTGTATGCCACTAATTGGTGTTTCATCTCTACTTTCGCAAATGAAGAAGATGCCTTTTCAAATTTTCTTTCAAAACTCTCCACCTCGTGGGTCAGGCATGCCCCTTTCTGGAAGGCTAGAGTAAAAGGTTTTCATCTTCCATGGGTTCTGTTGAGCTCTTCACATGCATCAGTGCTAAAAACACTACTTGGTACTTCCTACTGAATCTTGCCGTGGGGATCAGTCACATCACAGGCATTGTGGCTCCTATTGGGTCTGGATGACCTGAAGTCCCAATGAGGGGTTAGGTACTGAAGTCCCAACTAGGGGTTAGGAATAGCACCCATAGACCCACAGGTGCAAGATAGTTTGTTTTGAGATCCCCAGAGGTGGGCAGTGTGGCAAAGAGATGCCTCCAAACAGCCCTGGTTGCCTACTCCATGGCTCTTGGCCAGTGAGGCAGGACACAGAGGTTTAGTACTAGGTACTGTTGGAGACCTAATCTCAGGGCTTCTTCCTCTGTCCCACACCCACCTCACTCCCTGATCCCCCTTAGCAGTACCACATACGACTCTGCCCATCATTTGCTGTTGTCATGCATGTGTTTTTCAGAAATAAAAAAAAACAAACTGTGATTCCATAAGTGGAAAACTGTGTGGAAAACCAGTGCCAACAGTCAGTCTTGGAGAACATACCAGGAACAGTAACACTAACAGTACAACCAGTAGAACTAAAACAAGGTCCTCCAGGGAGGAGACTCCAAAAAGAGTCTTAGACTAGTACAAAGCTAGTCATAAGGATATCCTTGTCAGTGAAAGGGCTTCAGTGGTGAATACACTGGAGGTAGAGGTGAAGAAATGGAGATCTGGCTCCATCTCTCCCTCAGCTGAAAGCTGCTTAAAGCATAAACATGAAGTCAGGCCAACAGCCTCCTGTAGTATGGTATGTAAAACCACAACACTAAGCAGAGACATCTGGTCCAAGGGCTTACTGGTAACTAAAATAATGAACCCTTGTTTCCCATCCCATGCATCGTACCATACCCATGACATAAAGGATAACAGCCATCAACATTCAGCCTCATCCAATAACTTCAAAGTCTTTAAATTACCATAGAGGAAAAGAGTAATGCCGGTGCCAATACCAATCTCAATAATCATATTAGTGCAGCTGCACATTGCAACCTGGATACTTGGGGTGGAAAGGATGAGAAGGGACTTGCCAAGGTTGGAGGAATGGTCAAATGTATGGCAGCTTAGATTCAATGCTAAGAAGTGCAAAGTAATGCACCTGAGAAACAAAAACCAAGGAGAAGGGTACACAATGGGGGGTGAGATACTAACAACAACAAAAATGGAAAGGGACCTGGGGGTAGTCATATCAGATGATCTAAAGGTGAGCAAGCAATATGAGAGGACAGTAAGGAGGGCTGGGGGGATATTGGGATGCATAGGGAGAGGCATCAACAGTAGAAAACAGGAAGTTGTTATCCCTCTGTACAGACAGCTGGTGAGAACCCATCTGGAGTACTGCGTGCAGTTCTGGAGACCCAATCTCCACAAAGACATAGACAGGATGGAGGCAGTCCAGAGGAGGGCAACTAAAATGGTGCAGGGTCTGCACTGGGAGACATATCAAAAGAGACACTTATGGAGCTTAATATGTATAGCCTTGAGGAGGGGGGGCATGATAGAAACTTTCAAGCACCTCAAGGGAATCAACAAAGTCCAAGGTGGGGACGTGGTTTGGACGCCGGAGAATATGGACACATAGGTCTGTAGTGCAAGCCCCGGCTCCGGTATTTCTTCTGTTTTGACAGGCATCTGGGCTGAAGGTGGAGACCGGAATGCAACGTTACCCCCCGTAGCTGTACAAACAGGCCTGGTGAACGTTTTCGTGTGTTGCGACGGTAAATTGAGTGCTGTGTGCGAGCAGTATACGGCGAGGAGCAGGCCGCAGGATCCTCAGTGTTGGCATAGCTAGTACGCTGCTGCAGGGAGCTAGGCTGAGCCGCACTGCAATTTCCAGAAGGGGCGAAGACTTTGTAATAGACTGTGCCCTCTGTTGGTATTTGGGCCCTGTGATAAACCAATCCCGTTTGAAACCTATCACTACAGGGCACGGTGGATGCGAACAGTCATAAGTAGGCAGTTCAGTATGGCTTTGAATCTCCCCGCACACGAACTGAAGGTTCAATCTTCGTAACAACATATAACTTCCCTGCTGGAGACGCTACTTTCCAGGGTCGATTCTCTCTCCGCCACATTGGCTGGGAATGTAGCTGAAGTACAGGAACTGAAAGATAAGTTTAATGTGATGGAACAAAGGACTGAAAATTTGGAGATAACCCAGGCTAAGCTCTTTCAATGGTTACAAGATCATGAGGGCAGGCTGACTACCTTATGGCAAAGAGCCAAGGACCAAGAGAACCATGGTAGAAGGAATAATATTCAAATCTTGGGTGTGCCAGAAGGAGTGGAAGGGGCAAACATGGAAAGAGTCCTAAATGAGGAGATTCCCAAGATGTTGGGAGTTAGATGGCAGGGCCCCGTGGAAGTGGAACGTGCACACTGGGTTCCTGGAGGGCCTTGTCGAAGACATCAGGGCCCCGTCCCATAGTGGCATACCTATTAAGATACTTCACAAAGGAGAGAGTACTGCATGCTGCCAGAGATCTTGATGAAGTGATATGGCGGGGAGCAAAAATCTCATTTTACAGGGATTTCTCAGCCAAAGTGGCAGCTCGGAGGAAGACCTTTGCCCCGATCAAAAATATGCTGGCCCAACATGGCTTCAGGTATGGTTTTCAGTGGCTGGCTCACCTGGCAGTCTTGAGAGAGGGCAAGGAGGTGTTAGCTGAATCCCCCCAAGAAGTGGAAGTCTGGGTCTCCAAACACTGGCCGCGATTGAATTTTAAAGATCCTGCCCCTAAAAGACTCTGGCAGCCTGAGAAGGAGAAAAGAAACCCAAGTAAAAATGGAAATTTGGGGGGAGAGCCTAGCAAAGATTTGATGTCCTTTTTAGGAAATGGGCTTTCTGCAGTTCTTCATCCTCGGCATGTTGACATGGGGGGGGTCCTAGGAGAAAGCAGGACCAAGTGGTGGTTCCCAATGTTGTGGCCCTTGCAAAACCCCAGCGGGACAACAATAATATAGCCTGCATTAGGCATCTGTCTCATAGTGGTGCCGAATCTGAAGAGGGACAAGAACTGGCACCCCTGGCTAAGTTAACTAAGGAAGAGTCAGCGCAGATTGAACCTGAGGAGATACCTGATGAGGACATTATGGAAGCGGCAGAATTAGTGCTATGGTCGGACAATCTGCCAGGAACCGAGGAAGAGGCGGCTAAGGGAGCTTCATCTTATGGAAATTACCTCTGAGATTGCAGGAAGCAGGTGAGGGACGTTTGTCAGCAGAAGGACCCCTCTCTGGACTGAAATATTAAAGGACAGTGGCTGTTATCAAAATTCTGGGGCGATGGGTAGCCTTATGGTACTTGGAGGACCTGGATGACTCAGCTACATTTTTGGAAGCAATGATAGCAGTCTGAAACCCTATGGCTGTTCCCCTTGGCCTCAGATGCCCCACCCTATTAAGGAATAAGGGTGGTGTTGGCCATAATGTGTAACTCAGGTGGAGCTGGGGTTGTGCCTGTCAGTGACTGAACGGTTCGACCTCCTTTTCCCCTATTTGAGGCTTTGGCTAGCACGGCAGGGAGCCTGCCCTAGCATTTGGCTGGGGTATAGCTCCAGTGTGCATACACCAAGACTCATTAGAGTTCTTTTTATAATTATTGTTATATTGCACTAGTAGTTTGAAGATTTACATAGTTCATACTGTTCTATACTGGTTAATACATAGTTATTGGGGGTACTTAGGGTATTAACCTAGGGTGTGTTGTTTACATTTATCTATTTTCTTTGTTCTTCTTTTTCAGCTAATAGGTCTTTTGGGGCTGCATCCCATACACTATAGTTTATCGGATTCGAATTAACTGCGCACTCTACTTTCCTCAGGTATCCTGACTTACTACTTTTGTTTGTTGATTGGGGACTCCTGAGGTGAGTAGTACACTTACCCCTCTTCTGCTGTTTTATTTTACTGAACCTCATCCCAGTAGTATGGTTTTCCGAGATGGGGCTTAAACTTATATCGTGGAATGTAAAGGGGCTCAATCATCCTGCTAAGCGAAGTGTCATTCTTAGACGTCTTCAGTCTATGCATGCAGACATTGTGCTATTGCAGGAGACGCATTTGGTTGCAAGAACTGTGGGCTGGCTTAAGAGAATGTGGGTTGGGACTGTAATTGCTAGCTCGGCCCAGAACAAGTCTAAGGGGGTGGCCATTTTGATTAAGAAATCGTGTCCATGGACATTGGATAAATCAATAAAAGATACCCAAGGTCGGTGGATAGGGGCTAGATTTTCTTACCCTGGGGAGCACGTAGTGTTGGCGAATTTTTATGGACCAAATATGGATTCCCCTGACGTACTCCTCGACCTTAATCAGGCGTTGGAGTCTCTCACTGAAGGATATCCAAATTGTCCGCTTCTGATAGGGGGAGATTTCAATCTAGTATCCGATGTGTTTTTGGATAAGTCCAAGCCTACCCCGCAGGCCCACCCTAAAATGTTGGGTGCTCTACGTGGAATGATGGAGGAGTGGGGCCAAACTGATGTATGGTGAAGAGACCACCCTACGGGATGAGATTACTCGTTCTTTTCGCCAGTCCATGTGGTGTACAGCCGAATTGACTTCTGGCTTGCAAATAAATGGGCAGCCCAGGACATAGTGGCAACTGAGATCAAGGATATCATAGTATTGGATCATGCCCCTGTTTCCTGTATCTTTCAGATGGAGGGGCATTCGGGAAGGGGTACCAGATGGAGGTGTAATCCTGCCCTAATCAAAGACCCCTTATTTCAGCGTATGGTGCAGGAAGTTGCTCCCGGATTACTTTGTCCATAATAAGTCGGGGGATACTTCTGCGGGTACGGTGTGGGAGGCTTTTAAAGGTGTGCTAAGAGGGCACATTATAGCCTATGTGGCACAGAAGAATAAGGAATGTAAGGCGGAGCTTGACAGACTTCAGGCGGACCTTACCGCTGCGGAAGTGCAGCTTAGAGAGTCTGTTGTGGGCGCCCTGGACACAATCCTACTCCGGAGGGTGGTTGGTCTAAAGTATTGGATTAACACCATACTTTATCAACAGGTTGAATGGCATATGACTAGAGTCAAGCACGCCTATTGGGAGGGTGGGGATAAGAGTGGGAAGCTATTGGCATTTCAACTTAGGAGACTGCAAGCTGCTGCCAGTATTCAGGCCCTTCGAACGGGAAACAGCAGAGACAGTAATAAGTTTCAAACAGATTAATGAGTGTATGGCACGGTACTACCAGAGGCTGTACCAATCTCGCCTCTCTCAGAAAGGCGGAGATGCCAGGTGCCAGCTAAGGGATTTCTGCTCAGTGGTCCATATTCCCCAACTGTCAGAAGACATGAGGGAGGCTCTAGATGCGCCTATCACTGAAGCTGAAGTCAGTGAAGCCCTATCCCAGCTAGCTAAAGGGAAAGCTCCAGGACCTGATGGCATGACGGCTGAGTTATATCAGCTTCTGGCTCCTGAAGTTTGCCCCCCTTACTCGCTGCTTTACAGGAATTGCATGCAACTGGCTTTCTTCCACCCATGATGCGGGAGGCATTGATCACCCTTATCCCAAAGAAATCGAATGATCCGTTAAACTGTGCTAACTATCCACCCATTTCGTTAATTTCGGTGGATACCAAGATTGTAGCCAAGGTTTTAGCCAAAAGGGTAACAGAGGTTTTGCCCTCTATCATTCATCCATCTCAGGACGGATTTACTAAAGGTAGGGCTGTAGTAGAGAATATTTGTATGCTGCTCAATATTAAATGGCTGGTGTTACGATCCTCTATCCCTATGGCGGCTATAGCAGTGTATTTCTTGAAAGCATTCGACTCAGTAGAGTGGCCCTACCTGTATGAAGTGCTTGACTTATATGGCTTCGGTGCTTACTTTAAACAGTGGGTACAAGTGCTGTATAACAAACCTATGGTGAGGATACTCACTAACAAAGATATCTCTGAGCCTTTCCTTCTTCAACAGGGCACCCGTCAGGGGTGCCCACTGTCCCCGCTACTCTTCTTGCTGGCTCTAGACCCCCTTATATGAGTGCTCCCAGCTAATGAGAGATCCCAAGGTTTGAGGGTGAGAGGTCAGGAGTACCTGACTATGGCGTATGCGGACGACCTGCTTCTCACACTCTCTCACCCCCAGGAGTCTCTTCCCTTTGTACTGGAGACCCTGCAGCTGTTTGTCAGAATTTCGGGGCTGGATATCAACCAAAAGAAAACTAGTGTCACCCCTCTGAATGGGGTATACACTAAAGAATGCTTACGGGGAACTGAATTGTCCTGGGCTCCTGACGGGTTGCATTATTTGGGGATATATATCCCCTTTACTTGGGGGCATATAGAGTCAAGGAACTTTAACCCCTTGTTCACCCAACTGACTATTGAGGTGGTGCACTGGAAATGCCTAAATTTATCCCTGATGGGAAAGGTGGCGACGATTCGTATGCTCATGCTACCCAGGGTAGCGTACCTGTTAAATAACCTTCCCATAGAGCTGTCGAATAAAGTGTTTCAGGTGCTAGATAAATTAATGTTGGACTTCCTATGGGAAGGATGGAAGCCTAGATGGAGTGTTAATAAATTACGGACACATTGGTCACTAGGGGGCTTAGGACTCCCTTATTTTAAGGGATATCATTGGTCCTTTCTTGCAGCCCAGGCGGTTAAATGGTTTGTCCCAACTTCTGGCAATCCACCGCCATGGCTTGAGATGGAGAGACAGATTTGCCAATCTGTCCCACTTAGTCTGCTACTAACCCATATGAGTATACCTCGGGACACACTTACCCCAGTTATGGATGTTACAAGAAAAGCCTGGTTTCGTCTAATGAAGATGGCCGGGACGGTAAAGCAGAATGCTAGGGTGCCCTTCAGATATGTTGCACTGTGGCATAACCCGCTAATTAGGGTCGGTAATCAACCTCTAGTGTGGATCTCGTGGCAGAAGAAAGGAATCCATATTGTACAAGACCTCTATTTACCGGATTCCAATACCCTAATGTCTTTTGAGCAATTAATTGCTCGCTATGAGTTAAAGGTACAGGACTTTTGGAGGTTCTTGCAATTGCGTGACGCTCTGCAGGCCACTGACTGGTCGAGCAAGGAGGTCCCGAAGTGGTGTTGGTTATCCTCACTGCACTTGAAATCCTCATTCCGGGGACTAGCCGGCAAGTTCTACAGCACCTGGAGGGAGGCGCAGGTAGGTTATACAGAATCGAGCAGGATGGCATGGAACACAGAAATGGGAAGACATATTGATTTGGAAGTCTGGTCTCGCTGTCTCCGGGCAGCGCACACTACCTATAAGGATGTCAGAAGCCAATTAATCCAGCTCAAGATTTTACTTTGCTGGTATAGAACACCTGTTATTCTGTCTAAATGGAGGGTGATTTCGCATGATGGTTGCTGGAGATGTGAACATAGTCCTGCTGACATTCTGCACCTTTTTTGGAATTGCCAAGCGCCGGTTCCTTTATGGTCAGCAGTAGCAATGGATTGCTCCGGAGTGGTGGGATGGCATATAGACCTGTCTCATCCAATGCTGCTGTTGGGGGACCGAACTCCGTTAGCACATTTGAGGCCTCAACACCAAGGCTGGGTTCTTGTGGTTCTACTGGAGGCTAAACGGCTTATACTAAGATATTGGAGACAACCGGTGTTGCCGCCCATCGATGTATGGCATGCGGCCTTTGAAAGATTAACTTACACGGCAAGGGGGCAGATCTCTGCTTACTTTGCTACATGGGAGGCCTATCTCAATTCAGTGTTATGCCAAGCCCCCCCCCCCCTTAGCATAGTGATTCTTTCATTGGGCCTCGATCAAGGAATTAGATTTTATTCGGCTTAAACATAGATTTAAAAGAGGGAACAGACTTTTGGGTGGGGTTTGGGAATTAGTATTGCTAGTATTGGGTTGAGGTGGAGGGGGGATTTGTTTCCCTCATGGACCCAAAACATTTTTTTTTTTTTTTTTACGCCAGTTTTATATCTGATCTGAGTGGCATATGGGATGTTTTTAGTTTTGGTATGGCGGTGCCCATAGGACCTAAATAGTAGGGGGGGAAGTAATGGATAGTTTGGTTGTTCACTGTTGTAAGTGGTAATATTAGGGAAAATTAAGACTTACATAGTGGCGACATGTACTTGGTACAGTGATATGTATATTTGAGTAGGTATAACTTTACGTTGGCAGAAGTCAATAGGTTTTTGGATGTTGTTTATGAAAAACAATAAAACTATTCTATGATAAAAAAAAAAAGTCCAAGAGGGTAGCATCTTTCAGAAAAAGAGGTGTGCAAGAACAAGGGGGCACAATTTGAAGATAGAGGGGGGACGGCTCAGAGGTAATGTGAGGAGGTATTTTTTCACAGAGAGGGTTGTATGTGCATGGAACAGCCTTCCTGAGGAGGTTGTGGAGTCAAAAACAGTGGTGAAATTCCAGAATGCATGGGATGGTCATAAGGCAATTCTAGGGGGTGGGGGTAGGAAGAAGTAGGCTGTTGGTTAGCTAGGATCTGCAGCTTATCCATTAGGTAGGGAAATGGGCAGACTTGGTGGGCCAAGCAGTCCTTATCTGCCATCAAATTCTATGTTTCTATGTTCAAAAACTCCAGCTGGCTACCCCTAATCAATCACAGACTCACAGAAGACAAAGTGGGTCCATACAGGTGAAGGAATGCGTCTGTATTGATGCTGGGGGAGGCAGCTGAACAGTTGTAGGGCAGTTGTAAAAGGAAAAATTCACAAATAAAAGAAGGATGCAACCTACTTCAAAATAAAGCAGAGAAACCACATCCACTTCTTTGTGGACCCTGGCCTTCCCACCCCCAGTGGATCCATGCAGACACACCTCCCCAACAATGGGCACCAGCCCAGCCCCTACTCCATTGTTCACATGTCACATCGTGTTTCCTCCAGTTGTCATGCACAGTAAAATGGGGGAATTAGACATACTGTGCCAAAACTGTTTTGGCAGCGTCCCAGCAAGCTGCACCCATAAGGGCACCCTCACTGAACGGCCACACTTTTTCCGAGAAGAGGAAGTTCATTAATGGCCTCTGTAGTATTAATTATATTAAGGCCCTTGGCAGATGAGGTAATCCTCAATTACCGCCACTCCTACACCCGGTATATCCATTAACATGCTGGCTCTTCCCTAGTGATATATGCTTGTAGGACATGTGCTGTGCATGGACAGTCAAGTCAGTTTGATAAATGATACAAGTGAGATGTCAGGGTTCATCAGAAAATAGGAAAGAACTGTTACCTGGAACCTGCGGAAGAACCCAGGCCCAACCACCCATGCCCTAGGTATCCTCAGCCGAAGTGCACCCCCACCTATACCATGATGAGGCCATCCCCTGTCCCACACCTGAAGTAGAGTTCCATATGCTGTAGTAAATTATTAACAGTAATAGTAACAGCAATAATGACTGAGGTGCTAACACAAGGGGGTAGAGAAGAGACCCACAGCAACTTACATGTTTCCTTATTTAAGAGATAACAATGATACTGCCTTCAGGCCATTCAAGTTGCAGTGCCAGGTAATGAATCACTCTACTTGTGTTGTGATGCCTTAACATTTTCCATGATATTAAAATCACCATATTCTAAATATAAAACAATCTGGATGGCCGTGGACCATGACTTTTTAACCAGAATAACATTTAGTGACCTGTCCAAGACATTTGATACTCTTTTAATATCAACAGCTTATGGGCAGGTTAAATTTCTTTGAGCTTGACAATAACTCTATGGATTGGTTTAATAGCTGCCTCTCTGGTAGATCCCAGCTTTTGTCTAGCAAAAGGATCTCCTCTAGTCTGCTTTCCATGACAAGAGCTGTGCCACAGGCATCCATCCTGCAACCTCTGTTGTTCTCACTATTTACAGTATAAACAACATTGACTTACAGGTACCACAACAAGTGCTTCTCTATGTGGATGACACTGTTTCTTACTATAGTAGAACACAGGTCAACAATGAGTCAGCTTGCATATGACCATTGCCTGACACCAATAGAGCGGTGACCTCTGTCAGTACAGTATCGCATCTATGACAGTTGCAAATGATTCCCTGGATGTGGTGGATTTCCGAGCTCAGGAGCGGTACACAACAGATGATGTTGGCAGCCCAAGGACTGTCCCCATGTGGACAGTGTGACCTTTTGCAATTCAATGACACACATCACCATTGGAAAGCTGCTGACCACACATCCCAGGAGCTGCAATGATCACCTGAAGCTGTCACTGAATATGTTCAGTGCCAGTACCATGTGGGTGGGCATGGCAACATGAATTTGCCATGCTTCGGAATGGGGCATGGTGTGTATCGCCCATCCACAGTTGGCCATAGAAAGATGCAGACCAGACACAGATGCTTGGTATGTGTTGCAGGGGCTGTCACAGGGTGTTGCACAATGGTCACAAATGCCACATAGGGGCAATGATGAGGCACAATGGATGTACCTCCATCTAACTGACCCAGCACCCTCATTAGTATGCATGTGCGGGTGCTGGCTGTCATCTGACCAACAGATGGTCTTAGTAAAACTCCTGCATATCATTGTACCCATCTCTGCTCCTAAAGTTTGTCTGGACAAAGGGGGCAGGTGGGAGTTACAGGTTCTATGGGGTTAAGGGACTGGCTTTCCTGGCTGGTGGGTGGTGGCTCAGAGTACAGAGCAGAGAGAGAGTGGAGCACTGAAATCAAAGGCAAAGGAGCCTGTTCATGGCTGTGCAGGCAACCCATAGGGCAGGGAGGTGTAAGAACCTGTATGCCCAAGCTGGTAGCCCCCAAGATGATGGCCCGTGGCACACAGGTCTCCCATCTGTAACAGAGCAGGCAGTGCAGTAGTATATGGACACCCACTAGGAGGGTAGGCAGGCCATGGCTGTGGACCAGTCGACATCCTGTCACTTTCTGCCATTGTTGTTGTGATGTTCTGACTCCTTGTTGCTGTTGTTGCCAGTTGTATATGCACTGCACAAATAAACAGCCACACTGGGGCATATCACTGGGTATTGGTAGGGCAGCGTTCCTTGGGAGCAGGTAACTACAGCCATCAACACTACACTAGTGGTCCCCTGCATTGTGTGTTAGGCTTATGTAATCCACCTTACTTTAAGGCCACACCTGAATGCATGATTTGACAATGTGCCATGGTACCTAAACTGCAGTAGCCAGACACTAAATTCAAAGAAGGCCCAGATCACGTTCTTTAGCTGAGAGCTGCAACTCCAAAAATGTACTGTAGGTCCACTCTGGGCATTTCTGACTTCAATGGTAAAATGGGCAAGCAAGTCTCATAGATACATAGATACATAGACGGTGTCAGCAGATGAGGGCCTACAGCTCACCCAGTCTGCCCATTTGATTTGTAAGTTTACTTTATGTTTTCCTTGAAGTCTGTTGCCCCTAAACCCTGACCTCCAGAATTCATTTATGTCTATCCCATGCATTCTTAAATCCCATGATTGTTTGAGACCCCACCACTTCCTCTGGCAGGGTGTTCCACCTGTCCACCACCTGTTCCGTGAAGAAATTCTTCCTCACGTTTCCTTTGAATCATCCTCCCTGCAACTTCATCCCATGCCCTCTAGTCCTGGAACATCTTTTTTGCTTACAAATAGTGTCTTCCTGCACCCTGTTCCTCCCTGTGAGATAATTGTATGTCTCTATAGAAACATAGAATTTGACGGCAGATAAGGACCGCTTGGCCCACCTAGTCTGCCCATTTTCCTACCTAACAGATAAGCTGCAGAGCCTAGTTAACCAACAGCTTACTTCCTCCTACCCCCCACTAGGACTGCCTTATGTCCGTCCCATGCATTCTTGAATTCCCCCACTGTTTTTGACTCCACGACCTCCTCAGGGAGGCTGTTCCATGCATTCACAATCCTCTCTGTGAAAAAATACTTCCTCACATTACCTCTGAGCCGTCCCCCCTCTATCTTCAAATGGTGCCCCCTTATTCTTGCACATCTCTTTTTCTGAAAGATGCTACCCTCTTGGACTTTGTTGATTCCCTTGAGGTACTTGAAAGTTTCTATCATGTCCCCTCTCTCCCTTCTTTCCTCAAGGGTATACATATTAAGCTCCTTTAGTCTTTCTTAGTATCTCTTCTAGTGCAGACTCTGCACCATTTTGGTTGCCCTCCTCTGGACAGCCTCCACTCTGTCTATGTCTTTGCGGAGATGGGGTCTCCAGAACTGCACACAGTACTCCAGATGGGGTCTCACCAACTGTCTGAACAGAGGGATAACAACTTCTTGTTTTCTACTATTAATGCCTCTCCCTATGCATCCCAGTATCCCTCCCAGCCTTCCTTACTGCCTTCTCACATTGCTTGCCCACCTTTAGGTCATCTGATATAATTACATATTATAATTGAATCTGAGCTGCCATACATTTGACCATTCCTCCAACCTTGCCAAGTCCCTTCTCATCCTTTCCACTCCATCTTGTGTATCAACCCTGTTGCAGATCTTTGTGTCATCTGCAAAGAGACATACTTTTCCTTCCAGTTCCTCTGCAATGTCACTTATAAAGACATTAAAAAGGACCGGTCCCAGTACTGAACCCTGCGGTACCCCGCTAGTAACCCTCCTTTCTTCACTGTGGACTCCATTTACTACTACTCTCTTTCGTCCTGTTGTCTAGCCAATTTTAATCCAGGCTACCACCTTGGGACCCACTCCAAGGCTGGCTAACTTGTGTATTAATCTTTTGTGTGGGACTGTATCAAATGCCTTGCTAAAATCTAGGTAGGCCATGTCCACAGCCCCTCCCTGGTCTACTACTTTGGTCACCCAGTCAAAGAAATCTATTAGATTATCTGACACGACCTTCCCATCGTGAATCCATGCTGCCTTGGGTCCTGTGCCCCACTGGCCTCTAGGTACTCAACAATTCTTTCCTTCAGAAGTGATTCCATCATTTTCCCTACCACTGAGATCAAACTAACTGGTCTGTAGTTTCCTGCCTCTGTCCTGCTCCCACTTTTGTGAAGAGGAATCACATCCGCCCTCCTTCAGTCCTCAGGTACCACCCCATCCCCCCATGATTTGTTAAAGAGAGTAGTCAGTGGTGTCACTAGTTCTACCCTTAGTTCTTTTAGAATTCTTGGGTGAATCTTATCAGGCCCCATTGCTTTGTCCACTTTAAATTTTATTAGTTCTTTCAGAACTCTTTTTTCTGTAAATGGACTGGTATCAACCCCCATCTTCAGAGTGTTTCTCTTGTTTGGCTTAGGTACCATCCCCTCCTCTGCCTTTGTGAATACTGAGCAGAAATATTCGTTCAGTGTCCCTGCTTTTTCACTGTCACCCTCTACCCACATTCCCTCCCCTTTATTAAGCCTCAGTATCCCTCCTCTGGTCTTTCTTTGCTCCCTAATGTACCTATAAAAGGTCTTATTCCCCTTCTTAACTGAGTTGGCTATCCTTTCCTCAGTTTGGGCCTTTGCTGTTCTGACTGCCTTCCTATCCTCTTTCTGCTTTAACTGACAAAGTTCTCTGTCTTACTCCTTCTGTGTTTCCTTATATTTCCTGAATGCTATCCTTTTCTCCTTAACCTTCCCTGCCACTTCTTTTGAGAACCATAGCGTTTTTTTCCTTCGTTGTGTTTTGTTGATTTGCTTTACACAAAGGCTTGTTGCCTCTGTGATGGATGTTTTGATTATTCCCCATTGTTCCTCCACCCCCTCCTTCTTGCCTGTTTGCTAGTATCCCCTCTCTCCCTCCTCTCCTCTCCTCCAGGGAGTACATATTCAGTTCCTTCCACCTGTCCTCATAGGACTTGTGATGCAATCCATGTACCATCTTTGTTGCCCTCCTCTGAACCTTCTCTACCCTGTCTATGTCCTTATGTAAAAGGTCTCCAGAACTGTACACTGTACTCCAGGTGGGGCCTCACTAGTGTCTTGTATAGTGGAATTATGACCTCCCTTTTCCTGCTGGTGATGCCCCTGCCTATGCATCCCAGCATCCTATTTACTTTATCTCCTGCCTTGTCACACTGTTTCCCTACCTTGAGGTCATAAGAGATGATAACCCCAAGATCCCTTTCCTGCTTGGTGCATGCTATATCCTCACCCCCCCAACTGATATATTGTGCCAGGGTTTCTGTGCCCCATATGCATTATCTTGCACTTCTTTGCATTGAATTTCAACTGCCAAACCCCTGACCATTCTTTAAGTTTCTGCAGGCCCCTTCTCATTCTGTCTACACCCTCTGGTGTGTATACTCTGTTACAGAGGTTTGTGTCATCAGCAAACAGGGAAATTCTCCCTTCTAGGTCCTGCACAATGTCACTGATGAAGATGTTGAATAGGACCGGTCCCAGCACTGATCCCTGTGGTACCCCACTGGTCACTTTTCCCTCTGTGGAGTGACAGCCATGTACCACCCCCCTGTGTCCTGTCACCCAGCCAGTTACCTACCCACTGCACTACTGTTCTGCCCACACCCATATTCCCCAGTTTGTGTAATAGTCTTCTGTGTGGCACAGTGTCAAGGCCTTGCTGAAGTCCAGCTAGGCCATGTCCACTGCCCTCCCGATCCACCTCCCTAGTCACCCAGTCAAAAAATTCAATGAGGTTGGTCTGACATGACCTCCCCCTGGTGAAACCATGCTGCCTTGGTCCTGTAGTCCATTGACAACCAGATGTTCCACCAATCTCTCCTTCAGTAATGCTTCCATGATCTTCCCCACTACAGAGGTGAGGCTGACTGGTCTGTAGTTCCCTGCTTCCTCTTTGTTCCCACTTTTGTATAAGGGGACTATATCTGCTGTCCTCCTGTCTTTGGGTACCTCCCCTGTTTCCAGTGATCGGCTAAACAGGATTGCCAGAGGTTCAGCTACCACCTCTCTTGAGTTCTTTAAGGACCCTGGGGTGCACCCCATCTGGCCCCATTGCTTTATCAGCTCTTATTACTTCCAGTTCCTTCAGGACCCTTTCTCGTGTAAAGGGGCTTGTGTCCATTTCTGCACCATTCCCACCCCTTGTACTCCCTTCAGACTCATTAACCTCCTCCTCCTCAGTAAAGACTGAGCATAAATACCTGTTCAATATGTCAGCTTTACTGTTGTCATCGTCCACATGGTCCCCATCCTCCCCCTTCAGTCTCACTATCCCTCCCTTTGCCTTTCTTTTTTCACTTATGTACCTGTAAAAGGTTTTGTCCCCTCTACCCACTGATTTTGCAATATGCTTTCCTGTCTGAGCTTTGGCTTCCCTTACTGAACTCCCTGCCTACCTTTGCTTCTCCTGGTACTTCTCCCTATCCTCTTCTGCCTGTGTCTTTTTGTATTGCCTGAATGCAATCTTTTTGGCTTTCACTTTTTCCGCTACCTCCTTGGAAAACCATAATGGCCTCCTCTTCTTTTTCCCCTTGCTAACCTGCTTAATGCATAATTCTGTTGTTCTTGTAATCCCCATTTTTAAATACTGCCCACTGTTCCTCAACCCCTGATTCCTGCCCCATTTCCTTTAATGCCTCTTTCAAACATCTCCCTATTTTCCCAAAGCCTGTCCCCCTAAAATCCAGGATACGTGTTTTTGTGTGGTTTGGTTCTGCTCCTTCTGTGATTTAGTCTCTAGTTATAAATTCCTGGGGATCTGACTAGAAGCAAGCTTAAAATGTTAGGAGCATTTAGGCAGGTGAGTTACTATGACTGGGCCTATCTTAGGTTATTTGTATAGACAAAAATGGCATATCTCTAGAGGTGCAGCTAAACATGGTTAATACTACCATTATCACACTATATGGTTACAGAGACAGGATCCAAAACACTTCTTGCTGGACTGAATACAATATCTCAGACTGGGTAATTTCATAATATCTTCCCTTCATGACACTCACCACTGTTCCTTGTATAAAGAGTTGAGCTACAGTAGATCCCCCTAAGTATACACATGCAATGGGTGTTTACTCACCTGGTAAAGGTGATTGTGTTGGTTGACATCCATGGCACTCCAGATCTTACTGCATGGGTTTTAGCCCACCTGATAATCTAGTGATGCACATAACCTAGGATCAAATTTCTAGACCCCAGGTCCCAGAAGCCCCTGCTCTCCAGTACGAACCTTCCATAGCTGAAAATAAGGTCAATAATACCACAACATGCTTATATATGTTAAAAACATATGCTGAGATGCCTTCTGAAAACTGGCCAGAAGGCCCCTATTATTTACCTCTTAATACAATACTAATGCTCGGCCTCCTAAATGGCAGATGACAGTCATCCTGGATGACTCAAGCAAGAAATTCAAGACAGAACCCCCCCCCAAGATATCTCTCTGTTTCCTCTTTTTTTTTCCTCTGACCCAGATATTTTCCTAATCACTTTGATCACTCTGTGGGAGGGCCATGGAGAGCCATGGATGTCAACCAACACAATTACCTTTACCAGGTGAGTAAACACAAATTGTGATTGATTGACCATCCATGGCACTCCAGACCTTACCTCATGGGTTGATAATCAGCAGTACTGCACCCAAAATGGTCTGGGCAGGGTGATCTAAGAGTGAGAGGAAGAGGAGCTGGCTGCCAAAAGAACTCGAGTGGCAAACGGTGTCTGAAGCTCATATAAGTAATCCAACCTATAGTGTCTTGCAAAGGTATGGATTGAGGTCCAAATGGCTGCCCTACAAATGTCCTCCATAGACACATTGGCCCTTTCTGCCCAGGAGGTAGCGATTGCCCTGGTAGAATGGGCTTTAATACCCCTTGGGGGGTTAGATTCTTTGCCTTGTAGGCTTCTAAAATAGTTCTCTTGAGCCAGCTCGCTATCGTGGTCTTGGAAGCAGCCCTACCCTGTCATTGCCCCTTTGATACAATAAACAACCTTTCAGTTTTATGAATGGGCTGGGTTCTAGATATGTACATGGCTAGGGTGCCTCCCATATCTAAGTGGTGCAGGATTGCTGTACCCCCTTGTGCTGTATTGGATAGTGTGGGCAACTCGATGGGTTGCTCCCTATGCAAAGGGGATGCGACCTTAGGTTGAAAGGCTGGGACCATTCGTAAGTGTATCCCCTGTGAGGTAAATACAGTGTACAGTTCCCTACAGGATAGAGCCCCCAGCTTGCAAATCCTGTGAGCAGAGCAAATGGCCACAAGGAAACAGGCCTTCTGTCCTGCCCAGAACAGGTCCACCTGACTGAGGGGTTCAAAAGGCGCTGTGGTGAGCAAGTCTAGAATGAGGGTTAGATCCCAGGGGCCGATCAGAGCCCGGACTATGGGGGCGCAGTACTTCTACTGCTCTGAGGAAATGCATGGCATCAGGGTGTGCCCCTGGGCTATGTTGGCCTCTGGGGTGGACGGCTGTACTTGGAGTGATGAGTGAGATAAGCCTTTATCTACACCCTGCTGCATAGAGAACAGAATGATCAACATGTTGACTGTCTCCGGCTCCATACCCCTATCCCTGCACCATGCCATGAACATGGACCATTGCCTGCCGGAGGTGGAGGTGGTGGAAGGCCTTCTAGATTGCAGTAGCATAGATATCACTGAAGTGTGGTACCCAGCTTTCAGCAGTCTTTGCCTTTCAGGAGCCAAGCCATTAGCTTCAAGGTCCCTGGTGTGGTTTGGTGCATGGACCCCTGTGTTAGCATGTCCAGTCGGTACGGTAGCCTGCATTTGTCCAGCGCCATGGCTACCACCACTGAGAACCAGGCTCGACGTGGCCAGTACGGTGCTACCAGGATGATGGTTCTCTGTAATTGTTGGATCTTGGAAAGAACTTGCAGGAGTTGGGGGATGGGTGGAAGACATACGACCGATCCAGTGCCCAAGTTTGAGATAGGGCATCGGTCCCCCGGGAACGACGTTCCCTGTACCTGGAGAAGAAGCTCCTCACTTGAGTGTTCTCCACTGTTGCCATGAGGTCTATGGAGATGGGACCCCAGGTCTCCTGTATCAGTTGGAACAAATTAGGATATAGGTGCCACTGTCCCGGATTCACCTGCTGGCAACTGAGCCAATCCGCTCGTATATTGAGCTTTCCTGCTAGGTGGACCATGCCAATGTGTCTGAGATTGGTCTGGGTCCAGTTCAGAACCCTTGTCACCTCTCTCTGCATGGCTCTGCTCCTGGTGTCCCCCTGTTTGGCAATGTAGGCTACCGTAACTTGATTGTCAGAGTGAATTAGAACTGACTGACCAGAGATGGTGGATTGGAAGGATCTGAGGGTATGATATACTGCCCTTATCTCCAGAATGTTGATGGACAGTCTTGCTTCTGTCATGGTCCAACGGCCCTGAGCTGACAGGGGGCCCACGCATGCTCCACATTCCAGGAGACTTGCGTCTGTTTCAATGGAAACATCATACTTGACCTCCAAAGGAACCCTTCATGTGAGGGACTGGCTAGTAGTCCACCAGACTAGTGAAAGTCAAATTGGTTCCCGGTAGGGGTATTCTGACCTTCAGGTTGCACTCGTTTGGGGAACCCTGGGTCAGCATATAGTTCTGTAGAGGTCTCATGCGCCATCGGGCCCATGGGACCAGATCAATGCATGATGCCATGCAGCCTAACATCTGGGCTATTTGCCCTATGGTTGGAAGGTTGTTGGCCTTCAGTTGGTAGGCTAAGGCCCTCACCATTTCGACCTTCTTCTGGGATGGCCTAACCCACCCCTGGGATGTGTTTATCTCTGCTCTCAGGTGCTCTAGTTGCTGTGTGGGCTTCAGGTAAGTTTTTTCTTGGTTCACCACCCAGCCGTGTTCCTCGAGGGCTCGTAGCACCATTTGGGTGACCTTTAGTGAGTGTTCCTTGGAACGAGCTCGGATCAGCCAGTCATCCAGGTACAGAATTAGATCCACATCCTGTTCTCCTAGTCTGGTGACAAGAAAAACGGACACCTTTGTGAACAATCTTGGACCTGAGGTAAGACCGAAGGGCAGTGCCTGGTACTGAAAATGTTGCCCTAGAATATGAAAGTGTAGGTATTGCCTGTGACTTGGTCTGATGGGGACATGCAGATATGAGTCCTTCAGGTCTATTGAGGTCAGGTAGTCGCCTACTCGTATGCCGCAGATAGTAGACCTCAGTGTCTCCATCTTGAACCTCTGGGTGACCACGTAATGGTTGAGGTGTTTGAGATCTAGGATGGGGTGGAGTTCCTCCATCTTCTTGGGCATGAGGAAGAAAATGGAGTACACTCCCTGTTCTTGCTCGTGTGGCAGAACCTGTTGGATTGCCTTGTTCTGCATCAAGTCCAGCAAGATCTGTTGGACCTGATAGGTGGACGCTTATTTCTTTGAGATGGGGACGCTTACGAATCTGTGTGGTATCTGAGAGTGGGACAATTCTATAGCGTACCCCCAGGACGCCACTTCTAGTACCCATTTGTCTGAGGTTGAACCCTGCCACATGTGTTGAAACAGCATTAGTCTTTTGCCCACTGGCGGACATGGGCTCCGAGCCCGAGTGGGTGGGAGAGATAACCGGTAGTCATTGTTTATTTCTGTTCCCTCTTCCTCTGCCTCCGAACTTGGAGCCTCGGCCTCAAAAGGAGGAAGTCTGGTAACTGGAGTTAAAGGAACTGCATGCTCCTCCTTGAGCTCCTCTACCACAAAAGGAATTGTTCTGGTAGTAATTGTCTCTACGTTGCTGTTGTGACCTGTTCCCCCCTCGAAATCTCCATCTGTTTGATGGGAGGTAGGTGGGTCTTGTTCTTGAGGAGATCCTTCCCCTTCCTCTTTCTGCTTTAGGTAATCCTGTAGACCTTCCCTGAAAAATGTGTTTGCCCTTTATGGGCAGGTTCTGTAGCAGAGCCTTGGACACATTGTCTGCTTCCCACAGCTTGAGCCACAAGGCCCTACTGGCATGGTTCATGGTGGCCGTAGCCCTGGCATTCAGTTTTAGACTGTCTACTGCCACGTCTGCAAAGTATTTTGTGGCATCGAGCGTGCATTCCAGTAATTCTGATTCTCTAGTCTTAGGTTCTGCCTTGACCAGAAGCTCCTCGAGCCATTGAATTTGTGCACGTGCGGTGTAGACTGCAGTTGTGGAGGCCTTGGCTGCCGTGCCTTCTATTTCAAATAACTTTTTGAGCATGTCCCCCACCTTCTTATCTGTAGGACCCTTTAGTGATATGGTACCACAGGGTAGTATCGTCTTACTGCTGAGTGCTGCCACCTGGGGGTCAATAGTGGGGGCAGTGCACTAGGCGCTAGCCTTGTCCTCCTGAACAGGGTACATGTGGTCCATATTTCTTTTGTCTGACATTCTATCAGGTTCTGTGGACTCCCATTCCTTAATGAAGATGTCATTGATCGCCGGGCAAACTGGGAATGCCTCCTTGGTGGTCTTTCTCTGCAGGATCATGGGGTCAAGCTTTGATTTAGGCTGACCTTCCTCCATCTCAAACCCCATGGTGGACTTGATTATTCTCATGAGGCCAGGGATCAAGTCAAAAGAGCACAACTTTGATGTGAGGGATGGTACGGACTGTGTCTCCATCTCGTCATCATCAAATGGGAGGCCCTCCCCATCATCAGGAGGGTCTTTATCACCCGAGTCATCTCCTAAGTCCATCTGCAGGGTGCTTGGGGGTGGCTCAATTGGGTTCTGATGGGTCCCCAATGTACCACCTGGATTCTCTGGCTCTTGCTGTGGCTTCGAGGTCAGTGATATCTTAGGCTAGGTCATGGCCTCCAGCCTCTCAATGATTTTTAACATAAAGTTCTGTTGGCTCTCCATCATGGCCACCGTTGCTTGCTGATTCTGTAAGAGGATGGCCCCCGAGTCCATCCAGTTAGCATCACTGGGCCCTGGCATGTCCAATCCTATCCCTTGAGATCGCTACAGAGATAGGTCGTCCTCATCATGGAGGCATGCGGGGCATTGAGGTCCCAGGGTATGATGCATCAGATTGGTGCTACAAGTAGTGCATTTCCTTGCCTTCACCATCCGTGGAAAGGGAAGACAAAAAACGGAAGGATCGTTAGGACCACAGATATGGTGGGCTGCCAGGGAAGACTGGATGCCCTAAGCAAACATGGCAGGTACTGTCTCTGCCGACAATACTAGAAAACTATGCTATGAAGCAGGCGAGCCCCCCTGGGTTGAATTCGCGGTGCTGCATATGTCCCCCCAAGTGAGTGACTGCATCGCTCCCAGTCTAAGAATAAGACTAGAAGCCTAAAAGTGGAGGCCCCTTTCAAAATGGTGGCGCATGTTTGACAAAATGGTGGCCCTGTTTTCAAAATGGTGGCCGAGTAGGCCCTGAGGTAGGGATGAAGGTGTGATCTCTCCTGTTGCTGACAGGGCCACTGTAGAGAGGTGCCCTGAGGTGCAGGAGGAGAAATAGGAGCCAGACCGATGGATTTCTGCTGCTTCTGTCTCTATCGGGTCTCTTGAGAGTGGGAAGCGAGGGAGAGGGGTAGCGTGAAGCCACGCCACGCTTGGCTAGTGTTGTCTCGGGGAATACCAGGCAAGAGAGTGCCTCGGTGCTGCTCCTCTGTAAACTAGGTAGATGCAGCAATGGGGATCATGATGCCTGAGCGCATGTCTGCGCCGCAGTGACCTCTCTCTTTCTTTCAATAAAAAGCTAAACTAAGCCCAAAACGCTCCCCAAAAACAAATCCAATCTAAGTCAAGCCAAATGGCAGGATGTATTAAAACAAAACCTCGGAGCCATGTTGGAACAGAACAGTTTGTTCCAAACATCCTAATAAAGTCTCCTATACACTTGAGACACCAAACAACAAACACCAAAACCTAGGTTGGCCCTGAGTAGACCAGCCCTCTGCCATTGCACTGCTTAGAAAACAAATACTCTACATCTTCTAAGTCATACAGTATAATCTGATAAAAAAGGCTGTTTTAGGCAGGCTCAGATACGATGTAAATTAACAATATATTTCTTCCTGTGGAAACCACAGGCCTACCTTTTCCTGGCTCAATTACAGGGTCTCCTGGAGTGCTTGTAGCCTGATCAGATGCACGATTTGAACTGGAGAGCAGGAGCTTCTGGGACCTGGGGTCTAGAAATTTGATCCTAGGTCATGTGCATCACTAGCCTATCAGGTGGGCTAAAACCCATGAGGTAAGGTCTGGAATGCCATGGACGGTCAACCAATCACAATTCACTTTTCCAAGTTTATAAACAGGTATGCCTCCCAGAAATTTCTCTGGTGCATTATAACCTGCAAAAGTTCAGTGGGACGATTTTCTAATAGCCTAGCTTGTCCCAAGGACTATGCCCCTGCATGCAGTTCACAGGTTTTAAAAGCAGATCCAGAAACAAATGATTTGATACCTTTTATTGGACCAACATGGATGTTACAGAAAAGAACAAAGTGCTTTAGCTTTTGAACCAACCAGGTCCTTCTTCAGAAGCTTTGTGGCAGTTTTTTCAAATATCCCATACTATTAACACCAGATTATATAGAAAAAGCAGAAATAATTCTCATTGGTTTAACATATACATTTAAAACATAATAGAAGATTACGTCAGAGAAGCTAATTAACACCAGTATGCCTTTAACTGAGGAGCCTCAGAAGGGCAAAGGTTATCAAGAATTCTCTACAGCCAGAAAGTTCTTGTCACATAAATTTTAAAATGTCTCAGTATGCCAAGAAAGCATTCTAGTGATAAAAAAAAAACCTTGGAGTGGCATTCTCTCTAATACACGTAAGATGAGTTCAAAGATCAGTTAAAGGCATACTGGTGTTAATTAGCTTCTCTGACGTAATCTTCTATTATGTTTTAAATGTATATGTTAAACCAATGAGAATTATTTCTGCTTTTTCTATATAATCTGGTGTTAATAGTATGGGATATTTGAAAAAACTGCCACAAAGCTTCTGAAGAAGGACCTGGTTGGTTTGAAAGCTAAAGCACTTTGTTCTTTTCTGTAACATCCATGTTGGTCCAATAAAAGGTATCAAATCATTTGTTTCTGGATCTGTTTTTAAAAGGACCAATACGGCACCTGCAACATTTTTTTTGCAGGTTTTAAAAGAAAATTCCTAAATGTGTGAAAATGATAATTTCAGAATTGTTTCTACACTGATGTCAAATTTACATACTTCCACAAATGCTACACATGGCATAGCATCTACAGGAATACATTTGTGCAAACTGCTGCAAAAGGTAATGAGCAGGCATCCTTTTTGAAAACCATGCTCATGTGGCATGACCCCCTTGCATTATCTTTCCTGCTGCAAGTACACTATTTTCTGATGTTTGGAAACTGGGACCCAGGAGTAACAGACAGGCAGGATCTGTGCTCTCAACTGTAGTTTTTCTTGAATTTGAATATTCCTCTGTTAAGAATAACGTAGGGAGACAGAGATTAGATTCACAGACCTCAAGTATTGGAATTTGTCACCCATTGACCTAAGTCCCTATTCGAACTCTTTGCCAGCCAAGGCATTCCTATATTTGAGAATCTTAAAGAGTGTGACATTATATTGTGCTCACTGCAAACAGCAGGCACCTGATTATAGTAGCATATAAAGAATATTTGAGCTTTGATGCAATCTCTTTTAACTATTAAAACTAACATGTATGTAACATTCTTTTAGGGTGATTGCATGTATTTATTTATATACTGTATTGCACTGCAACTTGTGTTGACCATGTGCTCATTCTAAACAGGGCGCCATTGTAAATGAGTGTTCCTAAATTTTCATTCCTTTTTCATAACTTGAATAAACAGATTGATTGATTGATTAATTGACTAGGAAACATTTGCAGTTCCTATACTTAGGAAGATATGCTATTAAGTTCCGTTTGGCAAATTTGAGGTGGAAAATGCCACAAAATTCTCATTTTGAAATCCAAAGGTTTTCCAATTTTTTTTCCTGTGGAAGTTTAGAATCGTGAAATAGGGATGTATGTGGGAATTTCAAATAGTTTACATATGTGATACTTTTTCTTTTCTTTTGCTTGCTTTTTGCAGTGAGAGACTATTTAATTTACTGTCTGAAGTAATGTGCTAATCCCTTTCTTGAGAACAAATTAAACATATTTGCCACTATTTCTTAAATATTGCAGATGCACTAGAAGAAAGGAAATTATAGGAAAATAAACTAAGTTAAATAGCAGTATAACATTTAGACAAGACTTTCAGGATGTGATTTTTTTCAAAGAGTTTCTTTCTGGGTGAATTTAGTGTTTGTGAAAGCTGCTGGATTGACAGCACTGGAATCTGAAATCCTCTATCCACATGACATTTATGTCACAAGTGATGGCAAGCCAGCTTCCCTACACTGCTGTGCTAGTATGCCTCAACCTTGCCATGGAGACACCACCACATAGCTGAGAAGGTAGTTCAGACTCCATGCACATTTAATCCTTGGTCCTCATGTGAGAATACCAACAATGGTACCGATTATGTTAGTGGTTTTGTGATGTGGATACCTGCCCACTGAGAACCACCACAACTCATTTCACATATGCCACTGAAGAGCCCTTAGGTGATAATGGCTTTCAGTCACTACTGACCTGTGTTGGATTTGAACCTGTAATCTACAGATGAAAGACTCCTTAACCAGGCAACAATCCACTGATCCATCCAATTCCCTGGTAATCTAGTGCATGACACCAGTGGACCTAAATTGCCTGGGGCCCTCTCTCCTCTCTGTTCCTCTTTGGATGTTTTATGAATATTGCACTATAATTCTTTTCGTTGTCTGCTATTAAGCAGTCAAGAAAAGACTAGCTTAAGTTATATTTTATATCACAGAGGCAGTAATGCACTGGAGGCACCCACAACTGACACACATACATCATGAGGACTTTTCATTGGAATCCATGAGTCTGAAAAGATCAGACATCCTCATCTGTGAGTAAAACAGAAGGTGATTGACATTTGTGGTCTTTAAACTGCCAGCATTATCCCATTGTACAGTACATGGGCAAGAGATACTAATATATCAGGTCTAACAAGCATACTGCAATTCTGTTTCTTTACTTGTGTTTCTTAGATGCATTAAAAAGTAAATATGGTCACATACTAAGACAGAAACATTCATTATCATCAAGCTATCAGCTGAAAATGACTTTCATAAAGTTAATCTTGTTATATGTAGCAGAAATAGAGAAAGACCACTTATAGGTATAATTACATTTTAAGTATCAGAAAAGGTTACTATGTATATTTTATGAAGCTTAAGTCTGTCAGTCTCTGTCTCATATTGCTTTCAGGCTAAAATATAATAAAAATCTTGCAGTATGTTCTACATTTTAGTTATCCACCAAAGAAAGACTGCTGCAAAATTAGTAATTCAGACAAAACTCATGCAGTTAAACATTTAGGCCCCAACGTTTAAAGAGGAGTGCAAATGCAGCACAAACATTTGCACTGCACTGACCCAGCAGCTGCTTTATTCAGTTGGATAGCAGGATGTCACTATCCGACTAAATATTGGACTGTGTTGGTGCAGCGCTAAGTTAGAATGCACTGCATAGACACACACTTGAGCTGTATATAGCCCTTGGGGAATAGCACTGCCCCAAATAAATAGCAACAAGATCTCTGTAGGCTATATTCTGCCACAGCATGCAAATGAGTCCATATGACATGCAAGGCACTGAGGGGCCATTTGCATGCCCATTATGGACTCATTTGCATGCATGCAGCAGGCCATTAGCATTCATCTTGCAGAGTGTCTAATGAATTTCCTGGTGTCTAGTGGCATGCCACACCCCCAGAACACCCTTTGTGTGTTTGGAGGAGTTATTCTTGGTGTTCCGTGGCACCCCCCTGAACACCTGTTTCATATTTGGAAGAGGTTTTCCCTCATGTCCAGTGGCACCCCTCATCCCCTGAATACCTGTTTTGTATTTGGAAGAGTTATTCTTGATGTCCAGTGGCACCCCCCTGAACACCTGTTTCATATTTGGAAGAGGTATCCCTGGTGTCCAGTGGCACCCCTCACCCTCTGAACACCTGTTTTGTATTTGGAAGAGTTATTCTTGATGTCCAGTGGCACCCCCCAACACCTGTTTTGTATTTGGAAGAGTTATTCTTGATGTCCAGTGGCACTCCCCCAACACCTGTTTTGTATTTGGAAGAGTTATTCTTGATGTCCAGTGGCACTCCCCAACACCTGTTTTGTATTTGGAAGAGTTATTCTTGATGTCCAGTGGCACCCCCCAACACCTGTTTTGTATTTGGAAGAGTTATTCTTGATGTCCAGTGGCACCCCCCAACACCTGTTTTGTATTTGGATGAGGTATCCCTGGTGTCCAGTGGCACCAACCACCCCCCTGGTTGCCCATTTACAATGATTGTGTATGCCTTGTGTCCAGTGGATCCCTCCACCCCTAATCACCCATTTACAATGATTATGCCTGCCCTTTTGTCCAGTGGTTCCCTCACCTTCCCCCATCTCCCACTGACAGTAGTTAAAGTAATCATTGGAGGTCTAGTGTCCCACCACCTGCCCCACCTGCTCAAATATCACCACTCATCACACACACTCTTACCAGGGTGTCCAGTGACATTCAGTGAAACCCTATATAATGACCAGCAAAGATCTTATTTCACCTCCTCAGCCAGATGAGCTGTCAGTGAGTGTGCCTGCAGCACTTTTTTATGCTTTTGGGCAAGCCCCTGAGACACACAGCTGACCCCCAGCCCACCGGCTGCAGACCCGCCCCCAGAGCCATGGTTTACCCTTCAGGCAGGAGCAGCAGGCCGGCATGCCCCCAACACATCCAGGCATCTGGCCAGCATAAGGTAGCGGCGGCAAGGAGACTGATCGGGGCTATGCATATTTTTCCAGTTTCTGGGACTGGGAGACATGGCATGTAATGATGCAATGCCAGAGCCCCACTTAGCATCCACATGCCTCCCAGCCTCAACCTCAGCCCCCTGGCAAGCCACCCCTGTGGTCACCCAGGGGTGCTATACCGGGAAGTACTGACTCCCCCTCCCTCCCTCAGAAAGATGGAGAGAATGCAATTGACACTCAATTAATCTCCCCCCAAGCTTCCCGGGCTCATTCCCAAATCCAGGTCACTTGTGCTGCAAGCAGGGACTCCACCAAGCACTGGAGGGTCAGCCATGCCTACAGTACTTATACTGTACATACATGCGCTCGCTGGCAGCTCATATGATGGCTAGCTGTGGAGGTGAGAGGAGGGTTAGGCTGATCACCATCTGGATGTCACCAGACACCCTAGCAAGGAGGGTGTGTGTGATGAGTGGTGATATTTGAGCAGATGGGGTAGGTGGTGAGACATTAACAGTGATTAACAGCTCAGAGTGAGCTGCCATTCAACGAGCACATACTGTACACTATACAGTCTTACTGAGATGTCTGTCAATGACCAGCTGTGGTGGAGAGAGGAGGGCTGTGCTGGTTGCTTGCTCGGGTTTGGGATGGGGAGAGAGGAGTGGTGAGACACTGCTTGCAAGGGGGGGGGTGCACTACGCCACCAGGTAATTGCTATGAATTCACATACTGGGGACTGGAGAAACAGAGGAGGGTCAATATTCCACAAGGGAAATGTTTATATTGCCTATACAGGGATGGGAATGGGGGAATTACACCTGACACCAGGGCATATGATGTCTACGTCGGGTGGATAAGCAGGTGGGGGGAGGGACCACTAGCCACCAGGGAAGTCTTTTATATGTATATAATGTGGTGGGTGATCGGGTAGGGGGGAGGGACCCCTAGCCACCAGAGAAGTCTTTTATTTATATATATATATATATATATATATATATCTGAGTTGACTAATTGGGTGGGGAAGAAGGAGAGACTGCTAGCCACCAGAGAAATCATGTTTATATATTGGGTGGGTGACTGAGTATGAGAAAGTGCCACTGGATGCTGGAGAACATGTATATTTATAACATCGGGTGGTGATCATTGATCACTGGGGGGGGGGGGCACTAGACCACCAGGGAATGTCTTTAGTGATATCAGACCAGCAATCAGGGAGGGGGTACCACTAGACCACCAGCAAATAGCCTTAGTGATAACAGGCTAGCAATCAGCGAGGAGGGACCACAAGACCACCAGGAAATGGCTTAAGTGATATTGGGCCAGTGATCGTCGGGGGGGCACTCTAAACTCAGTTACGGCTCATGTAAATGGACACATAATGGGCATGCAAATGGCCACCTAGCACCTTGCATGCCCAATAGGCTCATTTGCATGACTGTTTTTGTGAATACCTAATAGCACACCTGCGCTATTCACTGTGGGACCATTATCCAGGATGCAGGTCCAGGCAACACTAGTGGGATTAGAGGTAGCGGTAATAGGGTTACCACTGACACTACCTGGCCCTCTTCACAGTCATACAGTGTGATACACTATCCATCTGTGAATGGCATTTTGTAGCACCTGGGCCATCACAAAGTGCAATGCAGAATGTTGCATTGCCTTTTGATGATTTGTGAATCTGGCCCCTGGTCTTATATCACACTGCACGGTGCAGCTGATGTAACTGTGACTCACCAGTGCTTTTCAAACTTTTTCCGTCTCATAATATCCTGGCTAGTGGACAAAAACCTGCTTCTTAAGTATAGAAACATAGACTTTGATGGCAGATAAGGACCGCTTGGCCCACCTAGTCTTCCCTTTTCCCTACCTACCTACAGAGTAAGCTGCAGATTCTAGTTAACCAACAGCCTCTTTCTTCTTACCCCCCACAAGAATTGCCTTATGTCTGTCCCATGCATTCTTGAATTCTCCCACAGTTTTAGACCCCACAACTTCCTCAGGAAGGCTGTTCCATGCGTCCATCACACTTTTTGTGAAAAAATACTTCCTCACATTGCCGCTGAACTGCTCCCCATCTTTAAATTGTGTCCCCTTGTTCATGCACGTCTCTTTTTCTGAAAGATGCTACCCTCTTAGACTTTGTTTATTCCACTGAGGTACTTAAAAGTTTCTATCATGTCCCCCGTCTCCCTCCTTTCCTCAAGGGTCTACACATTAAGTTCCTTTAATTTCTCCTCGTATGGCTTCTCTTGCAGACCCTACTCCATTTTAGTTGCCCTCCTCTGGACTGCCTCTTTCCTGTCTATGTCCTTGCGGAGATGGGGTCTCCAGAACTGGATGCAGTACTCCAGATAGGGTCTCACCAATTGTCTGTACAGAGGGATAACAACTTCCTGTTTTCTGCTGGTGATGCCTCGCTCTATGCATCCCAGTATACGCCCAGCCCTCCCTACTGCCTTCTCACATTGCTTGCTAACATTAAGATCATCTGATATGATTACCCCCAAGTCCCTTTCCATTTTTGTTTTTGTTACTACCTCCCCCCCATTGTGTAATCTTCCTGTGGGATTTGTTTCCCAGGTGCATTATTTTGCACTTTTTTGCATTGAATCCAAGCTGCCATACTTCTGACCATTCCTCCAACCTTGCCAAGTCCCTTCTCATCCTTTCCATGCCTCCTTGTGTATCAACCCTGTTGCAGATCTTTGTGTCATCTGCAAAGAGGCATACTTTTCCTTCCAGTCCCTCTGCAATGTCACTTATAAAGAAATTAAAAAGGACTGGACCAAGTACTGAACCCTGCAGTACCCCACTAGTAATCCCTCTTTCTTCAGAGTGGACTCCATTTACAATTATCTTCTGTGTCCTGTTGTCCAGCCAATGTTTTACCTAGGCTACCACCCTGGGACCCACTCTCTGGCTGGTTAATCTGACAATTAATCTTTTGTGTGGGACTGTGTCAAATGCCTTGCTAAAGTCTAGGTAGGCCATGTCCACAGCCCCTTCCTGGTCTACTACTTTGGCCACCCAGTCAAAGAAATCAATTAGATTTGTCTGACATGACCTTCCCACTGTGAACCCATGCTACCTTGGGTCCTGTGCCCTACTGGCCTCTAGGTGCTCAACAATACTTTCCTTCAGAAGTGATTCCATCACTTTCCCTACCACAGAGGTCAAACTGATAGGTCTGTAGTTTCCTGCCTCTGTCTTGCTCCCACTTTTGTGAAGGGGAATCAAATCCACCTTCCTCCAGTCCTCAGGTACCACACCATCCTACCATGATTTGTTAAAATAGGGTAGTCAGTGGTTTCACTAGTTCTCCCCTTAATTATTTTAGAATTCTGGGGTGAATTCCATCTGGCCCCATTGCTTTGTCCACCTTCAGTTTTAGGAGTTCTTTCAGAACCCTTTCTTCTGTGAAAGGACTGGGATCGACCCCCCTATCAAGAGTGCTTCTGTTAATTGGATTAGGCACCTCCCCCCTCCTGTTTTGTGAATACTGAGCAGAAATATTCGTTCAGTATCCCTGCCTTTTCACTGTCCCTCTTTGCCCACCCACCGTCCATTCTATTCAGCTTCACTATCCCTCCCTTTGTCTTTCTACGCTCCCTGATGTACCTATAAAAGGTTTTATCCCCCTTCTTAACCGAGTTGGCTATCTTTTCCTTAGTTTGGGCCTTTGCTATTCTGAGTTCCCTCCATACTTCCTTCTGCCTTAAGTGGTACAGCTCTCTGTCCTTCTCCTTCTGTGTTTCCTTATACTTCCTGAATGCTATCTTTTTCTTCCTGACTTTCCCCGCCACCTCTTTTGAGAACCATAGTGGCTTTTTCTTTCATTTTGATTTGTTTATTTGCTTCACACAAAGGCTTGTTGCCTCTGTGATGGCAGTTTTGATGTTTCTTCATTGTTGCTACACCCCTTCACCTAGCCTGTTTGCTAGTGCTTTTCTAAGGCACTCTCCCATCTTGCCAAAGTCAGTCCTCCTGAAGTCCAGTACCCTCACTTTTGTATGGCTTGACTCTGTAGCTGAGTTTGTCATAAACCACACTGTTTGGTGGTCACTTGTTCCCAGATGGCAACCCGCTTCTAGATCTGATATCCTTTCACTATTCCCCTTTGAGAGTACAAGGTCTAAGATTGCTCCCTCACGAGTAGGTTCCAAAACTAGCTGTCTGAGGCATGCCACCTGTAGGGCATTAAGAATGGCCCTGCCCTTGGATGTGGCTGCAACAAATGTACTCCAGTTAACATCTGGCATATTCAGGTCTCCCATCAACAGTATCTCCCCTTTCTCTGCCATCCTAAGAATGCCTTCTATCATATCCTTGTCCATTCCTTCCCCCTGACATGGGGGTCTATATACAACCCCTGTGCAGATTGTGGTGCCATTTCTAGTCTCTAAGGTGACCCACAGTGCCTCCTTTCCTCCCTGTTTACTATTTTGTTCAGTTGCTTTTATCCCTTCCTTTACATAGAGAGCTACTCCTCCCCCTCTTCTCCCCTCCCTGTCTCTCCTGTAGGTTATGTACCCTGGTATGTTAACATCCCAGTCATGGTTCTCTGTGTACCATGTTTCTGTGACTGTTACGATATCCAGGCATCCCTCTTCCATCAAGGCCACCAGTTCAGGGAGCTTGTTGCCCAGACTATTAGCATTGGTACTCATTACTCTCCATTTCCTGATGGCCTTACTCCTTTTTGCCCCACCTCTGTCTTTCTTGCCTTTGTCACTGTTTCCATTTATCCCTGCCCTTCTACCTATCAACATTTCTATTTTGGTGTTTACCTTGCTTACTACCCTAACTTTTTTTGGGGGGCAGGATTTCCCTGTTCCTTTCCAGTGCCTTTCCCCTTGGCTACTTTAAATGCTTGCCAATGAAGCATTTAAACCTATCACATAGGATCCTGGTTTTTCTCCTAGACAGATGCAGCCCATGATGCCAGTATAAGCCTGCATCACTCCAGGCAGACCCCCCAGTCCCCAATGAAACCAAATCCCTTAGCTCTGCACCAGCTTTTCAACCACTGATTGAATCCCATGGTGTGGAGCCCCCTAGCTTCACCTACGCCATAGACAGGCAGCACCTCTGAGAAGATTACCATGTGTGCTACTTGTCTAAGGCCCCTCCCAACTCCACAAACTCTTCACTGCTCTGATCCCTTTAGCTGGGTCATTTGTCCCTGGTGGACAATGACATAGAGCTCCCTCCCCTCTGCAGCTGCTCCGGTGATCCTGAGGATTCACTCCCTGTTCCTCCAAGCCATGGCACCAGGCAGGCACCTTACCTCCCTCTCCCCTTCCTCCCCCAGTTCTACCTTCCTAACAATGGAGTCCCCCACCAAGAGTTGTTTCCTTCCTCTGTGGGGTCCCATGCCACCCTCCTGTGGGCCTCCCTTGTGAAGGTTCCCAGCATCCTCCTTGGTCCCCACTGCGGGTGCCTCCATAGAAGAACCACACTTTGCCAGAACAGCATAGGAATTGTGGAGAGGTACAACTGGAGGGATGCACCTCTGTTCCATCACCCTCACCCTCCTTGAGCTCACTGTGGTCCAACCACTCCTCTTTCTTGGCAACATCTGAAGCAATGGCAGTGGCCCTGGTGGTCCCTGGATAGAAGAGGAGGTCCCACAAATCCTGACCAACTCAGCCTGGAGATGAGCAACCTCCTCCCTCAGCCCAAAGAGGTGCCTGTAGATGGGACAACACCACATCCTCCAAAACGTCTCCCGGAAGACTGCTGCTCCACAGCCACTGCATACACCACTCCCATCATGTCTTACTTCTGGCCCCTTCACTGTTGTTTGGAATCCTTACACAACAGAAAAAGAAGGCTAAAAAGATAAGGAAAAAAGATAAGAAAGAAAGGAGAGGAAGAGTAGGGAGAGGAAGGGAAAAGGAAAGAAGACCATGAAACAGGGAAAAAAAACTTTGATGTAGATGTCAACCCCCCCAAAGGGAAAGAGGAGATAGTTAAGGGAGTAGACAATCAAGTAAAATCTAAGGAAAATTATAAAAAAGATGATAAGGGGGATGATATGGGGACCAAACCAAAGAGTATATTCCAAACTTTCTTGGAAAAACCAAAGAATCAAATTTTGTATTGCCAATGTATGGGGTAGGAATTTTACCACAAGAAAAATTGGAAGACATGAACAAGATACTAAAAAACCTATTGAGAACCCTGCTGACAGGAAATAAACTAATTTTGGATTATACCAGTGTGGTAAGACCGATTGGGAATGAGGAACTGGTCTTAATAATTTTAGACCAGTGTTACATTTTGAAGGCAATATGAAAAAAAAAGTAAAGAGCTGAAATAAATGGGAATGTAAGTTGAAAATGTACTTACCCTAGGAGAGTTATTCCCAGAAAGTTATACTTGATATCAGAAATTTACAGAAGAAGAGAAACTGGTATCTATATTTGGACTTAAACAGTTACATAGGGAAACAGCAGCTAATCTACAATATAAATTATTGGATACCCTGGGATTGTTACTCCAATGAGAAATTCAAAAGTCAGATGTCAGCAGAGTGGTCAGATGAAAAGCAGAGGGACATATTTCATTGTGGTTGACTAATGATGAAATATATGAATTATTATTGGAAAAAAATAAGAAACTTGATGAGCTAGGCATATTTGTTTACAATGAATCTAATCCTGACACCAATGCAAGTAAACAAAAAGGGAAAAAACAGAACACAAAATGGGAAGCAATAGTTAAAGCATCAAACAGATATGTAATATTGGAAAATGAGGAAAACATACAATGACTTGAAATAAAAAAGTGCTGAGGAAGGTCACATGATCCTTTAGTTAGAGAGCCAGACATAAATGAGTCAGAACAAATTACAAACATTTTGCCTTGGAATGTGTCAGGGCTGGCCAATAATTTGGCAGATGCTGAATTTATAAAATATTTGGAACATTTTTAATATGTAAACTTACAGGAAACATGGTACAAAGGAAAGTTACCTAGTAACAAATTCAAAATATATACTAAAGATGCATATAAGACAGGAAGATTTGAACATTATGCAGGGGGTTTAGTAACAATGTGTAAGTTAAGGGAAACAAGATTTTCACAGGAATTACTGTAGAAACAAAAATTGAGAACGTCTTAGCAATAAATATTAGGAAAAGGGATAGAGAAATAATACTTATTAATGTGTGTTGTCCACCAGATAGAAGTAAATACAAAAATGATAATATAAATAGAGATATGGAAGTACTTATAGACAAATACATAAACAGCAATTTACAAAGGTGTTTGATAATTACAGGAGATTTCAACTATAGGATAGGCAACCTTACAAATCTAACAGAAGATATAATAGATTATTTAGGGATTATAAGCATTGATAACATAAAATTAACTAGGGCTTCCAAAGATAGAAAAAGGACGAATCAGGGAGAAAAATATAGAAATATGACTGATGAAAATTTAATACTGATTAATGGAAGAACTAAATCAGATGCAAATGGTAATTTTACCGATATGGGCAGTACAGGTTCATCGATAATAAATCATATATGGATGAATATGAATATGTTGGAAATATGTTTAGATCTTAATATAGAACCAAAGGCATAAAGTGTACAATCTGGAATATAATTAAGTATTCTGATTAAACAGAGGAAGAATGTTAGGAAGGAACATATACCCTTAGAAGTTAGAAAAAAAAATGTGATAGAAGGAGAAGAGTTTCTGCATATATTGGAGGATAAAGGTATATTGGATAAAATGGAGAAACTTATAGGAAATGAAATAACGGAAACAGTACTGTTAAAAGAATACCAACAAATAATGGAGACTATCTGACAGACAATAATAAAAGAAATAGAATATAAAACAAAAAAGAAACAGAATGGTACAGTATAGAATACAAGACAGTCAAAAAAGCAGTGAACACACAGATCGGGAAAGTTAAAAAAGATGGAAATACAGTAAATAAGAGTGCCCTTAATAAATTAAGGAAATAATACAAAAATGTAGTCAATAAAAACAAGATTAAACAAACCAGACAGCTGTGGAGGAAGTTAGAAATAGCAGTAGAAGATAAGGATAACATAATATTCTGGGGAATTGCAAATAAAGGTTTAGGTGTGTATAGAAATGAACCAGAAATAAATATAGACCATACCAATTGGTAGAATATTATAAAAACATATTCCAAACAGAAGAAAACTTAAAGAAGACAGTATCAGAAAAGGAATGGACAAAGGTAGATTTAAATATTGATTTAATGGAAATACAGATAGCACTAGAATCCTTTGCATCATATAAAGCTCCTGGGCCAGATGGAGTTCCAATAGAGGTACAGAAACAAAACATAGAAATATGGACTTTGCTGTTACAGAAAATGTTTCAAGTGGTTATGGAAAAAAGGGAAAATCCCAGAGAGCTGGGGGTATAATATAATAGTACAATTATTTAAGAAAGGCTGACAGAGTGATCCAAGCTGTTATAGACCAATAAGCTTGATAGACTACACTCAAAAAGTGCTTACAAAAAGTTATAAATAGTAGAATTACAGAATGGCTAGACAGGGTAGGTAAACTGAGGCTCAGGCTGGCTTCTGACCCAGATATTTGACCACTGACCAGTGTTTTATATGAACACATTTGATTCATAAGTATACGAATGTGAAGAAACAAAGTCTATTTTGTGTGTTTCTAGACCTAAAATAAGCATTCAACAGAGTGAATAGAACCAAGCTATGGGAAGTTCTGGAAAAATTGAAAAATGGACAAAGGTCTGGTGGAAATAAGTAAAGCATTATACTATGATAATTCCATGCAAATAAGATCTGATTCTAAAGGAAATAAAAGTGACCCATTTGAATCAAACATAGGCATGAGACAAGGATGCACCTTATCACCTATATTATTTAGTCTGTATCTAAATCAAATTTTCGAAAAGATGTATGATACAAACGTTCATATACTTAAAGTAGGAAATCAAGCTTGCCCATATTTGGCCTACGCAGATGACATCGTGTTGATTTCAACCAGTAACTTGGGCATATACACTATAAGAAATTATTGGGGATTCTGAATGGTGCACCATCAGGGGTGATAAGGACAGAACTGGGTCAATACAACGTGGAAAGTTCAATTAAAATAAGATGCATCAATTATTGGTTAAAACACATATGATAGAGGAAAATAGACTGCCAAGGAAATATATAGAAGAATTAATTGAATACTTAAAGAAGGGTATAATGTTTCCCAGTATAGGAATTGTAGACAAAATAGTTAAACCAAAGGGGCTGATGTACAGCTTAGTCACTGACTTTGTCTAAGTTGCCTTTGCCCATTATGCTGCCATGACTTGGATTCCCCCATCTCTAATAGTCATCTACAATTCTGCATGCCACTAGAATAGTATTTACAGCTGTCAAGCTCCTGCTCATGCACATGGCCTAGTGCTCCCTGTCCTTCCATCAATCTATCTGCCCAAGCAATCCATTGCTTCTTATCTGCTGTCTCTTTTGCAGAACTGCAGATTGATTCCATATTTATTGGCACTTCTTACTTTGCAGAGGATCCAATGATGGATGTTTATTTATTTAGGTCTAGGATTACAGTTACCTTTGAGCCAAAGCTCTTTTACAAAGGTTCCATGCCAGAAAAATACAGATTGAGGAAACAACATTATAGAACATCAACAACAATTGTGGTGATTACAGACAGTTTGCATACTAAGACACTGGCAGTAAACATAAAGGGGTGGAGAGGGGGGAAAAGGGGGTGGGGAAAGACGATGCAGCCACAGGCATTTGCCAGACAGAGAAATTTGTTTAGAAGTGCTGTTGTTGGAGGGGGAGGGGTAGGCTAGGGAAAAGGACAGATGGGAAGTAGAGCAGGTAGGGATGTGTCGGTGGGAGTAGGGAAGGTAAGGAAAAGTGCAACAGGGGGTACAGAGATGCTGAGGTGTAATGGTATGGCTGTTGGGAGGTGCGGGGCCACAATAGTAGCCAAGATAGTGATCCTGAGTTTAGATGAAACAATCACAGGAGCTGGTGGCAATGAGATGGTACCGGAGTCTGGTTTTAAACATACCAAGTGTTGTGGATGAGGAGATAGTGGGGCTGAGGCCATTTAGCCAAAAAGGAGCTTTGTAGGCAAAAGAGTGTTGACCCTAGGTAGTGCGACAGCGGGGGACTTTCAGGAGCTGCATATTGGATCTCCTAGAGCTCTGACAATTGGAGCTTTGCTGTAACAGGGCTAAGACACCCAGGGGGGATAAGACTGAGGTAGATTTTTTTTGCCATAGTACAGGTGAGATACTTGATGCAGTTTGATAGTTGGAGCCAACCGGTCTGAGCATACAAGTCACAGGTGTGAGTGAGACGGTGGGCACCAGTAATAAGCCGACAGGCCTTATTTAAGGCAATTGATATATGTCTGATGGTTGTCGTTGAGGCTAAGCTGTAAATGATGAGTCCATAGTCGATGACCGAGACCACAGAGCTCTGAATGGCAATCTTCAGTGAATTTGGGGTAAGATGTTGTCTGTGTTTGTAAAGTAGACCAAGGCGTGTGTTAGCAACTCTGGCAACATTGTCAATATGAGCCCCATAGGAAAGATTAGGGTCAAGATATTTGAAGGACTGAACCTGTTAGCTGTGCCATATGTGAACTGTTTGATTTTATTTGTTTTCTTTTGCACTGTTTTAGATGGTAATTCCCTTATAGAAACATAGAAACACAGACACTGATGGCAGATAAGTGACACATGGCCCATCCAGTCTGCCCTTTTTTGTTGCATTGCTTACACTGTAGACCCCTCCAGGTCTATGGCAGTTTCTCTGCCACCCCATTACCTATCCATTATGAATCCCTTGTGCTTATCCCAGGCTTTTTTGAATCCCACCACTGTTTTGGCCCACACAATCTCTGCAGGAAGGCAATTCTAGGTATCCTCTACTTTTTTTGAGAAGAAGTATCTCCTCACATCTCTCCTAAACCTACCCCCTCCTCCAGTCCAGCTTTGTATCATGGTCCCTTGTTCTGGAGCACCATTTCCTCTGAAAAAATACCTCTCATGTGTACCTTAATCACCCTCATGAGGCATTTAAAGGTCTCGATCATATCCCCCTCTCCCTCCTCTCCTCCAGGGTGTACATGGTTAATTCCTTTAGCCTCTCCTGATAGGACATTTGATGTAGACCTTGTACCATCTTGGTAGCCCTCCTTTGAACAGCCCCCATCCTGTCTATGTCCTTCCTGAGATGTGGCCTCTAAAACAGGACATAGTACTCCAGGTGGGGTCTTACTAAAGGACTGTATAATGGCAACATAACTTCCCTCTTCCTGCTGGTAATATCCCTGCCTATACATTGCAGCATCCTACTAGCTCTCCCAATTGCTTTGTTACATTGTCTTCGGCCACCTTTAGGTCATCTGATATGATTACCCCAGGACTCTTTCCTGCTTGGTTGCTGCAGGTATCTGTCCCCCCAGTCTTGTACTGCACCCCCACGTTTCTGTCACTCAAGTGCAATATTTTGCACTTTTTTGCATTAAACCTTAGCTGCCAAACATTTGACCATTCCTTCAGTTGTTTCAAGTCTCTTTCCATCCTTTGTACCCCCTCTGGAGTGTCCGCCCTGTTGCAGATCTTGGCGTCATCCGCAAAGAGACAGACCTTCCCTTCCAGTTTCTCTATGTCACTAATGAAGATATTAAAGAGGACTGGCCCTGGTGCTGACCCCTGCAGTACCTCACTGGTCACTCTCCCCTCCTCAAAGTGAACTCCATTTACCACCATCCTCTGCCTCCTATACCTTAACCAGTTTCTTACCCAGGTTACCACCTTATTGCCCATCCCCATGCTACACAACTTGTTTACCAGCCTCCAATGTAGAAAGGTGTCAAAGGCCTTGATGAAGTCCAAGAAGGCCACGTCCACCCCACCCCTGATCCAATACCCTGGTTACTCTACCCAGTCAAAAAAAAACAGACTTGTTTGGCATTACCTCCCCTCCATCAAGCCATGCTGCCTCAGGCCTGCAGTACATTGGATTCCAGGTGTTCCACGATTCTTTCGTTTAATAGTGTTTCCATCAATTTCCCTACTACAGATGTCAGGCTGACAAGCTTGTAATTTCCTGCCTCCTCCTTGCTACTACTTTTGTGAAGTGGGAATACCTTTGTATGTTAACCTCCTTGCTAGCACTTTTGTAAAGTGGGGCTACTTTTATAAGTTACCCTTGTAACTGTTTAGCATGCACTGTTTAACTTGTAATACCTATTTGTTGTTATGTGTGATATTCTCTGTTCTACTTACTTATGGGATCTTGCAACATCCTAGCCATAATGTTAATTCACAGTGTATTGCTATGTTTCTCTTCGAGGTAATGCCTGAAAGTAGACATCTGTTTGTGTAGTGCACTAACATGGTAAACAGAAGCAAATAAATAAATGAACATGGCATCTTCCTAACAGCCACACCCATTTCCAATCCCCACTCTGGTCAGACAGGCCAGCAACAACATTAGCAGCAGTAATAGCAGCTGGACAGCTGGACATGGGAAGTAGTGGGATTAGATGACTTTTTATGCAATGCAGCAACATACCAGCCACATCAGCTAACTGATGCATCCTCCAGATAATGGTGCTGCTTCAAAGCACCACTCTAGCCCCTACCAACAAAACAAACTACCAAGTCCAAATCATTATATGCCAACCCTAAACTGTCATTTTCTTAACTGACTTTTGTCTGACTGACACAAGTCATTGGGGAGATGATAGTCCTTGATCTTCAGCCACTCTATGTCATAGAAGACAACTCGTTTTGAAGACTGTTGCATAATGTGAAGCTCAAATACAATACTCCATATTTATATTTTCTGGAAATGCTCTTCCTAGTATGTATGAGGCACTACACACACAGATGATAAAGCTTTTGAAGGAGGCAGAGTGAGTTATGTACAATTTCACTAGTGATATCTGGAGCAGTGCAGAAGTGCGAACCAAAGCTTACTACAGCACAGTTAAGAGCAGTGGCATGTTGCAACTGTCATTGCCCCCTAATGGCGTAAACTTGAATTTCTCAGAAACCAATGCTGTTTCCAGGCTGTGTGTGGGTGCTGATGTGTGATATGGCTGCCACTACACATTCAGTCACTTCACTACCAGTCTAGCATTGCTTGTAAAGAGCTTTGGGATGTGCTGTGTATGAAAAGCGTTATGTAAATGCTGATTATTCTTCTTCTTAGTTATGCACCCCATCAGTGCCATGCCCCAATCACCATTACAGTCTATAATGTAGAGGTCTCCTATCATTTGTGTTTATGTCTACCCACTCTCATGAAGCATTGCTATTAGCACTTGGCAGACAGCCCAGGGGTTCTGTTGTGGCATTTGACTGGCTAACCAAATTGACTAATTTTGGTGTATCTATGAGTTTTGAAAACACTGTAAAATACAGTTAGCCATATATTATGTATACATTAATATAGAATATATGCAATGGGGGTCCATATCATGTTTATCTGTCTTAATCTTACAGCATACTTGCTTGTCATTTGGTGTGCATTGTTAGCCCATGCATGCTATTCCCTTTACCTAATTTTTGTGCAGAAATGAAAAAAAACAGATGTCCCAACCTTCAGCCATGCTTCAGAGAATCCATAAGATGCACTGTTGTACAGCTTTTGCATGCTGATGTGTGGATGAAGTGGATAGCCCACCTGTACACGGCGAATGCAATCAAACATCAGCACATTACTACTGTTTTACAGTACAGTATTTACTTTCTGTTCATTGTAGTTCATGTTAGCCTTTTGTAGGCTGCATGGGGGATTCTTAGAGTCATGTGCCCACAGGTACCACGGGGTACTTACAGATGAGATTTCACCCCATCATTGCTGACCCTTGCACTGGGTAGGGAGTCCTTGACCAGTTAACTTAACCTGAACTGGCCATTTGTTGAACATTTCATACTTATTGTACTAAAAGAACTGTATAAATCCAGGATGCCTTCTTCAAGAAAGATTGCTAATCTTTTTGGGTATGCTCCAGTCCACTTGTACGCACACACAAAATAAACAAATTGGGCCTCACTCCAATAATTCAAAGCTCTTCAAAAATCTTTACTAATTCTAAAGACAAAGTCACAGAAAAAAAACATGGCTCACACAATTGGAAATAACTTTGATTCCAGTATGGTAATGGGTGCACCTTATCAGGATTTCATCAGCAAGCAGCACATATCCAATCAAGGAAAGATGGTCAGCACTCCATATAGACATAATGCAATTTTTAATCCAAAAAAATTGGTAGGTTTCAGCAGCAAAAGTACAAACATACAAATCCAGCGGCTGCACAGCATCCAAAACTGATATGAAATAGTCACAATAGCAGTTCAATAATAATTATAAAAAGCTTATAGCTACCGCGGACTACCAAACAGCACGCTGACTTGACCACAGAGCTATTTATGTTTCAGTGTCTAAATCGACACCTTCATCAGAACATGTGGTCACATTAATCAAGTAACACTTAAAAATACATGGTTTAAAGAGACAGTGCTATAATTTCAAAGTGCTGAGTATAGAGAAAAAGTGCTAAGTGCAAAATCAAACATCAAATATACAAAATAATGAGCTATATATATACTGTATATATATATATATATATATATATATATATATATATATATATATATATGCATATACACTACATAAAAACAACAGCAGAAACAACAATGGAAATAATCAGGGTAGATTACAATGCAGCAATTACAGTGCCTTATTTTAAATTATGCAGAGATACAAAATCATTCACTTCTTTTGGTTTCACAGTATCAAGAGTTACAATCCAAAATGCTTCTCTATACAAAAGTCTATCTCTTGGGCTGCCACCTCTACTATCTAAACTAACTTTTTCTATATGAAAAAATTGTAAGACAGAGGTCGATGCATGCCTTGCTTCTTTAACGTGTTTAGCAATGGCATAACTTTCATTGCCAATTCTAATAGCTGTTTTATGTTATGCCACTCTTAATTTTAATGCTCGTTTTGTTTGTCCTATGTAAACAATTCCACATGGGCAAGTCAGAGCATAAATTACAGCTTCAGTGCTACAATTAATAAACTGGTCAATAGAAAACCGTTTTCCTGTTCTTGGATGAGAAAAAGCAGTAATGTTTCTTGTGTTACTACAATGCATGCAATGTCCACACTTGAAATTACCAATAGGGGGTGTAGCAAGCCAATTATTATTATTTTCTTTCTTGGGTAATAGCGTATGTACCAACATATCACTTAAATTACATCCTCTTCTGAATGCAAATCTCGGTTCCAAATGGCTTATAGTGTCGAATTTTTTGTCTCCTTTAAGTATAGTCCAATGTTTCTTAATTATATCTGTAACTTGTGCCACTTTAGGAAAATATTGAGTTACAAAAGTAACTTCAGGTTCTGTGTCAATTTCAGCTTGTAGTTGGGCTGCCGTTAGTCCAATGAGTTGATTTCTGTCCGTAGTTTTTGCTTCAAGATATGCATTTTCTACAACTGAATGAGAATATTTTCTTTTGTAAAAATTAGTTTTCATTTCAGAGCTGCATTTTTCAAAATCAACATCATTTGAACAAGTCCGTTTAGCTCATAAAAATTAACTTTTATGAATATTATTCAGAAGAGGTTTTGGATGACAACTTTCAGCTTGTAAAATTTTATTTCTTGCAGTAGATTTACAATATAGTTTACATGTTAGCTTATTTTCATTTTTAAAAATCATAAGAGCAAGGAAATTAATTTGTTGTACATTCCATTATGCTGTGAACTTATGGTGACTATTTGTGCTATTAATGTAGTCCATAAATAGATTTAGGTCACTTTCTGATCCCCTCCACACCATAAAATAATCATCTATATAACGCTTCCAAACAGACACAATAAGACGGAAAGGATTATCAGTATTCAAAACAAAATACTGCTGCCATTGGCCAACATAAATATTAGCAAGATTGGGAGCGAATGTAGTACCTATACTAGTTCCTTTATGTTGGGTGTAAAACTTGCCATCAAAAATAAAAAAAATTGCTTTCCAACACTGTTCTAGCACAATTAATGACGAAATCCATAGGTGGTGTGACATCATTTGAACGTGTTTGTAATGCCTTTTTCAATTAATTAAGTCCTCCTTCATGTGGGATGTTTGTGTATAAGCTTTCTATATCAATACAAACCAAAATATCAGTACTGTTTATTTCCATTCCAGTTAACAGTTTACACATACGGTTAGTGTCTTGTATAAACGATGACAGGCAAGGGACAAACTTTTTTAGATGGAAATCAACAAATTTAGACAATGGTTCAGTTGCTGCACCTATGGAAGAAACAATTGGTCGACCTGGGACAGGAACTTTGTTTTTATGTAATTCTGGCAATAAATACAGAGCAGGTCTAAGTGGTTCATCTATTACCAAAAAGCAGCTTCTTTCTCAGTAATCCATTCATTTCTTTTTGCTTCAGAAACTAAGTTGTTTATTTGACTCTGGATCTGAATAGTTGGATCTTGTTCCAGTAATGAATAAAAGTTTGAATCAGGCAACTGTTGTTTTGCTTCTGTTCTGTAGTCATTTATGTTTCAAATTACTACTGCACCACCTTTATCTGTGGGACGAATTACTACGTCCTTATATTTTTTAAATCATTTATTGCATCTCTTTCTGATTTTCTTATATTTTGTGTCTCATTATAATAATAGCTACTGAGAAGATTGTCAGTTTCTCATTCAGCTGCTTTCATGAATGCTTGTAACGTAACACTGTGTCAAGAATCTCCCTAGAGGTTGTGGGAGTCAGCAGCCCCGTGAGAATTCGTATTTTCTTCTATAAGATGGCATGATAGCCCATAGGAATTAAGGAGATTGCAGGCATTGCCCTACCTAACCTAATGTTATGATAAAGACATTAAATACAAATGAGAAGCAGGAAAGAGAGGTTGAAAGCCAGTGTGAATTATAGTAGTGAGCCCCAGTCTGTTGCATTTGTGAGTGAATATGTATTGTACTACACATTAAATTAAATCAACAATATGGACACACATACAGTACAAGACATAGACCTCCATATTCAAAACATTTGTGACCAGTGCAAAGAAACTGTCCAAGTGCTGCCCCTGTTTAGTATGTTTGACATAATCAGCTGGTAGTGCTGTGTCTGTCATTAGCACTAGTGCCTGAGTGCAAAATAAATGCATGCAGCACCCAAACAGGGGAGTGGTGATGTACATATTAAGCACAGCATTATATTCAAAGTGTAAATGCTGCACTAATGGAATAGTGTAGCAACATAATGTAGCGCCAATACAGACTATAAAAGACAGGTCTAAACCTAGAGTAAACCCCAGAGATGGGCAGTTGGACTGCAACACACACACACACACACACACACATCAGAAAACAAAATGGCACAAATAATAATAATAATAATATACTGTATTTGTTGTGCACCTTTTGAGTTTCAAGGCGCAGTACAATAAGATAAAAATACAAAAATCAGTCTCATAAAACCAAACAGAATCTTGTACCTGATGCAGGCAGTAAGACAGGAAGAGGAGTGGGCCAGTTCCTCTCTTGGTCCCAGTGCAGGTCCTGGAGATACTATGCTACAAACACACAGTACTGTACATGACTCATATTCAAAGTCCTCAGTGACAAACAAATCATGGGCTGGTACCTGCTCAGCAGCCCATGATAATGCAGATTTGTGAGCTGCTGCATGATCGGCTCCAGACAGACATCCACCACAGCCATACAATGTCCATAGAGCTCAAGGTGACAGCAGCACTGTGCTTTCTGGCCATGGGAACATTCCAAACACTGGTGTGGGGCACCACATATCACACAGTCTGCCACCTTATGCCTGTTGGGCCAGTTCCTACAGTAGATGTCCTGCTGGCCCATACTGGGGAGATCATGATATTCCCCAACAGCAGCGTGAATAGCAAACATGCAGCAATTCTTTCAAGTTGCACACCTGCTGGCCATACTGGGTACCTTTGGCTGCATCCATATTGCCACCTGGGTATCCATTGGCAATGGAATAGATTCCTATGTGAATAGAAAGGGCTTCTACTCTATAAACTGTCAGGTGGATTGTGATGCAACAGTGCACAACATCAATGTCCTGGCACGGTACCTTGGCAGCACCCATGATGCCTTCATCTTGCACAACTCCATTGTGTGCCAGAGTTTTTTTTTAATGCATCTTTATTGGAAAAACATGGGTACATGAAACTTCACACCAGATTGTGTGCAACAACAGAGAAAGCTCAACAAATGCAATAACCAGTAAGAGGCAAGGAGTTACCATATTCCAAGTGAAAAGCTAGTTATTGATATGGAAGGTAAAGCAACCTAGCAATTCATTTAATAAAATAAATATGAAAGAGCCAGCATTGTGGATGTACAAAGTGGGCACCTCTTCAGTGAGTATACACCCAGGGCCTCTTACCCTTCTTAGTGTCAGTGATATCACTAACCAATGCCCTTTACCTACACAGTGGACATTCCATATCCTCTGCATTCCTGGCTCCTAACACCCGTCTAGTAACCTGCATCCATTGTAGAGGACACGTACAACTCTGCACACATTGCAATGCATAACATTATCGAGCAGGTCTTTGTCATGCTCAAGATGCATTCAGGTGCCTAGACCTTTCTGATGGTGCCCTACAATATACCTCTCATAAGGCATGTGCTATATTCCTTGTCTGTTGCATACTACATAACATGGCACTCAACCATAGGATATGCTTGCTGGCCCCAGAGGACAACACTACAGTGGATTCAAAGCTAGTGAACCAGGGGATAAAGGAGTAGCTCAACAGATATGACCCCAGGATAGAGTGGCGGTCATGGGAATATAGAGTCCACCCCATCACAGACTCTTCAGACCCAGACAGTGAGTACAGACAACAAAGGAGACTTAATGTGTTCAAAAAAATGTGTTGTAGAAATAATAATAATAATGATGTTCTTGAAAAAAAAAAAACAAGCCATACAGGTGGGGGCTAAAAATAATGTGCCTCCGAGAGTTAATGGGGGCTGAACAAAAAATCAGGCCATCCATGAAAGGGGATCTGAAACAAACTTATATGGCATCCCAGCAAGGGGGGAGTTTAAAGTGGGCTGAAACAAAATAATATGCCATCTCAGTGGGTGGTGGGTGGGTTTAAAGGGGGCATAAACAAAAATAATATGCCATTCTGGTGGGGAGGGTTAAAGGGGGCTATAACAATAAAATATGTCATCCCAACGGGGAGGGGTGTTAAAGGGGGCTGAAACAAAATATTATGCCATGAGGGGGTTAAAAGAGGCTGAAGCAAAATAATATTCCATCCTGGCAGGCAAGGTTTAAAGGTGGCAGAAGCAAAATAATATACCATACCAGTAGACAGAGGTCAAGGAAGCTGAACAGAATTATTAGGTCATCTAAGCAGGGGGGTGTAAAAACATGGGTATTGTAAGGGGGACATGAAGAGGCCCTTGTTTAATAGGGCTAGGGGGCAATATGCACCCTACGTGCATCCCATACTACTTCCATTGAAACTGATGGTGCACAAGTGCTGTATCCAGGAGGGTAAAAGGGGATCTTCATCCACACAATGGTGGATGAGTGTGGGGATGGTGTCAGCCACAGGGCCACAGCCTCGAGGGGTTCTGAGCCCTCTGAGGAGCAAGCCATGGCCAGGGGTGCATGATGTCCTGAGTGTCCGGAGTTGCTTGGCAACCAAATGCCTACACTGCAGGGGGTTGTTAGTACACCAAGATATCCACTGTGGGGTGACAGTCCCCCACTGGAAAGGCCGGAGCATCAGCCTGCCTCCATTGTGCCTGAGACCATGGCTACAGTCTGCAGCACAGTGGCTGTCAGTCCATCTAAGCCACCATCCACTGACTGCTGCAGTCCAATTAAGACCGCCAGGTGCTCTGCATGTCAGGCCTGGTGTATGCATGCCATTTCAGCCTGCACACCCTCCCGTGCCTAGTTGACTGCTGCATTTTCCTGTAGGCTGCCTCTTGATGTCTTGATGGACTGTCCTGGGAGACAGGGTCTGGCCAGGTTTTGGGCCATTGTCTGGCCCAGGTTTGCAACATGGTCAGTGCTACACACTGTTGTGGTGGTCGGGGTAGTACAGTAGTGGTTGGGCATCTGGGATTGTTCTGGAGTGGCAGAGCAGTGGCCATGCCAATGGCAGGATTCTGGTGTGACAAAGTGATAGCTGGGCCAGTGGGATTTGCTGGTGGACAGGGCACTGACCATGTTGGTGGTGGGATTATCGGGTGGTACAGCATTGGCTGTGCCAAGGGCAGTGGGCTGAGAGTGGCTCAATGCCATCAGTAGTGGGGCCTCTAGGGGCAGGCAACCCCTCCTGGTCTGAGCTGGACCCCTCTCTCCTCTAGTCTTTCACAAAAGTTTCCTTCTCCTCTTTGTCATCATCCTCCTCCTAATCGGGGCACAGCATGAGTGGGCAGGAAGAGCAGTCACCATGGTGATGGTCCCAGGCCATCTTTGGCAATAGTGTCCATTACAACAGAGTGTGCTGTCAAGAGAAAAGAAGAGAAGAGAGACATATATTGTAGAGTATTATGCATACCTGTGTGCTGACCATGGCCGCATGCAGGCCCAGTATAATGTGTATCGACACCCATATCACCTTTGTAGTGCAGTGCCCATACACCCCCTCCCAGTGCCATATGCACCACACATCCCATCTCCAGTGATCACACATGCAATGGCAGACATGTAGCACAGTGAGGGATTTCTCCACAGACAGCTCCCCCCTTACCAGGATACCTGTATACCAGCATATGGTCTACACCCATTGTGTAATATATGCAACAATCAGGGTCTACAAGGGGTATAGTGTGCCTGACAGCAAAGTCAATACAGCAGACAACCCGGGATATCAATTAGAGAGGGACCAGGGAGATATACACATGTGAATATTACATGTAAATTTGAGACATTATCTCTCCATGTTTTTTTATAAATATACTATGGAATGATCATGTCTTCCTGATAGGCCTGTCCAACCCCGCAAACAGATACACCATTACAGAAATGGTATACAGCAGTAATGACCCATGTGTGAGGTGTCCCATGGACCATGCAGGATGCAAGGCTATGCCTATGGTTGAATGGGTACACATACCACAGATCTGTACATTACATTCCCCTGCCTCCACACTGTGTGTATCCATCTGGGACCACCAGAATTTCTCCTCCCCTGCACACTAGAATAATAAAGGTATATGCACACACACACACACACACACACACACAATGTGATGACACAAACACAGTTACTCACATGGCTGTGCCAGTTCAACCTGGCTCTCATAGCCACCTTCTGGCCCACTGGCCACTTCCACAGCCATCAGGGTAGTGGTTATACCTTCTCTGTGGGGGCTAAGTGGAAGCTGCTCTTGGGCCACTGCCACTGGCTTGAAAGTCCAGGTATGCTTTGGCCAGGACCTGCTTGGCACACCTTATATCCATCAGCCTCTTCCAGATGTCTTCTATGGTGCAGGGTCTTCCCCAACTGCATTTACCACCTCTGTAATGTCCTCCAAGGCTGCCCAAATATTGGCCCTGGACCCCCTCTTCCTTGGTTTGAGGCCCTCACAAGGCACACAGCCCTAGGCCAGGGCCAGAACCATATCACCATCAAGTTCACACTTCCTTTAGTGCTGGGAGTCATCCATGTTGCCTGTTGGAACTGGGGAAAAAGGACATCATTTGGCATTGGACACACACAGCAGAGCACAGAACAAAGGTAGAGTGGCATTCAGGCCTCACAGGCCTCATGTACATGTTACTGCTTGGCCAGTCTCAACACACAATAAGCTGCCTGCCTAACACAATTCTTGGCCATATGCAAATACAGTAGTAGTCTAGTCCAGATACAACATAAACACACTGCTATGATCACCCATGTCTCTATTAAAAATAGAGAGACAAAGTCCCACAGATCTGCACTATAGACACGGGGGGGAGGGAGGTGTGCACTAGTCCCTTCACAAAAGAAAGGATCCTACAAGAGCTCAATAGGCTCAGGGTGGACAAGGCAATGGGGCCTGATGGCATACATCCCAGGGTATTAATGAAGCTAAGGGTGGAACTAGCAGAGCCATTATCAGAACTGTTTAGTGAGTCTCTGAGCATGGGAGAGGTCCCAGAAGAATGGAGAAGGGCTCATGTGTTCCCGCTCCACGAGAGTGATAGCAGGGAGAAGGCAGGGAACTACAGACCAGTCAGTCTTACCTCAGTAGTGGGCAAGATTATGGAGACACTTCTTAAGGAAAGGATAGTACAACACCTGGACTCTATAGGAGCACAAAATCCAGGACAGCATGGGTTTACAAAAGGAAGGTCCTTGTCAAACTAATCTCATAGATTTCTTTGACTGGGTAACCAGAGTGGTGGACCAAGGGGGAGCAGTTGATGTTGCCTACCATGACTTCAGTAAAGCTTTCGATACTGTTCCACATAGAAGATTGATTAATAAGCTGGGTAGGCTTGGAGTGGGTCAGACGTTGGTCAACTGGGTGGCAAACTGGTTGATGGGCAGAAAACAGAGAGTGGTGGTAAATGGTATACAGTCAGAAGAGATGCAAGCCACAGGTGGGGTACCTCAGGGATCAGTCCTGGGGCCAATTCTCTTCAATATTTTCATCAGTGACATTGCAGATGGACTTGAGGGTAAGGTTTGTCTGTTTTCAGAAAGAAGTGCAAGGTAATGCACCTGGGAAACAAAAACCCAGGGCAAGAGTACACAATGGGGGGTGAGATACTGACAACAGTAAAAATGGAAGGGGACCTGGGGGTAATTATATCAGATGACCTAAAGGTGGGCAAGCAATGTGAGAAGGCAGTAAGGATGGCTGGGGGGATACTGGGATGCATAGGGAGAGGCATCAATAGTAGAAAACAGGAAGTTGTTATCCCTCTGTACAGACAGTTGGTGAGACCCCATCTGGAGTACTGTGTGCAGTTCTGAGACCCCATCTCCAAAAGACATAGACAGAGTGGAGGCTGTCCAGAGGAGGGCAACCAAATGGTGCAGGGTCTGCACCAGAAGACATATGAAGAAAGACTAAAGGAGCTTAATATGTATACCCTTGAGGAAAGGAGAGAGAGAGGGGACATGATAGAAACTTTCAAGTACCTCAGGGGATTCAACAAAGTCCAAGAGGGTGGCATCTTTCAGAAAAAGAGATGTGCAAGAACAAGGCGGCACAATTTGAAGATAGAGGGGGGATGGCTCAGAGGGAATGTGAGGAAGTATTTTTTCACAGAGAGGGTTGTGGATGCATGGAACAGCCTCTCTGAGGAGGTTGTGGAGTCAGGAACAGTGGGGGAATTCAAGAATGCATGGGACAGACATAAGGCAGTCCTAGTAGGGGGTAGGAGGAAGTAAGCTGTTGGTTAATTAGGATCTGCAGCTTATCTGTTAGGTAGGAAAATGGGCAGACTAGGTGGGCCAAGCGGTCCTTATCTGCCGTCAAATTCTATGTTTCTATGTTTCTTGCAGATGACACCAAGATCTGCAACAGAGTGGATGATCCAGATGGTGTGGGCAGAATGAGAAGAGATCTTTATAAACTAGCAACATTTATTTTATTTATTTAGCTTTTGTTTACCAGGTAAGTACACTAGACAAGTATTATGCCTATTTTCAGGAACGACCCGGGAGAGTACAACATGAGGAACAACAGACAAGGAGACATGGCAAAGAGAGTACAGATTTTTTGTCACAGTAAACAAACATGTGGGAAATACATCATTTGACGCTAGGGGAAACATACAGTAGTAAGCACATTTCAGATTATACACTCTAGACTAGCTAGTTCAACTGACAGATATATACAGGTCATCATACATAGGAGTGGAGCATAGCTCAAGGACTGGATTAGTCATAATATAACTTATAACATTGTATGTATACACTCCCTAGGCTAGTTGGATCGCGGACAGGTATATACAGCTCATCACATTTTTCTAAATATGCACATGTTAGACAGAAACAGAAACACTTGGTAGTACAAGTTTCTACCAAGTGACCAAGGTGCAATTTGTCATGGTTAGTCTATGACAGTGGAGCAATAATGGGTGTAAAAATGCCCAAGGCTTTTTAGGCAGGAGTTGTCAGAACTCATTGATACAGTGGGGAAAATATCTCCAGGAATTCAATGAAGACACCCTGGGGAGGTTCAGACAAAACAATTAGACTCTTTACTCTAGGGAGGTTTGGGGCAGTCACACTCTGATGCTAGTTTTAGGAAACCTCACAGGGAATTTCGAAAACTCAGATAGGAGGGGGCAGCTCGGATATCCACAGGCAGTGAATTCCAGAGTCTGGGCACACTTATGGCAAAGTCCCGATCCCCCATGAGGGTCTGGGTAGGAAGGACTTCGAGCATCCCTGATGTGAGAGACCTAAGTTGGAAGGGGGTGGGATTCAGTTTAGGCAGAAGCCGGGCCAGCCCCTGGGGGGTGCTATTTCTTATCACTTTCCCAGAGAGGCATCCCAAACCAAAATCAAGGTATCTAGCTGGTGAGAGCCAGCAGAGTTTCTCATATAGCTCACAATGGTGGGTGAGTCGGGGGCAGCCAAGGCAAAATGACAAATGTTATTGAAAGCAGTGTACCACCGGGTGAGATGTGTCTTTGGAGAGCGAGCAAATAGGTGCAGCCTATAGCTGAGGGAGGGAAGGAGCACACCCTTCGCGCAGGCAAGCCTGGCTGCCGGTGTAGGTTATACCGGCCCTATAGGCCAGACCCAGTTTGCAGTTTGCCACCCTGCAGATGTTAAGGATATGATTACCCATGTCAAGTTGGGGGTCAAGTGTTACCCCCAGATATTTGATGGAGCTCACCATGGTAGTGAGGATCCATCTGCGCCAGTGACGTGTAAGCAGGCCGATGAGGCTTTGATTTTAGCCATTGAGCCAAAGAGCATAGCCTGTGTCTTTTTCAGGTTCAGGACCAGCTTGTGACTAGTAACCCATGACAATACCCTGTTAAAGTCATCGGTCAGGTTCTGGTTTAGGGTAGTGGCATTCTGAGAGTGAGCCAGGATTACCAGATCATCTTCATACATGGTGGCGCTACAGCTGGTAGTAACCATGGGTAGTTGATTGATGAAGAGGTAGAAGAGGAGGGGACCCAGTACCGAGCCTTGAGGCACTCCGGAGGTCACTGGTAGGGGCTCGGAGAGGACTTTATTGAAGCAGGTACGCTGCTTTCTGCCATGTAGATAACCCATTAGCCATTTCATGGCATGGGGGGGGAGAGGCCAAGTGACCACAACTGTGCACCAAGCAGTTTGTGGTCAACGAGGTCAAAGGCTTTGGATAGGTCGATAAATATTGCACCAGAGAGTTTGCCCTGGTCCATGGCTGTCCTGATACTTGATGTAACCAAAATTAAAGCTGTGGATGGTGTTGTGTCCCCTACGAAAGCTGTGCTGGGCTGGGGACAGAAGTTCATGAGAGTGGATATATTCTGAAAGCTGCTCAGCCACTACCTCTTCAAGGAGCTTGCTAAGGGTTGGAGAATGGCAATTGGTCGATAATTGTCAGGTAGTTTGGGATTTCCTTGCTTCAGTACAGGGACAATCCTCACCTCTTTCCAGATGTCTGGGATGGTCCCCAGACCAAGGGATAGGTTGAAGATAAAGGCTACTGGTGAGGCAATGTGTGCAGCACCAAGCTTAAGGAGTTTAGGCTCCAGGTTATCTAGGCCAGGACTGGAGTACTGGGAGAGGCCAGCTAGGCATTTCTGCAAGTCCTGAACTGATACAGCCATGAGGTGGAACATTTGATGAGGAGGGTGACCCTCCAGCAGAGTGGAGAGAAGGGGGTGGGACAGAGCCTCATCAGGTGAGAAGAGGGTTGTGAAGGCAGAGAGGTCAGAGAAGTGATTATTTAGGGAGTTGGCAATAGTATGGGGATTATTGAAGGAGACTCCATTTATGACCATGTCCGTAACCCCCGGATGGAAGGATCCGCTGACAAGGGATTTAATATCTCTCCAGAACCTCCTGGGATTACTGGCAGAGCTTAGTAGGGCAGACTTGCAGAAGTCACTCTTTGCTGCCCTGATGACCTTTTTGCACTTGTTCCTGAGGTGTCTGTACCTTTGAATAATCATGGGATCACTGGTACCTTTGGAACGAGCCCAACACTTATCTCTCTCCCACATCTGGGCTAGGAGATTCCCATTTAACCAGAGGGTAGCAGACTCCCTCACCCTACAGGTGACCTTGTGAGCATGCTTGTCTTGCAAGGCCCCAAAGGTGGAGAGGAAGTAAGAGGTTGCTGCCCAGGGGTCAGTGGCACCATACACCCCAGACCAGTCAGTAACTCTTAGGTCTTGCAGGAACTCCTCAGTATCGAATCTAGAGTAGTTTCTGACATGCATAATTTTGTGTGGAATTTTGGGGTGGGAATTTTCCATACACAGAAAACCAGTGAGTGGTCAGAGATGGAGTCAGATAATGTACCCACTGATGAGATCCTGTCAGGACGGTTAGACATGAGCCAGTCCAGTAAAGTGCTGGAGGATCCATTTGCTGTCCGCCTAGTTGGTTCCTGGATGAGCTGGGTCAGGGCAAGGTTAGCAAGCAGAGGCTCAAACTGCTTAACATTACCACTATCCCAGTTAAGGTTTACATCCCCTAGGATTATGAGTTCATTATCCCCGACTCTGGGACCAATTTTGTCCATGAGGTGAGTTAATCCAGGTAGCCCACCTCTTGGAGGATTATAGGTACACACCAGGTGCAGTTTCTTTGCGTCATCAAGTAGCAGTAGCACATGTAGCAACTCACAGGGGGACATGTTTGAATCCTGGTGGGCAATTTGGGAGATTTTTAAGTGGCTCTTATGGTAGATTAGTATGCAACCCCCCCCTTGCCCCCAGCTCTGTCCAATCGGGTGAATTCATACCCAGTGAGTTCCCAGGCAGAGTCAGGGACAGAGGGTTTCAGCTAGGTCTCCGTCACTCCTAGGATGTCGGGTTTGTAGAGTGCAACCCATGCTAATAGCACATTACGATTAGGTAGCAGGCTCCTAATGTTAAGATGAGCTATTTTTAGCCCCTTACCCATGCCGCATACGGGAGGGATTTTGTGGGTCAGATTTAATGGACCAGGGTTGGTTTCAATATCGCCGGCCAGTAGTAGTGCAAGTAGGAGGAGCCAGTGGAGATACCACCTGCTATGCGCTTGACAACCTGGGAGTTTTTTAGCATGGGTACACTTTAGCCTGCTTGTATACATAAGGCACCGAAGATCTAGACAGCAAGTAACACTGCAGTGCACTTCAGAGATCACAAGGATATTGGAGAAGGTGTAGTCGGGGACCTCGTAGGTGGACGACCATCCCCAGTTATCACCCAGTGTTATTGGGGGGAGGTGACCATATGCAACAAGGAGAGTCCCACTATAAGACCTACAAGGCCTATATCCCTGCGGATGACAGCCAGCATCCTCACTACCTTTAATATTTGAGTATCTCTATCCTCACTAGATGGATGGGAGGGGAACCCACGTCCACATCTTGGCTGGAGGCATAGCACTAGCCTGTGAGATAATTATCAGTCAGCTAACAAGAACTGCTGTGAAGGAAGGAGAGATGGATGTACTAAGGCTGCAAGAAAGTTAGTGGGATTTGTTATTGGTATGTGCCAAGTAAATAAAATAAGGCCTAGACAGTGCAATTCAAGGCTACCAGCTATGGATGCAGGGGCTGAGATTTATTTCTGGGAAGGAGTTCCTGCCCTCGTCCTTTGTAAGCACACTTACCACCTGTCGACAGTTATACAAGGACAGGGTTTAGACAGCCAACAACCAAGCAGTGCAAGTGGGGTTAGGATTGGTACAGTGATTTATGTAGAAAGACCAAGAATCCCTCTAGTGGTAGGTCTGTATAACCTGCTAATGGAAAACTAGCCAATACAGTTGAAAAAATTCTATTACACAGTTGAAATGTGCTCAGTTCTATCGAAAATCTACTTGTTGAAAGTGCCAGATGGCTGAGGCAGGGAAAAAGTCCTGGCCAATCAGAGTGGGTTTGCTGGAAGCACCAGTGTTCCAATTGGCTGTGCTGTCCTGTATCTTCCAAGGAGCTGCAGGCAGGCATCCTGGTCTCGGTCAGTGGCTGGCTGGGTGCCGGCTGACCGTGGGGGAGCTGAAGCAGCCCTGTTCAAGGGCAGGCAGCTGGAGAGAAGAAAAAAGAGCAGGTCTTAAATAGCATAGAGGTTAGGATGGGTTAGATCTGAGCAGTTTAGTAAGACAAAAGGTAGTTAGACTTTTCGGCACCAAGGCAGAGTGCTTGGATGGGGGGCTGCAGGAAGAGCACTCAAGAGGTATAAGCACTTTAAAACTCTAGTAGAAATTACAATCCAGCTAATACAGTTGAAAAAAATCTATTACACAGTTGAAATGTGCTCAGTTCTATCGAAAATTTACGTGTTAAAAGTGCCAGATGGCTGAGGCAGGGATAAAGTCCTGGCCAATCAGAGTGGGTTTGCTGGACGCACCCGTGTCCCAATTGGCTACGCTGTTCCGTACCTTCCAAGGAGCTGCAGGCAGGTGCCCTGGTCTCAGTTGGTGGCTGGCTGGGTGCCGGCCAACCGTGGGGGAGCTGAAGCAGCCCTATTCAAGGGCAGGCAGCTTCCAAGGAGCGGCAGGCGGGCGTCCTGGTCTCGATCGGAGGCTGGCTGGGTGCCGGCTGACCGAAACAGCTGTTTTGGTCAGAAGAGTGGCAACTGGGGTTTAACACAAAGAAGTGCAAGATCATGCACATAGGGAAGAGAAACCCTGAAGCCACCTATAGACTGGGAGGGGAGTTGCTGGCAGTCACAAGGGAAGAAAGAGACCCTGGCATCATCATCACCGATGACCTGAAATCATCCAAGCAGACCTCTAAAGCAGTAGGTACGGCTAGAGGGATGTTGGGGTGCATTAGTAGGGGTATCACAAGTAGAAAGAGGGAGGTAATAATCCCTCTTTACAAGACACTGGTTAGGCCCCATCTGGGGAACTGTGTGCAGTACTGGAGGCCACACATTCACAAGGACATTAACTAAATTGAGGAAGTCCAGAGAAGGGCAACCAAAATGGTGCAGGGACTGTATCGGAAAACATATGAGGACAGATGAACTGAACTCAATATGTATACCCTAGAGCAAAGGAGGGAGAGAGGTGATATGATTGAAACATTCAAACACCTTAAGGGCATTGACAAGGTGAAAGAGTCTAACATGTTTCAATATAAGAAAAATAGCAGGACAAGAGGACACAGCATGAGATTAGAGGGCGGCCGATTAAGGGGTAATGTGAGGATGTTTTTTTCACAGAAAAGGTGGTGGATGCATGGAACGGCCTACCTCAGGAAGTGGTGGATATGAATACAGTGCAGGGCTTCAAACAGGCATGGGATAAGCAGAAGGGAGCAATACAGATGAGTATTAATAGATAGGCCATTGACAGAGCAAATGCCTATGGCACATTCATAAGGTAGAAAAAGAAATGGCAGACTGGATGGTCCTTGCGGTCCTTTTCTACCATCAGCTTCTATGTTTCTATGTTTCTATGTTTCTAAAGAGTGGTTAGGGAGGCAAAAGCAGACACAGAGCTGTGTATTGTAGAGGGGGTCAAGAGCAGAGAAAAACAGTTCTTCAGGCATATTAATGAAATAACGAAGAAAGGAAAGGGAATTATAAGGCTAATCGGGGAGGGGGGTAATAGGGTGATTGAGGTGGATGGGCAAAAGGCCACAGTCCTTAATGATTACTTTTGCTCAGTTTTCACTAGGGAGGACAGTGGGCATCAAAGCAGAGACTAAGGAGGTCTTGGAGATAAGGCAGCTAACATTTACTAGAAAAAGGGTCCTGAAAGGGCTAGCAGTCCTAAGGATTTATAAGGCACCAGGACCAGATGGGCTGCATCTGAGGATACTCAGGGAACTGGCAGATGAACTGACTAATATACTGGTATCTCTATTTAACAGTTCTCTAAGGACAGGGATAGTTCTGAAGGATTGGAGGGAAGCAGACATAGTTATGCTCCATAATTGTGTGTGGGGGGGGGGTAAGAAACAAGCAGGGAACTACAGACCTGTCAGTCTTACCTCTACTGTAGGAAAACTGATGGAGTCACTGGTCAAAGAGGACTTTGTGGAGTACTTGGAGTGTAACAGTCTCCAAGATAGTAATCAGCACAGATTTATGGCAGGGAATTCTTGTCAAAGTAACCTGTTAGTTTTCTTTGACTGGGTGATGAGGGAATTGAATAGGGGCCACGCTGTGGATTTGCTCTACTTTGACATCAGCAAGGCTTTCAGTTCCGTGCCTCACAGACACTTGCTGAAGAAGATGGATGACCTGAGTACAGCCAAGGCCATAGATAACGGGGTAGATAGCTGGCTAAAGGGAGGCAACAGAGGGTAGTGGTCAACATGGTTAAATCAGAAGAGAGGGAGGTCATGAATGGGATTTCATAGGGATCTGTTCTGGGTCCAGTGCTTTTCAAAATGTTTATCAGTAACATTGATGAGTGGATCCAGGGCAGGCTGTGCCTCTTTGCAGAGGACACCAAGCTCTGTGAGAGGGAGGATAGTGATGAGGGAATAATGGAAATGCAGAGACCTGCAAAAAGCTGGAAGGGTGGTCAAGGGTTCTGCAGTTGAAATTCAACATCAAAAAGTGCAAGGTTTTTCACTTAAAGAACAGGATCCCCAGGACGGAGTACTAGATAGTAGCGATGAGACTCAGTACCATGGCTGAGGAATGAGACCTTGTAGTTATCATCAGCAACTCCCTAAAGCAACTGAGTCTGTGCAACAAGGCATATAGCAAGACAACTAGGATGCTTGAATGTATTGGCAGGGATATTAATATCAGAAATACAGAGGTAATATTTTGCCTTGTATAGATCCTTGGTATGGGCCACACCTGCAGTACTGTGCCCAGCTCTGAAGTCCTCCCTTCAGGAAGGAAAGGGATAGGCTGGAGACAGTACAGAACAGGGTAACAAAAAGACTGAGAACCAGCAGGGCACATCCACTGAGGAGTGCCACAAGGTACTAAACATGTACATGCTAGAGACCAGAAGGGAGAGGGGAGATATGATAGTGACCTTCAAATTCCTAAAAAGAATTAACAGGGTGAACTGTGGGAGACTAGTTAACCTGAATACTAGCTGATGGTCATGTGATCATGCATGAAAGTTAACAGGAGTGAGGTTTAAGAGGAACATGAAGAAGTACTGTTTTGCAGAAAGGATCATGGAGCCATGGAATAGGCCGCCTACCAAGGTGGTGGGTGTGAAAACTGTTAGTGGTTTTAAGCATGGGTGAAACAGAATGAAGAGTATAATGTTGGCTCAGAGTGTCAGAATCAGGAAGATGAAAGGGGTATGGGGGGCAAAGTCCCTGGAGGAACAGCAGGTCCTTGGACTAAATAAGGGAACTTGGGCAGACTGAATGCACTTTTGGTCTTTTTCTGCCATCATTGGCTATGTTTCTATGTTTCTATATCAGAGGCCATTCCATAATACACTTACCTAGAGCCACCTGCAGTTCCTCTGTAGAATCTGTGAGGTGACCTTTGCCCATTTATATACTCCAGCTGCAATGATGCATGCAAATGAATTAATACATTCCAGTAAAGACATAGAAATGCTAATTTTGCCCTCTGACTACAAAATATACTCATTTGCATAGGACTTTTCAATATTGAAGGTTTGCTCCAAGCAATATCGTAATTGCATTAGTGCTTGCGATGAAATTGCACTAGTACTACGTTCCCACATATCACAGACCTGGAATCACACATCAAGAGGAACATCATGATGCTTTGGGCTCACCATGACCCACACCCATAAGACCAGCTTAGGGCTCTGGTTCATTTCCCCTGGGTGTGAAACAGAGAAGGTACACTGATGAGTCCTGAGTAGGATGAAACACATGTCTGTGTTTCCTGTTTGCACCCTTCGCAGATTGTGTGAGAGGCCCTTTGGCAAAATGCATTCTTGCTTAAAGCTGAACCAGCCTAAAATTTCATGGTGATTTGCATATACATCTCATGATGCATTGTATTATGTGGGTATGTGTGATTTTGTATTTTTTATCATGATACTGTGCCTCATATGCACTATGATGTTGTACTGTAGCATTACGCATGTGTGACACTGGCCTGTGCATGTGCATCATGTGCACGTGCCACCCAGTGCCCACCACATGCGGACTGCCAACCCCCCAAATGTAAACACACATAGTGCTGTGCTAATCAACTTTAGCCACTGCACTAATGCTGAAAAGTGCTGGCAGACCACTCCCACAGAGCCAGAAACTTTTCACTAGCTTGGTGTAAGGACCGGTACTAGAGGCACATCAACAATTTTTTTTTTGCAGTTACAGATTCTTCTGTGGAGCCCAAGCTAACCTCTGCACACTGGCTGCCCCACCCCTGCTTCTATTTTTTTACACTGGAACATACCTTTGTGAAGGTATGCAGCATAGCCTGGGTATTTGATGGGGCGTAGTGCTATGGGGCAACTGGGGGCAGCATCAGCTCAGGTCTTAGTTTTTTTCCTTGCTTTTATCTCCGAGAGGTGACATGCAATGCCAACTGGATTGCATCATGCATGCTTCCATGTGTGGTGCTGCAGCAGCTGCCACTCACTCCACTAAGCCATCAACCACCAAGCTTGCCTCATCCCTAATCAATACAAGGGGCCAGATATGTGCCGGGTGATGGGAGAGGAGAGCAGTCCTCCTGAAGCTCAATCCTCTCCCTTCCCTGGCCAACCCCCGATGTCCAGAGTCTGCATCTGCTTCCAGGTCACTGGCAGGGTGTGAGGTGTGGCGTCTACTGCCACAAGCCTCAGCACCACCAGACAGGACCTGGGAAACTTCAAAAATGACTGACAGAAGGAGGAGAGCACTCAGGCAGAGGTACACCAGGTGGTCTGCAAGAAAGCTGGCCAGCCTTATTGTCCTGGTGGTGGCCGGGGAAGACCACCTACTGGGTGGGGGGGTCTAAGGCTGACAGACCAGTATGTGAGGTGTGGACCTGTGTGGGGAGGCACCTGACATGAAGCACCATGTTCACATGCACCAAGGACCAATATAGGCACCATTTTTAATGATTTGTTCCACAGTGAACTATGTCGCATGCAGCAGCTGAGGGTGAAGGTAGGGACTGGCATGGTGCCAAGGCCAGGTGAGTTCTGACAGCTCTATGTATGGTTTGAGATGTGTCCTGTGTGCAGTAATGTTTCCATGCTAATATACCTCTGCAATACTGTCCCTTAGGGCTAATTCTACTTGCTGTGGGAAGAGGTAATAGTGGAGTTTGAATGTGTTGTAAGTTTGTCTTTGAGAGTTTATTAATCTCTAAGATTTTTTGTAAGTTTTGCTGGTGATTTTTAAATTTAACTTAAATCTTTCTATGGCTGGAGGGATTGAATGAGGGATTTCTGAGGCTTTCTGGAGGTTTTTGAATTTAGCTTAAATCTTTCTGTGACTGGATTGTCTTGGAACCATTGCTGGGGGAAGGGCATTTTGTCTGCTAATTCTACTGGGGGAGCAGTTCTTTGTCCAATAACAGAGCAGCCAATCAAGTTTTTTTGCATTTTAGTTTAATCTCTCTTTAAATGCTCACTGAGGCATTTTATCTGCTGCTTCTACTTACTGTGGGGGGAGGTAATATTGGAGTTTGAATATGCAGTGAGTTTGACTTTGAGATTTTATTTATCTCTGAGATTTTTTGTATGTTTTGCTGGTGTTTTCTGAATGTAGCTTAAATCTTCCTGGGGTTGGATTGTCTGGGGGCTGTTGCTGAAGGAGGGGTTCTTTGTCCAGTAACAGAGTAGCCAATCAAGTTTGTTTGCATTTAATTTTAATCTCTCTTTAAATGCTCACTGAGACATTCTCTCTGCTAATTCTACTTACTGTGGAGAGGTAACAGTGGAGTTTGAATATGTGGTGAATTTGACTTTGAGAGTTTATTTATCTCTGAGAATTTTTGTAAGTTTTGCTGGTGTTTTTAGACTTTAGCTTAAGTCTTTCTGTGGCTGGATTGATTCAATAAGGGATTTCTGTGGCTTTCTGGAGGTTTTTGAATTGAGCTTAAATCTTTCTGTGGCTGGAATTTCTGGGAACCGTTGCTGGAGAAAGGGCATTTTGCCTGCTAATTCTATTTGTTGTGGGGAGAGGTAATAGTGGAGTTTGAATATGTGGTGAGTTTGTCTTTGAGAGTTTATATCTGAGATTTTTTGTAAGTTTTGCTGGTGGTTTTTGAATTTGGCTTAAATCTTTCTGTGGCTGGAGGGACTGAAAAAAGCCCCCGCCAGCCTTTTTTAAATACTAAAAAGCCATTGGGAGATTGGCATGAATGCTGTGAGGGAGGAGCTTGGGGAGCTGCAAACTTTCCATGTGAACTAACTCTTAAAGCTAATAGTCAAATGGTGAAAAGTTCAGACACTCAGGCTTTTGCTAGATGGATTTTAAGGTTTAAATGTTTAAAAGTTGCAAGTTTGAAAGTCATACTGACAGGTTCAGGTTAAGGAGGGGGTAACTGCATATTTAAAGTTGAAAGTTTAAAGTTCAAACTGACTAGGTAATGTACAAATGTGTTAACTAGAGTTACTGAGCTAGCAAGCTATGGACCAACAGGGTACAGAAGGACTCAGAAGCAAGCTAGTAGGGTCACATATGCTATCCAGCTATTACTGTAAAGATTGTGTGATAAGAAATTGAGGTTACGTTTAAGTTAAGTGTGAATAATGGAGGGAAGGAAAATAGGGCATTATGGGGGGTCGCACTTGGGGGATGGAGGGGCTTGAATAAGGGTAGCTGGAGACATCAGAATAGTGGGTAGAATGGGGGCACCATGGCGTGAGGGTGGCAGGCACAGAGAGGATAGTGTGGTGCAATGGTTGTGGGCTGCTGTTTGGATGAATATACTATGGAAACTGTGGGGTTGTCCAATTTGTTACAGGCTGAGCAAACTGAAAGAAGATGTACAGGGGCTCTGGAGGGAGCTGGAGAGGATGAGGAGGGTGGCTGTGGCAGGAGGGACTCCAGAGAGTAGTAGCTGGAAGAAGCAGAGGAGAAACAGCAGAGCTAAATCCTGTGAGGATATAGGGAGGGGGGATGGGGTAAGGAGAGCAGAGGGGCAGTAAGTGGAGGGAAGGCTCAGGGCAGGGGGAAGGAGGAGATGGGCACCACTGTGGGAGTAGCAAGTAATAGGTTTCAGTGTTGGTACTGGAGAAGGTAAGGGAGGTGTCGGAGATTGGTGGGGAGAGAAGGGTAGTGAAGACTTAGGAGTCAGGCTGGGAAAGAAAGAAGGGGAGGAGAATAGCAGGGTAGAAGCAGAGGGAGAGGCAGAAATGGGGGGAGATGTAGGAGCCACAAATGGTGTAGATAGAGGTAATAAGTAGCAGGGCAGTGTGGACTCTGGAAATGTGGACAGGGATGATGTGAGGACGGGGTATGGGACAAGAAGAAGGGGGTACTAGTGCTGGGGGATTCTATACTGAAAGGGATCAGATGGACCAGAAGGGGAGAAAGGCACAGTCATATCTGGATCAAGGCCATTCTGGGGTTGACCATGAGAAGGGCAGGGCAAGCACTTCTCAAGTGTGCATGGAAGGGGAGGAAGAAACCTCATATTGTGATGCACGTGGGTATAAACGACTTGGTGAGGTAGATGGTAGAGGTGGTAATTGTGGAGTTATTGTATTGTATGTATCTGTACTTTATACATTTGGTTGTAATTTTTGTCTTTTGCTCAGTGTTAGGTGTGGCTGAAAAAGGGCCATGCCCTGCCCACCTCCTGATTAAAAATAAAAAATGAAAAAAATGAAAAATAAAGGGGAGGTTTGAGGATTTGGGTAGGCTATGTGAGGAGGTGGGGGTTGGTGGCATTCTATGAGGTACTCCTGGTGCCCTGTGTGAGTACAGTGAGGAAAAGAAGAATAGAGGAGTTCAATGAGTGGCTGAGGGACTGGTGCTGTACCATGGAGTACAGATCAGTGTCAGACTAGGGCAGAACCTGGAGCAATAGTGACCTATAGGCAGGGGACAGGTTACATTTGAGCAGGTAGGGGAAGGGAGTACTAAAACATGGAATAGAGGGGTATATAGCAAAAAAGGAGAATTTAAACTAGGGGGTGGTGAGGGGACAGCTGCTAAGAAAAGGGTCTGGAAAGAGGAGCCTAGTGACTCACCCCCCTAGTTATGGGTAAAGGCAATGGTGAAGCGGCACAGGCAGGGATCAACAAATTTTAAAATCTCATGCTAGTCCAGGACAAGTGACCTTGACAAAAATAGTAGTCCTCGAGTTCCGAGTGGTAGTCCAGTACATTTCAACTGAAATATTCAACCGACTTAACAGAAATAAGTTAAATGGTGTGGCTGTGTGGCAGGGCTTATATACTGTACTGTACTATTATTTCATAGGATGGATGGAGAGATGTAGAAGAACTTCATAAATCAGGAAAAACAATATTTTCATATTTTTTTTGTTAATACAGGCCAGGGTGGTACAGGCCGGACACCAGGCACCCCAGGCAGAAGTCTGTATTAGAAGAGATTGGAGAAATGTTACAGAATTAGTTAAGGACAAGACAAAACCAGCTAGGCCATTGGTTGAGAAGAACATAAAATGGTGATTAAGGGCTAGGCCAGGAGGAAGATGATGGGGCACTGGGAGCAGGAGTGCTAGCATCAAGAAGATCATCAGCAGAAGCAGCTAAACCAGAAGATAATGTATCAGCAGCAACAGCATGCCCAGAACATGTCGAGTGCCTGGACCAGAGAGCAGCCGGTGGGTAATTGCTGGATCCGGATCAAAGTCATGCAGTTCAGGACCTTCTACTGCTATCTGCAGGAGAGACTGTAGTGAATCATCAGCCAGCCGTGTGCTGATTTTTGTTTTGATTAGGTTCTGAACAGAAAAAACTCTCTCACATTTTGCAGTCGATACACTCATTGCCATGAGTATTTCAACTAGGTCAAGAATGTGTATAATCTGGGGTGGTTTTTCTTGTAGTAATCTGGTATATACCTGCAAATAGGGTTTTTCAATGGCAGATTTCAATATTATTTTAAATGCAGCATACTCTGACTTTATATGTTCCTGCTGCTCCTCCATGAAAAAGTGAAAATATTCTGCCAAGTTTGCAAGTTCAGAGGTCCCAAACACTGCTAGTTGGTCCCTTGGCAGATCAAACTGATTAAAATCTAAGCAGTTGAACCATTCGAGAGGCACCTCTGAGAAATTTTAAATCTGTTGTCAATATACATTATTGCTGCATCTATTAAAGTCTGCAGTTGTCCATCTGTCACAAAATTGATTTCTGGGCAGTTGCCTCTGAATGGGAAATGAACAGTCTTCTCCTCCCTTCCCCTCTTTGTCACAACATATTCCATACATTTCTGTTCTGGTTTGTAATTGCTGAGGAAAGCTGCCATGTATTGCCCTGGCATGGTTTTCACTTTCATAAGCTGGAGTAGGCAGGTCTCAACAAGATGTGGAACTTCCAGTATTACTATGTCATCTCATTGAAACTGCAGTGACAGTTTTTTTTGTATTGGCAGGAAATATTGCAGTATATGGATAGCTTTTACAAACTGTACACTCTGTGTTTCTTTTAAGAGGCCCTTTATTTTTGAACTTTCATCACCAGCAGTCAAAGATGCACGTAGGTGTTGTACAACAGTAGGTAGGTTAACCTGAAATGCATGTACCAAACGTGACCTACTGGCAAGCCATCTCACTTGTTTAATTGCAGTAAAGTGTGCCAGATCAGTATCCATCACGTTAGCAATTTCTTGGTGCTCTCTCATTTTTTTGGGACTATAGTGATACAATTTAAATATTCCCTTGAGAGTACTTTCCAGCTTTGATACAAATGGATTTTTTTTTTACACATCGAGAACTGCCAGCTCTAGCTTATGGGCAACACAGTGCATCACAATTATTTGAGGACGGAAGTGTTCCCTCAACTTTGCTATGGTTCCTCCTCTTTCACCCATCATGATACTGGCCCCATCAAAATTTGCTGAAATAAGAAGCGGTCCTGGATTGTTAACATTTTGTAGGTTACTGAGAGAAAGATTTTCTGACTCCAATGCAGTTGATATTGCATGGAATACACCTTCTGCATGTGCATGTTCCAGTGGCACAGCTTGGATAAGCAATATATGCACCTGTGTTGAATTAGGTGCAACAAACCTTAAGAAAACATTTTCCCACTCAGTTATACTGTAATCAGTACTGCCGTCAGCAAGAACTGTCACATACTTAGCATTAGTAAGAGTCTGCATCTGGGTTCTGGATATAACTGCTGAAATCGCACTGCAAAAGTCCCTGGCTCGCTTATCGTTAGTATAATTAGAACCTAGCTTAATGCAATTTTTTTTCCTGTAATTCACAGAGCCACTCCATGTCTGAGAAAGGGCGAAGATTTTTGACTATGGAATACGCTGTGTTAAACAGGTGTCTCATCTTTGCTTTTGTGGCCTCTTCCAACTGTGCAAAGGCTTGGTAAAGTGGTGACTCACTAATCTCACAACATACTGCTCGTTGACCACTTTCCAGAATATGTTGGTTCTGGCACAGCACATGTGGATTGGATTTTTCATGTGCATGTAATGACTCAATGTGAAAGTTGTTAGAGCCTGTTGCAAAGACATTTGTTTTTTTTGAAAATGCTGGAGTTGCAATAGTGGGATACTTTTCACATAGTGTGCAGTACATAAGTCCCTTTTTATCATCGTATCTCAACCATTTATAAGTGGACAACCAATGACACTGAAATAGTCTGGCCCTTTTTTGTCTTGGTCATATTTCTTGTCTTTCCTACTCCCAACTGCCACCTCATTATCAAGCAGTAAACTACGTTTCTCAGCAAGTGACACAGTGGCTTTTTGAGATAAGGCTGCTACGGCTTCTCTGTTTACATCAAGTACCTGGTCAGCAGTTATATCCAGAACCAAAGCTGCAGCTTCAGTTTCATGACTTTTATCTGTGGAAGTAGTACTTGTACTAGTACCAGACTATGTTTGTCTCGTAAAAGATGGTGCTGCTGCTGAACAGAGAGACAAGAGACGTTGTTGTTTGGCTTTGTTTGTCTGCATATTGTCCATATAAATTTGGTGGTCACTTTTTTTTAAAGACTAATGGAACCAATAATAATAAACTTATTTTAAACACTGGTGTCTGTGTGTCCTTTTTCACTGGTGGTTAGTGTGGGCTGGGTCACCAAGGGACAGATTTAGATGTAAATATGCTTTTTTTCTATACACTGCAAGTTGTCTTGTCCTGTAACAAGTCAGGCAGCTGGCTGCAGAACGCTCTCCACACAATCACTCTCCTCTCTCTCAGCACAGCCCAAGCCCAACCCCACAGTTAGGCTCCCTTATTTTATTTTTTTGTTACTTACACTTATATATATATTTTTTTGCTATCTTTCTCTTTTTATTTCTTGGGTACTTCAAGCCAACCAACCGGCTGCAGGACACTGGGTCCTTCATTCCTTTTCACAAAATCTCTCCTAACAGCCCAACCAAGCCCATAGCATAGCCCCACACACAGTTTGAGTTATAGGCTTATTTCTTCTAAGTTCTTACTACACTATCTTTTATTTTTTTTACTAACTTTCTCAAGTCAGCTGCTGCTGCAGGACACTGGGTCAGTCCTTCGCCCTGCCTCTCTCCAAGCTCCTCCTTCACTCCTTTACACGCAATCTCTATCTGCGCTGTCCTCTCCCAACAGCCCACCAGCCTCTTGTCTTATTTTTTTCCTTTTTTTTAGCTTTCTTTTATTATTTTATTTTTTCTTTGTTTATGCAGCTAGTAGTCAAGTAAACTGCTGTTTTTACTGGTGGGCAACACAAAGCTCCCCACCCCCAATAGTAGTCCCCTGCCCTTGCTCTCTTACTCTTTTTTATTTTCTGTAGTCAGTGACACTTTACACTGCTGCTAGCTCTCAGTTGTCAGGGGACCAGGGTTCCCTCCCTTCTTCCACCCTGCTACACAGACAGTAGACAGTACCAGACAGTCCCCCCTCCCAAGTTTCTGTTTTGTTTCCTTTTCTCCTTGTTTGATTGTACTTATTTTTTTTTAATTTAGGTTTTTAGCCAGATATAGCACACTAAGCTGAAAGCTTTTTTACAGGAGTGACCTGGGAGCACAAGAAGGTTAAGTGACTTGCTCAGGCAGTATGCAAGTGGAAGCTGTGGGATTCAAACCCAGGTCTGGTCTGCTGGATGTCACCAGATTTATTTGCAGCTCAGAGCCTTAGACCACTGCACTATACTGCCTACTTATAATTATTTTATATGCTCCTTAGTTTGCTTTCACCATGTTATGCCCAGTTCTGTTATCAGGGAACACAAGCCCAACCTAACCCATCTCATTATTTTATTTACCCTGCCTGCCTACACTGAACACTCCTTATTTACTCAGATTACTCTCTTCTTCATTAATTTTGCACTTTTGGCAAAACTGGCTGGGCACACGGCAGGTAAATTTGCTTGTCTGCTGCACTAATGCACTTGTGTGCAGTTATCAGTGCTCAGCCATGTTGCTCCCACTCCTTAGTCCTCCTAGCTCCTGCCTTCCCCCTCCCTGCTCTTCACTCTCACCCGACCAACCATCCCTCCTTAATTCAGTTTAAATATTTGTTTTCCCCAGTAGTCCACTCCACACACACAAAGTAAGGCAGCACTGGTCTCACTCGCACTCCCCACTCCCCTATATCCACAACAACAGACTGTTTGATTTGTGTTATCCTCTAGTCTCCACCAACAGACAGTGAATGAGGGGCACTAATGCAATGCACGTCTTTACTCTTGTCTCCACTATGCGCCAAATCACCGCCGCGGCCAATGGGCAATCTTGGCATCACTTACAGTTCAAGATTGTCCTTCCTCATTTGACCCCACACCTGCCAGTAAAACAGCTTGCTCCTCTTCCATTTCCTTCGATGAGACGCCGCTTGAACTCGCTCCTGATGCCACTTCCCTAGGCTGAGGCAGGCTCACACACTCTCTGCTCATTCCCGACCAGTAAGTACACTGCTCGGTAGGTCAGATGACCATCAGGACAGCCGAAGCAGTGAGCACCCTACTGGTGGAAGGTAGAACTGCAGCAGCAAGTTTTTAAGATTTTTAAATGAGTGCTAGCCAGTGGATAAGTGTCACAAAAGAAAGTGCTTGTCCCTGCACTGTATCTGGTAGCCTGGGACATCAGCAATAGGATTTGTCAAACTCTGGGCACAGGGAGGGATAAGGGGGGAGACTAGGGATAGGGAAAGGAAGGGGACAGGCTGGAGGGTAGTCTCACTGAATGCAAGAAGCCTAAGGAATAGAACAGTAACATTACAGGATCTCTTGGTGATGAAGGGGGTGGACATTGCAGCCATCACAGAAACATGGGCCATCCAATAACAGGACTGGGATATGATGATCCAGAGGTTCAGCTTATTCAGAAAGGATACAGCAAAGGGGAATGGGGGGAGTGGTGATCTCTGTAAGGGAGGGGATAAAGTGTGAAAGGGAGGAAGGGGAGGAAGGAAGAACAGAAGCACTATGGCTGCTGTTCCAAGATTCAAAGAATAGGACACTGAAGATGAGGGTGGTGTACAGGCCGCCAGCTCAGGGGAGTGCCCTGGATAGGGAATAAGCTAAACAAATAGGGAGGATCTGCAGGAAGGGGAGCACAGTGGTGGTGGGGGACTTCAATCTACCATGGGTGTAATGGAGCACCCCATCCACCATGAGTGCAAGAGAGAGGGTCCTGTTAGAAGCATTTCAAGACAGCTTCCTGACACAGCTGGTCCAGGGGCCAACTTGGTTAGGAAGGACTCTGGACCTTGTACTGGAAATCGAGAAAGCTGTAAGGAATCTGGAAGTGGAGGAGCCACTGGCTGGGAGTGACCACTATTCTGTGTGATTCATGCTCAACATGGGAAGGGAAACAGGGGGCATGGGTACAAGGGTGATTGAGTTTAAGGAGAGTGGACTTTAAGAATATGGGAGAAATTTGGGGCAGGCACCTAGCAGGTATGCAACCACACATGGATGCAGACCAGAAATGGGACATCATAAAGGAAGGGCAGGTAGAGGCTGCAGAGTCTTGCATTAGGAAGAAAAGCAAGAAGAGGAGGGCAAAGAAACCCAGTTGGTTGACACAGGAGGTTATGGAAAGGGCTAGGGCCAAGAGGGCAGCATTTCAAAAGTACAGGAAATTGGGGAGGGGTGAAGATAAGGATATGTTCATGGAGAAGTCCAGAAGGTTACCAGACTGGTCAGGGTGGCCAAGGCATCCAGGGAGCTGAGACTGGTGCAGGGAATCAAAAGTGAAGAAAAATACTTTTTCTGCTACATCAGAGAGAGAAGAAGGAGCAAGGATCAGCTAGTGAAGATTAAGAAGGATGGAGGGTGGGCGGAGCAAGGGGCAGAGCAAGCAGGGGCAATGGACAAATACTTCTGCTCTGTATTAATGCAGGAGAAGGGGGCAGATACCCCAGACGAGGGGTGGGAGGGTGGGTAGGGGGCAGGCGATGACAGATGTAGAGATTACAGAGATCAGTGTACTAGATGGGTTGAGGGCATTAAGGGTGGACAATGCACATGGACCTGATGGCTTTCACCATAGGATACTAAGAGAGTTGGCAGATGTCCTGGCAGGGCCACTGGCTGACCAGTTCAATACCTCTCTGGACACGGGATATGAACCACAGGACTGTAGAATGGACCATGGGGTGCCCATCTACAAAAGTGGTCCAAAGGATGAACCAGGAAACTATAGTCTAGTGAGCCTCACATTGATTGTGGGAAAGCTCATGGAGACCATCTTAAAAGAGAGGCTAGTGAGCTTCTTGGAGGGAAAACAGTCTCCAGAATGATCAACAGCATGGGTTTGTAGTGGGTAGACCCTACCAGACAAACCTTATAGGGTATTATGACTGGATGATGCAGAAACTGGACAAGGGCCATGCTGTTGATGTCCTTTATTTAGACTTCAGCAAGGCCTTTGATTCAGTGCCACATGGCAGGTTGGTGGGGAAACTGGAACATGGGGCAGGACCAAAAATGGTGAAATGGATTACAAACTGGCTAAAGGGAAGGCAGCAATGGGTGGTTTTGCTAAGGCACCTCTCATCTCCGAGATCGGTGATGAGTGGGGTACCACAGGGATTGGTATTGGAACCGGTGCTGTTTGGGATTTTTATTGCAGATATCTAATATAGGATCCAGAGCAAGATCAATTTGTTCACAGATTATACCAAGATAAGAACTGTGGTTGATGATGCAGTGAGGTGGGAGGGGTTGCAGGAGGACCTGACTAAGCTGCAGGAGTGGGTGGAAACATGGCAGTTGGGGTTCAATGCCAAGAAGTGCAAGGTTCTGCACTTCGGAGCCAGGAACCAGGGGAAGGGTCATCACTTGAATGGGGTACAGTTGGGGAGCTCCACAGAGGAGAAGGACCTAGGAGTAATCATTACGGGGTGCATGAACTACTCTGCTCAGTGCAGGAAGGTGGCAGCAAAAGCCAATAAAATGCTGGGGTGTACTGCAAGAGGGATCTCCTCCAGAAGGATGGGGGTTATCCTGCCCCTGTATTGGTCATTGGTCAGGCCCCACTTGGAGTACTGCATGCTGTACTGGTGCCCATTCCTGAAGAAGGACATCAGGTTGTTGGATGGGGTGCAGTGAAGAGCTTCAAAGATGATCCAGGGATTAGAGAGCAAGCCCTATGAGGACAGACTTGGAGAGTTGAATATGTATTCGCTGGAGGAGAGGAGCGATACGGGGAGATATGATCGAGACCTTTAAGTATAGTATCTAAAGGGGACAAACAAGACCAACACAGAAGGGATTTTGCAGATGAGAAAGGGGAGGGACACGAGATGGCATGGACTGAGATTGGAGGAGGGAAGATTCAGGAGGGAGATTAGGAGACATTTTTTCACTGAAAGAGTGGTGGACAAATGGAACACCTCACCAGATGTGATAGTGTCCTGTAAGACAGTGGGCAGATTCAAGAGGGCTTGGGACAGGGTAAGAGTAAAGGGATACTGGAAAGAGAGGGACAAGAGGGGCAACTGTAAGATGAGGTGCTAGCTGCACACTCGAGCAGACTCAATAGACCATGAGGTCTGTTTCTGCTGCCCATTTTGTATGTTCATAATGTGCACTGCACCTATGTGTCCCTGTTATTAGGGATGAGTGGGTACTAAAATACCTGACCCCAAGACTACTGTACCTGGGGGTACCTCAAAAGTACCCTAAAAATACCCTGATGAAAACCAAATTATGGAGTCAGGTCAGGTAGTTACTACCTGACCCATTCTACTACTCAACTACCCGACCCTGACCATAACAAAAATCATGTGAAAGACTGTTTTTTGGAATATTACACTGTGTGTGTGGTCCCCTGAGCAATTATAGCCATGAGGGGGCATTGCTGAGGCAGATACAACAGGTGTATCTGCTCTTAGTGAGCCTGCTGCTGTTTCCAAAAATTATAGCCATGGAGGGCATTTCTGATGTAGGTCTGAGAATGAGAGGTGCAGCTGCTCTTTTTTTCTTTTTTACTTTCTTTATTGAGTTTTTCAATAAAAACAAGCCATACAGCCATATTCATCTGTAAATATAACAAATTGTACAGTATAAACGATCACTCATGTTAGCATCAGGATAGTAGCTGATTCACAGAGTTGATATAACATTTGGGGGTATGCAGAATTTTTATATGTTAAAAACCTGACATTTTATACTTATGAGATGAACCTCGCAAGAGATGTGGGACAATTACAACATCAGGATAAAAGAAATAGCTTGAAGTAACCTAGTGAGTTACTATGTCCATATTCTAATAAGAGACATTTTTTCAAGGATCAGTTAGGCTTCATTCATATACTGTAACTCCCCACCTCACAGCTTCTATCCACCAAGGATGCAAAGATAACTATTACTGCATATAACAAGGTAATAACCCATTAATATCTAGGGATCACGTGCATGGCCATTTCATCCCTGAACAAAACGTCACAGTCACAATGACATGGACATAATGTTGTGGGGACAAAAAAAAACCATCGAAATTGGTACAGGGTATGCTATGTTGTGGGCTTATAGTTGCCACAAACTTTGGTTGCAGGACAAGTTCCTGTAAATGCTAGCCAGTAACTGGACGTGCCTCACAACAACTACCGGTTCCCATTATATTTTCGATTTTGTATTAATGTAAGATAGAAGCTGATCCTTCTAATAGTCTTTTTTTTCCATTGGACTAATTGGAAAGATTTGAAAAATAACTACATACCATTTTCTTGATTTGGCAAGCATCACTGATCATGCAAGCAATCACGACACTCCCCATGCCCCGATTTAAGCAAGCTCTCTCTTTCTAGGTTGCCTCATGGACTCTTGCCAGTACTCGCTACCAGGGCTATGGCGGCTTATTAGGTCCGAGGTGCCATGGGTGTCAGCATGACAGCCTGCTTGGCAAGCAGCACAGGTGAATGAACTATCTTTTTTGTGCTCCTGACCCCAGAGTAGGCAGTGAGGTGCAGGAATGGAAAGGAGCGGCTTGGACAGCATTGCTTGCAGATCCCACAGCAGACATTTGATCCAGGAGTGCATAGGAGGGAAGAACTCAGATCGAATTGGGATGCAGATAACAAGGTAACTTACCAAACAAAGTGTTGAATAATATGGCAAACGGTCGGAATATCGCCATCAAAGATGTGGCTGCTTTGTTGCCGCTGTTGGGATGTATTGCATGCAACTTTTTGTCCGGTGATTCTTTGTCCATGCTACATTGTGTCCGCGCCAAAAAAGCCACTACATTTCTGATGGAAACATTCCATCTGTGTGCCAGGGACCACCCTCAGGCAAGATCAAACATCTCCATTCCCTATTTTGTTAATATCATGAATATAACTACTTCTTATTCCTATCAAGATTTTGAAGCATTAGGTAAACTGTAAACATAGCTGTGCCACCATTTTAAACTAAGGCATGTATGAAGAATTTAACTTTAACTGCTCTGTCAGATTTGTAAAACACAGATACAGCACAGTTCACTTGATTTAAAGTAAACCCCTGCCTGAGTAGGATAGATGGTTCAGACGATAAGCCTGCTGTAAGTCGAAATACTCCCAGGCATCCTGTAGTCATAATATCTCTTTGAGCCAGGTATTAAGAAAACAGAGAATATTATCCCCCTCTGTTCCTTCAGGGAGATCAACTATATGTACATTCATTGCCTGTGCCCCATTCTCTAATGATTCTAGACAGACCATAAATGTGTGTTCTCTTTAGCAAGCTTGACTACATTGGACATAGTTTTAATCTATCTTTCATCTGCCTCCTTGGCAGAGGTACTGGCCACTTCAGTTTTTGCATCTTGTGAGCCGATCCATTCATGGATACATTCAATTTTGTGGTCCATATCCCAGACTGCTTTGAGAAAAGTGTCTGATGGGGGAGCTTCCCCTGATTGGTGTGAGCAGTATACGTGTATACTAACTGTCAAAACTTGATTGCTAGAAATGATGTACGATTGATTACCAGATATGATGTAATGTCCCGCCCCTTGCGCTTCCAGTGTGCACCAGAAATGATGCAATGTACTGCCCCTTCCACTTCCCATGTGTGACGGAAATGATACAATGTCCCACCCCTTCTGTGTGCACTGGATATGATGCACCCCACCCCCCTTTTCTCACCTTTGTGCGCCCTCCATATTGTGACACTGCTATGAGTGGAGCAAAATTTGGTATGTTTAGGCTTGCCCAGGACAAGTCAGAGCCGTTAAAAGATGTGCTTCTGTATTTTTTGAATAAACTAGTAAAACTTTTGTTTAAGTGCACAATGTTTAAAATATATTGTGCAGTAGTATCTGTTTCTAAAATGCTGTTTTGCACATTTTAGTATGTAAGTAAGTAAGTAAAATTGTATCTATAAAAAGTGCCCTTCCAATGCTCAGAGCACCTTTACAATTAAACTACTAACAGTACAATAAACATATTAAAATACAAACTATAATTCACTAAAATGGCTCCTACGCCAGTATGCTTTATGTTGACACTGACTGCCTACAGCTGTTGTTCCCTTACAGTTTTCATATTTTTATTTTGTCACAGCCTAAATGGCTTACAATAGTTCAGTTATGTTTTCCCTGTTCATTTTATTTCTTTTTTAATAAATTGAGAGATTTTTTAATAACTGAGGTAAAGCATCTGATCAGATGTTGCCTTTACACTGTTTAACAGATGTGTTTTTGTACAGTATGTTTTGATTAAACCAGTAAAGCTTTTGATCAAGTGTACAATGTTTAAAATATGTTGTACAGTATTATCTGTTTCAAAAAACGCTGTTTTACACATTTTAGTATGCTTTATATCAACATTGAATGTCCACAGATGTTGTTACCTTTCAGTTTTCATATTTTTAGTTTGTCACAGCCTAAAAGGCTTATAGTTGTTCAGTTATGTTCCCCAGCTCATTTTATTTTTTTTTTTATAAATTGAGAGGTCCTTCTTTCTATAACCATCAGTCTTCTCACCCCCAAGTTCAAATTGTTTTCAGTGTGTCATGTGTCCTTCATTATTTTACATGTTAAAAATAGCTGCACACATTGTTTTAGCTAATCTCTTTTTACAAGAAAAGACAGGCATTGTTTTGCAGGTTTTCAAAAAGTACATGTCTTTATAACATGCTGTTTAGTGTATGCTGATATTTATTTTATGTAAAACTAAACTGTTTTTCTTAAATGTGCATGTCTTAAAATATTGTCATTTAAATTACTTTATTTCAAGAACTGAATTTAAAACTCACATTATGGTGGTCTAGGGTGTATATGTCATGCTTGAAATTTATCAACTGAAGTTATCTGTTACACCCTGTGAAACACAATGCTGTCCACTGTTGCTTGGGCTTATGTTTGGGTGAAACCTGTTGTGTCCAAACTGATAGGCTAGGACTCCTGACCAGTTACCACTTTATCTAGAACTGCATAGTAAAGTCTTCGACTCTTCACGAGAACAACATCTGTGCTGGCTTAAGATGTTCCTCAGGCCTATTTGACTTTTAGAGTGGACACACACACACACACACACACACACACGCACGCACGCACGCACGCACACACACACACACACACGTGTCTGGGAAACTGTGACCAGGTGAATTATGAGCATCTCCAGCACATGTCAATTATTTTAGCTTTGTAGCTAAAGTTATTACATTCACAAGCAACAAAATGTTATAACGAGAGTGTCTCTTTTGTTAAACAGCAGACATGGTTATTCTAAAATTAGTCTATACAATGAACCCTTACTGTAAAGGTGTTTATTAGAGAAACACACACACACACTTAGGTGTGTGCTTTAACATTTGTAAATATGTATCAGAAGTGTTGTATCTTATCATAGATTTATTGCTGGTTCTTAGATAATTAAGTTTCAGAACAACCCCTCTTAATGTATCTTTCCATTTAAAACAAAGGCCCTATTCATTTCAGTGGAAGAAAGTTTGAATTATTTCATCTGCTTCTGTTGTACTGTACATAGTTTTTGCTTTAACATTTGTAAATATGTATTGGAAGTGTTATATTATATCATAGTTTTATTTCTGGTTCTTAAATAATTACATTTTAAAACATCCCCTCTTAATGTTTTTTCCCCATTTAAACAAAGGCCCCATTAGTTTTAATGGAACAAAGTTTGGTTTTTCTTATCTGCTTGTGTTTCACACAGTTTGTGCTTTAACATTTGTAAATATGTGTTGTATCATATCATAGTTTTATTTCAGGTCATATCTGTTTTAAACCATTTCCATCTAAAATATATGTGTACTTCTACTGGCCAAAACCACTCCCAAGTATTTAAATATGATTACTAATCAATGAGTCTTCTAGACCATTATTGGTCTATGTTACACTGGTTCTCGGTTTCCGCCCCTACTTGGGGGTGTGTTTAGATCCTTTGTACCTCATAAAAGTTGGCACGTTAGCACACAACAGCCCATTTATAGCCAGCGAACCAGGGGTCAGTAAGACTTTTGAATAGTTTCAAGTTTTTAAAAACTGTTGTGGCTTAGACTTTTAAATGGCTAATTAATTTGCAAAACAGCTTTCTCAGGTTGGCTTTCATGATCTTGTTTTAGAATCAAGAAGCTCACAGGGTAGGAAGTTAAGTGCACTTAATGTTATTGTTTTTATTAATTTGAGTGGGTAAAATGAAACTTATAAAACTATAACCTAACTTTTTTATAATTTAGGTTTGCCGGCCTTGTCTATAGCAAGCAATTATCTGGCAGTGCCTGATGCAGCGTCACATAGTATGCCAAATTACGTTTTTCAAAAATATTATAATTGTGTGTATAGTAATGTATTTACTTTAAAATGTTTTGCTGCTCATCATGCAGAGAACCATAGTCTATTTTACAGATGTAAATATGACAAGCAGTAAGATATTATGCTTTACATTTTGTGCATTTATAACTATCACTGTATACTGTAAGCCAGGGTTTTAAACTTCTTACAAACTGGTTTATTAAAGGTCTGAACTTTGTAGAAAGATGTTTTAAATTTTGCTGCTAAAACATAAAACACTGCTAAAGTTTGCTCCTTTAACATGTAAAACTGAAAAATAAATTAACAGCAGTATGTATAGTAATTAGTGCTGACTTATAAACGGTTTTTGTTTTTGTAATAGAAATGGAGCAACCAAGACCATCATCCAAAACTATAACACTAAAGAATGAGAACCAAAAAGCAGGTATGTTGCAGTTAAAGTAGCCAAATTTGTGGTTCTACATAACCAAAAGTGTTTACAGTTTTTTTTACAATGCAGGTAAATAATGGGGCAGATGTGCTAAAGATTGTAAATTAGCTGCTGTGCTTTTTTTTGTGAATTTAGTATGCCTTCTTGTAAGAAAAAAATGATACTATATAGCCATATGTTTCTAAAGTATACATGAAGAAGATCTGGGGCAGGATTCTCAAAGAAAAGAGATGCTGGAAAATTTCCGCAAGTACTCAAAAATGCTGCAGGTGCAGGAAAAACAAGGGAGTTGCGCTGCGGCATATGCACAAAACTTCCGCAGCTGCGGCAAAAAAGAACTGGGGGTTGCAGGAAAAACGCAACTGTGGAACACCCACAGGGAGCTGAAATCCACAAAATGCTATACTCAGACAGGGAAATCCTGCAGCTGAGGAAAGAATGTTGCACAAATGCTACTCCACAGAGACAGTGGAGTAGGACGCCCTGAGGAGAAAAGAAGTGAACCACCAAACAAACATCAATTAAGCTGTGTGCAGGCAACAGCAAACATGTGGGAAAAGGCAATATAAGGACATGTGAGTGCAGCACACACAGAACACTACACAAAACAGGAAGAGAAAGGACAACACCAGAGGGCCACTGGAAGTGTAGCCAGATCCATAGTGTACAGGTCAACAGTGTGTGACATCGGAGCAGACCAAGGGAAAGTGGATGCCAAGGCCAACATGCCACTGGGTGCATGGTATCATCACATGCAGAGAGAAAGGTGCAGACAACAGGTGGGGTAATCACCGCAACTGCATGCAGGAAGGGAGGAATGTGAACATGAGGTACAACATAGGCAACCAGCAAGACGACAGTACCGCAACAGACTGGCATACAAAGACCTCACAGAGGAGCAGTGCATAGCCAGATACAGGCTAAACAAGCCCGCCATAACTGAACTGTGTAACACAGTGCATGATGAGCTGCAGAGCAAGACACACAGGGGCCATGCACTCACAGTGGAGGCAAAGGTGACAGCTGCCCTGTGTGCGCTGGCAACAGGCACATTCCAGACACCAATAGGGGACACCACAGGCATGAGCCAAGCTGCAGTGTCACAGTGCCTAGAACAGTTCCTAAATGCCATTGTACCAAAGGCACAACAGTACATCAGGTACCCACTACAGGCACAACAGCAGCAGGAGGTGAAGGAACAATTCTATGCCATGGAAGGATTCCCAAGAACATTGGGTGCAATAGACTGTACACATGTAGCAATCAAGGCACCCACTGACAATGAGGCAGCATATGTGAATCACAAGGGGTACCATTCCATCAATGTACAGGTAGTGTGTGACACTGACTGCAAGATCCTGGATGTGAGTGCATGGTTCCTTGGGTCATGCCATGATGCCTACATCCTGAGGCAGAGTAGGTTGTGCAACCTCTTTGAATGGGGAGACATACAGCAAGGATGGCTGATTGGTAAGTACACATTTGGGTCATGGTGGGCACAGGAAAAGAGCACAGGCAAGGTACAGGGAGCATAACCACCCATGATGTGTGAAGTGAATCACTGGGACCGACTAAGCAGGGGGCAAATGTCAGTGCAGGACATGTCCAGAAACACAGTACACGTGTGTGATATGTCATGAGACAGGGGGTGCCAATGAGAAACCATAGTTGGCAGCTGGAGCAACCATGAGCACACTAATGACAATGCCAAGCAGTGGTGATGTGAGCAATGGAAGGAGACACACAGATGCAATACACAGGTGCAGAGCCAGCCATGTACATGTGTGACATATGCATGACACACCACCAATAGTGACAGTCCACAGTGTGCAAAGACAGTGTCACAGATGGACAGACCCGACATGTGCACAGTAGGAGACAGAGATTGAACCAGGCCAGTGGCAGCCTGCCAGCATACAACGGGAGCACAGCTGCCATGTAGCACCACAGGGAGAACATGTTCCAGTGAATACCAGGAATGGGCAACAAGGGAGGTGGCAGGGGATGGCAGTGGACAATGGACATCCAGAATACAGAATGTTACAAGACTATGTGCAGGATTGAAGGGCAGAAAAGGACAAGGGAAATATGGGGATGGGGAGGACAGCAATGTGGTGCAGGGACAGTGGGCGTGTGACGAGAGTCAGATGAAGGTGCATAGTTATTGGCAGACTGCAGTAGGCATAGTACCATGTGTCACACATAGGGATCAGTGCCGTGATGGCAGCAGTGTAACATCACCAGCTGTGATAGTGTGCACCAGCATGAATGTAGTTTGAATCGGAGCTACATGGCACAAAGGTCTGTAACAGTGTGAACCAGCCACACAGTGTAGGACACAGGGGCAGGGACATGCCAAAATGACTCCAATGGTGAAAGATATGACATTGGAACATAGATGGCAACCAGTGGGGGTGAATGCAAGTAGCCCACACACAGCATGCAACAGCCTAGCAATACAGAGATTGGGAACTAAACACAGCAAAAACCAGCAATGGGACTATGGGGCAGGAACAATGTGGAGCCAAAGGAAGTGACACAGTGCCATACGATAGTCAGCCATGAATGTATGAGGCTGAGATGCACAAACTGTGCAGAAACTGTGGGACAATGGTGAGCAACATAGCACCAGACAAGCAACAGGAGATGATACCTATGGACACACCGCCCAGACAAGGGGACAATCACCATGAAGGACAGTAACATAGCACAGACTGTGCATGGTAGCCAAGGTTCAGTTTAGTTTAGTTTATTGGTCTAGGAATTAATACCTTTGAGCCAGGGCTCTTTTACAAAGGTTCCACGTCACATTGAACATAAGACAAACAAAAACATTACATGTATTAACAAACAATGTTACATAAGAAATTTGTTCAGCAATTTCAAAGGCAGTAATAAATCAAAAACAAACTATTTTTCCAGGAAAGAAAGGTACTAGAGGCATTCGGGGAAGAGTAGAGGGAAATGGAGGAGTAGGTAGAGGGAGAAAGAGAAGAAAGAGAGAAAGTAGAAGAGCGATTACAGTAGCAGACAGGACCAATTAGTGGTATTAAAGGTTTCTTTGCCAAAATGATAGGCCATGTTGAGGGATGGACAGCGGATGGATAAGTCTTTAGTCAAAGCAGTCACAGGTGCTGGTGGAAGAGAGGTGGGTAAGAGCATGGATTTGAAAGCTCCAAGAGATGTGGAGGATAGAGTAGGTAAGCTTAGGGCATTGTACCAGGTTGGGGCCCTGTAAGCAAACAATCTTTGTCCCTGAGCAGTCCGGCATCTGGGGACCAGAAAGGTTGGTGTTCAGATCTTCTGGTGGGACACGTGCCATTATTCAGACAGAGTAGGTCTTGGATACACAGTGGAGTCAGTCCCAGGATTGATTTTGTTGCCATCAAGCAGGTGAGATACACAAGGCGATTGGATAGTTGCAACCAGCCAGTTTCAGATTAGAGCTCATAGGTGTGGATCAGTCTCTGTGCCCCTGTGAGGAGGCGATATGCCTTATTTAGTGCAGTTGAGATGCGTCTTAGTGCCGTGGTAGTAGCTGAGCTACAGATAATTAGGCCATAGTCTATGATTGCAATTATGGAGCTTTGTATAGCAATCCTCAGTGTAGCTTGGTTAAGGAATTGACGGTTTCGAAATAGTATTCCTAGGCGTTGGTTCACTATTTTCGCCGTGTTGTCTATGTGGATCTCGAAGGTAAGACCTTGATCAAAAGTGATGCCAAGGTATTTGAAAGTATTCACTTGTTCAAGTGTATTTCCAGAGGAAGTTTTAATAGTGAGTGGAATATGTCTATTTCTGTTTTGATGATTGCTAAAAAACATGGCTTTTGTTTTTTTGTGGTTTAGGACTAGCTTATTATCATGGAACCACTTTTTGACACTGGAAAAGGCAATTTGTAGGCTCTGACGTAATGGGTTAGGAGATCCTTGTGGGAAGAGAGAATTACAGCGTCATCAGCACATAAGATTAATTTTTCAGGGCAGGATTCAGGGAGAGAGTTTAGGAACAGGATAAAGAGGAGAGGGCCTAGGATTGATCCTTGCAGTACACCTGAGAGGACAGGTTTAGAGTCAGAGAGTACGTCAGAGATTTTTACTGCCTGTGAGCGTTTTGTCAGGTAACTTTTTACCCAAGCACTAGGTCCTTCAGCCAGCCCAAGCCTTAGTAAGCCATGGTGGACAGTAACTAATGCTTTTGTGAGGTCAATGAAGATCGCTCCAGTTTGGTAGCCTTTGTCCAGAGCAGAGTGGACTTCTCCAGAGAAATCTAGTAGGGCCATTGATGTACTGTGCCCTTTCCTAAATCTGTGCTGTTGCTTACAGAGTAAATTGTACTTTTGAGTAGTCTGAGAGTTGGTCCATCATCAATGCGCTCAAGTGCTTTGAGGGGTGGGAGTATTGATAAAGGTCGAGAGTTCCCTGGTGTGGATTTGTCACCCCTTGAGCACTGGTGTAACTATAGTAGACTTCATTTGTTGGAAATTGCCTGGCAAAGGAAAGATTGAGAATTTTGGTAAGAGGGTGGATCACTTCGTCCAAGATGAGACAGAATTTTAGATCTGTAGTGTCACTGCTTGTTCGGGATTTCAGAGCAGGCTTTTTATGTATTTGTAGGCTTCTGTGCTTTGATTATTTTGAAATGAAATAGGTTGGTCACTTGAGGGTGCTTTGGGATACCGGATTTGGCAAGGGAAGTCCTGAAAAAATCTGGGGGGGGACTCCTGGCTGAGAGTCTGTGAAAGTTTTATTTAGAGCATCTGCCATAGCCTTTGGGTCAAGTGTGGTGGAGCTATCAACATTCATGATGGTTAGGAGAGATTTTGATTGTTACACCATTATATTTCAGATGTTGTTCCGAAACTCTCCCATCACCTCAGGTGGATTCAAGGGCATTTTTGAAATAGGCACTTTTCATTTTTGCCTGATTTGTGAGGTGCATAGGTTTCATGCCTGTTTGTACTTCTGATATCTGTAAGGAGTCTGTCTCTGGCTACGTCTCAGAGATGGTCACGAGCTTGAGCTGGGCTAGTAGTTTGGCAGTGAGCCAAGGATTTGAGAGCTTTGATTTTCACTTTTTAATGGTGCGTAAGTGTCACTTGCAGTCACGAAAGTTGTGATAAAGTATCTAGGCAGCATCAACATCAAACGTGGTATTGAAGATTGGTGCTCAGTCCGTTGCAGTGGTGAGACAAGTCTCAAGTTTAGTGAGATTTCCATGTGGAGCACTCTACTTGAGATAACTTTGGGGGTGGTTTATGAATTTATCTGACCAGGTACAAGACACTGGGAGTGGTCACTGAGGAGTCGAGAGAACAGTAATGTTTTTATCCAGTCCAGGTGACTAGTGAGTATCCAGTCAATGAGAGTGCATGTTCCAGTCTTGTTGTTTTTTTTCTAGTTGGGGAATTGACCATCTGTGTCAGGTTGGCTGCTAGGATGGCATCTTTGCTGGATCCGTGTCCGTGGCGAGCTAGCTTTATCTGAAGTCACCAAAGAGGAGGAGCCTAGTTTGAGGAGGCTGTAGCTATAAATTCAAGCACTGGGTTGGAGGCCAGATTGAGGACTTTAGAGGGATATAGACTGCAGCCACTATGAGCACTTTGGTTTTGGGCACCAAGGAGCAGTTTGATAGGAGAAGTTGCACTTGGGTGTTTGTAGAGGTGAAACTGCCAAGGTGACTAGAGAGGTTGTCCTTAATGTAGATAGCTCAACCCCCACCCTTCTTGTTTGACCGGTCAAGTCTAAAGATTATAGCTTAGCGACCGTATGATCCGGGTACTGGAGACAGCCAAGTCTCAGCAATGCCAGTATGCGTCAGGATTTTTTTGCCCAACGAAGACTTGAAGGATACCAGCTTAGGAAGGAGGTCAGATATTTAGGTGACTATGGAGAGACCTCTATCTGCTTTTTTCTCAGTTTTGTTAACTTTGTTTGAGACAGGCTAGGGTTTGGGTGCACCACCTGACATTAGAAGTAGAGGAGCAGGAGTTTTAAATACCACCTGAAACTCACTGTGTTAAAATTTGTCTCTGTTATTTGTTAGGGCCGGCTTTGGTCTTCTAGGGTCCCAGCAGAGGGTGATGGCTAGTGACAGATTTTGATTTGTCAGCTTTCCAGTAGAATATGCTGCAGTTTTTACACAATCCCAAAAGGTGTGTGTTTTATAAAAGTCCAGAGGACTTGCCATGGTCTTGTTGTGGTGTAGCAGGATTGATGATAAAGGTGGGAGATAGAGCAGGGTAGGAAGAGAAAGGAAGTTGGCATAGTGGAAAAAGAGGGGAGGCCAGTGAGAGACAGGAGGGTAGAAACTAATGGAAGGCATTAGTGGGCAGCATACACTGGTGTTGTAAGGGAGTGGCAGGCAAGGTGGGAGAAACTAATCAGAGACGAGGGAGGAGGTAAAACAAAGATTTATAGGGTTTGGAAGGGTATAGCTTGAACTATAGTGAGGGAGTACTGTAATTCCAAGGTGGGGGCTACAACAGGGGTGGGAGAACAATAACGAAACAAAGAGAAAAGAAAGAGAGAAAAAGGATGTAAACTTAGAAGTTACAGAGGAGGAGTCACACAGGGCTTGGGAGGAGGGAAGAGAACAAACTGTGGGACAAGTGGAGGAACGGTTTGGGGTGGGTCCGTAAGTGCTTGAGCAGAGCCGCATGAGCCTATTTAATAAAGGTTGGGGGAGGGGTGGGGTAAAATTCATCTGAGAGCAGTGCAGTGAATGGGCACCGAGCCCAGCACAGCACACCTCAGCAGCACCAATGGGAGAACAGTAGCTGGAAACCGGTGGCCAATGGCCGAGCATCTCCAAGCGCTTTATCCAATAGCAGCCAATCCCTGCTTCCACGGCCTAGTGGAAGTCCCTACCCAGCTTCTGTGAGGGGTTTGCAGCAGCTGGTGGTGGCGTCGGGGGGCCCTGAGCCGTGCCAACAGGGCACACGGCTGGTCGGTCCAGGCGTCCGATCTGAGGTGGAAGGAGAGAGGCACAGGTAAGTATGTAGTATTTATCTGTAAAAACCAAGCAAAGCAGACAATACAGTGGTGACTCTCGTAGCAGGGATTTGTTCGGTCAGGGGGCCCAGGGCACAGGTAAGGCAGGATGCAGAGTTACAGGCAGGGTTAGCAAAGCAGGCAGTAAAGAAAAGAAAAAATTATAATGATAAAAGATGTGGCCTTTCGCAGTGGCGGGGGGTGGGGCTAGTCACTAGGGAAAGCGATCTAATTAAATGGCCGAAAATAGCAGCAGGCGCCAACTGGGCAGGTCGGCTAGGCGGCTCGGAAAAACGTGGTGGGGCTATGGAAAGAGGTGACAGGTGCAAGCGAGCGAGAGTGTCGGTGTTAAGGAGATTGGATTTATTGGGCTAAGGTAGGCAGGCTGGGGGGAAGGTGGCCAGCACATGTCCAGTGATGACAGAAAGATGGACCTGTACATGCACCTCCATGAAGAGTGAAGGGAGGGACAGGATATAACACAGGGACAAGTATTCAACAGGGAGGTATGGGTCACAGGTACCCAGGCCATCACAGTGAACAACAGCTGAACAGAGGATGGGGACAGGTTTGCAGGAGGCTGTCACAGTGGAAGTGGGGGTATGAATAGACACACAGAAAGGGACCTGGAATATCTAAACACCCTGTCAGAGGACATAGTGTGGCACCCAAAAGCCACAGGTGACATGACTCCATGTGATACACAAGAGGGGTGACATGAAAACCAGGTCAAGGGTAGACAGAACAGTAACACACCAGACATGGCACACACAACACAACCAAACCACACTCTGATGGGCCTAGTGCCATCACTGCAGGCAGTGTCCATGTAGCAATGCAGCTGGCCTATGCATAACACAGTGTAACACTGTACTGGTCAATGGATCACAACAGTGCATGTGCAGACCACACTATGGCACACAGGCAACAGCAGCAATCAAGTGCCATCATGATGAGATACAGAGACATGTGCAGAAACACAATCCCACATGCACATGGTGCAGGCAAACCTGTGAGCTGAAGGCAGAGGTAAAGCCAAGGCTGGCCTGATGCACAGGATGCATGGATCACACTAGCAGTGCACAGGCGCAAACCAGGCACAAAGGTAACACATCAGAACACACCACTGGTTCACAGATAGACACAGCTGAGCATGAACAATCCAGTCACAGTGACCCAAGAGCAACACATGTAATATACAGCAGTACCCATAGTCAATGGGACATCAGCAGAGGCCTGCCAGTGGATATATACACACACACACCTGCACATGATACCCATGTGCAACTACACAGTGTCACAAAACAACACATGCTGTCATGTGTCACCTAAGCATGGCATGGAACTGTCTGGAACGTGGATAGCAGTAATGCAGTACACACCATGTGATGATACACAGCAACGGCACACCATACTGAGCATAGGCCATGCCTGTGACTGTAGAATGTCAAGGGACACAGTAACATGCCAGACACTCATGCAATAATGTCACTCATGTTGTGGAGAGCAGATACATGTACCCTTGCAATGTGTGACATAGCACACCCATACTGAGATGCACACATACAGGATAATGCCACAGCACCTCATGCAGTCAGACAGTATCACACCACTGAATACCTGCTGTGGTGCAGACCCACACAGAACATACACAGGCAACACAGGTCAGTGTACCAGTGGTACATGCGTGTCATGGATGTGGCACCCATGTCACAATGTAACACTCTCCCCAATGGCACAGGTAAGCAATATGGCACAGGATAGTGTGTGCACAAATGGCAGTAGCCATGTTATGAGTGGTGGGACACAGGCTCAGGTGAGTGAGGGAGGTACACACATGTTGGAATTCCCCTGAAGAAGTACACCCTGGACTACACAGTGTGATATGTCAATGGAGGCATATAGACAGCACATGACAGAGTGCGCATTTATGTGAGCTGACATGGTGGCATGAAGGGATGAGGTGGTGGATGCCACACACCACGGAATGTGACAGCCCATGTATGGATATGGACATGGATTGCCTGGGGATGGCATGGAAGGGTAAGCAAGTAGCAAATGCAGACAGCCCACCACACCCTGGTGGAGGCCACTGGGAATGCTTGTTATCCTGGTGAGGCACAGTGGTGACTGGGGATATTACAATACAAGGCTGCAAACAGTGGAGGGTGGCATGTTGCAGCCACCAGCATGGTTGCAGTGTGCAACTGTGTCATTGCCCCTTGCAACACCAGGGTGGTGGACACATGCATGGCAATCACCCAGTAAGCCTGCTGTGGCTGTGTGGCACACAAGGGGCTCAAGTAGCAGACCCACACCCTAGGGCAGGCACAGCGCTAATGACAAAGTGGAAGGCAGCATCATCATGTCATGGCAGTGCCCTGCCTCAGTAGGTGTGCAATGGAATGATGGGACACCCTGGATGCTCGGTGACTGGATCAGTAGTGATGTTGGGTGGTGGGAATGCTGGCAGCACATGATCAGGCTGGAGGTGACAGACCATGGTGAAACCACCCTGGGCAGATGCACAGGATAGGGGACTGAGACACAGATGTGAGGATATCAATGACAGGTGTGCAGGGAAGTGTGTTCCAAATGTCACAAGACATGTGGTCAACATGCTGTACTGACACATATGCACTATGACCTGTACATGATGGGTAGGGGAGCAAAGGACAGCAATGGACACTGTTTAATGGGTAGGCACAACACAAGATGATGTCTGCATGGAGACAAGAACACACTGAGGGAAGGACTGTCAGGCTGGTGTAGCATATGGCACACCCCAACGGCTAGGCACCTGACAAACAATGGCCTACCAGGAACGTTACACTGCTGACATACAGGTGTGGGCCTGTACACAGTCAGAGCCAGGAGAAGCAAGAACAAGGACATGGCACAGACATAAGTGTGCTGCACACAACACAGAGCATAGCAACAACACAGTAGGAACAACAAACAGCATGCTGGTAGTGATAGGTGGAACTATATAACATGTGCACCACCTGACATGGTGCAGGACTGCATGTACACCACACATGCCATGTGTAAAGGGCATATCACCAACAACATTTCATGGACCACTCATTGCACACAATGGACACACATGGATGGGAAATCCACAGTGTGCATTAGACATTTGTGAATGCCATTCCACAACAGCATGGTACTGCAGGATAGAACCATCATCACAAGATGTGCCCTGCACAATGAAGTATGTTGTGCATGACACAACATAACCCAAAATGGAGTAGAATACAGCAATGTACTGTGAATCAACATAACAACAGTATATGTGTACAGTGCAACATGCAGGGGCACAGAACTAACACGGATGCACAGATGTGAAACCACCCCAGGAGGACATAATGACGTACACCATACAACAAGCAGAGAAACAATGTAACAAAGGTAGGTTTAATAACAATGATAACACTAACAATGACTGATGTACAAAAAACACAACACAACAGTAAGAACAGCATTACAAACAAGGCATGCAACAGTAGCCAACAATGTCCATAACAACAGTATGTAAACAACATCACTGTGAATGGTACAGCCGAGAAACACAAAAGTCTGTGAAATGGAAGTCTGCACTAATGTTCATGTGTGGCCTGAGTAGCCAGCACATCACTGAGTGCACGCAACTGTGCAGTGAGTGTTTCACAGGTGGATGCCATATCCTGCACATGCTGACCCAACACTGCCCAATGGCAACAGCTGCCTCCCAGAATCCCACCACCCTCCACCGTGGCACTTGCTGCCACCACTGGCACCAGTGAAGCAACATCCCGTGCTGCCACCGGGCGTGGAACCTCAGGGACAGGGTCCAGGTTGACAATGTCCTCCACAATGCCACCCACATCCTCATGAACTGTAACAGCATCAAACCCACCCTGGACCAAGGACACGTGCTGCTAGGTTCCCTGTGCTGCCTCCAGAATGTGTAGCATGGTGTCTGCTGAATGGTGGACTGCAGGCACATTATGGCAATGGTGAGCCAGGATACATTTTGCATACCTGGTCGAGAGCATCCTCCAAGCTGCAAGGACACGCTGCAGCTTCTCCTGCTCCTGGTGGCCAATCAGGTGACCTGCAATGTCAAAGAAAATATAAGGTGATCATGGCCGGCAGAACAACAGGGCAACTCACAAACAGACATAGCACATAATTGGGAACAGCAATGCACAGGCCTGTGATGGTAGGTGCATCAACACAGTACATGCAGTGAGATACAGGTCACCTCAGGAACATGGGTAACACTATGCAGACACACCTGAGGGATCACACTGTCACATGCACCAGAATCCGTTGCATATGTGTGGCTGCCCCAGTGCAACCAGTATGTGGCACCCATGAGGCACACTGCCAACAATGTCTGAGACAGTATGTGGGCCTGCAGGAACACAGGACATAGTGTGGACTGCAGGTCAAACAAGAGGTGCATGCCACATATGGACACACAGGCACCCAACATCCCATCCAGTGTACATGCAGTGTACCCAGAGCAGAATGCATGACACAGCCAAACAAGCCATACACCCCAACAACATAGCACACAAGATGGTGAGGTATGCCTCACAGTCACAGACCAGCAATGACTAACAAACAGCATGTCTAATGCAGGCCATGATGAAGTGCACAGCATGCATGACATATGAGATGCTGTACAAATACTGTTAACTCATTGTCTCCTAGCAGACGCCTGTAGTCATCAATAAAATACACTAGTGTGTCCTGAGGACATCTGCAGAAGTCGGCTACTGACTCCCAGTGTGCCCTTGCAACGCCTGGAGAAGTCACTTATATATTTGAATATATAGTGTAACAGAATATAATATATATTTGACTGCATAGCACCGTTGGAAAGGTAATTTTATGCTGAACAACTTTGCCACTGATATTTTGTGTATATCATGTATACTTTAGGAGTTATTCACATTTGTTTATGGTATGGTGTGTATGGCTTATGTTGCCTGTTCTAGTGAAAAAAATATATTTTTTTGCTGTTTCAACCAGCATAGAAAAAAAATAGATATTATTATTTGCATACCACCATTGGAAAGGTAATTTTCTGCTGAACAACTCTGCCACTGATATTTTGTGTATATCATGTATACTTTAGGAGTTATTCACATTTGTTTATGGTATGTTGTGTATGGCTTATGTTGCCTATTTTAGTGAAAAAAAATTTTTTTTTTGCTGTTTCAACCAGCATAGAAAAAAACAAAAACACATATTATTATTTGCATACAACCATTGGAAAGGTAATTTTATGCTGAATAACTTTTCCGCTCATACTTTATGTCTGGCACTTCGGTTCTTGAGCTATTAGGATTTGTTTGTAGCACGTTGACTATAGCTTGATTTTGCTTAGAAAGGCCCAGGATTTACTGTTAACAGTATACAGGAGACAAGTGGTGCAACTTCAGAGAGCTCCTGTGGAGGCAATGAGTTAACACACCACCATGTGCAGAATATGCACAACCTGATGGATGGAAAGCACACCAGCAGTGCACATAGCACAGGTCATGTGGATGCCTACATGATACACAGCACAGTGGGCTATCCCAGTGTACATAACGAGTGTGGTGTGGTACGTATGGCCACACAGATGGTGCCATTTGTACTGATGGTATGACTGAAGGTGCATCCTGATGCCATCGCACTGCATCAGCTGCAACTGTAACAGTCTGGACAGTGCAAGTACTAGCCGGTGTGTGCTGTGTATCCCCAACACACCTTCAGTACGCAACATAGAGATGCAAGGCGCCACTAGACATGTGCCACACCCTGTGTAGAACACATAATGCAGCACATGTATGGCATAGGCATTGCCCAATGATGGACACAATGGGACAGGTGATGTGGGCCACAGGACAGGGCAGGTGGATGGCCCAAAATCACAATCCAGACACAGATGTCCACACATGGCAGGAGGGGACGGATGCTACACCAGTCAACACAGTGGTATGAATACACAGAAAGCAGGACCCTGGCACTGCCACGCACCCACAGTGGACCACACATGGAAAGTCAGCCAAATGCAGTGACCACCACTGGATGTACACTACCGTGATGATTAGCAATGGGTGGGTGCACAGGTGCCAGATGGAGGATGACATACCGTACGTGCAATAAGACACATGAGGTACACACACACACACACACACACACACACACACACACACACACACACACACACACACAGCATGTATAGGGTGTAGAAACAGTGCACAGAAGGTGACATGCCCAGTAACATGCTGCAGAGGTGACACAGCAAGGCCATGTAAATGACAGTGATGCAGCAGGACAAAGGTATGTGGGGATAGGCATCGTGCACAAAAGAAACACACCCTGGAACATGGTGGGGAGCATGGACACAGCGGTGGCCATGATGTACACGAAAGGGACACAGAGGGCTGCTGTGGAGGTGTGCCACTGACTGAGTGCACACATTGTGGCGATGTAATTTATATATGTATTTATTGCAATTGTATCACCAGGAAAGGCACACTGAGCCTTATCTCCTGGTGCGACCTGGGGAAGGGGGGACGCATGGATATGATAACATGCAGGTTCTCAAGTGAACAGTTAACAGAAGCAAATAAAAAGCAGCATAACGATACATGATTTCATGAATATACAAGCAGCGCACATTGAATGCTTAGGATATCACAGTATCATAAAATAATTTATGTGACAAGAAGCAGCAGACAATGTAAATTAGCACAGTAGTAACAGCTGTAAACAACAGAGGCCGTATATCACAGTTGTACAGTTCTACACAGTACATAGGGCAAAATAGGAGCAGGACATAAGTGGAAGGTTGGGGTTATATGCAAGCCTCTGCAACAAGGCTAAGGCCACTGGTCATGCAGTGGGAAGGGGATAGTGGGGCATGGCAGGTTCAGGGACAGGAGCAATTTGTAGTAAGGACATTTGCTAGGGCAGTAGACAGAGAGTAGGAAGAGTAGAAGTGCTGAATTTGAAGTGGCAGGGAGTTCCAGAGCATGGGTAACACACTAGTATGATGGATGGTGTGCCATCCAGCAGGTGGATGGCATTCACAATCCAGGGAGACAATGCTGGACACTGACACTGTGCTACTAGAGGGTGTCATGTAGGTGCACACAGTGTCCACCAGTCAGAGGCTGGGATGACCATTGTGTATGGTAGGGCCACAGCATGCAGCACAGTGAGGGTGCCAGGGCACAGGCAGCAGAGGGCAGCATGTAGGCCCTGTGGGCCACTGTGAGAGCACATGCAGGTGGGAGGATACTATTGGGGGTGGTGCATAGGCACCAGGGCATGGCACAGGACCAACAGGACTGTGTGTTGGCTACCTGTAGGGGCAATGTGGACATGAGGTTGTTGTAGTGGTGTTGCTGTAGTACCACATAATGCAGGTGGGACAATGTTGAACCATGATGTCTATGGAAACCTGTGAACAGAGGCTGCCTGGCGAGCTGTCTGGCTGTGTTCCCCAAGCAGCTACTGACATACCTAACGTGAGCTACTCATAACTTGTGTGTAGCCCTAGCAGATGGGGACTATGTGCAGAACATGGTAGTGACAGAGGCCATGGCTGCATGGGACCATGACACAGTGCAGAACTGCATGATAGGTGGAGGCAAATGTGCAGGGACAATGTGACAATGCAGTAGGGGAGAGACTTGGGGAATCATATGTGAAAAACCTAAGGGTCATCCAAGGAGGGCAGGCACAGCTCTGGAACATGACAGCAGCTGGGACAGCACACAGCAGGGAATAGAGGTAGCCACAAGGACCTGTGCCAGACCAGGACACAAGGGGGAAAGGACAAGCAGGGCATGCAGGAGGAGTGCTCAGGGTTAAGAGGCACTGAGGGAGCAGTAGGCTACATACAGAAGTGACACAGATATGTGGTGTGTGTGAGGGATAGTGCAATCCAATACTGCACAACTAGGCTGCCCACAAGGTCACTGTCAGGGGAGGAGGCATGGATGGGGATGGGAGGGTGCAGGGGTATGGTGCATGGTACTGGGCTACATTCGGTACATTGGGGTGTGGATGAAGGTGCAGCACTAGCTTGGTAGGTGCAGGCCAGCTGGGGTGTCGGTGGAAGGGGCTGGGGTGCAGCCAGGGATGCTCAATGGGTTCAACACTGCACTGCACACTATGGAAGAGGCTGGCAGTGGAATAGCACTGGTGGTACAGGATATGACTGGGTAAGCTGAGCTGCCCAGTGGGTCTCCAAGTAGTGTGCACAGTGCTGTGAATGTGATCACCAATGGGGGATATGGCCAATACGGCAGGGTGGGATGCCCCAGGAATCACCATTGGATGTGAGGGGAGGTCCCCATGTACAGCAACAGGGACCACTCTCAGGCGACTGCCACTATGTGTGCCATGGTGCTGTGAGGGATGGCGACTGTCATGGCTGCATCACAGATGGCTAACCGGCACTGATCACTGCAGATGGGGATGGTGGTGACGACTAGAGGCAGGCGCATGTCGTGGCACTCCAGTGCGGGAGAGTGAGGCGTGTGACAGGCAACCATGTGCCTAACAGGTAGACAGAGATGCTGGGGAGGACAATGGAGGGCACACCAAGGTCGAGGACGTAGGTTGACATGGAGGGCAAGAGGTATCTGAATGTCTTCCAGCGGGTGCGTGTGCAATGTGGACTGTGCAGACCAGCCATGCACAATGCCATGGGTGGGTGCCGTCACCACTCAAGGGGAGGGATTCATGGGTGCCCTATACTAGGCATGCAGACAGGCATCTGCGCCCAGCCATCACAATGACATAATGGACATGGGTGGCCTGGTTGCACACACACATAGTAATGGGGGTGGCCACTGTTTACAGACCGCACATATGTATTTTGTCTGTCCCTGTACAATGCCCACTGGTATGTCAGCAGCGTAGGAATTGGGGTCACGCACACACACACAAAGCAGATGACCCACAGCTGTCAACAGCGGCAGAGGGGAAGGGGGAAGACAGGCCTTGCAACAGGGGCTGGATGGTCTGGACATGTTAACCCACAGCGGTGTAGTGGCATGCAACCCCTCCAGATGTATGGTGCAACACCTAGGCATGGATGCCCAATCCATGTGTACACCCTGGTGCTGAAGAGGTTGCAGGTCACTAAAGGGGAAAGGTACCCAGGGGACCTGGTGGACACCAACAGGAATGGGTTGGGGCAGTGCTGAGGAGTGTACAGTTGGCAGCCTGCCTCGCTATGGGTAGTACTGTTACGAGCAGTAGTGGTATCCATTGCTATACACCAGCCCTATGAGACCAAACACAGAGGGTACAGTGTGCAGTGGTGGATGCCTGACCTGTATAGGGGCATTCTGGCCCCTGCATGGGTCCAGGGGAGTGTGCACCACACGGCCCAGGGCAGGGGTGACCTGATGTGTGGAACACCTAGGGGAGCACATCCTGCCTACACACTAGGGGAGCAGGGCCAGGGGAGACATGATGGGAGTATATGTCCACACACAATGGAGTCATAACAGTAGGCCGGGATGTGGACCTAGGTGTGCACAGAGGGGGTACAAACCACAGGACACAGCTGGATGTAGGATCGTGGGGGAATACAGGGGAAGGGGTGGGGGTACAGCACACAGGGAGTGATGGATCCATGAGATGCACTGCACAGGGTGCTGGTGTAGGATGCTACTATGTTGGTTGCTGGATGGGGATAGGTAAGGGGATACCATGTGGAAGGCCACCTGCAGGCTGGGAGAAGGGGACTGTGGAATAGTGACAGCTGTCAGCCTGATAGCCATGGTAGACATCCAGGGTGGGGAGTCAGGAGCAGACATAGTAGACCAAGGGGCCTACACCGCTACTGTGTGGGTTAGTACTTGGTCTGTATGTGTACACCACTGTGGTTCATACTGCCCATTTGCACTACAACCATACACCACCAAACAGCTAGCGGATACACTGGGTACATACTATGAGCCATAGCTGTATGCATCTCCTGACAATTGGCCAAACAGGGATAGGGGTGACACATACCAGTGGCCTATGTCGGCCACACTGGGGACACCTGCATCACTCTATGTCAGCCACCACAGCCCACATGCAGTGGTCATGTGCAGCCTGAGTGCACACATCCTGCGCCCCATGTGGGGCTGCCACAGTCACCAGCACTAGCGACACACACACACCATCCACATACTGTGTGGTGACACACATGTATATGCCATGGGGATATGCCACACCCCATACCGGCAGCCTGTGCTGCATGCCCTGTGGCAATTCAAAGTAACAAGTCACCATCCAAGCATCGAACAAGTCACATACCAGCAATGTCCAGAAAGCACATGGAGCACAGGTGCAGTGTGCCAACACACAGTACGCTTTGGATGTGCAATGCATGCACTTCCCACATGTGCCTGCTGGCCACAGCACAGTACACACCCCTGTCTGACAATGCACAATGGTCATGGAGTGACCTATGTTGCTACCTGTTTTGGGGTCCACTGACACATATACAATGGCACTGCATCACTGTACAGGGTGCTGTCCATGTGCCTCCACAGGGACCAAGTGTGGAGCAGTTGTCTGGATGCACCTGCAATACTGGTTGGCCCACATGTGAGTAGTCAGCACATGGTGCAGGTGCACAAACAAGGACACACACCATGTGCAGGGATGTGCTGCACATGACAGACACTGGTCCAGAGAGGCATACTAACAGTGACCTGGCCAACCGCGGGGACCACAAATGTCATCTGGACGTGTGTCCACATACACTGCCCATGGCATGTCTGTGCCTTGTCCCCTGTAGGACAACAGACCATCACGCAATCATCCACCCAGGGAGCCCCTTATGACACATGCAACATGTGTGAGGGCCACACAGTCCTGGGTACAGGAGTAGTGGACACATGCTGTGCATGCTGTCGATCCCCCAACATCCATGCACACACCCCTATGTATGACCGCACACCTGTGTTCATGTGCACACATCCCAACCTGTCAGTCACTCAGCTGTCCCAATACACCCACCCCTCCAATACCTGGTCCATGACACGGCAACCTGGATGCCACTGTGCCGGTCCCATACCCTGTACCACCATGACCACCATCATGGTACACCATATGGCATGACCAAAGTAATACATCCCTGGATGTACCATACATCCCACCAGCTGCCCACATCCCCCATTTACCCCTAGCACAGCTGAATGGGCAACTGTGGCTATCACAACATACAACTGTCCCAGGTACATGTCCCAGTGGCATATGCCTGTATGGGTGTACTGTACTGTCCAGACACATATGGTGCTATTCCCTATAGGTCAGCCCTACAGCAGCTGTTCCAGCCAACCAACACCCATCATGGTGATCCATGACCCCCCTAGTTGCTGTACAGGGACATGGGTCAGTAATGGGCAGTACTGTTGGCAATGTGACACATACAGGAGGTGAGGATGCACACTCCCAGCAGGTGGCCAGGACATAGGCATGTCCCTCACACCATCACACATCCAGGGTATGTGTACTGGTACATCTGCACCTACCTGCTGCACAGCACAGTGGCACCAGGTACCATACCATCACATCACCAACATGGCTTGCAGACATGCCCGTGTGTTGCATGTCATAACACAATCCAACACAGCTAGTCCCACCCCATCCACAGTCACTGTAGCCACTGTCCTGCAACACCTCCCACTGTGACCTGTTACACACGTCGTCCTGCCCGTCCCACTGTGTCTGTGCCACAGGGTGGGACACACGCACTGTAGACAACACACAGATCCATGGCAATGGTCCCATACGGCCTACATACTGGCATCCCACACACTGCTGATGAACATGTGCAGCTAGTCAGCACCTTGGTTACACCCCCACACTCAGTAGCTGCTCACCATGTTCCAGGTGCCAGACCACAATAGACGGCACAACACACATCTGGTGATGTGCATGCAAACTATGTGCTATGTCCACAAAGTCCTGCTGCACACCTGCACAGAGTGGCAGTGGCTTGGCTGTGGATATGCATGCCCCCCCACCAGCAGTTGTGGCAACATTGAGCCATAACCAGTCCCGTGCAGCCCACACACATGCCACACCAGTGCTCCCACCCTGGGGCAAACACCTGTTTGGTGGAGGAGGGCATGTGTAGCAACTGACTGTGAAACCCCTGCCCACCAGCCAGACCTGTACACTAACACCCTTGGTGTACATCCACATGTCACCCTGGAGCACACTGCCTATACAGTAACAGCCCCCCCATGGCTGCCCCAACATAGCGTGGCCCATATGCATGGCGCCATACCACACTACTGTGGACCCCTGCACATGCATATCACATGCCCGGTGTAATGGCACCAGTCCCACTGCCAGCAGTCAGTCCCCCCTTCACAGGACACCCCACCACACAGTACAATGTGCACCTATACACATGCACATGGAGTGACTGATACTCAGGGCACCTCCACAACAGGCAGACATGACTGGGACTGCCTGACAATGCCCCTCCCAATGTTATAATGCAGGGTAGATGGTACTCACAGGGTTGATGTGCAGTGGTCACTGGCTGTGGTCTCTGTGCAGCACCTTCTGCTGCAACCTGCCTTTGGCTGGAGTGTGTCACCCTGACATTGGACACACCTGTGTGGGGAAAGCATTAAAGGTCACACCATGTCCACAAAGTCCCATGCTGCACTACACCCCTACCCCACAACAGTGACTGATGCTGGTGTGGTACAGTTTTCAACATGATACGAAGCTGGCACTGCTGGGTGCTGACTGTTGCCAACACATCACACAGTTATGGGCGGGTGACACACCAGTGTAATAATAATAATCAATTTTATTTAATATAGCTCCTTTCACAAATCAAGGCACTGCACAATCAGATAAAATCAAAGATACAAGGAATACAATAAAATCTCAAAATCACAGAATCACAGATGATCGGAGTAAGCTTTACCCCATAAAAAGGTCTTCAATGCCTGCTTAAAGCACCCCACTATCCTGCACTCACATAGCTGACGGGACAGAGACTTCCAGATGGTAGGGGCAACAAACTCAAAGGCATGAGCACCAGATGACTTTAAACTAACCCTTGGAATGTGTAGCCACACAATCCTTGTGGTGGCAGCACAGGCAACCCATGGATGATGGGTGACCACCACCATGACCCTTGTGTACCCTGGATGTGGGACTGAATGTTAACTGCATAGGTGGCACAGTATGTGAGTATGTGCACAGGACACATACGACTATGCATGCCTGCACTTTTGACAGTTTACAGGTGTGGCCGTGCTGATGCAGCACGTGTAGTGTACCATACAACCACTGTTGTCCACTGCACCACACTGTACTGCATCAAGGCATGTGGTGCCATGACACCACACACTGCCAGACCATACATATATTGTGCTGGCAAATGGGGACTTTGTGAGAGAACTTACAGTGGAGGAACTGCTGTCAGGGAGTGACCACCACTCGGTATGGCTCACATTGGATATGGGCAAGGAAGGAGTGGAATCTGGCACAAGAGTGCTGGACTTTAGGAGTGCCAACTTTGGGAGGATGGGGGAAGTGGTAAAAGGGTACCTGGCCAGAATTCAGTCTAGTATGGACACTAACCAGAGGTGGGAGCTCAAAGTTGGATAGTGGAGGCAACCAAAACCTGCTGCAAAGCCCAGAGCAAGAAGGCTAGGGCTAAGAAACCGAGCTGGTTGAGCAAGGAGGTCATGGAAAAGGTAAGGAAGAAAAGAGTTGCCTTTAGGAAGTACAAGAAAACAGGGATGGGGAGGACAGGGAGGAGTACTTGACAGAATTGAAGGAGGTGACAAGGGCAGTAAGGGAGCCAAAGCATCTACGGAACTCAGGCTGGCACAAGGCATTAAGAAGGGAGAAGGACTCTTTAAGTACATCAGGAGAAAAGGAGCTGTAAGGACCACATAGTAAGGATTAGGAAGGAGGGGTTGGGTGGAAGCTAGGAGTAAGCGATAAGGCAGAAGCACTAAATGAGTACTTCTGCTCAGTATTTACTAAAGAGAAGAGGGGGGTGACACCCAAGGTGGGAGAAATGGCAGAAACAGGGGGGAAGGGGTGACAGATGGGGAAATCATGGCGGGCAGAGTTAGAGAGGGTTTGAAGGCACTGAGGGTGGACAAGGCGCCAGACCCAGATGGCATCCACCTCAGGGTACTGAAGAAGCTGGCAGAGGTCCTGCAGGACCTTTGGCAGACCCATTTAATGCCTCACTACATTCAGGTGTGTGCCTCAGGACTGAGGATGGCTCCATGGGTGCCCCTCCACAAGAGTGGCCCCAAGATGAACCGGGAAACTACAGACCAGTGAGCCTCACATCCATCGTGGGTAAGCTAATGGAGACTATCCTGAAGGAGAGGCTGGTGGCCCTCCCAGAGGCCAAAGGACTACAGGACAGCAGACAGCATGGCTTCACATGTGGCAGATCCTGCCAAACCAACCTGGTGGAGTTCCATGACTGGGTAACTTGGCAACTGGACAGGGGCCATGCAGTGGATGTCCTGTATCTGGACTTCAGTAGGCATTCGACTGATGCCACATGGAAGGCTGGGAAGAAAGTTAGTAGGCACAGGGGCGGGTGCAAAGCTGGTGAGATGGGTAGGAAACTGGCTTCAGGGAAGGCAAGAGAGGGTGGTGGTGGGTGGGGAGCTCTCACAACCAAGGGCAGTGATGAGCGGTGTTCCACAGGGCCTCGATGTTGAGGCCAGTGTTGTTTGGGATATTCATTGCAGACATATCATGGGACATCAAGAGCAAGATCACTCTGTTTGCTGATGATACCAAGGTAGGCGTGGTGGTGGATGACCTAGAGGGATGGCAGGGGTTGCAGGATGATCTGGCAAAGCTTGTAACCTGGTCAGACACCTGGCAACTGGGCTTTAATGCCAAAAAGTGCAAGGTGCTGCATTTTGGGATGAAGAACCCAAGGAGGAGTTACCAGCTGGGGGGAGTGCAGCTAGCCCAGACAGATGAGGAGAAGGATCTAGGTGTGCTCATTATAGGGTCAATCAACAACTTGGCACAATGTAGGAAGGCAGCTGCAAAGGCCAACAAAATGCTGGGTTGTATTGCAAGGGGTATATCCTCAAGGAGGGAGGAGGTGATTCTGCCACTGTATAGGTCATTAGTTAGACCACACCTGGAGTACTATGTGCAGTACTGGCACCCATATCTGAAGAGGGACATTAGGTTACTGGAGGGTGAGCGCAGGGCACAAAGATGATCAAGGGCTGGGGGACTTATCATACGAGGAGGTTGAAGGAGTTGAACATGTACTCACTGGAGGAGAGGAGGACAGGGGTGACATGATTGAAACCTTTAAATACATGAAAGGAATAAACAAGACGGGTACAGAGGGGCTGTTCAAAGTAAGGGAGGGGAGGGCCACCAGGGGCCATGATATGAGAATGGAGGGAGGAAGGTTCAGGAGGGAGATGAGGAGACACTTTTTTACAGAGAGGGTGGTGGCTGGGTGGAATGCGTTACCTGCAGAAGTGGTATCCAGTAGAACAGTGAACTGCTTCAAAAGGGGATGGGACAGGACAAGGGGGAAGGTTAATGAAGGGGAAGGAAGGGGCAGCTGCAGAATAAGGGGTGCTAGCTGCACATTCGAGCAGACTTGATAGACCTCTAGGCCTTTATCTGCTGGCAAATTTTGTATGTTCGTATGTTCATATACACATCCCAACAGGCCACAGCTCTGACACAGCTGTATGGTGCCAGCCAGCCATGTGTCTGCCTGTGATAGTGATGGGCAGTGCACCATGTAGTCATGCTGTCCCACCCATCACCTGTCATGTGTGCCCTTGCTACGTGCACTGTGGGGTGAGCCATGACACACTGACAGGACAGCACCAGCTGCCCTGCATGTACAGAGTACTACAGTGTCTGTGAGCAATGTAGATGACATGGGCTCAGTGGCATGCATGGACTGTCCACAGGTGGCATGGCAGGTGCATGTCTGTTCAACATACATACCATGGCATGTTCCTGGGCATGGGGGTGGACCTTGTAGCATATCACCAGCATGGTCTGCCTGTGCCTGATGCATGTTGCACCCAGTGACATCCAGGACACCCGATGACACAGGCCAGCACCACCGTATGTAGCACACACCACAGCACTGGCGTGCACCTTCCATGACCATGGCACAGGTGACATAACACACCACACATGCAGTCCTGTGACTGTCAGTTGGGGATGTCATGGCCCTGTAGACATATCCTGGATGTAACAGTACAGTACAACACAGTGTGTGTTTTGCATTATACACTGGACGGGGGGTCATGCAGACATGTTGTGCAGTGCCATACAGGGCATGGCAACATACACCATGGACAAAGTCTAGGAACGCTGCTACCAACCGTGCATGGCTATAGTCAGCTGTTGGTGATACACTGTAATGATGACAGTCACCATACTATGTGGACATGGCACATGCTAGCACCTTGCATATATGACATCACACTTATCACAGCCATGTACTCACCTTCCACAGTCCCCTGTGACTCCTGCCTTTCCGGTGCCACCAACCAGCACAAGTGTGGGTCCCTCCACTCCACATCATTCCATTTGTGCTTCAGCTGGTTCACAGTCCTGTGCACACCACTGGACAGATATAAATTCCTGGTGATTGCACGCCAGACCCTGTCCCTCTTCTTTGGCAAATGCAATGCTCTCCCAGGTGGCAGCAGTATGGCTGCATGCTCTCTAATGAGTTCCAGCAATGCTTCTGTCTCTGCGTCACTGAAGTTTGGGGCTCTTACTCTTCCTACCATAGTCTGCTGCCTGTAACAGTTATTGGACAATGCTAGTTTTGGCACAGACTGACACACCCCTCCAGCAGGCTTCACACATCTCAGTGTAACCCTGTGCAGCACATGCACATGTTCCCACATGTGCGTGACACATGCCTGTACATTTCATGCACATGCACTATTTCCATGATGAAATCACTCACATGTATGAAATGTACGGCTGATTCATGCATGTGCGTGGACATGGCCGCCATTTTCACGCACGTGTGGTAATCTCTTGGTTATGTCCCGCACGGGCTGTAGGCGTACCTCGCAACCTTTTGAATCCCCTAATGTGTTACAGTGCCTCTCACAATGTGGCATATATGAGAAATTAATCACTGATTCATCTGTACCTAGGGGGGTTGGACCACAGTTAAACTGTTTGCATATAGGTTCAGTGAGTCTGTCATCATTTGAACAATGTAACATTTGCATCAGTTGCTATTACACGTCCACTTTGACACTGTTAATACTGACTGTGGAACACATCCTCACAATGTGGAACAAGGTGTATTTGTACAGTACAATGGGGAACATTACATTCCTCGTAATGTGGTACAGTTGAAAGGTATGGCTGTAGGTCCTTGTCTGCCCATCATCAACATCAGCAAGGCTCTGTGATGGTGCATTGTCCTGCAGGCATACCTATGTCAGCAACCCCCATCCCCATCCTGTGGCCACCTGTGTGTGGTGTCAACATTACTGACATGGACATGTGTGCATGCAGTGGTGTACATGTCCAAGCCACACCAAAGGTATAACAAACACAGGTACTGTGTGCCCATTGTGCATGTATGGCACACTGTAGACCATGCAAGGCTATGGCATGTTCCCCTGGTCCTGCAGCCACCAGCTTGGTGTGCCGATGAGCAGGTTGACACTGGCATTGGACTGTACCCCATCACACCACTGTACATGTGTGGCACATGTGGACCTGTGCCGCAGTGGGATAGTAACAGGCATTGCTCCATCCCTGACCCATCGTGCTGCTGCCAAACATCACACAGGGTTTGTTGCATCACACACTGTCATGCTTGTGGTCTGGTACGTGATTAGGGGTGCTATCACAGCTCTCAGCGGGGGTGGTGACAACTGCTCAGGGGAGCTGTGGGACTGGGGACAGGGTCTGGAACACATTACAATCAACACTGCTCTGGAGCATTGCCCCCTTGCCTGGAGCCCATGCATACATGACAGCAGTCGGACATCACATCAGAGTCACCATCATGGCATTGCACCCACCCTAGGGTGCATCAGTCAACCAGTATAGCATGATGAACAGGTCTGTACTGTGTTCTACCCATACCTAGCCTATGTCGTATGATGGGTCATGCAGTGTTCTTTGGCACCAGGGACATGTGTGCCACTGCCCTGGCATGTGCACAACACAAGAGTAGTGAGGGCCATGTAGTGTTGTGTTGCATGTGTGTGACCATCCCATTGTTGTCACAGTGTGGTGTGGATGTACAGATATCAATCGATTGGGATTGTGCAGGTGTTCACAGACCATTACATGTCTCATGTGATTTGCATCCATTTCCTTTGCCAGTGACAGTGGATATCCACTCAGGACATGGCTCATGACACCAGTGACAGCTCCACAGATGCAGCTGGAGGAGAGGTACAATGCTGCACATACACGGGCATGTTCTGTGATTGAACTTACCTTTGGGCTACTGAAGATGCAGTTCCGGTGTCTCTTAACCTCAGGGGGTGTGCTGCAGTATACACCAGAGAAGGCATGCAAGATAATCGTTGCATGTTGCATACTGCAAAACATTGCCCTGTCCCACCGGATCCCAGCACCTGAGGCCCTGCAACTGACTGATGATGATGTTGCCAATGGAATGCCAGATCCACCAACACCACCATCACCAGCACGGTGCCGGTCTAGTCAGGCATCATTGGCACGCCAGGCATGGGATAGGCTCATCAGGCACTGCTTCTAGCAACGTTACCAGTGACACAGGCAACAGTGTCTCACCCAATAGTGTCATCACTGGACACCCCTTGTATGCTGAGGTGTGCTGTGTACATAACTGGCTTGGACTAAGTGTGTGTATTGTTCGTCAGCACCCATGATGTGTCAACTGTGTAGCTGCTGGGGGGGGGCTTTCTCTGATAGCCTATTGTGTTCCCTGTGCCTAACCAGTGTACAGGTACATCACCTGGGGTGTGAATTACCAATGGACTACATAACACCTGCCATGTGAATGTTTGCTGAGTTCTACACCTGTATCACAAGACAAGTATCTCACCTGGTATTGCACGCCACAGTATAGCATGACTGCTCCCACATCTGTATCAAACAGTGTACAGTGCAACAGTCAGTAAACATTATTCCACAACATTGTATTTGCCCTGTCATTCATCTGTGCACTATGTAACCATTCCTGTCAGGATCAGTGGACACAGTTTATCCAGTGTTTTGGTCCTGCCAAACACTGGCCAGCCCATTCAGGACCACCGTGACTTGCTGTTGCAAAAGTCAGCCACAATGGCCCGGCACCACATGATTGACATGGCATGTGGACTGGGCAATGTCAGGCTGCATGGGGCCCATGTTCACATTCCAAACAGGATTGACAGTGTGCCTTAGTAGTGTTGCTGATTGGGTAATGCATGTTCTGTCTGTGTCCCTGACATACTGTATGGCCTGTGGACAGGTGCACCTCATGGGGCAATATATCGTATCTGGTTCCCTGAACAGGTGTGGTACATATCCACACGTGTACATCACCATGAGCATGCGCATCTACCTATGCATGTCTGATTGTCCACCCAATGAGCTGTACAGGGTGGCTTGGCCAACATGTCCCATGGGGCATGATGTCACTGGATGGGTGGGGGAACAGCTCTGCAGGGATGGTGACACCCTGATCAGCACCATATGTCATGATGCTGGGTCCTGGTGCATTGCATCCATGCTGCTCCTTGGATTGGCACAGTGACATCAGTGACCTACATGTCCAAACACTATTCATGTGGTAACATGCCTCATGGGCCTACATGAACACCCCTTCAATTCCCAGCAGTCATCACATCCCTCGGACACACACCTGTGGGCTGGCGCATGCCAGTGCCTGGCGGATGTCTATTACCCATGTACGGTATTGCACATGTGTTTCCACATATACAGCTGCCCAGACACATGTCTGGGATGTGCACAGTGGCACCGGTGCTGTGCATTCCATCCATGTATGTGCCATTACACAGTATTGAGTCCTGCCCCACAACACATGGCTGTTTGTCAACAGTGTGCCAGGGAATGACACAGGCTGCACAACAACACACAGCCATGACACCCTTTGGGGATATGAGAGATTCTCACACACATATGATCATGATTCAAATAACTTTATTGTATGTACCGGGGAACAACACTGTCCACCAATCACTGTACAGTCACATTCTATATTGTACGGACATACATTAGCTGGTTAACCCTTCCATCAGGCTACTTGCTATCTGCAACATCATTAAGGCATGATGCCATCAGTGGTCATGCCATACTGTATTACATACCAGAACACCACACAGCTCATGGTGCCATGCACTATTGTACTGTCCATGTTAACATATCTATTTACATACCCCATGTTATGGTGCGCCACATGTGAAGACATTCAGAGCTCTGGACTGGGGGCTACATTAACACCATCATGATACAGCTGCTCTACTATGCCTGTCCAAGCAGGTTCCTGTGATCCTGTGAAGGATCACATCTGAGTGTACCATGTTGTGTTACATATGCCTATCCCTGTCTGGGCAGCACAGAACTCAGGGGCCTGGTGTGCCACGCCACATCACAGTGTCTACCGCTTCTTTGGTGGACATCCCCTGGAAACTTGTTTCACTGTCTCCTGCCCTTCCTTCCTCCCAGACACTGTCTGTGTAGTGTCAGCAATGGATTGTGTCAGTGTTGCTGTTGATGTTTGTGCCTGCTCAGCTGTGGGCACACCCTGTGTGTCCTGGGTGCCATGTCTGTTGTCTGATTGTGCTGCCCTCTGTGCCTGATGGGCACTCAGCTGTCTCTTCTGTCCCTGCTGCTGTGAGTTCTGTGTCCCATCACTGCCAACTAGCACCTTGCCAGTGCTGCGCTTCTTCCTCTTTTGCTTGGATTGTGCACGATCAGTTGCTGACATGTCTGTTGCCTGCGCAGTACATGCCTCCCTGTGCTTGCTTGTCCCTGTGTGCTTCCACTGTCACTGGTATGTAGTGACTGTGACATGGGCTCAGACTGTGTGCTGTCGCTATACCCTACCTGCAATGTCTGTGATGTGACCACCATGAGTGCCATCACACATGTGTGGTGAGTGCCTTTGGAGTGTGCAGTGGCCTCTTGGGCCTCTCCATGTTGCACACTCAGTGTGTGTGCAGTGTTGTTGCTCATCCCTATCCATGTCTCCACCTGCAGTTGGTTCATAGTGTGCCATCACATCATGTGACTACATAGGGTGCCCTGCTGTATGTGTCTGCACATGTGTAGTGCCATGTGCATGCGGTGGGCTATGTGTGCTGACACGGGCGGACACTTTCCCCCTGGTGGTGGACAACTCAGGCATGGTTGTGTGCATGGCCACTGGCTCAACAATGCCCACATGGGGTCCGCCCACTGCTGTCAGTGTATCGTTTAACCATTGCATTGCACCAGTCTGTCTGTTGAGTGCCACCACATGTTCCACCTGTGTTGCATGCTGCCCAGCCAGCATCTGACATATCTTCCTCATGAAGGACATATGTGTGTCATTGATGTCATGCAGCAGATCAGTGTGCTGCTGAATTATGGTATTTTGCCTGGCTGTGGCACCGGAGATAGCATGTAATGCCCCCACTATGTCTTTGCTCAATTGACACAGTGTCTGGTTATTTTGCTGCACTGCTGCTGCTACTGACTGCACAGCATTAATCAGCTGATGGGTGTGCTCTGAGGTACTGTCATGTTGTTGTGACAGGGTGTCCTGCAGGTTTCCTATGGCCACACTGATCTGCCGCTCTGCATTCAGTATGGCATCCCCATAGCGACTATGGTCGCTCTGTGCATCATCAGCATCACCCTCAGACTGTTGCTGACTCTGCAGTGATCTGGGTGTCCCCAGCCCAAGGTCACCTACTGACAGTCCCGACATGTGACTACTCTCAGGAGACTTGTGTGGGGTGGATGTTGGGATGTCCTCTGCAATTTTCTCAATGGGGACACTGTCCACATGCTCTTCTTCATGCAGCTGTATGTCTCATTCCACCACACCATTGCCATCCATTGTCTGTGGCTCTGTTGAATGCCCAGCTGCAGTGTGTTGGTCAGCTGATGTGGTGTGTTGGGTGTACACCTGTTGCTGTGACCGGATCTCACCTGGTGGTGGTGGTCATGGGCATTGTTGCACTGGTCTCCCAATGTCACCTATAGATATACAACAACATACACATTATGACCTGACTGTGGTTGTGTCCATCCCTTACTAGGGCAGACATTCCATGCATTGTGACATTGTACAGTTTCATGTGTTATACTACAGGGTCCTTATGGCACACTACTGTGGCACATGGAACAGTGTACATCATGCCACAGTACAGCACACTCACCGCCACTGTCACTCATGCTGATCTATGCCTGTGCTCCGTCAGCTACTCCATTATCATTCACAACTGTCGTCCCATCATCACATGTGATGTGGTGTGTATGTGGACACTGCTGGCATGCACCTCACACATGCCGTCACCCTCATACGAGCACACACACATGCAGCACTGCCCATGCCCATCCATCTGTCTGTACTGGGTCCATGCATTGCATGTGTGTGTGTCTCTGTGAATGGCTCAGTGGCATCTATTCACAGTGGTGTGCCCCAGTGCACATCAAATACATACCCACTCCATGGTGTTTACAGTGCTGTTGGACTGCACTGTACTGAGGGACTTGTATCCAGTACACATCATGCCCACTGTGCATCACCATTCTGGCCATGTTCCACTGGACTGACATGTGTGAGGGTGGTTCGGTGGGCTGGCATTGGTTGTCTGCATGATGGTGGTGGGTCTTGGCAAGGATGGGTTCTGGAGAGTCCTTCACTGTGTTGGGTGGTTGGAGGAATGGTGGCCTGGCTGTGGCGCGGAATGTATGTGTTGAACTACCCTTGTCTACATCTATGTCTGTGTGCCAAAGGTCCAGGACTGGGCTTGCGGTTGGGGGAAAACCCCTTTATGTACATCAGCATGCAATTAGGTGTGTACTCCACAATGGCCTGCTGGCTACACTGATGGATATGGGGGTGGGGAGACCATTGTTCAGTGGAGTGGTGTAGGCACTGTGAGCATACTCAGATGTGGGGTTGGTGGACTGCACTCATCCCCAGTGTGTGTCATTACTGTGTTGGCACATGAGCCAGTGCTGGGACCACACCGGTCACACCCACATCTCAGTCATGGGACAGGTGCACGGGTGCGGACGGTGTCCATTTGCAGATGACTCAGGGCTGGGTGCAATGGTGGCTGTGCATGTGGGGTCGGTAGCCTTGCAAGCAATTCTTGTGGCTCTGACAAGGTTGTCCAGTATCAGGGCACTGTGGGTTCATGCTGGTAGCTGCACATATGTGCACCTGGGAGATGGTTTACCCACCATGGGTATATGCTGGTTGGGGATGTCATTCTACTGCTGGGGTGTGTGAGGGCCATGGGAGTAGTGGTAGTTGTCATGCTACACTGCCCAGACATGTACATGAGAAATGGCAAGGGCACCTAGGATGCTGGTCTGTATCACTATGGTGACCAACCCCGGAGGGGTGGCACTGTCCCTACCCTTGTACTAGGGTTGGTACTGCAACACCTCGGGGTATGTGCGCAGTCATGGTGACAGTTCTAGATGGATGTCACATTTCTAGGGAGGGTTTGGTGGAGGGCAGCATACATGGTCCACAGACCAGGGTGTGGATCCATGTGGTGGAGTCCAGGGGCCTCAAATGTATGCCCTGTTGGGGGGATGGTCAGGGGTGACATGCCAGAGGGTCTCCAGGATGTGACAGGTATCATTACAGGGGCACAGTCAGGGTGCCACAAGGAGGTTGGGGGATGGCAGCTGCACACATGTAACTTGCCTGGGGGCAGGCACAGGGGGTGTGGGTGGTGTGTTCTGTCACTGGAATGGTGTTTGCACCATGGAATGTGCTGTCAGGAGTGCTGATATGGGTGAGGACTGTGGCTGGGTTGCTTGTGGTCGGGACAGGTGGGGGTGCATCTGACATAGTCCACTGCAATTGCAGCATCTGTGACTGGGGACATCATTCCACATGTGGGGGGTGTGCAGACATATCTGCCCTTTGTGCAGCTGATGGCATTCACACGGACTTGTCTGACCATTCTGCCTCTGCTGCAGGCATTGCTGGCAGTCTGTGTGTTGGTGCATGTACACAGTGTATTGTGCAGTGTGTACATGGCAGAACATGGCCAATCATTGTCTGTTTTGCCCTACAAACATGTACACACTAACCCCATGGTGTATTTATTGCTCCTGTGTTATCATTCCCCTTGCAGCTGTTCACATCTGGGATCAGTGTGCCAGGCACACGTGTGGCTGCAGTGCTCACCATGCAGTTGTGTCATGACATGTGTTGCTGTGTGTTGTGAATTGTTGTACTTCTCCATGTGTTACCACATTCATTCTGTTTCTCCACATTGCACAGCCATACATACACCATGTATGACATTGCCATATTCACTCAATTGTGTCTGGATGTCTACTGTTATCATCCTATTTCTGGGTTTGCTCAGTGGGCCAGCAGATCATGGCACACATGTCACTATATGCCCTACCCCGTGTGCATGCTGCCATTTTGATACACAGTCTTGTCCACATGGTCCTGTGCACACGTGGACACCAATGCGTGGCCCCATGGCACATCCTCTGCTGTGCACATCATGGCCCTGTTGTTTCCATTCCAGTATGTGCTGTCCCTGTGGACATGTTGTGGCCATTACTGTGTGATTGCCTTCCATGTCACCTGCCCCTGCTGAACATATACCAGTGTCAGGCATGTATTGCTGGGTCCAGGTGTCCTTCATAGCAGGCCAGTACCATTTTTCCAAGTCCACCCTCATTTGGATGCTGATGTTTGCACACCTGGGTGGCTCCACCTTAGCCAGTCTCATGCATGTGTACAGTGTAACCACGTGTGTTGTGACACATTGCTGTGCAGTTCTGCAGTGCTGTCTGTTCTGCACATACAGTATTGCACATGCCGCCACCTCCTTTGTTCTTGTTCCAGTCACATGTGACAGTGCAGCTCAATCTGCCACTCTGCACTGTACTGTGCTTCACAGTGCATTCACAGTACAGACTCATGTGTGGCAGTGACAAGTACATCCAGAGTATGTGCTTGCACAATTTCCCACATCCTCACATCACACTGTTGTGCACTGTACACTTGTCCATTCACCATGTGTGCCATTCATTATCTGTGCTTTGAACATTCATCATTGTACAGGTACAGTATTCACTACTCTGCATACACACCTCCTACATGTGCAGTGCAGTATGCAATTCCCTGTTCCACATTTCAACAGTCACCTTGCAGCAAGGGTAGAACACTTATACCACCTGGGTCATGGCTGTGATGCAGATGCTACTGACACATCAGCCTTGTTCCTCCTACCCCTCATTATCTTTGCCTATGTTCACACACACATACTTGGCTTCACCCAGTGTCTGACTCAGCACCCACACCATTACAGCCACAACATGTTTCTACCACCAACCCCATGACATTGTACCTGCTATTTCACCTCTGTTCATTTCCCCTTATCTACCGTGTCTGCCCCCTTGTTTGCGCACATCCCATAGTCTGACAGCTGTGTCTCTGTCGGTCATTGTTGTATCCCTTGCAGTACATGTGGTTACTTCTCATGTCCAGCTGCATTGTGAGTGTGTGTGTGTGTGCCCCTGTACTGTTCCGGTGTGTGTACTGTGTCCCACATGCATTACATTGCTGCAGTCTGTTGCCTGTGCAGGCCACGGAGAGTTACACAGGGCTCCATGTATTGCCGTGCCTTGTGTTGGTAAGGGCACATGCCTTATGTGCACCTTGTACCTGTGGTGTGTTTGTGGTGGTTATGGTGTTGGTGGTGATATGCACTAGGTTCCATATACCATCGGAATGCATGGTGGGTGACATGGTGACAGTACCTGCCCATACACAGTGGCATGTCACTGATAGTTTGCCTCTCCGTCTGCTCCCTGACATCCATATCCTGTGTGTGTGTGGTCATGCCAGCATCTACAGCATCTACATAGGTTCATGTCCACAGCCATTACGTGTTTTCTGTTACTTGCCACCATTACATGCCTCCTGTATCCTTTCTCTGTTGCCAGCCCTTGACCTGTGTGTGCCACCTCCAATGTGTATCCCTCCTGGTGTACCCCACCATGTCAGTATCCACCACCCAGGGACAGCATGTTGTCAGCTGTTGCCTGGCCTACATTACTGTACTGCACAGCTGCAGTGTAGCTCTTGGTGGCAATGCAGGGCCCATGCTGCTGGCCATCCACCTATTGCAGTGAGGTTTTCACCTCACATTGTTCATGCTTTGGCACACTTGCACACGCATCCTACTTCCTTCCTTCCTTCCCAGTAGCAGATCCCTACATGTGTGCTACCATTGCTCTCCTGGGGCAGGCCTACTGGCCATGTTGCCTTGCCTCCCATGTGTGACAGTATTGTAGGTCCTACGATGCCCACCTAAATTGATCCTTGTGCCATTCCACACCTTCTGCATTATGTACCCACTCACCCTGTTCAGTTGTGTGATCCTAACACATCGTGGACAGTGTGCCATTGCGTTCCAAGTGTGTTTAGCGTTCTAGTCTCCCTGTGTCTGTGATGCACATCCATGCCTCTCCTTGCTGCATCCAGGAGAGAGGTTGGTCATGTATGTCACTGTTTCCCCCACATCACCATGCTGACCTTTGTGTGTGTTCGTGGCACATGTAACCTTCACATCTGCACTGTTCTCGCCCTTGTGTATTTGTTTCTAACAATGTGTGTTGATGTGTGTCTGACAGTACTGGTCATATATTCTCTGTTCTCAGTTCTGTGGTCATGTACCTGCAGACAACATCACAGCAGGGTTCTCATGCTGCCCTGTCTGTTGTATTGCTGCTGCCCACACCAACTGCTTCCTGTAACCTGCATGTGCACATGCCCATGCCCAGTTATGTGTGTTACATGTTACTTACAGATCATTGACACCCTCCAGTCACCATAGTACATGTACCACCAACTACGTGTTGTGCTGCTGTTGCTTTCCTGCATCTTTCCCTTTTCATTGGCTTTGACCCAGTCCTTCCCGCCATGACCATGCCCACAATGCTGCTCTCTGCCATCCTTGTTGGACATGGATTGCAGCATCATTAGGTCTGAAGTTCATGTCTCTCTATCCATTGCTGTTACCCCTCATCATGCATTCCCACTTAGTTATTCACATATGGCATGTGTCATGCTCATAGCAGCATTCTGTGGCCATACATCCATGTACATTCCATGTTTGCATCCCCCTTGCATGTGTACAGTGTGTGTGGTTTGCACAGCATCCCTCACACGCAACACACCACACAACATGGAAAATCCCACCTACATGCATATGGCACCAACATAGTACACTATGCTTGTCATGTATATGTGGCAGCTTATGTGTACATACCTCCTGCCTGTAGCTGCATGCTTAGGGTGTCCATCTGGCTGACTCCACTGATATTCACCTCCTGCAGGCGTGGCACTACTCTTTCTTCAGTGTTGGTGAGTATGGGAATATCCCGGGCTCCTCCACCTGTGGGGATTGAGACATGTTGAGTACACTGACACGTGATTGTCCAATGCTCATTCACTGTATCCATCCAGTACCCATACATATGTGGACCTCCAATATCACAGTGTAGCAGGAACCATCTCCAAGTAAATTCATGTTATGGTGTGTTTTGTGGTCATACAGTGTACAGACTGCCTCACTGTTTGTGGGTGCGTATTGGTAAACAGTTCTTTGCTGGAGCACCATTCATCATACCTTTATCTGTGTTGTACACATCTCACAGGTTGCTTTATACAGGTGTCACCGGGCTATGTTCCTGTGGTGTCTGAGACAGTGCCATGTTTCTGTACTGCCTTGGCTGTACCCTTGTTGGCAGACATTATCACTGTTGTGTGTGCCACACTTTGTTTGGTGTCACTGATCTTGCTACAACAGATGTCTATTACAGTGTGGACTGATTTGCTACTCACATGACCCTATGGCTGGTGGTTCTCCCTGTCTGTAGCCATGTCCAGCTCTCCCTACCTCTACCTGACCATGTGCTGTGTACCTGCTGCTGGCAGCTGTTTGTTTGAGTCGTGCAGTGTGCATGTGTGTAGGCCAAGCCCACACACTCTTCTTGCTGTTATGCATCTGATACTGTGTTCTGCACTACATTCTATGACTGGGTTATTTTGCATTTGTCCGACGTCTGTTCCCAGTTATGGGCACATTGTACTAGACAGGTTTTACATGCCTGTCCTGTACAAGATCGTGTTGGCACCTGTTCTGCATTGTGCTGCATTACTCACATGAGCATGTTTGTGCATCTGTGTTTGTGGCTATTGCCATTGGGATCAGGCTGCATGTTGTGGACAGTCCATTTCATGCAACTTGTCCATATAGTACACTTCAATTGTGCTGCTGCATTTTTCCTTGCCAAACATACCTGTGGTGTGGGTATAGTGTATGCGTCAGCCATTACCAGGCACACATTCTGGATGCAGTGCTAGGTGTGGCATTGTGTGTTGTTCACCTATGCTGTTTGCTCACAGTGATGCTCTACCATGGTGGTTGTGCTGTTCCAGATATCCCAGTACTGTGCTACAGCATGTGCCTTCCATTGGCTTGGGGGAGCTCTTGTATTGTGCATGCTATCTGCAGTACCATTCATGTTGTATGCTGGCATGTGTGGGGCTGACTGTGTACAAGGGAGGGCTACATGGCTTGTGTTGTCCATTTCAGTTGCCAGAGGTGTAGCCAGGGATTTCTGATCTGCACACTTTGTGGCATCACTGCTCCCCTCCCCCCTTGTTAAGGTAGCCCCCCCCACTGTTGGCAGACTATTTACAGTTGTACACCAGAACCATGTTTGTTGCCTCATTTGCACAATACATGTGACCTCTGTATCCCATGACAGTGGCTGTTGCCATGCATGGGTGACTACAACTGTCTTGCATTGTTCCCTGTTACACCCACATGGCAGCCAGGGCCTGTCAGGTTGTATTGTCTTTGTGATGCAAGTGGAGTATTAGTGACCAGTCCTTCTACATTACATTCCTATGACTGACATTACAGATGGGTACAGTATCTTCTTTGTTGGGTTTCATGGGACACAGTAGCAGTTCATAGCCTGTGTGCTACCCCTCTCATATCATTTTGCACGCCTTGGTGTGCGTGGTGTATGCCTGCCTACACCCATGTCTGCTGCCTGTGTCCTGCTGTTGTGTATGTGACACTTGCTCTGTTGGGTTACCTCTGTACCTACGTCAGTCAGCATGACACCTATCCTTCTTATGCAGAGGGGGTCTGCCATGGCCAGCTGTGTCCTGTTGTACAGCATGTAGTATGCTTCTTGTCCTTCATTTCTTTCCATATCCATACATCCTACCTGTCATCTGCATGTTGTATGCCACTACATCACCTACCCTACATTAACATACTGACATTCTGCTTTACTGCCAGCAGGTGGACTGATCCTCCTGGTCTGTCATGTCTGGGTGGTAGGCAGCCCCTGTTGAGTGCTTGCTCCCCCCCAGTGTGGGTCAACTTCAGCATAGGTTTACCCTTGTCACATTCCCACCCCCTCTCAACACCCTCCACCATGCCCTCCTCTACCAGGCTCCCAGGAAATGATTTCCATTGCTCCACCACCCTGTCAGTGATATACTGTGTGCTGCACTCCACCCTGTAATATCCCACCTCCAGCTTCCACTCATGCCCCCTGGTTGTGCCCCCGACTGTGGTCTGTACATCTCTTTGTCTCCACTGTTGTGTTTCCTTGTTGTATCATTTGTTACCCATATCATGTCCACCTTGTCTCTCCTCTCCTGCAGCGTATTCAGCCCACACTGTTGTGGCCTATCCACTTAGGTCCTCACTTCCATGCCCATAAACATTCTGGTTGCCCTCCCCTGGACCCTCTCCAGCAGTGCTGCTTGCCTCGTGTGGTGTGGTCTCCTGCACTGCACACAGTACTCAAGCTGCAGCCTGCCCAAGCCATTCTACAGAGGGTGGTTCACCTCCCTCCTCCTGGACATACTCCACCTAGCCATGTGACCCAGACTCCTGTGTGCTTTTGACACAGTTCCTCTGTACATTTCCATGTTGTCCATTGTGGCCTGTTCCGCTGCCCCAGTTCTATTTCACTTGTGGCTTGCAGTGTGCTCCCCCCAGGTGTGAGCATGGCCTGGGTCTCTGACCCCACATGCTGCACCCTACACATCCCTGGGTTTACACCTCAATTCCAGACTCCTTGTCCAACCCTCCAGGGTCTCCAGGTCCCTCTGTATGGTCTCACTACATCCCCATCTGGCAGGGCTCCCAATTTGGGGTCATCTTCATATCGGCTCATCCTGCCCCTGCCCCCCTCCCCCTGACCATGCATTGTTCAGACACGATTGACAATGACTGTGCTACTCTGGTACTGAACTTTCTATCTGCTTTTCTGGGTGACACATGTCTGTTGCATTGGTCCAGCTTGTCTGCTATCCTGGAGCACATCTTATTTCAGTGGGGACTTGATCACATTTCACTTCATACACTGTGGTCATCCTCCTCAACAGTGATTACCTTGTGGCTACAACTACATGGGCATTGCTGTACAATTGGTGTGTAACAGTTTGACTTACCAGTCTGTTGGCTTGACCATCTTATTTGGGACAGCTTCTCCTTGGCCCTTCATTTTATGTCATCATGCTTCTTTTTTAGGGCCTTTACATCCCTGTTTGATGTACCCACTGCATTCACTTTCTTGTGGATATTGTCCCATATGTCAGCCTTGGCAGCTTTTGGTGTGGACCTGCTATGGAGCACATCATAGTTGGCATCAACCTCATGCACCAGCACCTCCTCCTCCTCTCATGCTGTCCAGTTTGCTGCCCTCATGCCTCTGCTTCCTGTGCCACTTGCTGTTTGGTCCTCCTGGCTGCTGGCCCTGCTGATGTGGTGCCACTGGCTGTAGCAGTTTACTTTGTTGCTGCTGTGTCTGATGGAGCTGTTGTTGCAGCTGAGGCAGGTTTTGATGTTGTTGTTGCCCCTGCTGTGCATACAATACTGCCTGTTCTGCATAGGCTAGCTGCTGTGTTGGCACCTGTGGCTGTGGGATGTATGGCAGTTGGTATTGTGCCTGTTGCATTCTGAACACACCTAGCTGTTGTTGGTGTTCACACCTGTACTGCTGCTTCCATCTCTGTGCTGTGGGCTGTCCTACATTCTCCATTCCTGGTTACTGTTGCATTTGTTGCTGTTCTGCTGCTCCTCCATGTTGTTGCATGTACTGGTAGGCACGCTGCTGCTATTCAGCTCCCTGCTGTGTGGCATGCTGCTGGCTTCTCTCTGGCTGCTGGTTTGGATTCATCCTTATTGTTCAACTGCTTGTCCTCCTTTGATCCTCAGGGTGTGACCTGTGTACCTCCCTGAGGATCTTTTTATGTGCTCCCGCAGCTGCATCTCTGCACATGTGCATTTTCCACATGTGCGGAATGCTGAAAGTGGGCTTCCTTGTGGAATTCCATATGTGCGCCTCATGCCTTTGTGTATATCCTGCTGCTGCGGTTGCATAGTGCTGCATGCTTTTTCCCCTGCAGCTGTGTTTTTTTTTTACTTCTTTGAGAATCCTGCCCCTGGTGTGGGAATGCCCCCCCACACACACACACCTTTTCTGTTATTTTATGGAGGGTACCAATTAACTAAAACAGATCAAAATACAATAAAGGAAATGTAAATCTGTCATGGAATGTACCTAATATAATAATCAGCCTGCAAAAAACAGTACTATTTTAAAGCAGTATGCATTGCAGGGGCTATATATTTATGATTTTTTTTTATTTAATGTTTCCTAGATGATATAAATTTTAAGCCTCTAGAAGTATTTTCAAAGCATGCAAGAGGCCACCACACACATTCAATGTTATCCAGACAGAAAGAGAGTCTTCCTGACCAGACACGACTTCTGCTTCCTCCATTGCCTGCACCCCCAACAGCAAACAAAAGGAATGAGGGCTGTTTGAAAATTTGTTCAGCCCTACCTTGAGAATCTTTATGGACAGACCAACCACCACCCACAAACAGAAGTGAAAAAGGTGAACACCTTTGCCATATAGGTATTGGTGGCAAGCATTGCTGCAAACATAACAATAAGCAAACAGAAACACCTGTAACATTAACCAGTGCCCCTGAGAATGTATTTGCAGAGCTGCCACACATTAAATCACCTGCTGTGTGTGTGTGAGGAAAGCTAACCCTGTAATTACACCTGCAATTTTTACACCCCAAAAAGTGTCACCACATGAGCAAAACTCAACTGGCGGTGCCCTTGTATATACATATAGTTATAATTTAGATTCTTTTTGCATACCTGTGGTGGTTTCTTCACATGTGACGCTGCCCCCTGATTGCAAACTAACATTTGACATTTGTAATAACACAGTTAAGGGGTCAGCTTCACAAAAACAAAATCATCATAATACAAGATTTAAAACTGTACATATACATTTTGGCAGTTGTTTAAATACCAGAAATGGTGAGCACTAGAAAACTAATTAAAAAATTAGCCTTTAGTGGTGCAAACATTTCTACTATACAAAATAACTGTGACAAAATGATTGATAAAATTATACAATGTGGGCGGGTCATTAGAAACATTAGATGTAATATAGTGAATCAGTATATTATGTGTAGAATTAGAAAGGCTAAAAAAATATTGGTGACCCATAACAAAATGCAGCAGCATCAGGCATCCCTGCAAAAACACAGTGCACCACCTCAGAACAATATGGTATCTGGGTCTGCGACACCATGCTGTGTGTGTGTGATTGTTACGCAAGTTCTCCATTTCAAAAATCTCCTGAGAGTCAAAGTAGTGAGTGTGAAACTGAGTATTGTATGTGTGAACAATGTGGGTGGGGGTAATGTGATAATTCTCATGTGCACACAGATTTGACAGACAGTGAATATAGTCCTGCACAAAATAGCACCCCTGAAGACATACAGATGGAGGCAGTGCCACAAGAAGCCACAAAGTAGACATTTGTAGTCAGGAGGGTCAGCAGTTAATGGAAGAGGGTCTAGCAGAACCTGTCTATTTAGAATTAATAAAGGAATATGAAGTACCCAGAAATAATTTTAATGGTGTTGAGTATCACCAACAGTTTCGTTTTGCCAATCTAGACAGTATAACATCCATAGATCAATACTATTCTGCCATCCATACAGCTGTGCAGCAGTTGTTGGACAGAATTAGGCCTAATTTAGGTAGTAATCATTCTGTACAGCTACACTTGGATGGTGATAGTTTAAATGACCCTGTGTTTTCATTACATAGAAATGCCCAAGAGTTAAATGCTGATGAATTTTTAGAGCATATTGCAAATTTATTAAACAGCAAGATAGAGTTGTGTGCCAATGAAACATAACTGCTGGTGGTCACTGTTGTGAAAAATGTGCATGGGGGAGTTTCCAGAGATGTTAGAAGTGTTTTATCTAGCCATACTGTAGAGCATAAAGCAAGGCATTTAGTTAATTTGGTGAATCAAAATAATGTATTATGCTTTTCCAGGAGTGTAGTGGCTTTGCTATCCCCTCAACTAGTTGACCAACAGATATTAGCAAAAGCTAGAGATTTACAGAGAGGGGTAGGGCTGTCAGAACAAATAATGGTAGGTTTGAGCCATATTCATCTATCTGAGATAGAGCTAGATGTGACCATCTTTGTTGTTTTATGAACAAAGCTGGTGCATGGCAGAGGTTGCTTGTATCTCCTAATAAATGGGCAAAATCTGTATTTATTCATTTACATGAAAACCATTACTATGGTATTAAAAACCTCAAAGGCTTTTTTTGAGCCAGAGAGCTATGTGAGCATTGCAACTTCCTTTTCGCACACAAAGGTTCACACACATGCTCTAACATGTGATATGCATGCAGATCATTTGGTTGTAGTAAAGTACAAAGTGAGGTGGTACAGTGCCCTGATTGTCGTAAATACTGTAGCTCCACAGCCTGCTACAGATGGCATGAACTGGCATACCTCGATTGTCATTTATCTAAATTGTGCGCATCATGTGGAAATCTCATGGTGAGAATCATATTTGTTTTAAGCCAATTTGCCATAATTGTCTTACAGCTGTACACCCTTTTGAAACTCACTTATGCTACATCCAGCCCTTAAAGTCGTCACCTTGTTCAGCTAGTTTTATATATATTATGATTTTGAATGCATGCAAGATGTCAGCCCAGGTGACTCTAGACATATTCCAAATTATATCTTTGCCCTTGAAAGAGGTTGAAAGTGGGAGTTTGAAGGCACTGACTGTGTTGCTCAATTTGTAAAAAAGTTTATCCAAAAAGGGTTTCAGGAGTACACGTTCATAGCTTACAATTCACAGGGGTGTGATGGCCACTTCATTTTAAACCAGCTTGTAAAAGAAACAATGGAAGTGGAGTTATTGACTCAGAGAAGTAAATTGATGTCCATAACTATAAAATGGCTAAATATACGATTTGTAGACAGCTTAAATTTCCTTCCAAAGAGGCTTGCAGCAATGCCATGGGCTATGGGTTTTGAGGTAGTAAAAGGCTACTTTCCATACTTTTTTAACAAACTGGAAAATCAGAATTAAGTAGGTCCTATGCTGCAACACAAAGATTATGGTGTAGACTACATGGTGGCTGATGGAAAAAAAAAAAGGTTTTGGAGTGATATGAAATGCATAAAGATGATGTATTTGACTTTAAAAAGGAATTATATCATTACTGTAAGTCAGATGTGGAGATTCCAAAGCAGACCTGTGAAATGTTTCAAGATGGTGCTGAGCAAATGTTTCAATTGACCCCTTTCAGTATATCTCTATAGCATCAGTTTGCATGGCCATGTTTCGGCTTAAATCTTTAGAGTCAGACACCATAGGGATTATACCCACTGACAACTATCACAACCAGTGCAAGTGTTACTCCACACCGGCCATACAGTGATTGATGTACATCAGTAAACAAGAAAACATTTCCATACAGCATGCAATAAATGGTGGGGAAGTACAGGTAGGCCCTTATTTTTTTGATGGTTATTCTGTAATAGACAGTGTCCCCACAGCCTTTGAGTTTTTAGGTTGCTTTTATCATGGTTGCCAGGTGTGTTACTTTGAAGACCTGTTGAACCCGGTGCTTAACATAACCTTCAGACATTTATATTACCTAACCATAAAGAAATTAAACTAGCTCAGACATGAAAAAGGTATGCATGTTAGGGTTATGTGGGAGCACGAATGGAAGCCATTGGTGTGTGACAATCCACAGGTGCATGCTTTTTTGAAAGCAATCCACTTTCCAGAGCTGATGGACACCCTGAATCACCTTATGGGGGATGCACAAATGCACTGTGTTTATATTACCATGCGCAGCCTGATGAGAAAATTCATTATTATGATTTTACCAGTTTGCATCCCTATGTGAACAAGATGAAGACATACCCCATAGGGCACCTAGTGGTCATATATGAAAATTTTATGGATCTCAGACATTATTTGGGACTTATTAAAGCTAAAGTGTATCCACCCTGTGGCCTCTTTTTACTTGTACTGCCCAGCAGGATAAGTGGAAAGCTGATGTTTACACTGTCACACATGTACCGAGACAGCACAGCAGTCACAGCCTTGTACCCATTTAGATGATCAGTGATCTCTGAAGGGTACATGGTGTTCTGGGGAATTAAATCTGGCTTTAGAGAGGGGTACAAGGTGGCAGAGGTGTATGAAGTATGGCACTATCCAAGGAAATCTGACAGTCTTTTCACAGAGTATATTATATTAAATTACACCTAAAGGGGAAACAGGAAGCTTCAGGGTATCCAACTTGGTGTACTACTGATGTAGAACATAAAGCATATATCAATCGGTATTATGCTAAGGAGGGTGTTGTTTTAGAGTCAGTAAATATAGCATACAGCCCTGCACAAAGACAGATTTCAAAGCTGTGTTTTGAATTCATTGTGAGGAAAATTTGGTCAGCAACCCAATTTGATGAACACTGCCATTGTTAAGGATGCTGAAGATCTCTTTCAGTATCTTTTCACAGATCACTACCACATATCTGGTCTGTATTTTATCAATGATGATACAGCATCAGCATGCTGGAAATACGCTGAAAAACACTATGCTAATGCTATGAGCATTAATGTTGTTATAACGGCCTTTACCACAACCTATGCCAGACTTAAACTGTACAGTTCACTTGAAAGCCTACAGGGCCTCTGTCTGTACCATGACACAGACTCTGTCATATTTGTTAGCAGGCCAGGTGATTGGGATCCACCACTGGGTAACTATTTGGGTGATCTGACCAGAGAACTACCACCTGATGAACACATTGTGGAGTTTGTGTCAGGTGGTCCTAAAACCTATGGTTACAAACTGACCAATGGCAAAATTTGTATGAAGTGTAAAGCAATTGTGCTTCATGTGACAAATAATGAAAAGGTTAATTACAGCTGTCTCAAATCACTAGTTGACCATTTTGTCAAGGACGGGGGTGAGAATAAAGGTGTTGGGGTACAGTCAGTCAATATAAGATTGAAAAAAATTGTGCAGAACAAAAAAAAGCATCACTATTGAAAGCAAGCCAGGAAAAAAAAACTTTCAGGGTTGTATACAACAAAAGGGTTTTAACTAAGGATTTTAAAACACTGCCTTATGGCTTCTAACCATGGTATGACTTTGATTTTGCTGTCACATTGTAAAAAATAGACAGTCTGATGTACAAATGGTTGTGTTTTATTGTCTCCTTACAATAAGAACATTTAGTAATTTTACGCTATAAAAGCAAACTACATTTGTTAGCTATAACATACAACAGGCTTTATTTCTATATCTACCAGCAGTAATAGTGCTGGTTATAATCATAACATGAAATTACTGACTGTGGACATAAAGAAAAAGAAGGCTTTAACCTTTTAACAATTCTCCATTTATTGACAAATGCATAAATTTTTCGATCATTTGAAATTAAATTATCAGAATACAACCTAACTACATCATTAAAGGTTACACTTTTGCACCTATGATGAAGGGAAAATACATAATGTTGGCCACAGGTCATAGATGTTATATCTTGAACCTGTTTAGGGTTAAACAGTGTTTCTGCCACATTCCTCCATAAAAAATTAACAACTGCTGGTGGAAAAAATGTGAAGTCTTGAGAAAAGCCACAAGAGTCAAAAACTCCCCAGTAGTATGGTCAGGAAGATAAATAGCTAACCATTATTCACCAGGCATAGACTGGGATGTGTATTCACCACTAAAGAAGCTGGCACACAAGTTAGTCTCTCTGAAGGTAGTTGATCACTTGCAAAATCCCCCCCAAAACTGTCTCTGGTAAAAGAGTCTGCCTGGAGAAATGTATCCAGTTGTTGAGTGTTCATATTTAATTGAAGTCAAACACAACGTTTCATCTTTGATTAATTTCTACCACATTCTCAAAGAGAGCATACACCAACATATTCACAGTAGGTGGTCAGCAAAAACATATTTCAGCTCTCAAATTGCCAGAGCAGATTAGTGAATAATGGTCACCACAACCTTGGTTAGGGCTTAGGTCAAAAGCAAATAATGTGTACCCCTGACAAAAACCTACACGGTCTATCAGCAATGGACTATCTTTCATATGTGTTCCACTAGTGTGGACCAAGTTGATATATTCTCTGACAACATTACCATTTGTAAAGTTAGGTTGCAGTGATTTAGCAGGAACTTGTCCACCATCCACATACAGGGCTATAAAATTAATGTTAAAATATTTAAAAATGAATGGATTTTTATTGTATACACCACTGAAAGCATCATTATCAACAAACACTATCACCAACAATTTTGGTATCTGCCTCAGACACAGATTATCCTGGTTACACACACAGCTGCCCCCAGATATACTAAACACTTTCATGCTAACATGATCAATAGGGTACTTTGCATTAACAGCTTATAAAGCCTGAGCATGGCCAATATGTACAGCTGGTGACATTTATACCCTTTTTACATAAATAGATGCAGATTTAATTTGTAGTTTATAATCTTCATCTGCATCACCACTAATTAAACAAAATGTGTTCTTGTTACAAGTAAGTTTAATTTGAACATCCACGCCATTCAGGAGCAGCTTTTCCTAGAAGAAGAGGTCTGCATGAATTGGTCCAAGCAGTTCTACACTGCTATTCTCTGCTGTAAAAGTTGCATGCTTTTTAAAACCCTCATTGGAACCATTAAGAGTGGTGCTCTCATGTTGCCCTGGTGTGTCCTTATAAAATAATCCAGATGAAAATTGTGTAGACAGGGTGTCATTGCTGTAATTTAGCAGTGACTCAATGATTGCTCTGTAGGGGTAGCAGTTATTACCCTGGCTAATCAGCCAGTCACCCACCACTATATTCACCTGGCTAAAGATGGTTGCCAGGGAGTAGTTAATTACACTTACTCTAGCTACATCATCAATGTTGCTACCATCAGCCTTTGTGATCTTGCACAAAAGGTATAACAAGGTGTTGTTTAGGTCGATGTAATCTTCACCATTACCCGCCACATAAAATTCCAAGGGTGCATTATCACTTACAGCTGACAAGGGTGGGATTTCAACATACAGGTTTTTCTCTATACTGGTTTGGGTTGGTGATAACATGAAAAGGTTTAATTCTGACTTTCCACGTTCTTGAGACATGCAGTGTACCAGTGCCATGACTTAAAATAAGTCTCTTTGACTGTTAGTTTTAAGAGGTTTTCTCTCCTTTCACTTACATTTCACAACTGTTCTTTTCTTTTGAACAGGCCACCTTTTAATAACACTTTCACTGGCCCCCGGTAGGACCATTCTCCTCTTCTTATTGGGCCTCTTGTAAACAACCATTCCTGACCCTTCTTGCTGTTTGTCCTGGATCTGGAGTTATGAAGGAAATCATGTTTCCCATGACATCTTTTACAATATTTTTAGCAGCTGTTTAAGGTGTGGTTTTACTGTCTGGAAGCCTTTTTGTAATAGTGGTACAACTTTTCTAAATAAAGTTCTAAATATACCACCTAGACCAGTACCATACATAACAGGGGCACCGTGAAAACCAGATAAGCCATGACTGGCTTGTGCTTTATAATAGACTACATAAAGGTTTGGTCACTGTACAACTTCTGTGACATGGTTGTCATTCAGAAGGCTCCTTTAACAGCTCAGAAATGAAGGTTCACAATCACCTTGCCAAACAAGAATAACACATTTTTGTCTTGATCATTCTTTATCACAACAGTTACAGTATCAAACTTTTGTTTGTTGATTGGAATATAATCCAGCTTATCATAGCAGATGGTTATGATTGCATTATTCTTACCAGATAGTTCCACACACCGGAGTAGGGGCACGTGACTATCACCAACTCTTTGGTGTTCAACAATGTCTGTATACACACACAGTGTGTAAAAAAACCCATTGATGTCAGCATAATATGGTCCTGTGTTTGCTTTTAGTTGTGGTATACCATGTGGTACCCCCAAAATACGAGCCAGATTATGGTGAGCAATAAATGCTCCACCACTAATGTTGTTGAATTTTGTTTTCCATTCCTGACTGTCATATTCTACAAACATGTCTAGTTGTACCTGTTCCAGGGCCTCATTGATGGCTGCCGTGACATCACCAACATTGTGATAGTAACCTCTGGTAATTGATAATGCTAGTAATGGCTTAGAAGTTTCACCTGCTTGAAATCTCCCATCTTGTTGTATAATATTGTCCCAAGTCCTTGGGTATTGTATTTATGACAAACCAACTTCCCACACCCCTACTAAATTGCTAGGTTTCTCCAGTTTCACAGTATATTCTGAAATAGTATTTTGGAAAAAAACATTTCAAAAGATGCATCACTGGGCAATGTAACGTAAAACCCATTCCCAGACATTGTTTTACCAATAATGTCTTCTCTCAACTGATGTCATGCAAAACATGGGAGCACCCTTATAATTTTACATTTTTCAGCTGTTTGGATTCTACCCAGCTGTTAAATTTTGATGGCCAGTCTAGCCATTTTACTAAAACCAGTTTTTTTTCCCCTTGTCTTTTCTGTGACACTATTTTTTCAACCCTATATACACAGTTTGCAGTGTCTTTGACTTTTACCAGTTCTTGCTCATAAAAAGCACCTCTTATTTCTTCTCCATCATCATCTTTTCATTTGTAAGTGGGTACAGGCTTAGGTATACATTCAGAAATAATAAATATCTCGATTGTAAAGTTTTTCTCATAACCTTTTTCAAATGTTTTCTTAACTCTAGAAACCTGCACATGATCACCCATGTGAAATTTTAAAGGTCCTTTTCACTCTGAGTGTAAGATCACCATATAGAATTTTCCAGACATGTAAAGAATTGACCACTGTCACATCATTGGGCCTCATTTTGATGAACCAGTGATAGCTCTGATTATAGGCCATTGTTAAAGCTTATGAACATACAAACATACAAAATTTGCCAGCGGATAAAGGCCTAGAGGTCTATCAAGTCTGCTTGAATGTGCAGCTAGCACCCCTTATTCTGCAGCTGCCCCTCCCTTCCACCCTTCCCCTTCATTAACCCTCCCCCTTGTCCTGTCCCATCCTTGTTTGAAGCAGTCCAATGTTCTACTGTATACCACTTCTGCAGGTAATGCATTCCACCCAGCCACCACCCTCTCTGTAAAAAAGTGTCTCCTCATCTCCCTCCCGAACCTTCCTTGCTCCAGTCTCATATCATGGCCCCTGGTGGCCCTCCCTTCCCTTACTTTGAACAGCCCCTCTTTACCTGTCTTGTTTATTCCTTTCATGTATTTAAAGGTTTCAATCATGTCACCCCTGTCTCTCCTCTCCTCTCCTCCAGTGAGTACATGTTCAACTCCTTCAACCTCCTCTCATATGATAAGTCCCCTAGCCCCATGATCATCTTTGTCGCCCTGCGCTACACCCCCTCCAGTAACTTAATGTCCCTTTTCAGATATGGACACCAGTACTGCATGCAGTACTCCAGATGTGGTCTAACTAATGACCTATACAGTGGCAGAATCACCTCCTCCCTCCTCGAGGATATACCCCTTGCAATACAACCCAGCATTTTGTTGGCCTTTGCAGCTGCCTTCCAACATTGTGCCAAGTTGTTCATTGACCCTGTAATGAGCACACCCAGACCCTTCTCCTCCTCTGTCTAGGCTAGCTGCACTCCCCCTAGCTAGTAACTCCTCCTTGGGTTCTTCATCCCAAAATGCAGCACCTTGCACTTTTTGGCATTAAACCCCAGTTGCCCAATGTCTGACCAGGTTTCAAGCTTGGCCAAGCTTGTAATACATCTATATACTTATATGTGTTAAATGCTGTAAAATATCTCCACATTTTTGTTTTTAATGTACAGTTAAATCTTTCCACAATACAAGCCTTAATATCATTTGATGTCGTAAAATGGTGTATGTTTTGTTCTTGTAAAAATAATTGAAAATTAGCATTAACAAATTCAGCCCCTTCATCTGTTTGTAATTGTTTAGGCTTGTGGCCCTCTCTGAGTACTGAGTATCATTTTAAAAGCCTCTGTCACATCGCTTCCAGATTTTTTTTTTAGCACTTTGGTCCATGCGTATTTTGATAGGACATCAATAACTGTTTGAATAAACAGGAAGCCATCATTGTCTTTAGAAAGACTAGACATACAAATCAAATCAGCCTGCCATTGTGCATCAATGTTGTTAACAACCACTCTGTTTCTAAGAAATCATTTCCTCACAGGTTTGTGCATAGTTTCGGCATCGTATAAAGGCAGCCACTGTGTTACCTGAGTGTGAGTAATTCTTTTTCCCTGTTTTGCGGCAGCACCATGTAGCTTCTGAACACCTTCTAAGCTACCAGGTGTATGAAGGTCATAATATATTTTTTTGAATAATTTCTTAACCATGACTGCTGTTTAGTAATACGGCCGGGACACAGGTGTTTTTTTCAGATGTGAAAATTTTATTATGAAAGACCACACAATGTATACATTTAATTATATAACAACACAAAGCATGGGTTAGCCATTGTGATAAATTGATGTTATACTGCGTTATAAATATTAAAAAAAAAAAGAAAAAAAGCCAGGCCTTGTTTTGCTGTGTAACAAGAAAATTGGATATAAATTCAATTACATGGCTAACATCTTCCTGTCTTTGACATTTTTTTTTGAAGTCTGTTTATTAAAGTTTTCATCAGACATCAACAAGAAAAAAGGACAAAATACACATTACCTTTGATACAGGACGGATAAACAAAATACAAATAGACAGACAAGAAGATGAAAAGGAAAAAGAATAAGAACAGTACAATACAATACAATACACCTGGTTATTTCATTTACATACCACATTAATTCCATTTGTGTTGTTACACTGTTATAATATCATGACCGAGTGTATGGACTTATTCCCGAAATCCTGTATGTCCCCTAGCCCCCCACATCCCTCATGTATCTTCACCTAACTAATAGCAGAGAGTGTCCCCCATGCCTCGTCCTGACTGAATACATATGAGAGGAGCCCGTATTAAGCTCAGTAGGGTACCAAGAGACACTTATTCGCACCCCTTGTCCTAACTCCACTGCGGCAACTGTATTCATTTCCCACCTTCTTCTTACACCCAAACCTAGGCATCCCATCCTGTGCGTAGCATTATATTTTCAGAGATGCTCAGCGTCACCAGGAATGGAGCCTACTCCCTCATAAACCTTTCCTCTCCTTCTCTTACTGCCCAGGTGAATCTCTCCAGGGCCAGCGACCGTAAAACCACCCTTTTCCAGTCTGCTATTGTGGGCCCATTTCCAGTCACTCAGGTGTTCTGAATGCAGTGCCTTGCCAGCACCAGCACCAGCAATACCCTTGCCCACCTGGGCAAAATTTTCCACTCCTCCTCCCCGACTTTCCTTTCCATCCCGAACAGACACACCAGAGGATCCTGGGATAACCGACCCCCAATCCCCTTGTTTACCTCCTGCACTACCTTCTCCCAAAACTTAACCAAGACTGGGCATGTCCAGAAACAACGATAGATGGTACCCAGACCTTCAACACATCTCTTGCAATTCAGGGATACCCCAGGGTGCATCCGGTGCACAGCAACTGGTGGCCAAAAAGCTCTGTGCAGAAATTTAAAAAAAGCCTCTTTGAATTTATTGCATACCATAATACCCTCGGGCATCCCCAGTATCATTTCCCAAATAGCGTCAGATCCCTAGATCCCTTTCCCAAAGGGCTTTTGTGGGACCTGTTAAATCTGGCAGATTCAGCCTATCCTGTCTAGCAGCCTTACCAATAAATCCTTTTGGATCTTTCCTGGCCTGGCTTAGTAGCTGCTCTAACTTATTTGGACTCAGCCCCATATTCCCCCCTTACTCAGCCCTCTGACATATGCTGTAACTTGAAAATATCTAAATAGATGTGAGGCCCCTAAGTTTATCCCCCTACTAATCTTATTAAACTCGATCAATTCCCCTTTCTCCAGCAAGGTTCCCCCATATACCACACCCCTTTTTTCCCAATCCAGGAACCCTCTGTCCTCCATACCCGGTATAAAGAAAGGATTCCCTGCAATCGGGAGCAGGATTGTTTCTCTCCGAGACGATCCCTTTCACCTCCAGGAATGACGCCAGGCCTCCAATGTCTCCCGCACCAATGGATTAACCTTCCCCATTCTCCTGTACGCCTGTAGCCCCTTACTATGTAAATACGCTGACAATCTCCTGGGAACCCCCTCTTGTTCTAATCCCACCCAACTAGCCACCTCCGGCTTTTGGATCAAATCCATTACACTCCTAAGCTGTACCGATCTATAATAAGCCCCCAGGTCTGGGAAATTAAGCCCACCTCTAGATCTATCTGTCTTAAGTCTTGCTAGGCTTATCCTGGGTTTTCTTCCCTGCCATATGAATTCGACAAACCCCTTCTCCAACCTTTTAACATCCCTCTGTATAAGTCTCACCTGCAGCATTTGCATCGGGTATAAGATATGGGTAGATGCAGCCACTGCTTCAAATCCACAAGAATCCCTTTAATTAATGGATGATAGTTTAACCTGTACAGGTCTTCCCACCTTCTCCCCACATGTAACCCTAAATATTTAAAGTCTGACTTAACCACGCTGAAACCTCTCTGCTGCACCTCTGGGCTGATATCTGGAATTCCCATTATTTCTGACTTCTTCACATTTATCTTATACCCAGAGAAGTCAGCAAATTTTCCAATAATATCCATCAGGTGTCTCACGGAGTCCCCATGTCCCTAAAAAGAAGCATATCATGGTGATAGAGGTTTCACTTTATGCTCCTCCCTTCCCCATCCCTCACTCCCACCATGCCCTCATGCCGGCGTATCGCTAACGCTAGGGGTTCGATTGCCAGGGCAAACAATAAAGTCGAAAGCGGGCACCCTTGCCAAGTCTGTCTCTCTAGTTCAACCTTTTCAGATAAACACCCATTCACCATTACCCGTGTACTGAGCTTTCTGTACATGGATTTAACCCATCCTATATATGTATCCCCCAAGCCAAACTGGTCCATCACCTCGAAGAGGTAGTCCCACTCCACCCTATCGAATGCCTTTTTAGCATCCATAGAAAGTATCCCCATCCCGGTTCCCATCTGCCCCGCCCTCCAAATAATATTCAACAACCTCTGTACATTGTGATAGGACTGCCGTCCCTTAATGAACCTGGCCTGGTCTGGGTTGATCACATCCGGCAAACAGTCCTCTAACGTCATGGCTAATACTTTAGCCAAAATCTTCATATCCACATTGTGGAGGGATATCGGGCGGTAATCTGAGCACTCCAGCCCCTCTTGTCCACCCTTACGGATCAAACAAATATTAGCCTCGTAACATGAGTCAGGCAGTGTTTTCATCTGCTTCTCCTTTCCTCTCTCGAAGACTTCCTTCAGTACATCTGCCACTGACCCCCCCAGGATCCTATAGTACTCAACGGGGAATCCATCTGGTCCAGATACCTTCCCTTCCTGTAGTTTCTGTATGGCCCTTAATATTTCCTTTCGTGATATAGACTGATTTAAACTCTCCTTCTGTTCCTCTGTAATCCTCGGTATGGGTAATCCATCCAAAAACTCCCGAATGTCTCTTATCTGGCCAACTTGCTCTGCCCTATATAATTTCCTATAGAACTCCGCAAAGCACTCAGCTATGTCTTTTGGCCTTATCCTAACTTGCCCCGCCTCTCCCTTAATTTGTGAGATCCTGGTTGGGCCTCTTTCATCAGCCTTACCAGCATATGGCTGGGTTTATTTCCCCATTCAAAGACACGCCTCTGACAGCCAAACCACGCCTTCCCTGCTTCTTCCCTCAGTAGGGAGTTTAAAGCTTCCCTCGCTGTTGCCAGCAGCTTCAAAGCTTCCCCGTCCCCTCCTCCTGCCCTCTTTTCCAACTCCTTCACCTGTCTTTCCAATTCTACCCTCTTATTCGTTCATTGCTTCTTCAATTTACCAACATAAGCCATGATGATCCCTCTCATAAAGGCTTTGCCCGCCTCCCAAAGGATGTCCTTAGAGACCTCCTCCGTATTATTCATCTCTACATAAAACTTCCATTGCTCCCTTAGGTGTTCCTTAAATGCCTGGTCTTTAACCAGATACACTGGGAACCTCCAGGTTGATGAACCTCTCTCCCCACCTCTTCCCACGAGTCTCAGCACCACCATAGCATGATATGATATAAATATGGGGCTGTGGCTTATTTTCCTTATCCTTTCCAACCAACTCCTAGGGAGAAACATATAGTCCAGTCGGGACCATGTTTTATGAGGGTTGGAATAGAAGGTATACTCCCGCTCAGTGGGGTTGATGGCCCTCCAGCTGTCCACTATGTCCAAATCTGCTATGCCTACTTGCCATTGTCCCATGGCCTCCGTTACCTATTCTTTCCCCTCCGAATGGTCCATTCTCACATCCATTACCCAGTTGAAATCCCCCCCAATATGAGACCAGGAAATTGTTCCTTAGCAAGCAAGCCAAGTAAAGAGGAGTAAAAATCTGGGTCATATACGGCCTGTGCATATATGCATCCAAGCATAATTATTTCGCCTTGCCACCCTCCAGTAACAAAAACATACCTACCTTCCCTGGGGTCTCTGATTATCCTCTTCACTTGAAACGTTAGTTTCTTATGCAGAAGTATAGCCACCCCCCTTTTGTGAGATGACTAGGAGGCTGCAATACACTTCCCCATCCAGCTCTGCACCAGCTTGGCTTGCTCCAGGTCAGTCAGGTGTGTCTCCTGCAGCAAGGCCACCTGTGCCCCTTTACGCCTCAGTGCAGTCATAAACGCAGTCCTTTTCACTGGGCTTGCTATGCCTTTTACATTCCACAATACCACATTTAAATTGATTAGATCACTCATTTTATCTCAAAACACTCTACATTTCGATGAAAATACCCATTTATCTTGATATAGCAGTCCTCTATGGTGTCATATGTTCCATCGGTACACCAACATTTTTCCCTTTGAGTACCCCACACTCGGCCATCCCTCCTTGAGTGTAACCAGGTTACTATCCTACTAACAGATACTACATGAGATCTATCCATTTTAACATTCAATAACAATAACAGTAACAACAGCCCCCCCCACATCTTTCCCTGCTCTCCTCCCCTCTCCCCCTTCCCCACCTTTTGATTAATTCTCCTTATCCACCCCCCTACTATTACACTAATTGCTATTATAGCACAAGTGCATGCTAGAAAAAACACAGAACAGTCAACAATCACCATTCTCCTTCACAACTGAGATGCGTGTCCCACCCCCCACCAGGCAACCATTTCCCCCTTCCAGAGCTTCACTATACCTGTAGTCTCCACCATACTCTGACTCGGGCCCGAGTCCCCCCTCCCTATCCTAGCCATACCTTTATTCTAATTATCTCCTTCCCCTCTTCCATGCCCCTGACTCTCTTCCTATCGCCACCTGCGACTCCTATCTTTACCCCCTCTCCCCTCCTACCCCTTCCCCACCATCTCCTTTCTTGCTCTTTCTCTTTATACTAACCCATCCCTTTAATCCCACTCATTATATCCCTACCCATCCCTCCCATCCTCATTTATAAATCCCTTGGTTCAAAAGTACCGAAAAAAACTAAGACCTACTCCCTTCCAGTGCGGGAGTGGGGGGACCCCCTACCTTCACACACCTCCCACCAGTCCAGCCTGAAGTAGGCCTACATAAGGAGATCCGGTCCTTCCTCCCTCAAATTGAACCTCTGTCCTCCCTTAATCTTCCACAGTCCGACCAGAAAAAAAAATTCCTAAGGAAGGATCAGACCCTCCTCCCCTTGGTTGAACTCCGATACCCCCTTGACCACCCCACCAGCCCATCCCTTCCCATACACCTACCCCCCTTTAATACTCTTCATCCTCCCTCCCCTTCTATCGGACCCTTCCCCATTTCGTAACACTTGTCTAGCAGCAACAGGAATCCTTTTTCACAAGGCCAAAATCAAATGGATGACTTCTTGAGATAGGAAGGGTGCGGGGGGCTAGGCTGTGCCATTATATATCACACACAAAGCCCTTCCACGCTCCTACCTTACAGGCCACCACATTCTTCTGCACCTCTACTGTTCACAGACCGCTGGGTGGCCATCAGTCCTCCAGCATTCGGCCCAGCAGGCAAGGATCCATCATGCATCTCAGCTCGTTCCCCATGCCATTTAGTCCATGCCAATCCAGGCCTCCATGACTCCCAGCAGGCCCGCCACACAAGTCTACTTCTTAGTAACCCAGTGCAACGGCGCCAGCCGAAGTAATCCAAGCAAAAAAAACTCCAGTAGCATTAGAGAAAAAAAAACACATTAACAATAAACAACGCCACTTTATGGTTGAGTCAGCAAATAACCCTCTCGATCATCTTCCCATCTCAAAAACTTTCCTTGGTGATCCTTCAGCTCACTTTCCTTTTCAAACCCTTAATGAACTCTTCTGCTTTCTCAATATCCCAAAACGAGTAGGTTGCCCCTTCATGTTTGATTTGCAGTGTCGCAGGATAAGTCAAGAAGCATTCAATCTTTAGGTTTCTAAGCTGAGTCATCACTCCATTGAACGCTTTCCTCCTTTTAAGCAGCCTAGCTGAATAATCTTGTGACAAATACAGCTTGTGATCTTCATAGCTCAGCGAGCCCCAGGATCTATATGCCTTCAATATTGTTTCCCGGTCCTGAAAACTGTGAAACCGCATAATGATCTGCCGTGGGGGCTGACCCGCGGGGGTCAGGGCACTACCACCCGATGGGTCCGTTCCAATTTAACACTGCCATTTTTAAACTTCAGTCCCAGTAACTCAGGAAGCACCTTACCACAGAAGCTTAAGGCATTGCTCCCCTCCAGACCCTCAGGGAGCCCTCTGAGGCACAAATTCAGCCTACGATGGTAGTTTTCTTGATAGTCGTAGGCCTCTTTAAACTCCTCCAGTTCCCTCTGCAAAGTACGAACTTGCTCAGGGACCATCAGCACCTCGTCCTCCAACCTGGAGATTCTCTCCTCCGCCTCTGCCAACTGAGAGCTCTGTTGTGACTGCTGTTCTAAAACCTCTTGTAATTTGCCTTTTACTTTGTCTTCTAACTTAACTAGTCATGGCTCCAAGGCTACAATCACCTGGCCAGTCAATTCCTTGCCCAAGGCCACCACTTCCGCTGCAGAGAGCGAGACTAGGCCTGAGTTCTCTCCTCCCGAGCCCGCCATTGTCTTTTTACCCGATTTGCCGGTAGAGCGCTGACTTTTAGATGGCATAGGTGTTAAAAACTCATCCATGATACTTTCGGACACCCGTTACTGCCGTTTTAGTCACTCCAGGGCAAAGAAACTCTGTACTTTAATCTTTAAATATTGATTGCCCTGGTGGAGCGAGCGGGATACATGACTTCCCAGTTAGCTGCTCATTAGCGACCCCCTGTCTTTGACATTTTAACGTATAACAACAAATATCAGCAATGTAGGTCACAGCTACCAATACTCGGCCTTAAGAAACCACATTCATGTTTTCAAATATTAGTGGTAGCACATTTTGAATAGTTTCTAACACATTATTGTTTAGGTACCTGCTCATGTTCATTATTTCACACCAGCGTACATCTTTTTTAATGTCACTCATTAAAATCTGTATAAACTGAAGTTTTTAACAGTTTGCAGGATTACATGGAGTTTGAGCAGCACAGTTTAATATTTGCGTGGTTATCAAAGTCTGTAAAAGATTTTCTATTTTCTGCTTTTCAGACATTCTTTTGTGATTTCCCCACAGGTTACCCATCTTAGCAGCTCTCACCATGCAGCACTGTGCTCCTCATCAGAATTCCCAACATCATACAAGTACATATAATATGGCACAGGGCTTCCTTTTTGCAGTGGGCTTTTAAAATATGTTTTATGACTTCCTGATGAAACCACTTCTTCAACAGCACTCTGCAGTGTTACACTCAACTGTTCATACAGTGTGTCAAGTCCCTTAGCAATACATGGCATCTCTTTAAATTCGGACAAAGTGTAATTTATAGCTTGCATTGTAGCAAAATAGGATGCTGTGCACCCGAGTTTCCATGCTGTTAATTCGACTAGTAGCTTGATCTGATGCAGGAGCAACCTCTCACAGACTTCAGGAAAAACACGATCCCAGTACCCCTCCTCTGGTTCATATAAATAGCTATGTCTTATCTGCAAGGGGCGTTCTATGGTGCATTCTTCACAGTTTATCTTCAAGTCCTGAGCCATCAAGTCTTGCAGTAGCTGTATTAGAATACCCTTTATCAGGTCCAACGTAATACTCTTTTCAGGTGACACTTGAATTGCTGTCATGGCCACATCGTACTTTTCATCAGGGCATTTTTCAACATCTGGTACTTCTTCTGGTAACACTGTTCATCCATATTAACACACTTATGATTATCATGCAAACCAAGTCTCAAGAATGATTCAATCAATTCAGTCATACCATAATCCTCTGGTGTGGCACTAGCAGATGTTGCAGAACAAAATTGGCTTGGTTAATCCATTTTTCTGTTTTCCTCAGGCAATGAAGTCACACAGGAGCAAAACATAAACCAAAATATTATGGAGGCACAGCGGTAAATGTTTTTATCAGCATCAAGTCTACTTTTAACTGCTCTGACACATCCTGGGCAAGCCTAAACATGCCAGCCTTCACTCCACCCATAGCAGTGTCACAATATTGATTTTATTTTATTTATTTTATTTTAGTCTTTGGTAACTGGGTAAGGCCCAATAGGCACAAGTGCCTGTTTTCAGGGGTGACCTGGGAGCAATGGCTAGTTAAGTGACTTGCTTAGAGTCACACAGTATACAAGTGGAGGTTGTGAGAATCAAACCCAGGTTTGGTCTGCTGGATGTACCAAGCTCTTTCACAGCTCATTACTCTAACCTCTAGGTTATACTGCCAGCCCATATATGGAGGGGAGGAGCTGTGTCATATCCAGCACACAAAGGTGAGAAAAGGGGTTGGGGTGCATCATATCCAGTGCACACGGAAAAGGCGGGATGTTGTATCATTTCCAGCACACATGGGGAGTGGAAGGGACAGGACATTGAGTAATTTCTGGTGCATACCAGAAGCGGAAGGGGCGGGACATTACATCATCTCCGGTAATCAATCATATGTCATTTCCAGCAATCAAATTTTGACAGTTAGTATAAACATATACTACTGCTGTGGACTGCTGGTGTTTCATTTGGGGTCTGCTGTGGCATTACCCCTGATTTTTGGGTTGCTCCTCCTTAGCCTTTAGTACATCCCATGGTGGTGAAATTCAACACAGGTGGTCCTGCTATGGATCTCTGTCATATGAGGTGGTTGCAGTTAGTAAGTAATTTAAAAAAATACAATTTAAGTAGTTTAAAGCAGCAAGGTGGTAAGAACTGAAAATGAAGCGTGACCTCTCTATTGCAAGGCTCTCTAGTGCACCCTGAGGTGCAGCTGCTCTGATTGAGCCTGCTGCTGTTTCCAATGTCAGGCAATGTTGAGGCAGGTATGAGAGGTGCAACTTCTCTTAACGAGCCTGCTGCTGTTTCCAAAAATTATACCCATGTTGAGCATTGCTGAGGTAGGTACAAGAGGTGCAGCTGCTGTGAGTGAACCTGGTGCTGTTTCCAAAAATTATTCCCATGGCAGGCATTGATGAGGTAGGTATGAGAGGCACAGCTGCTCTGATTAAGCCTGCTGCTGTTTTCAAATATTATACTCATTATACTCATGGTCAGCATTGATGAGGTAAGTACAAGAGGTGCAGCTGCTCTGAGTGAGGCTGCTGCTGTTTCCAAAAATGATACCATGGTTGGCATCGATCAAACTTACATAATGTAAAACTGACAATATAAAACTGATGACTGACAAAAGAAAACTCAGAGTAGTGTGGCACATGTGGCTGGCATGGTGGCAGTGGTGATGGTGATATTTGTTTTGTACACAGCCTAGTCATCATATCCAGTATCACTGTTTGTGGGCTGTTCTTCATGTTCAGGGTCAGACTCACATAATTCAGTGTTTGGGACAATTGGGAAATTGTCAGCATTCATTTTGAGAAATGTAAGCCATTCCACATTTGCAGGATTTAGCAGTGTTCTGTGGGCAGTGACTTTTCCTCCTGCTGCACTAAATATGCATTTTGAATATACGCTTGAAGGTGGACAACTGAGGTACATGATTGCAAGGTTTGTTATATCTGGCCATATTGTTCTGTTTTGCTTCCAAAAGAGTACTGGAGCTTGCTTGAGATCAATCACAGTATGGTCTGCAAAATATTCCAGGATCATTGTGCTGTGTGAAATGGTTACCAGTCTGGCAGATGAATCAGCTGCACTTTCTACACAGGCAGCTCAAAAGTGATTTGCCTTTCTGACCCTGAACATAGGATGCCTGAGAAGTAGTTGTAGATGTCCTTTCCCTCGCTGATGACATTGGTGATTGTAAAGAATTGATAGATGTGCTATTGTGTGTGCCAGAGGTTCACTATGATGGTTTGGCAGGTTTGACTGCTGTACATCACTTACAGTAATGGTGTTGGTAGGGCAATGTCACATTTGGTTAGCAGAAGATCTCTTCAGTACTCAATGTCTTCCCCTGCAGGAAGGATGGCTTCAATGTTCTACTTAAAGTGGGGATCTAGCAAGGAAGCCAACACATATGTGTCATTCTTAAACATGGCATTTAGTCTCTGATCACTAAACAGTCCAAGACTCAAGTCATCTACCAGGATAACAGTGGTGGTGTCTTCTTTTGACTGAAAGTCTTTCTTTACATCATGGAGGAAAATGTGAAGAAATCTGATTTGAAGAAGAATTTGTCTCAGAGTTGCACTGTCCACACTGGCATCATGTGTGGTAGCCTCAAATGGCTCCATTAAGGTGACCAAAGATTCAAGTAGAGCTCAACTGCTGAAACTGAGCATGATGTCTACTTTACCTACTTGATTTTGCATGGTCTAGTCATGTACAGTTTGTTTCTGTTCAAGAAGCCTTTCCAACATGTAAAATGTTGAATTCCAGTGTGTTGGAACGTTCTGCTTTAATGTATGCAATGGTAAGTTCTTTTGCCTCTGCAACCCCTTCATGATTTTTGTGATTTTTTCACAGACTAGCTAAAATGCTCACATATTTCCTAGCAAGAACTGACAAGTGTTTAACATTTCTGTATCCATTTAAGAAACTATGGATGAAAAGATCTAAATAATGTACAAAACAAGGCATGTGTTGGTAGTTGCGATCTCTAACAGTTTTGACTATGTTGGCATCATTGTCTGATACTATGAACCCTGGAAATAAGGAACACAGAGTAAGCCATTTCTGGAATTGATTTTGCAGATCCTGTGAAATATTCACAGTAGCGTGGTTTTCCTCAGAGGTGGTGATACATAATACAGCCTGCTTCCTACTACTTATGGCAGAGTGGGGATTATTACTTTCTGACTAACAACTTGCCCAACAAGATGTAACAGTCATGTAGTCAATTGTTTGTTAGCTGGTCCATATATCTGTGGTTATGTGAACCTGCTTCACCTCAGAGAGTTTCAACTGCTTAGTGACTGCACTACACACCAAGTCATACAACTGTGGAACAGTCTTTTTTGATAAATATGTTCAGCAGGGAATGGTGTATTGTGGTTCAGTCTGGTTCATGAACTTGAGGAAATCTTTTTGGGCAACAAACAAAAGGGAATTAACAATCAGACAACAGCTCTGCAATAGCTCTATTTAACAGCTGGCATGTTGGATGCGTGTGACTAAATTTTAATGTCCTCACAAACGCTTTCTTTTAATGTTAATTGGTGAGAATGATGAGATATTTTAATTTTGGAGAATTGTATTTCTCACGCCTTTTTCACATGGAGTACTACGTTGGGATTTTGCAGTACTTGATGGCTTCAGAAGAAACAATCTATGTTTGTCTGGACAATCAAGTGATTCAGTGTCAGTTCCTGCATCTAGTTCATTGTCACTATGCTTACTGCCACCATCACCTCCTCTACTGCCCATACCAACCACACAGTCCCTTGCCCTGCCTCACTTAATTGGGCATTTTGCCTTTGCATGTCATATCATTACTGATGTTCCAAAATGTCCTACTTTGCCACCACGACTGACGCTCTTTTTACACAGACTGCATACAGCTCAAGACTTGTCTGCAGGGTCTATATAAAATAAATTCCCACTAAAGATGTACCATGTGTGCTTTGTACTATGATGCCTGGCAGTATTTCTTGTACAGTCAAGGGACCTGGAGGAAAACCTATACTGCCATTTCCTTGATGACATGAATTGTTCTCATTCATGCTCATCTTCTTATTCTTACATTTAGCCTATGATTTATTTCTGCACTTGCCTTTCATGCTTTACAGTGGCATCCTCTACTACTTCCTCATCAAAACTACAGACCTCATCACCACAAGATTTAGAAGAACTAGAAGTGCTGTCATCATCAGGTGGGACATAGACTAGGCTATCCCATTTCCAGTCCCCACTATCACCAGCATCTTTATCAGCATTCTCTGCCTTAGCATCTGAGCTTATATTTGAGAAGGATGCCTCCTTGTCCTTGTATGCTGCTTCTGCAGCTGGCAGTATCTTAGCACATGTGGCAAAATGTTCAGTACCTCTACAAGTAAACTCCTGTTAGTTCTTTCCAAAACTCTACTATCAGTTCATTGCTATCATGCTTTTTTTGTTCAGGAGGACATTTAGTGCCAGTCCTGGTGAAGTCATTATTATTGTCACTATGTTCTTCATTAGTGCTAGGATTCATGCTGTCCACATCATTTTCAGCATCATGTGCAGCAGCACTGTGCTTCCTTTTAGTAGACTTAGGCTAGGAAATATGAGACATAATTGACACAGCTGAGGCTTTCGCTATGCTGCAGAGATGTCACACACAGTGTACCTTTGACAAGGCTCGGGGCACCTAACAGGCTAATAAACTGTCATGCAGCCTAAATGGCTTTTGCTATACTACAGAGAGACACAGATTAGCTATGTCACAGACAGGGCTCAGGGTCCCTAACAGACAGTGTGTAATACAGTCTAAACAGCTTTCACTATATTGCACAGAGACACAGAGTAGCCATGTCACAGACAGGACTTGTGGCACCTCACAGGCAGTATGTAATAGAGTGTTAATGGCTTTCACTATGAAAAAGCAGCTGCTGCCAGTGACGCGTGCCTTCCTTCCACTCACCTTTCTCTCCCGAACACCTCACTGGATGATCCCTCAATTCCCCCTTCAGTCTCCAACCCCTTTCTCCTTCATGGACTAAACTTTTACTTGATATGTTAAGCTTTCTTTCATTTCTTTCACCATGAATGCAAAGTGAACACCGATTCCTCCATCTCCCTCTCCTTCCACACTCCACTGCTATCTGCGCACTCACAGCAAACATGGTTCACAGACACAAGCACTGACCAATCAGATTGTCAGTCCAGTGTCAAGTGCTTGTTTCTGCTGTGAGGACCCCACAGGCTGCCCTTTCATACCCTTTCATACCTGTTTACATAGGAAGAATCTCAGGAGCCCATAGGCTGCCTTTAATGCCAGTTTAAAAAAAATGACCTGTTACCTGATCTGTTACATGTGTAAAAAGTACCTGGCCCATGAACCATACTGTTATCTTGGTAAGGTAGCAAATTATCCAAACTACCCTACCTGTAAAAAAATAGCAGATACCTTACCTACCTGATCCAACTACTCATCAGGTAGCCCATCCCAACTTGTTGTGTCCCCTCTGTCCTATGGGATCTGCTCCACTGAATATCCTGATCATGTCAATGCATCTGCATGTGACCACTGTCCTAATAGCTGTCCCCAGTGCTCTGTACATTACAGGACTCACTTTGCATTTTTCAGCCATGCACCTGCCATGGCAGCAAGGCTGTGTGGTCACAAAGTGACATGGATGCTTCATCACACTGGATGACTATGTCACATGACATGTGGTCTACATGTAGCTCTGGTGGTAGGTGTAACCAACAGCACTTTGCAGAAGCCACTGTCTGTTCTGTGTACACCATTTATGTTCTGTAGCATGGGTCCCAGTATGTATATGCAATGTAATGCATGGTGCACTATTATATAGTGCAGGGTGTGCCACTCTTGGCTTGGACATTGTGTTGAATGACAGCTATGGTACAATGTTCTCCTCTTCTATTTTACAGGTATGCTTACTGTGCCCCTGTTGTATGAGACCTGGGGCTACATATATCCTACTGCATGCTATGAGGTGTATACGACCTGTAGCTGACATGTATAGGCATTTTGGAAAGGGGTGGTGAGGATGGCTGGATATGGGCATGACATGGGATTGCACACACAATGCTAGGCCAGAGCTACAACAGTGGAATGTAGCATTCTGGCTTTGCCTGGGCCCTGGCACATCTGTCTGTGTGGGATGCCATGGCTGTGCACAATGGTGGAATGTATCTTTGCACAGTCCTTTCCAGCCCCACCATGCGAATGTGGCTGTTGGTGTACAGTTCCGATATATATGTGTGTGTAATATTTTGGGTTTATGGTTCAGTGCCAAGTGTTCCACTGCATACTATTGATCATGTCTCCTTTATCCTATTCTACAGACACCATGACCCAGCAGGGCCAAGCCAGGGCCATGGAGATGAAGTGGGGCTGGCCTGACCAGCGGTGGCAACAGGAGATGGAAAATGGAAAACTTGCAGAGGGAAAATATGCCGACATGCATCCACATAAGTACCCTGCATTGTGTGTCTCACCATCTGGGCTGCATATCTGTACAATGCAGCATATGTCTACAGTTGATGACAATGTTTATGTATGTCTTGGCAAGATCCACACATGCCTGTGGAGGCAGCAACCATGCAGTTGTTGTTGGGGACATTCATTCTGCCACTGGGGCATTGTCCCACCACTGACAATGTGGTGTGTCAGAGTATGTGCAGTCTACTGTTGTGCATGTCCTTGCAGCAGGCATACTGCCCTGTGTGTGCACTGTGCCTTGGCATGCATTACACTGTGTGGTAGCATGTCCCCTATGCCGTTGACCTGGTATAGCTTGGCATTGGTGGAAATGCTCACAACCCCAGGTGGTACATCTGTCATTGCTGGTTGGGTCTGTTGTGCCACATGGTAAGGACTAGGTATGCTTATCTGTCTGGCAGTGGTGGACACCGGCCACTGCTGTACTAGTACACCACTGTGACATACTGTAGCATGTGCATCATACAGTGTCCATGACAGTCTGCCCACATCAGTGCCATCTCCAGTTTCTTATGCACTGGCAGTCATGCTATTGAATCACAACAGAGTTAGGCTTATATAATATGGGGTTAATGGCAGGGGGAGGCATTGGTGGGCATTGCATGTACCTTACCATACATGCTTGACATTGTGATGCATAGTCCATAGTCTCTAACTAACACAGTTATGTCCAGAGTATAATTATTCCACATTACATGGGCAGGGCCATGCATACATTTGGACACAATTGGGTTTTCACAGGGCCAATGTCTTGCACTAGCTCTGTATGAGAAGAAAACCTGTACATAGGATGGAACCAGCATCTTCTGAAATGGGGGATGTCTCTATGTGGCTCTGCATCTCACACCACCAGTGTTGTGCTGACCACAGGACAGTGTGTAAGGCACTCACCTACATACAACACCACTGCACTCACATGTTACCCAAGCTGATGCCCACAGTGATGTATGATGGTGCCGTTCATATATAGATGTGCTGTGTGTACCATGTGTATGCCTGGACATGCCACTGCAGCCAGCCAGGGTGGCTCAAGGATGTCTATTGTCCTGCAAACCTCTGTTGGCCTATGTGCTTGATAGGTGGTGTTGAGGGTAATGGGTGTGTGTGTATGTGTGGCTCCAAGCCACTCTGGCTATTACCCAGCCTATCAGGCTTTGTCTTGGTACTACTGATGCTTGTGCTGTGTTTCCATATCTGGCATGACTTCCAATGTTGTGTGTCCCTTGCATGGCTTTGTTATGCCGCATTGTGGCACAGTCCGCTAACTGTATGTGCAGTCCTCTTCTGTTCAGGTCCACAATGCTATCTCTGATATTCTGTTGTGGCTGTTTGACTCTCTCCAGCTATGTGTGGCATGGTGGCCCATGTGGTTGTACGTCTGTTACACATATTATGCTGCTTCTGTGTCCCTTTTCTTGTGTGCACAGCTGGCTGAGTTCAATTTATTTCCATAGGTGCCTGGAGTGCCACAGAAAAGTGGCAGAATGCAATCTTTTGTGAGACCAAGATGATCTGCTGCACTGCCAGGTCCACGCAGTCCTTTGTGAAGGTTGGGATGATCTACTGCACATCCAGGTCCACCTGCTGTAGCTGCTAGTCTGACATGTGGGTGAGCTGCCAGCAGCCATCACAAGGGACCCTCAGCAGCAGCAGCAACCACCAAAAACACCACCTCCTGCTGCCCATTGATGTGGCCTTGGACCTTTAATTTGGACATTTACTATTTGTTTTCTTAATGAGTGGGTGGCCTTTATTTTGTTTTTCATAATGGATATGTGCTCTTTATTTTGTTTTACTTACTAGGCAGGTGCCCTTGTTTTTTATTTATAATTGATGGGTGGGTGTTTTTCTTTCAATTTTCTACTGTTCATGGACAAGTGCCCATTTTATTTTGTTACCCCCTTTTATGGGAATGTGCCCATTTTCTTTGGCTCCACAATTTATACAGTATGTGCAGTTGCTCATTTTCTTGTGTCCCCCACTCTTTTATGTGGGCAGTTGCCCATGTTCATGTGCCCCCCATACAGGAAATTGCCCATTTTGTTTAATTCTTGTTCTCCCCTTTGTACAGGTGGTTGCCCATTTTCTTCTGTTTCCCTCTTTATATGGGCAGGTACCCATTTTCTTGTGTTCTCCACTCCTTCATATGGGCAGTTGTTCATTTTCTTTTGTTCCCCCTTTATATGGGTGATTGCCCATTTTCTTCAGTTTCCCAGTTTATATGAGCAGTTGCCCATTTTCACTTGTTTCCCCCCTTTATACAGGCAGTTGCACATTTTCTCTTGTCCCCCATATGGGCAATTACCCTTGTTTTTTGTAGTTTTATTAGTATTATTATTATCCTCTTCCAACGCTTTTGTAAGCAAAGCCTGCAAAAGTAAGAAAGAATTGGTACTGCTGGGGAGGGAGAGTGAAATGCTAGCAATGTGATTTAAGGTATAAAATGAATGTTTATGGGTATTTCACATGTATATAGATACCATTTAAATTATGGGGACTAATACCAAAATTCAGAAAAAGTGCAAAAAATATTTGTTTAATTTTTGTTTGTTAAAACAATGAGGATATTTTCCATGTTGATATTAAAAAACTACTGTAGAGTAGATAATAAATCTGTACAGTATATTTCATGCTTCTCTGTCTGTACCATGATCACAATAAACACATTTTTGTGTGGTGGGCATATCATACATTCACCAGTAAATAATAATATCTTTTGATACTGGATATGTTGGTACACACTGATGGTATTAAAGGGTAATATGGTAACACACAGAGGTATAGCACTTAACGGTAATCAGCTGTGATCAGCTGATCAGCTGTAATCCCCCAGCCTGCAGACTATGAATTCCCTCTTAGTACCTGTCAATAACACTGCTTCTTGGAAAGGCTATCCCTCCGTGCTGTATTAATCCCTCTTTGCTGTGCTGTGATTTCTCTTATAAAGTGGCTTAACCATGCAAAGGTACAAAAGCGTCCTTTTTCTTCAGTGGCAGAGATGACAGCCGATGAGTTATCTGTCACAGCAGCTGTGCCCTTACAAGTAGCTGAAAGTATTGTCTGCAAGCTCAGATATCAGTCTCCATGTGCAAAGAAACACCAGTCTACTTATTGTGTTTATACACCTGAACAATGCTTTGAGGCTGGGAAGTACTCTGCAGAGAATGGTGTTATGAATATAGTTCAATTTTGTACTGCAAAGTATGATCAGGAAATCAATGAGAGCATCATTCTAAAGTTTAAGGCTGACGACTGTACCTATCTAAACTTAAGGTTGTTTCAGACCTTGCCAGACTAGCACCTGAACTACCCACTAAGCCCCAAGGTATGCCATCCTTACTCTTTGCTGATGTTGAAGCAGAGTTGAAAAAAGGTATCAGGATCCTCTGTTCTGAAGGAGCAGTTTTTAACACCCTAGTTGTTGCTGCCATTGGAAGGGGTATAGTGAAGTGCAGCAGCCCTCAGCAGCTGATTGAGTCAAGTGGTCCTCTAGTGTTCAGCAAGCAGGGGGCTTAAACATTTTTGAATTGTATGGTGTATAGCCACAGGAAGGGTACAAAGGCAAGCAAAATGACCCCAGGTGACTTTGACTAGCTAAAATCTGCATTTTTGAACATAGTCAAAAATGCATCACCAAATGAGCTGGTACCTACTGAACTGGTGATAAACATTGATGAGACTGGTGTTAATGTTGTCCTGTGTTCCCAATGGACAATGGCAGAGATGGGTTCCAAGCAAGTTGAAGTCACAGGGCTGGGACGCAAAAGACAAGTCTCCCTTATCCAGGGTTGCACCCTAGGTGGCAACATACTCCACCCTCAGGTCATCTATCATGGAAAAATGTACTCCTGCCACCCTGCCTAGTTTCCCATCTGACTAGCATGTAACACACAGCACAATCAATGACTGCTTATGTAAATTGTGTTTTAAAACCCTGTATTTCTTTTGTTAAGGAAAAAATGACTTGCCTGAGGAGCAGAGGACACTTCTAACTCTGGACCTGTTTTGAGAGCTCACTCTACAAAGGATTTTATATTAAAATTCAGGGAGGCTGGAATTATCCCTATTTTTGTTCCCCCAAGCTGCACAGACCTGCTTCAGCCTCTCAACATTACAATTAACAAGCTGTTCAAAGATGAGATGAAATCAGAGTTCACAGCTTGGTACTCAGATACAATATCAGAACAGCTTTTGAGTGGTGTCTTGGCTAGTGCTGTAAATGTGGACCTGAGAACATTTAACATCAAAGCTCTGCATGCATAATGGTTGGTCATGGCACTTAACAAGGATGCCACCAGGACAGAGTATTGCCTGAGGGTTTTTCAAGAGGTGTATATTATCCAGGGACATAAGGAATGCCTTGATGGGCACCTGAAGCTCACCATTTAGTGGTATAGTATTTTATGTTTTACATGTATTGCTTCCACTCATATTGCCATCTATAACACCTATTTTTTCATTAAAGGTACCTGGATAAGACTAGACACGGAATACCAACAGGTGACCAGTGAAGAACTGAAGGGGGCAACAATCTAAGCCCTCCCTGCAGTTAATATCTTTTTCCGCTTCTTGTTCTCTTTTAAATTTTATGAGTCATGTGTTACTTTGTTTTTTGCTTATTAAAAATAAAGATTTACACTCATATGGTATTGTAGCATCTTTGGATAACCTCACATCATGTTTTCATATATTGTGGCTTAGCAGTCTGCTTAGCAACCCACATGGCAACTTCTTTTTTGGGGTGGGGGTATGCCCTTAGATGGAAGGGTTTATTTCCTACCATGCCTGCAACCCGTGTTTGCAGTGTGAGCAGGTCGCCAGGGGTTGGCTGGGAAGGGAGAGGATCAAGCATCTGGAGGACAGCTCTCCTCTCCCCGGGGAGGGTTTGGGACATGGACCGGCACATGCCTGGCCCCTAGCAGTGGCTGGGGGCTGACAAGCCAGGTTCCACAATGTGTTGGGTGGAGGTGGACCAGTCACCTGACATACAGCATGTGGATGTGCATGTGGTGCATCACTGATGGCATTGCATGCTCCCTGCCACAAGGAAAAACAGAAAAAGTGATCCCATCATGCAGAATGACAATGGGTCCCCCCCAGTGAGCCTCCCCTAGAGGACACCTTCCAAGTTGGATCCATGCTGGTGGGTTGAGTTGCTCCCCACCCCTTGCCATGAAGGGTAAGTCATGGGGACAATAGGGGAGGAGATCTGATCCTCAGGGATGGCAAGGTGAGGGAATGTCAGAGGTGGCCGATGGGACCCAGGGGAGAAAAAGAGCAGCAAAAAAAAAAAAAATAATAAACACATTCTTTTCTAGTTATTTTTATTATATTGTTGTTGTAGTTTTTACAGCCTGTTGCCCATTTTACAAAGTATGGTTTGATACCTATGCTGCTGTGCTGTATGTCTTTCATTGGTGCTCTTCTTACACCCACAGATGCCCCCTGTGTTCAGCATTATACTCAGTGCTATATTCAGTGTTGTGCAAGTGCATTGTGCTGTGCTAGTGCTATTCGTGTTTTGCTAGTGCTATGCATTTGCACTGTTCATGTACACTGCACTCAAGCCCATTATTACAAGGTGGTAGCACAAGTCAATTTATCCGAGTATCCCAATGGTAGTGTACTGGCACTAGTGCTAGTACAGCACAATCACTAGCACACTGCAGGTACTGTTGACTGCATGTGGGGCCCGCATTGTGTTGTTTCTTTGGGCTACATTAATTTTTCTGCTAGATAACAATGGCCACTAAATTTGGCTTTGGAGGTTGCAAGATGGGAAATTTGTACCTCTGATCTCCTGTTTCACAATCTTGTTACTCCTTACAGCCTTTATAGTCCTCCATCCTTTTTGACCTTACTGCATTTTGATGTTTTTGTGTTATAAGTAAAATAATTGTATTTTGGATTAAATTTTATTTTCTGTCTGTCTGTTCACTTCCTCATGGTACTGCCAAACCAAGTCCTTCCAGCACATGTGCAGTTTGTTCTTTTTTTGACTTAATTTCTTATAGTATATGGTTGCCCTTTGTTATGTATAAAAATCAGCCTGCTCAAAATCCTTGTTAAGCACATTCTAAACCGTTATGCGCATTCTAAAGTGTTGTTATGCACATTCCGAACAGTTGTTATGCACAGTTCAAAGGTCATACAATTTTAAATTTCTCATTTATGCTACACCTAACTACTTGCTAACCACTCAGTGCCCAAAGTCATACCTTTTACCTTTCAAAGTCTTGAAATTTGATTTTGATATGGGAGTAGAACAACTAAATGGCAAGATTTTTTGTTTTCACTTCAGTGAGGGTCTGTCACTGTAGTGTAAAAAACCATATACTATAAAAAATAAAATATGGTCAACCACACACAACTCGGCATGTGTTTCCATCTCGTGGTTGAGACGACAGCATGGACCTCTCGAGTTTCGCTCTCAAGGTTCATATGCTATCATCTCAACCCCTCGATGGAAACACAACCTAGTTGTGTATGGTTGCCCATACATTATTCTCTATTTCTTAGTTGTGTTTTTGTGTACCATACGATTAGTCTTGTTATTTATTTTAATTTTTTCAATGAATATGAGGTTCAGTCTACTTAGTTCCACCTCACAATCACATAATTTAAATTTTTTTTGTTCGGATTAGTAAGGAAATATGTTTTTGGTTACAACAAGTCTGACCAAAGTCCTAGCACATGTGCAATTTGTCCTTGTTTGATTTTGTTTTTTCCACTGTTTTTTCAAACACCTGTAATTTTGTCATTTGCAACATTTTTGATAACATTTAAGACCTAGCCTGTATCTCAACCTCACCACAATGACCACCCAGTTTTCATAGCTTTAATCAGTTGGGTCATGCCATATGTGTTTGGGGACAAGAATTTCAATCAAAGTCCCAGCACATGCATAGGTTGTTATTTCTGAGACATTTTCTCAGCTGTTTATTTTAAACATGCATAACTTTGTCATGTTGTTAAACTTTTTTCACCATATTTGAGGCCTAGACTTCTTACCACCACCCTCACAACTACTCAGTTTCTACTTTCTACTTTCTAAATTTAGTCAGGAAATATGTACAAAACCTTTTCAGCCACCCACCTAAGCCTCATAAGCAAATCACAAGTGAAATTAAAATACACTGTAAAAGGATTTATTAGAAATGAAGTTAAAAAGAATCCCATTTGATATAAAATAGAAGATAAGTACTAGTCCAAAATATAAAATACATTAATTATAATTATAAAAATATAAACAATATATTGGTTTGAAAATGAACGTGACAATGACAACAACAAAGACTGTAACAAATCTAAATTTGTAACTATTATTAAGTAAGATAAGTAACATGATGTTTCCCCACCCCCAGCATATATATCAAATAAATAACAGAATGCTCACTTATTTCCCAGATACCAAGGTGAGAGATATCAAAGCCCGAGTAAACAACATCCTAAAAACTTGTGGAAAAGTCCCTATAGTTACTATCCATGTGGGTACAAATGATGTTAGTGTTAGTCATGAGAATTATATCTGTTCAGAAATTGTAGATCTCAGGAGGCAAATCAAGAGAGTGGGGGGGGGGGCAGCATAGATATATCCTGGCTTCTACTTGTACCATGGGGACCCATTTGGAAAAACAAGACTTTACAAAGGATTAATACATGATTAAATAATTGACACCTGAAAAGAAGGGTTTGAGTTCATTGACTGCTGGGGTTTATTCAATAAAAAAAGGCACATATACCATCTCAATGGTCTTCACCTTAATAAAGTAGGTGTAGCTACACTTAGTAATCTTATTAAAGATAAAATGGAAGAGTACCATTTATGCAATGCCAGTAGCTCTAATAATAAATTGTGTGAATTAGAGGCACCAGTAGCATCTGAAAGAGATCCCCATACTCTTTATCACTGAGACACGGTGGACACCTATTGAAACTTGGGAGAAAAAGGGGCATTATCCTTTTAGACTGTACAGGCTACAAAAAGGGGAGGTGGTATAGCAGCATGTATACCACATAACATCTCTGCATTAGCTATTTCAAATAAAATAAAGAATATAGATTCTACAACAGAAATTATCTGTGTTAAGATTACCAGTAATAATCTTGGTCATAAAATTATTGGATTGTGTTATAGACAGACAAGTACTGGAGATGATATAAATCAAAATGTCATTAATGAAATTGAACTACCATGCAAAATGATTTAAGTAGTCTGCATAGGTGACATAAACTTTGGGGACATAAAGTGGCTTGCTAACAAAGCTACTACTGGACAATGTAATTAATTCTTAAGCATGTGCACTGAACAAAACCTTGTCCAATACATCACATAATTAACAAGAGGTGACACTAGTCTGGATATTGTGTTAGGGACTCATAATATGACCATAACCAACTGCACTATAGGCTCCCCACTTGGAGCACGTGACCATGCCATCATACACTTTAACCTTATCTTAAACCCTTCATTACTAAAAGGTTGGACTGAAATTCATTTACATAATATGGCAGATGCTACCAACATAAATATTACATAATGGTTGAGGAATGTTAGACTTTTATTAAAAGTATCATAATAACAGCTTGTGATAAACATACTAAAAATATCAAACAATATAATAAGAAAAAACATTTCCCAAAACAGTTTAACAAAAAGATCAAAAAAGTAATACAAAAAAAGAATGTTCTCTATCTAAAACATAAGAAAATAAATACAGATTTTTCTTAGAAACTGTTTACAAACGTGGAAAAAAATGCCCAAACTCAGTTAAAACTGCAAAACAAAACATGGAACTTACACTTGCCTCAATGGCTGCCACACAAAATAGCAAATTCTTTTATAGTTACATTAATTATCTTAAAAAGTCAGATAATAAATTAACAATACTAATTAATGAGAAAAATATCAATACTGATTCTCAACAGATAGCAAATTTCTTTAACAATCATTTCAGTTTGATATTTAATAGAATGCATATCCCTCCTTGTATTCACACAACATCAAACAAAGATGAAATCAAAATTACTGATGAACAGATATTAACTAAAATCAACAAACTTATAACCCATAGCACACCAGGACCAGATAATATCTCCACTTAAATGCTCAAATTAATTAAGCAATAATGCACAACAGGGTGTGTGTCATACTGGGATAATGTCATGCCTCGGGTGGTTGGGCATGAGGCCACTGACTGAGTGCGTCCAACACCCGAGAAGTGATACATCCTATTTTCAGGTGCCGGATGTGATGTGGCCCAGAAGTGTACATCGCTGTTGTGCTTTTCAGTGATGTACACTCACTCTAATGGTGATCGCTCTTTTGCGATCACCATTATGACATGAATCCAAACAAAATAGTCCCTTGTCACTGCTATTTTCTAGTAGGTGGGGTAGTTATTAAGTCTCTGTTTCCCTCCATCCCAACTTTCTCTCCTTTACTGTTTGTCTTGGTAAAGCCTTCCCCCCCAACACACAAACACACACTACTCCACAATCTCTGGTAACAGCAAGACAATTTTGAATGATTACCAGCGTTCGGGCAGGCTGTGAGGAAGAATTGTGAGGACTGCGCGAGTTTCAGTTTGAGTCATTGGGGCTGACTGGTGAGCAGAGAGCTCCTGGGCATGGCTCTTACTTTCTGCATGCTGAGTCAGAATGACTTCATACATTCCCTAAGGTATGCAGTGCTGTTGAGAAGGGAGAGTGGAAGGGACAGTGATTAAAAAAGTAAAATAAAATTTGTGATCTGAGTGTGGGAAAACTTTTACTGCAATGTGCTTTTAAAAGCACAGGTGGTCACATGGTTTGTTTGCTAACAGCATAAAGAAATGAGGGAGGACAGCGGTTAGTAGGAGAAAAATAAATGTTGACGCTACTTTGCATTTTCTGTCTACTGTGAGGAAGAAAATAAAATAAAGAAAAAAACTACTCACAGCAGACTTGCGGAGAGCGAGGGCATGCACTGAATACTGTTTGAAGATACTCCTAGAGTGGGTTCAAAAAATTGTGGTGTGGCTATCTGGCGGCTTTGAAAATTGTGGATTAGCTGTCTGGTGGCATTCTTTGCTTAAGTTTTAAAGCAGAAGGTAGGCAGGCATTTTCAGTTATTTGGTGGATTTCTCTGAACACTAAGAAGGAGGAATTGGAGGGGAGGTGCTGTCATTTTCATTGTGCGCTTGACCAATTAGTGGGTTTGGAAATCAAAGAGTGCAGTGATTTTCTTTTCCTTTCCTGAGGTCCTGTTGGGGTCAGACCTTCATACAGTGATGTTATACTGGGATAACATTACTGGTGAAGGTGGACACTTACCAATCAGAGCCCAACATTCTTTCTTACCATTGTATAATGAGACATAGTATTACACAACCATTGAGATTTTTATACAAAAAATCTATTGCAGAACGTGTAGTGCCACTGGACTGGAAAACAGCATATGTGACCCACATTTGTAAAAAGGTAGCAAACAGGATGCACAAAATTATCAGAACCATCATCCTCACCTCAGTTATTGGGAAAACTTTAGAATCCATACTGAGGGATAAAATAACTCATACCACCGTTAACAGTCAAATTAATACAGAACAACATTGTTTCACATCTGGTCATTCCTGTGTAACCAATTTACTATGCTTTTATGAGCAAGTGTGCAGGGCACTTGATAACAGATCTTAGGTAGACATTGTGTTTATTGATTTTTGTAAGGCATTTGACACAGTCTCATACTGGGCAATTATTGATGCATTGTCCAAATAGCATCTTACAATGGGTTATAAACTGGTTATCAGGGTGTACCCAAAAGGTATCTATAAATGGTTATCAGATAAGGGGGATGTGACTAGTGGGGTCCCCAAGGGATTATTCATGGGTGCATTCATATTTCAGATTTTCTTATCAGACTTGAACAAAGAAGTTGTTAACTGGAGTAAAAAATATGCAGATCAGTCAAAGTTAGGAGGTTCATGTAACATCATAGGAGAAATTGAAAGACTCAGGTGAGATCTTGATTCCATTACAAGCTGGGCATGTAAGTGGGGCGTGAAATTGAATCACGATAAATGCAGTGTTGCAAGAAGGCAATGGATGGGTTTCTCTTTTACAGATTTATACTATATTCTTTGGGATGAGGAGAAGGAGAGTTGTAGGGTGCTGGAAGGTGGTAGGGTGGGGGTCCCAGTGTTCATTTTACTGGGTCAGTGGGTGGGAGGAAATGGGTGATGGACATATGTAACTGGGATGGGAGAAGGGTATAACGATCTTTATAAAATGGGTAGGAAAACTGATCTCTGCTGGTTGGTTGAAACACATCTTATGACTGTGCGTATATCAGAGCACAACCACACACCTGCACTTTCACCCCCTCCAAAACAATTTTGCCATTTTATAAGATAGATAACCCACTTTAGGATGTGCAGTTGCGCTCCGATATATGCACGCCTTGGGTGGTTGATGCACCCGGCCTGCAGCCTCATGTGTAACAATATACACCAAGGCATGCATATATCAGAGTGTGACCACACACCTTAGACTGTATTGTCTATTATTTAACTCTTTGGGACTGGGGGAGGAGGGAGGGAATGCTATGAAGGTGGAGTTTGGTAAGGGTTCTGTACTATGCTATATATTCTATACTAGAAAGTGATCTGGGAGGCTGGTGGGATAGCTTGTGTAAGAAGCTGGGGTGGGTTTGTTTGTTTAAATTATGATTTTAAAGAAAAAAGAACTTCACCAAATGACATTGGTGAGAAGTCAAGGAACTTCCAACCCACTATGCATAGTGAGAAGTTTCTGACTTTGCACCAACTTCACAGACTTTGTTTTCATTCACAACACATCATGATGCCATCCCAATTGACATGTTTACACCATGTGAGATACTGGTTTGGGGTACAAGGTGCCAGAAATCTAATGCAGCTAGTCAGTTTGCCCTACCTCTAGCCAATTTGATGAACATCGAAACTTACGAAGAAACTAGTAAAATGAAGCCATTTGGTCTATCTAGTCTGCTTGTATTGCAGGGTCCACAGCATTAAGCTACTGACCATGCCCGCATCCCAGATCCTCCCATTTTTTCCTTCTGCCCTCCCCTTGATCCTTACTTTTACCTTATGTCTATCCTAGTCTCTCTTAAAGATGCCTATTGTCTTCAACAACACCTCTTCCAGCAGTGCATTCCTACAGGCCATCACCCTTTCTGTGAAGAAGTGCTTCTGAACCTCCCTCCTAAACCCCCCCTCTAGTTTAAGACTGTGTTATCTCATGCTTCAGCTGCCACTTAGCATCAAGAGACCCTCCTTATCCATCCTGTTTATCCTTTTCAGGTACTTGAAGATCTTGACCATGTCCCCTCTCTCCCTTCGCTCCTCCAGAGAGTACATGTTAGGGCCCCCAACCTCTCCTCATATGATCTACCCTGCTGACCCACAGTCATCTTCATTGTCCTCCTCTGGACTGTCTCCAGCAAGTTAATGTCCTTTTTAAGGTGTGGGCATTGGCAGTATGCTACATACTCTAGATGTGGCCTCACTAGTGACCTGTACAAGGGCAGTATAACCTCCTCTCGCCTACTTCTGATCCCTCTGGCTATGCATCCCAAGATCTGGTTTGCCCTTCCTGCTGCTTTCTTGCACTGCATGGAGTGCTTCAGATAGTGTTGTGTGAAACTGAAATATTTCACCTGGCAAAATGTTTCATGTAATTCCGCAATTATGTGAAATTTTTTGCCTATGCTAAACAAAACTTTGCCTGTTTTTTTGATTTCGTGTAACAGCGAAATTTCATTTACCTTGACAATTTCGCCCACTGATGATCCAAATTTCACCTTGGGGTGGAATTTCACTGGTGAAACTTTTGATTTTGCAGGCTAAATTTTGGTGCAAAGGCGAAATTTGCAATGCATTGTGCATAAATAGGTCAAAAGTCACGTATAGCTTGTTTCCAGCTCATTCTGCTGCATGTTGAGTCAGAGAGCAGTGTGTTGTGGTGCATCAGAGCCAATGAAGCCTTTGAAAACATAGCTAAAACTTATTTTGAAAGCTAATTGCTGCAAAATGTAAAAAATTTTCCTAGTGCTGGTAGTGCCTGGTACTAGGGAACATTTTCTAATTTTGTGAAATTTTGTATAATCCGTAGTTCGAATTAGGCTTACTTTTCTCAGCTGTTTTGAAAGAGTTGTGTGAGGTAGGGTAGGAGTGTAAAGCAGTGCAGGCTCTTTCTAAATTCTAGCCAAGCAGATTGGTATATTTACACACAATTGTGAGTTATCTATTTACTGTTATTTCTTATTAATTTTGTTATATCTTGCAATTTATTTTCTCTGAAAAGTTTCTTTGTCCTGTTTGAGAGCGTTCTTACCACTATTAGCTGTGTTATGTATACCATTCTTCCACTTTTAGTTGTGAATTGATTTTAAATTCTAAAGTTTTAAACACACAGAGCTGATCCTTTCTTTTATTTTTTTGTGGTTCTGTTAGCTGGAGTGTTAACTTTCGTGTTACTGAAATTGTGAAAATCAACAGTTGTAAAATACTTCTACTCGATCACTTGATCTTGTCTATTACAGTTGCACTGCATTGTTGAATTGTTCCCCTGTATGTTATTGCTGGAGCATGACTCTGCACACTGCGTGGAGTTCCTGTTTTAGTTAACTTACATACATTACCCTTTCTCTGTTATAGCATTGTTTGTGTCTCACTTGACATGCGCATTAGAAAACAGTATATATTAAAATAGTCATTTTCAAGAGATTTCTTGTTGATCCCTCCCATCTAGACCTCTAATATATTGTGTGGTACTAATTTCCTTTATTACCGTTTTATGGTTGTCTCTGCCCACATATAAGAAACAAATTGTGGTACTGAGTAACATAACACATTACAGTACTTGATTTGTCCACAGACTGAGAAACACAGGTGATCTCTACTTAAAGTGTGCCACTTGTGCTCTTTTTCCCTGTGTCTGTTTCTTTAATTCCTTCCTGTTTGGGGAAAAAAGTTACCTTTTTGTGTTTTACTACACTAGGCTGCCTACTATATATGGTATTAGTTCTACTGTAAGTGAAGTTACCTGTCCTGATTGTTTTTGGACTTTTAAGGAAGCCAGTACTGTAGGTGTGTGACGTCATCATTCACGTGTGAGGTATTATTCACACATTTTGTAATAGTAATACATCCTTTCTTCAAATACTTCCAGAAAAAGGCAAAGCTTTGAAGCAGCAGTCAGCAAAAATGCCTGGTAAGAAGCGGCCAAGTACAGGGAGGAAACGTGGCAGGGGGGGATGAGGAAACTAAGAAGTCTGCTGAAAAAAGTACAATTTCAGTTCCAGTTCCCCACAGCAGTAAAAGCACGGGTCCTGTATGTCTGCATCACTGTCTTCAAGTTCTGATGTGGGCCCTGGTGGTGCGGCAGGAACCAGCACAGTAGTTGGTGGCCGAACTGGGTCAGGCATACCTGTGTCTTACTTTTTTAAAGCTCAGACTGTTGCAGCCATGCTAGTGGGGGATGCTGACAGTGAGAAGAAGGGAGGCACTAACACCAGCACAGGAACAGTGAGTCCAGGACTTGGAGGAGGGTGATAATAAGTCTGTTAGTGTGACTGTTCATGTTCCTGCAGAAGTTGGTGATGACAGTGTTCAACAAGAGTCTGATAGTCCTGGAGATAAGGAAAGTCAGCCCCATGAGATAGTTGTAGAAAAAGAAAAAGGTGCAATCTTCCAAGAAGACAGTGATGGGGGGAGGAGGAGGAGGAAGACAAGGACATCATTGCTATTGGTGGTGATGATGATGATGACTAGGATGATCCCACATGGGTGCCTGAGTTAAAAAAGGTCAACGGTGATGTAGGCCATTTACATGTCACTCTGTCCCCAAGCCTATAAGCACACCTCCAAGCAGTCACGTAACCACCCCTCCCAAAAGTAGTGTTATGGAAGTCATGTTAGCAGCTCAAAAAATACATACTTCCATACCCGTTACTGAATCATCCCAGTCCCAGAAGCATCTGAAGTCCAGAGGTCAAAAGTCCCTGGTTTAGGACTTTTATGTGCTAGATCCTGCTGATGAGACCACAGCAATATGCCAGCTTTGTCAAGCCCATGTTAGTTGGGGGGAAAAAGGGAAGCCAACACACCCACCTGAAAAACAAGCACCCGCTGAGATGGCATCAATACCAGAAGGATGCCAGAGCTGTTGCTAGCAAGGTGCATGAAGTAGAGCAAGAACATGAGGAGGGAGGGCAGAGTGGGTAGGTGGAGGAGGAGAGTGAGCAATCCTTTGCTCTCTCTCTAGTAGTGGGCATAGCAGTGGCGATGCAAGTCCCAGTCCCACGTGCCTTAAAAGTACACCACCCCCACACCCACAAGCAACCAAAATAACTGGTTTCATGCTGTCTCTACCACCTGGCCAAGAGTCAATTGTTACTCCTAAAAGAAAATCATTGTTGACACAAGTACAGCGTTCTGGTTGGACAGCCCCAAAGATGCAACCCAGTCTGAAGACCATCCTTGAACAGCAGACAAAGTACCCACTCAATCATGCTGCTGCATGAAAGTTATATGCTGCCACTGCTGAAATGCTGACCATTGATCTGTTGCCATTCTCATTCATAGAGAATGATGGTTTCCACAGGTTGATGGCCCATGCCTGTCCCAATGGCAAGTTCCATCGTGAACCTATTTTAGTAACCGTACCATGCCGGAGCTGAACAGTAGAGTTGCTAATTACATTAGACATGCATTGAAGCATAGTGCATCACACTATATCCATCTTAGCATGGATATGTGGACCAGTGGACACACAGCAGCAAGCTCGTATCTGTGCATAACAGCACACTGAGCACAGTTGCCTGGTGTGGTACTTGATTTTGGGCCTAGCAAAACATGCATGAAGCAAAATTGTGGTGGTAGCAACACACCTGGTATTCGGCAACATACAACCCTGACTATGACAAGTGTCACAGGTTTGCACACGGCTGCAAAAATGCTTAATATTCTGCTGGACGAGATTGATGGGTGGCTACACACACAGTCACTCATACAGTAGCAGGATTCAGCACACGTGATAAAGACTCCAATGTAGTGAAGTGCATTAGCGATGGTGTTTTTTTCAGAGTGCCCTGCCTGGCACACTGTCTTAATCTTGTTGTTCAGCAGTTTCTCAACCATGCGAACATGAAGGAAACAATTACTGTTGCTCGTCACATCTGTGTGCACTTTGTCTCTTCTGTAAAGGCCCCTGACCATCTACATGAGCTACAGTGCAATAACAATCTGCCTCAGCACCGGATGAAGCTTGATGTTGTCACCAGGTGGAACTCCACACTGTACATGCTTGACTGGCTGTTTGAACAGCATAAGGCTATGTCAGAATACCTGCTGCTGCTGCACACCACCCGTAACAGTGCTGGAGTGTCCATCGCTCTAACAACAGAGCAGTGGCACCAAATTGATGGGCTAATACGCATTCTCCATCCATTCAAGCATGCTACACAGGCAGTGAGAGGGGGCACTGCTTGCAGAAGTCAGTCCATACCTCTCATACGTGTGCTGAGGCAGACACTAGTGAATGTGCAACACCAAACAGAGGCAAGTGGGGATCATGTGCTGGACACGAATACCCATGATCTGACATTTTACAGTCAGCTGAGTTTTCAATCACCACCATGCTGGATCCACAGTACAAATGTGGCCTGCCCTCTATAATTGAAGGAGGTCATCAGCGAGTACAGCTGTTGACAGAGAACCTCATTAGATTGGTACATGCTGCACAAATGAAAAATGCACGCACTGCATCAAAAACGGTTGTTGCTACCACCACCAGCGGCTCACAGGGATCACAATCAGAGAAAATGGGCAAGGCAGAACAGAAAACAGCAAGAAATCCCATTTGGGATGTTCTCTTTCAAGTGGGAGTGGAAGATGTGGAGGAAAAGGAGGAGGAGGAGACAGATGAGGCAGCTGGACTCCGGGCAGCAGAACGAATGGTGGAGGCCTACATGGGGGACCCAAAGCACCTTGCCCTTAGTGACTAGCCACTGCTGTACTGGAGCAGTAAAATGACTGAATGGCCAGCATTAACATCGGTTGCTGTGAAATACCTGAGCTGCCCACCATCCAGTGTCACTGTGGAATGAGTGTTTAGTGCAGCTGGGGCAAGTGTGAGTGACCGTAGGACCAATCTGTCACCCAAGAATGTGTCCATGCTAACATTTATCAAAATGAATGAAAGGCATATTTCACACAACACAGTGATGTCAGTGGTGTTGCCACAGGAGCTGTGTCTCGGTGATGAGGATGATGACAATCCCTTGAGTAAGGCAGCCACTGGCAGCAAGGTGGATGAGCCAGCAATGTTGAGAGAATTCCCACCTGATGAGAATTCCAGTTTTGAAGACTGTGAGGGGTGCTTCTTGGATGATGTGGATATGAAAGTTGAAAAAGGCTGAGTTTACTCTAAGGCTCCCCCCCCCAAACAACAACTTTAAACTCAGTATGGTTGCTGGGGTGTGTGTGTGTTACACCTTATTTCTAGCTATGTACCACTGGATTGGTTATGGAAATATGTTGTTATGTGCTGCAGCCTGCAGTGTGTATAAGTTTCATGCCATCACCCTTTGCCATAACCCATTGATTGGTCACCTCACCACCTCCACCAGTCCCCCAAGGCCACAAACCTACATAAAGCAGCAGCAATGCAATTACCATAACCGTAAATATTTTACAATTGCATGATTAATGTTTTCTTCAAAAAATATATTACTTTTCATGTTGACTGCATCAACACATCATCATCTTACAGCAAGATATGTTGTCTCGATGTACTTAAAAGTGCCCAGGATGGCAAATTTCACACTGCCCCACCGCCTGCTATCATCACCTGATCTGACCTGACACACCCATGCACTCCATGTGACTGAAAAAAAATGTTTCTGCCACTTAGTATTGGTGACATGTATGAGAACCCTGGCTCCTAGACAAGTGTACAAGTTGTATATGAATGTAACATGCTAATTCAACAGTTAACACCAAGTTGAATACATTTTGAAAAATGGTGAATGGTGGCCTTCTTTATATGTGAGTCATTAATTACAAAAGTAATCATGAAGAGGCTTAACAACTTACAACATCAAATCCCCCCAAAAAGGTTACTTCTTCAGTACCAGGTTAAGGTACACCAAAATCGCAATGGTTCTGGGGGGGGGGCCGCAGGGCAGGGTGAGTGTCCTGCTGTCCTCACTTTTGAATGGATTCAAAATGTTCATGATTGCTGCAGCTATGCAATCCCCATTGAGTAGACAAGACATCAACCCCCTCCACCTAATTATTTACTAAACACCATATCAACCATCTGTGTTTGCATATAGTTCCTTCCTTTATGTGGGTGGTAGTGGTGATTACTCATTAATGGTAATGGTATGGACACCAGTCCGGTGGTCAACATCACAGTTCAAGCAACACCCCTGTCTTCCAATAACACAACACAGCTCCTGCTCCTGCATGGCCTGGATTGATCATGTAGACATCAAGATACGATATACTGAATCCTCAACAGAGGAAAATTACCTAAGCAAGAGCAAAGATAAGATAAACTGTTGGAATCTAATCAATCTGCATACCTGCTTTTACCTAACAAGTTGGAAGAAGAAACAGAGAAAAAAATGTATACTTACCATACCCTGTGATGTGATGTCATTCAACTGAGGACATTCCCCACAGGAACATGCTGTGTGGTGCACATGATTCCAATCCAGACAAGATCCAACAAACCACAGTAGCTCTAGCAGGCATTCCCCTTCCCCTATCAGCACTGCATACCTTGACATAAGAAAAAAATTAAGAACACATTTTGGTGATTGTTGAAAATTCCCCCCCTCACCCGTGAGTCTGACCATCTAAGCCTCCCCCGCCCCAGAGAACCATAAAAAATGAAGACATACTTACCTCAAGGACTGTGAAAATTGAACCATCGTGCAAGGGCGCAATTAAATAAATCTCCCAAACTTGGTTCAGCAGCCAGCAGCAGGATGGAAAAATACTTAACTTCACCTGAATTCCATGTTGAAAAAAGCAAAAAATAACACAATTACTATCGAGCTCAGAAAACATATGGCAGTAACACACAGACATACCACACTTGTATGAAAATTCCAATACTAACTGTCTGCGTTGGGAAATTGGGAAGATCCATACATCTGACATCTCCCTCCCTCATGGCCTAGCATGATGATGTCATCCACAGCGCACTGAAAAATAATATAAGAGCAGTGCAAGCAAATTAGAACTCAAGATGCCATAATATCAACCCACCAACACCCTTACCTTGCACAGGAAAAAAAAAATGAAGACAGATACTTACATGTTCATCAGCAGCAGTATGGACTGTGTGAGGATAATCCACCAGGCATCAACCATCCAGAACAGTAGTTCTTGTAGCAGCTTGGAAAGTAGTAGTCATAGACAGCAGCAGGCAGTAAGCTACAGTGGCCCAAAATTTCATTCACTACCTCACTGCCAGGCAAGGTACCACCACAGAGACAGTCAACACAACTAGACAATCAGTACAGCAGCACAGGGATAGGGAAAGGATTCTTCTGCATTTCTATGTCAATCAATTGAAACACAGCAGCAGCAGCAGGAAAGAATTGAAAGTAGTAGCAGCATTTTACAGGAGGAATTCATTTTTTCTGTATGTTGGCACCCCTTTTCAGGTCCCTGAGATGGTGGGGCACCATAAAACATCAGGACTGACAGCACATTTCAGTCTCAATTTGATGTCACATTTTTGAGTAAACATTTTTGGACTTGTAGACCCTGTTTGGCACCAGCAACAGTGAGTTTCAGGCAGAAATATTGGGTAAACAGGCACTAAAACAGCTACTTAATGTCTGAGTGGTGGAGGGGCACCCTAAAACATAATGGCTGAGACCAGATTCCACTTCCAATTTAATGTACCATTTTTTCTGCAACGTTTCTGGACATTTACTGCATGTGCTGCAGTGGTAGAAACAAGATTGGGCCTAAAGACAATTGTAAAAGTGGACCAAAGACTATCGCTTGGTCCGGGTGGTGGTAGGGCGCCATAAAACATCATAGTTGAGACCTGATTTCACTCTTAATGTACTATGTAATTTTTTTGGAAACATTTCTGGACATGTGGGACATGATTTGAACATACAGTCACACACTTAGGCCCAAAAAGCATTTAAAACGTGCAGAAAACAGCACATTTGGGCCGCAGGGTGGGTGTGAGCCTGTAACTGTTTGTCTCACACCTGACTTCACTCCCTATGTACTGTGCAATTTTTTTGGAAACATTTCTGGACATGTGGGACATGATTTGAACATGCAGTCACACATTTAGGCCCAAAAAGCATTTAAAACGTGCAGAAAACAGCACATTTGGGCCGCAGGGTGGGTGTGAGCCTGTAACTGCGTGTCTCACACCTGATTTCACTCTCTATGTACTTTTCAATTTTGTTGGCAACATTTCTGGACATGTGGGACATGATTTGAACGTGCAGCCACACACTTAGGCCCAAAAAGCATTTAAAATGTGCCGAAAACAGCACATTTGCGTCCGCAGGATTGGTGTGAGCCTGTAACTGCATGTCTGACACCTGATTTCACTCTCAATGTACTGCCCGATATTTTTGGAAACATTCTGAACATGTTTTTCAACTGACAGCAGTGAGTTTCAGGCAGAAATATTGGGTAAACAGGCCCTAAAACAGCTACTGAACGAATGGGTGGTGGTGGGGGCACCCTAAAACATAATGGCTGAGACCAGATTCCACTTCCAATTTAATGTACCATTTTTTCTGCAACATTTCTGAACATTTACTGCCTGTGCTGCAGTGGCAGAAACAAGATCGGGCCTAAAGACAATTGTAAAAGTGGACCAAAGACCATCATTTGGTCCGGGTGGTAGTGGGGCACCATAAAACATCATGGCTAAGACCTAATTTCACTCTTAATGTACTGTGCAATTTTTTTAGAAACATTTCTGGACATGTGGGACATGATTTGAACGTACAGCCACACACTTAGGCCCAAAATGTCCAATTTAATGTACCTTTAATTCTGAAACATTTCTGGACATTTCCTGCCTGTGCCACAGTGGCAGAAAAAAGATGGGACCTAAAAACACTTTTAAACGGTGTCTGAAACAGCATTTTAATGTCTGGTTGCTGGTGGGGCATCATTCAACATCAGGACTGACAGAGCATTTCAGTCTCAATTTGATGTCACATTTTCTGGGAAGCATTTCATTACCTGAGGACCCTGTTTTACAAGAGCAGAGCCAAGATTCACTGTCACATAGCTTTGGAAAATATGTTTGTTCAGAGTAAAGTGCTTATACCTAACATTTGTAGATAGGATAAAAGGAGCAAGGAGGAAACATATAAAGAAAAATGGAGTAACACAACGGAAGACAAAGAGGACAGAAAATATTTTCTTGTTGTTTTTTGGAGTTTTTGGGGGGGTCTTTTTTAAGGGAGGGGGTGAAGAACAAGAACAGTGAAAAAAAACAAAGGAGAAAAAAAAAAAAACAACACTAGCCCACCACCACAGCCACAGGCCATTCACTGTGGCAGTGCACTGCCATCACCACCACCATAAAGCTCAACCTGGAGGTCCAAGACCTTCTTCTGGTCCTCCATTATTTTTTAGAGGTCCCCCCCTGACCTTCTGGCGAAGCTGTTAGAGGTCGTGACACACACCTTGCACCTCAGCGTGCACAGCCTCCAAGTCTGCCCTGGTGACCACTACCTGACTTGGGAAAGATGCAGGATGATCAGGGCGATGGCATCATCCATGGTGCTGCATCACAGTCATGGGTTGAGGGATGCATCTGGCTGCTCAGGAGGATGCGTCCTGCTGGTAGTCCTCCTCCCCCCCCACCCTGGTATGGCACTCCCAAGCCTCACTGCTGCCTCCTGCCGCTGCATCTCTCTGTTTTGATAGCCACTCTGCAGCATGGTGGTGCTGCAGGTGGCTCCTCTGGCTAGAAGTCCCAAAGTGGGACTCTGGTTCCCCCTTTTAAAATTCTTCGCACATGGGGTGCAGACCACAGTGCTTGCATCATCTGCCTTGGTTCTAAAAAAGGCCCAAACTGGTGATCTTTGGTTGGGGCGCAAGCTGATGTCCTGGGGGTCTCTCCTGTACAACAATATCCTGCTGTGACCGGGGCTGGCAGACACAACATGAGCCACATCATCATCCTGGGGGGGCAATGGGATCACAGCCTGACTGCTGCTGCTGCTGGGTGGCTGTCTCAGTGTCCACAATGACCTGCTGCTGCTGGGGGGCACAGGCCAGGGGCTAACTGCTCCTGCTGCTGGGGGGGGGCTCAATTTCAAATACGAGCTTGTTGAGGTAAATGCGTCCTCTTCCCCTTCCACTGTCAGTACCACTACTCCCAGTCCCAGTCCCTTCTATCATTATAAAAAAAATTGTAATAAACTACTAAAGAAAACAAGGCTGCATAATGTTATTTTACGGGGATTAGGAGCCATCTACAGGGAAATTGCTTTTATATGAAACCTCAAGCAGCTCAATATTTCTTTCAAACTACCTGCCAATAAAAATAGTCCCTTGTGATTGCTGGCCCTGTTAAAGTTAACACATTCTCTAGTGTCCACAAGTACATCCAACCCTTTGATTGCTGGGCACATTAATAAAAAATCATTCCCTGGTGGGCAGTGGCTCCATCATTCTCCAATGGCCTGCCGTGTTAATAAATAATTCCCTTGCTGCAGTATAAGGTTGGTCTGGTCCAGTGGTATGAAGGGATGAGGCACTGTGTGCCTTGACTCCTGCTACATCAGTGACCTGAGCTCAGCGACATGCTCAGATTGCTGAGGGTCAGAGAGAAGACTGAGTGTTAAATCAGATAGCTGTCCTGTCCCTGGGTGGGAAGGCATGCTGACTTGACCTTTGCTTCCCCCAGGTGAAGGCAGTAATCCAAGGGGAGTGGGAATGTGGAAATAACTAGCACAGGCTACCCACCTACCTCAGTCACACACTATCACCTGGATGGCTGGCTCAGTTCTTGATGTGAGTAACTGGTTGGGGGGGATGGATCTCCCCTTCCTGGCCCCATCATTGGGGGAGCAATCCATGGGGAACTTTAGGACTCAGTGGTCTGGGACAGGGAAGTGGCAGACAAGGGAGGTGGGGACAGGGCTGACAGCCTGCATGAGTCAACTAGCAAGGCAAAAATGTTTATAGAGGAGGGAAATGCTGTAGTATATATGATCTTAACACATATACACAACTCTACCATAATGAGGGCTAAAGTAAACCTACCAAGTATAGGTAATATGTACAGGATTTCATACCAGGGTACTATGAAGCCAGAAGGAGGAGTCTTTAAGAGATGAGGTTTCTTAGACCTGTAGAATAAGGATCCACAGTTCTTAGATAGTTACTAGGAAGGATAAGAAAGGTTAGATATATTGTTATACTTATCTGATGGGGAAGGAGTTCATATCATGTGAGATTGTGAGAGTAAAGAGAAAAAGGTTAATATGGAGTAAATTCAGTAGTGGGAACAACAGAGAGGCTAGAGATACAAAAGGGGTATAGTATAGTATAGTATAGTATAGTATAGTATAGTATAGTATAGTATAGTATAGTATAGTGTAAAAGGTAAAAAAATATTGCTTTAGATAGAAAGTTACAGAATTAAATGATGTAACAGATATAGAGGCATGTTTAATTTAAGTTGTATACTAATATCATTAACTGTTTACAGCGAGTGTCAAAAACAAAACACAAAACGCAGAATAGTGAAATGTTCATAATTAAGTTACTTATGTGTTTTCAGCCTGACTTTCACATTGTTTTTAGTGTGTGGTGTATAACACTTTAAGAGATCTGTATAAATGAGGTTCAGATTTGTATTTCTCAGACCCACCCTCTGAGGAAGGCCCACTGAAGGGTTGAAGCACTGGGGCTAGTGGGTGCACACCAGCATACTGCCAGAAACTAAATCTTGCACTGACTCTATGAGTGCTGAACTTTATTTTCTTCTCTTATTACAGGCTGGCTGCTTTGCTAATGCATCACATTTTTTCCAGTGCACACCACTTTACACTACTTATACTATAGCCACAGCACTGACCATCACAGAACTGACACTTCAACCCCCTACAGTTACAGAACTGTACCCCCCTCTGACAGTCACATGACTGAAAGCTTCCACTGTATGTCACAGCACTGGGCACCCACCCCTGACAATCACAGAACAGATCCCTATTCCCAACGGCCACAGCACTACACCCCACCTCCATCACAGCACTGCCCCCATACCACCTAAAGTCACATGGATGACACTCTCCACAGGCAGTTACAGCAGTAATCCCCACCCCTAACAGTCACAACATTGTATCTCAGCCACTTCACTGAAGACCACCCCACACAGTTGGAACTGACCCCCCTTCCGAACAGTCACTTAGTTTGGCACCGTATAATGTCTTTTAAATATAGGACATTAGTTCAAAACCTGGTTTGCTCAGGTAAACTAGGATCTGCACCTGGGCAAACATTTGAATGTCAGGCCCCGGCCCCCAAATGTTATACTCCCCTTCACCATCAACAGGACTCCATGTTGAACTGGTAGAGAGACTTGTGGGGTTACCATGGCTTATGAGAGACTATGGAAGGGGGATTGGGATGATGAACCTTCCCCATCTGCCTCCCACATGGAGAGAATCAGTAGCTGTTATAAAGGTCCAAATTTAGTTCCTGGGATGGTGGATGCTGTTGCTAGGTGGCTGGTGGCAATATAGTATTTCTTGGTGATGCAAGGCTTGCAGAAATTGGGGCGCCGTTCTGGCCTATCAGTTGCTATTTTCCCCTCATTTTCATGCCCACCCATTTCTTCTAACACAGAGGGTAGTCTAGTCAGACCTCAACATACACATCATCCCAAGTATTTCTGACCTCTACACCACTGAATGGTAGCATTAAACCTGCTAACAAGTTTATAAATTGTTTAACTGACCTAAATAGACCAAGTTGACCCTCTTGCCACTGGCAATTTTTCACAAAGGGATGCACTGGCTAATGTTAATCATTTCAGTGAGCATTTAATGACACATTCCCAAGATGCAGGTGATGTAACCCCAGCCAGGTATATATCATCACTGGACAATTTATTGTATCAAAGCCTGTTAAACAGATACACTTCGATAAGTAAATTAAAAAAAACAAAAAACTGGGTAGACATTTTAGGTGCTTTACCAATAGAACACATCTTCTTGAGAATAAATGTAACTTTGTGTGGCCCCAATCTGTATAGTTAACTAGCCTACAGCTCAGACACTAGCCTCACCTCCTTCCTCTAACCAAGACACTAGCCTCCCCTCCCTCCACAGACCACTCTGACACTAGCCCCTTCCTTCCATATCACCTGGCCCTAGCATGTTTCCCTTACAGCCTCCATGACAGTAGCCCTCTTGAATGTTCACCCTGCACAGTCCCCAAAAGTTCTACAGCACCAGGGGTGTCGGCAGGCATATGCACTGTACTCAGCAGAGTACAGTAAAAAAAAAAATCAGGCAGGGGCAACAAATTAGGTAGGGGCAACAAAAAGTGGGAAGCAAGGACATTGTGACATTTTGCCTTTGCTGTTTGCTATGGGGCACTGGTGCCACCAGCCAAATACACAAACAAGAACAGTTTACCAGGCAGGCAGAAAAACAAAGGAAGGAGGATTACAGGAAGAAACTGATTACTTGAACTCAGACATGGCAAATGGGGGGGGGTGCTATTATTGGTGTGGTGTGGCAGTGCATATTTTGGTTTATGTTTACATAAGGGGGGGCAACAGTGTATCAGTTTTGAGTACAAGTTTAAAATTCCTGGCTACACCCCTGTACAGCACCCCATCACCCCAGACAATAGCCCCCTCCCTCCACCTCCTGACATAACCCAGCCACACCAGTCCTCATCACTTTCACCATAGTCCATATGAACACCCATCCCTCTCTAGGTACCCCACTTTCTAATCTCTGTGGATATCATCTCCCTCCTGTCCCTTGACTACCAGAAGCCACACCCCTTCCTCCTTAGCCATTTTAGAATCACCCATACCCTTAATGCACACCTTCTCTGCAAGTTCCTCCTGGAAACCACCTACTCAGATACCAGAAGCATGCATACACCCTTCCTTCTACACTTTCCCTCCATGTGCCATAACACTAGTCCCCTCCCTCCCTCCAAAGCCTCTGACTGCAGCTCACCCACCTTCCAAAGTCCCAAACACTAGCACCTCACTTCCCCAGACACTAGCCCCCCAGCCCCTGATACTAACCCCACCTCCTTTGCTGGGGTCAGAACTGTTGCCATCCCACTAGCAAATGTTAATAGATTTTGTATATAGCTATTAAGAGTTTCCTTCAGGTAGCCCTGCAGGCATGTGCTGGAGAGGGTAACACTATGGTAAGTACATCAACTGGCACAGTGGAAAATTCTGTGGGGATTCTCCCCAGTCACTAGCCCTGCTGGCTAGAGGATGCAAAACTCAGTTTTGACCCCTAAATTTAATATGACTTACCTGCTCTGTGCAAGTCACAGTGCACACAGTTGGGTTCTTTTGGGTTTGGGATAATCTGGAAGAACCTAAAAGGAAAGCACAGAGAAGATTCTGGAGATGCAAAGAGTCTATGGTCCTAGAGAAGAGATTTTTTTTTCTTTTAGTCTTTGGTAACCGGCCAAGGCCCACTAGGCACAAGTGCCTGTTTTCAGGGACGACCTGGGAGCACTGGGCAGTTAAGTGACTTGCTCAGAGTCACACAGTATGCAAGTGGAGGTTGTGAGAATAAAACTCAGGTCTGGTCTGCTGGATGTCTCAAGCTCATTCACCCCTCGTTCCTCTTACCTCTAGGCTATACTGCCAGCCCAAAGGATTATAGTAGTCAGAAGTAAAGAAGATACGTATCTGAAAGGTAGACATGCAACATCTGGCCAGACCTCTAGAAATAAAGGTAAAACTAGGTAAGTATGCGGTACTTATAGTAGCATGAGTAGAGATAGGGAGCAGAGAGATACAAAGTGTACTATACAGCATAGGAGTAAGTTGAAAAGATACTTAAAGAGTATTTCTCTGCTATAATAAAACAATTAATAACACAAGATTTATACCAGTTGTGTTTTAACTTTGTTTTCTAGTTATTTTTCCCATATGCTGTTGGTCTACTAAATATTGTAGGTAATGCAGCACTTTTTTCACTTAGTTTTTCAACATGTATCTTACTCTCCCCTGCTAACCACACCATAGCTCTTTGCGATATCACAGTCTGTCATGGTGAGCACTAAAAGCTCAAGGCATTGTGAGGTTAACAGGAGAGAGGCAAATGTTTTCTATACAGACTTTTCAGATGGACTGTCAAGATATACTAAACATTTTGGAAAGGAACACTGACAATTGAAAAAAGTATATTTTCTACTGAACTGTAAACAGCTAGATCTTATGCTAAATCATGTACTGAAGTGCAGAGTTGCTCTTTAACTCAAGGTGAGAGCAACAGAGATATGGTGATAGAGGATAAAGTAAAACAAAACAAATGAAAAGCAGCAACTTCCTGCAGTAATCTTTGTTACGTCCCATAACCCCCAGTCATGTTCTCTGACCCAGTCGGCTGATCAAACCATACCATCCCAAAAACGTAATATCCTTACTGGCCTACACTCCATTCATGTCATAGAGACTGTGTGAAAGCTGCCTTTCTGGAGCTCTGACCTATGTGTCTCAAGGCAGAGCAGACCTCGATCAGATGATCAAGCACTACCCCATTTTCAACACTGACAAAACAAAATCCTCTCCCTCATAGCCCTAGATACACCAACTGCACATCCAGCACTCACTGCAGCCTCCCCTTCACCTACCTCCTTGCAACCTTCACATCTCCCATGCATCTGATGATCTCTTTAGGTAACTATTGCGGTTGTTATGGGAGTTGGAAGGCAAATGCTGCCTCCCCATGCTGCCAACAATTGGAGACTCAGGCTTACTCTCAAATTCAGGATGACCTCGTAGTGCAGTGCCTCTGGGCTATCGAGGCAGCCTGTAACTAACCCATTTAAACATGTTCAATTTATCTTTAAAAGAACTAAAGTAATGAGTAGTAATAGACCAATCTACATACTTATAAGTATAATTCTACTGTTGTCAATCCTTTCCCATTCACATTGTGGCAAAGGGAGGTGCCACCCACTGGTGCAGCAGTTGAAATGGGAAAGGAAAGAAACCTGAAATGATTAAAAAAAGCTTTTTAAGCATAGATATGAAAGGAGCATGAGCCTGCACGGAAGGCGTATACCATCACGTGGATACAGGACTCAGGATGAAGGAAGGTAAGTGATGCACTATGGGAGACTGTGATCTGGGTGGCTGGGACTTCAATACAGTGGCAACTGTGGGTGGACAGGAAAGGGGGGCCCAAACTGAGGTCCAGCCTCTTAAGTGCAGGCTGGGGATGTTTATATTTATTTAAGGGGGTTGGGGATGAAGCCAACCTACAATGGGACCAACATGCAGTTTGACCAGCAAGGTGCACAATGCAATTTCTGGGCATGCATCTTGCTTTTCCCTGTTTTTCTGGGCACCGATCACCTTCATCCAATTTGTTTTCACCCTATTGTGGGTATCCCTATGTGAGGGGCAACAGCTCAGCACTATGGCATGCAACACTTCACTCCCCCCCCAACCCTGTTCTAAGCAGAGACCAATGAATACGTCTGTTCAGTATTCACAAAAGAGGAAGTGGGGGAGGTGCCTAATCCAATTAACAAAAGCATTCTAGAGAGGGGGGTTGGTCCCAGTCCTTTCACAGAAGAAAGGGTTCTGAAAGAACTCCTAAAACAGAAGGTGAACAAAGCAATGGGGCCAGATGGAATTTACCCTAGAATTCTAAAAGAATTAAGCAGAGAACTAGTGACACCACTGACTACCCTTTTTAACAAATCATGGGAGGATGGTGTGGTACCTGAGGACTGGAAGAAGGTGGATGTGATTCCCCTTCACAAAAGTGGGACCAAGACAGAGGCAGGAAACTACAGACTTGTCAGTTTGACCACTGTGGTAGGGAAAGTGATGGAATCACTTCTGAAGGAAAGAATTGTTAAGTACCTAGAGGCCAGTGGGCCACAGGACCCAAGGCAGCATGGGTTCATAGCAGGAAGGTCATGTCAGATGAATCTAATTGATTTCTTTGACTGGGTGACCAAAGTAGTAGACCAGGGAGGGGCTGTGGACATGGTCTACCTAGACTTTAGTAAGGCATTTGACACAGTCCCACACAAAAGATTAGTAGTCAAATTAACTAGCCTGGGAGTGGGTCCCAGGGTGGTAGCCTGGGTAAAACAGTGCTGAACAACAGGACACAGAAGGAAATTGTAAATGGAGTCCACTCTGAAGAAAGAGGGGTTACTAGTGGGGTACCGCAGGGTTCAGTACTGGGTCCAGTCCTTTTTAATGTCTTTATAAGTGACATTGCAAAGGGACTGGAAGGAAAAGTATGCCTCTTTGCAGAAGACACAAAGATCTGCAACAGAGTTGATACACAAGGAGGCGTGGAAAGGTTGAGAAGGGACTTGGCAAGGTTGGAGGAATGGTCAGAAGTATGGCAGCTTGGATTCAATGCAAAGAAGTGCAAAGTAATGCACCTGGGAAACAAAATCCCAGGGGAAGATTACACAATGGGGCGGGTAGTAACAACAACAAAAATGGAAAGGACCTGGGGTAATCATATCAGATGACCTTAAGGTTGGCAAGCAATGTGAGAAGGTGGTAGGGAGGGCTAGGGGATACTGGGATGTATAGGAGAGGTATCACCAGCAGAAAACAGGATGTTGTTATCCCCCTCTACAGACAGTTGGTGAGACCCCATCTTGAGTACTGCATCCAGTTCTGGAGACCCCAACTCCGCAAGGACATAGACAGGATGGAGGCAGTTCAGTGGAGGGCAACTAAAATGGTGCAGGGTCTGCAAGAGAAGCCATACGAGGAGAGACTAAAGGAGCTTAATATGTATACCCTTGAGGAAAGGAAGGAGATGGGGGACATGATAGAAACATTTAAGTACCTAATTGGAATCAACAAAGTCCAAGAGGGTAGCATCTTTCAGAAAAAGAGATGTGCAAGAACAAGGGTACACAATTTTAAGATTAGAGGGGGGACGGCTCGGGGCAATGTGAGGAAGTATTTTTTCACAGCGAGGGAGGTGGACACATGGAACAGCCTTCCTGAGGATGTTGTGGGGTCTAAAACTGTGAAAGAATTCAAGAATGCATGGGACAGACATAAGGCAATTTTTGTGGGGGGTAGGAAGAAATAAGCTGTTGATTAAATAGGATCTGAAGCTTATCCTCTAGGTAGGGAAATGGGCAGACTAGGTGGGCCAAGCAGTCCTTATCTGCTGTCAAAGTCTATGTTTCTATGTTTCTATGTGATAGACTGAGGTCATGGTGGTCACTGCTTCCCAGCTGCTAGCAGTTCAGTGCTGGTTAATGGTACCCCACCCACCTCCAAACACATGGCTGTGGTTTGACCAAATGCTTAGGTCTTAACACCTCTGACTCTGTGGAGCTACATAGAAGTGATGGAGAGGCCCCAGTACAATGTGTTATTGTCCTGATCAATCACCACCACCTCAGAAAAATACAGACACTTGATCAGCTAGTCACTACATCAGTGTCTGAATGCATATGAAATATCAGTATCTCTGATGGTGACTACAATTGCCAAGAGAAAGGAAGGCTAAAAATGCAGAGACATCAGACATCCCCAGCAGCACAACACTACAAGGCAACTGGGAGGGTTGGCTAGCCCCTGTAAAATCTCAGAATCTGTGTTTGGGCCTAAGAAAAAGTAATTGCCCGAAAAGTTCCTCAGGTAGCCTAAGGTAAGTTCTTAAGTCATTCACCCTCTTCCCAATGCAATCATTTCTTACCATCCACCACACTCTTTTTCTGTTGTTGTTAAATAGGTTTGGTTCCCTGGCACTGCATGCCAGAAGTCAAGGATACCTCTAAACCCACCAAAGCCCCCATAATTTTGTGACCAATATGTCAATGGTGAGTCACCTCCTCTCCTGACTTCTGATCTATAATTTTAGGGAGGGAGTAATAGTATGTAAATCCTTGCTACCTTAAGTCTTCACCCTCCCACAGTGCATCTGTTCCATTAAAGACCCTGTGCACAGCGGTGTGTGCCTGTGGGGTAACCTGCCTTGAATTAAAGTATTAAGATTTTTTCAACTTGGCATTTTCTGTAGGTTAGTACAGCATGCTGTTCTGCACATCTATTCTTCCTTTCTTTTGTGTACAGCTATCTCTTCTGTGGTCACCTGCTCCATTAATGCATAGTAGTAGTAACATGGAGCACCTGACAGGAGAAGGCAGAGCAGTTTGCACACTGATAATGCTGTGAGGAAGACTACACCCCCCTTCCAGTTTCTGCACATGCTTCTGCCACATTATAGCTTCTAGTACCTTAAAGAAATTAGCAAGCTGTGAGACACAGCACTGAAGTTACGCAGAAGGTGATTTCCCTAAATCTGAACCAGGGGAGCATGACTGAAATATAACTGGGGTACTGAAAAGCCAGGGTTACTTGGAGACAGTTTATTTTTTAAAAACAGCTTTTTTCCCCATTTGGCGTTGCACGCCCAGTTCTCTAGCTTCAGGGCTAACCCCAATGGTGGAATTGACCCTGTCTGCTATTAGCACTACCTGTCACTTCACAGAGGTTGGTATAAATCCTGTTGTGGGTGCCATGGGGGGAGCACTCATGAATGTGCATTCAAAAACTCAGCTACTGTAGCTTACCTAGTTGAGTATCTAGGTGCTAGGCTACTTTAATGCACTCAAAGGGACAGCAATTTCAGCTTCACAGCACAATCTGTCCAATGTAAAATATTAAGTCTTAGCATCACAATTCTGTGTGCAAAATCAACTTTATTAGAAGCGAAACAATTTACAACCACCTGAAGCTATGGACCTGGTAAGACATCTCAGCCAGTTTTACAGGATGACTGTGTCATCAGGAGGGTGATGAGGCAGTAGTCCTGTGAAACCAGTAGAGGTGACACATCTAACCTGAGTTATGGGCAGTTGTGAATTTTTCTGCACCATATAAAGTAGATTTTGCACACAGAGTTGTGGTACTTTTCTGCACTGCTGATCACCAGGGGTGCATCTAGAATTTTTTCAAGGGAGCAACTGTTCCCAGGTGAGGTGTCTTACCTAAGTTGTGGTCAGTTGTGTATTGTTCTACACCATACAAAGCAGATTTTGTGCACATAATTGTGGTACCTATCTGCACTGCTGATCGCCAGGGGTGCATCTAGAATTATTTCAAGGGGCAACTCTTTCCCAAAATGTAAAATATTACCATTTAAAGCTAAGATTAGGTTTAAACAGATTTTTGCAGGACTAATGAGGTTGTGGGTGCTACCTGGATACATAACTGGAGCCACCAGTACTGACCACCCCTATGTATTTGCTTTCCAGTACCCACACCTCATTTTGCAGCCTGTTCCCTCAAGGTCTGTCCCAGCCTATGGATCTCTGCTGGAACCCTCAGATCCAGAAGCAAATTATTTAATACCTTTCAATGGACCAACATAGATGTAACAACAAGAACAGAGTGCTCTAGATTTCAGACGAACAAGTCCTTCATCAGAAGCGTAATGACAGTTATCTAGAAAAAACTATACTTTTAAAGACTAGATCATGCAGAAAAAAAATGAAAAAAATCCCCATTGGTTTAAAATACTCATAAAAAAACCAGAAGGTGATGTCAGAGAAACTACACAGTACCATGTTACCTTAAGCTGGGAGGTCCCAGGGTCAAAGGTGCTTGGTGTAAAGCACATACAAAGAATTCCACTGCATATAAATTCAATTGCATGAGATAACATTATTTGGGCAGGTGGCTCTTAAATCAAGCTATGAGTGTCACAATGTTTATAAGACTGCAATTACTGAAAAACAACTCCAACCCGGATTAAAGACATACTAAGATTGTCTTAGGACTCCAAGAAGTTTCAATGTATGCATTACAGACAAGAACTTGCCAGTAAAGCAGTCTTAAAAAGATCGGTACACACTGTATGATGTGTAAAACTCAGCTGACCCATTACCCAGCTATGCTCTCCAGCTAGATAGTGTGCCCCATAAACTTCAAAAGCCTCTAGTGTAGTAACAAGACTTTATAAATGATAATATAACTATAAATTGACAGTATTAGTGTCAAACAAAAAACTCTTGTCAGAGACCACCATGGAATTAAGACCATGAAGTCTGATACGTACTGATGTCAATAAATTCTCAGTGTATAACAACTTGATGTACTGAAAGTGTCTAAGGAATCTGAATAAGAGATACAAATTAAACTCTCTCCTCCACTCCACTCACACAACACACCCTACCCCACCCCACATCCCCATAATGCGTGTGGAGGGGATAACTAGTTTTAAGGAGAAACACACACACATTCACACACACACACACACACACACACACACACACACACACACACACATATATACACTCCTAATGCACCTTCATTCACATCAATCACTGCAATTGTTCCCCAAAGGAATTCATGGAAACATAGAATTTGACGGCAGATAAGGACCACTTGGCCCACCCAGTCTGCCCATTTCCCTACCTAATGGATAAGCTGCAGATCCTAGTTAACCAGCAGCCTACTTCTTTCTACCCCAACCCCCTAGAATTGCCTTAAGGCTGTCCCATGCATGCTTGAATTCAGTCACTGTTTTTGACTCCACAACCTCCTCCGGAAGGCCGTTCCATGCAACTGACAGCAGAATAAACTTTGACACTGGTGATTATGTCCTGTGTTTTTAAAAACTCTACAGAACTATTTCTTCAGTGTCTCTGCAAGGGGGGTGGAGAGGGGGTTGTGAGATCTGGTGGAGGGGAAGGCAGTGGAAAACTAATGCTATGCCAATGACTAATCACTGAGTAAGTACACACAACAGCTATCCTGCTGCAAGCCCCTTTTCTAATCTACTTCATAGCAAAAAGACAGCATTGCTTTGCCATGCAGCATTAAAAATAAAAAGGGGGGAGTGAAAAACACACACACACACAAACACACACACACACACACGCACACACACACACACACACACACACACAGTCACAAGATAAACAGAGAAAATAGAACAAAACAGAAAGATAATCTTTTGCTAAATAATGAAATGGGGTATAAACAGAAGTTCAAAATCAACACACACACACACACTCACTGTACACACAACACAAACTCTCACTCTCTCACTCACAATTCACCACTATATATTGTCTCTCTCACACAGTCTCTCTCTTACTGTCTGTCTCTATCCTACTACAAACTGCAGGAAAAGGATGTAGATTCAGTAGCTTCCTGTCTGAGTGCAGGTACACATGTGACCTGCAGTCTGCTTCAGAGAGCAAGTCATGTGACATGCCTTTCTTCCTAATTTTGCCTTAGTTAAATGCTAAGGCCAAACGTAGCAGCAAAAGTGAAATTTACAGGTGGAATTTCACTGTATAATATGAGTGAAATTTCACACAACTATACGTGTGAAATTTTGCACAACCTTACTGGTCAAATTCCTCCCCAAGGTTGTAATTTTGTGAAATGTTTCTTGGGACTAAATTGGTGATTTCACTGGAACTTTGTGGGCAAAATAAAATTTCGCTGCATCTCTAGCTTCAGTGGTCATCACTCCCAGATCCTTCTCCTCAGTTTCAGATACCCAAACCCCTTCCAGGTAGTATTCCATTCTGTGATTCTTGGCACCAATGTGCAAAACTTTGTATTTCTTGGCACTGAAGCTAAACTACCAAATTCTGAACCACTTTTCAAGTTTTTTCAGATCATCCTGTAGGTCCTGTATCCCTTTGGCTGTGTCCACCCTCCCACAGAGCTTGGTGTCATTTGCAAATAGGCACATTTTACCCTTAATGCCATCCACAGTATTATTTATTAAAACATTAAACAACACCAGTCTCAGCACTAAGCTCTGCAGGACCCCACTGGTGACCTCCCTTGTGCTAGATAACTCTCCCCCACCCTCTGGATCCTGTTCCTCAGCCAGCTTTCTACCCATCTGGTCTTCTTCTCCCTAACTCTGAGATCTGCCAATGTCCTGATCAACCTCTTGCAGGGTACAGAGTCAAAGGCCTTGCTGAACTCCAGATAAAGGATGTCCACTGCTTGGCCCCTGTCTACTGCCTTTGTGACGCAATCAATGAATTCAATCAGATTTATTTGACATGATCTCCATCCCATAAACTCATGCTGCCTCACTTCCTGGAGACTATACTCCTCAGGATACTCTACCAACCTTTCCTTAAAGGGGAAGCCTCCCATAGTTTCAAACCCATATTTTACCAACTCCGTATGTGTAACTGTTGTGTTCCTCCTGTAGTTGCCAGCAGTCCTATTGCTGTCCAAATCTAGATTATAAATAAAAATATACAGCTCCCAGAAGTTATCAATGTGTTTGCCCTCCATTTTACCATCAATGCTGCTGGAGGATGATGTCATCAGAGCAACAGATAATGGTATAGCACTAAATGCTGTTCCACTAGTAAACAGAACCCACAATGTTTGGTCCCCCACTTGAGTAATTGCGGAACTCTTTAAGTGTTATACACATCCTGAAGTGCAGGTCTAATAGGAACTAGGACCATATGAGTGTGATGCAGCACTGATTTGACATGTATATACAGCATGCCTATAAAGAAGTGCCTGTAAGTGTTGTGTTAATGTTTCTGTTAGCAAAAACAGCTTACCCAATAAATGACTCTGGGTACAACAAGAGTCTTGAGTGGTATTTTATAGCTGTTGTATTATGTTCTGTGTGTGTTAGCATTCTCTGTTTTGATTGACACCAGCAGTGAGACACAATCTTGCAAAAATGCCCCTTTCCCTTTGTAACTAGGCAGTCAGTGATTGGATGGCTGATGTAAGACAATAAAGAGTTCAGCTATAACAAGGAATAGGTTACCATAATATCATCAGCTGCAGCATGTGGAAGAAGGATAATCTAGTGTTAAAGCACAGGCACAAGAACTGGGAAACTCTGTTTCAAATCCTACTAAAGTCCCTTACTCTCTAACCCTTAACAAGTTCCCCTAACCTCCTTGGGAACTGTGATGACCCCTCAGGTTCATAACTTTAAAAGTGCCCCCATTCCCATTATATGTCATTAGCAGTGATGTGAGAGCTACATCACTTCACTTTGAAGGTACTGAAAACAAGCTGTGGCAGCCCCCCCCTTTTGTAATGCGAGCATTTGAAGTAGGAAGTCCCACACAAATCAGATGCTACACTTCAGCTGTTGCAGGTAAAGAAACCAATCTGTCTCAGTGTCTGTAGTACTCTATATTTGCTTAGCTCATTCCTTCCATGTCATATGCATTCTGTGTCTTGGTATTTCCAGTCAGAAACCCAGATGTAGGGAGCATTTGAAATGTAAAACAATACACTTTATAAAGTAAGTAATCTAGCTCTCCACTTTCAGGCTGCTGAAAAGGGAGTGTATCATTTGTGCAAAGGAGGAATTCAGTCTTGTATGATCCTTTGGGAAACTGCTCAGGCCTACCTTGTAAATGAATCCTCTCAAGGGTGCTCACCTGGTTCAATACTGATTCACTCATTGACTGCTAGATTAACTGCTTGATTATCTGATTGACTGGTTCTTTCTACTTCTTTCCACAACATGTTGCAACTGACTCACAGAGAGAAATGAGCAGTACAAAGAAACATTCTGTTTCCTGTGAATGAAATACTATTATATGTATTATTTGCTCTACACATGCAGTATTAAGGCTACAAGTACCACTCCCTGTGTGAGTTGCATGACAGAACTGTCTTAAGCCATTGCAAACTTAAAACTAAAATCAGGATAGACAGCATTGATACTCTTATGTCTACTTCTGCACTGTTGCTGCAGTGACATCAGGGAATGGGAGGGGCTGTATTACAAGTGACCCATTTGCATGTAAATGGAGGCTTGCTTGACATTTTACTGCCTTGTGTCAAAGTCTCATACTCTAGATATGTGTTGCAACAGCAGAAATGACTGATCTCTTATTGACATATGTACAGTAACTGATGTAATGTATAATATATACATCAGATATATCCAAATCAGAAATATATAGTAGTCTTCTCCTTTAAGTATGGTCTGCATGAGTTTGCACATGACTGAGGTCAGACTGACTGGTCTGTAATTCCCTGGGTCATTCTTCGGACAGCTCTTATGGAGGGGCACCACATGTGCCATTCTCCAGTCCTATGGTAGCACACCCAACTCCAGTGAACTATTAAACAGGCCTGCTAGTGGCCCTGAAGCTCCCCTGCCAGTTTCCTCAGTACCCTTGGGTGAATGCCATCTGGGCCTGGTGATTAATCCACCTTCAATGCTAATAGCCCCTCCCTCACTTTATACTCCACTACAATCACATCCATGGTATACTCCACTACCATCACATCCATGCTTCACTTCCCCGCTGCTCTTCCTCTCCCTTCTGTAGGCATCAGTCAATTTTTCTGTCTAATGAAGATGTGAAAGACGTATTCATTCAGTATCTTTGCCTTTCCCCTGTTCTTTACTACCCACTCATCACCTTTCAGTAGCCTAACAATCCCATCCTTCTTGTCTCTTTTTCACTTATGTAGTGAAATAGGTCTGCTTCCCCCTCTTACTTCTCTAAGCTAGCTACAGCCTTAGCCCATCAGACTATCCTACTTGCCACACTAATCATCCTTAGGTAATTCTGCCTATCCAGCTCACTCATATTCTTTCTGAATTTCCTATAGGCTAACCTCTTGTCCCTTACTGCCTGGACAACCTCAGAACTGAATTAGCTGGGTGATTTGGCCCTTGAGTTCTTGCCTTGACCCTAAAGCACTCCTCTGTGTCAACCATTAACCTATTCTTAATGAGGATCCACTTCTTGTCCACCACATATCTGCTCTGATGCTCAGTACGTGCATCTTTAGCACCTCACCCATCTTCCTGAAGTCCACTATCCTAAAGTCCAGGATTTTGGCCTTAGTGGGGATGTTTTCCCTACCCATATCCAACTAGAGCCACACTGTGCAATGGTCACTTCCACTCTGGGCCTCCTTGACTGTTATTTCTTACACATACTCAGAAACAGTTGGGGCTGGTAGAGGTTGTGGGAACCTGCTTTTGCTGAGCAGCTGCGTATTTTAGTAGCTGGATAAGCTTTAAATTCTTATCAGTCTGTAGACTTTTAAGCAGGACTGCTGACTTGTTTAATAAGTGTTGTTTTCTGTGTGGCATCCATAGAGGAAGCTGGATATTCATTTATCTTTTCTACAGGTATTGTGAGCAGCTTCTAGCAGGTTTTGTCTTTCTCAGCCAGGATGAATTTACAGCTCACAGAGGCTTAAATACCAGGGCTTCTCACATAGCAGTACTGCAGAAACAGTTGGGGCTGGTACAGGTTGTGGGAACCTGCTTTTGCTGATCAGGTGGAGATTTTAGTAGCTGGATAAGCTTTAAATTCTTATCAATCTGTAGACTTTTAAGCAGGACTGCTGACTTGTTTAATAAGTGTTGTTTTGTGTGTGGGACCTTCCTCCAGAGGAGGTTGCAGAGCTTGGAAGTGCAGTGAGGGGCAGACACAGGGCTGATACACTCTTGTAAGTGTCGTGTGTGGGCCCAAATCCCACCTTCCCCAACCCCTCCCTCCCCAAAGCACAGCTAATTTATAGGGGAATACCTGCCCTACAATTGGAGGAAAAGGCTTCAGGTGCAGCTCATGTAGTTCTAGCCACTGGGGGTTGGGTTTTAAGGCTGGGAGAGAGGAGCGTAGGGAGTTGTATTCTTCCCCTGTAAACTAACTCTTAAGGCAAATAGTCAGGTGGGGAAAGGTTCAGCCACCCAAGTTTTGCAAGTTTAAAGGTCTGCATGCTGTATGGGGGGGAGAATTGCCTATGTATAGGTACTGGTAGCTCAAGAAACTGTAGAGCCACTGAGTTGATAATTTGGCCTAGAAACGACTGCTGTGATGATGGTGAAGGGACCGCATATCACTAGAGCAGGTATCTTTGGGCGGGTGAATGGGTGCACAGGGTGTGGTGCGGCCATGATACTGGACTGGGCTTGGAAGTTTGGGGGATGCCCAGTGTGCTACCAGCTGGCACAGCTTAAGGAGGAGGTAAAGCAGATCCGAAGGCAGCTGGGGGAGGATTGGAGAGGTAGGAGCCAAGCGGTCACCTACATGGAAGCACAAGGTGCTGAAGCCTCCCAAGCTGGGGGAGAAGTGAAGATTGGTGCTCACACTAGCAGAAGAGGGAAGAGGGTACACAGAGGGCTCTCAGAGACCCTGGCACATGGGGCCCAAAATGTGGAAATTTCCACAGCAGTAGGCAAGAGTGTGGGGGTGTCCAAAGGAAACTGAGAGAGGTGGTAGGGACAAAGGGGGCACTGGGTGATGGGCTAAGGCTCACAAATCATTTTAACCCTCTACACCCATTGGTAGAAGAGGGGTGTGTGGGGGAGGAAGAGGAGGAGGAGGATGCTGCTACTACTGGTGTAGCTGGGGCAGGGATGGATAGAACAGGTGTAGAGGGCAAGTGTCAAGGGCACAATAGAGGGGTCCCAGACAGGATGGGGAAGAGGGGTAGGACGGGAAAAGAAAAAGGAGGATCAGGGAATGAGGAGGCTGATGGTATGGAACAGGGGAGCACGACAGGCAGAAAGGCGCAGGACGTAAATGGGATGATAGCGAGCAGAAAGCCAAATAGGCAAATGGATAAGATGGATGGATTAGTAAGGAGTAAGGAAAGAGATACAGAGAAAGATACTCAGGTGGGGGATAAAGAAGGCTAAGACATGGGTAGAGGAGATGGACAGGGACAATAGTGAAGGGGCTACCTTCAACACCCAGCTTGTGGGAGGTGCGAGGATCCAGTTGAGAGGAGAATCCAAACGAAGCTATGAGGTGGGGCATGGAAGGAGGAGGAACCAGAGGGGTGAATAGCAAGACAAGGGGGAAGTTAGAGTACTGCTATTGAGGGACTCCATGATCAAAGGCATACAGTGGGAGGGGCAGGAGGAGGGTAAAAGCTGTCTGATCAGAACTAAATGCCACCCAGGCCTGACAGTTCACAAAGCCAAGCATGAGTTGTATTCACTGGCAAGGGAATGCGGGGGGACCCCGGACATTCTAGTGCACTTGGGAACAAATGACATAAGTGGTAATAGTGAACTTGAAATTCAGGCAAGGTTCTGGGAGTTGGCCAGGGTATGCCTTTCCATAGGCTGTAATATCTCCTTTTCAGAAATCCTGCTGATGCCAAGGGCTACTGGGGAAAACAAGATGAAGATTAGAGAGATAAATCAGTGGTTTAGGGAGTGGTGTGAGGAATTGGGGTATGGCCTGGTGGGGGACTGGGGTGAGACCTGGGAGGATAAAGGGCTGTATGCTAGGGACAGGCTCAACCTTAATTTGGAGGGGAAGGAAATCCTAAAGCTCAAACTAGTTGGGTTCATCAGTGAAAGGTGGGGTTTAAACTTGTGAAGGGGGGAGGGATCAAAAAAGGAGCAGTTCCAGCATCTACGATAAATGAGGGACATGGTCTCCACTCCTCTAGGGGGCTAGGGAGATATGGAACTGGATCACCAGGTAGGGTGCAGGAGCCGAGAAATGGGAGCTCAAGGGGGAGAAAGGAGAGGAGGGAAAAGGGCTGGAAAGTGGTACTGATAAATGCCAGAAGCTTAGGAAATAAAATGCCTGAGCTCCAGGCAATGCTAGTTGAGGGGGAGGTGGATGTGGCAGCAGTCACGGAGACCTGGGCCACTCAAGGGCCTGAGTGGGAACTAAATCTTGTGGGCTACACTATGTTCAGAAAAAATGGGGGAGGGAAGGGGTGGTGGTGTTGCACTGTTAGTCAGAAATGGCATGGGTATTGGAGGAGTAGAGGAGGCAGAGGGGAATGTGGAGGCTATTTGGGTCACCTTGTTGATGCAGGGGGGGTAAGAGAGTAAAGGTTGAAGTGGTATACAGACTACCAGCACTGGCAGAGGTCCTGGAAGAAAGTTTGGTGACAAATCTTGAGGGACACTGTAGATTAGGAAAGGGAAGGGTAATAGTAATGGGGTACCTCAACATGCCAGGAATAGACTGGGGGACTATGACATCACCAGTGGCCATAGAGCAGATGCTGCTTGATGTCTTCCAGGATGCATTTCTGACACAACAGGTGGGTGAGCCAAATAGGGAGGCCCAGACACTGGACGTGGTCCTGGCAGACAGTGATCAGATTAGTGGCCTAGAGGTGAGGGACCCATTGACTGGGAGTGATCACGCCACAGTCTGGTTCTTCCTGGACCTGGGGAGGAGGAAAGCTGAACAAGGATGGTAGTAACAGACATTAGGGGTGCAGACTTCAGGGAAATGGGAAGGATTCTTAAAGATCATCTAGACAGGATAAGGCCAGATATGGATGCTGACAGAAGGTGGGGGATCATTAGGAGGGGACTACAGGAGGTTACCAGATCCTGCACAAGGCAAAGGCATAAGTTCGGTAAGGCCAGAAAACCCTGCTGGTGGACCTGGGAGGTACAGGAGGTGGTGAGGGAAAAGAAAGTGGCCTATAGGTGCTTCAAGTTGTCAAGGAGTGAAAGGGATCAGGATCTGGAGGAATAAGAGCTGACAGCCAAGAGAGTCACCAGGGTGGTGAGAGCAGCTAAGGCAAAAAAGGAACAGTCTTTGGCCAGTGGGATCCAGAGGGGGGACAAGGGGTTCTTTAGATACATAGGGGAAAAAAGAAAAGTAAAGGGGCAGATCAGCAAGATAAGGGTAGGGGATGGTTGGGCACAGGAGGCAGGGGAACAGGCAGAAGTCCTAAATGAGTACTTTGCCTCAGTTTATACCAGGGGGATGGAGGGACTAGGTCTTGCAAGGGGAGTGGGGGCAAACCACAGCAAGGGGTGAGACCGGTAGAGACCAAGGGCCCTTATAGGTCTGGGGAAAGGGAGTGGCCACCACAGACAGGTGGGGGCCAGGCAGTGCATGGTGAAATGGGGGAGAACAAGGCTGAAAACCCAGTAGAGAGAGTAAGGGAAGCCCTCAGGTTCCTTTGGATGGATAAAATGCACCTGGGCCAGATGAGATACATCCCAGGGTGCTGAGGGAACTGGCAGATGTCCTGGCAGTCCCTCTAGCAGAGCTTTTCAACATCTCTCTGAGGACTGGGTGGGTGCCACAAGACTGGAGGGTGGCCCATGTCATGCCAATCCATAAGAGGGGATCAAGAGAGGAGGTGGGAAATTATAGGCCCGTTAGCCTGACATCGGTGGTCGGCAAGGTGATGGAGGGTATTGTCAAGGAAAGGCTAGGGGGTTACTGGAGCAAACTGGGGGCTTGAACAATAGGCAGCATGGCTTTGTCATGAGAAGATCATGCCAGACAAATCTTGTTGAGTTCTATGACTGGGTGATGAGGGCCCTGGACCAGGGTAGGCAAGTGGATGTCCTCCTTCTGGATTTTAGCAAGGCATTTGATTCAGTTCCCCACAGTGGCCTACTGGCTAAGCTGAAGGAAATGGGGGTAGGGAGACAGTTGCTAAGATGGATAGGAAATTGGCTGTCTTAGCATACTACTCAGAAGGTGGTGATTGGAGAGTTAGCCTCATCCCCAAGGTGAGTTACTAGTGGGGTTCCCCAGCGGTCAGTGCTGGGGCCACTCCTGTTCAACGCTTATATCTCAGACATCAGGAGGGGGATCAGGAGAGAGATGAGTCTCTTTGCATACTACTCAAAGCTAGGTGCAGTGGTGAATGGGGAGGAGGGGAGGGTGGCCTTGAAGGAGGACCTGGAGGCTTTGGAATGGTCATCAGGAAAATGGAAACTAAAATCCAATGTGGGGAAGTGCAAGGTTCTGCACCTGGGAGTCAGAAATCCAGCCCAGGGGCATACCCTGGCAGGAGACATGATTCAAGTCACAGAGGGTAAGAAGGACCTGGGGGTAGTGGTAGATATCAAAATGAATGACTCGGAGACCTGTAGGAGGGCAGCAGCAATGGCAAATAGGATGCTGGGATGCATCGCCAGAGGGATTACCTCCAGAAAGGTGGAAGTGATCCTTCCCTTGTACAACTGCTTGGTTAGGCCACACCTCGAGTATTGTGTACAATTTTGGAGACCACATTTAAAAAGGGACATTACACTCCTAGAGAGGGTCCAAAGGGGGGCAACCAAAATGATCTGGGACCTGGGGGAGAGGACCTATGTGGAGAGGCTCAAGGAGCTCGACATTTACACCCTGGAGGAGAGGAGGGACGGGGGGACATGATAGAGGTCTTAAAGTACATGAAAGGGATCAATAAAGGAGGCCCAGTTAGGGTGCTCCAAAGGAAGGAGGGTGGGGCAACAAGAGGTCATAGGTGTAAGCTGGAAGGGGGCAGGCTCAGAGGGGAGAGGAGGAGATGTTATGTCACTGAAACAGTGGTAGAGCTGTGGAATGCACTGCCCAGGGAGCTGGTAGAGATGGAGACTGTGGACGGGTTTAAGAAGGGATGGGACAGGTACAGGGGGAGGGTAAATCTGACTAGTCACAATACAGGTGGAACATCTGGGACTGGGGACAGTATAACCCAAGGGGGAAGGGGGACACCAAAATCAGCCCTCAGTGCGGGTGCTGAAAATCGAGCAGACTCAAGAGACTGTTAGGTCTATTCTGCTTTCATTTTAGTATGTTAGTACTCCCCATTCATGAGCACTAGCAAACAGTAAAGCGTTAGTATTAATAATATATGATATAAATAAAACAGGGTTACATGTGTGATGGATAATCACAAATTGAAACCTAAATGGAGATAAAAATTGATGTAGTTTGTAAAAAGCCGATATATAGTGAGGGTCACTGTCAAAAATGGGCCTGTTCAGGAGTTGGTACAGGGCTGGTCACAGATGGAGCACAAATGGTGTGTCTGTAAAACACAGTACATAACTCAGGGATGCCAACACCACAATTGAGATATGTGAAAAGATGTTCACATATGATACCACTTGAACACGATATGACATAAGTGTCCATTGATGAACAGTTCATTGAATCTGCTTTGAGAGTGGATAAGGTAGATACTATCTGGCTGTTGAGGTGAGGCACACCCTTGGAGCTTGATTGAAGAATCTGTTGATAATGTCTCTTGACAGATAGGTCCTTATAAAACAGATATGGCCAGTTTAGAAAGTTCATATGAATAACAGTCCATAAAGTTCATCATTTGCGGAAGGGTGGTAACCCCACAAGGCACATGGGGCCATGCAGATGATAATTGAGAGATGAAACAGCATCATAATAAGAAAGTCAGTGTTCATGTTGCTGGTTGCTGAAAGGCTGGATTGTCAGAGGCCTTGGCAGGGGGTGCATTAGATTGTGCATTGAGTCCTTTAATGAAATATCCACACACACTGGCATAGCGTTTGTGTTGCGGAAGTTCATCACACCCTGGCACAAAGATTGACAGTTTATAAGTGACAGTCCATAAAAATAAAGCAAGCAGTTTGTATGAGGTGCCAGCCAGGCTTGTAAAGAGCAACAGTGGAGAAAATGGATGTCTTGCTTGAAGATCAATTCAAGAAGAATCTTCTTGCTGAAGTCAGGGGATTGCTCCTACCCAGGCTTAGCTTAATAGTAAGCAGAAACTATAGGCTTGACTGTGGAATATGAATTGGTGGGACCTTTTTCAGTTGATTTAAAGTTATACAAATAGGTATAATTTTGCTGAAAACATTACACTTGCAGATGTAACAATATCCTGTTTCATGTAGTAGTCCTTAAATGGAGCCAGTCAGGTACAAAGATGGTGTTGACATTGAAGCTGTGGCAGTGGTTTTCTTTTCAGAGAAAAAGATAAATGTTTTTGCAGCTTAGACGAAAGTGTCACTGCTGTTGTATGTTGAGATGTTATGTGTGCCACACTGTGGAAACCTGCAAACTTGTAAAGTGTGTTAGAAACTCAGTTAAGAACACATAAATAACAATCTTTTATACAAATGACCTTTTGTTTTGTAAAGAGCGGTATGAAAGAGCCTCAATTTTTGATAATTGTGGAAAGAGAAAATTAAAAATGAGGCACTGACCACACACCCGGCGGTGTAGACCGAGGTCCAATAATACCATTTGGCCATCTGTGAATCTATGACAATGTCATGGTTACACCCTGCTTTCAGATCGCAGAAGAGGCTATGACGGTGATTAACATGCTTTCCCTGGCAATGTGTTGCTGGCAGGCCTGAGACCTGTGTTATAAAATCTTGTAATGTTATTACATTTCAAACATATAGTTTATGGTAATATGCCTGTTACACTATGCAACAGTGGGACAAACATATATATATATCATATATATATATATTATAGCGTCGCGGTCACGCCACTATAGTTAGGGTTGAGCGGCCACTAACATACTAAAGTCAAAAGTTTGGACATTAATAACTTTGGACCCATTCAATGGATTTGCCTGAAATTTGGTACACGCGTTGGGGAACACTAGGTCTCTTGAGTTGCCAAATTCTGTTTATGTCGGAGTGCTGGTCTTCGTGTACAAAAGCACTGAAAAATGCAAAATTATCCATTTTTGAAGGCACCTTTTGGCATTCTTAATGTGGTCCTGCACGGCCATTGTGTGGTGTGATGCTCTACAATATGGCTTGTTTGAAAGAGCTTTGGTGGCTGAACATGTCGCTTTTTGTTTGGTGGAAAAATATGAAGGCATTCAAAAGTTATGGCACTTTCAAGTTCCCATTATAAGTCAATGGGAAAATGTATATGTATATCTTGCGATCAATGAATGGGGGTTCTGGCCATCTGGTCTCACCTGGCGATCAAAGAATTTGCAGCTTCACAGTTCAAGAATCTTTGTTCCCAAGGAATTTTCAAAATTCTTTGACCGCGAGGTCCGCCATCTTGTTTTCAGTTTCCAATCACACAAACACAAATATCTCGGCTCGGGGTCACTTCTGAAGTAAAGCTTCGATGGGTTTTACTCAGGGGACCCTGATCTATCAAGCCATGGCTTTGGTTCCATCCAAATTGGTCCAAAAATAGAGTTATAAGCTTTTAAAATCTTAATTCGCGGCTCGCTAATGATCTTTGATCGCAAGCCTACAAATTCTTTGATCGTGAGATTCTTTTATCACGATCTTGCATCGTGACCTAAAACACTAATATCTCGGCTCAGCGGTGGGCTAGGGACACAAATGACGGCTTGTTTTGCTCAGGCGGGTCAGTTCTGCCGAACCATGCCATTGGTTTGGTTCAAATTGGTGAATAAATCGCATTTCACCCTTTTTTAATTCTTTGATCATGAGCCTGCAAATTCTTTGATTGTGAGGCTGCAAATCCTTTGATTGTGAGATTCTTTGATTGTGATCTTGCATCGTGAGCGAGGGGCGAGATGGCTGAATTTAAAAATCATTTGTCTCAGCCCATGGGTGCCCAAGGAAGTCAAATGAGGGTGGGTTTTACTCAGGGGGCTTGTTCTGTCAAACTATGGTGGTGGTTTACTGCAGTTCCTCCAATTTTTTGATTTATTAAATTTTTTATTCATTGTTCGTGAGCTTGCAAATTCTTTGATCGTGAGGCTGCAAATTCTTTGATCATGTGATTCTTTGACCGCGCTCTTGCATCGCGAGTGAGGGACAAGATGGCCCAATTTAAAATTCAATTTTCTTAGCCCAGGGGTGTCCTAGGAAGTCAAATGAGGGTGGGTTTTACTCAGGGGGCTTTGTTCTGTTGAACCATGGTGGTGGTTTACTGCAATTGCTTCTATTTTTTAAATTATTAAATTTTTTATTCTTTGTTCGTGAGGCTGCAAATTCTTTGATCATGATCTTTGATCACAAAATAGGGACAAGATGGCCAGATTTCTTATAATGGAATAGATAGGGAAATTTTGCCAATCTTTGACATTGAATATCTCAGAAATGGTTTGATCTTTTTACTTCAAATTTGGAGAGAAGAAAGGCAACATCCCAGAGATGTGCTTTTTAGTGGACTGGTCAAAAAATACTACAGGGTGGCAAAGTTACGGCACTACAAAGTTGGCACTTTTTCCCATAGGATAACATTATGGCATCCGCCATATTACAGGAATTCTTTGTCACTCTGCTGGAAAATAACGGTTTGATCTTTTGGGCTGTTAGAGTTGACAACCCCAACACACACCCCAATGCTGGTTGGGGGTGGACTGGGGGTCCAAGGGGGGCTTTCAACCCTAACCCCAAATTTCTTAGCTTTTTTTTGCTGTGGAACAACCCTAACTGATGCATTAAATGGAGTTTGTTGCCTCTACTATATATATATATATATATATATATATGTATATATATATATATATATATAGTTGGCCTATGTCAACTGATGATAGTGCCTACTGCACCTGTGACAAGTGAAAGGGTCTACGTTCTTTAAATTGTATAATAAAATACTCCAAAGTACTGAGTGAGGTAGGGCCTGCTATGGAGCCTTGAAGCTTAGGTTCTGGAGCAGAATATAAATTCTGCCATATTATAATTGTTAAGATTTAAAATCACAAGACGTGCATAGAGTGCACTTTATTTTCCAGGGGTACCTGGGAGTGATGAGACAAACAGAGCATTAATTTGTCTGGGGTTTTGCTTGGAACATAGTGTAGGGGTGGATCAGCAATGCTGGCCCCTGTATCTAGGTTTGATTATGGACATTAAAAACATTCATAAATGTGGAGCAGTTTTCTGACTACACACTTGACAAAGTGTAGCAAGATGTATATCAAATCATAATAGCATAAACATAAACTTTTTTTTTGCACTAGAACAATGTCAGTATTGAGCTTAATGCATAAAATACATTTTAAACAACAAAGCAAATGTAGACTGCAAGTTTAGTTCAGAGTCCAGGAATCTTAGAGCATTGTGAATCCATTTGTGTTGAGCACAACCATGGAATCAGTTGCATAGGGCAGGGTATGGTTTTAAGTTCATAAATTGCAGTCCTTGGTAAAAATTACTTAGTTTTGGTTGAAAGAATTATTTTAGCAACCCACTACTCTGTTTTTGTTAACTTGTAAGGCTTTTTCAAGGTATGCAATGCTTAAGAACTTTGAAATTATAGAAACTTGTTTGTGCTTATAGAAGGCAAATGATTGCATCCATTGCTGTAAGGCTATGGAACATTTGCTTGTATTTATCTGAACGGGATAAGAAAGTTGAAAAGATAATCAAAAGATATGAATATGTGGAAATACATACACAATCTCCCCTCCAGCTCGGCTGATTTCTTAATGAGGACAGTAGCCCTTATACCAGTGATACGTTTTGTGCAGTTTAGCTGATTGCACTAGAAAAAGCAGCGGGACTGAGCTGGGTTATACTGTTAGAATACATTGGGTCTTTTCCAAGCCTGTAAACAACAAATGGTTATTAGCAAATACACATTTTCTTTTATTTACCCCTAAGGGGAGACAGTGATGTACCATGCAACCTCTGTGGTCATTGGACTGGAAGGAAGGGTATGGTTCCTTCCCCCTCAAGCTCCTACTGTGGTAAAAGAGGCAGCTTGAACACTGTAGCAATAAAGGGTTGAGCTGCTGGTGGTGATGTGGATGCTGAAATAGAAATGTTTTGACAATTTTAGTAGCCAGTCATGCAGCACCTTAAAAGGTGTACACTGGATAGATGATAATGGGGCGGCCCCATAGCTGTCACTAATAAATAAACTTTCCAAATTATAACAAAATTATATTTCAGTCATTTTAGGAAAGGTGGCTTCATACATTACCAGAAGATGGAGAACTTTCTTTTTCCTAGGAGAAAGAAAGAAGGGACAAAACAACATACACAACCTGAAAATAAAATAAAATTATTTTGATAGGACAAAAGAAGCCAAGAGTCCTTGGGTTCCCTTATCCTAAACATTACAAAATGTCAACTGAGTTCATAAAAGATCCAAATTGATGGCAATACCATATGTACATGTATCTTAGAATGCATTCTCAAAAAAAAAAAAGATTGTTTTTAACCGTAGATGGTAAACTCTCTTAAAAACATCTGTAATATTTCTTTTTAACAGTATAAAAAAAAATATACTGGGGGTGGTGAGTACCCCCCACTGAGTGCCTTGTGCAGTATGGGAATCACGTGAAGCTGTGTTATAACTAAACCTTCATGAAGGAAGGCCTTGGGCATTGGCTGTGTTGGCTGCAAACCCAGGAAAAGAAAAAAAATTTCCTTTTTGCTCGGACAGAGTGCAAGTGTTTAAATAAAAAGTAAAATTGTAGGGTTCAGACTAGGTGTGTTTCCATGAAAATATACATTTTGAGTGGGAATGGGTGCTTTAGGTAGGGACACACATCAGGTTTGAATTGGTAGTGACAGAACTTTGAAAAACAAGAAGGTAAAGTTACTTGCTGAAGGTCACATAGTATGAAAATGATGGCTGTTAGGAATGAAAAGCAGCCATTTAGCTTTGAAACAGTAGCTCAGTCAAGCACCAAGCTGCACTAAGGTGAGGGAACAAAAATGGGAAGCACAGTGTCAGAGCAACACCACAATCCCAACACCGGCATAGCGATGGGCATACACCCGACCGCCACAACAGCAACCCACGACAGCAGCCGACACACCTCCACTGTGGCAGCAAGTGCACCAACAGTGACTACAAAGTTGACCACAGCAGCTGCAGAACTGGGTGCAGTAGATGGGCCACTCTTACCCCCTGTGGTATATGCACTCTGTCCCCTATCTACTAGTGACCCCTGCCCACATCCTGACCTGTCGCTGAACTGTCCGTTGGGTCCTCCATGGGGGGCACATCATTGGGTCCATTGTCACAGTGGCAGTCAGTGCTGGTGCATCATTGCAGTGGCTTGGCACCTCTCGGTACTGTCGGTGTCTCTGTTCCGGCTACAGTGTTGAGTTGCCGGCATTCAGTTTATAGTGCATCGTGGTCCATTGCAGCAGTTTCTGGGTGTCACTATGGGGGCTGTTGGCAGTGTTGCTGTCAGCAACCTGTGGTGCTTCCCAAAAATGAATACATAGGATGTGAATCAACATTGTTATAGTACTGTATCATGGAACAAGTGGCCATCAAAATGCAGTGCATTATAAAATGACTAAATATGGAAATGGGTGATAGAAATGGCCTTTTCTATGAAATAAAGTACAATGGTAATATTGCAATACCACCAGGAGCAAAGAAAAATGGATATACATGTGTTTATGGCTCACAAACTGTTACTGCAGAACTTTGAATCCAGTCACAAATAGGGTTAAGTAATTTGGCTGTCAGCCCAGAGGAGATGGCATGAGTAGTTGGACACGTGGGTGTGTGAAGAAGAGTCTATAGACAAGGAAACCTTCAAGGAAACATACGCTGAAATGAAATGTTAAAATAACCATTGTCCACTGATTCAATACTAATTGACCAGTTACACATTCTAGTAAATGCTTAATCATTGTAAACAAAGGATTCTCAATACCATCACGTCTCTTTCTCAAACACCTTCCATCTTCACCTACACAAACAATCAATACTTTCCTTGCCATCTTTAACAACTTCTGCCTAGGAAATCAGCTGAAACAACAGGATTCTAACCATAAGGAAAATCTTATACAACAAACCCCCATATCACAGATAGTGAGCACAACTAACTAGCAATGGCCCTGAAGCATGGACAACCACACCAATAATTAGGCACGGAGCACAAAACAACTGTAGTATATACCATTGAGTCTGAGTGTATCCTAAAGTGAATAGCTAGCAATAACAATTGAATAAATGCATAAATATCTATATCTATCTATCTATATATATATGTGTGTATATATATATATATATCTATATATATGTATATATATGGCAAAGAACTCCATTTAATGCATTAGTTAGGGTTGTTCCACAGCAACAAAGGCAAGGAAATTCAGTGTTAGGGTTGAAAACCCTAACTCTGAATTCACCCCCCCCACACCACACACACACACACACACACACATATGCATGCAAGTACGGGGGAGGACCAAGGCAACACGACCAATGACAGACAACCAGCAGCAGGTGACAGAAATAAAAAAACAACTGTCTAAATGTACTACAAGACATCTCCACCCACCTGACCAGGAACTGCATGCTCAGTGGAGATCATCAGCAAAACTAAGGCCATGTACACCAAACATACACATCCCTGATTGCAGGCACACAAAATGTACCACACTTAGTAGTTGCATGGCCTTACCTAGCGATGCCCCACACCCCACCACACCTGGTACTGCACCTCAGCTATAGAGCACAGCAAAACTAAGTAGTTGTACAGGTATAATATGTGTGGTTGATTTCATGTGTACACAACCTCCCACTGTTAGGCACTGGAGGACCTTCGCAAGGCAGTGCCCCACCCACCCACTCAGACCAGGTGCTGCGTAGTTACTGGAGAGCCCCAGTTAAAATGAACCCATGAAGATGAACACTGTAACTCCAAAATTGCAGCCTTGCAAAGGTTAGCACAATTATGACTCACAGACTCTGTGGTAGAGAATGCCCCCTCCCATTCTACAACACTTGGCCCATTGTGACTAAAAGCTATAGGGAAAGAAATTCTGTTTAGATTACGGTACACCTACATGATTGCTGGTGTACTGCAATTAACATAGTTGTCACTTGCATGGTGTCAGACACAGAATGGTCTGCCAAACCCAAAGACTAGGTACTACAACCTGAGTGTAGACCAACTACAAAAAAGTGAGGCTGTGGGCATAAATGGTACAGCTCACTCATTGCAAGGATACTCAACTTACCACAGGTAGTACATCCCCAGTAGAGAGCTACAGCAAAATTAAGCCTATATATCTGTGATACACCTCTGACATTGTAGGTACAGTAATGTTAGCACATGTAGAAGTTGCTTGGCCTCAGCCAGCTAATTCCACTCTGTGTTAGACATAGCAGTTGCTGCATTCTTAGTATACAAACACACTAACGGTAAGTATATGGACATCAACAGTACACCTACATCACTGAAACTGTATATCTGATACTGACATTAGGAGTTGCACAGCCTTGTATAGGCAATAGTTTTCCCATACCTCAAGATCAGCTTGTGTATCTTGAGTGGACAGATGCAGTAAATTTACTACTATGTAAATTACATACTTAAATGCAACTGTTCTTGTATCTTGATGATGGATGTGTCTTTTAGTACATTTATGTTGTCTTTATTTCTGTTTACTCATAAGTGTACAAACCTTTGTACAGCTGCAATCAGAGAGTTGCATCATTGATGTCCAGTCAGGGTGCAGTACCAGGTGTGCTGGGGAGTGGGGTATCACTAGGTAAGGCCATGCAACTACTAAGTGTGGTACATTGTGTGCACCTGAAATCAGGGATGTGTACATTTGGTGTACATGGCATCAGTTTTGCTGTTGATCTCCACTGAACATGCAGTACCTGGTCAGGTGGGTGGGGATGTCTTGTAGTGCATTTAGACAGTTGCTTTTTTATTTCTGTCACCTGCTGCTGGTTGTCTGTCATTGGTCGTGTTGCCTTGGTCCTCCCCCCTACTTGCATGCATGTGTGTGTGTGGTGCTGGGGGAGTGAATTCAGAGTTAGGGTTTTCAACCCTAACACTGAATTTCCTTGCTTTTGTCGCTGTGGAACAACCCTAACTAATGCATTAAACAGAGTTTTTTTGCCATAAATATCCTGTCCTTTTGAGAATGATAAGTAGCAATACTACCTGAAAATGTTGTTGTGGCACCACCACACATACATAGCCAAATGCACCCAAATGAAGAACGCAGTAAGACATCTAGCAGAATTTCCTGTTATGAAGAGTAAGACAACATCCATCTTAAGCATATGCCTCTTAATATTTATCTATTTCCTTTTGCTTACCACTGTTATGTTAATACTAATTTAGGGTGTTGCAGTGTTTCACTCACTATCTTTTTGCAGCCAATAAGACTACTCTTGTGGGACATAAATAATGTGGCACTTTATTTCTCAGCACTGCTGTTAAATATTTAGATATCTTACATGGTCCTCTTCTGTACCTTTAATAGACACAAATTCTTAACATAACTCATACTTATTAATGTACCTACAAAAATGTTGTCATTACACTGCAACATATGTAACAGAAGACTTTAAATGTGTTATCTGTTTAAACCTCAAACTTTGTGTATAATACCCTACTTTACCAAACTAAGGAAACCAAATTCTTTCATATAGAATATTTAACCAATAAGGCATAACCAATGGTTCTGTTAATGGTTTGTTAATCACCTGCTAGGGGTGTACTGTGGCACAAGGTGTAGCCGACTACCACATGCAGCTAGAAGGTGATTAACTGACCATTAACATAATCCCTGGGAGTGAGTTATTGCTATAATAATGAAACATGGTTTTAAACAGTGTTAAACCTTGTTCAGCATATGGTTAAGCTCTACATGTATGTTAATAATACATTAACATAAGGCTGGTAGAATGTTTTCAGCCAATCATAAACCTGCATTTTTGAGACCCTTTTTTATAAATATTGATGACAAAGATCCCCACAACTTAATACCACAAGAAAAAAATATTATATTCAAAAAATATTTATTTTCCATATATGTAAAAGTAAAAAAAATATTATTTTTAAATGTTCAAATGAAAACAGTCATTCGAGACAAAAATATTTTTAAGCAAATTCAATCACATTGAATGCAAAATTAAAAAAACATAAACATTTATTGATTTTTTTATCTCCCAAAATAAATGCTACATAAAAAAATAGATATATTCATTTTTAAAACTTAGAGAAATGATTTTGTAAAAAATGTATAGAAACATATGTAAAAAACTATTTACAATATTAAAAATAACTCTTAGAGAGAGGTGTGCTGCTGCTTGAGGCAGCCCAACCCATAAGTTGGACTCAATGTGGAGGCGCAATGGAAGTGGAAGCTGTTGTGCCCTCCAGAGGAGATACCGGAGCAGCTGTGGAGGCTGGTTACTGTGTCCCAGGGAAGCTGGATGCCACTGGTGGAGGTGAGGAACTGGAGCTGGCCACAGTGTTACTAGCTGCTGTCACCACAGGCTCAAGCACAAGATTGACAGTCTTCCATTGCACTTCCATGAAGGACAGCAATTTCTCCTGTCTTCACGGAGTGCAACATTGTCTCTTATCAGACTGTCAACCTTGCGCTCGAGTCTGCGGTAACAGCGGCAGTGGCCAGCACACCGCTTTAAGCGAGGGTGTCCTGCAAAGTGACAAAAAACATGAATCAATATATGAGCCTCAAAATAGTGATTTCCTACCTGTCTTTCACTTACAATATTGATATCTAATTCAATAATTGTAATACATTTTGCTGGGCACTCTCAAGACTATTTAGGAGTGTGATGTAAATCAGAACTCCTGTCTTGTCAGTTCTGTTATTATATTTTTTTCTACCATATTATGTTCTTCGTGGACAACTTGAAAAGATCTATAAGAACAGTATACTTTCTACACTGTTATTCTGCATCAGTTAGTATTTAGTAACACTTAGTACCTAAATGTTTTGGCATAATAAACAACACAGTCTGATATACAGTGATACTAGCTCTTCAATTGTGTATGAACAAGTAAACTTGAACATCTGAACTTATGTTATTTCTTCACACCTGCATGAGAATAATAGCATAACCTGTACACCAACAGTACTATTTCCATTATCTAATGTTCATATAATCATCTGTTTAATAACTACTACAATAGAGACACACATGTCATATAGTTATTTATTATGTGTACATATTTTCATTGAAACAAATAATATTTTACTGCTGTTACATTAATTAAACAGTAAGGCATGACCAAGAGTTATGTTAATGTTCTGTTGATCACCTGTACGGTTGTAGTGTGGCAAAAAGTGTAACCGAATACCACATGTGCCTAGACCGTGATTAACTGAACACTAACATTATCTCTGAGAGTGCCTTATTTGTATTATAATGAAACACGTTTTTTAACACTCTTAAACCTTGCTCACCATATGACCAATCTGTACATGTATGTTAAAGATTTACATAAGGTTGTTAGAATGTTTGCACACAATCAGAAAGCTCTATTTCTCACACTCTTTTGATAATACTTGAAAATAATGTTAAACATTTACAAACCAACAACTCACTTACTTTGGCAACTAATTAATGAAATATGTTCTTTACACATCATGTTAAGAAACAGTGGGTGGGATATTCAGAAGGGTTGTGCAACGCGCACAACAGTGTCGCCATACACAACCCACTGATGCGTACCAGTGTGATATTCAAAAGGGGAATGTGCCTGGTATATATGCCAATGAGTCGAAGCACAACAGTAATGTATGCAGGACAATTAGGAGGGTCATTCCCATCCATGTTACACACATCCCGATATTCAGCCCAGGATGTACTAACTCATGCAATCGCAACCCCTACTTGCACTGCACACAGTTGATCCCCTCAAGAAAATGAGCAACAGCTGGTCACCCACAGCTCAGCTGTCATATTGTAGCTTGCAACATGGCAGCTGACAGCTATTAGTGACCACCCAAGCTACAGTGACAACTTCATGCTGGCCCTCCCATGCTGATTGTGGGCATTACTATAGTAATAATGGTGCTATATCCCTGGTGGTCCAGTATACCACTCGCAGGCCGATTGCAGGCATCAGTGCTATATTATATCAAACCAATCCATCCCTGGTGGTCCAGCGGTACACCAGTCCCCTCCCACCCACTAAGCCACACCACCCCGCTCCCTCCCATCAGCAGCAGTCAGCAGCTCCTTACTGGCTTGCCATTCTGACTCCCGATGACTGACTCTGTACAGTACGGCTGTACAGCCATTAGGCCACAACATAAGCCAATGGGCGTGCAGCTCATATTGTACTACACAACCCAGCTATATGAATGGATCCATTCACATTTCTGTACTGTGTAGTATGATACAACCTGCACAACTATTGCTTACACTGTGGAACAATGGCTGTACAGTCCTACTGTATGAAGTCAGTCAGCAGACAGCACAGTGGCAGGCAGATGGTGTACTGCTACCTACCACTAACCAGGGGGGGGGGCGCAGGGCAGTGGGGCTCAGTGCATGGGTGTGCAGGGGAGTAATGCTGAGCCACCAGTGATGCATTGGTTTCTCATTATATCTCACTGACAACCACAATGATGTTGCGAGCAGTCCACTACACCATGAAGGGCATTGGGCCATAATCTCATTACATATGACCGCGATCAGACTGAAAGTTGACTACTGCACCACCAGGGTTATAGGAAATTGTAGTTTATCACATATACTCATGATCACTCTGAGAGCATTCCAGTGGACCAGAAGTGACATGGTTGTTTATTATTTATACATATGCACACAAATGGTCATCGGAGCATGTTGCCAGTAGGAAAAAGGGGCGTCGTTCCCCAACGACTGCAGCCTGGCAGGGTGGCAGGCACAAGTCATCAGGGATTGGCACACCTGCATGCAAATGGGGCCATCATGACATACAAATGGCACATTTCTAGCTTGCATTCATGATAGCCCTATTTGCATCTACACTTTTGTATATTACAGCAGTTTGCTATGATAAAACAAACTGCAACAGTAATTGATGCGAAAAATAAGTGGCCCGTTAGCATGCATAGTCATCAGTCTTCATTACTCACTTTGTAATCTGTGTCATACATATACCAGCATACTAACATTCCACTGTCTCTGTACAGGAGTACGGTGTGATCATACACCATAAGCAAACAACAACAATATGTACCCACTTACAGATGACTTGACACATTGCAAAGTATTACAGTACTTCCATCATCAGTGAATGGCAAGTACACCATGTGACATATCCATTGTACCCCCTACCATTTATCACACTCTTAGAATGTGGTGACTAGCTCTATTACTACACTAGGCACTCCCCATTGAAGTGAAAACTTCTTTTGAATTTGTTGAGTATGCATTGTAGTACACTAGGTCTTATCATCTTGATTATCAGGAACTTTCTATATATAAATACACTTCTTATTCCAGTACACTCTTCCCTTCATACAGTTAACTTATTATGACATACATGGATGACACACCAGTCCAGTACACTCCATCACCACTCCACATACATTGCAATAATTATGATAACGTACTCAGAATTAGCTTAGTACAGCTGCTCTCATGTGCCGCACTTGTCTTGCCATATCATAGATTCCTCCTTAATGTAGTACTACCACCTCACCACGTACCACTGAGAAACAAAAATGTAATCATAAGTGTACCATCATAATGAATAGGGTACACTATTCAACAAAATATCTTCCAGCTAAGCATGAAGTGACAAAATAAAGTACACCTGTATGCATAGTAAAGTAAAAGGTAGGTATCTGAACATAGATAACAGACTGTGTCACAAAATCTCAATATACAAATGATCCATTCACATGTTGAGACTGTCTACTGCAGTACTGTTTACATTACTACTTGCTCATCACTTTCAGAAATACCCACACTGCTCTCACAGTACCTAGCAATTAGCAGCTCTATGGCTGCCTTAGGGGTGAAAGGTACTCCATACTACTGAACAGACATTGTGGGTGCAAGGGACTGTGACACTATTTCTTGTGTGAATATCTTTTATGATGGTACTTGTGCTGAGAGCTGGTGCCTGGCTCCTCCTTCACCTCCACAGTTCTTACTGCTACAGCTTCCCTGGCCACTATAAAACATATTAGTAAAACATATTATAACATATGCCACAATATATTAATCTACCACTAAACGTTTATTGTGAAATATATTTTTTTATACTGTCTCATTTTGTAATTCAACCAAGTATCACATTTCTCTTTGCTATGACACTTCTGTGTTTCCATGGATGTTGTATCATTCAGCAGCAGTGACATACATGCACAGGGACTGCTTGTGGGTACAGTAACAAACTCACTTACATGAACAGTAATGGCAGTGCCACAACCAATCTTACAGAGAAGTTCCCACACCTTGCCAGCCACATCAGCACTGCACACCCCACTGTAATTCAGAAACTCTCGCTGTGCAGTACTGCACGTGCCTATGCAGCTGTTCAGTGACATCCACCCCATTTTCATTTAGTACCCCACTGTTACCATAGACATACAATACTGACCAGTTAGAAATATACAGATTTTGGCAATATATTACCAGGACATAACAAGCTCAATATCACAGCCTGTTACGTATGCATGGGGCAGCCCACCAACCTCATTCACATATATTACTATTCTTCTCTTCTCACATCATTATGTGTACAACCGAAAATTCTCTAGTGTATATTGTGTCTGGTCACATCACTATGTCTCACCTAAGTGGGTAGTATATCAATATGCTAAAACACGTTAAATATACCAGCCAAGATCTAGATAACATATATTGGGCTGAGCACCTGTATTACTCATTTTGAACATGAGATGACACAAAAATAAATTCAAATCTGTACGAATATCTTCTTAGAGTGCAATGAAGACAACATTCACTTATAAAATAATAGATAAGAAATTCATAGGACTACAATATTTCACATACCATTGCTGTCTAGAAATGTCATGACCAGTTCTGGATCATAGTCACTTAAACCAAACTGAGATGTATACAACTACCATACATCTGGCAATAAAATCTGTTCCTTTTGAATCACCATTTATATACTGAAGTACTACACCTTGTTTTTTAGAATTTTTAAGCAATATACCCCAACAGGGTGTTGGTTTACTGAAGGATCTACCACGGCTGGTGTAGTTCAGTTACAAGATGCAGCCAAAAGACTTAACCATGCCAAGAGTGGTAGATCCTCCAGTATACCCACTCCCTGGAGCAGTATATTTCAATTATACAAAGGGCGTATTTGTTTTTTTACAAAAAAAAAATATTTAAAACATCCATGTGATCTCAAACTTGCTGCTTGTTTCTTTGCCATCCATCCATTAGCTTTGCAGTGGTGTTTTTGCAATGCACATATGCATTTGTCACAGGGTTCCTGATGTGGCTGAGTGGTGGCTGGCACCTTTTACAATGAGTACACAGTAGTATTTACAAAGCTGAAAAGGTGCCAGCTAGATAATCAAAATTCAGAATTCTATTACATTTTTAAGTGTACGTTGTATTATTACAAATATTACATGCGTGCCAGAAGTCATATTAACTTTCTGAAGAGTATTTCTTAAAAAGAAGTGAGTTAAGTAGTCCAGCTCACACCTTACATGATAGCCTCATACCACCCCAATTACGTAATACAATTATTTCTATCAGCATCTTACCATCTGACTCGACAAGAATGACACTGTCAGTGTCAGAGTGATTAGCCTCCACAGCTTTGGACTGTGCTGGTACTACCTCAGCTGCAACTGGGAGGGCCTGCGCTGGTCTGTGAAAGAAGATAATAAGTAGATCCACTAAGTTTTGCCTGTAAATGTCATCACATTTTAACAACACTTTCTTTAAGCATTAAACATGTTTCAGGTACCTAACATTGCCTATAATCAGGTACCGCAGAGCCATTGCAGACACATAGAAAATCACAATTACTGCAAATATAGAAGATAATGGCTGGGGAGCAGGTGATAACAATACTGTAATCACCTCTAGTGGTTGCTTGGGTAACATGGTAAACCTCAAGAGTGCAGTTCGAGAGGTTTACTGTAGCCCTAGCAACCACGAAAGATGATTTCAGCGTAGTTCTCACCAGATCCCCAGCCATCATCTTTTATAGTGCATGGTCAAAAAAACCCTGTTTGCATTCTATGTGTGAGAATTATGGAACTCTGGTGCATTCTGTTTTGTTATGCCACTGTTTGGAAGTTCCAAATTGTGGTTAACAACTTTTAAAATTCTAAACAGCGCATAACAAAGCTGTGTGACTGCTGATTATGGTGATTAATAGACACCATACATTATAAATCTTTCATAAATAAAAGATCATAAGCTGACGCAGTACACAATACTTAATACTTATATAGTATGCCACATGAAATACAATTCTGCTTAAATTAAATGGATACTGGATAGTAACTCCAACACTATCATTGGGTGATTCATTCAAAATCGTAAAATACGTTATACAATGGGGTATGAAAATTCAGTAACCTCATTGGTCAAAACCATCACATAACAGTGATAAATCTTCCAGTATACCCACTGTAAAAGTTTTATATCACTATAAAGACAACAAAACAAGTTGAGCATTGTAAAATAGCTCATATATTATGACAGGGAGTGGGTATATGGGTGGATTTACCACTCCTGGTGTGGTTAAGTCCTCAGCAGTGCCTCATGACCGAATCCACACCAGGCGGCAAATCCACCAATATACCCACTCTGTAATGATATATTTTAATTTTTTAGTCAAGTCATCTACACATGTATATGCGAATAGATATATATATATATATATATATATATATATATGTAACAAAAAGTATCATTATTTAGTAACAGTTCTAAATACTTTTTCTCTTAACACAAAAAAAAACCAAACGACTAAAAAAAGTCATCTCTTGTGATGTACGAAATATTCACTTGTTTGACACTACAGCAACTTGACTTGTAATGTCTTATTGTGATACTAACATGGCTACAACAACAAAGACTTCAATAAGAAAAAGACTTTTTTGTACCCAATTGTGTACCTGTACTTTAATATCATAGAATCTGAGGAATTCTATTGAGTAACTTAGGATGAGTGAGGCGCTCCCCTGCAGCTGGCTTTCCTGCAGCCTCCCATAATTCATATGCGAGGTAGTACCAGCACTTATCATTGTCCGTTATCTCCTCCCTCTGTTGAAGATGTAGAAGTGTTTGCGCAACAGCTTCCACTTCCTCTTCAGCTGGACTATTGTTTTGTTTTTCACCTTCAAAACCATATGAAGGAAACTGGTAATGCACCTCCACATTGAGTCCAACTTCCGGTTTGTGCTCCACATTAAAATGCGGGCACTCCCCCAGCTTGGACTGCCTCAAGCAGCAAGCACACCTCTCTCAAGGTCCACTGCCTCATGCTGATTTATTGATTCTGCAATAAAACATACACAAACATTCCATTACTGTCATGTCTCACAGTCTATATATTTCTATGTATTTTACAAAGTATTCTGATTAGAACATGGCAAGAACAGCATTTCACAACCCTACCATACCACTTCACACAGAAATTATTTTTTGCATGGGTAGTATTGTGGTACAGTAATACTCCTATGCATGCTTAACACATCCTGGTATTGATCCTGTAATAACATGAGCATCTGCAACCACAACCCGTACTTCTGCTGCACACTGTTGAAGCCCCCCAAACAAAAAGAGTTTAAAAAAATGACAACCACAGTGTACCTGCAGCATTGCACATTACAATATGCAGCCAACAGCTGTGCATGGCCACCCAAGGTCCGGGTACCGTTGTGTTGGCATCAGAACTCCCTCACCAACTGTGATTTTACTATGGAAACTATATCCATGGTGGCCCACTGCACCCACCCCTACCCTATTGTGGGCTTTCTGTTTAAAAGTAACCATTGTACTGTACTGCAGCTACCACTCCAGCTCAATTTAATGAGGAAGTAGACTTAACAGGTCCACAAGGGATACATTTAATGCAGTAACCCATTATAAGGTGAAAGGGTACAGTCCACTGTACTACCAGCAGTACTTTTTTATTGAAAAAACAAGATCTAGTTTTGAAATACATTACCACAAAGCAACTGGGGGGTCACATCACTAGTCAACAGGTACTGACTCACACAATAAGAGCGACAAGTTACTGATGAACACCACACCTGCACACTAATGACACCATTATTATATGCAAATAGGTGTATTAACATCTTGCATGCATTATGTCTCCATTTACATGTACAGTACTAAATACTGTAATATTTGAACCTACCACCACTGCACTTCAGTGCTGTATCCCCCCTACTCCTCTCTGCCCACTTACACTTGTGCAGTGCCAGAGTAACATGCACAATGCAGGTTGCCAGACTGAAATATTTTACAATGCTGACCATGCCACAGCAGTGTAAAATATTGCCCTGACAACAACCTGCTGCATTGCAGTTGCACTTTGCCCAGGCTCATTCCACAGCCTGGCACAGTCTGACTATTCCTAACCCATGTGTTACATCTGTGTGAGTGATGTATGCAGCTGTTCTATTTTTTGACCAACATTTTTTGGTGCTGAAAAGAACCTTTGTTTGCACTTTGTTATTTGTACAAACAGTCTGACATTCTTAGAGGACTTTGAGGATTGCATCTTGAAGGTCTCCAGGAAATGGCAATTGCCAGCATGTGAGAATGTACACCATCTAGTAGGTATAAATCATCATAATACTTAATTTCTGTGTGACTGATGGTGTATATTCCAGACATGCATAGAAATACAGATATCTGTATGTTGATTTTCTTCAGGTGTGTCAATCAGGTACATATGGTATTCTGCTTGCCAGACCCTGTGCTCTGTAATATCTGAAAAAATGATTTTACAGGCAGGCAACATAGTCAACAATAGAAGCAAGGTCCAATTTTGCTTCTGTTACTAAATCTACCCAGCGTTTGGTTCCCAAATCATTGCCTCAAGATGTATCAGCCATATATATGGATGAGGCTGAGTACTCAAAGTTCAGTGCATGGTTGGCATGAGGTGCTCACCTCATTCCCCAATTTTATCAAAACCTACTCTACCACAGCAATTTGGGAGCTGTGTGTTTCTCCCAAAATCACTATTTTGAGCATACTCAGATGCTTGTCTCACGATACTGCTTCAACTATCCACAAAGTCCTTTTGCTGTTTTGCCATTCTCAGCTTTTAAACTTAGAAGTGGACAGAGAGTTACCAAAACAGTCAGTGTTTACCTTTGCAGTATCTAAGCAGTAGTGAAAGTAAATTGCTATTTTCCTCCCAACTTCAAGTCAGCTTCAGTGGGCTGATCCATAAACACAAATAAAACAAATCATTGGCTACTACTGTGCCTTAATTAACCAATGTAGTCTATGCACTGACTATCACTGCACTTCTGCTGCAGCTAAAATGTACAAAATTAAGAGGTGGAAAAATGCATCCTTTATTAGGCAGTTTTAAACAATTAACTGCAGAAACATGTCTGATTGGTTCTCTCTGTTGTGGGTCCACGCACCTTCCTATCTCCCTCCATTTGCAGCTGTATCTGTGCAAGTAAGTATTAAACTACTATCTGACTTTAAACAGTTTTACCTAAATAATGCAGCATCCTAGGTTACTTCAAGCAACATAGTCAAATAGAGCAGTAAAAAATGTTTTGATTAATACTATTTACCTGTTAGTAACACTTTTTATCATACTAGAAAAATGCTTTACAAAATATAATGTACTTACAGTTCTAAATCTGTTGTCTGTCAGTGTTAACTAAGATGGCTGCTATTGACTTCTTCTTCAGCGTTGTCCATCTCTGATTGGTTGTCTCATAGCCTGACAAAGCTAGCATAAGAATGGCAGAACTAGCTGTCACTGAAATAGCAATCAGATATGATTCATAATGAATACAGTTGTCACTCCAAGCTTAAATTTATGACACTTTTGCACACATGACACTATTTTTTGCAACACTGTCGAATGCACAACACTACTTTTGTGACACTTTCATGCACACAACACTATTTTTTACAAATCTTTTCACTTTACAACAGAATTTGATGATTTATTAGAAAACAAGCAATTTTTCAATGCTGAACATTGTTACACTGGCCTTGAGTGACAGAGGAGGAGAGGCATAGTGTTGTGAGTTTGTTAATGTCCCCAAAGGGTGATTTTGCACAGTGAGTATGCCACTGTGCAGCAGACTTGAGGAACACATTTTGGCAGTTGCAAACTCGCTCTAAAACAGTCATTTTATTTATTGTCACCAATTTTTCAACACAGGCATTTTAGAACCTCTGCTCATGAACAGTGTAACTGTCATTTTCATAATGTGCTCCGAACACTGATTTCACACAGCAGTTGTGCTATTCTGTGCTGGAAGTGTGAAAACACATTTTGGGCAGGATGTGAAAAATGACAGCTGTATGGTCCTCAAGAAGGTGTGGTAAAATGCCAAGGTTGAGAATCTGGCATGAAAATAGTGCAACTGTGCTAACTTACGAGTGTGCGTTGCGCAGTTCCTAGGCATGCTTGTAAAAGTCATTTTACGGAGTATTGTCACCAAATTTTCAGCATAGTCATTTTAGGACCTCTGCTCATGAACAGTGTCACTGTCATTTTTGTGATGTGCTACGAACACTGATTTTGCACAGCGAATGCACTATTCTGTGCCAGAAGTGCGAAATCACATTTCTGGCAGGATGTGAAAATGACAGCTGTCGATTCACATATTAAGGTTTGGTAAAATGGCAATGTTCAGAATCTGGAGTGAGAATAGTGCAATCGTTAACTCACAGTGTGCATTGCGCGGTTGTATGCATCATAAAACAGTCTTTTACAGATTGTCACCAAATTTTCAACATAGTCATTTTAGGACCCTGTTCATGAACAGTCATCACTGCCATTTTCATAATGTGTCTGAACACTGATTTTGCACAGCAACCACACTATTCTGCATCAGAAGTGCGAAAACACATTTCTGGCAGGATGTGAAAAATGACAGCTGTACGGTTCATGATAAGGTGTGGAAAAATGGCAATGTTGGGAATCTGGCATTAAAATAATGCTAATGCATAAACTTATGAGTGTTCGTTACACAGTTCCTATGCACACTCGTAAAACAGTCATTTTATGGAGTATTGTCACCAAATTTTCAATACAGGCATTTTAGGAGCTCTGCTGATGAACAGTATCACTGTCATTTTGTAATGGCTCAAACACTGATTTCACACAGCAGTCGTGGTTATTCTGCTCTGGAAGTGCGAAACACATTACTGGGCAGGATGAAAAATGACAGCTGTATGTCCTCAAGAAGGTGTGGTAAAATGCCAAGGTTGAGAATCTGGCATGAAAATAGTGCAACTGCGCTAACTTACTAGTGTGTGTTACGCAGTTCCTACGTACGCATGTAAAACAGTCATTTTACAGAGTATTGTCACCAAATTTTCAGCATAGTCATTTTAGGACCTCTGCTCATGAACAGGGTCACTGTCATTTTTGTAATATGCTACAAACACTGATTTCGCCCAGCGAATGCACTATTCTGCGCCAGAAGTGCGAAAACACATTTCTGGCAGGATGAGAAAAATGACTGTACGATTCACAATAAGGTGTGGTAAAATGGCAATGTTCAGAATCTGGAGTGAAAATAGTGCAAATGCGCTAACTTACGAGTGTGCATTGCGCAGTTGCTACGCACGCTCATAAAACAGTCTTTTTGCAGATTATTGTCACAAATTTTCAACATAGTCATTTTAGGACCTCTGTTCATGAACACTGTCACTGCCATTTTCATAATGTGTCTGAACACTGATGTTGCACAGCAACCACGCTTATTCTGCATCAGAAGTGCGAAAACATTTCTGGCAGGATGTGAAAAACGACAGCCGTAATGGTTCATGGCGATAAGGTGTGGAAAAATGGCAATGTTGAGAATATGGCATTAAAATAATGCTAATGCATAAACTTATGAGTGTTCTTACACAGTTCCTATGTGCACTGCAAAACAGTCATTTTATGGAGTATTGTCACCAAATTTTCAACACAGGCATTTTGGAGCTCTGCTGATGAAAAGTATCACTGTCATTTTGTAATTGACTCCAAACACTGATTTCACACAGCAACCACGCTTATTCTGTGCCGGAAGTGCGAAACACATTTCGGGCAGGATGTGAAAAAGACAGTTGTATGGTTCACAAGGTGTGGTAAAATGCCAATGCTGAGAATCTGGCATGAAAATAGTGTTGATGTGTTAACTTATGGTGTGCATTATGCAGTTGCTATGCACGCTCGTAAAACAGTCATTTTATGGAGTATTGTCACCAATCAACACAGGTATTTTAGGACCTCTGCTCATGCGAACAGTGTGTCACTGTCATTTTTGTAATGCTCCAAACACTGATTTTGCACAGCAACCTCACTACTCTGCGCGAACTGCGAAAACACATTTCAGGCAGGATGTGAAAATGACAGCTTACAGTTCTCAAGAAGCTGTGCTAAAATGGCAATCTTGAGACAGTGACTTGAAAATATTCAATGCAGTCTAACTTAAGTGTTTGAAGTTGACTTATTAATCTGTTACTCATTTATAGAAAGATTTTAAAAAAAGTAGTTGTTTGACCAGAAGTTTAACAACACTAGGTCAAAATCACTATATAGAATTACACTGATTCTGCATTGCTAAATAGTGAAATACTATGAGAAAAAATCTATGTGGCATGGTGACAATGCTATACAGGACAGTGTAACATGAACGAAAATAAGTCTGTCAAAATTTGAGCAACCAATTTAATTAAAACATTTTAGGATTCTTTTTTTAATATTTTATACATAAATCATCTGTCTCAATATACAATGTTAGATGTGAGCAACACTAAGCATATACTATTATTGTCTTTTTCTCTGTCTTTTATACAGGTGTCTGATACTTGTAACATTGGTGACTTCCACTGTGAACTAACAGATTGAAAGATACTTTGTAAAACAGATGTGCATGTATAGAAAAGCTAAAGAGATATCATAGTACTTCACTGTTGCTTAAGAATGATAAAAAAGTGATGTGAGTTCAAGATGTAAACAAAACAAGTTCTACTGGAATAGTGAGCTCTACAGTAACACTGTACAACAAAACACATACTTGCTCAACAGCAAGTAAAAATGCTACCTGAGCAACTGTTGTCAGGCGAAACACAACTATTGTTACATCAACCATCAACAGACCTTCTGTAAACAGTGCCGTAAACTTGTAGCTGGTGACTTCTATCTGAGAAAGCTAAAAGTATTTCGATCGGCTAGCAAGTAAGCTTAGATCGACAGGCTTATTGCTGTGATGAGACATGAGCGAAAGATAAAGAGTCATCTGACTTTGATGAAATTGCAACTCAAAGTAAACATTTGTTAACAACCGAGTTATTTGTTTTTCAACGCTTGTGGCATAAGATGTCTCATGTGCTTGAACTATTCAGAAAGTTGTGTACGGCATCAAAAGGCTACAACGGTGTCTACTTTGACTGTGCACAATTTCTGTGATGTATTCACAGGTCACTGGATGGCACACAGCACTCTAGATGCATATTTCTGGGAAGAATCTTATTATTCATAGAAAAGAAGAAAAGTTCACCTATTGATGAGTCTGATAAGCTGGTCAATGTGCTTAGTGTCTGTGATGACAGCAGCTGGACACAAATGATGACTGTGATGCTGTGTCCCATAAATGGCACTGTCTCTCATGGACATGTGGTGAAACCTCAAACCATGGAGCAATCGTCATTTGAAAAAGTTGAACAGTTTGTCAACCTATTTGTGATAACAGATTGCAAAGAAAGATATAACCGTTTAACAAGATTGACCTTGTGATATCCATCACATATTGGACTCATGGGTCACTCACTAACATGCTCGGAGAAGGTGTTTAGACAGTGTCTTCATAAATATGGATGTTGAAGTGCATCAAACAGGAATGCTAAACTGTACATATATGTGAAGTCCAATTTATTGTCAATCAGCACTTGTTAATGACTTATTGCAGTCTGGTGACATGCAGGGTGCCATCACATTTCTCAAACAGCTGCGTGTTACTTCTGTACCAGACACAACTATTTATCAGTCAGCAAGTTCTGCTGAAACATCTGTTTTGTGTTAGAAACTGACATACTGAAACAGTATGGCAAAGAAATTGCAAAATTTGAGCTGGCAAAGGTTCGGAAGTTTGACTCCTTATTGTGTGTCGTGACCTGCTCAGATATGTGCAAACAAACAGTCACAGTGAACTCCAAACCTTGTCACCATACAACGACATGTGGTTCCGCCTCTACATTTTGCTGATGAAATCTGAGTTCAGTTACAGTATACCATTCTACTGTGCAAACACTGTTTCTCCAACTAAAGACTAACATTCTGCCACCATGTCCTGTTGAATAATATGCGGATGTTACACCAAGTGAGATTGTGACATTAAATATGTTTGAACGATTCTAATTCAGATGATGATCCATTTCAAACCATTCTCATCTGAACACAAATACATGGAACATTCCACAGGAAAGAACTCATTAGATCTCTAAAGGGTTCCGTGATCTATTTCCTACTTCCTTTACAGGAAAATGTGAGGCAATCTCTATGGAAAATAGTTTTGTGATTCTTGTAAATGCATTGTTCCAACTAAGTCCAAGGTAATCTGGCAAGATGTTGTCAACGATTAGAAAAGTAAAGCTTGCTCTTACTTATTTAAGAGTAACAATCCTTCTATGCAGACCTTGACATAGATCACATGACTAGTTCTCTGTTCAATATGATCTCTTAGAAACAACTAACGCTTTAAGCAATGTCCTGCAAGTGACAAACAGATCAATATGAGCCTCAAATGGTGATTTCTACCTGTCTTTCACTTACAATATTGATATCTAATTCAATAATTGTAATACATTTTATAGGCACTCTCAAGACTATTTAGAGTGTGATGTAAATCAGAACTCTGTCTTATCAGTTCTGTTATTATATTTTTCTACCATTATGTTCTTCGTGGACAACGAAAAGATCTATAAGAACAGTATACTTTCTACTGTTATTCTGCATCAGTTAGTATTTAGTAACACTTAGTACCTAAATGTTTGGCATAATAAACAACAGTCTGATATACAGTGCTAGCTCAAGTGTGTATGAACAAGTAAACTTGAACATCTAACATGTTATTTCTTCACCTGCATGAGAATAATAGCATAACCTGTACACCAACAGTACTATTTCCATTATCTAATGTTCATATAATCATCTGTTTAATAACTACTACAATAAAGACACATGTCATATAGTTATTTATTATATTACATATTTTCATTGAAACAAATAATATTTTACTGCTGTTCATAATTAAACGAGGAAACGACCAAGATTATGTTAATGTTCTGTTGATCCCTGTCCCGATTGTGGTGGCAAAAGTGTAACGAATACCACATGTGCCTAGCCGTGATTAACTGAACACATTATCTCTGAAAATGACGTTGTATCATAATGAAACACGTTTTTTAACACTCTTAAACCTTGTCACCACATGACCAATCTTACATATGTTAAATTTACATAAGGTTGTTAGAATGTTTGCAAATCAAGCTCTATTTCTCACCTCTTTGATAATACTTGAAAATAATGTTAAACATTTACAAACCAACAACTCCTTACTTTGCCAACAATTAATGAAATATTTCTTTACACATCATGTTAAGAAACAGTGGGTGGGATATTCAGAAGGGTTGTAGCAGTGTCACATACACAACCCACTGATGCATACCAGTGTGATATTCAAAGAATGTGCCTGGTATATACCCAATGAATCCACACAACAGTAATGTATGCAGGACAATTGGGAGGTCATTCCATCATGTTACACACCCGATATTCAACGGGATACTAACTCATAAACAGCAACCCTACTTGCACTGCACACAGTTGATCCTCAAGAAAATGACAGCTGGTCACCCACAGCTCAACTGTCATATTGTAGCTTGCAACATAGCTGACAGCTAGTGACCACCCAAGCTACGACAACTTCATGCTGGCCTCCCATGCTGATTGTGGGCATTACTATAGTAATAGTGCTATATCCTGGTGGTCAGTATACCACTAGCGTTGCAGGCATCAGTGTATATTATATCAAACCAATCCATCCCTGGTGGTCCAGCGGTACACAGTCCCTCCCCCACTAAACCACCACCCCATCCCTCCCATCAGCAGTCAGCAGCTCCTTGCAACACCATTCTGACTCGATACTGACTCATGCAATCGGCTGCACAGTAAGCCACAACATAAGCCAATGGCGTGCAATATGTTATACCCAGCAATATGAATGGATCCATTCATTTCTGTACTGTGTGAAACAACCCTGCCAACTATTGCTTGCTGTGGAACAATGGCTGTAGTCTACTATATGAAGTCAATCAGCAGACAGCACAGTGGCAGGCAGATGGTGTCTGCTACCTACCACTAACCAGGGCGCAGGCAGTAAAGCTCAGGGCATGGGTGTGCAGGGGAAATGCTGAGCCCGGTGATCAGTGGTTTCTCATTATCACCCACAACACAATGATGTTGCGAGCAGTCCACTACCATGAGGGCATTGGGCCATAATCTCATTACATATGACACGATCAGACTGAAAGTTGACTACTGCACCACCAGGGTTATAGAAATTGTAGTTTATCATATACTCACTGATCACTCTGAGAGCATTCCAGTGGACCAGAAGTGACATGGTTGTTTGTGTTATACATATACACACAAATGGTCATAGACATGTTGCCCAGTAGGAAAAGGCGTCGTTCTATGACTGCAGCCTGCAGGAGTGGCAGGCACAAGTCATCAAGGGATTGGCACCTGCATGCAAATGGGGCCATCTGACATACAAATGGCACATTTCTAGCTTGCAGTCGATAGCCTATTTGCATCTACCCACATGTACAGCAGTTTGCTATGATAAAACAAACTGCAACAGTAATTATCAAAAAATAAGTAGCCCGTTAGCATGCATAGTCATCAGTCTTCATTACTCACTTTGTAATCTGTGTACATACCAGACACTAACATTCCACTGTCTCTGTACAGGAGTACAGTGTGATCATACACCATAAACAAAACAACAATATGTACCCACTTACAGATGACTTGACACATTGCAAGTATTACAGTACTTCCATCATCAGTGAATGGCAGTCCTGTGCTAACATATCCATTGCCCCTACCATTTATCACACTCTTAGAATGTGGTGACTAGCTCTATTACTACATAGGCACTCCCCATTGAGTAAACTTTTGAATTGTTAATATGCATTGTAGTACACTAGGTCTTATCATCTTGATTATCAGGAACTTTCTATATATAAATACTTCTTATTCGTACCTCTTCCCCTCCATACAGTTAACTTATTATACATACACGGATGACACACCAATCAGTACACTCCATCCACACTCCACATACATTGCAATAATTATGATAGCGTACTCAAATTAGCTTAGTACAGCTATATAATGTGCCGCACTTGACCTCCATATCTAGATTCCTCATATGTAGTACTACCACTCACCCGTACTGAGAAACAAAATGTAATCATAAGTGTACCATCATAATGAATAAAGTACACTATTCAACAAAACATCCAGCTAAGCATGAAGTGACAAAATAAAGTACACCTGTATGCATAGTAAAGTAAAGGTAGGTATCTGAACATAGATAACAGACGCTCACAAAATCTCAATATACAAATGATCCATTCATGTTGAGACCCTCTGCTGCAGTACTGTTTACGTACTATACTCATCTTTCAAATCCCACACTGCTCTCACAGTACCGGCAATTAGCAGCTCTATGAAACCCTTAAAGAAAATACTCCTACTACGAACAGACACAGCAGACAGTGCAAGGACATTGACACTATTTCTTGTGTGAATATCTTTTATGATGGTACGCTGCTGAGCTGGTGCCTGGCTCCTTCACCTCCACAGTTTACTGCTACAGCTTCTAGCCACTATAAAACATATTAGTAAAACATATACTATAACATATACCACAATATATTAATCTACCACTAAACGTTTATTGAAATATTTTTATACTGTCTCTTTGTAATTCAACAGTATCACATTTCTCTTTGCTATACACTTCTGTGTTCCATGGATGTTGTATCATTCAGCAGCAGTGACATACATACAGGACTGCTTAGCGGTACAGTAACAACTCACTTACATGACAGTAATGGCAGTGCAACCAATCTTACAGAAGTTCCACACCTTGCCAGCCACATGCATGCACACACTGTAATTCAGAAACTCTAGCTGTGCAGTACTGCATGCTACAACTGTTCGACATCACCCCATTTCTTGTACCCACTGTTACCATAGACATACAATATGGTTAAATATACAGATTTTGGCAATATATTACCAGGACATAACAAACAATATCACAGCCTGTTACGTATGCATAGGGCAGCCACAACCTCATTCACATATATTACTATTCTTCTCTTCTCACATCATTATGTGACCTGAAACTATAGTGTATATTACAGTCATCACTATATGTCTCACCTAAAGTGGGTGATATCAATATGCTAAAACCGTTAAATATACCAGCCAGATCTAGATAACATATATTGGGCTGAGCACTGTATTACTCATTTTGAACTGAGATACACAAAATAAATTCAAATCTGTACGAATATCTTCTTAGAAACAATGAAGACAACATTCCTTATAAAATAATAGATAAAATTCTGGGACTACAATGTTCACATACCATTGCTGTCTAGAAATAATCTGACCAGTTCCGGATATGATCACTCACAGCCAAACTGAGATGTATACAACTACATCTAGCAATAAAATCTATTCCTTTTGGTCACCATTTATATGATACCACCTTGTTTTTAGAATTTTTAACAATATACCAACAGGTGGTGGTTTACTGAAGGATCTACCACGGCTGGTGTAGTTCAGTTACAAGATGCAGCCAAAGACTTAACCATACAGGTGGTAGTCCTCAATATCCCACCCTGAGCAGTATATTTCAATTATACAAAGCATATTGTTTTTACAAAAAAAATATTTAAAACATCCATGTGATCTCAAAACTTGCTGCTTGTTTCTTTGCCATCCATCCATTAGCTTTGCAGTGGTGTTTTGTGCACACATGCACATTTGTCAGGGAGGTCCTGATGTGGCTGGTGGTGGCTGGCACCTTTACAATGAGTACACAGTAGTAGTTACAAAGCTGAAAAGGTGCCAGCTAGATAATCAAAATTCAGAATTCTATTACATTTTTAGTGTACGTTGTATTATTACAAATATTACATCGTTGCCAGAAGTCATATTAACTTTCTGAAGAGTATTTCCTAAAAGTGAGTTAAGTAGTCAGCTCACACCTTACATGATAGCCTCATGCCACCCCAATTAAGTAATACAATTAGCTATCAGCATACCATCGGACTGCGACAAGATGACACTGTGTCAGCCAGATGATTAACCTCCACAGCTTTGGACTGTGCTGGTACTACCTCAGGCTGCAACTGGGAGGGCCTGCAAGCTGGTCTGTGAAAGAAGATAATAAGTAGATCACTAAGTTTTGCCTGTAAATGTCATCACATTTTAACAACACTTTCTTCAAGCATCAACAAGTTTCGGGTACCTAACATTGCCTATAATCAGGTACCGCCAGAGCCATTCAGACACATGAAAATCACCAATTACTGCAAATATAGAAGATAATGGCTGGGGGCAGGTGATAACAATACTGTAATCACCTCTGGTAGGTTCTTGGGTAACATGGTAACCTCAAGAGTGCAGTTCGAGAGAGGTTTGCCAGCCTAACAACCGAAGAAAATTTCAGCGTAGTTCACGCAGATCCCAGCCATCAACTTTTATAGTGCATGGTCAAAAAAACCCTGTTTGCATTCTGTGTGAGAATTATGGAACTCTGGTGCATTCTGTTTTGTTATGCCACTGTTTGGAAGTTCCAAATTGTGGTTACACAACTTTAAATTCTAAACAGCGCATAACAAAGCTGTGTGACTGCTGATTATGGTGATTAATAGACACCATACATTATAAATCTTTCATAAATAAAAGATCATAAGCTGGCCTAGTACAATACTTAATACTTATATAGTATGCCACATGAAATCAATTCTGTAACCTAGAATTAAATGGATACTGGATAGTAACTCCAACACTATCATTGGGTGATTCATTCAAAAGCATCAAGTAAAATACAAACGTTATACAATGGGGTGTGAAAATTCAGTAACCTCATTGGTCAAAACACATCACATAACAGTGATAAATACTCCAGTATACCCGCTAAAAGTTTTATATCACTATAAAGACAACAAAACAGGTTGAGCATTGTAAAATAGCAATATACCATGACAGGAGTGGGTATGTGGATGATTACCACTCCTGGTGTGTTAAGTCACTCCAGCAGTGCCTCATGACCGAACCACACCAGGCGTGGCAAATCCACCAATATACCCACTCCTGTAATAATATATTTCTTAATTTTTATCTAAGTCAATATCAAGACACATGTATTGTATGAACGAATATATATATATATATATATATATATATATATGTAACAAAAAGTATCATTATTTAGTAACAGTTCTAAATACTTTCTCTTAACACAAAAAAAAACCAAACGACTAAAAAAGTCATCTCTTGTGATGTTGAGAAATATTCACTTGTTTGACACTACTAGCTTAACTTGACTTGTAATGTCTTATTGTGATACTAACATGGCTACAACAACAATAGACTTCAATAAGAAAAGACTTTGTACCCAATTGTGTACCTGTCTTTAATATCATAGAATCTGAGGAATTCTATTGGTAACTTAGGATGGTGGAAGCTCCCCTGCAGCTGGCTTTCCTGCAACCTCCCATAATTCATATGCGAGTAGTACCAGCACTTATCATTGTCCGTTATCTCCTCCCTCTGTTGAGAAGATGTAGAAGTGTTTGCTAGCAGCTTCCACTTCCTCTTCAACTGGACTATTGTTTTGTTTTCACCTTCAAAACCTTATGAAGGAAAGCTGGTAATGCCTCCACACCTAGGTCCAACTTCCGGTTTGTGCTCCACATTAAAATCGGGCACTCCCCAACTTGGACTGCCTCAAGCAACAAGCACCTCTCTCAAGGTCCACTGCCTCATGCTGATTTATTGATTCTGCAATAAAACATACACAAACATTCCATTACTGTCATGTCTCACAGTCTATATATTTCTATGTATTTTACAAAGTATTCTGATTAGAACATGGCAGAACAGCATTTCACAACCCCTACATTACCACTTCACAGAAATTATTTTTGCATGGGTAGTATTGTGGTACAGTAATACTCCTATGCATGCTAACACATCCTGGTATTGATCCTGTAATAACACGAGCATCTGCAACCACAACCCGTACTTCTGCTGCACACTGTTGAAGCCCCCCAAACAAAAAAAGTTTAAAAAAATGACAACCACAGTGTACCTGCAGCATTGCACATTACAATATGCAGCCAACAGCTGTGCATGGCCACCCAAGGTCCGGGACTACCGTGTGTTGGCATCAGAACTCCCCTCACCAACTGTGATTTTACTATGGAAACTATATCCATGGTGGCCCACTGCACCCCACCCCCTACCCTATTGTGGGCTTTCTGTTTAAAAGTAACCATTGTACTGTACTGCAGCTACCACTCCAGCTCAATTTAATGAGGAAGTAGACTTAACAGGTCCACAAGGGATACATTTAATGCAGTAACCCATTATAAGGTGAAAAGTACAGTCCACTGTACTACCAGCGATACTTTTTTATTGAAAAAAACTTGAAGATCTAGTTTTTGAAATACATTACCACAAAAGCAACTGGGAGACAAATCACTAGTCAACAGTGCACAGACTCCACACAATAAGAGCGACAAGTTACTGATGAAACACTACACTCTGCACCTAATGACACCATTATTATATGCAAATAGGTGTATTAACATCTTGCATGCATTATGGCTCCATTTACATGTACAGTACTAAATACTGTAATATTGAGAACTACCACCACTGCACTTCAGTGCTGTCACCCCTACTCCTCTCTTGCCCACTTACACTTGTGCAGATGCCAGAGTAACATGCACTATGCAGGTTGCCAGACTGACATATTTGACAATGCTGACCATGCCACAGCAGTGCAAAATATTACAACGTTAACCTGCTGCATTGCAGTTACTTTGCCCAGCTCATTCCACAGCCTGGCACAGTCTGACTATTCTAACCCATGTGTTACATCTGTGTGAGTGATGTATGCAGCTGTTCTATTTTTTGACCAACATTTTTTGGTGCTGAAAAGAACCTTTGTTTGCACTTTGTTATTTGTACAAACAGTCTGACATTCTTAGAGGACTTTGAGGATTGCATCTTGAAGGTCTCCCAGGAAATGGCAATTGCCAGCATGTGAGAAGTGTACACCATCTAGTAGGTATAGACAATCATAACAATACTTAATTTCTGTGTGACGTATGGTGTATATTCCAGACATGCATAGAAATACAGATATCTGTATGTTGACTTTTCTTCAGGCTGTGTCAATCAGGTACATATGGTATTCTGCTTGCCAGACCCTGTGCTCTGTAATATCTGAAAAAATGATTTTACAGGCAGGCAACATAGTCATAATAGAAGCAAGGTCCAATTTTGCTTCTGTTACTAAATCTACCCAGCGTTTGGTTCCCAAATCATTGCCTCCAAGATGTATCAGCCATATATCTGGATGAGGCTGAGTACTCAAAAGTCTGTGCATGGTTGGCATGAGGTGCTCCCACCTCATTCCACCCCTACCAAACCACTTAACACAGCAATTTGGGAGCTGCAGGTTTCTCCCAAAATCACTATTTTGAGCATACTCAGATGCTTGTCTCACGATACTGCTTCCAACTATCCACAAAGTCCTTTTGCTGTTTTCTGCCATTCTCAGCTTTTAAACTTAGAAGTGGACAGAGAGTTACCAAAACAGTCAGTGTTTACCTTGCAGTATCTAAGCAGTAGTGAAAGTAAAATTGCTATTTTCCCTCCTAACTTCAAGTCAGCTTCAGTGGGCTGATCCATAACACACAAATAAAACAAATCATTGGCTACTACTGTGCCTTAATTAACCAATGTAGTCTATGCACTGACTATCACTGCACTTCTGCTGCAGCTAAAATGTGCAAAAATTAAGAGGTGGAAAAAATGCATCCTTTTAATAGGCAGTTTTAAACAATTACAACTGCAGAAACATGTCTGATTGGTTCCCTCTTCTGTTGTGGGTCCACGTGCACCTTCCTATCTCCCTCCATTTGCAGCTGTATCTGTGCAAGTAAGTATTAAACTACTATCTGACTTTAAACAGTTTTACCTAAATAATGCAGCATCCTAGGTTACTTCAAGCAACATAGTCAAATAGAGCAGTAAAAAATGTTTTGATTAATACTATTTACCTGTTAGTAACACTTTTTATCATACTAGAAAAATGCTTTACAAAATATAATGTACTTACAGTTCTAAATCTGCTGTCTGTCAGTGTTAACTAAGATGGCTGCTATTGACTTCTTCTTCAGCGTTGTCCATCTCTGATTGGTTGTCTCACATGGCCTGACAAAGCTAGCATAAGAATGGCAGAACTAGCTGTCACTGAAATAGCAATCAGATATGATTCGATAATGAATACAGTTGTCACTCCCAAGCTTAAATTTGCGACACTTTTGCACACATGACACTATTTTTGCAACACTGTCGAATGCACAACACTACTTTTTGTGACACTTTCATGCACACAACACTATTTTTTACAAATCTTTCACTTTACAACAGAATTTGATGATTTATTAGAAAAACAAGCAATTTTTCAATGCCGAACATTGTTACACTGGCATTGGCAGTGACAGAGGAGGAGAGGCATAGTGTTGTGAGTTTGTTAATGTCCCCCAAAGGGTGATTTTGCACAGCGAGTATGCCACTGTGCAGCAGACTTGCAGGAACACATTTTTGGCAGTTGCTAAACTCGCTCGTAAAACAGTCATTTTATTTATTGTCACCAAATTTTCAACACAGGCATTTTAGAACCTCTGCTCATGAACAGTGTAACTGTCATTTTCATAATGTGCTCCGAACACTGATTTCACACAGCAGTTGTGCTATTCTGTGCTGGAAGTGTGAAAACACATTTTGGGCAGGATGTGAAAAATGACAGCTGTATGGTCCTCAAGAAGGTGTGGTAAAATGCCAAGGTTGAGAATCTGGCATGAAAATAGTGCAACTGTGCTAACTTACGAGTGTGCGTTGCGCAGTTCCTAGGCATGCTTGTAAAAGTCATTTTACGGAGTATTGTCACCAAATTTTCAGCATAGTCATTTTAGGACCTCTGCTCATGAACAGTGTCACTGTCATTTTTGTGATGTGCTACGAACACTGATTTTGCTCAGCGAATGCACTATTCTATGCCAGAAGTGCGAAAACACATTTCTGGCAGGATGTGAAAAATGACAGCTGTCGATTCTATTAAGGTTTGGTAAAATGGCAATGTTCAGAATCTGGAGTGAGAATAGTGCCGTCGCCTAACCACAGTGTGCATTGCGCGGTTGCTATGCGCTCATAAAACAGTCTTTTACAGATTGTATCACCAAATTTTCAACATAGTCATTTAGGACCTCTGTTCATGAACACTGTCACTGCCATTTTCATAATGTGCTCCGAACACTGATTTTGCACAGCAACCACACTATTCTGCATCAGAAGTGCGAAAACACATTTCTGGCAGGATGTGAAAAATGACAGCTGTACGGTTCATGATAAGGTGTGGAAAAATGGCAATGTTGGGAATCTGGCATTAAAATAATGCTAATGCATAAACTTATGAGTGTTCGTTACACAGTTCCTATGCACACTCGTAAAACAGTCATTTTATGGAGTATTGTCACCAAATTTTCAATACAGGCATTTTAGGAGCTCTGCTGATGAACAGTATCACTGTCATTTTTGTAATGGGCTCCAAACACTGATTTCACACAGCAGTCGTGCTATTCTGCTCTGGAAGTGCGAAAACACATTTCGGGCAGGATGTGAAAAATGACAGCTGTATGGTCCTCAAGAAGGTGTGGTAAAATGCCAAGGTTGAGAATCTGGCATGAAAATAGTGCAACTGCGCTAACTTACTAGTGTGTGTTACGCAGTTCCTACGCACGCATGTAAAACAGTCATTTTACAGAGTATTGTCACCAAATTTTCAGCATAGTCATTTAGGACCTCTGCTCATGAACAGGGTCACTGTCATTTTGTAATATGCTACAAACACTGATTTCGGCCAGCGAATGCACTATTCTGCGCCAGAAGTGCGAAAACACATTTCTGGCAGGATGTGAAAAATGACTGTACGATTCACAATAAGGTGTGGTAAAATGGCAATGTTCAGAATCTGGAGTGAAAATAGTGCAAATGCGCTAACTTACGAGTGTGCATTGCGCAGTTGCTATGCACGCTCATAAAACAGTCTTTTTACAGATTATTGTCACCAAATTTTCAACATAGTCATTTTAGGACCTCTGTTCATGAACACTGTCACTGCCATTTTCATAATGTGCTCCGAACACTGATGTTGCACAGCAACCACGCTATTCTGCATCAGAAGTGCGAAAACACATTTCTGGCAGGATGTGAAAAATGACAGCTGTACGGTTCATGATAAGGTGTGGAAAAATGGCAATGTTGAGAATATGGCATTAAAATAATGCTAATGCATAAACTTATGAGTGTTCGTTACACAGTTCCTATGCACACTCGTAAAACAGTCATTTTATGGAGTATTGTCACCAAATTTTCAACACAGGCATTTTAGGAGCTCTGCTGATGAAAAGTATCACTGTCATTTTTGTAATTGGCTCCAAACACTGATTTCACACAGCAACCGCGCTATTCTGTGCCGGAAGTGCGAAAACACATTTCGGGCAGGATGTGAAAAAAGACAGTTGTATGGTTCACAAGAAGGTGTGGTAAAATGCCAATGCTGAGAATCTGGCATGAAAATAGTGCGAATGTGCTAACTTATGAGTGTGCATTATGCAGTTGCTATGCACGCTCGTAAAACAGTCATTTTATGGAGTATTGTCACCAAATTTTCAACACAGGCATTTTAGGACCTCTGCTCATGAACAGTGTCACTGTCATTTTTGTAATGTGCTCCAAACACTGATTTTGCACAGCAGCCTCACTACTCTGCACCGGAACTGCGAAAACACATTTCAGGCAGGATGTGAAAAATGACAGCTTTACAGTTCACAAGAAGCTGTGCTAAAATGGCAATCTTGAGACAGTGACTTGAAAATATTGCAAATGCACTAACTTAAGTGTTTGAAGTTGACTTATTAATCTGTTACTCATTTATAGAAAGATTTTAAAAAAAGTAGTTGTTTGACCAGAAGTTTAACAACACTAGGTCAAAATCACTATATAGAATTACACTGATTCTGCATTGCTAAATAGTGAAATACTATGAGAAAAAATCTATGTGGCATGGTGACAATGCTATACAGGACAGTGTAACATGAACGAAAATAAGTCTGTCAAAATTTGAGCAACCAATTTAATTAAAACATTTTAGGATTCTTTTTTTTAATATTTTATACATAAATCATCTGTCTCAATATACAATGTTAGATGTGAGCAACACAAGCATATACTAATATTGTCTTTTTCTCTGTCTTTTATACAGGTGTCTGATACTTCTGTAACATTGGTGACTTCCACTGTGAACTAACAGATTGAAAGATACCTTGTAAAACAGATGTGCATGTATAGAAAAACGAAAGAGATATCATAGTACTTCACTGTTGCTTAAGAATGATAAAAAAAGTGATGTGAGTTCAAGATGTAAAACAAAACAGAGTTCTACTGGAATAGTGAGCTCTACAGTAACCCACTGTACAACAAAACCACATACTTGCTCAACAGCAAGTAAAAAATGCCTACCTGAGCAACAGTTGTGTAGATCTCTCAGACGAAACACAACTATTGTTACATCAACCATCAACAGACCTTCTAAACAGTGCCGTAAACTCACAGCTGGTGACTTTCATCTGAGAAAGCAAAAGTATTTCCGATCGCTAGCAAGTAAAGCTAAGATCGACAGGCTTATTGCTGCTGTGATGAGACATGAGCGCAAAAAGACAAAGAGTCATCTGACTTTGATGAAATTGCAACTCAAAGTAAACACATTTGTTAACAGAGCAGTATTTGTTCTTCAACGTTTGTGGCATAAGATGTCTCATGTGCTTGAACTATTCAGAAAAGTTGTGTACGGCATCAAAAAAAGGCTAGAACGGTATCCTACTTTGACTGTGCACAATTTCTGTGATGTATTCACAGGTCACTGGATGCACACACAGCACTCAGATGCATATTTCTGGGAAGAATCTTATTATTCATAGAAAAAGGAAAAAAGTTCACCATTGATGAGTCTGATAAGCTGGTCAATGTGCTTAGTGTCTGTGATGACACAGCAATGGACACAAATGATGACTGTGATGCTGTGTCCCATAAATGGCACTGTCTCTCATGGACATGTGGTGAAACCTACAACCATAGGCAATCGTCATTTGAAAAAGTTGAACAGTTTGTCAACCTATTTGTGATAACAGATTGCAAAGAAAGATATAAACTGTTTAACAAGATTGACCTTTGTGATATCCATCCACATATTGGACTTATGGGTCACTCACTAACATGCCTCGATAGCGGTGTTTGTGACAGTGTCTTTCACAACATGCGGATGTTGGAAGTGCATCAAACAGGAATGCGAAACTTTGTATACAGGGTATATGAAGTCCAATGAGTTGTCAATCAGTACACTTGTTTAAATGACTTATTGCAGTCTGGTGACATGCAGGGTGCCATCACATTTCTCAAACAGCTGCAACGTGTTACTTCTGTACCAGACACAACTATTTATCAGTCAGCAAGTTCTGCTGAAACATCTGTTTCTGTGTTAGAAACTGACATACTGAAACAGTATGGCAAAGAAATTGCAAAATTTGAGCTGGCAAAGGTTCAGAAGTTTGACTCTGCATGTGTGTCATGTGACCGTCTGTGATACAGTAAACAAACAGTCACAGTGAACCTGGAAACCTTGTCACCATACAATGACATGTGGTTCCGTCTCTCAGCATTTTTGCTGATGAAATCTGACTTTCAGTTACAGAACACCATTCTACTGTGCAAACACTGTTTCTCCAAACTAAAGACTAACATTCTGCCACCAAGGTCACTGTTGAATAATATGGAGGCACATGTTACACCAAGTGAGATTGTGACATTAAATATGTTTGAACGCATTCTAATTCAGATGATGAACCATTTCAAACCATTCTACATCTGAACACAAATACATGGAACATTCCACAGAAAGAACTCATTAGATCTCTAAAGGGTTCCGTGATCTATTTCCCACTTCCTTTACAGGAAAATGTGGAGGCAATCTCTATGGAAAATAGTTTGGTGATTCTTGTAAATGGTGTTCCAACTAAGTCCAAGGTAATCTGGCAAGATGTTGTCAACGTACAGAAAGTAAAGCTTGCTCTTACTTATTTAAAGGAGTAACAATCCCTTCTATGCAGACCTTGACATAGATCACATGACTAGTCTCTCTGTTCAACATGATCTCTTAGAAACAACTAAGCCAATGATTGAGAAGGTCAGTGGACAGACAAGTAACAATGTGTATGAACAGTATGCAATTCACCCACTACATGGCAGAGATCCAGTAGGAGACAACATTGATCTCTATCAAATGAAACAGGTGGAAGGTGAGCCTGTCAGCATTTGGGAGGCAACACTAGAAGCACACTGTTTCCCAGACTTATTCCCAAAGAGTCAGGTGGATGGCTAGATGAAAGGGAAATGCGTGTACAGGGTGCTAAGTACGCACTAGCCATGTGCTCAGTAAAGATGCCAAATTCAGATGTAACATACAGTACCTGTTTCATCTCCTCTGGGAGAGTGAACTTAGCATTCTGTCTGCATCTATTGCACATACTATTTGTCTCACACCCCACTAGATGGCATAACAGCTGCTGAATTTCTAGAGAAATTAAATTAGAAAGATGAAAATGTGCAAGTGAATCTGTCTTCCATACTTTCAAGTCTTTGTGACACCAAAGAATATTGGTATCACAGACACTCCGAAGTGATGACAATGCTGCAAGAGTATGGTGCAGCCACATGGTTTGTCACACTTAGTTGTGCTGAATATGCCTAGGAAGAGCTCATTGAACTGTTAAAGTGGGCAAATTTTGATGTTGACGGCATTTCATCGATGACTGACAAATGTGTTCTCTTGATCCTGTGTCTGTCACAAGACATTTTCACAAGCAGTTCCATGACATTCTGACTTTCATATTGTCAAAGGACAATCCACTTTTTGGTATTGTGGAGCATTACTTTTGGAGGACAGAATATCAAGCACTGGGTGCCCCTCATATCCTTATGTTATTGTGGATCAAGGATGCACCACAAGTGCTAGCACTCATCAAGAAATATATCACTTGTCACATTCCAGACAAGTATTACAGTCCTACACCATGGAATTTGGTACAAAAGTTCCAGCAACATATTTGTGCAAAATACTGCCGGTGAGTAGTAAAGAAAAAATCTAATTGGTACACACGATGTTGCTTTGGATTTCCTAGACAAGTTTGTCAGGATGGTTCCATGAATTAACTTTTTTTAGCTATACGACACCACTTGAAGGCAAAATCAACCAAGAGGGTATACAAGTTACTCAGAGATGAGAAAGAGGTGTACATCAATGACTACAACCCAACTCTTCTCCTAATGTGGCAAGCTAACATAGCTGTTCAGTTTGTGCTGATAACTCATTGGCCCTGGTGTGGTACGTGACTTCGTACATAACCAAACATGAGCAGACTAGCTTGCAAGATCTTTGGGAAGATATCACCAGTTCAAGCAGGAGCCTGACATCTCAGCTGTTGTCATTGGGCTTGAAGACCCGTTCACACACAGAATGTGGAGCTTATGAAGCCAGTGACTGTTTAATCGGTACATATCTGTACGGGAGGTCTGACACTGTCCAGTTTCTCAGTGTGAACTTCAAAGAGAAATGCAAATGTGTACTGATTTCCCATGCCGAAATTGAAGAACTCGCTGCCAATAGACCGTCTTCAAAACATATCTTGAAGAATAACCTGATAGACACATGCTACCCCCGTAGACATGATGCCATGGATGATATGTGTCTCTTTCAGGTGGCTAAGTGGTATGACTACAAGGCAGATATATCACCTGACTCGACACGCCACATTTACAAATTGAGAGCGGGTGGATGGCTGTCTCATAAAGAGACACAAGCCATGGCTCATAGACCACTGTAAATTACATCTAGGCACATTGGAGAGCAGAGAGCATTACTACTTTGCTCTCCTATTCCTATTTAGACCCTGGAGGAATGAGTCTGAATTAAAAGGTGACTGTGATACATTTGAGGAAGAATTCAATCTCAGTTACGAAACTTTCAAAACTGAATACTCAGAGACATACATACAGAGACTAGAGGCTGAGGAAAGAACAGCTTGAGAAGGCAGAGAAGCAGCTTCAGGAAGACACTCCTGTTAGCTCACAAAACAATCTTGATCCAGAAGGACAAGCTGTTCTAGGTGAACCTGTGCCTTTAAATACCCCAGAAGTGTTAATCTCAGAAATTGAGACAGCCATGGAACATGGAACACACTCCACTGTCAACCCAGCTGACTTGAGAGAAAGACTTAATCAGCAGTAGCATGTAGTTCACTCTCAAGTCATTGACACTGTTCGACATGGCCTACTTCATGAAACAAAAAAATGTGACTGTCTTGACTATAAACCACTACTGATCTTTGTTAGTGGTTCAGCTGGCACAGGAAAGAGTTTCCTTATTGAAGTCATAACTGCTGAAATACAGAGCCTGACAGGGTCATCAATGTCTGTTGCTGTTACTGCTCCCACAGGACTAGCTGCATAGAACATTGGTGGAGTTACATTACAACCGTCTCTTTATGTTGCCAGTAGAACATGGCAAAACAGGAGAGTATCATAAACTGTCATTTGAGGTTGCATCTCAGCTCTGTTCCATGTTCACAAAGATGAAGGTACTCATCATTGATGAAATCAGCATGGTCTCCAATGTAATGCTTGCCTGTATACATCTACGTCTACAAGAGATCTTAGGTACTGACGATGGAGTACCATTTGGTGGCAAAAGTATTGTTGTATTTGGCAACCTTTTACAGCTTGCACCAGTTAATGCAGAGCATGTGTTTGCAACTCTGACTGCCAAGCAAGCTAAGAACATTCTCGGCTGCATTGCAGGTTATAACATTTGGGAGTTATTTACCTATGTTGAGTTCTATGAGAACATGCGCCAAAGTGGTGATCTGGCTTACAAATCACTTTTAGATGAATCTCATACAGGTTCTCTATTACCAGAACATGTTGCTATGTTAAACGATCAGAGAATCAGAGTAGATACTGCATCCATAGAAACAGCATGTAATGTTTTCAGCGATGTGTACTCTACAGGGACAAACATAGTGTGTCTTATGCCATGACTAAAGAAATGCACTGAGTTCAACAATATTATGCTGCAGAGAGAAAACCAAGAAATTCTAACTCTGCATGTTGTTGATACAGTTGATGGTGTAATTCTCAGTCGCAACTTAGTAGCAAAGATGACTGAATGACTCAGTGAACTGAAGTCAGATGTTTCACATACAGCTGGCCTAGAAACTGTTCTTACACTTTGTAAGAATGCACACATCATGCTATGGCATAATCTCAGTGTTGAATGAGGCATGGTAAATGGTGCCATGGGAAACATCACTGACTTTGTCTACAATGTCCAGAAGACATATATCGATATACTTGTAGTTCACTTTGACAACATGGAACAGCCTGTACACATAGACCATACCTGTGTGAAATTTCAGATATTTAGGGATATCTATGTAAACAGGAAACAGTTTCCACTATGTGTTGCATATGCGGTTTCTATTCTCACATCTCAGGGCTTGAGTTTGGATTCAGCAATGGTGGATATAGGTACAGACATTTTCAAGGATGGCATGAGCTATGTGGCACTTTCACGTGTCCGTAGTCTTTCTGGGTTGCACATTATAACTCTTGCACCTCAGAAGACACGAGCTGACAAGTGATGTATTGTTGAGTACAACAGGTTACGTACTCTCCATCAGCCACAAATGTCTTTAGTACCACTGCCTACATATCTGGCTGTCTCACATCGTACAGTCATATCTACAGGTGTCAGCAAACAGGCACGAACTTCCACAAGTGATTCAACTCTAAAGAGTTCAACATAGGTCACAATATCATCTAAACATTCAGAGCCAGCAATTCATCAGAAATCAGTTGGTGTAGCTGCTGTACCAGTCTTTGACAACATCACTAGAGTGAACTGCTATGCTAACTCAGCTATGCAAGTTTTTCTACACATGCCACACTTTGTGCAGGCAATATCTGCTTCACAAGACACTCCCCTATCAAATGCATTGATGCAGATTGACAACATTACTTCTGACCAGTCTAACAATGTGCAGTCACTAACACCACTACGCCAGGTGTTAGGTACATATGACAGATGTAGTACATCTGCTGCTGACATACAGCAAGACACTAGTGAGTTTATGATGGCTATCATAAACAACTTGGATGAAGATGGCACTCCAGTGTGCCACTACTTCACAGTGTCATATGTAACCAAATATGTATGTGTATCATGTGGTCATTCACAACGTGAAACCACAGAAGACATGCTGTGGATTACTCTTTTTGTCCCTCAAGCCAAAAGTGTCAAATTTTGACAGCTATTTACCAATGCTCAATGTAGTTACTCCTGTAAAAGGTGTGGAGGCAGATGTACTCAGTCCATAAGCCTCAGGAGTTCATCTCAATATCTGTTGCTTATATTGCACAGATTTGACTCCAACGGGCTCAGAGTTGAAACTCCTATCACAGATTACACAGCTGGTAGAACAGTTTTTAAACAATCAGTGTTTGACACTCACAGTGTAGTCTATCACCATGGTCAGTCTATGCATTCTGGCCATTACACCTGTTTACTAAGGTACAGAAGTGGATGGGTAGAGTGTGACGACTCTACAAGCAGTTTTAAACAGAGACTGCCAAGACACTTAAAAAATGCATATCTTCTAATATTGAAGAATTATGATGACCTTCATATTTCAGAAGAATAGCAGGCAATATCTGGCATTTTTTAAATGACTACTTTATGGCAGAATCAGTCATAGGTCAGTACAATTGTTTCCAGTCTACCACTCTCAATAAACCGTAGCATATCAACAAAATGATATACTGGCAGAGACATTTCATGCACTATGACATCTAAGATCTTGTGTGGATCAGTGACAACATGGAAATTGTTGTAGTGGCTTAAATTGGTGCCAACAGTATTCACAGTCACTAGAGAAACTATGCTTACATGTCTATCAAAGATTGTACATGTCAAAAATGAGGCCTTTCTGGCTCTCCTGTTCTGTACATATCTTTTCTTGTAGCTGTATCATACCCATACATAACAAGAAGTTGTTGCCAGTTAATTACTTTTTGCCTCTGCAGAGACACAAAAGTTGTCCCTTATCATTTTAAATAACTATGTAACACAAGACTCATTCACCAAAGAGAACACTGTGTCACAAGTTTTCTATCACCAGTTTTTTTTCTATTAGCTGTTGACATCTAGACAACAGCATCATTCTTTCACAATGTAAGTGTTGAACTATGCCTGATGTATTTGTTACACTGAAACTGTACATATGTAAAAATAAAACTCTTTAGTCATAATGCAGCAAGTGAAATGAAGCAAGTGTAAATACTGAACTATTGCAGCTTATTATCAAATGACTTTTGCATACCTTTGTAATGACATGTAAATAATATTTACATTCTCATTCCATCTCACCATTGTTGTTAACTAGTTTAATTGTTCTAGTAAAAGTATTACTATAAGAGTCAAGTAACAATTAATCCTTAACATGTAATACAATACTATAGTGGTTAAGTTCAGTGACTGATATCTTTTATAAAAACAACGTACTACACACATTATTTATTTACTAGTTCAGAGCCAACATAGTAACTAATGTAACAATTGAAAGAAATGTATATTGTACCTGTAATAATATGAAATCCTTTGTGCTTGTCATACAAGTAATTGTAACTTATGTTAATAATACTGAAAATTGTAAATCAGACACTGTTACTGATCACAACGCACTTCATACCTGTTCCTGACAATGTTTATGATTGCCTCTATTGAGGGGTCAGGTGGGAATTTTCCATATGCACCTAGTCAGTGATATATCTTAAAATATTTAACTGAACATACCAATTATTGAATGTCACTGAAATCATAAATATTTTATATTCTATTACTTGAACACTTAGCATCTGGTTTTTCACCCACCCCAGGAACATACACATTATCAGTCACACAATAACAACAAAACATCACTGTTTCATGTGTGTAATCACTGCTTAGAAGCTCCTGACATACCTTCATTAATATAGGACAGAACTAAGGGACGAGACATGATTGGAACATTCAACTACTTAAAAGGTATAAATAATATTGTTAACCAAAGTCTCTTCAAGCTGAGTAGCAAACATATCATGAAGGGGCACAGGCTTCAGCTTGAGGGTGGGAGGTTCAGGAGGAATGTCAGAAAGTACTTCTTCCCACAAAGAGTAGTGAACACTTACACTGCACTGCTAAAAGAGGTCACCTCGCTAAAGACAGTGACCAGCTATAAAAGAGCCAGGTATATACATAGCTGGAAGATAACAAGCATGCCTAGAAAAGATGGGAGAACAGTGCAGGGATAGCAGAGACATTAGCTCAAGATGGGAACCCTGCAACACGAGCACACATAAAATACCACATTGCCTTCTTCTGCTGCCTTCTTTCTATGCTGTATTACCATATGTACATACTTATTCCAATTCATATCATCTACTTACTATAAATGACGTACATTTAGATATATTCCAAGCAATGATTACACACATGCAAGGATTGTATTGTGAGACTGATTTTGTAAAAAAAAATAAAATCTTAATTGACCCTTTTTCAGTTTTACCAATTGGCAATAAATCTTTCTTAAACATAATCACCTGTGTTGAGTCTTTACTGAACCATAGCATAATAACGTTAGAATGTAACTCTTGTTTGTATTAAGCATGCAAATCAACTGTAAGAAATACTACCACAACTATGTGTCCATGGGCTTATTTTTTGCTATGGCTCTCCACTTACTATCCACCATGTGGACTACGGTGTGGCACATTGCCTGACACAGTTCGCATAATTCCTAACTGTGTTAAGAAGTCTGTACTGCCCTTACTTTTTCTGTGCCTCTCCAGTCAGTGGGCAGTACCTGCTGTAGCGAGGTGTGGTGCATCACAATGTAACACTGTCCAGCTGTGGCTATACACTCAGGGTGCAGTAACTGCTATGTGTGCTGCAATTCCCTGGCTGAGCCCATGCAACTCCTAACTGTGCTAACTTCACTGTACCTACAATTACAGAGCTGTGCCATTGATCTCCAGTGCCTTATTGTTCCTGTGGTTCACCATTCATGATGCAGTACAGTTTCTGGGGGGAGAAGCAGCATTAGCTGCCTAAATGCATGCAAATCCTAACTCAGCTAACTTCACTATCCCTGCAATCACTGATATCTATCATTGATGTCATACCCTCACAGGTGTTGTGTATCTCCACTGAGATGTCCATACCCTCACCTGTATTATGTATCTACACTGACAATACAGTACCTCCTGTCATGTTTGAAGACACATTGCCTGCCTGAATCCATTCAAGTGATAACTGTGCTAACTGGACAGCTCCTGTAATCAAGGAGCTGTACAACTGATGTACATTGCCTATCTTTTCCTGTGACTGTTCGCTCAGGTGCAGCAAGTGGTCTGCAAGTGCAGTAACCCCATGACACTGTTCATCTCCATAGGCTATTTTGTTCTGTACTCTCCACTCAGTATACAGTACATGTGCTAGGAGTTCAGACATTGCCTGACAGAGCTCCTGTAATTCCAAGCTAAATTAACTAGTATGAACCACCCTTACTTTTCATCTAAGTCTACAGTCAGACTGCAGTAGCTGTTGTAGAGAAATATGCGACATTGCTTACTAAGTCCATGAACCTGTGGTTATACAGTCACAATCAGTAACTAGTATGCATGAAAAATTCCCTGGGTGAGCCCATACAAATCATAACTGTGTAAACTTGTGTCAACCAACAAATACAGAGGCATAACATTGATGTCCATTGCCTCAGTCTTTCTCTACATCAGTACTAATGATGCAGTTCACATTTTTTGGGGGAAGCATTACCTCTCTGACCCAACCCCACAAACACTAACTATGCTTACTTGAGTGTCCCTGCAATCACTGACAACTACCATAGATGTTCATACCCTCAGCTATGCTATGGGTCTTTACTAAGGATCCAGTACTTGGTGTCACAGTTTGGAAAGCATTACCTGGCCAAGGCAATGTAAGTGATAACTGTGCTAACTACACTGTACCTGTAATCATGGAAGTCTACAAGTGATCTGCATCACCCTTCTTTGCCTGTGCTTCTTCACTTAACATGCAGCAACTGGTCTGTAGGTGTAGTCCCCTACTCCATGAGACTATGCAACTCCTAAGTGTACTAAGTTCTGTACAGCTGCAATAATACTCCTAAGTATGCTAAGTTCTCTACAGCTGGATTGACAAAGCTACACTATTCATGTCCATAGGTGTATTTTTACTGTGGCTCTCCACTCAGTATGCAGTATGTACACTAGTTGTATATTATTTCTGACACCTCCTGCTGATTGTCTGTGATTGGGCCTGTTGCCTTGCTTCTTCCACCTACTCCCATGTGTGCGTGTCTCTCTGTCTGCCACTGGTGCTCAGGGGGGTGAGGGGTGAATGCACATTAATGCTTTTGAGCCCTAACACAGAATTTCCTCACTTCTGTCACTGTGGAACAACACTAATTGAAACAGTAAACAAAGTGTTTCTCTCTAATTTCCTGTCTTTTTAAAAATTACTATGACAAATATTGAACGTAATACAGCAGCAGTAACGCGGGCCCCACACTCCTGCCATGTGATGTCTTTTCACACACTAACACAGTGCCCATAAACACACTCACGCCATCTGATGTCTTTATACAGAGCCCACAAACACAAATGGTAATGCACATGGTAACACAAAGTGAAACACAAAGATAAACAGTACTGAAAAACATTGAATGTAATGTGATGTCTTCACACATACTAACACAGTGGCAGCAAATGCAAATATTAATGCACATGGTAGAACAAAGTGAAACACAAAGATAAACAGTACTGAAAAATACTGACTGTAATACAATGCTGGGAGCGTGGGGCCCTCCCGCCATGTGATGTCTTCACACATACTAACACAGTGCCAGCAAATGCAAATGTTAATGCGCATTGTAGCACAAAGCAAAACACAAAGATAAACAGTACTGAAAAATACTGAATGTAATACAGCGACAGGACCACGGGGCCCTTCAGGCCCCTTGCTACCACAACGTGATGTCTTCACACATACTAACACAGTGGCAGCAAATGCAAATATTAATGCGCATGGTAGCACAAAGCGAAACACAAAGATAAACAGTACTGAAAAATACTGACTGTAATACAACGCCGGGAGCATGGGGCCCTCCCGCCATGTGATGTCTTCACACATACTAACACAGTACCAGCAAACTCAAATGTTAATGCGCATGGTAGCACAAAAAGCGAAATGCAAAGATAAACAGTGCTGTAGACACAAATGGTTAAAATTACAGAAACACAAGCACAAATGAAAACGCACACAGTAATGCACAAGGTAGCGTAGACACGAAAAGTAACTGAAACAGGTACAGAACCTCAAGCAGAAGCGCTAAGGGTAACAGTTATAGAAACACACACAATAGTTTTCCCCAAAATCTGCATATAGAAAGACAGTGAGTACAAAGAATGTATGCATAATAATGGCTCTCGGAACAGGAAATGAGGACTTGGAATACTAAATTGCTTATATCTCAGGAACCTTATGCCATAAAAAAAATGTAAAAGTCATATTAATTATCACTTTCTTGACTAGTTTTTTAGTTAGCCCTCAAGTCCCTATCTTGTACCGTTTCCGAGATACGGGCCCCGAAAGGTGCAACGCACACCGTAATGTTATCCTATAGGGAAAAAAGACAAATTCGCAGTGCCATAACTTTCCCTCGCTGTAATATTTTTTCACCAAACCACTAAAAGGCACATCTGTGGTATGTTGCCTTTCTTCCCTCCAAATTTCATCCCAAAAGACCAAACCATTATTTTGCAGCAGGGCGACAAAGGATTCCTGTAATGCAGCAGATGCCGTAATGTTACCCTATGGGAAAAAGTGTTAAATTTGGAGTGCTGTCACTTTGCCACCATGTAATATTTTTTCACCAAAATACTGAAAGGCACATCTGTGTCATGTTGGCTGCATTCCTTCCAAATTTCAGCCCAAAAGACCAAACCGTTCTTTTGCAGCAGGGTGACAAAGAATTGCTGTCATTTTCACACAGCCTGGAAAAGTACTGTCGAACTTTGTGAAAGCTTTTGCAAATTCATTCGACAGTGTTGCACGTTCGACACTACTTTGCAAAAGTACTTTTTCCAGAAATTTGAAAATCATATTTCTGGGGTGTTTTACCCCAAAATAAAGACATGCCTAGCATCCTCAGGATGCGACTAGGTGAATACAAAAATAATTAGGTTGCTAGAGGGTCCCAAATTTAAATGACAAGCATTTTTCTGATCGCTAACTGAAAAGAAAATGGTTGATTTGTGACAGTAAAGGGCCATTTGTGAAAGTAAAAACTGCATTTGTGACACTGTCGAACTTTTTGTTAACTTTTCCCATTGACTTATAATGGGAACTTGTTTTTTGAATAACTTTTGAACCGTTTAGTATTTTTTCACGAAATCTTCAAAAGGTACATTGGGGACCCTGGCCGCACATTCCCTGAAGGTTTTGGACTGGTCACACAAACTGTGTGGCCTGTAGAGATGACCAAAGAATTGCAAAAAAGTGTAAACGTGCGTGCAGATCATGCTTAATAACTCTGCAGCCGTATATCCGAACAGTAAGAAACTTGGCAGATCCCAAGAAGTATGATTCTTGATTGTGTATACCAAATGTCAAGCAAATCTGTTGAATGGTTACAAAGTTATTAAGGTGCAAAATTTTAGTTTTAACATGTAAATGGCTCCTCAACCTTAACTATGGTAGCACTACTGTGCTACCATAATGTGTGTGTGTGTGTGTGTGTGTGTGTGTGTGTGTGTATATATCTATATATATAGATATATATATATTTATCACTCAAAGTGTTGTGGATGACTCTAGAACAGCTTTAAACATTTACCCAAGGTAAGCAGTGATTCTTGAACCATAAAAAAAAGGTTGGAGACAAAAATAGGGAGTGAACTGTAAGAACACTTATCAGATATCAAGTTGAGAAGAAATAGCTACATGCCCTTCAGAATCAAGCGTGTCAGTTTTCTGTTCCAAAATCTCCAATTGAGCACAGAATTGAACAACAGGCAGTACATCTGTTGGCAATGTGCTGGGTGTTTGAATAGCCAGCGTAATGAAGATGCTGCTTGTGCTGCATGAGTGGAGGTCTGTCAGCATTTAATATTCATTGTGAGGCATCTGGGATGTCTGTAAATCCAGTCTTTTTGTTAGAAAGGATCTGTGTAGGGCAAGCACATACTGACTTACCTCTAATGTTGGTAAAGCAGCATATGTAGAGCACTGGACAGAAATGTAGAGTACAACATTTTCTATTGACCTTGTGTGCTCCAGAAGTCTGATTAAACCTCTGTAGGGAGTAGACATACTGACAAACAACATAAAAGCAAGCACATGTGGGAAACTTGAAAATTAGCCCAGAGCTGTCATGTACCACTTTCCGATCCCTGGAAGGTGATCAATTATCACAGGAGGTTCACTGTGACTCAGTGTGGGTCTGCCACAGCTGAAAACAAAGGTAGTGTGAGTCTGCCATGCCACAACCACTGTACATACAAGCAGGTCCAAGTAGGCAAAATGAAGATTGCACTACACTGCTTTACATTCAAAATTAATTGAATGCGAAACTTCCCTTGTTTAATCTCTTCCTTTTCCCAGTCGCCAAAATGTAGGGAGTGAAAGGACTCCAGCATCAGATTATTGTTAGAGAAAAACAAGTGGAAGGAATGACAGACAGTGGCAAATCATGTAATAAACAAGTTTATTACAAAAACACAGTCTTACAACCTGCAGTACAAAATACTGGGAGAAATACAAGTCTCCCTATGTCTAGACGCAGCAATTCTCAGCAAACCTTTCTAGAACAGTACTTTTTTAGGGAGATAAGGAAAAAGGTGTGATAATTCTCATTGGCTGAAGCAAGTGGTAACACTACATTGCTGGATAGAAAACATAGAGTCAGCAGAAAGAAAATCATTATGTTATACAGAAAACATAACATTAGTTAAAACAAAGATCATACAGAAGTTCTCCAGCAGGTGCAAGGCCATTCTGGTGCCAAATCAGTGTCAGCAGAAATACATGTGAAAAGAATACTTTGGTAAAAAGACATAGTTAGGCCCAGAGCACCACCTCATACTGTATAAGCAAAAACATAACAGTAAAATGTAAGCAAAATGAACATTATATATAAACAGAAAACTAAGAAATAATGCTGTAAAATAAATGTATACTGTATAGTGTATACAGTTAGCAAGCATGATCCCTATTACCCATGCTTGTACAGTGGATACCCATTACTGCATGTTAGTGCAATACAGCAATATTACAGTAATGATAAAACATCTGTCATTGGCGTGTGCATGAGGGTGCAAGGAGTGTGGGACCCAGGGACAATAGTTCCCTGTCCCTTTCCTCTTTCTGGTTGGATGGTCTGTAAACAATCCCCAACCCTCACTTTTCTCCATCTATCGGACCATAACTGAACTCACAATGCTTCCACCCTTCCCTCCTCTAACTCCTCCCTCATGCATGTTATACTATCCCTGATATAAACCACCACCACCCTTTCCCTACCAGCCTGTCCCTCTTGTATAGTTTATAACCAGGGATCAAGAGGTCCCAGTTATGGTGTGGCATGGTCAAAGTCTCGGTTACTGCTGCTATGTCCACCCTCCCTTATGCTAATAATGCCTGCAGGTCATCCATCTTGTTTCCAAGACTCCAGGTATTCAGAGATGGCACCCTCTGCCTAGAATCTGAGCCTTCTTCCCTTCCTTCTCGTCTTTTTTTTCTTGTTCCTCCCCTCTGTATGCTCCCCTGATGCTAATGCTCTGCTCCCTTTCCACCTGCACACTCCAAACTTCTTCTAGCAGTATTGGAGAGAAGTCCATTGACCTCCTCCTCCTCCCAGAAACTTTGGGCGTGCAGGTCTACCAGCGCCCCACCTCAGTAGTTTAAATTCAGTTTATTGGTTATGTACCAGGTCAAATTTTATGTTGTCATTCAAAGTAACAAGTTCCATGAATGGTAACATTCCATAAGCTCTGGTCATTGACTTCAAAAAGCAATAAAGGCATTGCACACACTGTTCTGTTTAACTTTATTTTATTGTGGGTCACTAAACATTAACACATAAACTACCCTACATAGCATCTCTATATGAAGCTTCATTGGGGGCTGTGGAATCAAATTGTTGGTGCCCATTAAATACTTTATATAATTAACTTTCTTTAGATTCATGCACTTGGGAAACAAAAACCCAGGGGAAGAGTAAACAATGGGGGTGAGATACTAACAACAACAAAAGTGGAAAGGGACCTGGAGGTAGTCATATCAGATGACCTAAAGGTGGGCAAGCAATGTGAGAGGGTAGTAAGGAGGGCTGGGGGAATACTGGGGTGCATAGGGAGAGGCATCACCAGTAGAAAACAGGAAGTTGTTATCCCTCTGTACAGACAGCTGGTGAGACCCCATCTGGAGTACTGCATGCAGTTCTGGAGACACCAATATACACTAAGACATAGGCAGGATGGAGGCAGTCCAGAGGAGAGCAACTAAAATGGTGCAGGGTCTGCACTGGAAGACATATGAAGAGAGACATAAGGAACTTAACATGTATAGCCTCGAGGAAAGGAGGGAGAGGGGGAACATGATAGAAACATTCAAGTACCTCAAGAGAATCAACAAAGTCCAAGAGGGTAGCATCTTTCAGAAAAAAAGGTGTGCAAGAACAAGGGGGCACAATTTAAAGATAGAGGGGAGCAGCTCAGAGGTGATGTAAGAAAGTATTTTTTCACAGAAAGATTTGTGGATGCATGGAACGGCCTTCAGTAGGAGGTTGTGGAGTCAAAAACAGTGGTGAAATTCAAGCATGCATGGGACAGTCATAAGGCAATTTTAGGGGGTGGGGTAGCAAGAAGTATGCTGTTGGTTAACTAGGATCTGCAGCTTATCCATTAGGTAGAAAATGGGCAGACTAGGTGGGCCAAGTGGTCCTTATCTGCCGTCAAATTCTATGTTTCTATGTTTCATTCACAAAAACACATGCAGACAGGTAATTCAAAGAACTATTATGCTTAACAAGTAGCCACCACCTCTAGGTGAGCTTTGGAAAATGTAATATTTAGACACAATTCAGCTTATCTTTCACATTAGTTCTATATTTTCACTCCCCATTATGAATTACTGAGATAATTAGCATGAAAATGTGATTGTTGCTTCTTCAGAGTTTATCTGTTCCAGTTTCTTATTCCCCACCAGATGTCATAGTATTCTGCTTGTGACATTACAGTCATTCTTGTGGCAGCAGATTGCAATATTATTTTTAGTGTCAAGCATTGATGTCGGTGGAACACTGCACGCTGCTGATCTGAGGAAAGTTCAGTTAGCAGGCTCTATTGTTTGTCTATTACATACTTTCAACAGGTATGCCACCTATGTTAAAATAGAGCTTACCAGAGTTTCTTGTGTGCTCTACCAGTTGGTTGGTCGTCTCAAAAATGTTTTCTCTTTACCCCCTAGGAGGAACACCAGAGGTGGTGGCTGGACCTGAGGAAATAGGAGAGGCCCTTCAGAAAGGCCTGAGTGCTTTGCGATGCCACCTGGAAGTTTCTTTTCCAAAAGTGAATAAAGAACAAGAAGACATAAAATTAAAAGGAAAGTAGAATGTTCATTTAGCTTCTTGCTGCTCCTCACTGTTTTAATTGAGATTGGAGTCAGATTTCTCTCTTTTAGTGCTTGAGCGTTACGGGGGTTGTTTTGTTTGGTCTACATTTTTTTTTTCTTGCATGTTTCTTTTTTCTTACTTATAAGGTTTTAGGATTGGGTTTTGGGAATATTTGTTTTTGTATCTCTATAAGGGAGATTTCACTTGGCGTGCAAGTATATTAGCGTATAAGCGAGTGAGATGCTTTTTCTTCTTTTTGTAGCATTTCATGATGCCTCAGTAGCATTTTAGTTACATCTTTACTACAGTTGCCCTCATATTTGTCTTCATATTTTTATATACAAAGTTTTATATTTTTTTAATGGGTTAGAGTACTTAGTATTAAAAAAAATACATACACAGGCTGTGATTGGCTCATCTAATCACATGATCTTTTAGCTTATAAGCGCATGAGTGACGTTTTCTTATCAGAGTCGCCATTCACTTGTTATGGAGCAGTCAGCTTTGGAGCATCTATTCATTCTTTTATCCAATGACAGTATCCTGAAAGAATTTTGAAAGCTCTCCATTTGGCAGTTCACAGTGCATGCAATTCATTATGTATTCGACGATAGAATAAATTTCATTTTTTTTACGTTTTGCTTATTTTTTTTATTTTTTTGTTGTTGCTTAGGGTCTCCCATTAGGTAATTTATTCTTGGTTTCTGATCCCTTGTAATCTTCTTCTTAATCAGGATCTGGTTTGATTTTCATCTTGGAAAAACCTGGCAACTATCATTTTACTTTTATTGGAAATCAAGGTGGAAGGTGGGAAGATCTGGCTTAGAACTGAAGTGAGGGCAAAAGACCTTGATAACCTCTGCAGGCCATAAGCCCATTGAATAACATCTAGCCTTCAACACCATAGAACCATAGAATTTGTTGGAATCGTGTTTGGAAAAGGAGACTTGGCAATTTAAAGCAAACTATTTTCTGTTGTGTTGTGTATCAGCTCTTCTTGAACTAGTATGGTAATCACTAGAAAACAGGCCCAGTAGGCCCATATTACCCTGCCTGAGATGACCAATATGGATGAGGGAGAGTTGCGTAGAAGGTCAAAATCTGGTGTTGCATCTTTAAAGCGTTCTAAAATTACAGACCATTTAGCATTCATTAAAGGTCACAGGAAAATTTCTACTCCCAATATACAGTATAATCCAGAATTTACTGATGTATGGGACACTTTTTCTGCTGCTATGGCTATTAACACACCTATTAAAGCAAGCACTTTATCCATCCACAATAAGGACCTGGAACAGACACCATTGTTATATGTTTCTGATGTCTCTGATGAGCTAGATGTCTTAAATGTTCATAATGGTGATGGTAGTGATTGTAGTGATGCTGAAATAATAGAGCCCCCTTTAGAGATCTCATTAACAGCTTCAGTCTCAGAAAGTCTTCTTAGAAGCTTACTAGGCTCAGGAAGCTCAGGAACTTCAGAAAACAAATTAAGTTTGAATAATACAATTTTAGACCTCACCCCAATGATAACTAATAAACTTAAAGCAATTTTGGCAGATCTTCAAACTACAATTAAGGGCTTAAAATCACTTAATCCATCACAGGCCCTAACTGGTGAATTTTCTGATGAATCTGGGTTAGCAAATAGGGAATCTAGGGACAAACTGTCTTTGGAAGATAATATGGTTTATTTTGGAGATAATATTAAACACCCTACATCCCTGAGTAGAGATTTAATACAGACGCTCAAAACAACTTTTTCAGCAAATGTTCTTATTATGGAATAATTAGTGGCAATTAGAGAGGAAATAGGAAAGGTTAAAACTGGTTTATTTAACAATCAGATTAAGATTGAGGAAATAAATGATAAGTTAGAAAACAAAAATTCACCTTTAGAGAACTCTGACCCTATTCCATTAACTTTAGATTACGAGGGGAAAGATATAAGGGACATAAGGGAGCAATTTTCTATACTGATTATTCCGGACACACCTAAAGCATTAAGAAAAAAAAATATACCAAAAAATAAAAACCAAAAAAAGGTGGAGTCTGTGTTTCCTTAGTCACTGGGAATGATTCAATGGGTAAAATAGAATTCATACAGGACAGTTTGGTCTATACTGACACTGTAAAAGATCATACCTGGTTAAAACAACTAAATAAAAAAAATAGGATGATGTAGTTGCTAATGAAAGAAGAGAAAATTGGCTTATTCCAGAATATCCTCTTGAATCTTGTTTGGATACTATAAATGTTAGTAACAAGCTGGAATGTAATTTGGGGGTTAAATTGAATGTTCTTAAAAAAGAAATTGGGAGTTTAATAGCTGAATGGTCATTGGCAATGAAGGATCCAAACACAATTCTGGATAGAATTGAAGAACATCCCGCCAGACGGATAATCAAATTAGAACTAGAAGGGAGGTAGAAAGTTTAGCCTAAAATAGTGTGGTCACTTATGGATCAGGAGAGGTATCTAGGGGAAAAAAATTTATGGAAGTTAACCTACCCAGGATTAGACTAAAAGGGCCACCCTCCTGGATACAAGGTACTGAGATGGAACTTAAAAAGCAACTAGTTTTGCTTTTTGGGACCAACATGGGCATTCTTATGGCTGAATCTGATATACAACGTGTAAAGAAAGCTCTGTGTAGATACAGATGGAGATTCTGTCTGTAACATTGTTCTACACTCTCCTAGACTGGCTAATGATATCTGGTACAATACTGAAATATTGACTGCTATTGGAATATCCTTAAACTTTGAGAACAGGAATTATTTCACCAAAGGGGTATCTGACATGTTAAACTTAGAACAAAAAAAAAACAGGTACAGTCTGGCTAAGCATTTTTGGTATCCCTGAAATCTATAACGAGAGCAATAGAAAATGAAAGGGTATTCTGTGTAATTATTTTAGCAATTTGTTGGGAATATCTTTAGGAAGGGATGGTATCCTAGAAATGGTTAGACTTCCAGATGGAAGTCAGATAGATTTATTCATTAAAAATTTACAAATGGCTGACTTGATTCAATGTAAAGAAGGCTTATTGGATGCTATGGTCTTCCATATGGTAAGGATGGATGGTATCTGGGTTGATCATCCACCAAGCAAAGTAGAAGAGCTTAACACCCTGGTGAATTCTCAAATTGAAACTTACAACAAATTTCAAACTTTGGTTGGTCTTTTGGATTGACTCCAAACTGAGGTATATGATTCCTTCAATAAAAGTGATTACATGCCTGATGTAGCAGGGAACTTTTTAGTTCTCTCATGGAATATCGCAGGATGGTCTACAAAAGTAGCAGATAGTACCTGGATTAGCTGTGTTACACAATTCAAAATCTTATGCTTTCAGGAAATGTGGCATGGGATAGATGATTTAATTAATATTAATGGGTATGCAACATTTGCACATCATGGACATAGGGGAGCTAATTATGGTAGGAACCCTCCTGGTCTTGCGGTACTTTGTAGAGTTTCCTCCTAATTAAAGGTGAATGTTCTTTGTATTATGCAGAATTTTATTACTGCATATGTGGAAAAATTTAATCAAATATTTATTATTATTAATGTATACATTCCACCATATGGTTCTGTGCACTATGGTGATTGAATATGGTCAACATTAAAAAATGAGATACTTAAATATAATCAAACTTTTCCCAATATAAACACCTTAGTGATTGGTGACTACAATGCTAGAATAGGCACTTTTGATGGATATGTAGATAATTCTTTCTTTGCATATAACTCCAACCATTCTCCCATAATACAAGGCTCTCAAGATCAGGTTAATAAATTGGGTAAGATCTTGATTGAACTAATGTCGGAATTAGACCTATACCCTTTGAATGGTTGAATCTTGGAAGATGAGATGGGGAATGTTACCTATATTAAAGCTCATCATAAAAAATTACTGGATCTAGCCTTTTGGTCAAGAGATATACATTTCTGGTCTTCCCTATATATTCCAACCAGGGCAGAAAGTGACAATTTTCCATTATTATTGAGCACCAAACAGTGGGAAAGGGAGGATAAAAATACATCCTGTGTGGCTCCTCTTGAATGTACAGTTAATAAGTGTATTAGTTGGGATGGTTGTTTAGAAACAAATGTGATGGATTGGATTTTATTATATGATAACTGATTGACTAAAGATAGATGGTTGATTCAAGATGTAGAGAGAGAATATGGGACATCGTAGAAAAAACTTTTTAAGGATTTGAGGATGAGGTTGTATAAAGATGTGGTTCTTAGTAAACATAAAGAAAAACAAACTTGGTTTGACCAGGAATGTGTTTTGTTTAAAAAGGATTTAAGGAAATAAATAAGACAAGTGAGAACACGCACAAATGTACAGTTATCTAAGCAGGTTAAGGTAAGGAAGAAGGAATATAAACAACTACTAAAAAATAAGAGAAGAGATTTTCTAAAAATAAAATGGGTGCAAATGATAGATACTATTAAAAGAAAGAATGATAAAGGATTTTGGCAGCTTGTGGCTAAGGGTTCATGAAATAGTAAAATGAAGGCTGATTGTTATATAATAGAGTCACAATGGGTAGAACATTTTGAAAAGATTTTTTTATGATCCATCTATTGAGGAGCAGGAGATAGTAGTGCTCAGTATATATAGCTCCTATAAAATTGCTATTAAAGATGCTTATTTTTCGATACTTGCCATGAAATCGAACAGGGCCCCTGGTCCAGATAAAATCCCAGCGAAAGTGTATAAATGTAATACCACTTTTTGAAGTCAAATTCTTTGTTTTTTGTTTAATAAATGGACAGAAACATTTTCTTTTCCTTCTTCCTGGAATGGTGCAGAAATCATCCAAATACATAAAAATGGAGATATTGGAGATCCAGCTATGTATCGTCCTATTAGTCTACAGATGTTAGTCTCAACATCTTTTCACATATTATTTTAGAACACTTAAAGATTCAAGTACAACTTACAGGAGGGTTAAGTGTGGCCCAGTTGTGTTTTTGTAGTGGGACATCAACAATAGATAATTATTACATCTTGAATCATTTAATTCATAGATATGTTAAAATAAGGAAGAAAAAACTATATACAGCATTTATTAATTTGTCTGTTGCCTTCGATGTGATTTGAAGAGCACAACTTTGGGAAATCTTATATAACAGAGGAATAGACAAGCTTTCAATTTTGATAATTTCTGCATTGTACAACAATACCTGGGCTAAGATTAGGTTTGGTATTGCTGTAGAGACAACTAAACCATTTAGAATTAACCGGGGTGTAAGACAATGGTGTATATTAGCCCCCATTTTATTCAACTTATACATGGATCCTCTTATTAGGAAGTTTGAACAAAGTGATAAAGATGCACCAAAGGTTCACTCGAGGCAGACAGCCCTTTTAGCGTATGCTGATGATTTAGTTTTGATCTGTCAAACTAAAAGTGTCTTCAAGGCAATAGGATACTTTTTGAAGGGGTACTAGTCTTCTGAAATTAAAAATACATTTATCTAAGACAAAAACTTTAACTTTTGGCACCAACTCTGTTGAATCTTTCTTTAAGTTAAAAGATCATAGAATAGAAGCTGTGAAACAATATACATATTTGGGGTTAACATTCACAAATAATAATAAGTTGCTTTGGCTTCTCAGAAGGAACTAGAAGGGAATGGATCAGATCCTTCACAGTACACTAGCTTCTTGCTCTTTTTACATTGTTTCTTGTGGATTTTACTTGGTAGAAGGTTATTTCTTTTCTTTCTTACTACTTCTAAGGGGCTAGCAGCGTATTGTTTTGGGGCTGTTGGAATTTTGAAAACTGTTTTGGTGGCTATAAGTGGGCTCATTTGTTTGATGTTTCACTGTGTAGCAGGCTACATTTGTAGAGGCCTATTTTTTCTGATTTAAAACCTATTTGGTGTTATTTAATGGGGACTGTTTCTTTGAATCAGAGACCTATATTTTCTAATTTCAAGCCTATTTTGATGTGTTGTTGGTGAAGCTGTTTGAACTGGAGACCTGTTTCTTTTGGTAGCAACCCTGTTTTGGGGGCTTTGAGTAGAATTTCAATTCATTTTTGCTGGCTTCACTAGCTGCAAAGGTTAGTGCATAGCGGGGGAAGGGTGCTAATGGTCTGGCCAGGCCTCACTCAGCTAGGGAGGCGGAGCTAAATCAGGTGTGGTGTCAGTTGCTTTGGCTTCTCAGAAGGAAATAGAAGGGAAAGGATCAGATCTTTTACAGTACAGTAGCTTCTTGCTGTTTTTACATTGTTTCTTGTGGATTTTACTTGGCAGAAGGTTATTTCTTTTCTTTCTTACTACTTCTAAGGGGCTAGGAGAGTATCATTTTGGGGCTGTTCGAAATTTGAAAACTGTTTTGGTGGCTATAAGTGGGCTCATTTGTTTGATGTTTCACTGTGTAGCAGGCTGCATTTGTAGAGACCTATTTCTTCTGATTTAAAACCTATTTGGTGTGATTTAACGGGGGCTGTTTCTTTGAATCAGAGACCTATATCTTCTAATTTCAAGCCTATTTTGATGTGTTGTTGGTGAAACTGCTTGAATTGGAGACCTGTTTCTTTTGGTAGCAAACCTGTTTTGGGTGCTTTGAGTAGAATTGTAATTCATTTTTGCTGGCTTCACTAGCTGCAAAGGTTAGTGTATAGTGGGGAAAGGGTGCTAATGGTCTGACCAGGGCCTCAGCTACCTGATTGTTTCTGGAAGACTTGGGTTGGTCCCACCCCAACCCTCACCCACCACCCTGAGTCCATGATTTCCTTTATACAGGGGTTCTGACATCACTTCCTCAAATGGGCAAAGGATATGCACCTGTAATAGCAGAAGCAAACATCCAGGAATGGAACAGCAGCGAGTGAAGAGGTGACTGCTATCTCAGAGGAAGGGAAGTAACTGCAAATCTAGGAGCTTTCATTGTTACTTCTTTGCATTGTTATTGCATTGTAGAAAGGAGGAGTAGGAGTTTGAAGAAGGTTGTGCAATAGCTACTTAAAGTCTCTTTTTGAGTGTGGATAGGAAGGTTGGGAATATAAAAAGCAGTTGCTCAATCTAAATGTGTACAACAAAGGGGTTAAGGGAAGTTAAGAAAATAATGTTTTGCACTGATAGAGGGGGAGAGAGGAGACTTGGGGGAGTGTTTGGTATCCTGCATCTGGAAGGGTGGGGGGTCTCTGGTGGGAAACGACAACAATGGGTAGGATGGTAGGCTGCAACAACTGTGATGCACCAATCTTTCTAAAATTTGCCTGGAGTGTGGGAGGATGTTTAGTGTGCAACCACATAAAGAAACTTAGAAAGGAGATTGAGGGTCTGCAGGAGTAACTAAGACAGACAAGGCAGACTGGGGGTGGGTTTAGCCCAATACTGGAGCGAGGAAGAATGGGAGATGAGGGAAGGTGATTTAAGCCAACAGTGGTGAGGAGAAGGTCAGAAGAAGGGAAGCAGGGAAAAGGGGGCCCAGGCCATGAAGAATGGTTGCCAGGGAAACCAGGTCAGGAGACAAAAGACAAATGGAAGGAGGAGATAGGGACTTGTGAGGGGAGATGAAGAAGTGGCAAAAGTTATGGAGTGGAAAGGAAAGAACAGGTTACTATGAAGAGAGAGGGAGCGGGCATTTGTGAAGGGTCTTCAGAAAATAGTTTTGTACTGCTAGAGAGGAAGAAGGTGGAGGAGGGAAATGATGAAATTAGAGGAGTAATTGATAAATGCCTGGACCAAACTGGGGTAGGGGAAGTTCTGCTGGGAGAATTGCAACAGGGGCAAATGGGGAAATAATGTGCAGGAGGAAGAAGAAGATCCAGAAAGGAGAGAGGGAGATGAATGGAAGCAAGCAGGGAGTAAGAGTGGTGGAATTTTAGTGCTGGGGGACTCAATACTAAGAGGTGTCAGGTGGGGTAGCAAGGGGGAGAGGCATAGTTGCATTTGGGTGAGGCCATGCCGGAATGACAGCGGAAAGGTGGGACAATCTGTTCTGAAATATGCTAGAAGGGTAGGACAAGCCTCATTTAATTATACATCTTGGGACGAACGACCTGGCTGACAAGACAGTAGATATAGTCCAGAGGAGGTTTGAGGAACTAGGACAATTATGTGAGGGGGCAGGAAGATCAGTAACTTTTTCGGAGATACTTCCAGTGCCCAAGGCAAGCACAACAAGAAAGCTGAGAATAGAGGAATTTAATGAATGGCTAAGAACCTGGTGTTGTGCTAAAGGGTATGGGCTGCTGGAGGGGTGGGGAGGAACCTGGGAGGACAGTAGTCTCTATGCCAAGGACAGACTACACTTGAGTGAGGAGGGAAAGAAAGTGTTGAAACAGAGGATGGAGGAGTACATAGAGGAAGTAGGGAATTTAAACTAGGAGCTGGGGGTGGCAATTGGGCAAGAGACATGCACAGACCACAGGTTGGGAAACCATAGGAGCTTACCCCCCATAATAGTGACAAAGGACAAATGGCAAGTACTATTGGTGATGCTAGTAAAGGAGGGCAGGATGGAAGTGGGGGAAGGGTGGAAGGTGGTTTCCCTTAATGCTAGGAGCCTTGGAAGAAAAACTGCAGAGTTACAGGTGCTCATGGCAGAGGGAGAGGTGGACATTGCAGCCATCACAGAAACATGGACCACCCAATACAATGACTGGGACCTGTCTGTACCAGAGTACAGGTTATTTCGTTGGGACAGGGTGATTGGGAAAGGAAGAGGTGTGGCACTATATGTGAAGGAAGGACTGAAGTGTGTAAGGGAGGAAGGGGAGGAGGGTAGTACTGAGTCACTTTGGATGCAAATCTAGGATTCCAATAATAGAATTCTTAGAATGGGAGTGGTGTACAGGTCATCATCTCAGACGGAGGGGTTAGACAGGGAACTATCGGGACAGATCAGGAGGACCTGCAAGAAGGGTAGTGTGGCGATTGTGGGGGACTTCAACATGCCAGAAGCAGACTGGAGTACCCCAACAACCAGGAACAGAAGGAAGCAGGTACTGCTGGATGCCTTCCAGGACAGCTTCCTGCTGCAAATGGTCAGTGAACCAACCAGGTTAGGGAATACCCTTGACCTTGTGCTGGCAAATGGGGAATCTGTGAGAGAACTTACAGTGGAGGAACTGCTGTCAGGGAGTGACCACCACTCAGTATGGCTCGCATTGGATATGGGCAAGGAAGGAGTGGAATCTGGCATAAGAGTGTTGGACTTCAGAGGGGTTGACTTTGGGAGGATGGGGGAAGTGGTAAAAGGGTACCTGGCCAGAATTCAATCTAGTATGGACACTAACTAGAGGTGGGAGCTCATAAAGCTGGGGATAGTGGAGGCAACCAACACCTGCTGCAAGGCCCAGAGCAAGAAGGCTAGGGCTAAGAAACCGAGCTGGTTGAGGAAGGAGGTCATGGAAAAGGTAAGGAGGAAAAGAGTTGCCTTTAGGAAGTACAAGAAAACAGGGAGGGGGAGGACAGGGAGGAGTACTTGTTGGAATCAAAGGAGGTGACAAGGGCAGTAAGGGGAGCCAAGGCATCTATGGAACTCAGACAGGCACAAGGCATTAAGAAGAAACAGAAAGACTTCTTTAGGTACATCAGGGAGAAAAGGAGCTGTAAGGACCACATAGTAAGGATTAGTAAGGAGGGGATTGGGTGGAAGCAGGGCGCGACAAGGCAGAAGCACTAAATGAGTACTTCTGCTCAGTATTTACTAAAGAGAAGAGGAGGGTGACACCCAAGGGGGGAGAAATGGCAGAAACAGGAGGAAGGGGGTGACAGATGGGGAAATCATAGAAGGCAGAGTTCGGGAGGGTTTGAAGGCACTGAGGGTGGACAAGACACCAGGCCCAGATATCATCCTCCCCAGGATACTGAAGGAGCTGGCAGAGGTCCTTGCAGGACCTTTGGCAGACCTATTTAATGCCCCACTACATTCGGGGTGTGTTCCTCAGGACTGAAAGATGGCTCATGTGGTTCCCCTCCACAAGAGTGGCCCCAAGGATGAACCGGGAAACTACAGACCAGTGAGCCTCACATCCATCGTGGGTAAGCTAATGGAGACTATCCTGAAGGATAGACTGGTGGCCCTCCTAGAAGCCAAAGGACTACATGACAGCAGACAGCATGGCTTCATACAGGGCAAATCCTGCCAAACCAACCTGGTGGAGTTCTATGACTAGGTAACTAGGCAACTGGATAGGGGCCATGCAGTGGATGTCCTGTATCTGGACTTCAGTAAGGCATTCGACTCAGTGCTACATGGAAGACTGGGAAGTAAGTTAGTAGGCACAGGGGCAGGTGCAAAGCTGGTGAGATGGGTAGTGAACTGGCTTCAGGGAAGGTAACAGAGAGTGGTGGTGGGTGGGGAGCTCTCACACCCAAGGGTAGTGACAAGCAGTGTTCCATGTGGCTCAGTGTTGGGGCCAGTGTTGTTTGGGATATTCATTGCAGACATATCATTGGACATCAAGAGCAAGATCAGTCTGTTTGCTGATGATACCAAGGTAGGAGCAGTGGTGGATGACCTAGGGGGTGGCAGGGGTTGCAGGATGATCTGGCAAAGCTTGAAACCTGGTCAGACACCTGGCAACTGGAGTTTAATGCCAAAAAGTGCAAGGTGCTATATTTTGGGATGAAGAACCAAGGAGGAGGAGTTACCAGCTAGGGAGAGTGCAGCTAGCCCAGACAGAGGAGGAGAAGGATCTGGGTGTGCTCATTACAGGGTCAATGAACAACTCAGCACAATGTAGGAAGGCAGCTGCAAAGGCCAACAAAATGGGTTATATTGCAAGGGGTATATCCTCGAGGAGGGAGGAGGTGATTCTGCCACTGTACAGGTCATTAGTTAGACCGCACCTGGAGTACTGTGCACAGTACTGGCACCCGTATCTGAAGAGGGACATTAAGTTACTGGAGGGGGTGCAGTGCAGGGCGACAAAAGATGATCAAGGGGCTGGGGGACTTATCATATGAGAGGAGGCTAAGGGAGTTGAATATGTACTCACTGGAGGAGAGGAGGGACGGGGAGGACATGATTGAAACCTTTAAGTACATGAAAGGAATAAATAAGACAGGTACAGAGAGGTTGCTCAAAGTAAAGGAGGGGAGGGACACCAGGGGCCATGATATGAGACTCGAGGGAGGAAGGTTCAGGAGGGAGATGAGGAGACACTTTTTTACAGAGAGGGTGGTGGCTGGGTAGAATGCGTTACCTGCAGAAGTGGTATCCAGTAGAATAGTGGACTGCTTCAAAAGTGGATGGGACAGGACAAGGGGGGCTCAATGAAGGGGAAGGGTGGAAGGGAGGAGCAGCTGCAGAATAAGGGGTGCTAGCTGCAGATTTTAGCAGACTTGATAGACCTCTAGGCCTTTATCTGCTGGCAAATTTCATATGTTCGTATAAGTGGAAACAACAGCAAGATATGGTATCTGGTAAAATTTAAAAAACTATGAACAGTTTGAGGAAATGTAATTACTCCTATGGGGGTTCTCACTAAAATTATTACTTAGAGCTATCAAAGCTAAATGCTGGGCACAAATGATGTATGTAACTGAAGTATGGAAGTCTAATGATGTTGAAATATGCATGACTTCAGTTTAGAAAGTATTATGGGCTGAAGTTACTCCGTTTTGCCCTTCAGTTTACTTGTGAACTGAACTTGGATTAATAAATGTTAATGCACTTAGAGAGGGAAGTAAACTTCAATACTGGTTATATTTAACTAGATTAGATAAAGATAAATTATCAAAGAAGTGTTTCCTGGAACAGCTCTCTTGGATTAAAAATGACTGTGGGGAGAAATGTTGGTTGCAAGATACATATAGTAAACTGGATCAATAAGGTCTATCAATATTAAACTCATATTTTATAAGGAACATTAAGATCAGCCCTAATTATAAGGAATATATTCAAAAAAGTTAATGAATACTGGATTAATCAAGATCTAGAGAAAATCGGTTTATCTAGATTTTCCAGATGGTATGCTTTAAATAATGATAGCCTTAAGTATAGGGGTTACTGGGATATATTGGAGAATATGGCATTTAGGAATATTTTCCTCAAAGCTAGATTAGAACTTTTTGAGAATAACATCTTGAAGACTAGATATCATAACTCTCCGAAGATCATGACATTTGTGATTATAAGAAGGGAAACAGGGAGGATCTTATTCATGTTCTGTGGCATTGTCTATGGTATAATAGAAATTGACAGTACTGGTTGGGACCATTTATTAATTGGCCTGATATAACAAGAAATTAAATTACATCTATCATTATGAATACAAGTGATGAAAATAATATTAAGAGAATTGCTAGTTACTTCAATTATGCTCTCAAAATTAGAAAGAAAAATCAGAGAGATGTTATTGTTCATACTGTATGTTAGAATATAAACTGACATGATTAGATCTAGCAGCACCAGAATTGATAATGTAATAGAAATAATCAGGACAGGTTGTATAATGTAGGATAAATATACCCATTTTATGTACATTTCTGTTGTTCTGTATGTTCTCTCTCTATTAGATATGAAATATGTTGGAGTTGTCAAGTGATGTAGATACTGAGTGCAGGCTCCTCTTGGTTGCTCCAGCCACCCAATTGCTTTTTCACATCTGTATCCCGACTCGGGGTAAAGAAAGCAGCTGGAAAAGAGTGTAAAGGACATTTAAAGTGATTGTGCTACTGCTGGTTCGCATAGCGTCTTGAATGGAGGTGGAGATGAAAAAAGCTTTGCTGAAAAGAACGCCTCCCTCCACTCCCGAGAAAGGCCCAAAGAAGCCTAGGTCTGCAAGTGCAGCCGATTCAATGGAAATGCCCTCCATGTCAGCGGATCAAGAACCGTTAACCCTGGCTAGATTCTTAGCTGAATTTAGGCTCTTTAAAGAAGAACTGAGATCTCTGACTTCAGAGATTAAGGTTATATCTTTAACATTGGAGGAAGTTTCCCGATGAACGACGGATTCTGAAGCTAAAGTGTCATCGTTAGAAAAAAGAATTGATAAAATCAACCCGGAGAGAGTAGCCACAAGACAGAAGATTGCCAGGATGGAATCTAAGTTGGAAGACCTCGAGGGTTGTAGTAGAAGAAACAATGCAGTCCTGATTGGACTGCCTGAATCCAAAGAAGGACAGGATACTATTTTGTTTATCCAAAAGTTTGTGGAGCGAATCGCTGGTCTCTCACCTTTTGGGGCTAAGTATTCTATTGAGAGGGCACATAGGGCCCTTAGACCAGCTCCCCCAGCTAGATCGCCACTGAGACCCCTGATTTTTAGATTCTTCAACTTCCTTGAGTACCAGCATTTTCTGAAAAAAGTCAAGGACGTGCAGGATATCACCTGGGAAGGTGGAAAAGTAAGGGTCACTCAGGACCTCCCTTCCACTGTGAGACAGCGATATACAGCCTTTCATCCATTCATCTCAAAATTGATAGCTGCAGGAATTCGGTTTAAGATGATGTATCCAGCTCGGCTACAGGTAGTGGTTTCAGGTTTCTGGCACAACTTCGAAGACCCACAAGCAGCACATGCTGGACTGAAACAAGCTCTGCCTGATCTATTTCAAGACGCATGAACTTTCTTCGGTGACAAGTTTGCAGCTGAGTAGTAGCTCCTGATAGTTTAGCTAGGCAGTTGGTCCTAGCAAAGTGCTTATTTTCATCTGGAGAAGGGAGCGATCACTGAAAAGACTCTAATTGGGTCCTCTCATCTGCTTCCTGTTTTTTCTTTGCAGAGCAATAATGGGTGATGTAAAAGTTTAATTGGTGAGGCTAAACTGATCGATCTCTAAACTGTTGGTTGAGCTTTGGCTGGATATAAGCGAGGAAAAAGCCTGTCAGGGAGCTTTCAAGGAAAGGCTTAAACCCGTTTGTTACTTTTCATTATAGGGAGTGCATAATTCTGTAGCATGACCACTAGAGGGAACCAGCAGACCAGGCTTTAGGTTTGTGTGGCATTGTAGTATTATTAATATGATACAACTACACGATATTGTTTGTAACTTAATTTTTTGAGGGGATACAAGTAGATTAAGCAAACTGTTATTATTCTCATAATGTTCTTTACTGTATAGAGAGAAATAATTTCTAAGAGTATAATTTTTAGGGGAGAGCAATCTTTTAGTAGGTTATTAAAACAATTTCATATACGTTGAATATGGGTTATAGTATTTCTAAATCTTAGTTATATTGGTATCTAGGGATTATTTGCCGTACTCTCCATTAATAAATCTTAGGTTAGGGTCACCTACAGGTGGCTGGAGAAAGGGAGCTATGGTATAGGTATTCTGCGGATTGAAGCCCATGTTAGATTGGAGGGAGAGGGGGGTTGGGTTAGTAGTTTAGTGTGTGTGTTTATTGTTCAGGGAGGAGGGAGAGGATTTATTAGGGTTCGGGAGAGGGATTCAGTACAGTCTTAGTAAGATATTTTTTGGTGATTGGTATGGGAAACACATTTTTTGTTCTGTTGAATTTACAATGTGCATGCAATAATGTCTAATAGCATTAAGATTGCAACGTGGAATGTTAAAGGATTACGACAGCGAGTAAAGCAGTACAAGGTTCTTAAGCACCTAGCATTGTTATCTTTAGATATTGCTTTAATACAGGAGTCACATCTATTAGAATCAGAGGCAAACTGTATGAGAAGGCAGCAAATTGGCTATGTATTTTCTGCTGGGGTTGCCTCCAATAGGGCTGGAGTGTTGATCTTAATTAATAGAAAAGTTCCTTTTGTTCTTAAACAGGTGCTTAAAGACCCACAGAGCCGGTTTGTTTTCATTCATTGTACTTTATATGTGACTGAAATTGTATTGGATAGTCTTTATGGGCCCAATACAGATTCTCCTGGCTTTTTTACACAACTGGTTGAACTTTTATATCCATTTTTGTCCCTGCTAATTATTTTAGGGGGCGATATAAATACCATTATGGATCCATTAATGGATCGTTCTTCTCGTATGAGTAGAGGTCGCTCACTGGCACAAAGGGCCCTGCAGGAATTTATAGAGCATTATGCTCTGTGTGATGTTTGGAGAGTCTTGCACCCTTCAGAGAAAGGATACACTTTCTTATCGCCAGTCCATAAAACAGCTTCATGCATCGATTATATTTTCTCTCTCAGACTCTCCTGCCTCGAGTAGTGGAAGCTTCCATACAGTTGGGACCGGCCTCCGACCATTCGCTAGTAACCTGTCATCTTATCCTTTCATTTCTCCCCAAGAAAACCACCCAGTGGAAAATTAATAATCGAATGTTAAAGGACCCCCATATAGTCAAAACTATCCATAAACATATTGAGCAATTTATTGAAACTAATCTCCAGTCTATCTCCAGACCAGATTTTATATGAGGTGCATTTAAATCCTTCATTAGGGGAATTTTAATTATTATAGCTACACAAAGGAAAAAATTAAAGGAAAGGGAACAAAGTACTTTTCTTGAGCAAATTCGTTCAATGGAATTAAGGCTCTCTCATAGTTTTTCGGAACCCCTTCAGCAAGAACTGGCAAAATTAAATGATGCTTATCTGGAGCATTAAGGGAGAAAGCAGAATTTGCCATTTTGAAAACTAAGGCAAATTATTCGGTTCAGGGAGAAAAAGCAGGGCAACGATTAGCACTCAGGATTAAACAACAGGAAGCGAGCAGATATATTTTTTCAATCCACTCCCAATCAGACGGTGCCCTAAAAACATCTCCAATGGAGATAGTATCTGAAATTCAACAGTACTATGCAAAGTTATACAACTCCAAGATAAGCCCACTATCAGAACAGAGTTTAGACAATTATTTAGAGGCATTTGGCTTATCTTTGCTTTCTGAGTCCCAACAGAATCTGCTTGTATCTTCAATATCCTCTGAAGAAGTCCTCGGGGTTATTAAAAACTTACCTTTCTGACAAGTCACCTGGCCTAGATGGCTTCTCTGCCAATTTTTGTAAAGTGTTTCAAAAACAATTATTACCATTATTAGTTCCCTTATTTCAACATATCTTGTCGGGTGCACCCGTCGACCTTACTTTATGGGAGGCTTTAATAGTTCTTATATTGAAGCAGGAAAAGAACCCAGAATTAACCACAAGCTATCGTCCAATAACCCTGATGAATCAGAATGTTAAGATATTATCCAAATTGTTAGCTGATTGTATTGCACTAGTTTTGCCTGACTTCATTGGACCCGATCAGGTTGGATTCATGAAGGGACGTTCCTCGATTGATCATCTTCAAACCCTGTCGCACGTCCTTTCAGCATCGAGGGATTCCTCGTTTCCAGCTGTTTTGGTCTCTCTGGATGCCAAGAAGGCATGGACAGGGTTGATTGTAATTTTTTATTTCGGGCTCTTAACGCTTGTAAGTTCCCTTTATGTTTTCAGAATTGGGTTAAGGCCCTTTATAGTACCCCTTCAGCTTTGGGTGGTGGCTGATGGAGCCGTATCTGAGCTCTTTATGTTACACTCAGGTACCAGACAAGGGTGTCCTTTATCCCCTTTGCTTTTTTATTTATACTTGGAATCCCTTATTCGCCGATTAAAATCTTCCCCGATGATTCAGGGGATTACTATTCAGAGACATGAAATTAAAGTATCGGCCTATGCCGATGACCTCTTGTTACAATTATCGTACCCAAATAAGTCAATCCCCCATATGTTATCCACAATAGAAGAATATGCTAAGTTTTTGAATTACAAATTAAATACTGAAAAATCTCTTGTCTTTCCGTTTAATTAAAAAGTGGTTAAATCCACTATTACAGAAACAGGTCTGTCTTGGGCACCCGAATTCTTTAAGATATCTGGGAATTCAAATTACTAGAAACTTGGCTTCATTTCAAAAACTAAATTTAGATGCCCTAGTAAATACTATAGGTACAGACCTAGATAGATGGGCCAAATTATCTATTTCATTGTGGGGCAGGGTGAATTTAATTAAAATGAATGTCTTTCCCAGGATTTTTTATCCCTTGTAGTTACTTAATAACTGGCTACCTTTGACCTGGTTATGTAAAATTAATGGCTTGATTACAAAATTTATTTGGGCTAATAGGCAGCCTAGGATTGCTTTTCATAAGTTAGCATCCCCCAAGGATAAAGGAGGTCTCCATCTCCCTCAGTTGATATTTTATTATTGGGCGAGTCATGTTGTTAAATATATAAGATGGTCGGAGCATATGTAAGAAATTAATGCTTCTGTTTTTGTTCCTATCTGGCTCAAAATTGAGTTGTCTCTGATTAAAATAAATGGTATATCACCGGCCTGTTTCGTATCAAGCTCTGTGCTCTTCCCTCAAGTTTAAAGTCAATTCCCATTGCAACTTCTGTTAGAGTACATATGCAGATATTCATTTTTATGAAATATAATCATACTTTAGATCTAGCCCAGCCCATCAGGGGTAATCCAAATTTAAAAATAGATAACAAACCGATCACAGTTAAGTGGCTACCCCAATTGGAAGATGCTAGGCTCTCCCATTTTGTCATGGTGGATATACTAAACAATCTCAACATTCCTACTAAATCTACGTTTAAAGTTTTCAGTTAAGACATCTAATAGTGAAAGAATTTGGTGGGAAGCCTCCCCAAAAGGGAGCTAAAACTTTCCTGGAAGAATTGCCCCTTGTGTCCAGCATGGCCTATTCTGTATCTAATACGTATAAGATTTTATATAATTGTAAGTACCCAAACTGGTTTGCACCTGAGAAGTACTGGGGTTCATACTTTCCTACTCTGGAAATAGACTGGACAATTTTATGGTGTAATTGTCATAAATACATTACTCAGGATAGATTGCGGCTTACACAATTTCACATATTACACAATATATATTATACCCCTCAAAAAAAACTATATAAATATGGGCTTACTGGCTCGCCCATCTGTTCCTGTTGTCAGCAGGCAGAGGGCTCCATGTTTCATATATTTTGGACTTGTCCTATGGCCTCTACTCTCTGGAAGAATATCCAGCAGAAGATGGATCCCTTGTTATGACTCTCGAATTTTTTTACCCCTGAGGTATGCCTCTTAGGTGATTATACCATGATTTCAGTAACTACCAGGTGATATCATGTAGCTCTGATATCCCTATCTGTTAAAAAGGTCATTCTTCGTCGTTAGAAAGATAATGCTGATATTTCTTATTCGGAATGACTTAAAGAATTATTAGCCAATCTCAGGACGTAAAAAATGGTGGCAAGTCTCAGTAATAAAATGGGCAGATATAAAAAGATATGGCAACCTCTTCACACGTTGTTCAACATTTAATATACCATGTATTGATGTCTGGTTTAGAATCTGATAAGTTTAGACTGTGCTGAATTGGAAGGGAGGGTGTTAGTATGGGGGTGGGGGTTAGGTTTGGGGGGGGGGGACATTTCCAGTGCATGCAGTGTTGTACTGTTTTTGGTTTAATGTATAATTCAGATTGTTATTACTGGACCTGTTCTCTTTATCTTAAAAACAATAAACTTTGATTTGAAAAAAAAAAGATATGAAATATGTTTTAAGAGAGCGATACAAGAGAAGATTTTCTTTCTTCCAGATAATAATATATAGTATACTGCATCCTCGATGTCACTTATGATATTGACCGAGTCCCTATACATACTACATCTATTAAGTGAATTTGTGAATTATGTGTCTTACATTTTCTATTTAGATATTTTTTGTATTCAAGTTGAATGAGTTTGGAGCCAAGAGAAATGTATTTTAGATATATGTGAATATGTGTTCTATTTCTATTGTATGTTTGTATCCTGTTTGTAGTGACCTTGTATAGCTAAACAATAAAATATTTACTACTGTGAAAAAACAATAGAGGACTATTACTTCAAGCAAGGAATGAGCTGCTAAAACAGATGAATTCAGAGGGATAAAAATTCTGTGTTTGTGCAAATTTCCTCTGTTATGAATAATGGGAAGGAGGAATCTGTAGAAGATAAAAGAAAAGCAAGCTAAATGTTGTCTAAATATTGTTTTTCAAAGCTTTCTCTGAGGCTTCAGGAGCTCTTTAAATTCATTAAAAGCATACTGTGCTCTTAGTGAAAATGACAATAGCAGCCCACTGAGATTTAACTGGGAGAAACTACATCTTTAATTGATAATAAAGTTGCTCCTCTCTGGTTCTCTTAGCCCAGGAACACAAAGTCAAAGCACTTCACATCATTCATTTGAATCAGGAAGAGTCTACTTAGTTGGATTTCATTTAAAAAAGTTTGTCCCAGGGTAGAAATCAATGTTCACAAAAAAGGTGTTTTAAAATTAATGCATGCATGTTTTGTGTGCATTAATGCAGGACTTTTGGTATTCTGTATTTCATAGTCCAGAAAAGTCATTTTATTCAACCTGTTGGATAGTCAAAAAAGTTCTCCAACAATCCATAAAAGATGAAGGGAAGATGCACAATACAAAATAAAAAGTTATCCTTTGCTCTTCTTAATATTTTGTCAACTAATAGGACTGTAACTCTTGCAAAGAGATACAATAGTAGCATGGAGAATAAGACAAGTAAACTCAGCAAGGTTGACATTAACTTTAAATTTACTAGGCCAGCCTGGTGGTGTCAAGGGTTGAGGCACTGGAAGCCATACCTCATGCCATGCCAGTGACCTGGGTTTGGGAATTAGCGAGGGTCTTCCGGGGGTTAGCTGGGGGGGAGCTGGATTGAGCTGCTGTGAGGCAGCTCTCCTCTCAAGGGGAAGGATGTTGTTGCTCCTGCTGCACAACTGCCACTGGCTGGAGCCTAGTGACAGTGCAGGATGGAGGGTGGCATGAAGAGGTGGCTTTGTAGGACTGCAGCATGCATGCGCCTCCATTCGCATGTTGTGTCCACAGCAAAGGAGGGGAGAAAACTGAAAACTGAGCTGTCAGGCTCCATGATAGCCTCAGCTGTAATTCTGGTGATTGGGATGCAGGCCATGGATGGATATAAGCCCCCCCGGGGGGGGGCCAGAGCCCCGCCTACCAGCTCCAGGGAAAAACACAAAATTTGGAAAAAAAAGTTTACATTTACAGCCAGTAGCGAGTTACTTAGACTGTATTGTTTAACAGTCGCTTCCTATATTTCTACATATTCAATTGTTCTGCCATAAGAAGCTACATATAATTCTTCTATTTCCCCATAATGTAGAATATTCAGAAAGGGAGGAGAACAGGAAGTGAAGAAATGGGGAAGGGGTATCTTTTGTGCACATCACAGGAAACATAACAAATTATAAGATTATAAAAAAGCAGTTTCCAGTGTTTCAATTCACTCAAGCCAGGAGATGTCAAAGCATTCAATCGGTGTATCCATTCTAATTTTTTTTTAACAAAATGTTTAGCCTATTTCCTCCACATAGAGGTATAGCCACATACACCAGACCTTTCAATTTGAAAGATCTAGTGGTGCTATTATGGCATGCCCTAAAATGGTCTCCAAAGGCACTTTCTCTGTTCTCTTTAATCACAAAGATGCATGTTCCTGTATCTTTTTTTAACGTGTATTGTAGTGCATCCCACACAAAGTTTGCCACAACACCACCCACAGTACACAACAAATTATGTCTTATATATCGTAGTATGTCCGATGCTAAATTCCTTTTGATCCAGTGGATGTTTAAAGAGCTACTGATCCTCAAAGAAAACTTTGAAATACATAATAGGTACAATTCTGCCTACATTCCATTTATATTTTATATATTTCTCCTCCACATTATTTATCACTGAGGAAATTTGCATGAATATATTATCTTTAACCCTGAGAGTTCCATTGGAGTCCATCTGCCTCTATAACTTACTCCCTACTTCAACTTATAGTCCTCTGTTGTGACATCACAATCATTTGCCATGGGAGTAACTGTGATACCACTAGCAGTGTTCTATGGCTTCAGGTAGAGAGAAAGCAGCAGGAATAAATTTTTCAGGAGAAAAGATCTTGTTTTCATACAAATAACCTAAGCAATAAATGATGGAGAGGAAGAATACAGCACTAATGGGAAATACAAGTTGGACTGTGTCTGAATATTAGGTTTTGTTAAAGTTGTCTTGAATGTGTCACCAGCTATTTAAACACTGCCCCTTTGTCCACAAATTAACATACCTTGCAGCTGTTACAGGGGAACAAATCACATTTTCTTTGTGGTTTTGCTCTCATGTTATCCACAGAATGACAACCAGTTAATTTAGCTCCATGATTCATTCCTCTCTGAAATGTAATATGGGGCCTGTCACCTACCAAGGGTTTTATTTCCAAACCTCTATAAGAATGGGCCAATGTTTTGAGATTATAGTTCTTACTATCATGGCAACAGAACTGTATTCATTTATGAAGATGACCTTTGGGTCAAAGTCATTTTGTCTCATTCTAGATACAAACAGCTCTTGTCTATTTATCTAATCTGCCTTTTTCTTAGCTTTCATTACTGAATCAGCTCAATATTTCCTTTATGTACAGTAAGTCTACTCAATAACATATTTCCTTCTTTTTGATAGGTAGATTCCAAAGTGCAATTCCTTTTAATTCTAAGAAACTGCTCAAACAAGGGATACTGTCGACCAAAGTTCTAGGGTTAGAGCTTTCTGCCCTCAACAGGTGGTTTCCTGCTATTGGCTTCCAACAGGGTTCACAAATCACTTTAATGTTTTTATTAACTCTAAATCTGATGTCCAAAAAATCAGTATATCTCAAACTTGTCTGATAAGTACATCTAAGATTAAGATTGTCAGTGTTAAACCAATCTATAAAATCCACCTTTTATCCTGGTCCCCATTCCAGACATGCAGTACAATAATCACAAAATGATACCAATGCACTATGTGTGTGTGTGTGTGTGTGGGGTGGGTGTTCAGATCAGTGAGTACCAGGTTCTCCTCCCACCAATACATAAATAGGTTTGCGTAAGAGGGGGCATAAGTCACCCCATAGCTGTACCCTGTGTACGCAAGGATATTTATCCATTAAATGTGAAACTGAATAACCAAAGGTAGCAGGGTTTGCAATTTGGTTCAAGGTCTGTGCATGGAAGGCAGCAGGTGGGGTCAAGGTCTGGGATAGTGGGAAAGCAAGTATTGCAGTTTCTTGATCATAGGTACAAGAAGAACAGTGGGGTTCAACGGGAGTAGCAGGGTGGGTAGGAGAAGGGGTACAAAAGATATCTGTGCCGTCACTGTGTGCAACACAGGATCATCTGTGCTCAAGAACAGCAGTTGTGTATAAGAAAGTAATAAGGATACTCTGTCCTGCTTTGTGGTACCTTTAATGTGATGTACAGCTACAGCAACAGATCCATCTTCTGTTTGATTTTTTTCATAGTGATCATGCACCTTCTTCACTTTCAGCCAGATCAGCTGTAACTGTTCACTAAGGTTGCTCAGGGTTTTCCTCAGTGTGTGAAAAACATGTTTAACTCCTCAAATTGTTGTAAAGTGTAGGTTGCGGTACCTCACAAGGTATCGTTCTGAATGCACTGGAAATGCATAGATCATTTTGCAGGTCATCAGTTGTAAATAAGCTAGCAGGAGATCTTGTTGCTATGGTGTCAGTCTCTGGTACAATCTCCGGCACATGCAGCTGTGTCAGCCCATCCATCATATCTTAATCTTCATGTGAATAAGACTTGTCTATATCCATCAACTTGCATTAGAAAAACATAAACAAGGAAATTAGTGTGCCACATAAAGTATGTTATGCAATATATTTATAGGGATTAATATATGCTTGTGCAGCTCAGTACATTTGTTAGTACAGTACATTGTAAAAATAGGATTTTCTATAGCTGAGTATGTTCAGTAGTGCAATATAAGTGGTCACTCCCAATAAGAAATACAGCCTTCTGAATTTGGGACCACCCTACAACATAAGGCTTCTGGTGGTCTACCCTAATAATTTGCTTCCTATTTACCACACTATGTATGGGATGCATCAGTCTCATTAGCTTTTATTGTACATTATTACTTATTATAGCATTCTTAGCCACTCTGTATTGTTTCTTTCTAGACATTCTGGACACTTACCACCATAATACAGGTCTCATATTTTGTAACTTTACATCTAAACATTAAATCTAAGCATACACAGTAGCATGATGACTGAATTTACGGTTTCCTTTGGTTTAAGTACTTTTGCCACTCAGGTTTCCTCTGGTTTGGCAACACAAGATGTCTTCTGAGAACTGGAACCTGATTCACTCTTCTTCTCTGGTTTTCTAGAATGAGTTTTCCTAGTAGATATATTGTTTTTCAGGACATAGGGTGCTCACCATACCTTCTTAGTGGTTATCGTGATGCATTGTTTACAATAGAAAATTGCCTTGTGCATCACAATAGGCTTGAAAAAGTATATAAGTGAGTAACTAAAAAAATAGAAATGTGCGGTTGGGCCAAGTCCACTGTTTTTACTAGGGATTGAGATCATGTTAGATGTGACATGAAGTGCCACCCACTAAGAGTAAGCACTCTGCATGAGATTTTACAGTTTACACAGTGGAGTAATTGCTATTGAATTACATTGACTTCCAGCAGTATTCTTTATTATACAATGGCAAGAATGAATCTTGGACTGTGATTGGTCAGTCTGGGAATGGACCCATATGTTATCCCAGCATAACACTGTGGGTCTAGTCTCAGCACTGTGAACATCCTGACTGACTGATTTGAATTTGGATTTTTATTTGCTCTATTTGAACCTTCTCTTAAGAAACAAAAATAATTTTCCACACTAACAAAAACATTCTTTAAAATTATTTTTTTGTATTCTGTATAACAACAAACTCTTGTATAATAGGAATAATGCACTCCAGGGTGTGTGGTGCTGGGATAATGCCACGTCTGGGATATTGGATGCACTCAGCCTGTGGCCTTGTGCCCAATCCCCCCAGGCGTGGTGTTATCCCAGCATGACACACATCCTGTCATGCATTATTCCTTTAATATAATATATCAGAAACTGTGATAACAGTGCTTGATTCTGGTGGGCAGCATTACACAGTAGGTGAGAATGACGCCCATCCAAGATGTGGCTGCATCCATTTTATTCAGATTCAGTAGTGACATTTTGGCATTACTTCTCAGACTCTGTCATAGTGAGCCACCCCTAAACCTTGGAAAAGATCTTGAACCTCCCCCAAATATGAAATTGACTTGGGCCTCCCCATAGAAAATTAGTATACTTTGTACAGTATGTTAGGATTAAAGTGAAACTCCTTTGAGTAACTGGATCTCATTTTATTCAGCTTATTGTAACTCCACCACTTGTAAGCCCCTCACAGGCCAGCCACTGTTTTGACTACAGAATTATTGCTATCCTTTTTTGCAATTCCTTCATGGGTCAGAGTACATTCTCTCTCTGTTCCCAGTTTATCTGGAATAACCTTCCTACCCACCTCTGCCTGTCCCCCTTCTTACTCTGCTCTTAAGCAACTTCTCAGGCATCATAGTTTTGCTCCCTCCTGCACTCACTCCTAATACAGTACCTCTCTGCTTAACACTTGTATTTGGGCTGTTTTGCCACCAGTCTAACTAGCCATTTATTAGCTCTCATTCTTTATTCATTGTTCTTTTTAGTTTGTATTATTGTTCATTTTGTGTTGCTTGACTGTTTTGCAGTTACCTTTAACTTTGGCTCAGAGTGGCTTTCATGATCACTGATTTACAAATAAATACATAAATTCACTTATTATTGCCCACATTCAGTTTGCTTCAATCAGCACTTCACACAAAATATCTAAAACTCAAAATTTAAATACAGCACTTTTTTAAACTTGCTTGAATCTCCCTTGGAACAGGTTGGGGCCTCTCCTGGCAGGCTGGCCTTACCATTTGAGAAACCCTGTTTTGTAGTCTTTGAAGTTCACTATTAAATACTGCACTTTATGTAATCAGACACTCCTGTATTCAGACACTCCTGTAAAGTCTATTAAACTCATATTAGTCAAAAAACATTTAAGGGAGATAGATTTTTTTTACATAGTTAACTGCCCCCTCCATCATCCTTTCCATGTCAATAATGTATTCTGATATACTTTGACAAATGTTTAATAAATAAATAACCCAAATTGGGCTGCCCTCAGATTTACAGAGGTCCACTTTCTTCACCAGCTACTGCTCTTTCTGTTCATATTTCTATGACATTCTATGACAGTAATGACACCATTGCATGCTGTTCATCTGAATGGCCTGGAAATGTGTTATTGATGTCATAGAATGTTCAGGCTGTATGAAAAGAGAGAACAGCAACTGCTGATGAGATAGGGATTTGGGTTATTTACAAAGGCAAGAAAATTACATTATTAAAGTTAACAAAAAAAGGTTAAAAACATATCCATGTATTTGGATAGATACTAAAATGACAACAGGAGGGCATCTAAAGGCATACCAAACAGTTTCCTATTACCTTTAAGCAAATACACCAGTACGGACTAAGGTACAAAAGGTACAAGCAGCCTGACCAGTTTTGAACCAAGTATGACTTCTGGGGGAGTTGAAGTGCAGAGCAAAGCAACCTTTTATGTAAGAATGTTTAAAGGTACAGGTGCAAAAAAGTGCTATCATAAGTTAAAAGCAGCAGTGCAATGGAAATGTTTTTTTCCACAAAAGTTAGCTTCAGCTACCATTATTAAACATATTAGCATACATGTCAAATGTACTTGCCTAGGTACCTCCTATGCTGCAAACCATGAGTCTTTTTATTTTCTGGATCCTATCCCTTGCCAGGTCAACAATGCTATTTCTATACAAAATGTAGTAGGCTTCTTTTTTTTTTTCTTGAGAAAAAACTATATTCAAACATTTATAAAATACTCAGATTTTGGTGGAATTGGAAACTTGTACTAACATAAAACTGAAAGATGCCTGAAATCTTCTAAAGTGAAAAAAGTATGGTGTCAAATTGTTTGCCCAGTTTTGTCACACTGCTGCTTTAATGTGCTAGAGTGCAAGTGCTGTGCAATTACATAATAGTAAGATGCATAATAGAAACATAAAAATAATAATAAAACAGCAGAAATGGGACACTAGGCAAATAACAAAGCTGGTCGCCATACAGCAATATGTTTGTTAAAAGTGCAAATTATATGGCTTCTGAAAGTCTACTGCTGAAGTATTAGACTGGAATGCAAAGCAAACCTCTTTTCACCATTTCATTCATAATTCTGATAACATTTATCTTTCATAATTGATACAGTGGCAGTAGTCTAGGAACATACAGTGGGGAAACAAGCACAACACTTCTAGGGATGCCTTTAAATGGGGAAACAGAATCAAAAAGCAGATTAAGCTATACACATTTTACATCATAATCTTCAAAGTAGCCTCAAACATACTGTACCTAATTAACTTAATTTACTGGCCAAAACTATTTCTTCAGAAATGGGATAATATCAGATCTGTCATTTAGGCCCAGGCTGACTAAAACACATAGGATAAAGGCTAAATAAGATTCTAGTTTTAGGTGTAATGTGTCTAGATCATGACCCTGTTCTCACATACTCACTTTTTCAATCCCACAGAATTTAAAGCTGTGATAAGCTCCAATGTTCTTTTTTTTTTGTGCCTTTTTTATTTATGCTCCCGCCGAGCCCTCAGTCAGACACTCCTTTGGGGTGCCTAGGCCTATTGCCGCCATGTCCCCTCACCATCTGCTGCCCCATAAGTGCCATGACCCAGGTAACCTGTCATATACCCTCATCAAAGGGCCCCTCCCCCATGGGGCAGCTGGGAGAGGACAGTCACCCATAGGCATTCTTCATATCCTGGTCATGGCAGAGGTTGGCACAGAGACCTACAGGCTTTGTGGAGAGCAGGGACTGGTCACCATCATCCAGTCATCTGAATGGCTAATTTTCTGATTTTCTCCTGACCCACCCACCCCCTCAAAGTGGTCCAGCAATGATAGCATCCTGGGAGCGTGGCAATTCAGCAGCACATTGTGTGACACATCACCAAGAATGCCACTATTAGGAGCTGACAAACAGTGGTCTGGGACCAGATAAGTAAAACTAAAATGAACAAACCCTGGCCAGAGCTGATAGGGCTGCAAGTGCAGAATTTGATGTAGAAATATTGAAAATTGCCAAAGTTACGAGCCTTTGTTAGCAAAATATAACATAGGTTTCTAAATTTGTTGTTTTGTAATATTTATACACCAAATTTTCAACATAGCCGTGTTATGATACACAGCAGAAAGCATGTGCTCTGGAATATGCAGTGCAGAAGCAGAAAGCAGCCAGCTCAGATTGAACAATGAGAAAGGACTGCATTCGAGAATCTGTGTAAAAACAGCAAAAGTGCAACGTTTATTAGCAAGGTATCTGGAAAACAACCACTTGCCCCAGTGCTTCAACCATAATCTGGGTCTTTCTCAAGGGGTGGATCTGAGGGTCACAGAAACAAAAGTTCAATTTATCTAAGTTTTTTTAAAGTACCAACCACCAGTTGTGAAAAAATATGTGAAAATCAAGTGAAAACAAAAAGAATACATAGCTTCATTATAGTGTTCTAAAGAGAATTCTTCACTGAAGTTTATTCATTTTAAAGATCATGCTAATGCGTGTTTATGCATTGTAGAACATCTAATAATTACAATTTAGGCAAAGATTCCCTATTTAAATAACAAAGGACAAACAACCGTTAGTATAGTACAACATGGCAAATATTCAGAAACTCCTCAATCAACATCACTAAGGCATACATTAAACTAGTCACTTAGAAATATTTACAAGACACAAAAACAGTAAATGGAGATTAATGATTAAACACTGGCAGTGTCCAAAATCAAGGCAAAGGTTTGTAGTTCATTTGAAGTAGTAGAAAGTCAAATTTAAAATGGAGGTCAAATGTACTTAATGTTACAATACTTTAATTATTGCCATGGCTTTGACATATTCATTCTGGATTTAGATCAAAGTAGCTAGCAAAGTATTTAAGCAGGTTTCCTAAAGGGTCAAAAATGTACAAAAAGGTTAAGATATCCAGGAATCAAGGTGGGGGAGGGAGAAGAAAAATCGGCTCTTATTTATCCAGCTGGTAGGAATAAACTGCATAAAACTCGAAGGGTGTAACCTTGTATAGCTGAAAAAGGTTATAACTCTTAAGATGTTATCTGTTCATTGTTGCTGTACTATTGGGAATTCCTCTGGGATTACGTAGTAGTTATAATTCATTATAAATGGGTTGTATAGGAAAACCTATGGGAACGTTCCTGTTCCATGTTCAAAGCCAGTGCTGAACTTCTTCTATGCTCTGTGGGCTCAATATTATTTGTAGTTCTCACATTGCTTTCAATAAGAAGTATGGGATAACCCAGGTAAACTTTTCTGAAAAAAAAGGAAAAAATTTACTTTTTTGAAGCTGAGAGTGCAGTCCTTTCGTGTTTTTCATCGAGCCGTATTGATTGCTCCAGGATTCACTGAGAGCACTGTTTTCAACTCTTCTTATTCTACTGATCTTTATGAATAGCAGTAGCACAGACATATTTTATAGTTCCAGAAATCTAGAAGCACACACTAGCACACAGCACCTGCATAATCAGGATTGCGGTACTGGTAAGACAACTTTTGGTTGATAATACACTGTAACTCTATATCTGTTTTAATATGTGCAACCAAGGCAACAAAACAAAAACTAATACTTACCAGTACTAATATAACTAATGATAGATTGTCCAGTACAGAACCCTCCATATACTTAATGGCAGAGCCAATAGATGAAACAATCAAGATTCAGAAAGTTTTGTTTTTTTTAAGTTGGAGAAATTCCTTACCAAAGAAATAAGTATTTATTATAACAAGTATCCTACAAACATATTAACAGTAGGGGTCGACTCAACAAGGTCCTGGAATTAACAACCCACATGTGGCCTCGGTCAATAAACTCATAGAGATAAGTGGGACAGGGCACTGGCTGAATGTTTTGTCAAATCAGTTGGCATTCTCATTTTTGAGGATGAAGTGAACGATAAGAAGATAAGGAAGCAGAAGAAACAGAAGGAACTGGAAACATTTGATAATCTGGCTTTAATTCAAAAACTGGACTAGAAATTAATGGCTAAAATAAATAAAGTTGAAACAGATCATAGAGTGTAAAAAGAACAAAATAAGGAGAGACAAGAACTATTTTACTAAAACAAGACAGGGTTTTGAATGGTGTGGGAGATCCTGAAGCAGGGGAAGCCAATACAAATGACAACAGAGTCAGAAACAAAGTGAAAGCAGAACTCCAACTGATCAAGTCCCCAGTGTTAATTCTAAACAAGATTCTGGTTCTAATCCTTCAACTTTGCAACAAGAAGTTTTTTTAGACCAAGTAATAAGACAAGAAGGAATAAGACAAGAATGGGCTGGAGGGGAAAGGGAAAAAGTATCTGTCTTCCCCTTGGTCACTCAGAGTAAGGAAATAATAATCCTACATTTAGGTGATCATATACTCACTGATATTCAAATGAAGATCCTTTCATATGGACTTAGTTTCATGCTGACATCATTTGTAAATCATTCCAACATTCATCTGGATTTGTTAAAAAAAAATGTTCAGAAGATCAACCTGCACAAATATTATAACAACATGTGTTGTGAAAACATTAATTACAGTAATTTCTCATCATTAGCTTTGACAATATCTCCATCTGTGGAAATGTGACCCCCTACTGACAAATCAAAATAGTTGAAATTACTTTTTAACTGAGGCCATCACTGATCAATTAACAGACCATGAACTTCAGGAACTATTAAATAAGGGACAGACTGATATATGGTTTTGGCCTGTCAGGTAAAATAAGAGCAACTTCAACATCAAATTTCAGGTATTAGAAATTCCACTGGAGATTTACAAAATGACACCAAAAGGATAAATGAAGTATTTACGGCATATTTTGCAGAGCTTTATGCCTTGTGATCTGGTAATCCTGGCCCCATAACTGCGACTGACCTTTAATCATTTTCTCCAACCTCCCTAAACTTACAAATGAGGAGGCTAACATTTTGGAAATAACCCTTTCTAAGTCAGAAATCTCAAGAGCAATAGGCCAGCTGCATTCAGGGAAAGCCCTAGTCCCAGATGAACTCTGTATTGACTTTTACAAGAAAATAGCACCCTCAATTATAGAACCTCTTTCTGATATTCTGCAGGAAGTGGTGGAAACTGAGAGGCTTCTGGAACCTTTTTGGCAAGCTAGAATTACAATGCTTCCCAAATGGGGAAACCCCGAGAATCAGATAGCTTCTTTCCAATCTATAGCATTATTAAATGCAGACTTTAAGATTTACTCCAAAATACTAGCTCTCATATTGGAAAAAGTTCTACCCCACTTGGTACATGAGGATCAGTCAGGATTTGTGACTAATTGCAGAGCCCCTGGGAATCTTAGAACTTTGCTACAGGTTTTGGCAAGCGGGGAGAGATGTTTAGGGTATTCTCTGGTGGTGGTCTCACTCGATGCAGAAAAAGCATTTCACCGGCTCAAGTGGGACCACCTCTGGAAATCCATGTCTACTATGGGCATCTAAGATAAATTCCTATCATGGATACAGGCAATACATGATTGGCCTATGATGGCATTACAAACAAATCTTTGGGTGTTTGACTTTTTCCCCTGAGAAGGGGCACCCACCAGGGGTGTCCCTTATACCACTCACTATTTGATTTAGCATTGGAACCTTCAGTGCAAGCTTTAAGGGACAATGAGGTTATTCAAGGCATGACGGTTGGTGGTATAGAAGCTGAGGTTTCACTGTATGCCAACAACTTTCTGGTTTGTATAACTGCCCCTGAAACATCTCTCCCTGCTTTATTTCAGCAACTGCAAGCATTTGGAGCAATATCGGGGTACAAGGTAAATTTTGACTCAGACAGTTCATGCCATTATGTGACTGTCCCCACAAGGACTTGCAGATTAAGGTCCCCATACAGTGGTCTCGGGAAGAATTTAAATATCTGGAGGGTACAGATCACCCACAGACTTAGAAATATATATGAGGCTAATTATCCCCCAATCTTAGATAAAATTATACAACTTCCTACAAAATGGTAAGAGCTGCCCCTATCACAGGTGGGTAGATTTATAGTTTAACAAATGACCATCTTATCTAAACTATTGCACACATTCCAGGTTTTGCCTATTCCAATACCAGTCTCCTTTTTTAAACAGTTAAGGTCGCATGCCACAACAAGGCTGTGGAATAATAAAACACCAAGGCTCACATAGTCAAAGGAGATGCACGGCCCAAAACTGAGATGCATGGCGCATCTCAGAAAATGCATGGAAGCATGATATTTGAAAGGGAGAGATGCATTGTGCATTTCCAATTGTGTGATCAGGAAGAAATAATGTATGTGGCACAAAAATGGGGGCAGGCACCTGAGCATGCCATGCAAGTGTATATTCAGCCAAAATATGTGGTGCATGTGGCGCGTATCACAAAACTGTGCCATGCAAAGTTAGGTATGTAAGGGGATGGCCTAAATCATCCAGCCACTCACAGGCAGGCTGCAGAACTACAGACAGGTGACCCTGAGACAGCCCTCGGAGGTGCACCAGGATGTGCTTCAGCCACTCACACACAGAAGTCATGCCAGGATGGTAATACCCAAATTACAGCTCCACTGTGCCTGCACATCAGACTCCTTCCAGATGCCACTAAGTGACACTGCCGGCACCGCCCATTTTTAGGTTCAGATATTATTCAGAAATCCTAATGGATATTAAACTGAGAAACCTGTATACAGTATACAGATTTGAACTTTTTCATAGTGATGTCCTAAAAGCAAGATACAATAAAAATACAGACAGTGATACAAAAGTATATCAGTGCAACTATAGTTAGAGAGGATTTAACCCATTTTATATTCTCATGCTGCTGGTGTAACAATCTAGAGTATACTGGCTCCACCCACTGTGGGCAGAAATAGGCACTTCAGATGGGCAGACTCTATTGAACATCATGTTTACAATGAAGAATGAACATATTATCACTATGGTTGCTAATTACTTGAATGCAATCTCAATAATTCATAGGAAATATGATTAATATATGTAAATGTGCTATTGTTAGTTGTATATCATGCTGGCATTTTAACAGTATTTTATGTAAGGGATTTTTAAATTTGTATGTATGTATTTTTATAATTGTCTATGACCAAACAATAAACTTTGTTCTCTTCTCAACACCACTGGTATCGCCCAGACAGCCACCCCCCACCACATGCAGGTTGGGGATGCCCAGATGCCACGTACTAGTCAGGCACCCCTCTAGCACATCAGTAGAGCAGACAGCTACAATACGGCACATGTGCCAGGTGTCATGGCCTGCACCCATGTGACTGTCAGAGTGCCATCCGAAGGAGGCATGCACCCATGGTGGCATCTGGGACAATGGTGAGCAGGATGCATGGCAGTAATGGTGGCGTAATTGCATGGGTCAGGGACAGCCCAGTGCCACACACCCAAAGTGGAACACCAGGGGTGCACACAGCATGCCCGTGCCAGACCCATGCCACCAGGAACCACATACATGTCATGGATGCCATCTCTGTGGTGTGAAAATGCCACAGGGGCCCTGGGTTTGGGTCACTGTGGTGTACTGGTGGTGGACAGTGCACAACCATGAGCAGTGCAGGGTAGTGGTGGCACCACCTGTGGCCTGGAGATGACAGAGGGATACTCCAAGGATACTGGACCCTTCCAGCATTGTCTATGCAGCCACCTAGGGTGCAGACATGGCCATGGGTAGTAGCTATGCACTCCTCTTAACTGTCACACAATACAGGGTATTGCACTCATGTTATCATTCAGACACCCTCTGACCTACACTGAATGGGTGACATTACACACTGACCTCTGAGACTGTTATGCAGAATTGCATGCCAATGTGAGATGCTAGGTCTCAGCATACAGTAGCAACATTGGTGCACTTATTTCCACAGTCTTCTGAGCTTGCAGTGTCATTTTTGCTGCTGTGTCACACATTCTGACCAGTTGTCACACACCTTGGCACACATTTGGGTGCTAAAGGGTCAGGGGGTATGTAGCACTGTACTCAGGCCAATGTAGTCCACCCACACACACAAATGCATTCTCACCTGCAGTAACACCTGATCACTTTTGTGGAGTGGTGGTGCTGCCCTGAAATGCTGGAACTGCACGTGCCAATGGTATGCAAATGACCTGAATACATTCTAGTACTGAAATGCAAATGTGCTGTTTGGGTGCTGACTGTGCAATGAGGCCATTTGCATATCCTGGCTGAATATTACAAATCTGCGAGCTGCGCAAGTGGCTTTACATCACTCACTTCTTTATGCTTTGGGTTCTGGGTACCTGTCATGCCACGCATCTCCCACTGCATGATTGTGCATGTTCAGAATATTCAGTCACACATGCACAATTGCATATTATGATGTATCTTCTGAATATTGTTTTTTTTTGTGCTGGTGCAGTTGAGTTGAGCGGAACAAGCACTTGCATGATGCAGCCTGCCACATTTGAATATGGGGTCCCAAGTTAGTTTCATCAGTTTGTGCAATCCTCAAATAAAGGGTGGATGGGTACACCTCACTTCAAGTTACGTTATTGGGCTAAACAGTTGATGAGCCTGAACCCTTGGCATGATGCATACTGTCAGAACGCAGGTGTTCTCATGGAGAAAGCCTGGGTTACGGCAAATAAGCTAACAGACCTGCTGCATAGTACCAGTCTCTCTTATCTTCATAAAGCTAAAGGTAACATTGTTATAGAACATTTATTGAGGGTTTGGCACAAAGCACATAGGTTTATGCATCAATGCTCACAATACAACACTTACTCTACTCTGAGATAATCTGCTTAGCTCCACTTTTCTCAATGAATCAGGATTCTGGCCATGGAAAAGGCAAGGGATTCAGATTCTGGGATGTCTGTATGCCAGTAGCATGCTGCAGACATCCGCAGATCTCTCTCTCACTTATATGCCCTCCCCAGGTCCCGCTTTATTAAATATTTGCAATTACATATTTTGGGGAAAGACTCTTGGTGTCAGCTATGCACTCCAAGACCCCTCAGGTGTAGCATTTATTCTGGATGCAGTGCCAAATACTAAAGGACTGGTTATTCAACTGTACCAATGTTTGCTGACTTTCCTAGAGGGAAAGGGGGAACAGCTTACACAAAGGTGGCAACCTGACTTAGGTACTGAAATAGAGTCAGATGATTGGCAGAAGCTTTTGGAACTGAGTTGGTGCTCTCCCATATATGTCAAATTCAAAGTCATACACTTTATGACTGTTAACAGGACTTACTTCACACCGGAAGTTCTACGTAAGATTGCACCTCATTACATTGGCCATTGCCCAAGATGCAGTCAGAATGAGTGGATCTTGTGCATATGATGAATGTTCGCCCTTATTTGACCTCTCATTGGAAGACAGTAGAATTAGCTCTCTCTCTGAAATGCTAGCCATACAAGTTAAAGTTATGCCCAGACTGGCTCTGTTGGGGGTTTTAGCGGACCCAGAAACAATTCCAGCCAAAAATCGAAGATTGGTTATTGTAGCAATCTTTACAGCTAAACTTGGTATTCTAACCAATTGGAAGATAGCCTCCCCTCCTACATTTAATTATTGACTGAAGATGATATCAGAAAATTTGTACTTGGAAAAATTAGTATGCAGCACTAAAGATAAACTGTATCTTTTTGAAACGGTATGGTACCCATTTGAGCAACATTAGATGACTCACCCCATTTCAAAAAGACCCAAAGAGTAAGAATTGCTGATACTCTTTCTGATCCCAGACCTGTCCGCTCGGATGACCCCTAGGGTTCCATCCTGGGACCCCTCCTCTTTAGCCTGTTCCTAAACTCACTACCGGATTGCTGCCCTGAATAAATCATACTCTACATAGATGATGCAGTAATCCTTGCCTCATACCACGACCCTAAACTATTGCAAAAAAAAACTCCAGCAGGGTTTCTCATCTGTTGAGACCTGGTTCTTAAGTCATAAACTGATCCTCTATCAGAAAAAAAACAAGTCCATGAATTTCAGCAGACCCCACAACAAAAACAAGCAATACCACCTCTCCATCAAAATGAAGCAAGGAGTCACTCTTGAACAAACACAATCTTTCAAGTACCTTGGCATCACCCCTGACTCCCATCTCTCCTGTGCTGCTCACATCAATAATGTTGCAAAGTCTTTCAATACCCAGTTGGGCCTACTGTTCCGGCCCAGGAAACACCTAACCTCTGAAGCACTATCAGTTGCTGTCCAAAGCTCTATCATAAGTATTATCGATTACAGACTTATCATCTATGGCTCTGCCACTGCCACCACTGTCAAAAGTGTAACTATCTCCCTAAATAAAGTCTGTTGACTCATCACAGGATCCCATCATCTCACTCACACATGTGACCTCTATTCTCAAACTGGGTGGCTGCAACTTGACAGTCGCATAAAACACCACACCTGCATCACAGCCAAGAAAATAATGGGTCTTGATCCTCCCAGAGTCAGTGCTCTCCTCACACCTAGACACAGCAACATCAATACAAGGAGGTCCAAACCTCACTCTATGCAAATCCCCCGGTGTCACACAACCCAAGGCCAAAGATCATTTGCCTTTTGGGCACCCAGCTGGCTTGATTCACTTGGTAGTGACATCAGCACTACTTCCACACTTGGTGTCTTCAAGGCTAGGCTTTACCCTCGCACTGCTTGCCTCCAGCTCCTGCGACTGCTCATCCAAGTAGTACCCACATCTTGCTGCCTACGCCTCCTCTGCAAGCACTTACTACCAAAGCACTGCCCCTTTCCTGGCACTTACACCTGTCTGCCCATGACAAGGCCCACGGGCTGCCCTGCCACCCACCCCCTGCCTCACCACCCCTTTCTTCTCTCTTCTTGCTCCCTCCTTCCCCCACCTCCACCTCTTACTCCCCCTCTCCTCCAGAACCTCCTACCCTCTCTTTTTCCTCTTTCCTACCCCCTTTCACTCTACAATCTCCTATCCACCCTCACCCATACCATACTCCTATCTCTGTCCCTATCCCCCGCTCTCCAATGTACCTGTAACTGCATGTCTTGTTTGGTTACTGGTTACAAAATCTGTACTCTGTACTCACTGACATGGAACCTTTGTAAAAGAGCCTCAGCTCAAAGGTATTGTTGTAATCCTAGATTGAAATAAATAAAAAATAAATAAATAAATAAGAATTTGGTAATGTTCTATAAATTTTGATTGGGTAGCTAAAACTTAGGCAACAGTTCTCCCTCTGCATAACAGATATTAAAGATATAAACTGAAGTATGACATGACAGGTGTAAGGAATATTTTATATTAGAATTCTGCTTAATGCCTGGAGCTGTTGTGTATATATTATTTCCATATGTCGGTGATGGGTACTGTACTGTTTTGTGATGGTTAGTATTGTCTTTATGTTTAGTGTTATCTTTAATGTGTAAATACTGTAATGTCGTACTTATGGCAACTTACATTTGGTGCTGAGCTTTATTGTAATAGTGCTTGTTCAAAAATATCCAATTAAATGTTTTTCCCCAAAAAAAAACACAGACTGCTACTTCTTCCATCAAATTTCCAAGACCTGTAAAAAAACTTTCAGCTTAGCGTGCTACTCCTGGTTAAACAACTAAATAAAATAAAAAATAAAAAAAAAGACCTGAGGCCTGATATTCAGTAGAGCACAAAATGCAGCACAAATGTATGTGCTGTGCTTTGTAATTGCCCAGGAGTCCCAGGATGATATATTCTGTCAGGCACTATCTGACTAAATATAGGGCCATGACAGCACAGTGCTAAGTCAGGTACTGCCACCCCAACAGGGCTTCCAAAGTTGACCTTAAGAGTTGATAATGCCAGAGTGCTATCTTCAGTTCTCAAAGATACCCATGCAAATAAGCCTATTGGGCGCATGGTCCGGTGGTGCTGAAGGTTGAGGCGCTGGACACCACACCTCATGCCACGCCACCAACCCGATTTTGGGAACGAGCTCGGGATGTCGGGGGTCAGCATGGGAGGAGGAGAAGATCAAGCATCCAGAGGACAGCTCTCCTTTCCTGGGGAGGGTGGGTGTGTGACTCCCCGGCACCAGTGACTCCCAGCAGAGGCTGGGGGTACAACAGCCTGGGATCACGTCAGTGATGGGTTGGGAGCATTGGTGGATGTCTGTGAGAAGGGTGTGGGAGCACACTGAGCCTGCGATGGATGTCATTGCATGTCTGCGCTCCCATGGGGACTTCAAGTTCATGGCACAAGGACAACACCCATTGGTTAGGAGGAAGACGTTGCCAACCCCACCTCCAACTCTGGACCCTGCCCACTGGATCTCGGCACCCATCACCTTCTCCCAGTAGGGGGCACTGGATATAGACGGTAAGTGCAGGGGAGCAGAAGGCAGCCACACCACGGGGGGGGGGAATGATTGGGAGATTCCTCCTCAGGGTGTGTCATGGGTGTTTGGGGAACTAGGATCATGGGCTGGGAGAGTCTTAGACACAGGGGAACAAGGCAGGATGACTGATGGGGCCCCAGTCAGTGGCAACAGGAGGGACAGAAATTGTAAAAATAAAAATAAGCTTATTGGGCATACAAGGTGCTAGGGTGCCATATGCATGCCCATTATGGGCTAATTTGCATGGGTAGCGGAGGTAGGTAGTGCAGAACTGCCACTGTCCATAACAACTGCTGCTATCCCTGCTGCTAGTGGTCCCCCCCATCACCACTCCATAATGTATAAAATCCCAACCCTGGTGCTAGTGGTACCCCCTCCCTCCAATTCCCAGACCATCATGTAGAAAATCCCATCCCTGGTGCTAGTGGTCCCCACTCCCTCTGATCACCACTCTATCATGTAGAAAAGCACATCCCTGGTGCTAGTGCTCCCCCTCCATCTGATTGCCAGTCTGTCATGTAGAAAATCTCATCCTTGGTGCAACCAGGTCTCCGAATACCTCTCCACCCACAAACTCCTTTGTGAGAAGCAGCATGGCTTCCACCTAGGCCACAGTACTACCACAGCCCTCCTGGAATTCTCCAGTTATCTTCACTCCTTCCTCAACAGGGGGAACTTGACCGGGGCAGTCGTCTTTGACCTGTCAAAGGCCTTTGACACAGTTAACCACCCGCTCTTTCTGTCTACCCTTGTCCAACTAGGCTTCTCCTAGGGTGTCACCACCTCTGTCACCAACTACCTCTCTTTCTGCTCCCAATGTGTCAAAATAGATGATGCCATCTCTGGCTGCTGTCCATTTTGCTCTGGTGTTCCACAGGGCTCAATCCTGGGTCCTCTACTATTCAGTCTCTACCTCAACACCCTTCCCACCATCTGTTCTGAACATGTCCTCCTTTACCCTGATGATGCAGTGCTCTACTCCTCCCATCCTGATCCCCTTGCCTTGCAAGACATCCTTCAAAAATCCTTCAGCCGGGCAAAATCTTGGTTCATTGACCACAGGCTCATTCTCAACCATAAATAGAAGAAGTCCATGCTCTTCTCCCACATGCAGAACAGGCACAGTGGCTCCCCATTCCGAATATTGACAATTATACAATGGCAATAAAATTTCTTGTTCCCTGATTGGTCAGTGTGTGCCTTGGACAGTGATGTTATTGAACAATAACATCACTGTATGAATTCCAGGAACACAAAGTGACCATAGAACAGTGACAGAAATCCCCCCTCCCTCCCCACACAAGCCACCGGGAAAGTGAAAGTACCTTGAAGCATCACAGCTTACTCATAATTGGGGCCGTTTTACCGCGCGCACACTACAGCTGACGCTAGTTCCTTGACTGTGATGGCGCACATCTGTGTTTTACACAGCATTACAAATTAATAAAAAAACAAAAATAAAACAAATACAAAGCCGTACCCGCATTCAGCTTTTTACACACACTCATAATTGGGGCTGTTTTACAGCATGCACAATATAGCCGACACTCGTTCCTTGACTGTAATGGTGCACATCTGTTTTACACAGCATTGCAATTTAAAAAAAAACGAAAATAAAACAAATACAAAGCCGTACCTGCAAATCGGCTTTTTTCACACACAGCAGAGCCCCGAGTTGCTGCATTCCCGAATGCGCTGGAGGTCCTCTGCATTCGCCGATCGGCTCGGAGTCCATGCTTTCTACTCAACAAAATAAATGTCCCCACTGTAAAATGCTTCATTTCCAACAGATTTTAAAAATATTAAAAGTGGCAAGGTGACAAGCTGGAGCCACGATTTGCCACTGTGACAACACAACGGTGTGTGTGATAACAGAAAGAAACCTGTAGACAGGCAAACCAAAGGCAGCATATGCTCACAGCACCATCTAGTGGGCAAAACAGAAACTGTGGATTTTTTTTTTAAAACATGTACTTCCACACACGAAAAATGATCAAAAAAGCCCCAAAAATATATATTTTTCTTTTTTTCTTCTATCATAAAAAAATTAGCCACTGTATAATAGCAATAAAGCACCCCAGGGATGTGTGTTATCGTGTAATAACATCACTCTTGGGGTGGTGGAAGCACTCGGCTTCACCTCGTGCTTCAACCCACCCCAGGAGTGATGTTATTACACGATAACATACACCCTGTCGTGCCTTATTGCTTAAATAGTCTCCTCCCCATTGATCAGGTTTACAGTTGCAAATATCTTGGCATAACTTTCAACCCTGCACTATCCTTCTGTGACCACATCCATCTTCTTTGCTGCTCTGTCAATGCACGCATGGGCCTACTCTACCACCATAGGGACTGCCTTCCTCCTGAAGTCCTTTGGCTCGCTATTACCTCCTCTCTCCTCTCCCTCCATGATTATGGGCTCCTTGTCTATGGGGCTGCTACCAACACAGCCCTCAATAGAGTCAAAATTTCCCTCAACAAAGCATGCCACTTCCTCACAGGCTGTGCCAAGCTCACCCACACATGCACTCTTTACACCTAGCCAATCTACTCAACTTCACGGAGCGACTCCAGTACCAGTCCTGCCACTTCTCAAAAAAAATTATGGTTGATCTGGCCCTGCCTGGACTCTCAATGTTGATTCAACCTGCCCCCACTGCACCCTCAACCTGTAGCTCCACAAAAGCCTTGCTACATGTGCCCAGAATCAGCACTGCCCTGACCCAGAGGTTCTTCATCTACAGAGCCCCAACTTGGATAAATTCCCTCCCTGCACCCATTGCCAACAAGAATAGGCTTGGGCTTTTCAAATCCTCACTCCAGAGCCACCTTCACACCACCCGCAGCTGTAATTGCCCATACTTCATGCCTAACTGATCATCCTGTTTTGCCTGACATCATGCCACCTTCGGCAATGGACTACTGTCCTGCCTTCTTACCTCTCAGTCTTTGCTTCTACATAAATTGCACTATTGCTTCCTGCCTTTTATTTTCACTACTATATCATATTTCTATATATGTACTGTCACATCTGAGTGTTTATTGTACCTGTGTCTAACTATGACGTGGAGCCTTTGTAAAAGAGTGTCTTACTCAAAGGTCTGTAATTCTGATACCATTAATAACTAAATAAATATCAGCAGTCCATCATGTAGAAAATTCCATCCCTGGTGCTACTGGTCCCTCCTCCTCCCATTGCCAGCCTGTAGTATCACTGACCACCTGCCCTTGCAGCCACTGTTTCCCCCTCAGCACCAATTCATGGTGCCACCACTCACAAGTACAAACTCCTTTGTCTTGTGATTCTCCCACTGCGGCACAAAGCACCCACCACCCCATCACTGTAAAGGTACCCTTGGTGCTGTGGTGCATATGATGACTAGCGCAACCCTCCTCACACCTCCTCAGCTGGATGCTGTATGTCCAGTCAGGAAGCACATTCCTACCCTTTTTTTTATATATGTGTTTATCGCATTCCTCCCCTCAGCTGCCCCTATCTAACCAACCCCCAGGCCCGTCACCCCAGTCTCTGCAGAACTTACCCAGAGCTCGCCCGGTCACCAGGTGAGGAGCCTGCAAGGGGCCGGTTGCCATCCTGCAGCTGAGAGGTGTTTTACCTCCAGTTTTGTCCCTTCCCCATTGCTGGGGCACACACGCAGGATGTGCACATGTGGAGACATGAGAGAGTCCAGGGTAGTCCCCCAGCACCCTCCCTTCCATGGTGCCCTCAGTCCCGCACCTCCACCAGGCCTCCACCTGGGGGCAGTCATTTGTTGGGAGTGCCAGTCCTCACTCCCCAGGAGAGGAGAGTTATCCTGTGGACACCAATCCTCTCCCTACCCTGCCAACCCCCAGTGGCTGGTGCTTATTCCCGAACACTGGTCACCAGCATGGTGCAAGGTGTGGTGTCCAGCACCTCAACCCTCAGTACCACCAGGCTGGCTGAACCCCCACCCTTTTCTATAAATAAGGAGCATGCTCCCTTCCTGGACATACAGCAGCTGGCTAAAGAGGTGTGAGGAGGGCTGCATCAGTTGCCATATGCACCATGTCACCGAGGATACCAGTATGATGATGGAGGGGGTGCTCAATGCTACAGTGGAGGGGGTGCTAAACACCAGAGATTTGGTGCTTGTGAGTAGCGGTACAATGGATTGGTGTTGGGGGGGCTACAGTGGCTGGAAGGGAGGCTTGTCAGTGATGCTACAGGCTGGCAATGGGGTGGGGAGACCACTAGCACCAGAGATAAGATTTTCTACATGACAAACTGGCAACTGGGGGGAGGAGGGACCACTAGCACCAGTGATTTTTTTTGTACTTTAGGGGCTAGCGATGTGGGTGCCACTGACCACAGGGGCAGGTATGCTCCCCAGCGGCCAACCAGCTGGTTGGCTGCATTACATCTGGCAACCACTAGGGTTGCGTGGAGTAAAAGGAGTTTTTTTGGCTGTATTTGCGTGGTGCAAAAGGACCAGGCAATATCCTTTTGCATTGCACAAATCTGCTGAATATTGTCTTGCACTGATATTCCTGTCCCCCCACCACCACCATTTGCATACCCTCCACCTTTTTGGTTTGCAAAGGCACTACTACTGTTTGCTTGTGCAACAGATCCTTTTCAGTGTTGGACTCCAGTGCAAAACCTGGTGTCCACGGGCAAACAGCGGTTAACGCACACACAAACTTTTGAATATTGGGCCCCTGATTTCAAACTTAAATCTACTTTTGCTCCTGGCTGCAAAATGAGTCATGCAATGCATTGGTACCAACAGTTGGTAAAAAGAGACATAATTAAATTAATATAAAATAAAGATAAAAAGTACAGTATTCCTACAGCAACTCAAGAAAGACAGGCAATGCAAGAGCTTCAAAATTTAAAAGGGATCATGATTAAGTCATCTGACAAGGAGGAAACATTGTATTGATGAAAGAGGTGGATACATCCTGGAAGCATTATGCCAACTTAATGGCACCTCTATTTACAAACGTCTGTAGTAAGAGCCAGCATTAACGATCCAGAAAAAATCAAAGGACATTTTGGACACACCTCTGTTTCAGGGTCACATTACAGAAGAGGAATATGAATTGTTGTACGTTTCAAATTCTAATATACCCATGTTTTATCATTTGCATAAAGTACATAAGAATTCCACTAATCCTCCTGGCCACTCTATTGTTTCAGGGAATAGTTCACTAATCCAGAATTTGTCTTGGTTTGTGAATCATTTTCTCAAACAAGTGGTAGTCAGGTCACTTCATATATTAATGATACAGCTGATATTCTTAACCAGTTAAATGATATTTCTTGGCAAAAAACATATTATTGGATTACAGTGGATGTTGCTGCTCTATATACATCCATAGACCATGAGGTGGGCATGTGAGTACTGCGTAAAATGCTGTTGGACTTAGGTGAAAAACTACCTATTGAGTTTATTATGGCTGCTATTGAGCTAATTTTAACCACCAATTACTTTTTATTCCACACAGGTTTTCTTAAAGGTCCATGGAATAGTGATCGACATGTCAATGCCCCCCTCATATACACATTTTTTTAGGGGTTAGTGGGAGTTAGAGGACTCCATGAGCAATACGTATCACAAATATATTTTTTTATGGTTGCTACTTAGATGATTTGTTGTTTATTTGGAATGGTCCAGAGGAGAAGATAGTGGAATTTATTGAATATCTAAACAACAATGATGTTAGGCTGAAGTTTACAGTTACTTTGGATAAGCAAAAGGTCAATCACTGAAATTTGCAACTTACGGGTAAAGTTGGAGAAAAGAAAAATCATCACACAGAGGTAAAGGAAGACTGCAACAGGTAACTCTTATTCTACACTTTCATGGAGCACATCCATGTCATGTAGTCAGGAATATCCCATTCAGAGAAACAGCATGTTTAAAAAGAAATTGCTCTGATTCATCCACGTTTCAACAACAAACGATAGAACTGTACAGAGGATTACAATTCAGGGATGACAATCAGAATATCTTGGATGCAGCTTATTGAAAAGCTCAGGACAGATCAAGGGAGGCATAGTTATCAGGTAAGTACAAAAAATGGAAACAAAATAACATTCATTACTGAATATAATAAACATTTACAAAGCATTAGATTTACCATTTTGAAACAATGGCCAATCTTGACAGCTGACCATGATTTAAAAGCAGTTAGCAGTGTACCACCTCTCATCTCTTTCAGGAAGGGGAACGGTTTATAAGATAAGTTAGTTAGCAGTTATTTTTCCTCCTCGGTAACTCCCCAGACTTGGTTGCCATGGAAACCACAAGGGGTTTTCCCCTTTCTTGGATGTAGTGTCTGCTGCTATGGAAATAAATCTAATCTTTTTGTGCAACCCACCACTGGCCCAGTTGTCCAAATTAAACAACTAATAACTTGCACCACTAAACATGTAATTTATGTATTATGGTGCCCATGTGGACAAATTTACATAGATATAACAATTAAAACTCTTAGGAAGAGAATACAAGAACATTTCAAGGTGATTGTCAATAATCACTGCGATAATCCAGTGGCAAGACATTGCCATACATCTCGTGATAGCAATCCAAAGTGTTTATTTCAAGATTTGGAATGGGTTCCATATTCACCACACAGGGGAGACTGACTGAAGATGCTCCTATGCAAAGAAAGCCAATGGATCTTCAGTGTAGGAGCACTGGCCCATTTGGGTGCAAATGAGGAAATGGACTTTACCTTTCCTGTAAGAGCCATGTTACTGATTATTATAGGATTATAGCCTAATGCAGTAACATCTGTATGTTAATATTAAAGAGATGACGCCTGTGTGTTTAGTGATTGCTGTTATAGGCAAATCAGCGGATGGGATGGGGAATCGTTACAATGCACAGAATTTATGATTGTCATTTTTTATTTGGTATTGTAAAACATTGTCATATCAAACTCAAACAATTATCATCATTTTTTTTCATCTTTCCTGACCATCTCATGGTTCTTTCGATTTAATTTGGTCTTTTTATAACACAGAGGAATTACTATCTCCTCTTCTCCCAACGAACACCCCTCACCATTTTTCTACAGAAAAATGTCACCCTCCAACCCTTTGCTAGGAATAATAGTTTCATAACATTTCTCTGTGGACTCATTTTTTTATGTGTGGGCAGAGAACCATTGTTATGCAAAGTCTGCACATAATGAAATTACTATAAGGCACAGGAGGCATAATATAATAATCTCACTGGCTTAATTAAAAGCCCACACGTGATGCTTTTTATGATTAGCCCCATACGATTTTTTGTAACTTTATGTTTTCTTTTGTGTTTTTATAGTATTAATCTGAAATATGCATGTTTATTACGTATTAGGGAAAAATCTGGTTATTAGGTCTATTTTATATTGCAATATATGGATAATCAAAATAATAGTACTGAAAACTATTCAAAAAAATCCTTGTAATTCATACCACAGAACACTCCACTCCCAATATTACCACACTTCACTGCCAATAATACTATCGATGCAAAAAACGATAGTATTATCACCAAAATGCCACAGCGCATGTGCAACTCTGCCTGGCAAGAAACCCAGTTGCCAAGGAGGCACTTCCCTTCCTGCATGTCCAAAGTCATGCCATGCATTCTAATTGGTCACCATTTCTCTGTGGGCGAGCACACTCATTCTGAAAATATGGCGGCTCGTTGCTCTCGCTTAGCGAGCCAAATGTGTCTGCTTCGTGTCTTCGGTTTTTTTTTTCTGTAATTGGATTATCTGGTTGATCCTGCATTACCCGAAGGATCAGAAACAAAAAGGTAGGACTTCACAAAATACAAACAGACACTGACAGAGTGGCGGTTAGGAGCGGGGATGTGGGCAAGTGACACTGTCTCCAGTGTGACGGTCGGCCAACTGCAAGCGTGTCTTCAGTGCTGCGACTGGCTTTGCAGCTCACAGACTGTAAACAAAAGCTACATCCATATATTACAAAAAATAACAAATAGAAAAGTGTCTATTTCATGGCAGTAAGTCCATCTTGAGGTTTTGTGGACTTTGGGAACCTCTCGAGCTTCGCTCTTGAGGTTCCAAGTCCCCAAAACCTCTCGATGGTCTTACTGCCTTGTAATAGATACTTTTCTATCTATTATTCTATTTTTTATTGTGGTATTTTGGGCCATCGCCGTTAATGTATTTGAAATTTGTACAATGTATAAATATTGCTTATTTATTTGTCTGTTTATAAAAGGTAGTGTAAATGTATGTCTCTTATGTTGCTGTTTGACATACAGGTAAGTACGGTAAAGATGTTGATTTTTTGCTGGCAATGCTGTGGCATTCCCACTTGGTAAGCCCTGTCCTCTCAACGAGTAATGAGTTAATCATTGTAAAATAGCCTATTCAATGAAAGAATACAGTACTGCAATACTGATTTAAATGATAGCAGGATGATCTCATAGAACTGGTAACTGATTAATTAATTGATTGGTTACCAGTCACTGGAAGGGGTATAAACAAGGACCTAGGGGCATACCACAGCACCTCCCCTAATGAAGAGGCTGGTTTAGCCTTGAATGTTGAAGGTTGATGGTTATAACATTCCTGCTCTTTCTCTCTGTAATGATGCAGAACTGTAATTCTATTGTGATGTACCACTACTTATATATTTTATATTGTGTATTGTGCGCAATCTTGATGGCCTGGGTCGTGCCTGAAAAATGTCCACTGGACCAGTGTACTTACCCAGTAACAAATACACAAATAACTAAATAAATAAATAAATCAATAAATAAAGTTATAGGCTTTTTCCTGTTTGCAGTTTTCAGTAACTGCACTAATAAAGTGGTGCCAGTATGAGATAAGATGAATTAACAATAATTGTTGAATATAAAGCATCCCCCAGTCTGAGAGTGCAATTCTTTCCTGTTTTTCATCCAGCCAATACTGATTGCAGCAGGATTCACTGACAACACTATTTACAACTCTCCTTGTCCATATGAGGAAGCAGGGAAGCAGGGGAGTCTTCCAGTCAACAAGGTAAGGTAGATGGTCACTTAAGTTGTTATACTCAATCAATCAATCAATCAAATCTTTATTTATTCAGGCGATCATCATTGAGCAAGGCTCATTTACAAGATGGACCTGATAAGGTCAAGGTTCGAGCTGGTGCACAGCAATTACATCACATACTTATGAGACAGTTATACATACAGAAAAAAGAAAATGTTATTTATAACACAATAATATACAGAGAATTCACATGTTAAAGCTTGGCAAGAGAAAGTTAAACTAACATCTACAATATGTACAGTACATATATATCTGTGAGGGCCATAACAGTCACTCACATAATGAGTACAAGGATGGTGAAAGGAATATTGGGTGCCATATACTGAGGGTGTCTGGCTGGAAGAAATATGCCATATGTGATTGGAATATGGTTTTGTGGGATGACTATTTATCTCTAGCGGTAGCAACTGCATTTCTCTGTGAAGAAGGCTGTACAGTGCTGCTTGAAGGATGTAAATGGAATGATAATGGACAGTTTAAGGATTTTTGTAGGGTGTTCCATGCTATGGCTAGAGAATAGCTGATTGCCACCCTCCTATTTTGGTGTTGACTTTGGGCAATTTGAGCAGGATGATATTGTTGCTTCTTAGGGCATAGGAGCTGGAGTGGTCAGGTTGAAGCAGTCCAGGATATATCTTGGGAGTTTTTGATAAAGCTCTGTAGATCCATAGAGCTGCATTTCTGCTCCTCTGACATGAAGGAAAACCCATCCAACTGCATCAGAGAGAACAATGGTGAGTATTATATGGCAGGTCTGTAATGAACCTTATTGCTCTATAGTATAAGGTATCCAACTTTTGAAGGTAGGGAGTGGGCGGTGACTATAGAGGAAGTCTGCGTAGTCAATGACTGATAGAAAGATGGCCTGGACTAATCTCATCTTTGAATCTCTATTAAGGAAGGGTTTTAATCTGTAGAGGAGGCCAAGCCTTAGGTGAAGCTTTTTCAGCAGTTGTTCTAGATGCTGAGTAAAGTCAAGTCTGTTGTCAATCCACACACCTAGGTATTTGAAATTTTCAACATACTCCAGATTTTCTCCAAGTATAGTGCATATCTGGGGGAGACTGATTGAAGAGGATGTGTTGGTGGAGTTTTGGGTTGTGGACATCATTGCTTTGGTTTTCTTTGCATTTAGCAGAAGCTTCTTCTCGAGAAGCTGATGTTGTAACAGGGAGAATTCTGCTTGTAGGATTTCATGAGCAACTTTAGATGAAGGGTTGCTGACATACAGTACAGTGTCATCATCAAAGAGATGTACTGAGGACTTGGTAAGGGTTGAATCAATTTTATTTATATAAATGGCAAAAAGGATAGGACCCAGAATAGAGCCTTGGGGACTCCTCTTGACAGTGGTCTTAATGGGGAGAGGTCACATTCAGCTTTTACCTGCTGTGATCTACCGGAGAGGTAGCATCTGAACCACTTAAGGGAGGATGGATCTAGGCCAATGGAGTGTAGGGATGAGAGTAGCAGTTCATGGTCCACAGTGTGAATGCTTTGCTCAGGTCCAGGAATACTGCACAGACATTGTTCTTTTATCCAGTTCGGTTTGCCAATCATTGGTGACCTTGGCTAATGCAGTGATAGTGCTATGTTTGGCCCTGAATCCAGATTGAGCTGGATTTAATAGATTAGCATTGTCAGATATTCCCTTAACTGAATACTCACTAATTTCTCCAGCATCTTGGATAACACAGGTAGGATGGAAATGGGCCTGTAGTTATTAAGATCCATAGGGTCCCCTGATTTTAGAAGAGGACCATAGACTTCTTCCACAGCGTGTAGATACAGCCAGAGTTTAGGAAAGGTTAAAGAGGTGAGTTAGGGGACTGCAAACACATGACACGCAATCTTTAGAAAGAATGGGTCCAGAAGATCTGCTCCTACACTTTTTTTGGTATCTAGATGCCATAATAGATCCTCAACTTGTTTCAACAGTATAGGTTTGAAGCTAAAGGAGGAGTCAACTCTTTGTTCACCAGTATAGTGGGAGCTTAAATGATCCCTTAATAGGTTAGCTGGGGAGAAGTCAAAGGCAAGGCCAGCTGTTGTGAAGTGGTTGTTGAATGCATCCAGGATTTCCAATGTGCCAGTAATGGGGCGATAGTTACTGTGTAAATGGGTTGGAAGGGGGTTGTTAACATCCTGGCCCATCATACCTTGATGGTGCCCCAAAATCTAGCAGTATTATGGTAGGAGGAGTCGAGCTGCACGCAGGTAGTAGGCAGCCTTTGCATCCTAACTTTCCTAGTGCATTTATTCCTGGCTTTCCTAAAGATCATCCAGTCCATGATATTCTTAGTTTTCTTGCTACTTTCCAAAGTTTATCTCTCTCAGCAGTGCAGCTTTGAGGTCAGCTGAAAACCAGTGACAGGATTTGTTTTTATTTGGATACTAGAGATTGGGGCATGGGTGTTAAGGGCATTTAATATAATTCTATTTAGCACCTGCTGAGCTTTTCTACAGAATGTGCAAGATAGAACTTTTGCCAGTGTGGAGAGTAGGCTAGATCATGCAGATATCCTTCAATATTGATGTTTTTCTTGGATCTCCTCATGAGGAATTTTGCAGGATCTGTTTTAATGCTGTTGAATCTTACCCCTGCGATGGGGCAGTGGTCACTTATGTCACATAGGAGCACTCCAGCATGTGTGAATAGATGTGGTTTACTCACTAGCATGATGTCAAGTAGAGTACTGTTACTACTATTCCTTGCATTTAGTCTTGTTGGTTCATTAATTAACTGTGTGAGCCCATAGGTGCCACAGAATGATACCAGAGGTGTAGCTGCCTGGGTGAGCCAGTTGAAATTCAGGTCCCCTATGATAATGACTTCTTCAGTACAGGACTTGACCAGGTTTCCCAGGTGGAATAAGAGCTTGTGTTCAGCAGAGGGGGGTCTGTAGCATCCAATTAAATGGAAAGCTGCTGTACTGGGGAGAGAGACTTTTAGAGATAGACACTCAAATTCCTTGGGCATAGATGTTGCAGTGGTACAGGATACAACTAAACCAGCTTTTACATATATGGCTACTCCGCCTCCCCTTGTTTGGCGATCAGCTCTGAAAAGCTGATAGGTAGGTTAACTTCCCTGTCCATTATGGTGGTCTTGAGCCATGTCTCAGTTATCCAAGAAAGTCTGGCAAGGTATGGGCAACCCAGGATTGTAGCAATGTAAATTTTTTCAACAGACTGCATACATTAATATGCAGGAAACTGAGCCTTTAATTGAGGATAGGTCTGATGGAGAGGTGATGCTTTCAAGAGGTCCAGGGTTGATTTCTACATTACCAATATAGAGCAATAGGAAGATCAGTAATTTCATAAGGGCTGCCAGTGATAGGGAGAGGGGCTGTCTTTGGTCCTCCTTTTTATTCCGTTGCCCTCTTTATTTGGGTGCTCCTGTGGATTTAAGGTAGTGTGGGATACCAATTAGCAGTTTGATGACTAGGCTTAGTGGGGATCTATATACCCAGTAGTGGGGCCTTGGCTGAGACATATGTGTGGTGATATGTGTAACTTTACGGTGATTGTACCACTGTAGTCGATGCAGCAATGGCAAGACATATATGAGGGTATGGGTGTCAGCCATGGGGGATGTTGCAGAGAAACTAGGTGGGTTGACCACTTTAGATTGTATAATAGGGTCATCTTCATTATGGAACCCTATGGCTGTTAGTGACAGGAGTATCAGTAGCAAGCTCCCCATTCTGAGGGGGGATATTGATTGTTGGCAATAGGGAGTAGCGAAGTTGCTGATTGGTTGGATCAGCAAGCTGGTGTGACTGTCTGTTGGTTTAGAGAAAAGTGCTGTGGGCGGGGAAGAGATTTCGGTGGGAAGATGCCTATAAGTTAACACACAGAAAAGGGGAAGGTGGTGGGCAAACATTTTGCACCTTTCCCGACTGCTCCCTCGCTGTTCCTTCCAACCTTGTGGTTCCCAAGTTCGGCTAGGTGCCGCCGACCGCCTGCTGGTGGAGCGAAGCCCCGGCGCTCAGCTGGTTGCTGTGGGCTGAAGGAAGCAGGCTGGAGAGAGACAGAGGAGGGTGCAGCAATTAATAAAAGCAGTAGCAAGTCTTTTTCTGAGCATCACTGACCAAATCTGCACTACAAAGGACTGTGGGGGGGGTCCTGTAGTGCCTCAGCGTCTGGCCCACCTTACATATTCAGACAAGGAGCTGCAATTACTTTAAAGAGCATTAAAACAGTGGTTTCCCCTTACAATACAATAGTGGATAACAGCACTTTTTTGATGATTTACACATATAAAACTAGAAGGAGAGTGGCGCCTCAGCATCTGGCCCACTGCTGCTAACAGAGTCCAGCAGAATTCAACAGAATCAACAGCAGTTGCCCTCTGTAGATGTCTCACCAGAGTGGAAGCAGCTCTTCTGGGAAACTTGCAGTAGAACACCAGGGGAAGAGTAAAAGACAAAAAGAAAAACAAATGTTCAAGTCCCACACAGATTTCAACAATGCAAACTGAGCCAGTGTAAGTCAATGGGGCAGGAGAGCCAATCAGCTGCTGTGCCTGGTGGAGTGCTCACTTACCAATTGGCTGCACCTTTTCCGACTGCTCCCTCGCTGTTCCTCCCGGCCTTGTGGTTCCCAAGTTCGGCTAGGTGCAGCCGACCGCCCGCTGGCGGAGCGAAGCCCCAGCGCTCAGCTGGTTGCTGTGGGCTGACAGAAGCAGGCTGGAGAGAGACAGAGGAGGGTGCAGCAATTAATAAAGGCAGTAGCAAGCCTTTTTCTGAGCATCACTGACCAAATCTCCACTACAAAGGACTGTGGAGGGGGGTCCTGTGGCGCCTCAGCGTCTGGCCCACCTTACATATTCAGACAAGGAGCTGCAATTACTTTAAAGAGCAGTAAAACAGTAGTTTCCCCTTACAATACAATAGTGGATAACAGCACTTTTTTTGATGATTTACACATATAAAACTAGAAGAAGAGTGGCGCCTCAGCGTCTGACCCACTGCTGCTAACAGAGTCCAGCAGAATTCAACAGAATCAACAGCAGTTGCCCTCTATAGATGTCTCACCAGAGTGGAAGCAGCTCTTCTGGGAAACTTGCAGTAGAACACCAGGGGAAGAGTAAAAGACAAAAAGAAAAACAAATTTTCAAGTCCCACACAGATTTCAGCAATGCAAACTGAGCCAGTGTAAGTCAATGGGGCAGGAGAGCCAATTGGCTGCTGTGCCTGGTGGAGCGCTCACTTACCGATTGGCTGCGCCTTTCCTGACTGCTCCCTCACTGTTCCTCCCGGCCTTGTGGTTCCCAAGTTTGGCTAGGTGCCGTCGACCGCCCGCTGGTGGAGCGAAGCCCCGGCACTCAGCTGGTTGCTGTTGGCTGAAGGAAGCAGGCGATTGGCTGCACCTTTCCCGACTGCTCCTTCGCTGTTCCTCCCGGCCTTGTGGTTCCCAAGTTTGGCTAGGTGCCGCCGACCGCCCGCTGGCGGAGCAAAGCCCCGGTGCTCAGCTGGGTGTTGTGGGCTGAAGGAAGCAGGCGATTGGCTGTGCCTTTCCTGACTGGTCCCTCACTGTTCCTCCCGGCCTTTTGGTTCCCAAGTTCGGCTAGGTGCCGCCGACCGCCCGCTGGCGGAGCGAAGTCCCAGCACTCAGCTGGTTGCTGTGGGCTAAAGGAAGCAGGTGATTGGCTGCACCTTTTCTGACTGCTCCCTCGCTGTTCCTCCCGGTCTTGTGGTTCCCAAAGTTCAGCTAGGTGCCGCCGACCGCCCACTGGCGGAGCGAAGCCCCGGCGCTCAGCTGGTTGCTGTGGGATCCTCACAGCTGGGAAAGGGTTGAAGGTGGTCCGCTATTGGAAAAAGGAGGGACACCCTATCTAAGGTAAGGTGATATAAGGTTTCTACTGGGGCACTAAGGAGACATATCTAAAGGTAATAAAGAGGAAGAGAACAGCAGGGAGGAATTTAAAGGAGGTAGTAAACAGGAAAGCAAGAGTAAAAGAGAAAGTCAGGAACACCCTGTGTTGGGTATAGTGACCAGGAAAGACTGCTAGAAGGCTTAAGAAGATAGAGCCAAACATAAGGACAGGGTGCAGGAAGAGCATATAGCCAGAAATGGGAGTGGTGCAGTGAGAGTGGAGCAGCAGTCTTCAGGGAGATATTCTGGAGACTGAGGTGTTGCCCCACATGTACACACTTCTCTGAGTTGATGGAGGAGGTCGCTAGACTCTGGGTCAACCAGATCAGGATGCAGATGTCCTTGACCCTCACTCAGGGGCCACCAAGTACACATCCACTGCCCCAGAGGAAGGCTAATGGAAGGAGGGAAGGCTAGACTATTTGCAGGCACCTCGCTGGTCTGATGGAGGAAGTTGTTAGTCTCCATACTGACCTGGCAAGGATGTGAAAAACCTGTTCCCCCACCCAGGGACCACCCAGGCCACTGCCACTACCTCAGAGGTTGCCAAGAAAGAGAAGTGGTTGGACCATGGTGGGTTCAGGGAGGGTGAGGGTGGTGGAACAGAGGCACATCCCTCCAGTTGTGCCTTTCCACAATTCATTCACCACTCTGGTGGAGCATGGTTCCTCTATGGAGGCACCTGCAGTGGAGACCAAGGAGGATGCTGGGAACCTCCACAATGGAGACCCACAAGATGGTGGCACAGGACCCCACAGGGGAAGAAAGCAAATCCTGGTGGGGGACTCAGTTGTTAGGGGGGTAGAACTGGGGAAGAGATGGGAAAGGGAGGAAAGGTGCCTGCTCAGTTCCATGGCATGGCAGGACAGGAAAGGAATCTTCAGGATTGTGGGAGCAGCTACAAGCGGGAGCAAGCTGGATGTCATTATCCACCTAGGGACAAATGACCTGGCTGAGAATGGGATCAGAGCAGTGTAACAGGAATTTGTGGAACTGGGGAGGGGTCTTAGAGAAGTAGCACACACAGTAACTTTCTCAGAAGTGCTACCCATCTATGTCATGGATGAAGCTGGGGTACTCTCCACCATGGGATTCAATGACTGGTTGAAAAACTGGTGCAGAGCTCAGGGATTTGGCTTCATTGGGGACTGGGGCTCCACCTGGAGGGATGCAGGCCTATACTGGTGCAATGGTCTGCATCTATCCAGGAGGGGAACCAGGATCCTAGGTGATAGGTTTAAATGCTTCATTGGCAAGCATTTAAACTAGCTGGGGGGGCACTGAAAAGGAGAAGGGAAATCCTAGCCCCCCCTCAAAATCAGGGTAGTTAGTGAGGTAAACACCAAGCTAGAGCAGTCTATAGGGAGAAGGGCAGGGGTAAATGGAGAAAAAGACAAAGGCAGTAAGGACAGGGATGGTGCAAAAAGACACAAAGCCATAAAAAAATGGATGGTAATGAGTACCAATACTCATAGTCTAGGTAAAAAGCTCCCTGAAATGGTGACCTTGATGGAAGAGGGATGCCTGGATATCGTGGCAGTCACAGAAACATGGTACACAGAGAACCATGACTGGGATGTCAACATACCAGGGTGCAAAATCTACAGGAGGGACAGGAAAGGAAGAAAAGGAGGAGGAGGAGGAGTAGCTCTCTACGTAAGGGAAGAGATCAAAGCAACAGAACTAAAGGATAAACAGGGAGGAGAGGAGGCACTGTGGGTCACCCTGGAGACTGGAGATGGCACCACAATCCGCACAGGGGTTGTATACAGACCCCCATCTCTGGGTGAGTATATGGACAAGGAAATAGAAGCATAGAAACATAGAAGTTGACAGCAGATAAGGACCACAAGGCCCATCCAGTCTGCCCATTTCTTTTTCTACCTTATGAATGTGCCATTGGCCTTTGCTCTGTCAATGGCCTATCTATTCATTCTGTATTGCTCCCTTATGCTTATCCCATGCCTGTTTGAAGCCCTGCACTGTATTCATATCCACCACTTCCTGAGGTAGGCCATTCCATGCATCCACCACCCTTTCTGTGAAAAATAACTTCCTCACATGACCCCTTAATTGGCCTCCCTGTAATCTCATGCTGTGTGCTCTTGTCCTGCTGTTTTTCTTATATTGAAACATGTTAGACCCTTTCACCTTGTTAATGCCCTTAAGGTGTTTGAATGTTTCGATTCTATCACCTCTCTCCCTCCTTTGCTCTAGGGTATACATAGTGAGCTCTATTAATCTGTCCTCATGTGTTTTCTGATGCAGTCCTTGCACCATGTTGGTTGCCTTTATTTGGACTGCCTCAGTTTGGTTAATGTCCTTGTGAAGGTGTGCCCTCCAGTACTGCATGCAGTACTCCAGATGGGGCCTAACCAGTGTCTTGAAAAGAGGGATTATTACCTCCCTCTTCTGACTTGTGATACCCCAACTAATACACCCCAACATCTCCCTAACCTTACCTACTGCTTTTGTGGTCTGCTTGGATGATTTCAGGTCATTGGTGATGATGACACCCAAGTGTCCTTCTTCCCTTGTGACTGCCAGCAACTCCCCATCCAGCCTATAGGTGGCTTCAGGGTTTCTCTTCCCTATGTGTTTGATCTTGCACTTCTTTGCATTAAACCCCAGTTGCCACTCTTCCAACCATTTTGCAAGTTTATCCAGCTGTCTTCTCATTCTGTCTTCCCCATCTGGATCATCTACTCTGTTGCAGATCTTGGTGTCATCTACAAACAGACAAACCTTACACTCCAGTCCATCTGCAATGTCCATGATGAAGATATTGAAGAGGACTGGCACCAGGACTGATCCCTGAGGCACCCACAAATGATAGAAGGCATCCTTAGGATGGCAGAGAAAGGGGAGTGTAGAGGTGGCAAAAAATTACCATTTGTAAATTATCCATTACAGATACTTAGAAAGGAGATGAACGGAGACGATGCTGATGGCGGAAGAATTTAATGATTATAATAATAATCATATCAAGAGATTACAAGTGATATATCCTTCATTCTTAATTCTTAATTCTTAATTCTTTATTCTTAATTCTTCATTCTTCAAACTAACAGTGTATAGTGGCTTGCTTATATAGTGGAAGACAGTACTATGGTTGTCTATGATTGGTCCAAGACAAGTACAAACATTAACTTAAAAGGCAATTCTCTTTTTAACTAATGTATGAGCTAATCTCTTGTCAGCATAAATGTATTGATAGTGTAAATTATACTACTATACAAGGATAATAATAATTGTCATTACCAGTTACTAAGGTCTTAGGAGGAAGAAATAGGTTTGCACTTAGGAATGTGCATACAAGCTTTTTAGCCTGTAGTCAGAAGGGTAACTTGAACACTATCCCTGTATTTCTGTCTTTGCAGACACTTAAAACACCTGTTTTCTATCACTCACATGATCAGTACAAATATCAAAAGACACTTTACTATTACAAGTTGTGGCTCAGTTAAACTTGTAACCTTGCGCGTTTTGATATGATTTAGCTTCATAGATCAATATTTGTCACACAAACACATTATGTTTTAGACCAAAATGAGGTTTAGGCTGAAATATTGGGACACACTTCTTTATCCCTTATTACAAGCCCCCCTTAGCCCAATATTGCCTAATTATTATTCGTGCAACAATGCAGCTCCTCAGAGCATGTACATCTCACTAGTACTTTATGAATAGTAAGTCTTAAGCACAGGCCTATAATTACTAAGAACACTAAGTCCACTGGCAACACAAGTAAAACTTTAAAAGACAGGACTCCTAAGGGTCCCCCTGCATAGCTATAAATTAAGTGCTCATTATCACTCTCACATTCATTTACAACTACTTGTGCCTTATGAATGTGTATCAAATGAGTATATTTTCGATTTAAAAATGACTGTACATTAAGAAACAGGAGAGGTATCACAGCTCCAAATGATGACACTTAACATGTCAATTAACATAGTGGCATAAAACTTTGACACACCAGTATCTGCACAACTATTGTTAACATTCAAATCCCAACCAGAGAAAATCAGACTTATATGTATTCTACTGTACTTCACATTATTCACAATCACTTGATCAAAAAGTGTTGATTAAATCCACTCTCTGGCCCTTTTGTCACATTTGGGCATTCAGTTGGTGTTACAGTTAAGTATATGGCATTTGAGACTACAAAACATAATGAGTTGCTTAAACTAGCATAGTTACAAACACTATTATTACCCCAAAAACAGTAGGACAGAGTTAACACATAAACATTATTGTCCTTTGGTGTGGTTCTGTTTATAACAAGAAACTCATTTGTCTATTTTTAGTCCATGTAGCTTTGCTGTGATCCAGTCTTGAGCTCTGAGGCACAGGTGCTAGACCAGCTGTTAAGTATGTCCACACACCAATTTAGAAAAGTCAGTGTTCATATTGCTGGCTGGCTGATTAGCAGACACACTGCACTGGTCAGGGGTGCATTAGATTGTGCATTGAGTAGCCACACACACACTGGCATGGCATTTGTGTTGTGGTAGTTGATTACACCCTGGCACACAGATTAACAGTCCATAAACAGTCCATAGTAAAGCAATAGGTTTGCATAAAGTATCAGCCATGTTTGGAATAAACAGCAGTGAAGAAATTGGATATCTTGCTTGAAGATCAATTGAAGAAGAATCTTCTTGCTGAAGTTAGAGGATTGCCCCTACCCCAGACTTTACTTCATAGTAAGTAGGAACAATAAGCTTGATTGTAGAGTTTAAACTGACTAGACCTTTTCAGTTGATTTAAAGTTGTACAAATAGATGTAATTTTGCTAAAACATTACACTTGCAGAGGTAATAATGACTTGATTTATGCAATAGAACTTATGTGGAACCAATTAGGAAACATAAGCATTTTTGCAATAGAACAATTTTAGTATTGAGCATAATGTATAAAATACATTTTAAGCACAAAACAAATATAGCTGGTAAATGGGCTAAAGAAAGCTGAAAAGACAATCAAAAGAATGAATATGTGGAAGTGCATACACAACTCCCACTCTAGCTTAACTAATTCTTGAGGCATATGTTTTGAAGAAGAATCAAAATACACATTTTTTGGTATTTACCCCTATGGGGAGATAGCAATGTACCTTGCAACCTTTGTGGACATTACACTGGAAGGAAGGAAGGGTAGCTTACCCCCTCCCCTCCCCCCGAGCTTCTACTGGCAGAAGAGAAAGCTCAATTACTGTAATACAAGATTATTTCCATACGATAAAAGAAGCCAAGCGTCCCTGGGTTTTCTTATCCTAAGCATAACAAAATGTCAGCTGAGTTTAAACAAAGAAATTTTGCTTACAGTTAAATGTTGATTGACTGTGTTGGCTGCAACACAAGAAGGTCAAAAGGTCACATAGTGTGCATGCAAGGGTCGCTCAAACCCAGTTATTTTTGTAGTGGCCTTGAACACTACTGATATTAAAAATATCTTAATGTTACATTGCACAGGAAATGAAAAAACTTTTTATGTAATTAACTTAAACATTTTTATCCAAGGACACTTGAATACCACATTTAAAAGTATGCCAACATCATTTTTCATGAAAATCTTTTGTCCTTCAGAAACGCTAGTGTTACTGATAACACTATTAATCATGCCAAACTGTGGTTTGTTTGGTTATGGTAGCAATCACAGAAGAAAAAGTGGCTAGTATTTGCTCTAGTCCACCCCACAGCATACTAAGAGTATTTAGAATCAAACTCTTTAACATTAGAAGAGGCAAGGTCTTTAGGCATTAAGTTAGTATGACTTGCCAATACCTGACTTTTTACTCCTACATTTTAACTGCTCCTATACAGGAGTTAGCACACTGTAAAGTGTTTTTTTTTTAGATTTTAAGACATTTACATCTTACAAACGTGCTACAGAAACTGTGTCATAGTTTATTTTACAATTAATAAAAGAGAATTATCCCTATCTAAAAAACAAAGGTCTCCCTGTACCTTTACAAACTATAACTTTAGTTATTAGTTTTTCTCTTGCAGGGATTTTGGCTCTTGACTTATTTGCATTTCTAAACTATCTATTTTTGACTGTAGCTGGATTATTACATCTTACTGTTCATGCAGCTTTCCTTTTTTTTTTTAAGTCTCATGTGTTAATGAATTACCACCTGGCTATATTATCACAGACTTTGTACAGTATTTGCTAGTTACTCTCTTTTTATTTTATTTTATTAAAACACTGCTGTGCCTGTTAATCATGGTTTGTATGCTCCCCCCCTTTAGGTGTTTCCCACAGAAACAACCTATCAATGTTTCCATACTCATAAAATACAATTGTGCCTGTTGATCATCAGGCATTGGTTTGTATGCTTCCCCTTTAGGTGTTTTTCTAGAAAATGACCTATTATTGTTTCCATACTTATTCTTCTTATCTTTTTATTACCTGCCTAGCCTTTACAGCCAGGTGCACCTGTGCACTGGTGCCCTGGTCTGTCTAGCTATGTCTTACAGCTCCCCTGTGAGGTCTGGCTTGCAAGTCCCAGCACCTTCACTTACCTACTCTGCCCCATGAGTTCCTACAGAGTTAAGCACTACTTTTATTTAAAAAATTGGAAAGCATACCTCACCTGATCAGCAAGTGGCTAAACTTGTCTGTGTGCACCTTTTTCTCTTGCTTTAAGCCATCAGCACCTTCTCTGAGCGTCGTCACCTTCTTATTAGGGCTTGCAGACTAACCAACCAGTAGTTAGGCAGCCTCCTCAGCATGCAGCACCAGCGATCCGAGTCTTTAAGGCACCAAATGTAACATGGACAAAAAAGTACAATTAAGTAAATTATCTATTACAGATACTTAAAAAGGAGACGAACGGAGACGGTACTGATGGTGGAAGAATTTAATGATTATAATAATAATCATAGCAAGAGATTACAAGTGGTACATCCTTCATTCTTAATTCTTAATTCTTAATTCTTCATTCTTCAAACTAACAGTGTATAGTGGCTTGCTTATATAGTGGAAGACAGTACTATGGTTGTCTATGATTGGTCCAAGACAAGTACAAACATTAACTTAAAAGGCAATTCTCTTTTTAGCTAATGTATGAGCTAATCTCTTGTCGGCATAAATGTATTGATAGTGTAAATTATACTACTATATAAGGATAATAATAATTGTCATTACCAGTTACTAAGGTCTTAGGAGGAAGAAATAGGTTTGCACTTAGGAATGCGCATACAAGCTTTTTAGCCTGTAGTCAGAAGGGTAACTTGAACACTATCCCTGTATTTCTGTCTTTGCAGACACTTAAAACACCTGTTTTCTATCACTCACATGATCAGTACAAATATCAAAAGACACTTTAATATTACAAGTTGTGGCTCAGTTAAACTTGTAACCTTGCAAGTTTTGATATGATTTAGCTTCATAGATCAATATTTGTCATACAAACACATTATGTTTTAGACCAAAATGAGGTTTAGGCTGAAATATTGGGACACACTTCTTTATCCCTTATTACAGGGAGATATTGCTGATGAGGGACCTGAATAAGCCAGATGTTAACTGGAGCACCTTTGCTACAGCTACCTCCAAGAATAGGGCCATTCTCGATGCCCTACAGGGGGCATACCTCAGGCAGCTAGTTTTGCAACCCACTCAGAAGAGAGCAATCTTAGACCTAGTACTCTCAAATAGGAATGGAGAGAGGATCTCTGATCTTGAAGTGGGTAGCCATCTGGGAACAACTGACCACCAAACAGTATGGTTCATGATAAACTTTGCTGTAGAGTCAAGCCATACAAAAGTGAAGGTACTGGACTTCAGTAGGGCTGATTTTGTCAAAATGGGAGAGTGCCTCAGAAAAGCACTAGCAAACAGGCAAGAAGGTGGGGTGGAACAACAATGGGGAAACATCAAAACTGCCATCACAGAGGCAACAATCCTCTGTGTGAAGCAAATAAACAAATCAAAATGAAAGAAAAAAACACTATGGTTCTCAAAAGAAGTGGTGGGGAAGGTTAAGGAGAAAAAGACAGCATTCAGGAAGTATAAGGAAACACAGAAGGAGCAGGACAAAGAACTGTACCAGTTAAAGCAGAAGGAAGTGGGGAAGGCAGTCAGAATAGCAAAAGCCCAAAACCAAGGAAAAGATAGCCAACTTAGTTAAGAAGGGCGATAAAACCTTTTATAAGTACAGTACATTAGGGAGCAAAGAAAGACTAAAGCAGAGATACTGAGGCTGAATAAAGAGGAAGGTGGTTGGGCAGAGAGCGACAGTGGAAAAGCAGGGATACTGAATGAATACTTCTGCTCAGTATTCATAATGGAAGAGTGGGGAAGATACCTAATCCAGTCAGTAGAAGCCCTCTGGATAGGGGAGTTGATGTTAGTCCATTCACAGAAGAAAGTGTTCTGAAAGAACTCTTAAAATTGAAAGTGGATAAAGCAATGGGGCCTGATGAGATTCACCCCAGAATTCTAAAAGAACTAAGGGAAGGACTAGTAACACCACTGACTACCCTTTTTAATAAATCATGGGAGGATGGTGTGGTGCCTGAGGACTGGAGGACGGCGGATGTGATTCCCCTTCACAAAAGTTGGAGCAAGACAGAGGCAGGAAACTACAGACCTGTCAGTTTGACCTCTATGGTAGGGACAATGATGGAATCACTTCTGAAGGGGAAGAACTGTTGAGTACCTTGAGGCCAGTGGGGCACAGGACCCAAGGCAGCATGGATTCACAGCAGGAAGGTCATGTCAGATAAATCTAATCAATTTCTTTGACTGGGTGACCAAAGTAGTAGACCAGGGAGGGGCTGTGGACATGGTCTACCTAGACTTTAGCAAGACATTTGACCCACACAAAAGATTAATTAACAAATTAGCTAGCCTGGGAGTGGGTCCCAGGGTGGTAGCCTGGGTAAAACACTGGCTGGACAACAGGACACAGAGGGTAATAGTAAATGGAGTCCACAGTGAAGAAAGGGGGGGGTTACTAGTGGGGTACCACAGGGTTCAGTACTGGGGCCGGTCCTTTTTAATGTCTTTATAAGTGACATTGCAGAGGGACTGGAAAGAAAAGTATGTGTCTTTGCAGATGACACAAAGATCTGCAACAGGGTTGATACGTAAGGTGGGGTGGAAAGGATGAAAAGGGACTTGGCAAGGTTGGAGGAATGGTCAAATGTATGGCAGCTTAGATTCAACGCAAAGAAGTGCAAAGTAATGCACCTGGGAAACAAAAACACAGGGGAAGAGTAAGAAGTGGGGTAAGATACTGACAACAACTCAAATGGAAAGGGACCTGGGGGTAGTCATATCAGATGACCTAAAGGTGGACCAGCAATGTGAGATGGCAGTAAGGAGGGCTGGAGATATATAGGGAGAGTCATCACCAGTAGAAAACAGGAAGTTGTTGGCCCTCTGTACAGACAGTTGGTAAGACCACATCTGTAGTGTTGTGTACAGTTCTGGAGACCCCATCTCCACAAAGACATAGACAGGGTGGAGGCTGTCCAGAGGAGGACAACCAAAATGGTGCAGGGTCTGCACCAGAAGACATATGAAGAAAGACTAAAGAAGCTTAAGATGTATAGCCTCGAGGAAAGGAGGGAGAGGGGGGACATGATAGAAACTTTCAAATACCTCAAGGGAATCAACAAAGTCTAAGAGGGTAGCATCTTTCAGAAAAAGATATGTGCAAGAACAAGGGGGCACAATTTGAAGATAGAGGGGGGCAGCTCAGAGGTAATGTGAGGAAGTATTTCCTCACAGAGAGGGTTGTAGATGCATGGAACAGCCTTCCTGAGGAGGTTGTAGAGTCAAAAACAGTGGGAGAATTCAAGAATGCATGGGACAGACATAAGGCAATTCTAGTGGGGTGCAGGAGGACATAGGCTGTTGGTTAACTAGGATCTGCAGCTTATCCGTTAGGTAGGGAAATGTTCAGACTATCTGGGCCAAGCAGTCCTTATCTGCCATCAGATTCTATGTTTCTATATTGGACGGTGGTGGGCTCCAGGAGGGTGAGAGTTTCAGGGCAGGGCCACATTTCTCTATATGTGCCACTATGCCACTCCTTTGCATTTTGGCTGGACAGGTTTGCCAGGAGGTGGCACCTATAGTAGTGGCAGGGGAGGATGTGAGCTACCCTGAAGGGGGGAGACCAAGGGGGTGGAAAAGAACCTCAGCAGAAGAAGAAAAAGCAGCTTCTAGCAGGGGAATCAATCATTAGGAGGATACATTAGGGAACAGGGACGAGGCTTCAGAGGGAGATAAGGTACCTATCAGGACTCATAGCTCAGAAGAATGGTCAACAGATCCTAAAGATCACTTGGGCAGCATGAGGAGAGACTGATAGATCTAAACACGTACACCCTGGAAGAGATCAGGGAGAGGGGAACATGATAAATACAATTTAATACCTCAAGGGGGTGAATAAGGTACGGGAAGGCAGCATTTTTCAGCAAAGTACATGTACAAGAACTAAGCGGCATGCAATGAAGCTGGAGGGAGGATGTTTAGGAGGGATGTAAGGAAGTATTTCTTCAGTGAGAGGGTAGTGCATGCCTGGAACAGTCTTTCAGCATGGATGGCGGGGCAAAAACAATTGTGGGATTCAAGCAAGCATGAGATAGGTATATTGGAAAACTGGTAATAAAGTTGAGGTGCGTAGAGAGGTGCCTGGAGACCAGGTAGTGTCTACAGTGACAGAACAGGCAGGGAAATTAGGCGCAGACTAGGTAGACCAAGCAGTCCTTTTCTGCCAACAAAGTCTATCTTTTCTGTTTCTATTTTAGACCCATTTCAGTTCATACTGTCCTTACAAAGGTTCTTGAAAAGTGCATTAACTCACAGCTGACTGAACATTGCAGCCTACATAATCTACTCCTTCCCATGGAATCTGGCTGCTGGGTGGGCCATTCTATTGTATCTGCATTGCCCATGGACACCAGTGATCTCCACATAGCTATGGATAATTGTGTCCTCACTTGAACCATATTCATTGACCTTCTCAAGGCTTTCTACTTGGTGGATCATACAGTGCTCCTTCTCATGCTCAAGACCTTTGTCTCAGCCAACAGCCATCAAATGGTTTCAAAACTTCCTGACTAATTGTACCCAGCTAATGTCAATATAAGGCATAACTACATGCCTTGCTTTGTTAAATCTTGGGATTTCTTAAGGCTCAATCCTGATCCTCTGCTGTTCTCCATTGTGTAATTACTTCCCGAAGCATGATGAGAATTGTTATCTACATATGTATGCAGGTGACACCATACTCTACAACGCAGCAACAATGTACTAGGCTAATTCAGTACTCTGATTTCAGCTCAATCTCCTCCTGGTTCATCAACAACCACCTGATCCTTAACACAACCAAAACAAAGTCTATGATGTTTGGATCCTGAAACTTGTCAACTCATTCAGCTGATCCACTTGCAATCACATCAGATAGTAACCACACTGAGGAAGTTAGCATACTTAAACATCTAGGAATCTGACTTGATATATCAGTTACATACAGTAGGCATCTTGATCACATCGTGTCAACTGTAGGGCCCCTTCTCAACAATCTCTACAGGTCTAATGCTGCCTCAGTGCCATCATAAGGAAGCAGGTAGACTCCCACTTCTTGTTCCCTTTCATTGACTATAGACAGGAAAGTTTTGTGGTGAAAGCACTGTACCATCTCAATTGTCCATCTCTGGACCATCTCAAGCCTGTTAATGTCTTTTCAAAGCTTATAAGGGCACCACCACCTCCCATTTTCTGCTGTTGGTACCTCTACCTTTGCAGCCCAGCATGCCACTGCCCTTCCCTGCTGCCTTAGTACTCTGATTTTACTTTTTCAGGTCATCTGAAACAATACCCCCAGGTCCCTTTCTTCCTTGGAGACTGCCAGTAACTCCTTCCGCCATCCTGTAGCTCTCCCCAGGGTTTCTATACTCCAGGTGAATAATTTTGCACTTCCTTGAATTAAACCTCAATTGCCACTCTTCAGACCATTCTTTGAATAAACAGTAGCCTGAGATAACAGCAACCACGACTGAGCACTTACAACTCAGTCACGAAGCCTGTGCAGTGTAGTGTGATGGTGGGTTGCTAAGCTGGACATGTGGTGTGATGAGCTGGTGGCAGGCTGGGGTTGGGAGTGTGCCATGTTCTGTTCTGGGTGCTCATGTTTTCTGCGCTGGGTCATTTTTTAAAAAGTTTTGCACCCCCCAACATGCACCCCCCTGGAGTTCAGAATCCTTTAGTGTGGGGGTGAAGTGTGTGAAGTGTGTGGGGCACAGCCCACACATAAATGAGAAAAACCTGAGACCCAGACACCATTTTGCTGTTTGCTGTGAGTGTACATCGCCAAAATGTATTTTCTGTGATGTACGCTCACCCAAATGATGATCACTATTCCGTGATCACTGTTATCACATGGAACCAATTAAACCTCAGTTGCCACTCCTCAGACCATGAGACTGTGTTTGTTCTTTTTTATTATACCACTACAGTAGTGATCCTTTGTTGTTCCAACAGTTGTAGGTATTTGAGGAATGGGGGAGCGGAGAGGCTGGATTGGTGTAGTGGGGTCCAGGAGATGCCCTGGGGTGAAATCGGTCTCAGAATGCAGTCCGCCATGCCTGATACCCATGCCCAAGGGCTCCACATTTAGTGGGCTGGAGGCTCGGCCTACTTTGGTGTCCCATCCAACTTGAGTGGTGTTATGCAATGCTAGGTCCATTAAAAACAACACAGCTATTATTGCTGCTCTTGTTGGATCATCGGACCTGGCTTGTATTACTGAGACCTGGCTGGATGGAAATTCTGGCCCCATTTTGGAGTCTGCTATTCCAGCCAGATTCTTGGTGGTACGCCACCCGAGGTTGGATCACTGGGGAGGGGGTGTAGCAATCTGTTTTAGAAGGAAATTGGGTGTTGTAGCTGTGCCATTTGGAGAGATCCAATCCTTTGAGTGTACTGAAATTGCAGGTGTGGGGTGCAGGATTCTTCTTATCTACTTTACACCCGGGGGTGAGAAGCAATTTCTGCAGGAAGTCACAGATTTCATTGTTGACGTGGTGTTGGAATCCCCCAGATTGATTGTTCTGGGTGATTTCAATGCCTGGATTGATGATGAACTCTCACAATTTGGTCAGGACTTCCTCCGACTTATGAATTTGTTGGGCCTCACCAAGGTGGTTACCTCTATGACACATAACTGTGGTCACTCATTGGACCTTGTCTTCCTACTGGGTATGGAGTTCTCTCATATGGTGATGGAACCAGTGGGGTGGTCTGACCATCATACTATAAGATTCAATTTCCGAACTCCACCTAATAGACCTTCCCCTGTGGACATGGTCCAGTACCGTTCTTTGAGGGATTTAACCCCAGATGGTCTGATGATGGTGGTGCTGGATCTGTTGGGATTTCCAAATGCAAGAGTGGGTCCAGACAATCTGATATTAGCCTATAATAGGGCTGTGATGGAGTCTCTGGATTCCATTGCTCCTGTCCATGTTCATACCCTCACCCTTCGCCCTCAGTCCCCTTGGTTTGATGGGACTTTGAGGGAGCTGCAGCAAATGGGACGAAGGTTGGAGCATTGTTATCAAAAATTGGGCCTTGATGCCAACAAACTTAGACTGATGGATCATTATCAGGAATATCAATCAGCTATCTCTCATAAGAAGGCAGAGTTCCTGTCCAGGGAGATAGCCTCAGTGCAGAATCCAACAGCTCATCTCTTCTGAGCAGTTGGCAGACTGTGCAATCCAGTCTGTCTGCAGTTGGAGAGCATTTTCACAGGAAAAGTGTGATAAGTTTGCTCGATTCTTTACTGATAAGGTGGCTGATATCAGGTCTGAGATTCAGCTATCTAACTCCAATTGGGGCAAAGGTGGTCGGTGGGTGGTTACAGCTCCCTGGTTTGAATGGTTTGACTTCAACTGGTTGGAGATTATGGATGTCATGCAGATTGTCCAGAGTGTGCAGTCGACTTGCTGTGGTTTGGACCTGGGCCCAACCCACCTCCTTGTAGGGAGTGTTGAAGTCATTGGCCAGGTCTTAGCAGAGATCATCCGGTGTTCACTTGAGACAGGTGAGTTTCTGGACTCCTTGATGGAGGCGATAGTGCCCCCCCCAGTGAATTCTTCTCTTGACCAGGATTGTCCTGCCAACTACAGGCCAGTCTCTAATCTCCCCTTTGTGGGGAAGATTATTGAGAAGGCAGTGGCACTGCAGCTGGAGAATCACCTTACCATCCATGATATCTTTGATTCTCTCCAGTCAGGATTTCGGAAGAGGCATAGCACGGAGACTGCCCTTGTTCAGGTGCTCAATAATCTCCTGATAGTGAGGGATCAGAAGAGCTGTTCCATCTTGGTTCTTCTTGATCTCTCTGCAGCATTTAACACTGTAGATCATGTGGTGCTCCTGGAGCACCTGCGGGTGATTTGTGGCCTTTCTGGTACAGTTCTCAGATGGTTCCATTCTTTTCTCATCGGCAGATCTCAGAGAATAGTGTCTGGGATTTATATTTCTGACTCATTCTCTCTGCTGTGTGGAGTCCTGCAGGGCTCTGTGCTGTCACCTATGTTGTTTGTGATGTACATGCTGTTGTTGGGGGACATGGTAAGGTGGTATGGGTTGGGTTTTCATTATTATGCAGATGACACCCAACTCTACCTGTCTTTTGTGCCTGAGCAGGATAGTGTGGTCTCAGTGGTTAACAGCTGCCTCACTGAGATCCAGGACTGGATGAATGCCAACCGGTTGAGGTTGAACCCAGACAAGACTAAGTTTCTAGTAGTGGATCTGGGTCATTGGGTAGAGGGGTTGGTAGCAGGTTCTCCCTCTTGGCTTTGGCTTGGTGGTAGCCAGCTGTTGACCTCTGAACAGGTGCAGAATCTGGGCATTATTCTTGATGATGGGCTGACACTTCATTCTCAGGTGTCAGCCGTCATCAAGTCCTGTTTTTATCATCTGAGGAATATCACCCAGATTAAGCATCTTGTTCCACCTGGCAACCTTCCTACTCTGATCCACGCTTTTGTGACATTCCACCTTGACTACTGTAGCTCCCTCTACCTAGGTTACCTGGGGCTGACATTTGTCACCTGCAGATGCTGCAGAATGCGGCAGCCAGGCTGTTGATGAGACTGCCTCATTCAGATCATTTCACACCTGTGCTTCGTCATCTGCACTGGCTGCCAGTTCAGTGGTGGGTCACCTTTAATGTCGGTTGGTTGACCTTTAAGGCCCTACACAAACAGGGGCCAAGTTACCTGCAAGAGTTCCTGTGTCCCTACTGCCCCCACCGAATACTTTGCTCCACCAGTGAGGGATTGCTAGAGGTTCCCAGGGTTCAGTTGAAGACCTCTGGGGACTAAGCCTTTTCATTTGTGGCCCCTAACCTGTAGAACACGCTACTTCATCAGTTACTTGAGTGCCTGACAGTGGAGAGCTTTAAAATTGCTCTAAAAACTCATCTGTTTGAGCTTGCTTTTCCAGACTAGTGACTTTGCTGAAGGATGGCTAGATGCATTGTATTGTATTGTTTTTTAATATGTATTTTAATATATTTATTAAGCTTTTATTGTTACGCACTATTATCAATGTGAATATCATTCGATAAATAAAATTTGATTGATCGATTGATTGATTGATTGATTGATTTGTTCCTCCTAGTTACACATCTGAAAAGTTTTTACTATTGGATTTAACTTCAAGTGCTAGCTGGTTTTCTGCAGCTTGTTTGGCCCCTGAATTTAACCCTTTGAGAACTGAATATGTGTGAACGTATATAGATTCTGGACGTATATATACGTCCACAGTCTTCTAAAGTTTAAGTCTTCTCTATCTCAGATTATCTATATAATGCCTCTTTTCACTTGTATGGATCCGCAGCTGGTCGTCAACAAAAATGTTGTCGAATGACCAGACAGCGAAACTGGCAAGTCTACTGCTTTTCGCGGTCAGCTGCCAGTTCCAAAGCAATCAAAGTGTTTTCTATTGGGGGCTTCAACCTCCGAACCCCCAATGTGGGGGAATGCGCCCCCCCATACCCCCCAACTAAGGATTATCAACTCTGATTTGGAGATGATTTGAGGGGTTCAAGACCCCCAACAGACAGTGCCAGGTTCCAGCGTAGAAACTACAGTGAATAGCTCTGTAGCCACCATAATGTTGTTCACTGCACCGGTGTTGCTGTCGGGGGGGTATACACACTTGTATAATATCATTTGCAATTCTTGGTTGTGTCTTATTTCTCCTTTATCATGTCACATACCTCCAGTACCAAACACAATTGCCCATGTACTAATATATTTTCCCTTCTGTGTCTACATTCTTGTTCTAAATTATTCATGTGATGATCTGATTGCGTCCTGCAGATCTAATGAAAGATTTTCAAATGTGATGACACAGCCACAACTCCAGTTCTTTAGTTGAGACTGCATCCTCTGAAATGTGCCAACATATTATTTCCTATTTTAAGACATTTTGACATATTTGAGACAGTTTACCTCATTAAGGCTTCTATCAAAACAGTGGCACATGCAACAGTTTTTGTCACATACTAAATGGCATTATTTTTGTCACAATTTTGCATAACTAAGCCAAATGTTAGTCAAACATTCATGTGGTCTAGCAAAAAAGTTTTCATTTGTCACAACTGAATGAAATTATACTAAAAACATGCAACAAATCTATGAACATTCTGCCCCTATGATTTATGTAATATTGGGTTGTTGTTATTTATTCAGCCCCTAAGATTTGTATAAGATCCATTTTCTGTCATTTTAAGTGTTCTATTCTGTCACACCCACAACAAAAGCAACATTATGTCAACATTATTTATGGCTGCCTTAGTTCACACTCATGGACACTGCAATAGCTTTAAATACATGTTTAGCTAACATAGCTATCATAATACATACAGAACCAATGAAAAAGCAAAATCATGTATACCCCAATAATACAAAGACTCGTGGGATGTATATGCAAATCTTCATAAAAATTAAGACTGGTTCTGCTTTAAGCAGGAGTGCATGGTGCCAAATGACTATTCACACAATGTGTAAAGGCTGAGAATAAAAGACAAATATACCTGCTTAATCATTCTTAGGACTTATCAGTGTGCCTCATCTGTATCTCAACCAAGAGGAAAATGACCAAGCTGTTCTGTGGTTTTATAGGTTTGAGTCAAGGTGGGCCCAAAATTGGAAAGCAAGCTGAAAAGACAAAGAAAATCAGCACAAAAGCACTGAAGCAAGGGGTTACACAGAAAGGGCATTTACAATGAGCCAGGGTTTAGACCAAACCCAACAAGAGAACTAGTGGTAGGTTATTGTGAATTACAGGGTTATAATTCCATCAAGGTGTTCTGGTGACCTCATAAACCACAAGAACAAATCTTGTGTGATTGTTAATGCCTCTAGAACTATGAGATGGAACATCAAGCTTTGTAATTTACAGTTGGACTGTTGTTTATTTTAAATAATATGTAAGCAAACATATTTTATAGGGTTTAACATTATCACAGATGAATGAAAATATTTCTTTGTCTTGTATAATGTGACTCATGCAAGTATTGTTTGCATCAAAATGTCATAGAGTAAGTAAAACAATTAAGACAGTTTGAGTGATGTTAACATTCTAAAAAGCTGCAAATTACAGTTCTGACATCCTAGCTACAAATTATGGGTTTTCTGATGTCACAGCTGTGAATTATGGCAACCAGTGGGGTTCCATGTTGCTCTGTTTCCTCCAAAGGGCAAAAATACGACATAGGAAGAGAATCAGTCAGTGTGACTCATGTCACAGTTCCACAAAAGAAAGTGACTGCTCTACTCCAGAAGTCTATAAACAAAGTTCTTTATTTTCATCAGTTTGTTGAACCGGCTCAGTGACACAGGGCTGTTGTACACTTAATTAGATCCTCTTGCGTTCAATGTCTCTCCCCACAGTCCAGTCTGATGATTTTATAAAAAGATTTCATTGTTTTTGTCTGGTTTCCTTCAGCCAATGAGATGGCTGTCTAAACAAGCATTCGTCAATGACTAACGTTTGAGTACATATTGAGGTTCTTTAATCTGTCATGATATGTACTGTTTTGCAAGCCATGTACCATCTTTGTTGCCTTTCTATGACCTGGCTCCACCCTGTCAATGTCCATGCACAGTTGTGACCTCCAGAACTGCACACAGTACTGTAGGATAGGGCTCACTAGTGCATTATGCAATGGCATCACCATCTCACACCTTGTCCTAGTGATACTTTGCCTATGTGCCCAAGCATGCCACTGGGCATCCTTGCAACATTTGTGCACTGTTTTGACACCTTAAGGTCATCAGAACTGATAACTCCTGTGTCCTTTTCTTCCTTGGTGATTGTCAGCACCTCACCGCCATCCAGTAACTCTCCCCAGGTTTCATTCTTCCCAGTTGCATTATTTGCTATTCTTTGCATTGAACCTCATTTGGCACTCCTCAGACCATTTTTCAAGGCTCTTCATGTGTCTGCTCATTCTCTCCAGCCCTTCTGGAGTATTCACTCTTTTACAGATGTTGGTGTTGTCTGCAAACAGGCAGACATACCTTTCCTTCTAACCTTTCTGCAATGTCTGTAATGAAGACATTGAATAGGACTGGTCCTAGGACTGATCCCTGAGGTACCATGCAGGTTATCACCCTGTCCCCAGATTGGATCCACACCTTTTGCCTCCTGTCCATCAGCCAGTTTCTAACCCAGTGTTTTAGCTTGTGCCCTGTGGCCAGACTACCCATCATGTTATATCAGCCTTCTATGTTGGTTGGCATCAAAAGATTTCCTGAAATCAAGGTAAGTGACATCCACTGCCCCCCCCCCCATTTACTTCCTTACTGAGGTATTAGTGTTTCCAACCATAATGCCGACCCCCACTCCCACCCTGCAAAGACTGACAGGCACTGGGGGTATGCCTTTAGGTTGTCTGCTGTAATGCTCATGACATTCCATCTCACTGCACCCTGCAGACACCAACAGGTGTCATAGTGTGCCTTGGGGTCTTTGGCCCTTATACTCACCCCATTCCATAAGGAAATAACAGGAGATGGGTGCACTATAGGAAAATGGGGTGAATGTTAGGCCGAAGACTCCAAGGCATACCTCAATGCCTCTCACTGGCTGCAGAGTGGGGGTAGAATTGAGTGAGAATTACAGCCAATGACCCCAAGTCACACCCTCAACACATTTCAGTCTCTACAGAGTTGGGCAGTGGGGTGTTACAGTTGGAAACCCTAATGCCCTAGGTGTTTGTTGGTATTTTCACTCCAGACTTTCAACATAGGCTTTTTTGGACCCTAGCTCATGAACAGTGGCACTATCATTTTGTTACTCAATCCTGAAAGGTGATTTTGTGCTGTGACTGCACCATTCGGCACCACAGGTACGAAAATATATTTTGGGCAGAATGTGAAAAATGACAGCTGTACTGTTCCTGAGGAGGTGTGAAAACATGCCAATGTTAAAAATCTGGAGTGAAAATATGAAAAATTGACAAAGTTATAAGTACGCATAGAAACTATGCAATGCACTGCTGTAATGCAATCATTTTTTGGAATTTTTTTACCAAATTTTCAACATGGGCCTTTTGGGGCCCCACCTCATGAATAGTTGTACTACCATTTCAGTACTCCATCCCAAAAGTTGATTTCGCACTGTAACCATGCCACTCTGCACCACAGGTGTGAAAACATGTTTTGGGCAGGAGGTGAAAAATGACAGCTATACTGTTCATAAGGAGGTTTGATATAATGGCAATGCTGAAAATCTGGAGTGGAAATATTAGAAAATTGGTGGAGTTATGACCGTGCATAGAAACTGTGCAATGCAAGCTCATGACACAGTCATTTTGTGGAATTTTTTTAAACTTAAGTTGAACCCCCTTCCCCCCATTGAGTCCCATTATATGGCTTACCATGATTTCTCAGTTTGTTGGTCATCTTTGAAGAGTGCAGATGTGTTCCTGGTCCAGAGAAGATGACAGTGCCAGATTTCAGGAAGTAAGGATGGGGTGAGGGGCAGGTGGTTTATGCAGAGGGTGGGTGGGTGGGGATGGGGCAGGGGACCCATGGAGATGATGATAGACCATTTCTTTTTTACAGGGGGACAAAAAGACATTGGGGGACAGTTTTCTTTATTTTACAGGGCAATAAAAAATGATATAGGCACACTGGGGTGACCTCTCAGTGTGCCACAATAGTGGGTGTGGGGAGGGCATGCCAAAATGGGGATTGGGCACTCCGATGTTGGCACTGAATGGGTTTGTGGGGAGAAGGGGCACATCTGAAACTGGGAGTGCGCGTCCCTGTGTCGGAAACATATTTCAATATTTTGGCACACTGGGATGGGCTCCCAGTGTGCCACATTAATTGGGGGTAGAGAAACATGCCAACTTGGGATTGGGCACCCTGATGTTGACAAAATATGTATTCGGGCTTGAGGGGGCAGGGGAGACATCTGACACTTGGAGTGGGCATCCCAGTGTCAGGAACATTAAAAAAAATATATTTTGGCACACTGGGGTGAGCTCCCAGTGTGCCACATTAATATGGAGGGGGTACATGCCGATATGGGAATCGGGCACCACAATGTCAGCTGTAAGGAAAAGCTGCACAGTGGTTAATGTTGGGGGGCAGAAGCCAGCACCAGGAGAGGCTGGACAGCGGCCACAGTTGAAGCTTAGGAGGGGTTCAGAGGAGTGGTGACAGAGACAAAGAATACAGGAACAACTGCAACCATGTGCATTAGTATGCACTTTAATGAGCATGGCAGGAGTTTGGGCTACAAATGAAGTACTCCCATTGGAGTGGTTCATTAGTTTCAAGTCTGTGGCACAGCACGGCAGCAGCGCTGAACTGCTGTCATGACCTGAGTGCCTGCTGATTGGTGTACACTGCCACAGCTCTTGCAGATGCTGCTATAACTGGCATGGCAGTGACACAACTCTCATTTCCCATTACTGTGTCAAACCGTTTAGTATGCATGCTCATCAAATGCAATAAAATTATCTGACTAGACTGTCAGCAATGAGTCTCTGTACAGAGGACTAAACTACATTTAGACCAATACAGAAAGATAACCACCTTACCACCAAAACAGAAGTGACAAACAACCATAAACATTGGTCCTGGTCACTGAGATGGTGGGACAAACTGCTGAAAATAGAGAACTTTGTTAACTGACTCTTGGAGTAGAAAAGTTACTTTCCCTTGTGGTACAACAGTGAATTCTGATAAAAAAGTACATTTTAATAATTTATTATTTATTACCCAATTTTATAACAAAAAAATTCTCACTCCAAATATGCAGGAATGTAGTAGGAAATGTGTAGAGAAGTAGAGAATGTCATCTTAGATGTTAAAACTCTTCAATAGACATTTATGAATGAAATATACTGAGGGGTCCCAAAAGGATGTCACACATGTATGTACAGTAGCTTGCCATTGCCAGTCTGTACCAGATAACATGTAAAAGCCTGTTTAGAAGGTGATTTCTGATCTGTTATATCCTTGCCAGCCTGCCCCCACAAAGGATTTCTGTACCCATGATGCCTTATTATGGATTTGAGGCTTTTGAGTCTAGTGGATGGGTTTTGTAATAATACACTGAAACCAAACAAATGGGCCATTCTCTGATAAAGCTTTGCCACTAGTGTCACACTGAGGTCAAAACAAGGTAAAGCAAATTACAGGTTCAAAGTATAGGTTTGTAGTTCTCGTCATATGTGTTGATTATGGGTTACGATAGCAATAACACCATTTTCTGTGTTTTAGATATCTGATGCTGTAGTCCACCTGCCAGTTCTGTGTCAGATGTATTACATGTCCATGCACTGTCTCCATCTCCCCTATAATACTACTTTCAGTGATTCTACATTATTCATCTAAAAACAGTATCTATCATTTGATTTATCATTGTTTTTAGACACTGTCTTTTTTAATTACAAAGGCCCAGATATTCAAAAGGGTTGTGCCATGCACAACCCACTGATGCGCCCCGGTGCAATATTTAAAGGGGAAAAGTCGCCACACAAATCCCAATGCGCGGGGCATCAGTAATGTATGCAGGCACAGGTAGGGGGGGCGTGGCCCATGCATAAACTGCACAGCCCGATATTCAACCCGGGCCATGCAGAGTTATGCAGGTGCAACCCCTACCTGCGCCTGCACAAAGTTAAGCCAAAAAAAAAGGAACAAGTTGAGGGCCACCCACAGGTGAGCTGCCGCATTGCAGGGTGCAACACAGCAGCTGCCACCTGTGGGTGGCCATTGGCTGTTCCCGCCGCACCTGGCGGAGCCCCCCCATGCCCCAATCATGGGCATAACAGTACCCCCAAGTAGCCCGATCGCAGGCATCAGACCCCCCCCCAAGTCTAATATCCCTGGTGGTCCAGTGGACTATGAGTAGCCCGATCGCAGGCATAACAGTGTTCCACCCCGAGTAGCCCGATCACGGGCAGACCTTCATCCAACCTTCCTCCCCCTGAGTAGCCCGATCACGGGCATAACTACATCCAACCCCCCTTGAGTAGCCCTATCGTGGGCATAACTTAACCCGCCCCTACCCATTAGCCCGATCACGGGCATCAGATTCTCCCAAAGCCCAATATCTCTGGTGGTCCAGTGGACTGGGCAGACCCGATCACGGGCGGCATTCCTCCACCCTCCCAAGATGAAATCCCTGGTGATCTGGTGGACTTCCACCCACCTGCTCACAGAACCCCTGCACCCGCTCCCCATCAGCCCGGTGGCGGCAGCACCACCTACCTGCCGCCTGCTGACTGCAGCTTGGTATGGCTGCCGCCCATTGGTTCAGAGCATGAGCCAATGGGCATGCAGCCCATACCTGAATCGATCCAGATATGTGAAAAGAATTTTTCATTCACATATCTGGACTGATAATACAACATGTAAACTACACAGCCATTGGCTCATGCTCTGAACCAATGGGCGTGCAGCCATACCGAGCTGTCAGTCGGCGGGTGGCGGGGCGGCAGCCGGGTGGGGTGCTGCCGCTCACCGGCTGACGGGGGAGTGGGGTGGTGAGGCTCCGTGGGCAGGTGGGGTGGGGGGTCCACTAGATCACCAGGGATTTCATACTTGGGGGGGTGAGGAATGTCACCCACAATCGGGCTCTGTTCAATCCACTGGACCACCAGGGATATTGGGCTTTGGGGGGGATACTGATGCCTTGATCGGGCTAATGGGGAGTGGGTTAAGTTATGCCCGTGATGGGCTACTTGGGGAGGGGTTGGATGAAGGTCTGCCCGTGATCGGGCTACTCGGGGAGGGGTTGGATGAAGGTCTGCCCGCGATCGGGTTACCCGGGGAGGGGTTGGATGAAGGTCTGCCAGCGATCGGGCTACTCGGGGGGAGGGTTGGATGAAGGTATGCCCGCGGTCAGCTACTCGAGGGCACTGTTATGCCTGCGATCGGGCTACTCGGTCCACTGGACCACCAGGGATTGGAGACATCCCTTACGGGGACGTCCAGCGATTGGGCTGCAGGGGGCGTTGGTCCCGAGGTCTGCTGCCTGGCAGGGGCCAGGTGCAAGTCATCGGGGATCGGCACACCTGCATGCTAATGGCATGCAAATGGGGCCATAATCAGATGCAAATGGCCCCCCGTGCACCTTGCATAAATTATGGCCCCATTTGCATGTCACCCTTTGAATATCGCAGGTGCTGTGCATGGCGCAATGGAACTTGCACCACCAAATCTCAGTGCTCCACTCTGACCACTTGAGCTGGCGCAGTTCCACTATGTCATGCACAGTGGGGGTGGTCAGGGGGCGATATTCAAAGCAGTTGCGCCATTGCACAACTCCATTGAATATCACCCTGACTACACCCCTGTGCAACTATTTTGAGTGGCGCACAGGCTTTCGCCGCAAACTGGCACAGTTTGAATATCTGGGCCAATGTGTTTATATTGAGTACTGCATTTTTTAAATCAAAATTACTCTACTGCTAAATAGTGCAAACATAAAGAAACTAGAAGGTAATTAGTTTATTTCTGTGTTGTAGTTTATTAAAGCACTGTTTTTTTTAATTATGTCATACATAATTTTAAATGCAAAAATGATTTAGGTGCGTGATATCAGAGTCCAGATTCACAAAACTTTGTCCTGGTGCAAACCTGGTTTGCATAGTGCAAATCAAGTTTTGTGCCAAGGTGGTATTCACAAAAGTCAAGTTTGTGTGCAGAAACTGGGTTTGTGCCTGGACAATGTTTTGAGAGGGTCGCAATGCAAATAAAGGGAAGGGGACCTGTATATCAGCGCTGTCCCATTCACAAAGCATTTGCTCCATGCAAGGGCCTTTCCTGGGTCCCCTTGCATGGAGTAAACACCACCGACTGAGACCTTTCTTTAATGTCCTGCAACCCTAGTGGTTGACAGAGGTACTATGGTGTCCCCTCCTCACTGATCGCTGGACTAGTATACCTACAAACATTCTCTGGTGGTCTAGTGGTTCCCCCTCACCGATCACCAGCCTGATATGACTAAAGCCAGTTCCTGGTGATCTAGTGCCCTCCCCACTAGTCAGCAATCTCTGCCTGATAACAAACATAAAACAATGTCCCTGGTATCCAGTGGCCCCCCTCCACATGTCACTGATCACCACCCTATATCACACATATGAGATGTCCTTGGTAGCCAGTGGTCCCCCTACACAAAGCCCTGCCCAAAACGGAGATAAAAATCTCTGGTGGCTAGTGGTCCCTCCTCCCACCCTATCATCTACCTGACATGGACATCACATTCCCTGGTGTCCAGTGTAACCCCTCCATCCTGATCCCCCATATTGTCATTAGAAACATTTCCCCAGTGGTCTAGTGAACTCCCTCATCCTGATCCTCACTACATGCATGTACAGTACATCTATTCCATGGAGGTCTAGTGCACCCCCCTCCTTGGCAGGTAGTGTCCCATTACCCCGCTCCCCCATCTCAAACCTGAGCCAGCAACTACCACAGGCCTCTTCTTCTCCATCACTGCTGGCACCGAATGAGCTGTCAGTGAGCCTACCAGGTCCCTTTGTCATATTCTCTACAGCGTACAACAAAACTGCGCAACAGTAACAGCGCAATAGGGAAGAGTAAGAGTGCAAAACCAGGAAAGGCAGTATGGACAGTAGTGCACCTTCTCACTCTCCCAGGCAGAGGATAAGACATCTGCTGGGACAGGGGTCTGCCGAGCAGCTGCCATGGCTTGACAGGATGAGCCACTGGCAGCAAGGGAGGCAGAGAGTGCGTTTGGGACCTGGTTTCAATTCCTGGTCCCAGATGCATGGATTTTTAAATTTTTTGTACTTTGTGCTATTTTACTGTTAATCACCCCCGAATTCGATATTTTAGTTGGGGGGGCAGAGCCCTCCGCAAAAAAAAGACTAAAAGACTTATGCTACTGGCAATATATTGTGCTGTATTGGCAGCCTGGTATATTGCTGCGGCATAATGTCCTGCGACATTATGATCCCATGCTGTGAGTGAATGCATCCTGTATACTGTGTATGCTCATGGAATGACAGCTCACTCTGAGCTGTCAATCAATGTCAATAAGTGTGTATTGTAAAAAGTACATGCTCATTGACAGCTGAGTCAGTGACCAACCATGGTGGAGAGAGGAGGGCTGTGCTGGTCACTGGCTCAGGTTTGGGATGGGGGAGTGGGGTGGTGGGACACTACCTGCTGAGTGGGGTGCACTAGACCACCAAGGCATAGATGTACATGCACGTACTGGGGATCAGGGATAGGGAGAGAGGTTCACTCAACAAACAGGGAAATGTTTCTAATGACAATATGGGGGATCAGGATAGAGGGGTTACATTGGACACCAGGGAATATGATGTCCATGTTGGGTAGGTAATCAGGTGGGTGGAGGGACCACTAGCCACCTGAAAGCTACTGAGAAGAGGTCAATCAAATCAAATCAAGTTTATTTAAAAAGACATCCAATCCCGCAGGCTATGGGCGCCGCACACAGCTATACAATATTTCATATCATATACATTATAAAATAAAATATAAAACATATAAAATTAAAGATGTCTAAGTGACACAATTGGCTGAGCATAGGATAATTACTGATACCCACCATGATTGTGTGTGTGTGTGTGTGTGTGTGTGTGTGTGGGGAGTCCTGTAAAGTTAATTTAATTACATTTTGTTGCGGTAACCACAAGGATTTATAGGGTTGCTCTAGTCATAGTAGATTTGGGCATTAGTTAAGCCTTTAATAAGGTAACTCATGGGATGATGTTACACAGAATTGACAAGCAGGAAGTGGGATGGGGACCATTAGTAGGAATTAGAAATTAGTAGAGTAATGGGTAGCGGTGTGTGGAGTTTTCAAATTCTGGCAGAACTAAATTTAGAGGAATTTTCAAACTTCTGCCAAAATTCTGCCTAATTTTGTCAGAAGTGGAATGGTGGAATTCTGTGGCAGAAAAATGCAGAAAAGGGGTTACTGCTACATTTCTGTGGAATTCTATTTTGTGTATCTCAATATGTTCCATGAAAATGGTCGTGGAAAGATTTTTTGTTGAACAATGCTGTAGCACAGAATATAATTCTGCAGATCACAGCAGACGGAATTCTGCAGAAAGACCACTGAAATTCCAGTGGAAATTATACCAGCAGAATGGTCATTCAATGTTAATTCTGCTTGTGGAATTCTACATTCTGCATAGTACTAGTAATGGGTGGTAGAGAGTCAAGGGGGGAGCAATCAGTGGAGTAATATGGCAGGGGTCAGTTCTAGAAATGCTTTTGTTCAACTTGGTTATTAACTCATTCTATCCAGGGTGGCCATTTTATATCAGGAGACTCAACGGATGGTTCAGACTTCATACAGAGCTAATGGGTACAATGAGTCAATGATATAGAATTGTGAACTAGCAGACATTTAGTTAAGTTTGCAGATGATTCAAAGCTAGAAATTATTGCAGCACCTAGACAATTTGGGATGATGGACACACAGATGGCTGTTGCAGACCAGTGCTATGAAGTGCTAAATAATGCACTTGTGGCAAAAAAAACCATAAAAAAATGGCTTACAAATTGAAGCATACTATACTGGACATGGCAGAGCAGGAGAGGGATTCGGAGCTTAGTATAGAATCATCCTTAAAAATGTTCTAACAGTGCTCAGCAGGATAATGATGGGTTCCATTGAAAGTAGAATAACAAGCATTTGTCAATGCCGAATGTTTGCTTGCTGGCATTGGCAGTGGTAGTGTAGAAGTTACAGAGCTGCGTAATAGGAATGGCAGTGAAGTATTGAACTGAAGCCAACCCCACCACCACCCTGCAGAGAGTGACAGGCATTGGGGTGTGCGTTTGGGTTGTCAGGCATAACGGCCACGCCATTTCACCACACCCCACCCTGCAGAGACTGACAAGTGTCACGGTGTTCCTTGTGGTCTTTGACCCTTATCGCACCCCATTTCATTAGGAAATATGGTGAGATGGGTGCGATATAGGAGAATGGGGTGAAGTTTGGGGCAGAAGAGTCCAAGGCATACCTTGATGCCTCTCAGTGACTGCAGGGTGTGGAATGGTATGAGCATTACAGGCAAGAATCCCAAGTCACACCCCTGATTCCTATCATTCTCTATAGGGTTGGGCGTTATAGTTGAAAACCCTAATACCTCAGGCATTCGTTGGTATTTTCCTCCAAATTTTCAACATGTTTGTTTTGTGACCCCACCTCATGAACAGGGGATTATCAGTTTTATTGGCAGAAGCTGCTTATGCACAGTGACTACGGCATTTAGCCCCACAGGTGCAAAATATTCGAACAGGATGTAAAAATGACAGCTGTACTCTTTCATGGGGAGGTGTAAAAATGGCTATGTTGCAAATGTGTAGTAAAATATTTAAAAAATGGTGAAGTCACCAGCGTACATAGAAACTGTGCAAAGCACAACCATAATATAATTAGGTTGGGGATTTCTTACAGCAGATTGTCAACTCAGGCATTTTGGTGCCTCCGATCATGAACAGAGTCACTGTGATTTTCTTTATCTGTGCCGAACAATGATTTCCCACAGCGACCACCCATCTCTGCACTGAAAGAGTGAAAACACACTTCAGCCATGTTGTGAAAAATGGCAGCTGTACTGTTCATAAGGAAGTGTGGAAAAATGTCACTGGTAAAAATCTGGACTGAAAATATTACAAAGTCATGAACTAACGAGGGTGCATGGAAACTGCGCAATGCTCACTCGTAACACAGTCATTTTATGGACTTTTGTCACCAAATTTTCTACATAGCCATTTTAAGACCTCTGCTCATGAACAGTGTAACTGTAATTTTCTTAATCTGTCCTAAACATTGCATTCACACACCAACAGCACCATTGTGTGCTACATGTGCAAAAACACATTTTGGGCGACATATGAAAAATTGCAGCTGTACTGTTCATAAGGAAGTTTAATAAAATGGACATGTTGAAAATCTGGAGTGAAAATATTACATTTGCAAACTTATGAGCATGCATAAGAACTGTGCAACACATGCTTGTAAAAGTCATTTTTAGGAATTTTTTCACCAAATTTTCAACATAGCCATTTTAAGACCTCTGCTCATGAACAGAGTCACTGTGATTTTCTTAATTTGTCCTGTACATTGATTTCGCACACCGACTGTGCCATTGTGCGCTACATGGGCGGAAACATGTTTTGGTTGAGATGTGAAAAATGACAGCTGTACTACTCATAAGAAGGTGTGGTACAATGGCAATGTTGAAAATCTGGAGTGAAAATATTAAAAATTTGCGAACTAACGAGCCTGCGTAGGAACTGTACAATGCACATTCGTAAAACAGTCATTTTTTAGAATTTTTTCACCAAATTTTCAACATAGCCATTTTAACACCTTACCTCATGAACAGTGTCACTGTGATTTTCTTAATTTGTCCCATACATTGATCTCGCACACCAACTGCGCCATTGTGCACTACATAGGCGGAAACATATTTTGGGTGAGATGTGAAAAATGGCAGCTGTACTACTCATAAGAAGGTGTGGTGAAATGGAAATGTTGAAAATCTGGAGTGAAAATATTGAAAATTCATGACCTTATGAGCATGCGTAGGAACTGCGCAATGCACGCTCGTAAAACAGTCATTTTTAGGACTTTTTTCACCAAATTTTCAACATAGCCATTTTAAGATGTCTGCTCATGAACAGTGTCACTGTGATTTTCTTAATTTGTCCCGTACATTGATTTCGCACACCAACTGCGCCATTGTGTGCTACATGGGTGAAAACACATTTTGGGTAAGATATGAAAAATGACAGCTATACTACTCATAAGAAGGTGTGGTAAAGTGGCAATGTTGAAAATCTGGAGTGAAAATATTGAAAATTTGCGAACTTACGAGCCTGTGTAGGAACTGCACGACGCACGCTCATAAAACAGTCATTTTGGGGAATTTTGCACCAAATTTTCAACATGGGATTTTTGAGACCTCTTCTCATGAATGATGTCACTGTCATGGCATTATTCAGGCCCGAAGGATGACTCGCAGTCACCGCGCAGTCACTGCACGAAATCACCTTCGCCCAAATAACACCTCATGACAGTGACATCAATCATGAGAAGGGTCCCAAACCCCATGTTGAAAATTGTGCGAAAATTCAAAAATGCCTGAGATATGCAATAAAGTTGAACCCCCCCACCCCCATCTAGCCCATTATACAGCTTACCGGCATTTCCTCAGTTCACAGTCGGCTTTGAAGAGTGCAGACGTGTTCCCGGTCCACCGAAGAGCGTCGCGCCAGAGTCCAGAGGTAAGTATGGGGTGAGGGGAGGTGTGGGGAGGCTGGGTGCGCAGTGGGTGGATGCGAGTTGTGGGAGGGGGCCGGGGAGACTCGCGGTGGGACTATTTTTTCTTTACAGGTTGAAAAAAATTAAAAATAGACGACGCGGGATGTTTGCCATGCTGAGGTGGGCTCCCAGCATGGCACAAGGACATGGGGGGCCGTTCAGCCGACGGGGGATTGGGCACCCCCGTCGGCCTAAGGAATACATTGCCACGCTGGGGTGGGCTCCCAGCATGGCACTCACTACTCGGGGAGGGAAGGACAGTGCAGCCGATGGGGGATTGAGCACCCCCATTGGCTATATGATTAGTTGCCATGCAGTAGACTCGCAGTGGGACTGTTTTTTCTTTACAGGTTGAAAAAAAATTAAAAAAAGACAACGCGGGACGTTTGCAATGCTGAGGTGGGCTCCCAGCATGGCACAAGGACATGGGGGGCCGTTCAGCCGACGGGGGATTGGGCACCCCCGTCGGCCTAAGGAATACATTGCCATGCTGGGGTGGGCTCCCAGCGTGACACTCACTACTCAGGGAGGGAGGACAGTGCAGCCGACGGGGATTATATGTCATGGGTGCACACTGAGTGGTGGGGAGCCGCACATGCAGCAGGATATCTTATCACTGCTCACCTAGCGTAGCTCCCTTTCAACTGTATGCCACTGCATTTTGGAGCGTGTCATAGACTAGATTACAGTAGTTGATACTTATAGATATCTGGGGGTACAGATTGATTGTGGTTTACAATATTCAGAACATGTTAGTACACAAGTGAGAAAGGTAACTCAAAAATTAGGGGTATTAAGAAGAGTAGCAGGGAGCCTGACAAAGAAGGTAAGGGAGAAAGTGGTTGGGCAGCTATTAATCCCAGTTTTAGAATATGGGTCTATACTATATATGCATTCTGGCATTACAGTATTAAATAAAGTAAATCAGGTTTATTATAAAATGAGTAAATTTATAACAAGAAGTAGGCACGGTGTGCATCATTGTGATCTATATAAAAAATTAAATTGGTTAGACCCAAAACAGAGAAGGGTCTATATTTGGTATAAACAGTGTTATCAAATTTTGAAAGATGAACCTAGACATTGTTTGGTTGACCACATTACTTTTAAAGATGATAGGATATTAACTATGCAGACAAGATCCTTTGGTAAAGAAATCCCATGACTAGATCTCAGAATAGGTATGGAACAGAAATGCTCAAGAATACAGTAGCTTATTATTGGAATAAATTGCCCCATAGATTGAAGGTAATTACAAATTCATCCGTATTTAATAAAAAATTAAGGGCATACTTGCAATTATCATGTACCTGTTTTAAGTAAAATATTTAAATGTATTGTGAAGTGATGTTTTGTATAATTGTATGTTATTTATTACCAGGACTTTGTTGAAAACGGGACTGATGTCCCAACAAATGTGTTTCCTGTATAAAATTAAAAATTTTACAAACAAACAAACATAGACAGCTCCAAAATGCATTGGCTTACAGGGGCCATGCCTGCCTGCACACTGACTGAATTGGACTAGGAGGTGACACACCTCCGAAATCTCCGATGATGGCACTATGTTTCTTGCACATGCGTGCAAGTAAACATAAAAAGCAGAGAAAAGGAAGTGATACTGCCATTATACAGGATACTGGTTAGACCCTATTTGGAGTATTGTTTGCTGTTCTTGGCATTGCATCACAGAAAGGGTTTAAATGAGTTTAGAAAGTTACAACAATGAGTTACAAAGATGAGTAGAGCTAGAAAACATGCCATATGAGGAACAGCTAGAGTAACTGGCTGTTCTGCGTGGAAGCAAGGAAACTGATGGGAGATACAGAATGACTGAGATATTCAAAAATCATGAAAAGGTATACGAAATACAGATCAGAGAAGAAGAGATAAGTGCAGAGAGTGTTTAGAGTTTTAAAACTATTCTTGATAGCTACAGTGTTTGAAGGAGAAAGGTGTTTCAGGTTATTTCTGTTAAGATTCTGTAAGTGCTGCCTTAAAGGACCCCTAAATAACATTTTTGCTAACAAACTATTCAAAAATCCAGCTTCATAAGGGGCTAAAGGAAAGGCTGCTGTTCACATTTGTGCTGACGGTACATTTATGTGAATAACAATAAAAAGATTTGTAGCATCTGAAAAAGTAAGCATCCGTGTTTCAATTTAAAAAAAAAACCTGCTCTGCCTGTTCCCTAAAATGGCTGCCAAATGTGTGAAGTGATGATATCATTGGAGCTAGAAGCGGAGCGATATATGGCTTTCTATAGTGCTAATTAGTTATGATTTCCCCTTTGTTCATAATTGTTTCACCAAAATAATCAAAACCATAACTTAACATGTGGATTATTTTGGTCAATAGACATGTAAGGCTATGATTTTGTTCATTTTGTTTACTGTAATGTGCAAAAATTGTGTTATAATCCAACCGACTTTCTCTTTGTCAAACTGCAGTATAATACCACTCTTTAACTACCTAGTGGTCTAATGGTTATGTGATGTCCTGAAGGTTGTAGTGAAGCTCTGGTCTGGTCCAGTGCCAGTGATCATGCTTTGTTGGTAATCCAGAAAAATGTTTCTCTTATAGTCTGCTTTTTCCTTATGACCCCCCTCCACCCCCCCCACAACTTGCCCACTAGCCATCAAATAGCCCACCATTCACACTCTATCATTAGTACTTCCTGGGGCCACATATGAGCTTCCCAGTCACACAAAGAGAATATTACACCTTTCTGATTGTAATCTTGTGCCTCAGGCAGTAGCGCACACCTATACCAATATGCTTCATTGACTGGTACTGTTAAGTGATAACTCCCAAATCACTCTCCAGTCCTCTCTCATCAGTGTTTCACTTCTGCTATCACAATAAACATGGGGCAGATCACCAACCTTTTGCACAATGAAGGAAGTACATACAGTCCCGCATTTTATTTTTCTGCCTCATAGATCAGTAACTATGTCTTCCAGGAGAGCCAATCAATAAGTTCCAGAACACACCAGAAAAAGTGCTATTCATACCCTCACAAGGGCTTGACTTACTATGGATAACAACATTAATATGCAGGGGAGATGTACTAATGTCTTGACCAAATCCTCCTGATCTCCAGCATTGGTCTACCCCCTTACTTGTGATCAGCAGAATCTGGCAGGACAGTTCTCAGCAATCCTCATACAGACCTTGTCCACATACTCCTCCACAGTGCTTGCTGTCTGTCTCACCCAGTGTTGGGTAAGTTAATTTTTCTATTACTTTCTATTACATTTGGAAACTTGTTCCAGGAAGTTCTGTGCAGTCACTAGTAAAGATGAATAAGTACTAGAAAAAGTAATACACCTTACAATTATAGTTACTTATTTCTTTTTAGACAAAAACAATACAAAAATAATAAATAACTATAAAATATTACATTTTTTGAAAGTAATAGATTACTTACTAGTTACTTTCAAATAAATGTAGTCAGTTACAGTTACGTATTTCTTTTGTATAAAAAGACATAAGTAATTGTAATTGTAAGGTGTATTACATTTTCTAGTACTTCTCCATCCTTGTTAGTGACTGCACAGAGCATTCTGGAACAAGTTTCCAAAAGTAATAAAAAGTAATAGGAAAAGTAACTTACCCAACACTGAGCTCACCATTCTTCTGAATCTTTAATGTGGTGTACACAGTCTCCTCAATACTGCCTCAACAAACCTCGACCCCCCCTCCCGAACATAATCTCCCTACATTGAATCCAGGTATGCATTCATGCACCATAGTACCACTCTGAGTATGTGTCATTACTGCTTGCTGTCATCCATGATCAGGTAGTGATCATGGTGCTGGTAACCCTACATCTCAGATCTCCAAATGATCTGCTCACCTTCCCTCCAGTCATCCCCCATACCTGAATATAGCTGTACCCTACAGGAATGGCCTCCTCAGTATCTATCTGGTATTCATTCTTCACTCCTGCTCCCCACATCATAAAAATTTTGAGCTCACCACCCTTCCACATCATGAATGCTGCTAGTACAGTTCCAGATCTTTTTTTTTACATATCAAAAATAAACATAATCTTTCTGGTAAGCTAGGCTGATAGCAGCAGGACACAAGGGAGACACGGGTTTTCTTAGCTTTATAAGATCTAGGCTACCTCTGATTAGGCAACATTAAATGACATATATAGGCTACCTTTGATTAGTCAACATTAAATGATGGTGCAATCATCATTATGCACATCATTTAATAGTCCCTAACCATAGGTACACTAGACCGTATAAGAGTGGGAAAGCACATTTTTCCCCTTCTGACCTACTACTATCAGCCTGACTTGCTGGAGAGATCCTGTTTATTACTGAGATGACAGAAATCCCGTGAGACTGTACTAACTGTATTCGTGATGTGGAAGGGTGGTGCACTCACCAGTTTTTGATGTAGGGAGAAAGAGCGATGAACAATTGCCAGAGAGAACTGAGGAGACTATTTCTGCAAGGTACAGCTATATTTAGGGTAGGGGAAGAAAGGAGGAGGGAAAGCTGAAAACATCATTGTGAGATCTGACCATGGATAACAGCAGGCAGCAACAGAAAATACTTGGAGTGGCAGGGCAGCACCTAAATTGTTGCCTGGATTCAGTGTAGGGTGATTACCCTTGAGGGATCTGTTGAGGTTTGTTGTGACAGTATCGAGGGGACTGTGTATACAGTATTCAAGTTTCGGAAGAATGGTGAGCCAGCCAACTCACACTGTGAAGAAGGGCACAGAAAAGGACTGGATGAGGACTGCTGAGGACTGTCCTGTGGGGTTCTGCAGATCATAGATAAGGGAGTAGACTGATGCTGGAGGTTGGGTGGATTCACTCAAGGGATTAGTATGTCTCCCCTACCTAATAATGCTGTTATCCATAGCATGTCCAGCCCTTATGAGGATATGAACAGCTGTTTTCCCAGTGTGTCTCAGTGCTTCTTTCTTGGCTGCCCAGGAAGACCTGGTTGTTGGTTAATGAGGTGGGGAAAAATCAAAACAGGGGGACTATACATACTGCCTTCATTGTGCATAAGGGTAGAGATCTATCTAGTGTTTATTATGGGCGTAGAAGTGAAACACTAAAGAAAGAAGACTGGAGAGTGACTGGAGACTGACTTGGGAGGCATCATTTAACAGTGCCAGTCAATGAAGCATATCAGTATAGATGTACACTACTTTATGAGCTACAAGATTATGATCTGAAGTGTGATAATTCTCTGTGGTACTGGGAAGCTAATATGTGACCCTAGGCAGTAATAAGGACAGAGTGGACTGTGGACTTTTTGATGGCTGTTAAGTTAGCTGCGTGGGGGGAGGGGGGTCATAAGGAAAAATAAGACTGCAAGAGAAGCACATTTTTTTGATTACAAAGAAAGCATGAACTTTGGCATTGGATCAGACCACAACTTTGCCTCCCTTATGTTACTTTCGGCACTCTCCTGCCCTGTCATTCTCTGCTCACCTCCCAATGCGTTCTCTGTGGACAACTTTAACTTTTCCAACTTAATCGCTTCCTATTCACCACCTCCTATTCTCCCTACTGCACTAATTAGCAAGCGCCGGCTCCTGCTAACCAGGTCCCGCCCAGTCAGGATAAAATTCTCCCCCCAATCTACTAAATGGATTCGCTCAGGAGACCACCTTGGACTTGCATCCTCTACCTAACATGAGCTGGGACATCGAGGCTAATCCTGTCCACACAGGCACCCAACCCAGGACTACTCTCCCTGCTAATACCTCCCTAAATCCAATGGTCTCACCCTGGCACATATCAATACTAGAAGCCTCCTAGCCAACCTTGCCGATCTTCAGGTTTGGATGAACATGAACTGCCCGGACATATTAGCCATCACTGAGACTTGGCTAAAACCCACTGTTACAGACTCACAGTGCTCCTTTCCGGGTACAGTATGCTCCGAGCTGATCGCTTGGGACTAAAAAGGCGGGGCTAGCGCCTACTTCAAATCACACCTTAACGTCCACACTCATACAGGACCCCTTCTGCCAAATTGCTAAGTACTCCACACCTTCTTCTACTTGGAGGAGTAAAGAAACTCCATATCTTCTGTATATATGTCCCTCCCAAACTCCAATCTGGGTCTCTTAGAACTCATGGACAACCTACTATCTGGTACAGGCAAAAACAACATTATCTGCCTTGGTGATTTCAACCAAGACTGGTCAGAGAATAACTCAGCCCACCTATCATCTATCACTAGTAAGGCCAACCTCTCTCAGCTCATTCAGGAACCCACGAGAGTCTCCCCGGGGGGGTGCCTGCGCCACCCTTTTCGATTGGATCCTCACAAACAGGATGGATTATGTGAGCACATCAGGTGTTCTCCCAGACACCATAAGTGACCACTATCCTACTTACTGTATCTGGGACACCGCCACCCCCTCATTTCCTTCTAAAGTCATTTCCTTCCTGACGTATCTCACCTAAGGGTGGACGATTTCAAACGACCTTGGCTCTGTTGACTGGACCCTATATACTTAACTGATGACGTAAACCAGGCCACTGACTATTTCAACTCCGTCCTTCTCTCTTTGCAAAACCTTCACATCCCCACCTCTACTCTAAGGGTGGCAGGGAAGGCGACCAAGTGGCTCAAGCGCCCCCTTCTTCAAATGCTGAAACATAGGGACAAACTTTGGGCTGCGTGGAAGAGCTCTAGTCTGCAATCTGACTTTGAAGCATACAGGTCTTCTCGGAACAACTGCAAAAAACACATTCACCTGGCTAAAAGCACCTACTTCAGGAACCTTCTAAAGTCCTCTGGAGACAACCCTAAAACATACTGGGCACAAATCAAGGAAATCCTTGGCAATAATAAGCCTCAGACTCCTACTGACATGAATATACAGGGCACTCACTGTAACAACCCGCTTACTATTGCCAGTTCTTTCAATTCCCTCTTCTCCTCACTTCTGGCCAATGCCTCTGATGCGACCCAAGACGAAAGGCATGCTCCCTCAACTTCAAGCCCTACTCATCCCTTCTTTGCGCTTTCTCCAACCACGTACCATGAAGTACGTAAACTTCTGAATTCCATACCAGCCCGTGGGGGCCCAGGCCCTGAAGGCATCCATCCGGGCATTCTCAGGCAGTTTGCTCCTTGGCTTGCCAAGCCGGTCACCAGACTTTTTAACCTATCTATCAGGACCTCTTCTGTCCCATTGGCCTGGAAAATGTCCAGAACCATCCCTATTCATAAGAAGGGTGATGTCAAACAAATGACCAACTACCGTCCCATCTCTCTCCTGCCTACTCTTAGCAAAGTTCTTGAGAAACTTGTTCATCGTCAACTCTCAGACCACCTCGGCAAGTTCAATCTCTTACCCACTGCCAGCATGGATTTAGGCTGACACAGCACTACCACGGCTCTAACCCAACTTACCAGTGATATAAAAACAACATGGATATCGGTCTACTCACCGCGCCTTCTTTATTGACCTGTCCAAAGTTTTCGACATGGTTCACCACCAACTCTTGCTGTCTAAGCTCCAAGCCATGGTGCCTCTGACCCCACCCTTTCTTGGTTCCAAAGCTACCTTAACAATCGCTCCCAAGCCGTTGCCTTTCTCAAGGCTATATCCTCCCCAGACTGATCACCCGTGGCGCCCTCAAGGATCCATCCTTGGTCCTCTACTCTTCTCTTTACCTAAACAACATTCCCCACTCCTCCTGTCAAAGTCGATTCTCATGTACGCCTGATGACCTGGTTCTCTACTCGGCTCCAACCTCGATCGCAAACATCAACCTCCTCACCTCAAACGACTTTCAGGTCCTTCAGCAATGGCTTCGAAACCACCAACATCTGAACCTGACAAAACGCTGAGCCATGCTGTTCGCTCTACAAAAAAAATTCCCCCCATGGCCCCAAAGCTTCTGGTTCAGTGCCAGGATGGCTCTTCGGTCACTAACATGTCCTCCTTCAAATACCTGGGGGTCACTCTTGATCCCTCCCTTGACTTTGCAACACATATCAACACAGTCTGTCGTGCTGTTAATGCGAAAATTGGTGGGGCCTATCAGGTGTGACACTCCCTCACCCCTTCTGCTAGACTATCCGTAGCAAGGGGGGTGCTTCTCCATGCTCAATATGGTCTTCCTCTTCTACACTCCTAATCTCCAGCATACTCAGGAGATGGGACACTTCTTATAAACATCTGCAGATTTGCCTTATCCGCCCCATGCCTCACTCATCACTGCCGCCTTTACTCTAGGTTAAACTGGCTGCCACCAAGGCTCGAGGGCTTTCTCTCTGGGTTGCTTTATAGACTCCCAAACTCAACCCTCTAGACCGGACTCCCTGGCTCTCCTGCTTACCCCCGCATCTCAGATTCGCTCACTTAGATCCTCCTCCTCCTCACCCCTTCTAACATGTAGACCTTGTGCCACAAAAATGGGCAAACAGGCTTTCTCGTACATCGCTCCTCGGTTCTGGAACTCTCTCCCCCTTCAGGTCAAAACTGCCTCTTCCCACCGGGTTTTCAAAAACTCATTGTTCTCTCACCTCATCACACTTGCTCACTGCCGTTGCTCATAACATAGCCACTGACCACCGGCCAGCTGCCCAGACCCCCTTCTGTTGTTGCAACATTAAAGCTTTATTATGAGTATCCTGGAGTACTAAATTGTTGTCCTGCCACTATGTATACTGGTTATATTTTGCCTGCAACCTTTTGTTCACTTTAATGTCATTACGTCATGATGTACTATAACTTGTGGCACCTTTGTCTTGTACTTCACTTGATTGTACCTGAAAGGTTATATTTCTGCTTGAATTCAATCTTTTTCCTTATTGTTAACATGTCTTTATGTATCACTGTAATTTGTGGCTCCTATGTCTTGTACTGTCCCGGGTCGTGCTTGAAAATAGGCAGGATTGTTTGCCTAACGCACTTACCTGGTTACCAAAAGCTAATAAATAAATAAACCATCAGGACAACACCTAACCACTAGACCACCAGGAATTTGAAGAGGTGTACTTTACTACGGTTTGCCAAAGAAAAAGTCGGTTGGATTATAACATAGTTTCAGCATGTTAAAGTAAATAAAATAAATAGCAAATGTATAAATCAAAATAATCCACGTTAAGTCATGGTTTTCATCATTTTGGTGAAACAATTCTAAACAAAGGGGGAAAACAGAACTAGTTAGCACTACAGAGAGCCATGTAGCTCTCTGCCTCTGACTCCAATGATGTCATCACTTCACACATTTGGTGGCCATTTTAGGGAATGGACAGAGCCGCTTTTTTTTGAATTGGAAGGCTGAAGACCTGAAGCTTACTTTTCCAGATGCTCCACAACTGCATTCATGTTATTCAGAGAAATGCAATGTTAGCATTAATGCAAACAGTAGCCTTTCCTTCATCTCTCTATGAAGCCAGATTTTTAAATTGTTTCTTTTTAAAACTAGGTTGTTTAGGTGTTATTTAACCAAAGTCTGCCCACTTTTATCACAACAGTAAAATAAGGCTTTGGAGGGCTTGGATCAGAATAGTTGGGGGTACATTGTGGTGACATGTTTGAATTGGAGTATTTATTACGGACTGAAAGATATTATTTAAGACTAGTCATTGTAGCCCATATTTAGGGGCCATATTAAAAGAACTGTCTTGTCCTGTAGTTGGGGAAGGGGTGATAATTGTCTGACCTGGGACTCAGCTAGTTAATAATTGGAGATGGGACTCAGACATATTTCTGATTGCAGGTTGGTTGTGGCTTGTTATATAAAACAAACTCCTCTAGGTGCTGCTTTAAGAAGAGTCTGTCTGCATTTGTCACAGGAGTGAAATAAAATTGTTGGATTTTTTGGGTCAACATAGGTCAGGGGTACTATATGTTGTGGTGAAACTTGTTTGAGTTGGCATGTTTATTACTGACTGAAGGGTAGATTTGAGAACAGCTACAGTAGCTCACATTCAGGGGCCATAATTGTCTGGTCTGCAGCCTCAGCTAGTTGTTAATTGGACGTGAGACTGAATTGCACTTTTGATTTGCACTCCAGCAGGAAGGAGGGTGTTCTCCTTAAAAAGATCACATCCGCTTCAGCTGTGTGTTGGATGAAATAAAGCAGTGTAAAACTGAACCTGCTTTTTTGGTGTAGATTTTCAGCTTTATCCAGGTTCTTTAGGTTGTGGATAGCGGTCAGAGTCAGAACACAACCAGCAGCAGGAGGGAGCACCTGATCCATAAGGACCAATTGCCAGCTAGCAGGAAATGACAGGGGAACTATAAAAGAAACCTCACCTAACATGTCTCATTTACGTTTGTGTCCCAGAGCATGACTGAAATGGAAAAGGAGTGGAACAGGATTGGTGTCTTAGGCATCTGCAGGCATTAGCCGGCATACAGGGAACTCTGCCAGTCTACTGAGGTAACAGAAAGTAACTGTTTGTATGATACTGCCTGTATAAAAGATCATGGACAGAAGGTAAGGGAGTAACAGAAAAGGGAAACCAGTTCATACAAGCAGATACTACTTGTTGTGTAGGAAGGAAGGAAACACCATATTGAGAGTAGGCATACAAAGGGGTAAAGGGAAGTTAAAAGGGGCAAACTAAAAGCATATATACTGTCAGAATAGAGATAACACCATATCTACTTTTGGTAAAGGTTAAAAGAGAATAAAAGGAGCAACAAGGGAAAACATGAAACATCCTATCTAGGGTCAAGTAACAAAGGGGTTACGCAAAGAAAAAAGGGAAAAATTAGGAACACCCTATCTAAGGTAAAGGTACACATTATTCCAGTTAACAAAGTGAGTGTAGAACCAAAAATGTTGGGAGTGGTGTAGTCCAGTGGTTGTGGAGAGGCAGTTTTCAGAGAGACCTGGAGACTGAAATGCTGCCCCATCTGCATGCATCTCTCTGAGCTGAGGGAGGAGGTCACTAGACTCTGGGCCAAGTTGGCTTAAATTCAGTGGACCTTTTCCCACACCCATGGGATGCTGAATCTACCACCATTGCCACAGAGGATACCAAGGAAGAGGGTTGCATGGACTGTGGTGGGATCTGGGAGGGTGGAGTGGCAGGTTGAGGGCACAATCCTCAACCGGTACCACTAAGGAACTCATTCACTGCTCTGGTAGGATGGAACTACCAGGAGGAGGCACCCATGGTTGTGGCCAGTAAGGATGTGGGGGTCCTCTCTACAGAAGGCCCCAACGTGGGAAGGAGAGGACCCCACAGAGGAGGAAACAATTTCTGCAGGAGGACTGGAGAGCTCAATCATTATAGATTTGGGAACAGGAAGGGGAGGAAAGAGATCAGTGAGGCACCAGCCTGCTGCCTCAGCTAAAATGAAAGAAATGGAAAGTGGATCCTAAGGATCACTAGGGTGGTGGTGCAGGATGGGGCTCACTGAATGTCATTGTCCACCTAAGTAACAAATGACCTGGCTAGTGACAGGGCTGGGATTGTGTAGGGGGGTTTAGGAAGCTGGGGAGGAATTTTAGGCAGGTAGCATGCTCAGTGGCTTTTGCTGAGGTGCTGCTTCTCTATGGTAGGGGGCATGATAGGGATCTCTGCACCAGGAGCTTTGACTCATGTTTGAAGGTATGGTGTTGAGAAGAGGGGTTCAGCTAACTTGGAGGCTGGGGAACAAACTGGAGGGCGATGGCCTGCATCCATTTGGGAAGAGAACTGCTGTCCTCAGAGATGGTTTAACGGTTTCTTTGATGAACATTTAAACTAGCTAAGGGGCAGTGGCAGAAGCATAAAGTACCTCCTCCACAGACTAAAGCAGAGTGAAGGGAGGACTCGAGGGGAGGTAAGGTTCTTCAGGGTGCAAAATAAAGAACAAAGCAGTATGGTTGAAATAAAAGGGAATGAGAACATAAGCTGTAAAAAGAGAGTGGATAAGGAGGCAGGGCAAAAAGGAAACTAGCATCTTAACAGGCAGAATGGTAACAAAATGTGAAAAGCCACATGTGCAAATGCAAGAAGTCTAGGAAACAAACTTCAGGACTTAGAGGCCATTATGGCAGAGGCAGATCTGGATATCATGGTCATTGCAGAGTCATGGTGCACATACTGGGCTATAATCTGTTCAGGAGAGACAGGGTGGGTGGGAAGGAAGGGGAGGAGATGGTGTATGCAAGGGAGGGTATCAAGGCATTGGAGACACAGGGAATCCATGGGGGAATGAAGGGGTTGTTGGTGCTGTGGGTCACTCTGGAGACAGGAGACAGAGTCACTGTTCACACTAGCATGAGTTACAGACCTCCAACACTGAGAGAGAATTTATATAAGGCACTGGTGGAAGCCATTGGCACAATGGCAGAAAAAGGGGAGGTGCTGCTGGTGGAGGACTGCAATCTGCTGGATGTAGATTGGAACCTCCAAGCTGCAGCTTCAGTGCAAGGCAGGGATATCCTGGACTCCTGCAGGGGGCATTTCTCAGGAAATTAATCATGAAGCCTTTCATGATGGGGCAATACTAGACCTGGTGCTCACTAACAGGGACAGTAGTGCAGACATCAAGGTGGGAGGCCACCTGGGGACCAGTATCACTGTACAGTGTGGTTCCACATAAGGACAATGGTGTATGCAAACCACACAAGGACAAGGGTCCTGGACTTGAAAAGGGCAGATTTTAACAAAATGGGTGAATGCCTCAGAGATAACCAAGCAAGGATGACTTGGGTAGGGTGGAGGAACAGTTGGCAAAGCTAAGACAAGGCATCGTAAAGACCAAAAAAACAAAAAAATACTCCTTGTAATGGAAGCATGCAAAAACAAGAAGAAAAGAACACTGCTGTTATTCTTGAAGGAAGTGGCTGAAAAGGAGAAGCCTAAAAGGGTAGCTTTGGGGAGCTGCAAAGGGACACAGAGGGAAGAGGACAGGAAGATGTATCAGGAGAAACAGAAGAAGGCAGAGGAAGCACTGAGGAGTACAAAGGCACACACTGAGGAAAGAACAGCCCAAGATTATAAAGAAGACATGACATTTTTTAGGTACATAAGTGAAAAGAGGAAGACTAGGAGAGGAATTGTGAGGTTGAGAAGGGCAGGTATGAACTGTGCAGAGGAGGATCAGGAAAAAGCATATATCCTGAACAAATACTTTTGCTGAGTACTCACAGAGGATGGGGAAGAGGATGGGACACAAAAGCAACCAGGGTAGTGGAGAGGGGAAGATAGACACAAGTTCCTTTATAGAGTAGAGAGTCCTAAAGGTACTCACAAATCTGAAAGTGGACAAAGCTATGGGGCCAGATGGGGTATACCAAAGGGCACTGAAGGATATCAGGGAGGTACTGGCCCACACCTCTGACTGTCCTTTTCAACAACTCACTGGAAACAGGAGTGGTTCCAGCAGACTGGAAGTGGGAAGATGTAGTCCTGCTTCAAAAAAGCAGTAGAAGGGAGGAGGCTGGCAACTATAACCCAGTCATCATGACATTGAAGGTGGTGAAGCTAATGGAGTCACTTCTAAAGGAAACGATTGAGGAGTATCTTGAATCCAACAGGTTACAAGACCTGAGACAACACAGATTCCTGGGGGAAGGGGGGGTCATGTCAGACAGATCTGGGGAAGTACTTCTTCACTGAAAGAGTGGAAGATGCCTGGAACAGTCTTTCAGAGGAGGCGATGGGGGCAAAAACAATGGTAGGCTTCAAGCATGCATGAGAAAGGCACAAGGGAATCTTTGTGGGAAGCGGGGGTCAGAGATCAAATACGGTCTTCAGCGACAGTATAGGCAGGAAAAAAGGGGGAAAGTGGGTGGGCCTAGAGGTCCTTATCTGCCATGAAATTCTATGTTTCTATGTTTCCAGTATAACAGAGAGGCAAACTATATGGGCTTCACATTATTAATTTCACCATAACTATGTACCTTCACCATGCCTTGGTCTTTAGGAGATTTAGGCCCTCGAAACTTAATAAACATCTCTGGGCATTTTCCTATGCTCTAACACTTCAGCATTACCTCCCCTTTTAGAAACGGATCAATACTGGCACTCATCCTATGAGGCTATCAAGTATTGTACATGACACTGCTGGTTGCAGGCCTGCCTCCCTGCCTCCCCAAATTCTTTCCCATGAAGTAGCTGGGGACATAAACTAGCAGTTAGTCTTGAAGATCAGAAATGGGAGGGATCCTGAAAAATTGCTTATTGGTCCTGTAAGGATGTGCAGTGTCACCAAATCCAATTCAAAACCTGACACTGGTTTTGCCTCATCACAGGCTGGCTGCCCTGTACCACAAGGGTTTTCTGCCCTACTCTGACTGTTGCTAATGTGGTGAACCTGATGGCTCATTGCCATTTGCATTTGGTCCTGCACTCAGCTGTGGAACAGTTGGAAAGCAGATATGCTGCTGTGCCAGGCTATTTGCCCTGCTCTGTTCTCTGAAACTTCTGTAGTAGTCTTGCTGGGTATATTCCTATCAGACCCTCACCTGCCATCTCCCCATCATCTCTGGCTGGTAGGCATCCTATTGACAGTCAAAATGATTATCCTTTACCACTTACATTACACAGTCTTTAGTCAAAGTTCACAGCTCCTTTATCAGATAACCTGTTTGAGTGTGTAACAGTACATACATTTCTTGCCACTATCTACAGTATATATTTACCAATGAGTCAGGAGCTTATACCTCCACCATATGGTGGCTGCAGTCTCTATTAGCTGAGCCCCATCTGCATGGCCTGTTTTTCTGTTGTTAGTTACTCCAGGGTACACCACAGTTTTACAGTGTATCTCTGGAAGGGCATTGAGATGCCCCCCCCCCCAATCTAGTGTGCAGTTTTCCTGGCCTCTCCACCCTTCAGACAGTATTGAATCTGTATTTCTGACTACAGAAGCTATAATTGTCCCCTGTCCATCCACCCATCCACCTCCACGAGGGGAGGGGGGTACATTCTTCCTTCTGGGTTTGTGGTTGCCCTTCCTCTGTTTCTCTCACTGCTATTCATTTCCAAGTCCATCCCCCAATCACAGTTCTGGTTTGGTATTTGTGGGACTAGGTCAAAACTGTGTCAGAAGAATGGTGCAGTCATAAATCACATGGCACAGACATCAGAAAATGGGCACAATCAAAAACCATGCTAATATGAATAAACCAACTACAAAACTGCACACAATGTAATGCCAGTGCGGTTTTCAACTGTGCCAATCTTCCAAAGCATTTTTCACCAGATACCAGGATTTGAACTGCTGATGGGTGTTCCCACTAACCTCCAGCTTTTTCTTTCTCTTCCCTGGTATATGTATTTACTGTTTTCTCCTGATGGCTGTAAATGGACCCCAGTGTAGATTTCTGATGTATACCTTTATTGTGTTATCCTCATCCTGCATCTGGAGAGTAGTTTTGCTCTTCATATCCAAGTGCCAGCTGGATAAGATTACCTGTTTACAGACATCCCACCAACACATTGACAGGGCGTCCACTTGCGGTGCAGACATCCAAGGTTTGGTGATGGACTCTGGAGTCAGAGGACCAGCCGGGGGAGGGGGGGCGGAGAAGGATTGCGTATCCCAGGGACTGCTCTCCTTCTATGGTGGTGGGGGGAAGAGTGTCCGCTGCTTAACAGACCCCTAGCGGAGGCCAGGGATACTGCTGTGGCTAGCGCCATTCTCTAGAGGAGGAAGGGTGGACCATGGATGTCATTGCATGCCCCTGCCCCTCAGGGACCCAGCCTTTGCAAAAGGCCAGCCCCCAGGCATGATGCCTTGCTCTGCCACTGTTTCCACTGCCTCTGATATCTGCTGGGGGGGTCCCACTCCCCTGGCCCCATCCCGAGGGGGTTAGCCCTAGCTTGCCTACAGTGTCCATGGGGGGATCCTGCCCAGATGCCCCGCTAAAGGGGGTAAGACTGGGCATGGGGAGATGGCAGCAGGGCAGGGCTGAACTCCGAATGGAGGATCAGTTGGGGCCAGGCAAAAAAAAAAGATTACCTGTTTACACACATAACTGCTTTCATGTATGTGGTTGTAGTGTAATACTAATGCATCACTACCATTTGATTGAGGCATGTACTTGCATTGTTTCTTTGTATAGTGTCTTGAAAAAATGTAACATCTTGATTGGAAAACACCTGCTCATGTCCTAGTGATATCACCATGAAAATAAGTACTTTAGATTAGAGTGGCACTAATCTGTTGTCAATCAGAAAAAATGAATTAGGGTATTCTGGCAAAGTCACGTAATGAATAAATTATGCGGAATTAACATTATCTCAGTGGAAGAAACTAAAAAAATTGTGGGTTTGGCCATTTTTATTTTGTCTTAGATTTACACAATTGGAATAGCGTCATTTAGGTTGTACACCTAGTTTCCAAAAGGGCTATCAGGACATTACAGCAGCACAGTTGAAAAGTCACAATATCAACAATGCACAAATTCTAATTAAATGTATTAGTCTAGGTTAAAGTCATATTTATTAGTAAATAGTGTCACTTATATAACTAACTGTTATAGACCCAGGAGATGAGGTGGATGCATAAGGGTACTAAGGAGGAATCGCATGAGAGAGATGATGTGAGGCTTAGAAGTACTGTAGGTGGTAAGAAACGGGTGCAAGGAATATAGAGGTGGTCAAACATTGCCTTACGAAAGTTCAATAGTTTCCAAGTCTTTGACATTGTCCGGTATTTCCTTTTAGAGGCTACACATCTCAGTTGCATGGCTGTGCTACATAATAATGGTGGCAGTGGTTGATTCTTTTTGGCAGGCACAGCACAGAAGTTGCACACGGGTGGTCAGGACTGCACAAGAGCACAAAAGGAGAGGAAGGCAGTCAATCTGGTAAAGGAGTAAAATGGCACCAAATTCAAACAGGACAAAGGAGCATATGAATCCACTGACATAGCTTCTTCCTCAGTCATTATACTGGCTGCGGTAGAGGGGTAGTGGGTCAGTGGGCTGAGAATAGAGCAAACTTGGATTTAAACTAAGTTTTTTTTTTCTTGCAGGCTGTGAAAGAGCAGGAGGAGTGGGAACCAAGCAAGGAGTGGGGAACTCATTTTACATTTGTTCTTTGATATTAGCCTACAGGGGTCCGGAGTATGGTACAGTAGATAACATACTGTTTTATCTTGCAGGGATGCTGAATCAAGGCAACCTTTTACAGTTAAATACAGTTTTATTTTACAAGGATCCTGTTCTGGGATTAGCTCATTATAGTACCATTTGCAGCATATAGGAGGAGTGACTAAAAACAGCAGGGAGGCAGGAAACGCTGTAAGCAGCAGCCCTTTTTTTTACTTTTCTCTTTACATTTTAGAGCCACACTTCTCAGTTACTTGGCTGTGCTACGTAATATTGGTGGCAGTGGTTGATTGTTCCTGGCTGGCACAGCAGAGATGTTTAACCCTTTCCATTCCACCCACCTCAGGGTTCATCCACATTTATAGACCTTCGACAGGCCCCACCCTCCTGTTGACACAAGAGAATTGGACTAGATACAGTTAAAGAAGCCTCCTTATATACTGTAAGCAACAAAGGGGACATCTCTTTCAGCAGGACACTACCAACATAATAATCAATAAGGGAGGGAAGGTGAGAGAAAGAGAGAAAGAACATAAGCAAAACAAACAAAAAAAATGCATTAGGAGGTTTAAATAGGGTAGAAGGAGAGTTCATTGGCAGAACAGTACATGAAGATGCAGGGAGTGGTGCAGTGCAGTGGATGTGGGGCAACAGTGTTCAGGAGGACATTCTGGGTTCTGAGGTTCTGCCCCATATGCAGGCACCACTCTGGGTTTAGGACGGAGGTTGCCAGTCTCCAGGCAGAGTTGGCACTGGCAACCTTTGCCCCCAGCCAAAGGCCACCATGTCTGCCACAACTGCCACAACGCCTGCTCGGGTAGAGGGCTGGCTGGACTATGATGGGGTCAGGAAGGTTGAAGGAGTGGGGTCAGAAGCACAACCCCATCTGGTCCAACTTAGAAATTCCTATGCCATCCTGGAGGAGCAGGTAAGTCTCACAAAGGAACCCAAGGTTGCAACCAGGGAGGATGAGCGGGTCATCCAGGAGGGAAACCCAGGGGTGGGAGGTAGAGGACCCCAAAGGGAGAGGAAGCTAATCTTGATGGGAGAGTCAGTAGTCCAGGATATGGATCTGGGTATAGGTAGTGGGGAGGAGGTCAAGTGCCTTCCAGGAGGCACAGCTTGGAGAGAGGGGAGGGGAGGAAAATCCAGAGAATCACTACAGTGATAGCTAGGAGGGGGAAACTGGAGGTCATGGTCCATCTGGGGCCAAATGTCCTAGCCAGGAAAGAGGTGAGCATAGAACAGGTGCAGGAGGAATTCAGGGGGTTGGGTATGAGCCTTGGTGAGACAGCAGGCGCTGTAACATTCTCAGAGGTGCTAGCACTCCACGGTGGAGAGGAGGCACAAAATCTCTGCATCAGCAAGTTCAATACTTGGTTGAGGGGCTTGTGTGAAGATAATGGTTTTGACTTCATTGGGGACTGGTGACCCATCTGGAGGGATGGGGGCCTGTACAGGGGGTGACAGCCTACATCTATCCAGAAGGGGGCTGTAGTTCTCAATTAAAAGTTAAGATGCTTCCTTGCCAAGCGTTTAAACTTGCCAAGGGAAGGGGGCTGTCAGAAGCAGGGAGACTTAGGCAGGTCAGAGTAGCTAACAGGATGGATCAGGAGGAAATAATGAGGACAGATTTTCCAGAGTTCATTAAAAGGGGTAAGGCAGGAGAAAGGAGGCAGCAACAGAAAGAGACCAGGGATGAAAAGGGAAACAGGACGGCAGGTGTAGACACACAAGTGGGGCAGGCTGTGAAGCAGGGATAGATATGCCTGAGATTATTACAAGAGATAGGGCAGAGGCAAACAGGCAGCAGGAGAAAAAAAATAGGATTGGAAGGAGGGAGCAAATTGGCAAAAGTAGTAATGCAAGGGGCACAGGCTGCAAAACATGGAAAGCCATATGTACAAATGCCCGCGATCTGTAAAACAAAACCTTTAACTGGCAGCCTTGATGGCAGAGGCAGACCTGGACATAGTGACCATTACTGAGACATGGTACACTAGAAACCATGACTGGGAGGTAAATGTACCAGGGTAGGCTCCACACAGGAGGGATAGGGAGGGTAAAAAGGGGGGTGCACTATGAAAGAGAAGGTATTAAAATGACAGCAGTGCAGGGTAGACAAGGGAAGCAGAGGCACTGTGGGTCACACTTGAGCTGGAAATGGCACAGCAATTCACAAAGGAGTAATTGACAGGCCTCCGACATGGGGGGAGGAGGTGGATAGGGAAATAGTGGAAGAAATACATGGGATGGTAGCATAGAGGGAAGTACTGCTGCTGGGCGATTTTAACTTGCCAGATGTGGACTGGACCATCCCAGCAGCTGCCTTGGCCAAGAGCCAAGGCATCGTGGAATCCTTGCATGGGGGGAGGACCTTGTGCTGACCAATGGAGGCAAGAGCAAGGAAGTCAGGGTGGATGGACACCTACTGTCCAGCGACCACAATACAGTTGGTTCAGCATCAGTACAGTGTCGCAGGAGAGCCACACAAGGGCAAGGGTCCTGGATTTCAGGAGGGTGGACTTTGCTAGGATGGGGAGAGGGATCAGACAAACCTTAGCAAAAAGGGATCCAGGGAGAGGGGTTGAGGAGCAGTGGGCACCTCTAAAAGAAGCCATAGTGGGGGTGACAAATCAGTGCATTAAGCTGTGTAACAAGGGAAAAGGAAGGAACAAACCACTATGGTTCACAAAGGGGGTGGTGGAGAACGTGAAGAACAAAAAGAGGGCTTTCAAAAAATACAAGGAGACTCAGAAGGATGAGGATAGGGCATTGTACCTAGAAAGACAGAGGGAGGCAGGGAAATCAGTTAGGAGAGCAAAGGTGCAGACAGAGGAGAGACTAGCACAGATGGTAAAGAAGGGGCCACATCATTGTATAGATACATAAGCAATAGAAGGAAAGCCAGTGGAGGGATTGTAAGACTCAAAGGGGAAGAAGGTGTGTGTGTGTAGAGGGGGCCTAGAAAAGGCATTAATACTGAATGAATACTTCTGTTCAGTATTCACAATGTGGGGGGGGGAGGGAAGGGGACCACAGCTAGGCAGCAGATACAATGGGGGTGTGGGTTAAACATCAGTCCTTTAACAGAATATAGAGCCTTGGAGGTACTCACTAAACTGAGGGCGGACAAAGCGATGGGACCAGATGATATACATCCCAGGATATTAAAGAGCTACTGAAGCCTCAAGAAAAACTTAAAAAAAATATAATATTTATATACAAAACAGCTTATATTTCTTGTTAGTTCAGTATTTCTTATCCCCATTATTTGTTACTGAGGTCATATGCATGAAAACAGGATAGATGTTCCTTGAGGGTTCATCAGCTCCTCTTCTATCTTCCTAACCTGATGTCACAATACTCTACTTGTGATATCATATAGTTGTTCCCATGGCAACAAACTATGATGTCACAACAGAGCATTATAATTTCAAGTAGGGAATAAGTTACAGAGACAGATAAACACTGAAGGATAAAAACTTGTTTTTGTGGAAATTTCTTCAGTAACAAGTAATGCAAGGGAGAAATCTGTAAAATATATTTATGACATGGGGAGAGAAAATCCTGCAATTTGATTGGGTTTTACCTGTGCATTAAATACGTTTGATGCACAGGTAAAAAAAAGTTCTCAATCATAGAACCACACTGCACAAAAAAATCTGTGTGCAGTTAGAATGTTCGCATTTGAAATGTATCCATTGCTTTTTTCTTGCTAAGGCAGCTCGTCCCCCAGCAGAGAAACTGCGGTGCCATTCTGTTTTAATTTTTTAGGCTGTTATAGCGAAACCATCGATGTAAAAACTGCAGCAGATTCTGATTTCATCTGACAGTTGGTAGTGTCTCCTATTGCTAAAAAGTTTTTCTGGTAAACTGTGGGGTACAGACATGCTGAAAGCTCCAGTAATGCCGCTCCACTGGTTCCTGGGCATGTCCTGCTGCTACGAGCTAGACAACAGCTTTCTAGCTACCCGGCCATTCACTGGATCACATCAAGGTATGCCAACAGTCTACTTCAGTCTCCTGCTGTCTCTATTACAAAATGGTGCCCCCGCATTTATGTACATTATTTATTATTTGCAGTACATCAGTTATCATTGTGAACTGAAGAGGCCACAGAGAAAGTACTTTCCCTTGCATGAAAATGACAGTCACTGTAACTGGAAGGCAAGGGACCTCTCTAAAATCAATTGTGCTTCCTTAAAAAAAGTGCAGCTTTATGTTCCATCACCCTCAGCAGTTACTGTTCCTGCTTACACAATTAACACAACAGGGAGGGAGGGGGGGCTTCCTGGCTCCCAACATGTAAAAAGCCCAGTAGCAAATCTAATGACGCCATTTAATAAATTGACGGAAGGATCATTTTATCAGAAATGCTGATAATAATAGCTTTTATATATATATATATATATATATATATATTTGTTATAGTACAATAATATATTCGGTGTGATTGAACAGATATTACAGCACTTCCAGGGGCTGAAGGCACTTGGCCACTTACTATGCCCCGGGTGAGCGGTAATATCTGTTCAACACACATCCTGTCATGTCTTATTGCTTACATACAGTACATGCACAGTATATGAAATACAAGCTAAACTGTGTCTAAATATTATATTTTCCAAAGTTTTTTCCAAAGGCATCAGCTGTTCTTTAAAGGAATTATGGACAGTGCTAGCAGCACTGCTGGCAGATCTGTTCAGTGAGCCGCTCGATACAGGAGTGGTTCCAGAGGACTGGAAGGGGGAAAATGTAGTCCATCTACACAAGAGTGGTAGCAGGGAGGAGGCGGAAAACTACAGACCAGTCAGCCTCACCTCAGTTGTGAGTAAGATTATGGAGGCACTGCTTAAGGAAAGGATTGTGGAATATTTGGAAACCATGGGAGCACAGGATCCAAGGCAGCATGGATTCACAGTAAGAAGGTCATGTCAAACAAATCTGATTGACTTTTTTGACTGGGTGACAAGAAGGTGGATCAGGGAAGGGTGGTGGATATCCCTACCTCGATTTCAGCAAATTCTTTGACACCGTCCCCCACAGAACACTGGTGAACAAGATAGGTAGCCTGGGGGTGGGCCACATAGTAAAAAAACTGGGTTAGCAACTGGTTGAGAGACAGAAAGCAGAGGGTGATAGTAAATGGGATCAAATCCAAGGAAAGGAGGGTCACCAGTGAGGTACCTCAGGGATCAGTACTGGGGCCAGTCCTTTTTAATGTCTTCATCAGTGACATTGCTGAAGGGTTGGAGAGGAAAATTTGCCTATTTGCAGATGATACCAAGATCTGTAACATAGTAGACACTCCAGAGGGGGTCTAAAGAATGACGAGGGACCTAGGAAAGCTGCAAAAATGGTCAAAAGTGTGGCAATTAAAATTTAATGCAAAGAAGTGCAAAATCATGCACCTGGGGAAAAGAAACCCAGTGAAGAGTTACAAGATGGGGGGGGAGCTTACAGTCACCAGGGAAGAGAGGGATTTAGGAATAGTCATTTCAGATGATCTTAAGGTGGCCAAAGAGTGTAACAAGGCTGTGAGGAGGGCCAGTGGGATGTTGGGGTGCATAGGAAGGGGTATCACTAGCAGAAGGAGGGAGGTTGTGATGCCATTGTACAAAATGCTGCTGAGGCCTCATCTGGAATATGGTGTTCAATTCTGGAGGCCACATCTTCACAAAGACATAGACATGTGGAGGCGGTCCAGAGAAGGGTGACCAAGATAGTGCAGGGCTTACATCAAAAAGCATATGAGGACAGATTAAAAGATCTCAGCATGTATACACTAGAAGAGAGGAGGGAGTGGGGCAATATGATTGAGACCTTTAAGTATTTTAAAGGCTTGAACAAAGTGCAAGTGGGTGACATCTTTCAGTATAAGAGTTGTACAAGGATGAGGGGACATGATATGAGATTGGAGGGGGGCAGTATAAGGGGAAATGTGAGGAGTTTTTTCTTCACAGAGAGGGTGGTGGATGATTGAAATAACATCCCAGGAAGTGGTGGGTGCTATCACAGTGGGGGGAGTCAAACATGCATGGGATAGATATAAGGGAATCCTAGATGGGGGAAGAGAGGCAATAGCCCGTGACCAAGTAGCATCAGCAGCCACTGATGCAGGCAGGGGATATGGGCAGACTAGGTGGGCCTAGCAGTCCTTATGTGCCGTCAACTATTATGTTACTATGTTACTACAGTACAAGTCACATTAAACTGTTCCTCCAACTCACTGGTTTAGCATTTTTCAATGAGTTGCTTAATGTATGCACTGCTCACTGTAATGAATTATCAAATGTTTCTTAATGGTTTGCTTCTAGTTGATATTCAGTTTCAGCTTACTTTGTAGCTCTCAGGAAACTTTTATCAATGTAGTACAATGCATTAAGCAACCCATAAAAAATACTAAACCACTGAGTTGGAACCCAATTTCACAACTGCAGTGTGCAGTACAACTTGATTGACATGTCATTCTACCCAATCCCAGGAAGAAGCTCACACCCAATTCCAGCCAACAGCAATCCTGCATTTGGATTGAAAACCCCACCCTGCCACCATGTTATTTCTTCTGCTTATGAAGACTCCATTCTTGCCATGTTATTTTTGCTCTTTTATTCTTTTATCCCCCTAAATACCATAGTTTCTGGGTCCAACTGTACTGTAGCACATGAAGAAAACTGCTGTTGTTTGCTGAATTCAGGAGCAATGGAATTTCGCCCACAAACAGTGGACTTCTACCTCAGCTCCCAAACAAAGCGCTCAAATGTTAGGAGGGCTCCTCCATTCTACATCAGCTCTCAAATGGAGCACTCAAACAAATGGAACCAGCGCAGCTGCAACACAGGGTAAGAGAAAATTCACTTGAACAGCTATTCCCCTCTCCTTACACGGGAGCTTGGGAAACTGTGTTAGCCCATACACCCTGGGCTGTCCCTAGCTTTATTGGGCCCTTCCAGTCATGTGACCAGTCACATGACCAACTCCTTGGTAACTTGTTTTTTAGGACAAAAGTAGGCTGTGGCCCATCGAGATTGTCCCCCAAGTTGGTGGGTCATTTATCCCAGAGAGTAATACTTAAGGACCATTGTCTAAGTGTTTCTTGAAGGTAATGATGTTTGTGCAATCAACCAGTTCTTGTGGTAGTTTGTTCCAAATTCTAGGTGCCCTGATGGAAAAAAAATGAAGCCTTTTGTTGGTCCTAGCCTTTCCAACCTGGAGTTGTTTGTTGTGTAGTCTAGCAACTATCTTTCTTTCAGAATAAGTTATGCCACACTGTTCCATTACTAATGGTGATTGCAAGATTCTAAACAGTTCAAGAAGGTCACCTCTTGTGCTTCTTTGTTGTAGTGAGTGAAGCCCTGTCTTTTGTAGTCTACTGTTGTAGTCAAGTTTTGCCAGATAGGGGACAATCTTTGTCACCTTATGTTGTACACGCTCAAGTTTATCTATGTCTTTGATCAGGTGAGGGTTCCAGAAGGGAGACCCATAATCTAAATATGGTCTGATATGTGATCTGTACAGTGTGAGAATGCATTCTGAATTGGATATAAATGAGTGTTTTATACACCTTAAAAGTGCATTGGCCACACTGTTACAGTGGTTGGTTGAGGTGAGTTTGGTGTTAACACTAATACCCAGATATTTCTCACAGGAAGATGTTTTTAATATTGAATTATTTAATGTATACAATATTTCCATCTTGTTTTAGTTAAAGTCTCTATTCTACCATTTGTAGGTTTTAGCACCTGGCCAACAGGGGGTCAGTCTTGAGACTCATCCCTTACCTCTCTACTATACTGTTTTCCTTTGTTCACCTAGTTCCTTCGTACCTACTTCCTCCTGTCCCTCAGTCTTTCCCTCCCTTATCTGTCTCTCTACCGTGCTCACTCTCCCACTTTCCTCTACCTGTGATCGAACCCTGGATTTTCCACAGTAAAGGCTGGGCTCCTACCCCTTCGCTATCTGGTCTGGCCTATTTCTGCCTGTCTTTTCAGCCCTCTTATACTCCTTCTTGACCAGCCAAGGTTACTCTACTGGATCACTCCATTGTAGCCATGGAGCTCCCCCCACAGACTTCTTTTGCCTTTCATGTTTTTGCTATTAGACATCTATTCCCCTCCCACCTGCCACAATGCTCTCACATACCACCCACCTGCCTTGCCCTGTAAGTAACCCCATGAAGTCTGACACTGGGCATTTAGCACCCATTCACTCATCAAACTGCCAGGGCCAGAACGAATGCTCAGAAATCTTCACCATCCATCCTTCTTTATCTCTGGTGTCTCATATCCTCTCTTGCCAATACCCACCACTGTTACCAAGCCCTCTCACAAACATCAGCAACCTAATCCCAAGCTACTTAAACACGTAATATATTAGCAAGTCATACCACTACTACTCCTCCCCGGCAATATACACCCTAACCCAGACCCTGGCTCACTCCCACACTCCTCCACCTACCTTTTGAGTGGACTCAAGCTGGCCTCAGTAAACATCTGCAACCTGGTGCAGAAACCTGACCTTCAAGTCATGGCAACTCAGCATAAGACTGATGTCCTTGCGGTAGTTGAAACGTGGATCTTCTCCAAAATATCTGACTCCACCATTGCCCTGAATGGCTACACTCTATTTAGAGAAGACAGGTTGGGGAAAAGGGGAGGGGGGCTTCGCCATTTACGTCCTTGAATCACTTCAAGGACATGCACTCCCTACCCAAATCTCAAATAATGTGACCCAGGCCTTAACAATTAAAATTTCAATTGGAAATAAAGGCAAGACCCTCACAGTAATTTTTATATATATCCCACCCCATAATATTAAGGTTGGGTTCAACTCCGTTCTTTACTGTGTCTCTAAACTGCCTAATCGGTCCGAGGTGATCTCACTGGGTGACTTCAATATTAACTGGTTGGCCTCTGCAGCTACCCCACACAGGGATGCTGCTGCTGCTTTAGATTTAACACAGGTTGTGCCCTCTCCCACCAGGATCAATTATAGGATGCGTACCAATACTCTGATAAGATCCTATCCAACCATCCTGAGAGACTCTCCAATGCAGTGGTTCTGCCTGATTCCCTAAGTAACCACTCACCAGTTCTTGGCTGTTGGTCAAATCACTCCCTGAAATCCCTGCTAAGACTACTTATCAGTGTACCCTGAAAAAAGGTATGCTGTCACCGTTCCAGACCTACCTTTTTAATTGCGACTGTTCCCCCATTGACTCTGCCACCTGTGTTGACAATGCCCTTGCCTGCTTTATCTCAACCTTCAACTCTGCCTGCGACATTTTTGTCCCTTATTCCAAATGTATTGTTAAAGGCTCAAAAAATCCCTGGATCACCCCAGCAATCCTAAATCTTATGGCCATGCGTACCAATGTATGGCACAAGGCCCTGGCAACTTGTCTCCCTCAGGATAGGCAACGATATCATGCTGCCAGAAATGTGTGTACCCAGGAAATTCACTTTGCCAAGGCTGCCCACTTCAAAGTTTCTATCGCTTCTTCTTGGGGAAATGGAAAGAAATTCTGGGATAATATGAAGAATCTTATTGGAAATCCAACACCCCACTGCTAAATATCAATGGCACAACTACCCAGGACCCGCAGCTCATTGCTGGCACCTTCAACTTCACATTCACTGATTTTAGTGGTGTGCTCCCTCTGGACTTCTTTAACAATGCTACAAACCCCTCTATAACATCTGCCCCCGCCGACATTCCACCTTTTTGTTTTAGGACTGTCACCTGCAGAGATGCCAAGTCCTATCTAACTAGAGTCCTGCGGAGGTCCAGAAATAGCAGAGATACCTTAGACCTGAAGCTAATACAACTGGCCCTTGATGCAGTTCTTTCCCCCTCACCAAAATATTTAATCTCTCCCTATGTCTAGGCCAATTTCCTATGCTGTGGAAGTCTGTGGTTGTCACCCACATTTTCAAATGTGGTGATAGAACCTCCCACAGTAACTACTGCCCCATATCTATCCCCCCCCATCTCCAAAGCACTGGAATGGATAGTATCCGATCAACTGTCTAAATACCTGGTAAATCATAATCTGCAATGCCACTAACAGCATGTCTTCTGGAAGGGTCACAGTACGTTTTCTGCACTCTTGAAGTTTACTGACTTTATACACAAAGCTCTTGACCAGGGTCACTTAGTAGGGTCTGTTTACGTAGACCTTACTAAAGCATTTGACATGGTAAATCACACTCTCCTCATTGCATCCCTTCAGTCCTCGAGTCTCTCACAATACACCACTGCCTGGTTTTCCAACTACCTATGTGGGAGGTCACAGAGAGTGAAAATTCAGGAAACACTTTCATCCAGCCTACCAATACACTCAGGTGTTCCCCAAGGTTCAATTCTTGGACTGCTCCTCTTCAGTCTCTTCCTCAACTCCTTCCCCCTAGCATGCTCTGTCCCCTTGCTACTGTATGAAGATGATGCCGTTGTCTACTTCAGTCACCCTGTCCCCACGCTCCTGGAAAGCAATCTTCAACTACTCTTTACTGAAACTGAATCATGGTTCTCCCAACACAAACTCATCTTAAACTACAAAAAGACCAAAGCGATGCTGTTTGCCAACCCACAGAACAAAAACAAAAGTCTACAGCTTACCATACTCAATAACCAACACCAGCCACTGGAGCAAGTCAATAACTTTAAATATTTTAGCATCACCCTTGACTCCTTCCTCATCTATCATGAACATGTTAATTAGGTCTGTAAAGCAGTTAATACCAGAACTGGTCTACTTTATCATCACAGGTTATGCATGACATTCAATGCCCTGCATCTGGCCGTAGCCAGCTCAGTGCTCTCCATAGCTGACTACGAGATAGTTATCTATGGCTCTGCAACTGATACCATGTTACACAGAGTTAAGGTCGCCACTCAACAAAGCTTGTCACTTTGTAGTGGGAGGGCACAAACTTACCCACACCTGTGACCGCTACAGATAAGCAAACTGGTTCCATTTTAATGACAGACTTCACTATTAGATCTGCCTTCTGGCGGAAAAGATAACTGTGGGCCTCTCCCCACCTTTGGCTCAGCATCTCCTCACTCCAGCGCCCACCCCACAGGCTACCAGAAGCTCCACTAAGGCCTCCTTCCAAGTCCCACTCTGTAGGACAGCCCTGGGGCAGTGAGCTTCTGAGCTCCATTCTGGAACAAAGGTTGACCACTTTAAACTTAAACTCCAGCATCACCTCTCTGAAATAAACAACTGTGACTGCTCTTAGCTTCTCCCCCTCTTTACTTTTCTGCTTCTCTGGTCACCCCTATTCACTTCCTGCTCTGACAAAGTCATCCTTGACAGCTATAGCCCTCTCTCTCCCTCACCACCCTTCTACCCTTCCTCCCTCCTGGCCCTTCTACCTTTTCCTAGCTGAGTAACATGGCCTCTTCTACTAGGGCTTTCCTATGCACAGATAATGAATGCCTACTTATTGTACCTGATCTACTTAGTCAATGCAATTTATATGCTTCACCACTGATGCACTTTACACTCTGTCCTGCCATCAAATATTGTTTAACTTTTTAGTATGAACAACTTCTCAACTGCCGTGATATATGCTTGCCACTTATGCTGTTGTATCATTAAATAGTCCTGCTCTCATATATTTGCTTTAACTTTTAGTTTGTTATGCCTCCTTCCTCTGTATTGTATATTTGCTGCCTATGTTTTTGTAAACTTATGTACCTGTCTTTTCTCATGACCAATTGAACTTAGCTTAACTTATCTAAATAGTAATTTTCCTTATCCCTTGTATAGCAATTGTAGTTTTGTACTGCTTGTTTACCTGTGTAGTAATTCTTTTTGTGTCTTGTATAGCAATTGTGTTTTTGTTCTGCTTTGTCCTATGTACTATCAATGTGGAGCCTTTGTAAAAGAGTCTCTGACTCAAAGGTTTGTAATTCCAAGATTCAAATGAATAAATAAATAAAAATGTTTGTTGCAAATGGCAGAAGTTCACCCACAAATGGTGGAAATTTGCTTGTGAATGGTGAAATTTTGCTTGGCAAAATTCCACTATTCCTGAATTCAGCAAACAGCAGCAGTTTTCTTCTGCTATTACAGTACAGTTGGAGCCAGAAAATGTGGCATTTCAGTGAATAAAAGAATATAAAGGAAGAAATAACATTGCATGAGTGGAGTTCTCATAAGCAGGGAAAACAACATGACTCCAGGGCCGGGATTTTCAATTCAAATGCAGGATTGCTTTTGGCTAGAATTGGTTGTGAGCTTCCTCCTGGGATTAGGTAACATGTCAGTCAAGTTTTACTTTGGTGAATGGAGTGAATGCCAGTAACTACTGCACTGCCAATGCATTGCATGAACATCGGGTGGGAACCGAAGGGAGTTTACAGTGACTGAAAGTGCATTGCATGTGGATTGCATGTGAGTTGATGGTTAGTTGAAAAACAGTTTGTATTTTAAGCATTTAGAATTTTTTTTTTATTTTGTAAAAAATTGGTTTACAACCTTTGAGCCAGAGGCTCATTTCCAAAGGTACCTCGTCACATTGAGGACAGACAGAACAGATTTAGGTTACAGAATACGAGTCACTAAATTGCCACTGCATTGCCAGCAAAAAAAATAATGAAAGAGCAGTAAGTTGGAGGAACAGTTTAATGTGACTTGTATGTTACTATGTTACTATTCAGCTGGTTATGAAAGCTACAGAGAAGGCCTGATCACCTATAGTGTTCTGTGCTCATGGGTCAAAGAGTAAATCTTTATCGTGGGAGGTACTATAAGCTGATAGACTACTGTGGTCCTGGTCAGGAGGTTGCTGAAGTACAGTAGTCCATGTATAGTCCAAGCACACATTGTAAACCAGATACTTCCTTTTCATGCCCAGTGAGTGCATGCCTAATTACCTGCACAGTGCATAGTGGCGGGAGAGCCAGTCACAGCCCAGTGCAATGTTGCACATTTTGTTGAAGTCTATTGAAAATCACCCACAACATATTTGTTTTTTTTTTCTCTGCAGAGCTGTATGGCTGCCTGTTCTGTACACCACAATGCTATATTCAATATCTGGCAGAAGGATCTGCACTTGTAGATCAATACTCATTGCAAAAGTAATAATAAAAAACAGTTTAAATATATTACAAATGACCCATTGAAAATATAAGAATATCAAGGATTCATTGTTTTCAAAAACATTTCAATGATTCTTTTGTGAGCTATGCTTACAATGCACGTAAAACTTAACCTGTGTTTCCAGCAATTCCTAGTAAAATAGTAGAATCATGTACTTTTTTAATAGCAAAGGTATGGCTCAAGTAAACATTGGCTTAGAGAACCACTTTTCAAGTTTGATTCCTAACAAAAAAAACTTACTGAACTGAACTACTCTCTCTGCTTATTGCTACTAGTCATACCTTTTAACTATATTCTTTTCATGAATAATTCCTTACTAAAGCTTTTTTAATCTTCGGGATCTGAAAACATTATTCTGCCAAAAATTTCCATAGTGAAAAAAGGTCAGCACTAAAGACAAGACCATTTAACTTGCTTGTCATGATACACTACGGCTGTATCCCATGAGATAAAACACAGCACTCTGTTCTGCATCTAGCATGTTGAATCTGTGATTAAGCTAGGCTGTGAACTCCAAAGCAAGCACCTTTGTTTTAAATGCAGGTTCTTCCCTTTGGCACAGTGGGTGGAAGTCATCTCAATCATTTATTTCTGTGACTAATAGGGTATTACATGATGTTTTTTCATGTTGGTTACTGATATTCGCACCTGTAATGCCTTGTAACACTACCACACCCAATCTTGGGCATAATGGAGATCATCTTTTCTCATCTTCAAAGGGGTGTTGAAGAGTCATATGGTCAAACACTGCCTCCCTGATGAGTGGGCTCATTTCTACAACACATCCATCTTCCACTGGCATTAAAAAGAGGGAGAGAGAGAGAGACTGCAAAATATTCCTAAACCCTGTGTCCTGCATGGCTACTGTAGCTGACAAATTTCTTTTTTGGGGGTGGGGGTGGAGGTTTAAATATATTTTAGTGGCTCAGTGTAGATAAATCTTTATAAACTAGTATTGTACATCAAACGAACTGATGCACTTTCTGTAAAATATGGAATATTCATCCACATGCAAATTTTCTGTAAAATGTGGAATATTCAATTACATGCAAAAGTGGTCTATTGACCTGTATAAACAGTTTGTGACAAGGCTTCCACATTGCAAATCAGTTCATAATGAATGTTCTCCTGTGTTTTGTTTAGCCATGTGTGTCTGGTGAAGTGCTCCACATTTACAGTAGGTTACATCCTCTCACAAGTCCATCCATCACCTTTGATATGTGGAATGGTGGAGAGGTCCTGGACTACAAGGCAGTAACAGGGCACTGAGTGCCATTTATCCATTTCTGGATTTCAGACTCCCTGAGCAAGCAGGACCCCAAAATGAGTAAGCAAATGTACTATACAGAATGTACCTGTAGGCAACCCTTTGAGTAAGTAGCTTAAAAAAAGACCACATGTTCAAGAGTAGAAGACTACATTGACTCTACTGTTGGAGCATTTCAAGAGCTGGCATATTCCATAGAATCTAAAACCAGTAATTTAAGAATAAGAAGTAATATAATCAGCATATACTGTATGAGGCAATTATACACATGTTCCCTGCCTTTCCCACTGTCTAACTTTGTTGATGCATGGCTTCCTGTCCATGAACTGCCTGGCCAACAATATTACTGGTGAGTGAAGAAAAACTGTAGAACTTCTGCCAGTCAGTGAAGTCACAAATTTCCACAACCTACAGTACATGTTAGAATGGTTCCTGGAATTATAGTTAGCTGTCCACAATATCTGATGCCACACTACATTTTTGGCACAGGTATCATACTTCAGCCTGTAACAGACTGCTTTTTAAACACTTAGTCACCAGTCAGGGACCATTTGAGGAAGTCACATGGAAAGTCCTCTCCAAGATGGTATGCTTCTGCCACAGATTTGGTTTCTGTATGTTGTCCTAAAAAACATAGCAATTGCTTTCATGCAAGAGGAGGACAATTGTGATGGTGTGCAGCTCATTAAGAGCCTGCAGAAAATGCTGGCAAGTTATATGAGACTAAATGCTATGTTCAAAACAGAGCGCTATATTTAGGCATAATTTCTTATTCCATATTTAAAAGACCAAATAGAACACATTCTTCCCAAATAATTAGACCCAGACAAATGAAAGGTCACTACAGGATGAAATAAGGATGCATTTTTCAATAAAAAAAGGAAAATCAGGAGTTGGACTCATGGCAAGAAGGGCCAAGGTAGACTGGCCAACCAACTCAGAGTCCTCAAAGAAAAGACAAATCTCTCTTCAACCATATGCAGTTCATGCATATTGTCAGCATAGAGGGGCAATGCTCACAGCTATCTAGCAGTGTGCAAACCAGTGTGAGTACTATTGTACAGGAGCATTCTGTGGGCAGAATAGTCCTCTTCTTAGATGAGGATATATTGCACTTCTGGAAGAGAATCACAAACATGTGACCAGTATTAGCTGAAATCACCATCTGTTATCTAGCCAGCCCTTGTTCCAGTATATATTCTGAGGAATTCTTTAATATTGCTAGAAGCAGTGTGCCAGACAAGAGAATGTTGTCAAGGGGCACCAGTCTTAAGTGATCTACCTTCCTGAAAAAGTGTATGGCTCCAAAACATTTCTGAAGACAGAAATGGGAGGCAGGAAAGAGGAGGTGGAATAGAAAAATAATTTAATTATAGCTTTTTAATTTGTCATTTAGGACAGCTAAGGACTATCATAAGCATCAGTTTCATCCCTGTACAATCAGCTCAAGGTGGGGGGGGGGGAGCACTCCCCAATCAAATCAGTTTCATTCCTGCCTGTTTGTGTGATGCTCTTGTGGGATTTTTGAAAGAGTTGGATGCAGATGCAAATCCATGCTGTACCTCTGTCGGTGTCCATCCCCTTGCATCCAGGTAGCCCTGCTGCTATTTTCAGAAGTTGCGTCTGTTTATGGCAAAAAGTCATTAGGAGGTTCCATATACTGAGTGGAGTGCAATGGATTCAGTTTTGTGCAGATTTTCTTCAGGGTGCTCTTGGCTGCAGTGTATCCCCTGGGCACCATAAGGGAGATTCAGATATCCTGCATGTAAAGAAAAAAAATCAAAGCTAGGGACTAGTTGCACTGACTTGATAGACAAAGCAAAATACTGACAAAGCAATGCTTGCATTGAAGGATCAATATTACTTTAACACCAACAGTGCATTGAATGATCGTTCAAATCCCCAGGAACACACCACTGATTAAGAATCCTCATTTGTCATTTCCTTACTGTTTGTGCTGTCAAATGAATTATATTGACATCAAAAAGTAACTGTGTACCACTTATGAAGTAGTTGCATTGTGCTACTCACTGAGTCAGAACTGTAGCTTGCTTCATGAGTGCCTCTGCAGGTCACTTATGAAAGAGCTTCACAGTAATGCTCACTTCACCAGACCGACAAGCCACTCATGAACCAGCTAAATAGTTACACTCACTGCACAAGACCTGCGGCCTGCTTCATGAGTGACACTGAAGGCCACTCATGAAGCAGCCGTTTCGTTGTCACATGCGTGTGAAAAGATTTGTAGCAGACTCAGCCAGTGGACCTGCAGGTGACTTGCAAAGCAGGTGCATCATAACATATATTGGTGCAGACCTGTAGCTTGCTTTGCAAATAGACCTGCACTGCCATTTATATTTTTTCTCATTTTCTAAGACTAAGTGTTGTAAAAGTCAAAACTGTACCTAAAAATATGGGTTTGCAAGTCATCAAAACATGTTTTTTGCACTGAGACTGCTTTGATGGAAAAGGCTGAATAAACTAGACATTCAAATGGACTAAAATGTTTGTACTGTGTTATCCTTACTGGCAGGGGTGACTGTTCCCTTTACTTTTTCTGCTCAACCTAATTTCATTATTAAAATTATTTTTATTTTGCTATTTAATATGATTTATTAGACACGCAACATTATAAACATACATTATACATGCAGATGCATTGAGCTTTTCAATGACAAAAATAATGCAACTAAAACTTAAAAACTCAAATCTATTCACACTCCCTCCCCACTTCTCCTCACTTTCTCCCCTCTTTCCTATTGTCTGTGTTACTAAATAACTGAACTAAGTTAACTCCCTCCCAACCTCCCCCCATTTATCAATCAAGTACCCTTCAGGACTCCATGGCATAAAAAAAATAATCATAGTATCAACTAATACATTCCATTTGATTAACCACATTATTTTAATATCCATCTACTACATCAGGAAGAGTTGGAGCTGTGACCATTCTGTGTCGACTCCCACCTCTCAGCTATAAAGGCTGTGAGTTGATCCCATCTCTTACTAAAAGATCCAAGAGAGTGGTACTGTAAAGCTATTGCTCTTTCTGCACTGACAGCATTATACAGTTCTTGAATCCATTCCCAAAAAAGTGGTAGATTATCTTTTACCCAGTACCTCATTATAAGGAGCATTGCCACAGCTAAAGTTAATGTCGAATAATATTTAAATTTGCTTGGAATAGCCACTGAGAGGTGGCCCAGCACACATATCTCAATAGTAAAATAATTACTGTCCCCAAACAATGGGCTACAGAAGTCTCTAATCTTAAGGCAAAAATCTTGGATCTTAGGACAAGCCCAGGACATGTGACTAAGCATGCCCAACTCTTGTTTACATTTCAGGCAAGTTGAAGAATTCTGTTTTTCCATCAGATTCCTCTTAACCGGGGTAATATATAAATTGTGAAGAATGTTGAATCTAACTAACCGGAGCCTAACCTGTTTAAGGAACTTATAATTATTAGACCAAATTGATTCCCACTGAGCTAAATCATATGACAGATTAGCAGCCATCTGCCAATATATACTGTAGCTGTCAGCCTGAAAGCAATTTCAGCCATAGAGACCAATTTTCTATATAAACTGGCTATAGGTCGAGGTCGAGTAGCTATTTCTGCCATCTCTGTGAACACTCTATCTGCCTTTGCAGACCATGGGGATTTATTCAATGCCTTACATACACATTGTTTAATCTGGAGAAATTTAAATATTGGTAATGTTGAGAACTGAAAAGTTTGTTTAAATACCGAGGGTGAAATAAATTCCTTCTCTGTCATTATTTCTGATAGCTTCATCACACATCTTCCCAAAATGCCTGAGTAATAACTCTACCTCCGATTGTTAGATTTAAATTGTTGAATATTGGTTGCCCCAGGTCATGGAGATGGTCCAACTTAAAGCTATTGCACAGCTGAGCATGAGCTTTAATAGACCATGCTAAGGGTGTACTCCGCCAATTCTGTGGTATTTTCTTACCCTGCGTGAACAACAGGGATGCTAATGATACCTTATAAGTGGAAATTAGGGAGTCTCTCTATTTGTAGCCAGGCTAACTTAGATGTATTATGTCTTAGTGGATCCTGTCATTGAAAATACTTACTCCCCTGAAAGGCCAGATAATAGAAAAAAAGGTTGGGAATACTGAAATCTCCCCACTCCTTTGGTCTTTTTAATTTCTGAATGGCTCTTCTTGGCCTCTTTCTCTGCCATAAAAAAATCAGACAATATCGAATACACCATTTTAAACCATCTCTGAGGGAGTACCAAGTTTAACATGGATAGAGGATACATCAGCCTTGGAAAGATAACCATTTTAAGGATGTTGACCCTTCCCCAAAGAGACAGAGGTCATTTTTGCCATCTCTTCAGGTCTTGTTGCATTTGCAAAATTACTGGATCTAAATTTAAAGCTTTTAATTTCCCCATGTCCTTAGGGATTTCTATGCTTAAAAAAGAAATTGAGCTGGGGCCCCAGCACAGTCCAGATTCCTCTATCATGGTCTTTGTACACATTGGGGTTAGAGCTACTACTGATGTTTTATTTGAATTTAGTTTATATCCTGATAGAGCACTGAAATCTTATAAAATATCCAAGGCCTTCTGCAATGATAAGTGCCAAGAAGATAAATGCATAAGAATATCATCTGCAAACATTGATATTTTATATTCTTCTGCACCTATTCTTATTCCTCTGGTAGTTTTAACTGCCTTCATTTTCAGGGCTAACGGCTCAATATATAAATTAAATAACATCAGGGATAAGGAACACCCCTTTCTTGTACCACTAGTCAACATGCAACTATCAGAAATAACCCCATTACAAAGCACTCTTGCTGATGAGGAACGATAAAGTATTTCCACCCACTGAATAAAATCAGCAGGTATGCCATATCGAGGCAAAAGGTCAAATAAAAATTTCCAATCGACTCTGTCAAAAGCTTTTTCCGCGTCCAGGGAGACCAGCACCATATCAGCATTGGGCTCCCTGGACGCGGACATCAGATTACACATTTTTCGAAAGAGGTTGCTAGAGTGTCTACCCGAGACAAAACCCGCCTGCTCAGGTCCAATTAAGATGTCCCAAACCTGTTTTAATTGGAATGACAGAATACTTGCCAACAATTTGATCTCTATATTAAGTAACGAGATAGGTCTGTAGTTACTTGGACTAGAGGGATCTTTCCCAGGCTTTGGTAAAACCACTATTCTGGCTTCAAATATGGAGGGTTCTTTTATTGAAGCCACAAATAAGTAGCTAAATAATTCCTGAAAATATGGAGCTAATTTGTTTCTAAATGTTTTGTAGAAGGCAGGAGGGAAGCCGTCAGGGCCTGGGGCATTGCCCACTAGTAATCTATCAGTTGCAGCTAGTATTTAATGTATATTGATATTGCCTACCAAGCAATTTTGTTTTTCTATATTTAACTTTAGTAACATCACATCCTTTAAAAATTCCTCCAATTTATTTATAAATTCTCCCGGTAAGTCTGGAGCTGTATACAAATCTTGATAATAATCCCTAAAAATCTTAGAAATTACTGACTGGTCAGAGGTAAACTGTCCTGTGATTTTATCTTCTAGTGTCGAGACCCACCTTGCCTCCCTCTGTTGCTTAAGTCTGTTTGCTAATAGCCTCCCTGCTTTCTCCCCATGTCTGAGATAAGTGGCTTTCCATTTAGCATTAGCCCGTAAATTGAGATTTAACATATGAGAGGCATATTTCGCTCTAAGTGCTTGAAGTTCTCCCCAAACCCGCTCTTCTGAGGGTGAGCCCAGATAGTTTTCCAAGACTTTTATTCGTTCTAACCACCCCCCGACTTCCTTTGTCCTTTGATGTTTCCTAACTGTGGCCATTCGTATTAACTCCCCCCTCCACATAGCTTTAAGGGCTCCCCATAACACATCTCTTGCTTGGATGGATGCATAATTCATCTCCCATGAGACTTTTATAAAGTCTCTTATCCTTTCTACTCGTTTCTTGTCTAACAACAATTGGGTGTTTAGAGACCATGATCTGGATATCTTCCTATATTGAGTAAATCTCACCCTCATCAAAATTGGAGAATGATCTGAAAGGACCCTAGGATAAATCCCAACGTCTTCTACCCTGATAAAGCAAAGGAGCTGATAAGGAAAAAATCTATCCTTGAGAGCACCTTATGCGGTGCTGAATGAAAAATATACTCATGCACCTGTGGATTTCTAAGTCTCCAAGGGTCTGAAAGACTGGAGCCAGTCATCAATTCTCGGAGTGCCCTCTGTGCTGGTGAAAGACCCACTCTCTTACTATATGATCTATCCAGATCATTCACATACACTAAATTCCAGTCTCCTCCGAGGAGGCACAGAATATTAGGGACTGAAGATATAATGGCTTCTAGTGGTGGAAAAAATACAGGGGTGTCCTGATTCGGGCTATAGACGGAGCCTAACATCACCTCCACCCCCGCTAAACTCCCTTGCACAAAGAGAAATCTCCCCTCAGGGTCCTGCCATATCTTGATTTCCTTAAAAGGTACACTTTTATGGATTAAAATAGCTACTCCTGCTTTTCTGGGGCTGTTACCTGCACCATACACCTGTCCCACCCAGGATTTGTGGAGTTGACTCAAGTTCCCTACACTTACATGTGTCTCCTGTAACATAACAATGTGAGGTTGATATCTATGAAGATGATGTAATATAACATATTTTCTTGAGTTGTCTTCTCCCCCTTAATATTCCATGATATTACTCTCCAACTCCCCATATTTCCACAACATAAATTTCTAATGCATTAATTGTGACCTGCATCTGTGTCCTGAAAGGTGCAATAATATTAACTAAAGTCCTGCCTATATCCCTTTCTCCACCTCCTCCCTTTCCCCCAACCCCTATTTTCTCTCCCCCTTTGATTAACTACCCGGGCCGAATGCCCGCTCACTAATGTTTTATCCACCAAGCCCAGAGAGGAGCAGCCCCACTATGATCTCTTATGCACCAAAAAAATAAAAAGAACAGGTGCCTTAACAATTCTGCCACACCTACACTATCTCCCATATTACTCTATACCTCCCCTTCTTTCGCCCACATTGCTGATTACCTTTCTTTCAAGTAAATTATTAAGTAGATATTAATGAAAATAGAAAATAGAGTTAAAATCTACATTTTCGACTTTGGTCTTTTCAGAAATATCTAAAGAGGAAAGAAAACAAAGTTAGTGTAGCCTACACTAACTTTGTTTCTCTTTCCTCTTTTAGATATTTCCTGAAGAAGACCTATGGTCGAAATGTAGATTTTTAACTCTATTTTCTATTTTCAGCATGCATTTAATATAACCATTTTGTTTTGCTTTTAGACCACATGCTGACGCAGCACCTGGTTTTTTGTTTTTTACCTCCTAAAACCTTCTATCATGAAGTAACCATTTCTATTAACTCTAGAGGATTAATATTTTCATAGCTGTCCCCCTTAATTCTCAATTATAACTATAAACAACCAACAACATTCAAATCTGTACTTCATGTTCCCTAAACATAGCAATTTTCTTTGAAGCTATCTGTTAGTAATTCACAATAGCTTATCCTTTTCTTAAGACCGATTGCCACTTTTTAGTATTTAACTACCATACTGCTAATAATCATCGGGATTGCAATATTCCTTTGCAACCACATGATGGCAGCAGTTGTTTCTTTTCCTTATTTTAAATCACTGTACATATTTTTGGTAATGCTGGAGGAGGATAAACAATGTAATCAAGTCCCGAGGCTTTGATCATCAAAACAAAGACTCCAGTTCTCCTCCCAGATTTCCCCAGCCCTTTTAAACGAAAAACATTCCCCTCTTTCTTTCTTTTTTCCCCCCTCTGAATATGAGACTTGAAATAAACTGTTCTACCCCCAAAAAATGCAAAAACAGTCACTGTTTAACTCGTGGGCGTAGTCCAACTTTTCCTCTGACATATACATCCTATACTCTTTCATTTGCTTTCTCCAGTATTCCATTTGCCTTCCATTTTGCTCAGTCCCCCTTTCCAAACAGCTGCAGTAACAGGACAGCCAGATCCGCCATTGCTTGCTCTGCCAATTCGTAGCGCTGTACACCCGACTGCAAAGTACCTTCTATTCATGTGGATAGTGTGTTCTCTGGTGGATTTTGGCAGCCCAAAGCTTTGATTGAATTGAACGATAGGCAGCTCGATCCTGTCTTACTTTATATGTAAGATCAGGAATGCATTCTCAGGCATTTCCCTTCCCATTATATTTTGCAACACTCCTTGCAGCTTTTAAAATATGATCCCTGTCCAAGTAGTTTAGTACTTTAAATATTATAGGTCTTGGTGGGTTATTTGGCTCGGGTTTAGCCTAATTGCTCTGTGCGCATGCTCTATTACATATATGGCCCATTTGGAGAAGGGCCTGCAATACACACACAGAGCTTTTGCATGAAAGCAATGGAATTGCTGCCTTCATCCCCTTCTGGAAGTCCTAGGAGGACTAGATTGTTATGCCTAGACCTCCCTTCTAGGTCGCCAATTTTAATTTCCATTTTTTTTACTGATTTCTTTAGCTCCATGTTGTTGGCTTCTATTTTGACTAAGTGATCTTCCACCGATGATATTCTCACTTCCGCGTCCCCTATGCGTGTACCCAGGCCTGACAACGATCCCTTCCATTCCTTGAATTCAGCTATTAGGGAAAACAAAGCTGTTTTAATGGTTCCGATGTTCTCCTGCAGCTGATCTTGTGCCAACTGTTGTTTATTTTGAATTACTACGGATTCCGGTGAAGTGCTCCTGTGGGGCCTTTTGGCTTCCAGCCCCACCACAACTTCCTTATCTCGATCATCCAAAGGCTCCAAATTTATACTTTAGAATGGGTCTCCTGACTTCTTGACTGAACCCTTTAGTAGTCCCTCAATTCTGGAGAAGGTAGGAAGCTGTTCTACTTAGCTTCTGGCAGAATTTATTATATTTATTTACTTCAAGTTAGCGGAGCTGCAACACTATGCTGCTACTCTTCCCAGGGCATCATGTAACCTCATTATTAAAATTATTTAAAAAGTGTTGTTTCAATAAAAAGAACACCTGAAGAATTAACCATAAACCCCTACACCCTACCCTAATTTCATTATTAAAACTATTAAAAATGTGTGCTATGCTTATGCTTACTTGCACTTTGTATGGTATATCTTTGTGATGCTTCTGGGTTTGAGAGTTCATTCATTCTGTGATTTACTGTTGTTTTACCTAAAATTGTTTGAATAAAAAGCTTAACAGCAAAATTGTTACAATTATTTAAAAAGTGTTATTTCAAAGAAACGAACACCTAAAGAAGTAGCCTTACACCCTTCGCTGTTGACCACAGAAGTTTCAGACTTAACTTCCAACAGGATTTCTTGCTTTTGATGTAAAACATTTACTGTATGTCCTTTCTTCACTTTTGTTACTGTGTAGACTCAAAAAAGTATGTGTGTGTGATTCACAAGCAATGGTTCACAACTCATAAAAAGCTGGACTGGCTTTCAGGACTCACGGTAGCCTAATTTCATAAATATGTTTAAGTATTACTATTTGAACATAAAAATCACTTGAGAAATCAACCTTATACCCTGTACAATTCAAGTTGCAGGCATAACTTGCAATGCATTTTTATGTTTGCTTGCTTGTACAGCCCATAAGAAACATATTGAGGTAGTAGAGCATTGCAGAGGTGCAGAAGTGTTGTACCCAATCCAGCGAATGCTTTGATGGGTGCATCCATCAGCCACCAGTTAAGGGGGATTTTTTCATTGCAGTGGCAGTCCCCCCTCCCTCCCAACCAGTCACAGAGCAGGATAACAAATAAGGTCCCTCCCACTGATGCTGCCTGCCCCGCACCTTCTGTTCTCCATCCTCTACCAACATCGGGGTGCTCAGTCCCACTGTCAGCATGTATCCCCCCTTCTCCCATTGAAGTGGCACACTGAAATTTCACCTCAGTGTGCCATAAAATACTTCTTTGATGTTTATAACATCGGGATGCCCACTCCCAGTGTCAGATGCATGACCCCCCCCATGACCCTATGTTCTCAGCCGACCTTGGGGGTGCCCAATCCTGGGTCAGCTTTGATCCTCCTCCTCCTCCTCCTCCCCAGTACTGTGGCACACCGGGAGTCCACCCCAGTGGGTCAAAATCCATTTTGTAATGTTTCACCTGTAAAAAAAAAAATCCCACAACGTATTTTTTTAAACATGAAAAAAAAGAAAATGGTCCTTCATCATTCCTGCCTACCCCCCCACCCCAACCTGCACCTTCCCTCAGTCACTCCACCTCCCCACACACCCCTCACCCATACTTACCTCCAGAGGTCAGGAGCAGTGATCTTCTGTGTAATGGGAACAAGTCTGCACTCTTCAAGGACCAACTGGGAACTGAAGAAATGATGGTAAGCTCTAGAATGGCAGTCAATGGGGGGTCAATTTAGGTTGATATCTCAGCCAATATTTGGAGTTTTGGTCTCAAATTTTCAACATGGAGTTCTTGGAACCCCACCTCTTGAGCACTTTCACTGTCATTTCATTTCTTGGTCCCAAAAGGTGATTTTTGTGGTCGCTGAGTGGAATCACCTTTTGGGACCAATTAACAAAATGACAGTGCCACTGTTCATGAGGTGGGGTGCCAAAAAAGCTCTTGTTGCAAATTTGGTAAAAAAAACTCCAAAAAATGACTGCATTATGAGTGTCCATTGGGCAGTTTCTATGCACACTTGTAACTTCATAAATTTTTTATATTTTCACTCCAAATTTCCAACATTGCCATTTTTTCATACCCCCTTATGAACAGTACAGCTATCATTTTTTGCATCCTTCCCAAAATGTGTTTTTGCACATGTAGCACAGAATGACGTGGTCAATGTGTAAAATCAACTTTCAGGACAAAGCCCAGTGCCACTGTTCATGAGGGGAGATCCCAAGAAGGCCATGTTGAAAATTTGGTGAAAACTTCCAAAAAATGACTGTGTTATGAGCGTGCGTTGCACAGTTTCTACGCACACTCATAACTTTGCCACTTTTCCATATTTTCACTCCAGATTTTCAGCATTGCCATTTCTTTACACCTCCTCAAGAACAGTACAGCTGTCATTTTTCACATCCTGTCTGAAATGTGTTTTCACACCTGTGGCAGTGAATGGCACACTCACTGTGCAAAATCACCTTTTGGGATTGAATAATGAAATGATACTGCCACTGTTCATGAGGTGGGGTCCCAAAAAGTCCATGTTGAAAATTTGGAGCAAAACTACCAACAAATGTCTGGGGTGTTAGGGTTTCCACCTGTAACATTCACCCTGTACAGACTGAGAGATGTCGTGGGTGTGACTTGGGGTCATCAACCATAATCCTCACCTCATGCTCCTATACTGCAATCCATCTCAACTTATTTCCTAATGGAATGGGGTGAGCGTAAGGGCTGAAGAACTCAAGGCACACTGCAACACCTGTCAGTGTCTGCAGGGTGGGGTGAGGTGGAATGGTGTGAGTGTTATGGCTGAAGACTCAAAGGCACACTCCCAATGCCTGTCAGTCTCTGCATGGTGGGGTTGGGGGTTGGCGTTACTTCAGTACTTCACTGCCATTCCTATTATGAATCTCTCTAACTCCTGCACTACCAATGACAATACCAGCAAGTAAACATTCAGCATTGACATATATCCTGGCAGCTGGGTCAGTTTTAATTAAGACAGAAAAACAGGAGACCATTAATTTGTTTTTGATGTGCAAAGGTTTCTCATGTCTCCATCATTTATATGACCAACACAGCTCATGAAAACAGGGATCTTATCTCAAAAAAGTGGTTTATGGCTCACAATAGTGACTTACATCAGTTTCAAATAAATCCAGCTATGAACAGTGTAGTAGATGTGGTACTGACTTTGGAAGTATCTGACATCAATCTTATTTGTTGTCTTGTAGTGAGCAGTCTGTGGTGCTTGTAGATTCCTGTCATGCACAGTCTGAAGCCCTTTACCTTTTGTCTCTATGTACAGTGTTTGTGTTTTCACTATGAATAAAGATGACTGTCCCAAACGCACTCAGCAGGTCAGTCCCTCTGCTCCCACAGGACCAATCTCAGCACGCAAGAGTGTGAACAGGTAACAGACAGGGTAACCCTCCTGTCTGCTTGTGAGTCTGAATCACCTTTGGTCTCAAGTTCTGGGAGGAGGGGATTCAAACTGTGAACCTTATGCTAGCGTATCCAATGCACAGGCGCAGATATGTACCCTCTTCGGGGATTACGGTACAATCTTACGCCCAAGGGCACCCAGCCAGGCTTCCAAAATGAACCCTTAAAACTCTATAAAAGACCTTAGGTAAATTCTTACCATTTCCCAGTTTAGTGACGCCATCAAGCTTTTGAACAGTTTTAGTCAGTCTTAACCCTCTATACATTACAAGCAAAAAGAGAACTTGCAGATACCCAGGCAGTCTTTCAAATAATATATTTACTAGAAATGGATACAAATATGAAAATATGTAACACAAAACAATATATCAAAGAGCATACAATCACATAAAGTAACAAAGGCACAATACAAATGAAAACTCCTACCACAATACAGTGAAACTTTTTCTATCTAACGAATTACCTCTTTAGTGCTTTTCGAAACATAGAAACATAGACTTTGATGGCAGATAAGAACCACTTGGCCCACCCAGTCTGCCCATTTCCCTACTTAATGGATAAGCTGCAGATCCTAGTTAACCAGCAGCCTACTTCTTCCTACCCCCACCCCTTAGAATTGCCTTATGATTGTCCCATGCATGCTTGAATTCCACCACTGTTTTTTTTATCACATCTCTATTTCTGCTCCTTCCTGTGCAGTGGATCTCTCACGATCTCCTGCCGCTGACACCTGCACCTCCCGGGCCTGGTTTGGCACCCCCACAGGGCCGGCCTTTAATCGCTCAAGCATCCTGCATGCAGGATCCTCTCAGGTACCGGGGGATGCTGGGTGCGCCATCAGCCGCAGAGATTGCAGTCCGCCATTTTTTCCGCCTAATTTTTTGTGTTCCCTAACAGCTGGACATGCAATGGCATCAAGGCACTACATGCTGACGCCTGCCGTGCTCTCTCCCTTATTTCTGCTGCCCGCTGCTGCGCTGCCGGCCTCCACCAGCTGTCACTATGGTGCGCTGCAGTGCCCTAGCCCTCCCCAGAGGAAGGAGAACAGTTGTGGGATGCTCAATCCTTCCCTTCCCCTGACAACTCCCGGTGGCCCGAGTCCATTCCCGAACCCAGGTCGCCGTCGTGGTGCAAGTTGTGATGTCCAGTGCCTCAACCCTCAGCACCACCAGGTCGGCCACCACCACTGTTTTTGACTCCACAACTTCCTCTGGAAGGCTGTTCCATGCATCCACCACCCCCTCTGTGAAAAAATACTTCTTTACATTACCTCTGAGCTGCCACCCCTCTATCTTCAATTTGTGCCCCCTTGTTCTTGCACACCTCTTTTTCTGAAAGATGGTACCCTCTTGGACTTTGTTGATTCCCTTGAGGTACTTGAACGTTTCAATCATGTTCCCCCTCTCCCTCCTTTCCTTGAGGCCATATATATTAAGCTCCTTAAGTCTCTCTTCATATGTCTTCTGGTGAAGACCCTGCACCATTTTAGTTGCCCTCCTCTGAACAGCCTCCATCCTGTCTATGTCTTTGCGAAGATTTGGTCTCCAGAACTGCATGCAGTACTCCAGATGAGGTCTCACCAAGCTGTCTGTACAGAGGAATAACAACTTCCAGTTTTCTACTGGTGATGCCTCTCCCTATGCATCCCAATATCCCCCCAGCCCTCCTTACTGCCCTCTCACATTGCTTGCCCACCTTTAGATCATCTGATATGACTACCCCCAGGTCCCTTTCTATTTTTGTTGTTAGTATTTCACCCCCCATTGTGTACTCTTTCGTGAGTTTTTGTTTCCTATGTGCATTACCTTGCACTTCTTAGCATTGAATCTAAACTGCCATACATTTGACCATTCTTCTAAACTTGTCAGATTAGGGAGTTGTGTCTTTATACAGTCCCAAGATGAAATATATCAAACAGCTCAGACACAGTATAGTTTAAACTGTGTCTCCTCACACCCCTTTTGATGCGTCATCTGGCTCCTCCTGGTTGAATATAAAAAATATACCAACAGGATGTCCTAGCAGGAGGTATATTAAATAAGGTGAAATCAGTTAAAACTAGTTTCCCAGATATGACTGCTTAAGTAAACATTTTCTCTGAGCTTGAGCAGTTCCTGTTTTACCAAGGAACATCAAAGGTTTTAATAGCATTTAGCATCAGGGTGGTATAACATGTTCTTACTAAAGGTATCATAAAACTTTACGAGCCCTATATCCTGGCAGCTGGGTCAGTTCTATTTAAGACAGCAAAACAGGAGACCCTTAATTAAGTCTCTCTGGTCCTTTAATTACCTCCTGGTTTCAGGTTAATATATCCTGTAGCTTCTCAGAAATCTGGAGGGGGGGCACCCATAAGCACAGGCTATATTTTTATATTATAAATATCATAGAACAATCATAACCAGCTGGCCAAGAATCAGAGTCTTCCCCACCTAGACTTAATTTTGGGGCTCTATCTCCTGCATGGGATGAGCCTCCCAATTCAGTTCACTCCTCATACAGACGCGATAAGCCATCTGTGTTCTGATTGGTCGCTCCAGCCCTATGTAGGATCATCATGTCATGCCCTTGCAAGGCAAGACTCCATCTTAATATTCTACCTTTAGTTTTTTCCATTTTGGTCAGCCAAACCACGGGCTTGTGGTCCGTTTGTACCTCAAAATGCTGCCCATATAAGTATGGCTCTAACTTCCTTAAGGCCCACACTATAGCAAGACACTCTTTTTCCACAGTAGAGTATGCCTGCTCCCTGGTAAGTAACTTTTTACTTAGGTACACTAGGAGGTCATCTTTCTCTTGACTGGATGTCTGACTCAGTACTGCCCCAATACTCGCATCTGAACTATTAATGGTCTGCTATAGTCAGGACTTACCAATACAGGAGCACTGCACAGTGCCTCCTTCAGTCTAGTAAAGGCTTTTTCACAGGCTGGTTCCCAGGTAATTTTCTTAGGCATCTTTTTCTTTACCAGGTCACATAGGGGAGCAGCCAGGGCACTGTAATTGGGTACTAATTTCCTATAGTACCCTGCTGTCCCTACAAAACTCCCTGACCTGCTTCTGCATTTCTGGTCTGCACCATGCCTTGATCACCTCTATTTTTACTTGGTTAGGATGGAGCTGTCCCCAGCCTACAACATGCCTGAGGTATGCCACTTCAGCCATGACCACTTGGCACTTCTCAGCTTTGACAGTGAGCCCAGCCCTCTGCATCCTGCCCAGCCCTTCCCTAAGATGGGACAGGTGTTCCTCCATGCTGGTACTAAAAATGGCAATGTCATCCAGGTACACCACTGTGTACTCCTCAGCACCATGTAACACCTGGTTCACCAACCTTTGAAAAGTGGCTGGGGCATTCTTCATCCGGAAAGACATTACCTTAAATTCAAATAAGCCTATCAGAGTGATGAAGGCTGCCCTCTCCCTAGCTCTGTCAGTTAACTCTACCTGCCAATACCCTTTGTCAGTTCAATAGTCGTAAGGTATATCGCCCCTCCCAACTTGTCCTGGAGTTCATCCGTCCAGGGCATTGGGTGGGCGTCTGACTTCATGACTGCATTCAGTCCATGATAGTCCACACAGCAATGAGTAGAGCCATCTGGCTTGGGCACAAGGACTATGGGTGAGGCCCAGGGGCTGTGGGATCCCTCGATTACCTCTAAATCTACCCCTAATCCTCAACCTCTCTCCTAATGTCCTTTTGGACAGCCTCTGACACCCGACATCATGTGTCACTAAGGAGGTTGGTCCAGGCTTGGAACTAAACAGTGGGGCAAAGTCTGCTAAAACCTCCCTTACTTCCTGGATCTTGTCCGGGGCCAACTGGGGTGACAATTTAACTGCCTCCATAGAGGACTCCTGCTTGCTTTCTTCCAGCAAGTTCAGAAGGGGGTCTCCTTTGTCTGTCCCCTCCCCAGGGCTACATACAGCAAACACCCTGTCAGCCCTATTAGTATATGGCTTCATCATGTTGACATGGTACATTCTTTCTGTCTGTCTTCTGTCAGGTAACTCTATGACATAGTTCATGTCATTTACCTTCCTAACTACTTTGTACAGTCCTGCCCACTCAGCCTGCAACTTGTCTTTCCAGACCGGAATAAGGACCATGACTTCCTGACCCACAGTGCACGAGTGAGCTCTGGCTCTGTGGTCATGCCACACTTTTAATTTCTGTTGGGCAGTTGCCAGGTTGCTCTGGGTTGTTCCCATAAGCTCCTTCAGCCTTTCTCTAAACCTAAGGATGTAATCCACTATGGGAATGCCCTGGGTGGCATGCTTGCCTTTCCAGTCCTCCCCGATCAAGTCTAGGGGCCCACGTACCCGGTGTCCAAATAAGAGCTCAAAAGGAAAAAATCCAGTCAACTCTTGGGGTACCTTCCTGTATGCAAACAACAGGTGGGGAAGGTATTTCTCCCAGTCCCTCCTATGCTGTTCAGCAAATGCTTGGAGCATTAACTTCAGGGTACTGTTAAATCTTTCCAAAAGCCCATTGGCTTGCTGGTGATAAGGTGTCGTACACCTCTGCACCACCCCACACTTCTCCCACAAACATTTATCAGGTCCGACATGAAGGAACCCCCTAGATCAGTGATAACCACGTGTTGAAACCCAACAAGAGAGAAAATCCCAAGTATAGCATTTTCAACTTTGTCTGTCCTCAGTGAGGATAGAGTGACTGCCTCTGGATACTGGGTGGCATAGTCCACCATAGTCTGGATGAACCTCTTCCTGGAGGAGCTGGGGGTATTTAAAGGCCCCACAATATCCATTCCCACCCTCTGGAATGGCTCCTTTGCTATGGACAATGGAATTAGGGCAGCCTGAGTTTTCTTACCTGCCTTCCCTATTTCTTGGCACTGGTGACAAGACCCGCAATACTCCTTCACCTGCTGGGTGAAGTTGGGCCAATAGAAATTCTGGGCCAACCGCTGCATAGTGTGCGCAATTCCCAGATGACGAGACAAGGGAATATCATATGCAATCTTGAGCAACTGCTCATGATACCCTTGGGTAATGACAAGCTGCCTGCCTATCACCCCTCCCTCTGTCATCACATCCTGAGTATACATCAGTCCATTTTCCCAATAAGCCTTATGTTTACCAGCACCTCCCTGTGCTCTGTCAGAGACTGCCCAAACCCTCAACTTCTCTAGACTAGGGTCACTTTTCTGAGCAGCTGTAAACTCCTTATACCATTCCCAAGGCACGGGACAGGTTCCCTTCAGTCTCTAAACTAGGGTCCCTAGCACTAGAGTCAGGGCACTCAGGATCACTGTCATCCTAACTCTCTGACAATGTGTCACCATTTCTTCTTCAGAGTAACTCTCCATAGCTGTTTGGTTAACTGTTACTGGGGAAATTTCTACCCCTTTTCATTAGTCTCCCTATCAGGAGACACAGTCTGGGTAAACAGCCTCCCAGTGGTGTCCACAATGGCTTCGGTGGGGTCCAGGGAACTACAATTTTCTCTTGCAGCTTGGCTTTGGGTAACTGCACACACCATCCCCTGTTTGAGATTGTTTCCAAGGATGACATCAACTGCTAAAGTTTTGGTTACAGCCACCTATTGCACAGTTCCATCTGTTTCACCCCTGTCTAGGAGAACACTAGTGAGTGGCAATGTGATCTACTCACCAGTGAACCCTTGTACAGTTACAAATTCATTGGGTATAAGCTGACCAGCTCCAGTTTTACCAGATCCACTTTTGCCAATGTCAGGGATGCCCCTGTGTCCCTTAACCCTTGTGTCTGTACACCATTTACCATGACTGGGTGCATGTGTTCCCTCATGTTCACAGGCATGCTTCCAGGGACACACAAACAACCCACTTCTTTCCTAGCCCCATTCTGCATATGGCTCATCCTTTTGGGACACTGTCTGGCAATATGCCCAGTTTCTTTACAAACCCAACATTCATTTCTTTTCTAAGAAAAATCTTTTTCTTTGAAACCTGGGACTAACTGGTTTTGGTGGAAGCAGGGAGGGTTTTAGCTGCCCTGAAGGCACACTTTCCCTTTCTGTGCTGCCACACCTGCCCCATTCACTCTCAGAGCAGGTCTGCTCTTGGCATAGTGGTCCGAGAGTTCAGCAGCCTCTTGCACTGTTTTGGGATCTCAGTCCTCCAGCCAGGTTTTCAGCTCTGCTGGGCATGCCCCCAAAAAACTGTTCCAACAAAATAGCATTTTTAATTTTATCTACAGAGTTTGCTTCAATTCCCTCCCACCGACGTTTTAAGCATTGACGTTGTTTTGTGGCTAGCTCCTTGTAGCTCTTGTTAGGGCTTCTTCTGAATTTATAGAATTTAGCTCTGTATGCTTCTGCAGTTAAATCAAACTTTTTTAAAAGTGCAGCTGTAAGTTTGCTGTAATCATTACTGTCCCCATTGTTCATTAGACCCAAAGCATCCTGATCTTTGCCGGTAAGTAATGGGGATAGCTGGAAGCTCAAGGACCCTGTAGGAATTTAGCCTGAATTCAGACTTTTCCAAAGGAATTTAAAAAGGGCATCCATATCTTCCCCCTGTTTAAATTCAGCTATCAGTTTTGAATTCAATTTGCAACCCAGTCCTGTAGTTCCAGTTATACCCAAGCCACTTTCCTGCTCTGGTGCTGGTGGTTGGAGTCGTAACTTCTCCAGTTCATGTCGTCTCTGGCGCTCATGCTCTTCACGGTCCACCTCTCGCTGTTCTTACTTCTCTTCTCTCTGGAACTCCAGCTCCATTCTGCGCAACTCAATCTGCAGCTTGATTGCTTCTGTCTCCAGAATGCTGGTGATCTTCCCCTGCTGCTTTGGCCCTTAGCTTGCACTGGCCCTGCTGCCCTCCTCACCAGATCTGGACACTGCACTGGCCGCTAGGCCCTCCATGCCCAAGCTTTGGTCCTTTACAGTCACAGTCTGTGACTCGATGCTCTGGACATCTGCTGCCATCAGGCATCCACAAGGTTCTTCTTGGTGGCTCTCACCTCATGCAGGACTCCTCTATCCTGGCACAACTGCCTCAAGTAGTCTGCAGTGTACACGCTGTAATTGAAAGCCATCTTCTTCCCTAACTACGGCTACTCTAACTTGCACTTTAAACCACTGCTAACCAAATCAGTCACAAATGCACTCAGCAGGTCAGGCCCTCTCCTCCCACAGTGCCAACCTCAGAGTGCAAGAGTGTTAACAGGTAACAGATAGGGTAACCCTCCTGTCTGCTTGTGGGTCTGAACCACCTTTGATCTCAAGTTCTGGGGGGATTTAAACTGTGAACCTTATGCTAGTGTACCCAATGTACAGGCGCAGATATGTACCCTCTTCAGGGATTGTGGTACAATCTTATGCCAGGGAGCACCCAGTCAGGCTTCCAAAATGAACTCCGAAAACTCTATAAAAGACCCTAGGTATATTCTTACCTTTTCCCAGTTTAGTGACACCATCAAGCTTTTGAACAGTTTTTGTCAGTCTTAACCCTCTATACATTGCATGCAAAAAGAGAACTTGCAGATACCCAGGCAGTCTTTCAAATAATATGTTTACTAGAAATGGATAAAAATATGAAAAAAATGTAACACAGAACAATATATCAAAGAGCATACAATCACATAAAGTAACAGGCAAAATACAAACCAAAACCCCTACCACAATACAGTTAGACCTTTCCTATCTAATGTATTAACTCTGTAGTGCTTTTAAAGTTAGATCAGGGAGCTGTGTCTTCCTACAGTCCCAAGATGGAATATATCAAACAGCTCAGACACAGTATAGTTTAAACTGTGTCTCTCCACACCCCTTTCGATGAGTCATCTAGCTCCTCCTCGTTGAATATTAAAAATATACCAACAGGATGTCTTATCAGGAGGTATATTAAATATGGTGACAGCAGCAAAAACGTATTTCCCAAATATGACTCCTTAAGTAAACATTTTCTCTGATCTTGAGCAGTTCCTGTTTTCCCAAGGAACATCAAAGGTTTTTATAGCTTTTAGCACCAGGGTGGTATAACATGTTCTTCCTATAAGTATCATAAAACTTTATGAGCCCTATATCCTGGCAGCTGGGTCAGTTCTAATTAAGACAGAAAGACAGAATACCCTTAATTAAGTCTCTCTGGTCCTTTAATTGCCTCCTGGTTTCAGGTTAATATATCCTGTAGCTTCTCTGAAACCTGGGGGGGGGGCACCCATAAGCACATGCTATATTTTTATATTACAGATATCATAGAACAATCATAACCAGCTGGCCAAGCATCACAATGATCACATAGTCATAGCTCCCTGTGTCTGTGTTAATCTGTTCTTTATAATAAAAATACTACAGTGATGAAGAGACAAAAGACAGAATCAGCAAGTTCAGCATCCATGCACCCAGCTGGTAAGCACTTTCCAGTTTTGTTTTTAACAAAGAAGAAAAGGTAGAGATTGTGTTGAGTTCACTGGGTCTTCTTTAGATAGGGACATACTCATCCTGTCTGCATTGTCTACAACTGTATCCTTCCTGTATCATATTAAAATTGTCAGTGAAGAGGACCCACAAGAAGGAAGAAAGAAAGAAAGAAAGAAAGAAAGAAAGAAAGAAAGAAAGAAAGAAAGAAAGAAAGATTCCAAGCTAGTTTTGCCTCAAAAAAAAGTTTTTCAGATACCAGGCACCAGGAGCTGGAAACAATGACAGATGGCTTGCAAACTGCTGCCCATCCCCCACGAAGCAAGGCAAACAAAGAAGCTGCAAACTTAAAAACACTGACATAGATTTTGCCAGCAGAAAAGGACTGCTTTGCTCATCCAGTCTGCCCAGATGCTCCCTGCCTATTATGTATCTACAGATGATAACTGGTCTCTGGTGACCATCCTTCCTTGCTGCCTGTTTCCTAATATACCACTATGTTTTTCCCATGCATGTTTGAAGCCCACCACTGTTTCCACCTCCATTGCTTTTTTCTGCTGGCAGTCTGTTTCAGGTATTTACCACCCTTGCCATGAAGAAATATTTCCTCACATCTGTCTTAAATGTCCTCCCCCATCCAGCTTCATCACATCCCCCTTGGTCCTGGTGCTCTTTCTCATTAGAAAGAGATTCCCCCTGCACCCTGTTCACCCCTGTGAGGTATTTGCAGATCTGTAGTATGTCACCCTTTGCTCTTCTCTTTTCTAGGGTATACACTGAGATATCTCAGTCTCTCCTCATAGGGCTTCTTGTGCATCTCCTGCACCATTTTTTGTTCCCCTCCTCTGAACTGCCTCCACCCAGTCTATGTCCTTTCTGAGGTATGGCCTCCAGAACTAGACACAGTACTCCAGGAGGGGTCTCACAAGTGAGCAATAAGTGGCAAAACCACCTCTCTCCTTCTGTTGGAGATACCCCTTGCTATGCATCCCAGCATCCTACTAGCACTACCCATGGCATTGTCTCATGGCCCCACCAATTTGAGGTCATCAGACATGATAACTCCAAAGTCCCTTTCCCATTTAGTGACTGTAATTACCTCCCCGCATTCCTGCACATTCTGCCTATCCCTTGCTGAGTGTCAACCATATTGCAGATTTTGGTATCATCTGCAAAAAGGCATACCTTCCATTTCCTCAGCAATGTCACTTATGAAGACATTAAAGAGGACCAGACGCAGTACTAAGCCCATACCATCCCTGGATAAGGATTGAACTGCAGCAGGGCTGCCCAACTACTGTTACATCTGAACAGATACTGCCGTCTTCTGAAGGAAGCTGAGAACAGCACAAAAGTGTAAAGTGCAAGAAGAATACAATAATATTTTTCAGCACCAGCAGTGGAAGAAGAATTGTGCACCTCCAGCAGCTCCAAAGTACTGCATCACCTTGCAAAATGGCATTCCAGGGACAAGTTTTAGAATTTCAGGAATCTAATGAACACTTTGATATATATTGAATGTTTTGGGTACAGGCTTTTGGCAAGTAAAATTATGGAGCAGGATAACGAATGACAGGAGCTCTTCATGTCCATCCTACCATGGCCCATGTTTGTTTTGCTTATGAGTCTTGTGGCACCAGATCAGTTAAGTGGGCACAACTGCAAAGAACTGAAGAGCACACTCTTGCAGCACTACAAGCCCAACCCCCACTGTGAATGTGGAATGCTATTGATTTCACCACCACCTTCTAAGGAAGGGAGAGTCAGTTGCCAATTTCATTATTGCACTGAACAATTTAACAAACTCATGTGAAATGGATAATTCCTCGATGATGCAATAAGGGACCAGTTCACCTGTGATTTTTGTTGGGATCACTACATGAAATGCCTTCTTACAAAACCAAACCTGACTTCCAAGTCTGCATTTGACATAACAGCATCACTTTAACTTGCCTGGAAAGACACATGGAGATTGAAGGTCACAATGACCCACACAGGGAGGCCATCCACAGAATCACCACCCCCAACCTTACAGGTGTCAGCGTCAGCCAAGGGGAGGCCACACAAAATTATGCCCTCCTCACCAAGCTCACTGGAAATCACTAGCACAAGCTAAGGCTAAGCAGCTTGATACTGATGTGAAAGAGACCATGGCAAGATACATACTGATTCTGCCTAGAAACATACCACAACTGCTGAAAAGTGGGACATCTGGTGCGGGTCTGCAGAAGTGCATCACATACAATACATACACAGTATGTGATGAATAATCTGCCAGATTTACAGAAGGGAGATGACTACTTGAGCCTCTTTGCTGTCTACACCACGGAAGGCCATGGAGATGGCATCTTCCTGGTTCTGGGGTTAGTGAGCATGTCCATAAGCATGCAGTTCAACACTGGTGCATTAATGTCACTGATACCCAAGTACATCTGCATTGCCTGACTCAACCAGTACCCAATGCGACCAGTAGCACCCTATATGGGTGAGTATTATAGAGTGGCACAATATGAGCAACTCAGTAATGCCACTCATGTTTAGGGTAAATGTTCTATCACGGTGAAGGATCCTGTATAGTGAGTGTAGGAGTGAAATACACTCACTATCCTATGATAGGATGTAGGAAGGTGTGTGGTTGAACTCTGCTGAGCTGGTCATTTGGCATAGTGGCTAAAGCCACTGCCTACAGAACCAGTGGATCTGGTTTTGGGTCCTACAGTAGGAAGCAAAATATTATTTTTTTTTAAGTCCATCCACCCCTGGAGTTGATTATATAATTTTTGGGGGTGCTGGGGGTGCAGCCCCCCACAAAAAAAGAAGCTATGCAAATTTTTATTTGTTTTGCCAAGGCCCATCATTGTTTGCTGTGGTCTGTGTTTGTTTCTGTTGCCCTTTTGATTCGGGAGATATTTGCATCGCTCTTTGAGTGCGGTGCGATTATGGACTCGCCCTTATTACATAATTCCACTGTGACTACCCCCATCCAGCTAATATCTTACACAAATGATCAGATTCACATGTTGGGGGACATACAAATCCCAGTGACTTATGAGGGAGGAGATTGGACATTGCCTCTCATTGTGGTACAAGGAAAGACACCAGCATTGCTCAGCAGGAAATAGTTGCTGAACAACCAACTAAATTGGGAAATATTTCCCTTTGGTGCACTGTGACAGAGGTGCCAGAAAATGTAAACAAGCAACAGCAAGGCAGGCATGCCCTAATATTCAAAGATGGCTATGGCTCCAATTGGGACTTACAGGCAAACCATTCAAGTGCAAAAATGCATCCACATAATACCCACAGCCCAAACACTGACAAACATTCTTTTTACACACCAGAACACCCCACCTATGGTTAAGGAGAAGACACCCATACAACAACAGAAGGGACATGTCAGAGTTCTGCAGGTGCCCTGCATTTTTCATCCAGGGAGAGAGGATGATGATCCAATACCCCTGGAGATAAAAGTGACTTTGGAGTCCAGGGACAGTGAAAGAGACTCAAGGATCTTTTCCTGATGGGGTATGTGTAGGTCAACAGATCATACACATCCATGTGGACCATCTCCTTCCATCACGTAGTCCTCCACAACTATTAGCAGAAGACCTCTTTTGAGAACAAGAGGATGATGATGATTCAGCTCCTACCCTGACTCAAGCTTCCTCATCAGATCCCGCAGTAGTTATTCCCAAAGTACCTTCTGCACCCACAGCTACTGCCCCAGACCACAAATATCCAATGAGCCATAGCAAGGCACCACAGAGACTTGGTTTGTAAATAAAATATCTGTGGTGCCATTGAACTGTATTATTGTTGTTAGGTAGAGCAAGTTCTAACCAAATGAAAAACATTATCCTCAGACCTTTTTGGGCCTAAATCATCTACTTCAGCCCTAAAGGTAGGATATAATTGTAGAATAGTTTCAAGTATGGGGAAGGAGTGTACTAGATGTGGTACTGACCTTACGGAAGTACTGTTGCATCTGAGTTATGCCCCTTTTTGTCCCACATATGCTTTACACTATATTCCTGGTCTATCATAGTACTGTGATACTGCTATTTTGCACTAACATGTAGATTAAGGCACCCTTCATATAAGCATGGGTGCCAGAAATGTGCTTTGCTGCTAATATATGCTAATGTTTGGTTCTATGTGATAATGGCGAAAGCTGTTATCTAGAAGTCAAGAGTGGTGAAATAAATTTTCGGCACTCTGGCACCCTAGCGCACAGCAAAAGGGTGCCGGGGACTTTGTTTTTTAATGTTTTATGCACCCCCCTACTTAAGAATTCTCAACTCCAGGGGGCTGCATGTTGGGGAGGGGGTGAAAACATTAAAAAAAGTTTAGGCCAGGCACAACAAAAATGCACCAGCACCCGCACCAGAACCCACTACCCTGGTGACCAAAGCCACAAACCCACTCACCATGCCATGGGTCAACTTGACAACCCACCCTTGCACCACCCTTCACATACCCTCCCACCCCTCGCTGTGCATGCCCACTCCCCCAGTGCATGTACATATAGCGACATCCTGTCACTATATTCGTCCACCCCCCTCCATCCGGCCGCCCTACCTTCCCATAGCCATCCCTGAAATGCACTAGGGAGTGGGTTGCCGGTATTGTAGGTGCCCATTCCCCCAGCACTAATATCACGGGATACCTAATGTTTACATCTTTATAGGATTAGATAATGCATGATTCATTATACCTCACTATAATGTATTTACCAAGATTATGTTTATCTTTTACATATATTCCATATATAATCTACATAATTACTGATATGATGACTCTGAGGGATCATCAGTGATTATTGTATACACTTTTATATACTTATACTACATATTCTCATATAATTATATGTAGTAGCACCCTGTCAGCATTTCCTTTGTCTAGGTTGACAGAGAGAAAGCCTTTGTTTTGTCTTACATCTAAGCAAGTAATGCCGTGTAGTTTGGGCCTGTCAGAATTTCCTTTGTCTAAACTTCATGCTGGCAAAAGCATTATTCTTTGTATCACATTATACTCATTAGTAATTATATTTGTAACCCCTTTGTTACCAGGGGTTACTAGAATCCCAGTAAGACCTAGTGGTAGGCAGGGAAGGCAGCTTGTGAAACTCCAGTTAAATGGGTTTCACACTGTCTCACTCTGTCCTCAGTCACAGCTGAGACTTGAGAGATGACATCACTATAGAACTGTTGCAGCTGCATGAGCCACTTTGGAATCTACAGCTCAGGGAGTGAGTTTAGAACTTTGGGAATTTTAAAGTCAGTCTTCCGTTTGTCCTTAAGCAAGAAGGAAGCATCAGTCTGCTGTTTGATCTCTCACTAAGAAAAAGGAAGTGTTCCTGTGTGTTATCTTTTTTAAAGAGGTGGAGACTGATCCCCCGGTCTCAGTGCCCCCTCCCTCTGGGGGGGGAGGAAAAGTTCTCTGTGGGTTCCAGGAGCAATCCCCTTCTCCCACCATGGAAGGAAGCTGCCTGGTTTTATTTTAGTCTGTTCTTGTATAACAGCAAAGAAAGTGTTACTTCGCCTGTGGGGCACCTGCAACAAATGGGTGAGTGTTTGGCTCCATTTGATGGGGCAAACAAATTGTTTTCTTCAGTTGGGAAATGAATGTGGACTGCTATTTGGGAGGACAATGTCAACTAGGACAAACAAATAGAGCAGTCAAACAGTTTAAAGTTTTAAATGGATTTAAAGTTCGCTGTAAAGGGGGTGCTTCAGGTCATCCACCGTTCAATCTACATTTTAAAGTCCTAAAGTTTTCTGTGTGTATCCAGAGAAATGGCCGGGTATGGGCTGTGGGAGCTGGAGGTGGGAAAACCCCCATCTTTAGTAACCAGGTCCACCTCTACGGATTTCTTCTGTGTTTTTGCTACTTGCCTCATGCACTTGGCCAGTGATGGGGTGGGTACCCAGACGTGGGTCACAACTTGAAAATCTCTCTAGGAGTCACAGACTCTAAGTGGTATGGGGAGCCACAGGATGGGAAAATTACTCCTTGTTTGATGGGAGTTCAATTGGAAGTACGAAAACAAATCTCTCTAGGAGTCGCAGACTCTAAGTGGTGTGGGGAGCCACAGTTTGGGAGTCTCCTTATTTGATGGGATGTCTTTCCAAGTAAAGTTTGGGTTCATTCTTCAAGTGGACCGTCAGTCGAGTGGCCGGCAGGGGAGCTGGGCCAGTCGGGCTATGTATCCAAAGCGCATGCAAAGTCTGGGCTGAGTGCCTGGTGGGTCCAAAGCCAGACAACTGTAGCAATGTGTTCATTCCTCAAATGGACTGCTGTGTTAACCTCTAATCTGCACATACAGTAACGTAGCCCTTTGGGGGACCATGCAATGCTTTGTTTATGTTCAGTTAGTTAATAAATAAAGCCACACTGAAAAATCCCAATTCTGGTTCTGGACATTACAGTTCTTGCTTCCTGTAGTTGGATTTACTTGGGTGCCCCTGTGCAGAGTAGCCAAACCTAGGTCCCTTGTGCCAGGTAACCTCATCCTTCCCCCAACCCAGGTCCTCCACCAGGTATTGCTGCCAAATGCCAACAGCATGCCACCTGTCATTTTAGTAACAAGGCAGGGGTGGGGACCCCCGTGGTTACATATTTCCTAAGTAATTATCCAAATGGAGAATGTCTTGTATAACCTTGTTTATAACATATAGCCAATACATAAGGTTCTTTATATCTGCTACCAGAATGTTATCTCTAATAGATAACCCTGTGTAAGCCAGCTCTCCACCTTGAAAACTGTACTTTCTTCTGAGACTGACAAGAACCCTTGTGATTTTCTCTATCACATGCTTGATGTGAGTATAATAAATTATCCTTATTTGCTACTGCTGGTGCAGCTGTTTCTTTGGCTGACTCTGTAGACATACAAGAATCTGATTTATTATCCCAGAGCTGGTTTCTGGTGACATTTATGGTGACCATTTGGCAGGTGTCTGGGTGTTAGTCAAAGTTACACGTTAATTTCCTCTGTAAATTAACACACTGGGTGAGAAATCCCCAGTGACAAGCAGCTAAGATGTCTTCTGTTTAAATCTCTTCAGTCTGCTTTGATTCCCAAGTGCAAAGCACATAGAAAAACAGACCTACCAGGTATTTAACCCTGTGTAGTGAACAGTTTTTTCCTCATCTGTGGGGATGGCTGTAAAGTGATCCAAACAGAGAGATAGACTGATTTCATTTGTGGGTTTAAATCCTAGTGGGTTATACTTATTTAGGAGCCCACATCAGCCAAAGGCTGCCTATGTGCTTTCAAGATCTGTGGTCTGGAACATACTTTTTGATCCACAGCTAGCTAAGGGTTACTCATTTAAATTTTGTCATGTCTGATTCAATCAGCACTGAGTTGATGCTGGAAGCCTCACAATATCTCACTGCCCATGGTGGGTTTGAGTATTTTGCCATTGTGGCAAAAGACAAAGATGACCCTATCAGGGCTATCTTTGATCACTATAGTGAATTAAAAAAATGGTAGCAGAAAAGTAAATCCCAAAGGGTTATTCACTGCAACAATATTTACAGGTTTTGTTGCTGCATTACATGAATAGTCTGTGTTCAAATCTGAGAATGCTGTGTGCAGGCAGGAAATGGGTCTGATAGAGGCTGACCATATAAGGAGGGTAGAGAGAGAGTGGACAGCCAAGAAATGCATGCTGTAAGAGATAACTGTGACAGGGCAGAACTGGAAAGGAAACAAGCATTACAGATGAATGATATCTTGTCAGACATCAATGATACCTTATGTTTTGAAAATGAGGATCTTAGATTAGACCTGACTGAGGTAAGTGCTGAGCTAGATCGTCAGATCGGGGGAACTCCGAGGTTACTGCTGCATATAGGTATTTAAAGAAAGAGTTATTCAGTGAAGTGTCTGGAACAGATTTAGGCATTCACCATGTTAAATGTAGGAAAAAGATGGAAAAACTGTGCCATCAGAGGGAAATTCTTATGGAATATATTGAGGCCAGTGAGGATAAGATGCATTTTGATTTTGCCTCCTCTGGTGATAAGGAGTCTGAAAATTAGGAACCACAGAGTATGTGGAGTGGACTAGCCCAAAGACTGTCTATCCTCCTAGTTTTTCACAAAATGAAGAATTGTTAGTGCCTCAAAATGGTGGACACAGACATCATCACATCACTTCGCCATGCCATCCCCAAGATGGCTGACAGGATGTTGATAGTGATGACGAGGTACAAGCTGTCATAACCCAAGATGGCCGCACCCATGGGTCATCATCCCAAAATGGCCAACCATCACATCACGGAGGTTGGAGTACATGACCACAGAGAGTTGCAATTGCTGTCTTGACTACTAAAGGACAAGCTAGAGATTCTGGAAATTATTATGAAAGTTTTTGGTAGACTTGATATTACTGATGAGCAGAGAGATGCACTTAGAATGGAAGTGGATGAGTATATAAAAGAGGCTAGTAAACAGCCAAATATTGTGAGAGCTTTGGCAGATGCTCCAGCAGAAGCTCCATTAAAGGGAGCCACTCTAGCTCTCCCCAAAATAAAACCACTGCCACCTAACCCCATGAAGTCTGCCCAGTCAGCACAACAGATGGCTAACAGCATTGGACGCATGCAGCCCCCCGATAATTTGAGTTGTCACCTTGCCAAAGCTAAAGCACATTGTGAAATGCCTGATTTGCCTCCAGATGGTTGTGTACAAGTGCTGAAGTTAACTGTAGATCCCAGCCTTTGGTCTAAATTTCCATCAGACATAAGGGATAGTACAAAAAAAAGAATGGGCTAGTATTTGTTCAGCCTTGATGGCAGCACAGTACCCAGGAATAGTTGGAGCACGACTGACATACAATGTGAAGCAAGGGCCAAAACAATCCTCTGCAAACTATCATGGATGTTTGTGGATGGTTTATAGTTCAGGCAAAGCATTAGCAAACGAAAGATGTGAAGCTGATAATTTGGAGTATAAAGATTTATTCCTATGTAACATGGCACCAGGTCTCTGTGAGAGGGTTGAGTGTTCTATTTTTCCTGAGGATAATTTAGCAAAAATGTTGAAAGTGGTTGAAAGAGCATTTCAGGTATACCTGTGCATACTTAATTATGGCACTAAAAACAAGGTTGCTGCTATTCAGCAGCCTTCTGGAGGGGCAACCCACTATACAGTGGAAAGGGGGCACAGGGTAAACAGGATCCTGCTCCAAAAAATGTAAAAAGAAATAAAAAGTGGAAGGAGAAAAAGTATAATAACAAAGGGAATAGACAGGGTGTCAAGAATCAACATACTGGACTATCCTACAGGGAGATTGCAAAGGGAAAATAAAAACCTCCGAGAAGTCCTGCAGTCTAGGAAATCTAGTAACTATATTCCTGAATGCCATGTGGCTGCACTAATTCCATCATCACAGGCCACCTGGGGGGGTGTTGTCTGGTTTATGAGCCTTTACTGCCAGTTGCTATAGCAGCACCTCCTTCAATTATATATACTGCCAGCTGCCAGAGCAGCACCTCCTCCAATCATATATACTACTGCACTGCCAACTGCCAGAGAAGCACCTCCTCCAGCCGAATATACTGCTGTGCTGCCAGCTGCCAGAGCAGCACCCCCTCCATTTGAGTATACTACTGCAGTGTCACCTGCCAGAGCAGTACCTTCTTCAACTGAATATGCTGCTGCACTGCCAATCACTAGAGCAGCATCCCCTTCAATAGAACATACTGCTGAACCACAAACTGTAGCTGAAGCAGTATGAGCTTTTTTCACTCCGATGTTAACACATGCAGCACCACCTGCATGTGCATCTGCATATGAACCACAACATATGCAAGAACCACTATATACACAGGTAATATCACCCACATATGAAGCACCAGCTGCACAGACACCACCACTTGTACATGCATCACCACATTTACAGGTACTACTACCAGTACATGCAGATCACTCTGCATGTGCACCAGCACTTGTAAGATCACCTCCACCAGTGCCTCTGCAACCATCCCACATAGTGGTCGCAGTATCAGGCAAGAGACAGGAACTGCATGGAGAAACCCCCACAGCAGGCACTTCTATTAAGAAGGTGCAAGATATTGTGAAGAAACTTGAGAAAGGGAACTCTAATAAAGGGCAATGACAATTAGAGGCCCCAGTCCACATTATATCTGCTATTATACTGGATCTAAGTGGTAGGCCATGTGTAAAGGCCAAGGCTGGGGGCTGTCAACTAGTAATGCTGCTTGATTCTGGAGCAGCCATGTCAGTAATACATGATGAGAATCCTGAATTCTCACACTGGTCTACCAGACAGGAGACTGGTGTACAAGGGGTGGATGGTACTGCCCTACAGACTTATCAGTCCAAACCCATCTCTGTAGTGATGGACAACCTCACCATCAAATTCACCTTTGACCTCATGGTATTACATCATCATCCCAGTATTTTGGGAATTGATTTTCTAGGACAACACGTAAGTGTTGTGGATCTGGCAAACAGGCTCATGATCCAAATACCAGGACAATACCATTCAGTCAAGATATATGATTCACATACACTTGCAGCTATCACACACCATGACACTAAGTGTGATGTCATAGACCTCTTTCAGGATCATGATGGATACAGAGACATACAGCCAATAATTGTCAGACACAAGGATGTGTTTACAAAGGATAAGCATGATTGTGGTAGAATGAATACTACCATTGAAGTAACAGGACCAGACCCTGGCAGGCAGAGGCAATACTCCTTTCCTGCTGAGCTCTGCCATCTTTAAGACAGACCATAGAATCCCTGCTTTAACAGGGTGTAATTGGGCCATGTGTTTTGACTGTCAACTCACCCATTTGGCCATTCCAAAAGCCAAATGGGGCTTGGAGACTCACAATTGACTATAGAAAGCACAATCAGGCAACCACAAGCTGTTCACCTACAGTGGCATCACCCTCTGATGTCCTTAAGATGCTGACTCCAGATCATAAATGGTTCACAGCACTGGATATTTCCAATGGATTTTGGTCCTTACCATTGGCTAAATAGAGCCAGTACAAATTTGCCTTCACTTTTGAAAGAAGACAGTACACATGGAGATGTCTTCCCCAGGGATTCCACAACAGTTCATCCCTCTTTCACCTAGACATGAAAGATGCATTCCAGGGATTCTCAACCCCTGAATGCCTACTGCAGTACATAGATGATTTGCTTTTGACAACTGACACAAAAGAAGAACACTTGGTTCTGTTAGAAGAACTACTGACTATCCTACAGGAGTCAGGCCTCAAGTGTAACCCTTCTAAAGCACAGCTGTGCCAGAAGGAGGTTCTCTTCCTAGGACTCCACATAACAGAAACAGGAAGAAGCCCTGACATGAAGAAGATTCATGGACTGCAGGATTTACCCCTGTGAACCAGTGTAGGAACACTGAGATGTTTTTTGGGTATGGCAAACTACTCCAGAGACTTCATTTGTGACTTTGCACAAAAGGCCTGCATGAATTACTGAAAAAGGATGTACCTTGGACATGGGGTCCATTACATATCAAAGTTGTAACCAGTTTGAAAGAATCACTGGCAACAGCCCCAGCATTAATTAATCCTAACCCAACTTTAGGGTATCATTTGGAAACTGCTTCATCAGCTACAGCAATTTCAGCAGTTTTAGCACAAAAATTCAATGGACATATTAGGCCCATTGCCTATGCATCCCAGATGCTTTCCCCAGTACAGCTAAAATACAACCCTTGTGAAAGGAATCTTTATGCCACATATTGGGCAGTGAGACACTTTACATATACCATTGGATATGCCCCTATTGTGTTACATTCTGATCACATGCCAACAAATTTCCTATTGTCAGACAGAGTAAAATGTGGTTTTCTTTCAAATGCCAGACTGAAGCACTGGTGTCTGCTTTTACAGGATCATGACATCACTTTCCTTACTGCTAAAACTCCATCCCTACTAGCCCATGGCCTATTATTTATAGGTGACACACATGATTGTGTACTCCAACCCCCTGACCTACCTGACCCAGGTCCCTTCCTGCCAGCACCTCAAGAAGTGTTAAATGACACCACAGGGTGTCGTGTCTTTATTGATGACTCAGTCACACACACCAAAGAGGGTCAGATAGCAAGGTTTGGAATTATTATTGTACATCCTAATGATGACAGAGTGCACATGGCTAAGAGGTGTACGATAATTTCTGTACATTATGCTGAACTAGCTGCTACAGTATAGCCTGTTTTATGGAAGTGCTGAAACAAGGCACTGCAGATACTGTTTTCTTTACAGACTGTGATTGGGTCTGTTCCTTTCTGACTGAATTTTTGCCCTTTTGGGAGAAAACAAACTTCCAATCCTCTGACGGTACCCCTGTGAAATACAGAGACTTGTTTGTGTATATCACAACACTAAACAAACAGGTTAAATACAGATTGTACATACATAAGGTTAATGTGCACTGTAAACGTCAACCTTATGCTCCTTATAACAATCATGCCAATTCTCTGGCAAAAGATGGTTCTTGAGGAGAAGACATATGGGAAATGAAAACTCCCTTTGTCCCAGCTACACTATGTGTTGCTGCCATTAACAAAGACACAACTTCTTTTGAGCATATGGATCTAGCATCCACACAAAAGAAAGACCCTAACTTGAGGGCAGTGTTTCGGTTCTTTGATAAAAGAACTGAGGAAAAACGTCCAGAAATAAGCCCCTGTAAGAAAGTGGAAAATGGCCTTCACCTATCCAGTGATGGGCTACTTATTTGGTATCACCGCAGTAAAACTCCTAAAAAGTTATGGGTAGTTCCTGAACACCTGAGGGTATATTTTATCTAACAAGTACATAATACTCCCAACTGGTGGACACCAGGGAGTCGATAAAACCCTAGACAGACTGAAATCCTCTATCTGGTGGCCACACATGAAAAATGATGTAGAACATTACATCAATAACGGTTTGATCTGTACATAGAACAATTTTATATCAGTTAGCAAGAATGCTAAATTGCTACCCCAGAGGCACTCAGGCCCATGGAACAATATCCAGATGACTACATTAGCCCTATGTCAACCATTAAGAACAACAATAAGTTTGCCCCAGTGATCACCAACCTATTTTCCAAATGGGTCGAGGCTATCCCAACAAAGAGCAATGCAGCCTAAGCAACTGCAATGGTTTTGATAAACCAGCTGTTTACTAGGTGGGGTCTACCCCAAAGGTAAATTCTGATCAGGGAGTCAGCTTTATAGCCAAAGTAATGCAGGAAACTCTGAATCTGTTTGGGTTAAAACATATTTGTTGTATTTTTTCTCTACATTGTTGACTGGACTAACACAGCTACCACATTTCTTTTTTAAGGGGTGAAACAAATGTTTCATATCCCTTACCACCCACAGTCATCAGGACAGGTGGAATGGGCTAACAGGCAGATCAAAGTTATGTTATTCAAATTTGTTCAGGAAATCCCCAAAGAATGGAATTCATTATTGCTGTTGCTCCTCATGGCAATAAGAGGGACACCCTCTGCAAGTACACAGTGTACCCCATTTGACATCATGACTGGATGGTCCATGAGACTCCCATAACACTTGCTTTTGGACCTTGGTGCCCCCACTGCCACTAGGGTGTCAGTGGACAAATATGTCAAACAACTCAAACAAGATATCCAAAAGATACACTTATTTGCTGCACAACATATGGACAAGGCCCAGCTACAGGCCAAAATCCAATTTGACAAAACTGTACACCCTGTGGACTGGCAAGTTGGGGACCAGGTAATGGTACTCAGATTTGCACAATATACACATACATTTGTAAACAAATGGGAAGGGCCCTATCCCATTGTAAAATAACTCAATCCAGCAGTCTACCAAGTTAGACTGCCACACTATAAGAAAGTCCTTGATAAATGGCTACATGCCAATCAAATGGAAACTGTTTAAAGGAGATTTAATTACTTTTCCCCACCCCAATGGGTGGAACAGTACTGAACTGTGTTTTATTTTCTCTTTTCCTTTTAGGTTCCTGAGAAAGATGTCTGCTTTTCACTTACTTTTCTTTTTAGAAATATTGGTTTTCTTACAAGCCCAAATTATGTACCATAATTCAGATAAGAAACCAGTGACCCCTAAACCTAAACAACTTGTTGAGGCAGAACACCTCACAAGCCCACGGGATCTAAAGGCATCCTGTGGTGTGCATACTGAAGTCCTAGAAGACATGATCATCATCCAGGAGGGTAGTGAGGCTCTACTGCATGTTATGATCATCGGTTTGGATCAATCAAGTCTTCAAACTGCATGGTATGCAGTTCATAATAAAGATCTAATCCAAGCCAGCCACCTTTACAAAGATACTTTCCAAGGCTGGCCTAATGTCAGAATTCATCCTGATGGTACCGTATCTATACAAAAGGTACACCCCACAAATTCTGGAGTATATAACCTAACAGCTAGGATTTATCTCTTGTTACATCTTGCTGATCAACAGGAACACTGTATTCAGAATTATATGGCAACAAAGGCCATTGTCCTTAAGGTTTTACCCTAGGATGCCCTAGAATTTGAGACACCTGATATTGAGTGCCCAAAATGGAACCCTGGCCCACCCAGTGGCCTAGTTGCCACTTCCCAGCCAGGTGCCCTTGTTAATAATGTGCAATTCATGCACATCCCAGTGCTTTCAAATCTTACCCGTTAGAATGTAAAAGAATTTGGCCTATGTTCAACAACTAACATTTCCCATTTCTTTCAAATTATGTTATTGGATACCGTGGCAGCATACAGGTGCACAGTAATGATCCCTATACTGGGGTTGATAGTACCCCCACATAGAGGATTTTCAAACCCTAAAACCTAGTAGTAATGCTAACAGAAGCAAGAAACCCAAACCCACTAAGCGTTATATAGCAGAAATAGGTATAGCCTCTGGCTTATTTGTTTCTGGTATGTCAGTTTGGAATAGGGCTGCTATAGCCAGTGTTCAAGCACAAATGGCAAAGGTTCATGATAGTATGAAATATTATATCATACCTCCCCTGTTACATGGTGTAGATGGTCTCGCTCAACAAGAGCATTTTAGAGTTTATAACATGAAGTATATTACGAAGGGATTTGACTTGACAAAGGACAAGATTAATGAACCAATCTTGGCTAACAATCAGGAAGCAGACAAACAACACATAGCCAGGGAAGTCCTTTGCTTCACCAATCGCTCTTATGTTCTTACAGCCATTGATAATCTCTTCCGGGATCTGGAATTAAGACATATTCCTGATCTCATACATGACAGGCGTATGGGTCAGTGGTACTGCCCCAAATGCACTTCTACTGCATGTGTTAACAAATGTTTATCAGAAACTAACACTGTTCCCTTGTCAATGGCAAGGAACCTTGGGTATGTCACCACACACACCAGTATTGCTCCATGTTTTGAAACATATTCCTGCACAATCAAGAATGCCATGTTTATGACTCTCACAGTGTCATTGCCGCAGTTTGATCTGGCAGCCTCCATCTTTGATTGTCTTGAAAACCATCCATTTTATTGGGCATCTTCATGGGAACATTTATCGTGAAAGGTTGGAACTACCTCCTTTGTTGGTCTACCATACGCCTCTGAACTCTTGGTTGGCTCCAAATTTTGATTGTTGTACCTGGAAAGGCTAGCACCTTCTATGCTAATGTGACATCTTCAAACTAGTCATGCTGATTTGTGGTTATTGGCCCAATAATTGGGACTGGACTTCCTCTTTGGATCTATCTTTGAAGAATCTTAATGGATCTAACTTGAACTATGAAATTCCATCTAACACTGGAAGAAACCATGGATTTACACCTGGAACTGTTGGTGGTTTATGGCTTGTGGATAATGATATCTCCTGTCCTGTTCAACTTACCAACTGGAAAATGCCATCATCTAAAGTGGTTTATTCTGCTGATGGAGAATACTGTGTGGTGACCAATTACAAATTCTATTGGTATGGGCAAAAGTTATGCAAAATGGACTTTTCTAACTTCTGTTTTTTCCCTAAACAGCGTGTTGTGATAGGCTGTACTGTAATTACACCTGTTCCCATCCCAGCCAGATACCACTAAGTCTAGTCCTGTCTATCTGGATGCTGTGTCTCAGTTTTTACCTATTTTTAACTTTCATATTAGCAACTTAAGTTTGTTTCTCCAATCTCTTCTCAATAGAACAGATATCCACCTGATTTATATCAGTAACTGTGTTACCAAGGCTACAGAAGCACTTGATCTGATCAGGGATGACATTGCTATGATATTGAAAAACCCATTTGTGAAGTTTACTTTTCAAATATTTTGGTAATTCAATTTCAACTAATATTAGCCCTTATACTTAAATTTTCCTGTTTAAGGAAAACCCTGAAACACCATTGTGACCAGTTAAAATTCCTCTACCAGGCTTGAGCCTCGGGCCTGTAGATGAATGGTGCCTAACCATCATCTTTTTGTTATGTTTGTTGTTTATTGTGTTTGTTGTGTTGGTTGCCACTTTTGCAATTAGGGCAACAAAGAGGGGACTGTTGCACCTGGGCTATGCCCCCTATTGCCCTACATATGCCTTACACTATATTACTGGTCTATTATACTGTGATACTGCTATTTTGCACTAACATGTAGATTTAGGCACCCATCGTATAAGCATAGGTGCCAGGAATGTGCTTTGCTGCTAATATATGCTAATGTTTACATCTTTATTATATCATGCATGATTCATTATACCTCACTATAATGCATTTACCAAGATTATGTTTATATTTTACATATATTCCATATATAAGCTACATAATTACTGATATGATGACTATGAGGGATCATCAGTGATTATTGAATACACTTTTCTATACTTATATACTTATACTTATACTATATATTCTCATATAATCATATGTAATAGTGCATTGTCAGCATTTCCTTTGTCTACACTTCATGCTGACAGGAGCATTATTATTTGTCTCATATTATACTCATTAGTAATTTTATCTCCTAAGTAATTATCCAGTGGAGAATGTCTTGTATAACCTTGTTTATAATACAGAGCCAATACATAAGTTTCTTTATATCTGCTACCAGAATGTTATCTCTAATATATAACTCTGTGTTGGCCAGCTCTCCGCCTTGAGAACTGTACATTCTTCTGAGACCGGTGAGAACCCTTGTGATTTTCTCTCTCACGTGCTTGGTGTGAGTAAAACAAATGACCCTTATTTAATACTGCTTGTGCAGCAGTTTCTTTGGCCGACTCTGTAGACGTACAAGAATATGATCTATTATCCCAAAGCTGGTTTCTGGTGACAGTACCAGGCAGCACCTTACTTGTAGTCCTGTGGTGATTTATTTGTGTTTCTTGTATTTTCCTGTGATGCTCAGTCTGAAGCCCTTTAATCTTTGGTCTCTGTGTATAGTGTGTGTATTTTCAGAATAAAGATAGCCACAGAGTCACAGCTCCTTGTGTCTAGGTTAGAGTTTAAAGTCTCTGGAACATTGGCAAATTGGTGGTGTGGTGTTCTGCAGGGTATAAATGTTCATGCAATGCAGGGGTGGCATCACCCTGATATTGTCACTCCCTATGTAATACGTATGCATTACTTTGCGTGACAAGTAAAGGTGTGTGAAGTGACTGAAATTTGCTTCATGAAGCAATTTGTGAATTTCAGAAAATGTACTTCGGTGATGACTGCAATTCACATATTTATTCATGCAACAAACTTAAAGCCACATGAATTTCCAATCCGCAGGAAAGTTTGGCATTTTATGTAGTTACGCCATACAAATTTGTGGAATTCACCAGTGAGAAACAGGTAAATTGCAGTCTTTAAATTACAAGAAAAATCTCCCTCAACCAACTGTGGTGTATCCCCCCACCTCCCAAACACTTTGAAGTCCTTCAACTCCCCTCCCATTGGACCACTAGTATCCTCTTCCCTCCTCCTCCTCCCCTTTGCCCTGTCACATTTATGAATATAAATATACCCATCCCACCATCCATGCACCTAACACACTTCCCACCTCCCTCCATCTGACCAGACCCTAGTTTACAAATATCTACACACCAAACACTTCCCTGGCCCTACCCCCCCACCAGCACCCAGAAAATATACAGTATTTCAATGTAATGCTGTAATAAAATTAAATCAGTCCCCCAATGCAGAGTGTCTGCTCTGTTAAGTGTCCCAGTTACTAATGATGCAGTTGCATGCATGAATGTTAAATGGTGATGTCATCATACCTAGTAAAACCTGACTGGCTGAAAATTCAGCCAGTCAGATTTTACTAGGAACAAAGACATCACCATTCATGCACACACCCATGCCATTACCAAGACGGACACTGAACAGAGTCAGTTGCTCTTCACCGGGGTCAAAATTAAAAAAATGCAAAGTCACTGAAGGGGAGGTGCACTGAGATAGGGGGCCAGCCCCTTACCAGACCACAACTGCTGTATTACAGTACACTCCTCTGGAAACAAAGTTACTCAGCTTTCTACCTGGATAATATAAGGTCACTGCCTAGTCATTTACACCTTACTCTTGTAACCTCTAGGCGGCGCTACTCCAAGGGCTACTACTTCTACCTTGCAGGCCTAAACAAGGTTGCAGGGCCTGGGTTCCCAAACTTGCATTAACACTGGTTCTTTCCATGACATTACCTTTGTGCAGTGCTTCCACCCACAGTTTAGCTTTAAAGTGGGCTAGTTTTTTCCTGGTATAACTCCCGGGATACTATACCACCCACCATCACCATGTGCCACACCAACACAGTACCCAATAACATTTCCCCACATTTCAACATTTCACATTTAATGACAATCTATAATAATATGTTCATGACACCATCATTTGCAACAACAACAATAATATTTATTCATAGGGGATATAGAGATTAGGAATGGGGAAACAGGAGGAGTAGAGGTTATGCAGTACTATTATTAACATTATTTACATCTGATTTGGTTTGATTTGGTGCTGGTGAAAACCCTCCAGCTGAGTATATACCTGTTATAAATCAGAAAGAAATCAACATTTCACCAACATTGATATCCAGAGCCCTGGCAATCTAAACTGTGTAGAATCAGATGACACACCACATTATTTCCCACAACTGGTACCAGTTCCCCAACATTTAGAATGGGACTCCGCTATCCCACACATTTAAACCTGGGTACCCAGTACTCTAAAGTTCTTGCATGTTACAGGCCTGGTTGGCCGGTTTGATTCAATAAAGAGTAGCAATTAAGTTCCCAGAATTAGGGATCTGAACTATTTACAGTCTCTTCGATGTATTCAGAGGTTTCCCTGCATTTTGAAGTTGGAAGCAGTGGTCAGGTGTAACCAACCAGTTACATAGTTTGGATCTAATCTGTATTTCTGAGTATCAAGCACATTTACATGTTTCAATACATTTAGCACATTTATATTCTAGACACAACTGGTACAATTGAAGAAGATAGGGCTTCTTTAACCAGGGGCAAGGATGGCTGCCATGGTCAGATTACTTAGAACACAGTCATTTCCAGGTTACTGAAGTTAAATTCAACAGACTTGGGGTCTCAGTCCTATTTGTGGCACATGGCTGTATCTTGCAGCTCCACTGGATGTCTTGACTGGATAGTTTAGAATACACAACACATATCAGCACATTCATATGATACTCTGGGCTCACTTGGGTCCCCCAGAAGAGTTACACGATACTCTGGGGTCACTTGGGTTCCCCACAACAGTCACGTCTACCTGTACTGGGCAAGATTTAGGCACAGCAGATGCAAGGTGCAGACCAATTAAACAATCTCAAAACAGCAAAAGTTCAATAAGAGGTCCACCCACTCTGGGCTAAGGTTAGGTGCAGCAGGATGCAGGATGCAGGGTGCAGACCAAAGAACAATCTAAATCAGCATAGTCACTAAGGGCATTGGCAGTCCCAATTAAGCACTTTCTTTCATTCTTGCACTGGAGGGCACAAGAGTACTCATTCAGGCTCCTCACAGTAGGATCTCCACAATCAAGGTTCCTGATGTCTTCAGTTCTCTCACAACTGAGGTGAAATCAGCTGTCTCACATCTGGCTTGATATAATCAAGTTGCAGGTCCACATCTTTCCTTGACGTGGAAGGGAGGGCTAGAACCTGGAGGACATTCTGGTAAACCCCAGGCTAACAGATCTGGCATAAACTAAATTACTTCAACTTTTACTGCTAAAGAAGGCTCACACTCCCTCCTAGATGGCAAGGATTAACTGGATCACCAGGCCCAGTTGCATGGCTAGGGGCTAGATCCCCTACCCTTGTGGGGGGTTTCTACTCAAATCTCTCCTGATCTGGAAAATTGCTGAAAAACAGTCTTTTATATGGCTCTCCTGAGGCTTCTGATTGGCTGAGGCTATTGGGTTCCTGGCCTCTGACTGACTGGAGGGCCTGTCAGTCAAGAAAATGAATAATGCATGAATCTCACTCAATGCACAGTTGGTCTACTGTTTTGTCACCTGAAATTAGGTCCCTACAGTCTCCCATGAGCACTTGAAAGTTTCCCATGAGCTTTGGCTAATGTCCCACAATTCCTGGCTTTAATATCATAGTTTTCTGATTGGCTGTGGCTGCTTGGAAATGGCTGCTGAACACATAGTCCCTTAAGCAGATTCAGTACAGTTCCAAATAAAGTCCTGGTGCAGCCAGAATAAATCAAATCATTGCCCAAATGCCCCACAGTCTAGTAGTTCTGGATGTATACTTGCTGTACTGCCCAGAACAACTAAATTTCTCATTTTGTTTGCCTGTCACTGCAACCCAATATATTGCAGCAGGCAGGCTAGCTCTCTGAATCACAAATAGTACACTGGTGCAGCCAGAATTTAAGGCATCTTGTTCAAACACTGTCCCCCTGCTTAAACAATTTCCCCCCAACACAGATATAGCAGTTACAATATATTTTTTCTTACATTTATTTTTCTTTTTCTCAGCCATGGCCAGAATACAGCTTCCCTCAGGGCAGAAGTGCCCTCATGAATATTCATGCGATCGAGGCACTGGGCTCATTAATATTTATGATCCCTGATCATGGACACCTCATGAATGGCTCCAGATATCTTAGAAAGTGGGCATTTAGGGCCCTATCCTTGGTCACCGGATCCCACTCACCACATGGGGACACCAGGACTGCCAAAGCACTCTCCTAATCGACCACAAATAGAGCGGTCTGGAGATCAAAGGTGCTGAGGTGCATAAGCGATCCCCGCCAGCACTGGAGTGCTGAAATAAGCAGTGGGGGATTATGGTCTGGATTATGGAGCCCCACAGGGCTTGGAATTCTTCAGGGATGCTTTTTTGGGACAAAGGGGCACAAACAAGAATTTGGGTCAGAAAAAAAAGTGCAGACATTCAGGAGACACCACAGAGTGTGACTGGAAATGGGAGCTATGGACTACAGTTAAGCTCCCAATTTGGTAGTGGGGTTATACTCTAAATTATAAGCCTCTAGTACTATGCATAAATTTGGTGTGATGCTTTTAAAGCAGCTGGCTTATAGGTAATGTTCCTTTTTTCTTCTCTCAACTGTTTAAAGTCATTCTTGTTTTAATTTTTTTGCACTAGTCATTCTTTTTGCACAAGTCACTTTTTAATTGTATGCACACATTGGATTGGGGCATTTGAATATGATACTAATGAATATTAATTAAATACTTGTATTTAAGTATGATTGCTCTGCTCTTTGGCCACACCCCCTGAGGAAGTGTTGTTTGGACCTGAAGTGCCTGGGCAAGTGTGGTCTGTGGGTTGCTGACTTGCCATTTGCTTCTACCTGTTTTTGTCATTTTGAAATAAAAAGAAACTTCACACATTCATTGGACTCGAGAAGATTTCTTCACACTAGCTATTGGAAGTAGTACACCATAGCGTAAGGTGAAAATGACTAGGCAGCGACCTTACTAGGGTACTAGATAATTTTGACATAAGAAGGCCAAAGCCCATTGAGAATGTCTCCCAAAGCTTTGTGGGCAGATTATTTGTAACCCATGCCCCAGTTCAGATGCTTGTCTAGCCTGTCTTTGAAGACATTAAAATTCTCTGCATCAGCTATATGATGTGGGAGTAAATTCCATAATTTATCAGCTCTACTTGTAAAGTAATTGTCTCTCTTATGGATATTGGTCCTTGGGATTGGCAGTTGCTTCTTACGGCTTCTCAGGTTCACACAACAATACGTGAACTGGAGTCTGCATTGAGCTGTAAGGGATGGATTCTGAAGGATCCTGTATAGCTGTAGTAAATCTCCCCTACTTCTTCTTTCCTTGAGGCTATTCAGTCTAATTGTGTACAGTGTCTCCTGGTAGGTTAGGTGTCTTAGTTTTTGGATTAGTTTTGTAGCCCTGTGCTGGACTTGCTCAATAAAATGGATATCCTGTTTAAGATAAGGGTTCCAGAAGGGGGAACATAAATTTAAATGGGGCCTAATGTATGTTCTGTATAAAGGAATAATGTTTATTAATAAAGGAGAATTTGATACAGTTTAAGATCATGTTGGCAGTTTGTGTGACTTTCTTACAGTGCCCAGCTGATGAGAATGAATTGTTTATAAGTATCCCCTAGATCCAGCTCTTGAGTTAATACTTTAAGTGTTTGGTTTTGTATCACATATTTTTGTTGGGGATTGTATTTTTCCCATGTGCAGAACTACACATTTATCCAGGTAGAGGGTCATTTTATTTTCCTTTCTCCATAGTTTGATGTTCTCCAGATGGGATAACTCAAACCATGCATTGCATGATCTTTCAAACCTCAGGGAACACCAAACCACTGATTTGCCATGGTTTCACAGATTTAGATCATCAATTTTCAGTTCCTGCTGGCCCGGTGGCACTGAGGGTTGAGGTGCTGGACACCACACCTCACACTATGCCGATGATCTGGGTTTGGAAATGGACCAGAGTTGTTGGGGGTCATCGGGGAGGGTAGCAGCTGGATTGAGCCACCATATGGCAGCTTTCCTCTCCTGGGGAGGGTTGGGGGCTTCTGCAACCAGCACATGTGGACCCCTGGTGTAAACTAGGGGTTCCATTGTGAAAAGTGCCTGGATTCTTCTGGGGAATGTTCCAAACACTGATGCCTTGCATCACTTGCATCATTGCATGCCATGCCCTCATTCACAACAGCACTGAAAAAAAATTTCAGTTCCTTATTTTGTATGTTTTTTGTTTCAACCTTTATATAGTAGTTGTATTAACATAGTTTTTTTTGTATGTTATTTTCTTACTTTTTGGGAAAAGACATCCAAAAGTAGTTTCATTGTTATGTGCACTACACCAGACCTGTAGTTTTCTTTTCAAAGGGCCTTGCCACACATAAAGCCGTCACATAATGAGGCTCACTGCATCAGACTTTTTGCATATTTTGCTAGTAGCTGAGAAGGCCACTGATGAAGCAGCTGTATTGTGAAATGCGCTGCACTATAGCTGTTGGTTGCTTTGTGAGTGACCTTATGAACCATTCATAAAGCAGCTGCATCGCCAGCCCAGTGGTACTGAGGGTTGAGGTGCTGGATGACACCTTGCTCCACACTGGTGACCCAGGTTCGGGAATGGGCCCAGGTCATCGGGGATGGCCGGGAAGGGAAAGGATTGAGCATCCGTAGGACTGCTCTCATTTCTCTGGGGAGGGTCCACGGCATCCATCGCACTGCAGTGGCCTTCGATTGAGATCGAGAGCACTACAAGAGTGGGGATATATTTGGAAGAAGTGCCACAGATGTCAGCTTGGGCCTTGACATCACTGCACGTCCGCACTTCTCAGGGGACAAAAAATCTGGAGGAAAATGGCAGATGACCGAGGCAGCTTGATGGCCACACTTCAGCAACCAGAGGGTCTGTCATGGAATCACACTGCAGTATTGGTTCCTGGCCCAGCCAGGGGGACTGAGGGAGTCCCTCTGCCTGGTTAAGCACTTTGTCAGCCAGTATGTGAGTAAGTTTGCGGGGCTGATCGGGGATGAAGGCAGTGGCTGGATGTAGGCAGGTCGGGCTGCAGGACTATAAAGAGTGATATGATAAAAAAAATAAAGCAGCTGCATAATGGCACTAACTGAACCACAACAGTGGCTTGCTTCATGAGCTACATAACAGTGCTCACTGCATCAGACCTGTACTGTAGCTTCCTTGGTGCAGCTGCATAATGATGCTCAATGCGCCATAACTTGCTTTGTGAGTAGCCCTGAAGGCCACTGTTGAAGCAGCTGCATAATGATACTCACTGACTCACACTTGTAGCCAGCTTTTTGAGTGACCCTGTGGCCACTCATGAAACACCTGTATAACGATGCTGACTGCACCAGACCTAAAGCTTGTTTTACGTAGGACCCTGTAGGTCATACATAAAGCATCTGTTACACTGAGAAGGGAGCCAGACCTGTAAATTGTATTTCACAGAGTCCTGTGGGCCCTACATGAAGCAGCACACCCATCAGGCATGGCTCCAGATCAGTAGCTGCTTCTTGCTAGGCTATGCAAATACTGTGCAAAGCAGCACATCCATATAGCAGGCACGGATCTTGCCAGTTGGAGATTCATGATATCGGGTACTAAGTACCACATTCCTCAACTTTGCTGAAACAATATAAAAACAACTATAAGTATTAGTAAAAACCCCTGATACAAAATTAAGTCAGAAACAAATTAAATCATTCTACATGAGCAGTGCGGTTTTCATTAGTCTTGTTTTTGTTTGGGGGAGTTCATTTTTTCTAAGGTCCATAAGTTTTAATTACTTTTTTATGTTTGCTTGTGTGCATGCACAAGAAACATTATGTGACAGCTTAGGAGAGAAGTGGGTTGTGGAGGCACGGCACTGTTACAGCCAAGGGAGGCAATGCATTTGGGGGCTTGGCACTGGTGGACCAATGGAGGCACAGTGTGCCGATGACATTGGTCTTCCAAAAGTGCACCAAGTTATAATGTTTTCAACGCAGCAATCAGGGGTTGCCTCATCATTGCAGTGTCAGTCATTCTGCTGCAATGAGGGCGTGACCTGTCATTGCAGTCGGAACGTTAACTAACCTAATACTGTTTGTGAACATGGCGGGTGGCTTGCTGCCATGTTCACAAAGGCAGCCCCATGCCGAGGGGGTAGACAATCTCCCTTGGCAGCATGTGCCCCCCTCCCACAAACAGTCTGTGTTTGCCGTCGGGGGCCCCACTCCCTGTCGGCATATCCTGCCCAGCAATTAATGTGCAGGGGAGCCCACTCCCCGTCAGCATAATTCCTTCCCCCACAAAGCTATGTTTGTGCCAAGGTGCCCAATCCCTTTGGCCATTGCGGCCCTCATATGCCAATGGGGGTGCCCAATCCCCCGTCAGCTACAGCGGCCCCCCCATCATAAAAGTAGGGTGGCATGCTGGGAGCCCACCCCAGCATGCCAAATGTCCACTGAAATGTCCCTGTGAAGCAAAAACAGTCCCGCAAAGTGTTTTTGTTTTTCTCTCCTGTAAAGAAGGAAACGGTCCCTTTGGTGGTGCACCCTGCCTCCCCATATCCCCCTCACCCCATACTTACCTCCGGAGTATGGTGCGATGATCTTCGGTGGAATGGGAACACGTCTGCACTCTTTAAAGCCAACCGCGAACTGAGAAAATGCCGGTAAGCTGTATAATGTAATAAATAGGGCTTTTTCAACTTTGATGCATATCTCGGGCATTTTTTGAAATTTTGGCACCAAATTTTCAACATGGGGTTTTTGGGACCCCTCCTCATGAATTCTTTCACTGTCATGACATTAATCGGCCACAAAAGGTGAATTCGGTGTCACTGCATGGAATCACCTTTCAGGACCGATTAATGAAACAACAGTGCCAGGGTTCATGAGGTGGGCTCTCAAAAAGTCTATGCTGCAAATTTGGTGATAAAAATCCCAAAAATTACTGTTTTACGAGCGTGCATTGCGCAGTTGATACACACGCTCGTAACTTCACAAATTTGCAGTATTTTCAATTCAGATTTTCAACATTGGTATTTTAATGCATCTCCTTATGAACAGTGCAGCTGTCATTTTTATCACAACCTGGCCAAAATGGGTTTTGTGGTTCTGGTGCAGAATAGCGCAGTCACTGTGAGAAATCCATGTTCGGGACACAGTATGAAAATCACAGTGACACTGTTCAGTAGCAAAGGTCCTAAAATGCTTATGTTGAAAATTTGGTGAAAAGTCCCAGAATGATTAGGGTTATTGAAAGGTATTGCGAAGTTTCCATGCACGCTCGTAATTTCGCACATTTGCAATATTTGCACTCCAGATTGTCAACACTGCCATTTGTCCGCAGCTCCTTATGAACAGTACAGCTGTCATTTTTCACATCCCGGCCGAAATGTGTTTTTGCACTTCTGGCACAGAACAGTGCACTCGCTGTGGGAAATCTATGTTTGGGACACATTAGGAAAATCACACTGATGCTGTTCATTAGCAGAGGTCCTAAAATGCCTAAGTTGAAAATTTGGTGAGAAAAGTCCATAAAATGACTGTGTTACGAGCGTGCATTGCGCAGTTTCCACATACGCTTGTTACTTCACACATTTGCAATATTTTCATTCCATATTTTCAACATTGCCATTTTTCTGTACCTCCTTATGAACAGTACAGCTGTCATTTTTCACATCCTGGCCAAAATGTGTTTTCGCACTTCTGGCACAGAATAGCACGGTCACTGTGGGAAATCACTGTTCGGGACACATAACAAAAATCAGTGACACTGTTCATTAGCAGAGGTCCTAAAATGCCTATGTTGAAAATCTGGTGATGAAAGCCCATCAAATGACTGTGACTGTGTTAAGAAACGTGCATTGTGCTGTTTCCATGTACGCTTATAACTTTGCACATTTGCAATATTTTAAGTCCAGATTTTCAACATTGCCTTTTCTCCACACCTCCTTATGAACAGTACAGCTGTAATTTTTCACATCCTGGTCAAAATGTGTTTTGCAGTTCTGGTGCAGAATACTGTGGTTGCTGTGGGACATCAGTGTTTGGGACACATTAAGAAATCACAGTGACACAGCTCATGAGCACAGGTCGTAAAATACCTATGTTGAAAATCTGGTGACAAAACTCCATAAAGTGACTGTGTTATGCGCATGCATTGCGCAGTCTCCACATATGCTCGGAACTGCAAGAATTTATAATATTCCCACTACAGATTTTCAACATTGCCATCTCTTCATACCTCCCTATGGATGGTACAAATGTCATTCTTCACATCCTGCCTGATCTGTGTTTTCATACATGTGGCACAGAATGGCACTGTTGCTGTTGGAAGTCAGTTTTCGGGACACATTGACAAAATCACACTGCCACTCTTCATGAGAAGAGGTCCCAAATGCTTTCCTGACGTGGGGTCACAAAAAGGTCATGTTGAATATTTGTACTGTAAATATCAGCAAATGCCTGAGGCATTATGGTTTCTAACCATAACATCCTACCCTGTACAGACAGACAGGCATCGGGGTGTGCCTTCAGATTACCGACTGTACTGCTCATGCCATCCCACCCCCAGCCACTGACAGCCATCGAGGTGTACCTTGCACTCTTTGGCCCAAGACTTCACCCCACTCTCCTATGCTGCACCCATTTCACTGTATGCCCTTATGGAATGGTGTGCCTGTAAAGTCAAACACCCTAAGGCACATCTCAACACGTGTCAATGTCTGCAGAATAGGGTGAAGTGACATAGCTTGACCGTCATGGGCAATGACCCAAATACTTACCCCACATCCTGTCCATTTGTACAGGATGGAGGTGGGGTTCACGTGAAGTTCAATACTTCACTGCCACTCCTATTCTGCATCTGTCTAACTCCTGCATTTTCAATGCTAATAACAGCAAGCAAACATTCAGCTTTGACAAATGCTTGTTTTAATTTGAAGGTGAGGGGTTATGACAGGGTTGGTCTGCCCTTCACACTCAACTGTCTTATTTCAGGATACTATCTGTTAGGGGCTTGGGGGGAGGGTGCACCAGGATGTGGCAAGCCAGCCCTTAAATAGGTTTAGAATTTTAAGGCTGCAGTGCACTTTCCGGGGTAGCAGAGTAAGGGCTGGCCACAGGCAACCATCCCTTAACTGATTCAATAGAGCTAGCTAGGCTGAAGCAGCAGAATAAAGTGGCATGCCTCAGCCCAGTAAGAAAAACTTTCACTCTGTTGAATGAGCATGGATGAGAGTTGACATGAACTCTGTAAAGTGGGTCTGCCAGAAACTAAGCAGGCACAGAGGAAACAGAATTGCCTCCTTGGAGATTAAATGAGCTTATGTGAGGTATACTGAATGTGCAGCGGAAGAGCTAAATCTGCAACAGAGAGAACTGGCTAGTCAATTTCCAAAGTGACAAAGACAAGAGAACTGGGCCTGCTTGAACACTGAGACTGATGAACTGATGTCAAGAGACTGATATGCTGAAGTAAGTCTGTTTATTTTGTTTGGGTCAAACTTGCTATAAAACTAATTGCCTGGTTTTGCCTGCTTCTGTTGACCAAGAAAACAACAGATGTTCTCTTGAATTTAAAGAGACACTTTACAAATGAAATTACCATTTTGATGAACTTTGCAGACTGCTAAATCCATCATTTTGAGTGTTCTCTTAACATAGCTGCTGGGTTACACAATGCCCTGTTGCACGTGTTTGGCTTTAATGGTGGGGTAGCAAATGGGGATAAGACAGAGTTAGATTACAGTGCCTGTGACAGACTGGAGGGGAAATTTGGAAATTGTAGATCCTGAGAATCAAGTTCAAGTGCTATTTGATCTGATACTGTAGGCAAGAGAAGAGGTCTGTGAATCCTTCTTGCAGCAGCTAGCCAGCATGCATGAGTCATGACCCTGAATCAGGGCTACTGGCTTGCCAGCAATGTGATGCCAGCCAAGTGATGCAGCACCACCTGAGAGGGCTACCATGATGCCAGAGGGCTATAAATCTGCAGGTATGGAGACACCCTTGCAGAGATGTGCTGCACTGAATTGGGTCCAGAGATGCCCACACAAAGCAGTGACTGTGGAGGTCCTTGAGTATCAGCCTGGAAGAAGTGCCCTGAAGAAGAAGAAGAAGGGTAATGCAAAATTAGGAGGTTAACCTAATGGTTGTGAGCATATTGTCTTCATGTGGGGAAATTGTTAAAACTGTTTGTTTCCAGTGTGGCAAATCTGAGAACATCCATAATCTTAGTCGCAGCTGGGAAGGTGACTATACTGAATGCAGCACTGCTGCCTACAAAACCTGACCCCAGATTTCACAGCCTGAGGTTTACAAGTTGGAGAAGTTTATCAAAGCTGAATTCCATGTATATCAGGGGGATAAAATAAATGAAAATGCTTTCCCTTGAAGTGTGGTTCATATAACTTGTTATGCTTGTGATGAAAGTAGCCTTAATGTAAATGAATACACAGAAAGTGGTTATACAAATAAGGCTGATTCTTAAGGGCGTACCCTTAAAAGGAACATGCTGTAGTCATAAATGTTGGCAATGCTAACGCCAAAATGCAGGCTGTGGATTGATGGTCCAGGACCATGCTAGATTGGGGGGTGGGCAAACATTGGTGAAAGAATCACTTTTGGGCCCACAAGTCTGTTCAGGAATGTCTAAAAAAAGGGATTCATGTACAGTATTTAGGGGGACCCACATTAATACCTTACTGCCCCTACAGTGGAAAATGTATTAGAAATATGGAACAGTGATGGAAAATGTTTCATAGTCCCATTTCATTCAGAGCTGTGAAATTATAGACTTGCAAGTAGATGAGTCTAATCAAGTGATAATTGCCAACCAGATGGAAATACAAAGGTGGGAAGTTCCTTTCTGAGGGAAAGGATTTCCACACTTAAAAATGTATAAGTGAAGGCATCCTCAGACATAAAGGAAGTGACCTGGATGTCAAGAAGGAACCCAAACTCAGGAAAAGTCAATTAGAGAATAAAGGATTCCTCATAGTGAATGTATTCCCAGAAATCAAAGTATCTCCACGACAGAGGGAGTGACTTTGAAATGTCTACAAAATCATTTCAGGAGGCCTGTACTGCAGAGAATTAAGCAGAACAAATTTTCCCAAAGATTGATCCCAAATTATTTTTTCCCGAGGGTAAGCTATGGAGGCACCGTGTCAAAACCCTGCGATGAGAAATGGTGTGGGCCAAAACCACACTGCATGGTCCATGTAATCTAGCACAGTCCAAAACTGCACTAGATTATATAAACAAACTGAGACCATGTACGCATTTAAGCACGGGGTCATTATATAGCAAAACATAATGCCGCATGGCACTATCACATTATGCGATTAATGCCATGAGGCATCATGTCTTTATTCTGTGGGAGAGTCTGCCCCCTGTTATGGAGGGGCTGTGCCCCTGGACCCCCCTACTAAAGATTCTCAACTCTGGGGGGGTCCTACTCAGGGAGTGCACAGGTCCGGGTTTCGACATAATGCTGTATGCTATTAAGCATGCAACATTTTGACCCGGTATGATGCGTTTATACCCACGTAGTTTTTGACCGGATGCCAGCTATGGAAGCTTCACAGGCTGAAAAGGAAAAACAAAAAGGATGTGGCCTTACTTTCTGAGATAACAGAAGTTGGAGATCATAAGGAATAAGGATCAAGTACCAGCTTCATTGTATCAATATGGGACCACAGGCAGATGGAAGTTAATATGTTAAAGTTAGCAACAGAAATTTATATACTCAGGTTAGCTAAAAAGTAACTACTGTGAGAAATAAAAAAAAAAAAAACAAGAAGAGTTAAGAGATATTCAGATTTCTTCTTTCAGGGTGCTGGAACAAACAGGGGAAACTGAAATGGTGATTCCAATTTGAGATACTCTGCAAGTGGAAATTGAAACACTCACGGTTGCTATAGCAGAGCTAAATGGGGAAGCACAACAAAAATGAGAAGAGATAGCTGAATTTAAAAGCAAGTATTCCAGGGTATAATAGGAAAAAATGGGTATGCCATCAGGACAGTGACACCGTTACAGTGAAATACCACCACAGCAACAGATCTCGCCAGGTCAAGATCTTTTTCTATGGTGGTCCGCAGTTAGCTGATGGGGCTATTCTCATAGCTGCACCTCACCCTGAACCAGCTCCAACTTGAGTTGATTAACTAGGAGATGGGTAGGGCAGGGGCAAAGCCCTGCAGAAAACACATTTGTCCATTGGGAAACAATGCCGACTGTTGCCATTGTTCCCATCGATGTGCAGGATGTCAACAATGTTGTTGTTGATGTCCTGTGGTAGAACCAAAAAACTGTGGTTGGCTCAGAGGCTTTTCCCGTCAGCAGTAAAGTGGTTGAGAGAACAGCTGAGTCTGACCAGGACATAAGGGAGGGATTAGAATGGGAGCTGTAAACATCCAAAGAAAACCTGGCAGAAGTGATACCAAGGGGGAGGTGCAAAGATAAAACACTGAGCAGGTAGAGGGTACTGGAAAGCAGGCACATCACGGGAACTGTGCAGAGGCCAACCCAGACTTAGTTAGGAACCATGCTCAGAATAGTGCCACAAATGAGGAGACAGAATTCATTTCTACAAAAAGAATTGCAACAAATGCTGAAATAGAATTCTCCTCTTCAGAGTGTCAAGTGTCCTATCCAGAATTCAAAATCAGAGTTGTTAAGAACCAGACTCCAAACATTAACATTAATAAATGTAACCACCCAGTCCCCTGGAGTAAGTAGAATCCCATCAGTGTCAGTGCTAGGTAGGGAAGGCAGCTGGTGAATAACTAGTTAAATGGGTTTCCACCTACTCACTTTCTTGTTTACTTGGTCTCAGCTGAGATGAGAGAGATGAAGTCATTTAGAAGTCTTGCAGCAGCATAAACCACAGCAGCTGGCTGTGAGTGGGGAGTTTTAGAATCCTGGGTTAGTTTTTGAGTTGGTAGTAGGTCTGTCAGCAGTAGTTGAAGTGTGAGGAGTGAGAGCTGTTGTGAAATCTGAGAGGAGAGCCTATTTTCTCACCCTAGTCCTGAAAGTCACCAGCCCGCCAAGAGAAGTGGTGGAAGCTGTTGTTTATAGCAGGATCCAGGATCCCCTGATTTTCATCTCCAGAGGGATGAAAAGGACTGCTAGAGAATGGATCCTATGGGAATTCCCCTATTTGATCTAAAACAATTTGAAGCTTCATGAACTGTTCTAACTGTAAGTAGATTTAACTTTGAGCTTCCTGAAGAATGTGCCTGTGCTTTGGTGTTTCTCTGGCTAAAAGGGAAAGGTACACCAGTTCTGTTCTAAGTTTCAGACTTTTTTCAGTTTAAAGTTGGCTGACAATTCTGGGGTCCAAAGGCAAACTACTGCACATTGTTCAAGACTTTAATTTCCTACTTTCCCAGAGTAGTGTTTCCTTATGATGAATGTGAAAGTTCATTCAAAGATGCATTTCCCTAAGTGTTTTTCAAGAAGTTTTAAGGTGTAACTCTGAAAGAATGGCTGGGTGTGGATGTGAAAGCAAAGGATGGGTAGCCCCCCCCAATCTGGAGTAACCAGATCAGCACTACAGGTTCTGTAAGGGCACCTTGTTATTTTGGACATGGTGGCCAATGACTGAAAAGAATTTACCCTCTGGAGTGGGTTGTATTAGTAATGAGCCAGTTGCCACTTGCAAAAGTTTTAAAGTCCTATGCCATATGGGAAATGTGTCTGCTCAGTTGTGGCTAGCGCCACTAGAAGAAATGTTCAGTTATGGCCATTGCCACCAAAGAGAACCCAATGTCCTATGGATATGACAGAAGGCATACATAGGATGGCAGAGAAAAGGGAGATACTGTTGATGGGGGAACTTAATATTCCAGATGTTAACTGGAGCATTTTTGCTGCAGCCACATCCAAAAGCAGGGCCATTCTTGATGCACTTCAGCCAGCATGCCTCAGACAGCTAGTTTTGGAACTTACTCATGAGGGAGCAATCTTAGACCTTGTACTCTCACATGGGGATCTCAGATCTAGAAGTGGGTAGCCATTTGGGAACAAGTGACCACCAAACAGTGTAGTTCATGATTAACTCAGCTACAGAGTCAAGCCATACAAAAGTGAGGGTTCTGGACTTCAGGAGGGCTGACTTTGGCAAGATGGAAGAGTGCCTTAGAAAAGCACTAGCAAACAGGCTAGAAGGAGGGGTGGAGCAACAATGGGGAAATATCAAAACTGCCATCACAGAGGCAACAAGCCATTGTCTGAAGCAAATAAACAAATCAAAATGAAAGAAAAAGCCACTATGGTTCTCAAAAGATGTGGCGGTGAAGGTTAGGGAGAAAAAGATAGCATTTAGGAAGTATAAGGAAACACAGAAGGAGCAGGACGGAGAACTCTACCAGTTAAGGCAGAAGGAAGCAGGAAGGGTAGTCAGAATAGCAAAGGCACAAACAGAGGAAAAGATAGCCAACTTGGTTAAGAAGGGGATAAAACCTTTTATAGGTATATCAGGAGTGTAGAAAGACAAAGGGAGGGATAGTGAGGCTGAATAGAATGGATGGTGGGTGGGCAGAGAGTGAGAGTGAAAAAGCAGGGATACTGAATGAATACTTCTGTTCAGTATTCACAAAAGAGGAAGTGGGGGAGGTGCCTAATCCAATTAACAGAAGCACTCTGGAGAGGGGGGTCAATCCCAGTCCTTTCACAGAAGAAAGGGTTCTGAAAGAACTCCTAAAACTGAAGATGGACAAAGCAATGGGACCAGATGGAATTCACCCCAAAATTCTAAAAGAATTAAGCAGAGTACTAGTGACACCACTGACTACCCTTTATAACAAATCATGGGAGGATGGTGTGGTACCTGAGGACTGGAAGAAGGCTGATGTGATTCTCCTTCACAAAAGTGGGAGCAAGACAGAGGCAGGAAACTACAGACCTGTCAGTTTGACCTCTGTGGTAGGGACAGTGATGGAATCACTTCTGAAGGAAAGAATTGTTGAGGACCTAGAGGCCAGTGGGGCACAGTACCCAAGGCAGCATGGGTTCACAGTGGGAAGGTCATGTCAGATGAATCTAATTGATTTCTTTGACTGGGTGACCAAAGTAGTAGACCAGGGAGGGGCTGTGGACATGGCCTACCTAGACTTTAGCAAGGTATTTGACACAGTCCCACACAAAAGATTAGTAGTCAAATTAACCAGCCTTGGAGTGGGTCCCAGGGTGGTAGCCTGGGTAAAACATTGGCTGAACGACAGCACACAGAAGGTAATTGTAAATGGAGTCCACTCTGAAGAAAGAGGGGTTACTAGTGGGGTACCGGAGGGTTCAGTACTGGGTCCGGTCCTTTTTAATGTCTTTATAAGTGATATTGCAGAGGGACTGGAAGGAAAAGTATGCCTCTTTGCAGATCAGAGTTGATACACAAGAAGGCATAGAAAGGATGAGAAGGGACTTGGCAAGGTTGGAGGAATGGTCAGAAGTATGGCAGCTTGGATTCAATGCAAAGAAGTGAAAAGTAATGCACCTGGGAAATGTAAACCAAGGGGAAGATTACACAATGGGGGGAGGTAGTAACAACAACAAAAATGGAAAGGGACCTGGGGTAATCATATCAGATGATCCTTAAGGTTGGCAAGCATTGTGAGAAGGCAGTAGGAGGGCTGTGGGATAATGGAATGTATAGGGAGGCATCACCAGCAGAAAACAGGAAGTTGTTATCCCCCTGTACAGACAGTTGGTGAGACCCCATCTGGAGTACTGCATCCAGTTCTGGAGACCCCATCTCTGCAAGGACATAGACAGGATGGAGGCTGTTCAGAGGAGGGCAACTAAAATGGTGTCAGGTCTGCACGAGAAGCCATACGAGCAGAGGCTAAAGGAGCTTAATATGTAAACCCTTGAACAAAGGAGGGAGAGGGGGGACATGATAGAAACGTTTAAGTACCTCAGTGGAATCAACAAAGTCCAAGATGGTAGCATCTTTCAGAAAAAGAGATGTGCAAGAACAAGGGGACACAATTTGAAGATAGAGGGGGGATGGCTAAGGGGCAATGTGAGGAAGTATTTTTTCACAGAGAGGGTGGTGGATGCATGGAACAGCCTTCCTGATTAGGTTGTGGGGTCTAAAACTGTGGGAGAATTCAAGAATGCATGGGACAGCATAAGGCAATGTTTGTGGGGGGTAGGAAGAAATAGGCTGTTGGTTAAATAGGATCTGCAGCTTATCATCTAGGTAGGGAAATGGGCAGACTAGGTGGGCCAAGCGGTCCTTATCTGCCATCAAAGTCTATGATTCTATGAAATATGGGAATACATAGAGTTGCTGTCAGATACAGTCATTTTGTTGTCCTGCTAATTCCTTGAGCCATGTTGTGTAAACCTTGGGGGTCCACCCTTGTTTAGAGAACATCTTTTGGAATTAAGTCACTCTCTAGAACCTCAACTCTGATTTGGACATTTACGTTTTTGCTTCCTATGTGTGGAGTTACTGGGTACCCCTCCAGAAATATACAGGTCTATCATAGCCCTAGCAAAAAGTTCTCTCCTCTGGACCTTGGTTTTGATCCTAAGTAAGTTTTGCTTTTGTACACCCCCACCCCTGTTTTCTGATTTCTAGAGTAATGAGCCTCGTATACATTCCCAATGCTAGGGATGGTACCAATATCCAAAGTGGTTTGTGACCAGTCAAGGGTACAAAGGGGTAGCTAACTGTGTAAAGTAGTGGGGGAGGGGGTGATTACATCAGGAAGATGAGTCTCCCTCTACAGCGGGTCAAGAGATATTCACAAAGATCAGACCAGGTTGGCTTAAAAACTCAGCTGTTATTAAGCAAAAAAGCTGACAAACCATTAGAAGTTAGAGGTATCCCAGCAAGTACCAATAGCAAGGTATCAGGTAATGGACAAGCCACACAGAACATGTTTTCCCACTGTTGACTGAAAAGGGTGTACACCAGTACTCAGTAAAGTGTGCCAAACAGTGGTTCCTATATTAGTGAAAGCTGAAATGCTATTGTTGGCTCCTGTGTTTCCTGGTGGAGAATGTTTGGAAAGGGAGGAAATCTTGGATCAAATACCCATTCAAGGAACAGACCAGGACTAGATAATGAATTAGCTAATTATTCTGCCTCTTGTCCTGAATGAAATATAGGACGCCTGAAGATGAGAAAAATGTCCCACTTGTATACAGAGGATCAAATAGTTGCTCAAAAGACTGCAAGATGGACCCCTTGAAAAGATATATTGAATCTCCCATCTCATTTGGAAGGAAGTAGATGAAGTATGGTTAGCAAGCATTATACTAAAGGACAAAAGAACAAAACTTACTCTAAGGCTGGTTTAGGCAAGTGCATAATCCATTTATTTAGCTATCAAAAGCCTCAGGTGCTGACAGGAAAGCCTCCCTTCGACCACTGTGGTCTTTGTCAGGTCATGGAAGCCAAAGACCCAGCTGACCCTAATATTTCTTAAAGGGGTTCATGTCCTTAAATCGAACATTAACAAGTTTGTTAAAAAAAACAACTTTACTGACATAAGTGCAGGAGAGTGCATAAACCACACAATACATTATGTGAACACAGCACAGAACATGATTACAAATAAATTTGACCTTCTAAGATGCATAGATATCTGTATTAAAAGAAGATAAAGGTAATCACAAGAAGGCTTAAAAAGGAAAGGGGAGGGGAGGGGGGAAAAGAGTGATTGTGCCGTGCTAAGGGGTGGGGGTGGGGGAATTAAGGATGGTGTGGAAGGCAGAGGAAATAGCAGGAAGAAGTGACAAGTAGGGAGAATAGGAAATTATCACAGTTTTCTGCTACTGTATGTCACAATGTGACAACAGAAATGTACATGTTGTGAGGCTAAAGTAAAGCTGGTGACAGACTAAAGCAAATTCTAGTTAACTGAACAAAAACTGAGGAATTCAATGCAAAACATATTTCAAGCAAGCTGCGTGTAGAGACAAAAAATTGATGCAGCAGTCAAATTACAGTGCATCACAGGGTGCAGTTATCAAGATTTTTGTCTCAGCTGGCTGAAAGGAATTGTTATCTATGCAATTAACTAGGTGTAGAAAGAGTAGGGGGAGTGGCTTAGCTAGAAGGAAGCCAGATTAAAGCCAGATTTAAAAACTGCCCTAGATAGCTTCTGCCACAGAACAGGAAAAGAACAGCAAGAGGAAGGTGCTGCTGTTGTAACTATACTTCTCTACTGGGACTATATTGCCCTCCTTCCCTCCCCTCTACTCCCACCCTAAGCCAGTTCTACTTTTATAGGCACAGGATTTGACTGACAATAGGAACTTCCTGTTTGTGAGCAGGAAGTGAGTGATCACAGAGTCACAAAAGTCTCACCATCCTAGAAGGCAAAGAGTAGCTCTCCCCCCCACCAGCTGCTGGAGGTCTGACTCCGAGCAAGTAAGGAGACTACTGAGAGATATAGGAACTTCTTGTCTCAGAACAGGAAGATCAGGAGCTTAAAGGGCACAGAGGCAGTAAGTAAGTAAGTAGGGAGAAAAAAATTAATAATCAGAGGAAAGAGTAAGTATCCAAAACAACAGTTAAGGGGCCAGAAATAAGACATGATGGGAGTGGTGCAGCGCTGTGGCTGTGGAGTAGCAGTCTTCTGGGAGACGTTCTGGAGGATGCAGTGTTGTCCCATCTGCAGGTATCTCTCTGGGCTGAGGGAGGAGGTTGCTCATCTCCAGGCTGAGTTGACCAGGATTTGGGGGACCTCCTCTTCCACCCAGGGACCACCAGGGCCACTGCCGTTGCCTCAGAGGTTGCCAAGAAAGAGGAACAGTTGGACCACAGTGGGCTCAGGGGAGGTGAGAGTGGTGCAACAGAGGCACATCCCTCCAGTTATACCTCTCCACAATTCATATGCCGCTCTGGCAATATCTGGTTCCTCTATGGAGGCACCTGAAGTGAAAACCATGGAGAATGTTGGGAGTCTCCACATAGGGGACCCACAAGGGAAGGAAACAACTCCTGGTGGGGGATTCCATTCTTAGGAGGGTAGAACTCAGGGAGGAAGGGGAGAGTGAGGTAAGGTGCCTGCCTGGCACCATGGTTTGGAGGGACAGGGAGTGAATCCTCAGGATCGCCAGAGCAGCTACATGGGGGAGGGAGCTGGATGTCATTTTCCACCTGGGGGAAAATGACCTGGCTGAGAAAGGGATCAGAGCAGTGCAGGAAGAGTTTGTGGAATTGGGGAAGGGCCTTAGACAAATAGCACACACGGTAATCTTCTCGGAGGTGCTGCCTGTCTATGGCATGAATGGATCTAGAGTGCTCCACACCATGGGATTCAATCAGTGCCTGAAAAACTGATGCAGAGCTTAGGGTTTTGGCTTCATTGGGGGCTAGGGGTCCACCTGGAGTGATGCAGGGCTATACTGGCATGATTGTCTCCATCTGTCCAGGAGGGGAACCAGGTTCCTTGGTGATAGGTTTAAATGCTTCATTGGCAAACATTTAAACTAGTCAAGGAGGGAGGCACTGGAAAGTAGCAGGAAAATCCTAGCCCCCCCCAAAAAAAAATCAGGGTAGTAAGTGAGGTAAACACCAAGATAGAGATGTCGATAGGGAGAAGGGCAGGGATAAATGGAGAAAATGACAAAGGCAATAAAGACAGGGATGGGGCAAAAAGGGGTGAGGACATGAAGAAATGGAGCGTAATGAGTACTAATGCCTGTAGTCTGGGCAACAAGCTCCCTGAGCTGGTGGCTTTGATGGAAGAGGGATGCCTGCATATCGTGGCAGCCACAGAAACATGGTTCACAGAGAACCATGACTGGGATGTTAACATACCAGGGTGCACAACCTACAGGAGAGACGGGGGGAGAAGAGGGGCAGAAGTAGCTCACTATGTAAGGTAAGGAATAAAAGCAATGGAACAAAAGAGAAAACAGAGAGGAGAGGAAGCACTGTGAGTCACCTTAGAGACTGGAAATGACACCACAATCTGCACAGGGGTTGTATACAGACCCCCATCTCAGGGGGAGGGACTGGATAAGGATATGATAGAAGGCATCCTTAGGATGGAAGAGAAAGGAGAGATACTGTTGCTGGGGACCTGAATATGCCAGATGTTAACTGGAGCAGCTTTGCTGCAGCCACATCCAAGAGCAGGGCCATTTTCGATGCCCTACAGAGGGCATGCCTCAGACAGCTAGTTTTGGAACCCTCTCATCAGGGAACAATCTTAGACCTCATTCTCTCAAATGTGGACAGTGAGAGGATCTCGGATCTAGAAGTGGGTAGCCATCTGGGAACAAGTGACCACCAAACAGTGTGGTTCACAATAAACTCAGCTACAGAGTCAAGCCATACAAAAGTGAGGGTTCTGCACTTCAGGAGGGCTGACTTTGTCAAGATGGGAGAGTGCCTTAGAAAAACTCTAGCAAACAGGCTAGAAGGAGTGGTGGAGCAACAATGGGGAAATATCAAAACTGCCATCACAGAGGCAACAAGCCTTTTTGTGAAGCAAACAAATCAAAATGAAAGAAAAAGCCACTATGGTTCTCAAAAGATGAGGCGGTGAAGGTTAGGGAGAAAAAGATAGCATTTAGGAAGTATAAGGAAACACAGAAGGAGCAGGACAGAGAACTCTACCAGTTAAGGCAGAAGGAACCACTGAGGGTAGTCAGAATAGCAAAGGCACAAACTGAGGAAAAGATAGCCAACTTGGTTAAGAAGGGGGATAAAAACTTTTATAGGTATATCAGGGAGTGTAGAAAGACAAAGGGAGGGATAGTGAGGCTGAATAGAATGGATGGTGGGTGGGCAGAGAGTGAGAGTGAAAAAGCAGGGATATTGAATGAATACTTCTGTTCAGTATTCACAAAAGAGGAAGTGGGGGAGGTGCCTAATCCAATTAACAGAATCACTCTGGAGAGGGGGACGATCCCAGTCCTTTCACAGAAGAAAGGGTTCTGAAAGAACTCCTATAACTGAACGTGGACAAAGCAATGGGGCCAGATGGAATTCACCCCAGAATTCTAAAAGAATTAAGCAGAGAACTAGTGACACCACTGACTACCCTTTATAACAAATCATGGGATGATGGTGTGGTACCTGAGGACTGGAAGAAGGCTGATGTGATTCTCCTTCACAAAAGTGGGAGCAAGACAGAGGCAGGAAACTACAGACCTGTCAGTTTGACCTCTGTGGTAGGGAAAGTGATGGAATCACTTCTGAAGGAAAGAATTGTTGAGGACCTAGAGGCCAGTGGGGCACAGTACCCAAGGCAGCATGGGTTCACAGTGGGAAGGTCATGTCAGATGAATCTAATTGATTTCTTTGACTGGGTGACCAAAGTAGTAGACCAGGGAGGGGCTGTGAACATGGCCTACCTAGACTTTAGCAAGGTATTTGACACAGTCCCACACAAAAGATTAGTAGTCAAATTAACCAGCCTTGGAGTGGGTCCCAGGGTGGTAGCCTGGGTAAAACATTGGCTGAACAACAGCACACAGAAGGTAATTGTAAATGGAGTCCACTCTGAAGAAAGAGGGGTTACTAGTGGGGTACCGCGGGGTTCAGTACTGGGTCCAGTCCTTTTTAATGTCTTTATAAGTGATATTGCAGTGGGACTGGAAGGAATAGTATGCCTCTTTGCAGATCAGAGTTGATACACAAGGAGGCATAGAAAGGATGAGAAGGGACTTGGCAAGGTTGGAGGAATGGTCAGAAGTATGGCAGCTTGGATTCAATGCAAAGAAGTGCAAAGTAATGCACCTGGGAAACAAAAACCCATGGGAAGATTACACAATGGGGGAGGGAGAGGTAGTAACAACAACAAAAATGGAAAGGGACCTAGGGGTAATCATATCAGATGATCTTAAGGTTGGCAAGCATTGTGAGAAGGCAGTAGGAAGGGCTGTGGGATAATGGAATGTATAGGGAGAGGCATCACCAGTAGAACACAGGAAGTTGTTATCCCCCTGTACAGACAGTTGGTGAGACTCCATCTGGAGTACTGCATCCAGTTCTGGAGACCCCATCTCCGCAAGGACATAGACAGGATGGAGGCAGTTCAGAGGAGGGCAACTAAAACGGTGCCGGGTCTGCAAGAGAAGCCATATGAGGAGAGGCTAAAGGAGCTTAATATGTATACCCTTGAACAAAGGAGGGAGAGGGGGGACATGATAGAAACATTTAAGTACCTCAGTGGAATCAACAAAGTCCAAGAGGGTAGTATCTTTCAGAAAAAGAGATGTGCAAGAACAAGGGGACACAATTTGAAGATAGAGGGGGGATGGCTAAGGGGCAATGTGAGGAAGTATTTTTTCACAGAGAGGGTGGTGGATGCATGGAACAGCCTTCCTGATTAGGTTGTGGGGTCTAAAACTGTGGGAGAATTCAAGAATGCATGGGACAGCATAAGGCAATGTTTGTGGGGGGTAGGAAGAAATAGGCTGTTGGTTAAATAGGATCTGCAGCTTATCATCTAGGTAGGGAAATGGGCAGACTAGGTGGGCCAAGCGGTCCTTATCTGTCACAAAGTCTATGATTCTATGAAATATGGGATACATAGAGTTGCTGTCAGGATACAGTCATTTTGTTGTCCCTAATTCCTTGAGCCATGTTGTGTAAACCTTGGGGGTCCACCCTTGCTTTAGAGAACATCTTTTGGAATTAAGTCACTCTCTAGAACCTCAACTCTGATTTGGACATTTACATTTTTGCTTCCTATGTGTGGAGTTACTGGGTACCCCTCCAGAAATATAGAGGTCTATCATAGCCCTAACAAAAAGTTCTCTCCTCTGGACCTTGGTTTTGGTCCTATGTAAGTTTTGCTTTTGTACACCCCCGCCCTTGTTTTCTGATCTCTAGAGTAATGAGCCTGGTATACATTCCCAATGCTAGAGATGGTACCAATATCCAAAGTGGTTTGTGACCAGTCAAGGGTACCAAGGGGTAGCTAACTGTGTAAAGTAGTGGGGGAGGGGGTGGTTACATCAGGAAGATGAGTCTCCCTCTACAGAGGGTCAAGAGATATTCACAGAGATCAGACCAGGTTGGCTTAAAAACCCAGCTGTTATTAAGCAAAAAAGCTGACAGACCATCAGAAGTTAGAGGTATCCCAGCAAGTACCAATAGCAAGGTATCAGGTAATGGACAAGCCACACAGAACATGTTTTCCCACTGTTGACTGAAAAGGGGTTACACCGGTTCTCAGTAAAGTGTGCCTAACAGTGGTTCCTATATTAGTACAACCTGAAATGCTAATGTTGGCTCCTGTGCTTCCTGGTGGAGAATGTTTGGAAAGGGAGGAATTCTTGGATCAAATACCCATTCAAGGAACAGACCAGGACTAGATAATGAATTAGCTAATTATTCTGCCTCTTGTCCTGAATGAAATATGGGAAGCCTGAAGATGAGAAAAATGTCCCACTTGTATATAGAGGATCAAATAGTTGCTCAGAAGTCTGCAAGATGGACCCGTTGAAAAGATATACTGAATCCCCCATCTCATTTGGAAGGAAGGAGATGAAGTATGGTTAGCAAGCATTACACTAAAGGACAAAAGAAGAAAACTTACTCTAAGGCTGGTTTAGGCAAGTGCATAATCCATTTTTTTTAGCTATCAAAAAGCCTCAGGTGCTGACAGGAAAAGCCTCCCTCTTCGACCACTGTGGTCTTTGTCAGGGTCATGGAAGCCAAAGACCCAGCTGACCCTAATATTTCTTAAAGGGGTTCTTGTCCTTAAATCGAACATTAACAAGTTTGTTAAAAAAAAACTTCACAGACATAAGTGCAGGAGAGTGCATAAACCACACAATACTTTATGTGAACACAGCACAGAACATGATTACAAATAAATTTGACCTTCCAAGATACATAGATATTTGCATTTTTAAAAGAAGATAAAGCAAATCACAAGAAGGCTGAAAAAGGGGAGGGGAGGGGGAAAAGAGTGACTGTGCCGTGCTAAGGGGTGGGGGTGGGGGAATTAAGGATGGTGTGGAAGGCAGAGGAAATAGCAGGAAGAAGTGACAAGTAGGGAGAATAGGAAATTATCACAGTTTTTTGCTACTGTATGTCACAATGTGACAACAAAAATGTACATGTTGTGAGGCTAAAGTAAAGCTGATGACTGACTAAAGCAAATTCTAGTTAACAACAAAAAACTGAGGAATTTAATGCAAAACATATTTCAAGCAAGCTGCGTGTAGAGATAAAAAATTGATGCAGCAGTCAAATTACAGTGCATCACAGGGTGCAGTTATCTAGGTTTTTGTCTCAGCTGGCTGAAAGGAATTGTTGTCTGTGCAATTAACTAAGTGTAGAAAGAGCCGTAATGTAGGGGGAGTGGCTTAGCTAGAAGGAAGCCAGATTAAAGCCAGATTTAAAAACTGCCCTAGATAGCTTCTGCCACAGAACAGGAAGAGAACAGCAAGAGGAAGGAGCTGCTGTTGTAACTATACTTCTCTACTGGGACTATATTGCCCTCCTTCCCTCCCTTCCACCCCCCACCTTAAGCCAGTTCTACCTTTATAGGCACAGGATTTGACTGACAATAGGAACTTCCTGTTTGTGAGCAGGAAGTGAGTAATCACAGAGCCACAAAAGACTCACCATCCTAGAAGGAAAAGAGTAGCTCTCCCTTCCCCCCACCAGCTGCTGGAGGTCTGACTCCGAGCAAGTAAGGAAACTACTGAGAGATATAGGAACTTCTTGTCTCAGAACAGGAAGATCAGGAGCTTAAAGGGCACAGAGGCAGTAAGTAAGTAAGTAGGGAGAAAAAAAATTAATAATCAGAGGAAAGAGTAAGTATCCAAAACAACAGTTAAGGGGCCAGAAATAAGACATGATGGGAGTGGTGCAGCGCTGTGGCTGTGGAGTAGCAGTCTTCTGGGAGACATTCTGGAGGATGCAGTGTTGTCCCATCTGCAGGCATCCTTAGGATGGCAGAGAAAGGGGAGATACTGTTGATGGGGGACCTGAATATGCCAGATGTTAGCTGGAGCAGCTTTGTTGCAGCCACATCCAAGAGCAGGGCCATTCTCAATGCCCTACAGGGGGCATGCCTCAGACAGCTAGTTTTGGAACCCACTCATCAGGGAGCAATCTTAGATCTCATTCTCTCAAATGGGGACAGTGAGAGTATCTCAGATCTAGAAGTGGGTAGCCATCTCGGAACAAGTGACTACCAAACAGTGTGGTTCATGATAAACTCAGCTACAGAGTCAAGCCATGCAAAAGTGGGGGTGCTGGACTTCAGGAGGGCTGACTTTAGCAAGATGAGAAAGTGCCTTAGAAAAGCACTAACAAATAGGCAAGAAGGAGGGGTGGAGCAACAATGGTGAAACATTAAAACTGCCATCACAGAGGCAACAAGCATTTGTGTGAAGCAAATAAATCAAAATGAAAGAAAATCCACTATGGTTCTCAAAAGAGGTGGCAGGGAACGTTAGGGAGAAAAAGATAGCATTTAGGAAGTATAAAGAAACACAGAAAGAGCAGGACAGAGAACTGTACTAGTTAAGGCAGAAGGAAGCAGGGAGGGAAATCAGAATAGCAAAGGTCCAAGCTGACGAGAAGATAGCCAACTCGGTTAAGAAGGGGGATAAAACCCTTTATAGGTACATCAGGGAGCATAGAAAGACAAAGGGAGGGATAGTAAGGCTCAATAGAATGGGCGAAGGGTGGGCAGAGAGGGACAGTGAAAAAGCAGGGACATTGAATGATTATTTCTGCTCAGTATTCACAAACGAGGAGGAAGGGGAGGTACTTAATCCAATTAACAGAAGCACTCTGGGTAGGGGTTGATTCCAGTCCTTTCGCAGAAGAAAGGGTTCTGAAAGAACTCTTAAAACTGAAGGTGGACAAAGCAATGGGGCCTGATGGAATTCACCCCAGAATTCTGAAAGAATTAAGGGGACATCTAGTGACACCACTGACTACCCTTTTTAACAAATCATGGGAGGATGGTGTAGTACCTGAGGACTGGAGGAAGGTGGATGTGATGTGGGAGCAAGACAGAGGCAGGAGACTACAGACCAGTCAGTTTGACCTTTTGGTAGGGAAAGTGATGGAATCGCTTCTGAAGGAAAGAATTGTTGAGTACCTAGAGGCCAGTGGGGCACAGTACCCAAGGCAGCAAGGGTTCACAGCGGCAAGGTCATGTCAGATGAATCTAATCAATTTCTTTGACTGGGTGACCAAAGTAGTAGACCAGGGAGGGGCTGTGGACATGGCCTACCTATACTTTAGCAAGGCATTTGACACAGTCCCATACAAAAGATTAATAAACAAATTAACCAGCCTTGGAGTGGGTCCCAGGGTGGTAGCCTGGGTAAAACATTGGCTGAACAACAAGACACAGAAGGTAATTGTAAATGGAGTCCGCTCTGATAAAAGGGGGTGACTAGTGGGGCATGGCAGCTTGGATTCAATGCAAAGAAGTGCAAAATAATGCACATGGGAAACAAAAACCCAGGGGAAGAGTACACAATGGGGGGGGTAGTAACAACAAGCAAAATGGAAAGGGACCTGGGGGTAATCATATCAGATGACCTTAAGGTTGGCAAGCAATGTGAGAAGGCAGTAGGGAGGGCTGAGGGTATACTGGGATTTATAGGGAAAGGCATCACCAACAGAAGACAGGAAGTTGTTATCCCTCTGTACAGACAGGTGGTGAGACCACATCTGGGGTACTGCTTCCAGTTCTGGAGACCCCATCTCTGCAAGGACATAGACAGGATGGAGGCAGTCCAGAGGATGGCAACTAAAATGGTGCAGGGTCTGCATGAGAAGCCATATGAGGAGAGACTAAAGGAGCTTAATATGTATACCCTTGAGGAAAGGAGGGAGACAGGGGACATGACAGAAACTTTTAAGTACAGTACCTCAGTGGAATCAACAAAGTCCAAGAGAGTAGCATCTTTCAGAAAAAGAGATGTGCAAGAACAAGGGGACACAATTTGAAGATAAAGGAGGGATGGCTCAGGGGCAATGTGAGGAAGTATTTTTTCACAGAGAGGGTGGTGGATGCATGGAACAGCCTTCCTGAGGCGGTTATGGGGTCTAAAACTGTGGGAGAATTCAAGAATGCATGGGACAGACATAAGGCAATTCTTGTGGTGGGGGTAAGAAGAAATATGCTGTTGGTTAACTAGAATCTGCAGCTTATCCTGTAGGTAGGAAAATGGGTAGACTAGGTGGGCCAAGCGGTCCTTATCTGCTGTCAAAGTCTATGTTTCTATGTTTCTATATCACCAAGTAAAAGGATGGGTGGGGGGTAGGCAGATGGAGGGTAGTGTAGAAAGGATCTATCGAGGATCTGGGTCAGAACGGTGGATTAAACCTCCAGAACTTGAATCGTCGACGACCATTATTATTTACATATGCTGAAATCATATCAGCAATTGGGGAAATGGCTAATAACAAAGCTCCAGGTCCAGATGGTATAACAGCAGAAGTATATAAATATTTCTCACACCAGTGGACACCAATCTTCTATATAATGTTTAATAAATTTGCTCAAGGGGATGCTCTACCTCTAATCTGGTTAGGGAGCATCATTTTCCCAATCTTTCAAAAAGGAAATGCCAACAACTCCTCAATGTACAGGCCTACTGGCCTATTAGATAATTCTCAAAAAATATTCACCAGAATTATTCTTCGGAGGCTGCAGTTATGGGAAGCTGAAAACAATACATTAAATGAATATCCGAATGGGTTTAGGAAAATAGGTCTACTCTGCAGCACTGCTATGTCCTACAACACCTCATTTGGAAGTATGTCAAAATAAAAAAGCACAAATTATGTTGTTGCTTTGTGGACTAAAAAGCAGCATTTGACACAGAAGACAGACCTTTATTATGGAATGAGCTTGCTGACTTAGGACTAGACCCAAACTTGTTAGACATATTAATTTGTTTACATGGTAATACCTGGCTACAAGTACAGTATAACAATAACTGAGATCTTTCTTACAAAATGCCTACTAACTGAGTGAGAAATGGATGCATTCTTGCACCCTTTCTCTTTAATATCTATATAAACCTGATAATATCAGGGTTAAAAGACTCAGAATTTCACTCCCTTCGGTTGGGCCAACAGAAGATTGCATGCCTCGCTTATGCTGATGACATAATCTTGTCTATTTCACTGCTGGGTCTTCAAAGAAAGTTGAACTGTTTTGTCTGACTTTTTAAGGAAAATTAACTATAAACAATCAAAAAAACAAATTTACTTATATTTGGCAACAGACAACAGAAAGTTCCATATTTGTACATCGATAAAACTAAAATAGATACAGTTAAATACAATGATTACTTGGGTATTAGGTATTCTGAAAATACCTTATGGAACAATCATCTATCACTAATTAAATCTAGATTGAACACTATAGTAAATGCTTTCAAGAGACTTGTGGGTAAATATGGTAACGATAGCCTATTGGGCTTGTTAAAGGTTATAAACATAAAAGGTAAAAACCAGTATTTATATGGCTCAGAAATATGGGCAGAAAATCAAATCAAACCTTTTGGGCTAGTTATGAATAAATGATATAGATTTGCTCTAAGGATTCCTAGTAATTCCCCTACTGAAATGACCTACCAGGAGTAGCATGCTAAGCTGAAGTGTGTTTCCAGATGTTTCCAGATGTGATCTGGGAGCACAAGGGATCAAGTGACTGGCTCAGGATCACACAGTATGCACCTAGGTGGTTGTGGGATTCAAACCCAGGTCTCAAGATCTGCAGTTCAGAGCCTTAACCCTCTGTGCTATATTGCCTCCTCACCACCTATTGAGGTGGCAAGGAGGGAACTTGAACAGTATTCTTTGGCCTATCTTGGTCAAATCCAGAGAATCAAACATGTTTTGAAACTGCTTACAATTCCTGACTACTGCTTATCTAGAATTACACTTGAGGAAGCTACTGAATTCAACCATAGAGGTTTTTTATTCCCAGAAATAGAGGAAATTAAGGATTTGATTTTTCCCTTAGGTCTGGGATGGCCTCTGTATGATATTCATCGTTACCATTTCTTTGAAATAAATAAAATCATTATTAAAAGGGTTTGTGACTCCACCTTTAAAAAGATGAAGCCAGAAAAAAGCAATTGAAAAATTATAGATGGTTTAAAAATATTAAAACTTACCATGGAATTGATCTATATTTATCAAAATTAATACAACTGCCATTGGAGGTCGGATGCGGGGAGGAGGATTGAGCATTTCAACGGATGCTGTCTTCCTCCAGGGGTGGGTTACCAGGTTGCTTCATGCACCCATGGCTCCTCTGCTGGTGGAAGCATTGGCAGTAGGGGCACATGGCTCTCCGGAGTCAGAGGAGGGAGAATGCTGTCGGGCACTTGATGACGGTGTGCTTCAACACGTCGTTCATCTGGGCAAACGTCATCTGTACCAGCGTCCTCAGAGGATAGGGAGAAAAATGGAGAAAAATTAATACACCTCTGGTCAAACAAGCAATATGAAACCATGGAGTTCTGGTGGCAGGATCTGGCAGATGGAGTAGTAGGGGGTACGATGTCCCCTCTGAAGCTGAGGAGCTGGGCAAGTATTTAAAAAAACTGATTAGAGAAGGTTGATAGCAAGGTTCAAATTAGTTATATAAAGTGATCTATATTTTTTATAAACAAAACAGAGGCTGAGTCACTACATCCTTTTGCGTATGTGCTGCTTTATTGGAAGATGATCAAGCACATGTGGTTTTATTTTGTTTAAACTATGAAACACAGAGGAAATATTGGCTTGGCCCCATTCTTAGGTTATACAATTCACCCTATGATAGGACACAAATTATTAGGGACCTTTTTACAACAAATGATAATAATGTCTTGCAGTGACTAGTGATTTTTTTGAAAGTATTAACATTGTGAATCTTTTATCATGTATTAATAACATGAATTGTGATTTGCTGGAAATATTGTAAGTTATGTATTTATTTTATTACTGCATTTAAGAAATGTAATATTGTAAAGGCATTTGTGTCGACCAATAACAACTTTTGTACCATGTACTGAGGACCAGTTGTCCTCACTGGGCAGGTGATGCTAATGACTTCAGCTAAATTAAAAACATGAACATTAAAAATTAAGCAGCCTGAAAACTACACGTATCAGAAGCCTGTTTCCATCTGCTGCATCATTTTGCACTAGCAACTAATGCAAACTACATTTAGCAAAATTCTGTTTTCACCTGCTGCAACATTCACAACAAGAGTGTTGTAATGGAACCAGGGTACCTCTAGTGTATGCCCACACACTAGAGGTATCCTGGCTCATTTATTTCACTTATTCTAGAATTAACATATTTGTACTACCATTACAGCCTGTTAGGTATAATTTGACTTTGACTGTGGTGGTGCCAGTTTACTGTTGTTTCTTCTTGTTCATTTTGATCTGTGCACACCAGCAGTGGAGTAGCCTTTCTTGCTTCCACAGTACTCAGAGCAACCTTGGGCCTGCTGGTACTGCAGCTGACCCTGTTTTGGCCTGGTATCGATCTCATGGACTCAAGATTATTCACTTAAATGCTAGGGGCCCGATTCCAGAACAGATACGCCAGATGGAAATGCAGTATGCCAGCACTGAATGTCACAAATCGCAAGTTACGCCTGCAACCTGTGACATGCGTGATTACAAAAGGTCCCTTACACCACAAGTTACAACTGCTGCACCAAACATGAGTTACAACAGAGTTACACTACAAAAAGCATGCACCACTGTGTAATGTGGCTTGTAACATGCATAAAGCACCACTACGATAAAAGTGCAATTATAGAACAGGAGGATATGCTGGAAATGGAAGCTGCAACCTAGACCAAAGAATAGCAGGTCTAACCAGAGTACAAGCATACATAACACACACACACACACACACACACACACACACACACACACACACACACACACACATAGACAGACAGCAGACAACTGTGTAGTGTGACACACAGCACATGTCAGCATTATTAGCCCTACTGGGCATCATGCTAGCTGAGCAAAGAGAACGCAGGCATGCCAGATGTCGTGGCAGGACCTAGGAGAAAAAGCCACAGTGGCCCATGATGGTACCAAGGCCACCTGTGCAGAGAGTGAGATGCACTCGGATATCCTATGGGGAGCTGACCAAAGGGCAGTGCATAGCACACTACAGGCTCACCAAGAGCTGCATCAGGAAGCTATGCCAGGACCTGTAGGAGGACCAATGCAGTACCAGCAACAGGGGTCACCCACTGCCAGTGGAGGTGCGTGTCAGCACAGCACTGTGCTTCCTTACCACAGGCACATTCCAAATGCCCACAGGGGACACAATGGGCATATCCCAGCCAGCGGTGTTGAAGCACCTGAGGAGGTTCCTGGCAGCCCTCATATGACACACTGCGGAGTACATCAGCTTCCCATGGGATGCCCAACAACAGCGCCATGTGAAGCAGGCCTTCTACAATGTGGCACAATTCCCTCGGGTGCTAGGTGCAATCAGCTGCACACATGTGGCCATCAGGGCCCCAACTGAAGATGGGGATGTGTACATAAATAGAAAGGGGTACCACTCGATGAACATCCAGGTGGTGTGGCAGCAGATGTCACATACTAGATGTGGTGGCCAAGTACCCTGGATCTTGCCACGACTCCCACATATTCAGGAGCTGTGGGCAACAGGAGGCCTTTGAGAGAGGGGACATCACTGGTGGATGTCTCGTAGGTATATCCCGGGGTGAACAACACTGGTAAATGTGTGCAAGTGTCTGTGTGTGTGTGAGTGGTAGACAGTGTGCGCAGACGTGAGTGGATACAGTGGCACAACAGGGGCACAGAGCACACAGGCAATGCAGTGTACAGATGTGACGGCCACACAGATACATGGCACGGCACACACAGGATGCAGGCAGGGCCATGAACTACACACTGTGCAACACACAGGCTCCTGGGAGGGACACACAATACCGTGGTATGCCCATGCTGTGTATGGACACAGCCAAGGATGTGCATGTGACTGAGAGTGTGTGCCTGCATGTGTGAGCATGTGCATGCGGCTGTGTGTGCCATGCAGAAGATAGGTAGATGATGATGACAATGCTGCACACAGCAACAGGCAACTAACCTGTCCCCCCCAACAGGTGACAGCAGATACCCTAAGATGTCATAGCTGATGACACCTCTGAAGACACCTCAGACAGCAGCCAAGAAGAGATATAACAAGGCCCAGACCAGCACAGCAGCGGTCATTGAGTGCATCTTCGGCCTACTAAAGTCCAGATTTAGATGCCTCGACACCTTGGGGGGTGCACTGCAGTACAGCCCTATGATGGCCTGCAGGATAGTGCTCACCTGCTGCATCCTAAACAACATCACCCTGGCACACCGCGTACGAATGCCTGACACAGACCAGGAGGAAAGCACACTGCAGGAGGGAGATGGAGAGCGTGACGGCATGGCAGGACACCTGTTGCAATGTGGTGCATCAGTGGGTCACCAGGATGAGATACTGTCTGCTAGGTGCCATACAACACACATGGCTGCACTGGAGCTGTAACAGTGGCCATGTGTGTTGTACAGCATCTGGAAAGCATGGCTGCACATGACACATGGCTCCCGGGCCACACACAGAGGATCACAACATGCAAGGTCAAGGGCTATGCGGAAACAGTTGGGCACAGGTCACACCTGGGACAGTGGCACAATGATGGGTAGATGGTGCCACCAGGCACAATGCACCTGCCATGGCCACTGAAGCATATAAACAGTGAAACCACAACAGGGACACAGCACCAGGTGGCACAGTCCTGCAGATGTATGGCAGTAGTACACACCATGGTGACGTGCCACTGGTGCCACCCACAGGGCCTACTATGCCACTGGGTGGAATGGTGTTGTATCGGCCCATGGACACCACACAGGCATGGTGTACACAGTGTGGTGGCATGTGAACATGACCCAACACAGGGCACCACAGCAGATACAGTGCACCATGCAGGCATGCTCACCAGCATGTGTCTGAGCCTGTGCCATGGACAGGCGACACACAGGTGCCATGTGCAGGTTGGGGATGCACATGCAACAGCACAGCTCTGCAACATATACATTTGCACATGCACAGTCACACACACACACACACACACACACACACACATAGGCACACACATGCAGGCCACAGACAGGGACGCGGAGCCAGGATTGTAAAACATACTTTATTGTACAAAATGTGGTACAAAAATAAACAACAACAACATCATCAACAACAACATCACACAATCCCCCCCAACAACAACCCCAGCCACAATATATACAGAACCCCCACCCTACAAATAACATGTACAAGCCCCCCTCCCGGATGCTACTAATATTAACAATTACCCCCTACATACAATAGGTACAAGCCGCTCCTCGGAGGCAAACAATATACACATTCCCCCCAAAGGACAATATGTACAAGAGCTCCCCAGGTGCTAACACTATGTACAGCACTACTGCTCCTGCAACGCTGTAAGCAGTGGGCCGAGAGAGCCTTACAGGTGGGCCACTTCCGTCATGATGGCCACCACAAGCTGAAAGAGCCTCTGGTTCCTGTTGGCTGCCTGGCCTGGTGCTCCTGCCACATGCTGCTCTGGACTGCCATGTACCTGTGGTCCAGGATGTCCTGCTGGTGCACCAATGTCCTCCTCAGGTGCACTGTGGGGCTGTGGTGGCAAGTCCTCCCAAGGGCTTCCCCGTCATTGTTCACTGCCTGTGGCATGCCCTCCTCTGCCAGCATGTCTGGCACAAATCCAGCTGGCCATCCCTGCTGGTGCTGCTGCTCCCCATGCTCCACCTCTGGCGGCCCCTTCAGTGGCGATGGTGCACCCACCATTCTGTCATCTGCACCTTCCCCTGGACCCTCTGTGGCTGGCTGTTCCCCCACCTTATGCACCTCCATGCCATCTTCCCCCTCATCCTCATCCTCCATTGATCGGGGCAAGGGGCAGACCCTGTTGTACAGGCAGAAGGTGCGGCGCACATACTCATTGGCATCCTGGGCCTTCTGGTTCACCATGGCCTACAGCAGAGCCCTGTGCCTTGGAGCAAGGCTGCCCTGCCCACCTGCAATGTAGCAAAGGCATAGGTCAGTGCCATATGGGGACACTGTGCATGCGCAGACACAAGTGCATGTGTGCCTGTGCACACTACACACAACAGTACCATAGCAACACACCCACCCCACCAGCCACAGGGTGCACAGTTGCAGGCACACTGGTGGCATGCAATGGCAACATGCTCTGCAGGGGCAAATGGGAACACCTGTGGTGCATGGCCTAGCACCCCTGTATGCAGCCGACACACATGTGCAAGCCCATTCAGCACACCACCCCCCTGCCACTGCAGGCCCCGGCGGCATGGCCATGACACATGGGAGACATAGCACGCACCTACCTGACCTCTGGTGACCCTGTGATCGATGATGTCACCCAACATGCTGGTACTCTACCACCTGCTGCCCCTGCTGGTCCTAGTCACTGCATACTGCACCTGTGAGGGTAAGGAACACTGCAACATCCATGCACCACTGGTGGCCAGGGCGTATGTGGCAGTGCCCACACTGGTGTCCAAGTACATGTTGGCATACCCACCTGCAGCAGGCTGCCATCTGGTCCTCATCTCCACATCTCTCCTCACAGCTATGGCCATCAGGCACCGCAGTATACCACGGTCCCACCTGGTAAGGTCCTGTCACCTATGTTTTAGTTGGCCTGATGTGCCTGGCATGCCACTGATTGCACTCAGGCATGCTCCAATTGCCCTCCAGGCCCTGTCCCTCTCTGCAGCAGTGTGGGTCCTGCAGCCAGGTGGGAGCAGGGTGGTGTGCCACTGCTGCACCAGGTTTACCTACTGGGCTGTCTCTGCAGCCATGTAATTAGGTACTTTGCCACTTAGGCTGCACATCGTGCTGTTTGCACCGTTGCTGGAGGTCTGCTCCTGCCACTCTGCACTGTGGGCCTGTGCTCTGTCCTGCTGTTCCATGCCATCGCAATCACACCTGGCACATGGCACATGTTCAGGCCACACGTGCAGGCTACACTGGCTCCACACAGCAGTGGCATGCGTACACACACGTTGCATATGCGTATTGTGCTATCGCAGATCACAGTTGTGGCCTGCATGGATATCACATGGGTCTTTGTCACCACGGTGGTGTGAAACAGGCCTCACAAAGTGCAGTTGTGTGGCTGGCAGGGCTGGCAACTGTGGCCTGTGGGATGCACATGCTCGTGTGTGCCTTGGGCCATGCACGCAGATGTCAGCAGCATTCTAGCCTGTGACACAGCAGGATACATGTGGGCCAGCCATGACACATCTGGTGGGAATGAATGATGCCACACAGACAGACAGTGAGACACCTTTACTACAAGCATATTCTGTGGAACAATGACAGTGGAACAGTACATTGGTGCAACACCCCTCATCACACGTACCCACAACCAGTGCTCTTACACAACACCCACACCCACACTGTGCTGTCCCACATCACCTACACACCTGCACACTGTACACACACACACACACACACACACACACACACACACACACGCACACATGCACACACACCACACACCCTCCAACAGTGCCCCTCCCATGTGCCACTATACACAGTGCCTCGCCCCTTGCAGTAGCGCATCACACAGGTCCAGTCACATGTTAACCTGCTGCTGCATGGTCTGACTCCACTTAGCGGCACATATGTCCTGTGTCCCACCCTGTGGTGTGGATGAATCAGCCCTGCCACACCGCTGGGCCCCCTGCCCATGTTGTACAGCTGCGCGTTCCCCACTGTCAATGTGGCCCTTCACCGCCACTGTTTTCTGATGCCTGCCCTACCTTCCTGTGGCAGCAGGCGATGGTCCAGGCACAGTCTCCTGTCCCTTTGGCAGTTTGCCACTGTCCTCTGCACCCAGGGCCAGTGCAGCCACTTGTGCAGGGGCCTGTCTTGTAGTGTCCACTGGTGCTCCCTCTCTCTGCCCGCTCCTGGTCCTGCAGCTGATGGCTCCTACATCTCAACCCACAGCTGTGGCAGCAGGTGGCATGGTTATTGTTAGTGCTGGTGGTGCTGGTGTAGGTGTTAGTGGTGGTGGTGGTGGTGCTGCTGTTAGTGGGGGAGGTGCTAGCAGTGTTGGTGGTGGCTGCACCTGGTTGCTCCCTGGGGCTGCTGGTGGCACATCCAGCACTGCAGGTTGTGGCTGCTTGCCCCCAGCCATTGTGGTTGCCTGTGTCCCATCATCCTGCTGGTGGGTCTGTGGGGACACCTGCTCCTGTATGGCTGCATCCCTGACCTGTGGTGTCCCACGGTGGTGTTGCTTTACTTGTGATGCCTGTGTTGCGGCATTCCTCCTCCTCTGTGTGTGGCATACAGGCTGGGCTGTTAGTGCACTGTGTAGCACCATGGCAGTGATGTCTGTCTGCCTCCTTTGCTGTGCCACTGACCCCTCCATGGCCATTGCCAGTCAGGAGAGCACATGCATCTGCTCCCTGGTGCAGGCCTGGGAGGTGACCATGGCATCCACCAGCCTCCCCATGGTTGCCTCTGTGGTGCATGTTCCAGACTCAATAGCACTGATGAGGGTGCCCATCTGCTCCTGCAGTACCATGTGGTGGACATCAAGGCACAGGCAGATGCTGCCCAGCATCTCTGCCTGCTCCTCATGGTTTGTAACCTAGGTCCTGTAGAATGCAGCATAGTCAGTGGGGGTGTCCACATGGGAGTTCTGCAGGAACTGCAATGCCTTATCTAGGGTCACCTCCAGCTGGTCTTATGAACCCAGGCTCAGGTCCCGGGCAATGTTGTCTGTGATGCTGCCAACACTGAAGAGGTCACTGAAGTCCACACCCACCTCCCCCTGTTGGAGTCCTGCTGCTTCCCACTGCTCATCCACCACAGATGTTGGGGCTACGTCCAGCACCACTGTGTCTACACTGCCTGGGTGGTCCATACCGGTGGCCTGTGGAATGGTCAGCTGCATGCTTTCCTGCTCTGGCTTACTGCTTGTGCCACCACTCTCCTCCACCCCTCTGTCCACTGCAGCTGTACCTATGGGGTTCCGACAGTGCATTAGTGCCACTCCACCATGTCTAGCCCTATGCACATGCAACCATACCCACCCCTGCATCGCTGTCCCGCTCACTAGTGGCGCATGCCACAGTGCATAGTGCTGCCATTGGGTGGCACTTTCAGGCCACGGTACGACTCCATGGCCCCACCACACCTTCGACCGTGACATGGGTGTCCCTGTCATCCTGCTCCTATCACTCTACCCATGCCCCTGCCCTCCTCACACACAATCTGCACTATGTGCCATGCTGCCATGGGTGGGCACAGGCCCACATGCACTACAGTGCTACATGCATGTTGCATGTCCCTACTGTCTGTCACCACGGTGCCACCTCCACTGAATCCATGCATGTCTCCTGGGGTGCATTCCATCCACCATACCACAGGCCCTGTCCAGCACCACACAGTGCTCCTGCACAGCTGTGCTACACCACCCACACACCCCGGCCCCCATGCCATGGCTCACTTTCATCACTGAGGATCAGCTAGTCCATCACCTAACTATCCCAGATGCCATCCACGCTGTGTCCAGGTCTGTGTCATCATGAATGCTGTGCTGGCTCAGGAAGGCAAGGATCCTCTCTTCATGGGAGCTCAGTGGTCTCTTCTCCCATGGCCCACTGCCTGTGGCTGCTGCTTGGTGCCTATTGTACATCTCCTTCTCCTTTGCATAGCACTTCAGGTCATTGACCCTCTTTTGAAGGTCCCTGATGGTGCACCTGGCATTGGCCACCACATTCACTTTGTGGGCAACTTCATCCCAGGCTGCTTTGTGCTTTCTGCACAGAGCACACTCCTCACCCTTGCCCAAGAGCGGGGTGGCCTGTGCCTCAAGCATATCAAAGAACACATTGGTCTCCTCAGTGGTAAAATTCCATTTCTGCTTGCATACAGCTGCCACCTGTGTTTCAGTCCTGGCTTGCGCTATCGCCTCCACCTATGTTGCTTTCTGTGACATATCTGTGGTTTGCACACCTGTATAAAGGCATTGTGTTGTGACATGCGGAACCTCTCCTCCTGCTATTGCGACTTGCACCTTGCGATTCTGCCATAAGTTGCAACATGCATAATTCTGCTGATTTCTATCGTAACTGGCCTTTGTTCTAGAATAGGGTGCAGCTCGCATGTCACAAGGGTTTGGGCCTACTTTTCCACCACAGCACAGATTGTGCTCTGCTCTACTCGTTCTCTTGGAATCTGGCCCCAGGGGTCTTGTGCCTAAGGTTGCTGAATTAGAGGTGTTGACCTATCAGTTTACTCCAGATATAATCAGGGTGCCTGAAACCTGGATGAAGCCTATTTAGGCACAAAGATAGGAGGTGGTGTGGCTATTTTATTTTAAAGCACATTTTGAACTTACTTTGAGTTCTAATTGTACTCAATTCGACTTTAAAATGCATGGGTTACAGTTAAAAGGGTTTTGGGGGTTAAAAATTGGTTTATGTTAGCTGTTTTTGTAACCTTCCTCTGTAAGGTTTGACTAGATTAGCTGACTATCTGGAAAATTTGGAGTAAGTTTTTAAAAGTCACAATTTGGTTATTGTGGGGGACACAAACTTAAATTGGCTATTTAATAGAAAAAATCATTACAAGTTCTTGGTCCAAGTTCTCTCAAATTATTTAATCTCCTACAAAGTTAAATCCATTAAGCAACAAACACTATCTCCTGGATTGGGCATTAACCAATGGAGATAACTGAATTTAATTTTCAGGAGTTGTGGAATCAGTTATTAGTGATCACTGTGCAATGTACTGTGTTTTAAAAATTTTCATTTTCCACAAATTCTCCAAGGTTTGCAATGTCACATAGTTTTGATTGAGTTTATCTAAAGGAAGTTGAATCTCAGACTAAGTCACTGGAATTGTCTTTTTTTAGAAGCCATCCCAATAGTGGATTGTGCTCTTCATTTTTGCTATGCCCAACTGCTTTCAATACAGAATAAATTTTCCCCATTAGAAAAAAAAACATTTAAGATGTCAGAATAATAGGCAGTTCACTAGTGAAATTATGAGCATGATGGATCAAATGGATGCTATCTGGAATAAATATGTTAATTCCCCTTCTATTACTTTATTAAATGAATACCATCAAGTTAGAAACAGGTGTAAATATTTAATTAGAGCCACAAAGGCAAAGTATGTTAAAAGTCACTTAGACGATAATTGGAAGACTCAAAAATTTGGAATAATATTTCTGCCCTGACCAATCCTAAACAGAAAGGGACTCTCATAAAGCTTGTATTTGATGACTGAGAAATTGGTGATCCTTGTAAAATTGTGAATTTGTTAAACACTAAATTTACTGATCTCTCAGCATATGTTTATGATTTAACCAAAACAGTTTTAAGTTCTTCCAATAATTTAACTAATTTATCTTTTAAGCATCCAAACATTTACTTTAAAAAGATAACCACATAGGATACATTGAAATAGCTTAATGGACTTTCTAATAATGGTGGGAGCAGTGATGATGGATTGAATTCTCATTTTTTTAAACTGGTAGCTTCTTAAACTGCAGCTGATTTGTGAACTACATTTAACATGTCCCTTATAACTCAGGAGTTCCCTTCTAGCTAGAAACTAGCTTAAATTGTCTCATTTCCAAATAAGTTCTGGCCAGAGCTGATAGGGCAGCAGCCGAGGAATTTGGGCTAAAACTATTAAAAATTTGTTTTTTTTTATATTTTTAAACCAACTTTTCAACATAGCTTTGTTATTACCCTGCCTCATGAAGAAGGGCAGAGAAAATGTTTAACTCCTGACCTAAAGGTGATTTTGCACAGGGACTGTGAAATCACCTTTCAGGATATAAAAAAAAAACAAAACATTTTGGCCATGACTTGAGAAATGACAGTTTCCACATTCATTAGGTGCTCTAAAGATATGGCTATGTTGTAAATTTGGGGTTAAAATATAAAAAATTAGCAAAGTTCTGAGCCCTAATTCCCAATATTTAATGTAGGCTCATAGCTTTATTGTTTTGTAATATTTTTACACCAAAGTTTCAACATAGCCTTCTTATGACCCCACTTCATGAACAAGAGCAGAGAAAATGCTCAACTCCTGCCCAAAAGGTGATTTCGTGCAGGGACAGCAAAATCACTTTTTGGGACAGATTTGTCTAATGCCAGTGCAATTGTTCATGAAGTGGGGTCCCAAAAAAGGCATGTTGAAAATTTGGGCCAAACATAGCAAAAATGCCCAGTTTCCAAAACCTTATTGAAATACATTGACCCACATACCTATTTCTTATGTTGGCTGTCGGGCTTTGAAGAGTGTGTCTGCAGTCCAGAGAGGATTACAGCATTGGACCGCCGATGGGTAAGTAAGGACTAGGAGTGGTGCGGAGTGGTGGCTGCTGAGTGTGAGGCTTGGGTGGGGGGGTAAGGAATGGCTGCAAAAGACAACAATGGATGGTTTTCTTTTCACAGGTGAAAAAAAAATGATGAAGGAATATTCCTAATCATGACACTGGGGGAATGGGCACCTCCAGTGTCACTGTTATGTTTCTGGGGGGGGGTGCTGAGCAGGAAGATTGGATGAGAGGAGAAAACAAATGTATTTAAAAAAAAGGGACAACCATGAAGGAGGATTCCTGATCATGACACTGGGGGATAGGGCAACTCCAGTGTCACTGTTATGTTTTTGGGGGTGGTGGTGGCTGCTGACAGTGAGGGTTGGGTGTGGGGAGGAAAGAAAATGTAATAAAAAAAGGGGGGACTACCACAGCAGAACACAATTGCAACACTGGGGGATTGATCATCCCAGAGTCATTTATTCTTATGTTTCTGGGGGGCTACTGAGAGGGAAGTTCCGTTGGGGGAATATCCATGCTATAAAAGAAAGGAAAATAAGTGATTATGGCAGAACACGGTACACTCTGACGTGTCCAAGATTCCAAGATGTGCCACCGCTCTCTACTGCACCTGCACTAGTAGTCATGCATGCGCAATACAGTTTGGGAGCTATCTTGGACATGGCAGAGTGTGCCGTGTTCCACTATGACCACCGACAGAGCTAAAATAGTGCAGTGCACTTGCCAATGGAGATAGCGAGCAAAGTGCTTCATGGACGCAGAGGCGACTGTGTTGCAATTCCTACATATTGTTTGATCAGAAGGAATGTGCTGATTCCTTTTCTGATAGCAAAAGGTCCACAGCGCTGCACCCACTGCAGCCCTAGAAAGAAGAATCCTAAGTTGAATGATTTTCAGCCTATTTCCTTTCTAAAGCCATTGAGCAAGATTTTTGAAAAGATTGTATCAAAGCAAAAGAATGGCCATCTGGACAAAGGGAATTTGTTTTGCATGCTGCAACATGGATTTAGAAAGGGAAGGGGTAAAAATAATGCCTTTGTTAGGTTCATAGACACGGATCACCCTGGTATGGAGGAGGAACATTTAATTGGGGCCAAGTCTGTGGACCTGACCAAGGTGCTTGATCTAATTGAACATAAACTACTTTGTTGTAAATTGGAAACTATGGGCAATTCAAATAGTGCTGTCTCTTGGATTCAGAATTATCTTAAAAACTGTGATCAATCAATTGGAATGGGACTTTTAATGTCATCTCAAAAATCAATTCCTTTTGGGCTCCCTTGACGGTACATTTTAGGACCACTATTATTCCATTTATTGATAAACTTAGTTCCATAGGTTTGTTCAAACTGTGAAACTATTTTATACATTGATGTTTTGATTATTTTAAAAGTTCCAAATTTTCTTTGGAGATTACAAAGTTTCTGAAGCTTGATTTTTGTGCAATAAACAGGTGGTTTAACAGTAACAACTTGGTTCTAAATTACTCCAAAAGTAATTCTATGATATTAGACTCTCCAATATTATTGAAAAAGCGTTCCCCATTATTAATTTATGATTTGGATGGCTCTTTTATTGAGCAGGTTGCAATTTTTAAGTACTTGTGTGTCCTTTTGGATCCTTCTCTTACTTATACAGAGCACATATGGAAGCTTTGTAAGGGCATTAACTACAGGGGTTTAGGAGTATAAAAGCTAAAAAGTTACTTTTTGTTGGAAACTTGTAAACCTATTGCTATGGGTTTTCTTCTCCACTTTTTTGATTTTACGTCTGCCTTGTTTTTAATGTTGGACAAGCAGAGCTTCAAAAACTTCAGGTTGTTTATTATAATGAATGTTGTTTTGTGCTTCGTGTTCCTTCTCATACTCATCATTGTCATCTTCTCAACTAAATTGTTTTCTTGTTGATTTATTAGCTTTATGGGTAAGTACACTGAAAGAATATATTTCCCTTTTCAGGTACGACCCAACATAAAAATACAAACATGCAGTAACATCAAATAACAGCAACACATATAAAAAATAGGAATTACAAAATTCCACGTCACATACAGTATAATACATAAAATTAGTTAAAACAGCAACAGTCAGATAATATCTTAAAGTGCTGAAATAAAGATCTATAAAAAAGACTGTAGGTTCCTGATCTTCTAATACCCATTGGTACCTCATTCCATATCTTTGGGGCTACATATGTATAGGACCGTTGCCCACACATGAATTGCTTTAAAGGTAACTTCAAGAGCTCCCTGTCTACCCTGGTTCTAGACAGAGAGTTAAATCCATTCCTTTGTAATGAGCTAAAATGATTCACAGGAACACCAGATTGTAATATCCTAAATGTAAACCTGGCAAATAAAAAACTAAAATTAAAATGAACAGGCAACCATCCAATTTATTGCAAAACAATACAGTGATGTGTTCTTCTTGCTGCAGAAATTGCAAACCTTCCTATAAGTTGTAACAAAACAGACTTTTTTATGAACAATATGACTAGATGCATTGTCTGTAATGACAAGCATAATTCACTATAGGGAATAAACATTGTTTTGTTACGGCCATTCTAGTCTCAGAAGTAAAAAATGACTTCAATCTCTACAATGCACCAACCTTGCTATGTATCTTGGAACTAATCTTACCTAAGTAAGGCTCATATCTTAATGTAGGATCTATTAGGGCACCTAAATACAAAAAGTTATCAAGATTTTCATAAGATGAACCATGAGACACAAAAACTTGAAGACTCCTCCCCCTATCCCTTAGCTTGGCTGATGTTCCAAAGACCATGTTTTTTGTTTTAGCTTTATTTAGCATTAGTCTATTGAAAGTCAACCATTGTTGTATATTATTCATTTCAGCCATTAAGATTTTATTTAATTCATCTACCATAGGTGCATGAGAATAAATCACTGCATCACCTGCATATACAGTGATGCAAGCCCTATCTAATACAGTAGAAATCTTGTTAAAAAAATAAAGAAAACAAAATGGGACCTAATATGAAGCCCTGTGGGACTCCATACTTAACATATGCTTTCTCAAACAAACTTCCATGAAACCTAACCTTTTGATACCTATCAGTTAAGTAATCAGTAAACCAATTTAGTGCTGATTTCCCAAAGCCAAAAGTACCTAACCTATCAATAAGCAGCCTATCATCTACCAGATCAAATGCTTTGGTCAAGTCCACGAACGTGGGTCCAGTTAAACAACCTCCTTCCATTCCTTCTAGGACTGTGCTTGTGAACTCAATCAAGGCAGTTTCTGTCCCAAAATCTTTCCTAAATCTATGCTGTCTCTGAGATAACAAGCCATATTCATTTACATTAGTTATAAGATGTTTATAAACTAACTTTTCTTGCACTTTTGCTAAGGCAGACAATAAAGATATTGGTCTATAGTTTGCAAAATCTTGAGCTGACCCCGATGTAAAAATTGGAACTATAACAGAACACTTCCACAAATCTGGGACTTGGCCTGTCATGAAGGATAAGTTCATTAAAATGCTAACTGGGTAAGATAATACAGAAGCAGCATCTCTAAGAAAATTGGGTGGAGGCCCATCACACCCTGCTGAACTATCCAGTTTTATTTGCTGTAATAGTTTCTTTACTTCAAACATGATAGTAACCTTCAAGTAAAATTTAAGGATCTGATCTAGACATGTCATAACAAAACTATTAACTGGTTAATTTACCTGTCCAAAAAACTTATCCAAATCTGTAAAATGTTTTATTAAATATGGCAGATATTTGTTGTGAACAAGCAATTAATTATTCACCTAACTTCTTAATAGGTTCTAGATGAGTTTTAGGATTAATTAAATTATTAACAGAGCTCCAACATTTCCTATTATCTGCCAATCCATTTATTTGTTTTTGTGTGAAGAAATTTCTTTTTGCTAACTTAATTTGGACTTTACACTTACTTTGCAAAGAGCAATACATTTAGTAAGTATTAGTAGTTCCATCTATTTTATACTTTTTCCACATTTTATCATGTTCCCGCATTAATTTTAACACTGAGGATGTAAGCCATCTAGTTTTTTTACCTGTCACTCCTCTTCTTACATAGGGGGCAAATTTGTCTAACACAGAAAAAAATTCAATAGAAAAAAAATCCAAAGTAAAATTAACATCAAGGACAGAGTACAAATATGTCCAACTCATCACAGAATTTATTAAGATCAAAACCTGAAAAATGTCTTACTCTCTTAACTAATGGCTTAGGTTTTTTTCTTGAACCATGTTTCCAAAGACAAAACACTGGGTGGCGATCACTTAATACATCAGCTATTACCCCACATTTTAGAATATGATTAAGCATATTTATCAATATCGAATCAAGTACTGCATGTCTACCAGATTTCAAGTTTAATAGAGTAGGTAATGTAATTACTTGTTCCAAATACACAGGGGCCAATACTCCGCTAAATTCTGAAATCTCAGAGCCCACCCAACTTAAATTAAAATCTCCCAATATTAAGCATTCCTTCAAAAACCCTAGTATTCAATTTACGTACCAGTTCCTGTAGCCCTTCTTTACTTGTCCTTGGAGGTAAATAAGTACAACAAATAGTTAGCTTTTTTATGGATCCTTGTACAACCTGAATTACCAAATATTCACTATATATTATAGTACCCTTTAAAACATTAATTTTGGTTACCACTAAATGGTCCTTAACATAAAACATAACCCCTCCTGCTATCCCTTTCACTCTATCCTTTCTAAAAAATCTTATAACCAAGGACTGCAATTTCAGCATTAGCAATATGAGGGTTAAGCCAAGTATCTGTAATGGTTAAAACATCTGGGCCATAAACAGTATTCCATGCCTCAGCTTCATGAAATTTTAAGGAGAGACTTTGTACATTAAAGTGCATTATCCTTAGCCCAACATTATTACTTTTGAAAAAATCAGCATCACCCACATCAGTTTCTTTAGGACCAGGATTTACCTCAATTTCCCCTGCAAGCAATAATATTAAAAAACTACAGAAATTAGCTTTCCCCTGTACCTTAAATTAAATATCATTGGTTGTTTAGTTCATACAATAATTTATCCACCCATATCAACATCCCTTAAGGATTTAGTAAGTATTTCACATTTAAATACTGCTGTATGCTCTATGCATGCATCCCCAGCATAAGTGGCACGTGCGCTAATGGGTGCCATATTGGATTGCTGACTTAGCTGCAGCCATGCCGTGCCTTACCAGTGCCAGGGCCCCTAACTGGACCCAGGTGCAGCTTGTCAACCTTGTGGCCCTCATGGAGCCTCATGCAGGGAACTTGTTTGGGCAGGTGCCCTTAAACAGGCCATGGACAGAGGTGTGGCAAGAGGTGGCTGATGGTCTGGAGGAGGCCATGGGTGCTCAGCACAGTGGCAAGCAATGCAGGCACCACTATGGGGACCTGCAGCAGAGAGACCCTGAGCAGCTCTGGACTCTACAGGCACATGTCCAGAGGGGTACCATGCCACGGCCAGGTAAGTGCACATCACCCATGCTTATTTACATCCAGTGGTCTGTGGGGCAGTGAGGTCAGCACACCATGTTGCCGGGGGGGCTAGGGCTGCGCATCCAGTTGGCCATGATGGCACACCATGGGTGCCCTGTGCCACTGCACTACTGACACACTGGGCAGGGTTTCACACTGTGTGGGGGAGCCTGTGGTGTTGCCAGGTACTGATGTGTCTTTATCCATATTTCCCTCCAAGCCCTGAAGATTGGAGGCAGGTTCGTCTCACTAGTTCTGCAGCTGGGCCAGGCTGGACCACCACAGGGAGCAGTGCACAGGAGGCAGGCCACATAGGCAGTGCTGCTGAACAGCCAGGAAATGTGCTGCAGCATGCAGATAGGCACAGTTCCATGGTATAGTGCTGTGCAGGGTGGGAAGCAGGGTGGGGGTGGGACCTGGTTGTCTGTGCACATGGCCCCTCCAGCTGTGCACTGCCTGTGGTGTCTATTGCACTGTGCTGTGGCTATCACACATGTAGGTGGATGCTGCAGGTGTGCTGTATGTGCACCCGGGTCCCAGCTGCACCACTGCCATCCAACTGCTTAGCCATGTCACCTGCCTGCCATGGTGGTGGTGTGTGGTGCATGGGTGGTAATGGTGTGCAGTGTTCTACATGGCTGTGGGTCCCTGGGTAGGTGGCTCATGTGAGTGCACTCACTGCGGGTGGCTAGTTGCCAGTCCAGGGGCGCATGTCACTGATGACCACTGCACACAGTGGGTGGGCTGCAGTGTTCTGGACATGCACTCATACCATGTTCACTCCTTTGTCCTAGGTGTCCATCCCCCTGATGTCCATGCAAGGCTCCTGCGGCAGATCCTCAGCCACACTCCAGGTGGTACGGCTTCTTGAAGTGTCGTAGCACAGATGGTGGTACAGATGCCAGCATTGGCCTCCAGTGGGCCATGGATGGCTGTAGGGCCCATTGGTCTGCTTCAGTTTCTCTTCCCTGAGCCCCTTCCCGCACCCTCCCTTGTCACCTGTGGTTGCCATTGCCCCTGCTCCCCTGCCTCCCTTCCCTGACCTCCCTGTTTGTTACTGGTCCCACCTTTCCCTGTTCCCATTACTCTGTTCCATGTATATGTGTATATAGTTGTTTTATACCTGTTTAAATGCATTATTTTATGGTTAACCATCTGTGTCTGTGTCTGCTTTGCAGCTGGTGTGTGGAGCCATGCTGCAGTGGTGTGCATGGCTGCTGTGTGGGATGACTGGGGTGGACTGAGGGTTATACCTGGTGGTGTTCCTCCATCGGATGGATGGGGTAGCCATAGTCTGTCTATTCTGGTCATGTGGGGTGTGCCTTGTGTGCTGTTTGCCTCTGTGTTGCCTGCTGTGGTCCAGGTAGCATGTCCTGAGCTTCCCTGTAGGAGTTGCCAGTGCCTGTGTGGCAGAGGCCATAGTTGCCACCTTGCCTCTGTGCACCTCTGTGGTGTGCATTGTCAGGGTCCTACCACCACCTCATGCTCACTGGGTGGTGTGCCTTCATGTGCCTACCATGCCTCTCACCTGGCACATTCTACGCCCTAGTGGTGGGCCCTCCCACCCCTGTGGCTTGCCACCTGCTGTGCCTGTTGCCATTCTGTGTGTGTCCTGGCACATGTACCTCTGCACCTTGCACGTCACTGGTTGCTGCTATTGTGCTTCTTAGCTTGCTCCCCTGTGCATCCCTGGTTGCACTATTGCACTTCATGGCATGCTCCCTGGTGCATCCCTGGTTGCACTATGGTGCATCCATGCAATATTCAGCCACATTGCGCTGGAACATCCTGTCGTGTGCATCCTTTGAATATTGCACCCTTTGCGCCATTGCGCAGTGGACTTGCACTGCACCCCTCTTGTGTTTGGCTTGGGCACGTTTTTGAATATCTCACCCACTGTGTTTCTCTATGCAGCTGTTGGGGAAAACCAGGGTGTGCGCTTACATTGCTGTTACCCTTACCATTTCCGCTTGTGTTTCCAAACCAGTTTGCTTTACCGTTCCTGTGTACGCCGCCGTGTGTGTTACCCTTTGCATTTTCATTTGCACATGTGTTCGCGTTACTGTTACCATTTGCATTTCCACTTCTATTTGTCGTTGCATTTACATTTGCATCACCATGCGCATTTTCATTTGTGTTTGCGGCCACCCTTCTGTTTGCGTTTGTCTTTTGTTTGATGTCATTGTTGCTGGTACCATTACCATTTGCATCTCCAATTGCATTACCATCACCGTGTGCATTACGCTTTGCATTTCTGTATGCACTTGTGTTCGCGTTTCCGTTTCTGTTTCCTTTGGCATTATTTTTCCTGTTACCGTTACCATTTGTGTTTCCAATTGTGGTACCATGACTGTGCGCGTTATGGTTTGCATTTCCATATGAGCTTGCATTTTAATTTTTGTTTCTGTTTCCTTTGGTGTTATTGTTGCTGTTACCATTACCATATGCCTTTACAATTGCGGCACCATGACCGTGCGCGTTGAGGTTTGCGTTTCCGTATGCGCTTGTGTTTGCATTTCTGTTTCTCTTTGCTTTGGTGTTATTTTGCTCTTACCATTATCATTTGCATTTGCAATTGCAGTACCATGACTGTGCACGCTATGCTTTGTGTTTCCATAGGCACTTGCATTTGCATTTCCATTTCTGTTTCCTTTTGTGTTGTTGTTGCTGTTACAGTTACCATTTGCATTTACAATAGTGGTACCATGACCGTGGCACATTACCAGTTGCTATTCCACATGCACTTGCATCTCCATTTGTGTCACTGTTCATTTTGAAACATAGAAACATAGAAGTTGACAGCAGATAAGGACCGCAAGGCCCATTCAGTCTGCCCATTTTGGCGTCAATTTCCGCTTGCGTTTCTATTAATGTTTTCTTTACCATTTACATTTGCGTCACCATGTGTGTAACCATTAGAGCTTGCATTTGCATAGCAATTACCATTACTATGTCACACAAAATCATGTGGTGGGAGCACGGGGCTTGAAGGGCCTGTGCTCCCACCACCACATTCCACCACTATTTATAGTCCTCATTCTCAAAAAGAAGGGAAATTCATGGCACAAAACACTGTTTAATGCATTAGTTAGGGTTGTTACACAATGACAAAAGTGAGAAAGTTTGATGTTAGGGTTGAAAGCCCCTCTTGCACCACGCCAGCCCGCCCCCCCAACCAGCATCGGGGTGTGCATTGGGGTCATCGGTCATAACTATCACCCCATTCTCCTATGACTCAGCTTGTTTAAGCAAAAGCTTAAGCTTGTTTAACAAAAAAAAGTGTGTGTTTGTGTTAACTGAACTGAATGGGTAACTGAAAAGTCATCTAGGTGTAAATCTCAGGTGACTGAAAGGACTTAACTGCTGTGAGGTTTAAATTACTTGTAGAAAGATCTGGTAAGTAGGGGGAGTGGCTTAGCTAGAAGGAAGCTACATTTATAGACTGCCTTAGAAAGATTCTGCTAATAGCTTGGCAGAAGACACCAAGAGAAAGGACTGCTGTGTGACTGAACTTCTCTGCTGGGACTAAAGTAGAAGAACTTTTGCATTTGGACCTTTAATTTAGGGTAAAAAACTAACATACAAAACAAAAACAAAAAAAAGTATGTGTTTGGGTTAACTGAACTGAATGGGTAACTGAAAAGTCATCTAGGTGTAAATCTCAGGTGACTGAAAGGACTTAACTGCTGTGAGGTTTAAATTACTTGTAGAAAGATCTGGTAAGTAGAGGGAGTGGCTTAGCTAGAAGGAAGCTACATTTAAAGACCACCTTAGAAATATTCTGCTAATAGCTTGGCAGAAGACACCAAGAGAAAGGACTGCTGTGTGACTGAACTTCTCTGCTGGGACTATATTGCCGTCCCTCCCCACCCCACTCCAAAGCTAGTTGTATTTTTATAGGCACAGGATTTGACTGACAACAGGAACTTCCTGTTTAGGGGCAGGAAGTGAGTGATCACAGAACCACCAAGGACCCACCATCCTAGAGAGGGCAAGAGTAGCTCTCCGGCCCCTCTGGCTGCTGGAGGTCTGCCTCTGAACAAGTAAGTGGTCTACTGAGAAATATAGGATATTCTTGTCTCAGAACAGGACAATCAGGAGCTTAAAGGGCACACAGGCAGAAAGTAAGGAGAGAGAGAGAAAAAAAACAGACGAAAGAGTAAGGATTGCAAACAGTTAAGGGGTCAGAAATAAGACATGATTGGAGTGGGGCAGTGCAGTGGCTGTGGAGCAGCAGTCTTCCAGGAGATGTTCTGGAGGATGCGGTGTTGTCCCATCTGCAGGCACCTCTCTGGGCTGAGGGAGGAGGTTGCTCATCTCCAGGCTGAGTTGGCCAGGATTTGTGGGACCTCCTCTTCCATCCAGGGACCACCAGTGCCATTGCCGTTGCCTCAGAGGTTGCCAAGAAAGAGGAACGGTTGGACCACAGTGGGCTCCAGGGAGCATGAGGGTGGTGGAACAGAGGCACATCCCTCCAGTTGTACCTCTCCACAATTCCTATGCCATCTGGCAAAGTGTGGTTCCTCTATGGAGGCACCACAGTGGAGACCAAGGAGGATGCTGGGAACCTCACAAGGGAGACCCACAGGAGGTGGCAGGGACCCTGCAGGGAAGGAAACAACTCCTGGTGGGGGACTCCATTTTAGGAAGGTAGAACTGGGCAAGGAAGAGGAGAGGGAGGTGGGTGCCTGCCTGGCGCCATGGCTTGGAGGGACAGGGGATGAATCTCAGGATTGCCAGAGCAGCTGCACAGGGGAGGAGCTGGATGTCATTGTCCACCTAGGGACAAATGACCTGGCTAAGAAAGGATTAGAGAAGTGCAGGAAGAGTTTGTGGAATTGGGGAGGGGCCTTGAGTCAAGTAGCACGCACGGTAACCTTCTCGGAGGTGCTCCATCTATGGCATAGGAGGCTAGGATGTTCCGTACCATGGATTCAATCAGTGGTTGAAAAACTGGTGTGGAGCTCAGGGATTTGGCTTTTATTGGGGACTGGGGGTCCACCTGGAGTGATGCAAGCCTATACTGGCATGATGGGCTGCATCTGTCCGGGAGGGAACCAGGATCCTAGGTGATAGGTTTAAATGCTTCATTGGCAAGCTTTTTAAACTAGCCAAGGGGAGGCACTGGAAAAGAGCAGGAAAATCCTAGCCCCCAAACAATCATGGTAGTAAGTGTGGCAAACACCAACATGGAGGTGTCGATAGGGAGAAGGGCAGGGTAAATGGAGAAAGTGACAAAGGCAAGAAGGACAGAGATGGGGCAAAGGGGGTAAGGCCATCAGGAAATGGAGGGTAATGAGTACCAATGCCTCGTAGTCTGGGCAACAAGCTCCCTGAGCTGGTGGCCTTAATGGAAGAGGGATGCCTGGATATTGTAGCAGTCACAGAAACATGGTACACAGAGAACCATGACTGGATGTTAACATACCGATACATAACCTACAGGAGAGACAGGCAAGGGAGAAGAGGGGGAGGAGTAGCTCTCTATGTAAAGGAAGGGATAAAAGCAACTGAACAAAAGAGTAAACAGGGAGGAGAGGAGGCACTGTGGGTCACCTTGGAGACTGGAAAGGGCACCACAATCCGCACAGGGGTTGTGTACAGACCCCCATGTCAGGGGGAAGGAATGGACAAGGATATGATGGAAGGCATTCTTAGAATGGCAGAAAGGGGAGATACTGTTGATGGGAGACCTGAATATGCCAGATGTTAACTGGAGCACATTTGCTGCAGCCACATCCAAGAGCAGGGCCATTCTTGATGCCCTACAGGTGGCAGGCATTAGACAGCTAGTTTCGAACCACTGTGAGGGAGCAATCTTAGACCTCATGATCTCAAACGGGGCAGTGAGAGGATCTCAGATCTAGGAAGTAGGCGTTGCCATCTGGGGACAAGTGACCATCAAACAGTGTGGTTCACGTTAAACTCAGCTACAGAGTCAAGCCATACAAAAGTGAGGGTACTGGACTTTGGGAGGGCTGACTTTGGCAAGATGGGAGAGTGCCTCAGAAAGCACTAGCAAACAGGCTAGAAGGAGGTGTGGAGCAACAATGGGAATTATCAAACTGCCATCACAGATGCAACAAGACTTTTGTGTGAAGCAAATAAACAAATCAAAATGAAAGAAAAAGCACTATGGTTCTCAAGAGAGGTGGCTGTGAAAGTCAGGAAGAAAAGATAGTATTCCAGAGTATAAGAAAACACAGAAGGAGCAGGACAGAGGCGCTGTACCAGTTAAGGCAGAAAGAAGAAGGGAGGAAGTCAGAATAGCAAGGCCCAAACTGAGGAAAAGATAGCCAACTCAGTTAAGAAGGGGATAAAACCTTTTATAGGTACATCAGCGGCGTGAGAAAGACAAAGGGAGGGATAGTGAGGCTGAATAGAATGAATGGTGGGTGGGCAGAGGGGACAGTGAAGAGCAGGAATACTGAACGGATATTTCTGCTCAGTATTCACAAAGAGGAGGGGGAAGTGCCTAATCCAATTAACAGAAGCACTTTTGATAGGGGGTCGATCCCAGTCCTTTCACAGAAGAAAGGGTTCTGCAAGAACTCCTAAAACTGAAGGTGGACAAAGCAATGGGTCCTGATGGAATTCCACCAGAATTCTAAAAGAATTAAGGAAGGAACTAGTGAAACCACTGGCTACTCTTTTAATAAATCATGGGAGGATGTGTGGTACCGAGGACTGGAGGAAGGCGGATGTGATTCCCTTCACAAAAGTGGGACCAAGACAGAGGCGGAAACTACAGACCTGTCAGTCTGACCTCTGTGGTAGGGAAAGTGATGGAGTCACTCTGAAGGAAAGAATAGTTGAGTACCTAAAGGTCAGTGGAGCGCAGGATCCAAGGCAGCATGGGTTCACAGCGGAAGGTCATGTCAGACATCTAATAGATTTCTTTGACTGGGTGACCAAAGTAGTAGACCAGGGAGGGGCTGTGGACATGGCCTCACCTAGACTTTAGCAAGGCATTTGACACAGTCCCACACAAAAGATTGATAGTCAAATTAACCAGCCTGGGAGTGGGTCCCAGGGTGGTAGCCTGTAAAACATTGGCTGGACAACAGGGCACAGAAGGTAATTGTAAATGAGTCCACTCTGAAGAAAGGGCGGTTACTAGTGGGGTACCGTGAGGGTTCAGTATTGGGTCCAGTCCTTTAACGTCTTCATCAGTGACATTGCAGAGGACTGGAAGGAAAAGTATGCCTTTTGCAGATGAAACAAAGATCTGCAACAGGGTTGATACACAAGGAGGCGTGGAAAGGATGAAAAGGACTTAGCAAGGTTGGAGGAATGGTCAGACGTATGGCAGCTAGGATTCAATGCAAAAAGTGCAAATAATGCACCTGGGAAACAAGAACCCAGGGAAGAATACACAATGGGTGGGGAGCTAGTAACAACAACAAAACAGGAAAGGGACCTGGGGTAATCATATCAGATGACCTTAAGGTTAGCAAGCAATGTGAGAAGGCAGTAGGGAGGGCGGGGTATACCGGATGTATAGGAGAGGCATCAGCAGCAGAAAACAGGAAGTTGTTATCCCTCTGTACAGACAGTTGGTAAGACCCCATCTGGAATACTGTGTCCAGTTCTGGAGACCCCATCTCCGCAAGGACATAGACAGGATAGAGGCAGTCCAGAGGAGGGCAACTAAAATGGTGCAGGGTCTGCAAGAGAAGCCGTATGAGGAGAGACTAAAGGAGCTTAATATGTATACCCTTGAGGAAAGAAGGGAAAGGGGGGACATGATAGAAACTTTCAAGTACCTCAAGGGAATCAACAAAGTCCAAGAGGGTAGCATCTTTCAGAAAAAGAGACTTGCAAGAACAAGGGACACAATTTAAAGATAGAAGGAGGGTGTTCAGGGGCAATTGAGGAAGTGTTATTTCACAGAGAGGGTGGTGTATGCATGGAACAGCCTTCCTGAGGAAGTGTGGGGTATAAAACTGTGGGAGAATTCAAGAATGCATGGGACAGACATAAGGCAATTCTTGTGGGGGGCAGGAAGATAAAGGCTGTTGGTTAACTAGGATCTGCAGCCTATCCTGTAGGTAGGGAAATGGGCAGACTAGATGGGCCTAGCAGTCCTTATCTGCCGTCAAAGTCTATGTTTCTATGTTTCTATGTTTACACATGTGATGGGGTGAGAGTTATGGCTGACAACCCCAATGCACACCCCGATGCAGGTTGGGGAGGCAGGCTGGGTTGGTGCAAGGGGGGCTTTCAACCCTAACACTGAATTTCCTCACTTTTGTCACTGTACAACAATCATAACTGATGCATTAAATGGAGTTTTTTGCCATGAATATATATATATATATATAAAACGGTAGTGCTATCATAGTTATGGTTGAGTACCCCATTTAAGGTTAAATGGTGAAATTTTGCACCATAATAACTTTGCCACCATTCAATGGATCTGCCTGAAATTTGGCAGGCATGGAGTGTAAACATTGCACCCCCCCCCAGCCCGCTCCCCAACCTGCATCAGGGTGTGCTTTGGGCTCGTCGTCCTAACTCTCACCACATCACATGTGTAAACAAGCTGAGGTATAGGGAGAATGGGGGGTGAGTTAGGACCAGCGCCAACGCATACTCCGATGCCAGTTGGGGGGCAGGCTGGGGGTGCAAGGGGGGCTTTCAACCCAAACACCGAATTTCCTTGCTTTTATTGCTGTGGAACAACCCTAACTGATGCATTAAACAGAGTTTTTTGTCATGAATTTCCCTTCTTTTTGAGAATGAGGACTATAAATAATGAATAGAATGCAGTGGTGGGAGCACAGGCCCTTCGGGCCCCGTGCCCCCACCACATGATGAGTAGTGACATAGTAACAGTAACTGCAACACAAATGCAAGTGCTAACTGTTACACACATGGTGATGCAAACATAAAAGGTAACACAAGCGTTAATAGAAATGCAAGTGCAAAGTGACGGTAAAGTGAACTGTGACACAAACGGAGATGCAAGCATGTACGTAAATGCAACAGGTAATGTGCACAGTCACAGTACCGCCATTGTAAACACAAATGTTAAGTGTTACAGCAACAATAACGCCAAAGGGAACAGAAATAGAAAGACGAACACAAGCGCATATGGAAATGCAAAGCGTAACATGCACGGTCATGGTACCGCAATTGGAAATGCACATGGCAATGGTAACAAGTAAAATAACACCAAAGGAAACAGAAATAGAAATAAGAAAGCAAGCACATACAGAAACGCAAACCGTTATGTGCACGGTCATGGTACTGCAATTGTAAATGCAAACGGTAACAGTAACAGCAACAATAACACTAAAGGAAACAGAAACACAAATGTAAAATCTCAGGATCTGCTAACTTTTGTACTGGTCAGATATACAGCTGTGGAGTTATTAAGCAACATCCAAATGCACAATTACGCTTTTTTATGCATTCTTTGCTCACACCTACAGGTCACACAGTTTGTGCGACCGGTCCAAAAAGTTATTCAAAAAACAAGCTTCCCATTATAGTCAATGGGGAAAGTTAACAAAAAGTTTGGCAGTGTCGCAAATGCACTTTTAGTGTTGCAAATGACCCTAGTAGTGTCCCAAATCTGCCATTTTGTTTTCAGTTACTGATTGCAGAAATGCTTGGCATTTAAAATTGGGACCATTCTAGGGACGTAACTCTTTTTGTGTTTACCTAGTCAAGCCCTGAGGATGCTAGCCATGTCTTTATTTTAGGGTTAAACACCCCAGAAATATGTTTTTCAAATTTCTGGGAAAAGTAGTGTCACAAAGCAGTGTCACAAAACACTACACTACTTTTCAACACTACGGCCAAAATGACAGGAATTGTTTGCCACCCTGATGTATGTTTGTGCAGCATGACCCATGTGTAGGAATGAAACTACTTCTAAACTAGACATAAAATGGTAGCATAATATGCTGGAACTGTTTAAAAATAAAAGAATACAGCACTAGGGCCTACCTCAAAATGACTGCTTGGAGGGTACCATGTGTAGTAACTGGGTCATTGCCTGGGTGTACTAGTGCCTGTAGGGCAACATCATTGTTTTGGATTCTTCTTGCAAAAACATTTTCCTGATTTATTTATAATAAGACTGTTTCTAAATTAAATGTCAAGTGATGGCACAATATGTTGGAACTGTTTAAAAATAAAAAATACAGCACTTGGGCTTACTTCAGAAAGGCTGCTCATGGCATTGCTTAGTACATTCAGGGGTATGGGAGGGACACCATGTGTAGTACTGTAATCTGGTCATTGCTTGGGTATACTAGTGCCTGCTGGGCAACATCAGTGGTTTGGATTCATCTGGCAAAAACATTTAGCAGATTTATTTATAATGAGACTGCCTATAAATTAAATGTCAAGTGTTGGCACAATATCTTGGAACTGTTTGAAAATAAAAAAAATACATCACCTGGGCCTGACTCAAGCAGTTTGGATGTGGCATTCCATGTGCAGTACAAGAACCCTGCAGCAGTGGTGTCCCTGTGATACATGTGGTGGTGAGCACAGGGTGGGACTGTGTGATATTTTGGCACCATTTCCCCATAATGGCTGGCACTGGGTTGCCAGGGGATGCCATGCAGTGCCTGTATCTACAGATATCAACACCAAACAGCTTGCCTGGGTGCTTTCTGGTTGCTTTCTGGTTGTTAACTGTGGTTGGGCCTGCCCTCAGTTTAACTCTGTGGAGGTACAGTGATGTCAAAATGACTCCTGATGTGGCTCAGGCCCACCGTGTGACATCCAGCTGTCTCTTGCCTTGCCTTTGCTTGTCCATGGGGAACTTTGATGTATTGTTTTAACTTGTAGAGCAGTTTGGATGTGGCATTCCACATGCAGAACAAGAACATTGCTGCAGTGGCTTCCATGTGATGCACATGGTGGTGAGCTTAGGGTGGGCTTGTGTGATATTTTGGCATCATTTTCCCCTCAAAGGCCAGTATGGGGTTTCCAGGGAGCATCATGTGCCACACTCATCTATAGTTATCAGTACCAAACAGCTTGCCTGGGTGTTTTCTGGTTGTTAACTGTAGTTGGGCCTCTCCTCAGTCTGCCTCTGCAGAGCTACAGGGATGTCAAAATGGCCCCTGATGTGGCATGGTACATATCAATGTGTATTGGCTGTTTGGTTGATAATAAGCCATTAATAAAAGTTGTGGCATGTATTTCACATGTTGCATTGCTACTGTGGTGTCCGCGTTACCCACAGTAGTAGTATGCAACAGAGATGGTCACATAATAAGTCAAGTACAACCAAGTGATTTGCTCATGTTTATCATTCTACTTAATGTCCAGCTTAAGTGTGAAAGGCATGTAGACTGGACATAAACAGTATAAGCATGAAGTAAGGAAACTTTGGTAACCTGTTTGTATTTTTAGTTTTGTCTACATTGGAGGATAGTTAGCAACACATAGGTATGGAAGACTGTCAAATCATTAGATGTTGCAAATGAATACACTTAAATAGAAGACAGAGACACTGCATTTGAAAATTTTATTTATTACTAGAAATGGGAAATAATGCATAATGGACACGGAGTTACCCACGAAAGTAGTTTACAAGTCATAAATAACTGTGCCATTTTTCCAAACTTAGAAATATAGAACTATCTTTATATTTGGTATTATGCAACTACTACATATACTCATTAAAATTAAGGTTGAGTCATGCCTAATTATAAAACTTTTTATGAGTGTATGAATGTCACACTTTGTCTCTCGAATACTGTCCACACAGCTATATATCTATATATATATATATATATATATATATATATATATATACACACACACACACACACACACATATACAGAAAATAATGGATAGGCAAGTGTGAGTTATGGATTTTGTTTTTACACACCCGAGGTGTGTAATGACCCATAAACCTCGAGAGCGAAACTCTAGAGGTTTATGAGATCATCATGCACCGAGGGTGTGTATAAAATACATAAACACACACTTTTCTATCTTTTATTTTTTTATAATTACTGTTGCAGGGAGTTTTTAGGAGCAGTGCTCTCAGAGAGAATGAGACACACACACATACACACCCCAGCTAGCTGTGTCTGTGAGCCTGTCTTTCTCACTCCAATTCAGAATTTTTTTCTTATTTGTTTGAAACTGTGAAGAAGTGTGAAGTCCCCTGGGACCACAGTGAGAGTAGTCAGTCACTGTGGTCCACTCACCATCAGAGAGTCTGTCTCCTGAGTAATCAACTGACTCCTAACAACAGCAGGATCAACCAGATAGATTTTATTTGTAAAGGCATGATGAACCAGATAAAAAAAGAAGAAATTAATCTCCTGCCTGCCTGCCTTTATATATATATATATACACACATACATATATATATATATATATATATATATATATATATATATATATATATACACACTATATATATATATATATATATATATATATACACAGTATATCAGGGATATAGTTAAGCACCTAGAAATGTGCTGCTATGAATTTTCTCGTTACTGTCAATTTGTACTGTTTAACCCTACTGCAGTGTATTTGCTGAACTTATAATTATATATCTCGCCATCTCAACAAATGGCTTTAAGCAACTTAAATATCTATTCATGGAATGTGAAATGCTTGGGATCCTCCATTAAGCATAAAAAGCGCTGGCTTACTTTCATAAAAACAACATAGATATTGTATTACTACAAGAGACACATCTATTTGCTAATGAGGAATCCAAACTAGCTAGGGCATGGGTCTCTCAAGTAGAATATAGTGTATTTAATACTTGTAGGCAGAGAAGAGCTGCTTTTTTGATCATGAAGGGAACCAGCTTTGTTAAAACAGACCATTTACAAGGCAAAGAGGGCAGATATTAAATCTTAACTGGAGCCATGAATGGTTGCAAAGTGGTTATTAGTAACATACTGTATATGCTCCAAAGACAAATCAGGACTCCTTTCTCAATCAGATTTCTACAAAACTGGGTATCAAAAAGGGTCACAAAATCATTTGGGGGGGACTCTAATGAGGTGATGGGCCCCCTCCTTGTTAGAAATAGAACGTCTACCTCCTTAGATAGGACTAAGTCGCAAATAGCACTCTGTAAGATGATGGATGACTTAAATCTGGTAGACATCTGAAGACTGGTTCATCCTTCAGCTAGGGATTACTCCTTTTACTCTGCTAGACATAACTCTTACAGTGGAATTGACTACTTTATGATTTCCAAGAACCCTACCGATAGTTTTAATAATGCATGCTTTAATGACATCATTATTTCAGACCATGCTCTATTAAAGCTTTCAGTTTTGGTTGGTGTAGAACAGATTAGAACTCGGAGGTGGAGAGTTAATGTTTTGTTGCTGAATGATAAAGACTTGAAAACATGGCTAGGAAAAGAAATTGCAGATTATTTTCAAAATAATGATAATGGGGAAGTATCTTGTGAATGCTTGTGGGATGCCTTTAAGGACATTGTTAGAGGAAGAATAATTAGTTTTTCAACTTTCAAAAAGAGAAAGGCTCAAAAAGAACTAGTGGTGAAGGAAAGAGAATTACACATCTTGGAACAGGAATTTAAGAGTCCCAAGTAGTCTGATGCTCAACATTTAGTCAAAATTACCTCTTTAAAATATGATAGAAATAAGATATACTCTGCTAAAGTGGAATATGCATTGTTCAGAACCAGATGAGCTTATTAGGAGAGGTACCCGGTTACAATAGCTCTACTAGAATAGCACCAGAGAATACAGCGGTAGTCTGAATAGTGCTACCACAGACAGTGATAGGGAATTTGCAGTGCTATGCAATAAGCGCTCCCCTGGTCGTTGTCCATGGTGTTTGCAGAACACAAGGAAAGAAGGATTCAGGTCACTGGCCGAGCTGCTCCTGTGGCATGGAGGGCTGAGGCATGGAGCAGCTCGACTGGGTGGCAGTGGAGACCAGGGTTCCAATCCTGGTCTCCGTACATTTTGTCAGTTTGGGACTTGGGTTATTTTTATATGGAACCATGGAAACAGTATTCCACGGCCACACAATTTTCTTCTTGCCCTCGTGATCCACTCCTTCCTGAGTTAGTATCTAAAAGTCCAGGGTGTGCCTGGGGAACAGCCCCTACATAGGAAGGGGGGCGGAGCACCTCTCTAAACAAAGATGGATGGCATTTTTGCAGTACGCCATGCTGTTTTGGTCACTGGTGTTCCGACCCAGTGCCATTGAGAGATGGGAGAGAAAGCAATAGAAATTATTTGCATATAGATTAAAAACGAAACAGAGTCAAACTGTTATAGCAGGGATTCAGAACAAACAAAATACTACTGTGGTTACCAATAAAGAAATAAATGATGTTTTCCGAGATTTCTATAAAAACTTGTATAAAGGCACCAGAGACCCTTTAGGTGACAATATGTATGATTTTTTTAAATCAACCAGGTTACCAATCCTAATGGATATTGAAATGAAAAAACTGAGCAGACCTATCTCTTTGGATGAAGTATCCAGTGCCATTAAAGAATTTCCTTCAAACAAGTCCCCAGGTCCAGGTGCATTGCCGCAGGACTTCTATAACCACCTAGCTGTCCCGGCACATAAATGTCTTTTGAAAAGCTTAATGAAATTCCCACTAGGAAGTCCCTAACTGACTCGATGCATGAAACTTACATCACTTTATTCTAAAACCCAATAAGGGCCCCCAATTATGTGAAAACTATAGTTCAATATCATTATTAGACGTTGATTATAAAATCCTTTCAAAGATCTTTGCTACCAGGCTAAAAAAACTTATTACAAAGCTAGTGGGTAAAGAGCAAGCAGGGTTTGTTCTGGGGAGGTCAAGAATTGAAAATGTTCATAGATTTCTAAGCACCATATGGACAGCCTTGAGATAGAAAACTCCTTCTGTAATCATTGCTCTGGATTTCTTGGGTGGCCCCCTTTTGCCCGATACTCCGACGGTGAAACATGGAAAAAGACCACTACAGCAACAGTCTCTGTAATGGTCCATTTCCGTGTTTCACTTTCCCCAGTGTTCTGCCCCTTCCCTGGACCAACTCCAACCTGGAGTTGAGAATCCTAAAGTTCGGGGGGTGCAGGAGGCAGCACAATACCTGCGTCAGCATTGTGCCATCGCTGTGCAGGAGGTTGGCAGTTTTACTGTCGACCTAACTTGGTGCTTCCAATTTCTTTAAGGCATTCGATTCATTAGAATTGGAATACCTGTATAATGTATTGACAAACATGAATGCAGGAGATCAACTAATGATCATCTGTGGTAACACCTTTCCCAGGGTAACCATCAATGGAGTGGCTTCAGAGTCCATTAAACTTTATAGATGAACCAGGTAGGGCTGCCCACTTTCCCCATATCTATTTATTTTGGTCATAGAACCTTTTATTAGAAAAATAATGTACTCAACTAAACTTTGAGGTGTTAAAATAAATAAGTTGTCTAACAAAGTATTCACATATGCAGATTATTTGTTAATCTCTTTTAGCTTTGAAAGTGAAAGCCAAAAAGATTGCATTCCGGCAATACAAAAATACACAGGCAAAAGGGGATAGGCAGAAGCACCATGAGAAGCAAAAGGAGGAAGGGAGGTCAGTAAGGGAAGCTAAAGCTCAGACAGAAGAGCGCATTGCAAAATCAGAGTAGTAGAGGGGACAAAACCTTTTACAAATACATAAGTGAAAAAAGAAGGGCAAAGGAAGGGATAGTGAGACTGAAGGGGGAGGACAAGGGCCAGGTGGAGGATGACAACAATAAAGCTGACATACAGAACAGATATTTCTGCTCAGTCTTTACTGAGGAAGAGGAGGGTAACGGGCCTGAAGGGAGTACAAGGGTTGGGAATGGTGCAGAAATGGACACAAGTCCCTTTACACTGGATAGGATCCTAAAGGAACTGGAAGGAATAAGTGTCAATAAAGTAATGAGGACAGATGGGGTTCACCCCAGGGTCGTAAAGGAACTAGGAGAGGTGATGGTTGAACATTTGGCAATCCTGTTTAGCCAATCACTGGAAACAGGGGGTTCAATGTGATAACAGTGATCACGGAAAGGCAATCGCTGTTAGGACGAGTATACATTGCCGAAAATCAATTTCAGTGATGTACACTCCCAGTGCACAGTAAAAGGATGCCGGAGACTTAGATTTTTTTTTAATACAGGGTCTGTGACATCCTGTCGCTATATTCACTGAACTCCCTTTCCGGTCACCATCCCTGCCCGGTAGCCTTGAGCACAAGTGCCTTGATTGAGTCATCCTTTTTGAAAGCACTCAATCATGCTCACCATCATCACAGGCTACCAACAGCGGAGGTACCCAAACACTGGTGTACAGCAGATGTAGTCCCCTTATACAAAAGTGGGAACAAAGAGGAAGCAGGGAATGACAGACCAGTCAGCCTGGCCTCGATTGTGGGGAAGATCATAGCAGCACTATTGAAGGAGAGACTTCAGGACTCAAGGCAGCAGGGCAGGGGTTCACCAGCGGGAGGTCATGCCAGACTAACCTCATTTAATTTTTCGACTGGGTGATAAGGAAGGTGGATCAGGGAGGGTAGCGGACATGGCCTATCTGGACTTCAGCAAGGCCTTTGATACTGTGCCACATAGAAAGCTATTAAACAAACTGGGGAATATGGGAGTAGGCAGGACAGTAGTGCGGTGGGTGGGTAGGTAATTGGCTGGGCGGCAGGACACAGAGGGTGGTGGTGGTAAATGGCTGTCACTCCACAGAGGGAAGAGAGACCAGGTGGGTACCACAGGAATCAGTGCTGAGACCAGTCCTATTCAACATCTTCATCAGTGACATTGCCCAGGACCTAGAAGGCAGAATTCCCCTGTTTACTGATGACACAAAGCTCTGTAACAAAGTGGACATGCCAGAGGGTGTAAACAGAATGAGGCGGGACCTTCAGAAGCTTGAAGAATGGACAAGGGTTTGGTAGTTGAAATTCAATGCAAAGAAGTGCAAGATATGAATATGGGGCACAAAAACCCTGGAACAACATATCAGTTGGGGGGTGAGGATATAGCTTACACCAAGCAGGAAAGGGACCTTGGGTTTATCATCTCTGATGAAAACAAGGTAGGGAATTAGTGTGACAAGGCAGCAGGTAAAGCAAATAAGATTCTGGGATGCATAGGTAGAGGCATCACCAGCAGGAAAAGAGAGGTCATAATTCCACTATATGAGACACTAGTGAGGTCCCACCTGGAGTACAGTGTACAGTTCTGGAGACCTTACCTACATAAGGTCACAGACAGGGAAGAGAAGGTTCAGAGGAGGACAACACAGATGATACAGGATTGTGGGGAAAGAGGGAAGGGGCAGGGAGAAAGGGAACATTGTTTAACCAGGAGTAGCGCACTAAGCGGAAGCTTGTTTCCAGATGCAACCTGGGAGCACAAGGAAGTTAAGTGACTTGCTCAGGATCATACAGTATGCATCTAGGCAGCTGTGGGATTCAAACCCAGGTCTCCAGGTCTGCAGCTCAGAGCCTTAACCCACTGCGCTATACTGCCTCCAAAGGATTGCATCACAAGTCCTATGAGGACAGGCTGAAGGACTTGAATATGTACTCCTTGGGGGAGAGGAGGGAGAGAGAGGGGATATGATACAGACATACAAGTACCTTACAGGAAGGAATGGGGTGCAGGAATACACTATTTTCCAGTAAAAAAGATATTCCGCGACTAGAGGGCATGGAATGAAGTTGGAAGAAGGGCTATTCAGAGGAAACATGAGGAAGAAGTTCTTCATAGAAAGGGTGGTGAATAAGTGGAACACCCTGCCAGAGGAAGTGGGGGGGGGGCTGAAACAATCATGGGATTTAAGAATGCATGGGATAGACATAAGGGAATTCTGGAGGTCGGGTAAGGAACAACAGACTTCTAGAAAAATGTAAAGGGTACTTACAAGCTCAAATGAGAAGACTGGGTGGGCCATAGGTCCTTATCTGCCGACAGTGTCTATGTATCTATGTAGCAATCCCAATGAGTCCTTTAGTCAGCTAAACAAAATAGTCAAATTTGCTCAATTCTCTGGGTTACACATAAATTGGGGTAAAACGCAGGTGATGCCTATTGGTCCCCCCTCTAAACATGTAATTAACCTAGGAGGTGTAGGCCTGGATGCAGGGTATGAGAGTCACATCACCTATCTTGATTTTAAAATTCCAAAGGATATCAAGAAGCTAATTGACCTAAATATGACACCTCTACTAAAGGAAATTGAATGTGATCTCCTAAAATGGCAGAACTTGAACCTATCACTTTGAGGTAAGATAAATGCAATGAAAATGACTACTGCCCCTAAGCTATTTTACCTTTTTCAAAACATTCCATTCAGAATGCATCAGAAAACATTTAAGCTAATAGAAAGCATGGTCTGGAAGTTTCCATGGGAAAGCAAACCTTCTAGATTGTCTTTGAACAAATTGAGAAGCCCTTGGTCTGGTGAGTAGCCTGTCAACAGGGTGCAGGAAAGAAAGCTCCATAATGTGGGTGCCCACAATAGTACACTACTCATGTGAGCATTCGGGAGTTTGGGGCATAGTGTACTGTGCACATCACTTCCCTGATACATGGCGGGTGGAGATGATTTTATATATATATAGTACGGGTGGGCACAGGGGTGGGTGCAGTTCCCAGCAGGCACGTGGTTGACTGTGAGAGGCCATGCCATATGCACAGTGTGTGTCGGCCACCAGTATTGACTGTGATGTTTTTCCTGGTGGCCTTTTGACTGTGCTCTCATTTACCTCACTGCAGTTGTTTTCACCCTAACATGGGAGAACTGGTCTGAAGGGGGATTTGCTTTGCCACTTTGGGAGAAATATCATATAGCATTTCTGTACAAACAGGTGGTCAAACATTATCTGTAATGGATGATGAGAAAATCCCACTCTGGTTAGCACTCGAAGAGCACTTAGTTTCCCCTTTAAACTCTTTGATTACTTATTTATCCCCATGCCCAAGAAACTAAAGGACCACCCCTGCATTGCATCCTCCATCAACATAATTAAGAAGGTCAAAAATATCTTTAAAATCCAAAGATTTCCCACCTATCGAACCATAATTTGAAGCAACAAAAATATTCAAGAAGACCGGGTGCATTTGCGACACTTTTCCCACTTTACAGCAGCTTGGGCCAAATATTGGTGCAAGCCTCATAAAAAAGGTCCCAAGATTGGCTCATGGCGGACAAGCAAAAAGCAGGTCTAACTGGTGGCAATTGGTGCAAGGGATTGAGAATCCCAATTGCTGGCCAGGGAATGCCACATGCCCCATGCACCATGTGTTTCGCACATGCGGAGCTTGTGGCATTCCTGACATGTTTGTGAATTGGGTCCCCAGTCTGGGCTGATAAAATGTCATATCCAGTTTTTAAGTGATATTAAACTAAGCCACCTCTGGAAGGATTTTGTAAACAATATAAACCTCTCCCCCACATACTGAAACAATAAAAATAAAAATGTACCATAGGATAAGAGAAGCAGACAGAGAGAAATTAAGGCAGCTAAAATCTGCCCCTTGGTTTAGAGACAATAAGACCGTACTGTCTTGTAAACTGTTACTTGTTAACTGCCTCTATTGTTATCTGTTGCCGGTAATCTCCTAATAATTGTCGATATTTTAGCTACTTGTCACAGGCTCAACTGTCAAATCTGGCAGAGCTACCTCTGACCTGATAGGTGCTGGTACTGCGAGTGTCATTACCCCCCTACCCCTCCTGCTCCTTGTTCATTGCCTTTGGATGTCCCGGGGCAGGGACTGACTTATGATCTCATGCCCAGCTCCGAAACCGCGAGCCCAGCTGCATGTACCTTCCTCCAACCACTAAAGCCGTAAGTGTGCCGCTTTGTCTTTTTATCCCCGACCTCTCTTTTCTCTCATGCCCAACCACAGGACTATGAACCCAGTGCTCTTCCCAACACTCTGCCACAAAAGCCGTAGGCTTGCCTGACTGTCCCCAGATACCATGGACTGCCTGCTGCTGTACACCCACCTACGGCGCCTCCCTGGCTAGCCTCCCCTCCCAGCCTCCCACCCCAATGCCTACAGCTTCTGCTGGGTGCCGTGCTCTCTCCCCCCCAAGTCGCTCTCTCAACCAACTATTGAACCATGAGCCCGGTTGCCTACCCCTTCTAAAGCCTCAACATCTTTTACTTTCCCGGCCGCTCTTTACCTTCTTGCCCAGCTGTGAAACCATAAGCCCGGCTTCTACTCCTAGTCTTTACCGCTAAAGCCGTGAGTTAGTTTACCTAACTGTCCTCAGAAACCTTTTTACCGCTGTCGCCGCACACCCGACTCTCGGTACCCAACAGCCCAGCCTCACACCCCCCCCACCCTGCAGCCAAATCTGGGAGCCATACAAACTCCCTCTAAAGCCCCATGTCAGTCTTCGGGTAGCTTAGCTATCTGAACCTGGATCCCACTCCTCTCTCCCAAACTCCCCCCCCACCATCTCCTGACCTCTGAAATCTGTCCCCCTTGGGGTGTAATGACTTTGACTTCGTACCAGTACCTACACTCCTTGTAACACCTCCTGTACTATCTAACCAACGTTTTTGCCTAGTCTAGCTGACACAATGTTAGCCTAGCCGAAACTGCCTCTCTGTATGTATGTACTTTGCACTGCCTTTCAAATTATATTGTTGAAATTTTCCTTGGTTTATCCTGTATTGTACTCTCCCAGGTCGTGCCTGAAAATAGTCACCTGCTGGCTAGTGCACCTACACGGTAAACAAAAGCTAAATAAATAAATAATAAGATCTCTCATGGGGTAGAGGAATATCTTTTAATGCCACTACACCCTGATGTTAGATGAACAAAAATGTTGGTACCATTCTGACAAGTACTTGACATAAGATTCTGGGCCTGACTCCAAGATGGCCGGCGTAACTTGCACGGAGTTGTGAGTTACGCCAGTTGCCTCTATGCCAGGGACCTTACGCCGCATTCCAGAAGTGGCAGGGTCCTGGCAATTGAGACCTGCAATATACGCCATGAGTGTGGCAGTATTCCACACATGGCGTATATCTGCCACAAGTTGCAAGTCAGACAAACACCAGGCGGCCCCCCGAAGCAACTCCCACCCCAGAATACCAATGGCCGCAAGAGAGGGCATGGATGGGTGGGCAGGATAGGTGCCACAAGTGTCAGGGGGCACGCTGGAGAATGGACCCCCAGGGTCCCTGCTATTCAGAGGGTTGGGGGCAGGGGTATACAATAGGGGACATGGGGGACACATCTGCACCATTACCACAGCACCAGGAGGTGGGCAGCTGATGGATGGCACCATCGGTTGCCACTTAGGGCAGCTCAGAGCTGTCATAATGTAGCCATGCCACTGTGGCTTTTGGAATTGCACTTGCAGGTTACGACAGCCACTCTCCTCGAATTGGACTAGGTTGCTCTCGTAACCTGTAGTTGCACCAGGCGTTGCAGGATGTGGTGTAAGTGCTGGCATAAACTGCATTTGTTGCAGCCCGCAAATGCCAAGGTGCAAACTGCATCTTGAAATAGGGCTGGCGTATTGACTGGCGTAAGTAGCGAGATACACCATGAGGTTTAGCATATCTGTCTTCAAATGAAATTGTCCCTGTAACATGGGTTTTGAGGAAACTTTATATTACATGACTATTCTGTACATCCTCTATAAGGTATGAAGAAATTGTTTTATTAGAACTTATTTACAAACCTATGCAAAGAACTTAGTTGGTGTCCTGTTCATTCTATTACATCCTATAACTGTATCTGATGTTGATGCTTTTGCAAAATTCCTTAAAACAATAATGAAAAAGAGAAAGAAATTAATGGGTTGGGATTTTTCTGGAAGGAACAATGGTATATGCATTTTTTGCTTAATTTATAAGCCCTTTTATGTATAGAGATTATCTTCTGTCTTTAATCTGTGGTATACAGCGTCTAAGCCACCATGGATTTTCCGTAAGATTTAAATGTCTCACTGATAAGAGGCATTTGCTAATGCCCCTTAGGTTTCTCTCCTGGTAATAAATATGAACACCAAAATCATGAGTAGGCTAAAAATTATTCTCTAATGTATAAGTACTTTATAGTCATTATTTCTAACTAATGGCTCTGTCACTCTTCTAGCGTTAGTCCGCAAGTCACTTTCTAGAAAAACATACAATATGTATGTATTGTAATGTACAGTATGTATTGTGACTAATGTATTTGTTTTTTACATGGCAGAACAATTAGCTCTTGCTTACCTTTTAGTGTTTAGCCTTAGTTTTGAGTTTCAGGCCTGAGTTTTCAGGTCAGGGTATATCAAGATGCTGTCCATCTGAAATGAACCCATATGAGAAGGCAGCGGTAAACACAACAATCATCACTGGCTTATCATATATACTGTAGATCCTGCATCATCAGTATGCTTTTGTGAGGACGCTTGGGGTTGTATCACAGACTGCAATCATAATATAATAGTGCCTGCTAGATATAATAGAAGAACAAAATAAGAGATATGAAGAGAAACACACAGATGGGAATATGCAGTTATATATTTAAAAACATGCACAATAAAAGGATAAATTTGAAAACTTCTCTATTGCAGAAGGGGTATTATGGGATTTGGTTATACATCACCTGATTGTAGCTAATATAGTTTTATGATCTACTGAAGTTATTTTCCTAATCATCTGCAGAAATTTCAGAATTAAAGACAATATAAACTTACTGTATATGGGTAAACTCTAATTTACATTTTAAGGAAGCTCCCACTGAGCCAATAAGTGCTTCCAGATGACAGAAACATTAAAAAAAACACTTTAAATTCACATATGATACCAAATGCAATACAACTTCATTTGAAAAGATGTACCTTTCTTGTGCAACCCACTGACATTTTAATAACACCTTTACAAATACATCTTCCTAAGGGAACTACAAACAGCATGCAGTCTTTTCTTTGCTACAGAAAGTATTCAGTTCAGCGAATTCAAATACGAAGAATGTACACACTTAAAAATATAACAAATGTGTAAGTTTTGTGATTCTGTGTATGCTTCTGTTATGTTTGAAAAAGAACAGCTCCTTAGCCATCATTTTTCTTTGTTCATGTAAATGAAATGAAATAAGTAACCTTCACAACTACTAGAAATGCTTTTTATTATAGGCACATCGTGTACAGTAGAATTATAGATTAACTACATATTATCTACATATTATACATGTAATCATTAGACTTTCCAGTTATGTGCAGTAGTGGCATAACATCAGGTGCCTAGCCTTATAGACTACTTATCAGCAGCTGGTTCAGCTCAATTTGAGTTTAAGAAGGACTTGTTTGACTGCCCTAATAATCTGGGGGTTAAGGCACTCACCTTCTAGGTGGGTGACAGTGAGTTCAATCCTGAGCTCATGTTCCCAATCAAGAGTGACAGGAGCAGGACAAGCAGTTTGAGAGATGCTGTCTTCTCTCCCAAGAAGGTCTTCATTACACCCTGTAGTGAATCTACCACCTAGAGGCTCAAGAGAGATGGGAAGACATTTCCATGGGGGCCCATTGGTCTTAGAGCAGAAAGAGCTGACACCAGACCCTGCCCACGATGTTCTGCTTTGTTACGGTGGCAAGGAGTAGGCCATGCACCAACAGGTACCACCTCCCAATCAGAGGGCTTTGTTTCCACCAACAGGTCCTGATTGTTCATTGTACACAAAAAGGCTGTATTCATATTTGCAGAGAGGTAAACAGACCATAATTGTTGCTCAAGGCAATAGAGATGCCATGTTCTGGTCAGGGAGATAGCTCCTTTCATCTCAAAGCAACATGAATCAGCACTTTCGTTGACTGGCTTTGCTTTAGTTGTATGCCTTCAGAGCAGGTAAGCCAGGCTGTACAAGGGGTGGGTTTTAGATAAGAATAGTACAAAGGCAATAAAACAGAATGATAAACAAGAAGGATACTTTTATATTATTCCTGGGGAATGTGCAAGCCTCTTAACAAAATGACCTGTGTGTCAAGTTTTGACATAACAATGACTTGTAAATTGTATGTTGTATGTTATTTTGGTTTCCTTTCTGTGATTAAGAGATTAGTGCAGTTGTGGAGTTAGAAGTAGTAAACCTCAACACAAAACAAATGGCAAGTCGAGACAAGAATAGCTCTGCCAATATTTGAACTGCGCATTTGATGTAGTACTTCCTAATATCAAGACAGAGTACTATATAAGTGCTAATTAGCTATACAGTAGTGTTCCATGGAATGTCTCCCAGCATTAGACATTGATATCATGATAAACTTGATTAAACCACAGAATCATTACGTTCACTTGCGCGCATGCACAAGGAACGTTTTGGGAGAGTAGCACACTTTGGAGGTGTGCCTCTCCCTTCCAATGCACTGCTCCCTTGAGCAGGCATGGCAGTCAGGCACCATTGGGTGCATGAGCTCTGTATGACAGCGGTGGTCTTCTGCTTCAAAGCAGACCACCGCTGCCATACCGAGCACCGCGTCACGCGTCCCCCCTCACGTCCCGTGCTCCCCCACGCATCACGCCGCCCAAAGCTTTGGTGCCACGCTGGGAGCCCACTCCAGCATGGCAAACGTTGTTGCCGACGGGTGCCAATTCCGTCAGCTCCACGGCCCCCAAGTTATTTGCGCCACGCTGGGAGCCCACCCCAGCGTGGCAAACGCTCATTTTTTGCCGACGGGGTGCCCAATCCCCGATCGGCTCCTCGGCCCCCCCAGCCATCTTCTGCCATGCTGGGAGCCCACCCCAGTGTGGCAAACATCCCACGTCATTGTTTTTTTTTTAAAACCTGTAAAATAAAACGGTCCCACGGCACGCCTCCCAGCCCCTCCAACAACCTGCACCCACCCACTGTGCACCCAGCCTCCCCACACCCCCACCCCATACTTACCTCCGGACTCTGGCGCAACGATCTTCGTGGACCGGAACATGTCTGCACTCTTTAAAAGCGGCCACGAACTGAGGAAATGCCGGTAAGCTGTATAATGGGGTAGATGGGGGGTTTCAACTTTATTGCATATCTCAGGCATTTTTTGGAATTTTTGCACCAAATTTTCAACATGGGGTTTTTGGGACCCTTTCTCATGAATTATGTCATTGTCATGGCGTTATTCAGGCCTGAAGGGTGATTTCGCAATCACTGCACAGTCACTGCGTGAAATCACCCTTCGGGCCTGAATAGCACCATGACAGTGACATCATTCATGAGAAGGGGTCCCAAAACCCCATGTTGAAAATTTGCGCAAAAATTCAAAATGACTGTTTTACGAAAGCGGCTGCACAGTTCCACGCACGCCAGACGCTTGGCGAATTTTCAATATTTGCAGTCCAGATTTTCAACATTGCCATTTTACCACACCTCCTTATGAGCACTGCAGCTGTCATTTTTCACATCTGCCCAAAACGTGTTTCCGCCCATGTAGCGCACAATGGCACAGTCGGTGTGCGAACTCAGTGTATGGGACACATTAAGAAAATCACAGTGTCACTGTTCATGAGCAGAGATCTTAAAATGGCTATGTTGAAAATTTGGTGAAAAAATTCCTACAAATAACTGTTTTACGACGTGCATTGTGCAGTTCCTCGCATTCGTAAGTTTCGCAATTTTCAATATTTTTGCTCCAGATTTTCAACATTGCCATTTTACCACACCTCCTCATGAGCAGTATGGCTGTCATTTTTCACGTCCTGCCCAAAACGTGTTTCCGCCTATGTAGCGCACAATTCCGCAGTCGGTGTGCGAAATCAGTGTATGGGACACATTAAGAAAATCACAGTGACACTAATCATGAGCAGAGGTCTATAAATGGCTGTGTTGAAAATTTGGTGAAAAAATTCCTAAAAATGACTGTTTTACGAGTGTGCGTTGCGCAGTTCCTATGCACGCTCGTAAGTTTGCAAATTTTCAATATTTTCACTCCAGATTTTCAACATTGCCATTTTACCACACCTGCTTATGAGCACTGCAGCTGTCATTTTTCACATCTTGCCCAAAACGTGTTTCCGCCCATGTAGTGCACAATGGCACAGTCGCTGTGTGAACTCAGTGTATGGGACACATTAAGAAAATCACAGTGCCACTGTTCATGAGCAGAGATCTTAAAATGGCTATGTTGAAAATTTGGTGAACAAATTCCTACAAATAACTGTTTTATGAGCATGCGTTGTGCAGTTCCTACGCACGCTCGTAAGTTCGCGAATTTTCAATATTTTCACTCCAGATTTTCAACATTGCCGTTTTACCACACCTGCTTATGAGCAGTACAGCTATTACATCCTGCCCAAAACGTGTTTCCACCCATGTAGTGCAATAATGGCGCAGTCGGGTGTGCAAAATCAATGTATGGCACACAGTAAGACAATCACAGTGACACTGTTCATTAGCAGAGGTTTTAAAATGCCAATGTTGACAATTTGGTGAAAAAATCCCTAACAATGACTGTTTTACGAGCGTGCATTGCACAGTTCCCACACACGCTCCTAGGTTTGCGAATTTTCAATATTTCCACTCCAGATTTTCAACATTGCCATTTTACCACACTTCCTTATGAGCAGTACAGCTGTCATTTTTCACATCCTGCCCAAAACGTGTTTCCGCCTATGTAGCGCACAATGGGGGTAACAAAAAGGTCATGCTGACAATTTATTGTGCAAATACCAGCAATCGCACAGGGCATTAGGGTAAAGCACCATACATGCCAAACACCACTGCAAATACCTGCAAGCGAACGTTCGGCATTGACAGATGCTTGTTTTTTGAGTAGCATTGTCATATACTGTATTGTGTTATATGACATGCACTATAGACTATATTTCTACAATAATAGTACACTTAACTACACTTTTAAGATAATGAAGGTAATGGGCATTTATTTTGAAGCATTTACAAATTGCTATACAAATTTGCTCCATCTAGGCAGAAAACAACATCATCATAGTAACACCCATACATTTTCCACAAGCTCTATAGCATCTCCATGGTTACAGCAGAGGTAAAATTAGTAACACAATTTACATATGGTACATTAATTAGCATTATGCTTGGAGGAAAGGGGAATAATTCAGTTGTCTTGGCACCATGCAAGCTACAGTATGAGGATATATGGGTGTAATAATTATCCATTTTTACTAAGAAACACCAGTAGTTAATTTTAAACAACTGGGGTAGAGGGAGTAAATTCAAATCACTTTGCATCAGTAGTAGCCTCCTTGACAGATAAAAGTGAAAGGGTCCACCTGAGATACTTGCAGGTAGTTTGAAATGTAAGGTGTTTCTGCTGCTTTACTTCAGTGATTGCCACTTGGGGCATCTAAGATTGGAGGAGATCCATTAGGGTTCTGTCTTGAGACAAGTAGCCACATGGGCAGGTTGGGGATGAGTCTTTGTCAAGGCACAGTGAAATACAATGAGTAGTGTATTATCTGAAATATGTATTAGACTGACAACAGAGGAATGTATAAAGAAAACTAGAAAATACAGGGGGAATGTATAAGGAAAACCAGAAAACACAAAAGTTAAAGCAGCAGTATTTGTCAGTTAGCCAAAATGTGACCATGTTTTAGCAAAAATGTATTTCTGATATCTTTAGATTCCTCCTCAGTCTGTTTTTAGTTTTCTCAGATATTTTAAAACAGTTTTTATAGCTAATGTTTTAATTAATGACATACATCTTTAATGATGGCCACCATGTGGGGTTGTTACAAGTCTCTTCCATTGAGGTTCCTCATTGAATGTACATACTAGAATCATACTGTAGATTTATTAGGATGGTGTTACCAAGTGTTTCTGATCATTAAAAGCACTGCAGTGTACTAAGATATATGATTTTTTTCATGATGGGCATGGCATTGGAGGAAGAACGTTTAAACACTTCAAAATTGTGTATTTTAGCTCAGGACTGAAAGAAAACAAAAAGACAAATGGGTATATGTATGTTTGTGCCAGAAAAAAAAAAACATTATTCCTAAAGAAATATGGTGACTGACACATATTGCTGTTTTAAACACAACTGATGAAGAGATACAGTAATAGTTTTGAGCCTTTTATTTTAGCGACTTGACATTTTTAACACGTGCATACTGAGGAGTGGGAAGGGGTCATTGTTACAGCAAAAATGTTGGCCATGATATTATTTATTAATGTATTTATTTATTTAATTATGTATTTATGTCTTTGGTGACTGGATAGGTGTGCTGATCTAAGGGACCATTTTCAGGCACGACCCAGGCCTTAAACTATGGCACATATAGCAAAACAGAATACAGGAGGAGCAACATGGCCTCAATGCAGGCAATTAACAATGAGGCGCAGGGAGTTACAGTACAGAGTGTATTAACAAAAATGAGAATGCAATAAGGTACAAGGTGAAGTTGTAGGCTAGCGACAAGTCCATATACATCATCACAGGAACATGGAGAACAATAGAGTAAGGTGGAAAATTACCAGGTAAACAATATAAAGTACAATTTCAAAAAGGCACTCCAATAACAAAATCAAGCAACAACCAGGTGGATATTCAAAATCCAGTGTGACAGTCCACAATAAGCAAAGTACAGTGGAGTAGACTATAGAGAGGGGAGAGAGAGCCATGTGGGGGTGTGAAAGAAGCTGGAAAGAATGGGGTGTTGCAAGGGTGGGGAGACCCCACAAAGAGTAGGGCGGAATCATCTCTGCTTGCACAGATGGACAGCAGCATTTGGCTTCCAGTAGTAGACAATCTTTAAAGTGGCTTTTGAAGGATAAGTGGGAGGAGGATGAATGGAGCAATGTTATAATAATAATATACTTTATTTTTACCCCACCTTTCTAGAATCAAGGCACCTTGACAGTAAAATACAAAGAGAATGAAACAGGATGCAATAAGACCATAAATACAATAAACACAGGGTTTCATAAAATTCAGAATAAAATACCATCAGGTAGAGTAAGCTTGATGCCACAAGTGGATCTTTAGGGTCTGTTCAAATCCCTCCACAGTCGCACACTCCCGAAGCTGATGGGGTAGAGAATTCCAAGGGGCTGGGGCCACGTACATAAATGCATAAGCCCCCAAAGATTTTAAAGAAACCACTGGAATCTCTAGCAACCCCTTATCAGCCAAGCAGAGCAATCACTTGGGGCAGGATGGCATCAGAAGCTCTTTCAGATAGTCTGGGCCCTGCCTGTGTAGGACTTTATAAGTCAGAAGTCCAGCTTTAAAGGTGATCTGCCACTGTTCCGGCAGGTAGTGCAAATCGCGCAGCACCAGAGAGATGTGACAGGTCTGAGGAGTACCCAACAATAACCTGCAGTGTTCTGCACTAGCTGCAAGCAGTGGATATCAACCCCAGGTAGCCCTAGATAAAGGGAGCTGCAATAATCAAGACGCGAGGTCACAAAGGCGTGGACCCAGTATAGGCAGATCACCAGACGGAACTAGGTGCTTAATACTGGAGATGTTCCTCAGACGTTAAAAGGAAAATTTGACGACTGCCGACACTTACTATCACAGTGTCAGCCCATCATCAAAAATCACCCCCAAGTTTCACACCCATTCAGAAGTAAGGAGCTGGGAGCCACCAAGAAAAAGTCCCAAAGGTAAACCAGCTCCCATTACCTCTATCCAGTGACCTGGGTCCACAACCATCACCTCAGTCTTCTCCGAGTTCAACCTCAGCCAGCTTGAATTCATCCAATCCTGGATTTCAGTGAGGCAGTTGTTAAATATCGAGAGAACTCTATCCTGGTCGGGTGCAAAAGATAGGTAGAGCTGGGTGTCATCAGCATAGCAGTGAAACCTCAGCCCATACCTTCTTACAGTGTCCCCAGGGGGCAGCATGTGCACTACGAACAACATTGGGGACAACACCTAAAACTGAGGTACCCTGAGGACAGAGAGACTGGGTAGGAGGAACAGATCCCCAACACCACCCTCTGAGTTCTGCCAGTGAGGAAAGATCTAAACCACCTGAGGTCTGTACTAGACAGACCATAGATGAACCTCAGACGTTCAAGAAGAACTCCATGGTCCACAGTGTCAAATGCTGATGAGAGATCAAGAAGAGCCAAGATGGAATGGCTCTTCCGATCTCTCGCCATCAAGAGATCATTGTGCACCCGAACTAGCGCAGTCTCAGTACTATGCCTCTTTCAAAAACCAGATTGGAGAGGTTCATAAATGTCATGGATGGTCAAACGGTTCTCCAGTTGTAGGGTCACTATTTTCTCAGTCACCTTCCCCACAAAGGGAAGGTTAGAGATCAGTCTGTAGTTAGCAGGACAGTCTGAATCCAGAGAAGCTTTCTCCAGGAGGGGCGTTACCACCACCTCCTTCAGGGAGCTAGGAAACTCACCCATCTCCAAGGAGCACCAAACTATTTGTGCTAGGACCGGGCTGATAGTATCACAACAGCCCCTAATCAGGGTAGTTGGGCCTGGATCCAAACTACAGCATGTAGGGCGCATACACTGGACAATCTGCATGACATCAATGAACTCCAGCCGGTCAAAGGAACTCCAGAAGAACTGAGGGACAGTGACCAAGTGCTGATCCATAGCATTTCCCATAGGGTGTGCTGGTTGGAGCTCTGCCCTGATGTCAACCACCTTAGCTGAAAAGAAACGAGCAAGCTCTTCACACTCCACTTCTGAAAAGGCTCTTCGAACCTGCAGGCAGGCTGGGTTGCACAGTCTGTCCACAGTTCAAAAGAGCTGAGCCGGTCAATTCTGAGCAGCTGCAATCTCCCCTGATAGGAACTCTGTCTTCTTACGGGTGATTTCAGAATGATAGACTTGATAGTGTTCCATCAATCTAAGGTGGTCGGCATTTATGGCGGATTTCTGCCAGCAGCACTCTAATTTTCATCCTTGTCGCCACATCTCTCTCAAGGTCCAATCAAACCAAGGGTACTGAGGGTGAAGGGGGGGGAGGATGAACACAGACAGGAGCAATGATATCCAGAGCCAAAGAGATGGCCTTGTTATAAGACAAAACCAAGGCATCTGGATCATTGCTTGCTCCAGGAAGTGCCAACAGGTCAAGTGCTGCCACCAGACCTTCAGAGCTTATATCTCACAAAGGGCGGTACCTGACCAGCTCTATGGGGTAGTCCTATGAAGGGGAGTGCAAAAACTGAACCCCATGGTGTAATGATCGGACCATCTGACACCTTCCACTCCCAAACTGAAGACTTTCATCCCCAGGAGGAAGACTAGGCCAAGGGAGTGACCACCTTTATAAATGGCAGAGGTAATAACTTGTGTAAGGACCAAAGATGTCATTAATTGGAGGAAGTATTGTCCAAATTGTGAGAGTTCGTCATTGACCCAGGCATTGAAGTCTCCCAGGACCATCTGCCTGGGTGACTCAAATGCCATGTCGATCACGAAGTTCGCTACTTCCTGAAGGAAACACTTCTCATCCCCTGGTGGATGGTAGATGAGAGTGATCCTACAACCTACACCCGCCACTACAGTACACTCGAATGATTCAGCCTCCTCAACTGATACATTAGTGAGGCCCGGTTTGGTCTTGAAACAGACCATGACCCCCTACCACAGTCCAATCTCGAGCGGTGTGACACCGAGTACCCAGCCGGAATAGCGGCCTCTAATATGGGGCCTGCATCTCATCCAGCCAGGTCTTGGTGATGCATGCCAGATCCACTGACCCAACAAGATATGCAATAACTGCAGTCTTATTTTTGATGGATCTGACGTTGTAGAACACCGCTTGATTTGGACGGGCTTCGGGAGCTGCCTGAGCTGCCTGTCCACCAATATTGGTGGCGCCCATGGGTATGGAAACTAGACATGGTGAACCACTCTCCAGATTCCATTTCACCCCAGGGAGTCTTCTGGGTTTTACTCCCCCAATGCGATGGCCCCATCTCATTCGACCTCCACTGTTAGTGCCACCCAACCCCCCTCCCCCCATGAACAATACCTAGCTTACTACAGCACTGGTAGGTTGAAGACTGCAATGGGGGGATAAAAGGGTGGAGGGCATGAAGGGTGGAGGATGAATAGAACACGATCATGAGGGCAGGCCTCCTACATATACTAAAGAGTCCAACAACAATGAAACACACCAAGCCCACATAAACAACAAAGAAACCCCCAACTAATTAAGTAAACTAAACTCAAAAGAAAATGAATAACATAAATAAATAAATAAATAATAAGAATACTCCCTCAACTCTTACTTGAGAGAAAAAAGAAACAAAAAACAACCCCCAACCAATCAACCACCCTTAAACAATAACTTAGAATCAAACAATAAATAGAACTTAAAATGCATCCTACTAGCTTGAATGCACTAAAACCACATCATTTAAAACAAAATACAAACAGAAATGGTACAGTCAGGGTCCAGGAAAGTGATTTAGAGGGTGCATAAACCAGTCATAAAATAAACAATAAATTCTTGATACCGTAACTCAAACTAAGATCCATAAAAGTATAGTGAAACAGCAAAAGAAAAGTCCCATCTTTGGCCCCACCCCGGGTCCTCTCACTACCAGGAGGTCTCACTCCTAGCAGGATGAATATGAATATGTCCAATACCCTTCCAACCCGACAAGCACTCTCACTGCAAGGGGAGAGGAGTTAATGAAGAAAGCAGGCACTCTCACTACCACTAAATAAGGAAACAGTAAATAATGAATGAATAGTCTGACTGTGTTTTATGGCAGGTAAGGAAAATCTTCTTCTTTAGTACCTCTATTATGCTATGGGCATGATCCCAAAAATTCCAACCCAGAGGCTGAAATTGCAGGGCCACAGCATCACTGCAGATCCCAGCAAGGCAAATCCACCGGTAGGCCCCCCGAGAAACCTAGAGGACCCTCGGCTCGACCCGCCAGCTACCCGGCAGGGTCAAAACCACAGCCCCCATTTTTTGACTGGGTGACTAGGGAGGTGGATCAGGGGAGGGCGGTGGACATGGCCTATCTGGACTTCAGCAAGGTCTTTGACACTGTGCCACATAGAAGACTATTACACAAACTGGGGAATATGGGTGTGGGCAGGACAGTAGTGTGGTGGGTAGGTAACTGGCTGGGTGGCAGGACACAGAGGGTGGTGGTAAATGGCTGTCACTCCACAGAGGGAAGAGTGACCAGTGGGGTACCACAGGGATCAGTGCTGGGACTGGTCCTATTCAACATCTTCATCAGTGACATTGCACAGGACCTAGAAGGCAGAATTTCACTGTTCGCTGATGACACAAAGCTCTGTAACAGAGTAGACACACCAGAGGGTGCAGACAGAATGAGAAGGGACCTGCAGAAACTTGAAGAATGGTCAGGGGTTTGGCAGTTGAAATTCAATGCAAAGAAGTGCAAGATAATGCATATGGGGCACAAAAACCCTGGCACAATATATCAGTTGGGGGGTGAGGATATAGCATGCACCAAGCAGGAAAGGGATCTTGGGGTTATCATCTCTGATACCTCAAGGTAGGGAAACAGTGTGACAAGGCAGCAGGTAAAGCAAATAGGATGCTGGGATGTATAGGCAGGGGCATCACCAGCAGGAAAAGGGAGGTCATAATTCCGCTATACAAGACACTAGTGAAGCCCCACCTGGAGTACAGTGTACAGTTCTGGAGACCATACCTACGTAAGGACATAGACAGGGTAGAGAAGGTTCAGAGGAGGGCACCAAAGATGGTGCATGGATTGCATCACAAGTCCTATGAAGACAGGTTGAAGGAACTGAACATGTACTCCCTGGAGGAGAGGAGGAGAGAGGGGTGAAAAGACATACAAGTATCTTACAGGAGGAACAGGGTGCAGGAAAACACTCTTTTAAGCTAAAAGATGTTCCAGGACTAGAGGGCATGGGATGAAGTTGGAGGGAGGACGATTCAGAGGAAACATGAGGAAGAATTTCTTCACAGAACGGGTGGTGGACAAGTGGAACACCCTGCCAGAGGAAGTGGTGGGGGCTGAAACAATCACGGGATTTAAGAATGCATGGGATAGACATAAAGGAATTCTGGAGGTCAGGGGTAAGGGGGGCAACAGACTTCTAGGAAAACAAACTGAACTTACAAGCTCAAATGGGCAGACTGGGTGGGCCATAGGCCCTTATCTGCCGACACTGTCTATGTATCTATGTATCTATGTATAAGCCATGTACCCCACAGCCAGGCACTCCTGAAGGGTCGGGACCGCTGCTCCCTGCACCAGGATACACTGCACCTTTGATGTTTCAGTTCACCTCTTGGGCCTGAGGCTGTACACAATCCGACTTCCCCACACAGAAGACAGCCAGAGTCAAAAAAAGTCTTCACTGTGGGTCACAGCCACACAGATCCCACAGCTAGACACCTCACCACAAAATCTCCTTCTCTCCCGAAATAGAGTTCCAACTTTCTAATCGGTCAGCTGGCTATCGAGCAAAGCAAGCCGACTACTGGAGTGAGAGGGACACCAAACATCCAGCCATCAACTAAAGGCTGAAATACAACTGTGGGCACATCCAGTCATTCAGAACAAAAGGATTAAATCTGCCAATATAGGGAGTTTGTTCCAAAAGGAGGGAGTAGAGATAGGAAAGGCTTTGCTGCCCATGGTAGTTGAGATTCTGAGAACTACCAGTGAGAGTATGGATGATTCATGGAGGCACCTAGTAACCACTTTGCCCATGAGTGGGGATGAATAAGGGGACTAGGAACCATCTCTGAGTGTAGTGTCTCTATTAGGAAGCCCAAAGTATAGTCAAAGCGTCCTTGAAGTAGGAGCCAACCAAGCAATTTGTATAAGTCACAGTGATGGGTAGAAAAGGATGCGAGGAGGATGAAATAGCAGATGCTGCTGCAAACTGATGCCAGTCTGGAGTGCAGGACTGATGACACAGGGGAATATATGGGGGAGCAGAAATCAATAAGGGATAGAAGATTGCCTTGTACAATTGCTAGGTGCACCTCATGGGACAGGAATTGTCTTAGCCAACAGGTGGCTCCTAATTTCTGGTTAACTCTATGCACAGAAATATTAACATTATCAGTGAATGTAAGGGAGAGGTCCAGGGTGATGACAAGTATTTGAAACTAGAGACATTTTTGAGGGGAGACCAACAGGTGTGAGTACAAGTATAGAGGATTCGACTTTAGAGATCTTGGTGAGGAATGGTTTTGAGCCAAATAACATTGATTTTGTCTTTTTTTCATTTACCAAGAGCTTTTCGGAAGTAAACCATTTGTAGGCAGCATCATAATTAAGGGTAAGGGTAGAGGAGATGTTTGCAAGTGACTTGTCACTATGGTATAGAACAAGGTCAACTGCATAGAGAAGTACCTCACAGGAGAGAATCTCTGCCGGGAGTGCATTGATAAATATGGAAAACATTAAAGGGCTAAGGATGGAGCCTTTTGGGACCCTGGTAGAGACAGGCAGGGCAGGGGAGGATGCAGCCCCAATGGTAACTGACTGAGACCTGCGCTTGAGATAGCACCAAAAACATGAGGAAGTCTCTAAGGAGCAGTCAAGGCAGTGCAGAGTGGAGTGTAGGAGAGAGTGGTCGACTGGGTCAAATGCCTTAGATCCATGAATACAGCACATGTGGCCTTACCCAAATCCATGTTTCTGAGGACATGGTCAGAGAAATGTTTTAAGGCCGATGTGGTGCGGTGGAGCTCTTGGAAACCATGCTGCTGGGGGCACAGCAGTAAATATTTTCCAAGGTCTCAGAAAGCTGGGAGTATATAATTCTCTCTAGTAGATTTCTCAAGTGGGGGAGGAGGGAGATAAGCCTGTATTTATAGGTAGAAAAGGGAACACCTGCTTTAAAGAATGGAACAACATTAGCATGCCTCCAAGAATCAGGCATGTTGGACGAGGAGAGGGCAAGGTTGAAAAGGAAGGTGAACAACCCATCACTGCCAGGGCTACCCCTGGTAGGGAGGGACTTTAGTAGCTTGGAGGTAGTTTCTGGGTCCATGGTTCTAAAGTAGAAGAGGGGTAGGAAGGGGGTGTGGCCAACAAGGAGGCAGTCTGCCTGATACTAGGGCTAGTTTTTGCCTGGGAGGGGGAGTGTACAGTACTAAGGTGGACAGAGAGGTTGGTAAATTTTTTGTCAAAGCTCTGTATGATCTCAGAGGGGTCAGTCAGGGGGCCTGATGGGGAGGCAAGTTGAGTGACTTGGCTGTGAGTCTTCAGACTGAGTAAGGACCCTATTGAGGCTCAAAATGCTGCAGATTGCTGAGGTTGTTCATTTGTAGGTTGAGCATATAATGCAGTAGTTTATATTAAGAGAAGAAAGTAGCATCTCCATTAAAGATCAATGGAAATGTAACTTTTATGTTGCTCATCTTTTACTTTTTAGATGTACTTGATGCTAAACACCCTTTGTTATAAAGCAAAGTGCTATTGAAATGGCCCATAGTACTGTATTGCACTATCATTACTTTTCTCCTCCATGAGTTGTCAGAAGCACATTAATTATTTGGGAAGCAGTGTGATGGTATTTTCGTAACTATCTAGTCTTCTACACACTAATAAGAGGCTAATGAACCCTTTCTTGTACCATAACCACATATCTCATTATGTTTATTTATGGAATACACTGTGTAAAGGATGTAGGGTAAAAATGTTTCAAAACTAATGACATGAAAATTGGCATCATTACAAAAGTGTGGGCTTAGTAAATATATAAGTATCTACAAAGAACAAGATCCTAGACTTCAGAAAGGTGGACTTCAGAAGGATGAGGAAGTTGCTAAAGGGACAACTGGGGGGCATCAACATATGGATGAGGGTGGACCAAAAGTCGTCATTAAGGAGGGAATAGCTCCAACCAAAAAGGGGTGTGTTAGACTAAAGCAGATTAACTGAAGGGCCAAAGCACCCAACTGTTTTAGTTGTGAGATTGCCAGGAAGTCAGAGATAAGATGACTGCCTATAGGAAGTTCAGGAGGACCCAGATGGAGGAGGAAAAGGAAGACTATTGGAGAAAGACTAGAGAAGCAGGAAAGTGGTCCATATGCTAAAACTCAGAAAGAACTGCAGAGCCGGCCCATCGGTGCAGCGGTTGGATTTCCGCTTGCGACGCCGGCGATCCGGGTTTGGGAACGGACTCGGCTCGTCGGAGGGCCAGCCAGGGAGGAGTAGGATCGAGCGTCCGCAGACAGCTCTCCTTCTCCGGGAGGGTACCGGCAGCGTGCAGTGCTATGGGAACCCCTGGTGGAGACCAGGGTTCCTATGCAGACCATGCTTGGTAAGCTCATCGGAGGCAGGGCGATGGTGACATCATGGCACGACCCCGCCCCGAAAGAGCGAAAAGAAGGAGCCTGCCTGCCGCCGAGAATGAAGCCCGCCGCCAGGCCTCGATGTGTTCCCCAGGCCGGGCCCCCCGACCTAATCCCAGTGCCTGCGGTGCATAAGGGGGGTGCGCCGCAGGCCCCACCGTGGGGGGAAAGCCACGGCGTATCGGGGGACAGCGGCCGATCTGGGGACAGAGGCAGGTGGCCCGTGACCGGGCTGAGGTATATGGCAGCTAGCAGGCTCGGGGAGTAAATAAATAAAAAAAAAAAAAAAGAAAGAACTGCAGCTAGCTAAAGGGATTAAAAAAGGAGAAAAAGCCTTTTTTAGGTACATCAATGAGAAAAAGGACAAAAAAGGATGGCATGATATGGCTTGGGAAGGGGAAGGAGTGGATGGAAGCTAATAGTAGAGGGGCTGAACAAATACTTCTGTTCAGTCTTCTCAAAGGAGAGAAATGACCCAGTGCCGCAAGAGGGGAGGAGAGGAGGAGAGGATGGGAGGGGCCGTGGATTTAATAATAGAGGTGGCTAGGGTAAAGAAAGATTTGTTAGTCCTGATGGTGGACAAATTCCCAGGTCTTGAATGCATCTACCCAAGATTGCTTAGGGAACTAGCAGAGGAACTTGCAGGCCCCCCGGTTAACCTGTTCAATTGTTTGCTTGAGTTAGGGGTGGTCCCTCTGGCCTGGAGAATGGCACATGCAGTTCTACTTCATAAGCGCAGAGCCCAGGATGACCCAGGCAACTACAGGCCAGTCAGCTTGACCTCAAGCATATGCAAACTCATGGAGGCCATACTTAATGAGAGACTTGTAGTATTCCTGGAAAATAATGGCCTCCAGGATGAGTGTCAACACAAATTAATGGCTGGGAGATCATGCCAGACAAACCTGATCGACTTCTTTTAATGGTTCACTAAAACAGTGGATAAGGGTCAAGCAGTGGATATCCTGCACTTGGACATCAGGATAGCTTTTGATTCTGTGCCCCACATGAGATTGAACAAAAAGCTGGAGGATCTGGGGGCTGGAAAGAAACTGACTGGATGGCAGTGGGGAGAAACTGACTAGATGGTAGCTACTGTAGCTGTCTTAAAGGCAGGACTCAGGGTGTGGTGGTGGTGGTGAGCTAGGGATGTCACCAGCGGGGTCCCACAGGGTTAAGTACTTGGTCCGGTGCTATTTAATGTCTTCATCAATGACACTGGTGAAGGCCTAAAGAGCAAAATTTGCATGTTTGTGGACAAAACCAAGCTTTGTCAGAGGGTAGATACAGCAGAAGGGATACGGGACCTAAAAGGTAATCTGCCAAATCTTGAGAGGTGGTCTGAAATTTGGCAACCTGGCTTTAATGGGAAAAAGTGTAAGGTTATAAACATTTGAGCCAAGAACCCAAAGATGGAGCCTAGCCTGGGAGAGGTCCTGGTAACCAAATCCGAGGAAGAAAAATACCTGGGGTTTTTGATCACCAGCCACTTGAAGCACTCCACACAGAGCAGGAGAGCAGCAGCAAAGGCCAACAGAATGTTGGGCTGCATTGCCATAGGGATCGGCAGCAGGCTGGAGGAGGCAATACTGCCATTATACAAAGTGCTGGTGTAGCTGCACCTGGAGTACAGTGTGCAGTGTGCAGTAATGGTGTCCATACCTAAAGAAGGACAGAAACCTGCTGGAGGTGGTCCAAAGAAGGGCAGCAAAGATAGTTAAAGAACAACAGGGGGAGACATATGAGGAGAGGCTGGAGCCACTAAACATGTACTCCCTGCAAAAGGGGTTGGGGGGACATGATAGAGTCCTTTTAAGTTTTTGAAAAGCATAAGCAAGGTGGACAAGGAGTACCTCTTCAGGCTCAGTGGAAACATAATTTATGGGAAGGGGGCAGGTTCAGAAGGGAGACCAGGAGGCATTTCTTCACAGAGAGGGTAGTAGTGTGGTAGAGTTGGCTTCCTGACAAAGTAGTATCACTTGAAACAGTGTATGGCTTCAAAATAGGATGGGACAGGGTTAAGGGGAAAATCAGGGCCAAAAAAGGTGTAGCCAAAACTGAGTGGGTATCGGTTGGAGAGGGGGGTGGAGTCCTTAGCTGATACTGAGGACTCTGCAATATGAGCAAACTCAATAGAATGCTAGGCCTTATTCTGGTGGCACCTTCATATGTTTGCAGAATGAACTCGAGTCATTAGGGGCTGGCTGGGGGAGGAGGTTTGAACATCCCATTGGAAGCTTTCTCCTCTGGGCTGGGAGAGTGTCATTCTCTGCCACAACAGTGCCACCTGGATGACCATAGGTGGCAGTGCGGCTGGTAGGGCCAAGGGAGGGTGAAGGTGAAGTTGACACCAGCAGGTGGATGCATGCACAAATGTGGGCGGGCCCACCTTGGTGTCCGTGCATGCCATGCCTCAAGGGGGAAGGGAGATACTTGGAAAAAGACCCCAGCACCTCTGCAATGATGTCTGCTGCAGCTCCCAGGCTGCTGCCTCCCCAGCCTGGTGCAGCCAGACGAAATGTCCAAGTTTGGGTGTAGAAGAAAAAGAAGAAGAAGAATCAGCATTTATATAGCGCTTTTCATACATCCAAAGCACTTTACAAGCAATGCTAAACTGGTAGTGAAGTGACTGAATGTGTGGTGGCTGCCATACCGCACATCATCACCCACACACAGCCTGGATAATTGCATGAACTGGTTTATGGAAAGGGGAATGTTGGCCAGGACATTGGGAATGTTCCCTACTCTTTGCGAAGAGTGTCCTGGGTTCTTTTACTTCCACCAGGACAACACCAGGATGGGTAGAAGGGACCTCGGTTTAACATCTCATCCGAAGGATGGCACACCCCAGCAGTACAGCACCCCCCCAATACTGCACTCGGATGCCAGTGATTTTTAGGTGCAAGTCCAATCTCGGTGTGGGATGAGAACTCATGACCTTCTGGTCCAGAGGCGGATGCGCTACTAACTGAGCCACGCTGACACCTGTAGGTTTCCCATTTATCCCCACCAGGGGGGCACAAGCCAGAGCTCCATGGAGGTAAGTGACCGTGGCTGGGGGAGGCTCGGGAGGTATCTGGTGTACCTGAGGGCCATACCAGGTTGATATGTCATTTCAAATATAGCGCTGCCAAACCTACACTACAAAAATCACATATGACTTGACAGCTACAGAGATAGCATAGCACAAGTCAGTTACTGCTACCCCTGTCGCTGTTGTCAGATGAAAGAAGTGGACAATTAGCTTGTATCATTGTGCTTGTCTGAGCTTCTCCTGTGTTAGAGAGGGCTAAGGCACAAGCAGATAGGGCAGTGGAGACCTGTAGACCAGGGTTCTTGGCTGCTGCTTATTTCTAAATTGGACTCGTCCTCTTACTTGATTTTTGAACCGCCTGCCTTGAAGTCTAGGGTACTGCATCCAGAGTAGTTTGAGATTTACAATTTTTTTAACAGTTTGTTATGTGGTTTACTATTATTTAACAATATTTAATTGTACCCAACTAGTTGATTCTGTAGTTAGCCAGTAATGTATTTGTGCTGAGTTCTCATTGCTTTTTCTTCTGCATGTATTGTGTCTAGTTTTCTTCACCCCTTCCCCCAACACACACACACACTCTCTCCTTCCTCCATTGTTCTGACTCTGTCTGAGTAACTCTTTCTGGTTCCTCAGGTCAGGCACCCCCACCTGATTTCTCCCTGCTTTGCTCTCCACCCGTTTTAGCACCTACTTCCCTGTGTAGTCCCACCTAATCTTTTGTCCTTCTCTCATCCCACCCACTGTCTCAGCCCTGATCTCTACTATAACTAGCTTTATCTGTAATCTCTCTCCCTCTCTTTCCAGTTCCTGTGCCTTGAGCAAGCTCACCATCTACGACTGCAGCTACCTGCACAGCCAGCCACAGTCACCATTTCCAGCCCGTCTGCCCAAAGTTCTGAACAAGGTAGGCTCCTGCCCGACTGAAAGGCTTCAAAGCTGTTGCTCTCATTGGCGCACTTTGGCTGCTTTCAGATGCTAACTGGACATTTTGGCACTGGGAGCAGCTCTTCATTGGTCTGCACTGACTTCTGTACTTAGCTGCTGCTCATTTCTAAATTGGGCTTGTCCTCTTACTTGATATTTCAGCCCACCTACCAACCCTCACCCTGACCTCTATTAAATATACTAAAGCTCTGCCCCATCTACCTGCTTTCACCCATTGAATTCTTTGTGTTAGTAAACGCTCCAACCTCTCATCTGTCACCATGTTTCTATTCCAGACCAGGAAGCTACTCCTTCTGAGTTCCATTATGGCCTGTCTCCATCTATTTGAACCATTTCCTTCCAGCGTGGTAACTTCTTCCCCTATTCAGGCACCCTCCCTGCTCTCATCCCCCAACAATCTCCCCTCCCTTTAACCAGGGCCCCCCCCATACCTTCAGTATTTTGCCTTAGCCCATTGTGAAAAAACAATCCTGCTAGTCTCACAGACCAGGCATTTTTATAAGTCACCCTTCCTCCGTTCCCCTTCTATTCGATCTAGGCTATGTTTGCTCCTCTTGTGAGGTGACACTGAACTGAACCCTGGCCCCTGCACGAACACTAAGCAAAATCTCTTTACCTCATGCCCTTACTGGTCAAATTTAAAAGGGCTCAAGATTGCAAATATGAATGTGCAAAGCATCAGGCGTAAAATGGCTGAACTGGAGGACTGAGCTCTTCGCTACTAGCCAGATGTCCTCTGTATTACAGAGACCTGGTTAAAACCTTCAGTCCTAACACGTGAGGTCTCACTACCTGGCTTCTCTTCTTTTAGATGGGATCGACCTACCAAGCAAGATGGGGGTGTACTGATATACACCAAGACTGAGCTGGATGTTAGTGAGCTTAATGATATATGGTTCAACCCTAATATTGAGCAGCTATTTATCTCAATTACCCTCGGTCGAGTCTTACGCTTAACTATCGGATGTATTTACCTGCCCCCAGGGACTTCCTCAGCATTCTTTTTAGATCTCCTCTCCTTCTCAATGCTCTCCCCTCTAATGGTACCATACTCTGTGGTGATTTCAATCTTGATTGGACGGGACCAAATTATGCCCAATATCTAGATGCTGTCACGGATGCCAAACTTGAGCAACTAATTGATCAGCCAACCAGGCTTAATCAAAAATCTGGAAACCACAGTCTTCTGGATTTATACTGAACAACAACAAGTCCCATAACAAAATTGCAGGAACACTTCCTGATGCACTCCGTGACCACTGTCCCACATTTTGTCTTTGGAAAAACAACTTCCCTCACACACCTCCTAAACTTATTACGTCAAGGGATCTATCTAATTTCAACCACATGACTTTTCAGCAAAGCCTTGCTTCCGTTGATTGGTCCCCCATCACCTCCCTTCCTAATATAAATCAGGCCCTGAAATACCTCATTACCACTTTTAATGCAATCCTAGACCCCCATGCCCCCTACAAACTGAGGTGTGCCAAAGGTACTTATTCCCCCTGGCTCTCTCAGGACCTGAGGCATCTAATGTGCTACAGGTACAAAGCATGGAAGTCATTTAAGAAATACAGTCTACAATTGGACTGGATTATTTACTGCCAACTAAGGAATACATGCAAGGCCAAAACTAACAAATCAAAGAAGGACTATATCCTTTCTATACAAGGTTCAAGTCTCTCTAACCCCAAAGGTTTTTGGACTCAAATAAATGCTCTCCTCAAGGGCAACAGGAGGATTACCCCCCATACTATGAACCTCAATGGCAACTTAACACATTCACCTCTGGTGATAACCTCTGGTTTTATTCATTTCTTCACTGACCTAGGAGCATGCAAAGCGGGTTTACCAACTTCCCACTCTGCTCCACTCCACTCGCCTCTAGAAGCCTCTCATCCACGCTTCCACTTAAGACTCACCTCAACTATGAAAGTCCTCAAACTCCTCTCAGGCCTGTACCCTGATAGTTCTCTGGAATTTGACTCCCTGACATCTAAATTCCTCAGAACTGGTGCCCCAGCACTTGCTTGGTCAATTGCATAGTTAACAGATCCTTCCTAACCCAATCTATCCCTGACAAATGGAAAACCGCAATCGTTGTCCCAGTTCATAAAACTGACCCAACAAACCTTCTGGGGAACTATCGACCTATATCTATCCTTTGTCCTATCACCAAGATATAGGAAATAATTATATATAACCAACTTTACTCTTTTCTTGACCAAACCAGTGCCCTCACCAAACACCAGTATGGCTTTCGAAAATCACATGGGACTGAATCCGCCCTACTGAAGGTCACCTCAGATTTATATGAGGCCATGGATCTTGGACAGGCCACAGGGACTGTCTTTATTGACCTTACAAAGGCCTTTGATCGAGTTAATCACCCACTCCTCCTCTCAAAGATCTACGTTCTCAGCCGTGATTCCACCTCTCTGACCTGGTTCTCTAACTACCTATCCAGTAGGTTACAATATGTTAAATGGTCTGGTGTTCACTCCTCTTTATCTCCTATCACTGATGGGGTCCCTCAAGGGTCAATCCTTGGGCCCCTCCTATTCTCCATCTTCATCAATGAGCTGCTTATGAACTTTGGTGGGGCCTCGGTCAAGTTATATGCAGACAATGTCATTCTATATAGGTCTAACACCGATGTCTCTTCCATTAAGACAGACCTTCAGTATGATTTTCAGAAGCTGGAATACTGGTTGAAGGAGAATCTGTTGATACTGAATTAAAAAAAAAAAAATGAAAACATGCTGTTCCATCACACCTCCTTCAATATAACACAACTCCCCGGCAATCCACATCTCTTCTTGTGAGCCACTAGAAGAAGAAGTGAGCTCCTTCAAATACCTGGGACTGACTCTGGATGTGCATCTATCCCTTGAATAACACACATCAAACGTCATTAAGGTAACAAACAAAAGACTTGGTCTGCTATACCACAGTGCCCCCCATCTCTCACTCCATGCTTGAAAGACCATTACCTCAGCTATTCTTCTCCCCCCTGGGCTCTTCTCTGTTGCCCCTATCACTTACTCCACTGCGATGTTCTCCGCATATTGAATTGGCCGTCCTTCAAGGCCAAAATGGATTTCCCAGTACTATGTACTGTCTTCAAACTAATCCGCCTTCCCTCCTCTTCTCCCATCCTCTCCAATCTCTTGTCACTGAAATCTTTCTCTAGGACACTTAGATTCTCTCATCACCCCATATTAAGTATCCTCAAACCCCGCTTAGCCAAAAGCAACAGATCCTTCCATGTTGCTGCACCTCAAAAATGGAACAAACACCTGCACAAATTCCTCTCCTGCACTTCTCTTCCTCACTTTAACTGACTCTACAAGGAAATCTTCCTTCCTCCTCCTACCTGCAGCTGTCTCCAATTTGTGATACCTCTACTGTCTTCCCACTTTTCTCCCTTTCTTCCTCACCCCTGCTCGCCCCTCTATTTTCCCCACACGCCCTCCCACTCTGGCTCACATTCCCTTCTGTTACGCTGCAGGCTGAGATTCCAACCTACTATACTTTAAGAGGAGACTGAAACTCCCCCACCAGTATGAACTTGATGTTTGATTTCATATTTTGTCTGTACTTTGTCTATTGTCCACTGTTTATTTGCACCTTTTAATTGTTAATTGCTTTATATGCTAATGCTGAAGAAGTGTCTGCGCACACTCCCCTTGTACTTGTTCCTGTTAAGTGTCTGCATACACTTCATTTTGCTCCCCTTGTTAACCCTCCCCCGGGTTGCCCCTGAAAAAGGGGCCTTGTCTCAGTGGCCCACCTGGTTACCAAAATTCAAATAAAATAAATAAAATTGTTCTAAGGTACTCTGTATTTTCACAGTGTGCCTCAAATATGTGTTAATAAAATTCATCCTGTTCCTGTCCTCATTCACACTAGGCTCCCTTGGTCTAAGTAGACTGGATCTATCCATTTGGCTAGCATCTTGGAAAACTTTCACCACAGAGCTCCTGCCATAACCCCTTTGTATAAATCTTTCACACATTTTTATGCCACATTGTTCAAAATAATTTGCTTCACTAAAATTCCTGTGGACATGCAATAATTGGGCCTTTGGGATATTGACCACCATATGATGTGGGTGGCAACTGGATGCTAATAGCAATGAATACGTGCCAGTCTCCTTTCTGTACAAACTAGTTTGTAATGTACCATCCTCTTTTTTGATGATTTTGAGGTCCAGGAAAGATACTGGCAGAGGATCACATTGTAGAGAAAATTTCAAATTCTCATTACTAGTTTCAGGGTAATTAACAAATTCATCAAGATCATCCCGTGTGCCATGCCACACCATAAAAATGTCATTTATTAAGCAATTCCAGCAATCAGGCCTATCGTAATGAGGATTGTTCTGGCTGTCATAGTTAGTTGTTTTTTTCCAATAGCCCAAATAGAGGTTGACATAATTGGGGGCAAATTGGTCCCCATAGCTGTCCCCTTGCACTGTAAGTACTAGCAGTCCTGAAACAAAAAGCAGATTTTCATATGTACATGCTCAGCACGTTCTAATAGAAAGCATTTTTTGTCATGATTAATGTCCGGGTCCTGGTCAAGCCAATATCCTAAAGATTCCAGCTCCCTTGCATGGAGTATATTTGTATACAGGGATTGTCCAGAACCTCCAGGATCTGCATTGTGTCCCGCACATAAGATGACAATGTTGGCACATACTGTTTGATGTGTGCATCCACATATCTTGACAAAGGTTCAATCAAGGACCCTATTCCAGCTACACCACAGACCAGAGGAGCTGCTGTGCCTCCGAGTCATCCTGTCCCGGGGGGGCATGGTCACCTGGGACATTGGGTGTATGTGGTTGTGGATGACTTGTGGTGCATGTGCTGAAAACACCCTGTGTGGCTGTGTGCTGCACTGCCTCAGTAGCTGTGGTGGACTGCAAGTCATGGGGGTGATCAGGTGGGGCAACAGGATGGGCACCCACAGACACTTGTTGTGTCAGCCGAGTGGTGTGAGAGATGGCAGTTGTGGTGGTTTCACCTGTGGCAGTGGTAGTGGTGATGGTGATGGTGGTGGTGGCACTGGAGGTAGCAGATGCATGGCCTCAAGGGACACTGCCAGCACTGATGGCAATGTGTACCTGGAGGGCAACTGTGGTGAGTCTGCAATGGCCCCACTGTTGTCAGTCCCTGCTTGGTCAGGTGTGTCAAGAGACAGCTCAGACAGTGAGACCCCCCCCAAGTGCAACAATGGTGATAAAATAGTCTTCTGGGTAAATGTAAGTATCCTCATCATAATCAGACACTCATCATCAGACACATCCTCAAACAAGGTGCCACTCCCCCCCCAGCCTGCTTGTGATGCCTGTCTCTGGACTCCAGATGTGGACAGCCCATTGTCCTCCTCCCAGTTATCCTCAGCTGTGCTGCCAAAACCCTGCACTGTGGACAGAGAAGAACACTGTAAGTGCGTTGCACAGTACACAGTGGCCCTGTACTTGTGACGCCACATGCATACCACACCATTGACGTCTATGACGCCCAGTGCAGGCACAAAATAGCTGACTACAGCCTAAACACTCACACATCCAGGGTGCATGCACACCTATGATCAGAATGTGGATCCCACAGGCATGCCCACAACTAACACCAAATGTTAGCAACACACCCCACATATGTGAAGGCTGCCACCCTAAAGGATGTCATAGGTAAAGCACCCAGTCACACATGTAGCAGCATGCAACACCTCACACAGAAGGCACCCTTGATGCCATGTTAACTACTATGTGCATAAGCTGAGGGCCTCTGTCTACAGAGCAGAACATGAATGTGTTACCATGTCACATGCTGCAAGTCCGGTGGTTCAGTGAACACACAACCAGACAATGCCATACTGCACACAGGCCAGGGTGGCATTGTGCAACAACACAGGCAGGGCACCACATATACCCATGCACGCCCATGCACACCATGCTGGTACACATCCATGTACTCTCATGTCCTGTGGGATGACAGCTGTGTCTCACAACCACCGCTGTCTACACATGCTATAGTCCTAAGGGTGGATGCCACTACCGCCATCACAGGCTCCACAGGAGTGGCAACATCTGTTGGTCATGGACCACCACCTGTGCTAAGCATTGCATGGTGGTATGCTGCATGGTCCTGTTTTGCCTGGCGCTGCAGGTCATGCCAGTGTTTTTGGACTGCATCTGTTGTACATCCCATGCCACCAATGACGTTCACCTCCGCTGCTATTTCCCACAACAGGACTCTCACTGCAGCATCTGTGGTCTTGTATCAGCGCATCCATTGCTCTCTGGCCTTGAATGCATCAGTGAGGGCTTTCAGCTTCTCCCTGGAGAACTTGAAGCTTCTCTGCCGTTCATTGGTTGTGTGCATGAATCACAGGGATGTAGGGGTTAGGCCCACACCCCATGCTGTCCTTGCCCAACAATGTCCCCCGAATGTGCATTTGATGTCGGCTGCCACATGATGCTGGTTATGTGCCACATAGATACAAGCATCATCCTGAATTGTGCAGTCTGCAACAGGTCCCATGTGTTGTCTGCACACCAATAGGTGTGGGACATGTGTTGGCCACAGGGATGGTTGGAGATGACCCAGTGCATAATGTGTTCAGGTCAATGCACAGCACGGCATGGGGTACACACACACATGATGGTGTCACAGAGAACTGCCATGTGAACAGTATGACTGTATTGTGGATTGTGAAGTCCTCCCCCCACCAGGATTGTACTACTATCCTCATGAAAATGAAAAATGAATTGAAGATGCACATGAGCACCTGTATGTGTGTCACAATGTGTGTCCCCAGGGCCACAGTTACAGCGTATACATGTTCTATGGCAGTGAAACTGCAGCGCAACATTAGTCCACACCTGCATGATGGGTCTGCTGCATGTGTGACTGCATCCTTCGGCAGTACCTGTCACATTACAGCGCACATATGTTCACCCACAAAATCTGTAGCCCCAGGTCATTGTAGCAGACCTCACACAATGTTACAGATCATAACAGCAGGGCTTAGCCTGAAGAACACCTACCTGTTCCTGTGTAACTTGTCTTCTGGGACATGTAGAGGGCTTCTGTGTGCAGCAAGAATGTCAGCCTACTGCCTGCAGTTCCAATCAGCTGTGAAGGTGGTGATGTGACACCACTGAAATAGCCCGGGCAATCCACACTTGATAATGCATGCAAATAATTTATTTATTTATTTATTGAAATGTTTCACCAGGAAAGGTACACTGAGCAACAAGTAGCTCGTCTTACAGAACGTCCTGGGGGAAGGGGTAGTTTGGATAATACAGAATAAACAACATACAAAAACATACAGAGTCACACTGTAGTACATTAGCCATAATACAAGCATAATCAGGCATACAGAGTTCTGGATAACAGCACACGGTCATGCAGGGTACAGAACTTGTACGAATTACAGGAACACATAAAGAATCCTAGAAGTTTTGAAATTACCACATGCATGCATATGCCCAAGTGGGTTAGGTGGCATTTTGGGGCCACAAGTGCAAGGAGGCAAGAATGTGCAGGTAGTTGCTTAGGAGGTGCAGGTGGTAATGATGATTAGGCATTCAGTGCTACCAAATGGCCTTAGAAGGCCATCGAGGGATAGCTAGTGCCCAGTGGGAGTCAATTGCTAGTACAGTTGGCGATTAGGTAATTTTGTAAGGCAGATGCAAGTGATCCAATAGAAGAGGAGCGCTGAATTTTTAGGGGGAGTGCATTCCATAATTTTGGCAGGTGATAGGAGAAAGCATTTTGTCCAGATGTAATGGTGTGGCATGGGATTGCCACGGTCCTAGAGTCACAGGATCTTAAAGAATATTGGGAAGGAGGAGGGGAGGATAAAGAGGAGGAGATATAAGAAGAAAGAGAACCAAGCCAAAATTTAGAGATAAATTTGGCACCATGGAGTGCACGTCTGTTAATAAGGGTAAGAAAATTCAGAGAGCGGTTGAGACTGCAGTGGTAGGACAGAGTAGGGATATCAAGGGCAAAGCAGCAGAAAGAGTTAAAGATAGTTTCCAGTCTAGCTAGGGAGGACTGTAGGGTGGCACTGTAGACTATGTCACAGTAGTCAAATATAGGTAGGATCATCTTATGTACTAACTCACCCTGGCCGTAAGCAGGATGTAGCTATGGTTTCTGTATAAAGCACCAAGTTTGGGCTGCATTTTTTTCAGAATGGCATCAATACGTACAGAGAAGATGAAGTACCGGTTGAGCCAGACACCAAGGTACCTGAAAGAGGAGGTGTCCTCTAATACAGTCCTATCAAGGGTGTGGAAAGTGGGCATGTTACTTAGCCTAGCGAGTCTCTGCCTTGTGCCAAAGGTCATGGAGTGTCTTCCTAGCATTTAGGAAAAGTTGATGAGATCTAAGCCAGAGTTGGACATTAGTGAAGTCAAACTGGAGCCTGGTAGTGACATCGGTGAAGGATTTGCCAGTTGTATATATAATTGTGTCAACTGCATACATATGTATGCAAGATGACATGCAAACTCGTGGCAGGTCATTTAGAAAAATGGAGAAAAGAAGTGGGCCAAGCACTGAGCCCTGCGGGACACCAGTGCTTATGGGCAGGGGAGATGAGGTGGCATTAGCAATATAGACTGATTGCAACCTGCCAGTCAGGTAGGCATTGAACCAGCTTGTGGCAGAAGGGGCAAGGCCGGCAGAGGTGAGACTGCTCAGCAGAAGGGAGTGTGAGACCATGTTGAAGGCTTTGGCCAAGTCGAAAAAGATGGCAGAGGTAAGTTGGCCATTATCCATTCAAGAGGATTATTAATTAAGTAACAAGTGTGCACAATGGTTTATGGAGCCCGCTGCTCTGCTGAGGGTTGCTAGCCCTCCAATCCTTTTGACAGAAACAAGCAAGTTAACAGGGCACTCACCAGTCATCCGCATTAAAAAAATTATGGAGTCCAAAGTTCAAAAGAAAATCTCTACTTTTATTATGCAGGTTTTAACAGCATTAGTGTCGAACACTGCCACACCAAACCCCAGCGTTTTGACACACGGGTGTCCTCCTCATGAAAACCGTGTATCGAAGCGCTGGAGTTTGGTGTAGCAGTGTTCCACACTAATGCTGTTAAAACCTGCAAAACCTGCATAATAAAAGTGGAGATTTTCTTCCGAACTTTGAACTCCATCATTTTTTAATGTGGATGACTGGTGACTGGTGAGTGCCCTGCTAACTTGCTTGTTCCATTCCAGAGGAGTTGGCATCAGTCAGCCTAAGTAGGGAGGTGGAAGTGGAGCGATTCTTCCTAAAACCAGACTAGAAAGAAATGAAGAAAGCGGAGTTGTAGAGGAAGGCAGGTAGTTGTTCAAGGGCAAGATAATCTTGAAATTTAGCCAAGGTAGGGAGGAGAGAGATAGGTAGATAGTTGCCAGGGGAGGTCATGTCACTACCCTTAGGTAGGGGGTGCACAACTGCATGCTTCCACACTGATGGAACAGTGGCAGATGAGAAGGATAAGTTTAGTATGAGAGGTAGAGGGTAGGCAATAGCTGGTGCAAAAAGTGAGAGAAGCTTAGGAGCCAGGCCATCAGGTGAGGAACCTTTGGGGGGATTAGTAGTAAGGAGCAGCTGTAGGGTGTCTTCAGGAGTAATTGGTGTGAAGGAGGAGGAGGCAGAAGGTGAAGAGACTTGGGTGGAGGAGAATGAGGAGGAGGGGGTGGTGGAGGTAGAAGAAGATGGTTGGGGTGGAGTAGCTGGAAAGGTCAAGAGTGGGGATGGAACTGACAGAAGTGATGAGGCACAGGTCATAAAGTGAGTAGTAAAGCATTCTGCAGTAGCTTTGGGTTCAGAGATTGAGGAGCAATTTTGCTTGAGTATAGGAGTGAGAGGTTTAGTAGCAGGGGAGAAGAGAGATTGTACTACCTTCCAAAATTTGGACGGGCTGTTAGTGTTGTTTAGGCAGTTTGAATGAAAGTGTTCAGCTTTGGCTAGTTGGATTCCTTTAGTGCATGCACTTTGAAACTTCCTGTAATGTCAGTAGTCACTAGGGTGGAGGGATGCTTTATAGTGATAACACACTAGATCACAATCTCTTTGGCAAGCCAGAAGCTTAGGGCTCACCCACAGTAGGTGGTTACCTTGAACTCTTGTCTTACGTAGAGGGGTATGACAGTTCCTTATGTGCAGAAATTTGTCACGGAATTAATTTAAGGCATCATTTACTGAGGAGGCAGAAGAGAGAGGACCAGTCTGAGTGTATGAAATCTTGGTGTAGAGGGAGAAGATCAAGTGAGGAGTAAGATCGAGTTAGGAGAATTTTATGAGGGAATTTTGGCCTATGTATATTACGTACCACATAAATCATATGGTGGTAACTAATAGCATCGGGTAGGAGACCCGAGTCCACTATCCTGTGGGGGTGAGATGTGAGAGCCAGGTCCAGGAGGGAATGGTTTTGTTATTTAATCAGGTTGGTTCCCGGATGAGTTGGAAGAGGTTTAGGGATTCTATATTGGAGAGAACTTTGGTCAGAGATGGGGCCAGCTAGTTGATGTTTAAATCACCCAAAATGTATAATTTACTAGCGTGGGCATAGGATATGAGTTTTTTAATAAGATCAGTTGTTATAGTTGGATGGAGCCCTGGGTGGCAATAAACCCCAGCTATGAATAGGGTGGCAGTGAAAGACAGCGAACGTTTCAATAGGATAGCCTCTTGTGAGGATGGAACTGAGACTGTGGGCATGGTAGTATACTGGAAGAAGGAGGAGATACAGTATATATGGCCACACCTCCACCCCTACCATCCCTATCCTGGCAAGTAATTGTGTAGCCAGGGATAGTGACAGCCTGATCTGGGATGTCATCCATCAGCCAGGTTTCTGAGATAATGATTATGTCAGAGACGTAGGCATGGACGTGGTTTGGGGGGAGATGCGGCAAGGTGAAGGAGAGTGACGATCAGGTCAGACACGGTGGATAGAGAAGCGCTAGGGAGCTGGGGCTAGTGATGTCAATAAAGGGCTGGTGTCGAGGTGGAAGTCCAGGTGTAGGGTGCTGAATAATAGTAAGCATGGAGGAGTGGAAGCTTGTATTGTGTGGCCTCTAGGTAATAGCAACAGGGGAGGGTTTATAGGAGTAAGGACACTAGCAGTAGAAGATGTATTATTAACTGCATGATTAGTGCCAGGATCCAAAGATTGAGATAAAATACTAAGGTATATGTTGGTGCACTAAGGGAAGAACTTAACACTGACGAGTGCATCAGAGCACAGCCGGAGGAATCCCTCTATTGGCGAGATGCTATAAGGGGCCAATAGGGAATTAGGCTGTTAGAAAAAAATTGTGTGTGTCACATGATGCTTGATATCTATAAATAAAAATGCCCAAATACGGTAAGGAGCCAATGTGAAGCACCGGCAGGACCCTAGAGACCTGTAAACAACAGACTCTAAGTAGTATATCTACAAATAATGTTACAGCTTTCCTTGACGTAATTAAAAATAATGTTACATCTTTCCTTGACTTAATTAAAAAGTAGCAGTTAACTCAGATAAAACAATCTTGAAGAGCTCCAAGTGGCTAGAAATACAGGGGCAGGTATTTGAGCGAATCAGAGCAGACTGAGAAAGGTGCTTGTGATCTGATTGGTTGGCTTAGAAGCCATAGCTTGCAGGAATTTGTAGCTGGGCTTCAGGTCATGGACGGTGGTTGTGGAAGGGTCAGCCATCCATGGCAGAGTCTTCAGTTTCAGAGGAACTTGAGAGCCCTAGTCAGGGGCTGCTTGGCTTGCAGGAGTTTGTAGCTGGGTTTTGGGTCACGGGCGGCAGCTGTGGAAGGGCTGGCCATCAGAGGCAGAGTCTTCAGCTTCGGAGGAGCTTGAGAGCCCTAGTCAGGGGCTGCTCAGCTTGCAGGAGTTCTTACCTGGGCTTCAGGTCATGGGCAGTGGCTGTGGAAGGGCTGGCCGTCTGGGGCAGAGTCTTCAGTTTTAGAGGAGCTTGAGAGCCCTAGTCTGGGACTGCTCAGCTTGCAGAAGTTCACAGCTGGGCTTTGGGTCATGGGCGGCAGCTGTGAAAGGGTCAGCTATCTGGGGCAGAGTCTTCAGCTTTGGAGGAGCTTGATAGCCCTAGTCATGTGCTGCTTGGTTTGTAGGAGTTTGTAGCTGGGCTTCGGGTCACGGGCAGTGGCTATGGAAGGGCCAGCTGTCAGGGACAGAGTCTTCAGCTTCGGAGGAGCTTGAGAGCCCTAATCAAGGGCTGCTCAGCTTGCAGGAGTTCATAGCTGGGCTTCAAGTCACAGGCAGTAGCTGTGGAAGGGCCAGCCATCTGGAGCGGAGTCTTCAGCTCCGGAGGACCTTAAGAGCCCTAGTCAGGGCTGCTTGGCTTGCAGGCATTCGTAACTAGGTTTTGGGTCATGGGCAGCAGCTGTGGAAGGGCTGGCCATATGGGGCAGAGTCTTCCGCTTCGGAGGAGCTTGACAGCCCTGGTCATGGGCTGCTCGGCTTGCAGGAGTTCGTAGCTGGGCTTCGTGTCAAGGGCGGCAACTGTTGAAGGGCTGGCCATCCAGGGAAGAGTCTTCAGCTTCGGAGGAGCTTGAGAGCCCTAGTTAGGGGCCATAATGACATACTAATGTAATGGTTTGCATTCCAACTGCCTAAGTAGGCTCATTTGCATACCACCTCTGAATATTGCATTTAATAGCACTGAGCAAACGCAATTGCACCGGCCAAATGGTTTGTGCCATGGTACAGTGCTAACCAGTTTGCACCAGGCAAACTGAATTAGCGCCACTCTTAGGATGAATGTCTGATGATGCCATCATGATGAAGGTCACGCAAGGGTCATGTATGCTCAGTTAGCATGGCACTGTACTATATTGCATGGCACCATCCATAGCTAGTGCAGCACTTCCGTACATGCACCTCATTTTATGGTCTGGACAGCAAACCAGCAGCATTGGTATGAGGATGCTGCCCCAAGAGCCACAGGTTACAATAGTACAGCAGCCATTAGAAGGGTCAGGGCAGTGGTTTAGAGGGACCCGAGGTGGGGGGAGGTTGAGATGGTCAACATGGTCCAGCTGGTGGTAGCCAGGGATCACCAGCTGTTTGGTGAGGTGCGCAATGGGGACAGGCCTCGCTAAAAGGTGTGGGCATCCATTGCACGTCATCTCATACAGTACACTGGAGTAGCCCACACAGGGCAACAAGTGCAGGCACAGATATGTGTGCCTGCAGCGCAGGGAGTGGCAGCAGCTGGAACATTTCCAGTGCATGGTGTGTGATGGCACTGTGCCTGTGCCAGATAAGTGGACACTTTTCTCATAGCCAAGCTTTATGCATGTCAATGGATGTGGGCTGCCATATAGGCACTACACATGTGGGTACATATGTGTAGGAAGGGTCACTGCACACATGCCTGCCATGCTGCTAGGCCATTAACATGCATTGCTCTGTGTACACCAATATGGGTACAGTGATGCCCATGTGTGGGTCAACAGTGCCTGTGTATGTGGTCGTACATGTGACATGCATAGTGGCATCACTGACAGGTATCAGTGTTGTCTATCAATGGTAGTGTAGCACATGTTGCACATGTGCACATCTATGTCCCAAAGGGTGCACATCTGGATGGTGTGTATACCACATCGACATGTCAAGCCACACCTATGTACATTGACATTGTCTGCTGTGGGGGCCTATTGGACACACACCATCCAGACGTGTGTAGGTAGCAGCCACACTGCCACCTGTGTACCCGGCACTGTGGCACTGGACACTCCCTGTGGGTGGCCATGGTGCATACTGTGTGACTTGGCCAGCACTGTTGCTTACCACTGCAACCTATGTCGATAACAACCACCTGTTTTGCGCGAAGAATTGCCCATGAGTGTCAGATAGCTGCCTGTCAGGTTCCCTGCCCTCACTGCGGAGTAACTATGTGCCCAACGGGCCAAGTGACATTGGTCCATGCCATGTCCATTGGTCAACTGACACACATGTGCATCACAGTAATGAGCACTGTAGTGGCACTGTTTGTGTGGGGTCTGTTTGCCACAACCGTGCCACTGTTTCCCCTGTGAAACATGGTCATATGGTCACATGGGACATATGGGTGATCACTGGCCCAGCGCCAGTACATATTGACAGTGTGGCATGGTCCATTGGTGGGGACAAAGGTGGGTCATAGGTGTGGCCCAGCCCTGCAGTGCATTGGGGGTATACTATCAGGTATGCATTTCTGTTGTCTGTCACCCACAGGACATCTGTGCTGGGTGCATACAGATGTGTGTACTCACAGTGGTGTAGGCATGTGTGCAACATCTGCATCGCACATGCATACTGGTCACATTGCACTGTGCTGTTCTGGTATGCCACCATGTCGGGGCTGTGCTGCACACCATGGCCACGGACCAGTTCTCTTCCCAGGGAAGGGGGTTGTTGCTACTGATATATGACTCTGTGGTGTGTCACAGCCTGAGGTATTATCCATTACATGGCCACATGACACACTTGTGTCATGGATGGTGCCTGTGGCTGTGCAGGGGTGTGTGGGGACACCTACACAGTGTCTGTTACACAACCCTCTGGATTTTCAATACAGGCCACAGTCTGTTGCCATGTGGACAGTGGTTGTGGGGGTTCTGATAGTGATGTTTCAATAGCTCCTGGCTCTACTTTCTGTTCCATTGGGCAACATGTCCCAGTCATTCTGTTGCTGTGGCTTGTTTGTTATTGCTATGGGTCTGACTGTGGTTTATCTCAGGGGGGCTATGTAGCAGTAGAGTGATGGTGGCTACATTGGGTTTGTATGAGGCATTGTCCCATCAGTGGTGGTGGTGGTAACAATGGCCTTACGGGCCTTCATGTCAGCATGGGATGGGCTTGTGTGTACCATGGGGTTTAATGCTGCCACATACTGTCACATGTCGGATGGCATGTGCACTGTTTCCATTGTTGGGTACATGAGCATAGTGGTTGGGACATGCTGTCCTTCTCTGGTGACACATCCTGAGTTCTACATTGCCCCAGAGTGTCAGTACACCATTCTTACAATGGGCATCACCCCCCCCCCATATGTCATCGTTGCAGTTCTGCTTGGGCCAGACGTCGGGAGGAGGGAGAAGACTGGGACAACCTTCTACGACGTCTTATATACCAGCAAAGAATTATGCTGGAGCAGCAGGCCATGCTCATTGTACATACCAGGAGAATTTAGGGACTACTGGAGCAGCTACTGCAAGTGCAGCACCTGGCTGCCAAGCTTTAAACCCCCCTACCCTTGTTTTTCACCCTTCTCTGTCCCCTCCCACTGTATTTTTTCTACTTCTCTGTAAATAGTTTCTATTGTTTTTTTCAAAATATATATTTTTGATTGTTGTAGTCCTGTGTCCTGTCTCTTTCTTGGGTACCTGTAGTCTGTTTCATCGCTGTGCCACGTTGCACCTACTGATCATCAAATTCACCATGGCGGATGCCATCATGGTGTCTCTTGTGGTGCTGGTTTCACTACAGGTCTCCCTGTGGTGTCTTCGGCTGTGCATCTGGCAGTGGATTGTTGTGGGTACTATAGGTTTGTCCTCCAGTTGGCTGTCACATACTGTTCTCCATGTGTACCCTGCATGGCCTGTGTATGTGCCAGACAACATCTGGCTTGTGCCTGCCCATGGACATGGTCCGTTCCCTGTTCCTTGGGTGGACCCCAATGGCATTGCCTGGCTGGGGGGGGCTTGTTCTGCAGCCCTGTGTGTGGCTTGGTCTATGTGACCATGACTGACATCTATCCCCTTGTGTCCTCCCACTGTGTATACTGTGGTGTGCTGTCCCCTGCTCTGTGTTAGGGATCCTTGTCCCTTCCCCCTCTGCACAGTGAGCAATGGTTGGGGTTGTCCTGCCACATAGGCATGGTGGGTCATTTCTGTGGGTTACACTGTCCCATCTCTGCACTTTTTACACACTTCACATCCATACAGTGTTGCTACATTTTGGGTTTCATCTCTCTTGGCATTGCCTTTGCTGTTTCTGTTGCTGTTTATTGCTGTTTATGTTGTACACTGCTGTTTGCTCAGGTTTTCACGTATTATGCATCACTTCTTTGTTGGCATCCCCTGTGGACACATGGTTCACTTGCTCCTGACTCCACCTCTGTGTGTACTGTGCTGCTGTTGCTGTTTGCACTGCCTGATTGCTATATTCAGAGCTGTTTTCTTTGCTATTTTCAATGCTGTCTCCTTTGCCAGGCTATCTCTGTACTGCACTCAGCCATGTTTGCCCGCCTTTATTTGCCCGCTATGTTCAACTGTTTTGGCCCCTGAGCTATTCCTTTGAATACTGTGTACAACTGGATGTGGGCTACCTTTGCCCAGTGCAGTGCAAATTTTGCCCCCAGGCAAAGTTTTGAATATTGGGTCCCAGTCTGGGACAAGTTTGTACCCCCCCCAAAGGAATAACTTGAGCTTCCTTTCAGCTGTCACTTAAACCCACTAAGGGGCATCCAACTCCCCAGTGAACGCCTTTACTCAGGACAGAGACAACCTTTTCTTTTCCTGCCTTCTGCCCCCCGCCTGTCTTTTTATCTTCAGTTCTGAGGCTAGTTCTCAAAAAATCTCAAAGTGCAGTGCAAAAGTTTGCATTGCTCTTTGTGATTGCCCTGGTCATAAAAAATGCTATTCACAGAAGGATAGCATAGGGCGCTAGCTGGAGGCAGTGGTAACCCCATTACCACTACCTCTAACCCCACTAGTGCTGCTCTGACCTGTATTCCTTTAAATGGCCCCACAATGCTGGTGTGCTATTTGTTATTCACAAAAGCAGCCATGCAAATGAGTCCATTGTGCATGCATGGCACTAGTTGGCCATTTGCATGCCCATTCTAGGCTCATTTACATGGGCTACGGGTGTCATACCATGCCCCCCAGCCCCTGCCCGAGTCACTGGTGGTCTAATGGTCCCTCCCTTGTCCCTGATGCTGACCCCTGTCTCATAAATGGCCATTAAATATCCCTGTTAGTCTAGTGGTCCCTCCTCAATCCCCAATTCCCATCCCTGTTGTAAAAAAAAATATCCGTGGTAGTCTAGTGGTCCCTCCCACCTCCCCTCTGTCTGATCGCCATCCAGTAGGTGAAAAAAAAATCATGCCCTATGCCCTGTCCCATGATCCCTCCCTCACCGATTGCCACTTCAAGAAGTACATGCCAAAGAGAGAGAGAGGCAGTGCTGGTGATATTGGACCCCCCCCCCCCGTGTCCTCCAATCACAGGTCTGTCATACAGTCATGAATCTCCCTGGTGGCTGGTGGTCCCTCCCTGCCCGATGACTCATCCAACATGTACTGTATAAACTACCATATTATCACTGGTGTCCAGTGGTCCCCCAAGATTCAGGTCGCACTTCGGAATCGAGCCTCTGCTCAGCATGCCTTTCCTGGTTGTCAAATGTTTAAATAAAATAAAAAATTAAATTCCAATGCCATGGAACAGATAGATCCCCTTTTTTCCTGGTTGTCTAAAGTGGACCCCACCCCAACCTTGTCGAGATTAACCCCACCCCTGCTCCCCCCAAACCCAATACCCAGCCAGTGACTAGCACTGCTCTCCTCTCACCTCCAAGGTGGGCCACTGACTGAGCTCTCAATGAGCACGTACTGTACAGTATTTGTTCATTGAGAGCTTAGTCAGCAGCTAGCTGTGGAGGTGAGAGAAAGGTTATGCTGGTCGCCAGCTGAGAATCAGGTTGGGGGGAGCAGGGTGAGGGGTCAATCTCTGACAGGGTGGGAGGTCCACTAGAGCACCAGGAAATGGTGGATCTTTCTGTTCCATGGCATCAGGATTTTGAAGGGGGCCACTGGACACCAATGGTAATAGTTTATACATGCTGGATGAGTCATTGGGCAGGGAAGGGACTGCTAGTCGCCAGGGAGATTCCTGACTGTATGATGGGCCAGCAATTAGAGGACATGGGGGGAACCAATATCACCAGTGCTGCCTCTCTCTCTCTCTCATTGCAGTGTACAGTAGTTCTTGAGGAGCTAATTGACAATGGAGGGATCACGGGACAGGGCATGATTTTTTTCTTCACCTACAGGACATCAATCGGACAATGGGGAGGGAGGAGGGACCACTAGACTACTAAGGAACTTATTATTTAATAATGGGATGGTGACTAGAGAACAGGGAAGGGGGACCACTGGACTACCAGGAACAATATTATTTAGTAACAGGACGTTGATCAAGGAATGGGGATGGGTGGGGTCACTAGACTACCAGGGATATTCTTCTTTTTACAATGGGGAAGGCAATTGGTGATTGAGGATGGGGGAGGAACCACTACACTACAATGGTAACAGTGTTGTGGGTGTGGGTGCCACTGCACTACCTCTGGCAGCCACTAGGGTTGCGTGGAATACAGCCAGGTATCGGTCAGTGGTATATTCTCCATGCAAGGAACCTCCGCAAAAGGGGTCAGTAAATAACATGAACTCCATCGAAAAGATCCACACCAGCTTCTTTTTATTCCCAAATGTTTATTTTCTTACAAATGGTACAATACCATGGCCAGCGTAAGTAGACATGCTCACTATCAGGGAACTTATTCTTTAATAATGCACTGGTGATCATAGAAAAGGGGAGGAGGGACCACTGGACTACCAGGAACAATATTATTTAGTAACAGGACATTGATCAGGGAATGGGGAAGGGGTGGGACCACTAGACTACCAGGGATATTTTTGTTTTACAATGGGGATGGCAGTCGGGGATTGGGGAGGGGGAGAGACCACTACACTACAAGAGTAACACTGCTGTGGGTGTGGGAGCTGCTGAAGTACCTCTGGCAGCCACTAGGGTTGTGCAGAATACCACCAGGTATCAGTCAGTAGTATTTTCTCCATGCAAGGGGTCTCCACAAATGGCCCTTGCATGGAGAAAATGGTTTGTGAATGGCACAGTGCCATTATGCCAGCCCCTTCTCCCTAATTTGAATTGTAGCCCCTTGAACCCTTTGCCCCAGTGCAAGCCCATTCTGATGGTGCAAAGTGGGCTTTTGTGAATAACAATATGGCACAGAACCCAGTTTACACCATGCAAATGGGGTTTGCACTGGGGCAAAGCTTTGAAAAACTAGCCCCTGGTCTTTTACCTATATTAGGTACATGTATATGTTAATATTTATTTGGCCCCTTAGGATTCTTAAGCAGAGTGCGCTGGACCCCCAGGGTTACAGTGGTGCTCGCCAGCATGCAACACAGTGTCTCAGGTTACTGAGTGACAAAAAGAATTAAGTGCCATGGAAATTCCACAGGACCCAAGGCAGCATGGATTCACAGCGGGAAAGTCATGCCAGATGAATCTAATAGATTTCTTTGACTGGGTGACCAAAGTAGTAGATCAGGGAGGGGCTGTGGACATGGTCTACCTAGACTTTAGCAAGGCATTTGACACAGTCCCACACAAAAGATTAATATACAGGTTAGCCAGCCTGGGAGTGGGTCCCAAGATGATAGCCTGGGTAAAGAATTGGCTGGAGAATAGGACACAGAGGGTAATAGTAAATGGAGTCCACTCTGAAGAAAGGGGTGTTACTAGTGGGGTACTGCAGCGTTCAGTATTAGGACCGGTCCTCTTCAATGTCTTTATAAGCGACATTGCAGAGGGACTGGAAGGAAAAGTATGTTTCTTTGCAGATGACACGAAGATCTGCAACAGAGTTGATGCACAAGGTGGGGTGGAAAGGATGAGAAGGGACTTGGCAAGGTTAAAGGAATGGTCAAATGTATGGCAGCTTGGATTCAATGCTAAGAAGTGCAAGGTAATGCACCTGGGAAACAAAAACCCAGGGGAAGAGTACACAAGGGGGGGGGGTGAGATACTAGCAACAACAAAAATGGAAAGGGACCTCAGGGTAGTCATATCAGATGACTTAAAGGTGGGCAGGTAATGTGAGAGGGCAGTAAGGAGGGCTGGGGGGATACTGGGATGCATAGGGAGAGGCATCACCAGTAGAAAACAGGAAGTTGTTATCCCTCTGTACAGACAGCTGGTGAGACCCCATCTGGAGTACTGCATGCAGTTCTGAAGACCCAGTCTCCGCAAGGACATAGACAGGATGGAAGCTGTCCAGAGGTGGGCAACTAAAATGGTGCAGGGTCTGCACTGGAAGACATATGAAGAGAGACTAAAGGAGCGCAATACGTATAGCCTCGAGGAAAGGAGGGAGGGGGGGACATGATAGAAACTTTCAAGTACCTCAAGGGAATCAACAAAGTCCAAGAGGGTAGCATCTTTCAAAAAAAGAGGTGTGCAAGAACAAGGGGGCACAATTTGAAGATGGGGGGCAACTCAGAGGTAATGTAAGGAAGTATTTTTTCACAGAGAGGGTTGTGGATGCATGGAACGGCCTTCCGGAGGAGGTTGTGGAGTCAAAAACAGTGGTTGAATTCAAGCATGCATGGGACAGTCATAAGGCAATTCTAGGGGGTGTGGATAGAAAGAAGTAGGCTGCTGGTTAACTAGGATCTGCAGCTTATCCATTAGGTAGGGAAATGGGCAGACTGGGTGGGCCAAGCGGTCCTTATCTGCCATCAAATTCTAATTTTCTATGTTTACTTCATTAACTCGACTGTAGTATGCTGCAGTATTGCACTGCATCCTGCCGGCACCACTGTATCCCTATTTTAAATGAAATCCACACCTTTAGGCACTGAGTGGTCTCAAGCCAGTAGTAGATCCTCCCAACTTGCTCATTCTTTTTATATTCTCTCCTTTAGTTCCCATCTCCTTTCTCCTCTTTTGTTTCACTGTTCTACCCTCACTAATGGCATTTCCATTATACTAGCCTACTGTATTTTCCCCTTTGTTTCTCCAGGTTTGGCTGGGTGTCGACCCCTCCATATTAAATCAATATTTAATAAGTATTTTTTTTTATCTATTTGTTCCTGTCTGTCCCATCTGCTCTGTCCAACAGCCTTGGTGACATTTTGTTACTTTGTTATTCTATAAGTATCCTACTAAAGGATCAGAATCTCCACAGAGGTTCCCTCACCTGGACTGATAAGTACTATCCTTTGGTCATGATAACTGAGGAAGGGAAAAAGAAGAATGAGGAATAAAAGGTTGGGTGCACCTGCATCCATTTTTGTGATCTGCTGACCATATGGGACAATTGTAATTTTTGGTTGGGAGCTAGCGCTGATTGGGCCCACTGCTCCAGCCATGTACAACTTAAAGAGCACCTTTTCTGGTACTCACCACAGAATTCCAAAAGGATCCTTACATCATCTGAAGCTGCGAGCTGCAAAAATAAAAAGTTCTATTAGCTACATTTAGGGAAGGAAGGGATCATATCTAGGCTCTGTGGAGCTACAGCCCAATCCCTTCCACTTCCCTATACTGAGTGCCGCCCACGCACTTACATGTTTTGTAATAAAATAGTCTGGAGATCATGGGGGCATGCTTCATACATAGACTTCTATGGGGACTGTTCTATAGCTATGGGTTTTTATATTTTAGAAGCCTGATTTAAAAAATTAAGCAACTGCTCAACTAAAAAGGACCTTCCGTATTTAAAACATATGCTAAAAGAATCCTTTGGACACTCACTTTCCTTATCAACTTCCTGTTTTGCTTCTTCGTCTTCTTCCCTTCATTGTTCCTTTACTGCATCTGCCTCTGCTGCTGTGCTGCTGTCATGTATCTCCATTTTGAGTTTTTAGTGGCCTTTACCAGGGCTCCAAGCAAATGCTGCAGGTTCCTAGAGGGCTCCAAACCCTATCACCAACAGGGCTCCACAAAGTGTAATACATGTAGGAATATGCTTACAAATGATACCACTTGTGCTGCTATTATAACCATGCAGCACCGAAACACAAAACATCAGCACACATGGATCCAAAGGCCCCTGATGCAGCTTAATGAGATGAAGCTCCAGGGCAGGTTTGTGCTGCTATGGTTTCTGTGGAGTGCAGTAAATAAATTATAGGATCTTCACCACTGACCTTTTACACCATGTGTGCTGCTGTTTTGTTTTCTCTACACTACAGACTGCCCCATTCTATCTAAATGCCTCACAAATGACAAGGGATCTGTGCCCCACAAATGACAGGAGCTCCTCACCTCATGAATGATTTGGGCTTCACCCCACATACATGAGGAGTGCTACCTGCCCTACAAATGACTTGGCTCTGCACTTGCAGTTCTAAAGGTTCCATGACTCACAAGCAGTGAGGGCTCTGCAACCCACAACCCATGAGCAAGAACAGGTGACATCTAAGGGGGCAAAAGCCTGTGTTCATGCAAAGGTCCTTAGTAACAAAGACTGGAATGTCATGAAATTCAATTTGTGTGGGAATGTTATGAGATTAGAAGCCCTGCTGATGCCAACTGTAAAGTTTTGCAGGGAACTGGAAGATTGTTATAAGCATGCCCCCAGTGGAAATAATGGCAATTGGAAACTTCAGCTCTTATTGTATTCTAACTTGTTGACAATTCATATTATGTCACAACAGAATGGTTTACAGAGGCATAGCTGTATAATTCTTTAATTGATTGTAAGGAACTAAGTCAATTTCTTTCAAGGGACACTGTCAACCCTCTTAGGCCTCAAAGTGTACCCAGTCTGAAAAACATGAGTTATGATTGTTCAGTGGCCCACTCTACTGTGACACCCTGGCAGCGAAACCCGATGCGTCTTTTCCCAGTGGTGTGCCCCCTCCACCGAACAACTCTGACCTGGAGTTGAATATAATTAAATGTTGGGGGTGCAGTGGGTATAGCCCCCCTCAAAAAAACATTGTCTTTTGTGATGGCACAATACCAGTGTTGGTATCGTGCCATCGCTGTGTGGGACGTTGGGGAATTTGGTGTCAAGCACAAGTGGTACTTCCATAATTGTTCACATTCTGTAGAATCTGCAGATGGAGCAGGATGTTTTATTTGGATTACTTTTTTCTTTTAAAAAGTGAAAACAGACTGCACACTATACTGGTATTATCAAACACAAAAGCATGTTTGTTTACACTCATTTATCAACCCCCACTGTATCTTTCCTGGATTTGGGAACATTCACAACACAGTCTATCCACTCAAAATGCAGTGGGAGAAAAGGAGACTATTGCATCATGAGTAGCTGCAGTGTTTGTGGGTGTTCCTAATGTTCTGGAATATGCAATAAGAATAGCTCAAGGATCCGAAAGAAAACAAGGTTGGGTACAACAATACCGTTAGCATGCATTTCAGTTACACTAAGAAAAGTCAGATAAAACAACTGAAAACATCAGTGAATTTTAGAGAAGGTAAGGAATCATAAAATGTGTGTTAACTAGAAATAATATGATGCAGAAAAGGTTGACAGTGTCTCTTTAAGCAAGTCAGATACAGTAGTTTAGCTTTTTACTAACCGTAATGGTACCTGGGAAAAAAGTTTCTGGAAAAACATCTCCAGAAAAAGCAGCACATGGAAAAAAGGGCACATGGAAAAAAAGGAACAGGGAAGAAAAAGCTGCGATATGATGTGAGACATATTTTACTTCAAATTTCACTGGCGTGGTGATCCATGGTGGTGTGGTGCTGTAATGGTGAATCTGCACTTCCCTAGAATGGTGCTGTTTTTAACTTCTTTGTGTTTGGTGCCTTTTCTCCACATGCCCTTTTTTCCAAGTGCCGATTTTTCTGGAGACATTTTTCCAGAGACTTTTTTCCTAGAACCATTATTCAGTGTCATGGACAATTATCAATCACTCAAGGAGCTAAACTGAAGGCATTACTGCACAAGCACCATGCTTTTGTAGAAACCGTGAAAAATCATTTACTTTTGAAATAAAGCTCCTTTTCTGTAGCATTAACTACAGTTAGTGGTGGGTGAAGTGGGCTCAATCTGCTCCGGGAAGTGTTTCGCAGAGCACAGGTGGATTCACGGAGTGCGCCGCAATGCAAAGTGGAGTACTTAGTGTTATAATGAGGAATGCGAAGTGCATTACAAACAGCTACTTTGTGTTACTCTGCCTCCACTGGTCACTTCTCTTCCAATTTTTAAGGCGAAGTACATTGGTAGCAGTTCACTTCGCCATGTTTTTGAGCTCCAAAGGCGGATTTTGCAGTGATTTATGGGAGTTCAGGTCACATGGGCTCTATATTGATCTGCACAGCCTCAGTTCGGGGTAGTATGAGTAGGAGACAGTGTGCTCTGATAGCTGTCTGTAGGAATCTTTTAAAAGCTGTTCAAAGAGCATTTTTGCTTTATTTGGGGGGATCCAACTGTAGTTCATCGATTGTAGGAAACCCTCCTGTGCTCACATCATCGAGCGTTTTGTTTGTGTATGGATTTTGAATGTTAATTTACAACACTGAGTGTGTGTGGTGAAAGACAGTGAAGTGTGCTGTGTGGGGAGGGGCATCTGTGTGTAGGTAGATTAGTTGGAATCTAGTGATTTCTTTTGTGTTTTGGTTATATTTTGTTAAATGACTGTGTTACTGTACACATAGTAAAATTGTCAGTGATAGTACAAATGTTCTTGCTGTTTGTTGTGTGAATGTGGTGCAGCATTTCATAAAGTCAGGTTGTTTAAATTACAAATTTACATTACATGGCAGTACATTGAACTTTTGCATTTGCATCGCATTTCGTGTGCAGCATTGTACACAAACTGTTCTGTGTTGTGTATGCAGTGTTGCGTGCATCAAATATAATACACCTTTTAAAATTTGTGACACAGACTAGTGTAAGTGCAACTAAGCGCAGCAGTTTGAACCTGCTATCCACTGCATCTGCCTGATTTTGTACTACGATCGTGTTCTCTGTTCTTAGTTTTGCTGCTTGTAGTGCTGTAAAAATCAACACTGTCTGCATTCAGTGCTCCCCCAACCCCCATATTGAAAAGGTATTTTTTACCAGACTGGATTGTTTTTGTGACCCCATCAGCATCACTGGTTACTGAAGTTGTTTTAATTCTTTGACAGAGTCACAACACAGTAGTCTCTTATGTGTTGCTGAAGCCACAGTTGTTTATTTTGCTTCACATCCAGCCAGCGTCCCTCCAGTCAGAAAGTGAATATATCAAAATCTGAATTTGGTAATAATGTTTGTGGTTGATCCCCCAAAATGTCTGCAAAGAGATGTGCAAATAAAGCTGTTTCTGGCCATGGCAATGTTGGCAGTAAGAGGGTCTGTGGGTGTGGTAGTAGTATGTGGACGGAAAAGTGCATTGCTGATGTGAGGAAAGGTATTTCTCCTGCAATGCTTTTTACAGCCCAATCAGTAGCTTCACTGATAGTTGGAGGAGATGATGTTTTCCCAGCCGGTGGTGTTAGTGTTACTGGTGTTAGTGCTGGTGGAGGTAGTATTAGCATTGTTGCGTCAAGTTCTAATTCTGCCCAGTGTACCGTATCCAAACATATTGAGTGTGAACCAGTGCAAATGAGTGACAGCGTAGATGATGTCATACTTCCCAGTAACATCCCATTAACTGAACCTGATTCTGATGATGATGTCAACGATAGCATACAATGTGATATTCCATCCACCATGGCACTTAACATCACGCATTTTCCATGCAGTGATTCACAGTGTGTTGAAAAAATATCAGGTGATGGTGGTGTAGATGCTGATGATGAAGGTGATGATGATGATGTTGTTGTTGTTGCAATATGCAGTCCACATGTTAGCATCCAAGCAGAGGATGTGGATGTGTGCGACAGTGACGCTGATGAATATGATGATGATGTAGTTGGCCCCAGTTGGGAACCAGAGAAAAAGTAATTAAAAGTGGCTGTGTCTGAATCTGTTTGCAGGAATCCCTTCCCTGTAAAAACTTGTGATCTACCGCTTTCAGTTGATGATGACGACCCAGTAATCAATATGATAGGTAGTCATGGTGGTCAGTTGCAGTCCAGGTGTGCAGTGCCAGAAACATCATGTGCCCCCCAACTTCAGTGCTTAAAATAACAGACTTAAATAAGCCACATCATCATGGACATGTTAAAAGCAGAGCATCACACTCCCTTGTTTGAGATTTTGTTGTTCAAGATGCAAATGATGATTCAGTTGCAATCTGTCAGGTTTGCCATGTGCGTGTGAGTCGAGGTAAAAAGGGGAGCCATCTTGTGACAGGAGGACAGCATATGCATCTTAAGAAAAGGCACTTGGCTCTGTGGACCCAGCACAAACTGGCAGCTAATACCAGACTGGGGCGTTCACCCGTATCCCCGGCAACCATAGCCAGCATGTTATCCCCTTCCATGACTGTTGAGCCCAGTAGGAAATTAAACGTGTGCAGCAGTGTGGTAATAAGAGCAGAGGATTACTACAGGCATTATGAGGTGGAGGACCATAATGACTTTGAAATGTTGTCCAGTGCTGGTGAGAGTAGCATTTTTTGTGGTGGTGGTGGTGAATGCAGTATGTCTAGTGCAAGTGGTACATCAACCCCGGTTGGCAAATCTGGAAAAATAACATCATTTCTGGGTTTGTCATCATCACCTGTGCAACCGTCTTCATCAAATGTCCACACTCCACCCCTGCCAATGCCATTCATCACAGAACACAACCATTTGTGACCAATAACACACCCCGTGTAAAACATTTAAGTCAGCCTACGTTACAGAGTGTTTTTGAGCATAAGCTGAAGTACCTCTCCAATCATACAGTGTCACGTGATCTTAATGCTGCTGCTATAGTGGAAATGCTGGAAATTGATCTTTTGCCCTTCTCCTTTGTGGAGAATTCTGGGTTCTAGAGGTTTGCTGCCCGTGCCTGTCTGAAATGGAAAGTCCCAACCAGGACATACTTTTCAACCCATGCTGTTCCCGAGTTGTTCTGCACTGTCTCAGACTCAGTAAGACATGCCCTTCAACATTCCTCCTCTCCATTCATCCATTTAAGTATGGATATGTGGACAAGTGGCAAAACAGCGGGGAGTTCATATCTGTGTATAACTGCACACTGGGCACAAGTGCCAGGGGTTGTTTGTGATGTTGGTAGTGTGAATAGTCAGTGCAGTAAGGTGGATTGTCGCAGTAGCAATCTTCCTGAAATTCGCCAGCATGCAACAATTGCTATGCGCAGTGTGACCTGTTCACACACTGGTGAGAACATGTTGGACATGGTACTGACTGAAACTGACAGATGGCTAAACCCTCTGTCCTTGAGAGCTGGGTTCACAGCAAGTGACAATGGGTCAAATGTGGTGAAATGTAACACGAATGGTGTTTTTGTTCATGTTCCATGCATGGCCCACTGTTTAAATCTTGTGGTTCAGGAGTTTCTGCAGCACCCTGACATAAAGGAAATGCTGACCATTGCACAACATATCTGTTCTCACTTTTCAAGATCTGGAAAGGCCCGTGACCAACTGTGGCAGTTGCAGATACAAAACAGCCTGCCTTAACACCAGTTGAAGCTGGAAGTTGTCACCCGATGGAACTCCACGTTATACATGGCAGAGAGGTTGTATGAACAATACAAAGTCATCTCAGAATATCTTGTTATGCACACTAGCCGTGACAGTTCTGGGGCCTCCATGTCTATGATGACTGAACAGTGGCACCTCATGGACACTGTAATAACAATTTTGCTGCCTTTTGAACATGCCACACAGGCAGTGAGTGGCGAGTCTGCCTCCATTAGCCAATCAGTTCCACTGCTATGGGTACTGAGGCAGACATTGGTGAATGTACAGCATGTCCTTGATGTTGCCGGAGATGGTGGTAGCAGTATGTTGCTGCAACACATGCTGACAGTATTCGACCAGAATCGTCACATTGTGAGCATTCAGCATAGTGACAACTTTTCCATGGCAACAGTGCTGGACCCACGATACAAATGTGGAATTGCATCAGTACTGGAGGGAGGGCCTGAACAGGTAAAAAAATATCAGTGGTCAACTGGTTCGCTTGGTTCATGGGGCACAGAAGTTATGTGCCAAGGCTTGCAAATCTCAGCAGCATAATCCAGCTGAAGGTGTAGCTGGAGGACCAGCAAGCATATCATGCAAGAGTAAGGGGACTGTAGTTCCAGGTGATCTGTCATCCAAAGTGGGTGGCATCAACCCACTTTGGGAGGCTTTGTCCCAAGTGGGTATTTGTGAAATAAATGATTCCGGAGAACAGGCTGATGCATCAACAATCGGACTTAGTGTGGCACAGAGAATGGTTGAGTCATATTTGTCTGAAAACAGGCATCTGAAAAAATAAGTGAAGATCCTCTTTTGCACTGAAGTGGAAAGATCAGTGAATGGCCAGAGCTGACTGCAGTGGTACTGAAGTACCTCACATGCCCACCCTCCAGTGTAAGTGTTGAGAAGGTATTCAGCTCAGCAGGTGTAATAGTCAGGGATCGTTGGACAAACCTGTCTCCTACAAATGTTGGTTTGCTAACATTCATTAAAATGAATGAGAGGCACATACCAGCACAGACTGCAACCTCGGTATTCATACCCCGGCCTAGTCATGGTGGTCTTGCTGATGTGGAAATGGAGTATCCTGGTAGCACTGGCAGTGGCTGCCTGAAATGGCCCACCACTGACATAGATGATGACACAATGGAGAAAGAATTTCCCAGTGGTCAGACTTCAGACATCGATGACTGTGAGGGCAGTTTTCTCTTTATGAGGATGATGATGTGGTTAATGGTAGCAGGTTTTAACTGCAGTATTTAAAAGGCGGTGTGCCTCCCCCACCCCGGACCACCATCACCACTGGGAATGATGTTATTCAAGTCTGCCACCATGAGTCTGTCTGCCCCCCCATGGACCACCACCATCAGGACTGATGCTATGCAAGTCTGCCACCATGAGTCTGTCTGCCCCCCACGGACCACCACCACCACCACCACCGGGACTGATGTTATGCAAGTCTGCCACCATGAGTCTGTCTGCTTCCCACAGACTACCACCACTACCACCACCGGGACTGATGTTATGCAAGCCTGCCACCACCATCAGTCTGTCAGCCCCCCACGGATCACCAGTCCACCAGTGCACCACCACCACCAGCTTCTTAATATTTAAACCATAAAGTGAGTATGTGCACTTATGTTTGTTATGCTGCCTCACTTCCTTAAGTTGTATGTTTTGTTTTCTGTAGCTTTTCAGAGCCACAGTGGCAAAACACATACAGTACACTTCTGTTGTTTCTTTTACAGGAGAACAAAAACAGGCTCCATCGCTAATACTCATTGGGAAAGATGCTGTAGCTATACCGTACAGAAAGGAAATGACGTAATGTCCATGTGAAATCCATTCTGGTTAGTATGAAGATTTTATTTCATACGTTTCATTGCTTTGTAAAGACTGCTGCAAATATTGCACACAACAGGTTGTCTTAGTAGTTGACAACACGTGTCTCTGAAATGTAACTTGACAATAGGGATTGAGATTTGAGAACCAGGGAGGGACACATAACAATGAAGTTGTAACTTGTAAGAAGTCATTCATTTCTTTTTAAGGAAACTTTGAGATGCTTTGTTGTTCTGTCAAAGTTGCCTTATCCAAAAAAGTTCTTCAACATCAGGCACACCCCTCCCCCGAGCTTGGGTACACATGCAACATGCAAAAGTCATTTCATTAGATGACCATGACCATCATTAACAACCAGACTCCAGAAGGATGCTGATGAAATCTGTGAAGAAGTAAAAATAAGAAACCATTACAGACAGAACTGAAAATATGATTCCCTCATCCCCCCCAAAAAAAATAAATACTTACCTTCATGTGCTTGAGAGTTATCCATTTCCATTTAAGTGCAAAAAATTCTCATTGAGCACTGGAATGTGCACACGAACAGTTTATGAGTCACCTGTGTGATGCAGAAGAGTTCAAGTTCAACCCCATCATCACCTACAAAATACACAACCATATATCTATATATATATATCTACTCACCAAGGCTACTATTAGTGTATATCTAAAGGGCACCTTTCAATCCAGTTGAGATGATCACATTTCATTTGGTGGAATCGTCCAGCAACACGAACCTCACAGTCATCATTTTATTTGGGGTATGTGCTGAAACAGTGACTGAGTGCGCCATTAATTCTGGGGGACTCTGTATGTGTTGAAACAGTCTCTTTTCACTTCATTACCACTGGTCAATTTTCTGCACATAAGAAGGATGCATTGTGGGCCTGCAGAAAAAATATGGGGACTCTGTGCCACCACTGCATGCATGACTGAGTAAGCTATTAATTCTGGGGGACTTTGTATGTGCGGAAACAGTCTCTTTTCACTTTGTTACCACTTGTCAATTTTCTGCACACAAGGAGGATGCATTGTGGGCCTGCAGAAAAAATATGGGGACTCTGTGCCACTTTTTTGTGTTCTGTGATTGTTGCTGTGAGCTCATAATCATGATGTCATAGTGACATTTTTACAATTAAAGCAGCATTGCAAGAATGTCCTCACAGTTCTGAACTGTACTTTTTTATGCTACTTTAAATTGCCACAGCAACCACTACTTATGTCTGTGTCGTGAGTGACTTGAATGATACGATTCTTCCCACAATTTATGTCTGCTTCTCTTACTCCTACTTTTTTTCATGTATGAAAACAAAATGAGCATGTCTTCCAATATTGTTCCATCCAGCTTTGTATTTATTTGCAGCTGCTTTTCAATAACTATTGTTCCATGGTGTCATATAAAACACTGAAGCATAACTGTTAGTTAACAACAGAAGTGATATACGACAACTACTTGAAGTGATGGAGAAAAGCAGAGGAAGACAATGACAAAGACCAGGTCAGACTCACTGTCAGCAGTACCAATTTAAAAGGGATGCTCCTTTCATTATTTCACAAGTGAAAAAAGGTAGTACAGCACACTCAACTACTGCAAATTATCATATCATTCCAGTCAGTCAGGATGTAAGTAAAGGAAGTTGTAACATAGCAGTAAAAAAATATAGGTCAGAGTTATCAACAGGTTGTTGTGTTGCTGCTTTACAGACAGTCACCACATTACATAGTTATGGTGATGCACATAAACCAGTATGTGGGGGCATTACTACCACTGGAATATTTCTTGCTCCACAGAGTGCAATATATGTCTGTGAAAACCACCTGTAATTTCATTACAGTGAGTCACATGATAGAGGAATTAATCTGAAAAGCAACCCACATTTGTGTCACACTTCCTCAGCAACGTTAAGACGTGATGGCAGGGGGAGTGCAGGTGCATGCTCCACTATACTGAATGTCCAGCAGCTATCCCAAGCAATGTTTCCTAATGTTATAAGGTTCACTTTGTTGTGAAATGTGGGATGATTCCACTAACAAGGCTCTTTCTACTAGAAATGTGGCCACACATTTCACTACAAACTGACCATTAACATAAAGAAACATTTGCAAACCTGCACAATCGGATATTCACTGTAAGGAGCACGCACACGCACTTTCCCTGCCATCACGTCCTAATGTGGCTGAGAAGGGAGGCAGAATGTGGACAGATTTTCAGAATGGGAATGCCTCCGTCACGTGACTCACTGTAATGCATTTACGCCTGGTTTTCAAAAAAATGTATTGCACTATGTGGTGCAAGAAAGATTCCCTGGAAGGGAAAATGCGTATGATTTAATAATAACAAACAAAACCACACAACAAAAGTACAACACAGTAGTGGGTGGGGTCAGGGATGGGTGGGTATGGGGGCAGAAAACAATATGGGACTTGCTATGGCCATGGGATGCCATGGTGATCCAGCAGCTGGTGCAGCACTGAAAGTATTTGCTGCTACTGTGCTTCTACTCTGGTAACCTGCTACTCCAAAGCACTGAAACGCTTGTTGTTTTCCTCCAGTTCTGCCCACACCAGGAAGAGGTCAGACTGGCTTACGGGGACTGTGCCAGGTCCACTGCACCAGGTAATCCAGGTAGTGGGGCTGGTGGTGGACAGGGTGGTGCTGGTAGCTGTGGTGGCAGTGGAGCACCTGATGTAGCCCTCCTCCTCCTCCTGCCATGGCAGTGACTGCTGTGACGCACATCTCCCACCCCAGCAGCACTCTCATCGGCCACTGCCACAGAACAGCCAGCAGGTGGACACCCTGCCTCTCTGCCCTGTGGTGATTCATCATGTGGATGCGCTGGCCACCAATCCTCAAATGTGTCCCAGGGGGCCCACAGCGCACCAGCACATCACACACATGGCACTCCACCACTGTGCTGTCTCCCCCCACACAATTAAAAAAGTCCCACACTGGGGAGCTGCGGGGGAGACCAGACACAGTACGCACTTGTCAGGCATGAGTCCCACCACCACCCACAATTGCCAGGGCCACCTCCTGTGGCTGTGGAGGTGGTGGAGGGGATGCTGCTGGAGCCCCAACAGCTTCTGCTAGTGGTGGTGGTGGTGGTGGAGAAGTTGGATGGGCAACAGCCACCGGTGGCATTGGTGCTGCTGCTGCTGCTGCTCCTGTTGCTTCCAGGGGGGAAGCAACACTGGCCAGGAGTCTGGAGTGGTCCAACATAACACAACCACCCTGCCCCCCAAGGGTCAGCACTCCTCCCCTCCTAACGCTCCCACGTGCCAGCAACTCGCCTTCTCCAACTCCAACGTGACCCTCCATCCTCCTGAGTCCATGGGACGACACACACACTCAGTGGGCACACACACACATGCACACACACACATACACACAGTCAGTCACACACACAAAACAAAAACAAAACTTATACAAAAAAAATTCACTAACCAGAAAAACACTAAGACAATACAAACACTAAATAAAATAGCTTTTAAAAAAGCTGTTTGACTGTTATGGCAGTAAGAAATGACTCCGAGAGCCAAGCAAACTCCTCTTCTCTCACAGTTTTGCTTTCTCCCTCTACAAATGCAAAGGAAAAAGTGAAACTGCTTCTCTTACTCACTTCCTTCCTGCTGGCTAAAGCATGTGACTTACAGTACTGCAGGCCATGTACTGTGCCTATTTTCTTCTCGCCTCGACTTACTTCGTATTAAGGCATAATGAGAACGCAAAGTGGTAATGATAAAGCGAAGTGAGCACTTTACAGGGTCACTTTTGCATTGTGCTCCATGGACGCGAAGTGTCCACTTCGCAACCACTTCACTGGCGGATTTATATTTCGCTGCATCTCTAACTACAGTGCTCCCAGCACTTACATAACCTAGTTAGTGATTAAGTGTTTGAAGATTTTATAAATTGACATGTTAATAATGTTTGAAATTGGTATTAGTCAATGTAATTTGTTTATTCACTGTTGCGTATTCATTGATTTCAATCTTGGAATACCTTTATAATGGGATTTTCTCAATGGCAGTTCTCTCAGCAAAACACATACAATTGTTATAAAAGTTTCTGCTTGCCTCTGGTGTATGGACCTGTACTTACTGTTCATTTGTTCTTCCTCTTTTGTGTTATGTGTAGATAATCTAGGCTATATGATTTTGATCTCAGATGCGTTGAATTTGAGATTTGAATCACTGGTAGGTGTTTGACTGTAACTTGCACACTCCACGTCCATGCCTAAAAAAGGCATGTTTGTATGCCAAGTGCACAGTTAACAAAAATCTAAATACTTGAAACATTCTCCTTTTAAATGCTAATGGTTCTTCAGTATTTTGATCACTTTGCTTTCAATTTTTTCATTAGGAAACTTTGTTAGCCTATCTTGTTTTGAGGGCAATGTTTACCAGCAAGTATACAATTGCTGAAGTAATCATTAGTCCCAGGGTTCAAATCGCATGCTATGGCCATGCTCAGCAGCATACAGTATCAGTGTAACTCCAGTAACTGAGGATTTTCTCAGTGTGTAATGTTTGCAGAGGTCGTGGAATTGAGGCATTTAACAAGACCTGCCATTCTTGAAACCATTTTCTTTAGAAATCAACATGTAAAGAACTGTCTACATTAGCCTTTTCATACCATGTTTTTTTCCCCTAACTTTTTTTCTCATACACTTAATCAACTGACAGTGTCATGAGAATATGCCCGGGCCGATCACGATTCTGAAGTTTATCATTTCAAGTGCCATCACATTTACAACACATCTCACTGAGAGGTGAAGAGCTGCATGCCAGTTCAATCACTTTGGCCATCTACACTATCATCAGAGTTAAATCTCTCTCAGCTCTGCTCTCTAATGCAAGCTATAACCCACGTTTAGTAAGTTCTACAATTACCAGTGTGAAATTGGGCTGATTATGTTTCACAGTCCACCTGTATTGCCTGCCAGCTCATGTCTTGGTCAACAAGAAACAACAGCTCTGACTTATCACCAAGGTATTTCTTCTCATCTGTGATTAACGTATCTAGTGTCTGAGGCAGAAAAGCAATGCAAGTAACCCATGGTGAATGCATTCAAGGTTGAGGATATGAGGTTGGGGTAGGTGGATTCTAGCAGTGTGTCTGTCAAGATAATGTTCAGTTTGTAGTATATAAGATGGGTAATAGCATAAATTACAACACCCCCTCCTTGTCACATTTTGCTAAATGATTAACAAAACCTCTCCATATAAAACCCACTATTCAAGAAAAAGCACGATTCAAAAAACAAATAAAGCAAACTGAAATGTGCATCAGTATAAACCATTATAGCCATAATCTATATGTTTAACTATATTAAACCCCCCACTAAGAAGGGTGTGTCCAAAATATAATGTAGAGCAGTGGGGGCAAAAAGGGATGAGCAATGGCTTGTGATTCTCTTTTTGGTGTTTTATAAGAAAATGATTGTCGGAATAATGTCAAGTCTGGTCTCAGAAACAATTAAAAAGTCACACTTTCATTGTTAGTATATAATACCATTGACCATTATTCAGAGGGGCTAAAATAATCACTTCCATTTTTAAGGTACCACTGTGACAAAACAACATCAAAAATGTCCTAAACAGAGAAGGTGGAGGTGACTAACAAGAGGGCACTGTTTGCAATCATTAACATAGACTGAGTTCCAAGAAAGGAGTTTTCTGAGCTTAATATTTTTTATAAGCAATCTGTACCTAGATGTAACTGTCTTATCTCCAGTAAAGATATAAAGGGGACATGTCACCTGCAGTGCTCAGACTAACTGATACTTTTTGAAAAGAATGTGACCATGGGGGCATAGTTAATGGGTGCACTGACCTTTGGGATGCAATGGTTAATCCTCTTTTGGCACACTAAACTGTATGCTTAGGAAATAAGATAGACACACACACACACACACAAGATATGTGTTTAAAACTGAGTTATGAGCACCAGACCAGATATGCTTTCAAGAGCTCTGTCTCCACAGCACTAAAACTTCATAATATATGGTCAGCTAAATATACCCTATGCCAAAATACTCGCAAAGTGACCAGCAACCTCAAAGAACAGTTTTATCTGTGTTTAAACAATATTGCTGAGATGGACCAAGTACTGGCAGTGGCCAGAAGGCATGTGCATTGACCTATGGTGAGAGCCCAGTCCAGCCTTCCCTGACTTATGTTTTGTCACTAGCCAGGGTAAGAGGTTTTTCAGTGCCCTCCAGTGCAGGTTTGCAGTACTGGAAGTTAATATCTTCCTTGTTTTTCCCCAAAAAACTCTGAATGCAGTATGGAGGCAAGCATTTCTTGTGTTGTGTCACAGACAATGCAGGGAAATTGGTGTTCAAAACTGAAAAAGAATGGATTGAAGCCAAGCTCATTCCAGATTTGAGGATGATAACTGAGGTGGCTGTATGTACTGATCTTCAGTGGCCCCAGGCAAGATTATACTTTTTGCTACACCACTGGGGCCCATCAAAGTTTGCTGCCTCACCAGTACCATTCATTATTTTTTTTTATTAAATTACTTGTATTGGACACTACAGTTTTAAAATGTGATATGCATTACAGTTATAGGAGGGGCACTACTTGGTACTGCTAGTTTGGGGTATGTGCTAAGTGGGGCATTATCCATACTTGCCTGCATGTTAAATGTATGTCAGTTCTCTGTAGCACTGATTAATGTTGATTTTGGGTTATATACTGTCCCACTAGGGGAATTAAGTCCTGCATATTTCAAAAGAGCAGCATTAAGGAAATGTCGTGTTTAGTGCAGACAAGGTCCTATGATGAAGTATTAGTATGTGCTATGCAATGTTGTTTTTTAGCAGGAAGGTAGGGCATATTATGGCAAACTTGGGTCTACTGATTCAGTACATGCCTTATGTAAATTGATAGATATTTTGTAATATTGTTGAAAAAATAGTGTTCAGTATTTGATCAGATCGTTGTGGAATGAATATTGTTTTTGTGCCGAGGGATCAGGCTTCTAGAGCCCAAGCTTATTGACACTTGCACTATTTGGGTCACTGGCACTGCATGGCCATCAGGGGAATTGCTGGCTATTTGTGTTGACCTGTTCAATGGAAGCTACCAAAGGGTTGGGCATAGCAATATCTTTTTTTAGTCCTGTATAAATCAACTATAATACTGACTACATGTACTTGTAACACATGCAGAATGCGATGGATTGTGCATTACTGTAATCTGCTATCCATAATGTACTACTATGATCCACTTTTTTTTTTATTCACTGTTAAGAGCACCCTTCTGCAACTTGCTGTGTCTTCCTTCAGGTTTTCTAAGATGCCTGGCTTAACCATCCTCTGACTCCCTGTAGCCACCCACCTCCATGCTGCTGTAGTATCAGACCCCCGCACCGGGCAAGGATGGTGGGGTCCTGTGATCCACTTGGATGAAACACAGAAACAAAGAAAGTGACAGCAGAAAAAGTCTGATCTGGCATCCAGTCTGCCTGCCCTACCTAACTACACTGCAATGCCCCCCTGTGGCCATCCCTCCCATTTATCTCTGTCTCCTTCCTTTTTACTATGACCATGTACCTTTCCCACCCCACCGTGAACCCTCTTCACTGATTTAGGCTGTACCACCACCATAGTCAGCCTATTCCACTTATTCACTACCATCTTGGTGAAAAGTGCTTGTGGACTTCAATCTTGGAACCATTTTGCCAACTTCAATGAATTCTCCATCATTTCTGTGTTACTGCTTAACGTGAAAATGCCATTTGGATTCACCTTGCTTATCCCGTGCAGGTACCTGCAAGTTTTTGCCATGTCACCCCCAATCTCTACTGTGTACACATCAAGGTCCTGCAACATATCTTCACATGCCTTTCTCCTTTCCTTGAATCTCTGAAGTCGCCCTTCTCTGCACTGCCTCCACCCTCTCGCAGTCCTTGTGCAGATGTGGATTCTAGAATTTTCACAGTACTCCAGGTGCATTTGCATCTGTGATTCTGTATAGTGGGAGAATCCCGCCCTGGCTTCTGCTGCTGTTTCTCCTCCCAGTTCACCCTAGCATACAGATCACCTTGCCCAGAGCCTTTTTGCAATGTGCTGTGGGTTTCAGGTTATCTGAGATAATGACCCCCAGGTCCTTCTCAGAAGTGCTGTCCAGTACCAACCCAGTAGAGTACTGTGCTCTTGATTCCATTTCCTGATATGCATTACTTTACCTGTTTTTGCCCTGAAGTTTAGTTGCCAGATCATGAATCACTTCACTAGTCTCTCTTTCCCTTCCTTTAGTGTCTTACTCACTCCTCATTGTCCACCATTGAGCAGATCTTCATATCATCTGTGAAGAGACAGATTTTACCCTGTTTGTTCACCCTTATGTCATAAACTAATATGTCAAAGAGGACTAGGCCCCATGACTGAGCCCTGTGGCGCCCACTTGTGATATCTTCAACACCTAAGAATTTGCAATTTACCACTACCCTCTGGGTCTTTCCCCCTCAGTCAAAACTCTGCTCAAGTTACTGTCCCTAGGTCCCTCAGCTTTTTGACCAGCATCCTGTGAGGTAATGAGTCAGAGGTGTTGCAGAACTATAGGTGCAGTATGTTAACTGCCTGTCCTTTATCAGCCACCCTAGTCACCCAGTGGAAGAAATCTAATAGATAGATTGAAGAATAATAAAATTCAGGCCACTCCATGGAGCATGGGGAAACCATACACAGTGGGTGGACTTTATCACACATGGCTGGGGCCAAGATTACAGTGCTGCAGAAACTGATCCAGGGATTCAACTGCACTTACTCCATGGTGCCAAATCAGGCTAGCCAATGGTGGCAGCAGCATCTCTTCAGGCCGAATAAGGCATCAGAATGAGCTGGGAGCTCCGTCATTCTCTCATGCCTACACTTTCAGCTTTAATTGCCTCCGACTCACTGACCTTACATGCAGTTAGGGTAAGCACCCCATGGAACAGCACTGAAGCAAAAGTGGCTGCTCAGGGTGGTCTCTTCTGTAGCTGTGGGTACTAAAGGGCTTTAGGGTGGTGGCATCTATTTTCATCTCTACTTCTCTCACAGTCTCTACCAAGCCACAGGGTGCCACACACCAGATGACAAAGTGGGCACTCCAGGCCAGGGTTAAGGACTGTCGGACTAGGGAACTACTCACAGAGGATTACATCCCAGACTCCTTGCAGCCTCTGGATCTGTCACCACCCACTCCGCATGGATCTCCATGTTCCTTCAAACAGTCTTTCAGTGACCACAGGGCAGGCTCAGCAGGCTCTCACCACTACCCCATCATGGTACAGGTTCTCACTTCTGCGCTGTGCAACAGTTCTCTCTGTGGCTCTCCATACCCAACTGGCTGTATACATGATGTCTCCAGCTACATATTTCCCTGACTACTCACTGTTACACTACAATGGGTCAGACTTGGGGCGGTGGGCTGAGGTGGCTATCGCCTGCAGCCCGGCCCAGAACCTTGGTTCTCAGCCAAACTGCAGCTATCCCTGACCTCATGATCTCCTGGTCTTCTCTCTTGGTCTCCTCCCCTTCTCATTAGTTCCAGATCCACTTTATACCACCTGGGACACAGGCTCCACCAGCCCGCAGGTGGTCTCAAGACCCAGGCAGCCTACTAGGAACCTAGAACTAGTAAGCTCCCATAGAGGGTGTACATTTATTAATACATGAAATAGTAAACATACAGATTAATAACACAACATAAAAAGAGAAAGTAAAAGGCAGTAATAATTACAGACATTGACAATGACATATACACAAATTTGACTCCCTTTCTTTCAGCTAATTTAAAAATAAGACTAGAAAGTACAAGGTTACACTGACACATTGCCTTGTATCCACCCTACACAGTGCCCCCACTCTTCTCCACAGCCTTATGCTGGAGTCACAGCTCTTTGTTTCTTTTATCCCCTACTGGCTCTTCCCCCCCTTGTCTCTTGCACCTAGAGCCCCCTGTAGTCCTATAATCTTCCTGTGGAAACCCTACAGATGTACCTTAGTTAAACATCACACTTCTGCTCTAGGGGCACCTCACAAAATGGAATGCTGGAGAGATATGTTTTTAACTCTTACAGGAAGCTTCCTGGTGCCCTGCTATTGGCTGAGCTGCTCTATGTGATCTATGTCCTCATCTAGCAGCCATATCTCTCAACTGTCCCTGGTTTTCAGGGATGTCCGTGATTTTGCCTCAGAAGTTTCTTCTGTTCCTCCTAAATGTGGCACTTCTATTACTGAAGAGTAGGGATTTGAATCCCAAAACAATGCCAGCCATTGGTGTTACAGTCTAGTTTTCATTAAGAAAATGCTATTCATACTAAGACACATGTTGTACACAGCTTCTGGAACCAATATTACAATTTTTTCAGATGTGTCCCTGATTTTGGTAATTTGTCCCTGATCATTTTAAGCCTTGTTCTTGATTTGTGATGAGGGAGGTTGAGAGGTATGCTAGCAGCTGAACCTCTGCCTACAAAATAGAGCTCCTTCCTGTTTCCTAGAGAATGAAGAAACTTACACAAAATAGTCAGAGACACTAAAAAATACAAAAATTACTGCACATTTGCCTTTGCAGGATCCCCTTACTAGTACTGACCTCGCTACTGATGAACATCAAGTTTATTTCAGACCCATGTTCTTATCTCCTTCCTGCTGCTCTACTATCGGTTCAACTGCCCTGTGTGACTTCTGACCTCTTCTGACAGCAGAAGCTCCGCCTACAAAATGGTGCTTCTTCCTGTCTTCCCAAAAACAAAGGAACTATAGCAAAACAATCAGAAAACACTAACATATGCAAAACAATCATTGTAAATGTGCTTTTACAGGTTCCCCTTGCTGGTGCTGACTTCACTATATGTGCACTGATTAATTAATGTGTATGTACTATGCATATCACAAACAAAATGTGAAAAAAAGTTGTGTGTAAATTCATGTGCTAGAGCACACCCCTCTGAATTATTAAATTAATAAAACTTTATTTAAATAATCTATAGACAACATTATTCTAAGTTATACAAACTAATACACTTTCACGCCATAGTAGTGGAGAAAGTGGTGCACCTTAAATAGTGCAGCATTAATCAAGAGGTACTCTGAAAACAGTCTGAACAGCACAAATATTTTAAGCATGTGACAAATGCAGAAATGAAGTACTGTTATGTTTTACTTCACACATTTAAACAAAAAAAAACTACATTAGGAGTTAATGCTCCTGGAAAAAAAGGCTTCCTTCACCCTAAAGTGAGCATTGACAGCTTGAGAAATCAGAAATAATCTTTTGCTTTATCATCTAGTTGAAAGTTATATTTCAGCATCAATGAGTGAAGGATGTAAATATTCCCTATTGAGAAATTGCTTTACACATTACTTTTTGATGCAATGTTGGGGAAGGTTCAGCCCCGAAGGATAATTATATCTGCAGTGGCTTTAGAGAATGGTTTCACTTTATCTACAAACAGCAGGCCAGAGTTGTTTCATTGAATTACCTTGTTGACATGTTCAATCATGCTACTAGAAGCTTTTTCTTTCAATATCAAGAATGAGGTAGTTCTTTACCCCTGAGGCTTTACTTAGTAATATCCCATTCTATTTCGCATAAGACTGTGACAAAGATATGGCTTTTCAAGCGCCTGTTGACTTCACTCGAACTGCAGTCTTTTTGTGCCTGATTCATTTGTTTGTAAAGCTTATCTTTGCCACTTTTGTTGTCCATCAATAAAAACAAAGATTAAAGCTAAGGATGCAGAGTTAGAAGTTGGTGTTTACTGGCACAGCACAAAAATAAATATTAAAATAGATGTATTTGTTTTTGGTAACCAAGTAAGTGTGCTATGCAAACAAATGCCAATTATGAGGCATGTCCAGGACATGACTAATACAAATCAGGTCAGTGAGCCAATAATACAGGATATACAGATGCAGTATATATAGAAATGTACATTCACAAACACCTACATCTATTAATAATTAGTTTTAGTAAGACACATTGTGCCAGCATTGTGTACTGGATTTCATTAACAATGTGGTACATAGAGCACATATTAAACAAAGAATGATGGTTAATTTACAGTGAGTGTATTAGGAAGCCAAGATTCCCTGACCTCCCATCAGTCACAGCAAGTCTGCCACATACAGATGAAGTAGATAACAACAGTACAAAAACCACGGTGAACCGAAGCACCAGAAAACAAGTCATAATTACATTGAAGGGTAGTAACATAAGTGGAGTGAAAGCTAATTAAGATAGCAAAGATATAGTGTTGTAAAATTCCATTATAGTACAAAGGGACTATTGGGCTCTTCAATTACATTATCCTCCAGTGAAGACAAAACAAAATAATCATGTCTTGTTCTCATAATTTGGCTTACTGCTGCGTCAATAAGATTAGGTTGTTTTTTTTTTTGTTTAGTTTTTTTTTTTACTTCAACACCACCCACTAAATAATCACTTTTCATTTGAATTACCACTTCATTATGTTGAAACACACTATAGATCAAATCATTTTGTCCTGGAATTGATTTTGCTTAACTGTAAAGCAGTCTCTATTCTTTCCATCAGAACAAAGTTTGTATTAACACTTCCTTTCACTAGTTTAGTCTTCAGATCTGCAGAATCTTGTCCTCTAATGAGGTATGTGGAACATTAAGCATAGCTTGTTGGGGAAATTATGAGAGCCGCAAAACTGGATGCAGCAGAGGTCCTAAATGACTTTGGTCTCCCAGGCGTTGACTGGCATCCTGTGAGGGCTAATGCAGGGCTGAGACCAGATTTCTGTCCACCATCAAGGACTGGTTGCAAAAGCAGTATGTCCAACAGGATACAAGGATTGAGACCACCCTTGGCCTTGTTCTAAGCAATGGGGATGGGGTCATTTCCAATGTACAAGTCAAGGAACCAGCAGAAGATAATGACTACAACTGTGTAATCATTTATTTATTTACTAAATGTTGTTAACTGGGTAGGCCCACTGAGACTTAAAGTCCCCTTTTCAGGGGTGACGTGGGGGGGGGGTACAGATGGTAACCAACTTAAATTAAACCAGATTAAGCTGTTGGTGGTATTTTTAGTGAATGGAGGAAATTTGGCCAGGACATCAGGGAAATTCCCCTTCTAATATATTACAAACAGAAATTCCTTGATCTGTGGGACACCTTTTCAGACATATGAAATTCTGGTTGAATATAGTATGATCTGCAAAATATGTTATTTTTAATAGTATGCTTTATGAAAAAACAAGAAAGGGATATTGTTTTAAGTTTTATTTTTCATTTACTCCTTTTTTGTGAGTATTTCAAACTGACACAGAAGACTCTGTATTTTATTTCTTTCTGTTATGAATCACCCTGTTCGTTGTAATGTTTGAATTTATGTTGTAATTGTGTTTTTGAGTCTGTTTCAATAAAAATCCCCCTACTCTTTTTGAGAAGTGCCATGGGATCCTTAACATCCACCTGAACAACCAGATGGGACCTCGGTTTAATGTCTCATCTGAAAGACATCACCTCAGGAGTGCAGCATCCCCCTCATTATGCACTACAGTGTCAGTATTGGGATTCTACCCCAAGTGCCTGGTGTGGGGCTAGAACCCATACCTTTCAATATTCCTGCCTCAGAGACAAGTGTACATCCTGCTGAGCCACTGACACTGACTCATCTCCTTGGTGATTGAAAATTAGCTAGATCTCAGCCTCCAGGATCCGAAACCTTATAAAGGCTTACTTTGCCATGATGAAGGACCTGGTGTCCACAGATCTGGAGTGGCTGTGTGAGGCTAACAATGCAGATCACTTGTGGTGAACACACAGTACAGAGCAGCACTGAGGGACTAAAAACCTTAAATTAAGACAGTAAAGTAATGGCTAGAAAACACAGCAGCAGGAACTGCAGACAACACCAAAGCCATCTTCCAATACCTAAATGGATGGAGGAAGGTGAAGGAGGGCATTGGGCCCCTAAAAAAGCAGTAGTGGGGAGGAATTTGTGAGAAAGCCAGGTACAATGGTTGAGATGCTCAATGAATACTTCTCTTTAGTTTTCACCGAAAGTCCCCTAATGGGCAAGGAGACTCACTGCAAGGGCTCATAACATAGGGGTAGCCTCAATCCAGGCAGCAGACATCATGCACACACTGGTAGCCAACTATATAACAAAGATCAATCCAGGTAAGTCCAAATGAGGGTATGGATACCCCATCTATCATAGAGGAGCTAAAGGAACAATTGGTGGTGCCAGTTGTGGTAATCTTTCACAAATCTGAACAGGTGTAGAGTCATAAGACTGGGAAATGGCTAATATGATCCCCATTTCAAGAATGGAGTAAGGTCAGACCCAAGTATTTACAGGCTTCTTGGCTGGACATGATCCTGGAGGCCATTACCAATGGCAGAATAATGGAGCACTTCATTCAGACGAAGGTTCTTAACCCCTCTAAAAATGACTTTATTTAATTTTATCTTTTGTCATTATTTATTTTTCTTCTCTGCCCTAGATGGCGTCTCATCCCCTTAACCCCAACCCCATTACCCAGTATCCCCCAACTTACCAACTCCAGTTTCTTTCACCGGCTTCCCATACATGGCTGGGTGGAGGAGAATGGAGCTGAACCCGCTGGACGAGTTCCAGTTGGATCCATGCCATGTTGGTAGTCTGGGGTCTACGAGGGGTTGGAGAATTATCCTGCCAGCCAGGTTGATTTTTTAAATTTTTCCCACATTTCCCTGTGTTGTGGAAGAGCCAGTGTGCAAGGACATCAGTGGCAGTGCTCTGCATGCTTCCATTTGCAGCACACCAGATCTCTGCCACGCCTCCACCCCATACTTGCAGTCCCAATGGTATGTCCCCCAGCTGCCACTAGGAACCAGGCTAATGCCAGGTGCCACATCCAGCCCACCCTAGAGCAGGAGAGCAGTCCATCAGATGCTCAAGCCACATCCCCACAGCTGACCGTCAGACAACCCATGCTTGGGCACAAATCCAGGTCATCAGTGTCTTGAGCGGTAGTGGTTCTGCTGCATCGATGGACCAGAAAATGGCTTTATGAGGGACAGATTCTGTCAAAGCGACCACATCACTTTTTTCAGAGTGGTCAAAGCTGACATTAGGTACCCGCAGTCCCGCAACCACAGGGGGCTCCATAATAAAAGAAGGTCTCACACTTCAGCTGCAACTTTACATAGAAAAATATGTTCTGATTTTCTTGCTCTGGCTGACATATCCAAACACAGTTCTCCTGTTGCTTTTCTTCCCAACTGTCTGCTAAGCCTGCAGTCTATCACCTCTGCACTCATTTGCCACTTAACCCATTACACTTAATAGCTCACTTTGAAGCCCGAATCATTCATTGCTTAACCTGATACCAAAGGGCTACCCTGGGTACAATGAGTTAACTTATTTGTCGTAAATTAAATGTATCCCCTTTCCCCACCCTTGCTCTCTCACTTTCAGGCATGGTTGCCTCCTACCCCCACCCAGTCTGCTCATGAGCTCTCAGATCATTATCATAAACAGAGAGAGAGAGAGAGAGAGAGAGAGAGAGAGAGAGTTACAGTGCAACCAGGGGACCCCTTTACATATGAAATCCCACAGTGTTGAGGGCAGGCTGCAGAACCCTGCAGACCCAACACAAACCTATTGTTACTTTGAAGGAAGAATTGCACAGATGTCATCCTGACCTCAGTCTGTCCTGTCTAAGTTTAGAAACATAGAATTTGATGGCAGATAAGTACCGCTCAGCCCACCCAGTCTGCCCATTTCCCTGCCTAATGGATAAGCTGCAGATCCTAGTTAACCAGCAGCCTAATTCCTCCTACTCCTAACCCCTAGAATTGCTGTATGTCTGTCACATGCATTATTGAATTCCCCCACTGTTTTTGACTCCACAACCTCCTCAGGAAGGCCATTCCATGCATCCACAACCCTGTCTGTGAAAAAATACTTCCTCATTTTACCTCTGAGCTGTCCCCCTTCTGTCTTCAAATTGTGCCCCCTTGTTCTTGCACACCCCTTTTTCTGAAAGATGCTACACTCTTGGACTTTGTTGATTCCCTTTAGGTACTTGAAAATTTCTACCATGTCCTCCCATCCTCGAGGGTATACATATTAAGCTCCTTAGTTCTCTCTTTGTATGTCTTCTGATGCAGACCCTGCCCCATTTTAGTTGCCCTCCTCTGGACTGCCTCCATCCTGTCTATGTCCTTGTGGAGATGGGTCTCCAGAACTGCACGCAGTACTCCAGATGGGGTCTCATCAGCTGTCTGTACAGAGGGATAACAACTTCCTGTTTTCTACTGGTGATGCCTCTCCCTATACATCCCAGTATCCCCTCAGCCTTCTTTACTGCCCTCTCACATTGCTTGCTCACCTTTAGACCATCTGATATGACAACCCCCAGGTCCCTTTCCATTTTTGTTGTTGTTAGTATCTCAAGGGGGTGTATTCTTCCCCAGGATTTTGTTTCCCAGGTGCATTACTTTGCACTTCTTAGTGTTGAATCTAAGCTGCCATACATGTGACCATTCCTCCAACCTTGCCAAGTCCCTTTTCATCCTTTCCACCCTACCTTGTGTAGCAACCCTGTTGCAGATCTTTTGTGTCGCCTGCAAAGAGACATACTTTTCCTTCTAGTCCCTCTGCAGTGTCACTTATAAAGACATTAAAGAGGACCAGTCCTAGTACTGAACCCTGCAGTACCCTACTAGTAATCCCCTTTCTTCAGAGTGGACTCCATTTACTATTACCCTCTGTGTCCTGTTCTCCAGCCAATTTTTCACTCAGGCTACCATCTTGGGACCCACTCCCAGGCTGGCTAACTTTTATATTAATCTTTTGTGTGGGACTGTGTCAAATGCCTTGCTAAAGTCTAGGTAGGCCATGTCCACAGCCCCTCCCTGATCTACTACTTTGGTCACCCAGTCAAAGAAATCTATTAGATTCATCTGACATGATCTTCCTGCTGTGAATCTATGCTGCCTTGGGTCTTGTGCCCCTCTGGCCTCTAGGTATTCAACAATTCTTTCCTTCAGAAGTGATTCCATCATTTTCCTTATCACTGAGGTCAAACTAACAGGTCTGCAGTTTCCTACCTCTGCCCAACTCACACTTTTGTGAAGTGGAATAACATCTGCCCTCCTCCAGTCCTCAGGTACCACCCCATCTTCCCATGATTTGTTAAAGAGAGTAGTCAGTGGTGTCACTAGTTTGACCCTTAGTTCTTTTAGAATTCTGGGATGAATCCCATCAGGCCCTATTGCTTTGTCCACCTTCAGTTTTAAGAGTTCTTTCAGAACACTTTCTTCTGTTAATGAGCTGGTATCAACCCCCCTATCCAGAGTGTTACTGTTTGGTTTAGGTACTTCCCCTTCTTCACTTGTGAATACTGAGCAAAAATTTTTGTTTAGTATCTCTGCCTTTTCACAGTCACCCTCTACCCATCCCCTTCCCCTTTATTAAGCCTCACTATCCCTCCTTTGGTCTTCCTTCATTCCCTAATGTACCTATGAAAGGTTTTATCCCCCTTCTTAACTGAGTTGGCTATCTTTTCCTCGTTTTGGGCCTTTGCTGTTCTGACTGCTTTCCCTGCTTCCTTCTGCTTTAACTGATACAGTTCTCTGTCCTGCTCCTTCTATGATTCCTTGTATTTTCCGAATACTATCTTTTTCTCCCTAACCTTCCCTGTCGCCTCCTTTGAGAACCACAGTGGTTTTTTATATCATTTTGTTTTGTTTATTTGCTTCACACAAAGATTTGTTGCCTTAGTGATGGAAATTTTGATTATTTCCCATTGTTCTTCCACCCATCCTTCCTGCCCATTTGCAAGTGTATTCCTTAGGCACTCAGCAATTTTGGTAAAGTCAGCCCTCCTAAACTCCAGGACCTTTGCCTTTGTATGGCTTAACTCTACTACTGTTTATTGTGGCTTGAAGAAAGTGCTAACTGGTGTGGTGCTTGGAATCATGAAACCTGGTAAAGTATGACACAAAATTAATTTATGGGTTAAACATAGCAGTCAGTGAACAGGTGTTAGCAGGGGACAGCTATTATCATCTTATATAGCTTTCCTTTAAGCCCAAAGAAACAATCACAGATATACTGTACTAAAGAGGAAATGAAAATTCCATCGCAGGCAGCATCAGTTTGCACAGGGATTGTGATACATATTATTCAATAACAGCATGCAGTCTATCACTTGTTTTCTATATGGACTTGTTTGTGTGATTTCTATACTGTAAAAATATTTATAAAAAGTGCTGTGTGGGAACTGCAGTTGTAAAGTTTCATGATCTTTTGTAGGAGGACTGAGGTGCAACTAGATGATCAGTAGATTGCTTGGGTGCATTAAAAGGAGTGGCCAGCAGAGCAGGGAAAGTAATCCTGTCTGTTTACAAATCTCTGGTCAGGTCTCACTGCAGTATTTCAAGCAGTTTTAATCTAATCAATTCAGTTCAATTTTAGTCAGGTTAAAAACTATTAAGCCAAGTTTGCTCACAATGGTGTCCTGTCAAGACAAAACTTCTGATGACAATCAAACATGCAACAGAAATAAAAAGTGTTAAATAAAATGTACAACTTACAAGGCATTGTATGTTTACATAGGTATAACAACGTTTCAAGTGCAATATGAGGCACAGTGCAGGGAGTATAGGGACAGAGGGTCACAGTTGTAGCTACCTAGGTTATGCCCCTGGAATGATGGCAGCAAGGTTTAGACTCAGAAGAGTCTGAAAAGAATCATTCCTTGACTTTTCTACTGGAGTGTAAGGGCTGTTTATAAGGCATAGGGGTTCTGACAGGGAGTTCCATGCAGTCAGGCATCTGTGACTGAACACAACGGATCTGTGAGGCATATTTACATATGCAACCATCAGCTTGAGTGATCCAGTGGAGTGCATGGATCTAGGACAGGATTTGAGGGTAAGTCTGAAGTGCAAATAAGAGGAGAAAATGCCTTTGTCACAATTCAGGGAGAACAAGATGAAGGGAAATTCCTTCCTATAACCAAGGGACAGCCAGTTTTATGCACTGTAGAGCTTACAATGGACAGCGGACAATACAAAACAGACATTTAGGCAGTTGAGTGGGTGCAACACAAGACCACCAAAATAATCAGTGGTATGGGTGACAAAAGTTATGAGGTGAGGCTAGAAGCCCTTAGTATGTTCACCCTGGAGAGAAGGAGGCTAATAGTGGATGTGATCTCTGTTTTTCATGTACTCAAGAGTATTAACAATGTCAAGTGATTAGAGGTGTTTGATCTGGTGTCCTGCAGCAGGACCTGGGAACATGCCCTGAAGATCAACGGTGGTAAATTCAGGGGTATCTCCCACACTGGATCCATGTGCAGCAGAGGCAAAGGGGGGCCCTGTGGCCCCCACCAGAGGGGGAAATCTATGAGAGAACACAGGGAGAACTCCGAATAAGTCCTAGAGTCTCTGCATAGTGAACATTTACTATTTGTGGCTAAAACTAATATAGTCTCTGTATGATGGACCTTTACTATAATAAAGTCTGTAACTGAGGCAAGTGACATTGGCATTTCAGAAGAGCGATACGGTTAGCTTGTTTTTGCAGAAAGACCATTCAGCTATGAAGACACCTGCAGCTGTGACCCTGATAGTTTTTAATAAAAACAGCTCAGTTTGATATACAAAGCCTGTCCAAATATTAGCTTAGGGGGAGCTCCAGAGAATGTAAAAGAATTAGTAGGTGGGGGGCATGGCCTGGCTCTGATCAAGATGGATGTCTGAATCTTTCTCTCTGTGACTAAACTGTGTATAGACCTTCATCAACTACTATCTAGGACAAAAATGAGAACAACGTCGAGGAAATTCTAACAATCAAACCCTGAGCAGCATTCCTGTAAGTTATTTGCTGCTTCACAACTCCGATGCTAAGCTATTATTGATTCTTTAACATTTCCTCAGCCTTGCGAATATTAGGCCTGCAATCATGGCTGAAGCTGCACACCAGCTTTCCTCTCTACAAAAAGTGGAAGCTATGTTTAAGAAACTAATCTATGACATGAACAAATTGAAACTTGCAACTCCACAAAATACTGTCACTTTACACACTACTGACTCTTGTTTGTCATCGACAGAAAATAAAACTAAACAAAATAAAGCTTCAGTGCATGAACTTCAGGCAACTATTAGAGAACAAGATCATACTATAAAGCAATTTCAATACAAACTTGAGGACATAGAAAATCGCAGTTGCAGAAATAACTTGTGTTTCTTTGGATTCCCTGAGGATGTAGAGCTCAAAAATACTATCACGTTCCTCCTTCATGTATTGCCCATGATGTTACAACTGCCGTCGGATCATGGCATTACTACAGAATGGTTGCACCGCTCTCTTGGCCCTAAACCACCACCAGACCAAAGACCTAGACCAATCTTAGCCAAATTCTTAAATTATGCACATACAGAACTTAAATTACAAAAAGCCAGAGAGATCGGCACATTACTTGGCAAGAACATCACATATTTATATATATAGACTTTTTCAAAGATGTCTCTGCAAAACGCCAAGCTTTGCTCCAGCGAGATGCTTACTTCACTAAATGGGAATCAAATTTGCTTTAAGGTACCCTGCAGTCATGAGACTTTACCTTATTGCTATCCTTTTTAAACACCATGCAGAAGAACCCTCCTCAAGATTGTGGACTTAATCCTCCTTGGATCAAAACTGTGAATGCAACTACTTCAAGCGGCAACTCAGGTAATCCTCCTACCTCCAAGATTGATCCTGAACCCAACTCAACTTCTAAGACCAGCCCTGATGGCCCAATGCAAAGGCAGTCTGCTCGTATTCAAGAGAAGGTCTCCTCTGGTGCGACTGTCAACAGAAATACTTGTTGCACTCCAGAAGTACACACAACCAAATGATAACTGCTGCTTGCACATCTGATCTAATTTCAACCAATCCTCTGCACAATAAATATGCACCACTGCATGATGCCATTAAGTCATCACAAGAGGACCTCTCCCAGGATGATCCTTCAACAATGAACACCCAGGAAAACATGGTTGGACTGGGCTGCATTTTGGCTGACTCCTTCTGGGCTGAGATTGTAGCCAGCTCACCTGTAAAAGGTATGGAACCACCAAAAAATAAATGCAAAAGCAAAATTAAAAACAGAACTACTGCGGTGTCATCAGAAGCTCACAGGAAAAAAATCTTCTTGATCTTTGCTAACTAAATCTCATTCTAGCACTTGACTGGGTTATCTTTACTACTTAATCCTTTGATAGACATTGCAGTGGGTATATGGACACATATTTTTCCTTTTTTACCCATTGGTACAATCTTTGAGCCATAACAGTTACTTCCCGCATGTACTGAACTGCCAAAGCTATACATCGCTTATAGAAATGTAACCTACTTTAGTAGTCTATTCTATGAGAAGCTATTAAGTGCTAATGCTCTCTTTAGGTTACAGATCTAGGCTAACTCTCTTTTAAAAAGGGTATACCAGAAAATATAGATCCATTCTGCTTGGCAATTCCCAATAAGATTTCTTCTATTTTTTTTTCAGTTATAATCAGCAGTATACATACAAAAATATCTAATAGTGGCTGATGCAGCTGCCTCTATATATGGGACTAACTTATCTCTCCTCAGATGCCCCACAAATTTATTCCTTTATAAGAAGGTTTTGCTCCCAATTTATTTCTTCACTCTTTTTTGTTTTATTACTGGATATTTTCAATCTTTTTTATACCATTCTGATGATCTCTCTTGGCCTTCACAACAATTAGATTGCATCTATATCCTCTCTATACATAGGCTATTTTCAAATACTTTGGTGCATCCTATTGTGTACAGTCTAGTCAATCGTGAATCTGCTCCCCCATGTAACAGGGATATTACTTGGAGCCTATATATTATATCGACATATAAATAACGTTGTCACAACTGAGGTCTTTGAGGTCTATAACAATTGACCCCATAACCCCAGTTTCTCTGTAAGGCAATGTCCAAGCAAAATACTACCTACACTGTGTCTTCTTTCCAATTTTTTCTGGAATGCACTTATAAGTTCAAAGCCTGACTTCATTAATTTGCCATTATGTATAACCTATCAAGGAGATGCATATTTAAAGATCTGGTCTGTATTATTAATAATTGGGGCTGCTGCTAAGGTTGCTATTTAGACCTGCCTAAATTTTGTATTGATCTGGTAGACCTTTAATAAATAATACTATTGCCAGCATATTATTTCAAGACATCCCTAATAAATATAATATATAAGTGAATATTTAGGTTAACTTACACTATGATCAGTCTTTTTTTTTTTCCTTTTTGCTCTCCATCTAGTTAATATCCTAACTGCCCTCCACTTTTAGGATTATATATAACCCATTTTTGCAATACATAGGAATATGTCTGAAAACCAATCACATCATAGCACTACTAACTAAATACCCAGTCAGCTATTAATACTGAAATGTTACTACTAGAAACCTTTGATTATTACTTTGACCTTTTATACACATGATGTTGGTGTGATATAAGGTATTACTCAGAAAATCTATTAAGATCCTAACTGTTTTGAACTTTAATTTGCATCTATCTGTTATATCAATATAAAACTATTACGTATTGTGAGATATAAGGAGGGCAGACTTTTAATCCACACATCTTTATTGCTTACTTTGTTATTCACACCCTCATGTGTTGAGAGAGGGTCTTGGTACACTTAACCAACCCATACCTCCCCACACATTTTAGATGACTAAGTTTTGGTATTTCATAATACCCAGTTGGTTAAACTTGTTAATGTTACTTTTTAAAGGTTCTAACTCAGAAAGATACACATTCTGGTACTTCAGAATACTCATATTCACTATTATTTTCTGGTCCTGTCTACCTTCAATATGTTACTTTAACCTTTTTTTATAGGTTAATGACCATAGAAACATAGAATGTGATGGCAGATAAGGACCACTTGGCCCACCTAGTCTGCCCATTTTTCTACCTAACAGATAAGCTGCAGATCTTAGTTAACCAACAGCTTACTTCCTCCTACCCCCCACTAGGATTGCCTTATGTCTGTCCTATGCATTCTTTAATTCCCCCCCACTGTTCTTGACTCCACAACCTCCATAGGGAGGCTGTTCCATGCATCCACAACCCTCTCTGTGAAAAAATACTTCCTCACATTACCTCTGAGCTGTCCCCCCTCTATCTTCAAATTGTGCCCCCTTGTTCTTGCACATCTCTTTTTCTGAAAGATGCTACCCTCTTGGACTTTGTTGATTCCCCTGAGGTACTTGAAATTTTCTATCATGTCCCCCCTCTCCCTTCTTTCCTCAAGGGTATATATATTAAGCTCCTTTAGTCTTTCTTCGTATGTCTTCTGGTGCAGACAGTGCACCATTTTGGTTGCCCTCCTCTAGACAGCCTCCACTCTGTTTATGTCTTTGCAGAGATGGGGTCTCCAGAACTGCACACAGTACTCCAGATGGAGTCTCACCAACTGTCTGTACAGAGGGATAACAACTTCCTGTTTTCTACTATTGATGCCTCTCCCTATGCATCCCAGTATCCCCCCCAGCCTTCCTTACTGCCTTCTCGCATTGCTTGCCCACTTTTAGGTCATCTGATATAATTACCCCCAGGTCCCTTTCCATTTTTACTGTTGTCAGTATCTCACCCCCCATTGTGTACTCTTCCCCTGGGTTTTTGTTTCCCAGGTGCATTACCTTGCACTTCTTTGCATTGAATCTGAGCTGCCATATATCTGACCATTCCTCCAACCTTGTCAAGTCCCTTCTCATCCTTTCCACTCCATCTTGTGTATCAACCCTGTTGCAGATCTTTGTGTCATCTGCAAAGAGGCATACTTTTCCTTCCAGTTCCTCTGCAATGTCACTTATAAAGACATTAAAAAGGACCGGTCCTAGTACTGAACGCTGCGGTTCCCCACTAGTAACCCTCCTTTCTTCACTGTGGACCCATTTACTACTACCCTTTGCATCCCGTTGTCTACCAATTTTTATCAGGCTACCACCTTGGGACCCACTCCAAGGCTGGCTAACTTGTGTATTAATCTTTGGTGTGGGACTGTATCAAATGCCTTGCTAAAATCTAGGTAGGCCATGTCCACAGCCCCTCCCTGGTCTACTACTTTGGTCACCCAGTCAAAGAAATCTATTAGATTCATCTGACACGACCTTCCCATCATGAATCCATGTTGTCTTGGGTCCTGTGCCCCACTGGCCTCTAGGTACTCAACAATTCTTTCCTTCAGAAGTGATTCCATCATTTTCCCTACCACTGAGGTCAAACTAACTGGTCTGTAGTTTTCTGCCTCTGTCCTGTTCCCACTTTTGTGAAGAGGAATCACATCCGCCCTCCTCCAGTCCTCAGGTACCACCCCATCCTCTCATGATTTGTTAAAGAGAGTAGTCAGCGGTGTCACTAGTTCTACACTTAGTTCCTTTAGAATTCTTGGGTGAATCCCATCAGACCCCATTGCTTTGTCCACCTTCAATTTTATTAGTTCTTTTAGAACCTTTTCTTCTGTAAATGGACTGGTATAGACCCCCATCTTCAGAGTGTATCTCTTGTTTGGTTTAGGTACCTCCCCCTCCTCTTCCTTTGTGAATACTGAGCAGAAATATATGTTCAGTATCCCTGCTTTTTCACTGTCACCCTCTACCCACAAATTCCTCCCCTTTATTAAGCCTCAGTATCCCTCCTTTGGTCTTTCTTCGCTCCCTAATGTACCTATAAAAGGTCTTATCCCCCTTCTTAACACAGCTGGCTATCCTTTCCTCGGTTTGGGCCTTTGCTATTCTGACTGCCTTCCCAGACTCTTTCTGTTTTAACTGATAAAGTTCTCTGTCCTGCCCCTTCTGTGTTTCCTTATATTTTCTGAATGCTATCCTTTTCTCCTTAACCTTCCCTGCCACCTCTTTTGAGAACCATAACGTTTTTTTCCTTCTTTGTGTTTTGTTGATCTGCTTTATGCAAAGGCTTGTTTCCTCTGTGATGGCTGTTTTGATTACTCCCCATTGTTCCTCCACCCCTCTTTCTTGCCTGTTTGCTAGTGCTTTTCTGAGGCACTATCTCATTTTCCCAAAGTCAGCCCTCCTAAAATCCAATACTCTTGCTTTTGTGTGGCTTGATTGTATGGCTGTGTTTATCGTGAACCACACTGTTTGGTGGTCACTTGTTCCCAGATGGCTACCCACTTCTAAATCTGAGATTCTTTCTCCATCCCCATTTGAGAGTACCAGGTCTAAGACTGCTCCCTCCCGAGTGGGTTCCAATACTAGCTGTCTGAGGCATGCCCCTAAAGGGCATCAAGAATGACCATGCTCTTGGATGTGCCTGCAGCAAAGGTGCTCCAGTTAACATCTGGCATATTCAGGTCCCCCATCAACAATATCTCCCCTTTTTCTGCCATTCTAAGGAAGCCTTCTATCATTTCCTTGTCCATTCCCTCCCCCTGAGATGAGGGTCTGTATGCAACCCCCATGCAGATTGTGGTGCAATTTCCTATCTCCAGGGTGACCCAGCTTGCCTCATCTGCTCCCTTTTTATTCTTTAGTTCTGTTGCTTTGATCCCTTCCTTTACATAGAGAGCTACTCCTCCTCCTCTTTTACCCTCCCTGTCCCTCCTGTAGATTGTGTATCCTGGTATGTTGACATCCCAGTCATGGTTCTCTGTGTACCGTGTTTCTGTGACTGCCACAATATCCAGGCAACCCTCTTCCATCAAGGCCACTAGTTCAGGAGCTTGTTACACAGACTATGGCATTGGTACTCATCACCCTCCACTTTTTGATGGCCTTACCCCTTTTAGCCCCATTCCTGTCCTTACTGCCTTTGCCTTTTTTTACATTTACCTCTGTCCTTCTCCCTAATGACTTCTCTACCTTGGTGTTTACCTCACTAATTACCGTGTTTTGTGGGGGGAGGCTGGGATTTCCCTGCTCCTTTTCAGTGCCTCCCCCCTTGGCTAGTTTAAATGATTGCCAATGAAGCATTTAAACCTCTCACCTAGGATCCTGGTTCCCCCCTGGACAGATGCAGACCATAGCAACAGTATAGGTCTGCATCCCTCCAGGTGACTCCCCAGTCGCAAATGAAGCCAAAACCCTGAGCTCCACACCAATTTTTCAACCAGCATTGTGTCTGTGATTGTGCTCTGCTTTGTACTATTCAATCTGTTTTTTTCTCTGCTCTGTGCATTGGTCCCCAATAATTCCATAAACCTAAACATTAATAGACTTTATATTAATCACTATGGCTGACTTACTATTTTATACATGGAATGTGAAGGGACTCAGTGCACCTAGCAAACATAAACGAGTATTAAATCATCTTAAAATACATAAAGCACAAATAGCATTTTTTCAAGAAACCAAGCTATTGGCAGAGGACAATGACAGACTAAAACGTGACTGGGTCAGTCATGTATACGCCTCATAATGTTACTCTATAAAAACATGGGGTTGCAATATTAATTCACAAGAATCTAAAATGTCCCTTTTAAATAGCATTAGTGACACAGAAGGCAGATGGGTGATTGCTTCTTTTGACACTTCTTATGGACCTCTGACCTTAGTTAATGTCTATGCTCCAAATTCTGATACCCTGAATTCTTTCATAACTTTGCCCAACAAATAACTTTGAATAATTTAAACAACTCTACTATCCTAATGGGTAGAGACCTAAACCTTACATTAGATACATGTTTAGATAGAAGTAATTCATCTTCTAAAGCACATTCCAGGGGTGGGATAGTCAGACTATGCCAGGCTGCAGCGCAAGCCTAGGCACAGCACAGCTGGGATGTGCCAGGGTGCTGACAGGGTGATATTCAACAGTGCTGTGTCATGGCTCAGCACCATTGAATATCGCCTCTGGCCACCTGCATTGTGCATGGTGCAGTGGCACTGCACCAGCGCAAGTGGCCAGAGAGGGGCAGGGGGATGCACTAGCGCAAGTGCCGTTGTGCAAGTTGCATCAACCGTGATATTCAAAATGCACATGCAAATGGGGCCATAATGCATGCAAGGTGCAAATGGGGCCATTTGCATGCAGATGCGCTGATCCCAGGTGACTTGCACCTGGCGCCCTGCCAGGCTGCAGCCTTCGGGGACTGACACCCCCTGCACAAGCGGCAAATTGCCCCACTGCCCGATCGAGGGCATATGTAGTAAAACAATACAGTCCTATATCCCTGGTGGTCCAGTGGACCACTTCCAGCCCGATCATGGGCATAAGTATTAAAATAACATGTCCTATATCCCTGGTGGTCCAGTGGACTGCTTCCAGCCTGATCGCGGGCATAAGTATTAGAATACAATGTCCTCTATCCCTGGTGGTCCAGTGGTCTGCATCCAGCCTGATCGTGGGCATAAGTATTAGAATAAAATTTCCTATATCCCTGGTGATCCAGTGGTCCTCATCCAGCCCGATCGTGGGCGTACGTTTTGAAATATTAAATACAATTCCATCCCTGGTGGTCCAGTGGTACCCCTCTCCCCACCCACCCACTGAGCCCCACTGCCCCATTCCCCCCGTCAGTGGTGAGTGGCAGCTCCCCACCCTCAAGCGCCCCACCACCCGCCAACTGACTGCGTATAGCACAGCAGTACGCCCATTGGTCCCACAGCGTGGACCAATGGGTGTGAAGACATACATATTATTACTGTCCAGATATGTGAATGGATCCATTCACATATCTGGACTGTGTAGTATGGTGAATTGCATGCCCATTGGCCCATGCTGTGACCAATGGGCATACAACCCTACCGTATGCAGTCAGTCAGCGGGCAGCGGGCAGCTTGCTGTGGGGAGCTGCCACCTGCCGCTGACGGGGAGCAGGGTGGTGGGGGCCCAGTGGGCGGGTTGGGAGGGGGGTACCGCTGACCACCAGGGATGGAATGGTATTTAATATTTTAAAATGTACACCTGCGATCGGTCTGGATGTGGTCCACTGGACCACCAGGGATGTAGGACATTTTATGTTATTACTTATGCCTGCGATCGGGCTGGAAGTGGTCCACTGGACCACCAGGGATATAGGACATTTTATGTTAATACTTATGCCTGCAATCGGGCTGGAAGTGGTCCACTGGACCACCAGGGATGTAGGAGTGTTATCTTAATACTAATGCCCATGGCCGGGCATGGGGGAGTGCTACCAAGATGGGTGGTGCCGCCAGAGCTCGGGTGGCCACCCACAGCTGGCAGCTGCCGTGTTGCACCCTGCAATACTGCAGCTCACCTGTGGGTGGTCAACTGTTGCTCCTTTTTTTTCTTGTTCAACTGTGTGCAGCGCAAGTAGGGGTTGCTCCTGCATGGGCAGCAGCACATCCTGGGCTGAATATCGGGATGTGCGGTGCACGCATGGGCACGGCCCCCCCCTACTTGCGCCGCATACATTACTGATGCGCTCCGGCACATTGGGATTTGTGCCAGGCACTTTCCCCTTTTGAATATCATGCCGGGGTGCATCAGTGGGTTGCGCATGGTGCAACTGTGTTGCGCCATGTGCAACCCTTCTGAATATCCCACCCCAAGAGTATAGATGCTCTTTCATTGTTAATGAAATATTTGGGGCTATCAGATATCTGGAGACTCTTTCATCCCAGAGACCGTGAATTTACATTTTACTCAGCACTCCACAAATCTTACAGTAGGATTGACTATTGGCTTACATCACCCACCATTACTGAAAATATCATTGATTCTACTATTTTGCCTTTACTCATATCAGACCATTCACCTGTTAAATTACACCTTATTTGGAGCTCCTCCTCACTCAAATCCCCCTCATGGCATCCAGACCCACTATTACTTAAAGACCCAGAATTCTTACTCTGGATCAAAACCCAAATACAGGATTTTTTTATCTCATAACAATCCCTCAGACACCTCCATGGGTATAACTTGGGAAGCATGCAAGGCCACAATTCGTGGAAAAATTATAAGCAAGGCAGCCCACCAAAACCAATTAGGAGAACAACAACTCTTTACTATGGAAAAACAACTTAAAATTAAAGAAACTCAATATTTTGTTACTTCACACCCCAATCCCAGTTTCCCTCTCCATTTAGAGATATTGCAACTACGTACACAAATTAATGAGCTTATTTCCCGTAAAATAGAAATAGCCTTATTTAAGCTTAAACATAAATACTGGGAGCAGGGTGATAAAGGTGGTAAAATATTGGCCTACCATTTAAAATCCCAACAAATGTAATGACACATTGCTGGCCTAAAAAATAATGTTGGTCAAATATACACTGATAACCCTTCAGTAAACAACATTATGATGGCATACTATAAAAAGCTATATGCACCCCCCCCCCCCCAGAATCCACTTTAATTAGCAAACGTCTTGGAAAAATAACACTTCCCCACCTCTCTGAACAAGATACAGAATTACTAGATAAAATCTTCACAGTACAAGAAATTCACAATGCATTATCATCTCTTAAATCTGGTAAAACTCTTGGGGGAGATGATTACCCTGTAGACTTTTATAAACCTCTTGCTGATCTACTCTGCCCTTTACTCTGTAAAGTAGTTCAAGAATCCACCCATCTCAGTAAGTTCCCCCAAACTATGACTGAAGCAAATATTACAGTGCTCCCAAAAAAGAGATAAAGCTCTTTCTCTACCAGCTAATTACCATCCAATATCACTACTTAATACTGATGGTAAAATATTTGCCAAATATTTAACACTGCATCTGAAACCCCTTATTCCAAAATTAGTTCATCGTTCTCAGACAGGTTTTGCTAAAAATAGGACCGGTTCAGACCACTTATGCTCCTTATTTAATCTCATGTACAAAGCCAAAACCTTTAAATCTCCTGCAGCAGCAATAGCCATTGATTTTGAAAAAGATTTTGATTCTTTAAATTGAAACTTTCTATATCAGGTTTTACTGCATTTGGGTATTAGTGATCAATTCTGTTCCTGGATTAAATTATTATACACCCTTCCTCTGCAAAGGTCCTTACCAATTCTATGCTATCCCCATCATTCCATCTTGCCAAAGATACAAGACAGGGCTGTCCTTTATCACCATTCTTATTTCTTCTAGCTATTGAACCCTTGACAGCTACACTTCAACAAACCAGTAATATAAGCGGTATCTCTATTGGTGGCTCTTGATATACATCATTGCCTTACACTGATGATGTTTTAATTCTACTGGAAAACTTAGAGTCTACCTCCCAACTCCTTACTAATTCACTCAGCAAATTTACTGAACTCTCTGGATTGGCAGTTAATTACAATAAATCTCAAGTGTTACCCTTGAACACCTTCTGTAAACCTATAGCAGGGGTTCTCAAATGGTGAGGCCAGCCTCCTTGGGGAGGCCCCAACCAGTTCTAGGGGAGGCTCAAGCAAGTCTGAAAAAGTACTGTATTTAAATTTTGAGTTTTATGTATTTTGTGTAAAGAGATGAAGCAAACTGAAAGAGGATAATGGTAGGTGAATTTTATGTATTTATTTACTAATAGGTGACAAGGGAAGGTGAATGAGCCAAGGCTCATTTCAGGTGTACCAGGGGAAGGGTAGGGAGTGAATACATTTCAAAAGGTAACTGCAAAACAATCAAGAAATGCACAATGAACAATAGTGCAAACAAATATGAACAATAAACTACTAATGAGTGGTGGTAATTGATCAATTTGTAGACTGATGGCAGAACACCCCAAATACAAGGGTTGAGCATAGAAGTGCAAAGAGCAGTAGCAGGAAGGAGCACAGTAATCTCACAGAAGTTGCTTAGGAGCAGGGAAGGAGAGGGAGAGAGAGGCAAAATATGTAGGAAGGTTATTTCAAATGTAGGGGAAACAGAGAAAGTAGTCTGACCCATGAAGGTACCGCAACAAGGTAACAATGGTTCAAGAATGAAAACAGCAGAGCAAGTAGGCTAGCCTGTGAATGGAGGGTTACATTAAGCTGAATAATAATATTTGTTTATTTTATTTATTTTGTATTCAGATATCACCTTTGAGCACAGGAGCTCATTTTCAAATGTTCCACATCAGTTTAAGACAAAGAACTGAATATGAGCCAAGTACTCAAAGGGGTTTCAATTTATTCATGGTGTACTGCGCAAAGTACATTATGCTATTTTTCTCTGGGGATGCCCAAGATTTTCAGTTTTTGGGGGAGGCTCAAAATCTTTTCCATGGATTTGGGGAGGCTCACTGTGACAAAGTCTAAGAACTATTGACCTAGAGTGAATGATCCGCTAAGATTTCGTTTGGCCCCCCAAGGTAGTATATATTTAGGCATTAAAATTCTACCGAACTTCAACAAGATTTGGGAAGCAAATCTTAACCCTCTATTATCCAACATTAAAACAACTTTAGATAGATGGAAACTTCTAAATGTATCCTTCTTTGGTAAGATAGCTGCCGTTAAAATGTTTATAACATCCAAAGTACTTTACCTCTTTGCTAATACTCTGCTAATCTTAACCTCCACTTTTCTCGCTAAAATAGATAAATTAGTAACCAATTTTATCTTTGAAGGAAGCATGCCAAGGTTCAGTTGCAATAAACTCCGCTCTCATTGGTCTAGAGGTGGTTTTGGTTTGCCTTGGTTTTTAGCTTATTTATGGGCCTTTAGAGCCGCTTAAACTATTAGCTGGTTTGCCAAACCAACACCCCAAACCCCCCTATGGGTGGATATGAAATCTTCGCTGACCCCAGGTAATATCCCTACTTCTTTTATTTATAATAACCTAGCCTCCAAATTAAGGAAACATCCCACTATTGTCTCATCAGTCTATTATTGGTTCAAATTACATAAATAGCTGAAGTTTAATCCCGCTCCCCCCATACCCCCATTTGGGGAAATCATAATATTATCCTTGATAACCACCAATTGTTTTGCCTCTCTTGAAAAAATAGAGGTATATATTTTCTGGAAGATAGTTTAGTTAATAATTCTCTAACTCTGAACTCATTCTCTGAACTACAAGATAAATGGGGTATACACAAACATGAGCTTTGGAAGTTTCTACAACTGCGCTGTGCATGTTCAACTCTATTACAAAAGCTATCTAAGCAACCCTATATGGATACTTACATTACTTTGTGGACTGGCATTTCATCTGGTTTAATTAGTACAATATATAAAGATATTAGAGACAATCTACCGGACCAATCTTATGTTGCAAAAACTAAATGGAGTGCAGCCCTACAATATGCTATAACCAATTCTCAGTGGAGCAAATGTTGGATTTTTTGTCATAATACCTTTAAAGATGTACCCAGTATGCTTATTCAATTCAAAATTCTCCACCTTTGGTACAGAACTCCAGCAATGCTATACTGTTTTGGGCTAATACCCAATTATCACTGTTGGCACTGTAATGCCCCAGGTGGTGATTTATTACACATGTTATGGCTATGTAAACCGATTTATAAATTATGGCAGTCCGTTCCTCTTGCATCAAAAATTGTAGGCCACAATATTTCTTTTGATCCTAAATATTTCTTACTGGGAATTGTGAATCCTAATGACAACACAACTTCCAAACTCCAACATAGATGGTGAAACATATATTTTTATGCAAGTGAAACGCCTTATTTTAATGCACTGGAAATCTCCTATAATACCTAGCATTGCGGACATCCTTAAAAATTTAACCCAAACTGCCTCTTTAGAACGTATTTCTTACCTCACTGCAGATCGACTGCACAAGTACAAACAAAAGTGTTAGCAGGACTACTTAAACTATTTGGAATCTGGATGATGTAGTGGATGTGATAACCACTTATCCCAGTAGCTTCATCATCCACTACTATTTTTTTTGATATTTTTTAAAGATGGTGTCTCTCTGTTCTAATGTTTTAAAATTGTAATCATAAGTTTCAACCCCTTCTCTCTTTCTCCAGTATTACACAGCATAGGGTTCTAATTGCTGTTCTGCATATAATCATTGTATGGGACACTTTCCATCTTTTTATCCTTTTGAAGCAATAAGTATGATTTTTTTATTCATATCTTACATGTACCCCCTGTTTCACTATTATTAAACACAGAATGCATTCTCTATTGTATACCTGATGTCATTTTACAATTTACTATGCTGTAACAAATCTGCTGAACTACAGGCACTCTTAGCAGTGCGGCGGGTGGATATTGCAGCTGTCACAGAAATATGGGCAACAGAGTGCCAGGACTGGGATCTGGAAATCCCAGGAATCAAAGTATACAGGAAGGACAGTAAGGAAGGGAGGGGCGGTGGGGTGGCAGTCTATGTGAGGGATGGGATCAAATGCACAAGGGACGAGGGGGAAGAAAGTAGGACAGAGGCAATCTGGCTGCAGTTCCTAGACTCAAGAGGTAGGAAACTGAGGTTTGGGGTGGTATACAGGCCATCGTCCCAGTCTGAGGAGCTTGACAGTGAATTAGCAGGACAAATCAGAAAGGTATGTAGAAAAGGGAAGGTGGTCATCGTGGGGGATTTCAACTTGCCAGGAGATGACTGGAGCATTCCAGTCACCTCCAGTGCTAGGGAGCAAGTGCTCCTGGATGCAATCAAGGAGGGTCTTCTGACACAGTTGGTTAGTGTACCTACATGGCTAAAGAACGCTTTAGATCTGGTGTTGTCGAATGGGGAGGCAGTAAGGGAAATAAAGGTGGAGGATCCACTAGCCAACAGCGATCACCAAACAGTGTGGTTTAATATCACAATGTGCGGGGAGCCAGAGAAATCAGTTACTCAGGTAGCAAACTTCAGGGGGAAGACTTTGGGAGGATGCAGGAAGTACTGAAATGGAAACTGGAGGGCATAAGGCAGGAGATGAATGCAGAGCAGAAATGGGATATTATTAAAAGGGGGATTACAGAGGCAACAGAAGCCTGCATCAAGACACAGAGTAAGAGGAGCAGAGAAGAAAACCATGCTGGCTGAACAGCGAGATATTGGAGGTGGTGAGAGCAAAATTAGAGGCACACCAGAGGTATAGAAGGACAGGAAAGGAAGCGGACAGGGAGGAGTATGCAAGACAGTCCAGGGAGGTGACCAGAAAAGTGAGAGAAGCCAAGGCCCAGAGGGAGCTGAGATTAGTGCAGGGAATTGACCGAGGGGAGAAAGACTTTTTCAGATACATCAGGAGAAAAGGAAGTGCAAGAGACAATAGTAAGCATAAAAAGGGTGGGGGTGGATGGAAAAGGGTGAGGAGCAGGCATAAGCACTGAATGAATACTTTTGCTCAGTGTTCACAGAAGAAAAGGGGGACCGCTACCACCATGGGCTGGGAGGGTGGGGACAGTGGAGAGGAGATAACAGATGGAAGAATCGAGGCAAGTAGAGTCCTAGAGGGACTGAGGGCACTGATGGTAGACAAGGCAACAGGGCTGGATGGTATCTACCCCAGGGTGCTGAGGGAGATGGCAGAGGTGTTTGTGGAGCTGCTGGTGGATCTGTACAGCACCTCTCTGGAGTCGGGATGTGTGCCACTGGACTGGAGGATGGCACATGTAGTACTATTACACAAGAGCGGACCAAGGGATGAACTGGGTAATTCTCCTGGTAACGCTCACCTCTATAGTGTGCAAACTCATGGAGACAATACTAAAGGAAAGACTGATGTCATACCTGGAGGACAATGGCCTACAGGATGTGAGGCAGCATGGGTTTGTTTCAGGAAAGTCTTGTCAAACCAACCTGATACAATATTATGACTGGGTGACAGGTGAGCTGAATAAGGGTCATGCGGTGGATGTTCCTTACTTGGACTTCAGCAAAGCCTTCAATTCTGTGCCTCATGGGCAGATTGGGGGGAAGCTAACTGGTGTAGGGGTAGGGGCAACAAGCTGTCTGAGTGGAAGGCTTCAACAGGTGGTGGTGAGAGGGGAGCTCTCAACTCCAAGGCCATTGACGAGTGGGGTGCCACAGGGCTCTGTGCTGGGGCCAGTATTGTTTGGGCTCTTCATATCAGATATTGCACATGGGGTGGTGAGCAAGATAAGTCTGTTCACTGACAATACCAAAATCGGAGCAGTGGTGAATGGAGAGGAGGGATGAAAGCAGCTGCAGGGGGACCTATGCAAGCTAGAGGAGTGGTCAGAGAGGTGGCAGCTGGGGTTCAATACAAAGAAGTGTAAGGTTATGCAGTTTGGGATGAAGAACCCAAGGAGAGAATACTGGCTGGAAGGGGTTAAGCTGGGGATCACTGAGAAGGAGAAGGACCTAGGGGTAATGATAACAGGGACCATGGACAACACTGCCCAGTGCAAGAGAGCAGCTACAAAAGCGAACAAAATGCTGGGGTGCATAGCGAGGGTTTTTTCATCCAGGCAAAGAGAGGCTATCTTGCCCCTCTACAGGTCGCTGGTAAGGCCACACTTAGAGTACTGTGTGCAGTTTTGGAGGCCATACCTAAAGCGTGATATCAGGCTACTGGAGGGGATGCAGAGGAGGGCAACAAAGATGATATCTGGAATGGAAGGGACAGACTATGACAGCAGGCTGAGAGACCTGAATATGTACACCCTGGAGGATAGAAAGGACAGGGGGAACATGATAGAGACATTCAAGTATCTGAGTGGAATCAGTAAGGATGGGGCAGATGAAGTCTTTAAGTTAAGGAGGGGGAGGGTCACCAGGGGGCATGTGCTAAGAATAGAGGGGTGAAGATTTAGGAAGGAAATGTGGAGACACTATTTCACAGAGAGGGTGGTAGCAAAATGGAATGCCCTACTAGAATGGGTGGTATCATGTAAATCTGTGAACAGTTTCAAAAGGGCATGGGACAGGGGAGTGTGAGGGTGGGGGAGGTGGAGGGTGGCAGTGGGATGACAAATGGAGGGAGGGGCAGCTGCAAACTAGGGGTGCTAGCTGCACACTCGAGCAGACTTAGATAGACTGGGTGGTCTGTTTCTGCTGGCACATTCATATGTTCGTAATACTATGTATGTGTTTTTTTCTGTGTATTCAAACTAATAAACAGATTAACTTCAAAAAGAATTAGCAAGTGGCTACAATAGAAGCTTCATAAAGCCTCCCTGACCTTCCTGTGATGACATGTCTGGAGAGCCTGGCGTCCTGCATATGTAAGTCATTTTGCTGATTTCTTATACCAGTAAAGTTTATCTGAATTACAAATCAAGGTCTTCTCCTTTTGTTATGCACTGGGCTTAAACAATTTATGAACATACAAATTTGTCAGCATTAATAGGCCATCTGGTCTATCAAGTCTGCTCAAGTGTGCAGCTACCACCCTCACTTTGCAGTTGCCCCACCTCCTTTCCCCTTTCCAATTACCCCCCATTTTGTCTCATCCCCTTTTGAAACTAACCATTGTCTCACAGGCTATCACCTCCTCCGGTAGAAGAAGAAGAGTCAACATTTATATAGCACTTTTCATACACAGTGTATCCCAAAGTATTTTACCAGCAATGCTAGACTGATAGTGAAGTGACTGAATGTGTAGTGGCGGCCATATTGCACATTAACACCCACACACAGCCTGGACAATTGCATGAACCTGTTTATGTGAAGGGGAATGTTGGCCAGGACACCAGAATGTCCCCTACTCTTTGCAAAGAGTGTCCTGAGTTCTTTTACTTCCACCTGAACACCCACCAGAAATACACCAGGATGGGTGGAAGGGGCCTCGGTTTAACGTCTCATCCGAAAGATGGCACACCCCAACAGTACAGCACTCCCCTAATACTGCATCTGTATGCCAGCATTTTAGGTGCAAGCCCAATCCCAGTGTGGGATGAGAACCAATGACCTTCTGGTCCAGAGGTGGATGTGCTACCAACTGAGCCATGCTGATACCTGACTGGTAGAACAATCCATTCTGCCACAACCTTCTCCGTGAAAAAGTGTCTCCTCATTTCCATCCTAAATCTTCCCCCTCCAATCTAAGGCTGTGCCCTCTCATGTCCCTCCCCCTCCTCAGCTGGAATATCTCTTCAGTGCCTGCCTTGTTTATCCCCTTTACATACTTAAAGGTCTCAGTCATATCCTCCATCCCTTCTCTCCTTCAAGGAGTACATGTTCAACTGTCTCAGCCTCTCCTCATATGGTCTGTCCTTCAATCCATGGATCATCCTTGTTTGCCCTGCATTGTACCCCTTCCAGTAATTTCACATCCTTCTTCAGATATGGCCACCAGAATTGTACAGAGTACTCTAGGTGCGGCCTTACCAGTGCCCTGTAGAGAGGCAGGATCACCTCCCTGCTCCTGGAGGAGATCCCTCTCACAGTACAACCCAGCATCCTGTTGGCTTTTGCTGCCACCCTCCTACAATGCTTTGTATTGTTCATCTTACCCATTACAACCACCCCTAGATCCTTCTCCTCAGTGGAACCTAACTGCACCCCTCCCAACTGTTAACCTCTCCCTGGGTTCTTTGCTCCAAAGTGCAGGACTTTGCATTTTTTTGCATTGAACCCCAACTGCCATGCTTCTGACCACTCCACCAGTTTGGTCAGGTCATCCTGCAGCCCCAGCCAACCTGCTATAATGTCCACCACTGCCCCCAATTTGGTATCATCAGTGAATAGACTGATCTTATTCCTGATGCCATACGCAATGTCCACTATGAATATTCCAAACAGCACTGGTGCCAGTACTGATCCCTGCAGTACCCCGCTCGTCACAGCCCTTGGAGATGAGAGTTTCCCCACTGCCACTACCCTCTACTGTCTCCCCTGCAGTCAATTCTCAATCCATTTAACCATCTTAGTCCCCACCTCCATGTATCTCAACTTCCCTCCCAACCTCCCATGCGGCACTGAATCAATGGTTTTACCGAAATACAAGTATATGACATCCACCACATGACCCTTGTCCAATCCCCTTGTGACACAGTCATAATAATCAATTACTGTAGGTTCATCTGGCAGGATTTTCTGGAGACAAACCCATGCTGGTGATTGTCCTGGAGCCCACTGTCTTCCATAAAGGTCACCAACCTTTTCTTAAATATTGTCTCCATCAGCTTCCCCATGATGGAAGTTAAGCTTACCAGCCTGTAATTACCAGGGTCATCCTTTGGTCCACTTTTATTGATCGGTACCATGCAGGCCCTCCTCTAGCCATGCAGTACACAACCTGTGTCCAGGGAGGTATTGAATAGTTCTTCCAGTGGCCCAGCCAGGATTTGGGCCATTTCCTTCAACACCCTGGGGTGTATGCCATCCAGTCCTGGTGCCTTATCCACCTGCAGAGCCCTTAACCCCTCCAATACCCTACCCTCAGTGATCACCCCATCAGTTACCCCTCTCCCCCACTCACCCTTCCCACTCCATGCAATAGCTGCCCTCCTTTCTCCCTCATAAATATAGAACAGAAGTACTCATGCAGTGCTTCTACCTGATCCATCTCTTTCTCAACCCCCCCCCTTCTTCCTGATCCTCACTATCTGGTCTTTGCAGCTCCTTCTCTCCCATATGTATACCCATGTAGCATCTTTCAGAAAAAGAGACTTGCAAGAACAAGGGGACACAATTTAAAGATAGAAGGAGGGTGGTTCAGGGGCAATGTGAGGAAGTATTATTTCACAGAGAGGGTAGTGGATGCATGGAACAGCCTTCCTGAGGAGGTTGTGGGGTCTAAAACTGTGGGAGAATTCAAGAATGCATGGGACAGACATAAGGCAATTCTTGTGGGGGATAGGAAGAAATAGGCTGTTGGTTAACTAGGATCTGCGGCCTATCCTGTAGGTAGGGAAATGGGCAGACTAGATGGGCCAAGCAGTCCTTATCTGCCGTCAAAGTCTATGTTTCTATGTTTCTATCTGAAGATGTCCTTTTCCCCTTCCCTGATGCCCTGTGCCAGCCTCAATTCTCTGGAGGCTTTAACTGCTCTGGCTCCCTTGGTAACTTCCTTAGACCTCTTCACAAACTCCTCCCTATCCTTCCCCTTCTCGGATTTCTTGTATTTCTTGAATACTGCTTTTTTAGCCCTCATCATTTCTAAGACCCCACTACTCAACCAACTCGGTTTTCTAGCCCTTCCCTTTTTGCACTGCAATCTGGTACATGTCTCTGTGGCCTCCAGTATCCACAATTTGATTTTTTCCCATTTCTGATTCGCATCCCAGTGTGGCTGTATTCCTTACAGATGCCCCCTTTCAACCTTTACAAATAAACCCTTACAGGCAACTGCTACCAGAAAAAAATATGGGGGGGGTGAACTGGGATTTATTTTCAGTGTTACTGTATCTTTCCTAGAATTACAGTCGGCTGGGGAAACCACAGAAGATGGTGACCGGCAGTGGTGGTGGAAGTACCAGTCACCCATCATGGGACATGCATGCATATTTCATAAAGGGGTGTCAATAGCCATAGCTTTAAAGGGTACTAGGTCTTCTTCACATTGAAGAGATGTATAAGTGGGAAGAATTTAAAGCCCTCAACAGGGGGTAATACTGAAAACATATAACAGAGGGCTTAAGGGGCAGCCCTGTCTAACCCCACCTTTTAATGGGAATAATGGGCCCCTCCATCCATTCATGATATGTCTATATAAACAGTGTAGTTATTGTATGAAAGCTTGAGGTACACCATACATCCTTAATGTAAGCCATAGATAATCATGGTTGACTGAATCGAAAGCTTTTGTTTGGTCCAGGGCTAAATCAAAACCTTGTAATTTGTCGGTGTTAACCGATTCAAAAATTCTCTAAGTAAAATCAGGTGGTCTTTGATAGTGCACTCAGGAATAGAGCACGCTTGGGCTATGGTTATTACGTGCTGTGCAATTGGTAAAAGTCTGGAGGTCAAGATCTTTGTAAGAATTCTAAAGACTGTATTCAGGAGACTAATTGGTCTCAAGTTATTTAAATTCCATCTATCTCCTTTTTTATGAAGGTAGATTAATAAACCTTCCAACATGTGCAATGGCACGTTGTGGATCAAAAGGATTTTAGTAAATACAACAGCCATTTCCATAGCTAGTTCAGTGCCTAAGAGCTTATAAACTTCACTGGCGAGGCCATCCACCCCTCGAACCTTTTTCACTTTTCAAAGATGTAATAGGTGCCAGTGTTAACATAGAAATATAGACTTTGATGGCAGATAAGGACTGCTTGGCCCACCCAGTCTGCCCATTTTCCTACCTATTGGATAAGCTGCAGATCCTAGTTAACCAATAACCTACATCTTCCTAACATCCATCAGAATTGCCATATGTCTGTCCCATGCATTCTTGAATTCCCCACTGTTTTTGACCACACGACCTCCTCAGAAAGGCCATTCTATGTGTCCACCACCCTCTCCATGAAAAAATACTTCTTCACATTGCCCCTGAGCCTTCCTCCCTCTATCTTCAAATTGTGCCACCTTGATAAAGGAGTATTTAGTGCCATAGGGTATTATGGGAGAGGGAAACTATTAAAAAATTGCATCAAATGAGTCTTATTTATTTATTTATTTAAGCGTTTTACCAGGAAGGCATACTGAGCAGAGTACTGCTCGATTACAGATGCGTCCTGGGGAAGGGGAGAACATAGGAAGACAGTTTTACACAGTATAGATAAGAAAATACATAGTGTGAGAAATACAAACATTTGGATCTGATTACAAGTCAGTAGTAGCTTGAGAGAGACAATTGGTAACCACAGTACGTATGGTATGAGATAACAAATTTGAAGTCAGGATAGACAAGTGAATACATTGTGGGAGATCACTAACATTTGGTTCTGAAACCACGTTCATACAGGATTGAGTGTGTCAGTTGGTAACACAGTTACATACAGCAAATATACAACAAAATTAGGTTTTGAGCCATATGAGAGACAGTATAAGGCGAGAGGACAATAGTTAGATACTGATGAATTACAAATTTGCTAAGTGCCGACATTCCCAGAGAGTTGCCTAGTAGTTGGTAGACACCTAGACACAAGCACAGGTAGGGATGAAATGATCTTGGAGCATGGAGTTTAGGTGGGAAAGGGAGGTGAAGCGATGAATGTTAGCTGGGAGGGAGTTCCATAGCGAGGGAATGCGGTAGCTGAACCCAGATTGCCCTGTGGAGGTAGACCGGTATGGGACAGCTAGGGACCTGGAGTCTGAGTTTCTGAGTGTGTATGCTTGTGTGTTAGGGTTTGTTAAGATGTCGGAGAGGTAGGAAGGGAGCCACTGAGTCCAATACTTGGCCGTAACTTTTGCACAGTGGGTTAGCCTTCGATAGTCAAGTGAGGTGAGGTTCATTGCTTGATAAAGAGCACAGTGGTGTGTGGAGTAGGGGCTGTTCAGGTCAAAATGGCAAAAAGAGTGGAAGAGAGGATCCAGCCTAGTTAATGTGGTCTTAGGGCTGGCACTGTAGACTACATCCCCATAGTTGAGGACTGGGAGGATCATTTTTTTTACAATGTCCTTCCTGGCTGGAAGGGGTATGTTGTCACGATTCCGGTAAAGTGCACCAAGCCTAGGGTGCAGCTTTTTAAGTAAGGAGTCAATATGTTCGGAAAAGTTGAGGTGCTGGTCAAGCCAGACACCGAGGTATCTGAAGGTGGTGCAGGACTCCAGAGGGGACCCTTCCACGGTGTGAAAAACTAATGGTGAAGGGAGCCTAGAAATTTTCTGCCTTGTTCCAAAGGTTAAGGAGACTGTTTTAACATTTAGGAGGAGGTTATTTGAGCGGAGCCAGTGCTGGACTGAGATGAAGTCATGCTGAAGTCTGGACGCAACTTCAGAGGGCGAGGGGCCGGATGCGTATAGCACCATGTCATCTGCATACATGTGGATGGCAGAGTGTGTGCAGGCAGATGGCAGATCATTTAGAAATACCGAGAATAGGAGGGGGCCTAGGACAGATCCTTGAGGCACGCCAGATGTAATTGGGAGGGGGCAGACATGGACGATCTGATAAGGACAGCTTGGGATCTACCAGTGAGGTAGGAGTGGAACCAAGATGTAGCCCAGTCAGATAGGCCAGCTTTTGCAAGTTTTGTCAGGAGAAGAGAGTGAGTCACCATATCGAAAGCCTTTGCTAGGTCGATAAAGATGGCAGCAGTGATGTGGCCAGCATCCATCCCTGTGAGGATGGAGTCGGTAATCCTGAGAAGGGAGGTGTTAGTGGAGTGGGATTTCCTAAAGCCAGAATGGTAGGGGGAAAAAAAGGAAGAGGAGTCCAGATAGGTGGATAGGCGAGAGAGAACCAGGCATTCTTGTATCTTGGCAAGGGTCTTATCTCTGGGTTTTCCTTGAAATAACATTGTAGTATGACTTATGACAATGTCCAGTATACCTTTAGTATGGGAGACAACAGAATTGTTTTGATCAAATAAAGATTCTATGGTTTTCTTGTTTACTATCTCCCTACAGCTATCATAGGAACACATTTTCCCTAATTTTCCTTGGGTACCAAACTGTTGTTGTTTCTTTAAATTATCCACTTCCTGTGAGTGGAAATTCACTATAAGTGCTTTGATATTTGTTATTTGGGTAGTGTAGGGTAATCCAGTCTGTTGTAATAAAGACATCAGTTTTTGCAATTGTTGTCTATATTGTAGGGATTGAAAAAAGTCAGAACTCCTTTGAAGTTTGCTAGAGGATTGTAAATGAGATATTGAGTCATCATTCGTGTCACTCCACCAGCTAATTGGGTCATCATACAGAATAAAAATTAATTTTCTAGCAGCAGAAAAATGATGTATGTTCTGGGCTACATCTGGCTGAGTTAAAGGGGAACTGTCATCAACAGGATTCCTTAATGTCTGTAAGCCCATAAAAAGCTAATGTGATAGTGCCATTGTGTTTATATGTGAGTCTTTGCAGTCCAGAGTTATTCATATGTAAATCACCCTGTAATTAAGGGCTGGTGGCAGCCATATGTTTTGGGATCCTGACCGGAAATGATGTCACTGAGGGTCTAGGTCCACCTCTGACTGTATTTAATCCAATAGGTTAAATAGGAAATCAACTGTTTTACTAAGTGTGTTTTAAGGTGTTATTACAACACTTTCTGTAACTATAATAAACAGGAAATAAATTCTGGTAGCCTGTTGGCACCACATAGCCAGCCTTGAGATGTGTAGTTTTTGATGATCAGCCAGCACTGGCAGTATAGCCTAGAGATTAAAGCAATTCTGAAGATGGATTATGTTTACTAACAGTTTGAAATGTAAAGGTGATAACTCACTGGTTTCAATGCACATATGAAACAATTATTATAGTTGTAGAAAGTGTTGTAATAACACCTTAAAACACACTTAATAAAACAGTCCATTTCCTATTTAACCTGTTGGATTAAAATACAGTCAAAAGAGAACCTAGACCCTCAGTGACATCATTTCCTGTCAGGAGCCAAAAACACATGGCTGCCACCAGCCTTTAATTACAGGGTGATTTACATATGAATAACTCTGGACTGCAAAGATTCACAGATCAACACAGTAGCTCTATCAAAGTTGCTTTTTATAGGCTTACAGACATTAAGAAATCCTACTGATGACAGTTCCACTTTAACAGAGAGGGACTAAATTTCCATACACCAGGACCATGTAATGCGTCAGTCTTACAGTATTCCCTATGTCCAGGTATAAAAGATTATGATCTGAAAATACAACAGGTGTGTCAGTTATGTTCTGTATATGCAGAGATTTAGAAAAAAACAGGCAATAAATTCTGGTAGCCAAAGTACCTTTGTGAAAAGTGGAGTCAGATTTTTTATGGAAAGAAAAATAAGCATCTTCCAGAGTAGAGAGTTTGATCATCTTAGCCTTATATGACATATCACAGTAAAGCTTGGTAGTTTTGGCATGCTTTCCCCAGTCAGTGAGGGCAAGACCACAGTTGAAGTCACCACCTAAAACTACCTGATGTGATGAAAAGAGTTAGGGTTGAACCAGCATGAAAAGTTCAACTCTTTCAGTTTTCGTTTGAGCTGCATATATATTAATAAAATAAAACGGAGTATTATTTATCTTAGTATCTAATGTAAGAGCTCTGTCAGGTACTAAATCAATCGATTTAATCAACTGTATGTTTATAGTATGGAAAAGAATACCCATCCCTGAACAGTTATCCTGTCCAATTGACCAGTAAGATGGGCCTATGTACCATGCTTTGACTGCTCAAAGTATCTCTGGGATGGAATTTAATCTGTTGTTTTATATAAAGGCTGTGACTGAACCAAGAGAGATTAGATGGGGGAAAAACAGCTCAATTTTTTCTGTCACTTTTAATACTATTTGCATTTATGGTATCGAATGGCAGAATGGGATCCAGGAGAAATACAGGAAAATTGAAAAACCCAGTATCTAAATAGAACATTTCAGATTTTTCCCTTTGGATGGGTTCCCTTTTTTTTGTGTGACATTTTTTCCACTAATTGTCTTTTAATGTTTTCAGGGAAAACCTGTGGGGTTTCCTCAGTGTCAGGTATGCGGTCATTCTGGGAGAAGCCCAGAGAAGAGTCATAGAAACATAGAAGCTAGTGACAGATAAGGACCCCAAGGCCCATCTAGTCTGCCCATTTCTTTTTCTACCTTATGAATGTGCCATCGGCCTTTGCTCCGTCAATGGCCTATCTATTCATACTCATTTGTATTGCTCCCTTATGCCTATCCCATGCCTGTTTGAAGCCCTGCACTGTATTCATATCCACTGCTTCCTGAGGTAGGCCATTCCATGCATCCACCACCCTTTCTGTGAAAAAGAACCTCCTCACATTACCCCTTAATTGGCCTCCCTCTAATCTCATGCTGTGTCCTCTTGTCCTGCTATTTCTCTTATATTGAAACATGTTAGACTCTTTCACCTTGTTAATGCTCTTAAGGTGTTTGAATGTTTTGATCATCTGAGTTATTCCCTAAAACATCAGATGAGGTGTGCAAAATATCATATCTATTGGTAAGAGGGACTTCCCTGGTTTTTGGTTCATTAGGGAGTGGTGGTTTCCAGTCAGCTCAGCGTCTAGTACTCAATACATCTGGTTTCAGTTTCATGAGAGGGGCAAGGGAGGAAGCATCCTTCCCTGATCAGTGGAGGTAGAAGCCTACTAGACAAATGCCCATGGGAATTCCTTCTTGACCATCAAGGGGGGAGGGTTGGTAAATCCATACTCTGTATTTCCTGGACAGGGGGTCAGTAACAATCTGGTTTTGTAAAACTATAGTCTGAAAGAGAGCAGAAGGCTTACTCAATGGTGGTATTGACCCTTAGAGGGATTGTGCTTGCATATCAGGGGCCCTGGGTATAGTAGAAGCTCTGGTAGCGTTTGAATGGTGTGCCATAGTAACTAGCAAATGTTGCTTTTTACTGTCAGCTTGGTTAGCCTGGTTATTTATTAAATTTTGTTAACCAGGTAAGCCCACTGTGCTCCAAAGGTCCCTGTTTCAGGGGTGACCCAGAGTTAGTTACATAGAGTTTGCAAGTACAGGCAGGTAATACAGTGTAGGACATAGCATACAGGATTACAATGACAGTATGCAGCTTTCATGGAAGAGGGTGATTATGTACAGCACATTTACAGAATTCAACAGTGGCAGCAGGGAGATTTAGGGCACAAGACGCTTGAATACATGAAAGTAATACAGTGTAGGACAGGATACAGGACTATAAGGACAGTATACAGTTTCCAAAGAGGGGAGCAGTTTTGTACAACACATTTACACAATTCAGCAGTGGCTGCTGGTAGACTTAGGGCATTAGTTTTTGTTTTTTTTGTAGCCAGACTGCAGGGGAGAGATTAGTTAGCCTTTGGGACAGGAGCAGATACTAAGGTTTAGGAGGTAAGCGTGCAGACCCTTCTGAAATATGGCTAGTGATGCCCAAAGGCAGTTGTTGTTGCTGTATGTCACTTGGATTCACATAGGTTACACAGATGCTCATTAGTACAATGACCACTAATGCAGCCCAATTCATTATATAGTGCACATCTCAGTCGATCACAGACTACTCAGATGTCCTGTGGATCCACATTTGTAACACGCCTTCGATTGTCCAGTGTAAAAAAGGACTCCCCTGTCCCTACCAAGAAAAAAACAGTTTGCCAGCTGAGATAAACCAGTGTCAGTGGACCTTAGAACCACTCTAATGCGCCATCCCCCAGTCCAAATGTGTTCAGTATCAAAAATAGCCTCTGGCATTCTCAGGACTGTGCACCTTTGCTTAAGCCAATATAACAAATCGGTGATGCTTACACCTTCATTTCAGAAGAGTACCGTGATATTCCTAAAGGCAGGCTTTGTTAGGGGTATGGGTTTGACAGAAGTCCATAAATGTGTAGTTTTCAAAGAATGATGTTTGGTCCAGAATTTTTCCCAAACACTTTGTAGCTTGAAACTCACATCAAAAGACATCTCTCCAGAGACGTGGATCATCACATGTACCTCAGTGGCAAACAAACCCATTCAGTTAATAAGTCATTTGCAATGAAGATCCGATCAGGAAAGAGATCCATTCCTCCCTTACAATGGAGTTGAACGAAATTATGCCATTTTGCAGGATACACTGGTGTTTGGAACAAAGATGCATATGTCCTTTAAGTAGAAGGCCTCTGTGGTGGACAAGCCAGGTCAGAGGTTCTGGGCCCAGAGAGGATAGTGGGAGTTGAGCCTGTAGGCAACTGACATTCTGTGGTCTGCAAGTTTGTTGGTTGTATTGGGGTAGGCAAATGTTAGGTCATAGGTAAGTTTTTCTCAGCATTATATGCTGAGGCAGTAATGCCTTGTAAGTTCAAAACAGGGATTTGAGTGAGGTTTAAACCTTCAAGTATAAAAAGTAGGTATCAGGATCCCTGACTAACCTCCTCTAAGTCAGAGTCAGAAATCACAGCCCCTTGGGGAATATCATTAGTAGATTTCATAGAACATGAGACATTACCTGAAACAGAAGTCGTGTCCTGAATAGGCTTTTGGATTGAGGTAGAACCCAAACTCCATTTTCCAGTCATCTCTGATCTCTCCCAACCAACTAATGTGAGAGCAACTTCTACTGACCAATTCTGAGAACCCAGATCTGCATTAGAAGTTCACGGAGCTTGTCTTTCAGTAGGCCAGACACAACTGTGTCTGTAGAAGCCATTCTTTGCTCCACTTCATTTGGTTTCAGAGAACAGGAAAAGAGTTGGGTCTCAATGTTTAGTGTCAAAAGAGTATTCTGGAGGTGATACCGCAGACATCTGGCAGAGCGATACTGGTTTGGTAGCACCTGCAGCTGCTGTTTCCTTTGATCCTCCTGCATCACAGGTCTTTGACTGGGCATGTGCATCCTCCAGTATAGTTCTATGATGCTCAGTAGTGGGTAATAAATCATCCAAAGATTTCTGTAACTCCAATTTCTTCTGGACAAAATGCAGTTGTTCTCCCATCAGTAATGCTTATAATTCCGATTTGCTTTGTTTAACTGGTTGAGCCATAGGTATTAGGTGAGCAGCAACTGCTGAAGGCATTTGGTCAGGTACAGTGTCGTTAGCCATTACTTCCATATTCGTTTCAGTGATTTGACCATCATCCTTAGTAGCTGGTATCTATTCCAGTGTTCCATTTGCATCAAAAAAAGATTGATCTCTGCTGCTGCTGAGACAGGGGACGAGACCCGCTCCACAGCCTCCAATACATCCATCTCCTCTGGTGGTTCACAGAGAGTAGCCATTGCTCAGATGGCCAGAGGTTCCCCTGCAGGTGAGTAGGGGAATTTGTTTTTATTGCAAAAACTGTACAGAGCTGGTGTAATAAATACATATTTCATAAACCCATTAGTATAAGAAATCATAATTCAAACTCCAATGGAATCACAATGTATACCACATTTACATGTTATAATCATATGCCTTTTGATCCTTAAAGGGAATCTATGTTATTGGAGCATCACTGTCAGTGATCCAGGGGGAGATTCCACCACCTTTCCTGAATATATAACCAGTTTTAATTTTTCAGTTCAGCTTAACAAATGTCTTTCAACTCATGTGTAATTTTAGCCAATAACTCCATGTACAAAATATGTTTTTGTTGTAGAGTGACTAGGCATCTCATACTCCAAATATACCATTTAAAAACAGAAAAAAATAATATTTAGGGTACTTATATCCCATTATCCCCACTGAGTGTTATACACTCTATATATGAGAGAAAAATAAGATGCTTTGGAGAAAATGGCAGCATCCCACTGTTCAGCTACATACCCCCCAAATGTGTGATGTATGAGCAGGAAACACATAAATGCTCCATAGTTTCTAGTTGATTTATACAGTCAGGCTTCAAACAAATTCTTTCTTCTAACATTTTTTTTTGATTGACTTTGACATTTAATCATTCATAACAGTACAACCATTGTACATCCTTTAATTTATTTGGTATTCGTTTCTCTGTGACTAAGGTTTGCCAACTTGATAGATACTGTGGCGGACATTTAGGAAAGGTTTCTCTTTCTGTAAAATGTGTATTTATTACCTGTGCATATACATTTTTTGGGGGTTTAGTACAAATAAGAGAACCAGTAGTGTGCCATGATTTCATTCTAACAAAAACATCCCTTAAATATTTTGGTGTTTTAGGATCTGCTTTATTGATTCTCAAGGTTCCAGCCTCCCATGCCACATACCATGTAGCTATAGTGGACAGAAATATAGCTACCCAATATTTTCCTGTATTTATGAGTAATGGCTTAGTATTAGTGAAAAGAAATTGACAAAAAAAGAAAAAGAAAAGAATTGGGTTCATCATATTCTGACCTCCATGTTTTAAGGATAAATATAAAATATTCTCTTTATAGGGTTAAGATGGCTACCCCAAAAGGTTTGAAAAAATATGCTCAAAATGGTTGTCTCCCTATTTTTAGGAGGTGGAAAGATATTACATATAAATAGGATAATTGGCAGTAAATAGGTTTTAATTAAATAGACACTCTTTGCCTTACTCATAGTCAGAGTGTTACATTCCTTTACCATTTGTGTTCCATTGTATTTTCCTTTCCCAATTTATTGTATCCAGTTGTTCTGATCCATATTCAATTCCCAAAATGTTTATATTGTCTCTTGTTAAGGAAATACCTGCTACTTTTGGTTGATAATTTGTTTTTCCCCCAGCTCTCTGCCTACACATTCACTAGTGTTTAGTGTAGCCCGGAAATAGCTCCATACTGACCACATACGTCTATAGCCTTTTCTGCAGAATGAGAATCCTGGACTAAGAGACAGATGTCATCCACATATGCCACCACTTTAAAAGGAACCTCCTGTACTGCCATTTTTATGGGACTCATATCTAGATTCCTATTTAATTTCCGTAACAATGGATCAATGCTGAATACATACAGAAGAGGGCTAATGGGACAACCCTGTCTAACCCTCTTCTGTATGGAGACAATTGGGCCACAATGCCCATTTACCTGTGGAAAAACTACTGCAGATTTATAAAGTGCCTTTATCCAAGTTATGAACTCCTGTGGTATACCATAATGCTGCAAAATAATCCATAAAAATGTATGATTTACTGAGTTGAATGCCCTCTGCTGGTCAAGGGATAACATATCCTTCTAAGTCTGTCTTATTAACTTATTCTATAACTGAGACTTGGTGGTCATCCACTGACACCTGGGACCATCATATATTGGGATATGATTTATATCATATGGATAGAGAGGGTAAAAAGGGTGGTGGTGTAGCACTATATGTATCCAACAAAATAAAATCAGTAGCTATTGAAGTTCCAAAAATACCAGGCATTGAGCATTTGTGGATTAGGATATTGCCATCTAAGGGCCCTAATATAAAAATTGGGGTAATATATTGACCTCCTTCAATTTCCACCAAAGATGATGAGGCAGTGCTAAAATTTTTGGACTCCTTAGAGATTACAGAAAATATTATACTTTTAGGTGATTTTAACCTTCCCAGTATCAATTGGTCAAAGCAAACAGGGGAGACACCCTATGAGCTAAGGTATCTGGACTCTTTCTTATTAGCTGGTTTTGATCAGTATATAGGGAGTAACACAAGAGGGGATAAAACATTAGACCTTGTGCTAAGTAATTTAGGAGACCAAATTAAGAATTGTTGTACTTCTTTACCACTCAGTTCAAGTGATCACTGTGTGATAAATTTTGAATTGAGCGGGGTTTTTTCAAATACTTCTGGCTTAACCATGGTTCAGAATTTTAATAAAGCTAAATTTAATGATATGAGAATGGAACTCCTGGATTGGGGATGGAAAAAGGATTTTGAAAATAAATCATTAGTGGAAAACTGGGATAGCTTGGAGAAAAAAATGATTGACTTAATAGATAGGTATGTCCCATTAAGAAAGAAATACAATGCTTTGGGTAAAATTCCCTTGTGGCTATCTCCCAAAATTAAAAATTTGATCAAAAAGAAAAAAAGAGCTTATATAAAAGCCAGAAAAAGTGAGTGTGCAACAAATTGGGCCATGTATAAAAAATTATTAAAAGAAACTAAAAGAGCTATTAAACAGGCAACTCGAAAACATGAGCTAAATTTGGTTACAAGAGTGAAAGATAATCATAAATCTTTTTACATTTATATCAATAACAAAAAGGAAAGTAAAACTATGGTGGGGCCCATTAAGGACCAGGATGGTGAATTAGTTGAGGATTGCCAAGCTATGGCGGGGCTTTTCAATACTTATTTTTCATCAGTATTTAATAGTAAGTCAAAAAGTAACAGAGACCATCTGACTAATATTGATTATAATTTTTTTCTAAATAAAAAAGGTATTGAGGGTAGACTAAAGCACCTGGACCCGAATAAATCTCAAGGACCAGATGGAATCCATCCTAGAGTTCTTAGGGAACTGGCAACAGAATTGGCAGAACCTATAACAGCATTGTTTCAAAAATCTTTGGATAATGGGGAGGTGATTGAGGTATGCATGAAGGCAAATGTGGTCCCCATCTATGAAAAGGGATCTAGACAGGAAGTGAGTAACTATAGACCTGTGAGTTTGACTGCTGTCCTGGGGAAAATATTAGAAACTATTATAAAGGATCAAATAGTGGAATTTCAGAAATCAGTAAGGGATTGTGATGATGCACAGCATGGTTTTAAAAAGGGGTTATCAGGTCAAACTAAACTCCTGGAGTTTTATGAGCACATGAGTGGGGCCTTGGACAATGGTATCTCTGTGGATGTGGTGTTCTTGGATTTTTCAAAGGCGTTTGACAAAGTCCCACATGGTGAATTGATTGATGCTTTGATAGAACATAAAATACTGGGGTACATTACAACCTGGGTAAAGGCATGGTTGAGTGAGAGAAAGCAGAGGGTTTGTTTAAAAGGAATTTACTCTGATTGGTTGGGAGTGGAGAGTGGAGAGTGGAGTCCCCCAGGGATCTGTTCTGGGGCCCTGCTTGTTTAATATTTATATACACTCATTGTCTGGAGGAGGGGATGTTTGGGAAACCAAATTTGCAGATAACACTAGAATTGGCATTACTATCAGAAATGGTGAGGATGTAATGAAGTTGCAAAAAGCCTTATTCAAAATGAAAAGTTGGGCTAGGGAAAAAAAGTTATCCTTTAACACCAACAAATGTGTAGTGATGCACTTTGGGAAAAAATAAAAAAGCTGATACTTTTTAAATGGACATATATTGGGTAAAGTAGTGGAAGAAAGAGATTTGGGTGTTAAAGTGACAAGCGATCTCAAGTTCCACCAGCATTGTAGCCAGGTTATAAAGTCTGCTAGTGGTATTCTTATCAACATCAAGAAACATATAAAGAGTAGGAAGAGGGAAGTAATTGTGCCTCTCTTTGGAGCACTGGTGAGGCGCAGTTGGAGTATTGTGCACAGTTCTGGTCACCTGGTTACAGGTTGGATGTAAAGAGATTGGAGAGGGTTCAGAAGAGGGCTACCAGGTTGGTAGCTGATGTTAGGGACCTGGACTATGAGGACAGATTGGAGGACTTGGGGATGTTCACATTGGAGTATAGGTGATTGAGAGGGGACATGTGTATGGTATATAATGCACTTAAAAATACAAGTCTAAGGGATAAATTGGGACTTACATTAAGGGAACAGTGATATGACACTAGGACACATTCATGGCAACTTAAGGGGCAAAATTTTAAGACCATGAAAAGAAGAAACTGGTTTAGTGTTAGAGTCATTCCAGTGTGGAATAAATTACCTGAAGAGGTAGTCACTAGTAAGACAATATTTGAGTTTAAGAGGAAACTGGACAAGCATTGCATAGCAAACAAAATAGGGAGTTACCATAATTAGAGTTAACAGCAAGCACAATGGACGTAAGTCTTCTTTGCTCTGAAATTACCTATGATACCTATGATCCCTTAATAACACTAATTGATCTGAAATAGCACAGCCAGGTACTGTACAAGATTGTGCTGCTGTGATTAGATATGAGGCTGCTTCTAAAAGTCTTTATTTAAAATTTTTGTCAAGATTTTAAAATTAATGTTCGAAAGACTAATTGGCCTCCAGTTAGATAAATATATCTTGTCTCCTTTCTTGTATAATAGAGGTAGAATCTCTGTTGCCATCTCCAAAGGTATACAGGAATGTTCAAGAAGGAAGTTAAATACTATTGCTAATTCTGCTAGGCTTTCTGGTCCTATAAATTTATAAAGTTCAGCTGTAAGACTATCCTTTCCTGGTGCCTTCCCTGCATTTAAGGAGGAAATAGCTACTTCTATTCCTATGGGCTGTATTGGTTTACTTATAATGTCTAGTATTTCTGGTGGGCAGGTTGAGATATCTATCTCTTGTAAGAATAATGGTGTTTCCTGCACATTTACAGACTCCTTTTGAAATAAGCTAGTAGTGTATTGAGATACTGCCCACAACATACCTTGCTCTGATGTTTGTAAATATTATCAGTATCAAAGACTGCTTCCATAGTCTTTCTTTTTATCCTTTCATTAAAGCTTAAAAATAGGCAAACCGTGTCCGATTTCCCCTATGTACCATATATTGGCTGCATAGTTAAAGTGGTGGTTTGTTTATAATGATATTCCTGCATTCTTTTCTCAACTGCCTGAATTTGGTCCCATGTAATTATGCCTTGTGGTCTGTGCTAGACTGATAAGTTATTGTAAGTTTTGCCTATTACTTTGATATTGCAGATAGTTCTCATCTCTCCTTGTTTTACTAAATGAAATGAGTAGTTTCCTAAGTTCCAGTTTCATGTCTTCCCACCATAACGATGGAACGTCGTACATTTCAAATAAAGTTTTTTTACTGATAACAAAATATTAAACTTGGTGCTGTATTCTTTGTTATTGCAAAAAGAAGAATTAAATGTCCACAGGCCAGGCCCATCTACCTTCTGCTGTGGTCCTATAGTGATATACAGTTCTTTATTATCAGAATATTCAACTACTTCTGTTTTAGCTGCTTGTATGTGTAATGTTTTATTTATAAAAAAATAAATCAATTCGGGTAGCAGAATTCCCTTTTTAAAAAATGGGGTCAGATTTTGTTTTATGAAAATAAACATCTATCAAGCCTCCCATCTGTCTTGTGTGTAAAAAAGTCGTGTCACAGTAAATGTTTTGGTAAGTGGCTGTCTTTCCCCTGTCCCCTTTGGACAGGCCACAGTTAAAAGGAGGCAGTATAGTGTAGTGGCCTAAGGCTCTGAGCTGCAGATCTGGTGACATCCAGCAGACCAGACCTGGGTTTGAATCCCACAGCTTCCACTTGCATACTGTGTGACCCTGAGCAAGTCACTTAACCTCCTTGTGCTCCCAGGTTGCTCCTGTAAAAAAGCTTTCAGCTTAGTGTGCTATACCTGGTTAAACAACTAAATAAAAAAAAAAAAAAAAAAAAAATCACCTCCCCATATTATATTTTGAGAGGAAAACAAGTATGGTCTAACGTGACTAAATGCAGTTACCCTGTCTGCTTTAGTCTGAGGCACACAAATATTTAACAATCTATATTTATTGAGATGCTTAATGTCCAAGATTAGCACCCACCCAGGTACTAAATGAATTATTTTTATCACCTGTATGTCAATATTCTGAAAAAGAATGCCTACCCCTGAGCATGCTTCTAACCCTATAGACCAGTATGATACCCCAGTATACCAACTCTTCACAGCTTTAGAAACTTCTAATACTGTATGCAACCTTGTATCTTGTAAAAAAAAAAAAATTCGGTTTTATTTGTCCTGAGGTGTGAATACACATGCCCCCTCTTTACGTTATTCTTAATGCTATTCACATTTATAGATAAAATTGTAAGAGGCTGTTGCATAAATAAGGAAACAATTCAGTTTATTGTCACCTAGTCAGTTCATGGTGGTTTAGCCATCTGATTTTTAACGTTTCTCCCAAACCTTTTTTGTTGTTGTTGCTTTGGATTTCCCCTTTGCTTGTGTTTCCATTCTCATTTCTGGCTCACTATACTCTGATTCAGAAAGCCCTTCCTGCTGTCCTGACTCCACAGATGAACCCTCAGATTCAATGTCCGAATATTCCAGTCCCCCTGGTATCTATTAGATGTTGGTGTAACCAATATCTTGGGTGCCTTTGTATCTGGTTGTGATCCTGCCTGCCTTCTTCTGGTTATCATTTTCTTAGACTTTGTCTGTGGGGGTGGAGGCATAGTCACTGTATCCAGTTCCTGCCCAATCTCATCATTAGCAGTCTCTATTGCCATGGGTTATGAAAATGCAACTGTCATTGTTTTGTCTGAAATATTATGTGGATCTTACACTACTGCTACTCATCTCCCCAGGTGCCTATTCTGTAGAGACTGAAGGGGTGTTCTACTGATTATCTGGGACTTCTTCCTCTGGGGGGGGCCCTACCCACCTTCTGTAGCATATGCTACTGTTTTTGTGTGCTCCCTCTGTGCTATGGCGACCAACAGCCGCTGTTTTTCATTATCAGTTGCATCTGGTGCACTACTGGACAGTTCATGTAGGAATTCCCTGTAGTACCACACAAATGACTTATGACTTCATTCCTGCAGTGCCCACTTGTATGTCCCAATGTGTTACATATTGTACATCTTAACCTGTTGCAAGTGCTGCTAATATGTCCAGGAGAACCACATCTGTAGCAGATTTTCGGCTGCCCTTGGTAGAAAAGTAGCCCCCCTATTCCTGCTTAAAAAAAAAATTAGGAGATACTATAAACCTTGGTCATCAGAACATAAAATAACTCTTATTCTCCACCCCCCCATCCAAATGATCGCTAAATTGAAGATTGCCTCAGGGTGACCCACTACTGTACACTGCTGTTTGAGCCAGTAGGTAAGGTTGGTGACACTCACCCCTTCATTATGAAACAGAACTGTGACCATTCTGTGTGCTGGATTTGTTAAAGGGATTACTTCAAAGGGCATCCATAAGGGGATATTTTTGATGTTCTGGTACCTTGCCCAAGATGTTTCTAACCCACTGCTGAGTTTAAAACTCACATCAAATGAGGCCTCCCTGATACATGAATTAAAGCATAAAGTTCAGTAGCATTAAACTGCAGGATATCTTTCAGTAGTTTTCTACTCATGTATACCCTGTCAGGAAAAACCTCCAACCCTCCTTTGTACAAAATCTTGAAAGTATTATGTCTTCTTGACAGACATACCAGCTGATGAAACAGAGAAGCCTTTGTCTGCCATCTATCCCTTGACTCTGGTTGGAGCATTCATCTGTATTTCTATTCATTTGATCTTGTGCAGTCTCTGTAATATCTGAAATTTCAGAGAATTTCCTGGCTGAGTCTTCCTGCCTGTTATCTTTCTTCATCTCCATATCCCCTACATTTAAAGTGGCTTCTGTAACTGTTGTGGTTAAGTTCAAAATGGATTCTAGGTGAGGGACAGTTCTTCAGGCAAGTGTAGGACTGAATCAGTACCCATAATGGTAGGTTCCACAGAAACAGACTTCACCCAGCTTTTGTTAGTATTATCAGGCCCTATGCACTAATGGGGCAGAGTGGGTATGCATGCATAACAGGGGCATGCAACCACTCCACACCCTTTGCACCCTCCATGCAGGATTCACTAAGGGGGGGGCATGCAGCACATATGTGCCCAATCCCCCAGCCACACAAAGAGCAATGTGCTGGGGTGGGCAAGGGCCGTGTCAGCACTACGTGCCATGCACCAAGGCCTGTACTGCTGGCTGTGGCGGTGCGGATGGGTGCACAGGCTATGCCAGGGAGAACCTTGCCATAAGCCTGATACATGTTCAGAGGTACTGCACCATCCATTTCTGGGGAACTGGGAATTGGCCCCCCTGCCACCACAGCCCATTAGCCAACGGGGAGGGTGGGGGCACCTGAACAGGTGAGTGCCAAGAAAGCTGTGGCTGTGGCCCCTATGTGTCCCCCACCCCACATGACAGCCCCACACCCGGTGCCACTCATGCAACACCATCCTCCTGTACAACGGTCCCGGCAACTGAGGACCCCCCCAGCACACACACAGACCATTCTGTGCCCTGACCCCTATGTGTGCAGCAACACCCTCGCTGCCACACAGCATGGCGCATGCCCCTCCACCCTGAACCCAACACCCCTGCCCCGCATTGGTGTCCATTGGTCCCATTCAGCACTATCACCCCATCCCCCGTATCTTTGCAGTGGTGCCAGCCCCAAGACAGCCAGTGGCACAGCCCTCCTCTCACTGCCACGGCCACTGGCCATCTGACATATGCAGGGGTGTGCAGCAGATGCGCCCCACATATGTCAGATGGCCTGCGGCTGTGGCGGTGAGAGGAGGGCTGTGCTGCAGATCATCTTGAGGGTGGCACTGCCACAAAGGTATGGGTGATGGTGCCATGGGGGGGTTGGTGCCATGGAGGGTTACCGTCCAGCCGGCTTGCCAGTTGAGGAGCCTGCGGGCGAGCGCGGCTGCCAGCAGCAGGGGTAGCAGCATGGGGTTGGCCCACTGCAGGCAGGGGCATACATAGAAACATAGAAAGTGACAGCAGAAGGGGACCGCATGGTCCATCTAGTCTGCCCATAAGCCTAGCCCCTCCCTTGACTGCTATTCAGAGTTATAATACTTTTGTGCCTATCCCATGCCTTCATGAATGATCTGACTGACTAGTCTCCACAACCTCTGGTGAAGGCCATTCCAAGTATCCACCAGCCTCTCAGTAAAGAAGAACTTTCTTGTGTTACTCATGAACTTGCCTCTTTCCAGCTTCATGCCATGCCCCCTCATGGATGGGGGGTTTGAACTGCTGTCCCCAGTGGTGGCCCTGCAGTGTGGGGGCTGCCAACCACCAGCCCATCATGGGGACATGTGCGCGTGAGTCCAGGTCCCTGTGGAGTGCATTTACACACCAGGACCCTCACCGTTCAGTGCAAGGGATCCACTTTCGGCCCATGAACAGCATCTAATTGGATGCCCGCCTGGGACCGCAACCCCACCCCCTAGCTGCCCTGCGGAGTCCTGCACACCAGGGGTGGGGCTGTGGATAGGTGCCCTTCCATGGTACATACCTGTCCACAGGTGCAGATCTACATGGGTGATATAGTCGCCTCTGGCATGTGGTTCCTGCTCATTCGTGCATAGGGCCCATTATCATTTCCTCTAGACTGTACACTTTTCTGGTTAGCAGTCAGTATTTGTTTGTTCATGCTTATCCCTGAGATGCATAACAGGGTAAATCCTGACATCCAGTTTCCTGATGTGGGAGACTGTACCCAACCTGCTACTTTTAATGAATTGTCCACAGTCCAGGGCATTTTCTCTGGTTCTGCCAAGTCTGCCCTTCTGCCAAGTCTGCCCATGAAGTCTTTGAAGGTGTTGCTTTTTTCATTATTCTTGCCTGAGTGTTTTCTGAATGAGCAGAAAAAGGAAAAACTGTTGCTTGATCCTGGCTATTTTCATCAGTTTAAAACATCACCAGTTTAGTTGAAATAGAAAATCAGCACTCTTGAGTTTTCTCCTGTGCAGCAGTTGTTACTACGGGACTACCTCCAGCTGTGGCTTGGTTACCAAGGAGGGCCTCACCTGTTGCTGCTGTGTCAGCTCCTGCCAAAGTCTCACATAGTTCCTTTTTCCTTTTCAAGAAATTCTCCTCTTCCACTTGCAATAAATCTTGCACAGTTTTTTTTCATTTGTAAATCCACCTTTTATACCTCGTTTATAGCAGGTTCCATTGCAGTAATTCGTTGTTTCTTTCCAGATCTATTTTTTACCATTTCTCTGTGTCCAGTATATGGTTTTACTATAGCACTTTGACAGCGCTAGCACTGACATCCCCCCACAGTGACAGCTACCATGCCGATTCTCGGCATTGTAGCTTCGGGGATGTCTGTGCTTTCTATCGCCCGCCTCCCACAGCCCTCGGTCTCTAGGATTCTAACTCCGAGTCGAAGTTGGACCAGCTGGGGGGTGCTACACTGGAAAACACCAATGTCTTCTGTGCACTAGCACAGTGACTCGCCGTAGACAGGCAAATTCTGTCGCTGTGCTGATGTTCGCTGTGGTGGTGTTGACCTTGTGTCGTCACACCCAGTATCCATTCCTTCTTGCAGTTCCAACTCCAATTATCCTGTAGCATCAAAAAATTCTTCAGTCTCAGGGTTCAACACAGTTGAGGAGGGGACTAGTTCCCCAACCTCCCTCACATCCATCTCCATCTCTGTTTGCTCGGAAACTGAGCCAGCCATCCTCAGACTGCCAGAGGTCCCCCCTACTGGAGAGTAAGGGAATATCCCCTGTGTCCTGGCCAACATTCCTCTTCCCATAAAGCTAGTTCATGCATTTGTCCAAGGCTGTGTGTAGGTGCTGATGTGCAAAATGGCAGCCAGTACATGTTCACTCACTTCACTACCAGTCTAACATTGCTTGTAAAGTGCTTTGGGATACTATGTGTATAAAAAGTGCTATATAAATGCTGATTATTCTTCTCTTCTGGACAACTGTCTCATTTTCCTGGAAGATCCAGCCTTCTTACCCTCAGTTGCTGCTGTTTGAAAATCTGTCTTGCAGCCTTTATTTACATACCCTGTTGCTCCTAGTTGATGGCTGTCTTGTTTTTTGTTCATCATACTCAGGTGTTTCAATGGCATTGCTCTCCCTCTAGACCTCCTGCAACACACTCTGCTGGGTGCCAGATTTGGAGACCTCTTGTTTGTTCATTAGTTCCTATCACTACTGCAATGAGTAATATAGTGGTAGCACAATATCCTGTACAAACATAGCCATTCAGTGTTGTGCATAGCCTAGCTTTTACTTGGAACTGGGTCCCATCCTCAGAGCTTTGCTTGGGAAATACAGGATTATCCACCTGCAGTGCTCATCTCCTCAGGACGGACTTAACACCCCTAGCTCCACTCAGACTCATCTTATCCTCCGTGTAATTCTCCCCAGTTATCAGCATATTGAAGCTCATGGTCACTCACTCCATCATTTTGAACCCAGAGGACATAAATTCCTGGCAGTCTGCCTTCCATTAAATTTTTTACAGGAAGCGTCCTCGAAATCTTAATGCTGCATTAAGGAATGGACATATCCAATCAGATGTCTGCATACTGAATATTAAAAATTAATCTTTTCTTCTTCTGAGAGAAAGCAGGAACTGAGTTATATCTCACAGCATTAAAAGCAAATAAAGCTTCACCTTCATCACCGGTACCTATTCCTACTCACGCTCCTGCATCATTTCAGTTTCAGGAATAATGAATTCTCATTCTACTAGTGGGTTCAACCATATAACATCTTGGTTTAATTCCAGAGTGGAGTTCTGGAATCCAGGCCTTCTTGTCAACTGTCAAATCTGGGTCCTTCAAACTGGCTTACAAGCCTTCCTGTTAATACTCTTGTTCCAATACTGACTCTTCCTTCGCCCTGCATTCCCTGGTGTCATGCCAGATGACATCATAGCTTCTGACTCAGTCTCCTGAACTGATTCAGCAACCAACAGCAACCTTGTCAGAGGAAGTGTCTAAGCCTTCACAAGTGGATCTTACTATCAGATATGGTGGCTCTCTGAGGACCAATGGTTAGTTTCTGCCCAACTGCTGCTTATCTATTGAGAGTTAAATCATGAATATGGTGGGTGCCTCTGGATAACGTGTGCTGGGAGGCACTGCACTGGACAATGTGCCCTACCTGTTCCATATGTGGGTCATTTTGTCATTTCTGAGCTTTATGTCCTTTCAGTTTATGACTCTTGTCCATTTCCTACAGTAAGAGTTTTTAATAGGATGGGGGAGGCAACCCTGCAGATGAATCTGGCTAGGTCCTGGAATTTGTTACCAGATGACTTGAGATCTACACAATCAATTGCTACATTTAAAACAGAGCACTCTGCGATCTTCTCTCTGTATTTTGTGAAAATAAGAATAAAGTATATTAAATTAAAAAAAAAAAGCTGACAAAATTCTTGTACCAAAAATGCACTTGTTTTTAGAAACAGAATATGCATGTTATTGTATCCAATGTAACAGTGTTTATTCTTTGTATAGTTTATGTACTTGATGTCTGTATTGATATGAAGTCTCATTGAATGTACTCTTTTATTGTGTGAATCACAATCAGGACATTGTTGAAATTAAGAGAAAAAGCCTAACAATTTAACCTGTATAAAACTAAAATGTTACCATTCAATCAATTTCCAAATTCCCATTCACCCCCTACATCAGTGTCTGAGCAATATTTTACGCAACAATTAATCTTTTGGATAGAAAGAATGACAGATTTATTTTCCTCTGATGGAGAATTCCATCAACTTCAATAAGTCCACCTGCTTTGCGCCACCATGCATTCTGCTGTATGTCTGCAGCTACTGTGGGGAAACCCATTTTAAGCTGTTCTGCCACTATATTCCTGACTCCTTCCTAACCAAAGCCACAGCTGACATGTTGCCTACATTTGACTCCAATTAAAGATCCTCATATCCAGTGGTTGTCTCTAACACAGCTGTCAGCAAGCATATGTTCAGTACGACTGAGCGTACTGTAAGAATTGAGGGGGCAACAAAACTGAGCTGCTGCAGGCATATTTGTTATTTTTTTAATGCTTGAGTTTAAAGAATTTGGGATCTGACTATGAGTATAAGTAGGCTGCAGCAGGCCGGTATTTTGGAGTCGGTGGGTTGGGGGGGTGCAGCATGCCAAAAACCACGTGGTGGTGTACTCTTCTTTGTGTAGCTTTTTGCTTCCTGACCACCACAATGGAGGCATGTATCAGTACTAGTGACCTGGAGCTCAATCCCAGATTGGCTCAGGCTGCTGCCACTGGTATGCTCTGATTGCCCTGTGACCGAGGTTGAGCTCTGCCCTATTGGTCAGGTCAGAAAGGGGCTGTTATGCCTCTGCTGATTGGCTACTTTGTGGGTAGCAAGCCAGTCAGCAGGAGGTTTAAATTGCTGTCCTCTTCCTATGCAGCATTACTTCAGACTAGCCCAAATCACTTTTTATGGTGTGTTTTGGAGAAGAAGACTGTGGTGTGCCGTGACTCTTGAGGAGATTGAAGAGGGTGGTAGACTGCGGAACAGGCAGTGACTGACCAACATTGATTTGGAACCAGCTAAGTCACAAACAGAACACCAAGGAGTGTATCTCAAGATTCAGAGGAGTGGACAGTGGAGGGGAGCAGCTATGGGCTGGAGGCAGGCACCAGGAAATGATGGACAGAGTGAGGCACAGAAGGATTACTGAAAGCTCAGAGTTCCCAATCCAAAGGCCAGCTAGGAGAGCGAGTAGCACCAACAGAGGAGGAAAGACTGATTTAAGTAGCTGAGTCAGCAGGCAGTCTAGGCAGCAGCAAGTACAGGAGGTATGCCCCCCCCCAGGACAAGTCTGGCTTAGAGTTGTGTTCTATTTCTAATCTCTGTATCCCAGTGTGTCTCCCCCTGAATTCCAAAAACTCTCGTCCTGCAGCTCTTAAGGTCCCAATCTTAGATTTAGGCTGTGTCTGAGACTGTCTCGATCTCACTGTAGGACCTCAGCAGTGACCCTGATATATCTCACTATGAAACACATCCACCAGCACCACCCACATCTGTTCCAGTGCCTTAAGCCACTGGGCTAGTTACCATCTGATCTGACCTCTTGATTCCTCCCTCAAGCATCTGGTATAAATAAAAGTAATTCTCTTGGGCTTTTCATTACCCTGTTCACCACCCCAACTCTGGCTCTGATAAATAAGGCTGGTAGGGAGGGAGGGATTGAAATGGCTGTGGCAGTGTTTCAGTATGTTGATTAAGGCCTGCGAACCAGCACCGAGACTCATGGTGTGATGTTGCTGCCAGCAGGCTACCCTCTGTGGTAGCAAGATCCATAAAAAGAAAGGGAAAGGGGAAATTGTTTAACACGAAAATACACACTTAGCCAGAGCTTGTTTCCAGGTGCGACCTGGGAGCACAAGTAAATTAAATCTAAACATTCCTACTCTCCTCAGTCCTGAGGAGTCCCCCCCCCCAGCCTCACTCTCCCTGCTTTGTCACCCTTTATCTCTCTTTGCTTACCTTGAGAAGTGGCAATGCCCCTTCCTGGGTGTCTTTTATCTTTTTCCAGGGCCACTCTCAATAATCACTGTTTGGGATACCCAACAAGATTACTATCCCCCCTTACTATTACTTTTACAAAGCAGTGACGTTGAAACCAACCCTGCTCCTAACATTGCCCCATTACACCACACAGATCCCACCTGGACTAACAGCCATGGGCTAAAGATGGCCCATATGAACATTTGCAGCCTCCTCCCTAAATTGCATAAATTAGAGTCCTGGTTAACCCTTTATAACCATGACATCTTAGGTGTTACTGATACATGGCTAAAGACCTCCAGTCCTGACTCACTATGCCATTTTAGGGTTTACACCCTTTTCAGGCATGACAGACTTGGGGGGGTAAACAAGGGAGTGGGGTGCTGCTTCTTATCAAAGATCACCTAACAGTTTTTATTTTTTCTACCCGAGCCCCAGTGGCATCAGCTCCTGAATGAATGAACTATTACTGAACTGATCCTTGGGGCATCTAAGAAACTGTATTTGGGGTATGTTTATAATCTACCCAAGAGAGGTTTGATGGGCCTCACTCAAATCATTGGTGGGAGTGGCAGTTTCTCCCCTTTGAGTTATCTCATTATGGTTGTGGCCTTTAATCTCAACTGGCTTAATGACCAGCAATCTGCATACACTGAATTGCTCAAGCAACTGAGCATCACAAAGATTATCTCCTCCTACACATGGCACAACCATAGGTCATCTAATCACACACTCTTAGATTGGATCCTAACAAACCAAGAGGACAGGGTCCTATCAGCTGGGGTGTTGGCTGATTCTATCAGCAGCCACTCCCCAACCTTCTGTTCATGGATGTGCCATAGGCACCTTCTCTCACCAAAACTAATATTTTTCTGAGACTTCTCCAAACTTAATATTGACAGTCTTCATGCAGATATCATGGTTGTCAACTGGTCCACCATCTGCTCATTAATGGATGTTGATTCTGCTCTTGGCTTCCTCACCACTGCATGTCTTCTATACAACACAAGCACTTTCCCATCACAACCAGCAGAATCAAGGGAGGGAACTCAAGATGACTCCCCAGAGAGCTTATTAACAGAATGAAACAGAGGAATGCAGCATGGGCTTTCTTCAATTCTGTCCCATCCCCACAATCTGGAGCAACTACCCGGAGACTGTGAAACTACGTAAGCAGGAGTCCAAGCTCCTTAAGGCCTCATTCCTCAAAAATCAGGAGACCCGCAGTCTAAGTGACCCTTGCAAGTTCTGGTCCTCACTGAACACTCTCACAAAACCAGACTTCAGTCAGAGCAGCTTCAACCTGCTCATGGATACTGGACTCATAAAACCAAGCCCTCTCATCTAGCGGAAGCCTTGAACCTTAAATTCACCAAATTACAAGCCTACCTGGCTAAACTCCCACACAAGGTCGACTCCTCCACCTCTGGTACCAAGGATCACAAGGAGCCTGCCTGTTCCCCATTCTGCTTCAAAGTTACTACCCTAAGAGAAGTCAGTCTCCTTGTCAGGACTCTCCCTAACTGTGGCAGTGCCGGGGAGCGATGGCCTCTGTCCTCGGTTTCTGAAACTGTCTGCTGCCTTTATTGTGAACCCCCTAGCCTTTCTATTTAATATGTTCCTGTCCACCTCCTCCTTCCCTCCCTCTGCTCTGGAGACAGGCCAGAGTAGTTCCCATCTTTAAATCTGGTGATCCTAAACTCATGAATAATTATAGACCTGTATCAATTATCTTGCACCTGAGCAAAATCCTGGAAAAACTTGTCTACTTGCAAATGATAGACCACATAACTAAACATGGGTTGATCTCTCCCAATCAGCATGGTTTCCGCAAGGGCTTCTGTACTACCTCAGCACTAGCCTGCTTCACTTGACCACATACTTAGAACAGCTGATGAGCACAATTACACAGGGGAAATTTCCATTAACCCCTCTAAGTCATTTGATCTCGTAGACCATGATCTCCTCCTACACAAAACTTATCTACTGTGGTTTTTCAAGGAGTATCACTGACTGGTTTAGACACTACCTCTGAAATAGATCCCAAAGGGTCTACATCAGAGGGATGGCATCTGGTTCTCTAGAAGTGCATAGTGGTGTCCTGCAGGAGTCCATACTGGGTCCCATTCTTTTCTCCCTGTTGGTGAACAGTTTACTTGGTTTCAATCCAGAATGCCATAAGATTATGTACGAGGATGACCTAATCATTTTCAGGAGTGACTATAGTCCACATAATCCATCTCTCTCGCTAAGGACTTTACACACACACAAGATTGGTTCATAGGTAATAGACTTCTTGTCAATGCGAAAAAAACAAAACCATGCTTTTTGGGTCCAAACACAAGCTTGCAAAAAGCCCCAGGAGCCAAACCAACTCCCTTCACATCCAGACCCCGGGCGGATCCGCCCACAAACAAGTCTCCAGCTGCAAATACTTAGGAGTCACATTGGACCCCTCCCTAATGTTCCAGGATCACATTGGGATGAAGGTAAAATGGATCAATCAACCATTCGGTGTCTGCTATTGCCTGAGACACTTCATCATGACTCCTGATGTGCACCTTGCAATTGGGCAGAGCACGGTACTTCCACTACTAGATTATTGCTCCCCATCATGTCTCAAACTTCCACTCACCAACTTGTCCATCTCAATGCTGCCTACAACAGCATCTGTTGATTTGTACTACTAGCCCTGCTAAATACTCACCATTGCTCTTTATATGCCTCACTCAAATGGATCTCACCCCAGGCCCGACAAGACCTCTGCATGAGTACTCTCGTCTACAAATCCTTCACCGCCAGTGCCTCATCCCCATTACCTAGATTTCTCACTTTTAAACAAGGCACAAGGGAACTAAGGTCCTCCTCCCAATGACTGCTTCCAGACCTCTATGGACGTGGGACAGAGAACCTTCTCCGTAGCCACCCCAAAACTCTGGAATAGCCTTCCCATCTCACTCCACTCATTAGCTCTCCACTTGCTTTCAGAACAAACCTGATAAGTACCTTGCTATCAGCCTTAGCCTGTAAGTTCCCCCTCTGATTCCCAGTCTTGCAGCTGATCTGGGTACTCATCTTACTTGTGCACTTTGCTTGTTACCCCTGTAAATGATGCACCTACTCCTGAGTTTGATATTGCTTTACTGGTCCCCAGTTTTACAGGTCTGTACTTACCTAAGATGAAGGACCACCATATAATGTAGTTGTGTATTTTCCCAGTCTCTAGCCCTGTACTGTTTATAATTGCTTACATTTTTATGTTTGCTTGCGTGCATGTGCAAGAAACATTATGCAGCAGCTTAGGAGAGAAGTGGGTTGTGGAGGTGCGGCACTTTGGCAGCCAGCAGAGGCACTGCATTTGGGGGCTTGGCACTGGTGGACCAATGGAGGCAGAGTGTGCCGATGACACTGGTCTCCAAAAGTGCCACCAAATTGAAACATTTTCACCACTGCAATGTGGGGCCACCTCGTCATTGCAGCATCAGCCATTCCGCTGCAATGAGGGAGCGACCCGTCATTGCAGGGCAGTACGTTACCAAGTGTAACAACTAAATTAAACATGGCGGAGGTTTGCTGCTGCCTCTCGGCCCCATGAAAGCCAACTGGGGGTGGCCAATCCCCCTATCGGCAGCCCCCAACCCAGTTACTTTGCCGATGGGGGAGCCCACTCCCTGTCAGCATGATGTAACCCCCTCCCCCATTTGTTGTGTGCCAAGGGGGTACCCAATCCCCCTCAGCATCATGGCCCCCCCAAACAGTCATTCTTTGCTGATGGGGGGCCCAATCCCTGTCAGCTTCAGTACCCCCACCCCAAAAAAGGCAGGTGGCACACTGGGAGCCCACCCCAGTGTGCTGGAAACAAGCCTGGGAAAAAAAACCTTCCCGTGACGTCTTTTTATTTTTAATATCTCCCTGAAACAAAGGAAACAGTCCCACGCCGGTTGCCCTCCTCTCCCCCAACCACACCACCCACTGCGCACTCGACCTCCCACACCTCCTCACCCCACACTTACCTCTGGAGCGATGATCTTCGGTGGACCAGGAACACATCTGCATTCTTCATAGCTGACCACAAACTGAAGAAATGCCTGTAAGCTGTACAGTATAATGGCATAAATAGGTTTTTTTTCAACTTTGTTGCATATCTCAGGTATTTTGGGGAATTCTGGCACCAGATTTTCAACATGGGGTTATTGGGACCCCTCCTCATGAATTCAGGTACTGTCATGGTATTATTCCGTCCCGAAAGGTGATTTTGCGGTCACTGCATGGAATCATCTTCCGGGACCGAGTAACAAAATGACAGTGCTAGTGTTCATGAGGTAGGCTCTCAAAAGGCCTATGTTGTGGGTGGTGAAAAAAATCAAAAATGACTGTTTTATGGCGTGCATTAGCGCAGTTTCCACACATGCTCATAACTTCGCGAATTTGTAGTATTTTTACTCCACATTTTCAACATTGGCATTTTTCCACACCTACTTATGAACAGTACAGCTGTCATTTTTCACATCCTGGCCAAAATGTGTTTTTGTTCTTCCGGCGCAGAATAGTGTGGTTGCTGTGGGAAGTCAGTGTTCAGGCAGATTAAAAACAAATCACAATGATACTGTTAATGAGCAGAGGTGCTAAAATGCCTATGTTGAAAATTTAGTGACAAAAGTCCATGAAATGACTGTTATGAGTGTACGTTGCTCAGTTTCCATGCACCCTCGTAATTACACGCATTTGTAATATTTTCACTCCAGATTTTCAACATTGGCATTTTTTGCACACCTCCTTATGAACAGTACAGCTGTCATTTTTCATATCCTGCCCAAAATATGCATTTACACATTTGGTGCAGAATAGCATGGTAGATGTGGGAAATCAATGTTTGGGACAGATTAGGAAAATCATAGTGACACTGTTTATGAGCAGAGGTCACAAAATGACTACAGTATGTTGAAATTTTGATGAAATAATACCACTAAATGACTGTTGCGCAGTTTCCACCTAAGCCTGGAAGTTTGAGTATTTTTTAATACTTTCACTATAGATTTTCAATATTGCCATCTCTTCACAGCTCCGTATGAATGTTACAGCTATCATTCTTCACATCCTGCCTGATCTGTGATTTCGTACATCTGGCGCAGAATGGCACGGTCACTGTGGGAACTCAAAGTTCGGGACACATTAACAAAATCACAGTGCCACTGTTCATGAGAAGAGGTCCCAAATGCTTTCATGAGGTGGGAGTCACAAAAAGGCCATGTTGAAAATTTGTAGTGTAAATACCAACAAACGCCCGGGGCGTTATGGTGTCCAACCATAATGTCCCACCCTGTACAGACTGACAGGCATCAGGGGTGTGTCTTTGGATTGCCGACTGTAATGCTCATACTATTCCACCCCCCACCCAACCACCCTGCAGCTAGTGACAGGCATCGAGGTGTGCCTTGAACTCTTAGGCCCCACAGTTCACCCCGTTCTCCTATACTGCACCCTTTTCAGCGTATGTCGTTATAGAATGGGGTGACTGTACAGCCGAACACCCCAAGGCACACCTCAACATGTGTCAGTGTCTGCAGCTTAGGGTGAAGTGAAATGGCATGAACGTTATGGGCGACGACCCAAACACATACCCCAATGCCTGTCTGTCTCTACAGGGTGGAGGTAGGGTTGGCGTGAAGTTCAATACTTCACTGCCATTCTTATTCTGTATTTCTCTAACTCCTGCATTTCCAATGCTAATACCAGCGAGCAAACATTCGGCATTGACAAATGCTTGTTTTCTCTACCTGCTGTACCTTAAGCACCCTCTTTATTGCCTGGGCTACACTGGGAACAGTCCTCAGGACCAGAATACTGCTAATACCTTGTAAGTGATGCAATCAGTATTTGGTTCCTGTAATTTTCTCTCTTTTGTTCAATCTCTGTTGTATTGTCTCTTGCTGTACTGTTCCCAGATATTGTATTCTATGTCTGGATGGATTCTCATGTTTAGCATTTGTTCACCATTTTGCAGTGCTAAACAATGTTTTGTTTGTACTGTATGTGCCATCTATATGGCCCAGATCATACCTGAAAATAGTCCTTGGGACCAGTGTACCTTCCTGGTTAACAAATAACAAATAAATAAATAAAATGACTTGCTCAGGGTCACACAGTTTGCAAGTGGGGGCTGACAGGATTCAAACTCAGGTCTCCAGGTTCCACTATACAATACTGCCTACTAAATATTGGTAATGTGTATATCTACCCAGTCTTCAGCTGTGCCTGCAAAATCATGCTCGAATGGTGAATATGTGATAGCAACAGAAATACCAAGGTTTTTTTTTTTTATATTTTTCAAGTCAGAGCACAAGTGTGTGTAGTATTTTATTGTTTTATATCAATGAGCAGCTGTGATATTGCACTGCATTTCTGGCTGTGAAGAGAGGATGAAAGTTCTGGTGGGATATGGGCTATGGAATAAAAAAACAAAACTAAACCAAGAAAAAACATTTTGGTGTTGTGATGTGGGAAAGGAATGTGTTTCTTTATGTTGTCAGCTTACAGACTTACGAACATATAAACATATGAATGTGCCAGCAGAAACAAACCACCAAGCCTATCTAAGTCTGCTTAAGTGTGCAGCTAGCACCCCTAGTTTGCAGCTGCCCCACCCCCTCCCCTTTGTCTTCCCATGGCCACCCCCCACCTCCTCCACCCTCACTCTCCCCTGTTCCCTGTCCCATGCCCTTTTGAAGCTGTTCACAGATTTACATTATGCCACCCATTCTGGTAGGCATTACATTTTGCTACCACCCTCTCTGTGAAATAGTGTCTCCTCATTTCCTATCTAAAACTCCCCCCTCTATTCTTAGCCCATGTCCCCTGGTGACCCACCGCTTCCTTAACATAAAGATCCCATCTGCCCCTTCCTTATTGATTCCCCTCAGATTCTTGAATGTCTCCATCTTGTCCCCCCTGTCCCTTCTATCCTCCAGGGTGTATATATTCAGGTCTCCCAGTTTGCTGTCATAGTCTCTCCCTTCATTCCACATATCATCTTTGTTGCCCTCCTCTGCACCCCCTCCAGTAGCCTGATATCATGCTTTAGGTATGGCCTCCAAAACTGCACACGATACTTTAAGTGTGACCTTACCAGCGACCTGTAGAGGGGCAAGATCACCTCTCTTTGTCTGGATGAAAACCCCCTCGCTATGCACCCCAGCATTTTGTTCATTTTTGCAGCTGTTCTCCTGCACTGGACAGTGCTGTGCATGGTCCCTGCTATCATTACCCCTAGGTACTTCTCCTCCTCAGTTATCCCCTGCTTAACTCCTCCCAGACAGTATTCTCTCCTTGGGTTCATCACCCCAAAGTAAAGAACCTTACACTTCTTTGCATTGAACCCCAGCTGCCACCTCTCTGACCACTCCTCTAGCTTGCTTAGGTCCCCCTGCAGCTGCTTCCATCCCTCTTCTCCATCCACCACTGCTCCGATTTTGGTGTTGTCAACGAACAGACTTATCTTGCTCACCACCCCATGTACAATGTCTGATATGAAGAGCCCAAACAATACTGGCCCCAACACAAAGCCCTGTGGCTCCCCACTCGTCACCGGTCTTGGAGTTGAGAGCTCCCCCTCACCACCTGTTGCAACCTCCCGCTCAGCCAGTTTGTAATCCAGTTAATCATTTTTGCCCCTACTCCTGGACCTGTTAGCTTCCCCCCAAGCCACCCATGAGGCACAAAATCAAAGGTCTTGCTGAAGTCCAAGTAAAGAACATCCACCACATGACCCTTATCCAGCTCACCTGTCACCCAGTCATAATATTGTATCAGGTTGGTTTGACAAGACTTCCCTGAAATAAACCCATGCTGCCTCACATCCTGGAGGCCACTGCCCTCCAGGTACAACACCAGTCTTTCCTTTAGTATCATTTCCATGAGTTTGCACACTATGGAGGTGAGACTTACTGGGCGATAATTACCCAGTTCATCCCTTGGTCCACTCTTGTGTAATGGTGCTAGATGTGCCATTCTTCAGTCCAGTGGCTCACATCCTGACTCCAGTGAGGTGCTGTACAGATCCACCAGTGGATCTGCCAACACCTGCACCATCTCCCTCAACACCCTGGGGTGGATACCATCTGGCCCTGGTGCCTTGTCTACCTTCAGTGCCCTCAATCCCTCTAGGACTCTACTTGCCTCAATTCTTCCATCTGTTGCCTCCTTTCCCCTGTACCCACCCTCCCAGCCCATGGTGGTAGCAGTCCCCCTTTTCTTCTGTGAACACTGAGCAAAAGTATTCATTCAGTGCTTCTGCCTCCTCCTCATCCTTTTCCGTCCACCCCACCCCTTTTATCCTCACTATTGTCTTCTTGCACTTCTTTCTTTCTGATGTATCTGAAAAGTCCCCGTTAATTCCCTGCGCTAATCTCAGCTCCCTCTGGGCCTTGGCTTCTCTCACTTTTCTGGTCACCTCCCTGGACCATCTTACATACTCCTCCCTGTCCACTTCCTTCTCCATCCTCCTATACCTCTGGTGCGCCTCTCATTTTGCTCTCACCACTTCCACTACCTTGCTGTTCAACCAGCATGGTTTTCTTGCTCTGCTCCTCTTACTCTGAGTCTTGGTGCAGGCTTCTGTTGCCTCTCTAATCTCCCATTTAATAATATCCCATTTCTGCTGTGCATACATCTTCTGCCTTATGCCCTCTAGTTTCCCTTTCAGTACTTCTTGCATCCTCCCAAAGTCTGCCCCTCTGAAGTTTACCACCTGAGTAACTGGTTTCTCTGGCTCCCCGCACATCATGATATTAAACCACACTGTTTGGTGATCACTGTCAGCTAGTGGGTCCTCCACCTTTATTTCCCCTTACTGCCTCCCCATTCGACAACACCAGATCGAAAGTGTTCTTTAGCCTAGTAGGTGCACTAACCAACTGTGTCAGGAGACCCTCCTGGATCGCATCCAGGAGCACTTACTCCCTAGCACTGGAGGTGACTGGAATGCTCCAGTCAACCCGGGAGATCAGAGGGCTGTGGGTTCACTTCCCACATCTGGCACTTGGGTTAATATCCCAATACTGACACTGTCGTGCAGCATGAGAGGGGTGCTGCGCTTCTGAGGTGCCGTCTGAGACATTAAACCAAGGTCCCATCTGCCTGGATTGGTGGTAGTTCAGGTGGATGTTAAAGATCCCATGGCATTTAAAAAGAGTAGGGGAATTTCCCTGGTGTCCTGGCCAAATTCCCCTCATTCAAAAAAAAAAAATATACCACCAACAGCTTAATCTGGTTCAGTTTCAGTTGCTTACCGTCTGTATCCCCCGTCGCCCCTGAAAAAGGGACTTCTAGGCCCAGTGGGCTTACTGGGTCAACAAAATTAAACAAAAAACAAACAAACAAACAAACAAACCAACCAACCCAACCTCCAGCAAGCTGAAATCCCCCACGATGACCACCTTACCTTTTCTACATACCCTTCTGATTTGTCCTGCTAATTCCCTATCAAGCTCCTCAGACTGGGACGGTGGCCTGTATACCACACCAAACCTCAGCTTCCTACCCTTTGAGTCTAGGAACTGCAGCCAGATAGGCTCTGTTCTCCTTTCTTTCCCCTTGTCCCTTGTGCATACTTTGTATCCTGGGATTGCTAGACCAATGTTTCTGTGACAGCTGCAATATCCACCCTCCACACTGCTAAGAGTGCCTGTAGCTCAGCTGATTTGTTGCTTAAGCTTCTTGCATTCAGCAAGACCACCCTCCATCTTGCTCCCTTCCCTTCATTGGCCTCCCTTTCCTTCCTTCTACTCCCTCCTTTTTCGTCCGCCCTGAGTCCTTCCCTGCTAGCTTGGAGGGTAGGCTGTGACTCCACTCTGTCAGATCCCTGCCTACCTGCTGTCCACTTGACACTCTCCCCATCTAGTTTAAATCCACCTTTGTCTCAATATACCTCCCCAGTCTTTGCTTTAATACCTCCTTTATCTCCCCACTCAGGTGCAGCCTATGCCTTGCAAACAGATAGTTATTATCCCAAGTACTGTGCCAGCCGCCCACAACCCCATATCCCTTAATTTGACACCATTCTACCAACTATGTGTTCAACTCTCTAATCTTCTCCTTTCTCACTGTGCTTGTGCAGGGTACTGGGAGCACCTCGGAGAATGCCACAGACTCCCAAGTCTCCTCACACAACCTTCCCACTTCCTCAGTCCTCTCCTTTGTTACCACCACTGTTTCCTCAGCTAGGTCATTTGTTCCCACATGCACCACAATGTGGGGTTTCCTCCTACCCCTCCTTATGCACCTTAGGATTGCCTGTCTTGCCTTGTTGCCTTTAATCCTGGTATGGACTCCACCCATATCTGACTGTGCCTCTCCCCCTTGCTGCCCCATCTGATCCCCTTGAGTATGGAGTCCACCAACACCAGTACACCTCCCTCCTCTTTCCTTGTGCCCATCGCCACCCCCCACACAGGTTCTCATTTCTGGGGCCACGCAAGACGGTGCTTTTACAATGTGTCCCAGTGTCTTCCCCCTGCCCTTCTCAATTGAGACTCCTCCTCCTCCTCCTCCTCCTGTTTGACTGCCAACCTTCTGCTCCCTTCTCACCTCTCCAGGTATTATCACTCCCCCTGCCATGCCATGCTCAATCTCTCCACTAGTAATGCCCCTCTCTCTCTTCTCTTTGTGAGTACTATCCCTTGTGCAATCTTCTCCTGCATCCTCTTTCCCATGTGTTGCTAGTACAGCAAACATATTCCCTCTCCTCTTTGCCTTATTGTGTGTTTCCTCCTCCCTCCTACTTACTACTGCTCCTCTTTTTCTAGGTCCTACTACAGTCCACCCTTCATCAACTGACTTCCTGTCTACTGTGGTGCCCCACAATACTCAGATGTCAGCCCTCCCACTGACGCAATCCTCCCCTCCTCCCTCAACCTCCCCAGCTCCCTGCCAAGCCACTGAACCTCTTCCTCAAGACTCCTTAGCCTGTGGCATATTGGGCACCCTCCCAGCCTCCACCGTATGTTCATCTGCATTGCTGCCCCACAACCATTGCACCCTACAATCCTACTCATGGTCCACACTACCTATACAGCCTCTCCACACCAACTATCCCTACAGCGAGTAGAATTAATTAATCCTCGTCCAGCCTCTAACAGAAATTGTTATCCTAAATGCCCTTGCATGCAGCATAAGACAGCCAACTACAGTACTAACTGGAAACCACAATCCTACTCATAAGGACTATAGATCTACTCATACGTTTTATATATTTACTGTATATGTCTTTAAGACTTAGCTCATATGGCTGTTCCTTGTTTCCTCCTTCCTGGCCTGTTCTGAGGGCTCAGATCAGCTTGCAGCTCCCCAAGCTCCTCCCTCACAGCCTTCAAACCCAACCCCCCAGTGGTATTTCAGTATTTAAGAAAGGCAGGTGGAAGGGGTGGGTAGCAGGGCTTTTACAGTCACTCCAGCCACATAAATCTTTAAGCTAAATTCCACTTTAAGCTAAATTAAAAAGAAAATAAAACAATATCAAAACTTACAAAAATCCTCTATACATTAACTCCCTCAACAGCAAGTAGAACTAACTAATCCTTCTCTCCTGTAGTTTAAAAAACAATAGCAAAACTTACAGAAGTCTTCTCCACAGCCAGCAAGTAGACTTAACCAATCCTTTTCCCCTAGACTTAAAACATAAGTATTGATTTAGGCTATCAGGCTCTGTTTTGTGGTGGTTTGTCTTCTGAAAAAAAAAAATGGCTGCCAAACATATTTTTTAAGATGCTATACTTATGTAGTGATATGTAAGGCTAAATACCAGGATGACTGGTCATTGTACTGCATTAATGTGCGGTCAATTAACTGGTTTTAGTGAATCAAGATTAGGGCATTTTCGTACCCATTTTGTAATCTAGAATATGCAATGTACTCAAAATATCCTGAACACTGATTGGTTAGCTAGAGTCTTTATGACCCTAACATTCAGTCAGCTTAAGCCTTAAGAGGCCATGATGAAAAGGCTACTGGTCAACCATCACCATTAACAATTCCCCCCTACCATGCCCGCACATGCCCCAGCATATCCCCAGTAAATCAATACTTGGGGTATGTATGCTGAGGATGTTTGTCTCCAGTAGGGTGCTCCTAAATGCACTGCATGGACTGCATCTTTCTCTATCCTTTATGTGTGTGTTTCTATATGCATGTGGGTGAGTGTAGTGTGGGCTTTAGAGGCCAGAGTGACCCAATTAGTATGCATACATGAGTGCTGGTGTGAATGGACCTCTGTCAGACTGGCAACCTTGATGTGGTACAGAGGCTTATCACAAAGTTTCCTAAACAATGTAACTAAAAGCCAGCCAATTTCTGTGTGTGTTAGGATAAAAAAAATGTTGTAAATCTATTTGGATTATTGTCTTATTGCATATTTGACTGAAATGTGTTGGGACAGGCCTATTGTTTGTGTGGCATGGCACAGTATCTTCTGGTTTATGTTTATGTCACGGAGGCAACAGTGCCATCTGGGGGGGAACAGTACTGTCCATTCTCAAGTACAAGTTTAAAATTCCTGGCTACACCCCTGGTCTCTAAAAAGGGAAGATGGAACTGTGCAGAATGGGAGCAGGAAAAGGCAGATGTCTTGAACAACTATTTTTGTTTAATATTCACAGAGGAAGGAGAAGGGCCACAAAAAAGTAACAGGAGGGAGGGAGGTGGACACTAATCCTTTTCCAAAAGAGATGGTCCTGTAGGACTCAGAAATCTTAAAGTGGACAAAGTAATAGGGCCAGACAGGGTGCATCCAAGGGTATTGAGAGAGGTCAGCGAGGTATTAGCTGTACCTTTGACAGTCCCATTAAACAGCTCACTGGAAAGAGGAGTGGTTCTGGAGGACTAGAGTGCAGATGTAGTCCCACTTCACAAAATTGGTAGCAGATAGGATGCTGGGAATTACAGGTGAGTCAGCCTGACATTGGTGGTGGGAAAGGTAATGCAATCACTGCTGAAAGAAAGGACTGTGGAATATCTGGAATCTAGGGGGTTAAAAGACCTGAGGCAACACGTACTCATGGGAATAGTGGAGGTCATGTCAAATTAATATGACAGATTTTTTTTGGACTGGGTGACAAAGGAATTAGATCAGAGTGGAGTGGTGATTGTGGCCTACCTAGAGTTCAGTAAGGCTGTCAACTTCATTCCACACAGAGGACTACTAAGAAAGCATGGTAGCTTAGGAGTGGGTCCAAAGGTGGTAAATTAGTTAAGGAAATGGTTACAGGATTGGTGACAGAGGGGTGTGGTAAACAGAGTTCACTCCAGGGAAGAGAGGATGATCGGGGGGCGCCTCAGGGATCAGTGCTGGTACTGGTCCTCTTTAATGTCCTAATAAGAGACACTGCAGAGAAGCTGGAAGGGCAGATCTGCCTCTTTGTGGATGACAGCCAAATCTGCATTAGGTTGGACATTCCAAGGGGGTGGAAAAGATGAACAGATACCCCAGAAAACTTGAGAAGTGGTCAAAGGTATAGCAGCTAGGATTCAATGTGAAAAAGTGCAAAATAATGCACTTGGGGCACAGAAACCCAGGGGCAGTACAAAATGGTTGGAGTGGTACTGAAGACTACCAAACTGGAAAGAGACTTAAGGGCAATCATTAGTGTTGTGTGGAATTTTCAACTTCAAGTGGAACAAAATTCAGTGGAATTCTCAAAATTCCATTGAAATTCATCCAGAAATGGAATTGTGCAATTACACAGCAGAAAATAGTTGCAGAATGATTTTCTGAGGAAAAAACAATATTCAATGGATCTCGATATTTTCAGCGGAAATTGTTGCGGAATAATTTTCTACAGAATATGATTCTGCAGATCACAGTAGGAGGAATTCCGCAGAAGAACCAGCAAAGTTCTGGCAGAAATTCTGCTGTCGGAATGGTCATTCTATGCTAATTCCACCAGTGGAATTCTGTTTTCTGCACAGCACTAGTAATCATATCTGATGACCTAATGGTGGCAAGGCAGTGCAACAAGGCAGTTACAAGGACTAGTGGGATGCTGGGGTGCATAAAGAGGGGTATCATCAACAGAAAGAGGAAAGTGGTGTTGTCTCTTTATAGATCTCTGCTACAACCCCTCCTAGAATACTGTGTGCAATTCTGGAGATTCCATTTCTGGTAAGACAAAGACAGAGTGGAGGCAATCCAGAGGAGGAAAATTTAAATAATGCAGAATCTGACAGAAGCACTAGGTGGAAAGACTAAACAACATCAATATGTACACCATGGAAGAGAGGCGGAAGAGGGGACATATGGCAGAGACTTTTATATGCCTCAGAGGGGTAAATATGGTACAAGAGGGAAGTATTTTTCAGAAACAAAGGTGTTCAGAACAAGGGGACATGCTGTGAAACTGGAGGTGAGTAGATTCAGGGGAGATGTGAGGAAGTACTTCTTCACAGAAATAGTGGTGGATTCCTAGAATAGTCCACCAGTGGAAGTGGTTGTGGTGAAAACAGTGGAGGCATTCAAGAATGTATGGGATAAGTGAAATCTTGGTGAAAAGGAAGAGAAGGAGTGAAAAAAATCTAGAGATCAAGTAGGGTCAACAGAAATACTGTAGATAGAGAAAATTGGGCAGACTGGGTGGGCCAAACAGTTCCTATTTGCCATCAAAGTCTATGTTTCTATATTCCTACCCACACACTTAAATCTGATTCTGCTCCTTCTCTCAGGCCTTGACAAAGGCTTCTGTACCAGATGTAGTCTATGCAATCCTCCTCACTTATGTGTTCTAAATCTTCAGTCCCTTTCTATAGATCCAGATGTCTTAAGATAAACTGCTAAACATTTCTAATCTGGTCTCCTCCTTTTCATCCAAACATTCCTGCACAAAATGAAACTGTTATCTTTACTAGGGCACCTCAAATTTGCAATGAGGATTATTTCCTGGGGAAAAAGTCTTGTTCACTTTTTGTAAAGCAGCAGTGCAACAAACAATGTTTTCCCAAAAAGCTAGTTTCAGCTACAGTTAATAAAAAAAAATAGAATAACAGTCAGATTTACTTTTCTAGGTATTGCCTATGCTGTGCACTATGAGTTTTTTTTTTTATTTTCTCAATCCTAACCCTTGCAAGAGCTATAGTGCAGTCTCTATGCCACATGTGGTGCCCATCAGTTTTTTTTTCTTGAGAAAAAAAAAACAAATTGAAACATTCATAAATTACTCAAATTATGGTTGAAGTAGAACATCTTACCAGCCAAATAAAACTGGAAGATGTCTGAAATCTTTCGTAGTGAAAAAAGTCTCAGAGTCAAATTTAATAATGTTGGTTGCACTGCTCTTTTAACGTGGTATGTTTAGTTACTGTTCTGGATTATCACCTTATCATCACTGCTTCTGCTTGTTCAGACCTTGTCATGTGGCCAAATTTTCTCTTAGGCTGTAATTGGTATATCCATGTTTGTAGAGATCCAGCTACTGGATTGAAAATCAGAATGTCCTTATTGACACCTCATCCTATAGTTTTGTGGCATTTTGTGGACCATTTTGATTGCTTTTCCAAGATCGGGAGACCTAAGATATTGGTCACTTACATTTTCAATACATGTCTTCCTTGTCTTAGATTTATCCCGTTGCAACAGTCACTCTCTCCTGGGGTCACCTTTGGAACAATCAACCTGTCGTATTCTATTCTAATAACCAAGCAACCTTAGCCATAAAAGTTAGAGGTCAGTCTTTCTCCTCCATAATGAACTTACTGAGAAGATTAACATTAACTTCTTTATAGTACAATTTTAGAATTAATAACACATTCATACGTGATCCTGCTAACTTTCTGGGTAACTGAGTCTCCTCTCTTTACTTCTTGCAATTCAAAAATTCCATCCTCTAGCTGACAAAGTCATGACACCTCTTCTATCATCCCAGAACAAGGCCCCAATTTTTCTGTGGCACTTTGGGACCATGTTCTGCCACAGGATTACCGTGTGCTGCAGAAGTTTTGCTGTGGTGGTTTATCATTTCTGCAGAAGTTCTGCGGCACCAATGAACTGCCATGTCTCAGCATCAGCTTGTCATCCTGATACCATGTCCATGACAATGGCTATGGAAAGCAGGATGGGGGAATACATACCGTATCTACTCATATATAAGCCAAGACTTTTAAGCTGAGTTATCAAATTCTTAGCACCTCAGCTTATATGCAGGTCAAGCAATCATTCAACTAGCTTGAGTAATACATCAGTTAAATTGCTATAACGTTACCCATGAATTAAATCAACAGCATTCACTGCTAAAATGAGCCAGAAATGGAAATGGAGCTCCTACGACGCTGCTTTCAAGTTACAAGTCATAGAATATGCAGAATCAGCTAGCATTTCCGCTGCAGCCCGGCAGTACTGCATAAATGAAAAACAGGTGCTGGAATAACAAAAACAAAAGGAAATGCTCACCGAAATCTGTGTTATTTCTGGTGGTCTCACTTCACTCCTACAACCTCTGGATATGTGCTTGAACAAACCTTTCAAGGACCGTGTATGAAAGCAGTGGGCAGAATGGATGTGCTTAGGTGCAGGCACAATGACCAGAAGCAGAAAATTGATGAAGCCCAATATCAAACTTGTATGTGAATTGGTTAGAGATGCCTGGCAGTCGATACCAGAAGACATGGTTCAAAGTGCCTTTGTAAAATGCGATATCAGCAACAGTATGGATGGCTCGCAGGATGATGCCATCTATGAGTATGACACTGAACCAGATATTGAAGAGATAGATGATCATTATGCTGACATTCTTACCGATGAGTTTATCAGAGATTATACCATGGCCATAAAAATTAACTCCAAATCCTGTACTCTGATTGGGTGGCTGGCACCTTCCTGCCGTGGTAAACCCTACGATATACCCACGGCAAAGGTGCCAGTCAGCCGCATGTCCAAAATCCATCTGACACCAGTACTTGCCATCCAAAACCGCCATCTTAAATCTTCGGTAAACCTCCGTCTCCCACCATGGCACATTCCTACCCTGCACTGGAATGCTCCCATCATCCCACCACTTCCTCGCAAGCAGAAACCAGGCTAAAACAAAAGAATAAAATCCCCTGCATCTGATCAGCAGTTTTTAAACAAGTAGTAAACTTCAGGAGCAGCGACACGGAGCGGTGGAATTCGGCAGGCACCTGAACAACTTAATCTCACCATTTCGTAGCCCACAGAAAGAACTCTGTCCCCAGAAAATTATTGGCTCTCACCTCCACACGATCACAGATCCAGTCATTATACATGGGCCAATACCCTCCGGAAGCAGTTTCCCGATGCATAAAAGAAAAACAAAATTTAAAAAAAGCTGCCGAATACGACCATTCTCCCCATCGCAAAATTGCACCCGGAAGCAAACAAGCTGATTGCCGCCACCCCGTAAGTGCTTGCATCACAGTCTGTCAGCACTGAAACAGAGGGGAGAGTCTGGTCTTTTCTGATTTTTATTAAAAAAATTAAAAAATGTAAAAACTGTACACAGTTCAAAATCAAACTACGGACTATTGTACTTTTCCAGCGCGAGGCACAGGACAGAAGGTTTTTCTATTTTTTTTTTTACCTTGAGACAAATCACCAAAAGAGACCTTAGAAACACAGCTACAGACAATACTGTGATAAAGGCTTTAGCTTGTTATTTTCTAGTTTAGTAACTGTAACTTAACCCAAAACCAATAACCGTGCTGTTATTTTTTTTTAAATCCTAACTTTGAAAATGGGCTGGAAGACCATACTGTCTTCACTCGCTCTCCCTCACAGTATACTCTCTTTTTTGTCTGCCAGCTGCTCATCTAGGCTTCAACACGTGTTCTCTTTCACTGTGGTGCAAAAAATAATCATTGTAGCAACCAGACGTGTCTGTGTGTTTTGGGGGCAGTGATGGGTTTGGGAGGGTTGGTGACAGCCATCTAAAAATATATTCTACCTAGCAACAAGGAACTATTTAAACACACAGTGGAAGGATATTACAGGAAAATCAATAAAAAAAAAAAACTTTTCAAATAAAATCACTTTAATCTTATACTTTTTTTTTTTTTATAAAAGGCCATTGTATAATCACAATAAACCACTCGGGGGTGTGGGTTATGGGGGGATTTACCATGGCTGGAGAGGATTTGACCACTGTCCTGCGGCCTCGTGGCCAAACCACGCCAGCCGTGGTAAATCCCCTCATAACCCACACCCCCTTGGTTTATTGCTTAAATATCACCACTCCCTAGGCTTTTCCAACAATGATGATGATTGCAAAGCAAAGCAACTTTATTTACATAGTGCCTTTCATAATCAAGGCACCGTACATTTTATTTATTTATTTATTCAATTTTGTTAACCGGGTAAGCCCACTGGGCCTGGAGGGTCCTCTTTTCAGGGGCAACCCAGAGTTAGTTACACATTGTTTTGCACATACAGATAGGTAATACAGTGTAGGACATGTTGTACAGGATTACAAAGTCAGTATACAGTTTTAGTGGAAGAGAGCAGGAGGTACATTACATTATTGAATACAACAGAACAGTGTGGTGCAGATAATACAGGGTTGTAAGGACAGCATATAGTTTCTGTGAAGAGGGCAGTAGGTAGATTATAGTGCAGAGTTCTGCAGTGACGGCAGATGGATGTGTGGTGGTAAGTGCTTTAAATGCACACAAGAGGTTCCATGTAGGAATAGAGTACCAGTTTGTGCAGTCCTTAGTCATTACCCTTGTGGGGGAGCAATTTTGTACTAACCCAATTGACACTAGGTGAGGTAGGCTAGCCATTGGTACAGGGGCAGGGACTATGGTTAAGGAGGTGGGCGAGCAATCCCTTTTGAAATTTGGCTAGGGTGGGTGCCTCCTGAAGGTGGCTGGGGAGGTTATTCCATGAGACAGGGGCCAGGTGAGTAAAGGATTTGCTCCCAGCAACAGAGCAGGCCTAGAGAATTTCCAGTAGATTTTTGTTTGAGGAACGGAGCGGTCATCTAGTCCGCTTTGGGGCAAGTAGTCCGAATCAGCCCTGCCAGAGGTTGGGCATCGAGGAGCTTGTAGGTCCAGCCTAGTAGGGGTTACTGGAGCCTGTTCAGGGATGGCCAGTTGAGGGCTGTGAGGACATCACAGTAATGGGTCCTCGGGTGGGATTTGGAAGCAAAGTGAACGATTTTGTGATATAAGGTTTGTAATCTACAATAGTCCTGTTTAGCGATGCTGAGTAAGATGGGAGCTGCATAGGTTAGGGTTGAGAGGAGGATGCTTTGTGCGATTGCAAGTCTGGTCTCTGGTATCATGTTGTGGCTTAAACGATAGAGGAGGCCCAGATTTTGGTGGATGTTTTTTATTACCAAGTCCACATGGGGCTTCAATGCGAGCCCCTGATCTAATGTGAGGCCAAGATATTTGACAGATTGTACTACCTCTGTTTTGGAGCCAGATATGGTAGTGAGTGGGAGAAGATGGGCCGGGAGGGATCCAGGGATTTTGGTCCAAGCAGCATCGCCTTTGTCTTGGTGGTATTAAGGACCAAGCGATTCTCAACTAGCCAAGTCTCGGCCTTGATGAAGTCTGCCTGAAGCATGGGTCATAGATTGGATGGGTGGAGCCTTGTTCAGTACAATACTGCATCATCAGCATACTGTACTAAGGAGCTACCCCTGCAATGGCCATGTAGGTCATTTGTGAATAGGAGAATAATAGCAGGCTCAAGATAGAGCCTTGTGGCACCCTTTCAGTTAGAGATAGGTATTCGGAGGTGACCCCTCTCCACCTGACCTGCTGAGAACAGTCAGTGAGGTAATTATGGAACCAATTGAGGGAATGCTGACTGAGTCCAAGTTGGCCAAGTTTTGTTAGTAGGAGTGGGTGGTCTACCAGGTCAAAGGCCTTGGAGAGAGAGATTGATGAACACGGCCCCAGTGGGGGTAGCCTTGTCTGAGGCAGCCCGGACATCAGAGGTAAATTTAATGAGGGCAGTGTCAGTACCATGCTTTTGTTGAAAGCTGTGTTGTGAGGGGGCCAGGAGCCTGTTGGCTTCCAGGTATTTCCTTAGTTGGTAATATACTAGCAGTTCCTGAATCTTTGCCAGGTGACATAGGACGGAGATGGGTCAATAATGGCATATCATTTCCCTGTCTCCACCCTTGTGGATTTGGACTACATGGGCCTGTTTCCATATTAGTGGGACTGTTCCTTCCTGCAGGGATCTATTTATTAACAGGGCTACAGGTAGGGCAATGGCTGGGGCAGCAGCCCTAAGTAGCCTAGGGTCCAGTCCATCAGGTCCTGGGGACCCACTGAGTTTTAAGGATTGTACGAGGGGCAGGACTTCCTTGGCCCACACTGTCTGCAGGTGAAAGTGGGCAATTGGAGGGTCTTGGGATTCAGTGGCTGGAGGACCTGGTGAGCTACGTGGAGGGCAGGATCTGATCGCCCCCAGATCGGTGAAGAAGTGATTGAAGGTTGAGGCGGCCTCCCCTCCATCCGTAAGTGATATATCATTACAGATTACATTACCCTGCTGGGGTGTTTTTGTGCCTTTTAGCAGGGAGTTTATGCTAGACCAGAAGGACTTGGGATCAGATAGGGTTTGCCGCTGGAAGGATTTTAAATAGTCTAGTTTGGCTGATTTGGAGATTGTTTGGCACTGGTTCAGCAGTGATCTGTAGCTAGCCAAATCTACAGGTCTAGCAGATCTTCTTGCCTTTTTCCATGCCTTGTCTCTGGCTATCATCAGAGATTTTAGCTCATGTGCAATCCATTTGTGGCACTGGCCCTTTGCTCATCTTCTCCTGACCGGTGCATGTAAGTTGGCCACCACAGTGAAGGTACACGGGAAATACTGAGCTGCATCGTCGATATTGCCGAGGAGTCTTAAACGGTGACCAGTCAGTATTCCTCAAGGAGCTCTGGAAGGACTCAGCAGAGAATCCAGAGAAATCCCTGGCCATTATGAGCCTGGGTGAGATCCTGGGCGGTCGATTTTTCCAGATGCAGAAAGTGGGTGAGTGATCGCTTAGGGCATCCGACATCACACCAGTCACTTGTATGTTGGGGGGGTTGGAGGCAAGTATCCAATCAAGGATGAGAGATTCCCTGTTTTTTGGTTGTGTCTTGTGACCTCATTGATGACCTTGGTCAGTTTAGCATCAAGAAGTATGGCCTTGTAGTTTTGTGCGGTGGAGGGTTCCCACTTCAAGTTGAAGTCCCCAAGGACCAGCAGCTCTGTGAGCTGTGCCCCAGCTAGGAAGTGAGCTAGGTTCTGGAGTGCTAACATGCCACCGGTGGGAGGGTTGTAGATACAGCCTATTGTTAGATGCTTTGCACGTCCCAGTACAATTTGGATAAGTAGCGATTCAAGCCCTGTAGGGGTTGGCATATCGACAGGTAGTATACATAGTATAAATTACAATAAAAACTAGAATATACTAAAATTAAAATAAAACAATTAACACTTAATTAGCAATGCCAATGAAAATTAATGTGTTTTCAGCATTGATTTAAAGCTGCTGATGGTCAGGCATTCTCTTATCCGACAAGGTAGAGAATTCCATAGGGTTGGTGCTACAAATGAAAAAGCACGAGGTCCAGATGTTTTAAAATGAACCCTGGGAATCTCTAGCCATCCCTGGTCAGTGGATCGGAGAAGGCGATTGGGCGAGTAGGGAATCAAGAGATCTTTCAGGTAGTCAGCTCCCAGTTCATGTAGGGCTTCAAAGGTAAGCAAGCCTACCTTACAGGTGATCTGCCACGGAGCTGGCAGCCAGTGCAGTTCGCCCAGCACAGGTGTAATATGACTGGTCTTAGAGGTGCCAGCTAACAGCCTGGCTGCAGCATTCTGCACTAGCTGCAGGCGTCAGATATCAACCCCAGACAGCCCTAGATAGAGGGCATTGCAGTAGTCAAGACGGGTGGTAATAAGGGCATGGATCAATGCTGAAAGGTCACCCGGAGGAATCAGATGTTTCACTAGAGCGATATTCCTCAGATGGTAAAATGAGGATTTGACCACCATCAAAAATAATGTCCAGGTTATACACCCGATCTGAGGTGGTGAGCTGGACACCATCAAGCCATAGGCCCAACATGAGCCCAGCTCCAAAGCCAGCCCCCGGGTGACCTGGATCCATCACCAACACCTCAGTCTTATCCGTATTTAATCTCATCCAACTCAAGCTCATCCAGTCTTTGATCTCAGAGAGGCAGCTATTTAGCACTGGAATCGCATCATCCTGTCCGGGTACAAAGGACATATACAGCTGAGTATCATCTACGTAGCAGTGAAAACTCAAGCCGCTTTACCTGATGATGTCTCCTAATGGCAGCATATACACTAGGAACAACATGGGAGCCAATATGGAACCCTGTGGCACACCGCAGGACGGGGGGAGGGAGTCAGAGGAATAAATTCCTATGACCACCCTCTGAGACCTGCCTTTGAGAAAGGATCAAAACCATTCGAGGACTGTACCTGACACTCCACAGAGATGCTGACAGTTGATGGCTGATATACCGTATGTTTCCAATATATTGAACTATGATAATTTCAAATGAATTAACGTTTGCATGAATTTGAAAACTGTGATTATTTGTAGTATGTGCACAAATAATTTTTTATTGTTATTTGGCTTACAAGTGGGTCAGTGCTGTTTTACACACCACATGGTGGGGTTTGGGGGGTGGCTTATACACAGATCGGCTTATCCGAGGGTATATACAGTAAAGTAGTATCACTAGTTCAAAAAATATACCCACAGACCTTTAGAAATAATATTTTTTAAAAGAGCTGGAAAAAAGTTTCACATAAGGGCCTATCCTATTACATAAATGAAATAAACAAAAGGGGACCTTTTGTTAAAAATTATTTATCTAAACTAGTGTTACTCAGAAAGTGCTTTAATGGATCCAAATATTCCCATTGGATAGAGCTGATGTACGACCTATGATCCGGCCAATGGATCTGATCAATCGGGCATGTACTGCACTGTTCCTTCTCAGTTTTTTTTATCACAGTGTACGCTGCAGGGCAGGCGGAATTTCTGCGAAAGTTCAGAAATGTATTTCCAAACTTTCAAGGAAGCGAAAGTCAGACTTTTGCTTAAATTCCACCTGCAGAAGTTTTTTTTTTTGCACTTCTCTAGTTTGTAATGGCACAGTGCTGATGGTGTAGTGGGAGGAACAGGACTATATGTCAGCAGTTAGGCAGAGTTCTGTTCCACACATCCAGCATGATACTACGATACAAAAAACTTACTAATGAGCAAAAGGAAAAAGAAAAATACTTCAGAAAGAAAAAGTTACAACTGACTGCATCTTAAAATATGTAATATTTTTATGTCTGCTATTTTGGGTTCTACTAGCTCTTTAATATCCATCTGTCCTAGCTCGTACCTTTTCAGTTCAGCAATTAAAGCATTCTTTCAAGACCTGAAAAATCTCCTCTTCATGACCATCCACAAGGAAGCTTGTACTTCATGCTCTATATTACAAACTGACAACTCTCTTGCATGATGAGTCTTAAGGTGCTTTTACACACAGGTTTATGTAACAGAATAACTGTTACGGAAGCAGTATTCCGTTACATCCCTTGTGTGTAAATTGCATTTATTTCGGTCCCTAGGCGAATGTTCGTCCAAACCGCAATCTCTGCTTTTTGCGGTTTGCACCATTGTGTTCCGTTTTGTCGTGCTGTGTAAAATAGCCATTCCGGTACAAAGGTAGAAAATAACATGTGTAGAGTAGCAAACTCTGGGGGAGCCAAAACAAATGGAGACAGGGTTGCCGGAATACTCGCAGTGTGTAGAAAGGAACGTGAATGCAACAGAGCACAACGGTGCCACACAGGTAACACTGGTTCGTTTTAAAAACCTGTGTGTAAAAGCGCCTTTAGGTTCACTGACTGTTCAATACTTACAAGAAGCTATGCCTTTAGCCTTCTTTAGATTTCTAAAACCTGGGAAAAGTAGTCACCGTGGCTCCATTTGATCCAACTGTCTACATGTCTAGTCAATCCAGCAGTGCTTGCCTGCACACCAACAAAGAAATGCCTACGTCTCCACTGTTCCAACATTGCAAGTGACCTAAATATATATCTCAACAAACTTCTGCTACCATCTGGAATTTTTTAACTGCAGCAATAGATTGTCTATAGAGCAGCACAGAAGAAATATACATTAGCTTCTGCACCCTTCAAAACATACCTCCTCAGCAATATTCTGTTTCCTCATGTTCTGGCATTTTCTTCCTACTGCTCTCAAACATTTAGTTTGACAGTCACAAGAACCAAACAATATATCTCAAGCATATGTGAAGGGATAAACCCATGACAGGATATGGGTTTACTGAGCATTAATTCACAGCTGGGGGTGGAGTCACAAGGTGAAGAAAAGTGACTTCAACCACCTAGGCATGGATTAATGCTCAGTAAACCCATACCCTGGAGTGGGTTAATCCCCTTATAACATGAGCAATGATATGTTAGAGGTTTACCTAAAGAAGCAGTAAAATAAAGCCTGATGAACATGCGACCATGGGTATACTGGGGATTAATCAATGGTCAGGTGACCTGTTTAGATGAATCACAAGGCAGTATTTTTGGAACCCATGTTATAATGTAGTTTACCTTTCTGTCCATCCATCCTGATAAAATATGCTCTTACTTATCCTAATAACCAAGGTTTTTCTTCAAGGTTTGAAAAATCTACTCCTCAATATCTTCCACAAGGAAGCCTATAGATTAGAACATGTATTCTTAACTGATGGACCTCTTAAAAGACAGAGTATTTGGTTATTTTCTGAGCCTGATCTACATGCAGCCATGACATTAGCATTCCTTGGATTCCTAAGACCTGAACAATTTACCCCTTCCTGTTTCTTCATTTCAGCAATTCGCCTAACAAAGAACAGCTCAAGGCAGTATCAGCAGCATACCTCTCAACCTTTTGTCAACCAAATGTGGAACATTGCCTCTCAAAATGTGGAACAAATGAGCAAAATGTGGAACACTTAATCAAATCTTTACCTAGGAAGCTCTGAACACTGTTAACATGTTTGCGTTTATGTTCAGAAAGTCTGTTATTAATCGAATAATACATTTTTTGCATAATTTATTATAGATTTTTGCTTTAAAATATTAATACTGAATGTGGAACAAGTCCTCACAATGTGGAACAGAGAGCTTTTGTAAAATAAAATGAGGAACATTCCTCGTAATGTGGTACAGTTGAGAGGTATGAACAGCAGATCACTTTATCCTTACTTTACCAAGATCAACAAGATCTGGCAGAGTCACTACGACTGTGAATAAATTAACTAGATAAGGGTGTTTCATGGGCTTAAACATAAACATTTATTTATTTAAAAAATATCAGATTTACAAACCTTTGAGTCAGAGACTCATTTACAAAGGCACCTCATCAAAACTAATACTAAGACTGCACAGTTAACAAGTCAAAAAACAATGACTCAGAGTGCAGACAGTAATAGCAATCATTTACTGGAGATACATGGGTAGCAGTAGATAAATAAATTACATAGTTTAGGCACACAGACACCACGTCAAAAAGACCAAAGCAGTTCAAACAATATACAATAGCTAAAGTAAATAGACATCAGGGCCCAGATATTCAAACTGCTCCAAAAAAGTGCGCAAAAGCAGGAGCAAGCGCAAGTCCACTGTGCCCATGAGCAAGTGGCGTGATATTCAAAAACTGCGCTGGCCAAGATGCGCCTACAGCTGATAACTGAATATCGCACCACCTACGCCATAGCGCAACTAGGGAGGGGAAGCTGAGCATATCTGATGCGCCATAACGCAACAAGGGATGTTCAGCTGAGCAGTCCAGATGCACCATAGCGCAACCAGGGATGCCTCCCAGCAGCAGGGCAGCAATGCAACAGCACAACCAGGGATGCAGGGACCCACCACCCATGCCACAGATGGGAAGAAGAACACACAGCAGAACAGACATCATCCCCCTTCAACCCATGCACTGCACAACTGGGGGAGGGCTGGAATAACCACTGGCCCATGGAGATAAGCAAACAACCCACAGCTGGGCCATGGTGCCCCATTACACCCCCTGGCAAGCTGTGACCATCACACAAGGAGGGCCAACCATCACATGCCACACCATCCCACCAATGCATAGCACACCCTGCACCATGACCCCCAGACACCCTGCCCAACAGCAGTATCCACCAGTGCAGGATACCCATGCATGCCACCACCCCCACTGTGAAAATGCAACCCTGTGCACCACAGAACCATGCAAGGCAGCCCCACCATGAGCACTCATCAGCGGGTGGCAGCACACAGCGATGCAACGACGGCATACACAGTGCCACCACACACAACCCCCCCCGAGGTACAGCTGAGAGACTGACCATGCATCGGCACATGAGGTACCCCACAGGTGACAGGGCATGTGCTGAACCCCACCACCAGTGGTACAGCACCCTGCACACCCTCCCAAGGACACACCCCAACCCAGCACTGGCCACAACAGCCAGCACAGACACCCACAGTGGTGCATGGAAGCATGCACCACAACAGATGCAACACGTGCATGGACAAACACCCACCCATACCCAAGGGCACACCAACACAGGGACACAGTAGTGGGGCAACCAAGCCCCCAGCGTGGGGCCATGGAAATCATGTGCAAACGGCCAGCAGTCCTCCATGGCACAGGAGTGCCAGCCACCCTGCGCAGACACTGTGAAGCTGTACGCCACCAGCATTTTCCCAGAGCACAAGTCACACAGTGGTGCACATCCCCTGCAACACACACAAGCCACAGCATGGAGGTGGGACAACAACGGTGGAGGCCAAAGTGTCACCCAAGGCAGACATGTACCACACCAGTGACAGGAGGCAACCCAGCATTGTGACGGGTACAGTGGCTGTCCTACATGGACAGCAACCATTGACATGCCAGCAGCCCATGCAGGTCACAGACATGCAAGGGTGTCAGCTGCACAGCCCATGGACGGGCTGACAGGTGCACCATGGACACAGAGCATGCACCATGAACCACTGCGCACAGTCATCCAGTGCACAGGGAACAACATACACACCACAGACAGTGACTGATAGCTACTCCCACACCAGTCACTTCCCCACAGACACACACACACGCACATGACTGCACCACCCCTGATGCCATGTACACCACTGCAGCTGAGCACCTATAGCCCGATGCAAAACAGAGACCACCACATTAGGTATATCAAAGCAAATGTATTGTAAAAAAACACACAAAACTATTTACATATGGTTACAAAAGGTTGGGGGGAGGGCCTCAAACAAGGTGGGAGTGGGTAAGGGGCAGGGGTGAACAAATGGTAGAGGCAAGGAAGGGTGTGAGGGTGGGTCCAGGAGGGTAGGAAACATCAGGGGCATATGTATGCTTACCAGGAGCCCCAATCCCCGCTCTGGCTGCAGCTCCCACCATGCCTCTGTCGGACTCCCAAATGGTCAATCCTTTCCAGGATCTGCAGGGAGGCCCTGGCAACTTGTAGGATCTCCTGCAGTGTTGCTTGTATTTCCTGAAGCTGCCGTCTACCTAGGACAAGGGAGCAGAGTCAATAGGTGTGAATGCACAGCCCCATACAGCCCACCCACTGTGCATGGCATAAGGCCATGGGACATGCCTCTGTGATGATGTGTGACCACCCACAGGCCAAGTCCTGCACAGCACCACCATGGCTGTTTAGTGACAAGGCTATGTGGTGCGAAGGCAGGGGCACAGCCATGTACCTGGTGCACACATGGACCACCATTGACGCACTCCCAGACATGCAGTGCCACTGGACAGTGCTGACTGTAACAAGTTGCATGCATGGCAGTGGTGTCAATGGATGGTGGCCATGCCCCGCTGCCCGCCCTGTTACACAGCATGCAATAGTAATCATGGATGTAATGCACTCACCATCATCAGGCTGGTCCCTATGCCTCTGTGGACCTTCGCCCCTCCTGGTGTGCCGGTCTTTCAGCTGGTGCCTCCTCTTCCTCGCCAGCTGTCTCTCTTCTGGGCCTAAGGTGCAAACATGGAGAGAGGAACATCAGTACAATCCTGTAGTAAACTCCCCCTGCCCCCATGTGTGTGCAATCCCACACAGCCCGACCCATCCACCCCATACCCTGATAACACCACAACAGCCAACACCAGACAGTCCTCCCCATGTTCTGGACACATGCAACCGTGATACCCATATGGAAGAAAAGTGTATGGACATTACACCTACCTGGCCGTGGCACCATGCTCCTCCTGGCACATGTCCGCAGGCAGGCAAACAGGTCTGGGTCCCTCCACCTCAGGTCCCCATATCTGTGGTGGCACTGCTCCACCATCCGTCCCATTCCTGCGGCCTCCTCCAGGGCATCGGCCACCTCCTGCCACACCTGACTCCTGGACCTGTCCAGTGGTGCCTCACCAAACAGTGGGCCAACAAGTGGCTCCACAATGGCAACCAAGTTTGCCATTTCAATCTGGCTCCACTGGGCAGCTCTCCTCCGCACCATCTCTCTTGCTTGGTAGGGTCAAAATAGCACTCTGCAGCATGGTTCCACAATGTGCAGATGCTGCACGGTACAGCACTGCCATTCCCTAGCGAGCTGTCACCGAACAGCACGATAGTGATGCACCCATGCCTGGCGCATGGTGCCTAGGGGGCAAAGGTCGGGCACAGGGTCAAGGGTCTCTGGTGCACGGACAGCCACAGAGTGATTGGAACCCAATGTGTCTAGTGTGATTGGGTGCCTGTGTGCCACCTTCTGTAGCGGCCTACCGCGCTGTTGCCCCAGTGCGCCTACAATGTCCCAGTGCCACAGCGCCATATAGGTGAACATCGCTGTAGCGCCACTGGCACAATGGTGGCTGTGCCCTGCATTGCCTCCCATGCACACCATGTCAGCAGTGCAGCAGGCACCTGCGTCATCAACCCGGGCATGTGCAGTTAGGTGTGTACTGCGCATGTCACAGAACTGCGCCCTTGGCTCAGCACGTTCAACACAATTGTGCAAAGCACAAAAGCGCGATATTCAGCCAGCATATGCAAATCAGCTAATCAGCCATTCAATGGCGCAGCACTGCAATTTGCATCCACTTAAAGTTGCGCCTCGCCTCATTTGCATGTGTTGCGCTATAAAAGTGCGACATTGGGCTGCACTGGCCATAGTCAGTTACTGCAGTCTATTGGGGAGTTGCATGCTGTTTGGGAGTGTGGACTCTGGATTTTGGGATATGCATGGGACTGCACAGTCACAGGTAACAACTGTCATTCTCACAGGCTGAATCACGACTGAGCGAGTTGTGGGAGAAGAGGAACAGAGTTGTGGGAGGAGAAGGAGGCCAAATTTCACCAAGGCCAAGATGGATGCCCTATTTGAGGCCTACCTGGACCAGGAGCCACTTCTCAGTGGACGCCAGGGAACACCACAGGCCCGTGCTGCTGCATGGGAGGAAGTGGCACATGCTGTGAACCTGCATGGCAGCCACCAGTGCTCCATGCAGGACTGCAAGAAGAAGATGGGCACAGACAGGAGGAGGATTAAGGAGAAGGTGGCTGCCATCAGGGCAGCACAATCTGCGACAGGTGGGGGACAGCCGGAGGTGCTACGCCTGACCCCACAGGAGGAGAGGGTTGCTGGCAGCATGCAGCGTTGTGCCATTGAGGGTGTTCAGGGTGGTGGATTCCAGATGGGGGGGTAGCCCGTCACTGCATGGTAGGTCATGGTCTGTCTATTTGGGGGGGCAGGGTAGGTCACATGCAGTAACGTGACTTTCTTTTCCCTTACAGGTCCTGAGCATCTGCATGGGTCAGCGGTGGTGGGCCTTTCCACAGAGGCCAGTCAGATGGAGATGGAGGAGGGCCCATCCACCTCCACAGGAATACATGGCTCAGTGCGACAGTGGGCCTGCCTGGATGTCCAGACTGATGTTGTTGGAACAGGTGCGGAGAAGGCCCTGCCCATGTTCCAGCATGCCAGTGTCCACTAATGCCGGCATGCTGTGACTCATGCTGGTGCCAGGTCTGTCACTGATGACGATTTCACCAACATCACGGGCAGTGACATGTGTGTGCCACAAGATGGCCACACAGCAGGTAACATCGCGGCCATGGCTGTGGGTGGTGCCACCATGGAGGCCTGCGTGTCATCACAGTCCCAGCCTGTGCCTGCCAGCACTGGTGGGGCAGCACTGGTGTGTGTACAGGACAGTGGGACTGTTGCAGCCACTGCGGTGGCACCAGTGAGCCCTGGGAAGTGGCAGCCGGAGAGGCAGCACCAGCAGTCAGCCAATGGGCTTGAGGGTACAGTGTCAGGGGGCGGCATCATTGCACTGCCTGTGGACATGCCCAGGCCTGGTCCTGGTGTGCAGCGCCCACTCTCAAGGGGTGCTGAGCATCAGGGCTGCACATATTCTGAGGGACAGGATGCTGATCAGGCAGACGACCTCTTGGATGAGCACACTCACATACTGCAAGCATCAGTCAATCAGCAGATGCAGCTTGCGACAACGGTGGATGCACTGAGTGCAGCTCTGGAGTGGGCAGAGGAGCATTGCAGCAGAGACACCACTCTGCTCTTGGCAGGGATGGACCGGTTGCAGGAGGATGTGACCACTACCATTGACAGGCAGACACAGGCATTCACTGCTGTCATGGCCACAATGGGCACACAGTTATTTGCCCATCCATCGCAGACACCACGCAGTGCACTGTCCATCCCTGTTTCTGGCGTCGTGCGACACCATCCTTGTCGACACTGGGTTCAGCTGTGGGCATCCCGAGCACGCCTGGCGCAGGCATATTCGGTGTGCTGCAGACCCCTGTGCAAGCACGGTCATGTTCATGCAGTGGAACCCTTGGGGGACCATCGGTGCCACCCCATGAGGCCAGTGGTCAGCCTGTTAATGCTGGTGGGTCTCGGTGGGGCCGCCCATGCATCTGTGGCAGCCGGGGCACTGTGGCGCATGACTCACCTGTCTCCCAACGTGGCTACTGTCTGATGCTGCCCTATGTGCATTGTGACATTCAGCAGGCAATGCACGGGTGGATACTCGGCCCTGCACGCAGACACACATTCCATCTGCACACCCTCCTGGCTGCTGTCCACAGTTGCATGTGCATGATGATGCCTGCATTGCGCTGTACACCAATGTGCAATGGTGCCCAGCATCTGACATACGCACAATGACAGGCAGTGGGCGTGGTGGTCTGTGGACATGTGTGTGGCTAGGGGTGGTGTTCTGGGTTGGTGTGCCTCCTACCCTTTGTGCATGTCTGGTGCATTTTGTGTGTGTGTGTGTTTTTCCACGTGCCATGTTAGACCTCACCCATCCCTGGCGGTGTGTGTGGTTCTATGCCCGTCCAGTTCCATTGATGGTGTGCACCCCTGGTGTGTGTCTATGTGTGTTTGTGGGTTGTGCCTTAGCCACTGGTGGTTGCACATGGCCCCATAACTTACCTGGGTTGGTTGAAGTGCTCCTCCGTGATGGTCTCCCAGTGCAGCAGTGCCAGCCGGAGCAGTTGGGATCCCGTCGCCCAAGGGGGGATGCCCATCACCATTGTCACCGGTGTCCTCATTGCCCCCTTCTCTGTCCCCCTCTTCGACCTGTATGGTTATCCCACATTCATTGACCATGTTGTGCAGGATGCAACAGGCCAGGAATAGCCAGCAGACCTTTGAGGGGCTGTACTGTAGGGCACTGCCGGAGATGTCCAGGCTACAGAAATGTGCCTTCAGCATCCTGAACACCCACTCAATGACATTACGTGTCGTTGCATGTGCCTCATTGTAGCATTGCTGCGATAGGGTCACGGGCCGCCAGTAGGGTGTGAGCAGCCAGGGACAGAGTGGGTATCCATTGTCACCTGTGTGTAGAGGGTGAAGGTTAGTTTGGTGATCAGCATCGCCCTGCCCCGGGCCATGTAGGCCACCACCCCGTCACCTCTGACCATGCCCCCACAGGCCCTATGATTGTCCATGTGGTTTGCATACTCACCTACTAGGTGGCCAGTGGGGATATCCCCACTCTCGAATCTGTGGCACAGTGCCAACTGGTGCCAGATGAAGGCATCATGTGCTCCCCCAGGGTGCATAGCACAGACATTGATTATGCGCCCCCTGGCATCGCACACCACCTGGCAGTTAATGCTAGCATAGTCCTTGTGATTAATGTATGTGGCCCCCTCAAGGCCAGGTGGTATGCGGATGGCCACATTGGTGCAGTCTATTGCCCCTAGCATGCCAGGCATATGTGCTACCCTGTGGAACTCCTGTATGTTTGCTGTGCGCTCCACCAGTGTGCTAGAGAAATGGATGTACTCTGCAGCATGTGGCAGCAGTGTGCTGAGGAATTGGGTGAGGTGTGGCCAACTGGGGTATGCCTGTGGTGTCCCCAGTTGGTCTCTGGAAGGTACCCATGGCGATCAAGCACATGCAAGCTGTCACGTTCGTCTCCACTAACAGGGCATGGCTCTGTTGTGTGGGTGCCTGCATCACATCACTGCACAGCTCATAGAGCTGCCTCAGAATTGCCAAATTCAGGCTGTACCAGCCCACGATCTCCGTATCACTATACAGCTCAAAACTGGTGCGGGCTCGGTACTGCCTGTTGGGGGCATACCGCCGATGGGCCCTTCCAGTGCTGCATCCCCCTCCTGCCCACCTTCTCACCCCCCTCATTACTGCCTCCATCTGGATGGTGGCACTGGCCATGTTCCAGGCTTGTGTTCACCCCCTGGCAGCTGTTTCTGTGTTCCCCCACTGTTCTGGCTGCTACTTCACCTGCACCGGGAGCAGCTTACTGTGCTGGCCTCACTGCTGTGTGGCAAGTACTTCCCCCTTCTGCACTGTGGCTCCCCACACCTTCCCCTGAGCCTGTGGGTTCCAGGTGCCCTTTCACTGTCCTGCCTGGTGTGTATGTGTGTTGCCTGTGTGGCTGGCTATAGTTCCACAACTTGAGGCTTCCCTGTAGCGTTCTTGCACCTCTCCCTTGCTTCTTTTTATTTTGGCTCATTTCCACTATGGCGCAACTTCCACTGGCTCCCCTATTGCACATGGCGCATATTGTTGAATATCGCACTGGGCCATTTATGCATGGTTCCTCCCCCTTCAGTTGCGCATGCATTCATTATCATTGCACAGTTGCTCAGCGTGATTTGGGGGGGCGCAACTGCCTCCCACTGAATATTGCAGAATGGCACATTTTCAGACTTGCGCTGGTGCAACCCTATTGCGCATGGTGCAACTCTTTTGAATATCTGGGTCCAGGGGTCCAAGAGAAGCCCAGAGTGTTCACATGAAGGCTGTTGCATATACACTAACTGAATCAAAGTACAGTACATTGAGAAAGGGCATATTTAAGCAATAAGGCATGACAGGGTGTGTGTTATCATGTAATAATGTCACTCCTGGGGTGGGTTGAAGCATGAGGTGAAGCCGAGTGCTTCCAACAACCCAGGAGTGACATTATTACAAGATAACACACACCCTGGAGTACCTTATTGCAATTATACAATGGCTTGTTGTTATACACAGAATAAAAAAATACATTTTAAAGGATGTTTTTGTTAGTGTGGAAAAATATTTCTTAAGAGAAAATGCAAGGAATGATCAAAATCCAAAGCTACGGTGATGTTATTGTGTAATAACATCATTGTTTCAATGGGTCAGCAGCCAATCAGCTTCTTAAATTTTTCCTTGCCATTGTATAATTAAAAATAATGCCACCTTCTGTATAACAGTTACCTATATGTTTTGTATTTTTTTCTATGCACTGTTATAGCAATCAACTCAAGAAAACCAGGCCAACATATACATGAAGGTACTGCACCCTAACTGAAAACACTGCTGAGACAACTGTATGTTGTGACAAGGTGGAAGATTAACACAATGTTGAGACAAGTTTTTGAAGACATTTGATGTGTTTAATTGTTTTTTTAGAGACTGATCTACAGCTCACACACAAAATTCATATAATATAAAAGTGCATATGCCCAAATGTCAATGTAAATTTGACACATTTCATTACAAGCTGTTCTCTTGAAGGAAGATATTACTACACAAGGCCTAAAAATGGGCATCAGGTAAATGTAAACTGGGATAGGTGTATTATTGAGGGTATTGCATAGCTTATTGTTTATTGCTGCTCCACCGGATCAGCAATATTTGCACAATCTGTGCCTAGTCAAGATTTTACAGCTCTGACCTGGGTCTGGTGATATGGGTTTTACCCATACCCCCCCCACACTGCATGTGGCTTAGTGATATACTGTACAGATGGCTACAAAGTCTAACCCATTGAAGACTGAAGTTTCAGAAAACCATTATGCTAAAAATATCAAGACTCACTCCCTCCCTCACCCCCCCCAGTCACAATGAATCCTCTACCAAAGTCATGCTTAAATACTGGTGCCTCTACATCCACGCCACTAAACTTTTAATGCCAACATCAGGGTTTTATTTAACTCTAAAAATTGATTAGCGTTTTGCTCATAAAACTGCTAAAACTTTGTGAAAATTAATAGCTCTTGCCTCACTGTGTTTAACAAATACAGTACTTCTAGAAAATCTATATAAATACTTTCTGTACAGTTAGTATCATCCCAAGAAAAAAACTGCTAATCAATTATTTAAAACCCTGCAACATGTTTCTTTTTTCTGCTGCTGTGAGTTCCCTCATCTGTGAAGCTCCATTCTGCTTGTGACAGCCCCTTCCCCCAAACCAGATAATTTATTTAAAAACATTTTGTTGACAAATGTTTTGTTTTAGTATATCCATGGTCAGGAAAATGATTTTGTAAATGAAACCAAAATCCCATTTATCAGTTCATTGAATCACAATTCAACATGTTATGAATTTTTCAGATTCTATGTGTAACCTACAGTAAGTCAAATAGAAATTAGACACACAAATGCCTGGCTATTTGCAAGAGAAGCAAATGTTGTTATCATTCAGTTATAAACACCTATAGTCACAAACTGCAAGTTAAGAAAATTCAGTAGAATATTAACACTAGCCCAGTACTGCCTGCCTGAGAATGAAGTGGGTATATTATTTGGAAAAAGGCAAAATAAATTGGGTCTCTTGCTACAGTATGCAATGTCTTGCAAATATAGTGGTGTCACATGGCTTAATGAGGTGCTGTGAGGTGCCTAAGGGAACTTGTTATGCAGAAAGTTCCAGGAGTACAGTCATGAAAACTGGAATAACAGGTTCCAAGGAGTAATTAAATCAAAAAGAATGTTAGAAAAAACTACCCCATTCATTCAGAGGTGTCAATGAATGTATTTGTTAACCATGCTGGTTTTTCTTCTGCTTCCCTCGTGGTAAAAATGTGAAACTACATTTATGTTATTTTAAATGAAAAATGAGTGATAAATAGCTTGTCCAGTTGGATGGCAGCCCTGACAGTTGTTCCAGTCTTTCTTTTCACTGATATAAACTGAGTCAGGAAAAAAAGTAAACAGGAAAAAAAAAACAGCATTTTGTTTCTACAACTAGTTGCTAATTGCAGCTGGTATTTCTAACATGTGCAAGTCAACTCCACCTCTCAAACTTAAAGAAAAATACACTTCATCACAGACTGTGTTTACCAAGTACTATGCCCATTTTAGTATATAAATGTTTAAGAAATACCTGAAAGTTGTCTATTTTCCTTGAAGTTGAATCCTTAAGCTGTAGTTTCAGACATTTCTTAATGGTTCCTTTTGAGACACCAGGTGACTCTGATAATCATTTGTTCCAAGGGTTTTTAAGTCAGTTTGAAGGCAATTTAAGTACCTTCGGTTCTCTTAGTCCTTAACAAAATGCAGGGACTCCACAGATTTGTTGTTCCTTGGTCCACATCCCAAACTCTAGTGAGTCTTCTTTCAGTATGATAGATCCACCTCATGCCCCTCCCACATGAATAAAAAAAAGGTGGGATGGACCTTTTGGAGCTTCTTGGGTGGAGGTGGGGTGGACCTTACTTTCCCCCAAAAAACATTGCTACCTCCCACTACTCAGGTTCTAGTTGTGCCACCCATTTAAGAAAAAAAATAATACCCTGTAACCTTTGACTAGCATGAAAGCGTATTTATTTGAGGGATGGAAACATTTCTTGGAGGAGAGTAAGGTGGGGGAGACTATTTACACCTTCAGTCAGTTCCACAGACAGAAAACATGACATCACTCCTTTTGTACATGCAATACTCCTGTAGGCTCCACCCACAGTCGTAAAAACTGATAGAAGTGATAGAGCAATCCACATATCTATTTCACAACAAACTCAGCTTGGTGTCCTATCCAAGTCATCTACCAACTATAAGCTATGGACAGACATCCTGATACTAATCATCCTCTTCTGTGTACTAAAAAAATATTACATCCTAACTACTTCCTGGTTGATCCTTCATGTCATAGTGTTGCTACCTTGTCTGAGTCTTGTGCCTTCATCTTTTTCCAGCCATTCATTCATGAGAGCATCAGCCATCTCTACTTCCAGAGAGAACATACCAGCTTACGTCATCAAGATCAAGGGTCATGTATGTCATTCTGCTTTGATACCTACACATCCAAATTCTAAACTCTGTCAAGCTTATTAACAGCTAGCTTCATAATTTTAGATGCCTGGAGGGAAGACTAACACAGTAACCTTGGTTCCCCAGAGGTTTCCCCATATGGGTTTTTCCTCTCCTCTGTGTTATTGGGTCTGTTCCATGAGTTGGAGCAGGCAGGTTCTGTTACATCACATTTTGGTCTTTTGACTCTTTAAACTACCAAATTTATTTTAGCCTCACGAAACTTCTCTTGGCTTCTCTATCAAGGGTGAAAATCCAGAGGGAAGAGTCAAGCCAAAGTAATTCAAAGTAATGTTGCACAAGCACTTACACAAGTGGTAGCCACAAATTGAACTATGGCATTTCATCATCGAAACCACAGGTTGTCTTTTCCCCGCTTCCTTCGGCCTCAGTTTGAAAGATAACAAACATGAAAGTACATATAACTATGGCACAGCTTAGTGTATTTACAATTATACAATGGGGTCTGAGAAATGGGGACTCTGATTGGCTGACTGGCTCCTTTCCGCCATGGTAAATCCTGGTATAATCCACAGAAAAGGTGTCAGTCAGTCACATCTGGAATCCAACTTTTTGAAATCACTCTGATCCAACAAAAATGCAAACAATCAGACTCCATATTGATTCCCTGCTGTGGTCCACATCAGTCAAACTCAGAAACCCTGCCTAAACAAACAAACAAAAAAACAGTGGCCTCCCAATACAACTGCAAAAAAGTCATGCAATTAAGTGGTAAAGCAAAATACCTTAATAGTCAATGCAACTGACTTGCAGTAACGGTTGTGCCTTTCCTCCTCTGTACCACTGACTGCTGGCTCCTGTGACCTCTTGTTGCCTCAGACCTCCATTTGGTAACAGCTCTGACCACTAACAGTGATTCCCTCTCATCACCATCGCAATGACCACTGGTTCCCTGGTACATCCAGCATTTTAACAATTAAAAAAAAACCTCTGCTGAGTCACACCTATTCCTTTCTCCTCACCACAAAACTGAGCCCGGAAGCAACCATGCTGATGGATGGTAGCCCATTAGTGCTCGCACACCACTCTGTCACACTCCATTTCCAGTGACAGATGGGATAGCATTATCTTTTTTTCATTTTATTAAAAAATGAAACTGTTGAGTGTGTGGGCAAGAGGGGGAGGGTGCATTCCTTTTTTTTTCTTTTTATTAAAAAATTAAAACATTAAGCATGTGGGCTTCACCTGCAATAGTAGAGAACGGGGTGAATGAGGCTGACACGCTACCTATTCCTGTCCCACGCTGTTGTTCCTGCCAGTATACATTGGGAGTCTCTCTGTTAATACACACACACACACACACACACACACAAAACAGTAACAGGCTATTACTGTAACCATACCTTGAGCTGGGGGAGGATCTTCTCAATAATGCACCTAGCAACAGAGCACTATTTTTTTTTATATAGGAATGAATGAAAGAAAAATTATTTAAACTTTCTTTATTTCTTTTGTCACCAAAAAAGGGGGAGGGGGCATTTGTATAATTGCAATAAACCATGACAGCTTGTGGGTTACACTGGGATTTACCCACTTCTAGTGTGGTTTGGTTACTCAGCCTGTAATCTCATGACCAAACCATACCAGGCGTGTGTAAATTCCAGCATAGCCCACACCCTGTTGTGGTTTGTTGCTTAAAATATTCAGTATACATGTTCACCAGAGTGTCCCCTGATTACCATCAGATGCCTAGGTTCAACAGTAAAGTGTTTTTTTTTTCATGGGTGCATGTGTGTGCTGTCTTTTCTTTTCAGTTTCAATATATTTGGTAAGCAAACTAAGGAGAAAACCCTCTTTTACAGTTAAAACCATTAACAATACAAACATTGGGCCCATGCAAGAAGGTGTGGAGTGGCTATGTGCCGCGTAACAAGGGTGCGTAGCCACCTCACACCCACTGTGCCCCGCCATGTGGGATGCACAAAGGGAGGGGTGCACAGACCCAATGCACATGATCCCCCATGGCCGAGGACTGCACCAAGCCTGGGGTATTCCAGGGGTGTGCCAGCACTATGTGGTATGTATTAAACTGCGTAGTGCTGGCCACATGGGTGCAGAAGGTGGCACCGGGTATGCCAGCTGGGACCAGGCATAACCCAGTGGGTGCCCTCACAGATGCCGCTCGCTGGGTGCGGTGGGACAGAGCCACTACCCCTCATGCTGCCACAGCCCAGAGGGCAATGAGGGGGGCATGGACAGCTGGTCACCCACACTACAAGGGCTGCCACACATCTGCCACAGGGTACTACAGCTCACCCACATGGCTGCTGCACATCTGCCAGGGACTTCAGCAGGATGGCAGGACACATGGCACTGGTAATCACCAATGCATGCCACATGGCACAGAGGGTGTGCTGCTCAGGTATGTGCCATGCTGGCGGGGGGTGGAGGTGGCAGTGGTGGGGCTGAGGGGAAGGGGGTCCATGGCTCACCTATGGCTGTGCGGGTCTGGGTGCCTGCTGTAGGACCCTGGACCCGCACCTCGCTATGTGAGGGATCCACTTTGTGTCTTGGGAGGGGCTTCCCATTGGATGCCCGCCCGAGACCTTGACTCCTCCCCCAGCCACCCTGCAGAGTCCTGCATGCTGGGGGAAGGAGCCACGGACAGGTGGGCGGTGCTTGTGAATGTCGGAGTGGGTGCACCTGTCCACAGGTGCGCAGCTCCATGGGCAGGGTATGTGCATTTCGGATGTACCTATGCCCCTTTCATGCATAGGACCCATTAAGTGATATATAAAGGGCATGTGCACATAATAAATGCAACTTCATTTGTAACACTCACAATGGCTGTACAACAATTGACAGATCATAGACTTAAAATGAGAAATAGTTGGTAAAATTTTGAATTTTGCCACATTTTGAATCGGCAGCCATGCACAGGGAACAGAGCATGATAAAGACCAAGTGTCCATCTTTGTTCCAGTTTGAACAAGCGAAAATGAAAATAAATCATAGATCCTCAGCTTATGGTCAGTACATCTTACTATCAATAAATCAAGCAAATAAGTAGGGACTAGGCCACAAAGAATTTTACCTACAAAGGTGTACCAAAGTAAGAACCTTCTAGCACCAAAGTGAGCCAACCAACTGAAACATATAACACACAATGGTTTGTTTTCCAAGGAAGACAAATTACAAAACATAATACACCATGATACAATGTATCAAGTGACTTTAAATCAGTAGTAGATGCATTACAATAAATATCTCCAGAATCTGAGACCTAAACAAGGAAGTTACTAGTTGTTTCCTAACAAAAGTGCTAAAAAACACTCTAATACAAATACAGAAAGGCCAGAATTCTCTTGAGCTTACCTGATAAATATGCAACATGACTGTTAAAGGAAAGACACTATCTAAGAAGATTCCCACATACTTATATTTGTATTAAGTTTCTTCTGAAACTGTGTAGTCCGGTGGTTGTAACTGTAGGAGGACTGCATGAGGGCTGCAGAGGGTGGGATGAGGGTGGGAGTTTTAAACTGATAACATGCCTGACTGCTGAGGCAGCATTGTTGCTGGGTTATAGCCAGCCAGTAGGGCAGCCATAATCCCTGTATATTACCTAGAGGGCCAAGTGTCTGCTCACATGAGAGACCCTGAAGCATTAAGCATTACTAGTGGGGTACCGCAGGGTTCAGTACTGGGTCCAGTCCTTTTTAATGTCTTTAAGTGACATTGTAGAGGGACTGGAAGGAAAAGTATGCCTCTTTGCAGATGACACAAAGATCTACAACAGGGTTCATACACAGGGGGGAGCGGAAAGGATGAGAAGGGACTTGGCAAGGTTGGAGGAATGGTCAGAAGTATGGCAGCTTGGATTCAATGCAAAGAAGTGCAAAGTAATGCACCTGGGAAACAAAAATTCAGGGAAGAGTACGCAATGGGGGGGGGCTACTAACAACAACAAAATAGAAAAGCACCTGGGGTAGTCATATCAGTTGACCTAAAGGTTGGCAAGCAATGTGAAAGGCAGTAGGGAGGGCTGGGGGGATATTGGAATGTATAGGAGAGGCATCACGGCACTGAACAGGAAGTTGTTATCCCCCTGTACAGGGTGAGACCCCATCTGGAGTACTGTGTCCAGTTCTGGAGACCCCATCTCCTCAAGGACATAGACAGAATGGAGACAGTCAAGAGGAGGGCAATTAAAATGGTGCAGGATCTGCAAGAGAAGCCATATGAGGAGAGACTAAAGGAGCTTAATATGTATACCCTTGAGGAAAGGGGTTGGGGGACATGATAGAAACTTTTAAGTACCTCAGTGGAATCAACAAAGTCCAAGAGGGTAGCATCTTTCAGAAAAAGAGATGTGCAGAATAAGGACACAATTTGAAGATAGAGGGGCGGCTCAGGGACAATGTGAGGAAGTATTTTTTCACAGAAAGGGTGGTGGACACATGGAACCGCCTTCCTGAGGAGGTTGTGGGGTCTAAAACTGTGGCAGAATTCAAGAATGCATGGGACAGACATAAGGTAATTCTTGTGGGGGGTAGGAAAAAATAGGCTGTTGGTTAACTAGGATCTACAGCTTATCCAGTAGGTAGGGAAATGGGCAGAATAGGTGGGCCAAGTAGTCCTTATCTGCCGTCAAAGTCTGTTTCTGTGAAGCAGGAGTGTGGCGTTTGCCTTAGTGACATCTGGACTATTGTCAGGGCATCCACAAGGAGGACTGTAGGCCGTGGACCATGCTGCTGAAAAGAGGGCAGGTAAGATACATAAGGGAACAGGAACAGTAAATAGGGGTTCAATAAAGATGGTAGATGTTCCCTATTTAGGGACGGTTTCTGGAGTAGGCAGCTGGTAGTAGCAGTGATATTAGGGGATTTCAGATACTTCCTATCTAGGGTCAGCCTACTGGGGAGTTAGCAGGCACACAATCTTGGAGGAAAGCATATAGCACATTCCTAAAGCAGGCTTGCAAATAGTCTTTATTAGTAGCTAAAAAAGGTTAATGGGGTTACCCAAGTGCAATATTAGGAGGTCCTAGAAACTTAATATGTGGGAAGGGGCATGCAGTAGGGGCAGAGTGGGACAGGAAGGATTGTGGGGTGAAGGGGATGTGATGCGGTGGAGCATCTGGGACCACTCTAGGAAATGGGGGGATTCCTATTTTGCAGGAAGTTTAGTCAGGTGAGGGCAGTGGTCTGGCAGCTGAGGCAAAAAATAGGTGTGCTGGTGAAGGGTGATTAAAAAGGTGATGAAGGGAGGGGCAGAGGAGAAACGGGGCTTGAAGACTGGTAAGGGGAGGGGACACAAGAGGGGGATGGGGCCAACAGGGAAGGAACAGGTTCTTAGGAAGGTCCCAGGGGTCCAACTCCCACAGTGTGAGAGAGGGGTCAGGGAAGGAGGGTGGATAACAGTAAGGAGAAAAGGTAAGGCATGGTGGGGAGCCAGTGGGAGCATCATCACAGTTGCCAGTGCATAACAGGAGAGGGAATCTGGTGGAATGGGGAGGGATAGTGTGATAGGGAGGGATGGAAGTAAAAGGGGGGAGGTGTCTGGAGGAGGGGCAGGAGAAAGTGAGTTCAGACAAGAGGGGAAGGGCATTTGGAGCAAAGAAGGGGATGGTGGAGAAGGGAGATTGAGGGGGTTGGCTAGGGGAGGAGCAGAAGGGAAGGGTATAGGGCAGGCAGGGTGGGAGCAAAAAGGAATGATGGGGACATGCCAAGCGGGAGAAAGGCTAGGGAGGAGGGGATGGAGAAGGGGATGGCTGGGGTAGTTGGTTAGAGGAATACGAGAGGGATGGAGGGAAAGGGGAGGCAGGTGGGAGTGGGCAGCAGGAAGGACAGAGAGGTGGGAGGGCCCAAAATGGAGAGGGGAGGTTGGTAATTTTGGGGGATAAAATTGTGAAGGGAGAGAGATGGGAAGGAAGGAGTCAAGGGCAAGCCATAGGAGGGTAGAGTGTATGCCAGCTATGATATCAGTAAGAGTGGGATCTTTGATAGCATAATCAGTGGGTCGGGGGAGGGAAACCTCACAGTATAGCGTACCTGGGGACAAATGATCTTGCCGAAAGTGAGGTCAGGGAGGTGCAAGAGAGGTTCAGGGAAGTGGGGAGAATTTGCAGAGAGGCAAGGAGGATGGCAGCCTTCTTGGAGGTGCTTCCAGTCTTGAGGATTAGTACAGCAAGGAAGGTAAGAATAGAGGAATTTAATGGATGACTTAGGGGGTGGTACAGAAAGGATGGGTAAAGGCTCACTGGTGGCTAGGGTGGAACCTGAGATAACAAGGATCTGTATCCAATGGACAGGCTGTATCTGATTAGGAATGGTACAAGGGTCCTGAAGGATAAACTGGAGGAATCCATGGGAGTAAACCTCAATTTAAACTGACGGGGGGGGGGCAGCACCCTAAGTCACCTGGTGGAAGAGGGTAATAGGCCTCACCCACAAACTGGACAGAATGGGGAGGAGCTAGGTGCAGGTCAGGAATAAGAGAGATTCTCAGTCACGGTGGAGGGTGGTATCTCTGAATGCCAGATGCCTGGGAAACAAGATGGTAGAATTACTGTCACTGATGGCCGAGGGAAAGGTGGACATAGCAGCCGTCAGAGAGACATTGGCCACTAAAAACCATGACTGGGACCTTGCAGTTTCCAGGAATAAACTGCATGTAAAGGATAGGGGGATAAGAATAGGAGAGGGAATGGCCCTGTACGGTACATGTATATGAAAGAGAGTATAACTTGTACTAGAGAGGACAAGGCGGAGATTAACATTGAAGAATTGTAAGTACAAGTGCAATCCACTTGGAGGAGGAGGAAACTAAGGATGGGGGTGGGTTGCAAGCCAACTTCCCAGGAAGAGGAGTTGGACAGGGTACTTGGGTCTCACACCATGGAAATGTCCAGTAAGGGGGAGGTGGTAATAATGAGGGTTTCAATCTTCCTTGGGTGGACTGGAAAATCCTGGCTACCTCCTGCGCTAGGGAGCAAGTACTGCTAGATGCATTTCAAGGTGGTTTCCTGGCTGAGGGTGTCATGGAATCCACTAAGGAGGGGGCTGTACTGGACCTGGTCCTGTCCAACTATAGTTAAGCTAACCAGGATTAAACCCAATTCTGTAGCATACTACAGCAGAGTTACTGCAGTAAACAATGTAATTGTAATGGGAAATAGTATATTTTGTCATGTAGGAAACTGACACTTCACTTCATCCTGGTGGGTTTCATTGTATGAGCAAATTCAGGATGTGAATGTGGAAGCATCAGTTGCATGTAGTGACCACCACCTCCTGAACATGGGAATGGGATAGTCAGAACCAAGACTAGGGTTTTGCACTTTAAGAGGGAAGACTTTGGGGGGCATGGCTTGGCAGCTAACATGGTAGCAGCCTGATCTCTCGGCTCTGTCTACCCTTCGATCATCCTACAGCATCCTACCTCTACATCAGTAGATTCCAATTTTAAAACACCATATTAAAGTCTGACACATAAGAACTTTACAGCTTTGATTATTTAGCTAATTACAATGCATTTCTTACCTTAAGATCGAGTAATAGATGTCTAGCCTGCAGAGATGAGGTGCGGGGAATCCACGGAGCAGCATGGTAGCCAGCACTGAAGTTCCCTCCGGCAAGGCTCCTGGAGACCTGAAGAAAATAAGGGATATGTCTGCACAGCTTCTTTCTCAGATCAGAGATTTAAAATTTCAAAACATGCAGACTAAACAGGATATTGTATAGATCTCTCAAGGGGTATCCAGTGATGAAAGACAAATATCTATACGGAGGTGACATTACGAACCATATTTCAGCCTGCCTGATGGAGCAGGACCAGATCATCCACCAACTAGCTGACAAAGTGGAGGATGTAGAGAACAGGGCATGGCAAAATAAGTTATGCTTTGTCAGCTTCCCTGAATGCTTTGAGGGTAAGGACACAATCCTATTTCTACAGCAAGCCTTGCCAATAATTCTGAAAAAAACCAGTGGCCTGATCACTTGGAAATTGAAAGGACTCACCGGCCGATGCCCCTTCCCCCCAACCAGGGCAGTGACCCAAACCGATATTGGCAACATTTCTATGATTTCCAGTCAGAGTGAATACTGCAACTGGTAAAGGAGCATGGGCCCTTACAAGAGCAAGGGCACCACATACAAATCTTTCCTAACTTCTTACCTGCCCTCTCAAAGCGCCACAGGGAATTTAGCAGCACAAGAAACATGGTTCATGTCACTTCAGGTACCTTACAGTCTTAAGTACCCAGCTGTGCTCAGAATCATGTGAAATGGGGTCCCTCATTCCTTTTCAGACCCTGAGGCTGCTGAAAATTTCATCCTCCTATCGTGGCCGATGGCACAATTTCCTGAGCGGTCATGGCACTGGGGATTTAAGGGGAATGGACACCACTCCCAAACCAGAGTGGAACAGTCCTCCAAATCTAAACTAGCTTCAGGGTCACAGATGCTGTCATAGGGTCCAGAGGACACATGGCTCCCTGTGATATGTAAAAGGGGCAGAGGAGGCTCCAAGCTGCAAGGCAAAGTGTAAAATCCCACCGACCACAACACATCCCCTCATAGAAGCTGCAGTTCCAGCCGTAGCTGCAACAGGGAGTCATCTACTGGCAGCTCATATGGGGAGGCCTTCAGGAGCTGGTATGCACTCCTCCAACACTTGCAATCAACGTCTGCCTCAGAGCCCAAATCATAGCAACAGTGCACCACAAACTTGTTAGCAGCAGCACAAAAGACAGCGGACACTTGCTCCTCCTTTTGGGATCTAATGTGCAAAGCAACGGGGAATCAGAGCATCCCCCTATGTACACTACTGCTGCTTTGGTCCAAACTTCACAAGCAGCTACATCCACAGCTTCAAGTAATGGGTGAGACAGCCATGGATACGCCAAGCCCGGTGTCCTGTTGTAATTTTGTTAAGCCCTATTGGATGGTTGCTGGGGCTAGGCCTGTTTTCCTTCTGTGGATTGTGGCCACACTCACTGTGTTCTCTTAAAGGGACCTTCCCCTTTTACCCCACACCACTGTACCTCATAGTACAGTATATGAGGCAGCAGGAGTGTTCCCTTGGTCACAAATGTTAACAATCCTCATTGAGGATTTACTGCTTGTTGTTTGATGCCAATATTGTTATTACTGTTCCTTGTTGTGTTGCATGTTAACTCCTTCTATAATTCAGGTTGCTGTGCTGCTGCATAGACTCTGCCAATAAGAGCCAGTACACAGCCAAATGTGGGACCTGGTGTTTAAAAGGCTGGGACACATCACTCTTTTTTTGATGCATTGCCTGCATGCTGATTGCTTTAGCCAGTACTGCTGACCAGACCCCCTTAGTCTCTCTTTTATGCCCAGCATGTCTCCAATGACTGAATTAAAAATGCTCCTCAACTGTTTGGCAAATCATGCCTTCTTCATACTGTAACTGGATTACATGCCCCCTCCCAATTAGCCTTGATCCTCTGCTGTCATCAGACCTAATGCATATAAAGGGCTATCCAGTAGCACCCGTCCAACTCATCTTGGGGCACCCTCCCTATGGCTTGATAACAACCTATAGGGCTATATCCTAGGCCTCACCCAATGACTATCTCCCATGGGAAGTTTTTGCGGCATGGCCCTGACATTAACTTATCCTGTGGGCTACTTACCAAAGTTATATAACATGGGTGGGGGGATATTGTTCATAGAGATCCCCGGTTATGGGGCAATATCAGAGGTGGTTTTGGCCATGGTGTAGGGGAGAGGAGGAGGCCGAATACACACCTTTGAAGTACATAGAAAAGAATAACCCTTGGCTTCCACTTACTCCACAACTGTGTTAAGGAGGTGCAAGCATGGATCCTAATGGGGTGGTGGTCTCCTGTCTCCTATTGATTGGTGGAATTAATGCTCGAACAGGCTTCAACTCTTGGTGGCTGATAGTGCTACTGCAAATCATGAGGCATGGTTCTAAATGTTTTGAACAATATCTAAGTTCATGGTATCCAAACAGACTGCATCTGTTATAGAATGTAAATAGTTGCCCTGGTTGGGCCTTTTTATGGTCTACTAAAACTATTTTGTTTACATACTAGTGCTCATTCTCATTTAAGGCAACAAATGGTATATTTATATTCAGAGGTTTGCCTCCTGGAGTACTTTCACCACACAGTAGTGCTTGATGCAACATATGTTTAGAACGTATGGTGGGATGGTGGATATAATCTTTATGTTCTGGAATGTCAGGAGACTTAATTCTCCAATTAAACGGAAGCAAATTTTAGCACATTTGAATAAGTCACGCACTAAAGTGGATTTTCTCCAGGAGAGAAAGCTTTTGCATTTGGAATCCAGTAAGTTAAAGAGGGAGTGGGTGGGGATGGAGGTGCACAGTACTCATCCTTTGCCAAAAGAGGGGTCTGTTTCATAAATCCCTGCAATGGTTGCCTTCCAGCACACAAATTGATAAAGAAGGCAGATGGGTCTTGGTGAGGTTCAGTACCACAGAAGGCTTTTTAGTGCTCCTTAATGGATATGCACCCAATACTGATGATCTGTTATTTTTTACACAGCTCTCAGAGGCCCTAGCCACCCCTACCTCTCAGCACCTGCCCATGCTGGTCACAGGAGACTTTAATTTAACACAGGATCCCAGTATGGAAAGGTCATTTAACAGAATAGAACTCCACACCAGAGCAAGGGTACCACTGGCTCAGCTGTCCTCTGAGCATGCCCTCATAGATGTATGGTGTCTGTTATATCCCAGGGTCAAGGATTACATCTTCCTTTATGGAGTTCACCACACCCTTAGCCAGCTTGACTAAGTGCTATCCAATCCCCAAGTCACTCCGTCAATTCTTGACACTAAGATCTACCCTATAATTATATCAGATCATGCCCTTCTTATGATTAATCTCAACTGGGGCCCCACACAACCTAGATCGGCTAACTGGAGGTTAGACCCACTGTTATTGAAAGACCCCGATTTTGCCCCATGGGTCTGACAGGAACTTCAAGAATTTCTGTCCCACAGTGATGATCACAGCGTCTCTGATGGAACCTTCAGGGAGAGGAAGGATTACTGGTTACACCACAAACAGAAAGCTTACTAGAGAATTGGAAATGACAAATCTAGAAAACAAACTTTTAGCATTAGAGAGTAAGCATAAGGGTGATCCTTTGGCAGATCCTAGAGAAATGCTCGATATTCGAGCCAGACTTAATATACATCATGCTGGGAATGCCAGTCTAGCTCTATTACACCTCAAACATACATTCTTGGAGGGGGGAGAAAAATCCAGCAAGTTCTTCTTGTTTCATTTGAGGCAGCAGAGGTCTGAAAGACGTATCCCAGGCCTCACTGATTCCCAGGGGAGGGTTTGAACAGCACAACCAGAGATCTCCCACATTATGGCTGATTTTTTACTCAAATCTGCACACCATAAAACCATCCCAACAGCAGGAATGAACCCCAATTCTTAGCATCCCTTAACCTTCCCCAAATCATGGCATGCCTATTACTCTGGATGAAATCAGGAAAGCTGTTCGTAGCTTAAACAAAAATAAATCCCCTGGTGGGGATGGCTTCCCCATAGATTTTTATAAATTATTGCATGATGTACTGTCCCCTGTCCTTCAGAGAGTTTATACTCATTACTAACCTCCAAAACTTTGCCCCCTACAATGAGAGAAGTGGTAATTACTGTCCTTGTCAAAATAGGTAAAGATCTCTTCATCCAGCAAGTTACCACCCTATCTCCCTGATAAATGCTGATGCCAAAGTGTTAGCCAAAATCCTGGTCTCTAGACTAGAAGTGGTGCTCCCCCAACATCATACACCCATCTCAGGTGGGCTTTATGTGTAGGAGACTCAGCTCCCATCATCTTAGAACATACTTCAATCTCAGCTAGATAACCAGATCCCTTCCTAGTCCCTCAGCGGCATTAACAATTGATTTTGAAAAGGTCTTCGACTTCGTAGAATGGGAGTATCTCTTTGATGTTCTGAGACAGCGTGAAAGAGGCCCTTTTTATCTAAACTGCATACAAACACTCTACACGGCACCTATGTCCTGAGTACTTACAAACAGTGTATTATACAACCCTTTCCTCCTTGCTTGTGGTACCCAGCAGGGTTGTCCACTCTCCCCGCTCCTCTTCCTACTGACAGTTGAATCCCTCACTGTGTCCTTAAGGACAAATCCAGAGATTAAAGGTATTCTAATCGGTACAACCAAACATAAATCTGACATACGCAAATGATCTACTCATCCTGCTTAGCGATATCCCAAAGCAAATCTTGCCACTATGTCAAACTCTTGACATATTTAAGAACATGTCAGGGTTTAAAGTCAATCACAGCAAATCAGATATATAAGCCCTTAACAATCTATGTACCACTTCCCAGTTTCAGCACACAAGTTGGAAGTGAGCATCAACTGCCATTACTTACTTGAGTATCCATATGATCCTGTCTATATCAAACATCTGTAAGGTAAATATCTCCCCCTTGCACACAGCCCTTGCAGCTGATATTAATTGATGGTGAGTGCTGCACCTCCCCTTGATAGGGTGAATTGCAGCCCTCAAGATGATGCTAGCACCAAAGACTCTATCTGTTGGCTCATTTACCCATCCGTATCACCGAAAAATGGTTCGCCATTCTTAACAAACTTATGGGGCAATTCATACAGGAGGAGAACCCCCCACAGCTTAGCCAGTCTAAACTAAAGAAACAATGGAAGTAAGGGGGATGAGGCTTATCCAGGTTTGCTCATTACCATCTTGCATTCATTGCAGCGCAGACACTGCACTGGTGCCCAGTGGGTTACTATATAGGGTTACTCGGTAGGAGAAGAATCCCCCTGGCTCCTTTTATATGCTATCCCCCCCAGTAAACATCTCAAAGTATCCTACTATCACCTTCTCCCTACGGTACTGGAGGCAACTTAAAAAAGCCTTGCATATTGATGCCATGCCACCTTAACTGACACCCTTGTGGAACAACTTACTGTACACAGTAGACCACAAACCAATCCACTGGCCTACATGGCAAGAAGGAGGCATGAGGATGGTGCAAGATCTCTGCCTCCCTGGATACTTGATGCTATGCTCTTTTCATGACTTGAGCTGTGTAAGTCAGCTACTCCAAAATGACTTCTGGCACTACCTCCAGATAAGGGTGTCACTCACGCTGCACATATGCCACACACCTAATCCCTCAAGTGGATATCCAGCTGTAGACCTCCTGACATGGATCAAACATGGGGTAGGGCTGGGACTATCTACAGACACTTAAGGGATGAAGGACCCTCCACTACTGAAAGAAGTAGAGAGGCTTGGGAAAAAGAGCTGAAGATACTGTAGATATATTTGACCTAGTCTGGCAGAAATGCTGGCATAGAGCCCATATGGCATGTAGGGACACAAGAGCACAGCTGATCCAGCTTAAAATTTTACACTGATCATATAGAACTCTATTGTTCCTTAACCAGCAGTGAGTCCTCTCCAATAACAATTGTTGGAAGTGCCATAACAGCCCCAGTTCTCCATCCCACATTTTATGGTCCTGCCCTTTAATTTGGCCTTTTTGGGATCAGGTTAATAAATTCTGCCAGCAAATACTCCCCCCAATTGTATTATTGATGATCCTTTTGCTGTCCTAGGGATGTCCACCTCTCCCCAGCATGGCCACAAGGACCATCTCCACTGTGGGATAATGACCACCATTCACTGCAAAAAGACTCCTCCCCAAGCAATGGAGGACACTGGATATACCTTCCTTCAGTGAGTGGCTGCAATCAATCAGCCACTTGACTTCATTGGAGGGCTTATCATATGTTGCCATTGGCAAGATAAACAAGTAAAACGATATGTGGGTGCCATTTCTTCAAACACAAAATGTGAATGGATAACAGCATCCCTCTGGTTTCCCAGTTTACTTTCTATGTTATGTGCTATGGCTATGTCTTAGAGTATATAAGATTGCCCTTCTTTTGTAGGATGATAACCTCTGTCCAATTCAAGCCTGTGTACAGTTTACATTACTGTGGAATGGTATGTGCAGTTCTTGTGAGCACTGAAATGTCATGTTTTGCTATGTGTTATCTTGTTTTGTACTGTTGTATTTTTGTATTGTTTAAAAACTTCTCAATAAAAAATTCAATGTTAAAAAAGAGGGCAGACTTTGGTAGGATGGGAGCAATTCTAGTAGGACACTTCACTGGAATCAGAAGGAAGAGGGATGTAGAAGAGAAAGGGACAATAATAAAGGAGGGACTGATGGAGGCCACTAGTGAATGTACCAAAATCAATAGTAAGAAAGCTAAGGCCAAAAAGCCCAGCTGGTTCAGCAGGGAGGTGGCAAAAGCTATAGATGACAAGAGGGAATCCTTCTGGAAGTGCAAACATATCCAGAAGGAGGAGGGAAAGGTTGATTACTTGGCTAAATCAAGGGATTCGAGTAGAGTTGTTAAAGTGGCAAAGGCTACAAGGGAAGTGCAGCTAATATAGGAGGTTAAAAAAGGGGGGAAGGCCATTTTCTGATATCTAAGGGAGAAAAGGAACATAAAGGATGAGATAGTCAAATTAAAAATGAAGGGTGGTTTAGCAGATGGTAGTGAAGAGAAAGTAGTGGTATATAACAAATACTTCTGTTCAGTCTTCTCTAGAGAAAAGGACAAGCCAGTACCACAAAGGAACATGGGGGTGGGGCCTGGGGGGTCACAGACAGCATCATTCAAGCTGATGAAGTACTTAAGGGCCTAAGGGCCCTATGGGTGGATAAATACCCAGGGAGAGATGGCCTCCACCTAAGGGTCCTAAGGGAATTGGCAGAAGTTCTGGTGGATTCCTTGGCAGACCTGTTTAACACCTCTGTAGAGTCAAGGAATGTGCCTTGGGATTGGAGAAATGCACATATGGTACCTCTCCATAAAAGTGGGCCAAAGGATGAACCAGTGAGCTTCAGGCTAGTCAGTCTGACCTCAGTGGGCATGCTGATGGAGACCATGCTGAAAAAGAGATTGGTGAACTTGCTGAAGGATAATGGCTCCAGGACATCAATCAATCAATCAATCAATCAAATCTTTATTCAGGCGATCATCATTGAGCAAGGCTCATTTATAAGATGGACCTGATAGGTCAAGGTTCGAGCTGATGCACAGCAATTACATCACATACTTATGAGTCAGTTATACATACAGAAAAAAGAAAATGTTATTTATAACACAATAATATACAGAGAATTCACATGTTAAAGCTTGGCAAGAGAAAGTTAAACTAACATCTACAATATGTACAGTACATATATATCACAATGAGGGCCATGACAGTCACTCACATAATGAGCACAAGGATGGGGAAGGAAATATTGGGTGCCATATACTGGCGGTGTCTGGCTGGAAGGAATATGCCATATGTGATTGGAATATGGTTTTGTGGGATGACTATTCTATCTCTAGCGTAACAACTGCATTCTCTGTGAAGAAGGCTGTACAGTGCTGCTTGAAGGATGTAAATGGAATGATAATGGACAGTTTAGGGATTTTTGTAGGGTGTTCCATGCTATGGCTAGAAATAGCTGATTACTGCCCTCCCTATTTTGGTGTTGACTTTGGGCAATTTGAGCAGGATGATATTGTTGCTTCTTAGGGCATAGGAGCTGGGAGTCTAGGTTGAAGCAGTCCAGGATATAGCTTGGAAGTTTTTTGATAAAGCTCTGTAGATCCATAGAGCTGCATTTCTGCTCCTGCTGACATGAAGGGAAACCCATCCAATTGCATCATAGAGAGAACAATGGTAAGTATTATATGGCAGGTCTGTAATGAACCTTATTGCTCTATGGTATAAGGTATCCAACTTTTGAAGGTAGGGAGTGGGGCAGTGACTATAGAGGAAGTCTGCGTAGTCAATGACTGATAGAAAGATGGCCTGGACTAATCTCATCTTTGAATCTCTATTAAGGAAGGGTTTTAATCTGTAGAGGAGGCCAAGCCTTAGGCGAAGCTTTTCAGCAGTTGTTCTAGATGCTGAGTAAAGTCAAGTCTGTTGTCAATCCACACACCTAGGTATTTGAAATTTTCAACATACTCCAGATTTTCTCAAGTATAGTGCATAGCTGGGGAGACTGATTGAAGAGGATGTGTTGTTGGAGTTTTGGGTTGTGAACATCATTGCTTTGGTTTCTTTGCATTTAGCAGAAGCTTTTCATGAGAAGCTGATGTTGTAACAGGGAGAATTCTGCTTGTAGGATTTCATGAGCAACTTTAGGTGAAGGGTTGCTGACATACAGTACAGTGTCATCAGCAAAGAGATGTGCTGAGGACTTGGTAAGGGTTGCATCAATTTTATTTATATAAATGGCAAAAAGGATCGGACCCAGAATAGAGCCTTGGAGGACTCCTCTTGACAGTGGTCTTAATGGGGAGAGGTCACCTTCAGCTTTACCTGCTGTGATCTACCGGAGAGGTAGCATCTGAACCACTTAAGGGAGGGATGGATCTAGGCCAATGGAGTGTAGGGATGAGAGTAGCAGTTCATGGTCCACAGTGTCAGATGCTTTGCTCAGGTCCAGGAATACTGCACAGACATTGTTCTTTTATCCAGTTCGGTTTGCCAATCATTGGTGACCTTGGCTAATGCAGTGATAGTGCTATGTTTGGCCTGAATCCAGATTGAGCTGGATTTAATTGACTAGCATTGTCCAGATATTCCCTTAACTGAATACTCACTAATTTCTCCAGCATGTTGGATAACACAGGTAGGATGGAAATGGGCCTGTAGTTATTAAGATCCATAGGGTCCCTTGATTTTAGAAGGGGGACCACTTGGGCTGTCTTCCACAGCGTGGGAATAGAGCCAGAGTTTAGGGAAAGGTTAAAGAGGTGAGTTAGGTGGACTGCAAGCACATGACACGCAATCTTTAGAAAGAATGGGTCCAGAAGATCTGCTCCTGCACTTTTTTTGGTATCTAGATGCCATAATAGATCCTCAACTTGTTTCAACAATATAGGTTTGAAGCTAATGGAGGAGTCAACTCTTTGTTCACCAGTATAGTGGGAGCTTAAATGATCCCTTAATAGGTTAGCTGGGGAGGAGTCAAAGGCAAGGCCAGCTGTTGTGAAGTGGTTGTTGAATGCATCCAGGATTTCCAATGTGCCAGTAATGGGGCCATAGTTACTGTGTAATTGGGTTGGAAGGGGGTTGTTAACATCCTGGCCCATCATACCCTTGATGGTGCCCCAAAATCTAGCAGTATTATGGTAGGAGGAGTCGAGCTGGGCCAGGTAGTAGGCAGCCTTTGCATCCCTAACTTTCCTAGTGCATTTATTCCTGGCGTTCCTAAAGATCATCCAGTCCATGATATTCTTAGTTTTTCTTGCTACTTTCCAAAGTTTATTTCTCTCTAGCAGTGCAGCTTTGAGGTCAGCTGAAAACCAGCGACAGGATTTGTTTTTTTATTCGGATACTAGAGATTGGGGCATGGGGCAGCATGGGTTTATGTTGGGCAGGTCCTGTCAAACTAACATAATTAACTTCTTTAACTGGGTCATCAGGACACTGGACAGGGGTCAAGCAGTTCATGTGCTGTATATGGACTTCAGCAAGGCTTTCAACTCTGTACCTCACAAGACACTGGCCAGGAAGCTAGAAGATCAGAGCACGGGGGCTAAAGTTGCTGGGCAGGTCAGAAGCTGGCTGCAGGACAGAAGCCCAAAGGTGGTAGTCCAAGGTGCTGGGAATTCTCAGAAACTAGGCCTGTGTCCAGTGGAGTCCCATAGGTCTCTGTGCTCATCTGGTGTTATTTAACATATTCATAAGTGACTGTGAATTGGATCAAGAGTAAGATCTATCTGTTCACAGATGACACTGTGGGAGGGTGGACATGGAGGAGGATAGACAGGAACTCAAGGAAAATCTGGCTAGGCTAGAGAAGTGGTTTGGTATTTGGCAACTTGGGTTCAGTGCTAAAAAGTGTAAAGTTTGCACTTGGGGGGAGAGGAATCCAGGTAGCAAATACTGGTTGGGTGGTGTCCAGTTAACCAAGTTACAGAAATAAAAGGACCTGAGTGTAATCATCATGAATGACTTGAAACACGCAGCACACTGCAGGAAAGCTGTGTCCAAAGCAAATTGGACGTTGGAGTACATAATTAGGGAAATTACCAAAAGAAAGGCAGAGGTCATTCTGCCAGTGTACTGATCTCTAATAGTGAATAACTCCAAGAGAGGTTGGGACAGAGTGAAGGAGAAGTTGCAGAGAGGGGAAGGTAATATTTGTAAGGAGTAAAGGTGGATATGGGAAGGGGAGACAGTTCCCTCTGTAAACACAGTGGGAACTGCACACAAAAACAGACTAGATAGACTGTAAGGCCTTTATCTGCTGGCAAATTCATATATTCATATGTATGTTATATGAATCAACTAAACCCAGAGTTGAAACATTAAAAAGCATCCATTGTTGGTGTGTGTGTGTGTGTATATATATATATAAAACAGAGCCTTAACTGAAATAGGGCTTCCTGTACCCTATAAAACTATCCCAAATATTTTTAACAGCCATCACTGCATCTTTATGAAACAAAAAAAAACACACAATATGGTGTCATCAGCATAAAGATAACGTTTAGTATCAGGCATACAAAATGTTGGTAAATCATTACCATACAGTAAAATTGGCCTTATACTGATCCATGGGGTACTCAACTTACAGTTTTAACAAATCTGAATATAGTTCATCTGCTTGAATACATTGCATCCTATTATAGAAACAGGCAACAAACCAAAGTAAGAAAGTGTGACTATCACCCAAGGAACACAACCTACTGAGTAATCAGATAGTTATACTCAGTGTCATATGCTTTCAATAGATCAAAAAAAAATTGTAGATTACAAAGATATTCATTATAATATGTAGAGTGAATGTACATTGATCTATTGGTTATCCTGATGTATGTATATTGAAAAACCTTTAATAAAATGTGTATTACAAAAAAGAAAAATTGTTGGGTAACACATCCATTGTCAAAAGCTGAATACATATCAGGAACCACCTGAGATATTACATGAGTTGTGTTGTGGCTTGGCCTAAATCCAAACTGACAGGAAGAAATCAAGTTATACTTTAAAGAGCTGCTGATACCTCAAAGAAAACTGTGAAAAACATATTTAGGTACAACTCAACTTGCATTCCAAATATATTCTATAGATTACTCCTCCCCATCTTTTATTTCTGAGGAACTTTGCACAAATATTTGATCTTTATCTATTTCATTTCATCTGCCTCTATAGCTTACTCCCTACTTCAAATCATAATCCTCTGTTGTGACATCACAATCGGTTGCCATGGGAGTAACTGTGATGTCTCAAGCAGTGCATTACAACCTCACATAGGGAGGAAGCAACAGGAGTGCTAAATTGTATGTAATAGTACCTGTGGAGCTTTTGTATCAACCTATAACTGTGCAATTTATGTGAACAGAATTTAGACTTGCTCTGTTTGTGCCAGTGCTTTGGTGCAAACAACAAAGGACTTAGGAGGACCGAGGACTCTCTCCTTGGTGTAAGTGTACCAATTTGTGCTTTGGACAAATCCATCTGCAGTGCACAATTGGGAGATAATTTCCTAGGTCTCTCAGGCATCCAACTAATGTTTTAAACATCTCAAATTTTAAGTTTAAGCATAGTGCTGAAACCAAAGTGTCCGTGACATTATTTCCGGTCGGCATCGCTTTTAAGCAACGCTCCCATGAGTGCCCAGTTCACTGAGTGCTACATTGTATGTAATAGTACTTGTGGAGCTTTTGTATGAACCTATAACTGTGTAATTTATGTTAACAGACTTTAGACTTGCTCTGTTTGTGCCAGTGCTTTGGTGCAAACATCAAAGGACTTAGGGGGACCGAGGACTCTCTCCTTGGTCTAGGTGTACCAATTTGTTCTTTGGACATATCCATCTACAGTGCACAATTGGGAGGTAATTTCATAGGTCTCTGAGGCATCCAACTAATATTTTAAACACCTCAAATTTTAAGTTTAAGAATAGTGCCGAAACCAGAGTGTCCGTGACGTCATTTTCAGTTGGCATCGCTTTTAAGCAATGCTCCCATGAGTATGAGCGAGCATGAGTGGGCGAGCATGCAGTTTTGCATGCGGAGACACATGCAGAGACACAGGCATCTCGCGTGTGTCAGCTGTGTCTGCTGGGGAAGTTGGGGAACTGGGCCCACGTGCTCTTACTAAATCTGGTAAGCACTTGTCTATCTAGTAGGATTGTGAAGCAGGGAATGCTGCAGTAAGCAAAAACAATTAGAGTGAAAAGTAGAGTGAATATCAAAGTGATTATCTTGTAGACTTATTCTTATTTAAAAATACTACTGGTTGAGCCTCTGGACTTATTTTCTTGCATCCCTTTATGTCTGTCCTCTATGTTGTAACATAATTATACATAAACAGTGACAAACATAATAACTGAAATGCAGCAAAGTTTAGAGTTCAAAGGAAACACCGGTTACTATGCACTAAATGCAACATGTATATGATCTCAAAAACAGTACTTCTGCACCCTTTCAAGTGCAATAAATATAGGCAGAATCTTGAATTACAAATTGAAACCAACATGTTTTTCCTTAGACTGAAAGTCCTAGATCAGTCATAACAGGAAATGGCACACAAACTGAATATTAATACTGATACCCCGGACTCATTATGTGACACCATAGATCCACCCAAGTTACAAAAAAAAGGTGACTGCAGTGGACAAGTAACAATACTAAAAACAAAAAAAGGGAAAAAAGATTCACATAAAAAGTCTACTGAGACAGGATTATCAAAAGTTAAATGCACTGAAAATCAGATGACTTCTAATAAAAATAAAAACGGATTAGAGAACCAGAACATCCTCTTGAAAATGGTCATCGTAGTGACAATGAATGGTATGAAATCCAAACTAATAAAAAAGCAAAAAAAGGCAGAAGAGCAGATCTTTTTGATATTCCCTTATTAAACCATTTTGATCCATTAAAAAAACTAGATGACAATGTATATCTAGTAAGACCCCAGAAACTGCAGGCTCTTTTCAAGTTATTCCAGAAAAAAATCCAACAAACCATGATTAGTGCAAAAGATAGTCTATCTACTAATAAAGAGCTATTGCTGGATATTTATGATGAAAATATTGACATTAATATAGAACAAACTCAGAAAATTGCAAAAAAGGATATAAATACTAAGGCCCAGATATTCAAAAGGGTTACGCATGCACAAGTCCTACATTGCGCCATTCTGCGATATTCAGCAGGAGGCAGTTGCACCACTGAAAACAGGTTGAGCAACAGCGCAATGCAAATGAATGCATGCTCAACAGGAGGGGGAGGAACCATGCATAAACTGCGCAACCCGATATTCAGTCGGTTGTGCAGAATGTCTGGCGCAATCCCAATCTGCGCCTGCACAACTTTGAGCCAAAAAAAGATCAGTTGAGGCCACCCAGCTGAGCTGCTGTATTGCAGGGCACAACACAGCAGCTGCCACCGTGGCTGGCCCCAACTCAGTCCCTGTGCCCCCACCAGCCCAATCGCGGGCAGACTGTAAACAACCCCCCCCGCCCAAACATCTCCCAATGCCCGATCGCAGGCAGAGCGTAAAACAACCTCCCCAGTGCCCGATCGCAGGCAGAATGTAAAAGCCCCCCCAACCTGAATATCTTCCTGGTGGTCAGTGGACCCGTAATGCCCGATCATGGGAAAGATGTCCAGTGACAACCCCCAAACATCTCCCTGGTGTCTAGTGTCCCCCCACCCCTCACCCACGAGCCCCACCACCCGCTCCCCCGGCGGCGGGCGGCAGCATACCCGCCTGCCGCCCGCTGCCCTGCGACTGACTGTCCTGTGGGGCTGCTGCATTGGTGCAGAGCTAGAACCAATGGATGTGCAGCCCTTACTGACATGACAGTCCAGATTTGTGAATGGGTTCATTCACCGTCTGGATATCATAATACAGGACAAACTGCACACCCGTGGCTCTGGCTCTGCACCAATAAGCGTGCAACTCCGAACAGTCAGTTAGCGAGCAGCGAAGCGGCTGGCGGTGTCGCCCGCCCGCCTGGCCAGCCGTGGTGACCAGGAACACCAGAGAAGGCAGATGTCACTGGACGATCTGCCCGCGATCAGGCATTGCGGTCACTGACGTTCACGCAGGAGATATTCAGATAGGGGGTCTTCACATTCTGCCCGCGAACCGGCACTGGGGGTTCATTTCACGTTCTGCCAGCGATCAGGGAAGAATTGGAATGGGTGGAAGTGTTATCATAATACATTCTGCCCGACGGGCATTAGGAAATGTGTGGGCAGGGGTTGTTTTCACGTTGTGCCCGTGATTGGGCTGTAGAGTGCGTTGGTCCCGATGGCTGCTGCCTGGCAGGCGGCCAGGCGCAGAATCCTACGAGGATGGCACCACATGCTAATGGCATGCAAATGGGGCCATAATCAAGTGAAATGGCCCCGTGCCTGCATGAATTATGGCCCCATTGCATGTCACCTTTTGAATATCGGAAATTTGCGCGTAGCGCCAGTGGCCTGCACCACCGCAAGTTTAATGCTCAACTCTGACAACTTGCGGTGCTTTGATTGCACTCGCCATGCACAGTGGCTGTGGCTGGGGGTTGATATTCAAAGGTTGCTCAATAGCACAACTCCTTTGAATATCGCCCCGGCCACACCCCTGCGCAACTATTTTGAGCAGCGCAAAGGCTTGCGCCTCAGAATGGTGCAGTTTGAATATCCGGGCCTATGTCTCCCTATAGAGATGTGATAGTAGTAGGTGACTCTTATCAAAAACCTTGATCGTCAAATATGTAATACAAATAAAGCAAGTAGGACCTTATCAAGTTTTAGTGGGGCAAGAATCGATAATATTCTGACTATGACGGACAACATTTTGAAAAATACAAGTGTCAATCCCTTGGTAATTTTACACGCAGGATCTAATGATGCATGGTATAAATCAATACTAAATATCAAACAAGATTTCATATCTTTTTCAAACAAATGTATCGATTACGGTTGCGAAGTGATTATCTCTGAAATCCTTCCAATTCCTCGAGCATCTAAACAGCATCAGATAAAAATCAGCAATATTAATAATTGACTCTGCACGTGGTACACAGAACAAAATATAACAGTGAGCACACATTGGGAGGAGTTCTATGGAGCACCAAAACTTTATTCTAATGACAGATTACACTTGAGTAGAAAGGGTATTGACATATTGGGAAGTCAACTTAATGATATTATAAACAAATCTTTAAACTAGATGGTTGGGGGGAGCGGAGCCAATACAATATTACTCATAAAACAGGACAGATTAATACTAATCCTACAATTGATAACCTACCTATAAAAATCAATAAGAATAGGGGAATGAATGTGAGCAAAGATTAGGCATGTTCCTACTTAATGCCAGAAGTTTGCATTAAAAAATGGATGAATTACATAATATTCTAAATAATGAAAGGACTGCCATTTGTTGTGTTACAGAGACTTGATAAACGGGTGAAACTTGGAATACAGATATTAGTGGTTACAATCATCATTACAAAAATAGGAAAAGTCATTCTGGAGGAGGCGTTGCAATATATATAGGAAGTGATTCTTCTTTTTAGGCAGGGGAAGGGCCCAGCCACCCACCCCCATCCCCAACCACCCCACGCTACACTCCTTTTATAGAGTACCACAGTTGTGACATTTCCTGTGGCAGAGCAGGAAGGGGCGGATCAGTGGGGCCTCCATAAGGTGATCTCATTTACAGGGGCACTAGTAATTTAACTTGTTATACAAGTTAAACAAAGCACAATTAAACCATTACTTGCATTTTTTCCTTTTTTCCTTCTAATTACTCTGACTAGGTTACAAACCCAGCAACTTATTTGGAATGGATTTCATTAACTGCAGGTACTGTGGAACAATTTTCAGAAGGACAGTCTTACAGGATTTAGGACACTGTCCACATGTTGGGCCTTTGGAGATCTTAGGTCTCAGCTCCGGGCAGCATGGGCAGAGATTGCATGCCTCAAATTTCATATTGAAGAGGAAATACATTATAAGAACCACCCGCCATTTCCCCAGCATCCAACAGAAAAACCTCGACCGCAGAGGGTAGTTGGTCCAGGAGGTTGGCAGGTGGTTAGGAGGAGCAAATCAAGTGCCTCATCACTCTCTGCTCTCCAACACATTACCTGCAAAAACCATATAAACACTACAAACAGGTATCTGCCTCTATCTCTGAAATCAAATAAAGAGGCAGAAGACACTGCAGAGCAGGACACTGCGGCACAGGAGCTAGCACAACAATACTCACCCAAATCAGGAACCAAAACTAAACAAGCACAAAGGAAATCCAAAAACTTCTGATCATAGGAGACTCCATGATTCAGGAGTTGATACCCATCTCCAGCCAGGGGTGATGGTCAGATGTCTCCAGGTACATCAGCATGGAGAGACAGACCGCATTACTAAAATTGTTCAAAGCAGGAGAAAACATTGATGTCCTAGTACACATAGGGACTAATGATCTCGCCAGCCGGTCAGTTGTGGAGACCAAGGAACACCTGACTAGGCTGGGTGACAAACTATCATCTATTTAGTCCGGCATCTCCTTCTCTGAGATCCTTCCAGTCTGGGAGAAGAGCAGATGGACAGAAGGTCAGAGAAGGGAGATAGGGGAGCTAAACATGTGGCTCAGGACTGGTGCCAGGAAAAGGACACAGATTTGTAGGGAACTGGCAACAGTTCTGGGAGCGAAAGTTCTTTAAATTTGATGGACTGCATCTGACTAAAGAGGGAGTCAGTGCATTGGGGCAGAAGTTTGACGTCTTTGCAGAATATTTAAACTAGCAAATGGGGAGAGGGGTGCAGCACCCCATACGTCGAATGGGAAGAACACCCTTCCCCCCTCAGCTAGTGGTCAAACAGGAATTCAGCGTGTTTGCCGTTCATTTGCATCACCAGGTAAGAAAAAAAGGTTTGTCTCCCCATACGATGCACAGGGGTAATGCCAAACTTCACCCAACAACTAACACACCAAAATCTGGCCAATGGAAAATCATGTACACAAATGCTCACAGCCTGGGAAATAAGATCCCAGACCTGCAGGCAATAATGTCAGAGGCTAAACTGGACATAGTAGCAATTAGTGAGACGTGGTTTACCAGTAACCACACTTGGGAGACTTCAGTACCTGGCTATGTATTGTTCAGAAGAGCCAGAGGTGCAAAAGGGGAGGTGGCCTGTATGTTAATGAAAATATCAAAGCTACAGAAATTCAGAATACACATAAGGAGCCAGAAGAACTGTGGGTCACCCTGGAAACAGGAAATGGGACAACCATAAGAACTGGGGTTGTCTACAGGCCCCCAGACCAGAAGGAGGACATAGACACATTACTGTTAGAAGATATACAAAACATGACAGCTAAAGGGGAGGTTCTGATAATGGGAGACTTCAACATGCCGGATACAGATTGGTCAATACCAGCAGGAACATCTGCCAGAACTAGACTCATAGTGGATTCCTGCAGGGAGGCCTCAAACAACTGGTACAGCAACCCACAAGAGACAGGGCTATCCTAGATCTAGTACTGACTAACAAAGAGGATCACAGATCTCCAGGTAGAAGGTCACCTGGGGGCCAGTGACCATCACATGGTATGGTTCAATTTGGCTACTACATCTAAATCATCCCATTCCAAGGCAAAATATGGGACTTCAGAGGAGCTGACTTTGATAAGATGGCCACCAGAGTTAAGCTAGCCCTGGCAAAAGAAACACAGGTGAAGGGTACAGGCAAAGTGGGCAAGCATTAAGGATGCAATACTTGAAGCAACATCCCATTGTGTTAGACAGAAAAGGAAGTGCAAAGAAGAAGGAAACCACTTTGGTTCTCAAATACAGTAGCAGAAAAGGTCAGAGCCAAAAGGCTGGCCTTCAGGAAATATAAGGGAACACAGCGGGATGAAGATAGGAGGCATACCAAACTGCCCTAAGGGAAGCAGGTAAGGCAGTAAGGCAGGCAAAGTCCCAAACTGAGGAAACACTAGCACAAACAGTAAAGAAGGTGACAAGACTTTCTATAGATACATTAGTGAAAGGAGAAAGTCCAGAGGGGTATTGCTAAGCTTAATGGAGAAAAGGGAGCATGTGGAGGAGGGAGGACCCTGAAAGGCATCTATCCTAAATAGATACTTTTGCTCAGTATTTACTGAAGAGAAGGTAGGGCAGGGCCCACAGCTCAGCATCATGGACACAGGGGAGGGAGGTGAGCACTACTCCTTCACAAAGAAAGGGTCCTACAAGAGCTTGCTAAGCTCCAGGTGGATAAGGCAATGGGACCTGATGGCATACATCCCAGGGTACTAAGGAGCTAAAGGAGGAACTAGCAGAGCCATTAGCAGAATTGTTTAGTGAGTCTCTGAGCACAGGAGAGGTCCCAGAAGACTGGAGAAGGGTTCATGTGATCCCGCTCCACAAGAGTGGTAGCAGGAAGAGGCGGGAACTACAGACCAGTCAGTCTTACCTCAGTAGTGGGCAAGATTATGGAGGCACCTTAAGGAAAGGATAGTGCAACACCTGAACCATAGGGCCAGGATCCAAGACAGCATGGGTTTACAAAGGAAGGTCCTGTCAAACTAATCTCATAGATTTCTTGACTGGGTGACCAGAGTAGTGGACCAAAGGGAGCAGTTGATGTCGCCACCTTGACTTCACAGCAAAGCTTTTGACACTGTTCCACATAGAAGATTGATAAATAAGCTAGGTAGGCTCAGGGTGGGTCAGAAGTTGGTCAACTGGGTGGCAAACTGGTTGACTGGCAGAAAACAGAGAGTGGTGGTAAATAGTATACAGTCAGAAGAGATGCAAGTCACAAGTGGGTACCTCGGGATCAGTCCTGGGGCCAGTCCTATTCAACATCTTCATTAGTGACCTTGCAGATGGACTAGAGGGTAAGGCTTGCCTGTTTGCAGATGACACCAAGATCTGCAACAGAGTAGATGATCCAGATGGGGTGGGGAATGAGAAGAGATCTGGATAAACTAGCAGAATGGTCAGAAGAGTGGCAACTGGGATTTAATGCAAAGAAGTGCAAAATCATGCACATAGGGAAGAGAAACCCTGAAGCCACTTATAGGCTGGGAGGAGTTGCTAGCAGTCACAAAGGAAGAAAGAGACTTGGGCATCATCATCATCACTGATGACCTAAAATCATCCAAGCAAACCTCTAAAGCAGTAGGTAAGGCTAGGGGTGTTAGGGTGTATTAGTAGGGGTATCACAAGTCATAAGAGGAGTAATAATCCCTCTGTACAAGACATTGGTTAGGCCCCATCTGGAGTACTGTGCAGTATTGGAGCCACACCTTCACAAGGACATTAACCAAATTGAGGCAGTCCAGAGAAGGCAACCAAAATGGTGCAGGGACTGCATCAGAAGACATATGAGGACAGGATTAACGGAGCTCAATATGTATACCCTTGAGCAAAGGAGGGAGAGAGGTGATATGATCGAGGCATTCAAACACCTTAAGGGCATAAACAAGGTGAAAGAGTCTAACATGTTTAAATATAAGAAAAATAGCAGGACAAGAGGACACAGCAGGAGATTAGAGGGAGGCCGATTAAGGGGGAATGTGAAGAAATTCTTTTTCACAGAAAGGGTGGTAGATGCATGGAATGGCTTACCACAAGAAGTGGTGGCTATGAATACAGTGCAGGGCTTCAAACAGGCATGGGATAGGCATAAGGGAGCAATACAAATGACTATGAATAGATAGGTCACTGACAGAGCAAAGGCCAATGGCACATTTATAAGGTAGAAAAAGAAATGGGCAGACTAGATGGGCCTTGCAGTCCTTATCTGCCGTCAACTTCTATGTTTCTATGTTTCTATGTGATATTAAATCATTTGAGTTATTTAACACAGAGCAAAAAGAAAATGAATTTGAGTGTAATACTTAAAAACAACAATCTGACCATTGGTCTGGTTTATCATCCTCTAAATCTCTCCACCGAACAAAATAATGTCTTATTGCAATTTATAGAAAGTAAGAAGATTTTAGGTGATTATGTTTTAATGGGTGACTTCAATCTTCCCCAAATCAATTGGACTACATTAGATAGTGAGGTAGCGATTGAGAAAAAATATACTGATTTATTTATTCATATAAGTTTGGAACAAATGATACACACACCAACTAGAGGGGAGAATATTTTGGATCTTATTTTAACAATTTGCGATGAGAAAATTCAGTCTATTCAAATACATCCACCATTAGGAAATTCAGATCATAATATGGCATCTACATATTTTTCAAACACGACAACATGTAATAAATGCAAAACGATACAGACAGACTTTCATAAAGCTGAGTTTCTCAAAATGAGGGAACATCTAGGAAGATGGAAATGGGAAAATGATTTTGTGGATAAAGATCTGGAATGAATTTGGGAAATTATTAATAACCAACTTACATACTGTATAGAGAATTATGTACCTACCAAAACAAAATACAACAATAAAACTTGTACTCCGCCCTGGTGGAATAACAAAATAAGAAAGCTGATTCATAAAAAAAGGAAAATATTTCAAAAAACCAAGAGATTAAATACTGTTGAGTTGTAAAATAAACTTAAAGTAATTAATAGAAATATCAAAAGAACAATCAAAAGAGCTAAAGAAAACATGGAATTAAATTTGGCTTCCAAGATTCAGGATAATTACAAACAATTTTATAGTTATATAGGCACCATAAAAGGTAATAATCACACTATTGGGCCTTTAAAAACAGACATAGGAACATTAACTGTAGAGGAGGACATAGCTGAAACATTAAACAATTACTTCCTTAGCGTTTTTGAACAGAATGATTCTGAGTTGTTACAGTTAGATTTGACTAAATCTCATTTCTCCCCATTTAGTACCTCAGAAGTCATGAACATAATTAACTCATTAAAAACTAACAGTTCATCAGGTTCTGTCGGCATAACATCGAGACTTATTCAGGAATTGTCTTCAGTATTAATAAATCCACTAACCTATCTTTATAACAAATTGTTACAAGAAGGTGTGGCACTGAAATCCTGGTGCTTAGCCGTTGTAACTCCTATTCATAAAGGAGGAAAGAGAGATGATGTCAAGAATTATAGATCAATTAGTCTTACACCTGTTATAGGAAAAATAATGGAAAAATTATTACAAAAGCGAATTAATGATCATTTGAAATCTAAGGGTTTAATAGATCTAAGCCAATATGGATTTTGTCACTGGGCTATCATGCTTATCCAATCAATTAAATTTCTTTGAACCCATTAGTCAAGCATTAGATATAGGAATTCCTAGTGATGTAATATTTCTTGACTTCGCTAAGGTATTCGATAAAGTATCGCACTCAGTATTAATAAGGAACTTTTAAAAATCGAACTATTGCTTAACATACTAAGTTGGATTAGTTCCTGGTTGGAGAATAGACAACAAATGGTTGCAGTTAAAGGTAATTATTCATCCTGGGGTTGTGTAACTAGTGGCGTGCCCCAGGGCTCAGTTTTGGGCTCCACCCTATTTAATGTTTTAGTAGCTTCAATGCCTATTAGAGACAAAGTTTGGCTCACAAAGTATGCTGACAATTGCAAGCTGGGAGAGTTATGTAACATCTATAAGTGATAAAATTAATATACAGGAACAACTAGATCAACTAATGAAGTGGGGGCATAAGATGCAGATGTAGATACAATTTAACCTTAAAAAATGCAAAATAATGCACATTGGAAGGAATAACCCAAGTTACAATTACAAATTAGGATATACATCTCTATAGGTTGTTACAGAAGAAAAAGATCTTGGAACCTTAATAACAAACGATTTTAACTTTGACAGAAATACCATTTTAAAGGATAAAAAAAGTCACAAAGTAACAAATTGCATATTGGCAAATATAAAAAGTAGGGATCAGAGAGTATTAATGCCATTATATTCTAGTCTTGTACACCCCCATCTCAAATATAATTCACAATTTAGCACACCGTATTCTATAAGAAGTTGCAAACTTATAGAAGGTGTCCAAAGAAAATATACTAAAAGGTTAAAATCTTGTGAGGCCCAGGATTACTGTACATGATTAAAACATCTACAGATTTTCAGTATGGGGTATAGGCAAATACGTCGATACTTGTGTTTAGCATACAAGGCACTAAAGGATGGATATTTGGGGGCTACTATAGGCATTACCTTGAATAACAACATTACCAACACTAGGAATAACGGTCATAGACTTATTGGGGATTCCATAAAAACCACTAAGAGAAGCAAATACTTCACTCAGAGGATAATTGGAATATGGAATAGCTTACAAAAATATGTTGTTACTAGTCCAACATTGGACACTTTTAAAAGGGTTTAGATCTTTATATGGGGAACAAGAAATATGTGTACCACCATTAATCAGGTGGCGAGTTCTTAAGAGGGCCTTTGGCCTATTGAACTTGTATTTAATCTATGAATCTATGAATGGATGAACTCTTCAGGAGCAGAGATCCTGTTTTTATGCAAATAGACTCAGTAATAAAAAATGGGGATGAAAATATAGAAGTAATGTAAAATATAAACTAAACTGTGTCTAAATATTATATTTTGTTCAAGTTATCCTGAAGGCGTTAGCTGCTTTTTAAGAAATGAGAAGTCAATTGCCCATGTACAAGTTTTTCAAAAACCTTACGAACACTAATAAAATTGAAACTGGTCAACAAGAATTGGGATCAGTAATATTATCGCCTTTAAATATCTGAATAATATAAGCAGACTTCTAATACAGGGGTAAATCAAGAGTCTGTAGTGACAAATTTAACAAGCAAGTAATGCATTTAGTCAAGATCGGGGCCCCAATTTTTAAGAATATTGGCTTTATTACATCAATACCTGTATCTTTACTGCAGTCAAGGTGAGTTAATTCATCAAACACTTCATTTTCTTTTTTTAAAGTCATCTTTATTGTATTTTTCTACCAGTGATCATTAGACAAACATACACATATGCCCAGGGCATGCCCGGGCCCACACCCCAAAACTGGGTGTGACCACTATGTACAATCAATAACTATATACATACACAGCCACATAGTATACTCTCTAACAACTTACTCATGCCTGGGTTTATCATATAATAACTAGGACAACCCCAACCAAGAAGATACTTATATGGATCAATATCTAAATCTCAATTGCCCCATAATGCCTCTAAGGCCTTGTATCACACACAAGGATCCTCAGGGAGATATCCTGCAGCTGTGTCCCAAGGGAAAAGAGAGAGTCCCCCCCCCCACATTGATATTTGGCAGATTCCATGCTCCAGTAACAAGAAAAACATTGAAACGTGGCCTACCTGCTTCAGTAAGCTAACTGCGTTTAAGTGAGCCCACTATTACAGGAGTATCTACTCCCTATCCAGCTATTCTTGATTACGTACCTTCTGACAGACAAACCCTTGTCTGGGGTATTTTGGACTGCAAGGTATATACCACCTCCAAGGTCCTCCATCTCTTATCATAAGTTGCCTTTCTCCAGTTCGAAGCATTTATCTTCTAAGCCTGGCCAAGATTGTCAGCAAGTCTCCCACCCATTGGTCATATGTATAGATCAAATCGCTTTTCCAATGCTTCAAGACAAATGCTTTGACCAAGGAGGACATTAAAGAAATGTGGCCTTTAACAAGCGTGCTAGGGATATCTGACATGTCCCCTAGAACACAAATCTTAGGCATGATGAGTTCCTTATAATTTATCACTGGATCCATATTATGTTGAATTTGCTCCCAAATGGGGAAAATTTTGGAACAGTGCCATAGTACATGGAGTAGGTCCCCTGGGCGTGCACTACACCTAAAACATAGGTCTGTCTGTCTGAGGCCCCTAGCACATAGCTTAGTAGGGGTATAATATATGTTGGAAGCTACAAAAAATTGCATGATCTTATATTTAGGAATGGGAATATATCTACTACTCCTCCACACTTCTTTCCAGTCAGGTCTCTGAGGGCTAATGTCCTCTTGTTTATCCCAGTATGAAATCTTACAGAAGAGCCCCGCATAAAGTCAAGTAATATCTTATAGATCTAGACAGGGGATTTCTTGCACAATTTACCTCCTTAAGGAGATTCCACGTAAATGAAGTATCATGAAGTCTATCCGTCTCCCTTTCCATTTTTTGCATCAAATTGGTAATTTGTATTTTCTTAAAGAAGTTCAAATTCTTGCACTGGTCCGGGAGAACCACCTTATCCCCTTTTATAAAGTCCGCCCATCTTAAGTTGAGCAGATGAGTGGCCCATTGTCCTTTAATTGTTTGCCCTCCAATGCGCATGTTTGGATTACCCAAAAGAGGTTGTTCTCTAGTGCCTTTTTGGGTTTTTCTTTGATTTGGAGACAAAAGAGTCCACCAAGCCAAAGCTGCTTTATAAATTGGGGTTTGTTTTCCTCCATCCGGTAGCTCTCTTGGATTAATAAACAATACCGCTTCTGGGGAAACACCCAAATTCAAAAGGATTTGCTTCTCAACCTGAAGCCAGGTTGGGATATATCCCCCCTCCTTCACCGGCCCACGCCACCGACTCATTAACCCTAATTGACCCGCTACATAATAAATTTGTAAATCTGGGATTTTGAGACCTCCCATGCTATAAGGTAGTCGTAGGATATTATACTTTCTTCTAGGGGGTTTAGCACTCCACAAAAAGTTAGAAATGAGCTTTTGTATTTTAGTAAACCAACATTTAGGGATGATATATGGGGATAAGTGTATTGGATATAGAAGTCTGGGTAGTAGGTTCATTTTAACCAAACCCAGTCTTGCTGTCCAATTTAAAGGGAGTTTATTCCATCTAGTTATATCCATTCTAATTACGAAAGTATCTCTCCTAGATTTGCTTCAAGGCCTTCTTCCTCATTAATAGTGATCCAAATGCCAAGATACTTGAGCTTTTTTGGGGACCATTTCACATGGAGCGGTTCAAAATCGGCTTTATAAGTAAATATAGTAAGAGGGAGAACCTGCGTTTTACTCAAGTTTAACTTATAGTTCGACACCCTGGAGAATCTATCAACTATATCTAGAATCTGCTTGAAACTCTCTGCCGGTTCCTGGAGGTGTAACAAAATGTCGTCAGCAAAAACAGATAGTTTCATTTCTATCCCCCCAATAACAATCCCCTGTATCGCCGGATCCCTCTGAATCGCCCTTAGTAAGGGTTCCAAGTAAATATTAAATAATATTGGTGAGAGGGGGCATCCTTGCCTGGTCCCATTATCTAAACCAATTTCCTTCGATAAATAGCCGTTACATAAAATCCTAGCCGTAGGGGCAGCGTATAAATTTTTAATACCCCTAAGAAAGTCCTCCAGGAAACCCACACATCTCATGGTTGCAAATAGAAATCATGAGAGACCCTATCGAAGGCCTTCTTGGTGTCTAAAGCAATTACCACCATAGGTAGCTTAGAGGCTGAGGCCTTATGTAGTATATGGTGAAGTTTCCGGAGTGCATCATGAGCTCCTCTACCCGGCATGAACCCCAGTTGCTCTTGGCTAATTAAACCAGGAGCAAGCATCAAAATTCTATTGGCCAGTATCTTCATCAGCAAATTCAAGTCCTGGTTCATCAGGGCAATAGGTCTATAGCTCTCAGGGAGTTCTTTAGGTTTCTCTGGTTTTGGAATGAGTGTTATATAGGCCTGATATAAATGTGGGTGCGGGACTCCATTCTGCATAATGCTTGCAAATAATTTTTTCAATAGAGGCAATATAACTGCAGCATGAGATTTATAAAATTGGGCAGTTAGACCATCAGGTCCCGGTGTCTTACCATTCGGAAGCGAAATAATCGCCTCTAGTATTTCCAAGTCTGAAATAGGGACCGCTAGCCACTGAGCTTGATCTTGGTCCAACCTCGGAAGAGGTATATCTTCCAAGAACCCCATAATGTCCCCCTCGCTAACCGAGATTCCCCCTTGATAGATCCCTTCGAAATAGGCCGCAAATGCATCAGCCATTTTCTGGGGTTCTGTTATTGTTTCTCCCTGATGCTTTATAAACGGAATTACCCTAGCTGCCTCCCATTCCCTTATTCTATGGGCAAGAAGCCTACCTGATCAAACACTTCATTTTCATTTATCTCTTTGAAGTAGAACAGTGGATGAGAAAAGGACACATAACAATTCAAATTAAGTGTGTAACAGGTAGAAGATCAGGGTACCTTTGGCCAAAAACAGGACTTGCCTTAGTGTTAAAGACATCAATTAGAGATGGGCAAAGTGGCTCCAATTCACTCCATGAAGTGATTCGTGGAGTGAAGGCAGTCGCAGAGTGCTCCTCAATGCGAAGCAGAGTACTACGCATTATAATGGATAACGCAAAGTCCATTGAAAACAATGACTTTGCGTTACTCCGCCTTCCCAAACCACTACTCCACCTATTCTTAAGGTGAAGTACATTGAAAACAATGACTTCACCTCACTTCGCCTTGTTTTTAAGCTCCAAAAGTGAATTTTGCATTGATTAATTGGATTTCAGGTCACATGGGATTGTTCTGCACAGCTTCAGTTTGGGGTAGTATGTGTACAGTAGGAAGCTGTAGGAAACAATGTGCTCTGAGAGCTCTTTGTGAATCAAACCTTTCAAAAGCTGCTAAAAGGCCTTTTTGAGTCATTTTGTTTGCTGAAACTTTAGTTCATCAATTATAGGAAACCCTCCTGTGCTCATATCATCAAGAATTTATTGTTTGTGTGTGGATTTTGAATGTTAATGTACAACATTCAGTCTGTGTACTGAGAGCCATGGAAGTGTGCTTTTGGGGAGGGGCGTATCTGTGGTGTAGGTAGATTAACTTGGAGAAGAAAAAACAGTGCTTTCTGTTTTGGTGATATTTTTCTTGTACAACTGTGTTAATATACACACAGTAATATTTCCAATAATTCTTGCCATTATTTTGCTGATTGTTGTGGTGCAGCAGTGCATAATTTTAGTTTGTTTAAAATTTGTGGTTATATTACTGAAGTTTTCAATTTGCTACGCATTACTTAGTGTGTGTGTGTGAGTATGTGAGTGAAGTGTGTCTACAAATCAGACACCTTTTATTGTGCCACATAATAATTTCAGCAATGGGAACCTACTATCCACTGCAGCTGTGTGATATCTGCATTTCTTTGTGGTATCTTTACTGGTACTAGTACTATTGACTGTTACTGCAGCAGTGCAGTGCATTGCCCCCCCCCCCCATGGCCCACCCCAACTGGCAAAGGTATTCTTTTCCAGATTTTAATTTCTGATGGTGAGTACTGGTTAAGTGTTGTGCCTTTGTGTCTGCTTCTCTTCAGTGGACAGCACAATCTTAATCTGTCTGTGCATTTGCATCTCTTTAGGGCCCAATCTTCATCTGTAACTTAAGTCACAGTTGTTTCCTTGGCTTCCCTTCAGAGTACTGGACAGGTGTGGTGCATAATTCTGCATGAACATTGTACTCATTAATACACGTTTTTAAGTCAGGACCATCATCACAAGTCACTCGTGATACAAATCACATTCTTCATCATCATGGTAACAAATGCAGTCACAAATCACGATTCTCAATCATGTCATGAATCACAACACCAATTTTTTGATTAGTTACTTGGATGTATTTTAAGCATGTTTTGTAGTATCTCTCCGAGCTTCACCACTCTGCCATTGTACTCATTAATGAACATTTTGAAGTCAGGGAGTTTGTGCTACAGCTCATCGGGGAAGTACAGCAGTAGGCATTTACATTCCCAATGCGGTTCCATATTGGTTATCTCACACCATCAACACCGAGTCATGTTCTTCATCATCACTGTCACAAATGCAGTCACAAGTCATGATTCACGATCATGTCACGAATCAAAACACTAATCTTTTGACTCGTATCTCTCCAGGCTTCACCACCCCACCATTGTGTCATTAATAAGCGTTTTTAAGTCGGGGAGTATGTGCTACAGCTCATCGGGGAAGTACAGCCATAGGCATTCGCGTTTCCAATACAGTTCCATATTGGTTATCTCACACCGTCGACACCGATTCATGTTCTTCATCATCATGATCATAAATGCAGTCACAAATCAATGAATTATGATCACATCACGAATCACAAAATTCATTTTTTTACTAGTTACTTGGAAGTATTGTAAGCATGTTTTGTAGTATCTATCCAGGCTTCACCACTCCACCAATGTACTCATTAATAAGCATTTTCAAGTTGGGGAGTTATGTGCTACAGCTCATCTGGGAAGTACAGCCATAGGCATTCGCATTCCTTCTCGTACAGCATGTGAGTTACAGTACTGTAAGTAGTGGTGGGCGAAGTGGCCCCTATTTGATCCATGAAGTGATTCACTGAGAAATGCGGAATCTGCGGAGCTCTCCACAATGTGAAGCGGAGTACTTCGCTTCATAATGAGGAACGCAAAGTCCATTGAAACCAATGACTTTGCACTATTCCACCTTCCCCAAACCACTTCTCCACCAATTTTAAGGCAAAATATATTGAAATCAATGTAATTTGCCTCACTTCATCCTGTAATTGAAATTCTGCAGTTATTCATGAGATTGCAGGTCACAAGGGCTCTACATTGTTCGGCACAGCCTCAGTTCTGGCCTCGGTAGTGTGTGTGCAGTGGTAGCTGGAGACAGTTTGCTCTCAGAGCTCTGCAATTCAAACCCCCAAAAAGCTGTTTAAAATGCCTTTTTGAGTAATATTTTTTGCTCAAAATTTAGTACATTGATTGTAGAAAATCCTCCTGTGCTCATATCATCGAGCGTTTATTGTTGTGTGTGGATTTTGAATGTTAATTTAGAACAGTCAGTCTGTGTACTGTGAAGTGTGCTTTGGGGGAGGGGCGTATTTGTGGTGTAGGTAAATTAACTGGGAGAAAAAGACAGTCTTTCTGTTTTGATTATATTTTTCTTGTATAACTGTGTTAATGTACACACAGTAATATTCTTAGTAATTCTTGACATTTCTTTGTTGATTGTTGTGGTGCAGCAGTGTATAATTTCAGTTTGTTCAAACATTTGGTTATATTACTAAAGGTTTTCAATTTGCTACGCATTACTTGTAGCATGTGTGAGAGTGTGCGATGCATGCCATTAAATCAGACACCTTTTATTGTGTTACAGAGTAATTGCAACAGTGTAAACCTGCTATCCACTGCACCTGCATAAGTTTTTTATACTGCTTTGTGGTATCTTTACTGGTAGCGGATTGTTACTGCCATGCATTAATCCTCCAACTGGCAAAATGTATTCCTTTCCAGATTTGGATTTGTGACTTGTGAGCACTGGTTAGGTCGTGTTGTGCCTTTTTGTATGCATTCTTTGAATGTGCAGCGTAATCTTAATCTGTCTGTGCATTTGCATGGCACAATTAATCCTGGGAGACTGCATTTTTTGTTACACTCCCATTTCACTTCATCAGCACTGGGGAATTTTCTGGACACAAAACAGTAGCATTTTGGGGATGCACATTAATTCTGGTGACTGTGTGTGAGACCTGACCGCTGTGTGCATGACTGAGTGCGCCATTAATTCTGGGAGGCTTTGCATTTCTTGTTACACTCTCATTTCACTTCATCAGCACTGGGGGGGTAGCACTTTGGGGATGCACATTCATTCTGGTGACTGTGTGGGTGGGATGCTGCCAATATTGTTGTCACCAGCTGCCTTACTTCATGTTTAAGGTGGAATGACAACACGAAGTAATAAGAACAAGGCGAAGTGAGACTTTCTTATGGGGTACTCTACATAGTGAAGTGCCAGCGCAAAGTGACCACTTCACACTCACTTCGCCAGCAGATTTTATATTCACTGCATCTCTAACAGCAATCTGCTTTAAATGACAGTCTGTAACAATTAAGGATTCTTCCTGCAACATATTAGAGGAAGTATGTTTACCACCATTACCTTGTAATTTCATTATGTTAGACCACATTTTCCCTGGATTAGCTAAAGCATTACCAAACTGGGCAAGGTAATATTCACTTTTTGCATTTCTGACTAGTGCAGTACATTTCTTTCTTAACATTCTAAAGCGCTGTAGGTCAGCTGGCTCTTTAGTCGTTCTTGCCTTTATCCAAGCAGCATTCTTATTGTTAATTGCATTCCCTACTGATTTAGTAAACCAAGAAACAATTACTTTATGAGCTCTTTTTTCCTGAATGGGGCATGATGGTTCATCACGTCATATAGAGAAGATTTAAAAAATTCCCATGTTGTACCCACATCTGGACAGGAATAACTAAATGACTAACTCTAGCTAAGTCCCTCAAAAATACCTGATCTTGAACATTTCTAAAGTTCCTAGATTCAATTAACCTAACAGGCGTATTCAGTTTTGTATTTTGAGGCATGCAAGTCACATAGCAATGATCACTAGTATCACTAGCAAAAACCGAAGAAAGATATTTATGTGTGTATTTGAAACAACTGGCAGACATTTCACTGTTTCCATGTACCTCTGAGTGAAAGACGTCACACATAAAACCACACATAACTATGGCATTTCTTGGTGTATTAACAAGAAATGCAGGATAAATCCTCCCTCAGAGTGTCCCCTAACCTCAACTAGATGCCCGAGTTCAAACAATGAGCTCTATGCATGATGCCAATGTGCCACGAAAACTGGTCACGTTGGCATCAATACATGTGAATGCTGCAAAGTGGGGTCCTATGGAACCCACATGGCATTCACGAATGGGGCACAAGGCAGGTATGTGGCCGCGCTGACTGCAATGCACCGGGGGCATTCCGGGGGCCTGCCAGCACTATACAGTATGTACATAACTGTGTAGTGCTAGTCACATGGCTGCAGAACTGGGTGTTGGTTATGGCAGGTGGGCCTCTGCCATAATCCATTGTGCACAAACAGGCACTGCACCATCTGTTGTTGGGGGACTGGTAATGGGCCCCCCTGCTGCCACAGCCCACTAGCTGATGAAGAGTGCCAGGGCACCTGAATGGGCGAGTGCTGAGAAAGCCGTGGCAGTAGCCCCTATGTTCCTGCCACACCACATGACAGTCCCATACCCCGGGCCCACTCATGCAACACCCCCCAACCACCCACTGGTGCCTCAATCCCAGTGACTAAGGACCCCCCAACACACACACTCACGCGCGCACACACACACACATATACACACACAAACACACACACTCACACTCGTCTGCACCCCAACCCTGTCTGTGCACTGCAACCCCCCGTGCCACACAGCACCACCCCAACACAGCACAGTGCATGACCCCACCCCAAAATCTGCACCCCTGCCCTGCACTGGTGTCCAGTGGTCCCCCCATGGCACCGTCTCCCCCCATTCCCATACCTCTGCACTGATGCCACTCCCAAGACAGCCAGTGGCACAGCCCTCTTCTCACCACCGGGGCTGCTGGCCATCTGACATACTTGGGTGTGCATTGGCTGTGTGCCCCTGCATATGTCAGATGGCTGGTGGCTGTGGCAGAGAGAGGAGGGCAGTGCCACTGACTGTCTCAGAAGTGGCACCAGCACACAGGTATGGGGGATGAGGGGGTTGGTGCCATGGGAGGGGTCACCGTCTGGCTGACTTGCTGGTTGGGGAGACCACTGGTGAGTGCGATCGCCAGCAGATGTGGTACTGGCATGGGGTTTGCCCACTGTGGTCAGGGGCATGGGAGGGGGGGTTTAGCTGCCATTTCCAGTAATGATCTGCAGTGTAGCCATTGGGAGAGGGCCACCAACCAACAGCCCATCATGGGGGCATGTGTGTGCAGTCCGGATACCTGCGGTGGGCATTCATGCACCTGGACCCGCGCCTCTTAGCACAAGGGATCCACTTTTGACCCATGACAGGCATCTGATTGGATGCCCACCTGGGACCACAACCCCACCCCTGGCCACCCTGCAGAGTACTGCGTGCTGAGGGGGGTGGGGCCGTGGACAGGCGTGCTTGCTTCATTGATGCATACACCTGCATGTGCACCTGTCTGCAGGTGTGGATCAATGCGGGCGGGATATGCGCCTCTGGCTCATAGTTCCTGCCCATTCATGCATAGGGCCCAATAAATGTAGCATGATTTATGAGGGGTGCATCACTATATGTACTACATTTGAAACCACGGGCTGTATTTTTCCTCCTTCCCAGGGCCTCAGTTTGAAAGACATCACACATGAAAGCACCCACAATTATGGCATTATTTGGTGTATTAATAATAAATTCAGGATACTTGTTTCCAAAAGTGTTCCCCGACCAACACAGATGCCCAGGGTCAAACAATAATGGTAAAGTGGTTTTCTAGGGGTGCGTCTGTGTGCTGCGTGTCTTTGAAACTGCAGACTGTGTTTTCTCTGCTTCTTAGTGCCAACGGCATTCCACATATTGTAAAAGCACCAATAACTTGCAATTCTCAGTGTATTAACAAGAAATTCAGAACACATGGTCCCCAAAGTGTCCCCTGACCTCCCTCAGATTCATAGGTTCAGTTCAAATGATAAAGGTAAAGTGGTTTTTGAGGTGGTGCATCTGTGTTCTGTCTTTGAAATCAATGGCTGTCTTTTTCCTGCTAATGAGGGCCTCAGTTTGAAAGACATCAACATAAAAGCATCCACAACTAAGGCATTTTTTGTTGCATTTAGACCAGATTCAGGAAATATGCTCCAAAATGGCTTTTCTGACCACGAGCAAATGCCTGGTTTCAAACAATAATGGGAAAATGATTTTTATGAGGTAGAGCTATGTGCTGTCTTTGAAACGGTAGGCTGTCTTTTCTCTGCTTCTAAGTGCCATATAGTTTGCAAGACATCACACATACTGTAAAGTATCCATTCCTATGGCATTTCCTTGGGTACTTACAATAAATTTGGGATACTGTACATGTTTCTTACAGTGTCCCCTGACCTCCCCACATGCCCAGGTTCAAACAAAAAGGTAAAATGTTTTTGAGGTTTGCATTAGGGTTGTCAGAACCCTCTGAAGTTCTGGGTTCTAGTTCTAGTCTAGAACTTTGGAAAAAGTTCTAGGGTTCTAATCTTTTTTAGAACTTTTTAGAACTCGAACCCTATTTTTTTATTGTGCTGCCAGTAACAAAGATAGTAATAAAATACATGTAAAGGAAAAACTGTTCAATATAAGGGGGAGAGAAATTATCATGTGTGACATTGATAGGAATACAACTAGGTTTATTTATGGTTTCTTCTGTTTGCTAAAGCCAGCAACTTAATACGTAACAGGCCCACCCACCCACCCATATGTTAAAAGTTTTCCTGCTGCAGCTGCATCATAGTTCCTTAGTTAAAGAAAGAGGCACATTAGCCATTTATGTACTCAGTTATATATACTCATCGTCATGAATTATGAGAAAAATAACTGATATTACCTAATTTCAGCTATTTGCTGCTTTTGTTTTAAATGAGTAAATCAAAAGTTGCTATGTTTAAAAGAAAGCTTTTATAACAAAGTCAAGCCAAGTACTACAGCAGCAGCATGTGGAACTGTTGCAAAACATACTATGTCATAACGTAGTCAGACAAGCCATTTGAATAAAAAAAATATGCCAGTCATTGTTGCTGGCAAAAAATGCATGCACTTTTCTAAGGTAATGCATACACATACCAACATTTTTGTTGGCAAATTGAAGTAATACATACAACTTTCTAAGATGATGCATTTTTGCAGCTGATACTTCAATAAAATCTGTATTTCAGTCACATAAATAAAAAAAGTGGTTTCCTCACCACATACTAAGGAACATTTAATGTAGCTGCAGCAGTTGGCATGTGATGTTTAAGGGACAGCGTCTGTCAACCCCATTATGTATCAAATTATCACTACTTGTAAAGCAAAAACACTTTATGATACGTCACATTCTGTGAAAACTGCTGATGCAGATTTTCTTTTATTTCTGATTCCTTTATTCTTTTTTAAAGGGGACAGGACAATTGTGCTAGGTGCAGCAGTTTGCAATGTATTTAATAAGAATATATATTATGTGTACAGTAGGTTCGGTCTGTCATCATTTTTTTCCTCACCATCCCCAGCTGATCGCGAATCTGTAAATGAAAGAACTAAAACAACACCCACCTTTCACCCCATCACCCATTCCACTTTTCTTCCACCACCCTCATCTGTGCAGTAGCACTCATGCCACCCTTACACCCATGTTAAAACCAACCCACAACCCTCACCCATGTACTAGCATCCATTTTTCGTTTATGGCTAACATTTCTGTAATTGAAAAAATAATAAACAGCTACCAATTAGAACTCATTGTTTTGTCCTCTTTAAAATTGAAAAATAGACCGTCTCCTGTCCCAGCCTATACTGATGCACCACAAAGTCACAGAAGGTAAATCCAAAATATATGTTTGCACTTTAACTATAAATAATATGATACAGAAAGGATTGACGTGACAGTGTCCCTTTTATGCCAAATTTGGGCCTGTTCCCACTGATGTTAAAATTGCCCTGTATATAAAACTTGTTGACTTTAGTTTAGACCCTAGCTACAAAGCAGTTTGCCATGAAATGGTGAAAGTTTTGGGGTATATAGTCCAAGGTAGTAGATCGAGAAAGGAGAGAGATGACAACCAAAGTCATCACAGTCTGTAAAAGTTTCCTTTTTGGTGCAGAGAGACTCCGTCCCACACAGTATTTACCAGCCGCCACCATCTGAGTTGTCATCACCATCAACATCCACAACATCAATCACTTCAGGATCAGTTTGTATACTCTTGTAGGGATACGAAAATCTTGACTTATTAACTTTAATAAAAGTTAACATGTGTACATTTTCTGGCAGCAACCTATTTCTGTTGTCTGTCACAATATTGCCAGCTGTACTAAACATGCATTCTGAAGAGACACTTGTTGCAGGACAACCAAGATATTTACAGGCTTCATCATACAGCTCTGTCCAAATTGACTTTTTTGATCTCCAGTATTCAAAAGGGCATGCATCAATAGGAATAGGCAGTTCTTGTAGGTAACTGTCTACCATGTTGGACAGAGATCGCTCAGAAGAGGAATCAGCAGAAGCAGCTGGTATGGCAGCAATTTGGGAAAGGTTTTGCCAAAGATTTAGCTTGCTACTAAGGGCTGAAGAAGTGGCAGTTGTGGAACAACTACTGTTAATGTTTGGTGACTTTTCCAGTTCTGTATCCCTTTGTGAAGATGAACCTGCATGTTGTGGTGATGACAACCTGAGGGTACTGTGCGTGTCTGTGTTTGATTCCTGTGAGTGCTGCAGCTCATCTAGCAACATACATTTGTACTGCTCTATATCATCTGTTTTTGGAAGATGTATAGCCTTGAACCTGGGATCTAAGAGAGTTGCAAGGATGTAGTGTCTTGATTTCGTCATTGCAACTAATTTGTCATTGGTTTTGAAGCACTCGCTCATTCTCTTTATGAGATTCCCATGATACAGGCGACATGTTGTCTGTGCTTCAGATCTGTCTTTTTCTATTTGTAGATTTAGAACACTAAGATGATGTGAAATGAGCATTATGAGTGGGATAACCTGACTCACAGATGCACCTTCAGAAGACATGTCCCTTGTAGCTGTCTCAAAAGGAGCTAGGATACAGCACACTGTCTCCATTAATTTCCACTGCAGCACAGACAGCATAATGCCATCTCCAATAATGTAACTGGAGCAGTATTCATGTACAGCTTGCTTTTGCTCCAAGAGGCACTGCAGCATATAAAGTGTTGAGTTCCAATGAGTGGAAACATTTTGAATCAGCTTTTGCTGGGGCAGCTTGTGTTTTTTTTGCATTTCGGACAATGTCCGTATAGCCTTGGTTGAATGTGAAAAGTGAGTCACAATTTTTTGCAAACAGCAATCATACCATCCACTTGTGTTTCGCTGCTGAGAAATCCCGTGACAATTAGTGTAAATGTGCAAAGCAAGAAGCATGCAGAAATCCTCCATCCTGTACTGTTTTTAAGATGTTGGCTCCATTGTCACTTACTATGAAGCCACATTTTAGACCGTGAGAATAAACCCATTCGTCAAGGAGGTCATTTAGTTCCTGTAAGATGTTTGCAGCAGTATGACTTTGCCCAAACTTCTTTATATGCAGCAGCGCCATCTTTTGGGGTGTCTTTGTTTTTGAAGAAGCACAAGAAAACGTGACCCAATGAGCAGTAAGGGACATTTAATCTATGTTTTGAGCGCTGGTCCACATATCTGTTGTGACATGAATAACCCCACCCTCTGCAGTTTTAAGTGCAAGCATCACTGTCGCTTTTAAAGCCTGATAAATGTTTGGTATTTCAACATAGGAAAAGTACCTTCGATGAGGAACATTGTAACGAGGCTCTGCTAATGTCATGAGCTCCCTAAAATCCTCATGATCTACCAAAGAGTATGGAGAAGGGCTCGACTAACAGTTCACCAATTCGGTGATTAAGATGAAGGGTCTTTGGATGATTTCTTGTAAAGGTATTCTTCCTTTCAAATGCCTGAGACAGTGTTAGCTGTTTGCAACATGTCCCTGCTGGTTTATTATACACGTGCTTCATGGGCAGATGGATGCAGAGATGGTGGACTAGGACTATACATTCAGTGCCATCACTGGATGTGCAACTGGTACTAATGGTGCTGGCATTGGTGGTAATAGTGATCCTAGGGCTGGCAGTGGTTCTGCCCGCATCAAGTTCAGACAATTCAGTATCCATTTCAGATTCCTGACCCTTCTCATGCGGCGGTCTGGAAGATGGAGGACATGGGTTTTGGATGATCAAGCAAAACCGAATGCTTTTTCAGATGGCGTTAAGAGCTGTGAGCCAAGGCATGACACAACTTTACCACGGCTACACTCTGTTTACATAGGAACAAATTGCTCTGCATGGATCAGTTTTACTGACAGAGAAATAATTCCACACCTCAGATGTGACAGATTTTGTTCGAGTGCTAGGAAGATAGCTAAAGACTGTTTGTGTCTTTTCACCTGTCCTAACAGAACCTGGGACATGCTCCTTGGTGCTAGAAGAGTGGACAGAAGACTTGATGGATTTTCATTGCTGGCCAACACAGAAGTGGTGGATTCAATGGATATGTCCTTTTCATTGCCAACAGTGCTGGATGTATTTGCAAGTGCACTACCTGATTCATTGTCAGCAGACTTGCTCATTTCACTTTGTTGAGGAAGTAATGATTTGTCGTCGAGACACAACAGTGTCGGACTGAGACAAAGAGCTACTGTCTGAGTCAGAGAGGGACTCACTGTCATTTGCATTATTGCTGCTAGTCACAGGGATCTTAACAGCATGAATGGCATACCTTATGGTGCCTCTCCGTGACCCCAGCAGCTGTACAGGTTTTCTTAAAAGGTCTCCCTTTACCACACTTCACTGTTGCTCTTTGCTGTTTGTTGAATTTTATCACATGAAACATTTTGGTTATTTCTGTTAGCACCAGGATTACCACTACCACCAACACCTGCTCCAACACCAGCACTAGATGCTTCATCTATGTTGGTGTCAGCCATAACAGACAGTAAGTACCAGTACTACCAGTATACTGCGGTGAAACACCCACACCCAAACAATTCCTGTGTAACAAAGCAATGTGATCTGTGATCGCTGGCTACAACTCCAAAATTTTATTTTGGTTGTGTGACACTGTGATACCGTGGACTGAAAGTAATTGAAGAATATGACAGTTTGCAACTAAAGGATCCCAGGTTCAAGGCTTACAGAATGATTGGGCTGCTGGGCATAGGCATACACATAGCAATCAAGGGGTGCACAGCAGCAGGGTGATGGGCTGACCACAGGAGACGGAGTCACATACGCAACCCAGGGAATGAGAATTGTATTTCTACGTTTCTGTCATGTAAGGTTAATGCCACCACACAACTGGCCACTGGGCTTCTCTCTGTAACACACACTGGGTAGGGTACAGTGCAGTCAAGGGCACACAGCAGCAGGGTGATGGGCTGACCACAGGAGACGGAGTCACATACGCAACTCAGGGAATGAGAATTATATTTCTACATTTCTGTCATGTAAGGTTAATGCCACCACACAACTAGCCACTGGGCTTCTCTCTGTAACACACACACTGGGTAGGGTACAGTGCAGTCAAAGGGCACACAGTAGCAGGGTGATGGGCTGACCACAGGAGACGGCGTCACATACATAACCAACAACTCAGGGAATGAGAATTATATTTCTATGTTTCTGTCATGTAAGGTTAATGCCACCACACAACTGGCCACTGGACTTCTCTCTGTAACACACACTGGGTAGGGTACAGTGCAGTCAAGGGGCACACACTGGGCTTCTCTCTGTGACACACACACTACACTGGGAAGGGTTCAGATTTATTTGCCTTTTTGTGCCCCCCTTGTATGCTTGTTGCTGGCAGCTGCTGAGTGTGCAGTGTGCACCACTGACTGAGCAGTGCTGCAGTTTCAAATAATCACATTTCACAAAGGTTCTTCACTTCTTCTTATTTTTTTTTATTCTCTCTCTGAGTCCTCCTGAGTCCTCCTCCAGTCCTGATATTGATTGATCTCAGTCTCGATCCCTCCCTATTCCCCAGTCCCTTCCCAATTCTTGATTAATCCCTCCACCTGTCCTGAACCTCCCCCTAGTCCCACTCCCACCCGATTTTGAGCTTTTTTCAGCCTTTCTCTTGTTCTCGGTCTCACAGGAAAATGGATGATGGAAGTGGCCACTGGACAAGAGTAGCGGTACGCTAACCACTAACGCTACAGTTTAGCTAGGCTGCTGCTGCCTCTGCTCCGATCCTCAGCAAATGGCGCTCCTCCTCGCGGCACATCTGCCTAAATACCCCCACAGATACCGCGGCTCATGCAGCTTACTCGACCCCCACCTGACCCGTACGTAGGTATGCAAGTGCAAACAGACAACGTTCATGGTGATTCGAACTCCTTTATGACCGCTTAGTGTTCGAAGTTCTAAGTTAGAACTCGAACACCAGGGTTCGAGGAGGGTTCGAATCTTTCACGAACTAGTTCTGACAACCCTAGTTTGCATCAGTGTGCTATCTGTCTGTTCATCACTTTGTAATATGACATGGAGACTTTGAAAATGAGTCTCTGACTCAAAGGATTGCAATTCCGATCTATAACAATAAATAAATAAAAATCTTTGAAACCACAGGCTGTCATTTCCTTGCTTGCCGTGGCCTCAGTTTGAAAGACATCACACATAAAGGCACCATCCGTAACTATTGCATTTCTTTGTAAATTCGAGATACATTTTCACCAAAGTGCTCCTTGACCACCACCACCAGATGCTGGTGTTCAAACAAAAAAAGTAAAGGTTTGCAATGGGTGCATCTGTCTGTTGCCTTTGAAACCACAGGCTACAGTGTCTGATTACTGCTGTGCAGCAAGGACATTACAAACATTAACACTGACAAACCCCATTGAAAATGTGAATGAGCCACTAGGGTTGGCACTGTGACAGCATCTTAGCATCAGCAGCTCTGCAGCAGAAACTGGTGGCCGTGCTACTGGTGGCCACAGCATGTTGCAATAACACAGAATGTGTCAAATGGTAGAACACAGCATGACACCAGTCACAACTCTTCCTCCCCACTGTTGGTTACTTTGTCAATTTTACCTGAAACTAAGCAAAAAGATATTGAACTCATTTGATGTTTTACTTTCATCAGTACATACTCTATTGTTTATCATAATTGGTCTCACAGTGCCTTGAGACATGTTGTATTCTTCTAGGATTAACAAAGGCCTTTGGTAGTTTTTAGTTGTAACTGACAATTTTTATTCCACCTGAGCTTTTTCTTCTTTATCATATTTGAAAACATTTTTAATTTCTTTTTGTTTACTTTTGTAATGGTTTAATACACAAAGGGATCCACACCCTTGGAACGGTGCCTATGCACACCGGGTGTGGGCAAAAGTCCTGATCCACAGATATGGAGACCTTCATGCATCTCCTACCCTGGCTGCATGTACCTCCTCACCAGATCCCCAGCTGTACACATCACTACATACACAGCCGGGTTGAGGCAGGCAAGTGGGTGAGAGCATGCCTATGCCCAATTCCGGTATGCTTATCGGTGCTGGAGAGGTCCAGTGAAGTGAGCAGTAGGGCTGTGTGAATACCTTTTTCCAAATACTCTGCCCGAATGTTCATATTCAGTAGCCAAATATTCAGATATTCATATTTGGAACCCATTAAAAATAAAAAAAAATTAAATCTCTTCCCACTTTCACAGCTCCAAAAAATGGTAAAATGTAACCTCTGCCCTCCCCACCCTCTATCAGCAGTCCAATCCCACCCTCTTCCCTCTGCAGTACCCACAGTTTGTTGTATTTAATTATAACATGATAAATAAATCCATCAATGGATGACTGGCACAACCTGCCCACCTCCACGGCTGGCCACCATCTTTTTAATTGTATAGCTCATTTGCAAATAAACAAAAAAATCAGTTATGTCACGGACCACCTGCACGGGGTCATAATGTCGCAAGACATTATGCCACATGGTAAAATTGCACTGCCAATACAATGCGATTTCTGTCACGTGCACAACATTCTGACCTGGTAGGCGCACCCCCACCCCCACCCCGGCAGCACCCCACGTTACCCTCAAGCACCCAGTTCTGATAGGGAAGATGATCGGCAGAAATCCACCCTCTTCCACAGCTAGCCACCTCACATGAAAGAAACTGTGTGTGTGCTCTCTCTGTATAGTAAATGCATAAAACCAGTCAGCTGGTTGTACTATATAGAGAGTGCGCTAGTGTGAGTGCTTTCATTCATGAGAGGCAGGCAGCCATGGAGGAGGACAGATTTGTGCTGGTCACTTTCTCCTATGAAGACCTGGGTGTTGAGGAGCTGGAGGGTGGGAGTAGGGTGCTGCCAGGCTGGGGAAACATAACTGATTTTTTTTTTTTACAAAATGAGTGCGAGTGCATTCATTCATGAGAGACAGACGGCCATGGAGGAGGGCAGGTTTATGCCAGTCACCTTCTCCTATCACGAATTGGGTGTTGGGTGGTGGAGGGTGGAAGTAGGGAGCTGCCAGAGTGGGGGTGGGGGACATAACTAATTTTTGTTTTCCTAGACGAGCTAAATGATAAGAAAGAGGGTGGCCAACAATGGAGGTGGGATTGGTTGTGCTGGTCATCTACCAAGGGATTTATTTAACATTTTGTAATAAAATATGACAAATCATGGTTGCTGGGGGCAGGAGGGTGGTATTCGACTGTTGATAGAGGGTGGGGGATGGGGTTACATTTTGTTGATCTTTTGGGGTCCAGATGTGGGGCAGGGGCTTTTTATTTTTTTATTTTGCAGCTGGCTGAATACTCTTTCCTGAATACAAATAGTCCCCCATTCGGGCAGGGCTTCCAAATATTCAGGAGCTCTATTACTCATGGTATTCAGTAAATAATATTTGTTCCCTGCACAGCTGTAGGGAGCAGGGACTGTTCAGTCTGTGGGCTGCCATAGCACCTATGCACCCCCTCTGCCTGGCCACAGGATTCATTTTGGGGCCAGACTGGCCCAACACCAACACCATCTCCCAGCCCTCTCTGTAGGCTGGAAGGGCTCTGTGGTCTACATGCAACAGCAGGACACACCAGTGAAGTTTGATGTTGTCTTAATGGTGATGTGGTAGGCCATGGAGAACTGAAGCAGACTGCCACATCACATCACATGGTTCCCTGTTTTATCGAAAACAAGGGACCTAATACAGTGCCACCATAGGCATTGGATGCCTGACATCCTGAATCCCACCCTGGTGCCACCTAATGCTCCAGTCCTCTGTGTGTGTGTGTGTGTGTGTGTGTGTGTGCGTGCGCGCACACACGCACGCAATGCAGGGGGGTGGGGCTTTGGAAACAGTCCATTATGACATGGCATTAGGATGCACAGAGGTGCAGTCTAGATACTGTATACTCAGTTGGGGCTATGCATCACAGATGGGCTGGGTCACGCGATTCACATGCACATGGCATGTGTAGCTCCACGCCTGTGGACAGATGCAAGGTGGCTGGTATGATCAAAAACTGGCCACTGTCATGCATCTGTCTGTGCATCCTCCCCTTGCCGGCATACAGCTATATGGGACTGGATCAGAGCATACAATTGGGCATCTAATCAGATACCAATCCTGATCCCCTAGTGGATCAGGAGATTCTGGGATGGTGTGAATCAAAAAAATTTAAAACATATTGGGTGAGGGCCTGAATGGCTGCCCCAGCCCTCCCTGTCTGCCCAGAGTTTGTTCCCACTGCAGCCGGAAGGTAAAATCTGGGGAGGGGAGGGCATGTAATAGATACATCAGGGTCCTTGTTACCGTATCCTGTGCCGCACTTTTGTGAATGATATGTAGTGTAGGCACACTGCCAGACATGCTCCTGAACCAGCCACTTGTGTAGCTGTGTGATTGGCTGGGAACTGAAGTCGTAAGGGGTTCACACCCCTTCTATGAATACTGCTGGAGTCCACTGGACCCCTGTTTCATGGCATTCCAAATTAGGGTTGCCCACGTGTCGTGAATACAAGGCAGGTAGGCAATCTATACTGTTGTGCATAGACCCCAATTAGAACATATCATTTCCACCTTTGTGGATCGACCCCTTGTTTTTGGTAGCTGTTTTATTTATAATTTTTGAAAGCTTTCACTTTTCCTTTAATTTCTCTTTTCACTGTTTTGTTTAACCATGCAAGTTGCTATGCTTCTTTCCCAAGTTTAGTTTTGTTTTGTTTTTTGGCACAAAATTGCTCTCAGGAACACTCATTTTACCTTATTAAAATATTCCAGGCATCTTCCATGGTCCTTTGTTCAAATGCTTTCTTTCATTCCAACCACCTTAGTGTTTCTTCAAAGGCTTTAGAGTTTGCTTTTTTTTTTAATCTGCTATAATTCACATTTAATTTATTTCTTGGTTTTGGTAACAGTGTTGAAACTGCCACATTACTAACAACAATGTTGAGGACGTTATCCTCCCTTGTACACTCCATCATGTATTGGGTAAAGTTATTTTCCATGAATGCATTTACAAATAACCTTCCTGCAGTTGTTTTATCTATATTGGTGTTCTAGCCTACCTCGCTAAATGTATGGTCCCCCATCATTACTATGTCACCTTTTTCTCCAACCATACTAATCTTTGCCAACTTTTTACATTTGCTTGCACACACATAAGAAACTTTTGGTTACATTAAATGGCATTTCAGAGGTGTGCCACTGCTGAGCCCATTGCAGTTCAAGCTGGAAGGCGCTCGCTAATCCAGATCAATGACCATGCGCTGTGGTTGTGACACTATTCGCTGCTTGCTGGGTGGAAATTTCATGTAGTTAAAAGGACAGAAGCCTCTCCTATCAGAGGGGGCTTTGGTCCTTTCATCATCATGAAGCCAATCATCAAGTATAATTCTTTAACAACCTTGATGTGTAGAGCAAGTCTTCACCCCAGCAGCCATGCTTTGTGATCCTGTCCTTGATCTGAGTTCAGGATTAGCTCAGTGACCCAGCTGGATAGGGTTAGGGTGAAGGAATGGCACTTTTATGCGACCCCGACAGGAAATAAAATGTGCTGGGTTGTTTGCATCGGCCCAGGTACCATATAGTGAAGATAACTCTCCTCTTGACATAGGAATCTGCACCACTCCACCCTTTGGTGGCTGAATGCCTTGTGCACTGGCTGACAAATGCACTCTTTGCCCTGTGCATCTGTATCTGTGGCCACATAGAAGTGCAAGGACCACAGGGCCCTGCACTACACAGCCCACCAGACAGCCCCATGAATTCTTCACCACTGTCACCATATGGAAGTGCAAGACCCTTGGACAAAGTCTTCCCTTGGCACAGGGCATCTGCATCTGTGCACTATCAGTACCAAACACCTGCACAGCACATACATGCAAGCAAATGGCAAGCATTGACACATGCTTGTTATTTCTTGTTGTATCCTGGTTTGGTGGACTTTAACAAATGCCACAAAATAGTGCCTTCACAACATGGCTTTCTAATTTTCTCCATCTCAGTTTTGGAGCATTTGGTACATCATTATCATTACATGCTGTACTTGGCATGCCTTTATAGTTTCATGACATAGATTGCCAGGACCTTGTGGCCAACGGTCTGGAGCAGCTGCTGCCTATGGTTCATAATGCAGAGCACATGCACTATTTGTTAAAGAGGGTACCAGAAGCCAACAATAAGGCATACATTGCATTAATTAATTAGGGGACAAGGGTCAAAACATGTTTCCCCAGCTCAACAGGGACCAAAGATAAACTGATCCTAAACAAAAGAAAGTCAATGACTGCTGGAAAAAGATGTTTTGCCTCCAGGCCAGGGTTCTACCCTCAGACCATGCTGGCTATTGTACACCCCATCATTAGGGTGCCATTCCTACAAGTCACTGATTGTATTTCATGTGGGGGATGTGCCCCCAACACCCCCCCTTACTTAGGATTCTAACTCTAAAGGGTGGACCTCAGAAAGGGGGGGATGACTTGCGGGTTTGGTGCCCTAATTATGGGTGCACAACAGCCAGTTCTCTGAGGGTGTGAAGTGCCAGGCCAGAGGGTGGAATAGAGCAACACTGAGGTACAGTATTGCAAGGTTAGAATTAAGAAAGACAAAAAGTGACTGGAAGCCAGAGTAACAGTAGGAGCTGCAGACAACACCAAATACCTTTACCAGTACAGAAATAGAAGGTGGAAGGATAAAGAGGGGGATTGGGCCTCTGAAAAGGGGTGACTGGGGGAATCAATGAGTGAGCAAGGGACAATTGCTGAGATGCTGAATTAATACTTTACTGCAGTGTTCACCATGGTACCCTGGAGGGGGAAGGGTGTTCATTGGGAGGGTCCATGACATCAAATATACCCATTATGTAGCCTGCAGACATCCCATCCGCCCTGGTAGCTGACAATCTGGTGAATATCAGGCCAGATAAATCCTAAAGGGCAGACAGAATACACCCCATGATCATGGTGGAGCTGTGGGAAAAATTGGTAGGGTCACTTGCACCAATATTTAAGGACTTTGTCTGAACAAGTGTGGTGACAGTGGAGTGAACAGTGGTCAGCACCATCCATATCATCAAGATGGGGTCAAAATCTGACCCTGGCAACTACAGGCCAGTCAACCTGACTTCAGTGCCAGACAGGGTCTACTGTAAGTCATTATTAAGGATTATACAATGGACCTCAGACACTGACCAATCAGATAGGCAGGGTAGCACCTTACCTCAGTTGATTACATACTGATAATGACTGCAAAAGGTGCCACCCAGCTGCATCTCAATAACAACAACAAAAAAATGTTTAAATCATTCCGAGCCGCCATCTTCATTTCCTCGATAAACGTTGGTGTACTAACTAGCCCTCTACCTGTGCAACCTGTGTTATCCCATAATTCATAAAAAAAAAAAATGAAACAGCCAGAAAAATTCCTTTAATAAATTCCCCTCAACACCATTTTCGCTGCATACCTGGAAGCTCAACAAAAAACCACAATCTCTGATATTTAATTTTCACACTGCTCTTTCTCTCTCTTCCTATAGGAACAAAAACAAAACTTCACAGTCTCTCTCTCTCTCTCTAACCTGCACCCGCCTGACCGCTCCCTTTCTCTCCATTACAGCCCCCTTTTTTGCTACCATCCACAAACTCTGGAAATGTTCACATCGTGCTACATTCACTCATAATCTAGAACAAAAAAGAAAGACTGCAAACTTAAAAATGAAATATATCTCTCTCTGTGTCTCTTTCCGTTGTGAGGTTACTAATGGATGACACCCATTTTAGATAGCAATAACAGACTATTTAAGTAACACAGGAAGGTTACCACACTAAAGAGTCAAGAAAAACACATTAAAAAATAAATATAAACTATTTATTGCTCTTTTTTTTTAATCTTTTGCTTCCAACCCCTTGTATAATCGTAATAAGCCACTTGAGGGTCTGGGTTATTGGGGATTTACCACAGCTGGTGCGGATTTACCCACTCGGCGTAAACCACTCTAACTATGGTAAATCCCCTGATAACCCGCATCCCCTCATGGCTTATTGCTTAATCAAATAATGGAGCACTTGGTTGAGCCCAAGGTTATTGCCTCTACTCAGTATGGCTTTATGAGGGTAAATCAAACTGGCCACCCTACTTGAGGGGTTGATCAGGAAGATGGACAGGCCAAGGGCAAATAGTTTGACTTCAGCAAGTCCTTTGATATTGTGGCACATGACATGCTGCTGGGCAAAGTACACCAGTGTCGTACACAAGTAACATACATGATTGTCGATTGCTAACTGGCTTGGGGGAAGAAACAGAGGGTTGTAATGGACAGGAACTTCTCTGAGTGGAAAGAGATGCTCAGTGGCTTCCCTCATGGGCTTTTATGAGACCAATGCTGTTCAATCTTTTCATTGCCAGTCTGGAAGCTTGTGTCCCTAGCAGGCTACTTAAGTTTACTGATGACACTAAAGTGGGCTAGGTAGTGGACTCCATTAAGGATGTAGGGCAAATGTCAGGAGAATCTGAACAAACTGGGTGATTGGTCAGTCTCCTGCAGCCTGAGACACAATGTAGCCAAGTGTAAGGTGCTACACTTAGGGAGGAATAACAGAAGTACTACCTGCACCCTGTATGGTTCTCGTCTTGCTACAGGTCACTCTATAAATGATTCTATGAGAAAGTCTATTGTTAACCAACTGTTAGTCTCAATATGAGACTATGGGATAAACATCTGTTGTTTTTCTAGTAATACTGTGTTGAAAAGGGCTGGGGTAATGTATCATAGACTGGCAAGATTTGCACTGAAAGCAAGTAGATGGACCCATCACTGTACACTGGACGAAAAATTGGATTGGCTTACCCTAAAAAGTAAACAAAAAAATATCAAGGGTTGGAATGACCAAACAAACACTGGAAACAACAAGACCATTATATCTATATGAGAAAATGCAGAAAATAGAATATACATATGGATTAAGGAATATTATAAAAAAAGAGGGAGTATAAAATAGACACACGCAAAAGTAGGTTAGGTGAGATGACTTTCTCTTTTACGTCAATGAAAATTTGGAATGAACCAAATGTTCAAAAGGAAAATGTAAGTATATGCATAAGAAAATTAAGTACTGCTCTGAAACAAGAATTGGCTGTGAGCTGTACATATTTTGATTGATAACTGTTTTAAGTTGTACTTGCATTGAATGAACGCTTGTTTGTATAAACATTTTATCCTATGTAACTGTATGTTTCAATATTTTTAAGATCAAACACAGGGACACTTTGTAAAATAGGACTTGTCCTAATAGTGATTGAAATGAACTGCCATTTTACATCCTATCTAAAAATAAAAGTTTTTACTACTACTCAGTAGAGGAGGTAAAGGACCTATGAGCTCGTAACAGACAAGGTGGTAAAGCATGACAAACAGTGTGTTTACACCGTCAAGAGGGTTAGCAGAAAGCTGAAGCACATCAATAATGGGTGACCAGCAGGGCAGGGAAGTTATCCTGCTTCTTTTCAAGGCCTTTGTCTGGCCTTACTTGGAGTACTGCATGCAGTTCAGAGGTCCTCAGCACAAAAAGGGCATTGCAGCAGTCAAGTGAGTGCAATGCAGGGTGACTAAAACAGTCAAGGTAGGGAATACAAATGTAACTCAACCTCCAAGTGTCTGGGGTCTTGATGGTAAAAATGCAGGGGGGGCCAGAAGCCAAGACCAGAAACAGAGTCCCAGATAACCATATAAGATGCTCAGCTTACCTCACACAAAGATCGTCATCTGAAAGCACAAGGTGCCGGCAGTCTTTCCCACCAGACAGCAGAACAGGCAGGAAGGAAGGCTTTTAGCTCGATGGTACAGAGCAGGCAGGCTAGGCTGGCAAAGCTTGGGGGGCAAAGAAAGTTAGAAAAGGCAGCCAAGAAAATTCATAAGAGGCACACAGAGTTAAACAAATAGAATGGTTACAGCCGACAACTGGGCAACCACCTCACCCTCCGATCTCCGTATTTAAATGGGGAAAGTGGACCCAGCAACCCACTATCAGCAGGCCAACTTACCTGTGGCAGCATGCCACAAGGATACCGGACCCTCTGGTGCTGCCACCACCAGAGGGGCCACACAGCAGCGCCCACCATCAATGAGTCCCCACTGCCAGTTAACTCACTCTAGGGACAGGACCCAGCCCCATCTCAGTACTGCGGAGCATGGGGCAGGCTACACATTTCCTCCATGCTGCAGTTCAACTCCATACTGGGGATCCCACCCCTCCGGCCAGATCCCTTGCACCACCCTAACCCAAATGCCAGAAATAAAACCCACACTATGGAGCAGCAGACCGCAACTCCCCTGGCTGGGGGTCCAAACCCCCAGCCACTCTGCAAACACCTCTGCCCATTGGCCTCTTGAGCTCTCCCGGTGCCCAATTTTATAACACCAGAGAGAAAAGCCACTCCCAGAAGGTGGCAAGACCATGGAAAATGCAGAGGCGGAGTGGCTATCTACTTCAGCAGCTCACTAAAGTGCACTATCTCCCACCCTGAAGCAATCCCTTGCTTCTATGAATGCCTCTTAACAAATTGGTGGGGGCTTTATATGCCTCCCCAAAGCTTCTCCCCTCATTCCTTGTCTCCTACATCTCTGCAGTCTCCACCCTTGCATCCGTAGGTGAATGAATCCTTCTCGGTGACTTTAATCTCGACTGGCTCTCCCCCTTGTTATTTAATTCACATCACCAGATAGAAGCTTTAAATCTCACCCAGCTGATCAATGAGCCCAACCATCCCAATCTTAGATCTCAAACTCACTCCCTACTGGACTGGGTGCTCTCAACCCACCCCCACCATATCTGCTTTTCTGGCACCTTACCCAACACACCCACTGATTACTGTCCTACCTTTTGTGTTAGAAAGCCTCGCCTTCCTCCTACTCCCCCAAAATACATCCAACACTGCCTACTCAAATACCTTGATGTGAGTAAACATCTCCATGACCTGGCCCAGGCAAACTGATCTCCAGTCTTCTCCTCCCTCCCAGTTAACATTGCCCTCACTCACTTCACATCCATCTTTGTAAAAGTCTGGGATGCCCATGCCCCAATAAAAACTATATGGGTAAAATGTGGCCACCATCCCAGGATCACTCCTGATATTTTGGCCATCTGCAGAGCTTGCAATCTTACATGGCACCGCTTTAAATCCTCAGGTAACCAGGCCTCCCTACAAGCCTTTCATGCTCTCTGAAATAGTTATACTAACAGTATCCACCATGCCAAATCTGACTTCTTTAAGTCACACTTGCACCCCTCAAATAGTACCCCTTCATCCTTCTGGCAGGACCCCCACTCGCTCCTGCATCTCCCCTCCTGCAGAAACCCCTCCTCCCTCAATCTGTGAGGCAGATTCACTAATCTCTGATCCCTCCCTTGTTGCTGAGGCCCTAAATAAATTTTTCACATCCTGTGCCATTCCCCAGGAGCCTACCACTTCTCCATCTGGCAACCTCCAATCCCCATCACAGACTTCTGGTTTTCAACTACTGCCAATTTCTCCATCAAAAGTTCTAAGAGCTCTTGCCTCATTTAATCCCTTTAGGTCAAGCCCTGATGGCCTGCACCCTTGGTTCCTCAAAATATCAGCCTCCTGTACTGTTTGAACCTTCATCTTCACAGCTACTGTCCCTACAGCTTGGAAGTCTGCCACAGTACTCCCCCCTTCAAAGGTCGTGACCCCACTGTCCCTGGTAATTACCATGCCATCTCCCTTCTCTCCTCCCTCACCAAAGTTCAAGAGTATCTAATTCTCTCTAGGCTCAGTTAATTCCTTATTGCTTCCAACACCCTCTCCTCATTTCAATCAGGATCCAGGAAATTCCATTGTACCGCCTCCTCCTCCCTTTTAAGCTTTACTGATGCCATTCACTCTGCCATGGACCTTGGCCAGATCACCTCAGCTATCTTCATTGCTCTGGACAAGGCCTTTGACTCTGTTTCCCACCCTCTATTACTAAATAAACTATGCCTAGCTGGCCTATCCCCTGCTTTGGTGTGTTGGTTCAGCTCCTATATAACTGGCCAATCCCAGACAGTCTCTATTAACAATGTCCACTCCCCCTCCCTCCCTTCCTTGCAGGCATGCCTCAGGGATCTATCCTTGGACCTGTTCTTTTTTCCCCTCTTTATTAATGATCTCCCTTCAGTATGCACCCATGCCAATATTCACATTTACGTGGATGATACCATACTTTTTCTCTCCGGCCCATCTGTCCAAGCCATCTGGTCCCCCCTTCAAAGAGCTCTCACAACAGTCACAGCCTGGTTCCATGCCAACTGCCTAAAACTGAATATATATATATATATATATATATATATATAAAAAAAAAACAACAACATTGCCATGATCTTTGGATCTAAGCAAAAACATGCCAGTCTTCCCTCCCTCCCAGTTTTCTTCTCAGCAGCCAACACCCCTCTAGACAATGTCCCCAACTACAAGTACCTAGCAGTCTGGCGCAATCCCTCCCTTGACTTCTCCTCCCACTTTAATGCTCTACACTCCAAGCTGCACTCTAAACTAGGGCTACTTTACTGCCACAAGGCGAGTCTCTGCCTCCCTGTAAGACGGGATCTCCTAGTTAAATGGATCCTCCCTGCTCTTGACTATGCAGACTTAGTTTACAGTGCTGCCCCAGCCAGCTCCCTTGCCAAACTTGATGTTCTGTTTCATGCTTTCTGTAGGTTCACCTCTACCTCCCCTCCTTAACTCACCACTGTGACCTTTACTCCTCCCTCTCCCTCCAATCCCTTGCTCAAAGACTCTTCTCACACTGTTCCACCTTCTTCGCTAAATACTGGTTTAGAACCCTTCTGCCTTACCTCACCTCTCTCCTTAATCCAGCTGACCCCTCGCCTACAACTCGCAGTCGAATTGTGCCTGTACTTTTTCCTTCCCTCGTGTATGCACGTCAGCTGGAAAGCTTTCTTTCTCCTATAGACTTCCTTCCCTCTGGAATAGCATTCCCCTTCAAATCTGTCTTTCTCCCTTCTTCCCTGCCTTCAAGCGTCTACTCAAGCCAACCCCTATTACTTCTGATATCTATTCTCTTTCCTAGTACTCACTTACCGCAATTTCATTGTTCCCCTCTCCCCTTGCTGCAATCTCATTGCATATAACCATGTAAATAATGTTTGTATTTATTTGCTATTTCTCTATTATAAAAAAGCAGTTCTTCTCTATTAGGTATAATTTCTACATTTTGTTACAACTTTGTTGTTAATGGTGTATTTATTTTTTCCTCTGTACCCCTTCCCCCGGATCACACCTGGAAATGAGCTTCCGCTCATGGTTCCTTTCCCAGTTACTAAGTTTTAAATAAATAAAAAATAAATAAACTAGGCCCTACCCAGCTAAAGTGCCAGCCCGGGGTGAGAGAGGGTAACTATTAGTAAGACCCAGAACATGGGGAGGCTTACACAAAAGTCATAATGATAGGTTAGTGGCAGTTAAGCCATTTATATTGAAGAAAGGAAGCTGAAAGGATATGTGGTGGGACTTCAATGAATAATCTATGAATATCTGAGATTTAATACAATGACTGTGGTCTGTGAATTTGTGTACTAGAAGCTCACATTGTGTACTGAATACCCAGTGCAATAATGAACAGCTGAATATTATAATGAACTCTTGGGTGCTGTAATGAACACTCGGGTATTATAATGAACTCTTAGGTGCGGTTGTGAACAGTATAGATATTGTAATAACTGTGGGACATTTTTTCTCATTGGAGATGCTGGTTTTAATTCGCTGTTATAACCCACGAGTTATAACGGCGAACACGCGCCAGCTTCTCCGAAGCCCTGCTAGCACTCATTCAATGCACTGACACAACTACCAATGATTACAAACAAACAGTTTGGCATTTTTAGTCTCTGGCAAATAAAAAAAAACTGCTATTGAATTGCAAATCCACTAAACAAATATATATAGTCCTCACTAACATTTGCTACAGCAGTTACAGGCAGTTTTCCAGCTAGCGAGACTCAACACAGCAGCTTTCAACTGTAACCCCCACTCTGGTCTCTCCACCTAATTTGCATATCACTGTGAAGTTCATGACCTGGATCATACCAAAATATTTAAATATAAACTGACAGAACTTCTCTTCAGTATTCTTAAACATGTTTTCTGGAATGTAATACTGTCCCATACTAGGACTTAATTGGGTTTCAGCACAGTTCGTTAGCTGCCATTTTCACTGTCTGAAATGAACATGAAACTGTTGCCATTCTAAAAGTCTGTAAAGTAAGTGAACCTGTTGGCATTTATAAAAATCTACAAAAGTAGCAAAATACTTATTTTTGAAGAGTATGTCATATTTTCTTAACTTTCCTAAGGAAACTGTTTCATGTTCTTATAAATAAAAAAAACAAATACAGTGTTTTACAAAAAAGTATTACATTTTTTGAAGAAAATCTGGTTGGAGAAAAAACATCCCCCGGCAATTATGTAAAACAATACATTGAGGGGAGTGCAAAACTCAAATTTAATGAACACCCTCGGTGTGGGATGCTTTGATAAACTCTTCATGCTTTGCCCTTGGGGTTTATGTAGCATTCCACACCTTGAGTATGCATTAAATTCTCATTATGCACCCCCCCGTGTATTATTCTATACATAATGGACTCTCAGGAGCTGTAACTAAACTATGGGTGTTATAATGAACTCTTGGGAGATGTAACTGACACTCTAGTATTTTAATGAACTGTCAGGGACTGTAACAAACACTTGCGATTATAATGAACTGTTCAGTGCTGTATCAGCGCAGTCCACACTCTGGGGCCTAGTCTGACTGGGAATACTCACAGGCAAACCTGTAAAAATATTTTTAGAGTTTAAACACAAATAATTTTATTCAAAAAATAAGAAAAAGGCAGTTTTTCATCAGTTAAACAGAAAACAAAAGAGGTTTTTGTACACAAATATATAAACCATTCATTTTTCATATTTTTATTTTCATTTTTATTATTTACCCTGGAAAAGCACATTGAGCAATATTTCCTTTTTTTCAAGTGTGACCAGCATTCACAAAAAGACAATACAAAGTATAAAAAACACATAATTACAATAAGGGAAGGGGAACATTGTTTAACCAGGAGTAGCACACTAAGTTGAATCTTGTTTCCAAATGTTACCTGGGAGCACAAGGACATTAAATGACTTACTTAGGATCACACAGTAGGCACCTATGGGATTCAAACCCAGGTCTCCAGAGCTGCAGTTCAGAGCCTTAACCCACTGTGCTATATTGCCTCCAATAAAATAACTGACAGCAACAAGAAAGTTTGCAATCTATGGCCATATGTCTCTGCCAAGTGTGTCTTTCCCTTGTAGCGTCTCAGATTGCAAACAGCAGCCATTTCCATCAGCCCAGCTTGCTATGCTCTAGGTTTATTCAACAGCTTTCCTGCTTATACTGCAGATCCAGCCTTTCTGGTTATCTGTTGCAGGCCCCGATTAAATAAGGTAGGACTGCACAGGTGGGCTGCAGCAGTCCTAATTAACAGCAGTCTGCAAGTACATCCAGCATCCATCACAGGCCCTGAGCCTTCTTTTAATTGTCCTGATTACTTCGGCCTTACCATCCTTGCCAGGGCAACTTCTTGTGGTCTGAGAGGGTAACTGGTGTAGGAATAATATAGCTCATCACTGGTACTATAATGGACACTCGGGTATTAAAATGAAATCTCTCTTGGTGCAACAAACAGGTATTATAATGAATTCTCAGGCACTGTAATGAACACTGGGGCACTATACTGTAAAATTTGAAAATTTCACTGTCAGATAATTTTCACTATTTTCATTGAAGCACTAATTCGCCCTAAAATAAACATGCACTAATTAGCACTTTTTCCATTGAAGGAAATGTGGTACTAATGACTTAGCACTACATTTTATTTATGCAATTTTTTGTTGCATTTGTTTTTGCGCTAAAATTACTTTGCATACATACTGTAAATCCTCACAGCCTTGTGAAGATTTACAGTATGGGCTGCAAGCCCATTGATTCACAGTGTGGACCAATGTGCTTGCAGTTCCTACTGTAAGCTGTCATTCGGCGGGCAGCCGCGATGGTATGCGGGCAGGTATGCTGCCCGCCTATGACCGGAGTGGGGTGCTGAGTGGGATGGGGGTCCTGTGTGGCTGGGGGGGGGGTTACCACTGGACAACCAGGGCAGTGTACTTTACAATTTACCAGTGATCAGAGGAACAAACAGGGTGTGGGGATCAACTGAGCCACCAGGGCTATTGATTTTGGCATACTATGGTGATTGGGGTTACAGGCAGGGTGGAGGGTGCCACTGGATCACCAGGACCTAATGTGTATGCACGTGCATGGTGTTGGGGGGGTTGCCACCCACAACCGGCAGCTGCTGTGTTGCGCACTGCATTACAGCAGCCCGCTGGTGGGTGACCTGTACTTGAACCATTTTCTACAGACTCATCTTAGAGCCCAGGTGTGTGGCACATCTCAGGGTTGTGCCAGCAGATGCACTGCACATTGCGGGCTGAATATCAGGATGTGCCACATATGCATGGGCACACCCCCTGGAGCTGTGCTGCATACATTATCTTTGCACCCCGATGCATTAGGAATTAAGCTGTTCATTTCCCTTTTCTGAATATTGCCCTGGGGTGCACCCCTTTGAATATCTAGCCCTAAATGTACAAAAATGTATCATACCTGAACAAGAAACAACAACTACAAGAACAATTACAGCAGAAGACAAACTACAAACAATCCTGTCCGAACCCACCCCCACCCCCTACTGAAGAACAAGGGTTACAACATTATGAAGCCTGTCTAAAAAGGTAAGGACGCTAAAACAAAATAAATAGAAACCAGGAAAAAGGTACATCTGAAATTGTTAAGAGAAGTCAGCTCAACTGCACCGCTCCAAGGGAAAGTTAAAGAGGAAGTACAATATAAAAACTACCCCGTTGCTTGTGAAACCTGGCCAACCTATTGTACAGGCTGGCTATCATTCTCTCAAGGCAAAGTTACTTAGTAACTAATTAAGCCATTCAGTATACGATATGTCCAGTTGGTCCGTCCAGTGGCGAAGGACCACTCTGTTAACTGAAAGAGCCCTAATGGCCAAGTGATATTTCTGCTCCATAAACCCTACACCAGAAAAATCACCCAAGAATCAAATTTCAGGCATAAAGTGGTCCACAAAACCAAGAAGGGGGTCTGCTCTTTGTTTAAACATATCCCACAGGTGGTCAATTTTATGACAATCCCACAAAATGTGGAATGAGGACATCTCAGCCTGGCCACATCTGGTGCAAAGTGAAAGTACTGGTTTATATTGTGAAGTGCCCAGAGCCCCCAGTATTGTGCACCATATAAATAAAATTGCCTTGCCTTGCCTAGGTCTTTGGCTGTTAGCTTGGAGCTTGGAGTGGCCTGGTCCCTGGCTAACAACGCAGGGGGAGTTGAGGAGGCTGTGGACTGCTTTTCAAAATTTGGATTGATCTGAACCTTCACACATGTGCTTGCTTTGGAAGTAAGTGGCTTTGGCCTTCCTTTTTAGCTCAGTGCAGAGACTGTGGTTGAAGGTGAAGACATGCCTGCCCAATCAGACCTGAGGATCTGAGCATGGCCCAGGCAGCATCTCTGTGCTGGAAACTTTCAGTTATATCAGGAGTGATTCAGGGCAGATGGTAGCATCGTATTCTGAATCTTTTGATTATGACATGATTGTCACACATTTCAGTGAAGGAGTCAATGAAAAGAGTCAATGCCTCAAAGGGATTCAAGGCTATTAGGATGGAAGCCCAGTTAGCCACTGGTAGGTCTTGCATGACAACATCTGGTTCAAACATTTGGAAAGAACAGATCCCTGGGAAGGGCTTTTATTGTTTTGATCTTTCACATGCAATAGGTCAACTATTGGACAGAGTATCTTCAGCCAAGGATATCTGTAGATGTGATGTCAGCACCCAGTCAGTTGTGCTGTGATGGTTAGTTCTGGCATTAAATCAGATAGGAGAAGGGATCATCTGACTGCAGTCCAGGGTTTTCATTTTTGAGTGGAGATTGGAAGACTGGGATTGGCTGGACCCAGCCAACCAATTGGTGTTGACGTTTGCAAGTATTATGTGCTCCCAGATGGATAGAGGGTCTAGCATTTTTTGCAGAATGTTCATGATCATGTGTGGAGGGGACTCAGGTGGGCAGTATGCTCTTGTGAGAACAACTGAAATGGAGTGATACCTAGTAAAGACCTACAAGATGATCTCATGTGGTTTAGGGATGATTTCTTGGGAAGAGATGCTAAAGTTATGTTGAGACACAAAGTATAGGAGTACCCCACTTTTTCTTTTGGAGCAGTGCTGCCTGTGGAAGAGGGGATGTCAATGGCAGAAGTGATGATGCGGTGAGAAAGCCAGGTTTCAGTTAGTATGAGGAAGTCTCTTGCTCAGTGTCACCCATGTCTTTACTAGGTCAAGTTTGAGAAGAATGCTCCTGATGTTTGTGTGGAAGATTTTGAGGCTGCTGGGTAGGAGGATGGAGCCTCTGATAGAACTGAGCGGTGGGTCAGTGTTAACTTCCACATCTTCTCCCAGTATGAGCAATAGGAGGATGAAAAGTTGCCTGCTTTGCTGTGAGAGTTTCTCATGGGTGTGCCAGCTGGCAGGGTTATTGTAGTGCTGCAAAGTCTTCAGCTTCAACAGAGCCTCAGGTGTACACCAGTTTTGCAGAAGCATATCTGGATGCATGTTTGAGTAGTGGGTGCATGGGATGGGCATGGAGTGACACCATAGCAGGCCAAGTGTGAGCAGGGTAGAGAATGTGAGTACCAACGTTTTGTGCAGATCACACAGATACAGTTTTTGGTACATGCACTCCACCCAGACAGGTAAGATCTAGGGACAGCAGGTACTAGCAAACTATCAGAGAGGCAGTGGGGGGTCAGTGGGACAAGAAAGTACACTTCATCTTGGTTAGGGGAGAACTGAGGGATAGCCCACCCAGATAAGGCAGTTCTAGAAATAGAGGGACTGCATTATAGCAAGAACTGGGATATGAATTAAACACACAGGCACAATAAGAGCAGTACCAGGTAAGGTGAGGACAAGCAGCTTTGTAGTCGGGGTAACTTTACCTTAGAGGATTTACAAATTAGCCCTGAAATTGGTAGAGAGACCTCAGTATGTCAGTAGAACACAGAACGGGAGTTGTGATGGCTTCAGTTTTGCTAGCAGAATAAGCCTGGCACTTAGGGTACTGCACTTCCAGCATGAGTCAATAGATTAAGAAGACTCCTGAACCTGTGTTAACAGGCCCCAGATAGGGAGATGCAGGACTACAGTTCACAGTGAAACAAGTAACTCCAAGACAGCAAGTTAGCTGGCTGAAGAAAACTAAATTACGGTATATAAGGTGTTAACCAATGTTCAACATGGATTTCATTCCATGCATAACACAAATACGGCCTAGGTGAGGTTCACCAGCTGAGAGCCTAGTGCCATTGATAGGGGCACTGTGCTGCAGCAGTATTTGTCAACCTCACTAAGGCTTTCGATCTTGCTGCTCATGAGTTTTTATTGGGTTCTTTGCTGACTGTAATTTTCTCTTTCAATGTTACAAAATGGTTTTCTAACTACTTAATTGAGAGGTCCCACAAAACATCAATAGCTGGCTGCATATCAGTTTCTTATTCTATTCAATGGGGAGCTCTGTAGGGCTGAATTTGGGGCCCTGTTCTTTTTCCCCTAATTTTAAATCTGGTTCCTCAATCTTGCAAGTCATTGGTAGCTATCTTGTACGCAAGTGATGGTGTGATGCAGTCATCTTAAGCACAGGCCCAGTTTTGAAAGATGTTATAAAAGGTGTCTAGGATGATTTCACCTCCTTTCAAAATAGTGTCAAGAAAAATGATACTGAACACAAAAAAAAAGGCAGTGATATTCTCAGGTCCTAGATAAGAAAAATGAACTGATTTATTAGTGTCAGATCTGAGGGGAGAATCTTATAGAAAAAGTAGAAAGTTTTAAATAGTACTTTCTTTTGAGCCCCATGTTAAACATGTAACTGGATTGGTGCATCAAAAATTAGGACTCCTTTTCAGGACCTAGGATTTTTTGGTTCCAGAGTCCCATAGGCTGCTGGCCCATAGCTTCTATTTTGTGTAGTGGACTATGGGCTACCAGTCTATGCTGCAACCAGGGAGAGAATCCTTTCAAAACTAAGGATAATCTAGAATAGCATATGCTGTTTTATCACTAACCTACCAAGGTTAACTCATCACTGTGTTTTTGTGTTTTGTACAAAGCTGCAGGTTGTCTTTCTCTGGACAATAGGTGTAATTTAAGAATGGGTGCTTTGTTTCATAAAGAGGTAGCTGAACAGCTTCCACAATCAGTTTCCACCCTTTTCAATAATGCTGTCAATACACAAGGTGTGAGATCCCAAGTAGAAGGGTTTTCAGAATTTTATTGTTTAAAAAATATCCTTTAATCAAAAACCCATACTGTTCAAAGCCCCTACCCTACATAATTAATTTCCCTGCTTTTGATGTCTTTCTGTATATGTTTTGTGTTAATTCAGTGTTGTTGTCGTTTGATAGGTTATTAAGGGATTTGTTCTGTTTGTATTTGTTTTGAGTCTGTTTTAATCATGTACCTGTCATTTGCAAAAATAGGCTTTTGTTTTTGCTCACCGGCTAACGGGTATGAAAAAAGAAAATTAAATGACATTACATTATATGAAGAGCTTGAATGACATCTAATCCCTAGTATAGCTCTAAGGTGCATCACAAGATGACAAAGAGTGTATATAGTCATCCTACCTCCCATATAAGAAGCAGCAAGCAGATCACAAGTGAATACATCTGCAGTTATCAGTTTAGACATAACAGTCACTAATATGTATGCAGCATCATGGGGAAGTAGGAAAAATCAAAGCATCAGACTGAGAGTGATAAAAGCTAATGAGGTATTACATCAGGTTCAAGACAAGTGTCCAGAGTCCTTTAAAAAGTTCAAGTCTGGCTCTGAGAGAGCTAGTGAGAAACTGATAAACATGACTGGGGCAGAATGGCTGGCCAACAGCTGACTAACAGCTGAAACCCACATTGTGACACCCTTTAAGCTGTGGCTGTCAGTGCTCTGGACCATAGTCCAGAGAATTGCTTGGGATGCTAGTGTTTTCAAAGAGGATATTCCACCTGAAGGAAGCTGAGGATGATTTCTGATTGGCTGTAGAGAGGGGACAGTGGCATGGCTTTGGACAGAACAGATGGATGATTGATGGCTTCTAAATCCTATTGTAGGCAGAAGCAGTCCTGGGCTTGCGTGCAGAAAAGCACTCAGGATGTGCTCAAAAGGTGGTCGGGGGTGATGCAATTTGAAGAGGAAGGTGCCCTTCATCTGCATGAGCCCCTCAACCACAGCAGTGTACGGAGATAGCAGGAATGTTGGGGCCGTGTGCTGGAGAAGTGGTTCTTTAAAAACAGCTGTGTTCAAACCTCCACCTGGCAGCAACTGAGGAAGACTCCTGATTTCCTGTAGAGAGGAAGCAGGGGTACAGCTTTGGGTAGAACAGGCCAATGATTGGTGCCTTCTTGATCCTACTGTAGGCAGAGGCAATTCCAAGCATGCAGGAAGGTGCTCAGGATGCACTCAGGAGCCAGCTGGAGGTGACATGGTGTAGGGGGAGGATGCTCCTTCATCTGCATTAGCCCTATCAACCCCAGGGTTGTAGCAGCGGTAGCAGGAATGGTTGCAGTAGATGGTATACTTCTAGACACAAGGGATAGCTGTTAATGAAAAAAGTCTTCTGCCTATGCGTATGGATTCACAGTGTTGGCACAATATATGACCACATCATGAGCACAACTACACCCACAGTGTGGTCACAAAGGTAGTTAGGTGCTTACAAATTACCATTGGCATGTGAAAACTCCTTATGACAAATTCCAGTGAAACACTGCTGTCTGGTTGGTATTTCTGAAGTCATTAAAATCTCTTTTTTTTAATTTCTTTCTTTCTAAAAATTTCAAAAGATCTTCCTTTGTGAAAAAAAATGTATTGAACCTGAAAGTTTCAGGTTTTGAATCGTTAATGTGTTTCTCTTTATTCTCCCTCCTCTTCCTTTGCCAGAGTGGACACCCTCTGTAATGCCTTCTGTCATTTTGCCACAAACTCACCCTCTCATACCCATCATTACACACTCTACCCTTCCTTATCCATCCTCCCTCTTCCCTCCTGTCACCTGCATCACTGTGCTTCTTTCATCACTAAATACTGGTTTGTGGAAATGCCCATGTACTTAAAACACTCTCATCTCTCCCATTCCATCTGCCTCATACCCCCTTTGCTATAGGGATCCCTGCCCTTTCTCCCTCCTCCTCCCTTGCACCTCCACTGGGCAGTCAGCTTTCTCCAGTTGTCTCCCTTCCCTCTGGAACCTCCTCCTTTCTATATTCCATCTCTTACCCTTCCCAAACTCCCTTAGGCACCAGCTTTAATGAGTTCCACCCCCTCCTGCTCCTGTCAACTCCCTTCCTGACCTGCCTTTCCCTCCTCCATCTTCAACTCATGCCTCCTCCTTTGTGACATTTGAATCACTCCCATTGCTCAGCACTTTGATTTTACTACCAGTTGTTCATCTTGTTTCAGGATGTAGAGTGTTTTCCTTGCTCCAAGAAGTCCAAGAGGGTAGCATCTTCCAGAAAAAGAGATGTGCAAGAACAAGGGGGCACAATTTGAAGATCGAGGGGGGGGACGGCTCAGAGGTAATGTGAGGAAGTATTTTTTCACAGAGAGGGTTGTGGATGCATGGAACAGCCTCCCTGAGGAGGTCGTGGAGTCAAAAACAGTGGGGGACTTCAAGAATGCATGGGACAGGCATAAGGCAGTCTTAGTGGGGGGTAGGAGGTAGTAAGCTGTTGGTTAACTAGGATCTGCAGCTTATCTGTTAGGTAGGAAAATGAGTAGACTAGGTGGGTCAAGCGGTCCTTATCTGCCGTCAAATTCTATGTTTCTATGTTTTTATGTTTCTCCTGATACCAGTATCTTGAAAATTTTGCACCTTTGCCAAATAGCACTACCATTGTTCGCACTTTACTTGTTGGTAAACACCTATTCTGTTGTGTTTGCTTGTTGTTTTTCCCTTTCCTTCTCCCTTGGGTCGTACCCGGAAATGACCCTAGGCTCAGTGTGCTTTTGCTGGCAATCAATTTTTAAATAACTAAATAAATATATATAATAAATAAAATTTCTTGTAAAACTTTTCATTTGGATCATTTTACATGTTTTTGATACGCTGTGACATACTGCAAACACTACGTGACCGATTATCAATGAATTTCCAGGGGTTATTGATATTGTCATAAAGGATGTGCAGGCCAAGCTGGACTGGTGGCACTTAGGGTTGAGGCGCTGGATGCCACACCTTGTCCCATGCCAGTGACCCAGGCTCGGGAGCAAGCTCGAGTTGCCTGGGATTGGCAGGGAAGGGAGAAGATTGAGCATTCAACAGATGCCTCTCATCTCCCAGGGAGGGAGGGAGGGAATGTTGTCCTGCTTCTTGGCAGCCTCCTGGTGGAGATCCCATGCCAGCACTTGAGATAGAGAGGCATGAGCATGGCTATATGGTGCACACATGCCTCCATGCACACGTGCCATGGCCGTGGAAGGGGAGGGACACAAAAGGAAAAAATGGGTGACCATAGGCTTCATGTAGCCCTGCCTGCCAACTGGCATCCTGTTCTGCCACCAGATTGCTGGATGCCCCAATCTGGATTGTGAGTTCTGGGTGGGTGGTGTACAGTCCTCCCTTTACCGGCCCTGGTATGAGAGGAAATCCATAGGGGAAGCGGGGCTTGTCAGTACTGGGGGAAGCAGTGGATGGACATAGGTGACAGGGAAAGGTGGCACTAGCTGCCTATAGTGCGATATACATATGAGAAAACATGCAGGAAAAGTTGAAGTTCAATTTATAACCCAGTGATAAAACATCATCTCCTATCTTCTAGATAAGGCTGTAAATCAAAACCTGTGTTAAGTCCTGGACTTTGTGTCGCCTTTATTTGCAACATCCAGAATGTCTCATGTTTGAGCACCAAATTATTATAATTGCCTCCCCTTGCGTTGTGGCTGATCCTGTCTAAGGCCATAAAAGAAAACTTTGTGGATTACCAGGTTATGCATTAATAACTTGGGCAACAATTGCATAACTCAAATCCCCACTACGGCCCTTATCACTGGGTTATAAACTGAACTTCAATTTTTCCTGCATGTTTTCTCGTATGTATACATTTTAGAGGGTTTTTTTTACTCTCTTGTGCTATTCGACTTTCCCGTTGTCCCTTCTGTTCCACTCCCCCCACCCCACTCATACAAAATAAAATCTATTTTATATTTTTCTCTAATTGTTTTTATGCCTCATATTTATGTACTTTTATAGTATTTAGTACTGTCTTTTTATTGTCAGTCTAACTTTGAATAGTTGCATACCGTATGTGAGTTTCAATGCACTTGTTTATCCAATGAACTATTTTTTTTATGTCAACACATCACAGTGGTGTTGATTGCATTGTCCCTATTAAAGTATCATGTGTCCTTTTTAGCCCCAATCTTTGATGAAGGATCTGCTTTGATCTGAAACGCATCAGGTGGGTGCTTGTGTGTTATTTATTTTTATGTGTGTACTACTGCTGTCATCCAACATGCAATAAAAGTTTTCAGATTGATGAAGCTACTGGAATCCATCCTTATTTTGGGGATGAGTGCCAAAGCGGTTTTGAGTCCTCATGAACTGTATTCTTGTGAGCACCACCTGTCTTGCATGCACTTTGTGTTTGTTTACAAACTATCTGTGGTGTGCCCTGGAGGAGAGAACAAGTAAATGAAAAGGATTTGCAGGCTAATTTTCATTTCCCTAGGTAAAATAGTAGCTGAATGATAACAACTCAGCCTTAAGTATAGTGGCATGGTAGGTAAGATTTGAAGACAGAATATTGTTTTCCGCTGTTCACCTTTACTATAGAATGGATTCTAATCATTTCTGAGAAATTTGATAAACTCATTGACTTGAAAACTGATATTCTTTCATTTGTTATAATTAGTGAACAAGATATCTTAATTGTTTTGTACTGCATGACACATTTAAGCTCTTGCCTTGGGACAATTTATTTATTTATTCATTTATTGAAATTGGTTGACAGGGTGAGCCCACTGAGACAACAGGGTCCCTTTTTCAGGAGCGACCTGGAATTAATTACAGATGAACGACACATTAGCATACAAGAGACAAAGGCAGGACAATTAATCATTCAGGTTCATACGTAAGGAGCATACAGTAGACAAAAGAAAACAAGTAGCAGTGGAGGAAGTCAGATGTACAAGGTAGGTGTACAGGTGGCCTGCCACTAGTCAAAATGTAATGGCAAATAGATACAGGACAATACAGGTCAAAACTCAGGAATGTAAGGGCACCAACATTTCAAGTGCCACAGCACTGGTTTACTACCAGTAAGTGAGATTTTAGGGCATTTTTAAATGAGTACCGAGTAGTGCAGTTAGTCACAGCTGCCGGTAGACTGTTCCAGAGTGGGGGCAGAGCTGGCAAAGGACCTGTCACCAGCTCGGGTTCGAGTCCTAGGGGCTTCTAGGACAGGGTGGGCAGTAGAACTCAGGTCACATTTAGCTGTTTTAAATAGGAGAAGTCCATTTAGGCTAGGGGGAGCTGGAGGTTTGGCTGTTTTGAACACCAGACAGAGTGTAGGGCATGCAAGCCTGGCCTCAAGTGATGGCCACCTCAGAGAGGTGAGAACATTGCAGTGATGATCATGGGGGTGAACAGAAGCTGCAAAGTGGGCAATTTTGTGATAAAGGACTCTGAGTTTGTTGAGTTCAGGCCCCCAAAGAGGTTGTAATAAGGGAGCACCATAAAGAAGCACTGGAAGAATGGTACCAATGATGATTGCCATACAGACTTCCCTGGAGAAGAATCCGCCAAGTCTGTATAAAAGGCCAGTTCTTTGAAGGAGGATTTTGGTGGTGGCCTCAATGTGCAGGCTCAGAGTTAGCTCCTGATCCAGGTGGACTCCAAGATATTTTGTGGATGCACATACCTCAAGTGTAGTTCCATTGGACGAGGAGATCTGTAGGGGGTTTGATCTATTGGCTCCCAATCGTTTGGTATCGAAAAGCATGGCCTTGGAGTTATTGAGGTTCAGGACTAGTTTCACATCCACTAGCCACTTTTCCAACTCTCTGAAGTCCATATTGAGGTTCTGGTTTAGTTGAATTAAGTCCTTCGAGCTCCTATAGATAATGGAATTGTCTGCATACAATTGGATGTTGGCCCCTCCACAATGCTTTGGTATACTATTGATGAAGATAATAAATAGCAGGGGTCCAAGGATGGATCCTTGGGGGACTCCTTGGTGCACTGGCCTAATTATGGAGGTTGAACCCTTCCATTTTACCGGCTGCTTTCTTCCACAAAGGTAATGTTGAATCTAGGAGGAGGCAAGTGGATCGAGTCTGAGGTTCTGAAGACAGGTAACAAGGAGATCATGGTTCACCAAATAGAAGGCTTTTGTAAGATCCAGGAATAGGGCACCAGTGGCTAGACTTTGATCCATACCCCTAGTACATCTGAGGTGAACTTGACAAGGGCTGTGTCCGTGCTGTGGTTTTTCCTGAAACCATGTTGCATCTCTGTAAGTAGATTATGGGTTTCAAAGTAATCAAGAATCTGTCTATGCACCAGTTCTTCCAGCATTTTCACAAGCACACTGAGTATGGATATAGGTCTGTAGTTTTCAGTTAGGCTCTTGTCACTGCCTTTATGAATAGGGACAACGGTAGCCATTTTACATTTGGTGGGGAATTGCCCAAGAAGGAGGGATTTTTTAAACAGGTCGATTAGTGGAGCAGTGATAATTGGGGCAGCCATTTTCAGAAACTTAGGCTCCAGATTGTCGAACCCAGGAGCGCCGTCTGGTTTGATGGTGTTTAGTAGAGTGAGTACTTCCTTCCGTGTAACCAGGTGGAAGTGGAAATTGGGGCCAGTGTGGGTGGCAAGGGGAGAGAAGTTAGCGTTGCTAGGTGAGGGATCAATGTATCTATCCAGGTCCATGAAGAGGCTGTTGAAAGCATTAGCTAACTCTTCCGGATCAGACATCATGTTGCCTTCAACTGTGATGTTCTGGGGGGCTTCAGCTGGGTGCCCCTTCAGGAGGCAATTTATTTGAGACCAGAACTTTTTTGGGTTTGCCAGGTTTGAGGTTTGGAGTCATCTAATGCAGACACTTTTAGCATGCTTAAGCTTTTTCTTACAGCTATTCCTCAGGGTCCTGTATAATAGCCAATCAGCGTGAACTCCTGAGCATTTGAACTTTCCCCATGCCTTATCTCTGAGCTTCATTTGTTTTCTTCTTTCCTGATCCAGCCAGTATGCACATTTGCCACTAACTCTCCTTTGTTTATGTGGGGCATGCTTATTAAGCAAACTTAAGAAGTTATGGGCAAAGCAAACGAGAGAAACATCAATGTTAACAAGATTCTTAAGGTTCACCCAGTATATCCCTCTCATATCCCAGAGAAAATCATTGGGAACAAAACTAGATAGGTCCCGGGCAAGTATGATCCTAGGGGGAACATTAGGCGAGTTATTCCTCCAGATGCAAAAGGCAGGAGCATGATCGCTGAGAGAGTCAGGCATCAGGCCAGCTGCTCTAAATCTGTCTGGACAGTTAACCAGTATCCAGTCTAAAAGAGTATGATTTCCAGTCTTGGTGTTAGGCCTCATGGGTTCACTGATTAACTGCATGAGAGACACATTGGATAGTGAGGATTTGCTAACTGTATTGCTTAGCCAGTTTAAGTTAAAGTCATCCATGAGAATAAGTTCCCCCACAGGGTTACTGGCCAACTGCTTGATGAGAAACTCCAGTACATATTTTGCCGCCTTGGGTGGGTTGTAGGTGCATCCAGTGGTTATGGATTTGGTCCCATCTAGGGTGAGCTTAATTAGGAGACATTCTGAATCCCTATTATCCAACCAGGATGGACAGATATTAAAGGCATTAAGGGAGTTTCATATGTAAATAAGTCCTCCTCCTCCTCTTCTGTTTATTCTGTCCTTCCGGAAAACAATGTATCCTGAGATATCTATCTCATGGGTAAGTGTGTAGGGTTTGAGCCATGTTTCTGTGATGCTGATGACATTGGGGAGTAGAGATCAATCCAGGCCTCAAGTTCATGCAATTTGGGTCATAGACTACAGATGTTCATTTGAACTAACTTCAACCCTTTGGTTAGGTTCCATGTGGGGTCCGAAGGGGAGAAGATTCTGCAGCTGAGAGGTCCCGGGTTCAATTCAATATCTCCTGCTAGGTGGAGGACATGCTTACATAGGTGCCAGGGCAGGTAGTGTGTGGGCCATTAGGCCTTACTGGTGCACCCATGAGGTAGTAAAAGAGTTTGTAGCAGTTCCCCATAGCCCTAAGCCCAAGGAGTGTAACCAACCCAGGAGAATAGGTGTATGCTGAACAAAATGAGGTGGATAGTGGTCTGCACACTTTTAGTTTGCTATAGTCAGGAGCAGGACAGAGGGAGAGGCTCCAGTCCAGGATGACAAGGGAGAGAAAGAGGCTGGCAGGGGCCAGCAGGCTATATGAGGGCATGATTAGAAATAAGGTTCTGGGGTTATACAGGCAAAACAAGGGACATTAGTTATAGTACTAGACAAATATTTAGCCCACAGTGCTTTCTAGTACCAGCTCTGTGTAGGATGCAAGTAAAATTGGTTTCTCAGGAGGGGGAAAAATAATCTAGTAAGCCAACAGTAATGCACCCCATACACTAGTACTGATTCCACTAGTATAACATCATGGAAAACTGAGCTGACAAGTCACCACAGGCTAAACCCCAAGTAGAGGCATGAGTACACAGTCAGTAACACCCTAGTAATACAGGGAAGAAGCATAGGTATAGACAGGGATTAGAACAGCAGGGGAGCAGGATGCAGGCTGCTACATGGACATGTCCTAGAATATGCAAATCCTGGGCTTAGGCATGCAGGACCAATAACACTTAAGAACATATCAAGTTCAACCCCCGGGGGTGGGGCACAAGACTATATTAATATGCACAGGGGTAGGGGGCTGGGTGGGAGGGTGTAAAAATCCACCAGCAACACTAGCCGGAGAGTCCTGACTGGCACAGTCCTTAAAGTTAATTAATTCAACTCCGTGGAGCTTGGTTGCAGCTACGGTTTTTGCCCCATTTGAACTTCATTTCTGCAGCTCCAGTGAGCTGGGACAGAAGAAATCCAACATCATCCTCGGTGAGTTCCGATGAACTCAGACTGCAGAGAGGGCAAGAAAGGCAGCTTTTAAGTAGTTAAGCAGGACACGCTTAGCTGGAGGACTTGGTGCCTTTTTTCTTTTAATCTTAAAATTAAAAATCCACCAGCAACACTAGCTGGAGAGGAACTATTAAGCAAGCAAGCAAGCAAATTAAGTAAGCAAACTTTATTTATATAGCGCCTTTCTTAAAGAGGACCTTCCCCAGTCACTTTGACTTTCATGCATTAATTACCCCTTGCATTGATTCTGAAATTGTATTTCATTATTGTCTGCTGTAGTTAGTTTTTGCATTCTGAGCTGCTAAAAACTGCAGGGTGTACCAGAGCTTCTATAGCAAGCCTGGTGTTGCTGTGGGCCCAGGGTTGTACTGCTGACATAATTGTAGGGCACAGTCAATTTCACATACACAAAAAAAAAAGACAGGCATTTAGATTTTGGCATAATGCATTGCTAACAGGGTGTCTTGGGGAAGGGGGAACACAGTATGTACACTTAGTACCGGTAGGTTTCCTTTGCAACATTGTTGCAACTGCATGGTATTGAACAGTGATGTCACCAGGAGCTAGCAGTCCAGCAAGCTGAACAGCAAAGGCAAGTGCAGCAGGGCTCAAAAACAAATCCAAATTATGGAAGGCAGAGTAAACCTTGGCCAGAAATAACAAATACATACACCTTTCAGATCTAGTACTGCATATAATGACTACTAGCTGTAAGTTTTTGGACCATCAGGGAATGTCCTCTTTAAAACCAAGGCACATCACAAGTTAAACCATAAACAATACAAACTGATAAAATTACAGATATATAGGTATAAATTAATTAAAATAATCCGGGATGGCCATCTGAAAGAGGTAAGTCTTAAATTCTGACTTGAATCTCTCAATGGTTAAGCATTCTTTCAACCGACGAGGTAGAGAATTCCACAGGGTAGGGACTGCAAAAGAAAAAGCAAGTCCACCAAATGTCTTCAAACGTACCCTTGGAAATCTCTAGCATTCCCTCATTGGTGAATCAGAGAGTGTGGAGGGGGCAGTAGGGAGTCAAGAGATCTTGCAAGTAGCTGGGTCCCAGTTCATGTAGGGCTTTAAAGATCAGAAGACCGACCTTAAAGATGATCCACCACTGAACAGGCAGCCAGTGTAGTCTGCACAGCACAGGTGTAATGTGGCTCATCCTAGATGTACCAGTCAATAGCCTGGCTGCCGCATTCTGCACTAGCTGCAAGTGGCAGATATCAACCCTAGGAAGCCCTAGGTAGAAGGCATTGTAGTAGTCAAGGTAGGTGGTGATGAAGGTGTGGACCAATGTTGGAAGGTCATCCAGGGGAACCAGATGTTTCACTTGGGCAATGCTCCTCAGATGGTAAAAAGAGGATTTGACAATGGCAGACACCTGAGATTTCAGAGTCAAGCCGTCATCAAAAACAACACCCAAGTTACGCACCTGGTCAGAGGTAGTGAGCCGGATGCTGTCAAGTCATATACCCAATGCCCACCCAGCCCCCAAACCAACCCCAGGATAACCAGGGTCCACAACCAACACTTCAGTCTTCTCCGGGTTCAGTCTTAGCCAGCTGGTGCTCATCTTGTCCTTGATCTCAGTGAGACAGTTGTTAAATACAGAGATTGAATCTCCCTGTTCAGGTAGAAAGGACAGTTACAATTGAGAATCATCTGCATAGCAATGAAAACTCAAACTGTATTGCCTAATGATATCTCCTAATGGCAGCATATACACTGTGAACAACATGGGCACCAATATGCAGCCCAGTGGGACCCCACAGGACAGGGGAAGGGTGTCAAAGGAATAAATTCCAGTGACCACCGTCTGAGACCTGCCCATGAGGAAGGATTGAAATTATTCTAGGACTGTCCCTAACAGTCCACAGAGACACCACAGGTACTCCAAAAGCACACTATGGTCCACAGTGTCAAATGCTGTGGAGAGACCAAAAAGTACCTAGATGGTACGTGTCTTTCGATCCCTCGCTATTAGGAGGTCATTCAATACCCAATCAAGTGCAGTCTCGGTGCTATGTCTCTTCCAAAATCTAGACTGGAGAGCATCATAGCCATTGTGGGTCTCAAGGTGATCATCCAGTTGCGTCACAACCACCTTCTCAATAACCTTCCCAGCAAAAGGAAGGTTAGAGACAGGCCTGTAGTTAGCTGGGTATTCTGGGTCCAAGGATGTCTTTTTTGGGAGTGGTTGTACAACTGCCTCCTTAAGGGGATCTGGAAAGACCCCCCTTTCCAGGGAGCCCCAGACAATTTTACCTAGGATCAGGCAGATAACATCTACATAACCCACTAATAGGGGTATAGGTCCTGGATCCAAACTACAGCTGGTTGGGTGCAGTGTTTGGACAGTCTGCACAATGTCCATGATTTCCAGTGAGCTAAAGTCCACCCAGACAGACTGAGTGCTCTTCACCTCTCGCTGACCTCCGCAGTCCCACATAGGGAGAGTAGGTCCGATGCCAGATCAGATGCGGGCAATCTTATCCCCAAAGAATTGAGCAAACTGCTCACATTTAGCCTGAGAAAATGCCCTTCCAGGCTGGAGACAGAATGGATTGCACAGTCTGTCCACAATCTGGAAGAGCTTAGCTGGTCAATTCCGTGCAATTCTGCCTTCTTATGGATGATTTCTGATTGATAGCCCTTATAATGTTCTATCAATCAAAGTCTGTGAGCATCCAGGCCCAACCTCCACCATGCTGTCTGTAGCCTTTGACAAACTCTCCTCAGCTTCTTCAAGGAACCATCAAACCAAGGGGTCCTTGGACAAAGAGCGAGTGGTCAAACACAAACTGGGGCAATCTTGTCCAGGGCCTCTCCCACCACTCTATTATAGGCCAGTATAAGATCCCCTGGACTCATGCATTCACCCCAAAAAAATGATAGGTCCAGCACCACCAGCAGACTTTCTGGGGTAACACCCCTTAAAGGGCAGTACTAAACCATCTCCGTAAGGGCAGGTCCATTTGGGGGGGCCTTAAAAATGAGCCTTATGTTGTGATGGTCAGACTGACTGACTGGTTCCACCACCAAATTCATTATCTCCATACCCAGGAGGAACACCAGATCCAATGAGTGACCCCCTATATGGGTAGAGGTGGTAACCACCTGTGTAAGGCCCAGCATAGTCATTAGCTGGAGGAGAGTCTGACTGAATTGCGAGAGTTCATCATCAACCCAGGCATTGAAGTCTCACAGAATTAACCATCTGGGGGACTCCAATGCCACATCGGCGATGAAGCCTGCTATCTCCTGCAGGAATTCTCCACCATCGCCATGTAGACGGTAAATGAGGAGTATTCCACACCCTGCACCCCCACCCAGGATACACTCGAAGGATCTGGTGGGCCCCATTGGCACATTCGTGAGGCCCAGTTCCTTAATAAATATGATAGCAACCCCCCCACCCATATGATCCAACCTCAGACAGTGTGTCACTGAATACCCATCTGGAACAGCTGAGGCAAATATAGGGCCTGCATTATCATCCAGCCAGGTCTCAGTGATGCAAGCTAGATCCACTGTTTCAACAAGATCAGCTATAATAGCTGTCTTGTTTTTAATAGATCTGACATTGCGTAACACTACCCGAGTAGGATGGGCTGTTGAGGAAGACCTCGGCTCCTGCCCATTAATTATGGAGCCCTTGGTTATGGGAAAAAGACAAGAGATACTTCTGTCCTGTCTCCATTTTGCCCCAGGGCATCTCTTGGTCACTAACACCTCAATCCTTCCCCCCTTTCCATTCCCCCACCAAGCCAAGTTCTCCCCCTTCTCCTTCATCTGGATATCTCCAAGGCTAGACACCTTAAATAGGTATCTGATGACAATGAGGGATACTCAAAGGGGCACATTTACATGAGCCTGGTGGGGGAATAGTGCCTGACCATCTTTACTCCTTCCCACCACATTATATTAATAAAGTAGAGGCAGAATAAAACAGACTCAATACAATAACACTCACAAACTAAAACAGTAAATAATAACAGACACAGTTATCCCTAAATCAATACAACAAATTCATCTAATTTTAGCTTAATTAAACTGCTAATTATATTAAATAATGGCAAGTGAATAAAATGAGGCCCAGTCCATAAAAATGTGAATAATGATATTTTGTCCGTAAAGCTCCCACCTCCTAAGATCAACATTTTGTCTATTAATTGACCCAGGGAATCTCACTCCTTAGGTCTCTAAAGCAGTAAATAACATACAACCCAGTCCAAAAATGTTCGTATGAAGAGTTTTTGTCCATGGAGCTCTCACCTCCTGAGGCCAACAAATGTCCAGTAACAGACCCAAAGGACTCTCACTCCATAAGGTCCAACAGAATATAATTAATGTGGAAGACAAAGAGAGATTTTAGGCCTCATAGTGTATAAGATCGAAACTCAGTTACTAACAACACAATTCCGGCATTCAGTTCCATGGGCTCTCACCACCATGTAAAAACCAGATGCCAACCAAGTTAATCCAAATGAAGCTTTGAGAGTCACAACCATTCAGTCAAAAAAGCAAAACAGAAATAAATTAGCCCATGCCACACTCGTGGTCTTTCTTACTTCATTTGGTGCACACAAAGGGGAAGCAGTGATGATATAAACACCCTTCAGACACTGTTCTTTCAATATGGCTGTAGAGTTTAGGGAAAATGCCACTTCAGGTCTAGGTGCTTCAGGCACTCTAGGGGCACCCACCAGAATACCCACCTCTCTCTCCACAACCTTACCACTGCCTTAGAGGTTCACCAGCCACCATGATGTGGATCAGAAGTGCCATAGATGCAGCCGCCCACTGACAGCGGCAGCGTGGCACACCATCAAGGTCAAGGACCAGAAATGAGCTCCCCAATAATTGATTTATTGATGATTGTTTGATTAAGTATGGTATATAAATGATTTGCTCATTAGGCGTCTTTTAGCCTTTGAGAAAGTACTGTTGGTCAGTCCAAAACATGTCAGATTTTGTGTTGTACGGTATTATATTAAAAATTTTTATATTAAATGCGTTTCTCTTTAGAGTTTGTGAGTGCCAGAACCGTTATGTTACTCTATGTTGCATTGACGGGTTTATCGACATGCTCTTTTTTATTCTGACAATGGTGCTTAAGAATGAATTCTACATTTGTACCCTTGGTGTCCATGATTGCAACACGCATCAGGAGCACAGCAGTTGTCTTTGATGTATATGTGTTAATAACTATTTATAAGTCACTTATTGTTAGTTTGAGAACTGCATGCATTACACTCATGATTTTGTTGTGCACTGTCACATTAAATGTATGGTTTAAAAGGGATACAAATGTAGTGGTATGTTATCCTTTGATAAAGTGCCTCTGTCCATGAAATGCATCAGGAGACAGGTGATAGTAGCCTTAAGGTGGGTTTGGAGCAGAATCATGTGGAACTGTTTGGACCTTACATTCTTGTATGTTTTATCACAAGTAAGTGAATGAATATGTGGAAGAAATTTTTCAAAGAAGTAAATTAATAAAGAAAACTTTTTTTTATTAGAAATCTGATTTTGGTCCACAATTTCTGTTTTTTTTGGGACCAATGTTTAGCAAAATGCACCTGTAGTAGGTGCCAGTCTCAAATGACTTCTTTACTATATTTGACTGAGGCACTACAACTCCCTGGTTACAGTCTAGCACCCTGTTCTATGACTGATTCTTCTATAACAAACTGGTCCTCAATTACAAAAAAGCAAAGTTCATGGTTTTCTCTAGTCTTCCACGGAAGAGAAAAGTTCCACCCTTTGTCATTTTAAATGGCCAGGGATAAAACTAGAGCTGTGCGGAACGGGACATTTCCTAATCCATAGAATTTCATCAACATTTTGTGGAATTTTTAAAATTTTGTAATTTGGATATAACTCTAGAAGTGTGGAATATATACTCTTTGGGCAATAGCTACAAACATGCCAAATATCATAAAATTTGGTGTGACAGTTTCAAAATTATAGGGGTCTCGAAAGTTGTCATTTTATTGTTTGTGCAAAACTTCATCAGCATTTTTTATTTGCATATACCATAACCATCTGTTGGGTCAGGGATCTTAAATTAGACATGCTTTCTTGATGATAGGTGTTCTAACAATGTGCCAGATTTCATGACAATATGATGCATCACCTCAAAATTATATGTGCTCAAAATCTGTCATTTAATTTTTTTTTCATAAATTTCATTAAAAGAGGTCATCTACATATAACTCAGGCATCTCTGGAGCTAGACAGTGTAAATTAGTAGGGATAACCTTTTTGTAATGCTTATGGAATGATCTAAATACAGAGTGAATTAGATCAGCGATGTTTAAGTTACAGGGGTTCAAAACTTTATAATGTAAATATTTGCAAAACTTTCTGAAAACTATCAAAAATGTGAATGTTTGTAACCTCTCTGCTCTTGCATGCATAGAATTAACATTTGACATACTTACCCATAGTCCATGTATCCTGATGTCTAACACAACTGGATAAATTGGTTAAGCAGTTTTAATTTTGCAGAAGACAAAAAAAAAATGATTCTCACATATTTAGGATAGCATATTCTGTAGAGGATGCATCCAGAATTTTTTTTTGTGGAATTTAACATTAACAATGCACATACAGTATCACTACTTCATTTGATAAGATGGGCTAAGCTTTTTGCAGTCCTACTGTTCCTCACTGGGTGACTATCCCCCCCCCTTTGGCATAGCCAGACTGACTCAGTAGAACTACTGTTCCCACTGATATCCTCTTTGTTCTTTAGAGTGACAAACTTCCTTAAAATTTGAGTCACATACTCCTTTTCCTATCAACCTACCCTGTTGGAATAGCCAGAATTCTTTCTTCCTGCTGCCCAATACATTATCTTCCTCTACTACATGTTTTTGAGTACCTCTAAGTCCTAGACTTACATGTACACCAGGCTTCCTGGATCATAAATTTACTGGATGTATTCCATAAATATCCTGTATTCAGGTTGAAATCATTGACACTTTGTGCTTTCTTGCTCCAACCTGGGGGTCTACCACTGTTGTGCTACCCAGCTCAGCTATCCATTTCTTAGTGAAACTGTGCCTCTAACTCTTGAACCTGGTGACCCCCTGCACTACCTGCCTCTTATACCCCTATCCTTTAATTAGAACCTCCCCCCCCCGATAAGGATCAGTGAAATTAGAAAATTCCAGTTTTATGGAATTTTTAATGAAATTCTGCAATTTTCACAAAGTCTCATGGAATCAGACTTTAAGTAGAGATGTTATTGTGCAATTTCTCACAGCAAGCAATTAAAAAAATGGCACACACAGTCCCCTTGTAAGGTCTACAAGCCTGACAAATTTGATGGTATTGGATTCTCTAGTTTTAAAGTTTCAGGGATTTATAAATTTGTAGTTTACATTCTTACAAAATTAAATTTTTAAATGTTGTGAAAGTTGACTACTTTTCATTTAATCCCATTTAAAGCTGAAAATATTAACTTTTTCAGAAATGACCATGTGGTATAGTAGTTTTAATGTTTCAACTCTGGTTAAATTTGGATATATAGTTTTACAATTACAGGGAACTAACCAAAATTTTTATTTTGGCAACATGCTTGGCAGGCTATTACACAGTCCAATTTAAAGCTAGAAATCTGAAACTATGTCCATATACAAATATAGTGCTAACTTGTATACCTGTCAATTTTGTAATATTTCAATGACTGTACTATCAAAGTAATACTAAAATTACAGAAATCCAAATTTTGGCAAAATATTTGACTACCTATAACTCAGCTCCCATTAAAGCTTGACACTTGATACATGGTGCATATATGCATTGTATATGCTTCTCTAAATTCCAATATTGTGGAGAAATTTGGAGAAGAAATTTTAAAATAATGTCAAAATAACTGAAAATTAAATTTTGTGTAAATGTTTGGCCACCCATAACTCCACACCCTTTCTGTCTACAACTGCGAAATTTTATACACATTTGTAAGGCATAGGGCACTGCTTAAGTTCCAAATTCGTGTTCTTTGGATGCATACTTTTGAAAGTATAGTGAAATAACTGAAATTTAAAATTGTGTGAAATTCCGTGGAATTTTCTTGAAAATTCTAAAGAATCAGAATGGTCATTCCAAGGGCATTCCACAGGCGGAATTTTATATTCCACACAGCTCTAGATAAAATATTCAACAGGTAGAGACCTTCAGATACCTTGGAATAACTCTGGATGACACCTTATCTTTTGCCCCCCCCATGCTGACAATCTAGTGGCCATAGTTAACTGAAGATTGGGTGCCCTGTACTGTAACCAGAACAATCTCACTGGGGATGGTAGACCCCTTATTGTAGCCAGCTCAGTTCTGTCACTTATAGATTGTTGCCTCCCTGTCTATGCAGCTGCCTGTGACATGGTACTAAACAGAGTAAACTTGATCTGTAATAAGGCATGCCACTTTCTACTTGGTGCAGATAATCACACTCATAGTTGTACCCTTTGTGCACTCACTAACTGGCTCCCTTTACCTTGCAGAATAAAGCTCCAGACCTGTTTGCTAGTCAAAAAGGTGCTCCTGGGCCTAACACCTCCTGCTTTTACAAATTGTTTCCATACTGTCCCCAACCAGTACAACACCAGGAATATAGCTAGCAATGCCTTTTCTGACATACTCAGCTGGGAAAGCAGTCATTTGCTGTAAGAGCCACTAACTGGCTAAACAAACTGCCTAATACTCTGCTTAATATCCCCAAGACTAATCAGTTTAAAAGATCTTTGCATTCTGGCCTTGAAGTCCATTGTTATTGTTAAACTGTATTATTTGGTTTCTATCTGTACATTTCTTGTGACTTTTTATACAATGATCTGAATGGGTGTTCTTTTCAAAACTGTATGTAATTGATCTGTCTTAAGTGCTTTGAGCTTGATTCAACTGCATTTCCTGTGTAACTGCTTATTGTACTTGTAATGTTTTTTGTGACTATGTATTTGACATGGAACCTTTATAAATGAGCATCTGTGCTCAATGGTATCCTCCAAAGTTTTCAATAACTAACTAAATAAAAAAAGTGTAGGTGGGGAGGACACCCCCTCCATGTAACAAAAAAACAGCTGATATTTAGGTTTCTGTTATATGTGAGGGGCTCCACCCCCACACCCTGTTTTATTCAGTTTTTAGAATGGTACTCTAAAACATTGCAGAAACTGTATGTGGTGGACAGGTAGTACGCTAAAAAGGTAGCGTTCAAAATTAATGCACATCTTGTGGTGGAGTCCTTTGTTCTCCACTTACGCCATGAAATCCATATTACAGAAGAGGGGGTTCAGGCAGGAAAAATGAAAGCTAGATATTCTCCCCACTAGAGTTAATCACAACCTCCTGGACATGTTATCCTCTTTACACAATTGGCATATTATAGAAAGACCACCAACATCTCCTCCAACCCACAGCTACTCAAGCCATGCACAACAATATCTGTACCAGCAGTGGTTGGTAGCACTCAAATACATAAATTCCTATTTTCCAGAGTTTTACAGCATCCAAGGAAACACTGCTGCAGCCTATCATATTGCTAGCCCATCATGGAGTCCTGGGTATGGCATGCAAAGCTGGGTCTCCAATGCTGCAAATAATAATGCTGCCAAATGTGCTATTTGGTCAATGTACCTTTTCTTAGTTTTAAAGATATTTTACTCGCCAGCCTGCCAGCACAGTGGTAGCACTATTGCCTGTAATGCTGATGGTCCAGTTTGGTAGTGAGCTCAGGAGTGGGAGGGCCAGCTGGGGGGAATAGAATTGAATGTCCATTGGACTGCTGTCCTCCTCAAGGGGATGGGGGGAACACAGATCCTTGTACTCACCTGAAACCAGGGGTTGGGCATGCTGGGCCATCAGGATGCATGGGAGGTGTGGCAGCCATTGAAGCATGTCAAGCAGGAGCATGCGGCATGTGTCGTGATGGCATTGCATGTCTGCACCTCCCAAGGGTCACAAAACAGAGAAAAGCACAGTACCAACTGGTAGGATGAATCCAGTTTGCCACAAATCCTGCATCTGGCTATCCAGGCACCATCTGAGCTAACTGGATCCTGTATCTGGTGGGGTTTGGGGGGAAACCCATGACCCAGCCAGGGTGGTAAGCCCTGGGAAACAAGCCAGACAAAGTTAAGTCCTGGAGAATGTCAAGGTGACAGGACTGGGGAGACCAGAAGATGGGGGATGATCAGTGCACAGGGAAAAAAAGAAGAACTCAAAAACAATTGTAATTAAAAAGTATAAACTGTTGATTCTTATCCTGAATAATCAGAAAATTTCTTCATATATACTATCTGTGAAAAGGTCACTGGCTCTTGTAAATACTGTATAGAACAAACTGAAGACAATATGCCAAAATGCCATGAAATCTCTATATACTCTTGTTTAGCACCTTTCCAAAGTGGTTGTAAAACTGACTGTTCCAGCTGAACAGTAGTGATGAATCACAGTGCCACCTGGTAGACTAGGGCTCACATAAGAACCCTGCTCTTATAGGTAGTAACAAGGTGCTGGACCCAGCAGGGGCTAGTATATTGTGAAGATGAGGCACTCTGCTCATAATGAGGGATGGAGGGCCTGGAACTCCAAACATTAGTGCACCCACTTCTAGCAAACCATGAGCACTGGTGTCAGCTGTGAAGGCTGCTGTTCACTCACTCTCTCAACAGTAGAAAGAGTGCAGCTAAGGTGGTCCAAATCTTGAGGTGGGGAGGAGGGAGGGATGGATGGATGGATGGATGAATCTCTAACAGGAGGCAGAGGGAAAGAAGAAATAGAAGTGGTAGTAAAACCATGTTGTGGCTCACTGCTAAACAGTGATAGCTATTGTCCTAAAAAGAAAGTAAGATAACTAGTGATATGTTTTATCATTAGTACAACTGTAAAAATGAATGGGCACACAAAGATATGTTTTTGCTTGGAAAATATTAAAAGGTAATTTTCCAATCTATATAGTCATATTTTATTTATTTATTGAAATGTTTCACCAGGAAGGCACACTGAACAACAAGTTGTTTGTCTCCCGGTGTGACCGGGGGTGGGGGGTACAACCGGATGAAGAATTAGACATACAGTTTACCATTAAGCGTATCCGAGAAATTAAACATTCCATTACATTTGTAACAAAACATGTAATTAAAAAATATCATAGATAATCATAGAATCGCATTTGTGACATAACATACAGTTAAATATATCATACCTGTGGAATATACATTTAATTACAAGTGGCATATCTGAGGAACTTAATACAGAAATATAATATAACCTTGGAGCAAACTCCTTACAGGAATGGATCACAGATAAGAGGCAGATAATTTAGCAACTATTGAATGAATGAGGTACAGTGAGGGGACATCAAGGAGGGTAGAGGGGTAGACAGGGGAAATCAGCTGGGGGAGGAGAGGATAACAATTGGGGGAACATTACCAGAGCAAAGTGAGCAAAAAGTCAGTTCTGAGGGGCAAGTTAACACAGGGCTAGTGCAATCTGGGAGCACCTCTGACAGAACAAAAAGTGCAAGTTATTAGGCAAGTGAACTAATACCTTTGTTTAAGTGCAGGGGATAGAGAGGAAGGAAGGAGAGAGGAGGGGTTAGGGATAGGGTAGGGAAGGATGAGTCATACCTGGAACTGGTCCCTTCAGAGATCAGAGATCGCTGCCAGTGGTGGAATGAAGAGAGGACTTAGAATAAGGGGCAGGAGTAGGCAAGGACAAGTTTGGTAGAGATAGTAGAGGTGATGGTAAAGGGAAGGAGGAGGAGGGGTGGGAGAAACATGCCTAAGACTACACTTCTTCAGGATGCTGAGAACCCTGCCAGAGAGCAGAGACAGATGAGGATGAGTTGGTAGAAAGGATGGAGGGGAAATGGGAGGGAAAGAAGAGTCATTTCCCAGTGCTGGAACCCCTCCAGGATGCTGAGAACCCTGCCAAGGGGCAGAACTAGGTGAGGACACGTTGGGATGAGAGGAAAAAAAAGGATGATGAGAAAGGAGGGAAGAGAAGGGAAAGACGAAGCTTGCCTAAGACTAGACCACTCCAGGATGCTGAGAACCCTGCCAGAGCGCAGAATCAGGTGAGAACTAGTTGGGTAGAAAGGATAGAGGGGGAGAGGGAGTGAAGGAAGAGTAATTGCCCAGTGCTGGGCCCTTCCAGGATGTGGAGAATCCTGCCAGAGGATAGAATTTGGTGATGGCAAGTTGGGCAGAGGGAAATGGGGGGATAGAAGAGGAAAGAAAAAAAGGAGGGAGGAAAGAAACTTACCTGAGAGTAGACATCGCCAGGGTGAGAAGAATCCTGACAGAGGGCAGATTTAGGTGAGGACAAGTTGGTAGAAAGGAGAGAGGGGGAGGAGAGGGGGGAGGAGGCTAGCCCACTGCTAGACCCCTCCAGGATGCTAAGAACCCTGCTAGAGGTCAAAACTAAGCATGGGCAAGTTGGTAATGGAAGAAGGTTAGAGGTAGGAATGAGGGGGGAAGCGGTGAAGGACAGGGGAGCATGCTAAGAAGCAAGCTTGGGGGGAGGAAGTTTTAATAGGGGATGTGAGTCATGCAGAGGAACAGAGGTATAGGAGGATGGTTAAGGAGGGTTAAAGCAGGAGCAGTTAGATGAGAGAATGTTGTGTAAGGCAGAGGCAAGGGAGTTGGAGGAGTGCCATATTTTTTTGGGGGGGCAGTTCCAGATTTGCAGAAAACAATGGGTGAAGCCTGACTGACTGATGAGAGTGGTTCAATGGGGGACCACCAAAGTGCAAGTGTCAGAGGATCTGAGGGAGTGGGAGGGGGAGGGGGAAGAGAGTGAATATGAGAGATAGGAGGGAAGTTCTCCTAACCAAAATTTAGAAGTGAGTTTGGCACAATGAGTGAGGTGCTTGTTGGCAAGTGGGGAGGAGGGACAGGGCATGGTAGAGGTCACAGTGATGTGTGCGTGATGGAGCACCAAGGGCAAAATGGCAGAAGGAGTTAAAGAGAATATTCAGTCTTGTTAGGGAGGATATGGGAGTGGCATCATAGACTACATCACAGTAGTCGAAAATGGAGAGGATCATCTTCTGGACTAGTTCACGCTATGCCATAGGAGGGATGCAACTACAGTTCCTGAATAAGGCACCAAGCTGGGGGTGCAGTTTTTTTTTCAGGATGGTGTCAGTGTGACCAGAGAAGTTGAGGAGTTGATAAAACCAAACCCCATGGTATCTGAATGAGGAGGTGTCCTCTAGGATTGTCCCATCAAGTGTATGAACAGAAGGTAAAGGGTGGAGCCTAGAGAGTCTCTACCTAGTGCCAAAGGTCATGGAGACAGTCTTTTTGGCATTTTGGAATAGATGACGTGAGGCAAACCATAGCTGAACCTGATGGAATTCATGCTGAAGGGTGGTTGCTTCATCAGCGGGGCATTTGCCAGAAGAGAACAGGATGGTGTTGTCAGCATACATATGGATAGATAAGGAGGAGGAGCATACTGAGAGTAAGTCATTTAGGAAGATGGAGAAGAGAATGGGTCCAAGCACTGAGCCCTGTGGGACTTCAGTGAAAATGGGGGAGGGACTGTATTCTGGATACTGACTGATTGTGTTCTGCCTGACAGGTAAGTTCTAAACCAGTTTTGTGAAGAAGTAGACAACCCAGCAGCCATAAGGGAGCCAAGAAGTAGGGCATGGGAGACTGTGTTAATAGACTTGGCGAGGTCAACAAAGATGGCAGATGTAATAAGGCCATTATCCATCCCGGTGAGGATGGAGTCAGTGAGCCTGAGTAGGGTGGTGGTAGTGGAGTGGTTCTTCTGAAAGCCAGATTGAAATGGGGTGAAAAAGGAAGAGTCACTGAGGAAGGAGGTTAATTGAGAGAGGACCAGGTGTTCTTGGAGCTTAGCAAGGGCAGAGATGAGGGAGATTGGGTGAAAATTTGCATTGGAGGAGGGGTCACCACCCTTTGGGAGAGGAAGGACCACCACATGTTTCCAGGATGAAGGAACAGATGAGGATGAGAAGGAGACATTTAGGATTAAGGAGAAAGGGTAGACTATAGCAAAAGTTGAAAGGTAGAGGAGTTTAGTGATGAGGCTGTCCAGTGATGAGCCTTTAAAAGGATTAAGAGAGAGAAGTGCCATTAGTATTTCCTCTGGGGAGACAGCAGAAAAGGAGAAGGAAGGGTGGGCATGGAGGGGTTGAGTGTTGGGTGTGGGAGGATGAGGAGGAGGAAGTTAGAGGAGAGGGACTTCAGAAGTGCTGCTGCACATGAGGTATAATAGGAGTTAAACTCTTGAGCCACTACGCATGGTTCGGAGACCAATGAGTTGTTTATATTAAGCACTGGGGGAGGTGTAGGTAAAGGGGGAAGAATAAGGCATGGACCATTTTCCAGAATTTGGAGGCAGAATTGATGTTTTTGGGAAAAGATTATTTAAAATATTCAGACTTGGCAAGTCTGGTAGCTTTTGTGCAGGCATTTCTTAACATGCGATACCTGGCATGGTCTGGGGGAAGCTGGGAGGCCTTGTGTTTCCTCCAAGCTTTGTCTCACTCCCTGAGACAGGTCAGTAACTCGGGGGAGACCCAGGAATGATGGTTGCCATGAACTCTAGTGCATTTGAATGGAGCGTAGGAGTTCCATGTAGTTAGAAATTTATCTTTAAAATAAGTGAGGGCTTGGTCAATGGAAGGGGCAAAGGCAATAGGGGACCAATCAGAGCTGGCCAGAGTTCATTAAGAAGGGGATTGAGGTTTAAAGAGTTGTAGGAGCAGAGTTGCAGAATTTTGTGTAGTGGTTTTGGTCTGTGGACTTTCCTGACTACAAAGATTGGGTGCTGATCACTGAGGACATCTGGGAGAATGCCTGATTTAATGACTTGGTGGGGGTGAGAGGTGAGAGCCCAGTGTATCAGGAAGTGGTTAAGGGTTTTATGATTTTGGAGGGAGGGTTTCAGGATGAGTTGGGAGAGATTGAGGGCTGTGATGGCATTACGTGTCTTGGTGGTTGTTGGTGATAGCTAGTTTATATTTACATCACCCAGGATGTATAGCTCACCCTTATGTGAGAGGGAGGTTATGGTGGTAATGAGATCCAAAGTATTGGATGCCTTGGAACCAGGTCGACTGTAGATTCTGACTATGAAGATAGGGGAGGATAAAGGCAATGTAATGTTTACTACAAGTGCTTCATAGGCAGAGGGTAATGAGGATGGTAGAATGGTTACGAACTAAAGTGAGGAAAGGATATACATGGCTACTCTGCCACCCCTGCCAGTACTATCCTGTCTGATTATGGAGTAACCTGAGATATTAATGGCAGGAGCAGGCATTTTAGCATTTAACCAAGTTTCCGATAAATTTAGAATATCAGGTGTGAGGAAGATTACCATAGGATGCGAAAGGTCAATTTTTGAGATGAGACTGCAGATGTTTAAGTGAAGGATTTTCAGGCCCTTGGGGAGGGCAGAGGGGTTGGGGGAAGTTCATACGTTAGTGGAAGGATTGTAACTGGCAGAGGTGCATGTAGTGGGGCCAGGATTGGGATGAACATTTCCTGATGCGAGTAAGAGGAATGCTATTATAAGGGATCAAAAATATCATGAATGAAAGTCTTTTATTTATTTGAAATGTAACTTGGACGCATTGTAAGAAATAGAAAGGATCCAGGTTGTTCCTCCCTTTTACACAGGGTGTTTTTGTGTCCTCACCCTAATGTTCTTCCCTCACAAGGGATTGATGTGCATGTCAAGACCAGATGAGGTCACATACTGCATAAGAAGAAGTGGGTTGGCATCAAAAATGGGGCTTAAAATATCTGAACTATTCAGCTTATTCCATTTTTTGCAGGTCCCAAAGGGAACTGTGCAAATAGACATATGATTTCACTATCACAAAAAAAAGGGAAATTAATTGCAAAAAACTATGTTAATGCAAACGTTAGGGTTGAGGAAGAAGAATCCACATTTATATAGCGCTTTTCATACACAGTGTATCCCAAAGCACTTTTACAAGCAATGTTAGACTGGTAGTGAAGTGACTGAATGTGTAGTGGCACTGTGGCAGCCATATCGCACATCAACACTCACACACAGCCTGGACAAATGCAAAACAGTCAAAGTAAGGAAATAAAAACACATTAAGGTTTGTAGTCTCAGGAGTTGGTGAATCAGTTGTGTGGTGTTCTTTTTGGTTGTCAACCCTAACATCTACCCCCTTCAGTGAGGAAACAAATTTAGACATGATCTCTTGCTTTGAAGAAAGGTTCGACTGATTCTGTTGGTAACATGGTGAGTCATACTTCTCTACCTCCAGAGACTATAAATAGAATAACAGATGGGCATCAATCTGTTATGGTGCTGCAAACCCATTCAAGGGGTTCCTGTGATGTCAAAAACCTTGAGAACACAGCTTGACAGGTTTATGATGACACAGAAATCTTAAGATGGATTTAAAAGCAACCACGACAGATGGAGACAGTGAAGACAATTTGCTATGTCTGCTTCTAATACACACATAAACCCTTTATCTGAAACCAGGGATAACATGATGCATTAGCAAATGGGCAGAAAGGAGGGGTGGAAGAACAATGGAGAAAAATCCAAACTGCCATCATGGAGGCAACAAGCCTTTGTGTGAAACAAATAAAGAAAACAAAGCAGAATAAAAAACCACTATGGCTCTCAAAAGACGTGTCAGGGAAGGTTAAGGAGAAAAAGGCTGCATTCAAGAAGTATAAGGAATCACAGACGGAGCACGACAGGGAACTGTATCAATTAAAGCAGAAAGAAGTGGGAAGGCAGTCAGAAAAGCAAAGGCCCAAACCAAGGAAAGGATAGCCAACTCAGTTAAGAAGGGAGATAAAACCTTTTATAGGTACATTAGGGAACATAGAAAGGTTAAGGGAGGGATAGGGAAGATTAATAAAGGAGAGGGGAGGTGGGCAGAAGGAGACAGTGAAAAGGCAAAGATAATGAATGAATACTTTTGCTCAGTATTCACAAAAGAAGAAGAGGAGGAGTTACCTAAACCAAACAGCAGAAGCACTCTGGATAGTGGGGTTGATACCAGTCCATTTAAAGAAGAAAGAGTACTGAAAGAACTTCTAAAACTCAAGGTGGACAAAGCAATGGGCCTGACGAGTTCACCTCGAATCCTAAAAGAGCTAAGGGAGGACCTAGTGACACCACTAACCACACTTTTTAACAAATCATGGGAAGATGGGGTGGTACCTGAGGACTGGAGGAGGGCAGATGTGATTCCCCTTCACAAAAGTGGGAGCAAGGCAGAAGCAGGAAACTACAGACCTGTTAGTTTGACCTCAGTGGTGGGGAAAATCATGGAATCACTTCTGAAAGAAAGAATTGTTGAGTACCTAGAGGCCAGCGGGGCACTGGACCCAAAGTAGCATGGATTCACAGCAGGAAGGTCATGTCAGACAAATCTAATGATTTCTTTGACTGGGTGACCAAAGTAATAGACCAGGGAGGGGCTGTGGATATGGCCTACCTAGACTTTAGCAAGGCATTTGACACAGTCTCACACAAAAGATTAATAATCAAGTTAGCCAGCCTGGGAGTGGGTCCTAGGGTGGTAGCCTGGGTAGAAAACTGGCTGCACAACAGGACACAGAAGGTAATAGTGAATGGAACACATTCTGAAGAAAGGGGGGTTACTAGTGGAGTACCTCAGGGCTCAGTACTGGGTCCAGTCCTCTTTAGCGTCTTTATAGGTGACATTGCAGAGGGTCTGGAAGGAAAGGTATGCCTCTTTGCAGATGACACAAAGATCTGTAACAGAGTTGATACACAGGGGGTAGAAAGGATGAGAAGGGACTTGGCAAGGTTGGAGGACTGGTCAGACATATGGCAACTTAGATTCAATGCAAAGAAGTGCAAAGTAATGCACCTGGGAAATAAAAATCCAGGAGAAGAGTACACAATAGCAGGGGAGGTACTAACAACAACAATAATGGAAAGGGATCTGGGTGTAGTCATATCAGATGACCTAAAGGTGGGTATGCAATGTGAGAAGTCAGTAGGGAAAGCCAGGGGGATGCTGGGATGCATAGGGAGGGGCATCACAAGTAGAAAAAGGAAGTGGTTATCCCTCTATACAGACAGTTGGTGAGACCCCATCTGGAGTACTGCATGCAGTTTAGAGACCTCATCTACGCAAGGACATAGACAGGATGGAAGCAGGTCCAGAGGAGGGCAACTAAAATGGTGCAGGGTCTACATCAGAAACCATATGAAGAGAGAGAGACTGAGAGAGCTTAATATGTATACCCTTGATGAAAGGAGGACAGGGGACATGATAGAAACTTTCAAGTACCTCAAGGGAATCAACAAAGTCCAGGAGGGTAGCATCTTTCAGAAAAAGAGATGTGTAAGAACAAGGGGGCACAATGTACAGTTAGAGGGGGACCGGCTCAGGGGTAATGTGAGGAAATTCTTTTTCACGGAGAGAGTGGTGGACGCATGGAACCGCCTTCCTGGAGAGGTTGTGGGGTCTAAAACAGTGGAGGAATTCAAACATGCATGGGACAGACATAAGGCAATTATAGTGGGGGGTTGCAGGAAATAGGCTGTTGGTTAACTAGAATCTGCAGCTTATCCAGTAGGTAGGGAAATGGGCAGACTGGGTGGGCTAAGTGGTCCTTATCTGCCGTCAAAGTCTATGTTTCTGTGTTTCTATCTGTTGTTTTTGTAGTATAAGGTTGCCCTTTTTTTCCACCCCAGGTTTGTTTCTTTGACAGAACTCCTGCCATCTCAGGTGTTGGCACTGTTCCTGTCACTTTTTAAGTGAAGTTTGAAAACCATGACAGGAGCGAGTGCTGAGAACAACTGAGTGCGACATACATTGCTGTTCAATTCTGTAATACCATTGTTTTGATGTCAGGGCAATAGTATCATGGATTCTTGATGTCAGAAGAATGGTATCATGGCTCTCAATCAAGCTGACTGTTCTATTTAAAAAAAGGCAACCTTGGGACTGTCAACCCTAACGCTCACCCCATTCCATAAGTAAATAAGCTGAGATGTTTAGAGTATTTGAGCATGGGGTAAGTGTTAGGGTAGGGCCCTGTGCTTCAATCCCTTAACAGACATACATCCATGTTAGTGTGGGAGCTCAGGGTCCTCTTAACCCTGCACTTAAATTTTGGCTAACACACTATTTATTTGCTTAGCTGTACAGCTTGTTCAACTTCCAATTTTATTCTATGGGAATTTTCATGTTTTAATTTTTTGTTGGGGAGTATTATGTGTTATTCCTGTAGTACTCATTAAAGCCTTTGTTTTGATATATAGATTTTCTCTTAACTCCAAACATTGAGGAAGCTATGGCTTGCTGAAGTTGAAATGTGGTTAAAAACTAAGTCCAAAATGTTTTTGTATGAAGGGATCCTTTTCATATAAAACAATATCCAGGATGAGGATAACAAAAAAATGTCAAAAAAAGTCTGTTTTTTGCTGGTTTTTTTTTTTGTGTTCTTCTTTCATTGTCTTATACCCAGAAGGTTTGGAATTTTGGTCTGACATTTTCAGGGTAGAAAGGGCTTGGCCCACACATGTGCCTTTTGCTGGTTTAGTGAGCAAATATTAATCTGGTTTAAAGTTATTACCTTTTAAAATTTTTATTCTGACCATGCTCAGTACAGTCATGGTTTTGAGCATGCTCAGTACAGTCTTTTGGATAGCTGCTTGGAATGAAAACAATAATTTGGTCCATACAAAAAAGGATCCCTTTTCATATGTGATAAATCCTTTTTCGTGAGGAAAAAAATCATTTTTTGTATGGCCGCCATCTTGTTTCTGTATTTTTTTTTATTTTTCAAAACCCCTCAAAAATGACATCCTGCAGAGACACCAACATGTGTATCTTGGTCACCAGGACCCCATTAGGTGGATTCTGCACTTAACTGTTGGAAAAATGACCACCAAATGCTTTTTCTTTTTTAACATTTTTACATCCTTTAAGTGACTCACTTCTGTTTTTTTGTTTTTTTTTTGGAATGGCCATATGTAAAAAGAATTTGGCCATATGCAAAAGGATCCCTTCATACAAAAAAAGAATTGGAACTTAGTTTTTTCCAAATAATTTTTCAGGTCAAGTCAAGTCACTTTTATTTCTTAAGTGCCCAATCCTGGGAGCTCTGGGCACTTTATATAAAATACAGAACAGGATATTAAATACACATATTATTAAGTCAGGGTCACATAGGTCTTAAAACATACCATAAATAATCATAAATACTATACTTAAAACTCAGCTCAATATCGAATTAGAATTAAAATCAGTGTATATTAAATGCTTGATTAAAAAGAAGAGTCTTCAGGTCCTGTTTAAAATGTTCTACAGAGGGGGCCTCCCTCAATGCCCGTGGGAGGGAGTTTCATAGTACCAGACCCGCAACTTTGAAGGCACAATCTCCTTTTTCTTATGAAGGGATCCTTTATCATATGAACAAAAAATGCTCACAAAAAACAATCCCATCATGTGAAAAAAGAAATGAAAAAAAAACATGTCCCAATTGTTTTTACGTATGAGAGGATCCTTTTCATGTGCTTTTTTAGTTCATACTAAAAAGAATGCAAACATATCAAAAAAGAATTGGGAGTTAGTTTTTTTCCAGATTCTTTTTTCGTATGAAAGGATCCTTTTGTTGTGAGCTTTTCTTGTTCATACTAAAAAGGATCTGTTCATATGAAATCATATTTTTGACTTCATTTTTTTCCAGATTCTTTATTTGTATGAAGTGATCCTTTTTCGTATGCTGTTTTTATCCATACGAAAAAAGATGTCTTCATAGAAAAAAATAATTTGGACTTATTTTTTTCCCTATTCTTTTTTTGTATGAAGGCATCCTTTTCTGTAAGTTTTTTAATTTAATACAAAAAAGACTTCCTTCACACATAAAAGGATTTTAGACTTAGTTTTTTACACATTTGATCTTCAACAAGCCATAACTCCCTCAATATTTGGACTTAAGGGACAATCTAAAACAAAGATGTTAATGAGTCCTGCAAGAATAACACCCCCCAAAAAAAATCTAGGGGACATATTAAAAATCAGAAAAATAAAAAACAATTTATTCCCACAGGATAACATTGAAATTTTAAGAAGTCATAACTCCCTCAATATTTGGACTTAAGGGTCAAACTATATCAAAACAAAGGCCTTCATGAGTACCAGAAAGATAACACATATTCCCTCAATCATTTACTAATGTCACTAATAGGAAAGGGGCATAGTAGGCCCAAGGCCCATGATGGCTCCTATGAGTTTAGGTTGAATTTTGGTTCTCCACCGTTGTTTATAAATTGGTCCTTCTCTTAAATATACCTTTGTTTTGACTCACTGTTACACTCTCTGGGAGTCAGTTCCACAGATTCACGACTCTTTCAATGAAAATGTACTTCCTTCTATTGTTCCTAAAGTTTGTTCCCGTAACCTGTGATACATGGTCTCTGGTTTTTGTATTGTTAAATGTAATGTTTATTTCTTTAGCCAACATAGGGTAATTTATCATATCATAATATAATAACAAGTCACCCTTTTTTCTTCTTAGCTCTAGTGTGTAGAACCCTAATGTTGTTAATCTAGCTTCATAGTTATGTTCTTTGACTTCATGAATGATTTTGGTCATTCTGTGTTGTACTGTATACATTCTTTTGATGTCTGTTTTTTTATGTGGGTTCCAGAGTTGACTACAATAGTCGACTTGTGGCCTTATGTATGATCTGTAAAGATTTAGAATGACAGCAGATTCCTACTTTTTATATTTCTTTTGATAGCAGATACTACCCTATTGGCTTTACTAATGGCATTTGTGCATTGTGCAGTAAAGTCAAATTTTGTGTCAGTTTAGACACCTAGATCTTTTTCTGTTTCAAAACTGTTTAAGATTGAATTGCTTCATTTATAACTTGTCATTTTGTTGTTTTTACCCATGTGAATAATGCAACATTTATCTGTGCTAAATAGGGGTGGGGGAAAAAAACATTCCACCAGCAGAATTTCCATGAAAGTGTGAATTTCGCTACCATGAAAATTCAGAAATCGTTTTTGCAACTTTCACAGAAATTCCACCTTAAAACAACAGAATAAATATACAGATTGTGGGTTCATTTATTAAACTGTGGGACAAAAATCCACAGAACAAATCACTGCCAGTGGTCAATTCTGAGGCTTTTTTTAACCCAGTTTAATTCATTAATCCACTCCACGCTGATATGGGCTCCCAGTAAATAAATCAATAAAAAACTCCTATCCCTCCCTCAGACCCTCCAGATGTCTAGTGCCCCCCCACCAATCATGGTTCCCAAGTAAAAATTCCCTGATCCCTGGTGTCTAATGGTTCCAACTCCCCCCCACCCGGGGATTCCAGCCCATGGGTCCCAGTAAAGAAGAAACAAAAACTCTGATCCCTCCCTGGTGTCTAGTGCCTACTCAACAACTGATCATGGCCCCCAAAAACATTTTATTTCCCTGGTGTCTAGCGGACCCTCCTCCCTATCCTGGATTCCCTTAATCCACAAAAAAAAAGCCAGCAGGCAGTCCACCGACTCATCCCCCTCTATTCCCAGTATTCCCTAGTGCCTAGTGGACCCCCTATTCCTGATCCCTTATAAAAAATGAATCCCAATTCCCTGGTGTCTAGTGGACCCCCCATCCCGACAGTTTATCTGCCACCACTCCACCCTGCCCCTGAGTGGGCCACTAGCACAGCCCTCCTCTCTCCTGTACTACCAGTGGCCCACTGAACTGTCAGTGAATAACCACATGGTTATACAAGCACGTGCTCATTCACTGACAGTTCATTAAACTGTAGATAGAATAAATTCTGCGGTTTAGATGCATTTTTCTGCAGTTCAGAAAAAAGTCCATGGGACCCAGTGAAAATTAGTGGAAAATCACAGTTTCGCCAATGGAAAAAGTTTCAAAATTTCCACGAAATATTCAAAATTTCTCAGATGTTCCACCAAAATGTAATTTGCAACTTTCGCCCACCCCTAGTATTAAATGTCATTCCCTATCTAAAGGCCCAGCTAGATACTAGATCTAAATCTTTCTGGATAGATTCTATCTCTATAAATGTTGCACATGGCCCTCCTAATTTTGTGTCATCTGTATATTTTGTCATTTTGTTTTTCAACTCATTTCCAAGATCTGCACTAAAGAGTTGAAATAATACTGGGCCCATGATCAAGCCCTGCGGTACCTCACATGAATGAATACTAGAGTTTCTGAGGGGTGGTAAGGGATGAATGTAGTGACTGACTAAGTATTGTCATGTATGTGAAAATATATTGTTCCCTATTTTTATAGCTGTATATTCTATGTAAGGGGAACATGTCACAAACAGGACAGTCTTGTAAACTGGGCCTTTGGCCTAAAGATTTGTTTTCCTGTATAAAAATAAAGTTTTTACTACTACTACTACTACCCTCTGTGAACAGGTACCCATTAACTGAGATTCTCCTTCTGTTTTGTTTGTTAACCATTGTTGCATCCATTTTGTGACGTACCCGTTTAATTATAGTTTCTGTAATTTTTTGATTATGGCCAGTGTGGCACCATGTCAAATGCTTTACTGAAATTAAGCAGAATGATGTCAGCTGGTTTGCCCTCATCAAATATTCTGCTTATGGTGTCATAAAAACATACCACATTGGTCACACATGAGCGACCAGCAACAACCCCATGTTGGTTTATGTCTAACTTGTCATGTTGTTTTATGTGTTCCATTACATTATCTCTGATCAATGATTCAAAGATTTTACCAGGAACTGACGTTAAACTTATGGGTCTGTAATTCTGGATATCATTTCTTTTGCCTTTCTTGAAGATTGGAGTGATTATTGTGCTTTTCCAGTCTGTTGGTACTTCACTTGTGTTTATTAGTTTGTTAAAAAATATTTCCGATGGGACACAGATAGTGTCTTTACTTAGTATAAGTATTTGGGAAGTAATTTTGTCTATCCCAGGAACTCCATGTTTTTATAAAGAATTTATTTTGTCTTTTATTTGTTTGGCTGTACATAAGGTAACTGGAGTTATTGACTGATGATGAGCGTATATTGGGTCTGGTTCTGAGTACACTGAACAGAAATATTTATTAAAAGTGTCTGCAATTTGAGAGGGGTCTGTAATATTGCTGTTGTTTTCCATTACTGTGTTTAGTTTGAAGTCTATTTTTTTTAGTGAATTAATATACTCTATCCCAATATCCCAATTAATATTAATTAATTGACAACAACTATTATTGTTGTCATTGTTATTGTTTATTTGCTTAATGGGTAAGCACACTGGAAAACTAGTTTCTTTTACAGGTGTGACCCACATAAAAAACATACATGCAAAAGGATAAATAAAAAATATACAATAATAATAATTAATATGCCAATACTGACACTGTAGTGCAACACGGGGGGGGGGGGTGCTGCACTTCTGAGGTGACGTCTTTCGGATGAGATGTTAAACTGAGGCACCATCTGCCTGTTCTGGTGGTGGTTCAAGTGGATGTTAAAGATCCCATGGCACTTCTCAAAGAGAGTAGGGGAGTTTATGAAAGGAAAAATCAAACAAACAATACATTACATAACCATCAATACATGATCAAAACATACAAGGAAAAAGTCAATATTGTCCACAAATAAAAAAAGACAAAAACAATACTCAATAATTACATCTGTAAGGACTTACATGAGTCATTTCCAGCATTATACAAAAGAAATTTGAAAAAAGTGGGAATTTCCTCAACTTTCTGAAAGTGTATTTACATTTATTTAATAACTAAACAGAATACATTCCTAGTGGATTTAATGTATTTAAGTCGCTGGTGCATCAGAGTCAGTGATCCAAGGCATGTTTCTCCAATTTGCCCTTAAATTATTTTGTGTGAATATGCTTGTTTCCTTATGATACATAGCCCAAAGTTCATACTTAGAAATCAATTCTATGTGATTAATCTGTTTCTGTTGTAAAGTGAACAGACTTCTAACATTCCAAATAAACCATTTGATCACCATCAATACAACATGCAAAGTGCTCTTGTTCCATCTCAGAGCTCGCCATGTCTAATGTCCATACATTAAAGCCTCATATGGTATTGTCTAAAACCAAGGTTCATTCCATTCTATAAATAATGATGTCCAAAATCCTTGACTATATGAGCAATTAAAAAATAAATGTTGAATTGTTTCTATATCCTGGATGCACTGTGGTCTACTACAAAATCTATCCTCCAACTTTTTGTGCTTATGATTTGATTTGATGTTGATCTTCTCGTGGCGACTTAGCCAATGTAGATCCCACACATTTTTTCAGGGATACTGGGCTATTTAACCAGAAGGGATAAGGAACAGGTATATGTATCAGGGCAATTAGAAAATGTTACTGGTTGCTGAAAAATATTCCCCTGTACCCACATGTATATATCCTTTCTTGTTTTAATTATCAACATTAAGCTAGTAATCCACCATTTTTTAAGCTTCACAAATGCCTCTCTAATGTAATGCGGGTTAGCTGTAAATATTTTTAGAACCCTCAGATTCCCTTGCTACCATTGAGACAGCCACTGCAAGCAAGTTGATAACAGAAAGGGGGGGCCATTCCTGACCTGCGTATACTAAGAGTGGTTTGACGTTTGTGTAAATAAATGTACTGTAGAAAAAAGGAAATGGGGTTCATCATCCCCAAACCTCCTTGTTTTATTGTCAAGTATGTAATATTTCTTTTAATCAAGTTTAACCTGCTACCCCATATAGTTTGGAAGAAGAAACTCAAATGGTAGTCTCTAGCTGTTTTTGGTGGTGGAATGATGTATAAAAAGTTTGGCACTAGGAATGTTTTAACCAAGTATACTTTCTTCTGTTTACTATGTTTCCATTTATTCCAGCCTCCAACCAATTGCTGTCCCTGCTTTATTTTTGGTTTCCAATTAGCTTTGCATCTTGCACAGAATCGTAAGTTACACCAAGTAGTTTTCCTGGTTCTGTTGATACGTTTATCCCTTCAGTGTGTGCTAAATCAGGATAGACCCCTCCTAATTGTTTTGCTACAAATTTATCTATATTCATAGACATTCCAGCATATGCTCCATACTGGTAACACAACTGTATGGCTTCTGAAGCTGGTCCTGGTCTTGTACTAGAATACATAGATCATCTGCGTAGGCAATTGCAGCAAAATTAAGAATCTTGCTCTGCAGTGTAATATGTTGAAGTTGAGTAGACTTATTTAAAATTCTTAACAGGGGATCAATACAAAAAGTAAAAAGGGGGGCTCATAGGGCATTCCTGTCTCACACCCTTACCTACGGTATACATGTGTCCTTTCCAGCCTTAAACAAGAGGGGTTACTGTTGCTGTTTTATACAGACACTGAATCCATTCAATAAATGTACTAGGGATTCCATATTGTTTTAATACTGCCCACAAAAAATGATGATTTACCAAGTCTAATGTTTTTCTTTGATCCAGGGACAATATTATACCAGCTGCATTGCCTCGCTGTCCTTGTTCAAGCAATTCCTGTAAAAGAATTAAGTGAACCATTATTTTCCTACCTGGAACTGAGCAGGTTTGTGCAGGTGATATTAAATACTCTGCAGATTTTAACAGTCTGGAATTCAACATTTTGACTAGTATTTTAAAATCATTATTTAGGAGAGAAATGGGCCTCCAGTTCTGTATGTCAAATTTATCACCTTTCTTAGATATATAGACTATGTACCTATTTGTCATTCTAAGGGAAGGAGAGTGATCTTGTAGGATGCAAGAGAAGATTTGTGCCAGTTCTAATTGGAGTTTATGTCCAATGTATTTATACAACTCTTTGGTTAACCCATCACTGCCTGGTATTTTATTATTAGCCAAGGTGTTCAGGGCCTGAGCCAGTTCTGCCTGTTGGATAGTTCACTAGTAATTCTGCATGTTCTTTAGGGCATGTAGGATTTCCTAGGTCATAGAACAAGGTCTCATAATCCTGTTTCTCTATGTGACTAGCCACAGACAGATGCTGGGTATATTGATCTACTATTTTCCTAATTCCTGGCAGATCTGAATGCAGGACTTGGTTTTCATCCCATAGTCCATCCATTTGTTTTTGTTTAGTGTTGAAATTGCATGTTTCATAAGGACAAGTGTAGTCTTCCTATCCTTAAGTAGAGAATCGCTACTGATTTTGTAGGTGCTGGACCTATGATTGGTGAAATGCTATCATTTTTTGTTTTATATTGTGTATCTGCATATTAAAATTCTGACCCATGATATGTGACAAGGATAGTAATTTCTGAAGCTGTATTCTATGTTGTAGGTATTGATGGTAATCATTATTCCTCTTACTTTTACTATATGTCTTTAATAATAAAGCCAAGTCCAAAATGGTGTCCTCCCACCACAAGGGGGGTCCGCATACAGATTATAAAAAGATTTTCTGGCTTCTAAAAAATAATTAATTTCTTGTATGTCAGGAGACTCAAAAAGCGAAGAATTAAATTTCCAGGTCCCCGGACCATAAGGTGACTGACCTGTGTTACCCAGTGAAACACATAGGATTTTGTGGTCTGAAAATTAAAAACTAATAATTTGCAGCCTTAATATGAAGGGATGGAGAGATTAAAAATAATCTATTCTAGTGGCTAATGACCCCTTACGGAAAGTGAGTTCAGTTTCCCCTGTAGCAGAACTATGTGGATCTACTGAATTAGTGGCCTGTACCATTTTATTTCAAAAATGCCATGTCACAGAATATTTTTTTTTGTTTTGGTATTTCTTCCCCTTCTGTCAAGAATAAACTGCAGTTAAAGTCTCCACCCAGAATCACATTTTGGGAGGGGTACAAATAAGGTTGAATGGTTTGGAATAATGCTATTCTTTCTGCTGTTGTCTAAGCTGATAAATGCTGATTATTCTATATAAAACTCCTTGTATTTTAACTTCCACTATAAGCGCCCTACCCTGGGATAAGTCCAGAACTTTAATTAGTTGAAACTGCACCCCTAAAAACAAAATTGCTACCCCTGAGCATGGGTCTGGGCCTATAGACCAATAAGAAGGCCCAACATGCCACAATTTTGTGGCTTCCCTGAGATCTTGTAAAGTGTGCAATCTAGTATCTTGTAGGAGAAAAATACCAGCATGGAGAGATTTTAAGAATGAAAAGACAGCCTTTTTCCTTACATTATTTTTTTATGCTGTTAACATTAGATGAATAGAGATAAGCAGGGCTCCATTAACAGGGAGGTTAGATATTATTTATTCATGGGGCTGCTTAGCTGTTCTCCTAGTTTGCCTAACATGCTTTAGTTTAGCGTTTGGCTTTGTGGAAGGCTATGCTTTGGAGTGGTTGGTACCTTCTGGCAGAAGGGGGGGTCTTCCCCATCTGAGCTGACATCTGGCAAGGAGGACCAAACTGAGGAATCATCAGATTCATTACCTGAGGCTTCAGGGATGTCTGCTAGGGCCTCAAATATGTTAGTTACTGGAATCCCTGTTGTTTTCAGAACTTTGGCTTTGGTTGGGACCAGTTCTGCCTGTGCCTGGTAGCCCCTTTAGATTTCCCTGCATCTGGGGACACCTGGAGGGGGGCATTTCTACCTGCATGTCACTATCTTCTTGTTGCACATCTAATTCCCTCTCACCTTCATTTGCTTCCTGAGGAGGGGTTTCTAAAACTGGGCTGGATTGGCTTGCTTCTCTCTATTCTGTGTCTTCCTGTCTCCTTTCATTAGGAACAGTGACTTGCCTGTTTTCTGCAGTGTCCTCTGAGGGGGGTGGGGGTGGAGGATTGTGGAAAGTTCTGCCTCTTATTCTTTGTGCAATGGCTATGAGCAGCTTCTGTTCTTCACTGTCTGTTTGGTTTGGCTGGTTATTAGCCATCCAGGGACAAGTATGAAAAGAATGCCCCTTGATGTCACATAAATTACAGAGCTGCTCATTGCGTCAGTGCCCACTCGTATGCCCAAGGTCTCCACACAATGTGCATTTTAACATCACAGAGACTACTGGTATGCATTGTTTCCCCCACACCTGTAGCAGGCTTTTGGCTAGCCTTGATAAAATAAAACATCCCTGTATATTTCAATAAAAAAAATATTCGGCAAGTGCTGCAGACCTATTTCAGTGGTATGTAAGATGACCCTCTCCCTCAAGCTCTCAGTCCATATTTTTTCATCATCGAATATAGCCTCAGGATTTCCCAAGACTGTACACTTCTGCCTGAGCCAGTACAATAAATCAGTTACGCTGACCCCCTCCTTCCCTCCTTTATGAAGAGTGTGATAATTGTTCTGTTTGCTGGTTTGGTCAGGGGGTGGCTTCAAAGGGCGCCTATAATGGAGCATATTTTAAATTGTGATAAAGCCCCAAAACCTTTGCAAACCATTGTTGAATTTGAAGCTAATGTCAAAGGTTTGCTCTCCTGAGACATGCATTAATGCATAGATTTCAGCTGCAGTATATCTCACTGATGCTTTCAATAATGTCCTGGCAACAAATAAATGGTCAGGGAACACATCCATTCCCCCTTTATAAATCAATCTCACAACATTGTGTCTTTTGGCAGGGTATACTGGTTCTCTATAGAAGGAGACATAAGATCTATTACCCCTTGCATTTTTATGTCCTTCTGGAGTATCAGTGGTAGCCTGTTCTGAAGAGCTAGGCCTTGATGCACTAGGGTCATTTCTGCCAGTATTATCAGGTTGCACTGAAGGCTGAGTGGTGTGCATACAGTTCTCAGTTCCCTGTAGCAGGAGCATTCAATATCAACTGGTGGTATCTGGGTTATTTGCAGCACCTCAGGGATATGCATTTGTGACATATTATTTCCATCTGTATTAATGGCAGCATTTTCCATCATTATTTCAGCATTGTTAAGCAAAGGATAATCAGGCCCAACATTTTTTTAGCGTCGTTAGCTGAGGCATTTGAATTAGGGATGAGCCAGCAACCCACTGACCCTCCTGATTAAGTTCTCTGCCAGCCCCTTGCAGGGCCAATTCCACTAACCAGTCCATTACTGAGCGTTCAGGTGTACTGGGGTTACGTCTTAGGCCAGGAACATGAGCCCCTCTAGATGCCATTCCTGGTGTATCTCCTACTTTAACGTTAGCAGAAGAATAAGCAGTGTTTCCATTTAAGACAAACAATGAAGCTGAATTAGTACTTGCCGTGAAGTTGTAGTGGGAACCTTCAGTCTGCTGTGGAAGAGGTGGTACTTTCCTTTGATCAGACGTTGTTGCTGGTGCAACTGTACTGCGACTGTCCTGTATCCAACTCAGACTGCTTGTACTTGATTTGAATTGTATATCTTTCAACTTTATGACTTTACTGCAATGTGTTATGTATCTGTACCTGATCTTTGTGCCATCTTTATGACCCAGGCCATGCCTGAAAACAATCCTTTGGATCAGCGCACCTACCCGGTAATCAAATGCAAATAAATAAAAAAAAAGTAGGGAAATTCGGCATTAGGGATTCCAACCCTAACACCCTACCCTGAGGCAAGTAACAAGAAAAAACACTGTGGTCTGATCTTTCCTACATCTTAGTAAATCAGGTGTAGGGTGTGCCTCGGGGTTTTCAACCCTAACGCTCACCCCATTCACATGTACTCTACACATCTTAGCTTCTTTAATGATGGAATAGGGAGAGTGGTAGGGTTGACAATCCCAAGGCACACCCCATACCTGATTTGTAAAGATGCAGGATAGATCAAGCCATAATTATTTTTTCTGTTGCAAACAGGACCTGCACCAGCCCTACACCCTGTACAGGGGTGTGCCATACGTGCTAGGGGGCATGGAGCAGATGCAAGCTACAGGATCCCCTTCAGTGGGATTCAGGAAACTCCCACTCAGGATACATAGACCATGACAGTTAGACCAGACTGGGGCTGGTCTAACAGCCCATGTGCCACTCCTGGAGTCATCACTGGGTGGCAGGGAACCTGTGCTGTTGCCCACTCATGCTATCCCATGCTCCACAGTACCTGGAGACATCAGGAGTGCATTGCCTGCAGGGTGCCCCCTCATTGTGCCTGGCTTGTGGTGGCTGCCCCCCATGGACAGCACAGACATGGCAGCACCCTGCAATGTCCCCATTGGGGTTATCATCCCCCCAACACCCATCTGTACTCTACCTGCCCTCCTCATCCCCTTTCTTGTCCTGCATGACCCTGCCAGCCTCCAGGCTGGCCTCTATCACTGGGAACCAATACCACCCAATGGCCCAGCAGCTTGTGGCAAATCTCTCCCATGCACTTTGCCTTTGGAGCATGGACACATTTGCGACAAGCTGTGGGGCTTCGGCACTGGAACCCCAGCCATTCGAGAACTGGGTGCAGGTACCCTGGAATACCACTGATTGGCATAATCTGCTGTTTGCCATAGCTTGTGCTGAACTACCCAGGGCTTTGTGTATCAGGCCCCTGTCTGAAAAATTAATGCACAGCACTGAAAATCCCACCAATTGTGTCTATCTAGATCTATATATGTTACATACAAATATATGTTAATGATTTTAGACTGGTTCTGCTTTAAGCAAGAGTGCATGGTGCCAAATGGCCTCTCACATACTCTGCAAAGGCTGAAAACGGAAGACACAGATACATGGTGATTTGCATATGCTTCCCATGATGCTCTGCATTATGGGGATATGAATAATTTTACATTTTTCTGAAACCTGGCTTTATCGCCAGTGCCCTTTCCGGGAATTCCTTGCCTCAGTGCTTTTGTACTGAGTTTCTTTGTCTTCTATATTATATACAGTATGTTTCAAATCAGTGTTTCAATTTGAGAAGGCAGTTTGGTCTTAAAGTATGTTTAGTGCAAAAAAATGGAACTAGAAAACTCTTACCTCAGCCACCAGCTGACAGAATTGTCTTGAATAAGACACATGACCTGCTTGTATTTCAGACCCATCTGTGATAAAATTAGATAGAAACTGATGTCACATCTCAGTTAAGCTACTCAGGGCAAAAAGATTTAAAAAAAACTCAATAAACATGGCAAGTTCAGTACCATAGCAAATTGGGCTAATATCATATCTACAATAAACTGTCGAGGCAGGAATCATGTTAGCAGTTTAAACTGAGTTTTAGTTGCACCCTGGGCTAAATAACCATATTTAATTTGTCTCCTTTTTGTAAGTTTTGCATATTGATTTTTTTTTTCTATGTTGCATAATATATATTGTCCTTTTCTTAGCAACTAGCTGTATTAACTCTGATTTCAAATTAAAGAATAACTGTATTCATGGGATAGGACAATTTGTTTTTAATTATAGAGAACATGAACTTTGTTACTACTTTTCCAGTCCCCTTTGTCTACCCTGCATTTCCCCTACCCCCTTTTACCAGTACCTCATTTTCAATCTGGTTTTCCATTTCTTTATTATGTAATCTATGTTAGCAATAATACCTGAAAGGGTGGGCTTTATTGGGAAACACCAGCCTGCCCAGGGGCATAATGAGGCCCAACATTGCAGGCAGAGGGCCTTATAGCCCCTGGAAGGTCTGGTATTTCACAATAAAGCCCACTCTGGAGGGTATTATTGCACTTAGAAAATGGACACTGTAAAATAAAATAAGTTTGGTAGAACAATGTTTGTAAAAAATTAGTTTAATATATGTTTTTAAATAAAATAGTTCCTCCACCTAAACCATCCTTGTGTACAGTCTCTGTCCTGGTTGTCATGGTTACTCTCTCTTCTTCCACAATAGGAAGAAGTGGATCCATGACAGTCGGTTGACAAATTAGTTGTCGACTGACTGTTCAGTGACATCTTTATGTCGACTGGTTTTGTGGTCAGCATAAAGGCGGACACTTCAGATTTTGTTTTCAGCAGGGGGCTTCGCCCCGAACCCTCTGCCCCCTGCACCACGGGTAACTATTATAATCAACTCCACGTTGAAGTTGATTTGGGGAGGGGGTGCAAGACCCCCAGAAATCAGTGCCGGGGTCCTGCACCAACATTACAGCAACCTGGCACTGTTGTCGATGTAATGTCAGTCACAGTAAAATTGTTACCATGGTGACGGCATACCAGAAGAGAACAGGGCATCAGCAGTAGGGCTGCAATGCCACATGAGCAAGCAAGTTTGTGTGAGATGATGTGAACAGGAAAACTGTCTTCTGTTCATTGTACATTTTTTTTTTCCTTTGCCTGCCCATGCTACTGCTGCTGTAGTGTGAAGACCCTTAGTGCAGTGAGAGTGAAGACAGGGAGGAACATCGCGAGCTCACGGCGATCATGTGAGAGACTGCTTGCCCTACTGAGGTGCCAGTTGTGTTTTGTTTTTGTTTCTACTGTGAAACAAAAATAAAACAAAACAAAACTGGCACCTCAGTAGAGCAAGCAGTCACTCACATGATCGCACTGGTGGGGTAACAGTGCAAAAAAAAGCTGAGAGGGCTGGTAGTCATAGGATTTTTAATTCACTTTCTGTCAGCTATCACTTGTTAACACCAAGAAAAAACATAATACAAATGGTGATTTATGACCACTCTCTCTCTACCTCCACACCCCGCTCCATCTGTTTGCTGTCGGTGCCCTCAGCCGCTTCAGTAACAGTGTCTTGAGAAAGCATTGAAGTGGCATGAATATTTTTGAATGAATAGTGTGGGGCAAGTATCACAGAAGTCTACTAATTTTATGAATAAAGTGTTTATGCTGCAACCCAACTGTAGTTTTCATTTTGTCTTGAACTGAGAAGCTGAGCTGCTTTGTGAGTACATCAGTTTGAATTGTTTTACTTGAGCCCCAGAGTCTTTTCCCTTAGCTGCCTTTGTGCAAAAAGGCATACCATAAATGCTGGCACCCAGATGCAGTACTAGGGGGTATTCTGCTGACAGGTGTGCCATCCTTTGGATGAGACGTTACACTGAGGTCCCTTCTACCCATTTCTGGTGCTGTCCTTGTGGGTGCATAGGTGGAAGTTAAAGAACTCATGTCACTTTGCACAATAGAAGGGGATTTTCTTCAGAGTCCTGGCCACCATTCCTCTTGCCATGAAACCAGTTCAATTACTTGTCCAAGGCTATATGTGGGTGATAGACAGATAGATAGATAGATAGATAGATAGATAGATAGATAGATAGATAGATGAACGAGACAGAAGAAGGATAGATAGATAAATAATTTATTAAGTGTTCATTTCCACAGACTCTGAGCGCTGTACAAACAACAACAATAAATAAACAGATTAATAAAGCCAACCAGAATTAAATTTCAGTTCCAACATCTTGTTGATGTGTTATTCTGTTGATCTGTGAAACGGCTGCCACTTCACATTCAGTCACTTCACTACCAGTCTCTCATTGTTTGTAAAGTGCATATAAAAAGTGCAGTATAAATGCTAATTCTTCTTCTGCTTCATATTCTATTAGTAAAATTGAGTTGATTTTGGCTAATGCATAATACTGAGACAGCACAAACTGGATATCTTTCTATGCTGGTCTGTATGTTCATCTTAATCTTGTCTTGTTTTATTCACCTCAAATCCTGCCAATTAATTAGATGGAATGTTGGATACAAGATCCATCACCTCTAGAGGAGCTAAGCAAACTATAAGTAAAGTGGCCAAGATTAATTCTAGCCCACAGTGTTTACCAAGCTCACATCTTTATTTTCTGATATTTATTTTAGAGAATGATGAAAAATGTGGAATGCAATGTTTAATTTCCTTTATAAGTAAAATGGTGCTGTCTTTGAAGAAGATTGCTTTTCTGATGAATTTAGTGATCGTGAAAGATAAAGAATTGACAGTGCAGGTGCTCCCCATTTAGTAACCCAAACAAACTGTATCATTGATTTTCTCAGGAGATTCTGGTCTTGCCAACTGCATAGACTTATAGACTACCTCTTGGAAGTGTCAAGCTGCTTTCAGTTGCAATGTCAGCTGTTCTAAAACACTAATCTCTAGGCACAAAAGATGAAACAGTTAGATTGCTGCATCATTCAATTTCACAATTTTAATTGCATGCTAGTGTAGTTGTGCAGATGGTTGAGGCACTGGAACCCCTCCCCCCCAACTCTAAGCATGCCACTGACTTGAGTTCAGGAGAGAACTTGGATCACCAGGGGTTGGCTGGTGGGTAGAGAACTGAGCTTCTGAAGGACTGGTCTTCTCTCCTGAGAAGGGAGAACATGCTGCACTGCTCCTAAACTTCTGCCTCATTGAGGTTTGATGGCAGGGCAGTGAGTATGGCTTAGCTGCAGCTGGCTGACATCAGATGCATGGTGCATACACACACACTGCTGCGTCAGTGCACACTGCTAGCCAGTAGGGAGAAACTGGAAAAAAGGAGTCAGTGTGTGACACCTAGCTGACTCCCTGACCCACATCACCACTCAGGTATGGCAGCTTCTGAATTTCACCTCCGGGTAAGGGGAGGAAGGACCTCCTGAGGAAGCTCCATAGAGCTAAGCACTGAAGTGACTGCCTTCAGTCAGTTGGGAGTTGTTTTTTTGTATGTACCTTTGTGTATCTTACACAGTAAACTACTTTGATTTATTTGGAGCGGTCTGGACTGAATTCATTCTGAACACAGAGCTAATCTGTGCTCTTTATTGCAGTAATAACTGGTTAAAGTGTTTGCCCTGTTGGTGATGCAACCTCTTTGCTTGCACCAACTTCATTTTCTGTGTGCAGTACTTTTTGGAAAGGAGAAAGGACCTCCCCCTCCTGGCCCCAACATGGGACGCAAGCCACAGGGAAACTATCCTGCTAGTAAGTCCTGCGGAAGCTGGTCTCAGCCAAAGGTGGGCTATAGCCGAAAGGGGTGCTGACCCCAAGGAAGAAAAGGCTTGACATAAAAAAAAGCTTAATCATTCTTTAAGCAGTAGACTGTTAACTGCTTAAAGCAAACTCTACAACATGATAAACAGTTTATGTCTTATAGACAGCAGTAGTGGTGAGAAACCTAGAAATGCTCACAGCCAGGCCAGACGCTGGCACAGCTATAGCACTACCACCTGCAAGACCAATGATCCAGATTTAGGAATGAGCCTGGCCTGTTGGAGGGCTGGCCAGGGGAGGATGGTTGAGCATCCTATGGGCATTCACCTCCTCAAGGGAAAGAGGGGGCTCCTGATCTCCATCGCAGTACTGCCACATGGGTGACTGGGGTGACAGTGCCACAGAGCAAGAGCACAAGGAGGGGAGAGGAAATGTTCTGACATCTCAGCATCAAATGCACCATCTCACGATGCACAGGGGCAAGGAAGAAAACAACAAAAATCCCCAAGCATGCAGGATGCTGCCTGCCATAGGTCCTGCACCACTGACTAAGGCTCTTGCTCCCTCACTGACACTGAAATCTGTTCAGGGGAAAGGGATTGCCCCAGACAGCCCTCCCTTGGATGGGTTATCCACAGGGGCACAAAGGAGTGAGGTAAGTCCTAGTGATGGCAGGTGACTGGGCTTGACAGAGCAGAGTGGCTAAAGGTGGTTGCTCAGAGTCGGAGGAGAAAAGTACAGTAAACTAAGCAAACAAAAAAAAAATAAATGCCACCAGTCACTCAGTTCTGTCACCCCAGTTTTCAGCCAGGACGTATGGTCACACTTCTGCTGCATGGCCTTGGTGCTGACTAGGTGAAGGGCCTGTGAGTGGCTGGAGACGGCAAGCTGAACTGGGACCTGCATTTTTCCTCCGCTTTCTCCCCAGGGAAGCAGGCTTGCAATGCCTCCCAAGATGGCCCTGTGCACACTCCTGTGCACAGACATTAACAGACGTCCCTCCCCTTGTCCCCTGCATAGTGATCCCTGGCTGCCTTTCCCCAGACATCGCTAGGGGCTAGGCCTGCACTGGGTGCCATGTCCCCTCCCAAAGAAAGGAGAGCTTCCCCCTGGACTCCTAATCTTCCCCATTCTGGGCCAACCCCCAGCAACCATGGTCCACCCTGAGGGTCGCCAGTGTGCTGGCAAGTGTAGTGTCTGGAACTTCAACCCTCCATGCCACTAGCAATAAACTATGTTAAGCTAATACTGATTGCAAACACATCTATGTTTTAGCTTCTTGATTGAATCACAAAGCCTCAAAAGTAGTAAAATGTGATGCTAAGGTAAAAAAGTGCCCTGAGTCTTAGTGAAAGCATCGCATTGTAAAATAGTAACATAGTAATTTGAGGTTACATACTGTAGGACTCTCGGTCCATCATGTGTGACTTTGAGTTTAAATAGCTGCTCAGCACAGTGCTGGAATTACCCTAATGTCAGCTCTGTCTTTCAAGTCAACAGACATTTACTTGCACATCAGTAAACTGAGAAAGGGGTACCAAATTTAGAGTAATGCCAGTGCTGCACCAGCAAATCATTCAAACCCCAAGAAACATCATGGACCCACATTCACTAAAAGTCAGGGTATTTTTTTATACTCTAACATCTCATTTACCAACTTTTGAAGCTTTTTGCTTCAACCCTAACTGATGCATATGTAACCCCCCTGCAAATGGGGTTCCCGAAAAGTCTTCCTCGAGCTTGCCTAAATGCTCACTGCCAGGCTGGTGTCCTGCGTTTTAGCAGTTAAACGTTATTGCCAGAGAGTGCCTGTGTACTGCCTCTTTAAAGGCTGCTTAGATTTGCAGTGGTGATTAATCTGGGAGGGGGGCTGAGTGTTGTCATGCTCGAGTCCCACCTGGACTGCCTGGTAATCGCTCCATTTCTGCCATCGCTAATTGTGCAGAGGGAGCTCTGTTAGAAGATGTAACTGTTTGATGAAAACCTATTAGAGTGATAATGATAATATAGTTTGTCTAACCTGCCTTCTTTGCAGCAAGGACTGTTTTGTTTATCCCCACCATTTGGCTCAGGACTGCAAATTGAACCAATCATTACTGGTTAGACCTAAAATGGAGCCGGACTACAGGAGCTGTCTGGAGTCAAAATCTGTAGGAATTGTAGTTTTGGGCTTTTGGCACCTTTTTGCACCTGAAGGGGGAGCCTTTGTTGTGACTGACGGACAGATCAGCCTACCGAACCTTTTGGATTCTGGGAAAAGTCCCAGGCTTGCTGGCAGTTGAGTCAGATCTCAGTTGGGAGTTGAAGAAGCAACAGCTCAACACAGTAGAGCAGCTGTCTGCTTAGTTTCACACAGGAGAACTGTGGAAAGGGCTGAGTTGTGGCCTGCATGTCTGCCTGCTGCCCCTGAGAGGGAGAAAAGAGAATTATTTTGGACTAAATCCGAGTTTGTGAGAACGAAGTAAACCACTGATTTTTTTTACCAGGCTCAAACCTGAAGAAGACCGAAGATTTTGCTGAATGTGATCGGCTTGTCAGGATTTACAGCTGCTTTTGAATACTCGGTTTGTGCAGAGACTCTGCGATCGTGACTGGAGAGCAGTTTGCCTGGTACAGTAGAATTTCCTTACATGTAAATGTGCTGTGAGTTGTTAGTGGGTCATGATTTGGTTCCCCACTGTGTGAACTGTGTTCTGCTTGCTGGAAGCTGTATGCATCCTAAAATGGACTGTATCCGAATTTGTCTCCATTTGGCTGGGGCCTTGCCACACTGGCACAACCAGACTACCCGCTGCACAGAGAAAGCCATCGACAAGAGACTTGCCTGGAGATTAGCCCCCTGCTCCACGCTTGAACAGGAATGACGCCTCGGCGATTCGTGTGGGCCCTTCTTTTCCTGGCACTCCAGATCAACCACCTGCTGTCTTGATTTCCGTTCAGCCTGTGTCCAGTCTTGGGTATCGTGAGTAACCATCAGGGTAGCTCCCTGCAACAACAGTTTAGTCTAAGCGTGTCATCTGATTTTCTTTGTTGTTTTTCTTTCTTCATGAATTGAGCCATCCAGCTCCAGATTACAAATAGTGTGTACTGTGCATGTTGTTTTTCCATCACAGAGCCCCAACCAGCTGTAACGCTGGCCTACCCAGGGCTACAGTCCTGGCTAACCCATCTCTTCTCCACCTGGGTACCCAGAAGGTGTGACTGCTTAGGGACTCTGAATTCATGCATAACTGTTTGACTGATAGAGCATTTAAGCAAATTACCCTGATTACGCCCCTCCCTTGTTCAAGTCCCTTAAATAAATCAGATCTAACTCTTTTTGCATTTACCCTGACTGTGGTTCCAGTTTGTGCAAGAGTACTGTACTTCTATTATTTGCTGTGTATAACCTTGTTTTACAAGGGGTCCCCAGGGCTGAGCCAGAGGAAAGCCCTGGTGGTAAGTGCAGTGTGGTGTATTAGGGGTACTATGAAAGTGATTATTGTGTATTGTTCTGGCCACTAGTAAGGAAAGAGGTGGGGTTACAGTGTCCCGGAGGGCTGTGCCCAGGTTAGCTTGACCACTACCAACCCTGACCTCCAGGTGGAGGCACCCGTTTCAGAACTGAGGCCCCTTAACATGCTACTAGCCAAGCAGGCAGGGGTAGTAGCCCTTGGGATAGCACCACCTTGGGGTTACACATAGATGTATTTTTTGTTTGCCATGCATTTCCTTCCTTTTTAAAAAAAAATTTAAAATAACAGATGCAGACTATTTTGTATTGGCAATGACCTTGTCAATAGTGCAATGGAAAGCAATCCCTAGGATATAGTGTCACTCCTTGCCTCACCCCACCTCTGTGCCAAGCAGTCTTCAGCATCCAGTGGGAATCCCCATTTCATCCTGCCTTAATTAAATCAGTCACTGACATCATGTGCCCCCATCCCAAAAGGGGACAAGACAGTTTTTAGGCATGTAAGTGAAAAGAGGAAGAACAGAGGTGAGATTGCAAGGTTAAAAAGGGAAGGGGATAACTGTGCAGAGGGGAACCAGTAAAAGGCAGACATCCTGAACACATACTTTTGTTCAATGTTCACAGAGGAAAGAGATGGGGAGGGGCCACAAAATGTAACAGGGGCATTGAAGGAAGGGAGGGAGGTGGACACTAGTCCCTTTTTGGAGGAGAGAGAGAGTCCTGGAGGGACTTGAAAATCTAAACGAGTACAAAGCAATGGGGCCAGACAAGTTCCACCCAAGGGTATTGATGGAGATCAGGGAGGTACTGGCTGTACCTCTAATGGTCCTGTTTAACAGCTGATTGGAAACAGGAGTGGTTACCGAGGACTGATGGAGGGCAAATGTAGTCGCAGAGAAGAGGCTGACAATTATTGACCAGTCATCCTGACTTCGGTGGTGCTAAAGTTAATGGAATCACTGCTGAAAGAAAGGATTGTGGAATATCTTGAATCCAATGGGTTTCAAGACCTGAAACAGAATGGATTCATGGTGGGGGAGGAGTCATGCCAATTGAATCTGATTGATTTTTTTTCACTGGGTGACCAAGTAATTAGATCAGGGTGGAGCAGTGGACATAGCCTACCTCGACTTCAGTAAGGCCTACCTAGATCTCTGCCTGGCCCAATTTACAGACAATGTCCTTCTGGACTGCCTTCTCCCCCAGCAAACACTTTCCCCCCCAAGGTATCGCTCCCTAGAACCCCTAGCGGTACCTTATTATTTATATACTAGACTAATTGTAACTAACTGAAGCATTTGTACACCTTTGCATTACTGAACTTGCTTTGTGTGTTCTTTTATTGTATGTCACCTGTAATGTTTTCCATTGTTGTACTCCACCACCAATTGTTGTCTACCCTCCCTGTGACGAAGTGCCTTTGTAAATGAGTCTTTGACTCAAAGGTTGTAAATCCAAATTATAAAATAAATAAATAAAAAAGGCATTTGACACCATTCCAGTTAGGAGACTAGTAAGCAATCTGGGTAGCTTAGGAGTGGGTCCAAAGGTGGTAAACTGGAAAAGAAATTGGTTGGGGGTGGGGGAGTGGCTTAGACCCAGAGAAGATGACAGCATAACTTTCTTGTTCTGCCCCAGCCTGACACTTTACCACTTTTTAGTTGCCAAGATGCTGGGCTGAAGTCAATCTATGTGGCTTGAAAATACCTCCTTCCCCTCTGTCATCACCGTGGAGTTAATCCTGGGAGTAGCCACACTTCTATTACACCTGATGCATTGCACAAACATCGGACTTGTTCTTCACTGCTAGGCCATAAAGGCCTGAGTGTAGTTTCCTACACTAAACGGTGCCTTCCCTGATCGGAGCATTAGCACCCCCCTTCCTATTACGTATCGGGACCGCGGCCGAAGGCACTCTCCGACGACAAAGGGGTCCAGAAGTTACCTGTGAGCGGTTAAATCTGCTGTCTTCCTACCGTTTTCTCCTTTTCAAACCCTCCAGTGGAATAGAGCTACCAGATGCCATAAATGAAGGAGCACCAGGCCGCACCACCCTCTATCGTTGGACCAGATCCAGGTGGGAGAGGCCCTTGCCAATATCACTAAGATGCTCGAGGCTTTACTGACAAGAGTGGACACCATTGGGGCCTCCCTAGCAGGCAATGTTGCTGATGTCCGTAGGTTGGAAGATCAACAGAACGTCCTAGAACAGAGGACGGAGGAGCTTGAACGACAGCACCTCACGGTGCTACAGAAGCTCAGGGACCATGAAGCCAAGTTGTCTCGGCTATGGTATAGAGCAGAGGATCAGGAAAATCCGAACAGGAGAAATAATGTTTGAATCCTTGGAGTGCCTGAGGAAGCCAAAGGCCCAAATATGGAAAAGTTTCTGAATGAATGGATTCCGCAGCTCTTAGGTGACCGATGGAAAGAGCCAGTGGGTGTAGAGTGAGCACATCGAGTATTGGGCAATCCAAATAATACTAGGGGCCCAAGGACTATAATTGCTTACTTGCTATGGTTCTCAGTCAAGCAGCGCCTCCTGCAGGCTACATGGGACCTCAGTGAGTTGGTATGGGAGAGGCAGCACCATCTCATTTTATAGGGACTTTACTCAAGAAGTAGCAGCCGAGCGTAAAGCTAATTCAATTCAATATCACTTCAAGGGTTTGACAGCACAGCACCTGTCCAAAAATGGCCAATCTTTCCTGGATAAATCACCCAGGGATGCTGAAGCCTGGATCCAGAGCCATTGGCCGAACATGCTACAGCAAACTACCTTTCCCAGACACCTTTGGGAGCCAAGGGGGCCATCTGAATCAGGGAACCACTGGGAAAGGGAATGGTGCACCTGGGGACAACAACTCTGGCAGGACAGATCCACCTGGCAGGGACTTCCTCTCTCGTAGACAAATTTGGGCCCCACCTCACACAGAGGCCAAACAACCCCAGACCGTCTCTTTATCCTCCATCACTCATGATATACCTAACGTCAGTCGGAAACACCGACATCAGGAAATAACTGCTCCTCCCTTGCCAGCAAGACAGAGTCAGCACTCTAGAAGCCCTCATTCTACACTGCAGGGCAATACCATGGCCTCCCCACCTGCAAAATATCCCAGGGCGGATGTGCCTATGCTGGAGATTAATGAGCACCTGGACCACTCTGAGGACTCCATGGCGATACCCATGAATGACTTGGCTCCCTTGGACTGGGCCTCCTCAATGGAAGAGAATGAGGAAGATGTCGTAGTAACGGCCGGCCTGTTAAAGCCAGGACTGAAAACTTTTGCAGAAGCACTCTCCATGCCTATCAATTCTACCAAGCTGGACTCGATATGCAAAATTGGGGATGCTTTGATGGAATGATAAGTGAAATCAGGGATGCCTTGATGGAATATGGCAAAATATCCGTATTATTCTTGGTCTATCCCAATTCTCTGCTGGGTCAGGTCCCTGTGCCCCCCCCCCTTAATTGGCAGGTTTGTGTGCTCTGACTCCTCCTGCTTCACGCACTGCGCTCTAATCTGGAGGGACCTACTCATGCTTGGTAGGCACCACGCCCCACTGGACCTTTCCCTTGTTTCTCCCATCATAATGAAGGTATCTAACCTTACTTTTTTGGTGGCGTGTGAGCAGCTCCGCAATGCTCTGTGCCCTCTTATCCTTTTGCTATCACCCCTGCCGTGCAATGGATGAACTAAACTGACCAAGCAACCCTAGTTTTCCTGCTCAACGCTGTCTGTGGCTGGCCGCCATTTGAGTACACTTCTAAGGAGGGGTAAATACACCCTATAGGCACGGCTCCTCATGGATTACAACTGGCTACCCCGATAACCCTTGGCAAAGCCACGGTTTCTCCAGTTATTAAATGATTCACAAATGTAATGGATGGTTGACAGAGCCCCCCCCACCTTAGGCGGTCCTCGCCTGCTACCTGTTAGCTGACCTTGCTGCCCCCTCTGACAGGACGGGCACAGTCGTCGTGCATGCCCTGACTCTCCAGACTTGGACATATGACTTAGTCTCTGATGTTGGCCTGGGACAGATCACCCATGTTAGGTGTGACCTCTCTCCATTACTTGTTTGGAGTCTGAAGCAGTGTGGCTCCAGGGCTTAGTGCCTCTACTCCCACATTCACCTCGGCACCAATAACTTAGTTCTTGTTGTTTATTTTGTGGTTAATACTGTAATAGTACAAAGCCGCTGTTTGATAGTTAGTTATTGTTCAGCATATACCCTAAGGCCCTGTCCACACTATGCCTCTGTAATGTTACAGAGGGCTCAAACCATTACTGCAACAGTTTGCGTTTACACCTGTAACATTACAGAAGGTGTTTTCGTAACCATTGTTGAAACCACTTATGAGGTGGTTTCAACAACGGTTGCGAAAACAGTTCTGCCCCTGTAACATTACTGGCCATAGTGTGGATGGGTGAGCGTGTAGCTCCAGCATTCCCCCAATGCAGCACGAACTGCATTGTGGGATAGGGTGCAGCCATAATGGTTACACGGCACCCACAATGTGGACGGGCTGTAACGGTTCCAAACCATTATCGAGACTGTTTGCCGGCAGTGTGGACACACTGTAACAGTTCCGGTCTGTAACGGTTTGGAACCATTACAGACTGTAAGTGGTGTAGTGTGGACAGGGCCTCTAGGTACATAATCTGTATATCTCTTATTTTGACCAGGATTCCTTAGCTGATGGCAAGCTCAATTGTTACCCTCACCCCTCTAACAGCACCAAGTCTTTTGACAAAGTCCCTCATGTAGAACTTGTGATGGCCCTAAAGGAGTCGGGTCTCCCAAGTTAGGTTCTGCAGTGGGTTATGACATGGCTAAATAATAGAACACAGAGGATCTGCATACAGGGGGAGTCATCTAGCCAGGTTAGAGCAACCAATGGGATTCCACAGGGTTCTATATTGGGACCATGTTTATTTAATTTATATATTTCATCAATGCAGGCTGATACAGGGGTTTGGCTCTCAAAGTTTGCAGATGACATCCGAATAGGTTGTCCAATAAATAATAAAGCAGATCAGTGTATTCTACAAACTGCTTTACACAACCTTGAATCTTGGGCCACCCGAAAACAATCTGTTTTTAATATTGATAAGTGTACAGTCATGCATTTTGGAAAACATAACAAGCAGTTTCAATATACCCTGGGAGGAACTGTACTAAAAACTGTAGTGGATGAAAGTGATCTGGGGATTACCATCGGTGGAGATCTTAGTTTTAACATGCAGTGTAATAAAGCTATTAGGGCCCAACACTTTTTGCCCTCCACTTCAGTCCTGACAGCTACCTCTCCCCACCTTGCCCCCTTCTGCCTGCCTACCCCCTCTCCCTTTCATCCCCCCTGGGCATTTCCTGATTTTATCCTTCCCCTCCCTCTCCTTTAAGAGCTCTTACCCTCACCCTCTACCTCCGACAATGGCCTTCCTGCCTGCATACCCCCTTCGCTGTCACCTACAGTGCTTATTTCTAAGATTGTCCTTGGCTGGTATGTCATGCTACCTAACATTTGGCACATTTTGAATTACTGGAATTTCCTAAGCCTCAGACTCTTACTTCTTTTTATTGTGTAACTATGTATTATTTTGTTGACCTTTGTATGTATGTATACCCCCCCCCATTCCTTCGATGTGGAACCTTTGTAAATGAGCAGTTCCTGCTCAAAGGTATTTGTAATCCTAGATTTCAATAAAATAAAAAATAAAAATAAATTAAAAAATCTAGCAACATAACACATTGCATACGGAAACACATTAAGTGTAAGGATAAGGAGGTGGTGTTGCCCCTGTACACTGCACTGGTGCACCCACACATGGAGTACTGTGTGCAGTTTTGGGTGCCTTACAAAAGGGGGGATGTTAGATTGTTGGAGATGGTGCAGAGAAGGACTACCAAAGGGATCAAGGGGACTAAAGGCATGAGTTATGAGCAGCGGTTACACTTTCTGGACCTGTACTCTTTGGAGTATCGCAGAATGAGAGGGGACATGTGTTTGATCTACAGGGCATTGTCAGACACCAATATGTGGGACCTCTTGGGATTAACACATAGGGATCAAACACATGCTACCAGAGCCCATCGCTACCAACTGGTTAAGGAAAGAAATATAACCAATAAAAGTAGATTTTGGCTAAATAACAGAGTGAATGAGATATAGAATTTATTACCTAGTGAGGTGGTGGAGAGTAAAACAATGGTAGAATTTAAAACAAAGTTAGATAGATTTCTGATAAGTAAGGAAATCAGAGGGTATACATAAACTTTGGGAAGGTGAGCTCATGGACTAATGTCTTTAAATGCTCTGATAATCTATGAATCTATGAGCACCTTTTCTCCAAGCATTATCAGCTACACGCAGCCTAGGGCAAACCAGCAGTTGGTTATTCCCTCCTCCTCCTCCTCTCTGCCTTTTCCCTGCTACTACCTGCTGGGTGAGTACTTTCTTTTTTCTCCTTACTAAAGTTTCTGGTGGTGAACTTCAATGGCTTCTGGCTCAACTGTGCTGCTGGGCTGGGGATGTGTCTCCTGGAACATTTGAGGGCTGAACCATCCTGCAAAGCATACAAAGGTTTTGCAATTTCTGAACTTCATGGGAGCAGATGTGGCCTTGCTCCAGGAGGCGCAACTCACCAGCCGTATGGCGCAGTGGCTGAAAAAGCTCTGGGTGGGGCAGTACTGGCCAGTTGTGCTCCCACAAAATCCAGGGGTGTGGCCATCCTCCTACAAAAGACGGGTCCCTGGGCTGTTGAGGCTGAATGCCAAGACCATCCGGGAGATGGATAGCGGTGTGACTCTCCTACCCAGGTGGCAAAGTCATAATCACCAATGTCTATGGCCACAATACATACTCAGGGGACATTTACTCCGAATTGAGCCAGACTTTCTCAGAGCTAACCGATGGGGAGTCCGATGTTCCAATATTGTTAGGAGGAGACCATAACCTAGTGCTAGATGTGTTTCTAGATAAATCCGTTCCTATGCCACAATCCCACCCTAAGGTCCTAGCCATGGTAAACACTCTGATGTCAGAATGGGCACTAGGGGTTCCCTGGAGACACAGCCAACTGCAAGGGCAAGACTACACCTTCTACTCCAACGTCCATGGCATGCACAGTAGGCTCAATTTCTGGCTTGCCAATCATGCAGCCATGCTAGGTATGGTGGATCCGACCATTGGGAACATAGTTGTTTCAGATCATGCCCCGGTTATGATCACATTCTCTCCTCCAGGTCAGAACCCACCCTCCACGAGATGGAGATGCAACCCGTTACTGCTACAAGATGCAACGTTTTGTGACTATATCAAGAAAGAGGCCAACTCGTACTTTACTATTAATACCACAGGGAAAGTTCAAATGACCACAGTCTGGGAAGCCTTCAAGGCTGTTTTAAGGGGGAGAATTATTTCCTTCTCAGCAGCCAAGAACAAGGAGAGGGCGAAACAAATCCAAGAGCTCCAGGAGGAACTTACATGCTTGGAAAAGCAGTTCAAAGTTTCCCCCCAAAACCCAATTAACTCTCCTCTTCTGGCTAACATCACAGGCCTAAAATACAGGATTAATATGCTGTTGAACAGAAAAGCAGAGTGGCAACTGATTTGTGCCAAGCACAGATTTTGGGAGGAAGGGAAACTGTTAGCCTACCACCTATGGAAGCAGCAGGCCTCCTCCAGAATCCTTGCTCTTAAGGATAATCAGGGTAAGGTAGTCACAATGCCCAAGGCCATCAATGACGTGATGCAGAGTTTTTACCAAGAGCTCTACCAGTCCCATAACACTCTATCAGATGACAAACTCTCTCATCGACTGTGAGCCTTCTGTCAAGGGACACAGCTCCCTCATCTCTCCATGGAACAATGTTGTGACCTAGATGCCCCAATCACCTATGACCAACTGCGTCTTGCTATATCCCAGATGGTGAAAGGGAAGGCCCCCAGGCTAGATGGGATGTTGGTAGAGCTATACCAGCTTCTACAAGAAGAAATCACCACTCCCCTCTTACATGCTCTGCAAGTAGCCCAGAAGGACACAATGCTCTCCCCTACCATGCGGGAAGCCCTAATAACCGTGATCCCTAAAAAGGGCTCAGACAACATTCTGTGTGTGAACTTCAGGCCCATCTCACTTCTTCCCATAGATACTAAAATACTGGCTAAGATTCTGGCAACAAGGCTGTCCCTAATCTTGCCTACCCTGATTCACCCATCGCAATCCGGATTCTTAAAGGGGAAATCAAGTGCAGACAATTTGCACCTAGTCCTAGATCTCAAATGGTTAGCCCTACAGTCTAAAACCCCAATGGCTGCCTTGGTGATTGATTTTGCCAAAGCATTTGACTCCCTGTAATGGGCATATCTCCACAAGATTCTTAGACTATATGGATTCGGACCTTACTTCTGCTCCTGGGCATCCACCTTGTACCACCTGCCTACAGCCAGAATTGTCACTAACAGGGATACTTCCCTCCCACTCCCCATACAAAGAGGTACCAGACAGGGCTGCCCTCTGTCTTCTCTCCTCTTCCTTATAGCTTTGGACCCACTGATTAGGAAGTTCATAACCACCCCTAACATCACTGGTACCCTGTGCAGGAATCATCTCATTTAGTTAATGCATACACGGATGATATGCTGCTTACACTTTCTAATCCACACACTTCCCTTCCCACCATTCTATCAATTTTGTAAGAGTTCACTTCTCTCTCTGGAGTAACGATAAACCAGAAGAAAACTACGCTTTCTACCCTGAATGGGCAGTACAGCAGGCACTGTCTTGCTAGCACAGATGTTGCCTGGGCCCTGCAAGGATTCCCCTATCTCGGCATAACCATTACAGCATCCTGGAAAGATTTAGAATCTGCTAATTTCTCTCCCCTCTTTGCTTCCCTAGCGGCCGAAATCCAATGGTGGGGGAAACTGCGTTTATCCCTGAAGGGTAAGGTAGAAGCTATCAGAATGTTCGTCTTCTCTAGACTCTCCTATCTGCTCAACAATCTTCACATCCCTCTTTCTCAAAAGCCATTCTAGGCCTTAGATAAGTTAATCTCACTCTTCCTATGGGAAGGTAAAAGTCCGAGATGGGGATGGATGAATCTCTGGGCCCATTGGACAAGGGGTGGACTTGGGCTCCCCTGGTTCATGGGTTACCATCTTGCCTACAGAATGGCCCAAGCCACAGCTTGGTTCACCCACCTTTCTACCTACCCCCCAATGGGTACTTCTAGAAGCTGCTCTTTCGATGGATACCCCACTCTTTTCTCTGCTAACTAGCAGAAAGCCTGTAGGATGACAGCTTACACCCATTATGATTGAAACTGGAGGGTGTGGCACAAGGCGATGTCAATCACTGGAGTTCCAAGCTTAGAATATCTCCCTCCTCTTCGTTATGCCCCACTATGGGGTAATCAACTCATTACGGTAGATCGCAAACCGCTTAAATGGTCCTCATGGTTTGCCAAAGGCATTCAAACGATAGGTGATCTTCTCCTTCCAAATACCCAAACATTAATGTCCTTTGAACAGATTCGAGATAGATATGGGTTGCTGTCAATAGACTTTTGGAAATTTCTCCAGTTGAGGAGTGCTATCACCCCTCTTCTTAAGACCCGGCCAACTCAGACTACATGGAGCTGCCTCAGAGCTGTCCACCAACCTAGAAAGGGCAGGGGTTTCACACGTGTCCTATACACAGTCCTAAGGGACTCTCAGCCTGATGTCACCCTAACTAGTACAGCTGCCTGGGAGCAGGATCTCCCCCAACCCCTACCCCCACAACATTGGTCAGACTGTCTCAAATTGGCCCATACAGCATATGAAGATTCAAAGATTTGCCTCATACAACTTAAAATCCTCCTTAGATGTTACAGAACCCCTGCAGTTCTTCACAGGCGTAAGATTATACCACAGGAACTATGCTGAAGGTGTCACTCCACTCCTGCTCATTTACTTCATATATTGTGGACCTGTCCGTCACTACGGAATTTCTGGACTCAGGTCCTTGATGACTGTCCTAGGATATCAGGCATACCGCTCTCCCTCCAGCACTACTCCCTCCTGTTGGGCGATACCTCAGCCCTAATCCCTCTCACCTCCCTTAGCAAAGCCTGAGTCTTAGTGGCAGTTTTGGAAGCAAAATGGGCCATCCTAATGAAGTGGAGACAGCTGGAAGCCCCTATGCTTTCACAATGGCGAGCAGTCATGGCCAGGCTGGCTGTTTTGAGAGACTCACGGCAGCAGCTAAAAGTAGGCTCACTAGATACTACCAGAAGTGGGAGGCATATTTGCATTCCCACATTTGCTTGGTAGCACCCCTCCATTACAAAACCCCCCGTTATCTTAATCTCATGATGCAATTTGTTAAAACATGGCAATACTATCTGGCTCTTTACTGTCCCCACCACCCCTTTGCTATGCATTCTACTCTTCTCCTCTCTTCCGTCCTAGCCTCCTGACGGTATGAATACCCACATGTCAGGTTCATTGGTACACAAAATTAGGTAAACCTGACAGTAACTTGACATACAAAGGTGTGGATAGAAATTCATTGACATGATTTGTTGAATATTACTCTAGCCATTCTAAATGGATGTATGAAGATTGAATAAAGTAGCTTGTATGTAACATGTACTTCTTATTCTTAGAATTGTTAGAGTCTAGCACTTGTAACAGGTTAGAACACTCTTGTATTAAGACTACCCTTCTATAGTCTGATGTTCTATGAGTTGCCTTGCCTCTGTATGTTTTTGCTTGGAAATAATGTTATGCCTGGCACTTATGTACCCCCCTTGTATGTGGTGTGTTATAAAATTGGAAATTCAATAAAAATTTACATGATCAAAAAAAAAAAAGAAAGAAATTGGTTGGGGATAGGTGACAGAGGGCTGGAAGGGAAGGTCTGCCTCTTTGCAGATGACAACAAACTATGCAGTAGGCTAGATACTCCAGGGGTGTGGAAAGAATGAGCAGTTACTTGAGAAATCTTGAGGAGTGGTCAAGGGTATGTCAACTGGGTTTCAGTGTGAAACAGTCCAAAATAATGCTCTTGGGGCACAGAAAAACAGTGCAGAGTATAAAATGGGTGTTGTGGTACTGATAATAACCAAGCAGGGAAGAGACTTTGGGTGATCATATCTAATGACCTAAAGGTGGCCAGGCAGTGCAAAAAGGCAGTTGGGCGAGCTGCTGTAGTTGGATGCGGGGGTGCATAGGGAGGGGTATCACTGTCAGAAAGAGGGTAGTGGTGTTGTCTCTGTATGGATCACTAGTAATACCCCCCCAGAGAACTGTGTCCAGTTAGACCACATCTCCAAAATAATATATACAGAGTTGAGATGATCCAGAGAAAGATAACAAAAATGTTGCAGGGTCTGCACCAAAGCCCTACAATGAGAGACTAAAGGACCAAAATATGTATTCCCTGGAAGAGGGGAGGGAGAAGGGGATATGATAGAGACCATTAAATACCTTAGGGGGTAAACAAGGTGCAGGAGTGAAACATTTATTTGTTTATTTTTATTTATTTTGTTATTTACTGATATCTAGGAGAACACCTGTGAGTGGATGCTCATTTGTAGGTTCCACATCAGTTACAAGAAAAAAATTGAACAGGGTACATAGCATTACATTACAAGCAAGTACAAAATTGCACTGGTACAAAACAATATACAAAATACAATTTACAAGCTAGGTAGACAATAAATTGGTGTGAATTACAAGGTTGGGATAGTATTTAGCTTACGTTATAATATTTAGACACCGCTACGGCATTGGTGAGAAGATGCCTGCATCCGAGAGTTAGGGATACTTGTGGGGGGAGAAAGAGTGAAGAACAGGCACAGCTGCAGCATAGTGAAGTGCATGCCTGTGTAGGGGGTTAAGAACAGACTTAAGGAAGGTTGGAGACAATGGGGCTGGGAAAGCAGCAGATGGGGGGGCATGAGGGTGAGGACAGAGAAGGGAAGAGGTGCCCAGTGGGGAGGGGAGGGGGTAGACAGGGGTGGAACAATGAAATGCTGTGAAGGTAGGTGCCCCTAGGATTAGGTGGAACACTAAGTGCTGCTGCTTTACGGTGGTCCATATGTAGGAAAGATGTTTTGTTCATCATGAATGGCCAATCCAGTCACAGTTGCCTTCCACGGCAAGGTGCTGCCTGAGCTTATGCTTAAAAGCACCAATGGTTGTGGTATCAGAGATGGCTGAAGGAAGAGTGTTGGTCCAGTGTGGTGCATGGTAGTAGACTGCGCGTTGACCCTGTGTAGTGCGGCATCTAGGTTCACTGAAAATTTGGCTGTGGATGCTTCTCATCAGCCTGGTACTTACATGGTGTGTGAGCAGATTCTGGACTCATACTAAGGTTCATACTAAGGTATCTAGGAGCCAAGAAGGTGGTTGCCCATTTGAGGCTCCTGTCCACCTACCCGTAATACTGCACAATATCGCCCTCCAATACAGTATGTATCTGTCCAGTTGCTGCTTGAATTGCTGTTTACTGTTACTTATAATAACCTCTAGGGGCAATCTATTCCAAGGGGACACCACTCTATTTGTAAAGAAAGCCTTCCTTCTAGTTGTATTGAATTTCTTAGGTTGTAGCTGAAGCAGGTGTCCCCTGGTACATAGTGGATTATATTTAAATTCCAACTACAGCTGATTTAACATATTTGAGTCCTGAATGATGTCATAGCACGTCAAGAGGTCTCCCCGAATTCTCCTTTTCTCTAAGGTCATGAGGTTTAAAACTAGGAGTCTGTCCTTGTACGGTTTATCTCTCAATTCATATACTATTTTAGTAGCTGTTCTCTGTACCCTCACCAAACCATTCACCCTACCCCTTGACACAGGACCCCACACAGGGCTACAATAGTCCAGTAACGGTCTCACATATGCTCTATAAAGTAGCATAATCACATTACATGGTCTACTTTTAAAATTTCTTTTTGTTGCCCATAGTATATTGTTTGCTTTAGCTATTTGAATAGTACACTGAGTTTTAAATGTTAGTTTGTTGTCTATAATTATACCCCGGTTCTTCTCCTCTACTGAGTGCCTTAAAGCTTGTCCATTCAGGGAATAAGTTATCATTTTATTATGTTTGCCCAGGTGTATAACACAGCACTTATCAGTATTAAAGATCATACCCATTTCAGAGGCTCACTTATATATAGTATATTGCCCAAATCCTCCTGTATAGTTGCTATGCCTTCGTCATACTGGTCAACCCTTGCAAGCTTAGTATCGTCCACGTTTTTGCTCAGCCAGTTTATTGCACTCTTCCCAATATCAGATATAAAAATCGTAAACAGCACTGTTCCCAACACCAACCCCTGCAGCACCTCACTTGTCACAGCCACAAGGGGGGAGAGATATCCGTTTATACACGCCCTCTGGGTTCTATCAGTCAACCATGCGGCCACTGACCCCACTAGCCCTTTGTCCAATCCCTGGTCTATCATACTATTAATGATTTCGCAATGGGGTACTTTATCAAAGGCCTTTGCAAAGTTCAGGTAGATGCAGTCCACCAGTTTACCCCATCCAATGCCGAAGATATTTTTCCATAAGAGCACAATAGATTTCCTAGTGACATCAGATTTAGTTTAATTTTTTTGGGCCAGTAGACAGGTATGGTACTTAACTCTGCTCTTCAGCTGGAGCCAGCCTGCCTGTGAATAGAGCTTATAGGTGTGTGTGTGTAAGCCTTGCAGCACCTATGAGGAGTTGGCAGGCCTTATGAAGGGCTAGGGAGATGCTGTGGAGCACTGTCCGGTTCAGAACCATAAACGGCCAGGACATAGTCAGCGAGAGTAACAACTGAGCTGGTGATGGCCATATTAAGTGCTTCATATTTAAGGCTGTGCTTGTGGTGGTGGAGTATCCTGATTCTGGAATTGATGGCCTTGGCTGCATTGTCTATATGCTGTGCATAGGACAGGGTGGAGACAAGTGTGATACCCAGGTACTTAAAGTGCTACACAAGGTCTGGCATATCACCACTGTTGTTCAGGATGGATAATGGGAAGGTCTTGTGTTTGCTGTGGGTGTAAATCATAGTCTTAGTTTTCTTGTAGTTAAGAATTAGTCTATGCTCTTTAAACCATGTTATGGCAGCAGTAAATCCTAGTTGGACGTTGTTTTGAAGTAGTTCGGGGTTGGGGCTGCAGGTGAAAATGACGACGGCATCAGCATACAATAGCATGTCACTGGCACAAGAGCCTGGAAGTTTATTTAAGAAGATACTGAAGAGGAGGGGCCCCAGTATTGATCCCTGAGGGACCCACAAGTAGACAGGTTTGCTATCTGAGACGATGTCCCCAATCTTGACCTACTGTAAGTGATTGCTGAGATAGCTGTTAAACCATAGAACTGTATCAGAAGAGAACTAGCGGTTCAAGGAGAAGTGTGTGGTAAACCATATCAAAAACTTTTGATAAGTCGATGAAGGTAGCCCCCACTAGCTGTCCTTGTTCCAGGGCTTGGTGGATACAACCAGTGAATTCCAACAGGGTTGAGATAGTGCTGTGCCCCACTCAGAACCCATATTGTTCCAGGCATAGGAGTTGGTGTATGTTCAGGTATTCCACAAGCTGATCAGCCACTATCCGTTCAAGTGCTTTGGAGAGTGGCAGGAGTATGGAGATCAGTCTGTAGTTGTTCTGTAGTGCCTGGTCTCCACTTTTGTGAACTGGTGTTACAGAAGTCGACTTCCAGAGCTGGGGGAACTGAGAGTGGCAGAAGGATAGGTTGATGATGGTGGTCAGGGGGCTTAGTACTTCCTCAAGTGCCACTGCAACAAACTTAAGGTCCAGGGTGTCTCCACTGTGCCTCTATTTGCCCAGCACCTTCTCAAGGTACTTTCTAGCCTCTGTAGTGCCGACTTCTTTAAAGTAAAAAAGCAGACAGTTCCCCATAGGGGATTGATCACCTACTGGATGCTTCTGGACTGGAGGGTCAAAGTAGTCAGCAGGGAGCACTCCACTTAGGTCCATGAAGGCAGTATTTAGGGCATTTGCTATTTGGAGTGGATCCACTGTGAGTACATCATTTTCCAGGAGCATGGAGGGGACCTTTTTGGGATCCTTGCCAGTAATATCACTGAGGTTAGCCCAGAAGGATTTGCTGCAGTTCAAGGAGTCAGAGAGAGCTTCCTTATAGTAGGAGCATTTTTGGTTTTTATTTACCAGGTAGGTGCACTAGACAGAAACAGTTGCCTATTTTCAGGTACAACCTGGGAGAGTGCAACAGAGGTGGTCAATGTTAAAGGAAACAGGACTGACAAAATTTTATTTATTTATTCGTACATCGGGCTCATTCCAAAGGTACCTCGTCACATTGAGGACAAATACATAACAGACTTTCCTATTGGAACTTATACAAATCAATATACAAGTTTATAGATTCAATGCAAATTACATTTCTGTGTTCAACAGTTGACATACAGAACAAGGTTCAAGGGTATGAACAACTGTTGGTAGGAGTATAGTGCAAAGATGGAAGTGGGGATCCAAAACAGAAACAGCCTAAGCACAAGAGCATACAGATGCCTGGTTTTAGAAGGTGCGACATGCTGTTTTAAAAGTATGAGTTTTTCAGAAGAAAAGGTGCTCAAAAACAAGGGGATGTGCTATGAAGCTGGTGGGGGGGTTAGATTCAGGTGAGATGTGAGGAAGTACTTCACAGAATGAGTGATGGATTCCTGGAACAGCCTTTTAGCGGAGCTGGTGGGGCCAAAAACAGTGGTGGGTTCAAGATTGCATGGGATAGGCATAAGCGAAGTTTAGGGAAAGGAACAGGGGAGACAGAAAGGACTGGAGATTAAGTAGGATCTGTTGTAGGTAGGGAAAATGGTCAGACTAGGTGGAACAAGTGGTCCTTATCTACCAGCAAATTCTATGTTTCTATCTTGCCCAAATCTTATTAGTCCCTGACATGCAGAGGACCCCTTCCCATATCCTACAGTAATCTGAGAATTCCTTTTATTCATTGAGACCCCTCTCTCACATCCTGCCACAATACAAGCAGCCCTTGGCCTTCAGTGGCACTCCCCTCTCCCACCCCAGTCTGAGCATCCCTGGCATACAGTGACACTTCCTCCTGCACCCTGTCCCAATACAAGCATCACTCACATCCAGTGGCAATTTCTCCCACACCTTGCCCGGATCCAGTCAACCATGGTGCCCAATATGTCCCTCTCACAATTTGCCACAGTGTGAGCATCTTTTGTATCCAGTGGCCTCTTCACAGCCACTCTACCCCAATCAGAGCATTCCTGGCATCCAGTGAGAATAACTTGTATCGAGTCACCCCTGCTTTCACACCCTGCCCAAATTGAAGCATCCCTGGCATCCAGTCACAGTCCCTCCCATAATTTGCCCCTTTAGAGGCATTAACATTCAGTGGAACCCCCCCACACACTCTTCTTGAATCTCAGCATCACAAACTTTCAGTGACACCCCTTCCCACACCATGCCTGAATCCAACTCATCCCTGGAATCCCGTCCCCCCAGAAAATATAAACAAAAACTAGCAATTTAATAAATACACTGCACCCCATGGGTTAATTAAATCACAAATTTGCTATATAGTTTTCCACACAGAGAAAAACTGAAGAGCAAAGAGGAACATTATTACTGGGGATCAGCTTCTGGTATTTGGAATCTTTAAAACTAAAAACCAAAATTGACACCAGGGATGGACTCCCAGTACCAGCAATATTAAAAAAAAGAAAGCTAACACAGGTGGGCTGCCAGTATAGAAATCAGGGACTGGGATTTCAGTGTGACACTAGGAATGACCTCCCAGTTGCTGCTAGTACACCATTTTAGACAAGGTGCTTTTATCTGCAGGAACTGTGGCTGTGAGTGATAAGGGCATTCCTCATATTACTCACAGTTGTCTGTACAGATGTGCCACCATAGCTATAGGTAGCACAGGAAATCCCTTATCACTCACAACTAAAAAAGAGAAGTATGACATTATCATCTACAGTCTGACTTAAAGCTGGGGCTCATAAATTCAGTTCAGCTTTGAGACTTCAGTCAAACCCATTTGGCTCCCACAGCAGTAATTGAAAGGGGTAAAAGCATGCCAGGAAAAGGGGATAAAAAGCCTTGAGGTCAGCATTGACTATTAATTACTATAATATACTTGTGGTAAGTGTAATTTGGCATGCATCTGCTGTGCATTACTGTTTGTTGTGTTGACAAAGAGTCTAAAGAATCCCATTAAGACAACCATGGCCCAATGTGACATAGAGTAATACAGTAGTTACTATGCATTGCTGACCTCAAGGTCTATGCACCCCCTGTATTCTCTGTTTTACCTCCATGGTGTAATCTCTCTGATATCTAGCTGTATTGACTTTAAATTACTATCATATTGATCCCCCCCCCCAAAAAAAAACAAGTTATGCTTAAAAAATTAAAAAGTAAAAAGAAATGAAAAGACTTTGGGCCAGATTCGCAAAAGGGCCGAGAATGCCACAAGCCCCAGGTTGCACCAAACATATGGCACGCAGGACTTGTGGCATTCCCAGGCCAGTGATTGGGATTCTCCATCCCATGCACTGATTGTCGCAAGTTAGTCCAGCTTTTTCTGGTCTAGCTTGTGGCAATCTCAAGTACCTTTTTACAGGGCTTGCACCAAATATTTGGCACCAGCTGTCGTGAATTGGGAAAATTGTCATAAATGCACCCGATCTTCTTGAATCAGGGCAGTGTGTGGCAATGTTTTTGGTGCAGCTGCACCAACCCCCAGGTTTGATGCAGGGCTTGATGCAAGCCCTACATCGCCCTTCGTGAATACAGCCCTTTAAATGTTGTGCATAACACTGTCTGTGACTGATACCCACTCTGTGTGCTTGGTATTCTCACTGGCACCTGAGCATGTGGAACTTGCTGATAAACCAGTGAAAATTATTGTAGGTGTCATCAGGAGGAGGATTTGCACCACTACTGCTGTGAATGAGGAGCCGGTCCACTGCCAGTACCAGTGGGAGGAGACCTGGGGGGAGCAGTGGTTAAATTGGAAATGTCTAGGTGGTTGAACTGTCATTTTTAGGTGGTGGAACTCTACTATATTAGTCGGTGGAGTAAGATGACATCGGTGGTGGAACTGTCATGCAATTTTTAAGAGGTGGAGGAACTAAAAGTTCTTGTGGGCTCCTGCACAATCTAATCTCTACCTGGGAGACTTACCAACAGGGGGTGTAGGAATCAAAATAGTAGTAGATGTCACTTGTTGGACATGTGAATAATCAAATGTCATAGTTGATCGTTGATAATTTGAGTTAGAGAAAAGCTAAGAATATAAGGTTCTTAGGACCTAGCCTTGAGATGAAGTTAGTGGAAGTGGAGATATTAGACCAGGAATTTGTATATATATATATACACATTCTTGTTGGTTTCTTCACTCTGTGTAATTGGGGAGGTGGAGCTTACAGAAGCTTAGTACCTTCTTATAAGAGCACTATAAAAGCACCTCCACTCTAATGTGTTCAGCATGTTCATGTCCCAGTGACTGAGTGGAACAGCAAAGGAGTCAAACAGGTAACTGGTGTCATAGGCACGGCAGCCATCAACAGAAGGAAGCAGAGAAGTAGGGGACTGTTCTGGTTAACTAAGGCAAGGCACCTGCTCACTTTTGTGTACAAGACATTGATGAGAAGGAGAAAAGGTCAAAGGTAGGCCAAGACTGGAAATAGAAGCAGCACCAATCTAGGGTAGCAATATAAAAAGATTTAAACAAGGCATGGGGGAACACAAATAGAGATAAGAAAGGGGGAAACTAGAAAAAAACTATCAGGGGTAAGGGTACAAATGTATTTCCAGGTAACACAGTGAGAACAGAAATTGAGAATGCTGGAAGTGGTGCAGGGCAGTGGCTGAGGGGCGACAGTTTTCAGAAACATAGAAACAGAATTTGATGGCAGATAAGGACCACTTGGCCAACCTAGTCTGCCCATTTCTCTACCTAATGGATAAGCTGCAGATCCTAGTTAACCAACAGCCTACTTCCTCCTACCCCATCACAAGAATTGCCTTATGGCTGTCCCATGCATTCTGGAATTCCCCCACTGTTTTTGACTCCATGACCTCCTCATTAAGGCTGTTCCATGCATCCACAACCCTCTCTGGGAAAAAATACTTCCTCACATTACCTCTGAGCCATCCCCCCCCATCTTCAAATTGTGCCCCCTTGTTCTTGCTCATCTCTTTTTGTGAAAGATGCTGCTCTCTTGGACTTTGTTGATTACCTTGAGATACTTGAAAGTTTCTATCATGTATCCCTTCTCCTGCCTTTCTTCAAGGGTATACATATTAAGCTCCTTTAGTCTCTCTTCATATGTCATCTGGTGCAGATCCTGCACCATTTTGGTTGCCCTGCTCTGGATAGCCTCCACCCTGTCTATGTCTTTGCAGAGATGGGGTCTCCAGAACTGCACGCAGGACTCCAGATGGGGTTTCACCAACTGTCTGTACAGAGGGATAACAACTTCTTGTTTTCTATTGGTGATGCCTCTCCCTATGCATCCCAGTATCCCCCCAGCCCTCCTTATAACCTAGTCTATTCAACTAGTCTCATTATTTAGCCACCAGATAAGGAAGCTGCATCTTTCACAGATCTGGAGGCTGCCATGACCTATATTCACAGGGAGCTCAGTGGGGGAGCTATAAGTCAGTCCCTGGACCACGCAGCAATCTGAGTGTTTGCCTACATCCTAAGGTACTTTTTCTTCTCCTGATTTGGGAGGTGGTGATTGTGGGGGACCCGACAGGGTGAGGGATCTAGATTCCCAGCCCATAATGGATTTAATCCAGCCTATCATTGCTGGGCTGAGGATACCACCTCGCGAGCTGGGTCCCATCCTCTTAACATTCCACTGTTTTCAGGGGAAGCAGATTCTGGTGCTCCTCCTGCTCCTGTACTAAGACCAGTATTTGTTCATTAGCAGTCCTACCGGGTAGCCCTGGATGGCATTGTATCTGGGACACCTGCCCAGTGGGCTATGACTGGATGAATAAATAGAGAATGTGCTTTACAAAGACCCTGGTCCTTTCTTCTTTGACTCGAGGCCTTGATACCTAACATTGATCTGACAAGATGCCTGAAACACTTTGAGACCGTAAGAATATCTGCTGTCTCTCATGCCTTAAACCTGCTCAGTACCATTTCCACTATTGCTACCACTGTGATGGATTTATAGCCCAGTTTGAATTCAGCCTCACTTCCATGCCTTTACTGGACTTTTGGTCCGAGTTAAAATTTTTAAAGGTTGGCTCTTTGCACATGGAATTATAGATTAATTGTTAATTTAAAAAGTGTTTGGTCCTCAGTTTTCTAAGATTGTTGAAACTTTTAATTTTTTTGGCCGGAACAGTTGTATCGAGCCTTATAATTAGAAATATGGTCCATTTCTTACATAATGACATTGTCAGCCTGAGGCTCTTTTTTGGTACTAAACTGCTGCTGACATGTTCTAAATATATTTGTGCTCTATTAATATGCTCATTATGCAATGATCACTGTTTATCTTAAATTTATGGTTCCTTAGTTAATGGGGGGTGCTTGCCCCTGGGTGTGGGGTTCGGGGGTTGTGGGGGCCCCTCCATGGGGGGTGGGGGGTGGGTGGAGAGGTCTCCCATGTCTCTGTATGTGATGAAGAAGGAGTGGAGTGCTGGAAGACATTTGTTTGACTTCTGATTTCTGTTTGCTAAGAGGAGGGAGTTCCAGCAATGAGTGTTGGGGCGTCTGAGCATTGATGATTAAGCTGAGCCATGCATACATGGTAGGAGGGTCATGGGTCACTTTTCTGGGTGTCCTGGAGTAAAACCTCCTTGCCCACCCAAGTCTGGTCACTCCCCCCCTTCACTCCTTTTTACTCCTCAAGCCCTCCTCGAGGAGCACGTGGTTTCTCAGAACAATGCGTTAGTCAAGGGAGGCCTCCTGTGCCACTCTTCCTGCTGCAATGGGTTGGGGGTCTGGCTGTGGCCCTGCCCTGGGGGTTCCCTCTTCAGCATCTCCCACTTCCCATGACTTACCTCACATAGGATGGTCTTAGACCTCATTGCTCTACTAATATACTAGGGTGCATATTGGGTTGGAGGGAGTATCCATAGGCTATTCCACAAAAAGTAGAGAGGATGGAAAGTATTTCCCAAGAGATGGAGGTACGGGGACAGAGAAGATGGTGTGGGTGGTTTTAGGTTTATTGTTGTTCATTGTATTTGGGTTAGAATGTACATATTTTGGGGGAGTAGTTCTGCCTCTTCATGAGTTTTTTTTTTGTTTTTTTCTTGTTTTCCTGAATCAGACCAGAGTTTATATTCTCATCCAATTTAGACATTACTGCCTTCTTGTAGCGAGAGAAGTGCTCGTCATCATCCCTCAGAAAAGGGAAAAGAAGAGGGGGGGAGTGATCCCTGTGCTTGCAGGTCCCAAGGGGGAAAAAAAACAACTAAAAGGGAAAAAGAAAAAAAAAGGAAAGAATATGAATAAGCAAGAGAATGGCCATTCATACTTTAATTTTCTATTTCTCCTCTCCTAAATATTTAAGTAGTGGATCCCATATTGTCCTAACATTTTTACATTCAGAGTTTTGCATATAGAAAATTATTTCAAGATTTCCACAATCCAAGACTAAATTAATCCAACTCATATAAGTAGGTGGATCCTGTGATTTCCAGTTTTGCTAAATTATTTTGTTTGCGTTAATTAATAATGTATCTAATAGCTTCCCCTTGTCATAATCTCTTGAAGATTTAATCTCAGATTGCCAGAAATATCCACTTCCAAAGAAAATTATTCCAGGATCAAAAGGAAAATTCAGGCCCAAAATCTTGAAAGTACAAGCCATTGTTGTTTTCCAAAAATCCCCCATCTGCGGGCAGGTGACAAACATATGCAGAAGAGATCCAGAGTGCTTTTTACACCTCTGGCATTTATCAGAAAGTTGTGAGTTGAATGTATTCAATTTTCTTGGAGTTAGATAAGTTCTGTGATAAATGTTATACTGAATTTGTTTCAGTTTGCTATTTTTTGACACCTGAAGCAGATTTTTTGTAATTCTCTGCCATTTTTGATTTGTGAGATTTGGGCCTATATCCTTTTACCATGTAACAAGAGTTGCTCTAGGAATGGCATATTCCTATTTTGACAAATTTTATATAGACTGCCTCCTCATGAGTTAATTGAACAGTTATTTATATCTGGGAGGGAGGGAAGGGGGGCCTTGGGGCTTGGAGTGGGGTGGGAAATGTTAAATAGGGAAGTGATTTGAGTGAGTGGGAAGGAAGAAACTGTTGGGAGGTTAATAATAATAATAATAAACTTTATTTATTTAAAGCGCAGTTCAACTAGTATCAAAGCGCTTTTAAAAAAATATACAACCATAAAACAGTTAAAACAATTTAAAATATAAAAAATTCAAGAAAAATTGACACTCCGGGTAAGCAAGGGAGAACAAGAATGTTTTAAGAGCAGATTTAAAGGTCTCCACTGTCAGGCACCCCCTTATCCAAGGAGTTAGAGAATTCCACAGGGTTGGAGCCATAAATGCAAATGCATGGGTTCCAGAAGTCTTCAAATGAACCCTGGGAATCTCCAGCAATCCCTTCTCAGCAGAGCAGAGTGGTCGGAGGGGGCAGTAGGGACAGAGGAGCTCTTGCAGGTAACTTGGTCCCTGTCTGTGTAGGGCCTTGAAGGTTAGCAAACCAACCTTGAAGGTGATCCACCACTGAACTGTTAGTCAATGCAGTCTGCGCAATACAGGCTTGACCTGGCTAGATTGAGAAAGCCCAGTCAACAGCCTGGCCACAGCATTCTGCACCAGCTGCAGGTGGAGGATATCAACCCCCGGAAGCTCTAGGTGCAGAGCGTTGGAGTAATCTAGGCGGGAGGTCACAAAGGCATGGACCAAGGGTAGGAAGATCAGCGAGTGGAACCAGGTGTTTTATCCGGGTAATATTTCAGATAGTAAAATGAGATCTTGATGATGGATAACACCTGAGTCTTCAGTGTCAACCCTTCATCAAAGATAATGCCCAGATTCAGCCCCCATTGAGAGGAAATCAGCTGATGACCACCAAGCAAATGCCCAGATGCCTGTCCAGCCAATGACCCCTCTGCCCGATGGCCAGGGTCCACCGCTAAAACCTCAGTCTTGTTGGGATTCAGCTTCAGCCAGTTGGCCGTCATCCAGTCCTGAATCTCTGTGAGGCAGTTGTTAAACACTGAGACTGAATCATCTTGGCCAGGTGCGAAAGACATGTACAGCTGAGTATCATCTGTGTAGCAGTGAAAACTCAAGCCATACCGCCTAACAATGTCTCTGAACAGCAGCATATACACCATGAATAACATGGGAGAAAGCACTGAGCCTTGGGGTACACCACGTAGCAGAGGGAATGCATCTGAGGAATAGATTCCTGACAAAACTCTCTGAGATCTACCCATGAGAAACGAATGGAACTAACTGAGGACTGTCCCTGACAGTCCACAAACAACCCACAAGCATTCCAGCAATATGCCATGATCCACAGTGTCAAAAGCTGCAGAGAGATATCAAGGAGGACAAAGATGGAACGAGACCTCCGATTTCTCGCTATTAGATCATTGAGCACCTGCACCAAGGCAGTCCCGGTGCTATGCCTCTTATTGAAACCAGACTGGAGAGGATCACGTATGTCACAGATGGTAAAGTGGTCATCCAGCTGCAGCGTGACCACCTTCTTAATATCCTTGCCCACAATGGGGCAGATTAGAGATGGGTCTGTAGTTGGTGAGGCAGCCCGAGTCCAGAGAAGATTCTTCAAAAGGGGAGTAACCACTGCCTCCTTCAAGGAATTAGGAAACTCACCTGTCTCCAGAGAACTCCAGACTATCTATCTCAGCCAGTACCAGGCTGATGACATCAGTGCACCCCATAAGGAGGTGAGTAGGGCCTGGGTCCAAACTGCAGCAGGTCGGCTGCATAGTCTGGGCATTCCTTATGACATTCATGATCGTCAGCCAGCTAAAAACCAACGAACCGAACTGAGGTTCTGCCACCTCCAATCGATCACAGTCCAGCCCATTGGAGTGCGCTGGTAGGATTTCAGATTTGAAGTCGGCAACCTTATTTGGGAAGAAGCAAACAAACTCATCACACTTATCCCATAATAAAGCTCTCTAAGCATGCAGACAGGCTGAACTGCACAGTCTGTCCACAGTTTGAAAGAGCTGGGCTGATCAGTTCCTCACAGTGGAGATCTCCCCGGACAGGAACTCTGCCTTCTTATGAGAGATCGCCAATTGATAGTCTGAATAATGGGCCATCAATCTAACCCTGTCGGCATCAAAACCAGATTTCCACCAGCGATGCTCCATCCTTCGCCCCTCTCTACTCATCTCCCTCAAGGTCTCATTGAACCAAAGGGACCGAGGGCAAAGGGTGAGGGCGCAAACATGAACAGGAGCAATGGGGTCCAGAGCCACTGCCACAGCCATATTATAAGCTGGCAGAAAACTATCCGGACCCATGCTAGCATTCGGAAATTCCAATAGATCCAGCACCACCATCAGTCCATCTGGGGTTACTCCCCTTAATGGGCAGTACCGGGTCATTTCCACAGGGGCAGGCCTATAAGGGGGCGCTGGAAGTTGTGCAATGGTCAGACAAACCAAATGGCTTCACCACCAGATCAGAGGTCTCCATACCCACGAGGGAGACCAGATCCAGAGAATGCCCTGATCTATGGGTTGCAGAGGCAACTGCCTGTGTGAAGCCCAATTAAATCATTAGTTGGAGGAAGTCTTGACCAAATTGAAAGAGTTCATCGTTGACCCAGACATCGAAATCACCCAGCACCATCAACCTGGGCAACTCCAACACCATGTCGACGATGAAGTCTGCGACTTCCAGCAAAAATTGCTTCCCGTCACCGGGTGGACATAAACAAGAAGAATCTTGCACCCAACAACTGCACCCAGGATGCATTCAAAGGATCTGGTCTCCCTCACTGGCACATCTATCAGGCCCAAGTCCATTTTAAAACAAATGGCCACATCCCCTCCCCTGCAGTCCAATCTTGGGTGGTGGATCACTGAGAAGCCAGCTGGAATGGCTGACTCTAAAACTGGGCCAGAATTTCAATCCAGCCAGGTCTCTGTGATGCACGCCAGGTCAGATAACCCAATAAGATCAGCAATTGTTGCAGTCTTGTTTTTTAATTGACCTGGCGTTGCATAACACCGCTCGAGTTGGATGAGACTCCGAGGCTGATCGAGTAAGCTGCCCACTAAAGGTGGAGCCCTTGGGTATGGAAACAAGACAGGGAAGACCCCTGTTGGGTATCCATTTCACCCCAGGGCATCTCCTTGACTCCACGACCCCAATCCGGCCACCCCGCTCCTCCCCACCCCACAGTCCAGAGCCTCCCCTTCTTCACCTCTTCTTTGCTATCCCCAAAGCCCGACAATGATTAGAAATGTTTTGCATGTAATGGGACAGCTAAAGGGATGGAGGCCCTGGAGTGCAGAGGGGGAGTAGCGCCTGACCGGGAAAGCAGCCTGCCAACACATAGTCCCCAAACTCCCAGAGCGACCACGCCTAAAATGATCATAAATAAAAACAAACCCCCCCCAACAACTCCAACCTCATTAACACTCAAAGTAGTAAGAAGCAGCAGCAATATAAAAATAACACAACATGTAATTACAGCATATAATATAAGCAGAAATACGTAAATGAATGAAACCTGTATGATTACAACATGGGATATTAGCATAAATAAATAAGTTAATGAAACCTATAGAGCTCTCACCTCTTCAGGAAAAAAAAAACAAGACTCTATCAAGTCCAACCTCTCACTTTCAGACTTGAGAGAGGCAAATAACTTAAACACAATAGTGAAGGGACTCTCACTGCCACTGTTAATTACAAAGTATCCCAGGGGGAAAAAAAAAGAGAGAGAAAAAGTCTGACCGTTTTATAAGTCCAAGGATATCCCTGAAGAAAAGCTTATTCTTGATAAGTAAAATGAATAGTTCAGAATTCTGCAGAATTAACAGTATAAAATAATGGGCACTCTCACTGCCCATCAAATTGAAGTAACACAGAAAAGGAGGCAGAATCTCACCGTCTATGTAGTTTCAAACTTGGAAACCAGGTCAGTGCAGCTCAAGGAAGCTCTCTTCAGAAACAGTCACAGCCCAGTTCATTTCGGGAGGCCTCTCACTCAGAGCACAGAGAAGGTTTTGCCATCCCTCAGGGGGGTCACCACTTAGAAGGCCCTAGGCCACGAACAAGCTCAGTGGAGAGCAGGCACCCCTCTCCCCCAAAATCCACAGAGCACTGGGTAACAACACACACTCTCCAGTGGCACTGAGCCCAGGCTCCCAGGCAGCCTAAACCCATCAGTGACTCCCCCCCCCCCGGGTTCGAGCCTAATTCCGTTCTGGACACAATGGGAAACAATAAGCCCCTGTCTGAAGAAACTCCTACAGTCGCCCTTTGTTCCTCCAGAGAAAAAGACCTGCAAGGAAGTTCCGGTCCTGGTCACCATAGCTGAATACTGCTACCAGCACAAGTTGCTGGTATTAAAAGAAAAAAAAATTCAGCAAGCGTCAGTTGGAATTATGATGAGAGGGCTAATATACAGGCTAAGTATTTTTCTGTAATTATTTTATGTACAATCTTTTATGAGTAAATTAACAGTATTGTCATGGAATGTCAACGGGTTAAAAACAGTAGTAAAGTGGAAACAGGTTTCTACATTTATTAAAAAGTAAAAGGGGGGACATTACTTTGCTTCAGTAAACACATCTGATGAAGGAGGAAATGGAAAGGCTGGCCAGGTCATAGGGGGGTGCTCTTCTGTTGTCACCCTTTATTTCCTGGTCGGGGCGGTGGCAGTCTGGTTCAAACCCAGTCTGGGGGTTGTGGTGCATGCTGCACTCTTGGACCCGCGGGGACGCTATGTTGTAGTAGATGCTATGGTGGGAAGGGGGGTGAAAGATTTACCTTGGTGTAGCTATATAGCCCAAACTTTGATAACCCAGAATTTTTCACCATCTGGCCTTGGTTTTAGCCCCCTTCCCTGATAACATTATCATAGGTGGAGACTTTAACATATTCTGGGATGTGGTATTGGACCACTCGGGAACCAGGACCCAACCACCCCAGAAGAGTGTGGCAGCTCTGCAGGACTTGGACAGGGAAAGGGCACTGGTGGAAGTGTGGTGATACCCACACCCCCAGCAACATGAATATTCTTTCTTCTCACATGCACACCACATATACACCAGAATAGACCACATGTTGATGTCCCCAGGCCTGGTTCAGGGAGACCTCACAGCCCATTATGGACCCACACTATTTCTGACCATGCCCCTCTAGTAAGTAATCTGCTGGGGACTCCTGACCACACACAGGCCAAACAGTGGCATTTGGACCCAGGACTCCTAATGGACATCCAGTATAGGGAGCAGATGGTTCAAGAACTGAAGTCCTTCTTTTTCGCACAATAAGGTAGAGGAAAGCTTATATACAAGGTATAACCATCTCCTATGCTGCCTACAAGAGTAGGTTAGAGCAACAAGAGGAGGATGACGTGGAGGCCCTGGTGTTGAATCTTGAGAGGGAGGTCATGTCTGGAAAATGGGGGGCTTGCCTGGGAGACTTTAAAAGACTAAAAGAAATACCAAATCAACTAGCCTCAAGACACACAGAAAGGAATATACTTGTGACTAGAGCATGGGCGCACTTCGATGGGGATAAAGCGGGAAAGAGTCTTGCATGGGAGGTTAAAAAGAAAGCTGCAGATAGGGTGATAATGTCTCTGGAAACCACAGAGGGGGACCAGTCCTCAGACCAAAAAAATCATAAACCAGACATTCCAAGATTTCTTTGAAATCCTATATACCTCAGAGGTCCCCCCCCGGCTCATCCCCTCAAACCTTTTTAAAAGATATTAATCTTAAAGCCTTGGATCCTAATCAGAGGGATCAGCTAGACCAGGAAGTGATAGATAAAGAAATTAAGCAAGCAGTGTGGAGCTCTAGAGCAGGGAAGGCCCCTGGTCCTGATGGGATTCCTGTGGAATTTTACCATACATTTTGGTCGGAGGTCCAGCCTTTAATGTGCCTAATGATGCAGACTACAAAATCATAGCAAAGTTGCTAGCTGCTACGCCCAAATGCCATAGCAGGTGATTTGTTCCCCCTTGCCCCTGAGTGGACCCCAGCAGCCCCACTAAAATGTTTGCATAGTCCACCTGTTCAAAGCCACCGAGGACTGGATAGCAAGGAGATCACCTCAGACTAGTATGTCACAACCTTTGGGCAGGCCCAGATCATATGGTAAAAAGTATCTGGGTGTGCTTTGCATTTGGGGCAATAGTTTGATTTTGAGGGGTTAATCCTGTTAGCCAGCACTGGTGTGAAATAAGATCTATGTAGGTCATTATATAGAATGGCATGAAGCCTGATACTAATGGAGCACCTCATGCCCTTTCTGAGTGCAGTTGTCCAGTCCCCTTCAGTTACTATAGTAGGTGTCAGGTCCCTCTCCCATTTAGAGTGGGTACCCTGCATTGAGTCTTGTACTGCCCCCAAGAGAGTTTTATAGCATCTTCTGCCCTGAACTCCCAGTAGCACTTTTTCCAAGGGGGATCGGCTAGGCACCGGTGGGGAGACATCCATGCCTCCACCAAGTCAGTTCCTTATTTGAAGGTAAACAAAGAAATTGGATGGGTGTAAGCTAAACTGTGCAGCTAACTGTTGGTAGGTCACAAAGTCGATATCCTTATACAGTTGCTACCAGAGTCAGGCCATTTTTCTCTCAGGTGGTCAGGGTTCAGAGAACAGGGCCCAGAATGAGACTCTTCCCCCCACAAGAAATGACAAATAGCAGCTTCAATGGAAAACTCCAGGAGATTGTTCAAAATTTTATGGGTGGTCAACTAAGCCTGGGTTGAACATCTGGTGAAGGGGTTCTGAATGTGTTTAATTATTTGTTTTGTTAGGGCAGCAGCAAACAGGTAACTATACAAGGGGGCTCCAAAAGAAGATTCCTCCAAGCTTACCCAGGCTGGTGGGGTTGGGCATTCCAGTATTCGGTCTGTTAAAAAGGCTAATTTGGCAGCCAGATAATACAGTCACAAGTTTGGGAGGTCCAATCTTCCCCTTGTATCAGGTTGTCACAACATTTCTTGTTTAATTTTCCGTCACCGTCTGTGCCATAAAAGTGCGGTAACAGAGCCTCATAAAGATTTTAGGTATTTATTCGGGACATGACTAGGCAGTGTTTGAAATAGGTAGAGACACTGTGGCAAAATACACATTTTTACTAAATTCACTTTACCTAGGAGGGTTAAGGGTAAAGAACCCCATCTCTCACAGTCCTCATGAATTTTTTTCCAGGAGGGGTGTACGGTTTAGCTCAGTTTGGACAGTTTTTTTAGGTAGGTGGATGCCCAAGTATTTAAGTTCCATGGAGGTAGCAATACTAGTCCCATGCATTTTATGGGGTTACCAGTTCCTCACAATGGCAGCCACTCACATTTGGCTCAATTCATTTTATGCCCAGAAAGTGGGCCATAAACTTTGAAAATGTCTGTTAGGGATGGTAGTGCCCTATCAGGGTCTGCAATTAATAGTAGAACGTCGTCAGAGAATAGGGAGATGGTGTGTGTCTGTTCCCAATGAGTATCCATGAATGTCCAGGTGTTCCTTGACAGCTGGTAGAAATCATTGGCAAGATGGCAGAAAGGGAGAGGTACTTGCTGGTTGGGGACATCAGTCTGTCAGATTTAGATTGGAGACTCCCAGCAGCAGCTTCAACTAGGAGCAGGGACATCCTGGACTCTCTGTATGGGGCATCCCTCAGGAAACTAGTCACTGAACCCACTCATGGGGGGGCAATGCTAGACACTTTACACACTAACATGGACAGTATTGCAATCAAGGTAGGAGGCGACCTGGGGACCAGTGATCACTATACAGTGTGGTTCAACATAAGGATGGCTGAGGAACTGAGCACAAGGGCAAGGGTCCTGGACTTCAGGGGGGCATATTTTATAAAGATGGACGAAGGTCTCAGGGATGATCTGGCAGGGGGAATGGCCTGGTTGGGGTGGAGAAACAGTGGATGAAGCTAAAAGAGATCATAGAAAAGGAAACAAACCTCACCGTCAAAGTCAAACCAGTGAGCAAAAGCAAGAGGAAAAAGAGACTGCTCTGGTTCTCAAAAGAGGTAGCTGAAAAGGTAAAGGCTAAAAGAATAGCATTCAGATGTTGTAAGGAGAGCATTCAGATGGTGTAAGGAGATGCAGAGAGAGGAGGGTAGTGAGGTGTAACAGGGTAAACTAAGGGAAGTAGAGAGACCAGTAAGAAGCACAACGGCACAAATGGAAGAGAGAATAGCCCAGGAGGTAATGAAAGGGGACAAGACATTTTTTAATGTAAGTGAAAAAAGGAAGACCAGGGGTGGGCTTATGTTAAAAAGGGAAGGGGGGACTGTGCACAGGGGGACCAGGGAAAGGCAGACATGCTGAACAAATACTTCTGTTCAGTGTGTTCACAAAGGAAAGAGAAGGAGAGGGGACACAAAAAGTAACAGCAGCTTTGGACGGAGGAAGGTGGACACTAGTCCTTTTTTGAAGGTGAGAATCCTGAAGGGACTCGCTAATCTGAAGGTAGATAAAGCAATGGGACCAGATGAGGTGCATACAAGTGTATTCAGAGAGCTCAGGGAAATACTAGCTATACCTCTGATAGTTCTATTTAACAGCTCAATGGAAAAAGGAATGGTTCTGTAGGAATGGACGAGGGTGGATCTAGTCCCACCACACAAAATTGGTAGCAGAGAGTAGGCTGGCAATTGCAAGCTAGCCAGTCTGACATCAGTGGTGGGAAAGTTAATGGAACCAATGCTGAAGGAAAAGATTATGGAATATTTTGAATCCAGTGGGTTGCAAGACCCGAAGCAGCATGGTTTTACAGTGAGGATGTCATGTCAAACAAATCTGATAGATTCTTTGACTGGGCAACAAAGGATTTAGATTAGGGTGGAGCAGTAGATGTGGCCTACCTAGATTTCAGTAAGGCTTTCTACACTGTTCCACATAGGTGACTAGTAGGTAAGTTGGGCAGCTTAGGAGTGGGTCCAAAGGTGGTACACTGGATATGAAATTGGTTAGGGGATAGGTGACAGAAGGTGGTGATAAATGGAGATCCTTCTGTGGAAGGGAGTGTGACTAGCGGGGTGACTTAGGGATCAGTGTTGGGACCGGTCCTATGAATCTGGAAGGGAAGGTCTACCTCATTGCAGATGACCCTAAAATCTGCAATAGGGTGGGCAGTCTGGGGGGAGAGAAGGTATGAGCAGAGACCTGAAGAAACTAGAGGAGTGGTCAAGGGTACGGCAGCTGGATTTCAATGTGAAAAATGGAAAATAATGCACTTAGGGCACATAAACCTAGGGGCAGAGTACAAAATGGGTGGAGTGGTATTGCTGTCCACCAAACAGGAAAGAGACCTGAGAGTCATCATATTGGATAATCTAAAGGTAGCCAGGCAGCACAACAAGGCAGTCAGAAAGGGTACTGGGATGCTGAGCTGCATAGAGAGGGGAGAGGGCTTTCATCAGCAAAGAGCGAGGATCTGTTGCCTCTGTTCAGATTGCTGGTAAGACCCCCACCTAGAGTAATGTGTCCAGTTCTGGAGACCACAGGCTGGATTTACAAAGCTCCAGGGATGCCACAAGCCCCTGGTGCACCAAACATATGACACACAGAGCTTGCAACATTCCCCTGTCGGCGATCGTGATTTTCAATCCCTTGCAATGATCACCGCACCTTAGACCATGGATTTGTAGTCTAGCGTGCACCACCCCTGGGAGGCAATGTAATGGTGCTTGTGCCAGAGCATTGGCGCAAGCTGCCGTACATTGTGGAAATCATTGCAACTACACCCAAGATTTGAAATTCAGGTGCAGTTGCGGCAAAGGGGGTTGGCGCACTGCAGAGTTCAAAGTCCTGTGGCATAGGGCAGGATGCAAGCCCTGTGCCCCCATTTGAAAATCTGGCCCCACATCTCTGTAAGGACATAGACAGAGTGGAGGTGGTTCAGAGGAAGGCAACTAAGATGGTGCAGGGTCTGCATCAAAAGCACTATGATGAGAGACTAAAGGGCCTCAACATGTACACTCTAGAACAGAAGAAGTGGAGGAGGGATATGATAAAGACTCCTTAAATACCTCACGGGGTAAATAAGGTACAGAAAGGAAGTATTTTTCAGAAGAAAAGGTGCTCAGGTGCAAGGGGATATGCTATGAAGCTAGAGTAGAGTAGACTGAGGAGAGATGTTAGGAAGTACTTCTTCACAGAGAGAGTTGTGGATTCCTGGAACAGCCTTCCAGTGGGTTGGGTTGGGGCAAACACAGTGGTGGAGTTCAAGAATGCATAGGATAAGCACAAGGGAAGCATCCTGGAAAGAAAGGAGGGAGGGAGAAAGCTGTAGATTGAGTATGGTCTGCAGTAATAATGTAGGTAGGGAAAAATGTGCAGACTTGGATGGGCCAAGCAGTCCTTATCTGCCCTCAAGTTCTTTATTCCTGTGTCTATTTTTCTATATTTGTGGAAAACATTCTTCAAAGTTATCCCTGCACCTTTCCAAATCTGCTAAATTCCCTCCCAGTGCTCCTCCTTCAGAGGAACAAATAAAAGAAATAAATAAATACATCAATAAGTCAATACATATGGATTTCAGTGCCATCTACATCATAAGCTATCTGATAATATATGTTTTTAAGTTTTCTACTAATATAACTATTGTACAGTGCTTTGATCTTTAATCCCGAGTCATTCTTTAAATGGAACTGAGGTTCCAATGAGCCTTCCCAAATTACCAAATAAAATTAAATGAAAACAAATACAATGCTTGTCAAATTAATCTTTCAGAAAATCCCACTGCACTCTTCCCAGACTACTAAATTTATTTTATTTATTTATTTAGCTTTTGTTAACTGGGTAAGTGCACTAGCCATAAAATGACTATTTTCAGGCATGACCCGGGACAGTACAGACATGCAGAAACTTAACAGGATAACAAATATAACAAATTACAAAATTATAAGTGCTTTACATACAATGAGTTAAAGAGGATACAATATATCAGAACATACAAAGTAAAGCGCTTTACATACAATGAGTTAAAGTGGATACAATATATCAGACTCATACAGAGTAGACCATTCATAAGTTCATAGGTGCCTACCTATGCAATGAATAGAGAGGACCTTGGACAATAAATTATCAGGTGACATATCATATGAACAGAACAAGGTACAGAAAAATAAAAACAGGTAATACAAAAGGAAGAAATACCATTGAGAGCAGGGGGTGTCATTAAGGAAAAGGTCGGTAAGTGAGGAAGAGGGGAGCAAGCCATGAAATTAGATTATATGAGTGTACGTAAATGTAAGGGAGATGCCTGCAGTGCAGGATTGTATATGGGCAGTGAAAGGGAGCCAGGACAGGCTGAGGCAGTAGGAGAGTTATATAGAGGTGAGGAAATACTATTGTATGGCCAGAGACATCAGTCATTAGATAAGGTGAAAGCAGGAACAGATATCAGCAATCAGCAGATTCGAGCACAGTTTTCTCTTAAAGCATGAGTGGGAGCTAGAAAGTCTAATGTTGAGGGGAAGGGAATTCCACAGCTGTGGAGCCGCATGCTCAAATGCAACAGTTTCTTTCCTAGTGCGGCACCTCGGCAAATTCAGAAAGGATTTATCAGCTGATCGTAGACCATGGAGTGTGTCCTGAGGAACAAGCATAGCTGCAAGACACCTAGAGGTTTCATTTTGAATTATCGAATCAATAAGAGAGCCAAGGTAGTATTTCCTACTTGCTAACGGAGAGTGCCAACCAAGATTATTATAAAGCTGACAGTGGTGTTTAAGCCGAGGAGCAGAGGAGGCATAGTGACATATGTTGTTATACGTAATATCCCATCTGAGTAGGTCAGTTTTATGAGCAGCCCCAAATAAGGGAGCCCCATAGGTTAGGGTGGGGAGCAGAATCCCCCTCGCAATGGCCATTTTAGCCGATGGCATGAGCATATAACTAGTCTTATATGCAACACCCAGTTTGGAGTTGACAACTCTGCAAACAGACTGTACATGAAGATTAAGATCAAGAGATTGATCTAGCAGGATACCCAGGTACTTGAAAGAGGTCACACATTCCAGTAATTGACCTTCTAAGTCCTGCACCATCAGTGCTGTTGTGCAATCCCGGAGCTTTGGGGCCGATCCAAGCAGCAAGACTTTAGTTTTGCTAGTGTTGACAGACAGTTTGTGGTCGTATAGCCAATTCTGGATATTGTTAAAGTCAGAGGAAAGGGTTGTGTTGATAATGTACTCTCTCCTCCCCTCTGCAGCATGCTTTCACTAACCTGACTGCCTGAAACTATGTTTCCATGTATTGAGAATTAGCTAACTTGTATGATAATACATGATTCTCTGATGATTTTGAAAATTTTTTTTTTTTAAATCTAAACTTACTCGTTTTCATATAAAGTTTTGTAAAAGAGCCTTGGCTCAAAGGTAATTGTAATCCTAGAACTAAATAAATAAATAAAAATAAATAAAATAAATATATAGGGAGTTCTTTTGATAGCTACAGCTACAGGTACTTCCCCTGTGAGAAAGAGCTGGAAATGACACAGAGTCGTGCAGCGCAAGGAGTTTTCAGTCTCTAGCATCACTGATTGGCTGTTGCAGGTTCTTTGCCTTGCTTACAACTTGGTCAGGCTCAGTGTGTGTGCTCCCAATAAAATGTGCTGCATCATGATGTCAGAGTGCCGAGGGAAAATCAAGTTCCTTTGGACTTGCTTCATACGGTAGCTGTCCAAAACACTTGATTTTTAGCATGTTCACTGAACACAAATTCAGCATCGTGGCATCCTTGTCATGACTGCAGTTTCAGTTGGCATGTGAAAAAACATTATCTGAAGCCAATCAAAATTGTTCCTTGCATGCTTAGTTTTTTTGTTTATAGTTTTTTTTCTATTTTTAAATAATTTTGTTCACAAAACACCAAATGCATTACCCATTGGCAGGATTAAATGAAACTGAATATTTCAGGTTAAAACCTTTATAGACCTGGCCAAAGTCTTCAATACTGTAAACCACTCCCTTCTGCTAACAAGGTTAGAAATGGCTGCTGTTAATGGAACACCACATTCCGGTTTAGGTCCTACCTCTGTCACCAGCAAGCTGCAAAAGTGGACCAAGCAATGTCACCTCCTTTCCCCATTAGCCGGGGTGTCCTACAAGGCTCAGTAATAGGGGCTCTTCTTTTTTTCTGTTTTTGTCAGTGACCTACCTATAGTAGTTATATTTCTCCATGCAGCCTTCGCCTGTATGCAGATGACACAATCTTATAAACCACTGATTGACTGGCATCTATCATAAACTGAGATCTCCAATTAAATTTCATTAATTTTTACAGAACATTTTTTTTTGTTTTGTTTTTCTGAGCAAATTAGCATATTTTAAACCAGACATATAACATAGAAGTTGACGACAGATAAGGACCGCTTGACCATTCCAGTCTACCCATTTCCCTACCTGATGCATAAGCTGCAGATCCTATTTAACCAACAGCCTACTTCCTCCTGCCCCTCCACTAGAATTGCCTTATGTCTGTCCCATGCATTCTTGAAATCCCCACTGTTCTTGACTCCATGACCTCCTCAGGAAGGCTGTTCCATGCATCCACAACCCTATCGATTAAAACATACTTCCTCACATTACCTGTGAGCCATTCCCCCTCTATCTTCAAATTGTGCCCCCTTGTTCTTGCACATCTGTTTTTCTGAAAGATGCTACCCACTTGGACTTTGTTGATTCCCTCGAGGTACTTGAAAGTTTATATCATGTCCCCTCTCTCCTTTCTTTCCTCAAGAGTATACATATTAAGCTCCTTTACTCTCTCTTTATATGTCTTCTGGGGGAACCCTGCACCATTTTGTGGGCCCTCCTCTCAACAGTCTCCACTCTGTCTATGTCTTTGGGAGATGGGGTCTCCAGAACTGCACGCAGTACTCCAGATGGGGTCTCACCAACTGTCTGTACAAAGGGATATCAACTTCCTGTTTTCTACTGTTGATGCCTCTCCCTATGCATCCCAATATCCCCCCAGCCCTCCTTATTGCTTTCTCACATTGTTTGCCCACCTTTAGGTCACTGTTTGCATGTCCTTTGGTATCAGACACTTGCTGAACAATTCTGATCCCCTGTGTATTCATGCCCTGGATAAGGCTTTAATGGATAATGTCCCCCAGTTCAAATATCTTGGCAGGATGCTTGATCAAGAGTTGTCTCACACCACATACTAATACTGCACCATCCTATCTAAATGTATTGCTAAACAAGGTGCACTCCACCGATTGCAGAGTAATCACTTGTTGTTCACAAAAAAATGCATAATTGAATAGACAGTATGATCCGAATTATGGTGATGCAGCACATGAAAGAAGAAGGTGGTGCTGACTCTGTATAGAACACTGGCAAGATCCCACCTAGAGTACTGTGTCCAGTTCTGGAGACCACATCTCTGGAAAGACATAGACAAAGTGGAGGCGGTCCAGAGGAAGGCAACTAAAATGGTGCAGGGTCTGTATCAAAAGCCCTATGAGAAGAGACTAAAGTATGTACACCCTAAAACAGAGGAGAGAGAGGGAGATATGATAGAGACCCTTAAATACCTCATGGGGATAAATAAGGCACAGGAGGGAAGTACTTTTCAGAAAAAAAAAGGTGTTCAAGAACAAGGGGACACGCTATGAAGCTGGAGAGGGGTAGATTCAGGAGAGATGCGAGAAAGCAATTCTGCATAGAATGAGTAGTGAATTCCTGAAACAGCCTTCCAGCAGAGGTTGTGGGGGCAAAAACAGTGGAGGGCTTCAGGAATACATGGGATAGGCACAAGGGAATTGAAGCAGAAAGGAAGGGGGGAGAGAGAAAGAGCTATAGGTCAAGTAGGGTCTGCAGTGATAATGTATGTAGTGAAAATGGGCAGACTAGGTGGGCCAAGCAGTCCTGCCATCATATTCTATGCTTCTATGTTTATAAACAGTCTCTCTCTCCAAGCTGAATAACTTTTTTAATGCCCTATGCAGTTTTGCCCTTTACCATACACATTGTACACATCACTGTCAAATGTACTCCTTTCTAGGCTTATCCAGTCTGGGCTCTGGCATGCCTACCATACTGCCTTCCTTGAATCCAGATTCGGGATTAACAAGCTCCCTTCCTCCTTGATAGACTAGTTTCTCCAGTTACAAACCCTGTCTACCTGTTGCATTCAGAGGTAGATAAAAGGTTGTGTATCTCCCCCATAAAAAAAGAATGTTTAAAGAGGAATTAGCTTCCCCTTGCTCAAAGTATGGAATACATTGCCCTCTGACATTATTTGTTCTCATTCAGTGTTCACTACCAAATCAAAATTAAAACAGCACTTTATGTCCACACTTGTGAGTACCCTACCTGACTGTCCTGCTACTATGAAACTAAACCCAGCCTTATATTGTATGAGGTAACAACTGCTTCCAAACCCATGCATGCTATAGTATGTATACAATGGTGAGTAATAGTGCACATTTGTGTTAGCATTTTATTTTAATCTTATTGTTATGGCCATACTTCTTCCACACTCCTTCCTTCCCTTCCCTTCCCTCCAGGTAACATGTGCAAATTAGATTACTGTTTTCTGTGTGCTTTACCAGGAAAATACATTTTCAAATAAATAAAAACATTTACTAAATCTATTTACCATTTTGTTGCTACTGAATAGTAAAACATTATCTTACAGTTGGTAAATTTACATATATTGGGTCCTCGTCTAACTTTAAAGCATGCAGCTATTTTTTACCTCATGAGGGTTTTCAGATCCTATGACAAAGAGTGTACATGACAGTTGTCGAGTCCCTAGATAAAAAGATGGCTGAGCTATAAACAAGCAGAAATTGAGATTAAATATCAAATTGCCTGCTAAACCTTAACTACAGTGGATCTACAATTCCATTATATAAAGTATAAGGTAGAAAAAGAAATGGGCAGACTGGATGGTCCTTGTGGTCCTTATCTGCCGTCAACTTCTATGTTTCTATGTTTCTATGTGCAATGGTGTGAAATGAGATTTTGTACACACACAAGGTATGTAATGTTGCACAAACCCAGACAGCGAAGCTCAAGACTCACACATAGAATATATATGTAAAATCTCATTGCACAATTCCTCCCTATAAATTATTTTTTTTAAATTGATGACTGTTGACTAAAGTTTACCAGAGAAAATTTGAGAGGCATGGTCTAGTTGCCTATATCTCCCATGAAGGACCTTTCACTACAGGTGTTGTTAGAGATGCTCTCATTTGCTGTCCAACTAGTGATTTTGCACCTAAAGTCAGTGGCCCAGTTGGGGTGCATAGTTTTTAATATTTTTTTTGTCTGCTCTGCATCCATGCAGCAGAAAGTTAGTGAGCTAGTGTTGTCTTAAACATTGACTGACAGCTACAGTAGATGCTGTCTCCCACTTGCTATTACACATAACTGTGTATAATGGGAGATTATACCATGGTTTTCTGAATGTAATCAGGGTCAGTTAGTAATTATATAGAGAATAATGCATATGCAACTGTGTGTTATGAAGTGTTTTACACACCTGAGGTTTATAAGGTCATCACACACAGAGGGTGTATAAAACAAGACTTCATAAACACATAGTTGTCCATGTTTTATGTTTTATAATTACTATTGCAAGGAATCAATGACAAAAAGAGTCATTGAATGTTTAAGTTCATATCTCTTTAATATAACATGACATTTAACTACAAAGTTTAGTTAGATAGTTCATCTGTATCTGTGTTAGTTTAACACCTTTATACTTTAGTAATGAATTTTAAAAATACACTAATAAATATTGAGAAAAAAATGTTTATCAAATGCTCGTACTGATTTAATTTCAATTTGTTTTGTACTCACAGCTGTAGAGTTCATGAAGTCTCTGCAACAAAACCAAACATGAAATGGAGAAACATTTCGCAAATATGTTATGCTTTAAACTTTAATAACTTTAAAGACCTTGGGGTCAATTCTCATAGGGTGATGCAGAGCTTACACAAGCCCTGCATCAAACGCTGTGCTGCACCGACCACACTGGTGCACCATGCGCCCGATTCTACAAGGTCGCACGCATTTGTGACACTTTACTCTTTTTACGGTGTCTTGCACCAAATATTTGGTGCAAACCTCGTAAAAAGGTTGGCAAAGTTAAACCAGCAAAAGCTGGTCTAACTTGCAGCATGTGGGGCATAAGGGGCTAGGGGATTGAGAATCCCGACTACCAACCGGGGAATGCAGCAAGCCCCATGCACCATGCATTCAGTGCACCTGGGGCATGCAGCATTCAAAACCCTTTGACAATCAAACCCCATGTTTAACTACGTGGTCCATGGAGAGCTAAAATTTCATTGATAGAAGATGTCATGACTGCTGAGACATCAAGATCTGGAGCTGTAAAAAGTAAGGAAATGAGTCAAAATTGCGGTATTCAGAAACAATTCATCTGACTTTCATTTCCCAACAGCAAGTCACTACTGTGGTTCTCTGTTAAATGAAAAGTAGGAATTAGGTTTACAATTCTAATTTACTAGAGTGGTGGGGCCTGATTACAAGATGCATGGCGCAACTCGTGGGCGTATCCGAGTTGAGCCATTCGGCACTACGCCGGGGACCCTCTGCTGTATTCCAGGATAGGCAGGGTCCCTGGCATCTATGCCAGTGACTTGCAGCAGCTGCAGGCTAGTGCCACAGGAATGGTGCAATGGGCCTGAGTGCTGCAAGTCATGGCCCACAATCTACTGGCCCCCCTGGCGCCCCCACCCCAAAATGCACCAGCAAGCACCTGGGGGCATTGGGGGATCTGGCAGTTGGCACAGGACTGGGGGCATGGACAAATGAACCTGGGGGTCCCCAAAGTTTGGGGTTGGGGGGTATGACTGAGCAGGGAGGGGCATGGGGGTCCCAGCCATTTGGTTACTGTGGCACTGTGGGGGGGCATCCATCGCTGTGCCAGGACAAATGCCCCTTAGACCACCTCCTAGCTGGTCCAACCCCGCTACTACATATGGGGTCCTGGAATAGCATAAGTGGGTTACAGTAGCTGCCCTTCCGGAATAGGGCTCAGTTGTTGCCGGAACCCACCCTTGCGCCATGCTGCTGAGGGTTTCAGGCATAGTGGGTGGCGTAGTCCACCTTTGGTGCAACCCGCTTTCAGCATGGTGCAAGTCGCCTCTTGGAATCATGACTTGCAGTACACAAGATACAAGGTATGATTTATGCCATAGGGTCTGGCATAAATCACCTTGTACAAGACGTACCGCCTTCTGGAATCGGGCCCAGAGTCAATGAGTTTACCTACATAGCATATGGCCATGCTTGTTTTGCCACAGGAGTGTAATTGTTAATGTTTATTGAGACTCCGGTGAAACATGCAGTTTGGCCCGGACAGCATTTGGAGGCTACAGGAGTGTGCATCCAAGTAGAGTGAAGCAGGCACATTGGGGCCAGGAGTAGCTGTTCTTTTTGCAGAATTCACAGGATTTGCAACTTCTTGTGCAGAATATGAGGTACCTGCAGTCAGTTCAGGCTTAGTAATGTAATTAAACATGTTAGAAATTTGGCAATGCTATTTCTTACTGAGCACTGAACAGTTGTTTATGCTCCAAAGGCTTTTATGACCTGAGACCTGCCGAACATCAATAAAGGCTATGTTTGCGTCTCTTAGATGCTGAGTAGATGTTTTTCTAGTACTATGATTGGTAATTCTGTTATCCTCTGGAAGTCGAACACTAAGTTTTATTTTGGACATCATTTGCCAAAGCTTATTCATGCCAATTCTTATGTTTCTGTACAACAGTTACACTCTTTTTGGGTGCCAGGTAGAAGGAGGCATCTTGAGTGAATGTGTCTGTTTGTCTTATAGATGTCATAGGCTAAGAGTGGATTTCTTTCTTGATTGGCAGAATTTTTATGTATTCTGGGGCACACAGGTTGGACATCTCAAGGATTTTCTCCTGTTCTAGTTTTGGTCTGCCTCTCTCTCTCTATACTGGAAATAAAGGTATCCTTCTTAATTTCTGCTCTCACTTATATCACCCCATATAAGGTCATACTGCTGTTTGTGCATACGGCAAACTGCAAACCAATGTGAAAAATTAAAAAGTCCAAGAATCCAACTGGGTTTTTGAGTGTCACTGTTTCTGCAGTGTACAGTACATTGATGCCCTCTTCAGAAAGCGGCTACAGTTTTAGTGGTGTATTTATTTTTTCCATTTTTCTCAGGTACTTCTGTTTTGTCCTTAGAGTTTGTTTTGTTTCTGTACAATCGGTGTCAGGGCTTTGAAAGATGGACACTGGGTATTTATGGGACTGTAGGTGTTTTTTCTTTTTTACGTTAAACTTTTTATTGAAGAGTTTTCAACAATACAACATATTTGACTGGTATACAATGGCAACAATGCACAGGTGTTCATATCATACACGCACTTATTCAAGGATAGAAACATGCTATGCACACAGCTGGCTAGGGAGGATGCTGAAATTAATGGGAATAACAATATCCATATATACTTTAGAGCCTGACCACTGGTATCCCTGCACAGACCCAAGGGAAGAACACAGAGATCAATTTATCCATTTTGGTCTTGGAGGTGTGGGAAGGGGGCCCATACATCCTTGTAAAGTTGTGCTTTACCTATGGCTACATATGAAAGATGCTCTAAGGTGGCTAATTGGCTAATGGATTGCAGCCAATCATTGAATGTTGGTATAATTGTTGATTGCCATTTCCGGAGCAAAAGCCTTTGTGCTACTATCGTGGCATTTATCTCCCACTTTATTAGATGAGTGTGACCATATCTGGGGGACCTTACTAGGCCTAAGATAACAAATGTCTCATCCACAACACATGATGGGGGAGTATTTGTTGACAGTTTTAATTGATCTGATTCCAGAATTGCCAGATTGTACCAGTGGTGCAAAATCTTTAGCTGAATTAGTTGGGCTTTGTGTCTCTACAGGCCATTTGGGCTCTAGACAAGCATGCCTGCCAGTCTGAGTCTGGAATGGCAATGTTCAGCTTTTTTTCCCATTTCTCCATACAGTGAGTAGTGGGAGCAGGGTCCTTGTCCCTAAGACACCTGTATTTAAGTCTGGCCCTTCCTCTCTTGATCTTGACCCATGTTTGGAGATCCACAGCTTGAGGGCCTTCCATAGTTGTGGATGCATGTCGTATATGTGCTAGCAGTGGTGTAATGGTTGCCCTGATACGAAGGTATCTCCAAAAATCTTTGCGAGGGAGATGGAACTCATGGCACAGGTCTTGAAATAATGTAATTGTTGGAGTTCCTGGGATACAGAGCTCTTGTACAATTTGAATACCAGCACTTCATCATGTAGACCAGTAAAATGGGGCTTGATCTATGGTGAACATAGGATTTTTCCACAAGGAGGCCAGCAGAGGTGGCACAGTGTTGATACCCAAGGCCCTTTTTGTTTTCTACCAGTAGAGTAGCGATATGGTAATAGTAGAGATTTTGGACAGGTTTTGCAGTAGTTTTGTATATACTATATGAGGAACCAAGGGGTTTCAGCCCCTATGAAGTGCCCTTCTATGGCAACCCACAGAGGTAGTTTTACACCTGAGGCTAGGAGCCATTGCAACACCTGAATTACCACAAAAGAGATATGATAATTCTCAAAGTTGGGCTGGCCCCACACACCCTCCTTCCAGTGTCTCCTTAGTTTGGATCTACTGATACATGGAGGTTTCCGCTCCCATATAAATTGCTCAATAAGCTTGTCAAGAAGAGAAAACCACCTATCTGTGATGCAGATAGGTAGATGGGCCAGCAGATAAAGAACCTTAGGTGCAAACATCATTTAGAGAGCAGCAATCCGTCCAGTGAGGGAAAGGTACAAAGCCTGCCACTTATTAATATCTGCAGTTAAGGCAGTTAGTGGGGGGGGGAGAGAAATTTGCTTTGCAGAGGTCAGATATGGCCGGGGTGATGTGGATGCCCAAATAGGTCATGCCTGCACTGGCCCATTTCCAGCTGGTGTGTTGGAATTGGGCAGCAGTACAATGGCTATTGAGTGCCAGAACTTCTGATTTGTTGTGATTAAGTTTGAGACCAGACATATTCATGAGCATATCAAGGGTATGGCAGAGTGGTGTGATTGCCTTGGGGGCCTCACTGAGGATGATAAGTAAATCATTGGTGTATGACAGTGACTTGTACTCATGTGCACCCACATGAATAACAGCAATGTCTGTGTTAGCTCACAGTGCAGCAGTGAGGGGTTCGATAGCCAGCAAGATTAAGAGTGGGGAAAGTGGACAGCCCTGCCTCATGCCTCTTGCTAGTGAAAAGGGGCTGGAAAGAGTACTGTTCATAAGGACTCTTGTGGTGGGCATCATGTATAAGGTTTGCACACAGCTGAGGAAGAATGGGACAATTTCTCACTGACGTAGGACCTCAAACAAGTACTCCCATTCTACGGAGTCAAAGGTCTTTTTTGTAATCAATTATGAGTGCTGCAGCAGGACTGGAGAGGGATTTGGCCATCTGACTGAGATTTAAAAATGTCCTAAGGTAGTCAGAGCTTAGCTTCCCCTGCATAAAGCTGACCTGGGTGGAATGAATGATGTTGTGGATCACTTTCCCTAGTCTGGCAGCCAGAATTTTAGCCAGTACTTTGGCATTAGCATTTATCATTGAAATTGGCTGGTAGCTTGCTGGTTGAAGGGGATCCTTACCATTTTTCAGTAGGATTGTAATTATCACCTCCTTCATCATAGGAGGTAAAGTACTGGTAACTGTTGCATGTATATAGACCCTCTGTAGACGGGGAAATAGCTCACCATGTAACAGGTGGTAGAAGTCTATGGGGAAGCCATCTCCACCAGGGGACTTGTTTTTGTGCAGGCCAAGAATGGCAGTTTTAATTTCTTCTAATATGATAGGCTTGTCCAGATCCTGCTTCTGTGTAGGGGATATTTGAGGCAGATCAAGGGTAGCAAGGAACTGGAGTGAATTCTTACAGTTTGGAAGGGTGGTAGAGGCGTATAGTTCAGAGTAAAAAATGGACATTATGGTTGATATATCTCCTTGGGAGGTTCATACCTGCCCTTGGAGATTCATGAGACCAAGGATATGTTTCTCCACCCTCTTTTTCCTTAGGCGATAGGAGAGAATCTTGCTAGACTTTTTACCCCTTCCCAGAAAGTATGCTTAAGGTGCAGTGATGCAACTTCAGCTTTTCTGGGGTACAGAACATTAAGCTTAGCTCGGGTGTCGAGCAACTCACTAGGATCAGCCGTAGTGTTGGCCTTCTGCTTGCATTCTAACATCTTTACTTTCTAGGTTGGATGCTTCCCACTCCCTGGCATGTCTTCTTTATGTTGCATATCCCATAATTCTCCCTCTCAGGTATGCTTTTAGGGTCTCCCATAAGGTGCTGTCTGTGACATTACGGTCATCATTGTGAGTCAGGAATTCGGCAATTTCTTGCTGTATCCATGGCTTGAACTCTGGATCATTTAACAGCAGAGGGTCTAACCTCCAGTTGGCAGATTTGGCTTGGGGGGTCTCCAGTTAAGAAGGAGTGTAACAAGGGCATGATCCGAAATGATGATGAGGTGGATCATGAAGTCGGTAATTGCAGGAGTGATCTGGGGATTGGATAACCAGTAGTCCAATTGACTGTGTGTGTGGTGTACTCCAGATTGGCAGGTATAGTCCATGACGTTGGGGGTGTAACAAGCACCACATGTCTGTAAGCGCATATTCAGACCTTAGTTGGGTCACTGCATCCCCAGCTCAGATGTGTGGTTCCTTAGCATTAACGGACCTATCCATATTGGGGTCCTGTGTTAGGCTGAAGTCGCCTGCTCCCAATATGGGCAGATGTTGTGAGGTAAGAGTGGCCAGGGCTTCAGAGACCTGTGCGTAAAATAGCTGGTCATCAGTATTGGGACCATATAGATTGAGAAGTAGTAGAGGGCCTTACCAGCTGATGACTTTCACTATGACCATCTTCTTCCAAGTTGTATGCTTTGAAACAACTGAGAAGCTGCGTGGGATATATTATATTGGACTAAATATCTATAACTAATCTCTCTCTCTCTCTTGCTTACATCTGAGAGAAGTTTTCCTCACTTTTACAGAGGTATTGCTTTGTGTTTAATTATTTTAGTTTTTAATTCAGGAAGGGGGTTTTCAAAACTGCTTATCTTGTCAGCATCTTAAGAAGGGCTGAAATAACTGCATATTTGATTTTCCTTTGTGGCTAACAAACCACCAGGCTGTTTTGGGGCTGGAGAGGTTTACCTGTGTCTGACTTGGATGTCTGGATTTTTCTCTGTTTGATTAGCAGGGTATTTTTCTCTGTCAAATTGTTGTGTAGGGTATCTTGCTGACAGGAAGGCACTCATCGTGAGCGGTGGGTGAGAGCTTTTAGCTGATTTTTTTTTGTGAGGGAAAGGTTTAGCTCCAACCCTTCCCACCCCTCACCCCACCCACCCCTGGAAATAGTTCCTTTATACCTGAGGTTCTGACATCATTTCCTCAAGAGTGCAAGGTGCATCACTGTCATATCCTCTCTAGCACACTGCATTGACAATATAAGCATACGCATTGTATAATATATATATTTCTATATAACCAATCACACACGCACACACACAAAAAAACAAACAAACAAAAAAAAGTAGATAAACATGTGGGGAGTAGTGCAATGTAATGGCTGTGGGGCAGCAGTCTTCCGGGAGTCTTTCTGGAGGCTGAGATGCTGCCCTATTTGCAGACAACTCTCTGCCCTGAGGGAGGAAGTTGCCCATCTTCAGGCCGCACTGGACAGTAGTAAGGAAACCTTCCCCCAGGCCACACTGGACAGTAGGAAGGGAACCTCCCCCATCCAGGGAGCACTAGGGCCACCACCACTACCTCAGAGGTTGCGAAGAAAGCACAGCAGTTGGACCACAGTGGGCTCAGGGAGGGTGAGGATGGTGGAACAGAGGCACACCCAGTCAGTTGTTCCACTCCACAATCCATACACCATTCTGGGGGAGCATAGCTCCCCTATGGATGCACCCACAGAGAAGACTGATGACAACTGTCACAAGGGAGGCCCACAGGAAGGAGGCAGAGGACACCACAGGGAAAGGAAGCAGCTCCTGGTGGGGGACTCAATTATTAGGGGTACAGAACTGGGGGGAGCTGGGAAAACTGAAGTAAGGTGCCTGCCTGGTGCCATGGCTTGGAGGGACAGGAAGCACATCCTCAGGATCACGAGAACAGCTGCAAAGGAGTCTGAGCTGGATGTAATTGTCCACCTAGGGACAAATGACTTGGCTCATCATGAGATTAGAGCAGTGCAGGAGGACATTGCAGAGTTGGGGAGGGGCCTAAGACAAGTAGCACACACAGTATCCTTCTCAGAGGTGCTGCCTGTCAAAGGCATGGGGGAGGCGAGGGTAATTAGCACCATGCAGTTTAATGAATGGTTGAAAAATGGTGGAGCACAGGGTTTGGCTTCATTGGGGACTGGGGTTCCACCTGGAGGGACACCAGCCTATACTGGCAGGATGGTCTGCATCTGTCCAGGAAGGGAACAAGTCTTTTGAGCAATCGGTTTAAATGCTTCATTGGCAAGCTTTTAAACTAGTCAAAGGGGGAGCCACTGACAAGCAGCAGGAAAATCCCAGTCTCTCCCTACAAAACAGGGTACTAAATGAGAAAAAGACCGAGGTAGAACGGTCAGTGGGGGATGCTGCAACAGAAGGTAAAGCCATCAAAAAATGGAGAGCAATGAGTACCAATGCCCGTAGTCTGGGCAACAAGCTCTGAATTAGTGGCCTTGATGGAGGAGGAACATCTGGATATCGTGGCAGTCCAGAAACACGGTACACAATAAAACCATGACTGGAACGTAAAACATACCAGGATACACTATCTACAGGAGGGACAGGGAGGGTAAAAGAGGAGGAGGAGTAGCTTTTACATAAGGGAATGAATAAAAGCAACAGAACAAAGGGTAAACAGGGAGGAGAAGAAGCACTGTGGGTAAATTTGGAGACAGGCAATGGCACCACAATCCGCACAGGGTTAGAGTACAGACCTTCTCAGGGGAGGAAATGGACAAGGAAATGATGAAAGTATACTTAGAATGGCAGAAAAGAGAGATATTGCTGATGGGTGATCTGAATATGCCAGATGTTAACTGGAGTTCAGTTGCAGCTGCCACTTGAAGAGTGGAGTTATTCTAGATGCCCTACAGGGGCATGCCTTAGACAACTAGTATTGGAGCCCACCTGAGAGGGAGCAATATTAGACTTGCTTCTCCCAAATGGAGATGGAGAGAGGATCACAGATGTAGAAGTGGGTAGCCATCTGGGAACTAGCGACCATCGAACAGTATGGTTCACAATAACACAGCAATAGAGTCAAGCCATACAAAGACAAAAGTACTGGACTTTAGGAGGGCTGACTTTGCTAAAATGGGTGAGTGCCTAAGGAATGCACCAGCAAATGGGCAGGAAGGAGGGTGGAAGAACAATGGGAATACTAAAACTGCCATCACAGAGGTAACGAGCCGTATGTGAAGCAAATAAATAAAACAAAATGATGTAAGAAACCACTATGGTTCTCAAAGGAAGTGGCAGTAAGGTTCAAGAGAAAAAGAAAGCATTCAGGAAGTACAAGGAATCGAGAAGGAACAGGACAGAGAACTGTATCAGTTAAAGCAAAAGGAGGCTGGGAAGGCAGTCAGAACAGCAAAGGCCCAAACCGAGGAAAAGATAGCCAACTCAGTTAAGAAGGGGATAAAATCTTTTATAGGTACATCAGGAGCGATGGAAGACCAAGGAGGGATAGTGAGGCTTAATAAAGGGAGGGAGGTGGGCAGAGGGAGACTGTGAAAAGGCAGAGATACTAAACAAATATTTTGCTCAGTATTTACAAATGAAGAGGGGGTGCATAAAACAAACAGTAGAAACACTCTGGATATAGAAGTTGATACCAGCCCATTTACAGAAGAAAGGTTCTGAAAGAACTCTTAAAACGGAAGGTGGACAAAGCAATGGGGCCTGATGGGCTTCATCCCAGAATTTAAAAGAACTAAGGGTAGAACTAGTGACACCACTGACTACCCTTTTAACAAATCATGGGAGGATGGGGTGGTACCCGAGGACTGGAGGAGGGCAGATGTGATTCCCCTTCACAAAAGTGGGAGCAAGGCAGAAGCAGGAAACTACAGACCTGTTAGTTTAACCTCAGTGATAGGGAAAATGATGGAATCACTTCTGAAGGAAAGAACTGTTGAATATCTAGAGGCCAGAGGGGCACAGGACCCTAGGCAGCATGGATTCACAGTGGGAAGGTCATGCCAGATGAATCTGATAGATTTCTTTGACTGGGTGACCAAAGTAGTAGATCAGGGAGGGGCTGTGGACATGGCCTACCTAGACTTTAGCAAGGCATTTGACACAGTCCCACACAAAAGATTAATATACAAGTTAGCCAGCCTGGGAGTGGGTCCCAAGATGACAGCCTGGGTAAAGAATTGGCTGGAGAATAGGACACAGAGAGTAATAGTAAATGGAGTCCACTCAGAAGAAAGGAAGGTTACTAGGGGGTTACAGCAGGGTTCAGTATTATCTTTATAAGCGACATTGCAGAAGGACTGGAAGGAAAAGTATGTTTCTTTGCAGATGACACAAAGATCTGCAACAGAGTTGATGCACAGGGTGGGGTGGAAAGGATGAGAAGGACTTGGCAAGGTTAGAGGAATGGTCAAATGTATGGCAGCTTAGATTCAATGCTAAGAAGCGAAGGTAATGCACCTGGAAACAAAACCCAGGGAAGAGTACACAATGAGGGGTGAGATACTAACAACAACAAAATGGAAAGGGACCTGGGGTAGTCATATCAGATGACCTAAAGGTGGGCAAGCAATGTGAGAGGGCAGCAAGGAGGGTTGGGGGATACTGGGATGCATAGGAGAGGCATCACCAGTAGAAAACCGAAGTTATTATCCCTCTGTACAGACAGCTGGGTGAGACCCCATCTGAGTACTGTGTGCAGTTCTGGAGACCCAATCTCTGCAAAGACATAGACAGGATGGAAGCTGTCCAGAGGAGGGCAACTAAAATGGTGCAGGGTCTGCACCGGAAGACATATGAAGAGAGACGAAAGAAGCTTAATATGTATAGCCTCGAGGAAAGGAGGGAGAGGGGGGACATGATAGAAATGTTCAAGTACCTCAAGGGAATCAACAAAGTCCAAGAGGGTAGCATCTTTCAAAAAAAGAGGTGTGCAAGAACAAGAGGGCACAATTTGAAGATAGAGGGGGGCGGCTCAGAGGTAATTTAAGGAAGTATTTTTTCACAGAGAGGGTTGTGGATGCATGGAACGGTCTTCCGGAGGAGGTTGTGGAGTCAAAATCAGTGGTGGAATTCAAGCATGCATGGGACAGTCCTAAGGCAATTCTAGGGGGTGGGGGTAGGAAGAAGTAGGCTGCTGGTTAACTAGGATCTGCAGCTTATCCAGTAGGTAGGGAAATGGGCAGACTGGGTGGGCCAAGCGGTCCTTATCTGCCGTCAAATTCTATGTTTCTATGTTTCTTATCGATTTGTGTGTCAGTGGGGACTATGACAGTGACTTGTATATCAATATAAACACTCCCTTCTAAGCAGCGGAATGGGTGCTGTGCACCTCACTCCCCACCAATTCCCTCTTTAGCTTACAGATGTAACAGCCAGGATGAAGTGCAGAAATGCTGCAGAGTATAACCAAATGCTGCAGTTTACTGCAGGGGCCATTGGAAGTAAATGGCAATTAAGCCCTTTTGTCATGCAGGATTTTGTGACATGTCATTACTGCAAGTTACTGCACTTCATCAAGGCTGACCCCACTGTGCATGCTTGAGACTGTGACAGTTTTGTCTCCTGGAGGAAGGCCACCTTAGTATGAAGTTTTTTTTTTAACTGTGATAGTTTCTGTTTATGCTTAATGGGGGAGTTAAGCCTCCCTCACATGCCAGGATGTAAAAGTCATATCAGCCATTTTACAGCATATGGGCTTGTAATGCTATTTTGTTCAGCTTGACTGGAAGGTGGGGTTCATCCAAGTGACAGAACTCTGCATGTGCATACATAAAAAGGACCAATAGTTTTCTTTAAAGAATACCAGTGTAATACTGAACATTTCAACAAGAGCCGAGAATTGGCCCAACAGGGGCAACTATTTACATTATAAGTCAGATCAGAGTTATTTTATTGTTTGGCTAAATAGCCTTTACAATTAAAATACAAATAATGCATCATAATCATACAACATGCATTACAATCTTTCATGTATCTATTGCAGCATCACAGATAAAATAGACCTGCAGTATCCAAACATTGTAAGTCACATTACTTATATACTTTTACAGAGAGGAAGGGGGAATCATGCTCAAACAGGCCTCTTCGCCCTGTGTCAGTTAGTGATGCTGAGGATTAAGATGCTTGATTCCAGAAGGAATGTACAGTCTACTTACCTTTAATATCTGTATAGAAGTACCGTTATAAGTCACATTATTTCTATGCAGATACTGAGGGTCACTAGACTGTCCATTCCTTCTGGAATCAGGCATCTTAATCCACAGCATCACTAACTGACACAAGGTGAAGAGGCCCGTTCAAGTGCGAGTTCCCCTTCCCCCTCTGTAAGGTTACATAGTTATTACCAGGATACAACAATGCAGACCTTTGATCAGGCCACAGATATCTAGAAGAGGACGTTAGTGATGTGATGCTGCCCTCCTCATCGGGGTCATAGGATACTCCTCAGAGAAGGTTGTTGATCAAGTAGCAGCAAATGATGGTTATACAGCTGCGGTTGCTGCCGGGATGATTCTAGCCCTGCACCGGCCCCCAAAGGTTACTCTAGGGACAAGAACATGCAGTACTCTTAAGTACTGAGTTGTGCATTTTAGCACGAACCCTCCCCCCTACCAAGCACCTTATACCAACACAGCATCCAAGAAAATGACCACTGGACTGGCATTTCTTAAGGCACAGCGTTAGGAATATGTAGGTGTGAGACCTATAACCCATCGGTTGAGCTAGGATAGGGGGACCACCCCTTATTATGAAAGTATGCCTCCACACAGCAAATCCTTTGTACCTTATATCTCTTACCCAGATGGTATTGCAGAGAGGGACACCGGGTATTGGCATGCGTGAGAGGGCAGGTAATATAGACCTAGGAGGAGTTATTCAGAGGGAGAAGAGGAGGTTGAGTCCCCCCTTATCCCAGAACTAAATTGATGACTTTGCACGGTCACTTGCCTGCCTGGGTACTGGCAGGCTGGCTGGTTGATATATTTTAATTAAGCAAACCCAGCTCAGCCACTAAACAAGGGATATTAACAATAACATTGTCTCATCTGCCCCTGCTAGCTGTTATGGGGCCATAGTCTGGGACTAGCTCTTACATAAACGTTGAAACTTAAATACAGGCAACTTAGCCCACAAGGGACGCCTGCAGGGACATTATAAGTTGTCCAGCAATAAAGCCTCCCTCTGTGAGGGACAACCATTTGTTTAATCATTATAACATAACTCTCAATTTTATTTAAGCTATCTGTGACATGGGAAGAACGAGGTAAATGAGTTAAAAGGGGGAGTGTCCCTTTAAGGCTCTGGGTAGGTTTGGCCTGTGATCTATGTAAACAAGCTGACCTAGCCATACCATGATCAAATAAAGCCATAAAAAATATGTACTGGGCACAAGCCCCTATGGATCACAGGGCCGATTCAGCCCGTACCTGAGTTTGCAGGTGTAACCACTCTTGCTGAAATGGCCGAGGCAGCAGCTGCATAGGAGGATGGCCACTCAGCTCCATCTGGGGGGGTGGAGCTGGGAGATACAGCTGTTTTTGGGAGAACTTCACATGCACCTGCACCATTGCAGAAAGGTTTGTAATGCATTGTCTTTGTGGTTTGGGCTGCAGGGCTGATAAGGAGTCGACGACTTGCAATGGGGCGTAGCGGCTTCCAGTGGCCACACCCTCTGAACTGCCAGTGGAGGGTTTCATGTTTCAGCTATGACTACTATGTGGGGACACTTTGGGATTGGTGGGGTTTCCAGTCTTGTCCCTGTGCTTTGATCCTTCTCTGCACCATTTGCATGATGCTTAGAGCTACTTTTCTTCAGGAGTGGTCTGTATAGGCCTCTGATCCCAAGGTAGGTGCTGTGGGGATGTAGGCCTGTCATTAAGGTCAGGTGTGGCATTCATGTGCACGGGTCCCCTACATCTTGCTAGGTCCTGGATTTGTACCTCCGGCCATGAGCAGCGGATGAAGCTCTCCATGGCCTGTGGGTCATCGAAGGAGTGTTCAGATTAGAAGATAGTGAGCCCTTACCTGAAAGTGCAAAAAGACTGCTGCAGCAGGGATCCTAGAAATGGAGCAGGTGGTGTTTATGGGAGAAAGGTTCAGAAAATGTCAGAAAAGGGTTGATGGCCCTAAAAATAGACAGGGCTCCAAGCCCAGATGGGATGCACCCAAGAGTGCTCAGGAAACTGGCATTAGAACTGACTGAACCTCTGGCAGGGCTGTTCAGTAGCTTTCTTTTTTAGGGGATCCCCAATCCTCCATTCAGAGGTCAGACCTGCCCTGCCTGTTGTCACCCATGCTCAGGTTTGCTCCCCTGGGCTGGGCCACTAGGAGGGCTCCCCCCAATAAACACTATAGGCAAGCCCCAGCTAACCCCCCAGGTCGGGACCATAGAAGCAGGCCCCCCCCAGCGGTTGTCAAAGGCAGTGGAGACAGTGGCAGAGCAGGTTTGTCATGCAGAGGAGCTGACTTTTTTGATGCTTGACAGATCCCTGGGAGTGGGGACGTGCATTGAAGTCAAGCGTCCGCCCCCCCCCAAGGTGATGTGCTGGCTGCAGTGGATACCCAGCATCCACCAAGGGTCCATAAAGCACCAGACACTCTTTCCCCCCTGCCCCCGGGAGAAGGGGAGCAGTTCCCAGAATGCTCAATCCTTCTTCCCCCAGCCAGCCCTCTGACTCCACTCCTCAATCCAGATCGCAAGCAGAAATCCAAGTGCTGCTCCGGTGTGACATGTTCAGTAACTTTCTACACTCAAGGGTGGTTCCAAAAAGTTGGATGGTAGCGGACATAGTCCTGCTCCACAAGGAAGGTGACAAAGAGCAACCAGGAAACTTCAGACCTATTAGTCTTACCTCTATAGCAGGTAAACTAATGGAGACACTAGTCAAAGAGTAACTAGTGGACTACCTGGTGAGAAATGGTGTCCTGGGTAGTAAGCAGCATGGGTTTATAGCAGGAATATCTTATCAGACCAACCTGATAATATTATTTGACTGGGTAACTAGGGCAGTGGAAAGTGGGAAAAGCAGTGGATTTTCTCTGTTTTGACATCATTAAGGCATTTGACTCTGTGCCATACAGAAGACTGCTAAAATGTTAAAGGATATGGGAACAGCAAATGATCTAGATGGATGGGAAGATGGATGGGGTGGGAGACAGCACAGGGTAGTTGTAAATGGGGTTAAGTCACGGGAGAGGGAGGGGATGAGTAGGATGCCATAGGGTTCAGTCCTGGTGCCAGTCCTTTGCAATATGTTCATTGTGATATAGATGACTTGGAAGAAGGAATACAAAGCAAGATGCATCTCTTTGTAGATGACACTAAGCTCTGTGGCAGGGCAGACAGCACAGAAGGGGGTTTGGGAACTGCAGAGGGACCTTCAACGATTAGTGAGCTGGTACAAAGTTTGGCAGCAAAAGCTGCAAGGTGATACACATAAGGAACAGGAACCCCAGAAATGAATATTGGATCAGAGGGATTGAGTTAAACACTACCACTGAGGAGAGGAACCTAGTAGTTATCATAAGCAGCTCCCTGAAACAGTCTAGCAAGTGTAACAAGGCCTATAGCTTGGCAACCAGGATGCTGGGGTGTGTAAAGAGGGAGTTTGACAGCAGGAGGAAGATGGTCATACTGCCTCTCTGTAGATCACTGGTGAGGTTGCATCTGAATATTGAATCCAGTTCTGGAGTCCCTACCTAAGGAAAGGCAAACACAGGCTAGAAATGGTATAGTGTAGGATAACCAAAGTGTTCCAGGGGCAGCTCTTATGAGGATCGGCTTAAGGCCCCAAACATGTGCTAGCTGGAGACCAGAAAGAAGAGGGGAGATATGATATAGACCTTTAAGTTCCTGAAAGGCATGAACAAGATCTTGTGGGGAAATATTCAATACGGCTGGCAAACCAAGAATATGAGGACATGAAAGGAAACTTTCAGGGGGAGATTCAGGAGCGATGTTAGAAAGGTTTATTTTACAGAGAGTGGCTGAGTCATGGAACAGCACACCAGCTGAAGTGATGGGTACAAGAACCATTAATAATTCCAAAGACAGCTGGGATCAGGGAAAAGCCTAATAGTTACACAGGGGAAGCAGTAAGGTAGGGGGCATGGAGGGCTGAGGGCAATAAAACTGACCAGACATTAGGTCCCAGGACAGGATAGGGAAATACAGGGCAGACTGGATGGGGCTATTATCTTTTTTTTGACAGCATTTACTTTGTTTCTCTGTTTAATCTGACCAGTACCTTTCATTCCACATCTGGGTGGAAGTAACTTTGATATTTAAATGCTTCTTCCCACTGTGCACTAGTGGTCCAGTGCCTTAATCTGTTCCCTAAATTCTCACAAATCCCTTTTTTTCCTGTGGAGACCTGTGCCGCCCTATCCCTACTTCCCTACATGCCACCAAAGCCTACTGGCACTCTCTGTGCCACTTCATTTTCCCCATACTCCTACTGCGGTCAGGAGAAGAACCACTTGAACAAATCACCTGGGGGCGCAAACAAAAACTCTTCTCCCCAAACCTAGGCCCTTAAAGGCCTCTATATGCTCCATACATGGGTTGAACACACATCTGGGCCACCATCTTTGTGGATTGGTAGCACTCATCCTAGGATGGCCAACTGAGCAACCAACCTGCCAGCGCACAGAATCAGGATCCCCTAAAGGTGTCTTAGGGCCACATAACTCTGTCCAGCCAGGACAGCCATGGGACCAACATAATTGCTAAATATTTCCTGTATTTCCTTTCATCACTTTACCCTTGCAAAGGTGACCTAACTGGCTTCCAACAGTACCCCCCATCTTCTGTCCACAAAAGGAAAAAAAAAACTTTCTAGGGAGAATGACTTAAAAGACCTCCCTTAATTGAACCCTAAAAGCTGACTGCACCACCTATACAATACAAGTTTGGGGCTCCTAGTACTAATATATTCTTTGGACCTAGATTTTTAAAGTAGTGAATGAAGTCCACTAAACAATGTTGGTCCCCAGCAGGGGATTATATGCAGTGGAAAAAGAAATGCCCCCCCCAGATAATCTGAAGACCAAGATATTCACAGTGATCATGATTTCAACTTAAAGTACGAAGCAGAGTTGGACATGATGGACCTAGAGTTATTTCCAACCATAACATTACTGTTTTACTTTGTTTTAATTTGTAGTCCACTTTTGATACAAATCAGGATCTTCTTTTTACGTTTGCTTGCACGCATGTGCAAGAAACATAGTGCCATCATCCGAGTTTTCGGAGATGTGGCAGCCCTCTTCCAAATCAGTCAGTGTGTTTGCAGGCGAGGCCGCAGTTCTCCAATACCTGCTGGAGCTGTCTATGACAGGAGTCCAAAATACAGTGGCGTACAGTTGAAAGGGGGAGCTACGGCTTCCGGTGAGCAGCAATAAGATATCGCCTGCTCTGCGCACTCCCCTACATACACACTGCCTTGCATACTGTGCTGCCCCCGCACTGTATGGCGATGGGGGTGCCAATCCCCATCAGCTGTGCTGCACCCCCAAACAGAGTTGTACATGCCATGCTGGGTACCCACTCCAGCGTGGCTACACATGTATAGCCAACGGGGGTGGCAAATTCCCCGTCGGCTCCACTGTCCCACCCACTGAGAGTACAGGGTGCCACGCTGGGAGCCTACCCCAGTGTGGCAACAGATGGTGTCACCAATGGGGGTGCCCAATCCCCCATCAGCTCTACGCCCCCTGCAAGCCGTCCTTGTGCCACACTGGGAGCCCACCCCACCGTGGCAAACGTCCCACGTCATCTCCTCCTTTGTTAAAAAAAAAAAACCTGCAACAGAAAAATGGTCCCTCGCTGTCTATGCCCCCATCCGCGCCCACGCCCACACACTGCTCACCCTGCCTCCCCCACCGCCCACCCCATACTTACCTCTGAACTCCGAGCGCAATGATCTTGTGGACCAGGAACATGTCTGCACTCTTCAAAGCTGACCGCGAACTGAGGAAATGCCGGTAAGCTGTATAATGTAATGAATAGGGTTTTTTCAACTTTGCTGCATATCTCAGGCATTTTTTGGAATTTTGGCACCAAATGTTCAACATGGGGTTTTTGGGACCCCTCCTCATGAATTCTGGTCACTGTCATGGCGTTAATCTGGCCCAAAGGGTGATTTCACAGTCACTGCACGAAATCACCTTTTGGGACCGATTAATGAAATGACAGTGCAAGTGTTCATAAGCTGGGCTCTCAAAAAGCTTATGTTGAAAATTTGGTGAAAAAATTCCTAAAAATGACTGTTTTACAAGCGTGCATTGCACTGTTCCTACACACGCTTGTAGGTTCATGAATTTTCAATATTTTCACTCCGGATTTTCAACATTGCCATTTGACCACACTTCCTTATGAGTAGTACAGCTGTCATTTTTCACATCTCACCCAAAATGTGTTTCCGCGCATGTAGCGCACAATGGCACAGTCGGTGTGCGAAATCAATGTTCAGCACACAGTAAGAAAATCACAGTGACACTGTTCATGAGCAGAGGTGTTGAAATGGCTATGTTAAAAATTTGGTGAAAAAATTCCCAAAAATCACTATTTTACGAGCATGCATTGCGCTGTTCCTATGCACGCTCGTAAGTTCACAAATTTTCAATATTTTCACTCCAGATTTTCAACATTGCCATTTTACCACACCACCTTATGAGCAGTACAGCTGTCATTTCTCACTTCTCACCAAAATGTGTTTCCGTGCATGTAGTGCACAATGGCACAGTCGGTGTGCGAACTCAATGTATGGGACACATTAAGAAAATCACAGTCACACTGTTTATGAGCAGAAGTGTTAAAATGGCTATGTTAAAGATTTGGTGAAAAAATTCCCCAAAATGACTGTTTTACGAGCTTTAGTTGCGCTGATCCTACGCACGCTCATAAGTTCGCATATTTTCAATATTTTCACTCCAGATTTTCAACACTGCCATTTTACCACACCTCCTTATGAGCAGTACAGCTGTCATTTTTCACATCTCACCCAAAACATGTTTCTGCCCGTGTAGTGCACAATGGCGCAGTCGGTGTGCGAAATCAATGTATGCGACACATTAAGAAAATCACAGTGAAACTGTTCATGAGCAGAGGTCTTAAAATGGCTATTTTGAAAATCTGGTGAAAAAATTCCTAAAAATGACTGTGTTACGAGTGAGCATTGCACAGTTTCCACAGACCCTCATAAGTTCATGAATTTGTAATATTTTCAGTCCACATTTTCACCAGTGGCATTTTTCCACACTTCCTTCTGAACAGTACAGCTGTCACTTTTCACAACATGGCTGAAATGTGTTTTCACACTTTCAGCACAGAAATGCGTGGTCGCTGTGGGAAATCATTGTTCGGGACAGATAAAGAAAATCACAGTGACTCTGTTCATGACCGAAGGTCCCAAAATGCCTGTGTTGACAATCTGCTGTAAACAATTCCCAAACTAATTACATTATGGGTGCACGTTGCACAGTTTCTATGCATGCTCGTAACTTGTCCAGCTTTTTTAGTATTTTCACTGCAGATTTTCAACATTGCCATTTTTTACACCTCCCCACGAACAGTACAGCTGTCATTTTTCACATCCTGTTCAGAATGTGTTTTTGCACCTGTGGTGACAAATGCCGTAGTCGCTGTGCAAAAGCAGCTTTCGGCTAACAAACTGACATTGCCACTGTTCATAAGGTGGGGGTCACAAAAAACCCATGTTGAAAATTTGGAGTGAAAATACCAACGAATGCCTGAGGCGTTAGGGTTTCCGACCATAACACCCCACCCTGTAGAGAATGACAGACATCAGGGCTGTGACTTGGGATTGTCACCTGCAATGCTCATACCATTCCACCTCACCCACACCCTGCAGCCACTGACAGGCATCGAGGTGTGCCTTGGACTCTACGGCCCCAAAGTTCACCCCATTCTCCTATACCGCACCCATCTCACAATATTTCCTTATGGAATGGGGTGTGCATAAGAGCCAAAGACCCCAAGGCACACCGTGACACTTGTCAGTGTCTGCACGGTAGGGTGTGGTGAAATGGCATGGCCGTTATGCCTGATGACCCAAAGGCACACCCCAATGCCTGCCACTATCTGTAGGGTGGTAATGGGGTTGTCTTCAGTTCAATACTTCACTGCCATTCCTATTATGCAGCTCTGTAACTCCTACACTACCAATGCCAATGCCAGCAAGCAAACATTCGGCATTGACAAATGCTTGTTTACTATTTGGTCTTTGAGGAAAGTCCTGTAATTAGCTACAGTGTGTCTATTTCAGCATATATGATTTAAGGTTTTATCCATGTTCATTGACTGCTAACACATCCAAGGAAGTACAAACACGTCCATCCCTGCAAATCATAATCTCTTAAACCATAGTCTGCATGTGTTCATGCCCAGAAATTTTAAACCTCTGTTTGAACCAGAATGGACAATAGTTAGTTATGACAATACAGTACTACTGAAAGAATTATAGTATTTGTAACTGATGGCCCAGAGTTCAACTCAATGCCTTCAGCTAAGGTAAGTAGTAAAAATGCAAACATCTGTCCAGCCAAAATGTGATGACAGGTGATTGTTTCAGTGCCATTCATAATAAAATACCCTACACTGAAACCATCCCTTTTACTTAAGATACCAGTAAAAGAGACAGCCGTAGGATCCTAACAATCAAATCTAAATGGTTTATTGTTGCACCAGTCCCCACACACCAAAGTGGAATCCTGTATATTTATAACTGCTGATTTAGTAAATACTGAGTTTGCAGCAAGGAATAATGAGTGACAGAGCAGGCACATAAAGCATCCACCTTTGCCATTGTTACAGGTGCCAGCATAATACACTGAATAAGTCAGGTTACCCGGTCAGACTTTGCTGATGGAGAGTAGTAAAAGTACCTGTCTTTACCTTAAAGTTGTATTTATATTATCTTCATACTGAAAGTAGCAGAGTAAGTGGGGAGAAATAATAGATTTGTAGATAGTGTTTGGGGAACTTAACTTGTCTTTAAAATTGTAACTAGTGGTATCGGGGAAACTAGCTCAGGAGACTAATATGGGGCTGAGTAGATTTAGGAAGCCTTGTGAATTAGGTGTATAATTGGGAGGTGGCGCTGGCAGAGGTTTAGTGCCTTCTTACACGAGCACTATAAAAGCATTTCCACTTTAATGTGTCTAGCACGTTCGTGTCCCCAGTGAGTGAGTGGAACAGTGAAGCAGTGGTGTAAGTAACTGGCTTCATAGGCATCAGCAGGAGGAAGCTGAGAAGTGAAGGACTCTGCTGGTTGGCAAAGACAAGGCACCTGTTCACTACTGTGTAACAGTTACTGCTGGGAAGGTAAGAAGGCAAAGGTAGGCCAAAACTGGGAATAGGACCAACACAAGTCTAGGGTAGGAGAGTAACAATAAGGCATGGGGATACACAAATAGAAAAAAAACAAAAAAGGGGGAACTAGGGATATCTTATGAGGGTTAAGAGTACAAAAGTATTTCCAGGTTACAGAGGAAGAATAGAAATTGAGAATGCTGGGAGTGGTGTAGTGGAGTGACAATGGGGTGGCAGTTTTCAGGGGGACCTTCTGGAGATTGCAGTGTTTTCCCATCTGCACACACTTCTCTGGGTTGATGGATGAGGTCACTAGACTCCAGTTCAAATTGGCTAGGATTTGTGGGACCTCTTTCCCCACCCAGGGACTACCAAGTATGACACCATTACCTCAGAGGATGCCAGGAAGGAGGAATGGCTGGACTGTTGTGGGCTCCGGAAGGGTGGTGGTGGTGGTGGAACAGAGACACATTCCTCAAATGGTACCACTGCATAATTCATATGCCACTCTGATGGGGCAGGGCTGTAGGGGGGAAGCCACTGTGGTAGTGATGCTCCCTGATGAAGGGTTACTACCAGAAGCATCGGGGCACAGTGGTGTGCAGTGAACATCTGAGCACACTAATAAATTATGCAATGAAGCCTTCAAATTTAATTTTGTCTGCAAGTGTGTTTCTTTCTGGCTCTAGTTCTACCCGTGGTAATGACCAGGGAGGGTGTGGGGACCATCGATAGTGGATACCCCAAGGAGGGTGGCAGAGGTCCCCAGAAGAGAAGGAAACAACTTCTGGGGGGGGTACTTGATTGTGAGGGGGACAGATTTGGGAATAGGAAAGGAGGGGAGAGGCAGGTTAGGAGCTTACCCAGCACCACGGTCTGGAGGGATGGGAAGTAGATTCTCATGACTGCTAGTGCAGCAGGATGGGAGGCAGAGCTTTATATCATTGTTCACCTTGGAACTAATGGCCTGGCTAGGGACAGTGCTGGGATCATGCAGAGGGAGTTTGGGGAGCTGGGGAGCGATCTTAAACAGTTAGCTTGTTCAGTGGCTTTTGCTGAGGTGCTGCCCGTCTATGACAGCAGAAAGAAGAGGCATTGCTGCACCAGGAGCTTCAATCCTGGCTGAAGGATTGGTGCAGAGCAAGGGTTTGGCTACACCGGGGAATGGGGACCCACCTGGGAGGACAAGGGTCTGCATCCATCCAGGAGGGCAACTGCAGTCCTCAAGGGATGGTTTAAATGTTACTTCAATGAACATTTAAATTAGCCAAGGAGGGTGGCGGAGGGAATCGGGAATACAGAAACTGCTCTCCCCACAGGCTGAAGTAGAGAGTAAGGAGAACCCAAGAGGAGAGGAATCCCCAAGGGTGTGAATTAATAAAGGAAGAAGGGTGATAGCGATAAAGAGGGAAGGGAAAGGGAGCATAAAAAAGAGTGGGGAAGGAGAGAGAGCAAAAATGAAAAAAGGGGGGCAACAAGCAGGGTGGAAATAAAGCTCTGGAAGGCCATGTGTGTGAATGCTGGATGTCTAGGAAGTAAGATTCCAGACCTAGATGCCACCATAGCAGAGGCCAACCTGGATATTTTGGTCATTACTGAGTCATGGTGCACTGAAAACCATGATTGGGACATGGCCATACCAGGCTATACTCTGTGCAGCAAGGACCTGGTGGGAAGGAAAGGAGGGGGTGTGGTGCTGTATGTGAGGGAAAGAATAAAAGCGACAGAGATACAGGGAATACAGGCGGAGGCAGAGGTACTATGAGTCACCCTGGAGACAGGCAATGTAGTCACTGTTCACACTGGCATGATCTACAGACCTCCAACACAGTGTGAGGAATTAGACAAGGTACTGGTGGAAGCCAGTGGCAAGATGTCAGAAAAGACTGCTGGTGGGGCACTTCAGTCTGCTGGATTTAGACTGGAGCCTCCTAGCAGCAGCATCAGCTAGAATCAGGGACATTCTGGGCTCTTTGCAGGGAACGTTCCTCAGGCAACTAGTCAGTGAACCCACAAATGATGGGGCAATACTAAACCTAGTACTCACTAACAAGGACAGTATTGCACAATTCAACATGGGAGGCCACCTGGGGACCAGTGATCTCTGTACATCATGGTTCAATATAAGGACAGCCATGGAATCAAACCACGCAATGGTGAAAGTCCTGGACTTCAGTAGGGCAGATTTTATAAAGATGGGTGAATGCTTCAGGGATGACCTGACAGGGGTGGATGGCTTGGTTGGGGTGGAGGAACAGTGGGTGCAGTTAAAAGGGAGCATTGTAAAGGCAACAAACCTGTGCATCAATCAAGTGAGGAAAAAGAGACTGCTATGGCTGAAAAGATAAAGGCAAAAAGGGTAGCATTCAGAAGGTATAAGGAGATGCAGAGGGAGGAAGTTAGGGAGGTGTATCAGGGAAACCGAGAGAAGCAGGGAAAGCAGTAAGTAGCACAAAGGCACAAACTGAAGAAAGACAAGTCCATGAGTTAACGAGAAGGGACAAGACATGTTTTAGGTATGTAAGTGAAAAGAGGAAGACCAGTGGTGGGATTGTTAGGTTAAAAAGGGAAGGGGGAACTATGCTCAGGGGGATCAGGAAAAGGCAAACATCCTGAACAAATACTTGTAGTCCATGTACACAGAGGAAGGAGAAGGGGAGGGGCAACAAAAAAGTAACAGAAGCTTTTTAGGGAGGGAGGTAGACACTAGTCCTTTCTTGGAGGCGAGAGTCTTGAAGTATAAGGAATCACAGATGGAGCACGACAAGGAATTGTATCAATTAAAGCAGAAAGAAGTGGAGAAGGCAGTCAGAAAAGCAAAGGCCCAAACTGAGGAAAAGATAGCCAACTCAGTTAAGAAGGGGGATAAAACCTTTTATAGGTACATTAGGGAGCATAGAAAGGTTAAGGGAGGGATAGTGAAGATTAATAAAGGAGAGGGGAGGTGGGCAGAAGGAGACAGTGAAAAGGCAGAGATACTGAATGAATACTTTTGCTCAGTATTCACAAAAGAGGAATAGGAGGAGTTACCTAAACCAAACAATAGAAGCACTCTGGATAGTGGGGTTGACACCAATCCATTTACAGAAGAAAGAGTACTGAAAGAACTCCTAAAACTCAAGGTGGACAAAGCAATGGGGCCTGAAGGATTCACCTAGAATCCTAAAAGAGCTAGAGAGAGACCTAGTGACACCACTAACCACACTTTTAACAAATCATGGGAAGATGGGGTGGTACCTGAGGACTGGAGGAGGGTGAGATGTGATTCCCTTCACAAAAGTGGGAGCAAGGCAGAAGCAGGAAACTACAGACCTGTTAGTTTAACCTCAGTGGTGGGGAAAATGATGTAATCACTTCTGAAAGAAAGAATTGTTGAGTACCTAGAGGCCAGCGGGGCACAGGACTCAAAGCAGCATGGATTCACAGCAGGAAGGTCATGTCAGACGAATCTAATCAATTTCTTTGACTGGGTGACCAAAGTAATAGACCAGGGAGGGGCTGTGGATATGGCCTACCTAGACTTTAGCAAGGCATTTGACACAGTCCTGAACAAAAGATTAATAATCAAGTTGGCCAGCCTGGAAGTTGGTCCCAGGGTGGTAGCCTGGGTAGCAAACTGGCTGCACAACAGAACACAGAAGGTAATAGTGAATGAAATACATTTAGAAGAAAGGGGGGTTACTAGTGGAGTACCTCAGGGCTCAGTACTGGGTCCAGTCCTCTTTAACGTCTTTATAGGTGACAATGCAGAGGGTCTGGAAGGAAAGGTATGCCTCTTTGCGGATGCCACAATGATCTGCAACAGAGTTGATACACAAGGGGGGGTTAGAAAGGATGAGAAGGGACTTGGCAAGGTTGGAGGAATGGTCAGACACATGGCAACTTAGATTCAATGCAAAGAAGTGCAAAGTAATGCACCTGGGAAATAAAAATCCAGGAGAAGAGTACACAATAGCAGGGGAGGTACTAACGACAACATTAATGGAAAAGGATCTGGGTGTAGTCATATCAGATGACCTAAAGGTGGGTAAGCAATGTGAGAAGTCAGTAAGGAGAGCCAGGAGGATACTGGGATGCATAGGGGTGCATCACAAGTAGAAAAGGGAAGTGGTTATCCCTCTATACAAAACAGTTGGTGAGACCTCATCCGGAGTACCTTGGGTGCAGTTTTAGAGACCTCTTACTCACGCAAGGACATAGACAGGATGGAAGCAGTCCAGAGGAGGGCAACTAAAATGGTGCAGGGTCTACATCAGAAACCATATGAAGAGAGACTGAGAGAGCATAATATGTATACCCTTGATGAAAGGAGGGACAGGGAGACATGATAGAAACTTTGGCACCTCAAGGAATCAACAAAGTCCAGGAGGGTAGCATCTTTCAGAAAAAGAGATGTGTAAGAATGAGGGGGCACAATTTAAAGTTAGAGGGGGGAACAGCTCAGGGGAAATGTGAGGAAATTATTTTTCATGGAGAGAGTGGTGGACGCATGGAACCGCCTTCCTGGAGAGGTTGTGGGGTCTAAAACAGTGTGGGAATTCAAACATGGATGGGACAGACATAAGGCAATTATAGTGGAGAGTTGCAGGAAGTAGGCTGTTGGTTAACTAGAATCTGCAGCTTATCCAATAGGTAGGGAAATGGGCAGACTGGGTGGGCCAAGTGGTCCTTATCTGCTGTCAAAGTCTATGTTTCTATGTTACTATGTTTCTAATCTGAAGGTGGACAAAGCAATGGGGCCAGATGTGGTGCATCCAAGGGTATTGAGGGAGCTCACAGAAATACTGGCTGCACCTCTGACAGCTCTTTTTAACAGTTCACTGGAAACAGTGGTTCTGGAAGACTGGAGGAGGGCATATGTAGTCTCACCACACATAAGTGGTAGCAGGGAGGAGGCTGGCAATTATAGGTCAGTCAGCCTGACATCAGTGGTTGGAAAGTTAATAGAATCACTGCTAAAGGAAAACATTGTGGAATATATTGAATCCAGTGGGTTGCAAGACCTGAGGCAGCATAGTTGCATGGGGGGAAGTCATGTCAAACATATCTGATCAGGAGAAAAGGATTTAGATCAGGATGGGAGGGTGGATATGGTCTACCTAGATTTCGGTAAGGCTTTCAACACTGTTCCACATAGAAGACTAGTAATCAAGCTAGGTAGCTTAGGAGTAGGCCCAAAGGTGGTTAACTGAATACGAAATGGGTTAAGGGATAGATAACAGAGGGTGGTAGTAAATGGAGTTCACTTCGAGGAAGGGATGGTGACCAGCGTGGTGCCTCAGGGATTGGTGCTGGGACTGGTCCTCTTTAATGTTTTTATGAGTATGCATTGCAGAGGAGCTGGAACGAATGTCTGCCATTGTGCAGATTATACCAACATCTGCAATAGAGTAAACACTTTGGGGTGAGGGGGTGGAAAGGATGAGCAGAGACCTGAGAAACCTAGAGGAGTGGTCAAGGGTATGGCAGCTGGGTTTCAATGCAAAAAAGTGGAAATAATGCATTTAGGGCAGAGAAACTCAGGGGTGGATTAGAAAATGGGTGGGATTGATGACCACCAAGTAGGAAAGAGGCATGGGGGTAATCATATTGGATGACCTAATGGTGGCCAGGCAGTGTGACAAGGCAGTTGGGAGGGCTAGTGGGATGTTGGGGTGCACAGGGAGGGGTATCACCAGAAGAAAGTGGGAAGTGGTTGTGTCTCTGTATAGATCACTGGTAAGATTCCACCAGAGTACTTTGTCAATGCTAGAGATCACATCTCTGTAAGGACATAGAGTGGAGGGGGTCTAGAGGAGGGCAACTAAAATGTTACAGAGTCTGCATCAAAAGCCCTAAGAAAAGAGACTAAAGGACCTCAACATGTTCACCCTGGAACAGAGGAGAGGGGGGATATGAAAGAGACCTTTAAGTACCTCACGGGGGTAAATAAGGTACAGGAAGGAAGTATTCTTAAGAAGAAAAGCAGCTCAAAAACAAGGAGACGTGCTATGAAGTTGGAGGGGGGGGTAGATTCAGTGAAGATATTCAAGTACTTCTTCACAGAAAGAGTGGTGAATTCCTGAAACAGCCTTCCAATAGAGGTGATAGGAGTGAAAACAGTGATGAGGTTCAAGAATGCAGGGGATCAGCACAAGGGAATCATAGTGGGAAGGAAGGGAGAAAGAACTGTAGATCAGGTATTTTCTGTGGTAATTATGTAGGCAGGGAGGAGTGGGCAGACTGGATGGGCCAAGCAGTCCTCATCTGTCATCAAATTCTGTTTCTATGTTGCCACAGTAAACCCCACAATGCTGACAGCATAGAATAGAGTAACAAATGATTAACAACACATGTAGTATGTGAAATCACAGTAATGTAGGGCAACCAAGCTGAGTTACAGTCCATTAGTCCAGTTGGTATCGGTCTGCAGTATATGTATCAGTCTTTGCGGGGGGGGGGTAAAAGGCTCTGAAGAAGATGCCACTCTCCTTATGTTGCTTCAATACATCACATGATTGCACATGCATACCACAGTATGTGGGTTCAGGTAACAGCAGGCTGAGGCACACAAGTCATCCTTTTCACAGTTTCTCTGTTTTTCTGAAGTAGTATAGACTCTGTTTTTGTCAACACAATATTTCCAGATAAAGATCACAGCACCTACACTAGAAAGCTACTGTTTAGCATACAGTGAGCTCATGTTTGATTTCTGCTGGTTTTGAACATACTGCCTTCCATTATTGGCAGGAGCACAGGAGTAAATAGCAGTCTCTGCTTTAAAACATTTAATAATAATACATAATACATTTTTATTTATATGGCGCCTTACCAAAGACCAATACGCTTAACAATTTAAAACAGAATCAAACAATAATACATTATCAGTAAAACAACAATAAAATAGTCATCAAACAGGAAGATCAGTCATTAAATGACAGTCACCACAAAAAGGTTTTTAAAGCTTGTTTAAACACTTCCACAGTTGTGCACTCCTGTAACTGATGGGGTAGAGAATTCCAAAGGGTAGGGGCTGCATACTGTGACAGTTTTTGTGGACCCCCCACCACCATTACCACTAGACACTCCTCTCTACCCTGGACCCTATTTCTAAAAAAATCTACTGCAGTAGTACTTGTCTTCTCTATAGGTCTCCCTTGACCTTTTTTTTCATCTTTCTACCACAATGGGGTAGACTCCTATTGTGATATTCTTCTCTTTTCTAACCCGCTAATTTTCTACTTTTTGTCTAGGTGGTGATACTGTAGAGGCTGGTCTAGCTGCCTGTTTTGACTAAATTAATTCAGGGAAGTAATCAAATTAAGCCACATCCCTTTCAGTTTTTAAAAGGGAAGATTGGAAAAGAATTCATACTGTTTAAGTAAAATGCAGTAAAGCAAATCCTGGTTGGAAAATAGAAAAGGGGTGGTTGCTTTGCACCACTAGATAAATGCATTCACATTCTCAAACACACCCTGTTAATTATGTGCACACTTCTCTTCAGTACTTTTCCCTTGCCCTACACCTCCCATATCTGTACTGCTAATGTGGTGCTGTTCACTTGTTTAGGGCTTAAATTGTATTGCATGCAGACTAACACTTTTGAAGGCTTTTGGGGCTTAAAACTAAAGTAAAATTCTTCTTGGAAATAAATCAGTGTACTGCAGTTGTTAGTTTATGTTAAAGCTATAGTAGGAACTGCTTCAGGACACACTTAGTATATGTTTTGTTTTCAAGTTAATTTAAACAAGAAATCAAAGAGGTACCTGTGTGTTCTTGAGGCCTGCTCCGATGTGCCCTTGATGCCTGCTCAGATGAAAATGAGTTTCCTTAAGGGCTGCAGGCCCCCTAGTGGACTCTATTTATTATACATTTATGGTGATGTCATGATTTGGAGAAGGAGACAAGGGTCATTATAGGACCCTTGCTTATTCATCTCTATTTATTTCTCCTATGAATAATGCTATTTTATAGTTTGTAAAGATTATTGCAGTACTCTTCAAGTGTGATAGATATAGCAGAGTCTGAAGCCCCATTTCCTGTATTAGTATAGGATTATTCTCTGTATTAGATTAGGGGGCAGATCACATGATTGATGATGTCACGGTTTTTCAGTATATAAAAAGACTTGGACTCAGTATGTGGTCAGATAGGTTGTGGAGCACAGATGATGGTGGGCATGCTGAGAGGGAGCTAGTACCACTCTGTGACATTTGGTTTTTTTCAGAGAAGAATATCTGAAGCTATTTCTTTTGGAATGAAGTTTATTTTCTTGTTTTCCTGAAGTTTTCTTTATTTTGTTTGCTTTAATAAAAGTCACACTACATCAATTGGTGTAGTTTCAAGAGATAACTTGTGTCAAGTGTTGTCACTACCCACACCCGCTCACACATACATAAATGCTCTCGCCCCCGATGATTTCAGACCCACCCTTGGAATCTCTAGCATCCCCTCGTCGGCTGAGCAGAGTGATCGTCCAGGGCACTAAGGAAGGAGGAGCTCTTTCAGGTAGTCTGATCCCAGTCTGTGTAGGGCTTTAAAAGTCAGTAAACTGACTTTAAAAGTGATCCGCCACTGTACTGGCAGCAAGTGCAGCTCATGCAGCACCGGCGAAATATGACATGATCAAGCAGTTCCCTTCAAAAGCCGAGCTGCCTCATTCTGCACCAGCTGCAAGTGGCAGATTTCCACCCCAGGAAGCCCCAGGTACAGGAAGTTGCAATAATCTAAATGCAAGACAAAGGCGTGGACTAAATTAGGCAAATTGCCAGACGGAACCAGGTGCCTAATCCTGGCGATATTCCTAAAATGGTAAAAGGAAGATTTGATGACAGCCGATACCTGCGAATGCAGGGTCAGCCCTTCATCAAAAATTACCCCCAGGTGGACTTCCGGTGACGTCAGAACCCGCTATGGCAGCTTGATCCACTTGCTCCAGCCCTCACCGAGCAAAAATCCAATTCAATCGCCCCGAAAAGAATGTCATCCCCAGCTAAATACAGAAGGAACAAAGCGGGGAAACTTCACTTAACGTCAGCACGAAAGTTAAAAGCCCTCCTGCAAGTGGAAGGAGGAGGAAATTCCATCGGAAATAGAAACGTCAGAGGTTGACTTAAGCCGGGCCGTCTGGTATACGGAAGTGAACTTATTGAAACGATTAAACAGGCGAGCGCGCACAAGTAACCAAAATTGATCGTACCTTATCAGAACTCCGCTCCGACCTAAGCAGGATGGAACATAGAACAGAACAAATGGAGATATGCCTTTACGAATGTATCAGAACAGACCGACCGCACGACCGGCTTTTGCTGTACTTGCTGGCCCGAGACCGCGAGTTAACCCATAAGCTAAGTGATCTCGAAGGTAGAAGCAGAAGAAAAAACCTTAGAATTCACGGAATACCTGAAGGACTTGAAAAAGACGCGACAAATACTATAACATTCATCCAGGATTTGCTCCAAACAGCTATTGACTTACCGGAGGGCCTGGACCTCGGCCTAGACCGTGCACATCACTCGTTGGCCCCAAAATCAAACAATCCAGAGGCCAGACCAAGATCCTTCATAATCCGCTTCACAAAATATGAGAGCAAGGAGGAAGTGCTCAGGAAAGCGTGGGCTCAGAGCCCCTTGGAGTTTAAAGGCCATAAAATCTATGTGGACAATGACTACTCGACGGAGGTCTCCAGGAGGCCAGGAAGATGATGTGGCCAATTGTAAAGGCATTAAAAGTGAAAAATATCAAGGCACAGATATTATTCCCAGCAAGATTGAAAATCACATCAGTTCGAGGTACAAAAGTCTTTAAGGACCTCCTCTCTCTGCAGTCCCATTTCTGGCGATTTGGAGTCTAACCCCATGGCCAAAGAAAGGCTCGAGAGGATCTACTGAATCATAGTGGTCCAGTGGCAAAGAAAGGTGTTTATAGGCCCGGCTCCGTGATGTAACAGACGCAGACGTCTCTGCGAACAGACATTGGGGAAATGTTGAAGAGACTGGGCGATCCCACCTTAATGAACAAGGATGCTCCCCATCTAAAACAAATGCAGGAATTGGAAGCAGCGGAGGCTCTCTTGCCTGCGCACTCTGCGAATACCTGAAAAGACTGGTCAATCATTGGAAGGCATGATAGGAGCTTCCCCTTGAGGTTTGAGACCTGTGGTGACTTGCCCCGTCATGAATTGAGAGACTTAAAGGCCCTAGAGACTCTGGGCATGTATATTTTATCTGGACTGTTTTATCTGCCTTCCCCCCATTTCTCCAAGACGTGGGCTCCGCAGTGGGTAAAAATAATTAAAGATGACGACTGGAGCTTGACATTTTATTCAGACCCCCCCACTTCATATTTTCTGTTATTTAATAATCTCTTTCAAAGTGCTTAAAACTAGAGATAAACTGAAAGCTGCTAAGTTTCGCGAGGGCTTAAAAGTACTGACAGGGGAGGATTACCCTGAGAAGAGGGGGTACAATTTTACTTTATTCAATCCTACTATATATGGCATAGAGAAACATAACAGTTCAGTAAATGGTTTGTGGATTTGCTGTGGGAAGGGGAGGTGATGATGATACAGCTGGGAGGAAATAGACGTGCTCATTTGGACTCACTTCCCTTTCTTTGAGTAGTACGCCTACGTTATAAGCTATCTATATGATGCATAAATTACCAAGTAAGAGGCCAGATAGGGCTCTGCGTGTTTGAGTACATACATTCAGAATGCCTTTAAGTATTGCCCGTAGAGCATTTGATATAATGGTATAGTTCAGCTAATAATCTGTTGTTCAGACTATTCCCCTGCGAGAACACACACGCTGACAGGAGGGATACACTCCCGTCCCAGAATCTTATGGGTGGGGCTCTGAGGGGATTAGGGGCAATGCCCTAGGCCAGTTCAAAATGGTGCATGGGGGACTGGGCCTTGTGCTCCGTGCAAGCTAGTCTGAGCTGATCTCCACTACTTGTGGGGATCGGTTGGTTGGCGAAATTGGGAGCACAATTGGTGGGGGCTTCTCTCCCTCCTTACCCTTCAAACTACTGAGGGGGGAGGGAAACACCATGAGGAAACCGCAGTTTGATAGAATACCTCTTATGAAGGGGAAATGCCATACTGGGGTACCTGGAACCGAAAGGACTCCTTAACTAGGAAAGGAATACCATGGACAATAAAGACATGGCAGAAGCATTAACATCGGGGCAAGATGTGGGCATACAAGGTGGTGAGGTAATTTTACCTCCCTTTCACATGCCTGTTGTGTGAGCTCGGGTGTTTGGGCATTGGGCACAGTGGTTGTTCCTGCCTTCCCACCTCCTCTTTGTTCTTTTTTTTAAATTTAATCCCTGACAGAAGGGGAAGTGAATGTATTCCTGAGAACATCAGGATCCCTTGGAGTTCACTCACTGAACCTCGGAGTGCTCCTTACTGTTCTGTTATTGCAGACACTCCTTCTCTGGTAAATACAAACCAGGCTTTCCTTGGAAGTCACCTATAAGTATTAAGGGAAACCAGGTAGAGAGGAATCTCTGCTGACGTAACCCAGCATTAAATTTCAACTCTCGGCTCAAAGAAATATGAAGCCGGAGAAAATGGTTTACTGTTATAAAATAGTTATGAGTTACTTTTACTGTTATTACTGTTTTAGAAAAATTCTGCAGTGTACGCAGGTAGATAAAATGCCAGGACAGAGGGACTACAGGCTTTGGGAACTGAATGATGCTTCTAACTGGCTAGATAATGGCTAGTAATGCCACAAAATTTCTCTCCTTAAATGTAAACGGGTCTTCAAGCCCAGTAAAGAGGAAAAGGATTCAAAACTTTCTAGCATCTCAGGGTTGTGCCGGTGTTTTTCTACAGGAGACCCATCTTTCCCCAAAAGAGACCCAGAAACTTAAATGTAAATCATTCCCGGAGATATATGCATCTTCTCTCCCAGAGGGCAGAAAGAGGGGGGTGGCGATCCTGCTGTCAGCTAAACTGCACTTCCAACAACAGGAGGTGATAGAGGACCCAGAAGCTAGGTTTATCATGGTGATAGGGACCATCCAAGATACACCGGTAACCTTAGTTAACATATATATTCCCCCAGGGTCCTCATTCAGAATATACTCGAATATCCTTCAGATGGTGGCAGAAAGGGCTAGGGGGGTGTTAATCATGGGAGGTGATTGGAACATAGTTCTAAATAGAGCCTTGGACTCAACCTTCAAGATCCCGAAGCTAGACGTAGCTAAAGCTAGATCTCTTAGAACTCAATTGCAACAGATGGGTCTATGTGACATATGGAGAGAGAAATACCCCAAAGCTCAGGAATACACATGCTTCTCTCCCAGATTTAAGGTCTTCTCTAGGTTAGACATGTTCTTTACTTTCCAGAGGGACTTGAATAGATTTACATCTATGTGGGTAGGTACAGCAATCCTTTCCGACCATAGTCTCGTACTTATGGAGGTGGAGCTGGGACTGACTAAACAGGCAACACATTGGAGACTGAATGTTTCTATTTTGCAAGATAAAGGGATCATGAAGGAAATTAGAGACTTCATGCAGATTACAATAACCAAAAATATGAAACAAGAAGTTTCTCCACAAATTTTGTGGGATACTATTAAAGCTTCACTCAGAGGTAAAATAATTGCAATAACATCCCACAAAAAATTAGAATTAAAACAAACCCAACAGAAATTAATAACACAAATCAAAGAACTTGAAACAGCCCAGAAGATTAAATGGGAAGAAATCAGGGAAAAGGACTTACAGAAATGTAGGGAGTAGCTCCACAATCTTCAGAAATTAGAAGTAGAAAAAGCCCTGCTCTACCTAAAACAAAATTATTACGAAGGTGGGTCCCGAGGTACTAAACTATTGGCATACAGACTGCGACACTTCGCAGCCAAAGCTGTTATAACTAAAATAACCTCACCCAGTACAGGCCAACTTGTCAGACAGACATCCCAGATCGCTGACTCATTTGTAGAGTATTATTCTAACTTATATAGGACAATGGAGAAAACTCCAAACAGGACAAACTTAGCTATTTAAACTCCATCCCCTCCCCACCCTGCCCCCGGATTTAGCTCAAACCTTAATGAGGCCCATCACAGAGGAAATCTCCCTTATAATCAAGAAGCTTAAAATGGCCAAATGCCCAGGACCAGATGGATTTGGACCTGAGTTTTACAAAATTTTAGCCCCAGAGATTGTACCGCTTCTCCACAAGGCTTTTTCAGATATTTGGGTGAAGGGGAGACCCCCTCCCCCTCCTGGCAGTATGCCACTATCACGATTTTACATAAGGAAAGCAAAGACCTTACGAAATGCGAATCCTACCAACCTATACCCTTACTGAACCAGGACTACAAAATATTTACTTCAATAATAGCTGCAAGAATTAACCCCCTTCTTCCAGACTTGGTCCATTCGGACCAATCAGGTTTTGTGATGGGCAGGTAGGCACCTGACGGTGTACATTCGGCCTTGAACATAATAGACAAGATCCAACGAACATGGACCTCCTCCTGTATATTGAGTTTAGACGCCGAAAAGGCCTTTGATAAGGTCTCATGGGACTTCCTGTTTTTGGCCCTTGAACACAGGGGATTCCCTGAACAACTTATAGGGATTATAAGATCCCTATATACAGGACCACAGGCTTACGTCAGAGTAAATGGAGGGCTGTCCAGAAGTTTTTCCCTAGGCAGAGGAACCCGCCAGGGTTGTCCCCTCTCCCCTCTTCTTTTTGCACTATATATTGAACCCCTAGCTGAGGCCATTAGAAGGGCTCGGGAGGTAGAGGGAATAGAGGTAAGAGGGACCCAAAAGAAAATTTTATTATACACGGATGACGTATTGTTGACACTTTCCCAACCACATAAATCCATAGAACAAGCATAGTCCATTTTGGAAAGCTTTGGGAAGCATTCAGGCTACTCCCTCAATAAATTAAAAACAGTGGTCCTGAGCTTTTTCTTTAAACCCCCGGAGGACATCCGCAGGCTTTTGCCCCTAAATTGGACAACTGAAGGGATGAAATATCTGGGAGCGCAGTTGACCAAACACCCATCCAAATTGTTCAAAGTGAATTACAACCCCTTAATCAACTCTCTGAAGAGAGACATTGAGAAATGGTCCTTAATTAACTTGCCTATGTACGCAAGAATCCAAGCTATAACTATGAATGTACTACCTAAATTCTTATACCTATTTCAATGCATACCCCTGTTTATTCACAAGTCTGTGCTTGAGGACTGGAATGGGATGATATCTAGATTCATTTGGTGGAATAAAAGACCAAGAATCAAACTTAAAACTTTACAGAAGCGGAGAGAGAAGGGGGGTAGATCTCTGCCAGACCTGGAAGACTATTTTCTAGTGGTGCAGTTAAAACAGTCTCTTCAGTGGTCTGGTCCCAGCTCCACCTCAGGCTGGAGGGAAATGGAGAGAGGGGAGGAGGAGGGAGATGGGAGGCTTCCCCTTGAGGATGGGGTGGTCACCTCACAGCTGACTCGCCACCACCCCATTCCTAAACTGAACTCAGTAGGAGAAACCCTCCGAGCGGTTCACAGACTGTGGCAAAAGTACAAATTGCTTCCAATATTATGGCCCCTCAGAAGACTGGCCTAGGTGGAAGACTTCCATCCGAACTGCCTCGACCTCACTTACAAACAGTGAAATAGGTTAGGCCTGTCGTACCTGGGACAGTTCGTGCAAGAAGCCTCCATTTTGGACTTTGGCACCTTGAGGAATAAATTTGGCTTGAGGAACGCAGACTTCTTCAGATATCTCCAGGTTCGAACATACATAAACTCACACCAGAAAAAAGTGAAAGACTCTGAAGGGGCCGCATCCCTTTTAGAGACTGTCGGACGAATAAAGACCTCAATAGAACAGAAAGGCCAAATGTCTGCTCTATATAAAGCTGTCAGAATGATAAAATCAGATCCTCTCATAAAACTTAAAAACAAATGGCAGGGGGAGATGCACCCGGGAGCTCCACCTCTCAACTAGAATTTAATTTTTAAAGTTGTCAAACTGACTACCAGATCACCCCTCTGGCAAGAATTTGCCTGGAAGGTCAGGCTGCATTACTTCTACACCCCTGAGATGCTGAATAAAAGAAACCTTTCCCTCTCGGCCAGCTGTTGGAGAGGTTGTGGGGAGGATAAAGCAGGTTACTTACATATTTTCTGGGCCTGCCCTAAATTGGCTGAGTTCTGGGCTGCTATTAAGTCAGCAATAAAAGAAATATTAGGTATTAACCAACATTTGGAGTGGCACAAAATGATATTAGGGGTCCCACCACAGGGACTTAAAGGAATAGATTCTTTATATTTATGGGCAATCCTAACAGCAGCCACTCTTAAAGCAGTAACCAGAACATGGCTGGGCACAGTCATTCCTCAAAAACAGGACTGGATCTCGATTATTAGGGGTATAGCTGAGTTGGAAGAGTTAACTTTTAGAGTAAACCAGAAGACATCAATATATACCCAGAAATGGGCCAGATGGATTAGCTGGTACCACTCTACTAGGGAAACAGTGGGAGGGGGGAACAGGGGTCACTTTGCTGGGCTTGGGAGACCCATAAATGGAGACCTGTAAATGTAAATGTGCTAGCAACAGGATGAGTAGCAACATTAGGGTTGTCAAATGAAGAAAATATAAAACTCCTGAATATGTATAATAATGAAATATGACATGGATGAATATAAGTTACTCAAAGTCTGTATCTGCGACCTCTGATTGTGAAATTAAATTACTGCAGAAACTGAAGTAAAATAAAGTTTAATAAAAAAAAAAAATTACCCCCAGGTCACACACCTGTTCATAGGTCAGGAGTGAATCGCCTCGGAGAAAAAGTTCTGAGGGTGAACCAACTCCACCCCCTCATCTGGGGACCCGGGTCCACAACCAACACCTCAGTCTGTTCCAAGTTCAACTTCAGCCAGCTAGAATCCCATCCACTCCTGGATTTTTTTTCAGACAGTTATTAAAAACTGAGAGCTCCATCCTGGTCAGGTGTGAAAGAAAGGTAGAGCTGGGTATAATCAGCATAGCAGTGAAACTTCAGCCCATACCTTCTTACAATGTCTCTGAGGGGTAGCATGTACACTGCAAACAACATGGGTGACAGCACTGAACCCTGAGGAACCCACACAACAGAGAGATGTGGTCTGAGGAAAAGACCCCAGATGCCACTCTCTGAGTTCTACCCATGAGGAAAGATGTAAACCACCTGAGGACTGTACCAGACAGTCCACAGATGTACCTCAGGCGACCAAGTAACATCCCGTGGTCCACGGTGTCAAATGCTGAAGAGAAATCCAGAAGAACCAAGATAGAGCAGTTCTTCTGATCTCTAGCCATCAGGAGATTATTGAGCACCTGAACCAGCACTGTCTCAGTACTATGCCTCTTTAGAAAACCAGACTGGAGCGGTTCATAGATGTCATGGATGGTCAAATGGTCCTCCAGTTGTGCTGCCACTACTTTCTCAATCACCTTTCCTAAAAAGGAGAGGTTAGAGATAGATCTGTAGTTTGCATGGCAGTCAGGGTCCAAGGTAGCTTTCTTCAAAAGTGGTGTAACCACCACCTCTTTCAGGGAGCTAGGAATCTCTCCAGATTCCAAGGAGCACCAGACTATCTGCACAAGGACTGGACCAATGACATCAATACAACCCTAAATTAGGGAAGCTGGTCCAGGATCCAAACTACAGCACATAGGGTGCACACCCTGGATGATCCGCATGACATCTATGAACTCCAGTTAGCTGAAGGTACTCCAGGAAGGCTGAGGTGTAATGACCAAGCACTGATCAGAAGCAACACCCATAGAGTGTGTCGGTTGGAGTACAGCCCTGATATCAGCCATCTTATTAGCAAAGAATCAAGCAAGTTCATCGCACTGTAATTACGAAAAGGCTTTCCGGACATGTAGACAAGCTGGGTTGCAGTCAGTCTACAGTACAGAAAAGCTGAGCCAGTCAATTCTGAGCAGCTGCAAACTCCCCGGAGAGGAATTCTGCCTTCTTATGGGTGATTGCAGATTGATAGGCTTGATAATGGTCTATCAATCTAAGGAGTTTGGTATCAAGGGTGGACTTCCACCAGCAATGCTCCAACCTTCATCCTAGTCTCCACGTCTCCCTCAGAGTTCCATCCAACCATGGGGATTGGGGGTGAAGGGAGAGAGGACAAACTTGTACTGGAGCAATGGAATCCAGAGCCATTGAGACGGCTGAACTATAGGCCACCACAAGGTTCTCTGGGTCACTGCTTGCAATGAGAGGGATGATAGGTCAAGCACCACCGCCAGGCTATGAGAACTTGTATCTCGTAAAGGACGGTACCTAACCATCTCCACTGGGGTAGGCCTAATGCATGTACTTAGTAATGCATGATGTCAGTCCAACATCTGGATTTATTTAAATGTATTGTGTTGATTTTTAAGGATGTCCAGCCTTATAATTCACTTCCTCTTCTTTTTACATCCAGTGGCACAAACTACTATCCCTACCCGTCTTTTCTATAAATTGAATATTAAAGTTTTACTGCATACTACAGGGTTAGAGACTCTTGCTTTTTCTGAGTGTCTGGTACTTAGTCATTGCTGCCTAGAGCATATTTCTTTGGTTTTAGAAACATACAAAACACAGAATTTGATGGCAGATAAGGACCGCTTGGCCCACCCAGTCTGCCCATTTCCCTACCTGATGGATAAGCTGCAGATTCTAGTTAATCAACAGCTTACTTCCTCCTGTCCCCCACTAGAATTGCCTTATGTCTGTCCTATGCATTCTTGAATTCTCCCACTGTTTCTGACTCCACAACCTCCTTGGGAAGGCTGTTCCATGCATCCACAATTCTCTCTGTGAAAAAATACTTTCTAACATTACCTCTGAGCTGTCCCCCCTCTATCTTCAAATTGTGCCCCCTTGTTCTTGCACATCTCTTCTTCTGAAAGATACTACCCTCTTGTACCTTGCTAATTCCCTTGAGATACTTGAAAGTTTCTATCATGTCCCCCCTCTCCCTCCTTTCATCAAGGGTATACATATTAAGTTGCTTTAGTCTCTCCTTGTATGTCTTCTGGTGCAGACCTTGCACCATTTTGGTTGCCCTCCTCTGAACAGCCTCCACTCTGTCTATGTCTTTGCAGAGATGGGGTCTCCAGAATTGCACACAGTACTCCAGATTGGGTCTCACTAACTGTCTGTAGAGAGGGATAACAACTTCCTGTTTTCTACTGTTGATGCCTCTTCCTATGCATCCCAGTATCCCTCCAGCCTTCCTTACTGCCTTCTCACATTGCTTGCCCTCCTTTAGGTCATCTGATATAATTACTCCTTGGTCTCTTTTGATTTTTGTTGTTGTTATTAACTCACTCCCCATTGTGTACTCTTCCCTTGGATTTTTGTTTCCCAGATGCATTACCTTGCACTTCTTTGCATTGAATCTGAGCTGCCACATATTTGACCATTCCTCTAACCTTGCCAAGTCCCTTTTCATTCTTTCCACCCCACCTTGTGTATCAACCCTGTTGCACATCTTTGTGTCATCTGCAAAGAGCATACCTTTCTTTCAGGCACTCTCCAATGTCACTTATAAAGATATTAAAGGGGACTGGTCCCAGTACCGAACCCTGCTGTACCCCGCTAGTTACCCTCCTTTTTTCACTGTGGACTCCGTTTACTATTACCCTTTGTGTCCTGTTGTCCAGCCAGTTTTTTATCCAGGCTACCACCTTTGGACCCACTCCAAGGCTGGATAACTTGTATATTAATCTTTTGTGTGAGACTGTGTCAAATGCCTTGCTAAAAATCTAGGTAGGCCATATCCACAGCTCCTTCCTGGTCTACTACTTTGGTCACCCAGTCAAAGAAATCTATTAGGTTTGTCTGACATGACCTTCCTGCTGTGAAACCATGCAGCCTTGGGTCCTGTGCCCCACTGGCCTCTAGGTACTCAACAATTCTTTCCTTCAGAAGTGATTCCATAATTTTCCCTACCACTAAAGTCAAACTATCTGGTCTGTAGTTTCCTGCCTATGCCCTGCTCCCACTTTTGTGAAGTAGAAACACATTTGCCCTCCTCCAGTCCTCTGGTACCACTCTATCCTGCCATGATTTGTTAAAGAGAGTAGTCAGTGGTGTTACTAGTTCTACCCTTAGTTCTTTTAGTATTCTTGGGTGAATCCCATCAGGCCCCATTGCTTTGTCCACCCTCAGTTACAAGAGTTCTTTCAAAACCCTTTCTTCTGTGAATGGACTGGTATCAACCCCCTATTCAGAGTTTTTCCCTTGTTTGGTTTAGGCACCTCCCCCTCCTCATCTGTTGTGAATACTGAGCAGACATATTCGTTCAGTATCCCTGCTTTTTCACTGTCACCCTCTGCCCACATTCTCTCCCTTTTATTAAGTCTCTGTATTCCTCCCTTGGTCTTTCTTCACTCCCTAATGTACCTATAAAAGGTTTTATCCCACTTCTTAACAGAGTTTATCCCCTTCTTAACAGAGTCGGCTATCTTTTCCTCAGTATGTGCCTTTGCTATTCTGACTGCCTTCCCTGCCTCCTTCTTCTTTAACTGATAAAGTTCTCTGTCCTGCTCCTTCTGTGTTTCCTTATATTTCCTGAATGCTATCCTTTTCTCCTTAACTGTCCCTGCCACCTCTTTTAAGAACCATAGTGTTTTTTTCCTTCATTTTGTTTTATTGATTTGTTTCACACAAAGGCTAGTTGCCTCTGCGCTGGCTGTTTTGATTATTCCCCATTGTTCCTTCACCCCTCCTTCTTGCTCATTTGCTAGTGCTTTTCTAAGGCACTCTCTCATTTTCCCAAAGTCAGCCTTTCTAAAGTCCAATACTCTTGTTTTTGTATGGCTTGACTCTATGGCTGTGTTTATTGTGAACCACACTGTTTGGTGGTCACTTGTTCCCAGATGGCTACCCACTTCTAAATCTGAGATTATTTCTCCTTCCCCATTTGAAAGTACCAGGTCTAAGATTGCTCCCTCCTGAGTGGGTTCCAACACTAGCTGTCTGAGGCATGTCCCCTGTGGGGCATCAAGAATGACCCTGCTCTTGGATGTGCCTGCAGCAAAGGTACTCCAGTTGACATCTGGCATATTCAGCTCCCACATCAACAATATCTCCCCTTTTTCTGCCATTTTAAGGATGCTTTCTATCATTTCCATGTCCATTTCTTTCCCCTGGGATGGGGGTCTGTACACAACCCCCATGTGGATTGTGGTGCCATTTTCTGTCTCCAGGGTGACCCATAGAGACTCATCAGTGTCCTGTTTATTCTTTAGTTCTGTTGCATTAATCCCTTCCCTTATATAGAGAGCTACTCCTCCTCCTCTTTTACCCACCCTGTCCTTCCTGTAGACTGTGTATCCAGGTATGTTGACTTCCCGCTCATGGTTCTTTGTGTACCATGTTTCAGTGACTGCCACAATATCAAGGCATCCCTCTTCCATCAAGGCCACGAGTTCAAGGGAGCTTGTTGCACAGACTGCAGGCATTGGTACTCATCACCTTCCATTTATTTTTTTATGGCCTTACCCCTTTTTAGCCCCATCCCTGTCCTTAACACCTTTTTCTGCATTTATCACTGTCTTGCTCCCTACTGACTTCTCTGTCTTGGTGTTTACCTCTCTAACTACTGCATTTTGTCAGGGGAGGCTGGGATTTCCCTGCTCTTTTTCAGTGCCTTCCCCCTTGGCTTGTTTAAATGCTTGCCAATGAAGCATTTAAACCTGTTACCTAGGATTCTGGATCCCCCCTGGACAGATGCAGATCATCACACCAGTATAAGCCTGCATCCCTTCAGGTTGCTCCCCAGTCCCCAGTGAAGCCAAAACCCTGAGCTCCACACCAGTTTTTCAATCGTTCATTGAATCCCATGGTGTGGAATACCCTAGCATCATCCTAGCCATAGACAGGCAGCACCTCCAAGAAGATTACAGTATATGCTACTTGTCTAAGACCCCTCCCCAACTCCACAAATTCCTCTTACACTGCTCTGATCCCATTTACAGCCAGGTCATTTGTCCCTAGGTGAACAATGACATCCAGCTCCCTCCCTTGTGCAGCTGCTCCCACAATCCTGAGGATTCACTTCCTGTCCCTCCAAGCCATGGTGCCAGGCAAGCACCTTACCTCCCTAGCCCCTTCCTCCCCCACATCTACCTCCCCTAATGATTGAGTCCCCCACCAGGAGTTGTTTCCTTCCCCTGTAGGGTCTCATGCCACCCTCCTGAGGGTCTCCTTTGTAGAGGTTCCCAGCATCCTCCTTAGTCTCCACTGCAGGTGCCTCCATAGAGGAACCACTCTTTGCCAGAACAGCATATGAATTGTGGACAGCTACAACTGGAGGTATGCACCTCTGTTCCACCACCCTCTCCCTCCCTGAGCCCACCTTGGTTCAATTGCTCCTCTTTCTTGGCAACCTCTGAGGTAACGGTGGTGGCCCTGGTGGTCCCTGGGTGGGGGAAAAGGTTTCACGAAACCTAGCCAGGTCAGCCTGGAGACAGGCAACCTCCTCCCTCATAACAGAGAGGTGCCTGCAAACAGGGCAGCATTGCAGCCTCCAGAATGTCTCCTGGAACACTGCTGCTCCACAGCCATTGCACTGTACCACTCCCATCTTGACTTATTTTGTGTTTTTGTATTACTGGAGGCTTTCAAATAGTGATCTGGAAAAATATTAAGATGCAGTACTTACTAGGGCTGGGCAGACTGTTCCATCTGAAATCCGGACCAACGGATCGAACCATGAATCCACGGACCCAGATAAATATGGACTTCACCACAGAAGTCTGGTTCCATGTCCGTGGAAAGTAGGGCATTTTTTTATGCTTACCTAAGTTGCATGCAGTTGTAGCTAGAGGCACCAGGCAGAACAAAAAGTGAGGAGAGGAGGGTGGAACTGAGCCCAGGAGCCAGAGGACCACAGTAGCAGTTGTGATGTAGACAGCCAGTTCTGAGTGCTATATAATTTTTTTTAATATAAAATATATCACTGACTGTCAATGCTGAAAATCTGATGCCCTAGGAGTCACCTCGCTCACTCACCCCCCCCCCCAGATTTCAGCTGAAAGATGAAAGCCATAGGAAAGACTGACACAGCATGTGTATCACACACAGGTTTTAGAAACAATGTGTTACATGTAAGACCTTAATCAAGGATCCTGTTTGTCTGAGTTAATTACAACGTAGTTGCTAAATCATATCCATTTTATGACGTTGGAGGAAAAACCCAGGTTATTACATAGAAGTGCAAAAATCATAAAGATGCTTTCATGTCCTGGAAGGAGGAAGCTTATTATGAGATCAAAAGAAGTGTCATTTAAAGGACATGAATTATGCTGAAGTTGCAGAATGTAATACTTTAAAAAAAGACATCCTGTTTCTGTATAAGATATATATTTTTTTATATATAATCTGTCAGAGGATGAGCTAACTGACCTCACACAAAAGGGGTTGGCCAATACAGTTGTTTAAGGAATACTCTGTTTTACTTACACTCCTTTTTATCTAGACACAGACAATGAAAGATCTTTGGAGCACTTGTAAACAGATATTTTAGAAAGAGAATCAAATCTAAGTACTGTAAATAGGAACTGCACTGTTTAAACCTTGTTCTTTTAAATGATTTATATGTCTTGTGATATAAGAGTTCTGTATTTTGTGTTTTACATATTTTTTACTATTTTAGTAAAATTCTTTTTAGAACTTACTTGGTCTGTCTTTGACTTCTTTTTAGTTGCAAGAAAAGTATATGGTTATTGCAGATACTAAACATAAGTTTGAATGATGGTACCAAGTTGGAAAGAGAAGCATTTTAAATCTGAGGTCTTTAATAAAGTTTTTAAGGGTTCATCTCTTTATACCTGGTTAGGTGCCCATAGGCAAAGATATCTGGCCACCCGAAGACAGAAATATCTGAGTCTGTGCATTGGGTACACTAACAAGAGGTTCATAGTTTGAATCCTTCCAAAATTTGAGACCAAAGGTTGATCTGAACTTATAAAACAGAGATGGTTTGCTCACACTGGTCCCCATAGAAAGAGCAGATTGAAATAGGGCAGATTGTACTGCTTTATCCAGATGGATGCATAGCCAATTGACTGGCACTAAGGATAGGCAGTCCCTTCTGCTGCTACCTTAACACAGTTGTGGGATTTTGTGGCACTTTTGGTAGTAGGAAGAGGCATCAGTGGGATTTGTGATGCCGTGAGATGTTCAGTTGGTGTCTCTAGTTTGGCTTATGCCGTTGTCAGTGACAGGAAAGTGCAGAGACAAGGAAAAACAGCAGAGGAGTTTATTTTTTTTTTTTGCACCACCTTTTCTGGACAGATGTCTAGTCAATAGGCTGGCTCTGATGGTAGGCAGCAATTTCTGCTGCTACCCCAACATGACTGTGGGATTTGGCTGCACTGTTGGTAGTAGTAGGAGCCTTCCAAGGGCTCAGTGATCCCCTGTGGTGTCTGATGGGTGACTCCAGCCACACTTGGGCTGTCTTTACTGGTTATTATATGTGATACTTGGCCCCGATTGCCTGTGAAACACTTTCTGTTTCTATTCTTTGGTAACCAGGTAAGGCTCAGTAGTGACAATGCCTATTTCAGGAGTGACCCAGGAGCAATGAGGAGGTTAAGTGACTTGCTTAGGGTCACACAGTATACAAGTGGAGGTTGTGGGAATCAAACCCAGCTCTGCTGGATGTACAGAGCCCATTCACAAATTGTTACTCTAACCTCTAGGGTATACTGCCTTCCCTTCAGACAATGGCATGTGTACAGTATGTACAGCAGTTACAGTACTGATCTGCCAAACCTGAAGATTCCACTGATAGTTGTCATACTTATATTTTAACCTTACAAGTGGTTTGTCTGTTGTATTCTCTAGTTTGTATATTTATTTAATTTTGTCTTGGTATAATTTCATAATAGTACTTGTATTATTATCTAACCTGCTACTGTTGCCTGCTCTAACACCCCTCCTTAGATCCCACCATTTTACAAACCAGTAAATATGAGACCATTTTATAATGGAAATCAGGTACAAAAGGATGCAACGCCGAGAGCAAAAGTCTATTTATAATCCACAGCAGTACTGAGTCTAGAATGTGAACATCAAAGGGATTTGCATTTCATTCTAGTTGCAAGCCTACATAAGGCAGGCCTAAATAGATAATAAAACATTTATTTGATGTTTACCCCTTCAAGTCTATGGGATAGGCTAGGGCATGTGAAGATCTCTTATACAGCCTACAGTGGTTCAGGTGTTGCAGACCCTATAAGTTTTATTATTCTGAATTTGAACATCATTTTTTTAAATCACCCCGTAAACATTTGTCATTCAAAAATAAATCCCCTGATTGCTGATGAACATTAAAAGTATCACAGGGAGGCTTGTACTTGTGCTTTGCATTCCATCAACTAAATTCTGCACCTGCCCATGCAGTTATGTAAGGAATAAGACATGATGAGGCGTGGTTTATGGGCTGGTAAAAGCACACCCCAGGTGCATAGTAAGGCATGAGACACTTGTGCAGAGTGCCTTTAACACAATGGAAAGTGATTTTATCATTCATAAACCACACCTTGAAGTGTCTTATTCCATTTATAAAATGAGTACAATATTTCCAAAATACAGTATGAACAAGTTAGTGGAGATTTAAAAATAAAATTATCCTTTTCTTTCACTTTTTTTCTAAGTTTAAATAGTCCCTTTTAATGCAGAACTGCATAATGTTTTAACATTTCAGGGAGGTAGTCTGCACCTTACCTCCCTATCTAGGCCCCCAAACCACACAGTAAAGAAACAAACCATTGGCAAGATTTTTATTTTTTTATTTTTTTTTTTATTTTTGTATTTCTTTCAAGCTGTCTTTCATCCTGGGAGTATCTTTCAGAGTGCAATGTTTCATTTTCAGCTGTGTGTCTCATGATGTTTCTTGCCCCCACCACGAGATACACAAAGCTTTTGTTTGTGCCATTTTAGTCTTTTTTTTTTTTCGTTTGTGTCATTAATTCAGCTTATGCATTTCGTTTACACTGAGTATCCGGCATGACTGGAAGAGAGCGTGTCCCTCAGCAACCACTGTCCTGAGTGTTCCCTGCTTTGTGGTTCTCAAACTGTACCAGTCACAGAAGCAGAAAAACGTTTCTTGAGGTTTTGTGGTAACAATAATGCACTGCAGTTTTGGATAGGAGTTCTGGGTTGTTATGGTTCTTATTTAAAGGCTAAGAGGAAGGCAGGGGGAAGGACTGGAGATCAGAGGTGGCAGAAATGGTCAGAGTTTTCAGCAGCAGGCGCAAAATCTGGACCTGCAACTAAACAATCAAGCAGTGAGTAAAAGAAAATAACATATACAAAACATTATATATACAAAGCATTACATATACAAAACATTAAAAGTACAGGGGTTGTTCAGAAGGCAGTGGCCTTGGATACTCTGACTGGTGTTTTTTTGTTTTGGTTTCTCTTTTGGTGCCACCGCTCTCCCAGTGGAGCTGTTGTGGTCTCATTGGATGCTAGCTGAGGAGCTGCAGCAGGAGAGCAGTGGTGGCCATTTATATCACTGTGTACTGCATTTTGATTGGCTTAAGTAGAACCAGTTGCCAGAATATGTCCTGATAAGGATAAATCAAATGGTACCTCTTAGCCACTGAAAACACAGGACATTTTCTACCCATTTTATAAGTAAGGAATAAGACATGATGAGGTGTGATTTATGTGCTGATAAGAGCATGCCCCAGGTGCGTAATGGGCACAAGGCACTAGCACTGAGTGCCTTTAGCATCTCGGAAGTGCTTTTAGCAGTCCATAAACCACACCTGTCTTATTCCACTTATTAAATGGTTCTCCGAACTAAATATTAAATGAAAAATCAAAAAAGATGTGAAAAATTGAAAAAAAAATTTTTATTGCTACAATACTAAAAATAGTTGCCCTGTTACTGTAGTGCCCTGTATTTGACATTGGCTTCATTGCCAGTAGAGGTCTCTCCCCCCCCCCAAAAAAAATGCACAGTGCTCAGATTAATTGCCCCCCAGACAAACATACACTATTTTAATTTTACTGTCAATTGTTTTTTTTTTCATTTCCCTGTGGCTCTTATGGTTTTACAGGGACTAAGCCTATTAGTGAGTGTGTCCCTTTGCAGTCTCCATAGCTCAGAGTGGCTTTCTCTATCACTGCTTCTCTCAGAGTGACCATCATACCTCTCAACCTCCTACCTCATAAATCAGGGACAAGGCTTAAAAAAATCAGGGACAAAGGGCCAAAATCAGGGACACATCTTCAAAATTAGAGATATCCACCCAGAAAGCTGGTAGAATATGGGGCTTAATGCAAAATGCATTTTCTAAAGAAGAACAAGTCTGTAACTTCAATGCTTGATATTGTTTTGTGCTTACAGTCCCCACTGTTTATCCACAAAAACACAATTTTTAGGAGAGACAGAGTAAAATTTTGAGGCAAAATCAGGGACGTCTCTGAAAATCAGGGACACTTGAGAGGTATGGTGACCATGTCTTTCAAAAGAGAAAGTTGCAGCACATGTAATGGAAAGCTGCTAGTGAGGAGAGTGGCTCTGGTTATACCCAGGGGTTTTAGAGTATGATGGGGTGGCAGGAGGAACACAGCTATGAGTGAAGACTGCACAGCCACATAACAGGCAGCACTGCAGGGAAAAGTGGGCATGTTGTGGAGCTGCAGGGTTGAGGATCAGTGAGAGAGATGCGGATCAGTAGCCCGCAATAAACTTCTGTCTAAAGAAATAAAAGTAAAGGTCAGATTTAAATTTTAAGACTCTGCAACATGAAATTGGGGTTGTCTTGCTCTACTGCCCTGGTTGGAAGAGTATTTGAAATTGGAAAAGGTATTTTGTTTGTGTTAGGGCAAGTAATATATTTACACTACCAACATGGCTGTCAGAACATTTCAAAACTTTCTGGCAGGCATGGATCTCTGGCTGGCTATGCTGCATCCTGATTGGCAGAAGGAGCACCAGGTAGCACAATATGGGCTGATCAGGACATGGCAAATGGTACTTCTTAGCCAGTCAGGATGCATAAAGCTCCTAACCCATTTTACAAAGAGATTTAATGCACAGTCAAGTAATGTCTCTCCACCAGCAAGATTTCTAGATTTTTCTTGACATTGTATAATATGATTCAATCTATTTCATGGTTTCCTTTGAATTTTGCAATTGGTGTGGTGGTGGGGTTGATGACTGTTAGGAGGATTTTGATATCTGTTATGGCAGATGGGACAGTTAAACTGTTGTTGGGTCTTTCTGTCTGTTTGTTGTTCAATGTGTGTATATGATGTCATCATAATAATAATAATAATAATAATAATAATACAAAAAGAAAACATTGATGCAAATAAAATTGTATGGCTAATGAAGATCATCACCTCATGACACCTTAGGGTTTCAGAGTCCTACAAATTTATGAGATTGCATTCTTAACTAGCCAAGAGACATCTCCCTGGCACCATTTAATTCTTAGAAAGAACAATACATCAGACATAGTTAGTGGTTCCTTGAAGCAGTCACACAAAGGAAGGGATTTGCTACAAATTGCAGGCATGGCATGAAATTGTATAGTAATGGTACTCTAGTCCTGTATAAGGTTCTGAACTGATCAATGATACACAAAGGCTATCTCATATAGGAAAACTTATGGAAGCACATTTATATATTTCCAATACAATGGCAAAACATACAGGCACCCATGGGTGAGCATTTCAATGTGCAGGCTTCTAACTTCCTGTTCCTGGATTAAAACTTCAGAATTTCAAGATTGTTTCAAAGGCTCCATTACAGAGACCCCTGCAATATAAACACCAAATAGTTTATAAGTCCTGTGCTGTGCTGTCACACTCAGGCATAAAATTTACTCTGGAAAAGGGCCCATTTCTCCAAGCTGATCTACAACTCCGAATGTCAAGCTCTTATTGCCTCTTGTATGTAACCATCTAATTATTTATAGTTCTTTTGCTTTTATGCATCCTTATTAACAACACTGTCACACTCATGTGAATAAGTTTCTTTACATCTGGACTGTTTGAAGTTTTTATTCTAATAAGCACTGAGTTCTTTGCATAAATTCCATGGCCTGTAACAATTTTATTACAATGCATGATGAAGAGCCCTGTGTGGCTCCAAAAGCTTGTATAATACAGCAGGTCTCTGTTAGTCAGATAAAAGGTATTACCAACAATTGTTTTCCCTTCACGTCAATATGAAAAAAACAAAACATTTTTCTGCATAGTGGCATACTTTCTCCTTAACTGTCATAAAGAGCATGCTGGCGTCACATAGGAATTCACTGTGGTTATAAGCCAGAAAGGCAGACATTTTGCAGTTCCTGTGATACTTGCAAATTGTGCAGTGGTTTAAGGCTCTGAGCTGCTAATCTGGTGATATCCAGCAGGCCAGACCTGGGTTTGAATCCCACAGCTTCCAGTTGCATACTGTGTGACCCTGAGCAAGTCACTTAACTTCCCTGTGCTCCCAGGTTGCTCCTGTGAAAAAACTTTCAGCTTAGTGTGCTACTCATGGTTAAACAACTTAAAAAAAAAGTATGCCCTTCCCCCAGTTTAGGTGTCACAAGTCTATTTAGCCTACCTGATAATCACTAGTGAAATCATGACTAGAACTTGAACACTGCCTAGGAGAATGAATGATGGCCAACTGCACCTCTAACTGGTGGAATAACAAATTCCAAGCCATTTTCTGACCTACAGCTTTCCTTAATGTGATGTGGAAAAGGACATGGTGAATATATGGAGGAAAATTCTAAATTACTAAAAGCTATGTCAAGCTTGAAGAGATGAGTTGAGGCAGCACCCACAAAACCTGCAGAGCCACAATCCATTAGTGGGAGAATCATGGACTGAACAATTTTAGCTCTGATTTCTTCGGAACAGCAACATTTGTTTCAGTATAAGAAACAGATTCATGAATTAACTTTCATAAAAGTTATTGGAATGTGATAATGTTTTCATCAAATCACAAGCCCAGATATTTGTTGAGGGGAAGTTTTGGGAGAAGAATTTTGTTTTGAGTAAACATTTCAACTCTGAGTTTGAATTTTATTTACATGAAGAACCAGATAGCATGACTTGCATGTTGTTTTTGTTTGACTTCAAGAGCTTGCCACTAAAAAAAGTTTGAACCTTGTCAAATGCCATTTGAAGTTTGTTTCACAAAACTTGGGCATCTGTAATTCAACCAAGCGAGAAGGAATGAGAGAGAGAGAGAGAGAGCTCAGTGGAGCTCGGAGGGACAGCAACAGACTTTAAAATTTAAACTTTTGGGTGCCAAACACTGCAGGCTTCAGCCTTATTTAAGGGGCTACCTGTGAGAGCCAGTGCAAGTCAGTGAGAGGGAGCGAGAGAGCTCAGTGGAGCTCGGAGGGATGGAAGCAGACTTTTAAATTTTAACTTTTGGGTGCCAAACACTGCAGGCTTCAGCCTTATTTAAGGGGCTACCTGTGAGAGCCAGTGCAAGTCAACAAGTGGGAGCAGGGGAGAGAAAGCTCAGCGGAGCTCGATGGGATGGCAGCAGACTTTTAATTTTTCTCCCTGCTACCCACCCTGGACCACCTACCCTGGACCAACTCTTGTTTAAATCCCATTTCTGGGCTGTCAAGAGGTGCAGCTTCTCTGGTGTCTAACCTATCAAGGGGTGTGTGGGGCTAGACCTTTCGAGGGGAGGCGATCTTCTGACATAAACTAGAAATCCAGCTGAATACACTGTGGGACTGTGGCAATATTGGACTTTGAGAGCTGGAGCTGTGCTAATCTGTACTCTTTTCGTACTACAGTCTCGTAATACAGAACTAAATTGTCATCATTCTCACTACAGGATCATAATACAGAACTAAACTGTACACTATTCATACTACAGTCTGAGCATATAGGGCATATCTGTAATCTAGTCATGGATCAGTGCTAAAGGAACTCATAACACAGGCAGCATACACCATACTATAGGCTCATACTACAGACTCAGTATATAATACATAACTGTACTCTACTGCAGGTGATTGGAACTGCACTTCCACTATCAGAGTGGTGGCAGAGATGTTGTCAATTTGAGGAGGAAACAACATTTCAGAATAGGGCCAGTGAATAGAGATGGGGGCTAGGATGGGGCAGGGGCCACACGTCACTAGGGCCGGCATCTTTGGTAGGGTGGTGGGGTGCATGGGATGTGGGTCTGCCATGATCCTGGGCTGGGCTTGGAGGTTGGGGGAGTGTATGGTATGTCACCAGCAGTCTAATTTAAAGGACGAGCTATGGTGGCTAAGGTGGAGCCTAGGAGGCAGAGCACATGAGGATGGAGGCCATCCTGTCAGGGGAGAAGAGGAAGGGGGCTGGAGGGGTGGGACAATAACAGAGCAATGTGGTCCCAAAGCCGGCCCTGGGATCAGAGGCACAGGCTGAATGGAGGGCGGAAGGGAAGGTGAGCATGAGACAAAGGGGCAGCCCCCCACTGGGGGAGGGTATTGCAAGAATAGCCATAGGAGCTTGCAGTTGGGGGAGGACAGAGGAGGATCAGGGGAGGCTCAGAAGGGCGCATGGAGGAGGAGAGTACTGTTAGGGTGAAGCAAGGTATGCCACTAATTTCTCAAGTATTTTGTTTAGTACTGACAGATTGGCTATGGGCCTATAATTAGCTATGTCCTTCTTGTCACCTTTCTTAAAGACTGGGGTGACTTTTGCCAATTTCCATTTGTCCGGAACATGACCATGGCAGAGAGACAGTGTAAAGATTTTAGCCAATGGGGCCACAATTAAAGGAGCAGCCAGCTTCAGAAGTTTAGGCTCTAGGTAGTCAGAGTCTACACTAGTACTATCAGATTGAGTTTAGTAGTTTTAGAACATCAGCATTTGGAATAGCCTTAAAATAGAAGGGCAGTTGGATGTGCACATTTGTGTGAGTAATGTGCATCAGGATGTGATTTGCTCTGAAAGAGGCAGTGTATTTGGTGAGATCAGTAAAGTATTTGTTGAAAGAATTTGCATGGTGGTGAGGTCATTACAGTGCATACCATTGAGGACCATATTATTCGTGTGTTGAAACTGGTTTGAGCCCAGGAAGGATTTTACATGTGTCCAGAATTTCTTCGGGTCCCCAGGAGCTTCCAGCAGTAGACCTTTGCAGTATGAGCTTTTTACAATCCTGATTTGTTTTTTGCACATATTGCACTGTTTCCTGTAAGTGTCATATTCACTTTGCTGACTCAAGGTTTTGTAGCAGTTCTAACTTTTGCCACATGCCCGGAAGGAGGCGAGATGTTCCTTATGCAGCCACCTAATCTGTTTGGCCCTAATCTGTCAATTCCATCTAGGTGTATGTCTGTCCTGGAGGGACAAGAATATAGAAAGAAAGAGACTGAGAGCAGAGTCAGTGTCTTGGGACTGGATAATAGGGATCCAGTTTACAGAAGAGATATCATGTAGAAAGATTGCTTGATCAAATGTGGAAAAATCCCGGAAGGTGATGTATCATGGTGAGGGAGCTGGAATCACTGATGTTCTCCATATGCAAAACACAGAGAAATGGTAACTTATAGAATCAGGAAGCACACCTGAGGTGGTAATTCTATCAGGTTGATTTGTGAGTATCCAGTCTATAAGTGTTCCAGCAGCAGGTGACTGGGTCAGCCTGGTGGGATCTTCAATTACCTGGTGCATGTTAAATCCATGTACTAGAGATACTAGTGCGCTTTTATTTTTCCCCAGACAACTTAGGTTGAGGTCACCAAGAATAATAAGTTAATTTTGGCCAGCTGCAGAGATAGAGTACTCAAGTAGTTTAGAGCATCTGAGCTGACCAGCTTTAGGAGGATTGTAGGCGCATAGTAAGCAGGCAGAAAGCCGGCACAGCCCTCGAGCACCCAGGGACCAGAGGGGCTCTGAGCCGCCAGCGGGCGGGCGGCGACCGACAAGCCGACCAGGGAACCAGGAGGCCGGGAGAAGCAGGCAGAAAGCCGGCACAGCCCTCGAGCACCCAGGGACCGGAGGGGCTCCGAGCCGCCAGCGGGCGGGCAGTGACCGACAAGCCAACCAGGGAACCAGGAGGCCGGGAGAAGCAGGCAGAAAGCCGGCACAGCCCTCGAGCACCCAGGGACCGGAGGGGCTCCGAGCCACCAGAGGGCGGGCGACGACCGACAAGCCGACCAGGGAATCAGGAGGCCGGGAGAAGCAGGCAGAAAGCCGGCACAGCCCTCGAGCACCCAGGGACCGGAGGGGCTCCGAGCCGCCAGCGGGCGGGCGGCGACCGACAAGCCGACCAAGGAACCAGGAGGCCAGGAGAAGCAGGCAGAAGGGTACGGGCAAAGCCGCAAACCAATCAGAAAGCGACCGCTAACTCTGCCTTGCTTGATTGGTGCGCCTTTCCATAGACTTTAGCTGGACTTTGCAACACCATTTCTGGCCGGATTTCTGTTATTATGCTTTATTGTTAAAATTACCTAAAAGAGCTGTTTTACTTTTTAAATGTGCCCGATTTGAGGGTTGTAGATATCTAGTTTAGCCTGTGATTACAGCCTTTTTGTGTTTCTGTGTGGCTAGGCAGCTTAGGCGCCTAACCCCCATACCCTCCCAGTCTTTGTTGTGCAGATTCAGGCTTTTTAGCACCTTTTGCAGATTGCTGCAATAAAGTGCCTTTGCTCACTGCCTTCTCTTCTGTCCCCTACCTTCCAGCCCGGCACAGCCCTCGGCACCCAGGGACGGAGGGCTCCCCAGCATGCATGGCACCGACAAGTCCGACCAGGGAACCAGGAGGCTGGGAAAGCAGGCAGAAAGGTATCGGCAAAGCCGCAAAATTTTTGCCCGCCCCAGTTGATTCTTTTTATACACCTTTTCCGCCATTTCTCTAATCTATGCCCACAGCTATTTCTCTTCCTCTACTTACCCCTACCTTCCCTCCACAATGCTACTTTGCTTCCTTTTGCTTCTGAGCCTCTCATCTTCCTCAATCCCAAATGACAATTATGATATACCCCATGCCATGGTGATGAAGGCAGTGAATACGGCCTGCCCACCCCTGCCATCCCCAGTGGACACCCACCAATTCCTTATTTATATTCTGCCATTTTTGCACTGCAATCCCTGGGGTATCCCACAAAAAGGCTTTCTATCCTTACAACACTCCTCAAGTGCCTTGCATCCATTTTGGCATTACATTAACCCACTATGCCTGTCCATCAGATTATTACTTTGTGATAAATTCCACACCCATATAACAGGACCCTCACCCATTACACAGTGGTTCCCAAGAAGAGGAGGAAATGCTCTGATCACTCCCTATCCCTATCATTTGGTGCCCTCCTCAAACTAATCTTCTTCCTTCTGATCAGTATTGGTGCTATTGAAATCAATCCTGGCCCCACTGAAAGTTTTTTATCCCCATCTGATCTAACCTCCATAAATGGCCTAAGTTTCCTTCACTTCAATGCCTGCAGCCTCCTAAAAAAGTTCTCCTTAATACAGGCATGGGTTGCACATACCCTACCTGACTTCCTGGTTATCTCTGAAACTTGGCTCAGATCTACAACAAAAGACAGTGATATAAACCTTCCCAAATACCAGCTCTTCAGATCAGATCACCCTTCCAGGGGTGGTGGGGTGGTCATCTACGTCAAGGAAACCATCTCTGCATCCTGCCTCATCAATACATCTGAACCAAAGGAATTTGAATGCTTGTCAATTAAAATATCCCTTCCTAACATGTCTTCCTTTAAATTGATTGGCTGCTATAGGCCCCCCTCTGCAGGCCTCAAACTCCTATCCCACCTAGGATCAATACTCAGTCTAGGCCCTGAAGATACCATCATCCTTGGTGATTTGAATTTAAATTGGTTATCTAATGCATCTGCACCCTAGTAACCTTCTGTGACATGTATGGATTCACTCAATTAATCAAAGATCCAACAAGGATTAACCTAAAAATACTACCAACAGCTCACTCCTGGATATTATGATGGTAAACAAGCCTCACGTATATTCTCATGCTGAGTGCTACCCAGTGATGTAAGTGATCATTGTCCTATAGCTGGCATAAGATCTACACTCAAGCCATCCAATCCTGCAAAATTTCTCCATAAAAGGTCAAAAGAATTTCAACATCTCAGATATCTCCATGATTTGTGCAATACAACATATTGGCAAGATTTTTACCTTACAACCTCAGTTGAGACAGCTCTTCAGATCTTAAAGGACATTATCACTAATGCCCTCAATATACATGCACCAATCACCAGTGTCAGAACTAAAGTAAAATCTTGTCGTTGGTTCACTGCTGACCTTAAATCAGCTTTGTTAGCCAGAGACAAACTCTGGAAAAAGGCAAGAAAAACAAAGGATACTAGAGACTGGCTTCAATTCAGAAAAGCAAGAAACTCATGCACAAAACAAATAAGAAATGCCAAAGCTGCCTACTATAGAGCTGAATTGGATGCATCCTATACTAACCATCCAGATTCTGGGGTACTATAAAGGGAATTCTAGGCCAAAATTCTACCCCTGCCTTACCCTCCAAACTGCTACTAAGTGACATAGAAATCACTGACAAGCAAGAAATCTTAAATACCTTCAATGACCATTTCACCACAGCTGGCCTAGCATTTGATTCTTCACCTGCAAATCTCTTGAGATCATCATTAAACCTTCAATCCACTGTGGGACAAAGGCTGCTTCAACATTCTCCTTCAAACCAATATCCTTAAAAAAGTAGAAGACCTCCTATCCAATTTAGATACTTCTAAGAGTGCAGTGCAGACTCCTGGACCCCTACTTTCTTAAAGTAGCATTGCACTTCTATCTCCCCCCTCACTCACCTCTTCAATCTTTCCCTAGTTACTGGTTCCATCCTCCATATGGAAACAGCTCAAGTAGTTCCACTACTTAAATCAGGTGATCCCATGGACCTTAACAATTACAGGCCCATTTCCATCCTACCGGTACTATCCAAGATGCTTGAAAAATTAGTAAATTCACAGTTAAGGGCCCATCTGGACACCAACAACCTTCTAAATCCAGCACAATCTGGATTTAGATCAATGCATAGCACCATCTCTGCCCTAGCCAAAGTCACTAACGATTGGCAGACTGCCTTGGATAAAAAGAATAGTACCTGTGCTGTGTTCCTGGATTTGAGTAAAGCATTTGATACAGTGGATCATGAATCATTAATCTCCTTTCTTAGCTCTGTAGGCCTTGATTCACTCTCACTCAATTGGTTTAGGTGCTGTCTCTCTGGAAGGTTACAACTGGTAAAAAATGAAAATTACCTATCTACCTCTAAACCACTGCTAAGAGGTGTACCGCAAGGCTCTATCCTAGGCCCCATCCTCTTTGCCATTTATATTAATAACATTGATGCCAACCTCTCTCAATCTAACATTCATCTGTTTGCTGATGATACTGTATTATATGTCAGCAATCCCTCACCATCAAAAGCCTGTGAACTGTTACAGTCAGAATTCTCCATCCTACAACACAACCTATTGGAAAAATTTACTTATAAATGCCAAAAAACAAAGCTATGTTCTTGCAACAAAGAATTGCTCTGCCACTACCCCATCATTCATCACCCCACAATTATCCACCTTATTTGGAGATAAGCTGGAATTTGTGGATAAATTCAAATATCTTGGAGTCTGGATTGACAATAAGCTTGACTACTCTGTCCACATTGAAGAGCTATTAAAAAGTTGAGACAAAGGCTCGGCCTATTTCGAATAAAACACTACCTTACCAGAGATTCCAAACAAAGATTAATCCAGGCATCATTCCTATCCCTTATTGACTATGCTGACTTTCTCTATGACCATTGCTCACTCTCCTCTTAAATAAGCTGGACACCCTGTATCATAGAGCCATCAGATTTATTACAGACCTTCCCTCCAGCACCCATCATTGCTCTCTTTACATGGCAGTCAATTGGACATCCCTACAGCACAGAAGAAAAGGAATGCTGCAATCTGGATCATTAAAGCTTTATCAGGCAAACTCCTCCTATATCTCAGACTGTTTCACCGAATCACATCTAGGCTATACACCTTAAGGATCAATAAGCTCATTATGCTAAAGATTCCCAATACCTGCACCGGTTTGGGAGGGCTGCTATCAGCTATTCCCTAGCATTTGTCTGGAACTCACTCCAAAAATCTATGAATCTGAATACCCTCTTACTTATCATCCTTCAAAAGATTATACACCACCCTATTTCCAGAGTTGTGCAACTGCTTCCATAAGGCCTAGTCTCCCATCCAACCTACACCCTCCTTCTGTAATCCACTATGTTTAGTTTCCTTCTTCTACCCAGTCAGTTATCACATTTCATATAAATGCCTACAAAGCCCTATTATTTGATTATTATCCTGCTATATCTATTATCCTCTTCATTTTACAGGTTAAGTTATTTTACTGTGCCTTGTATATCTGTAAATTTTGTATATATCTCTTATTTATTTGATTGTACTAATGTTATGCTATTCTCATGTCTTTGTAAAAAAACTTGTACCCTTATTTGTATGACCACTCAGGTCCATCTTGTAAATGAGCTACGCTCAATGATGTTCGCCTGAATAAATAAAGATTTTGATTGATTGATTGATTGATTGATTGTTTAACACCTTTTGGTCTCATCCTGTTTTTGCCTTATCTTTTATATTTATCCTGTTAAGATCTTTCTTAACTCTCTTTTCCTTACCATGTTTCAATTCTTGGGTTTGATTTTCTGTTGGTTCCAAATTAGAATTTTTTACTTCGCTTTTGTCTTTCCTCTTGTCCAAGCCCCCACCTATCATATTTTCTTTTTTATTTATTAATTTTATTTTTATATTCCTTATCCCCCTTTATGTTATTTTTCCCTTTCTGTCTCCATTTTTCTTTTTTTGCTCTTGCTTCAGTCCCTTTTCCCATAACTTAGAATTGATCCTTTTCAATTCCTGTGTAATGCTGTCATCTCTTACCCAGTCAGCCGGTAGCATAACTAGTTCTTCCTCTGTAAAATTGTTACAGTCTCTAAGTCTTGTAAGTTTATAGTGATTATTTCATCTGTTTTATGTCCCTCAGAGTTTTTTGTCTGAGCAGTTATATTCTCATGTGTTATTTTTTTTGTAGGGTTAATAGAAAACGTATATCCTTATTATTAATTCCTTCCATCTCCTCATCAATCCACTTTGGTTTCAAACTATATTTATTTAAATTATCTGTGTGTATCTTATTTTTGAAGCAAATCCTCTTAATAAAGGACAACTCTTGTTTAATATATATACAAGCTGCTCATAAATCAGGACATTTCCTAAATAAGGGTCTCTCAAAGCATTTACAGCATCTCTAGTGAGATTGTCCAGTATCATAGTGTTGAATTCTATTGGACTCATCAATTGAGTACTATCTTCCATTGCATAAGCCAATTGGTCCTTACCACTGAAACATTCCTTATTAATAAAAATCCCACTAACTTGAGTTGAACCATTAAGTCCATGTTTAAATTCCTTTATTCCCTTTAATTTTTTCCTGTATTCTCTAGTTATTCTGGATAGTCTCCTTTATTTCCTCAACAGTTTTATTCACTTCTTTATTAACTAAATCTAAAATTTCCTCATTTTATATTAATATCTTCCCTTCTCTGTCTATCTCAGGAAAATTAAATATAATCCTATCTTGTATCTTTTCTTTTGTTATTTCAGGATTTTACATGTCTAACTTGGTATGTAGACTAAACTCTTTCATTTTTGAGAAAATGTCTTTAATCAAGGGATGGTGCAATCTTTGATTGTTCCCAGCCTTTTGATTTGTGTAATTGCTTCCCTTATCCTGATTATCCCTTGGTGTTGATTTAATTCTCATAATTACTTAAAGATTCATTCTGCAGCCCATTTTGAGGTGCATTTTTGAATGCCTTTTTATTAACCTTGTCAGCATTGATTAATATAATTTTATCTTTTTTATTGGGTCTCCCTCTTTGTTTTAAGGGCAACTTCATAAGTCCTGCTTCAGTACCCTCTTCAGTTTCTGTAAAGTGGTTAACAATTAGAAATATATAGCTAATTAAGAGCCTATCAATTATGTAACAAATACTGATTAAAAGATTCTAAACATATAATAAATATAATAATAATAAATTATAAATGATGCAGCACTCTGCTTAGCTCTGGGCCACACTTTTCTTGTTTCAACTCCATGCCTCAATCCTTATTAATTTATAATGTTTCCTATAATTAACTTAGTGACTGAGTTTCTAATATAATATAGTAATAGTCAATTTGTGATGTGGCAATAAGTCAGAATAATAAAGTACCAGATTGAGGACTTACACAAAATGCCCAGCAAATGCTTCAGGGTAGCTTGTAGTGTCTTTGCTTGTAGATTCCAAGGAAATATATCTTATTTCTTGTTCTTATATTTCTCATGATTTTCTCTCCCCTTCTGATTAAAGTTCAATATTCAACTGTTGTAAGCACTATGTTTAAATATAAAAATAAGAAAACCAGTATTCTGGAGAAGACACTTGAACAATTAACCTAAAATATCAATAATACCAGTTATGCCTGGTGCAGTGGTATTATCCTGCTTACTCACTTAACAAGCACCCATACTGTCCATTCAATTCCCTTATTTTAAAACGTTATACTACTTAATTAAATTTGTCTTTAAAAATGAATCACAATGCACATAAATCAGTTTAAATAAACAAGGATTTAACAGTTGTAACAGTTTCAACACTTTGACTTTGGCTACTTACTTTTACTTAAACTTCGTCCATCATATAGTAGAGAAAATACCACGAATATATCAGCAGTATGCAGCTTCTGAAGCTTCTGTAATTTGTTACTGCAAATTTACTTCTCTCAAGTTTCTCTCTTATTTGGCTGCTATCAGTAAACGAGTACTGAAATTAGCTTTCCATTTAATCAGTTACACAGAATTGCCCCTTTTATCAGTACAACTGTGTAGCATATACTGTACTCACCAGAAGCATGCTGTAGAAAAGCCTTATAGCTTTGCAGTCTTACTTAACTGGTGCCAAATGAGCAAGTTTTCAGACAACTTAAAGGTCTCAGTGCTTCAGACACCTTTCTGCTAGGATGCTCGGATGGTGTGTGAACGGTGAGCTGTTGGTGCCTGCATTTTATGCATGCAGCTGACGTGTGAAAATTGACCAACTGCATGTCCACTTCCTTGTTGCAAAAAGTGGCCTGCTAGATTTACACAACTTCCCTATACTTTAAGTAAGTAAATAAAGTACCTCTAAGTATAATGTGATATACAAAGAACTCTCAATGGTAAAGACAGATAAAAAAACTGAGTAAAAATAGCTAGCACTCGACAAGTAGTGGAGAAACAGCAGAAGCAATGTTTCCAACCAAATATCAATCGAGCTCTGAGAGCCTTTTAAACCGCTAAGCAATGTGATCTAAAATCAACAATGCCTGTGATATCTCATGTACAAATATACAAACAGTCAAAGGTATTTCTAAAACCTGTGTATCCCTAATAGCCACTTACAGCCTGAAAAAGCATATTCGAAAAATAAGAGCTTTTTATTTGTCAGTCACTAATCACCAGTCTCTTTGCAATATTTAAACACAATATTTAAATACAATGAGCAAAACACTTGACACTTAAATCATTTTAATCTGTTTGAATAAACACTGAGCAAAAGCCTTTCCAGCTGTCGGACCTTTCAGCTTTCAAGATTAGTACAAGTGCAGTTCATTGTACGTTCATTCACCAGGTGAATTCAAGATGAAATGGGGGATCCACCAGCAAGGACTCAAGCTCCCTCTTCAACTTCAACTTCTCTCTCAGTGCAGGTTTCAAAGAAGTTCTGGAAAGGTCAGAAATATTAAAAATAATGTGGCAATGGTGGCATACCTTTAATAAAAAAATGTAAAAGCATTTTCTGACTCCTGCTATGATTGCTTCTCCACAGTGATCTAGCGTCTACCTGCACCATCTGTCCTCCCACCTACTGCTGGGCCCCAGTATCATGTGTTTTGGAACTGTCTGGAGATAAATCCATTCTTGGCAGACAAGGCAGAAGTGATTAAGGAAATGTTAAACTTGATCACTCTCCCAGTGTCTGAACACCTTGTGCTGGGGCTCCTGCCCAGAGAAGTGAGAGCTTCTCACAAAAGGTATCTCTTTTTCAATCTAATAGCAGCAGCAGGTAAAGCCAATACTCAGTGTTGGATCACAAAAACTTGTCCACGGCTAGGGCAGTGGCTGCACAACATTCTTAAAATTGAAAGCATGGAGGCTGTTACAGCCCTTTTACAGTTGCAGCAGGATAAATTTAACACCTGATGGTTACCCTTTTTTTATTATAGAGAGGATAATGAACACATTTTAGTTTTCAAACAATTATTGGGTTAACATAGGCTTCAGTAGTTGCAAGTGCAGAAATTTATGCCAAAGGCTTTCTATTTATCTCACAGACAAGACAAAGAAAATGTCAGGGGGAGGGAATGGACAAGGATATGATAGAACGCATTCTTAGGATGACAGAGAAAGGGGAGATACTGTTGATGGGAGACCTGAATATGCCAGATATTAACTGGAGCACATTTAATGCAGCCACATCCAAGAGCAGGGCCATTCTCGAAGCCCTACAGGTTTCATGTCTCAGACAGCTAGTTTTGGAACCCACTCATGAGGGAGCAATCTTAGACCTCATACTCTCAAATGGGGACAGTGAGAGGATCTCAGATCTGGAAGTGGGAAGTCATCTGGGAACAAGTGACCACTAAACAGTGTGGTTCACAATAAACTCAGCTACAGAGTCAAGTCATACAAAAGTGAGGGTGCTGGACTGCAGGAGGGCTGACTTTTACAAGATGGGGGAATGCCTTAGAAAAGCACTAGCAAATAGGCTAGAAGGGGTGTGGAGCAAGGATGGGGAAACATCAAAACTGCCCTCACAGAGGCAACAAGCCTTTGTGTGAAGCAAATAAACAAATGAAAATGAAATAAAAAGCCACTATGGTTCTCAAAAGAGGTGGCGGTTAAGGTCAGGAAGGAAAAGATAGTATTCAGGAAGTATAAGGAAACACAGAAGGAGCAGAACAGAGAGCTGTACCAGATAAGGCAGAAGGAAGCAGGAAGGGAAGTCAGAATAGCAAAGGCCCAAACTGAGGAAAAGATAGCCAACTCAGTTAAGAAAGGGGATAAAACCTTTCATATGTGCATCAGGGAGCATAAAAAGACAAAGGGAGGGATAGTGAGGCTGAATAGAATGGACGGTGGGTGGGTAGAGAGGGATAGTGAAAAAGCACAAATACTGAATGAATATTTCTGCTCAGTATTCACAAAAGAGGAGGAGGGGAGGTGCCTAATCCAATTAACAGAAGCACTCTGGATGGGGGGTCGATCGAGTCCTTTCACAAAAGAAAGGGTACTGAAAGAACTCCTAAAACTGAAGGTGGACAAAGCAATGGGGTCTGATGGAATTCATCCCAAAATTCTAAAAGAATTAAGGGTAGAACTAGTGAAACCACTGACTACCCTTTTTAACAAATCATGGGAGGATGGTGTGGTACCTGAGGACCGGAGGAAGGTGGATGTAATTCCCCTTCACAAAAGTGGGACCAAGACAGAGGCAGGAAACTACAGACCTGTCAGTTTGACCTCTGTGGTAGGGAAAGTGATGGAATCACTTCTGATGGAAAGAATTGTTGAGTACCTAGAGGCCAGTGGGGCACAGGACCCAAGGCAGCATGGGTTCTCAGCCAGAAGGTCATGTCAGACTAATCTAATTGATTTCTTTGACTGGGTGACAAAAGTAGTAGACCAGGGAGGGGCTGTGGACATGGCCTACCTAGACTTTAGCAAGGCGTTTGACACAGTCCCACACAAAAGATTAATAGTTAAATTAACCAGCCTGGGAGTGGGTCCTAGGGTGGTAGCCTGGTTAAAACATTGGCTGGACAACAGGACACAGAAGGTAATTGTAAATGGAGTCCACTCTGAAGAAAGAGGGGTTACTAGTGGGATACCTCAGGGTTCAGTACCTGGTCCAGTCCTTTTTAATATCTTTATAAGTGACATTGCAGAGGGACTGGAAAAAAAAGTATGCCTCTTTGCAGATGACACAAATATCTGCAACAGGGTTGACACACAAGGAGGTGTGGAAAGGATGAGGAGGGACTTGGCAAGTTTGGAGGAATGTTCAGAAGTATGGCAGCTTGGATTCAATGCAAAGAAGTGCAAAATAATGCACCTGGAAAACAAAATCCCAGGGGAAGATTACACAATGGGGAGAGGTAGTAACAACAACAAAAATGGAAAGAGAACTGGAGGTAATCATATCAAATGACCTTAAGGTTAGCAAGCAATGTGAGAAGGCAGAAGGGAGGGCTGGGGGGATACTGGGATGTATAGAGCGAGGCCTCACCAGTAGAAAACAGGAAGTTGTTATCCCTCTGCACAGACAGTTGGTGAGACCCCATCTGGAGTACTGCATCCAGTACTGGAGATCTTATCTCCGCAAGGACATAGACAGGATAGAGGCAGTCCAGAGGAGGGCAACTAAAATGGCACAGGGTCTGCAAGAGAAGCCATTTGAGGAGAAACTAAAGGAGCTTAAAATGTATACCCTTGAGGAAAGGAGGGAGGGGGGGACATGATAGAAACTTTTAAGTACCTCAGTGGAATCAATAAAGTCCAAGAGGGTAGCATCTTTCAAAAAAAGGGATGTGCAAGAACAAGGGGACACAATTTGAAGATGGGGGTGTGGTTCAGGGGCAATGTGAGGAAGTATTTTTTTGCAGAGAGGATGGTAGACACAAGGAACAGTCTTCCTGAGGAGACTGTGGGGTCTAAAACTGTGGAAGAATTCAAGAATGCATGGGACAGACATAAGACATTTTTTGTGGGGGGTAGGCTGTTGGTTAACTAGGATCTGCAGCTTATCCTGTAGGTAGGGAAATGGGCAGACTAGGTGGGCCAAGCAGTCCTTATCTGCCATCAAAGTCTATGTTTCTATGAAAATAGAAACTGAGACAGTCATATGAATTGTTTAAGTTCATTTAATAGTTTATTTTAGAATGGTTTTCTGGTCATTGTAGTGCATTATGGGCATTTTCCACCAGTTAGAAGGGTAAACTGGATTTTGGAAGGCACTGAAGTAACATTATAGTGGTCACTTCAATACTAAGAAGGTCATTGACACAGCAGGACAGCATTATAAGAAATAATGCTGTATTACCAAGTAAAATACAAATTAAGACTCTGCTTTACAGTGGACCCTATCAGCTTGTCATAGACTTATCCCTTTGTATAATCAGTACCATTTAAAATGCTGTGTGCTTTTTTATATGAAACCTGTTAATAAGCATAATATTATAATGTTTAACCTCCATACATCCAATAAAATTTGACAAGTTCAAACAACGAACATGCTGTTGCTCACTGTCTTTTGGCTTCCCTGTGGTAAAGGAATGGGGTTGCTAGAAGAGGAGTTTGCTGGAAAGAGTTCCTTTTTCAGCTGATAGCCTCAGTACAACAGTCTCAGTTTCAGCTTGGCATATAACAAGTCCACATGATGACAGTCTATACAGTTCTTATAGAAACATGCACACACAAATTAGCCACTCCATGAACCTGCAGCCCACCAGGTAAAATGTCACTCCCAGCTCTGTTAGTCTCTTACCAAAGATGAGACATTAGTAAGGGAGTTTATTTGACAATGGGCTTACAATCATTGACAAACATTTGTTTTTACCTGGTTCATGGGGGTGGTGATGCTTGCTGACATTCTCTCCCTAAATGGTCTGATCCGGTGTAGATGTTTGGAGCTGGTGGGAGTCCTATTCCTGAATAACGTGTTGCATCATGATTTTCAGGCATGGTAAATGGCACAGGATTCTGCATGTTGTTGCCTTTATCCTGAGGTACCGTAACTCTGAGTTGCTGCAGACAGACTGGGTGCTGAAGAAGATGTTGAGAATACCATCTTGATGGTGTTGGATGTTCAAATATTATAGTTAACATCACTGTTGGATGTTAAGCAATACCATTATCTCTCTTGAGCGATTGTCATATTTTTGTACAGTACATTTTACATGGCAAACATTTTTTGTCTCCCGTCATCATACATTAAGACGGCTAAGCTGAATTTTGCTTACATTTCTGTTAGGAACATTTGATAGACATGTTTTCGCTAAAGTCAACAAAATGAGGTTTGAACTCTGCCATAATTCCTTACATTTCGACACACAATGGTTTTGTAATAAGAAATGCTAGGGGGCACTAGGGTTTCAAAAACCTCAACTGAGTGAAATTGATAACACATGTGACATACTTGTTTATGCATATTCAGCACCACTTATATGGTTTGTTCCTAAACAAAATTAAAAATTACTCTGTATCCTTACACTAGACCAGTAGTTCTCACACTTTGCCATCGTGAGCCTCCCTCAAGCCTTGGAAAAGATATTGAGCCTCTCCCCCAATATAAAAAAATGTTGGGCCTCCCCATAGTCAGAACAACTATCATACTTTGCACAGTATACAAGGAACACAGTGAAATTCCTTTGAGTAGTTGAGTTTATTCTCATTTTATTGAACTTATTATTGTCCCTCTGTATAAACCCCCCCCCTCCCCATGTCAGCCTACTCTCTCCACACTTCAGAGTTTTGGACCCTATTTACCCCCTTGTTGCAATACCTCCATGAGTCAGATTGCTTTCTTTGTCAGTTTTACCTTGTTCTGAAACACCTTCTCAGAACATTTTGCTTTGTCCTGCTCTTGCTTCTAGTAGCTCTCCACTTAACCTTTGTATTTGTGCTTTTCTGCAGCCAGTATAATGGGTCAGTTGTTACCTTGTTCCTATTCATTTGTATTATTTTGCATTTTGTTTTGCACAGTTTCCAAGAATTGTATTTCCTCTATTCAGCTTTCCCAGCTGTCACACCAGGAAACAAATGTTTGTTGAGTGCCACTTTCCTGGTAACCCGTTTTGTACATAAATTCACATGCCATTATTCACTTTCAGTTTGCTGCATCTTTTCACATAAAGCATGCCAAACTTGACATTCAAATATATTACATGTTAAGGCTTGCTTGAGCCTCCCCCTGGAACAGGTTGGGGCCTCCCCTGGGAGGCTAGCCTCACCGTTTGAGAAACCCAGCACTAGACTTACAAAAAAAACAAACATACTTCTATATCCTTCAACAGTAGAATTATATGAGAAAGATTGCAGAAAAACTAAACAGGCATGTCCAACCTAAAGAAATGACAGGCAGACATTTTAGCAGAAATATAGAAGCAGGACCATATTTCAAGTTCAAACTTGACCTGAAAATATGTGACCTTATATTGTTCACATATGCCCTCTCCTGGAATTGTTAAGTCACTAAAATAATCTTCACACTTATACCCAACTACAGTTAATGCAAATTTTGTATTAACCACATGTGTTACTGAGAACAGTTATCAGACAATTTCAAAACTGCTGCAAGTAATATGCAGCATGTAACTTCAATAGCACTTTAACCATCTTGAATTTTCTCTCTTGTACTCCCTGACTGATCCATGAAGACATGTGACATGCAAGTTTCAGACTGGTTGTGTTAGTGTAGGTATTACCTTACTAGGCCTATTAGTAGTAATTTCATCTAGGACAAAGCAAAAAGGAATCCTTTCAGTATTTAATATTAGGATAGAGTGGCAAGGCCACATGGCAGAGAACAAACTAAAAAAAAAATTCCTCTGAGTACTCTGTACAAATATTCTTTGTGTTATTGAAGAGCTTTGCTAACTTACAGTATAACTAGTACATTCATTACACCATTAAGATGGAACTATGCTAACATGGTAGCCAGTGCGACCAATCCCATGGTGTCACCACTTACCCACCTGGGGATAAGTATTCAATAAACTTTGTTGATCAGCCAGTTGGTCATTAGATAATAAAAATTGCAATTAAAAAATAAAAGAGCAAGCCAATGCATTATTTGTTTTAGACATACATCATTGAGTCAGGAAGTTTCTAGCCACCAATGAATAAATAGATTCACCTAGCAAAACCAAAATTAAAACAAACTCTGGTCAGTGCTACAATGGCTGCTAATACATTAATGTGATAAGAGATTTATTAATTTCAAAGGTTTTATGAGGAAAGACATACTGATCTAGTAAACGGTCATTTTCAGATGTGTCCTGGGGAAAGGGGAAAAGATAACACATGCAAAAATACAGAATATAAAGTTCATAGAAATTGAATAAATGTAAAAGGTAAAGGGGACAATTATGTGTAAGAATAGATTGACAAAAATAAGTTACCAGTCAATAAGTTGTGGAACTGAGCAAAGAACAAAAATAGTTATCAACTTATCAAAATAAAAACTAGGGGAATGACTGATGCAGGAGAAGAGATATAGAATTAAAGTATGACTTAGTTGTATTACTGTGATGTAAAATATTCACTGGTCAGGCTGCCTTCTCTTTCTGCTTTCCTAAACTTTAGAACTCTCTCCCCCTAACCATTCATTCCACCTCTTCCAAATGATCTCTCTCCTCTCTGCTCCATGATCACACTACTACCTCCTGTGCCTGTCCTTGAGTCATAGTCCTTCCCCACTCCTCAGTTTACCCTCTTCCCTCTTTCTCCATGGCTGCACCACTTCCTCCTGTGGCTGCCCTTAAGTCATAGCACTTCCATGCCCCTTAATTTACCATCCTCCCCTCTTTCTCCTCCTCCTTGCTGCTCCACCTACCTCACCAGCCCTTCTCCCTCACTTCTTCTTCTTCCCTCACTTGTCTACACTTTCCTTTCTCGCCCCATCTATGCTCCTTCCTTCAAATTTTTACTGGTGTCCTGCTTTAATACTTTTTACAATGTAGTTACTCACAATAGATCAGTTAACATGCAGTATATCATTTTCAGTGGGGTCCTGATTGTACCTATTGTAACACTAACAGGTCTGAGATGCCCTAAATGAGTTGGCTTCATCACAGCCTGTATTGATTTTTAGTGACCAGATAGTATATCACTCATCATTGGCAAGCAGGGGCATGTGAATTGTGCTGAGTACACGTTTTATGCCTATTCTTTGCTTTGGGGGCTATATTCAAACATGCTTGGAGCACTCAGACTTTATTCCAAACATGTTTGAGTGTAGCAAATTTAGTGAACTGTGCTAATCTGCACTATGGAAAGAGACTTTGCAAGAGACAGCCTGATACATTTTAATATGGGGCCATTACTCTGTGTAGTTCTGGTTTACAGCTCTAGGTTTGTCTACTTATTTCTGTTTCAAGCTTCTAGCCACTGACTGAATTGTTTTAAGCCACTGACTGACATGCCAACAACCTGGGTTCAAGAACAGACCTGGGTCACTTAGGAACTGCCCTGGGAGGGAGAATGCACTTCTGTAAAACAGGGAGAGGAATCTAGGTGGTAGCACCATGGGATAACATGGGAAGGGACCCCAAACATGGATGCTTTAGGTGTCTCTATGGAGGCTGAGGACACTAATGTCTATGCTCAATAGTGGAGAAAATAGGAGACAAAGCCCTCCAACTGTAGAACAATGATGGCCTGCACTCTAGCAGGCCCCACACTGATGACTAGACACCTCTGATACAAGGTCCTGTGACAGGACCACCAGAAAAGCTAAGTCCCAGAGAAGGTGGGGGATGGGGCTGGGAAGACTGGCCAAGATAGGGGAAGTCAAGGAGCTGAAACAAATAAACAGGTCTGTTCCAAGGACACAGTGGGGTGACATGCCACACATCATGGTTGTGTACTGCATGCTGGTGAAGGGTAAGGGACTGCCTGCATGGAGAAGTGATACTGAGAAGCAATGCATGAACACTGTTGGGTGACATGGTACCCATCAAGGTGGTGTGCTATGTGCTGTTGAAATGTGAGGTGCTGCCTGCACTGTGGAGTGATGCTCAGAAGCACTGTATGAACACAGTAAGGGACTGCTTGCATGGAGGAGTGATTCTGAGAAGCATTGAATGAACACAGTGGTGCAACATTACGCCCATCATGGTGGTGTAATGTGTGTTGGTAAATGGGTAGGGTTTCTCTGTACTAAGGAACAATGCTCAGAAGCACTGCATGAACACAGTGAAGTGACATAGCACCAATTACAGCTGTGTTCTTTGTGCTGGTGAGTGGTGAGGGATTACCTGTACTGTGTAATGATGCTCAGAAGCACTGTATGAACACACTGGTGGGACAAGGCACACATCACAGTGATGTACTGCTTGCTAGGGAAAGATGAGGGAATGTCTGCATAAGGGAGTAATGTCAGAATCACTGCATAAATGCAGTGGGGTGACATGGCACCCATCAAGGTGGTATACTGTATGCTGGTGAAAGGTGAGGTACTGCCTGCACTGTGGCGTGATACTCAGAAGCATAGATTAAAGACAGTGAGATGCCATGGCACCATGGTAGTGTACTGTGTGCAGGTAAAAGGTGAGGGAGTGCATGCTCTGTGGAGTGATTTCAGAAGCACTGCATGAACACTGTGGAGCGACATGGCACCCATCACAGTGGTGTAATGTGGACTAGTGTATGGGTAGGGATTGTCTGCACTGAGGAGCAATGCTCAGAAGCACTGTATGAACACAGTGGGGCATCATGGCACCCATCCCGGTTGTGTACTGTGTGCTGCTGAAAGGTAAGGGACTGCCTGTATGAGGGGAAAATGTTCAAAAGCAATATATGACCACAGAGGGGGTGACATGGCACCCATAAGAGTGGCATACTGCATGCTGGTAAAAGGTGAGGGACTGTCTGCACTATGGAGTGATGCTCAGAAGCATCGCATGAAAACAATGTGGAGATATGGCACCCATCACGGTGGTTTACTGTGTGTTAGTGAATGGTGAGGGACTGCCTGCACAAGGGACTGATGCTCAGAAGCACTGCAAGGACACAGTGGTACAACATAGCACCAAACATGCTTATGTACTGTATTGTGTGTTGGTGAAAGGTCATGGACTGCCTCCACTGAGCAGCAATGCCCAGAAGCACTGCATGAACACAGTGGACTGTCATGGCATCCATCCTTGTTGCATACTGTGTGCTGGTGAAAGGTAAGGGACCGTCTGCACTGGGGAGCGATGCTCAGAAGCACTGTTTGAACATAGCTGGATGACATGGCATCCATAAGAGCTGTGTGCTGGTGAAAGGTGAGAGACTACTTGCACTGTGGAGTGATACTCAGAAGGACTGCATGAACACAATGAGGCAAGATGCCACTTATCACAGTTTTGTACTGCATGCTGATGAAAGGTAAGGGACTGCCTACACTGTGGTGTGATGCTCAAAAGCACTGCATGAACACAGTGTGGCAACATGGCACCCATCACTGTGGTGTACTGCATGCTGTTGAAAGGTGAGGGACTTCCTGCACAGGGGAGTGATGCTCATAAGCAGTGCATGGACACAGTGAGGCAACATGGCACCCCTCATGGTGGAGTACTGCATGCTGGTGAAAGGTGAGGAACTGCCTGCATGGGGGAGTGATGCTCAGAAGCACTGCATTAAAAACAAGAAGGAAGCAGAAGCACTTTAAACAGTGTAACGGGACATGAACCCAACGCCCATAGTCATGTCATCATCAGCACTATTCAAAAGAAGGATTAGTTTGACCTTAAACACTTGTCTCCACTGTGTATTTTCAAAATGTCCCTTGAGAACCAGGACTGGGAGGTCAAAGATGGAGTGATCAGCCTAAGAGAAATGTTGTCCCACTGTTTTTTCAGTCTTCTTCATTTTAATATCCTGCTTCCTTCTTGCTTCAGGTACAACACATGGACAGATATTAATCTTATATATTTTTAATATGTTTATATATAAGATGGTTCTTTTTAATTTATTGAACTATGTGTGTGTTAGAGGTTTGATTTTAGCTGGTGGGTGATGAGTTCATATACTTTAATTTCATACAGCAGACTTGCTGTTTCTAGTACACACACACACACACACACACACACACACACACACACCAACTTAGTTTCAGTAAGACATTTAACATCAGATCATTTACTACACAAACATTCCATTCTGTGACATTTGACCTACTCCCTCCTATGGTTTTTGGAGATATTTTCTTATCTCTTTAGTTGTATTTCTTAACAAATTGCTCCTCTAATCTGTCACACTGATGTGTAAAAGGTTTTTATTCTGTCTAATATTGCTCTGGGTTCTTAAAAGACAGCTCTTGTAAGCAAGTTGTCATTCCTCTGAAGAACTCTGTGTTAGTACAAAAGCATAGGATATTCTGTAAATCTTTTTTGGTCCAATAAAAGGTATTAAATCACCTAGTGTATTACTGGAAAAGGCCAAATTGACATGCTTATGAGCTATGAATCTTTCTTGAAAGAGAATAGTACCCAGATTCAAGCAAGTAACTACACAATAGTCCAGTGCAACACTGCGCAGCTGAATAAACACAGCAGACTTTTTCAATTAGTGGCGTGATTACACAAAACCTCCAATTTTAGCTAATCCATTAGGAATTTGGAGAGCTCCCTTTTTCTACTGAAATAGCAAGACGTCTTCAGGGCACTGCCCAATGCAGCCACAAAAAGTTGTACAGATATCTGGCAATTCTCTGTTTTTATTACAGTACTAGACAGTGATCACTGAGCTCTGGGCATTTACATATATTCTCTTAATAGTGATCATATACAGTATACTGTAAATGGGCAATATGTCCCAAGGTTTTTAGCTGACTCATTGAAGAGCCCACCTAGTGCTCTTCTTGAGTTTAAACAGCTTGTTGCAAGGTTTGGGTCTTGATGTTTACACCCCTTGCAATGTTTTGCCACCTGTAGTCCCTATACTCTATAAAGAGAGAGAAAAAGTCCATAAGGCTTTTTTTTAAAAAAGATTCAGACATGTGGCCCATTTGATTTTTATCATATAGACATATCAATTATCTGAAGAGTTTTGCTCCTAATCTTTACAGCTTTCATTAAGAATATAGCAAGTTTCTCCAATACAGCCATGTTTTCTGCATTGAAGAGTAGGTCCAAAATAAATCTTGGTGATAAGGTGCATATAGTGGTCCTATTATCTTGCCTAATTGTTTTTCTATGAGTATGCCAAGGACAGTGCAGTACAATGTGGAGTAAGTCCTCAGTTTTCTGTATGCCACAGTTACTGTTTGTAGTTTGAACTATTTATTTCCTGTATCTGTGGTTTATAACATTACTAGGAAATGTCTGCATTATGAAGTCTCTAATCTTACCCCTGGTTGCATCCTCACTCCTAGGCACCCTTCTGACAGTTGACTTCTGTGCCTCTGTACTTTTCTCTGACCAGGCTGACCTATAACACTTCTCTGAACTCTTATTTCCTCACTAACCCCCCCAAAAAAAAACTAGGTGGGAAAGAACCCCTTTCAGACTGCTTACACTTGCCTTTCTCTCCAACCTTGAGCATCACCTACTAGGTCTCTTTCTATTCTCCTTCTCATTCCCCCTTCCCTCACTGGCCTGCTGTGTCCATATTACCTCCTATTCTCCCTGCTCCTACTGGCTAGGAATATTGAATCTGTGAACTCCCATATCACCTTCACTTATAGCATCTGGATCAGCACCCCTGGACTGAAAATCACACATGTGAACATATGTAGTATCCCTGCAAAATTTTCTAATCTGGAAGCCTGTGTCTCCCTCCACAATCCCCATGTACTCTGTCTCTTGGAGACCTGGTTAAAGCCACAGCACACCAATACCATGTTCCAATCAGCAAGCTACACCCTACTGCACAAAGAACAACCTGGTAAAAAAAAGGGCAGCAGTGCTGCCATATATGTCAGGAAACCTCTCTCTGCCACCACCACCCTTTGTGCAGATAATGACTCCCCTAGTTATTGTCTTATTGCAGAGGTTACACTGGCCTCAACTAAAAAAAAACTCTACCAGGATAGTTGCTGCAACCCCCTGAATGGGGTGTCTCCAAAGTATGCTATTTGGATTTGGGTCCCTCTACCCTGCCAGGGAAACTAATCTTTTTGACTACTGTAATCTCAGCTGGTTGTCTGCCCAAGAAGCTGACTTCACGAACCTGCTCAAATAGCACATCTTCGTGCAAATCACCACCCTCCTTACTTGACTTAATCCTCATTCTGCTTCTCACTCCCTAATTAACTGGATAATAACTAACTGTGAGGACAGAATCTTACATGCTGGCACACTATCCGACTCTTTAAGTGATCACTCCCCTACCTATGTCATTTGGTCTTCCAAGGCCACCCACCCTCCCCCCAAGAATCTATCATTTCACAACTTTAACTACCCTGACATGTCCTTCCTTCTAGAGGATGTAAGGGCAATAAATTAGAAGTGCCTCTATGCTTTCCCTGACATGAATCTTGCTGTCAATTACATCTCCAAAGCACTTCTGGACATACAGGACTGCCATTTCCCCATTACTACTTGGAGGGTTAGAGGTGGTTGCATGAGCTGGATTACCCAAGAACTCCCTACCATCATGAAGGAGAGGGATCACAGGTGAACTTCCCACAAACTGACACCCTCCTCTGCCCTGTGGAATGAATACTGGCACCAGCACAAGCACATGGCTAGAACCTGAAACAGAATTGTTACCTTAGCTCCAGAGGGAGAACTTTGGCAACCATAGAAAATTTTGGGACTTATCAGCTCCCTTCTTTCTCCCCAAACCAACAGCCCTAATATACATCTAAGTTCCCCCTCTGGCCATTTGACTGACCCTAGTAAGGTTGCCAAGGTGTCCAACATTAAATTCTCTGACCTGTTGGCTCTCCTCAGCAAATTACCTCCTTGTACTCCCACTCACCTGGGGTCATGCGCTTCATCCCTCCCTACTCCCCCTACCCCTTGCTCAGCCCTCTCTTCTTCCAGTCAGTCCACTTGCCTGGGGACCTGCTCTAGTGCCTGCAGTCCTCCATCCTCCTTCTGCCACCCACCATCACCCCCCTTCTATTTCAAGACCATCTCCATTAATGACACCATTAAACTCCTAAAAAGCCCACCCAATCAGGGTAGCCCAGGTTCTGATGACATCTCCCCTACCTTGCTCAAACTCATCTCCTCTGTGATGTCTAAATCCCTCACTTTCATTTTCAGTCTTGCCGTATCCACCTCCACAATGCCCCTCCACTGGAACTCTGCCAAGGTTGTGCCTATTTTTAAAGCCGGTGATCCCATCTCATCTGGCAACTACTGACCAATATCTATTCTCCCCTACCTAAGTAAGCTACTAGAAAAGATTGTGCATTACTAACTATCTGACTACCTCATTAAAAACAACATCCTATGAAACCAGAAGCATGGATTCTGCAAGCATCATAGCACCACTATAGCGCTGGCCTTATTTACTGATCACGTCCTCACCAATATGGACCAAGGACGTGCCACAGGTGCTGTCTTTGTGGACCTATCTTAAGCCTTTGATCTTGTAAACCACTCCCTCCTCCTCTCCAAACTTCGCTCAATCGGCTGTTCCGCAGAGACCACCAACTGGTTTATGAGCTACCTCTCCAACTCCTCCAAGTCTGTCTGTATTGTCTCTACCATGTCCCCTGCCCTGTCGGTCACCACTGGAGTACCTCAGGGCTCCATCCTGGGTCCCCTGCTCTTCACTGTATTTGTTAACACTCTCCCCTCAGATAGCCTAACCTGCAACTTGCTCCTCTCCATGGATGACCTAGTCATCTTCTACAATGACAAATACCTTCCTTGTATATCCTGTGTCCTTACCCAGAACTACTGTGTTGCCCATAACTGTTTCACATCCAGCTTGTTGCTGGCTAATGTTAAGAAAACCAAGGCAATGCTTTTTGGCTCCATACAGCACCTTGCCACACACACTGATGCCAACTCTTCTCTCCTCATTTACCCTCATGCTGGCCCTGCTTTTAAAACTGTCCCCTCCTTCAAATACTTGGAGGTCACAATGGACCCTTCTCTCTCCTTCACTGAACACACAGACCTTGAGGTCCGTAGGGTTTATCAGAAACTTGTGGCTGCTTACTGTATTAAATCCTACCAGTCTTCTGAGGCTTGCTTGGCTATAGTTAAAGGAAATCTTCTCCCTGTTCTGGATTACTGGTCCCCTATCTACTCATGAGTTTCTTCTGCACTCCAGGCTAGGATCTCATCAGCCCATAACAGCGCTTGATGCTTTGCCCTTTCAGCCCTTTACTCCACTCACCACTGAGACCTTTACTGATATCTCAATTGGGTCTCTCTACAAGACTGCTTTTATTATACACTTAGCTGCTTCATTGATATTTTTCTCAGATGCAGCCCCAGTCCCCCTCTCTACACCCTCTGTAAGCATCTAACCACATCTAGGTGTCTCCATTTCTCTGCTGTCCCTCCCCTGGAGATTCCGCGACTCTCAACCAAAATGTGTGGGAGTGCCCTCTTGGTAGTGGCCCCCAAACTTTGGAATGGACTACCCACATCCCTCAGATTTTCCAACACCCATCACAACTTCAAACTCAATCCTTCTTTCTCGACAGAGACACTTGCACTTGTCCTAGATAGTACCCACACGCCTCCCTAAAAAGCTTGTCCATCACTCCCTACTAATGTTCTGACTAATCTTCTCCTTCATGTTCATGGTTGGTTGTTGTTTGTTGGGATTGCTCATGTGAGGGGGGAGGGGTACACTTTTGTTCTACTCCATAGCATTTCTTTTTTACCACTGTTGTCGGCCTATCATTTGTGCTATCCATTGATATTGCTACATTTGTTTTTTCCAGCCTTATTGTACTTACTTCAGTCCTCAATGTATCTTTTTTGTATGAACCTATTGTATATTTTGTATGTGCATTTTGTACCTTTGTATGAATCTGTGTTTACTTCAGTATACCCTACTCATGCCTATTGACCCAGGTTGTGCCTGTAAATATACTTACTTTGATGGAATTTCAGTGAATGTTCCTTTGTATTAGCCACTAACCATTTAGAAACTTTACTTTTTTAAATTGAACCAAATCATCTTCTTTAGCCCTTTGTTGAATTAGTTCACTAATATATTTTGTATAACACAGGTTTAACCTTATCCCTTGCTCTGCTGGAATTTTGAGATGAGCAAAATTGTATTAGTCCAACAGCTTATGAATGTAAGCTCGAAAACATCTGCTTTGTTTCTTTGAATGTTTTTTTTCTCATTAATACAGTCTGATAATATTATTCCTAAGGGGTATAACAAAACTTTTACCCAAAAATTAATCGGTCTTGTACTATATGTACAATATGTTTAATGCTTACTTGGCCTGAGTTCTAATTAGGGAGTAAGGTATTCCTTTAGGTAGCTTTAGTTTTTGTTTATACTGTTTAAAGAATTTAATGTGGAGTCCAATTCATTTAGAGCTGTAGTTCCCCATACTTCTACTGCATAGAGTCCCTGATTTATAAGTTTGGCATTTATAGATTTTATCATCGTCACCACTGATGAGCCTCCAAAGATACTAGTGAATCTCTTTAATACCTTAGGTGCAATGCACATTTTACTATTTGGAATATTTAATATTCCTATTCCAGTTCATATTATAACTAAATATGCTCCCAAATGTGGAAATTTATTAACATAGCCTAAAGTTTTTTCTGCAAAGTATGGTTTCATATCTTTTTTTACTACTGAAAATCATCACTTTTGTTTTATTGGTATTGGGAGAAGCCAGAAGTCAGAAGGGGAAGGATCCAGATTCATTTCAGTACTGTGCCGTAACTGCTCACTGCTATTTTTGTTTTAAACTTAGATTGTGGGCTTTTAGTGACACTATTATTTCTTTGTTGTCTTTACTTAGAATTGTTTTTGAGCTGTTGAAAATTTAAAACCTAGTCTGGTGTGCTTGTAGTGGTGGTGTATTCCTTTCCTGTCTTTAATTGCTGCAAATTTTTGACCCCCCTCCCTCCCCTGCCCTCCATTGTTAATTATATGCCCTGTTAAATCTGATTGACAGGAGCTAAGCATAGGGAATAGTAGGGGTTGTGGAGTAGTAGGGGCATAAGGGGGAAGAGGCCCACCCTCGGCACAACAAGGGTTTTGACTCATGTTTTATTTATTTATTTATTTTTTCCTTCTTTAAAGAAAAGTATCTGAGGATCAGTGGCAGGATTTTTAGGACAGTAAATTAATAAAAAGGGAACTAGGAGAGCTTCAGTAACAGACAAGTACTGGAATAGCAGTATAAGTGCAGTATAATGTGGGGAGTGGTGCAATGCAGTGGCTGCAGTGCAGCCATATTCAGGAAGACCTTCTGAATATTGATGTGTTTCCCTATCTGAATGCATCTCTCTGGAATGCAGGATGAGGTAGCCAGACTCTGAGAGGAAGTAAACTGGGTCAGAAGTACCATCACCCCTATCCAGAGACCACCCAGTCCAATGCCACTGCCACAAAGGATGCCAAGAATGAGAAGCACTTGGATGACAGTTGGCTCAGGGAGGGTTAGGGTGGTCAGGCAGAGGCACATCCCAGATCCTATTCCACTCCAGAACTCATATGCCACACTAGCAAATGGGGGACAACCAAATAGAGGTCCCCAGAGAAATGGAAGGGAAGGATGTGGAGGCCAGCCAAGAAGATGACCTCAGTGGGAGCAGCAGTGGACCCCAGAAGAGGAGGAAGTGAATCCTGGTGTGGGATTCCATTATAAGAGGGATCCAGCTAGGAACACAGGAGGGGGAGGACAGGGAGGTGAGGTGCCTACCAGGTGCCATGGCATGGAGGGATGGAAGGAAGATCCTGGGTATCCCCGGGAAGGCAAGACGGGAGTGTGAGCTGGATGTCATTATCCACCTAGGTACTAATGACCTGGCAAATGGGGAGCCAAAGGAAGTTCAGGAAGAGTTTAGGTAATTGGGGAAGGGTCTCAAGCAAGTAGCTACTTCTGTCACCTTCTTGGAAGTACTACCTGTGAGAAGCATGGGAGAGCATAGGGGTGCATGCACCAGGAACTTTAACTCATGGTTGAAGAACTGGTGCTGTGAAGAGGGGTTTGGATTCATTGGTGACTGGAGACCCACCTGGAGGAATGGAGGCCAACTGTATATGTCCTTTTCCCCTGAATTACATGACCCTGTGGAAGTGTTTGACAACTGCCTGGCTGAGATCAATGACTGGATGTTCTCCAATTGTTCGTGACTGAACCCCAACAAGACAGAGGTCCTGGTGATTGAGCCGGGTCACAAGCATGAAGGGAGTGCCTTCAGAGTGGCTACAGAATTGTTCCTGGGATCTGCTCACTGATGACTTTACATAGGGTGCGGGATTATAGTGTTATCTGGGATGACAGATTGACGCTTGACACTTGAAGCTCAGGTGTGATCTGTGGTCCAAAGTAGTTTTTAATCACTTAAGTAATATCACCAGGATTAAACCCCTTATTCTGCCTGAGGATCTGCCATCACTGATACACACCTGTGTTACATCTTGGCTTGATTACTGTAATGCTGTATGCTTTGGGGTCACTGGAGGGGCCATCCACCAGCTCCAGCTGGTACGGAACACAGTGGCCGGGCTGTGACAGGCCTGTCTAGGTCTAGTCATGTGACCCTGGTCCTGCAAGCTCTGCACTGGCTGCCTGTCAGGTGGAGGATCATCTTCAAGGTGGGCTTGATCACCTATAAGGCCTTATATGGACTAGGCCCTGGCTACCTGGCTGATCTTCTGAATTCTGCCACCTCAATCCACTCCCTTCACTCCTCAACCAGGGGCCTCCTCATGATTCCAATGGCCTGATGGCCTGCATCCATCCTGGAGGGCAATCCAAGCATTCAATGATAAGTTTAAATGCTACATGGACAAGCACTTAAACTAGCCAAGGGGGGTGGCAGACCAGCAAGGAGGGTACCTAATTGCCCACCCCCACAGCTAGCAGTGGAACCAGTGAACAGGAGGAGTGGATATCTCTACAAAGCAGTGTGCAAAAGATGGAGATAAGTGCTGAAGAGGTGGATAGGCAGAAAAGGGGCAAGATTCAACAGAAGGGCAGACAGCAAGGAGAACCAGGGATAAAGGACAACCAAGGAAGGGGCTGGAGTAGAACAGTGAAACAGTCTAGGGAGTTCAAATCATGGAAAGCCATGTGTGCCAATGCCAGGAGCCATAGCAACAAGATGGAGGATCTGGAGGCTGTCATGATGCAGTCGGACCTGGACATTGTGGCTGTCACAGAAACCTTGTGTAATGATAACCACGACTGGGAGATGGCCATACCTGGCTATAACATATTCAGAAGAGACAGGGCAGGTAGGAATGGAGGAGGAGTGACACTTTATGTGAAAGATGACATAAAGACCACAGAGATCCAGGAGGAACAAAACGGGGGAGAGATACTGTGGGTTAAGCTGGAAAGGAAAGGAAAATGGGGCCAACCATCCATCCACACAGGTGTGGTCTATAGATCAGCAGCCCAGGAGGAAGAAACATATAGGAAGCTCATGCTAGTCATCCAAAGGATGGCAGACAAGGGTGAGGTAGTGCTGGTTGGAGACCTCAATATTCCAGATGTGGACTGGAGCATCCCAGCAGCAGCATCAACCAGGAGCAGATTTATCCATGGATCCCTTCAAGGTACCTTCCTCAAGCAACTGGTCATGGAACCAACTTGGCAGAAGGCAATACTGGACCTTGTGCTCACAAACAGGGACAGTGTGATGGGGTAACAGTGGGGGAGCACCTGGAGAACAGTGACCACCAGTCATTGTGGTTTGAAATCACAGAAAGAGCAGAACCAAACCACACAAAAACACATATCCTGGATTTTAGGGGGGCAGACATTGGGAAAATGGGGAGATGCTTGAAAGAGGCATTAAGGGAATTGGGCCAGGAATTAGGGGTTGAGGAACAGTGGGCAGTATTTAAAATGCAGATTATAAGAGCAACAGAATTGTGCATTAAGCAGGTTAGCAAGGGGAAAAGGAAGAAGAGGCCAAAATGGTTTTCCAAGGAGGTAGTGGAGAAAATGAAAGCCAGAAAGATTGCCTTCAGGCAATACAAAAAGACACAGACAGAAGGGGATAGGGAGAAGTACCAGGAGAAGCAAAGGGAGCCAGGGAGGTCAGTAAGTGAAGCCAAAGCTCAGACAGAAGAGCACATTGCAAAATCAGTTGGTAGAGTGAACAAAACCTTTTACAGATACATAAGTGAAAAAAGAAAGGCAAAGGGAAGGATAGTGAGACTAAAAGGGAGGATGGGGGCCGTGTGAAGGATGCAACAGTAAAGCTGACATATTGAACAGGTATTTCTGCTCAGTTTTTACTAAAGAACAGGAGGATAATGGGTCTGAAGGGAGTACAAGGGGTGAGAATGATGCAGAAATGGACACAAGTCCCTTTACACGAGAAAGGGTCCTGAAGGAACTAGAAGGAATAAGAGTTGATAAAGCAATGGGGCCAGATGGGGTGCACCCCAGGGTCCTTAAAGAACTAAGAGAGGTGGTGGCTGAACCTCTGGAAATCCTGTTTAGCCAATCACTGGAAACATGGGAGGTACCCAAAGACTGGAGTACAGCAGATGTAGTCCCCTTATACAAAAGTGGGAACAAAGAGGAAGTGGGGAGCTACAGACCAGTCAGCCTCACCTCAGTGGGTGGGAAGATCATGGAAGCATTACTGAAGGAGAGATTGGTTGAACATCTGGTTGTCAACAGACTACAGGACCCAAGGCAGCATGGTTTCACCAGGGGGAGGTCATGACAGACCAGCCTCGTTGAATTTTTCAACTGGTGACTAGGGAGGTGGATCAGGGGAGGGCAGTGGATGTGGCCTATCTGGACTTCAGCAAGGCCTTTGACATTGTGCCACATAGAAGGCCATTACATTACACAAACAGGGGGATATGTGTGTGGGCAGGACAGTAGTGTGGTGGGTAGGTAACTGGCTGGGCGGCAGGAGACAGAGGGTGGTGGTAAATGGCTGTCATTCCACAGAGGGAAGAGTGACTAGTGGGGTACCACAGGGATCAGTGCTGGGACCGGTCCTATTCAACATCTTCATCAGTGGCATTGCACAGCACCTAGAAGGCAGAATTTCCCTGTTCAGTGATGACACAAAGCTCTGTAACAGAGTGGACACACCAGAGGGTATAGACAGAGTGAGAAGGGACCTGCAGATACTTCAGGAAAGGTCAGGGGTTTGGCAGTTGAAATTAAATGTAAAGAAGTGCAAGATAATGCATATAGGGCACAAAAACCCTGGCACAATAGATCAGTTGGGGGTGAGGATATAGCATGCACCAAACAGGAAAAGGATCTTGGGGTTATCATCTCTGATGACCTCATGGTAGGGAAACAGTGCGACAAGGCAGCAGGTAAAGCAAATAGAATGCTGGGATGCATAGGCAGGGGCATCACCAGCAGGAAAAGTTGAATACAACTTTATGCGGATGATACAATTTTGTACACCATGAGTGATGATGTGGATATGGCAATGGTTGTTTTGCAACAAGATTTTAATAAAATACAGAGGGAACTTGTTAATTTGAGCTTGCTTCTGAATGAGGAAAAAAACACAGTGGATAATGTTTGGTAGAAAAGTTTTTAAAGATTCAGCTATAAAGGAGCTTAGATCTTTATCAGCAATTGACATAGAAAGAGTAAACTCCTATAAACATCTAGGAGTTATACTAGATAAAAATGTGACTTTTGAATTGCATATAATGTCTATGTCAATGGGACTGCAGAGACTTCTGAGTTTCTTTTATAGAGATAGAACTCTTTTTAGTTTAAAGATTCAGAAATTATTGGTTTCTGCCTTATTTTTACCAATATTAGATTATGGTGATATAATTTACAAAAATGCAAAAAAATCATTGCTGTGTTCCTTGGATGTTCTCTTTAATAGTGCGTTGAGATTTATAACAAATCTTCCTTTTAGAACTCATTGTTGCTTGCTATATCAAAATTCGGGTATTCTTTCATCATTTGATAGGAGAGATTGTCATTGGAATTTACTTGTGTGTCAATTTGAACAACGGGCATTGCCTATTTGTTTGTTAAATATATTGCAAGTAAAATACAGAGTCAATATAATTTAAGATCTTCTGTCTGGAAAGGTTTTATTAGATCTAGAACCAAAACAAAATTTGGTGATAAAACAATTTCAAATTTAGTGCCTAAAACTTGGGAACTAATATCCAAAAGGTAGAAATGCACAGTATTGTTACCATTTAATCATTTTAAATATTTTTTAATGACTTTATATAGTAAACATTGTAATTGTTATGGATAAATTATTGATATTTGGGTTTGTGTATAACTAAAATTAATCAATATTATATTGAAACTGAAATTATGTATGTATGTCTGTTTATGTGATGTTATGTTAAATGTGGATTCAATTGCAAAAGAGGTAATTTAATCTCAATTTGAAATCCAATAAAGTTTGAAAGTTTGAAAGGTCATAATTCCACTATACAAGACACTAGTGAGGCCCCATCTGGAGAACAGTGTTCAGTTCTGGAGACCTTACCTACGTAAGGACATAAGATAGAGAAGGTTTAGAGGAGGGCAACTAGTTACCTACCCTACCAGGACTAACCCCAAGAGAGGCTCCAGTACTCTGCTTGATGTGGTACTCACCAACCGCCCTAATCGGATCCCCAATGTACAAGTCCTCCCAGACTCTCTCAGCGATCACTCCCCCATTCTATTCCACTGGTCAGCCTCATTCCCCAAACCTATAGCACAGTCCACATGCCGGCGGTGTCTAATACCTGGTGGACTGATAAAACTTAAGGAACTTCTGTCCCAAATTGACTGGTCTCCTATACTGGCAACTCTTGACATCGACACAGCTCTCTCCTTCTTTACCCAAACTTTTAATAATGCCTGTGATATCTTTGCCCCAGTGTTGACCCGCCGTTCTAAAAGGAAGAATGCCCCCTGGGTTACCCCAGCTTTGATCCACCAGCTCAAACATAGGGACAACCTATGGCACCGTGCCATTGAGACTGGCCGGCCCAATGACAGGCGGTTATATGCTGCCGCCTCAAACAAGTGCACTCGGGCCATCAGAAAGGCCAAGTCTGAGCACCATCGGTCCTCACTCACTGCCTCATGGGGAATCCCAGAACCTTCTGGATAACATTAAACAGTTAAATGGGAGTGCACACCTCCCCCACCCACCCAGATCAACATTAATGGTGTGATCTCCTCAGACCCAGCCCTCATAGCCAACCACCTCAACACCTCATTCACTGACCTTAGCCCTATCCTCCCTACAAATTTTTTTGACCCTCCTCCCCCAGCACCTGCCGTAAATCTTTCTCGCCCTTATTTTCTCCTCCGCCGTGTTTCTGCCCAAGAACTTAGGCCGCACCTTGTCACTGCCCTCAAGAGTAATAGTACAGGCAGTGACACCCTGGATCCGTGTATCCTATGGCTGGTCTTAGACACAGTCCTTACCCCGATCACATGCCTCATCAACCACTCTCTTTGCCTGGGGAAGGTTCCAACTGCCTGGAAAGTCACCACTGTCACCCCTATCTTTAAAGGTGGTGATAGGTCTGTGGCTGGAAACTATCGACCGATCTCCATCTCTCTCCTCTCTCAAGGCCTTGGAAAAGTGGTGGCCTCTCAAATCTCTGACTACCTCTCCACCTACAATGTCCTTTGTCCTGAGCAGCATGGCTTCCGAGCGGCCACAGTACCAACACAGCCCTCCTAGAGTTCTCCAACTTTCTCCACTCCTCCTTAGACACTGGTTCTCTGGCTGGTGCTGTCTTCATTGACCTCTCGAAAGCTTTTGACACTGTCTCCCACCCCCTCCTTCTTGATGCCCTTAGTCTCTCTGGTTTTGCTGCTGGACCTATCTCCTGGTGCACCAGTTATCTGTCTGACCGCTCACAGCGTGTAAAAATTAATGGGACCTGCTCAGACATCTGTCCCATCTTTTCTGGGGTTCCCCAGGGCTCCATTCTGGGCCCCTTACTATTCTCCCTTTACCTTAACACCCTTCCACACTCTTGCTCGGGGAACATTCTATTGTACGCTGATGATGCAGTCATCTTTGTCTCAAGTCGTAACCCTATTGCCCTCCAGGACTCGCTGCAGAAGTCCTTCACTGAAGCTGAGGGCTGGTTCAAGGAACATAGATTGGTGATAAATCTTAAAAACAAAACTATGTTCTTCTCTCATCCCCAAAACAAGTCCTGCAACTTCAACTCCTCATTCACTCTGGGTCCTCATTCCCACTCGAACAAGTTTGCTCCTATAAATACCTAGGGATCCATTTTGACCCTCCTCTCCTTCCATGGACACATCGCTGCCTAGCCACTGCCACTAATATCAGATTGGGCATCTTACATCGGTATAAACACTGCCTCCCCGGACTCTTGACCTCGATCACCTCCTCTATCCTGTCCCTAGTGGACTATGGACTGCCGGTGTATGGTGCTGCTGATCAGACTGCACTCCATAAAATTCGCACTACTCTGAATAAGGCCTGCAGGTTAATTACTGGAGCACCTAGGATGACACACACCTGTCTACTGTATGCTAAAGCACTGGTACTTGATCTCGACGAGCGCTTCAAATATCTTACCTGTACCCTTACAAAAAAGACCCTCCTTGGGCTTTCCCCACCAGGATTGACCACCACCATACGCCGCTCTGTCCCACTAGTTCATACTCGGACCTCTGGGAAAACCTCTCTTGTTATCCCTAGAGCTAGGACCTCTCACAGCCAAAGAGCCTTCAGCTTTAGGGCCCCCTCCTGGTTCAACACACTGCCCCCCTCCATCTCCGAAGCTCCAACTATATCGTGCTTCAAAACTTCCTTACGTAACCACCTTATTAACACCGATGCTGTAACTGGCTAGTCAAAGCCGTACTCAATACTTATGACAAAGCTTATTACTAAGCTGCTAAGGACAACATAACTCTGGTATTGTTTGCATCCATCCTACCTGTACCAGCTTGTGTGTATCTATGTCTTAATTTACTGTTATGCCTATGTGTTGTACTGCTATACTGTGTATTTTGGTTTGTCTTACTGTGACAAGGTACCTTTGTAAATGAGCCTATGGCTCAAAGGTTTTCCAAACTGCTGTTTAAATAAAATAAAAAAAATAAGATGGTACATGGATTGCATCACAAGTCCTATGAGGACAGGTTGAATGACTTGAATATGTACTCCCTGGAGGAGAAGAGGGAGAGACGAGATATGATAGAGACATGCAGGCATCTTACAGTGAGGAACAGGGTGTAGGAATACACTATTTTTAAGCGAAAAAGATGCTCCAGGACTAGAGGGCATGGGTTGAAGTTGGAGGGAGGATGATTCAGAGGAAACATGAGGAAGAATTTCTTCACAGAATGGGTGGTGGACACATGGAACACCCTGCCAGAGGAAGTGGTGGGGGCTGAAACAATCATGGGATTTAAGAATGCATGGGATAGGGGTGAGGGGCAACAGACTTCTAAGAAGACATAAAGTGAACTTACAAGCTCAAATGGGCAGACTGGTTGGGCCATAGGCCCTTCTCTGCCAACACTGTCTGTGTATCTCTGGGAGTAAGGTTTAGTTTAAAGCAAAGTGTATCAAGTGTTCTTAAACTTCTATGTAGTCCTAATCTACTAGTAGAAATAATATCCAGATCATTGCCATATGCTAAAGCAGGTAAATGCTGTTACAGAATCTTTGATAGATGATATTCTGGCTTATTTAGGTCTAGTAAAATTTCATTTATATTAGTATTAAAGAGAGTTGGAGCAAGGACACAGCCTTGTCACACTCCTATATTGGTTTAAATTCTTTCAGTTCTATCCCCATGTTTGGCATACTTAATTTTAATCCATATGTTGGAATAAAGCTGTCTTATCAGAACCAATAAATTTTGATCAATCACAAGTTCCCTTAACTTGGCCCATAGGTAAGATCTTATAATAGAGTTGAAAGCTGCAAACAAATTACGCAAAAGCTACAGAGTTTCTGTTTTTTAATTATAAAGTATTTTCCTATTAAATGTGAGAGTAAAAAGGTTTGTGTTTTAGTTCCCAGTTCTTTTCTAAACCCTGTTTGCAGGGGAGGGGGGGATTTTCTGTTTTTCAATCCATCTGAGAAGTCTATTTAAAAGAATTTTTGCATATATTTTAACTACATTGTCTAATAGGTTTATCGGCCTACAGTTTGCAGGGTTTCTCCATCCCACTTTTGAAAATAGGGACTATAACTACCTGTCCATGTATCAGGTGTAAATCCATACATGATAGTTTTGCTATAAAAATCATTTAAAAGCTGTGACCACCACTGATCATCAAATTTGTAAAATTCAGCAGGTATTTGATCTGGACCTGGAGAGTTCACTCCTGTCTACCCTCTCTCCTCCTCCCTCTCCTCCTCCTCATCCCCATTCCTCCACTTCTCCTCCCTGTAGTAACAATCCTAAATGTGACTCCTTCTCCTTCTCCCTAGTTTCACCTGCAGAAACCTTAGCAGCCCTCCTCCAGATCAACCCTGTCAAAGGTAGCTCACCAGATGAGCTTGATCCGAAACTTCCATTATTATCTGCCCCAGCGATCTCCTAACCACTAGCAGATTTATTAAATCATTTTCTTCTTAGTGGCTACTATACTGACTGCCTAGAAGTACTCAGTTGTCCTCCCACTACCTAAGGGTGGTGACCCCACTTCTCCTGGCAATTATCGTCCAATCTCTTTCCTTCCTGTTCTTGTTAAATTACAGGAGCACTTGGTCCTCTCTCAACTCAATGCATTTCTTTCTGAATCCTCTTTCATCACATATTTCCAATCTGGGTTCTAGAAGGATCACTCTACCACCACCTCCCTGCTTAGGCTCACTGATTCTTGAGGCACTCCGTTATTTATAGGGAGCGGGGGGGAGAATAGAGTCAGCAATTTTGACTGATTGGGACCTACCAGCTAGTTAAGCACATAACCAATTTATGGCAGAGTCTGATGGGCCTGCTATAGAGAGGTTATATAAAAGGAGAGGGTGAGAGACAGTGTGAAAAGCCTTAGCAAGGTTGACAAAGATAGCAGAAGTGATTAGGCCACAATCCATCCCTGAGAAGATGGATCATGGCCTAATCACTTCCGCTATCTTTGTTGACCTTGCTAAGGTTTTCAACACTGTCTCTCACCCCCTCCTTCTACATAACCTCTCTACTGCAGGCCTATAGGTCTTTGCCATAAATTGGTCCAGTGCTTAGCTAGCTGGTAGTTCCCAGTCAGTCAAAATTGCAGACTCTATTCCCCCCCCTCCACTTCCTATAAATACTGGTGTGCCTCAAGGATCAGTGTTAGGCCCTATACTTTTCTCCATCTTCCTGAATGACCTCCCTAAGGTATGTAACTCTTCCTCTATCCATATGTATGCCAACAACACTGTCCTGTTTGCTTCAGGGCAGTCGCCCATTGATGTAACTACCAGACTTCAAGCTGACTTTGACAATGTTCTGCACTGGTTTAGAGCACGTCAGCTCTTTCTCAATGCCAAGAAGACTGTCTCCATGACCTTCATCACTAGGCAGAGACTATCAAGGCTCCCCTCCATTCCCCTTTTCCACACCCTCGATGGGACTGCACTAGAGGATGCTATCTCTTTTTGCTACCTTGGTGTGTGGCTTGACCAGCACCTTAACTTTTCTGTTCTTGTGGACACTCTCCTAAAAAAACACTGCACTCAAACTTAAGTACCTTATACAGGAACCGTAGCTGTCTATCACTACCGGTAAGGCGTGAACTTGTGCAGAAAATTATTCTCCCCATCTACTGTGATGTAGTCTGCAGTGCCACTCCCAAGTCTTCCCTTACTAGACTGGACACCCTCTTTAATTCCTACTGTCATTTTGTCCTGGATTCTCCTCTTCACACTCACCACTGTACTTTATATCATGCTCTAGCCTTTCTGTCCCTTGACAATCGGCACCTTTCTAACATTATTAAATTAATTTCCAAATATTTTTTTGTCTCTCTCCCACCCTATCTCATATCCTCTGTTAGCACACACCTCCCCCACCCGCTCCTTCAGATCACAGGACACTTGTACTCTGGCCATCCCTCACCATTCAACATCAGCAGGCCAATCTGCATTTTTGTACCGTTTCCCAAAACTCTGGAACCAACTGCCTCCTCAAATTAGATACTCCTCCAGCCCTCATTCTATCGCTTCCTCCCTGCATAACTTCCCAACTGTTCCTGCTTTTAGCACTGGCACCTTCCCTGCCCTATCCTTTCATCTAACTTGACTGTGCTCCCTGCTTTACCTCCTCTCTCCCAACTGTTTCCCACTTCCTGCACCAGTTCCACGCCTCTCCCATCCTTCACCTAATGTTGTCTTCACTTCCTTAACTGTTCTAGCACTTTATTATTATTAGCACTTTATTCTTGTTTGTCATTTGTGCATTTTTGCCAAACTCTGTCATTGTACTCCTTGAATTTATTGTTTAATCGCATAATGTATATGTTTGTATTGCTCTACTATGTACTGCTATGTTGCTTCTTCACCTGTACCGTCTCCCCAGGATGCACTGGGAGATGAGAAATTGTATTTGCTCAGTGTAACTTTCCTGGTAAAACTATTTAATACATAAATAAATAAATAAATGTATTGCTTTTAAAACTAGCTATTGCATCCTCCACTTCTTGTTGAGTAATCCAAGTAAATGATTCTTCTATTTCATGATTGTCTTGTCCAGAGAGATTCAATGGATTATAGAACATGCTATATAGTAATCTAATCATTTATCTTAAGCAATGTAAGAGTCTGTTTTATTTTTGTATTGATTGGTTCCCATAGCAACCAATTTCCAGAATTATTTACTATCCTTGTTTTCTAGTACTGTAATCATATTTTCCAATAATTCTTTCTGGTATGCAGACTTCTGTGCTTCCACAAAGACTTTATACTGTTTTCTAAGTCTGTTTAATTTAAGAATATTTGCTCTAGTTGGATTCTTTTTCGTGTAGCGTACACACTTTGCCAATTTATTTTTCTCCATTTTGCATGTCTCATTGAATCAACACTCATATTGCATCTTTTGTTTTCCTTTCCCTCTTTGTAAGACTGTTTATTTGGTTTATAACAATTCAGGATGTTTAAATATAGAGCTCCTAGTTCAGTTTCATCTTGTCAGAATTGATTTATGTCTTGTCTGTATATAGTTACCATTTGTGTTTTGTTCTCCCCAGGAATTCAATCTCATTATATATTTTTTTATTATTCACTTTTTATTATTCACTATCTGTAATGGTTTGTATATACTATTTGACTTAATCCCGACCAGCTTTCTGCATATTAAAGTGGAAAGTGGTCACTTTCTATATGTGTAATGATTATTAAGTCCTCATATTTACACTAGTCATATGGGGATCCATTGAAATAGTGTATTGTAAATATTAATCAAGATTAATATTTTTTTCAAAATCTTAACTACTATGATCATGTAGTATTGTTTATCATTAATTACTTCCTTCACTTACAAGTGTTCAGTTACTTTGACATAGGTTATTTAATCATCAGTTCTTCTGCCCATTTGTGTCATCTTCTGTGCTGGAGTTTGAAACAGCTAATACCCACTTAGATTTATAGAGTTTGTTTGTTCTTTACTATGCCAAGGTGTCTTGTAATTTTATTAAATCTGTTGTCATTAAAACATTTTTGTGTATTCTGGATCTATTAACTTTGAGGCATGTCCAGCAACATTCTAGCATATTTTGCCAAGATTTTATTTATTGTTGTCTAGAAAAGCAATAATACTATTTTCTGTTGCCCTTGATTAATTTAAATCTAATACCTCCTTTATTTTATCCACGCTTCAATTTTTCTTTGTCAGCACTGATAGTCAGTTTTCCATATCAACCAATATTTAGACCTTATTCCTGACCGTTATATTATATTCCAGTTCTAGTTGTCCCCTTTGCTTACTGTCAGTTTTTTGTATATAGTCCTCTTTTCTTTTTTGTTTATGTAATTGATCAAGGTTAACAGTCAGGATTCCCAAACCATCGAGTGGGTGTGCTGCACTTAGTATTTTATCTGTCAGCACTTTATTTTGTAAGGTTAAGTCAGTTTGGTCTTCCTGTGTCCAATTTTTAAAGATTCTTTGGACATCAGCTAATTCTTCCATGTAGAACTCTAACTCCAGAAATGGCAGATCATGGATCCTATATTCAAAAATGTGCAAAGCAGACTGCAAAAAGTTGTGCTCCATCTTATGGTTACCAGGTGTCCAAATATGCAATATTCAGTGAAACAGTGCACAGGTGCTATTCAACTAAATATAGGGCCATGGTGGCCCAGCGTTAAGCCACTTAGTGCTCGGTAGTCATGGTCCCCAAAACAGGGTACCACATTTGCTTGCATCTGCGCTATATTTCCTATATTCAAATGGATCCATGCACATGAGCTCATTAGGCATGCAAGGTGTTAAGGGGCCAGTTGCATGCCCATCATGGGCTCATTTGCATGGGTAGCCCTGTGATTTAGCAATGCACTTGCCCCCACTTACCTGGTCCCAGAGAGCTATCCCTGGTGCTAGTGTCCCCTCCCATTGATCACCAGACCAATGTTGTAATGACAGACTTCTCTGGTGTCTAGTATTTCCCCCTGATGATCACTGGCTGCTGTTAAAAGAAACTATTCCATGGTGTCCACTGGCCTCTCATCCACCCCACCCATGCCCAATCATAAAACATGTATTTCCTGATGTCCAGTGGTCCCTTCTCCCACCTGCACTAATGTCAGATCATGAAATGTTTATTCCTTGGTGTGCAGTGGTCCCTCCCACCACCTGCACCCATGTCCACTGTCTACAGTCATTGTGTCCAGTGCTTCCCCCATCCCTGATCTATTTTCTGTTCTCTAAAAATAACCTAGTGGCTAGCAGTCCCCCCCCTCCCTAACTGTGATCCCCTGTATATGTGGTAAAAACTCCCTGGTGATATAATAAACCCCTTCTCTATCCCTGAACTGCTCGTATAATTAATGGATCTGTCCCTGGTGGTATAGTGGATCCCCCTCCCTATCCTGACCTGCCTGTATGCTACATAGACTGGCCCTGGTGGTCTAGTAGAACCCCACCCCAACAGGTAGTGCCCCACCACTTCACCCCCCTCTTTCCCCTGAGCTGGCAACTGGCATGCCCCTCCACTCTCCACCATGGCTGGCCACCAACTGATCTCTCAATGGGTGCATACTGTAACAGCTGAATGTACAGTACATGCTCATTGAAAGCTCAGTCAGCAACCAGCTGTGGTGGAGAGCAGAAGGATGTTCCTGTCACCAGATTGGGGAGTGGGGTGGTGGGGCACTACCTGCCGCAGTCGGGGTCTACTAGACCATCAGAGACCAATCTATTTAGCAAACAGGCAGATCAAGCTAGGGAGGGGAGTCCACTATACCACCAGGGGCAGACCTCTTCATTATACAGGCAGATCAGGAATAGGGAAGGGGTCCACTAGACCACCAGGGATGATTACATAGTAGTATACTGGCAGACTGGGGATAATGAAGGGGGTCCAGTAGACCACCAGGGAGTTTTTACCACATATACATGGGACTGGGGTTAGGGAGGGGAGGGGAGACTGCTAGCCACCAGGATGCTTTTAGGGAATAGACAAGGGATCAGGGATGGGGAGAACCACTGGACACAATGACTGTAGACAGCAGGCATGGGTGTGGATGGGGGGAGGGACAACTGGACACCAGGGAATGGTTTATTTTAACAGCAGCCAGTGATTGGTGGGGAGACCACTAGACACCAGGGAAATCTGTCATTACAACATCGGGCTGGCAATCAGCAAGGGGAAGCACTAGCACCATGAGCATTTTACAGTTACATAATGGGCCAGCAATCAATGGGGGAGCCACTAGCACCAGGGACTACTGTGTTGGGGTCAAGGGGTGCAATGCACTTCCTCTACCAACAACTAGGGTTTCAAAGGAGTAAATCTTGTTTTTGGTCTGCAGTATCTGCACTGCACAAGGGGACCACACAATAAGGCCTTATGTGGTACACATACTTGAACATTGAACTGCACCAATATTCAGGTCCCCACCCCTTTATTTGAATTGCACCCCCTCTGAATATTGCCCAGGAGCAAACCCTGTTTGCCCACATTAACCGGACTTTTCAATAGAGGACATCCATGCAAAACTCAGTTTGCGCGGGCAAACTCAGCTCTGTGCCCAGGCAAAGTTTCGAATAAAGGGCGTCATATTTCTATTGTTTTTTATCTGGTGTTTTTTCCCTGCTTTTCTTCTGCCCCCTTCCCCGGTCTGCAAGCATGTGTGTGGAGGCATTGCACGTGCCATTTTCCGAGGTGCTCTCCCGACTTGCTGCCCCCTCCTGCCTGCACTGGCACTGGACCTCCACCTGGTGGCAGCTGAACTATGGGGAGAGGCGAAAGTCACCCCAGGAGAGGAGAGCTGCCATTCGGCTGCTCAACCCTTCACCATTCCTCCACACCCCCATGCCAACACCCCAACAACCGGAGGTCATTCACAAACCCGGGTCAATGGCGTGGAGTGAGGTGTGGTGTCCAGTGCCTCAACCTTCAGTACCACTGGGCTGGGCTGGGATCCTTATGTCTTAATTTTGCTGTGTTTTTGAAGCCTATATGTGCAATACCAACGACTGACAAAACTATGTCTGTAGCAACATATTTCTTTTTCTATATCATAGCACAGTCTTCCCACATTTGGACATTTTGCTAGTTCTGCAACCAATTTAGTCTTCATCATAATTTCAGCATTCCACATTTCTGATTTTAATTTTGGTTGTTACAGGATAGTCCATTCTTAAGTTATATCTCTGTAATTTGGTCACATTGCACCAGATATAATGTGCCACTCTTGCATATTTTATAAAAAATTAAGGGTTTGTGCTTTGTTGTAAGATCATCACATCTTAGCACATCACATATAACTTCAAAGGCAACTTCAGCCATGATAGATCCACACAGATCATGTGACACAAAATATTAAGCAATTCTAAATTCTCATATTCAGCTCTTTGTATCCCTCTTAATGTATTTATTGCCTCCACTTTTGCTTGACTAATTTCAGATGTTCGGTATTACACTGTTTCTGTACTGAGGGGGCCATCAGCCACAGCCTCTACATCAATTAATTTCTGATTCTTTCTTGCTTGATCCCTTTGCATGATCCTTAAACCAACATCACTGTTTGTTCTCCCCAGGGGTTCTGTTACTAAATTGTTTTGCAGTGTATTCATGTTTTAAACTTTTCTATTTTTTTTTCTTTTTATTCATTTCCCTCTTTTGGAATCACTTCTTCTGGTATGCCTATAGTTGTAAAGTCCAGCCTCCATGCTTCATTTTGATTACTAGCTTGTTCTGTTTCATCAAGTATTATGTAGATTTGAGGATTCCTTTTGCCATTTTTTATTTCTTCTCTGAAAGTCTTATAGTTCCTCCAGTTGTGCTTTATCAATTGCAACATCCTCTCTTAGGAATTCTATTTCATTTTTTAATATTACTAACTGCTCTAAAATGGCTATACTTGCCACATGAAGGTTTTTAAGACTTCAGTCAAATGTTCATCTAAGAAGGGAGAATAAGTAATCTGTCTCTCTGTTTTATTCCTACTTTCATAGATTCCTAATTTATCAGCAGTCTCTTTTAATCCCATGATTGTTTCCTGAAGCTCTGAATTGTTTCTGGTATATCAGTTTTTGTTTGCTGGGAGTATATCCCATTAAAGCTCAGCCTGTCTTGAGATTTACTCCTTTCTGCTGTTGGTATCACGTCAGCCCATAATGTCATTTGCAAAACATCACTGCAGGAATATCGTGGTCAAGAATGTTCGGAGCCTTTACGGAGGCAGGGGCTGTGTTATGGAGTTATACCTGCTGTGTTTTAGAAATTAGTTCTGTTTTTAAATTGTTTTGATGATAATATGTAAAACGCTATGATCTATTTTTGGAATAGTGTTCTAGAAATAAAGTTGGATTGGTCTGGTTTTGGTATATGTAGGCAGAGATGGAAAAGTAGTAATCGGGAAGAAATAAGAAAGCAGGAGGTGTGATGCTTGGACAAGCTGCTCCTGTGGTGGAGTGGCTAAGGCTTTTGTTCCTGCAGTGGAGGAGAACTAGAGACCATGGTTTGGTTCCCCATCTCCTGAAACGGAACTTTTTTTTTCCAAACACATTTCCCCCTCTGAGTTTCTCTGGGTCCCCCCCCACACATCGGGGTGTGTGGGGTGTGGAGCCCCCCACAAAACAAAGAACTCTATCAGTGTTTTTAATAGTGTTTGTATTTTCTACGTATTTGTGTTGGTCGCTGTTTTCATTGATGTTATTTAGTGTTGGTATTTTGTTTGTGGTGTTGTGTGCGGCAATGTTAGTGTAGGCGATGTTATCGCCTGGAACCATTGGTATGGGTAAATTCTGATAACTGTGTTGTTAAGATTCTTGCTCAGTTTCTTTTTTTTTTTTGGAATCCCCCAAAATGAGTTCTATACTATTAGTACCTTGTTGTCTCTCAACTCTTATTAGTTGGGATTTTTCCAATGAGCTGTTATTTATATTTTGATCTTGGTTATTCTGGGCTTTTGTTGTATTCAGAGCCTCAGGTGTTTGGACTGAATTTTTTTTGTTTTATGCATTTTGTATCAACCATTGGAATAGATGTTAGGATGCTGGCTTCTTGAGCCACTTCTACGTTGTTCTTTTTTATTCAATTTTAGGTGGTCAACAAATAGTAATTGACCTGGATCAATCCCTTTAGTGTTGTTGTTTTTATTTTTCCTTTTTTTGTTGTAAAATAATTTATTTTATTTTATTTTTTACATCATTTCTTTTTGGGTTTTTACATAACTAATTTTTATGTTTTTTATCATATTGCGCATGACTAAATTCTAAGACACTAAATCATTCACTCATTGATTGGGCCCTCACTTCCCACTCTCACTGAATCATCTCAGCTGGCATCCTCCCTGGTGCCTTAAGTGACCATCATATGATTTACAAGGTTCACAAAGTCCACAGGCCAAAGGCCCCACACAAAACTCTATTACCTAGATCCTATAAATTCCTGGACATTACCCCCTCCTCCATGACCTGGCTCCCACAGACTGGTCCCCCATCTCTTCAGCCACCTCAGCTGATGTAGCTTTGAATTATTTCAAAGAAAAATTCCTCCACACCTGGAACCAACATACCCCACTTAGGCACGCCAGAGTTTGTGGAAATCACCTTCCCTATATCACTCCTGAATTACTGGCTTGCCAACTTGCTCAGGGCCAGGCCTGAAAGGTTCATAAAGCCTCAAAGCAACCTAGTGACTTACAAATCTACCAGACACTTTGAAATCAATGTACCAAGGCCATTAGGCTTGCTAAGGCAGAATATTTCCAAACAACCTTCCAATCAAACATAAATCATCCTTCCCAATTCTGAAAGGTAGTACATGCTCTGTTCTCCCCCTCCCCTTTCTAGACCTCCTACCCCTCTCCTCAAATCAAACAACTCAATAATATCTGCCCCCCCAACAGTCGCTTCTGAATTTAATTCCTATTTTACCTCCTGTACCCTGGCCCTTCTGTCCTCATCCCCTCCTCCTCCTCCCTCTCCTCTTCCGCTATCCCACAACTCAAATAAATATGCCTCCTTTAAACAAGCCTTCTTCTACTTTCCTCACTATCCCCCTCTGCCACTCTGGAAGTTCTCCTTGCCCTAAACCCCTTCAAAGGTAGATCACCTGATTTGCTAGATCCCAAGCTCCTCTACCTATCTGCCCCAGTGATATCCTGCCTCCAGTCTTCCCTTATAAATCTCTCCTTCTCTTCAGCCTCTATCCCAACCACCTGGAAGCATGCTATTGTTCTTCCACTCCCTAAGGGTGGTGACCCCTCTTCTCCTAGTAACTACAAACCTTCATCTCTTCTCCCTATCCTTGCTAAGCTACAGGAGCATTTGGTACTCTCATCTTACCTCACTGACTCCTGCCTCATCACACCTTAGCAATCTTGTTTCCAAAAGTATTACTCTACCACTACTTCCCTACTTAGACTTACTGACTCCATTCTCTCTGGGATGGATGGTGGCCTAATCACATCTACTATTTTTGTTGACCTTGCTAAGGCTTTCAACATGGTCTCCCACCCCCTCCTTCTAAACAATCTGTCTTCAGCTGGGCTGTGAGATTCAGCCACAAACTGGTTCAGGGCCTACCTTGTAGGTAGGACACAATCAGTAAGAATTGCAGATGCTATAGCCACTCCTCTCTCCATTAACACTGGTGTGCCCCAGGGCTCAGTGCTAGGACCTTGCATATTCTCAATATTCCTAAATGACCTTCCTTCAGTCTGTACTTCAACCTCCATCCACACGTATGCAGATGACACTGTCCTGTACACCTCTGGGCATTCTCCCACTAATGTAGGATCCAGACTCCAGCATGACTTTGATAAGGTTCAGCACTGGCTATGCTCACATCAACTCTTTCTAAATGCCAAGAAGACTGTCTCCATGTCCTTTGGCACAAGGCAGTGACTCTCTTGGCTCCCCTTCCTTCCCTCCTTCCACACCCTTGATGGAACAACCTTGGAGGACACTTCCTCCTTTAGATACCTTAGGGTTTGGCTTGACCACCTCAACTTTTCTGGACATGTGGATGCCATCCTGAAAAAAACTGCACCCCAAGCTAGGTGCCCTGTACAGGAACAGCAGTGGCATACCACTATCAGCCAGGCATGTACTCATCCAGAAAATGATGCTCTCAATATTCGACTATGGTGGTGTAGTCTATAATGCTGTTCCCAAGACTCCCTTAATCAGATTGGACACCCTCTTCCATTCCTTCTGCCACTTTGCTTTGCCCACCACTCACTCACCACTGTGATCTCTACCAATCTCTCTCGGATTTCCTCTCTTGAAAACCGGAGTCTCTCCCATTGTGCTAATTTTATATACAAATTTTGGTTTTGTTCTCTTCCATCTTACCTCACCTCCTCTATATCCCTCCCTCCCCCTCCCTCTCACTCCTTTAGATCCTACGACACTCGGACAATGGTAGTCCCTGGTCGATCAACCTCTGTTGAACAGGCTGCTTTCTCTCACCACTTCCCTAAACTATGGAACTCCCTACCCCATCAAATTAGACACTTCTCTTCCCTTCCCTTTGGTCCATCTCTTCATCTCTACGCAACTTCTTTTCTCCTACTTCAATTGCTATTAAAGTTACTTCTTCCTCCCTCTCCATACTAGTTTACACTATTGTCTACACTATTTGTCTACTAACTCACAACCTGTTCTCGCATTCCCTAATGCTGTTCAGTCATCTGTACATATAACTGTAAATGCTTGAGCACTGCAAATGTTAAGCTCATATGTATGTATAAGTAATATATTTAAGAATGTATACTAGTAGAATGCAAGTGTGTTTGTACTCCCACTCCCTTTCCTTAATGAAGTATGGTTCCTCTGCATATATCTGTTAATCCTTTAAGCACTTCAAATGTTAACCCAATATGTGTGATTATGTATGTATATGCAAGTATGTATGCCAAGAAGAATGTTAAGTATGTTGTTACTCTAACTCCCTTTTCCCCTAGGACACACCTGGAAATTAGTATCTTGATGCTTAATGTGCCTTTCCTGGTGAAAATTAATAAATAAAATCAATAAATTAAATAAATAACCCTCTTCCTTCTCTATAGCCTCTTTACTTGATTTAGAAGTCTCCTTGGAGTCCTCACTGTCTGTTTGCTCTCTTCTGGTTCTCATTTTGATCACTCCCAGATTTGTTAATGCCTGATGTAAATGGTATAAATAGTGAAAGTAAAGTTAAATAGATATCAGATGCCATTAAATGTAGTAAAGAATGTAAAAAGGGGTAGCAGCAGATAAAGTCTATAATGGTGTAATATATAAGATATAAATATGAATATAATAAATAGGGTACTAGAGGGTAATTATCTGCATAAAATTCTATACTGATAAAAATGCCCCTGCAATACCCTAAATAAACAGCCTGTATAAGTTAACTCTTATAAAATATCCCCCCCCAAAAAAAAACAAAAAACTAGCAACTTCTAAGAAGGCCAGAATGTTCCTGGCTTATCTACCCTCACAGTTCTAAAAGAGGAACCTTACAGCTCAATTCTTTTTATATAAATAAAAAGAATATGCTAAAAACACTTTGCTGTGTGTTTCAGATAATCAGGCATTTTCCTTTGCTAACGCTTAAGTGCAACTGGTAAGTACACTGATGTGTAATTGTGCTCGGAGGCTAAGTGAGCTGTTTTCTGCATTAGTGGTCCTGCATAAACTTCTGGGTCTCCTAGGTCTTTTCATATTCCAAATATCTCTTAAGTCCTGGTCCAAATGTCTCTATATTAAATACTAATAAAGGGGATAGGAGTACCGTCAATATTAAGACTTCTCCAATATTAGGACTTCTCCAAGCAAAAACAAATAAAAATAAATAAAAGTTAACTGACTGGTTCCATGTGATAATGGTGACAACATAATAGCAATCGTCGTTTGGGGTGGTCTACATCGCCGAAAATAGATTTTGGCGATGTAGGCTTGCTGCGAACATCAAGACGGCACAGAAGACTTACATTTTATTTTTTTATGTGGGGAGCTGTGCCCCCCGACACACCCCTACTAAAGAATTCTCAACTCTGGGGGGGGTGCATGTCAGGTGGGGTGCAAAACTAATTAAAAAAGAAAACCTGCAACCCAGCGCAAAAAACTAGCATGCCCAGAACTGAACCTGGCACCCTCCCAGCCCTAGCCTGCCACCAACCTACCATGCCACATGCCCAGCTTGGCAGCCCACTGCCGCACTATGTCCCACAAACCCTCCTTCCCCTTCTGCCCATCACATGGCGTGGTCCCCTCCCCCATGTGCATGTATACATAGCAACATCTTGTCACTACAGTCGCTGAACCCCCATCCAGTCACCCTCCCTGCCCTATAACCCTGTGTAAAAGTATTGTGATTGAATCACCCTTTTTGAAAGCACTCAATTGTGGTTGCCTAATACACAGGATACCAACTGATTCCTAAGTAAAAACAAATAGAAGTTAACGGATTCCTTTAAGCATAAGGAATGCAGATTTTTAAAACATGAAGCCAAGAGTGAAGGCAAGAACTGACGGCAACATTAATCTCCAAGTTACTACAGAAATACAGGATTTGGTTGCTTGGCTGCTTCTTACAGCAGAACTTTCAGACTATTCCTTTTCATTTATTTATTTATTTATTTAGGAAATTGGAATTACAACCCTTTGATTCCTACAGTTGTTTCCAAAGGCTCCATGTCCGAATAAAACATAGACATTCATATAGTACATACATAGAATAAATGTGGGTGAGCAATCATACAGAGTGTAAGTACAATGAGCACTGGTTAATGCCTATACATTTGGTAGCTAAAACAGGGCAGAGCTATCGACATATTTACCTAATGAGTGGTTAAGACCTATACAATTGGTAGCTAAAGCAATGCATGATATGAGTTGGTAATAAGCTGCCTTAGGGAGGCCTTGTCTTATACATAATGCAATGCTGTAGTATAAATCATAGAATCACAGAAATCTGATGGCAGAAAAGGATCTCTTTGGCCCATCCAGTCTGCCCTCATTCTATCCCCATAGGTAACCCTGGACATACCTCTTTAATCCCCACACCTGTGCCCCCCAGGAGACTCCAGTCCCCTTCTTATTTCGAGGTTTATTCCCTTCCTTCTCCTGTTTATTCCCATGTAGTCATCCCGTGCCCTCTTAAACTACCTTATCATTTTGGCCCCTACCACCTCTTCCAGTAGTCTGTTCCAGGGGCCCATCACCCTCTCTGTGAAGTAGTACCCTTCCTGTTACCTCTGAACTTTCCTCCCACCAGCTTCAAACTGAGCCCCCTAGTTTTCGGATTTTCTTTCCTCTGAAAAATGTTCCCTTCCCTCACCTTGTTTATCCCCTTCAAATATTAAAAAGTTTCCATCATACCCCCCTCTCCCTCCTAATTTCCAGGGAATATACATCAAGCTCTTCCATCCTCTCCTCATAGGTCTTCTGATGCATACCATTCACCATTTTGGTCTCCCTCACCTGGACTCTCTCCACCCTATCTATATCCTTTCTTAGATGAGGTGTCCAGAACTGGACCCCATACTCTAAGTTGGATCTTACCACAGACGTGTATAGGGCCATTATCACCTCCCTCCTTCTGCTTGTTATACCCCTCCCTATGCATGCCAGCATTGTGGTTGCTTTTCCTACCACTTTGTTACACTGATATGCCTCCTTTAGGCTGTCTAAAATGATAATCCCCAGATACCTCTCCTGCTCAAAACTTCCTTACCTATTAGTGTGTTTGTGACCTTTGGTTTTTGTGCCCTATGTGCACTATTTTGCACTTCTTTGCATTAAATCTTAATAGTCAACTGTCCGACCACCCTTCCAGTTTTATCAAGTCCTCCTTCATTGCTTCCGCACCCCCTCAAACCGGAGTGTCCACCCTATTGCAAATCTTTGTATCTTCTGCAAATAGGTACACCTTCACCTTTAAAATATCCCCAATGTCAATGTTAAAGAGGGTTGGCCCCAATACTGACCCCAGGGGTACCCCACTTATCACCCTTTCCTCCCCGGAGCGCATCCCATTTACTACCACCCTCTGGCATCTAACTCTAAGCCAGCTCTCCAGCCATTTAGTTGTTTTCAGCCCCACCCCTATACTGCCCAACTTGTTCACTAGCCTCCAGTGAGGGACAGTGTCAAAGGCCTTGCTGAAGTCCAGATAGGCCATGTCCACCACTCCTCCCTGATCAATCACCCTCATCACCCAGTTGAAAAATGTGATCAGGTTAGTCTGGCATGACTTCCCCTCTGTGAACCCATGCTACCTGTCATCTTGGAGACCACTGACTGTAAGGTAGTTGACAATTCTTTCCTTAAGAAATGCCTCCATAATCTTACCTACCACTGAGGTAAGGCTGACTGGATGATAATTTTCCACCTCCTCCCTGCCACCGCTCCTCTGCAACGGCACAACATCTGTCCTTTTCCAGTCCCCTGGAACCCTCCTCATGTCTAGTGATAGATTAAACAGTCTTGTCTATGGTGCTGTCAGTTCCTCCCTAAGCTCCTGAAGTACCCTTGGATGTATGGTATCCGGACCCATTGCCTTGTCTACCCTCAACTTACCCAGTTCCTCCTGTACCCTGCCTTCTTTGAATGAGCTAGAGTCCACACCCCTTCCCTCTGTGCCCCTCTCCGATAACTCTAGCCCTTACCCACCATTTCCACTGTGAAAACTTAACAGAAGTACCTGTTTAGCAAGTCCACCTTCTCAAAGTCCCTCTTTATCAGAACGCCCCCCTCTCCTTTAATTCTCATTACTCCATTGGGATTTTCTCCTCTCTCTGACATATCTGTAGAACATTTTATTCCCCCTTCCGGCCTCCCTCGCTATCCTCTCTTCTGTATCTGCCTTCGCCCTCCTAATTGTCTGCCCCACCACCACCAGCTTTTCTCTATATACCTCCCTGTCCTCCTTCCCCTGTATTCTTTTACATGTCCCAAATGCTTTCATCCTTTCCCTCATTGCCTTTTCTACCTCTCTGGCCTGATATCACTAGTAACAGACTGAGCCAGACAGAGGATTTTGTAGCTTTATACAAGAGTCTCATGACCAGAAGCCAATGAAATTTAAAATCTTTTTCTTAGATAAATCTTTTTGTTCAAAAATATCAAAGAGAAATAAACAGACGACAGCCAGAGCAAAAAACATATATACACACACACACACACACACACACACACACACACACACACACACACACATATACAGAGGAACTCCCATACGTATTGAGATGAGTCCCAGCTCTGAAAAATCACTTTATATGGCTATCACAATTTCTAATAGTGTGTAGTAATTCCTAATACAAGAGCCCTATCCCTTGCTCCTCTCCCCAGTGATATCCCATCCAAACTATTCTTACATCAACACTAAAGCCGTCGTTCTTCCTCTCTTGCCACTTGTTACATGTCCACATCTCCCCACTGACCTTCCTCAAATCCCACTCCATTTCATTCATTCCATTCCTCATGGGTATTTCCAGGCTCCAACACTCAGGATTTCAGAGTCCCGAGGCTCACTAATCCAGGCTCTGTTTCCTTGACTGCAGGCTCTGGCTCCATGTACTTCATTCCTTGTCAACACAGTTCTAAGTCATCACAAGCTGCTCTGGTCAGTCCTCTGCAACAGCAGAGAGAGAGAGAGAGAGAGAGAGAGACAGGGTGCTCCACCGAGTGCAGTAAATTGGTGACTTACTATAAAATGTATAATCCCTTAGGGTATGTGCATGCCTTCGTAGGAAGAGAAAATCAGACTTGTATTTTATTTGTTGCAACTTCAGGAGATTCCACTCTAGTCTCTCCTCCATGGTTCACTCTCCGAGTTGGCAATCATCACCTGAGACTGTTGGGATTTTAGTGTGGAAAGGTCTTTACTTCCAACAGGTGCGAGAGATAACAAAGTCATGTCATCTGCATAAGGCAATCCAGAGTTTAAGATTATCAGAACCGTCACGCGATGCAAAGCTAGGGGAAACAGCTTCAGTTTAGAGCTCCGTCAAAACCCACTGAAAATTCCTACGAACACCTATCTATTTTACCAGGACGCAATACTTTTTTTGCTATTTTATTTGCGCTTTCCTTCTGTTCGTTGGCAATGGAGTCAGAATCAATGGAACACCTACCTTTTGAGGAAAATCAGCAGCATTCAGGTGATGATGCAGATACCATACAATCCTTAGCCCTGGAGCCTAAGCAACCCCGACGAAGCACCGCACCTTCTTCTCCGGCTAAGAGAACTTCACAGGCTATCACTACTGAACAACTATATGTGGAAATAGCCTTGATAAAAGAAGCAGTTCTCTCCTTGATTGCTGATTTTAAATACCTTAAGCCCTCTGTACAAGAATTGAGGCGCCGTCTTTCGGATGAGACGTTAAACCGAGGTCCCATCTGCCTGGATTGGTGGTAGTTCAGGTGGATGTTAAAGATCCCATGGCACTTATCAAAAAGAGTAGGGGAATTTCCCCGGTGTCCTGGCCAAATTTCCCTCATTCACTAAAAAAAAATACCACCAACAGCTTAATCTGGTTCAAGGTCAGTTGGCATTCATCTGTATCCCCTTCCCCCAGGTCGTGCCTGAAAATAGGCAGGATTTGTCTACTGCACTTACCCGGTCAACAAAAACTAAATAAAAATTAAAAAATAAATAAATTGACACCGCAAGTTTCGGACACAGAGGTAAAAATTTCTTCTATGGAAAACGGGCAAACCTGAATCAAGCCTAAAACTGTTACTTTGCACCACAACCTGCTGAAACTTGAGAATAAAGTTGACAAGCTCAAGGGTTGTGGTAGATGGAACAATTTAGTGCTGCTGGGACTACCTGCGGGTGAGGAGGGTCCTAATACCATCAAGTTTCTCCAGACGTTTTGCACTAAGGTAGCTGCACCTCATCCAGTGGTCCATCATATATTATAGAGAGGGCACACAGGGCTTTGTGCCCAAAGCCTAACCCTGGAGACCCTCCATCCCTGATTTATTTATTTATTTTGGCCCCCCCCAGCTCCGGGCCAGCCTCTCCTTCAGGCCTTCTTATGCACTTCACTGCCACACTGCCTTGATGCAGCCTCCCGGGTTACCCAGATGTAACCATTCACTGGGTGGGTCCCTCTCCTCCGAGGGGGAAGGCACCAGTGGGGTGGCGAACACAATTCTTGATCCGGGTGCTGCTGGAGTGGTCCGTGCACTGCTCAAGGTCTCACAGGAGCTGGTGACCATCATCTGGTCAGCCACAGGACTCTTTTTCCATTTGCTCCCTGGGGGCATGGCGTGCCACTAATGTAAGGCATATGCAGATGTTCACCATGCCCCATTAGTTGGCATGACCCTGTGTACTGCCATGCCCCAGCCTCCGCCAGGGGTCTGCAAGCACCGGGTCATTCCCTGCCCTCCCCCTGAGAGAAGGTGAGCAGTCCATGCCTGATTATTTTTAAACTGTTGAATTACCTCGACAGAGATCACATCCTCCGTAAAAACTGTACAAATCTTGAATAACCTGGTGGTCTAGTGGTTATGGTGAATCCAGGATGCTACAATGGGGGTGTTGGGTTGGTGTGCATGCTTAATATGCACTTTTTAATATTTTTATCAAACCTTTATATTTTCTGCTGTTATTCTTTTCTAGTACATTTTTGACAGAACCTACAAATGTAATTCATAATTTGAACATAAATATTTGTACAATCAATAAATCAGACTTCTTCAACAAAGTGAAATGCAACAGCAAGCAAGTATGTTACTGGGGGGTGCAGCCACACCCTTCACCCCCCCCCCCGAGAGCCACCACTTTCTTTGTAGCAAAGTTCTTCTGCAGTCTAATGTTAGAGTTCATACTTTCTCAAAACTCAAATATATGCTTGTCTTGTCTTCTTTTTTCCATGGGAAATAATAATCATAATAATAAGAAGAATTAACATTTATATAGTGGTTTTCATACACATTGTATCACAAAGTGCTTTACAAGCAATACTAGACTGGTAGTGAAGTGACTGAACATGTAGTGGCAGCCATTTCATACATTAATATCCACACACAACCTTGTACAATTGCATGAACTGGTTTTATGGGAAAGGGAATGTTGTCTAGGACAACGGGGTCAGGTAGTGATCAAGGTGCTGGCAGCCCCACATCTGATTTCTCACAGTAATCTGCTCATATGTCTCTTCTTCTGTCTTCCCCTTCCTGACTATAGCAGTCCTGCAAGAGTGGTCTTTCTTCCTCTCTGGTATTCATTCTTCACTATTCTCCTCATCAAAGACTGGTGAGCTCATCATCTTTCCGCATCATGAATGCAAGCAGTACAGTCCCCATTTTATTTTGACGTATCAAATATACACATATCTTTCCAGTAAGTCAGGCTCATAGCAACGGGGAACAAGGGGAATGATGGGCTTTCCTAACCTTAAAAGATCTAGGCTACCTTTGATTAGGCACTATTCAATGATGGGTGTGCACATCATTATGCACGTCATATAATAGTGCCTAATCATAGGTGGTTTAGATCTTATATGGGTAGGAAAGCCTATTTTTCCACTTGTGCCATGCTGCTATCAGTCTGGCTTATCAGAAGATCATGTTTATTATTAATGTAAATATAACACGTGAGACTGTACTAAACACATTCATGATGCGGAAGGGTAGTGAACTCACCAGTTTTTGGTGTGGAGAGCAGGTGAGAAGAATGAATGCCAGAGAGGGACTGAAGAGGCCATTCCAGCAGGGTACAGCTATATGCAGGTTCGTGAAGACATGAAGGAGGATTTGAGCAGATCACTGTGAGATCTGAAATGTGGGTCTGTCAGCATCGTGATCACTACCTGACTGTGGATGAGAGTAGACAGTGATGACAAATACTCAGAGTGGCAGGGCTGCGCCTAAACTGTTACTTGAATTCAGTGTAGGGAGATTACCCTCGGGTGGGGGGGGTGGTGTTGATGTTTGTTAGGACAGTATTGAGGGAGTTGTGTATAGCTCATTCAAGATTTGGAAGGGTGGTAGCCAGCCAACTCACATTGTAGAGTACAGCACAGAAAAGTACTGGAGAAGAATTGCTGGGAACTGTCCTGCAGGGGTCTGCAGATCACAGGTAAAGGAGTAGACTGACACTGGAAGTCAGGTGGATTCGCTTAAGGTATTAGTATGCCTCTCCTGCTAAATAATATTGTTATCCATTGTAAGTGCAGCCCTTATGAGGGCATGAACAGCAGTTTTTCTGGTGGGTCATGATGCTTATTGCTTGTCCCTCCAGGAAGACCAAGTTGTTGGTTAATGAGGTGGGAAAAAAAACACAACAGGGAACTGTAAATACTACCTTCACTGTGCAGAAGGGTGGTGATCCACTCAATGTTTACCGTGGGAACAGAAGTCAAACATTGAGAATGTGGACTGGAGAGTGATTTGGGAGGCATTTTGTAACAGTGCCAGCTGATGATGTGTATCAGAATAGGTGTGCACAACTCTCTGAGGTACAAGATTGCAATCTGAGGTGTGATAATTCTCTTCATGAGACCACAGGCTCATATGTGGCCCCAGGCTGTACTAAGGACAGGGTATGGATGGTGGGGTGTTCAACAGAAGGCAGGCTAGGTGCAGGGGGTTCACATGGAAAAAGAAAGCCTTATTTGTGGATTAACAAGTGAGCATGAGCTTTGGAACTGAACAAGACCGGTACTTCGCTGTGTGACCCTGAGCAAGTCACTAAACTTCCTTGTGCTCCCAGGCCACACCTGTAAACAAGCTTTCAGCTTAATGTGTCTCTCCTGGTTAACAAAAAATAAAATTCAGTGCATCATATAACCACTAGATCATCAGGTATTTGAAGTGTTGACTGTAATGAATGCAGTTTGAAAAAGAAAAAGTCAGCTGGATTGCAAAACATTTTCCGCAAGTTAAAGTAAACAAAATGAACAAAATCATAGCCTAACGTGTACTGATCAAAATAATCCATGAGTTAATACATGGTGCTGATCATTCTGGTACAAGTCAAAATAAAGAGGGAAAGAAGAACTAGTTAGCACTATAGAAATATGTGTGGATCTCTGTCTCTGGCTCAAATGATGTCATCATGACTCATCACTCAACACACTTGGCAGACATCTTAGGGAGAAACCAAGGCTGTTTTTTGAAAGTGAAAGGCTGATGTTTACATTTTTCAAAAGCTATGAAACTGCACTCATGTTATTTACATAAATGCAGTTTTAGCATAAATATAAACAGCAGCCTTTACTTTACCTTGTTATGAAGCCAGATTTTGGAATTTGCAGTTTTAAAAAACTGCTTGTTTAGGTACCCTTTAAGTTATAGCAACCACTTTATTTACCCTTTAGTTACCCGCAGTGAACTGGCAATGAGAAAATTGCTTTCCTTAATTTGACACTATATCCCAGTTTTGACACCAGTCAAGTCCTCTTGTTCATTTGCTGAAGAAATGTGTGCCCTAACTGCAGCTGCTTATGTTTTTCTGGATGTTTTTCTGAATAGACTGCATGGTGGTATGGCACCAGACTTTTGTTACAGATTTACATTTCTACTATAACTACGAATATATAGAACTATTAAATGAGTTTTATTTAGTGTTGCCTGCATTTATGTTCTTTTGTGATGCCCTTTTCTTTCTGGGAAGGAGAACCACTGCAGATTCTGCTTTCTAGTGCCTATTTCATTCATAGTGCAAGTTTTATAGATTTTTAGATAAGGTAGGGGCTCCCTCCATTGGTAAAACTTGACACTGGTCTTTTTCTTTATCTTGAGGGAATGCACTACTGGAGGCTATGGTTTTTTGTTGCTTCCCAGTTTCTTGACCCTTCGCTATCCTTTTGCCAATAAAAATGGGAAAATCTGACTAATTATTAATTATTAGAGGTTTTTTTTCTTCTTTCTTCATGACTTGCTATCTTTATTTTAAATGATTTTTTTTTCATTATTCTATTTTTCCACCCCCATGCTCCCTGGTCCTCCACTCCTTCGGGCTCCTCCAAGTCCCCCACCTACTGTCCTTACCAGCCCTCCTCTGGTCCTTGTATTTTAGCCAATCCCCAGGATATCCCAGCATATCCCTACGCCGGGCGGGTCCCCCTCCTCCGAGGGGGAAGGCACCAAGGGGAGAGGGATGGCCCCAGCACATACTTCTAGGGCTCGGGGATGCTGCTGAGGAGCAGGAGGCCCTGGGAAGGCACTGGAGGCACTCAGAGAACAGAGAGCCATCATCTGATGGCCAGCGAGTGATTTTCCTGGTTTTCCTTGAGGTGCGTGATGTCCGGACATCAAGGCAAGAGCTGACGTCTGCCACGCCACCCAGCAATGACCCCAATGTGTTGCCCTACCCATGGCTTCCACCAGCAGCCGCCCAACACAAGGTCACAGCTCTCCCTCCCTGAAGACAATGAGCAGTCGTGGGACGCTCAAGCTGGCTCCCCCCAGCTGGCCCTCCAGTGACCTGAGCTTGTTCCCGAATCCGGGTCTCTGGTGTCGCAAATGGAAATCCAACCACTGTGCTGGCAGACCGGCAATGCTATCTTTATTAATAGAGCAGATTTAGCCCTTCAGCTTGGTATTTTTTATTTATTGAAGGGTCACTTTTTCAGTGATGGATTTAGTTCTTTTTGTGTTGCTTGCACGCATGTGCAGAAACACATTGAGTCAGCAGTTAAGGAGCATGCTACAATGCGTCAAGAAATTCGGCCACGTCACCATGCAATCAGCTGTTTTGGTGCATTACAAGCTAGTAAAACAGCTGACTGTGTGGTGTTCTCATGGCGACTGCTTCTCCATCAGCCTCTCACAGTCCCCAGGAAGCCAACAGAAAGCCACTGCCTGCCATTCAGTGTGCCTTCCTGGCGAATCATTTCAATAAATAAAAAAAAAGGCTGATGGGGTGCCCAATCCCCCTGTTGGCATGACCCCCTCCCCAATTCATTTGCCAACTGGGTAGCCCAATTCCCGTCAGCATAATGCACCCTCCCATGGCTCATGCATCCCCCCAGCACACTGTATGGCCAACGGGAGTGCCCAATCCCCCATTGGATCCACTGCCCCCCCAAACAAACTTCCATCTGCCATGCTGGGAGCCCACCCCAGCATGGTAAAGGTCTTCTTGGCCAATGGGGGTGTCCAATCCCCTGTCAGCTCTGCTGCTCCCCCAAACAAACTGTTTGGTGCCATGCTGGGAGCCCACCCAAGCATGGCAAAAGTCCCTTGTCATCTTTAAAAAAAAGAAAAAGACCTAGAAGAAAAAAAAGTCCATCATTGATTCTCTGGCCCCCTCCCACAACCTATGCCCACCCTCTGCATACCCCACCTCCCCACACCCCCACCTCACACCATACTTACCTCCGGAGCCCAACGCGATGATCTTTGGTGGACTGGGAACACGTCTGCACTCTTCAAACTGACCGCAAACTGGAGAAATGCCGGTAAGCTGTATAATGGCATAAATGGGTATTTTTTTCAACGTTGGTGCATATCTTGACTATTTTGGGGAATTTTTTCACCAAATTTTCAATATGGTGTTGTTGGGACCCCACCTCATGAACTCAGTCACTGTCATTTTGTTATTCAGTCCCGAAAGGTGACCGATTAATAAAACAACAGTGTCATAGTTCATGAGGTAAGCCCTTAAAAACCCTACGTTGAAAATTTGGTGCCATTTTACCACATCTTCTTATGAACAGTACAGCTGTCATTTTTCACATCTCGCCTGAAATGTGTTTTCACACATGTAGTGCACAATGGCACGGTCGGTGTGCAAAATCAATGTTCAGGACAGAGTAAGACTATCACAGTGACACTGTTCATGAGGTAGACCCCCAAAAACCTATGTTGAAAATCTGGTGAAAGAAATCCCCAAAATGACTGTTTTACTAGCGTGCATTGCGCAGTTCCTATGCACGCTCCTAACTTCGAGCATTTTTAATATTTTCACTCCAGATTTTCAGCATTGCCATTTTACTACACCTCCTTGTGAACAGTACAACTGTCGTTTTTCACATCTCACCCAAAATGTGTTTTTGCACATGTAGCACACAGTGGCGTGGTCAGTGTACAAAATTAATGTTCGGGACAGATTAAAAAAATCACAGTGACACTGTTCATGAGCAGAGGTCTTAAACTGGCTATGTTGAAAATTTGGTGACAAAAGTCCATAAAATGACTCTGTTACAAGCGTGCATTGTGCAATTTCCATGCACCCTCATAAGTTCACGAATTCGTTGTCTTTTCAGTCCAGATTTTCAACATTGGCATTTTTACACACCTCCTTACAAACAGTACAGCTATCATTTTTCACACCCTGGCCAAAATGTGTTTTCGCACTTCTGGGATAGAATAGCACAGTCACTGTGGGTAATCAGTGTCCGGGATAGATTAAGAAAATCACAGTGACACTGTTCATGAGTGGAGGTCCCAAAATGCCTATGTTGAAAATCTGCTGTAAAAACTCCCAAAACCAACGACATTACGGGTGTGCATTGCACAGTTTCTACACACACTCGTGACTTCACCAATTTTTTATATTTTCACTCCAGATTTTCAACATTGCCATTTTTTACACCTCCTCATGAACAGTACAGCTGTCATTTTTCACATCCTGTTTGAAATGTGTTTTCGCACCTGTGGTGCCAAATGGCTCAGTCACTGTGCAAAATCACCTTTCGGCTAACAAGCTGATAGTGTCACTGTTCATGCAGTGGGATCACAAGAAGCCCATGTTGAAAACCTGGAGTAAAAATACCAAGAAACGCCCAGGGTGTTAGGTTTTTCAACCATAACACCCTACCCTGTAGGGACTGACAGGCATCAGGGGTGTGACTTGGAATTGTCGACAGTAACGTTCATGCCATTCCATCCCCACCCTGCAGCCCGTGGCAGGCATCGAGGTTCACCTTGGACCCTTTGGCCCCAGAGTTCACCCCATTCTCCTTACTGCACCCATTTCAGTGTATTTCCTTATGGAATGAGGTGAATGTAAAGCCCGAACACTTCAAAGCACACCTCGGCACTTGTAAGTGCCTGCAGGGTAGGGTGAGGTGAAATGTCATGACCGTTATGGGCGATGACCCAAAGGCACACCCCAATGCCTGTCCATCTCTGCAGAGTGGGGGGTGGAGTTGGCGTCAGTTCATTACTTCACTGCCATTCCTATACTGCATCTGTCGAACTCCTGCACTTCCACTACTAATGACATCAAGCAACACTTGGCATCGACAAATGCTTGTTTATATTCTAGTTATAGTTGTCCTTACAGTTAGGATAGTACTGCTTATTCTATTTTTCAGCTAGTTTAGTTTCCATATAGTCCAGGAGTTGGAGCCACTCCCAACATTCTTTTTTAGTTAATAGCCAATATTGGTATTGAAATCACTGTTGTAGCTGTTCAATAGGCAATAGATAGGTTTCAGTTAAAATTTTTCCTTCTCCGTGGGGGGATCAGAGTGGACTGTTGGCTGCTCTCATAGTTAATCATGGGCCATAAGTAGAGGAGGGCGCGCTAGGGCCCTAGGTAGCATAGTCTTCTTTTAAAGGACTAGTATACCCAAAAATCAAGTTACGCTCCCCTCTAATGTGCCTCAATTTGTAAAAAAAAGCATCCAACAATATGCAAAGCCCTCTGTAAAGACATATAGCTCCTACCTAACTCTCGAGTCTATTTTGAGATGCCACGCCCTCAGCTGCTGCTCGCCATCTTCAGCTGGAGTTTGGGTGTTGCTAGTCTCGCATTTCAATTTTTATGTGTGAGGATGATGTCACAGTGCCTCTACAGTAACCAACTATTCTACCCTTTTTTTTCTGTGGTTGACATTGGCAATGCTGGCAAGCTAACCATTCAAGGTCTGTGATTGGCTGTCTGAAGTTGACTATTAATTAGTGGACAGCGTTACTTCCTTATTGGATACGGCCTGCTGTATCGGCAGTCATCGGTTGGCTGACTTCTAACCCCAAAGTAGCCTGTGGTACAAATGGCCATCATTGAGACTATTCTGTCCCAATCTGTAAACAAGCCATTTAGTACTGCATGCAGTGTGTTTCTACAGATTTGTCAGTGCCAGCACTCCACTGGATTAATGTAACTAGGATCTCATTTAAGTAATCACTGTGCATGTGTATTGCCAGGCTGTCACCATTGCCATATTTGCGAAACCTTACTTGCCATAGCTGACATCAGGACTACTTGTGTTTGAGTGTGTGATCAAGCAGGTTGGTACTTTGCATTTCAGTCATATAGGAGGGAGAGGGGGGACATAATAGAAACTTTCAAGTATCTCAAGGGAATCAACAAAGTCCAAGAGGGTAGCATCTTTCAAAAAAAGAGGTGTGCAAGAACAATGGGGCACAATTTGAAGATAGAAGGGGGGCGGCTCAGAGGTAATTTAAAGAAGTATTTTTTCACAGAGAGGGTTGTAGATGCATGGAACGGCCTCCGGAGGAGGTTGTGGAGTCAAAAACAGTGGTGGAATTCAAGCATGCATGGGACAGTCATAAGGCAATTTAGGGGTGGGGTAGGGAAAAGTAGGCTGCTGATTAACTAGGATCTGCAGCTTATCCATTAGGTAGGAAAATGGGCAGACTGGGTGGGCCAAGCGGTCCTTATCTGCCGTCAAAATCTATGTTTCTATATACAGCTGCTCTTGGTTTTCATATTCAGTATTATGTACACCTGTAACTCAGTATTGCAGTGCTCGCTGGCTTTATCCAACCCTGCTGTAACAAAAAACAGTATTTTTTTTTGTTTTTGTTTTTTGAATGATTTTAGATGGACCTTGTGGCTCCCGAACTTGCTTTTATATTCCAGCAATGCATTTCTGTAAATCCGAATTGTGCACAAAGTTGTTAAACTTGTCAATACTGAAAGGGATAACAAAACACATGTTCCTGCTCACCTCAACACCCTGCTTAGTCACATCAAGAAAAATGGGTGCGAATGTGCCATTTTTTGCCAACAGCATATTACAATTTATTATGACCATGGTAAAGCAGTATTTCAGTCAGTATTACTGTCCCAAAACAGTTAGAATGGGCTCTGTGAGTTGCGGTGAAGTGTGTTACTGCAGAATGAGGTGGCATACAGTATTTAATGCAATGAAATGTGCATGCACTGGTAATATTTGTTTTTTCACAATGTACAGAAGTATCTATTAGAAACTCTGCAGCATTTGTTACTATGTGATGATCACTGGCATAGTCCAGGGTTACACTAGCTTCACTGCAACTCACAGAGCCCACCCTAACCTTTAGGTAGATTTGTCCCCATTTTTTTTTATGTGACTAAGCAGGGTGTTGAGGTGCGTAGGTACATGTGTTTTGTTGTTCCTTTCAGTAGTGACAAGTTTTACAACTTGGGGGGGCAGGGTCAAAACTTGAGCGTCATGGTTGTAGGCTGGTAAGTGGTTTGGGGGGTGTTCTAAATTGCTGCAAGATCAATGGGAATTGATACAAAAATTTTATAATGTTTAATGTTTTTATTACTATTGTGTCTCTGGTCACTTTTCTTAGGAAAATGGAATGTTTATGGCTGCACATTTTTTCCAAAAGAATGCCTGTCGTACTACTCTTAGCAAAGATGTCCATGCCATTTCACTCTGCATATTGTGTCATTCAAGGAGTTACTGATCATGCAGACGTTAACCTCACACAGAAAGCACACATTTTGCAATGAGGTATGCAACTCAAGTTATACTTGTAGCAATTCAGACACCATCAATTTTCAGCATCCTTCTCAGTTGTTTCTTTCTGGCTGCCAAGTGTGGTAAAATCCCCTACTGCATGACCCCAGATACTCCATATCGGGGCATAACCGGATCGTCAACCATCTCTGGTGGCCATTTGAAAATGGAACAGTATCAAGCACAATGCTCACTTGTGTCTGAATGTGTGCTTATTGCTCTTTGACAATGAAGGCATGTCATGTTGACTCTCATAATGTCAGGCTACTTTTGCAAAGCATGGGGTAAAATGAGGATGGAGACTGAGGCTCAAAATTCATTTTCTGAAACTGTGCCAAACAACTGGATCCATTCAGTGCCATACATTTCTTGCTACTGCTCATCATAGGCAATTGCAGACTGCTGCATGTTCATGTCTTAGGAATTTCAGCATGTAATATTAACTTGCCAGTGATGCTGGCAGTCCTCTTGTGCCCCAATACTTGTGAGTCCTGGAAAATGAGTTCACTGATGTAGTCAGAGCTGTGATGCTATGCCACAAATAGAAATGAAATGTTATCTTGCAATTACACATATCTGAAGCATTTCCCTTGCAATGTGAGTCTGTGACATGCAAGTGTCGGGGCATGAGAGGACTGCAGGCTATTATATTGCTGAAATTCCTGGGACAAATATTGCCTGCAAGAAATACCATGTAGCACCATGCGATTGCCTGCCACCAGCATTAATGAGAATTGTGACTTGCCCAATGGATGTTGTTGTTTTGGTCAGCTTCTGACAAGTCATTTCAAGCCACACTGTCAGTCCTCACTGGACCCAAAGTTTGTAAAAAATTTTGCCTGATGTTATGAGGAACACCATGGCTTGCCGTAATTGTTACAGAGCGATAAGCATGCATTCTGCTTTTTACGGTCCTCTAATGCCATGCTACTGCTTATGGGGACCAAGCAGCAGGTTCCACACTGTGTGGCCATGAAAACAAAAAAAACTTTTTAGAAACTTAGCAACTACCAGTGCAGTATGACTTCTAAACAAGTGGTGGGCAGGATGCTGAAAATCACGATTGTCTGCTAAGTCACAAGAAAACGGTACTTGCACACATCCTTACAACATTGTGCTTTCCTTATACATAGATACATAGATACATAGACAGAGTCGGCAGATAAGGACCTATGGCCCACCCAGTCTGCCCATTTGAGCTTGTAAGTTCAGTTTGTTTTCCTAGAAGTCTGTTGCCCCTTACCCCTGACCTCCAGAATTCCTTTATGTCTACCCCATGCATTCTTAAATCCCGTGATTGTTTCAGCCCCCACCACTTCCTCTGGCAGGATGTTCCACTTGTCCACCACCCGTTCTGTGAAGAAATTCTTTCTCATGTTTCCTCTGAATCGTCCTACCTCCAACTTCATCCCATGCCCTCTAGTCCTGGAACATCTTTTTCACTTAAAAATAGTATTTTCCCGCACCCTGTTCCTCCCTGTAAGATACTTGTATGTCTCTATCATATCCCCTCTCTCCCTCCTCTCCTCCAGGGAGTACATGTTTAGTTCCTTCAACCTGTCTTCACAGGACTTGTGATGCAATCCATGCACCATCTTTGTTGCCCTCCTCTGAACCTTCTCTACCCTGTCTATGTCCTTATGTAGGTATGGTCTCCAGAACTGTACACTGTACTCAGGTGGGGCCTCACTAGTGTCTTGTATAGTGAATTATGACCTCCTTTTCCTGCTGGTGATGCCCCTGCCTATACATCCCAGCATCTATTTGCTTTACCTGCTGCCTTGTCACACTGTTTCCCTACCTTGAGGTCATCGAGATGGCAACCCAAGATCCCTTCCTGCTTGGTGCATGCTATATCCTCACCCTAACTGATATATTGTGCCAGGTTTTTGTGCCCCATATGCATTAGCTTGCACTTCTTTGCATTGAATTTCAACTGCCAAACCCCTGACCATTCTTCAAGTTTCTGCAGGTCGCTTCTCATTCTGTCTACACCCTCTGGTGTGTCTACTCTGTTACAGAGCTTTGTGTCATCAGCAAACAGTGAAATTCTGCCTTCTAGGTCCTGCGCAATGTCACTGATGAAGATGTTAAATAGGACCGGTCCCAGCACTGATCCCTGTGTACCCCACTGGTCACTCTTCCTCTGTGGAGTGACAGCCATTTACCACCACCCTCTGTGTCCTGCCACCCAGCCAGTTACCTACCCACCACACTACTCTGTCCAGCCCACACCCATATTCCCAGTTTGTGTAATAGTCTTCTATGTGGCACAGTGTCTAAGGCCTTGCTGAAGTCCAGATAGGCCATGTCCACTGCCCTCCTTGATCCACCTCCCTAGTCACCCAGTCAAAAATTCAACGAGGTTGGTCTGACATGACCCTCCCCCTGGTGAAACCATGCTGCCTTGGGTCCTGTAGTCCATTGACAACCAGATGTTCCACAATCTCTCCTTCAGTAGTGCTTTCCATGATCTTCCCCACTACTGAGGTGAGGCTGACTGGTCTGTAGTTCCCTGCTTCCTCTTTGTTCCCACTTTTGTATAAGGGGACTACATCTGCTGTCCTCAGTCTTTGGGTACCTCCCTGTTTCCAGTGATCGGCTAAACAGGATAGCCAGAGGTTCAGCAACCACCTCTCTTAGTTCTTTAAGGACCCCAGGGTGCACCCCATCTGGCCCCATTGCTTTATCAACTCTTATTACTTCCAATTCCTTCAGGATCCTTTCTCGTGTAAAGGGACTTGTGTCCATTTCTGCACCATTCTCACCCCTTGTACTCCCTTCAGACCCATTACCCTCCTCTTCCTCAGTAAAGACTGAGCAGAAATACCTGTTCAATATGTCAGCTTTACTGTTGTCATCCTCCACGCGGCCCCATCCTCCCCTTCAGTCTCACTATCCTCCCTTTGTCTTTTCTTTTTTCTTACTATGTACCTGTAAAGGTTTTGTCCCCTCTACCCACTGAGTTTGCAATGTGTTCTTCTGTCTGAGCTTTGGCTTCCCTTACTGACCTCCCTGCCTCCCTTTGCTTCTCCTGGTACTTCTCTCTATCCCCTTCTGCCTGTGTCTTTTTGTATTGCCTGAATGCAATCTTTTTGGCTTTCACTTTCTTTGCTACCTCTTTGGAAAACCATAATGGTCTCCTCTTCCTTTTCCTCTTGCTAACCTACTCAATGCATAATTCTGTTGTTCTTGTAATCCCTATTTTAAATACTGCCCACTGTTCCTCAACCCCTGATTCCTGTCCCATTCCCCTTAATGCCTCTTTCAAGTATCTCCCCATTTTCCCAAAGTCTGCCCCCCTAAAATCCAGGATACGTGTTTTTGTGTGGTTTGGTTCTGCTCTTTCTGTGATTTCAAACCACAATGACTGGTGGTCACTGTTTCCCAGGTGCTCCCCCACTGTTACCCCCATCACACTGTCCCTGTTTGTGAGCACAAGGTCCAGTATTGCCTTCTGCCGAGTTGGTTCCATGACCAGTTGCTTGAGGAAGGCACCCTGAAGGGAGTCCAGGATAAATCTGCTCCTAGTAGATGCTGCTGCTGGGATGCTCCAGTCCACGTCTGGAATATTGAAGTCTCCAACCAGTACTACCTCACTCTTGTCTGCCATCCTTTGGATGGCTAGCATCAGCTCCCTATCTGTTTCTTCCTCCTGGGCTGGTGATCTATAGACCACACCTGTGTGGATGGCTGTCCCCATTTTCCTTTCCAGCTCAACCCACAGTATCTCACCCCCATTTTGTTCCTCCTGGATCTCTGTGGCCCTTATGTCATTTTTCACATACAGTGCCACTCCTCCTCCCTTCCTGCCTGCTCTGTCTCTTCTGAATATGTTGTAGCCAGGTATGGCCATCTCCCAATCGTGGTTATCATTACACCACGTTTCAGTGATAGCCACAATGTCCAGGTCTGACTGTACCATGACAGCCTCCAGATCTTCCATCTTGTTGCTAAGGCTCCTGGCATTTGCACACATGGCTTTCCATGATTTGACCTCCTAGACTGTTTCACTGTTCTACTCCAGCCACTTCCTTGGTTGTCATTTATCCCTGGTTCTCCTTGCTGTCTGCCCTTCTGCTGAATTTTGCCTTTTCTGCTTATCTCACCTCTTGGGCACTAATCTCCATCTTTTGCACACTGCTTTGCAGAGATAGCCACTCCTCTGGTTCACTGGTTCCACTGCTAGCTGTGGGGGGTGAGCAAGTAGGTACCCTCCTTGCTGGCCTGCCAACCCCATTTGCTAGTTTAAATGCTTGTCATTGTAGCATTTAAACTTATCATTGAGTGCTTGGATTCCCCTCCAGGATGGATGCAGGCCGTCAGGCTTGAACAAACCTCCATCCCTCCAGGTGGGTCCCCAGTCACCAATGAATCCAAACCCTTCCTCACAGCACCAGTTCTTCAACCATGAGTTAAAGTTCCTGGTGCATGCACTCCTCTGCTCTCCCTTGCCTCTCACAGGTAGTACTTCTGAGAAAGTGACAGAAGTAGCTACTTGCTTGAGACCCCTCCCCAGTTTCCTAAACTCTTCCTGAACTTCCTTTGGCTCCCCATTTGCCAGGTCATTAGTACCTAGGTGGATAATGACATCCAGCTCACCTCCCATCTTGCCTTCCCAGTGATCCCCAGGATCTTCCTTCTAACCTCCATGCCGTGGCACCTGGTAGGCACCTCACCTCCCTGTCCTCCCCTCCTGTGTTCCTAGCTGGATCCCTCTTGATGGAGTCCCCACCAGGATTCGCTTCCTCCTCCTCTGGGGTCCACTGCTTTCCCCACTGAGGTCACCTCCTTGGCTAACCTCCACATCCTTTCCTTCCACTTCTCTGGGTACCTCTATTTGGTTGTCCTCATTTGCCAGTGTGGCATATGAGTTTTGAGTGAAATAGGATCTGGGATGTGCCTCTGCCTGACTGCTCTAACCCTCCCTGAGCCCACTGTCATCCAAGTGCTCTTCGTTCTAGGCATCCTTTGAGGCAGTTGCATTGGACTGGGTGGTCCCTGGATAGGGGTGATGGTACTCCTGTCCCAGTTTACTTCTGCTCTGAGTCTAGCTACCTCATCCCGCAGTCCAGAGAGATGCATGCAGATAGGGCAGCACCTCAGTGTCCAGAAGGTCTGCCTGAATATGGCTGCCCACAGCCACTGCATTGCACCACTCCCACATTATACTGCAATTCCACTACTTGTCTGCTACTGAAGCTCTCCTAGTTCCCTTTTATTAATTTACTGTACTAAAAATCCTGCCACTGATCCTCAGATAATTTTTTTTTTTTAAAGAAAAAGAAACCAATAAATAAATAAATGAGTCAAAACACTTGTCGTGCTGAGGGTGGGCTTCTTCCCCCTTATGCCCCTCCTACTTCACACCCCTTACTATACCCTGTGTTTAGCTCCTGTCAATCAGATTTAACAGGGCATATAATTAAGGGTTGGGGGAAGGGGATGGAGGGGGGCGAAAATTTGCAGCAATTAAAGACAGCACAGAATTACACCACCACTATGTTTTAAATTTTCCTTGTTGGGATGATGTCCCCATAACAGCAGGGAACAACTCAGAACATACCAGAACCCCCTTTCTTTCATGTTCCGATCTGTCCTTTACCTCAATAAATTGTTATAATATTTTACGGCTGTAGTTGTTTTGCTTTTTTTGGCGGTAGTTCTGTTCCTGCCTAGCTCAATTGCTTCCTGACATTCCTTTTTTTAAACTTTCATTTATTCCAAATACACAGTGGGTGTGAGACTGTATAAGATACAGGTTAACTACTATACATTTTAAGCAAAGCAAAGTTTACAAAAAGAACTGGAAGGAAGTAAGCGCAACACAACAGCTTCTGTTATTTTTGGGGATTACGATGCACTGGTACTGAAGTACTTGTGTTCTGGTTATAAATAGGCTGCCAAGCATGTTTTGAATAGGTGTCTAAATAAGAGCAATAAAGCATGCGTTTCTAAAACTGAACTTAAAATACAGAGAGCCACACAGAGTGGTATTACAGGTATTTTTCCTGTCTTGCATCACAACAATTGTACATGCCCCTATAGTGTGTAGCTAGCACACTCAGCTCTATCATTGGCCTTACTCCACCACTCAGACCTGTTACTAAACTCCCCTTGTGTCTGTCACATGCATGATTGACTCCTGCTATGGTTTTAGTACCCAACATCACTGCTGGGAGACTGTTCCTGATGTTCACCACCAAGTCTGTGAGGTATTTCCTTACATCCCCTCTAAGCCACCCTCCCACCCAGCCCAGCTTCATATCCGTCCCACTTGCCCTTGAGTATCTAATGTCTATGCAAACTGCCACCAACTTGTACCTTATAGGTCTTAGCACATTTCTTTCATGACCCACCCTGTCCAAATGAGATATGCAAATTTTACTTCACCCAACAGTCATAAGTGTGTTAGAAGTAATGCTGCACACATGCAAATCTCTTATCATGTTATGTTCCCTTGCACTGTAGTCACTTTTCACATGAAGCACAGTATAAAGATTAACAAGAGTGATGATGATGATGATGATGATGATGGATAAGGGAGACTACTGATGGTCCACCCATTCATTTAGATGTGTTGTGGTGGTAAGTGGAATTTTAATGACCACGTTTACTACTTATGCATGTGGAAGCATACATTTCTCTGTTCTTACAATATATATATTACTTTCTTTTACTTAGAGCATTCATTTCCATAATGGCCTGCAGTGGTAACCACATTGTTCCATATAGTTTTGAGCCCATCTACAGCACTGAAGAGTTAATGCAATGCAATGGCAGGGCTGGTAACTCCAGCAGTGATAGCGATAGCGACAGTGATAGTGACAGTGTCACTGCCCAGTTTGTGACTTGTAACCCTGGACTGGTGTCAGTGTAGCAAATGTGTCATTATGCCAACAACACGTGAGTGTTATTGTTGCAATGAGTCATCACGTGCACAGTTCAAGATGAGACTGCTAAGTAATGCTGAACTCCATTGTGTTACACAGTATCCCCGATTTGAAGACATGTTCCTTGTTGAAGAAGTTTTGCAAATCAATATGTTTCAGCTGTAACGTTTCCATGTGCGAGCATATGATGTTAATTGGACAAACAGGTAAACATGTTAATGCTTGTCCTGTGTTTTATATCATTTTTTGATTCTTCTTTTGTACGTGTACTCTGGGCAATCAGCCAACAGCTTCTGCATTACATTCATAAGCCCATCCCCCAACATGGTTCCATGTCATAATAGCAATCACAAAATGGTGATTGCTATTATGTCGAGTGTATATCGCCGAAAAGTAAATTGGAGATATACACATTGCAGCGACAAACATCCAGCAACCATGAAAGTGTTTTTGCAGGGGGGCTGCACCACCCTCATGGGTTTTTTACCCCTGCACCGCCCTGAATTTAGCTTGCTAACTCCAAGGGGGTGCATGTCAGAGAGGGGACAACACTCTGGTTGCTGTAGCAAAAATAAATGTGACAGCCGCAGGCAGCGGCAAACCTTTTAGCGCCAATCCCCAGCCACAAACCCAGCACCTTCTCCGCTAGAGCTAGCCACCCTCACTATCACACCACATGGCTAGCTCAGTGGCAGCAGGCACACCAGTCCCCTACAAACCCCTTCCCTGTCCTCCCTTCCCCTCACTATCCCCCCCCCTTCTGGTTGCTGTTCCCTACCCTCGCCTTCGAGTAGGGTTGCTACCCTTGCAGAGTAGCCCATGTGTATATCGCCCAATATGAGTCGCCCTTTTGATGGGTCGCCCATATTGGTTCACTGTACTCACTGAATATCACACACACACACACACACACACACACACATCCTTCTTTATGATGTGTGTATCTGGATGTGTGTCTGATGTGTGTGGCTGGGGTGTGTGTGTGTGTATATATATATATATATATATATATATATATATATATATTATATAGCTATATACAGTGTGTGTGTGTATATATATATATATATATATATATATATAATATATATATACAGTATATATATATATATATATATACACACACATATACACACACTTGTTTTCTGAATAGCGTGCCAGTATTAGTGTAGGAGACTGAAAGACTAATACACATCAGGCATGCATGTTAGTGACCTTTTTTTTAATATTACTACATGCGTGGTTATGGTGTTATGACACATTCATAACAGTTGTGGTGTGCCAAAACCAAACAGCAACTACTCATTGAGTCACACGGTCCACAACCCTGTTCACCCAAACTACTCAATTACAAACCACTAGGTTACTATTTTCAGAAACTACCCAGTGTGAATCCATGATTCCTTGGGTCTTGCATCACCTGTTACTCCATATGCACCACCTACCTGTGGTGCATAACCATGCCCACTATAGCATAAAACTTCCCTATTTACTTTTCACTAATAAGCTATGACCAGGTCCTCCCCAGCCTTCATTCTCTCCCTGTCCCATGTTAACCAGGAATACACTAATACAGCAGGGTTCCAGTTCTGGTTTCTGTTGCACCACTGTGTATGGATGGCTACTAAGTCCAGGTCTGAATACGTCATGGTGCCCTCCAAATCGCTGCTCGCGGAGAGTGTGGCACCCTTTCAAATGTTGCATTACATCTCAACACATATTACTTTGTGATTTCAAAGTAGGTTATGTAACAATAAAGTTTGTGCAGTGCCCATTGGCATACTGTGCAGCTTGGCCAGTGTAACACACAGTGTGCTGACACTGTTGTGTAGGTGGAACACTGCCACCAGTATTACCAATGCCTGTGTGCTGGTCACTACTCCATGTCTGTTTAGACTTGATGGAGATGCAAATAAAGCAGATGGCTGTGTTGTCCACACATACCCCATTCATATTAGGAGGTTCACATACAAGCTGACAGTTCCCTTCCAGGCAATTGTGCCATTGCACTGCTCTGCACTGCTGTGTCCTCAATGCATCAAGTCACACAGAGCACCATATTAAAGTCATTTTGGACTTACTTGTGTACAACTGGCACTTTGTGCATAATGGCTGTCAATGTGTTATTTTATTTTAATGACATTCCTCTGGATCACACATCAGTTTACTGCAGCCACAGTATTACTGGCATACATGTCATGCACTGGCGTTCTTGCAATTCTAAAAGCAGTTCAACATGATAGCATTTTGTATCTTCCTCACTGAATGTCTGACTTTATTTTGGACACTAAAATATAATGATGACTGATGTGCTAATGATTACCATTGTATCCAACACAGTCCATCATTTCAGTGCTGACTATAAATGGTGTGCTAATGAAACTAATGGCCACCCATGCTTATTATTGCATTGCTAACTTTTGACCTCAGTAGTGTTAATGGGCTGATAATGCATCCCAAGGACTATTCTTTGTGAGGTATATCTTAGTCCATTAACTTGATTGCAGTCTCAGTTGCAGACAGCAACCATCTGCTGCTCTCTAAATACCCTTTGTGCATGTGAAAGGAGTTAATCCAATACTAATGTCGGTGTAGAAGATTAGGATGTCATTTCACTCAGACCACAGTTTAATCTTGTTGGGGGTGAAGGTGTTCCCTGCAGTTAGTAAATTATCTTATGGACTTCATCGTTAGTATTAGTAAAAATGATGTTCCCATCTTACTGCATGGGCCTGACCTCTGGTAGTACTAGTAGACTCAGGTTCCCTTACCCAGAGGCTCAGGGTGCCAGTGCAGCATACTATTCCATTACAACATCTCTTTCTGGAATCCCCCTATTTCTTTATTCACAACTACATCACTGCATTTCTACATTTAGATCTCTGACGTCTGACACAAAATAAATAAAAATACAAAAACTGTAACATTCCCATCTTACTGGTGAGGCTTGACCTCTAGTAGCAGTAGTCTGTATTTGTATGTAGTGGTCTCTACCAGAGGGTCAGGATGCCATTTCAGCATGCTATGCCATTACAGCATCACATAATGGAATTTCCCGTATGTATTTAATCACAGCTAGATCCCTGCATTTAGAAAATGTGATCACTGACTTGCTTATACAAATAGTTATACAAATTGTGATGTCCCCATCTTGCTGAACAGATACATAGATGTTGATGGTAGATAAGGGCCCATGGCCCACCTAGTCCACTCATGTGCACATGTACTTGCTTCTTTGAGCTTCTCAAGAACTGTGTTATCCCCTTGCCACAACTACCAAGAGCACCCCATGCCTTTCCCATGCATTCTTACCTCCCCCAATCTTTTCAGCACCCTCAGCCTAATCTGGCAGGCTGTTCCATTTTTCCACCACCATCTTCATGAAGATATTCTTCCTCACTTTTCCTCTGAACCTCCCTCCTTTCCTCCAGCCACTACCTCAAGTAGTTCCCTCAGAACCCAGGGGTATAACCCATCTGACCCCATACTTTTATTTACCTTTATCCCTTCCAGTTGCTTTAGGATTCTTTCCCATGTAAATTGACTGTATACATTTCTGTGGCCTTTTTACCCTTTCTACTCCATTGCACTCCTCTGTTTGTGCTTTGGCCTCCCTTACTGTTCTTTCTGCCTCCCTTTGTTTCTCCTGGAACATCTCCCTGTCTCCTTCTGCCTGTGTTTTGTTTTGTACGGATGTGGTTATTTTGGCTTTCACTTTCACCACTACCTCCTCAGAGTGCCATAATGGTCTCCTCCGACTTTTCTATTTGCTAACCTGTTTTACACACAACAGTGTTGCAACAGTTCCACCACCCCTAATTTCCTGTTTATTCCTGTTGGTGCCTCTTCCACACATTTTACCACTGTGCCAAAATCTGCCCTCTGAAAATTCACTCACTAATAGCCCCTTCATTGCTTGCCTGTAGTAGTTTCATTCACTGCTTAGGTCCATAATATATATATACATATATATATATCCACCCCCAGATGGCAGACATTAAAGATTTATTTTGTCACCCTGCCCTTGCCCAGTATGCACAGCCACACTGAAGCCAGGAAAAAAAATGAACTTTTATTTGTGATTTCTGGGAGTGTTAAATTTGTTGGTGTCCTCCATCACCCACAATCTCACTCACTCTCTCACTGTCACTCTCTCTCTCTCTCTCTCTCTCTCTCTCTGTCTTGCTCTCTCGCTCACTCTCACTCTCACTCTCTCTCTCTCATCTCTCTCTCTCCCCCCCGATGGCAAAAGTTAAAGATTTATTTAGCCACACTGCCCTTGCCCAGTACACATATCCACACTGACGCACTCTCACCTGACTTACGATATCATATTTATCTTCATCAGAGGGTAGTGATATCATGATATTGCATGAGTGGTGAAGCCACGAGTGAAATATCTGATGACATTGGCCGTGAGTGTAGAAAAATGTGATATATTCAGTCAAACCATGTCATGCTCTGTTTATATATAAGGTATATAATCATAATCTTGTGAACATCCCAGCACAGTGTAGCAACTCGTGATGCAGCCACAGGATAGGAGACTATTGAATCTTGACTCTCTGCACTGTTTGGGGGGGATTCTAATTTTTGGATACTATGCAGTAAGAGTAGATCAAGGATTTGAAACAAAACAAGGCTGGGTATAAATAAACTAGAAACAGAAATTTACTGTTTGCACTGTTGTGTCTAAAATATTTCCTTTAGATTTGTTCCAGGTTGTACTGCATGTTGGCATATCGAGCCTATGTTCTGTGGCTCTATGGTGGGAGATGGCTTGGGTTTGATCATCGTGTGACCATACCATCATGTGTTGTGAACACTATCGGTGCATGTTTTCCATCATCAGATGATGGCTACATTGGGTTTCTACCTTTTCAGGGGTTCTGGATATCCCCTGAAACCAACCCAGAACATGAGTTCTGATGAACCACCATACTATAGCAGACTGTATAGTTCTGAATGCAGCACACATTTTGCATAATCTACACCATTTGCATACTGAGTAGCATTATTTTACTGCATTAGTTACCTCAGTGTTGGCATGCAAGATTTTTAGGCATTTTTTTTTTCATATTATTGCATGCGAATCTGTAGCCACATGTCAAAATAAACTAGTGTGGCACTACTGGTGAAAATGTACCTGTACCTGAGATGGGTGTGCTTTGATGATGACAACATTTTAATTAAAAAGTAGCAGATGCCTTCTGTACAAACAACAAAAAAGAAAATTCACTCTCTCTCTCTCACTCTCACTCTCTCCCCTCTCCCCTCCAAGATGGCACAAGTTAAATATTTATTTAGTCACCCGGCCCTTGCCCAGTACACACAGCCACACTGAAGCCAGGAAAAAATAAACTTGTATTGTCTTTGCTGGAATTATTTGGATAATGCATTTGGTATTACTTATTAGAAGTCTCTATTGGTTATTGTTCAACAAGTCGCACGCTGTGCGTCAATTGCACTGGAGAAGTTACAGAACAAATTTGTTACAAATATGCTGTAGTGCAAGTCAATCTGAATAAACAATCTCTAGTTGTTTGTTACACATTTTTGCCTGCAGCAACACATTTGGATGGTAACATCATATGTCCTCAACATTAAGTCACAGTACATCAGTACATTTAATAAAGCATCTATCATGCACATTACTGTCATCATGATTTTGTACTACCACATCAATTTATGCAGTGTCCCCATTAGTCAGTACTGTGTTTCACTTGCAGTGACTCATCAGTATATCAACCACTTCCTGTTTTGATGGACATGGAGAGTTAGCAATGTTAAGTGGTACTTCTAGCATGTGCAGGGGAGGTAGACTGATTATTTATTTGTTGCTTGTGTTTCTGTACACTGACAAGCATGTCATAGATGTAGTCATGCCTGTTAGGCTCAAATAATGGTTTAGCAATCCATTGCTTCTTGCATTTTGGGTACACCACACCATAGCATTTGGCACCATATTCTTCTGATGACAAAGTTGGGTTATGGACCACTGCTTGCAGAGATTAGTATTTGCATTGTGATCCAGTATTGCAAGCATGATTCCAGTGGCATAGATTATTGGGGGGGGGGCAGAGGGGGCAGACTGCCCCCCCGAGGTATTCTCATCACTCAAAATGGGACTTTTTGAAGTGGTGAGGTTTTTTTTCCCCCACCATATTGGTCATGCTGCAGCTGCACAGTACCTGAAGAATGTTTCTGAGCTAGCTGGTCTGGAGTCAGCTTCCAAATCTGAGCAGTACAGCAGCCAGCTCTGTCTATCATTTGTCCCAATTGCTTGCCTCAGCCTGCGTGCCACCAATTGGCTGAAAGCATGCTACAGTGCGTCTACTGGACCTCAAACGTTCTGACCTGCTGCCGTGCGCTTTACCCTGAGCCAGCCCAGCCCTATTGACTGCGTGCTGTTTTTTTAGATGCCATGTCCATTTTGACATGCCTGGAACTGTTGGCAAGAGATGGTGGATTAAAATGGGCAGTGTGGAATTAGATTGAAATGGGCAGCGGTGTGTTGGTCATCGGTCGATACAAGCAGGCAAGCAAACTTGCAGTCCTTCAGTGTCGAGAGAGGGAGCAGCATGGTCAGATGGTCGGAGTCGAGCAGCACAGCAGAAAGGTCTCTCTGTTGTCAGTTCTGTTTGTGAAGGAGCCAGGAGGGGAGGGAGTGGAAGTTCAGGCATCGGTTGCTCCATACTCGTTCTTGTGAGGGCCAATATAAAGCTGATACTTAGCAGTGGCTACAAAATTAACTGAAAGGTTGCTAGGTTGGCAGAAATAAAGCTATTTTTGTCTGTTTTGCTAGAAACTCACTCAGACATTTTTTAACACCATCAACTATATCAAGAAGCCTCGTGTTTGTGCTAGTACTGAAGATGAACTTTGCACTTTGTGTATCCCCTATAGAAACTGGAATGTTTTTATCATGGCCCCATTTCCTGTTGTTAACAAGTATATCTAAAGATGCTTTGGCCTTTCTTTATAGAACCTATGCTGCTGCTCCTGAATCACCTTGGTGACCTGCCTCAAAACAGACTCCATGCTATCTCAATCCTTTAGGTGAGGATTCCACAATTGCATTCAGTACTCTGTGTTTTGTTTTTAGGTAATCTGTACAGGGGACATATCACCTTCTTACACCTACTACTGATTTTCCTGCCTAAACAGTGTTGGCCTTGCCTGCTGCCTTATTGCATTGACCAGATCATTTTATGTTATGTGTATATATTGCAGATCCTAATTCTCCTTCATCTGCTCCACCCTCCTCACTCCACCCATCCTGTGTTCTGTACGTAGGTTCTTTGCTTCTATGTTCATGACTTGTCATTGAACCTTAGCATCTATACCTTGTCCACTTCTGCAACCTCTCCAGATCCTCCTTCATAAACCTTATTCCTTCCTTGCTACCCATCCTCCCACAGATGTGTCATCTTCTAAAAAAAAAAACTTGCTCTGGATAACTTCACTTATAAAGATGTTTAAAAGCAAGGACATACCCCTGTGGCACCCCACTTCTAAACACCAACATCCCTAAAAATTCCTCACTGAGTACTACTCTCTGTCCCTGCCTCCCCATCCCCCCCATACACACACACGCCAGTTTCCAACCCAGGTAATAGTTCCTTCCTTACACCTAGATCCACTAGTTTCTTAAATGGGAACAGTCAGCACTGAGTCCCACACCCAACTGCAGTGCTGGTGATGAATGAGGCAGCAGCACAGAAGTAAGGTCTCTCCATCTGCAGTGGGTTCTGCTTGTGAAAGAAAATGATCCAGGAGGGGATCGGGATGCATTGATTACAGCCAGTCAGCAAGCCCAAGGTTAGTCTTGATAAGGGACAGGGACACTGTGTGTCTCACTGAGTTGAGGGACTGTGACCTTGTGATAAAATGTGTGATAACATAATTTTCACATATTCTGTCACAAGGGCATAGTAATGCAGTCCATTCTGAAAATGTGTGAGTGACACACACCTCAAATCACTTGATAACTAAGCTATCACCACTCCTGGAAATTTCAATCACTCCAATGGGTCGAGTTACCCCCCCAACCCCATAGGTATGCAGCCTCCCATGGTGGAGATCATTAATGGTTTTGAACATTAAATATGAAAATGAAGGAATGCACTGAATAGATACATACTTTGTAACTAAGTGTAGGATTTCAAATTCCATTTGGTCATCCCCCAAAATATATCATAAACGAACCTTGTCCCACTACCTTCTTTAAAGGACCAATAATTTTTGTGGAATACCAGCTTGCACCTCACTCTTAGGGGTACACTAGTCTCTATTTATTTGGTTCTACACAGCATGGGCTTTGAGTTGTAGCAGCTTCTCTATCAGTCTTATCTGTATAAACACAATAATAAATATATAATCATAATAAATGCCTGAGGTCACTGGTAGCCTTTATCTGGAGTGGCTTCTGAACTTCATTATGATTATGTATTATTTATACTGCAAGATTTGATTTGTAGCCAAGCAGCTGTTTTCAGTGCTCAGGGACTGTTTGGTTGTTGATGCTGCTGCGTAGGGCTCTCTTTTACCTTGGCTAGCCAGTAGCCACAATTTTCCTTGGGATGAGAGACAATGAATGGCAAATTCATAAATGGTGGTAGTCTGTCTCATCTCCAAAATGGTCCATTCCCTTATCTTGTATTTTAACAGCATTTGTAAACCCTGTGTGCTATATGGTTAGTTACCAAAGTGAACATTTTCATTTTAAGCCTGAATTTTCTAGATAAGAGGTGTATGTGGGTTTTGCTTCTTCATAATGATCAAGGAGTTGCTTTAGTTTTGACAATTTTTTTTAAACAAGGTAGAAGACAGTTATTTTGATAGTTATATTGGTTGCTTGCAGCAAGTCAAAGAAGGATTTAAAAGCAGCCAAATAGTGTCAAAATACCCCTCAAAATGCACCAGAATGCATTGAAAACCTAATAGCATCTGGGGGCCTAGGTGGCCCCCAGAACCCCGGCCTATTGATTTCAGACTTACTAGGAAAAGCAGAACTTTTACCAGTCTTTGTCCCCCTATCAAAAAAACAAACTACGCCCCTGCATGATTCTTGCTTTCATTCCAGCATGACTAAAGCTCTCAAGTTTTGGGCTGTATTTGCAGAGTAAAGAATGAAACACCTCAATGTTGCCAGTGTGACAGAATTGAGTTGCATGCTTTAAATCATTTAGAAATGTGCAATTGTTCACAATCTTCTCCAGCTCATTTATAAGCCTGATATATGTCAGCCACTTTCTGGTGACACTGTCCTCCAAGGGCATAGAGTGGCTACAATGATGGAATTTTTCAGACCATGACCACTGGGGAGTATCAGTGACATGCTCCAAAACAGACAGCAATTTCTCCTGTAGCATGATTTAATCTCTTTCATGTGTCTCTAAAGTCCACCACAGATGATTACTGATGATGTGGCACCATTCCATCAAAACCTCACAGTCTTTACATTTTGCTTGTGCGACATACTTTTTGGATATGCCTTTCAACATGTGCCACAGATGAAACTGATGCTGTATTTCCAGGTATTGTTGTTGCATGAGGCATCCAATCCCACAGTGGTGGTCTGTGGTGATCAAATAAATCATAATGTTGTGGCTTAATAAGTTGTTAAAACAGTTCTCAAATGTATTTTTTCCCTAGGGACACCGAGCTTACACCTGGTTGCACTTGTGCAATATGGATGAGTATGAATAGATAGGCCATTGACAAAGCAAAGGCCGACGGCACATTTATAAGGTTGAAAAAGAAATGGGCAGACTGGATGGGCCTTGTGGTCCTTATCTGCCATCAACTTCTATGTTTCTGTGTTACTAAAGTCAATTATTTTATTGGTAGTCATGTCCATCATTGTGTAACTACATTACTTGGCTGTCACAATGTCCATCACCCACCTTGTGTACTTCCCTGGTTTGCAACTCATCCAAGATTGTTTGCTGTTGTGTGAGTCAGTGATGCTATATTATGGGGAACAAATATTGCTTTTGCTATTTGAAAAATGATGTCAATGAAATAAATGCAAGTCCCATAAAGTTGCAAAACTGGGATATGCGGGGCATATACATTTCTGCTGAATAATACAGCAGTGGCAGCAAGCAAGTTGCCAGCTGGCATTTTTCCAAGTAATGACTGTGAGTGCCATTGGAGAATCAGATGCCCATTCTTACAACTGACCTTCACTGAAAGCATTGTGCCAGCCTGATTTGTCTTCTTGACATGCTCTGCAGCACTGTGACATTCAGGACAGATCAATTTTCTAAGCAATGAATTGAGGCAGTTCTGAAAAATGATATATTTAAGCTCATGCACAATGCTTTCCTCACTTGCTTCAGAGGAAATGTCATCAAAGCTTATATCACTGTCTGACTCTTCAGTTGATGGAACATAAAAATTGTCTGAGTTTTCCACCTCAGTAGTGGTGACAGTTTCCTCACTGGGGTCACAGTGTACAAAAGAGTCAGAAGTTCTACTGTGTTGTGTTGTATGAATTAATGACATGACAGGCTCATGCTTGTAGGGAATTATGTTTTGACCAGGTGAGGAAAACCACTGGATAGAAATCATCACTGTCACTATCTATTTTGCAGATGGATTCATGCGGTGGAGGTGCAGTCCACAAAAGCAGTTTCATTGCTAATGATTTCCTCCGGAAATGTGTGGCAACTTCAAAACAGCATTTCTCTGTTTGAGTGCTGGAGCAATTGACACTGGGTGACTCAGTCTGTGTGCCCACACTAGTGTAATACCTTTGGGTTATTTCAGAAGAAACATGTGTGGTGGTGTCAGTGTCCATGACTTGGCTGCTGAACATTTCTGCAGATACTGGCACAGCCAGGGATGGTTCCTCATTGCTTACTGTGTTTGGTGTACTGCTGCTGATGTCTGCAGCTCCATACAGTGCTTGGCAGGATTCCTCCTCTATCACTGGATTGGAAACCTACAAAGAAAGAAGACAAGGTGCTTAGGTTGGTTACTATGGAACATTGCTCCACCAGTGGGACAAGGTAGTCTAGAGATATCCCCCCTCCCCAGCCATGATCATCCACAGGATAAATTCAAAGCCCCCCCACCCCGTTAGGACAGGACCCCACCACCACGCTCATCCCGCCCACCCCAACCAGAGCCAGCAACTGTCTCGCCCCTCCTCACACCACCGTGGCTAGCTGCCAACTGTGGCATAACCAGTGGGCACATACTCTGTACTGTATGCACTGTTTGACAGTTCAGTCAGTGGCTGGCCACAGTGGTGTGAGGAGGGCTGAGCCAGCTGCCAGCTCTGGTTTTGTTGGGGGCCTGTCCTAAGGGGGGTTGGGGTGGGAGGCCACTAAAGTAGCACCAAACCCTGGATTCGCTGCACAAAAATTGGGGAATACTAGCTTTGTGCCACACATCCAGGGTCCAATATTCAAGGTAATGCATGATCTGTTGTGATTGTGAATAATGTTTGAATATTCTGTAAGAGGCGGGTGGCCCACTTTTTGGAGCAGCGCATCTATTTATGCAACTGATCTGGCCAGCTGTGAATATGTCCCCCACAGTACTTTGCACAGTGAGAGGCATCCAACAATGATGCATTGTCAATGTGCCATGGCTTTGATCTGATTCTCCTTCCCATGCATGCATGTATGTGTCTTCTGATTGGAGCTGTGTTGGTTCACTGATACCTGTTAATGTAAAGCACAGTGTAAATAGTTTAATCTTGCCAAAAAGATAGTTTCAAGTACTACAAGTCTGTGTACTACTCTACTTCTGTGCCCAAATACACATTCTAAAGCATGCTTGCAGCGTCTCTGTACACTGTGTAGTGATGTGAACTGAAACCTAGTGGAGGAGAGAGGAAAGGGAGAGAGGGAAGGGTGGAGGAGAGAGGAAAGGGAGGGAAGGGAGGAGGGAAGGGGGGAGAGGGGAAGGAGGAGAGAGGAAGGGGAGGAGAGAGGGGAAGGGAGGAGGAGGAGGGGAGGAGAGGGAAGGGGAAGGAGGGAGGGGAGGAGAGGGAGGAGAGAGAGGAAGAGGAAGAGGAGGAGAGAGAGGGAGGAGAGAGAGAGAGAGGAGGGAGGAGAGAGACAGGGGAAGGAGGAGGGAGAGAGAGAGGGTAGGGGAGGAGAGGGGAAGGGAGGAGATAGAGAGAGAGAGAGGAAGGGGAGGTGGAGGAGAGAGAGAGGGGAGAGAGAGAAGGGAGGAGAAGAGAGAGGAGGGGAGGATAGGAAGAACAGGAAAAGGTGGGGGAAATTCTGGGAGAAATACTTGAGTGAAACAAATGAGACAGGCATAGGAGGTTGTGAGGTGGGTTATGAGATGTGAGGTTGAGTGTTAGGAGAAAGCAAATAGAATGGGAAGGGTTAGAGCATTCTGAAGTTTAGGAAAATGGAAAGAAAAATCAGCTTGACCTGAAAGAGTTTCACATGAGGGGAGCAGGACAGAGCGGCCCATCTCAGTCAGGATGTCATGGCGGGTGGGACGAGGAATGCAGCTTGTGTTCCAGGACAGGCAACCAGGCTTTGGGTGGAGTTACTACATGATGCATGATGGCTCACCTGGTGCTGCTCCACAAGAGTGGACCCAAGGATGAGCCAGGCCAACTACAGACCATTACGCCTCACATCCACTGTGGGAAAGTTAATGGAGACAATCCTTAAGAAGAGGTTGGTAACTATTCTGGTAGGTAAGGGACTCCAGAGAAATGGGCAAAAAGAAATGGGCAGACTGGATGGGCCTTGCGGTCCTTATCTGCCGTCAACTTCTATGTTTCTATGTTTCTATGTTTCTATGTTTGGGGTAAGGGGGAGGCAGATCTGCAAAGATTAAATAGTAAGGATCATGAAGGATGGGGCTGAGCAGAGAAATAGGTAGAGCAGGCAGATATGCTAAAAGAATACTTCTGTTCTGTATTTACTAAGGAGAAGGATAGGGCACTGCTGATAGAGGTTGGAAGGAGGGGGAGACAGATGGAGAAATCACAACATGCAGGGTACTGTAAGGTTTAAGGTTACTGAGGGTGGATATGGTGCCAGGACTGGACAGCAGCCCTCCCACCCCCGGGTACTGAAGGAACTGTTGGAGATCTGGACAGAGACATTGGCAGTCTTATTCAATACCTACTTGGACACACGGTGTGAACCCCAGGACTGGAGGATGGCTCACCTGGTGCTGCTCCACAAGAGTGGACCCAAGGATGAGCCAGGCCAACTACAGACCATTACGCCTCACATCCACTGTGGGAAAGTTAATGGAGACAATCCTTAAGAAGAGGTTGGTAACTATTCTGGTAGGTAAGGGACTCCAGAACAGAAAGCAGCATGGGTTTGTCTCTTGCAGATTCTGCCAGACTTACTCGGTTGCCTATTATGACTGGGTGACCAGAGAACTGGAAAAGGGACGTGCAGTAGATGTTCTGGATCTGGACATCAGCAAAGCATTTGATTCCATGCCACTTGGGAGGCTGGTTATTAAGTTGAGGTACCAGGGTGAAGGGGCAAAGATGGTGAACTGGATCAAGAACAGACTGCAAGGGAGACAACAGAGGGTGGGGGAAGGGGAAGCCCGAAGTGCTGAGGCTGAGTGAGAAGTGGGAAACTGCAACTCACTATATGTGTATACATTTCATTGCTTACATTTGTGAGTATTCAAATTGAACTTCAATAAATAACTCTCACTGAATTTTATCTAGAATCTGGACTGCTGGATGTTCTGTTCCCGTGTGACATTGGTGAGGCCACACATGGACTACTGTGTGCAGTACTGAAGCCCATACTTATAGAAAGATGTTTTATTACTGGAGGTGGTTTATCGCAGCACAACAAATATGATCCTGGGACTGGAGGACACAGATAAGGGTCATATGATTGAGACCTTTAAATAAATGATTGACATAAACAAGACTAGTACAGAGGGGATTTTTAAGATGAGGGGTGGTAGGGACCCAAGGGAAGCACAGTCTATGAGTGGTGGGTGGAAGATTCAAGATAGAAACAAGGAGACACTATTTCATGGAAAGGGTGGTGGCTGTGTGGACTGCACTGCCAGAGGAAGTGGTATCCTGTAAGATAGTGTGGAGTTTTAAAAGTGGATGGGACAAGGTGAGGGGGAGGATCACTGCGAGGGTGGGAGGGGGAAGGGCAGCTGCAGTGTAAGGGATTGCTAGCTGCACATTCAAGCCAACATGATAGATCATGCGGCCTGTATCTGCTGGCAGATTTTTATGTTTGTATGACCTGAAGAATGAAGATGACTGACTGCATCATTGGAGTGCCAACCCACCCTACCACCCACACTTGCTCTGTAGTACTGCCTGGTGAATCAAATGACCTTGTGTGCACACAAAGCCAAGTATCAGACTTTAGAAAAACAGGGCACTGTATTTGCTGGCACTGTGAAGTAGTACCTCCAAAAGCATTTTTTGTGAACGTTCATCAATGCTGAACCTACATAGTAACATAGAATCATATTAATTAACAGAATATAAGGAGCCTTCCTTTCCACCCCACTAGGGCTCCTTTATACCCATCACATGCATGTCCCACCCCCACCCACATGCTTGCTGCCATCACCACTTGGAATAGGCTAGTCCAAGCATCCACCACCTTCTCTTGCTGTGAAGAAAAACTTCCTCACATTACATCTTAGCCGGTACACCTCTAAATTGATATCCAGTTCCCTCGCCCTTGTACATGTATTACAGTGGAACACAAACCCCACCTGGATTTTGTGTAAGACCATGGGAAACTTGACTGTTTCAATCATTTCACACCCACCCCCTCCTCTCCTACATATTGCAGTCTTTTAGTCTCTCCTTATGTTTTTTATGTTGTAGTCACTTTACCAACCTAGTTGCTATTCTGTGGACTGCCTCCAACTTGTCCACATCTTTGCGACAATGGGGATTCCAGAACTGGACTCCGTATTTTGCAGATGAGGCCTTACGAGCATTTTGTACAGTGATATTGCCACATCCCTTCTTCTGCTGTTAAGACCCCTTCCGATGCATCCTGATATTGCATTGACCCTTCCTATAGCCTTGTGACATTGCTTGGCCACATTTAGGTGATCTTAGATGTTTATACACAAGTACCTTTCTTCCTTGGTGCATGTTTGCAACTCACCCACCCTGCCCCCACCTGTAACTCTCCACTGGGTTGCTGCCACCCAGTTCCATGTTTGGGACTTCTTTGTGGTGACTTTTAACCACCTTTTTTGCATTTAATATGCTTAGTCATAAAAAATTGGGTGGATAACCATCTTTATGTCCGAGGAAGGCAGTGTGTATAGTTCCTCCCCCTTTTTTTTCTGTTCTCTAATGGCTTGTCAACCAACAACCATGTCAGGAGGGAAAAGCAATACACATGGGAACACACAGGAATAACACTTGGGCATACCCTCATATGGCATTGTGGTGGACAGCATGTACATCCAATGGCTGCACATTGCTGAAGACTAACCTGTGCAATCAACACAATCTCAGGTTATAGTGGTAGACCAATGCTGCTGGTCAGATGAATTCACCCAAGGCATTACTATGCCTCTTCTGCCTAATAATGTAGTAATGCTTAGTCAGTGTTGCTCGTATGAGGATGTAACAACACAGTTTCAGGAATGGCTTGGTGTTTATTGCTGAAATCTCCACGATGACCAGATTTTTAGGAGTACAACACAATCCATGCCTGCTAGTTAACTAAATGCAGTAAACTACTGCTGTTTAATGCACTCCCTTCATATATTGTGAAATGATCAACAGTATCATCTTTTAAAAAACCTTTCAGAAATGGCTTAATGATTGCAATGAATGTACTTGTTTTTCATCATAGGTCCTGCCCGGCTGGTTATTCCATTTTGATATGTCCATGTTTGTTGTATTTTTTCTGTATAATGTCTATTGTAATATTCTATGTTTTTTGTACACTTCTCACATATGAAAATGGGCAGAAATGCTCATTGTGCTTACAAGTATTAAAAATTAAAAAATAAATAAATAAACTACTGCACAGCATGTGTACAGATACAAATAGTACACGTGGGCACAAATGGTTTGGGCTATTTTGCAGAACCAATGGTGAACAAGTGGATAAAAGAACATGTTTTCACTTACACATACCTTGAAAGTGATAGAGTTTTTGGCCAATGTGCTTGCCTTCTGATGACTTTCACTAGAACTCAGTAGTTTGTCTGCCATCTAAAACAGGAAATACTGGAAAGCGTGAACATGGCATGTCAGAATGTGACATTACTGGAATGAGTACTCTGATACACCTTTGCTTACCTGTTTATGGTCCTAGCATTGTATTCTGTTAATAGAGTGCATCCTCTAATTGGACTTGGCCATTGAAAACGGATGGCCCCCACGAGTGCAACACCCCGACAGTGAAACTTGAAAACAGATCATTACAGTGACAGTTGCTGTAATGGTCTGTTTTTGGTGATGCTTGTTTCCTGATGTCCTTCCCCCTCCCTGGAATGACTCTGACTTAGAGGTGATTATATTAGCATGCGGAAGGTGCGGGGACATAACTCCCCATAAAAAAAACAGTCTTTTGTGAGGGCACAATACCTGTGTCGGTATTGTGCCATCGCCTTGCGGGACATTGGGATTCTTTCTGTCATGCACAATTGGTGCTTCCATTACAAACATGGTAGGCACCACATCAGGTTTCAGTCATCAAAAAAAACTTGTGTGGTTGTGGCTCCGGTGGCAATAACTCTATTTGAAAGTCCAATTCAAACATTCAGTCTTCAGAATGAAGAGAGCAGAGACTATTTTGGGGGATTGTCCTTCAGTTCACTAGTCACAAATTGTTTGATGTTGCCTAGAGGGCAGAGGATTCTGGGAGAATGTGTAATGTACACATTACACTCTTGCAGAGAAGCGGTGGAAGCAGGGCTGTGCAAGACTTGTTTCTAAGCTATGTAAGGTATGCCAACATTGCCTCTAAACTAAAGCGGCACAATTCCCTGTTACTAGTGCTAATGTTGCTGCTGTAGTAGTTTCTAGTTTTCTAGACAAGGACACAGCCTTCCGGACAGACTTGTGTAACTAGATTTTTTCCCACTGCCTTGTGTGCTCCAGCAATACCCCCACAAGAGGAGGAGTTCATAGGTGGCTGGAGACCCCCTCTGGGAGCGGTTTGTGGTAAGGCCTGTGGAGGGAAAATGCACCAAGAGTCGGCTGGATTTGTAGAAAGGAATTTTCCCTACCAAACCTCACATTGTTTTGGAACCCATCAAGAACCTTTTCAGAACCCTTTCAGAGCTGTAAAGGAAGGCAGGGAATCAGACAAACACTAACAAAGTTTCAGCACCTTAGAGCATTCAAAATCTTTTTGGCACATAATGCATAAAATGTTTAGAAGTACATAGTAATCCACTTGGAACTCAAGTTCATTACCCCTTTAAAAGAAGCATTAACTTTATCTGAGTAAGTATCACATATTGACTACTGACAAGGAGATTTTAGTTTATTTCTTATACACATTCCACTAGCTAACACTGTTTACTTGTACTTTGACTTAGAGCATGCTCGTTTGAGTAGAATTAATGCATAATTAATGCAGGGGTCAGCCTTAACCTTTTTTGCACTAGCCAGCAGGACAAGTTGATTCAAAATTGCACTAGCCCACAGATAGTTGCATTAGCCCACGATAATAATGGTAAGTTTTGATAACTTATACAGGAAAAAATGCAAGCCAAGAAATACTCTGAATATTGCATATTTATCCTGCATCTAAATTGCTTCCTGCTCAGTTAAAAATAAATAAAAGAGTGAGACTGCAATGCAATTATGCACAGTGTGTATCCCCATTGTTTTGCACCATGGTCCCCCTCGCTTCCTCTTTCTGCACCCCCCTCTCTACCAAACCAGACAATACCATAATATAAAATGTTCAGTCCAGCAGTCCTAACTCTGCACACACAGTAGGCAACATTATTATGCAACTCACCCCCACCCACAGGGCAATGAACAGAGTCAGGCAGAGAAAGATATTCTTAGCCCCCACCCTGTGATCAACTGGAACACAGCACTTCTGGAAGTTTTTGTACAGTGTCAAGTGAGCCAGGAGCACATCTAAGATTTCTTTGGGGAGAAAGCAACAAAAAGCTAGTGGGCTTGGGATGTAGTAAACTTTGACATATCTATTTATATATATTAGGCAAAAAGTATTGATTTAACATACTCTACCCTAACAATAGCAGATTTTTCATTTCATCAGCCAAGGGGAAACTGCACACAGGCATGATGCTATACTACCTCTCCTTCTATATAGGATGATCTATGCACCCCAGGAATACCTTTTTTAACCTCACAAATGTTATATTTTACTAAGGTTTTGTTTTGTACCATACATGCTCCAAAACATTGTTTTTAGGATGAAATGACATGCTGGGTGGTGTAAGGGTGGGATTGCATGGATGTCATTGACTGGTGTCATCAATTAAAAGGAGCTGTGGACCCCTACACCTTTCAGCAATGGCAGTTATGGGTCTATCAAATCAAATCAAATCAAATCGTCTTTATTTATAAAGCGCCTTTCAAAACCAAGGCGCTGTACAATAAATTCACATAAATACATAAGTTAAAATGATCATAAATTAACAGCCATAACAAGGATATGCTAAACTAAATAAATATGTCTTCAACTCATTTTTGAATGAGTCTATGGATGGTCACTTCAGAGTCTGGTGTGCAGTGGTATCCAGGGAAAGTATAAAGTTGAGAGACTGGGAGGTGCAAGGGAGAAGCTATTGTGAGGCTGAGATAAAACCCACCACCTGCAGGGCAGACCATGTGTACAAAGCATTCTGTTACTGCAGTGTTCCATACAGGGACTCAAAATGTTGGGACATGAGGCACACTGGTCATAATAATGTGGAACAAATCATCAGACAAAGACAAGTTCAGAAAGCTGGAAGCTAGTGACTTAACAACACTCTGCCCTTGACCACAACATGCACACTAGCTGAATGTCCTAACAATTGAGTGATAATGACTCATATTGAGTCTTTTGTTGGATCCCTGGCTAGAACTGCCAGATAACTGCAGCTCTGAATGAGCTGTTAATCACACCAGGCCACCTGGAACACTGAGGGAGATTAGCATGAGGGTCTAAAGTCTGCTTAAAGCAGGGACTTTTTCAACTTCATTAACAGCCATAAAACCTGCACTAGTCAAGATGGACAAGTACAGGGTAAGCTGCACTAGCCTTGATCAATTTGCACTAGGTCCAGGGCTAGTAAAACAATGTTAAAATTGAACCTTGAATTAATGCAGATATTCATCTATTTTGTATCTGCTTGTGGCTGTGCATGTAAAGCCCTTATACCTAATTGTGCTTAGCCTTTTGATAGTAATTGTTAATAACTGTATTACTTCCAGGCTGCCAGCAGTTGCATGACATGAGGCTGGTTAACTACTCATTCAGTTTTATCCAATTTTAAATTTCAAATTGAACAAGCTGAGTTTATCTATCTATTTAAATTGGTCAGCATTGGTTAAACTGGTCTCAGGTTGACTGTGGGTGAGGAGATCTGCTAATCAAAAGTTAATTGATCTCAATTAGTATCTTACACATTATTAAATTACATGTTGTGGCTCTTTCTGGTGTCTGCCTCTTATAGAGCCGCATCAGATTCTGTCAGTTATTCAGAGTTACTCAGAGACCACTTGCTTCTGTTGTTAAGAATACCTCAAACCTTTCAGTACTTCATGGACCTTTTAGACCTAGAGAAGACAGCCTGTTTTGATCGTCCATACCTGACTATCGAATTTAGAAGCAGCAGTTAAGTCTGTTAAAAACTGGCTTGAGCAAATCTTTTTCCACGCCTTGCCTCACACAGTTAAAGACTCAGTGAGAGGCATATTGTCGAGTAGCAAGGTGCTTTTAATTTTAACTTCTGCTTAATTCCCATATCAACTTGTGGGGATTTAAAAGGTACATACTTTATTTTATCTCAATCTTGACAGCTCTAATTATTTCAAATTTTCTTTTCTTCTTTTATCTCCGGTACTCACACTGTATATTTTGAGTTATCCAATTTTTATTTTCCTTTAAAACTGTTTAAAGGAAATGTTGTCCTATTTATTTTTTTAGATGCTTACAACATCTCCTATTACACTAAACTGAGTGGTCTCTGAGTGCTTAACCAGCTTCACTCTTAACATTTGTAAGACATCTGTAATCTTGCTGATTGAAAAAATGTAGCTAGTCTTTGAACAAATTAGGAGTATATTTACATATAAATATTTCTGATGTTGCTTCAAATCAGATGATTACACACCAGAACTATTGATTAACTTCTTGCTGAATGTGATATTATATCAATATTGAATGCATTAGGAAATACAAAATAGTAGCTCAAAGTGTGGCAAGCTATATAAAGATTGTATTATTTTTTTAAATATAATTTTAATTTCATACAAGGGTTTTAGCCTATCTAGACAGAGGTCAAAACTTGTTTTCTTTTAATCCATTCAAAATTATTTGACTATTTGACATCATAGCAATTTTAGCCTACTTATTCTAAAAATAAGATTATATACAGAAAATTGTAACACTTTTTATGTTGCATGAGCTTTGGAACATATTTTAGAATATTCACTTGGTTGAAACATGATTTATATGTACTAAACAGGCACAAGGGTCAAAACAGACTAGAACCCTACATATCTTCTAGCAGACAAAAGCGAGATGACTGTAAAATGCTCTTCCTATTTTGAACTGTTAAACCTAACTAAAAGTGCCACAGTCCTATTTTTACCCAAATCCAAGTGAACTAAGATAAGGACCGGGCTGATGGACACAGGATCCAGGATCAAGTGGCTTGAATGAAAAGCCAGCCAACCTGGGTGATCATATATAATATTAAGATTTTTACCTAAGACATTGTTAACTGTGAACCTGGGACATTTATTTCCTGAAATCATAACTGAGAGAAGCTTAGTACTTACTGAATTATTACAGAACTTGCTAAGTTATCATAAATTTTATAAAACAAATTTCACATTTATTTTTACTAGGGCTGTTCTGTTGGAGACTTTTAAAAATACCAAATGGCACTTATATCTGATTTTACTGATGTTTACAGGTAATGTATTCTTGAGGTTTTATTCCATCTGTTATTATTTAATCGGTATCCCATGACATTGGCGACCTCAATTGGACACTCTCAAAAAGATCGACTTAATCATGGCACCTGTTGACAGGGCTACCAAGGAGGGAGGGCAACCAGATGGGGGGTCCATGAATATAGTGACAGAATGTCACTATATTTGCATGCATGGGGGGAGCAAGCATGTTGAATGATGGTTGGAAGGGGAGGGAGGGTTTGTGTGGTGTGGTGGGCTGCTGAGCTGGCCCTGTGGCATGGTGGGTGGGTGGCAGGCTAGGGCTGTGAAGGTGCAGAATTTGGGTCTGGGCATGCGTACATTTTGTTGCACCAGCCCAGAAATGTTTTTTCCCTGTTTTGCACCCCCCCCCAATATGCACCCCCCCCAGAGTTGAGAATCCTTTAGAAAATCCTAAGTCCCTGGTGCCCTTTTCCTGTTTGCTGGGGGTGTACATTGCTGAAACTGATTTCCAGTGATGTACACACGGCCCTAACGATGATTGCCTTTCCACGATCACCGTTATGACATGGAACCATTATATCACAGTGTGAAGCACAACAAATGTGCAATTTAATCTATAAGATTAAATGATGGTTCTTTGGATCCAGTGGAAAACTCTCCCAAGAAAAAAAGTAAAAAATTCAAGAATCCGCAAACAGGGACCAATGAAAGTCATAAATAAAAAGATAGAAGATGCAGAGAAGGAACATGAGAAAATTGAGGAGAAATAGCATAAAATAACTGACTTTTTAGGGGATAAAGCAAAATTACCTTCAAGTTTGTCCACACCAAGAAACTGTTTTCATATGGGTCAAAAGTCAGTTATTATATTAGACACACAAAACCCTTAGTTATCAACATTTTCTAAAAATGCTTCTACTCTGCTGGGGCTAAATAATAATATTCAGGATACATTGGAAGATGAAATATCCTTATTAGCGGGTATGTGGGACACCCTAACCCATTGTTCAGGAAATCTTGAGATCACTGACTCTGAGGACTACCCTGAGGCATTGTTCTCAACTGAACAGTCATATGATGCAACTATTAGCCTCTGCAGTTATGAATAACTCTTACATACCTTTTTCCTCTCCACCACCATTATCACAAAGACTTAATAGTAACAAGGTTAACAAAACAAAGAAGGGTCCAGAAATAACAGAGAACCTGACCTCAGTGATACAGGAGCTAAGTCGAACAATAGACAGGCTAAACAGTTGGATGTTGCTCAAGCTGATTGTAATAGATGCCCTGAATATAATTAAATACAAATTAACACAGAAGGACAAAACATTCCTATAATTAATTACAACAAAGAATATTTCACAGATGAAGGTAACTTTATATCTTGTACTAATTTATCCAAACAAATGCTAGAGGTAGTAAAAAATCCATACTATGCAAATATTACAGCATTAAAAAAAATTCAGTATTAAGAACTGATGTCTTTAAGAACAAGATAATTCTAGATCAGATAGCTAGCAAGGCAACTCATAATAGAATGGACACAAGCTCTCAAACCTCATGGAGGCTGGACATCGTACAGGAAAATAAAATCACACAGGTGAACTTGCCTGCTCCATTTGAAAAAGAATATATGCCCTCTCCGTGCTTGAGGAGGGGGAATAGGGAGCAGGCAATGGGAAGGAAGAAAGAAAAAAGGTAAAGCTAACCATCAGGGGAAATTAAATAGGGAGGTGGAACCCCATAAAGAGACTAACAAAGAAGGAAAAATCAGTAAACAGAATTTAGCTGTGGAAAATACACAGTTAATAAGAACAATTGATTCAGATGTAATCGATCCAGAAACTAGTACCAAAATTGAGCAGATGCAGCAGGAGCTGGGGGTGGTCACTGCCCCAGATAAGGAATCTGTTTGTCATCCTTGCTAGAAAAATAGGCCCATTGACACACCTGAATATTTTCCATTAGGTACTTTACTAGATGACTCAGAAAAAGATGCTGTGCTTTTTCTGGAAATGTACGGTGTTAAACCATTACAAAATGAATCAGAAGGTACTCTTGCGTTCTATATATAACAACTCCTGGGCATCAATCTAAATTAGATGGACATCTATGTTATGTGATTGCCTAACCCCAATATTCCAGACTGTGTGTTGCTTTACACACAGTCACAAAACCTAGCCACAGAAATATGATCCAGAGAAAAATCACTCAAGTTAAGGGTGATCAATATAAGTCAGCCACAGAAAGGTGCTGTCCAACAGGATAGAGAAATGAATATGAGGGAAACTGTATCATCAGGGAAACCAAATAGAGAGCTAAACAAGCTTTTAAAAGTAATTCAAGATTAAGAAAATAATCAGAACATAGAACAACATAATAAAATTATCTTGATCTTTGGATGGAATACAAGGTGAGAGAAAATATTAAAGATCATAGAGAAAGACATCTAATTTTTGGCTGATTCACTTGACTTAGATCTTCCTTCTTATGCAGTTTCTAGCATTAAGATATGGAGAGAAACTCTGGACATTTCTCAGATAGACCTTACACTTAAAAATGCCAGATTTGTAAGGGCCATACTTGAGAATGCTGCACTCTTGGATAACTTGGGTATCCTAAAAACCACTTAGGGGGCCTTTTACTGTACATAAAGGACTCACAGATCAGCTTTAACTTGCCAGAAAAGGCTCAGAGAACAGATCCAGGCATGGACTGACAAATAATGTAGTGTACTCAAACAAGGAATGAGCTTAAAATTATGTCCTGGAACATAGAAGTGCTTAAATACAAATTAGCAGACAGTGAAACCAGAACTTTCATGGAGGTATATGATACTTTATGCTTCAAGGAAACCTGGAGCACTGTCCCAGAAAATAATCTAATTCCAGATTACACACTGTTTGGAGTACCCGCCACAAAGGGAAAAAAAGACAGGAAGACCAAAAGCAGGCCTAACTACTTCTGTTAAAACCGCATTAGATCTTGACATTATCAAATTAATTCATGAGAAAATACAATACTACCCTTGAAACTTCAAAGAAGAGATTCTACACTTATAGGGCCCTATGCACCAATGGGGCGGAGAGGCTATACATGTGTATCTGGGACGTATAGCCACTCTGCCATTAGCTATAACAGCAACATGCACAGGGGGCATGCAGACACCGCACCCAATCCTCTATGTCCATGGACTAGACCATGCTGGGGGAGTTCCGGGGACATACCAGCACTACGTGGTATTCACTAAACCACATAGTGCTGGCCGCATGGATGTGGAGGGTGATGCAGGGTATGCCATGGTAGACCCTGCTGTAACCCTCTGCATGCCCCCATGGACACCATTCCTCAGACCAGGGGACCTGGATTGTGCACTCTGTGGTGCTGCCCCTGCCTACCAGCCAGCCAGTGAGGGCAGTGGCAGTGGGATGGGTGAGTGCCCGACTCACATAATTGGCAGTGGCACTGGAATGTTGTGGGGTGTGTAGGGGAGGAGCCCTTGGGGGTACTGGGGTATGGGGTACAGCCACAGTGTGGTTGGGGAAAAGCTGCCATTGCAGGCATGTGGGCAGAAGGCGGGTCCTGATGTGCCGGGAGGGTGCTGTTCACCATGGCTGGGTGGGTGAACTGACTGGCCATAGGGGCCATGCTGCACGGGTCCAGGTGCCTAAGCAGCATGGACAATCCTGGACCTGTGCATCACAGTGTGAGTGATCCACTAGTGGACCAGGGGCAGGCATCCAATAGGATGGGTTCATGACTTCACCCCCAGCTGCCCTGCAGAGTTCTGCATGCTGGGGGGGAGCTGCGGACAGGTGGCTGGCACTGGTGAATGCCAGTGTGGACACACCTGTCTGTGGGGCACAGGGTCACAGGTGGGGTACACAACTGTGCTGCCCCTGCCCATTTACTGCATAGATCCCAATATTTGTAGTGTATATATATTCCACCAAAACTAAAAACACAGAGGATTTATGGAACCAATGTAAGGAGGCTATGGAAACCATACTTGAAAGTACAGACCCCCACCCAATTATTATTGTGGATGATTTTAATGCCCAAATTAATAAGAAAGATACAAATGAAAATTTCTATATGGACTTTATAAGGAATATTGTGAATATTAATCCTAGAATAAATAGTTTCAGAAAATACGAAGATAAAATTCATAATTCTAGGTGTAGACAAGTTGAAGCCTCTTTCAGGGAACATCATTTTCTCCTTATTAATGGAAGAACAAATAAAGATTCACAAAGAAGTTATTCCTTTGCAGGACCTAAACGCCAATCAACAATAGACCTAGTATGGACTAATATTGAAGCCTCTAAGATCCTATTAGACATGGAAATTCTGGATCACCCTGATTCAGCCCACTTTACAGTATTAACAACTTTGAAATCATTGTCTCCTCTACAGACTGACACTGCGATACCAACCTCCTTGGAAATTATTCATCTTAAAATAATTTTTTTTTCCATTCAAATTTTATTGAAATTTTCAATACAGAGAATGAATCAAAACAATATTAACATTATCCACTCACATCAGGTACAAAGCATGTAATGATTCATTCTCCCCCTTCCCAACCCTTCCCACCCTACCCAGCACCCACCCCGAACAACCCAGCACAGCATTTTACACTCAGCACCATATCTATGAATGCGACCTTGAATACTTAAACTTGCAATGCATGAGGGTTTGTAACAGCCCCATATCTTGTCAAGCTTCCTAATTTTATCATAAAGACTTGCAATAGTCCTCTCTGTTCTGAGATTAGCAAGTAATTCCTGGAGCCATTCCATATACGTTGGTACATCCAAGTCTTTCCAATGTCTTAGAACCACTTTCTTAACAGACAGTGAAATTAAAGCTATATGATACCTTCTGTTCACTTCCAAAATGGAAGAGAAGTCCCCCAGAAGACATATTTCAGGGGTGAACAAGTCTGAGAGCCCTAGAAGAGGGTCAACTCATTGTTTAATAGTAGTCCAAAGAGGGACAATTTTGGAACAGCATCCAGAAAATATGAAGAAGGTCTTCTCTATGCGTTTGGCATCTTGTACAGAGAGGGGAGGGCATCAAACCCAGTCTGGCCAACTTCTGTGGAGAATAATAGATGTTGTGCAAAATTCTAAATTGCATTAACCTCAGTCTGTCCTGCTGAAGAAACTTGTGGCAGCATTGCCACAAAAGAGGCCAGTCCAATTCTTTGCCCTGAAAAAGGGAAGCCCAGAAGGTAATGGGAGCATAGTTATCAGGGTAGGCCCAAGTAAATAAAGAATCTTAAAAGAATGTAATGGCAGAGTGACACAATACATAACTTCAGGGAATTACTCTCCACTGGCTCTTTATCTGAACAGCGACAGGATGTAATACATAAAACAAACTTTAATGTTATATTAGAGCAATGGAATAAAATGATTATTTACATCAGGTCATTTTGTAAAACTGCTACTATAACTAAAAAGAAACCAAGGACTTGGTTCAACAGCAGATGTAAAAAAGCAAAATCTATACTTATTCACAAAGTAAGGGAAGTTAGAAATGATAAAACCAAGGCAAAATCAAAAGAATCAAACCAAGCCAGATGGGAATATGATAAACTTCTAGAACAAGAAAAGAAAAACTATTACACTGCACAGTGGGAAAATCTTTGCCTTGCAGTGTTGAGGAAAGATACAAAGATCTTTTGGAATTTGGTGAGTAGAGGCTATGGACAGTACACTAATAAGATCGAGGTATATATTACCCCAACATCCTGGGAACTTTTTTTCAAAAATTTAGACTTGTCTCAAAGAGAAGAAAATATAGCTAGAAGTCAGATAAATGCTACCTTGAAACAGTATCCTGTTCCTCTTTGTTTTTTAGATCATGAAATACATTTCGCTATGTCCTCCCTGGCTGCTAGTAAGGCACTTGGCCTGGATTATGTCCTGGGGGAAATATTCTACACATTTATTGATTGGTGGCTACCAGTTTTTAAGTTTCTCTTTAATGCAACAATACAGGGAAAGGACATCCCTCATAGCTGGCTGGGAAGCATTGTCTTTCCTATATTAAAAAAGGGAGCCCCCTCTAACCCCAAAATGTATAGACCAATCAGTCTGATAGATGTATCTCAGAAAATCTTTTGTAAAATCTTATTACAAAAAATTCATACATGGATAAATGAAAATAATATTTTAAGTGAATGCCAAAATGGCTTTCGAGCAGGCAGATCCATGGTGCAGCATTGTTACACACTAAGACACCTGATATGGAAATATGTAGCCATCAAGGGCAGCAGATTGGATTGTTGTTTCATAGATCTGACTGCTACCTTTGATGGAATCAGCAGAAATCTGTTGTGCCAAAAGCTAAGGGAAAATATGGGTTGAATGCTATCATATTAGACATAATCATAAGGCTCCATAACAACATTTGGATGCAGGTACAGTATAGTCACCTTGGATCTTTAACCTCTACTATAAAAACAAATCTAGGAGTATGATAGGGGTGTATTATAGCCCCGAGTTTGTATAATTTATATATTAATACCACCTTACAAGATCTAGAAGACCTGAATTTCACTCAACAGAAATTGGCAGTAATCGGGTATCTTTGATGGCATACATGGATGACATAGTTCCTATCTCAGCCTCTAGATTGGAACTACAGATGAAGCTGGATACATTTACTGTACTATGCAAAGAAAATGGACTGCTGATTAATAAAGATAAATCTAATGCAGTAATTTTTGGAAATACAAGTAAAACCCTCCGAAAAGTATTTATAAACAATGCTAAAATTAAGACAGAAAAAAAGTTATGATTACTTACCGGTCTGCTTGTCCCAGAATACAACCTGGAGGGAACCCTGTGCTTTGATAACAGTCCAAGTTAAGACAGCATTCAATGCCCTTAGACTATTTAACTCAAAAATGGGCACAGCAACTGTCCCAGGCATTTTAAAAGTTCTAAATGCAAAAATAAAAACTAGTATAACCTATGCATCTGAAGTCTGTGGGAAACAAGGTTAGATGATCTTGAACGTATTATTAATAAACTTTATCAATATATATTAATGATACCTCAATTAGTACCCTCAGAAATATTAAGGTTTGAGTTAGGTCAATACTCACTGGATACTTTAGTCCTGGAGAGGCGTATGCTCTTCTTACTAAATCTCTTCCAATTACCCCAGAGTCAAGAATTCCAAAATGGTGTTTGGAAGAAAACATTTTCTATACCCCGCTGGGTTTTGTTTCACCAAGAATTCGACTAATACAAGGGGAACTTTTTCCCAGGGGACTAGGATACACTTTAACTGAAATATTCATGAGACCTATGAAGAAAATTATATTACAGGTCAAAACAAGGGTAAGAGACACTGCCAGAGTAAAAGATCTGGAAAGAATCTCAACACTTAAAAATTATAGATGGTTCAAGGTAATAAAACAAACACATAGCTTGGAATTTTATGTAGCCAAATTTACCAACCCACAGCATCTGTGTACCATTTCAAGAAACAGGATGGAGTTATTTAAGGCTAATTATACATATTACAGACAGAAAAGAGAAGATGTGAAAACTCTCTTTTGTCAACGTGGGCACCAAGTGGAAGATGACTTGAGACATAGTGTTGCTCTGCCTACTATATGAAATTCAAAGACAGAGATGGTTAGGGGAAATCCTGGGAAGCACTGACCTCCCTCCTGACCTACTCATTCCTTATCTTTTCAATAAAAACAAATATACTGATTTTGGAAAAATTATTGACATTTTTATCTACGTTACATTTATAGATAGATATCGGGATTGATAATTGACTCAAGATAGATCATGATATGATATAGCATATGGAACTATATATTGCCTACATTGTCATCTCTTGCTCTGTGAATGTTTTTACATGTCTTAAAAGTGTGTGTTTTATCAGTGCAACATCTTCTGACCCAAATCTCTGCACAGTTGCTATCCTTGGGGAATTGGTCAACAGAAACTCACTTTGGTAGGTGTCCAGTGTGAGTTGTGCAACCAAATGCAAGGCAATGTGGCAAGATCATTTCTTTTTCTCTGTTGGATAGCTGCGTAAACTGCTTGATCTGAGTGGAAAAAAGAAACAAATGGTCAGACTTAAATGACTGAATGAAAAGAGATGCACACAAAGAAAATGTGAGTTGTGGTGGCACAAAAAGAATCATGCCTTCATGATTAAGGAAACACATAAAAACACGTGCCTGAGTAGCAGCAGCATGGAGGATGTCATTACAGTATGCCACATCTGCTTTTGTCATTGTGCCCATGTTATGCATTGCCTTACTTCAGCAGTTATAACTTGCCATTCACTGCATTGATTGCAAATGTACACTAATGATGCAATGAGCAGAACTCATGAACATGGAGTATGGTTGCTTCTCGTCTTTGTGCTTTGATCCTACGTGTGGATACATGTCACAATAACAATACATGAAAGAAAAGTTGAACATGCTGCTCACTGGAGCCATGTTTTACTTTTCACAATGGTATTGTGTTGGTTATATGGGTGGGTGGTAGGTCAGTAATAGGAATAGGAGCTAGCAGGTGTGTGACGTGAGGATGGGAGATTGAAGAAATTGCATTGGGTTAACCTGTCCAATAAGGATAGTGTTGGATGCCTCTGCATTGCCCTGAAATAGTACACCATGTTGTAGTATTTGCAGTGGGAGCAGGCATGATAAACAAGGAAACACATCACCTGACTGCAGACATCATAAGTGCCCTCATGTCTGCATTGTCACAGAGACTGGACACCAGTAGAAATATGATATAATACTGCAAGTATTTTTTTATGGACTAAGGGTGGGATATTGGAATTTGTCATACTTAAGACATACCATTGAACACTACTCCACCAGTTTTGCAAATACATGACCATACTTTCACCCACACACCCCACACTATGTGGCAACTCGGTTTCCATTACTGGTGTCATCTGCAAAGATGTAGATCTGGACCTCCATTTGTTCTGCTATGTCAATTATAAAGACATTGAAGAAGACTGGGGTGAACATTGAAACCTCACAGACCATGCTGGTCACTTAACACTGATTAGAACAAAGTCAATGTAACCCTTCCCTCTGTCTCCAACCAAATGCACACTGCACGGCAGCAAAACACACATACACACACACACACACACACACACACACACACGCACACACACACACACTAAAGACATGACCAACATATGCCTAGCACTGGACAGACATGAAGGGAACACACCAGGCACACCTCGACACACACCAACACAATGTATTTACTAGTATGGGGAATTTATGCTTCTATCCAAGGATGCCACCACTGTCACTCTGGCAATCCATGGAGTACATAGATAGGAAGCACACACAGCTCAGTCTGTGTTGCCATCCGATAAAATTACTGCACTCTGCATATACCATAATGAACACCGTGTGTCCATAACTGTATAGACAGTAAAGTAGCATGGTTGTCAATAGTGCTGTGTACAGCTGCAGTAGTCACTAACGCTGTCATAGGAGTGTAATAATATCTATGTCTTAATGCATAGAATACTGATTATGGGGTGATGTGGTGGTGCAGAAGTTGGCATGCATGTCTGTGAGACATGCAATAGGAGTAACAGAATTGAGGGGGGAGAATTAATCACCGACATACATAACAGACAGAACACATTTGATACCTGTCCCAGCACTGTGTAGGAGGGTACTTACCATGGCATAGCTGAGGCAGTAACAGAGTGCCAATATGGCTGAACAATAAGGGAAGACATTCCATTGTGCTGTTGTGGTGTGGGAGGGGAAATGGCTGGGGTCAGTCTAAGACCCTAGTCATCATGGATTCACAACTGGACGGTTGTGTCAAGACAATCTGATTTGTTTGACTGTGTAGCAGAAGGTTGTGGATTGGGGGGAGGGCAGTGGTAGATGTTGCCTACCTTGATTTCAGAAAGGACTTCAAAACCATACTACATAGAAGGCTGGTGAGCAAGCTGCCCAGCCTGGGTGTAGGCCAAAAGGTAGTGAACTGGGTCAGGGACTGGCTAGAGGATAGTAAACAGAGGGTGGAGGTAAATGGGATCCAATCCAAGAAAAGCTGGATGACCAGTGAGGTACCTCAGGGATCTATCCTGGGGCCAGTACTTCTCAATGTCTTCATTAATGACATCGCAGAAAGACTGGTAGAAAGGTATGCCTATTTGCAGATGACACCAACATCTGCAATGGGGTAGACACACCTGATGTGAAAAATATAAGGGACCGGGAAAATCTGTAAGAGTGGTCTAAAGTGTGGCAACTGACGTCCAGGGGTGTCAGAACAAGTAGTAGCCATAAGGGAAGAAAGAGACTTGGGGGATATCATTAACAATGACTGTAAAGTGGCCAGACAGTGCACAAATGCCGTAGGGAAAGCAAGTAGTATGTTGTGGTGCATCGGAAGGAGTACCATGAGCAGGAGAAGCGAGATGGAGATGCTGCTGTGCCAAATGCTGGCAAGCCTCATTTAGAGTCCTGAGTACAGTTCAGAAGGCTGCATCTCTGCAAGGCTATGGACCTGAAGGAAGCAGTCCAAAGAAGGGCAACTGAGATTTTGCAATGCTTGCACCAGAAAACAAATTAGGAAAGACTAAGGGACCATACACTGGAAGACAGGATAGACGGGGGGGGGGTATGATTGAAACCTTCAAGTACCTTAAATGACCAGTGGGGTACCTGGATGGGCCTTGCGGTCCTTATCTGCCATCAACTTCTATGTTTCTATGTTTAAAAACACACATAAAGTTCAGGTGGGGGATGTGTATCAGTATAGGAGAGGGACAAGAACAACAGGACACAATATGAGATTGGAGGTGGGAAAGACTGAGGTGAAACATGAATAGGTTTTTCCACACTGAAAGGATGGTGACTGACTGGAAGAGAGTGTCACATGAGGTGGTGGGGGCAAGCACAGTGGGAGGATTAAACTATGAATGGGACAGGAATAAAGGAACACTAGAAACGGGAAGGGGAGCTAGACCGATGACAATGCAGGGTCACCAGCAACTGATGAATGTAGGGAAATGGGCAGGTGGGATGAGACTTGTGGTCCTTATCTGCATGCAAACTTATATGTTTCTATGCAACAAGACTTTAGTCAGTTAGTAACTCCACGTGTGTTCCAGATCAGGGAATAGCTTGGGGGATACAACAAGACCTGAGTGTATTTTTAATTAATGTTGTACTATTCAGCAAGGAATATCAAACTCAAGACCAAGATGGTGGCCGTGTTGGGCTGAAGTCTCCAGGAGCTGTAGAGAGCAGCATTTTTGGTTTATGTAATTTTAGTTTGTTTTTTGTTATTTGTGAATTTGTTTGACTGCTCAAGATTGCTCTGGACATTTTTTTCTGCTTCACCCAGGGCCGATTATTATTAAGTAGGCGTCTACTTTCATTAAATGATTTTGGAGTTACAGAGGCAACAGTGATACCAGGGAAGCAACCAAACTGAGATTTCTTGTTCTCAAACTACGATACCTTTACTGTTTTGGATATTGAGTTCTGGGAGTACCTTGGTTCCTGGTGTTTGGATCGGTGCGGTCTTGCTGCTGTGGAGAAAAGTGGAGCAAGGAGTTTGATGTCCGATCCTGGAAGGTACTGTGGTGTGATTTGACCTGGCAGGTAATCCCCAAGGAAACGGCGTGGAAGGGAGTGTAGATGTGGCATGTCGGCAGCTGTTTGCCTGCTGTTGAGGGGTGCTCTATCCTGGTCCTAGTCCTCTACCTGGTGGTGTGTCATGGTGCAGTTATCAGTGGGTGGCTGCACCTGCAATACTTCTGACCCACAGTGCGGGGGCTGAAGAGCCATTGAGGCAGTGGTAGGATCTGGGGAGAGGCGGGTGGTCCGGGGGGGGCCCCATGAGCTTGTAACATCTTGGCTTTGAAGCAAAAAGTGACACTATCCCTGGATTATCTTGCCAGTTGGGGGTTACGATTGGACTTTGGACTGCAGCTGTATCATTGTTGCTGTTATTATTGCTTCCCTTGACTTGCAGCAAATGAGGGGAGAGTCATAAGTTTCTGCATGAGCTGTCTTGTTCTGTATGCCTCTCTGATTCTAACATTATATTTAAAAAGCTGTCTTGGATTATATTACCTGAGAAACATGGTTAGCTTTTGATTTCTGCATGGTGGTGAGAGCCCATGAAGGACTGATTACTGATATTTAGTTTTTATAAATCTTAAGCCCAGAATTTACAAAGACTAAGGTTTTAAATTTAAGTTCTATCCTGCTGACCCTAGGAGTGACAGTCCTCTGTGTCTATTAAATGGGCAGTTGTTTGGCCCTGGGAGGTGGGAGCTCCATGGACTAAGACGTGGTTTCTTCATGGACTGGGCTGTGTTTACGTTATCTATTTTTAATACTTGAAGTATTTGCAGTCTAATTAAGTTTGAAAACTTTTATGTTCATGTATATTTTTGGATAGAATAATATATTTTTAGTTTGTTATTGTTTATAGTTTGTATTTTGTTTTTAGTCTGTATCTTATATTTAGTTGGGTTTGGGTGGAATTAAGTTAATTTAATGTGTATTTATTAATTTAAGAATGTGTTGGGGTGGCCAAGTGACGATCAGGCAGTATTCCCCCATCAGGCTCAGGGATCTACGCCCCTTTAACTGCCCTTATTTGCTGACTGAGATCTATAGACACTGTCAATCCTTGGGGATTGCGAGGACTTGCAGGAAAGGGGTGAAAACTGGGCCTGGTGGGGAAGTGAGGAGGAGGGACAGATTGGCGTGGTAGGGACCAGGCAATGCCCTGGGGTGAAATGGTGCCAGAACAGGGGTAATCCCTGCCTTGTCTCCATACCCAAGGGCCCAGTAATTAATACTGGTCAGGAGATGAGGTCTTCCCCAGCATCTCATCCAACCCGTGCGGTGTTATGCAATGCCAGGTCCATCAAAAACAAGATGGCTATTTATAGCTGATCTTGTTGATACGGTGGATCTGGCTTGTATCACCAAGACCTGGCTGGATGAAAATGCAGGCCCAGTATTGGCTTCTGCAGTGCCAGCAGGGTTCTCAGTGATTCACCACCCAAGGTAGGATCGAAGGGGTGGGGGTGTAGTCATCTTTTTTAAGACAGAGCTGGATCTTGTGGATGTTCCAGTGGGGACCACCAGATCCTTTGAGTGTATCATGGGAGAGGGTGTAGGTTGCAGGATACTCCTCATTTACTGTCCACCAGGTGATGGGGTTTTATTCCTGCAGGAGATTGCGAACTTCATCGTCAATATGGTATTGGTGTCTCCCAGATGGATAATTCTGGGGTACTTCAATGCCTGGGTCGAGGATGAACTCTCGCAATTTGATCAAAATCTCCTCCAGCTTATGACAATGCTGGGCCTCACACAGGTGCTTACCTCATCTACCCATATAGGAGGTCACTCATTGGATTTGCTGTTCCTTCTGGGGATGGAGATCTCTGATTTGGGGGTGGAGCCAGTTAGTTGGTCTGACCATCACACCATAGGGTTCAGCATCGGGGCCCCCCTGATTGAGCCTACCCCTTCAGAGATGGTCCGCTACCACCCTTTAAGGGGAGTAACCTCAGATGGTCTATCAGTGGTTCTGGACCAATCGGGATTGCTGGGTGAAAGCACAAGTCCAGGGGATCTTGTACTAGCCTATAATAAGGCAGTGGGAGATGCCCTGGACTTGATTGCTCCTGTTCGTGTTCGACCACTCACTCTTCACCCAAGGTCCCCCTGGTATGATGTGTCCTTGAAGGAGCTGAGATGAGTCAGTCGATGGCTGGAGAGAGCTTGGCAGAAGTCTGGCCTGGATGCTGACAGGCTTAGATTGGTAGAACATGATAATGGCTATCAATCAGAAATTTATATATTTAACAAATTAGAAAGACCTTTGAGCCAAGGGCTCTTTTACAGAGGTTCCACGTCAAGTCACAAGAATAGCAAATTACAATGGTTTCAGTAAGTAGTTCAACATGTGGAAAGAATTATTTAAACAAAAGAACAATATGGCAAGATAAATATTGTGTCAAGTGCAGCCAATGGCCTTGTCTGAAGAGGGGTGAAAGGGATTACAAGGAGAGAAGTACAGGAGGTGAATTGGGGGATAGAAGGAGCAAAATAAGAGCAAGGAGGGAGATTCCACAATGAAGCTTAAGCAGGAAAGCCCCACGGGGGGTGTGTGGGGGTTAGAGGGACAGAACAAGGTGAGGACACAGAGGAGAGGGGGGCTAGTGGGAGTGGAATGGTAAAGGAAGAGGGATGAGGTAGGATGAAAAGAGGGCAGGAATGGGAAAGGTAAAAGTGCTGTGAGTGGAATAGCGCAGCAACAGGATAGGGCTATACAGTGGTAAATGGTAAAAGTGGGAGGTTCCAGTGCATTTAGTTGTCAGCAGAAATTAGGAATACTGTAGCAGTTACAAGATGCTCTAGAAACTAGGAACTGACACAGCTTCCACTTAGATGGTGCCAAGGTTGCAGTTGTCACAATCTCAGGAGGAAGAGAATTAAATAAATTAATAGCTCTAACTGCAATGGATCGCTGTCGGAGCAAGGTTCGACAGTGAGGGACAGTAAAAGTTTGGCTCACAGAACTTCATGTGCCATGAGTGCCCCAGAAGGGACTGAAAAGCTGAAGGGAACCTGGTAGTAGGAGACCAAGATCTGCCTTCTTAGCCAGAAGGCAGGCTTGATATTCAATACGAGCCTGGAGTTGAAGCCAGTTTGCTTGTTCATAAAGGTCACAAGTGTGAGTACGATAGACTGCACCAGTTGGTAGATGGCATGTCTTATTCAGAGCTGTGGCAAGCCAACATAGGGTTGTGTCTGTGGCAGAACCATAAATGACCAAACCATAGTCAATAATAGACACAGTTGAACTTTGCATAGCCAATCTGAGGGTTTCGGGAGTAAGGCAGTGTTTCTGCCGGTGCAGAAGGCCTAGGCGAATGTTAACTGTCTTGGCAACTTTCTCAACATGGTTGGAGTAGGACAGCATACTATCCAGAGTAACTCCTAGGTATTTAAAAGATTGAGTCTGATCAAGGACAACATCCACACTGTTTTCAATCACTAATTGTTTGGCTTTGTGCTTGCTGTGGGTACCATGGAAGAGCATGACTTTGTTTTTATGAAATCACCCGTAAGAAGGCAGAGATCCTGTCCAGGGAGTTTTTTGCTACACAGAATCGACCGGCTCAACTCTTCTAAACCATTGACAGATTGTGCATTCCAATCTGTCTCCAGTCTGGAAGAGCTTTTTCACAGAATAAGTGTGATGAGCTAGTTCGGTTCTTCGCAGATAAGGTTGCCAGCATCAGGTCCGGAATCAGTCCCACTCTCTCTATGAGGGGTTGCGGAGGTCAGCCAGAGGTGGTGAGTACCCGGTCTGTCTGGACAGATTTCAGCTGACCAGAATTCATGGACATTGTGAAGTTTGTCCAGACTTTGCACCCAACCTGTTGTAGTTTGGATGTGGGCCCTACCCTCCTTTTAGTGAGGTGTGTAGATGTTATCTGCCCGATCCTAGCTGAAACTGTATGGAGATCCTTGGAAGAGGGGATCTTTCCAGATCCCTTGAAGGAGGCAGTCATTTGACCATTCCTTAAAAAGCCTTCCTTGGATCCCGACGATCTAGCTAACTATCAACCTGTCTTTAACCTTCCCTTTGTGGGGAAGGTTATTGAGATGGTGGTTGCACTGCAGCTGGATGATCACCTTGTAACTCACAATGTCTATGGAGCCCTTCAGTCTGGTTTTAGGAAATGGCATAGCATGGAGACTGCCCTTGCCCAAGTACTAAACAACCTCATAATCGTGAGGGATCGAAAGGCTCATACCATCTTGGTCATTCTTGATCTCTCAGCAGCTTTTGACACTGTGGACCATGGAGTGATTTTGGAGTCCCTGCGGCTTCTTTGTGGATTGTCAGTTAAAGTCCTCAATTGGTTTCAATCTTTCCTTGCAGGCAGATCTCAGAGAGTGGTCACTGGAATTTATTCCTCTGACCTGTGGGGGTGCTGCAGGGCTCCATATCAGCGCCCATGTTATTCGCAGTGTACATGCTACCATTGGGAGATATCATCAGGTGATACAGCTTGAGTTTTCACTGTTATGCAGATGGTACTCAGCTGTATATGTCCTTTGTGCCTGGACAGGTTGATGCTATCTCTGTGCTAAATAATTGCCTTTCCGAGATCAATGACTGGATGGGCTCTAGTAGGCTGAGATTAAATCTGGATAAGACTGAGGTGTTGGTTGTGAACCTGGATCGCCCGGGGGTGGGTGTTGGGGTTGGGAAAGCATTTGGCCTATGGCTTGATGGTGTCCAGATCAGAACCTCAGATCAGGTGCGAAACCTGGGCATTATTTTTTGATGATGCTTTGACCCTAAAATCTCAGGTGTCAGCTGTAGTCAAATCCTCATTTTACCATCTGAGGAATATCGCCCAGGTGAAACACTCGGTTCCACCGGGTGACCTTCCAACATTGGTTCATGCCTTCATCACCACCCGTCTTGACTACTGTAATGCTCCCTACCTAGTGCTGTCTGGGGTTGATATCCACCATTTGCAGCTGGTGCAGAATGCTGCAACCAAGCTGCTGACAGGTACCTCTAGGTCCAGTCACATTACATCTGTGCTGCACAGACTGCACTGGCTGTCAGTTCAGTGGCGGATTCCTATAAGGTAGGCTTGCTTACCTTTAAAGCCCTACATGAATAGGGACCTGACTACCTGAAAGATCTCCTGACTCCCTACACCCCAGATCGTACACTCCGATCCGCCAATGAGGGATTGCTAAAGATTCCCACGGTTCGTCTTAAAACACCTCGAGCACATGCATTCTCATTTGCAGCACCAACCCTGTGGAATTCTCTACCTCATCAGTTGAGAGAATGCCTGACCATTAGTAGTTTTAAATCTATGCTTAAAACTTATTTATTTTCACTGGCCTTCCCAGACTAAATGATTTTTGAATAATTATACTGCTCTTGGTTTTTATCTGTTTTTATATTCGTTTTTATATTTGTTCTAACAATGTGTGCAGCACCTTGATATCAAAAAATGCTATATAAATAAAGAATGATCTACTGATTGATTGACAGAGGATGTCACAAGCAGGTGCCCCACCCCCCCAGACAGACAGACAGACAGACAGACACACACACACACACACACCCATGAATAAGTAAACAGATTTTACTGGCACAAACGGCAGCTCAGGAAGTGAAATATAAGTCATTACAGTACAATACAAGTGTTGTTGCTGATATAAGTTTTATTATTAGGGTTTAGATACTGCTTTATTCATGGTAACAAGACTATTCTGTAAGAGGTTGTGGAGGTAAATCGGCATGTGGACTGCTAGAGGAAAGAAGGGTTTGTCACTCACAGCAGACAACCTAAAAGTCTGGAGTCAGTGAGACAGAGCAGCAGGACAGGCACTCAGAATGCTGGCATGCATAGAGAGGGGATTCACAAGCAGGAGGAGGGAGGTGATTCTGCCACTATACAAAACCATGGTCAGACCACACATGGAATATGGGATCCTGTTCTGAAGGCTATACCTGCAAGGGGACAAGGACAGGATGGAAAGGGTCCAGAGAAGAGCTACCAAAATGGTGAGGGGACTGCAGGGGATCTCATATGAGGAGAGACTAGGACAGCTGGGTCTGTACACACTGGAGGAGAGGAGGGAGAGGGGGGATATGGTGGGGATGTTCAAGTATCTGAAAGGCATAAGCAGGATAAGGGTCAACAGCATCTTCAAAATGAGTAAGAACAATTCCACTAGAAGGCATATATACAAACTAGAGGGGGGAAGATTCAGTGGGGACATCAGGGTGAGGTTCTTTACCTAGAGGGTGGAACAACCATGGAACAGTCTGCCAGAATGGGTGGTGGGGTGGATACAGTTGACAACTTCAAAAGAGCCAGGAATGCATGCATGGGTCTAACTGGCAGGGGGATGGCTGGTAATGGTGGGAGGGGGGTCTTCCTGGGGGTTATGAGTAGACTGGATGGGCAGTGGGATTGTTTTCTGCCAACAGATTTCTATGATTTTTATGATTTTTATGAAGGAAAGTTGGAAGTAATGGGCATACATAAATGACAGGGAAAAAAGTGTGGCGGGGAAGCAAAACAACATTGGCATCGAGTGTGAAACACAGCAAAGGGTTGGCCAAGGAAGCAAATTGACACACATTGAAATAAAACTGGGACTGGACACATTCACAAATAATTTCAAGCAGGATATGGAAGGGATACAAAGAGCACTGCAATCACTATGCACCATTCAGCCAAGAAGCGGCAAGATAAGTTACACATAAGCACACATAGAAAGGCATGGGCTACGTCAGTGCACACAGAAAGGCACCTCAGAAATGTAAACAAAACTCGATACTGGTTTGCAGAACAGATCAAAGGAACAAGTGGGCATGTGATATTACTACCAAATAGGTGAGAGAGACATATAGGATAGTGCATGGGGAACAGTTGACAACAGAGCTATTCTTTCACTGAGTTGGCACTATGAAGACGGATTACCTCGAGAGTGCAGCTCGAGAGGTAATCCATCATCATTGTGCCGCGGTGAAAGATGCCCTGTTGTCAACTGTTCCCCATGCACTTTTCTTTATAGTGTGTGGTGGAACGCCGTTTTTTGGGAAAAAAAATCACTACAGCATGTTTCTGCTTCAAAACATTTTTACTGGGTTACTAGAAGGAAAAAAAGAACTTTACATTTTGAACTTTTTAATGCTAAACATTAGTACTGCCGTCGACATTGCTGCTTTCTCTATGTGTCCTGTCTATGGAGTGAGCCCTAACTGTCAAATGCTGCTCGAGGATACAGTGTGTGCCGTTCGCAGTGCAGTAGAAAAAATCATTCTGCTGCACTGAGAACGTCACTAGTGTGTGACTACAAGGTTTCGACAACGATGGATTTCGGTGGAGAACAATGTTCCACCATACACTACATAACAATTGCTGTAACCAGTTGGGAGGGGGGTGGAACGTCTGCACAAGAAAGGAAAGGCAGCCAGGCAGCAGAGTACCATAAAGTAAGAAAATGTAGAGCTATAGAAGAAATAGTTTAAACACACATAATTACAACAAAGAGATAAATATATTGGAACTTGCAGGATGTAACTATGGGGCTGCTGAGACAATGTAAAGGCACGGGGATTCTGGTCTGAGCAGTACACGGAACAGCAATCATTGGAATAAATTTATGTTTCACCCATCAGTATGGCTCGGTGAAACGTAAGTTTATTCTGCTGATTATACCAGCCTTTTACTGGTTGTAGTTTGCCACGGTGTAAATAAATATCAGTTGGCACTAGTAGAGTGTCTGTTTCATTTTGTGTGATGGGTGCTTTTTTTCATTGATTGTATGTTTTGCTGTTCACACAGCACCATCAGTTGGTGTCCAGTGTTCCTATTTTTTGTATCGTTTTGGATTGTAAGATCATAAGCGACTATTAGGAGTGGCTCCTGGACAGGGCACTCTGGTAAGGAATTGTGTGCACCACAAGAACAAAAGGGGTCAAGCTTTCAGCATATCATAGAAATACCAGAAAGAAAAGTCAGGCTGAGTTTATTTGTGTGTCACAGCTGGAAAAACAATATGTAGAGACACCGAATTGAGGAACAACTGTCCTAGATATCATAGACCAAGTAAATGCTTGTTAACTGCAGAAATGAAATAAGTAAGAAAACACACTGTGCCACCCAAAAAAATACTTTGATCTGCACTTTGCTATTTAACTTCGGCAGCACAGATACAATGTTACGAAGTGCACATCAAAGTTTGTCTCCCTGAAATCGGCAATGGGTCCACGGTCAGGAAACACATGTTTACATACTGTCAGCTGGGACAAAAGAAAAGCAGTGGAAAGTCTGTTTATACAAGTCAACACAGTCAACCCAAAAAACACTGCTTGGTAACTTACATCTGTTTAGTACAGAGAATTAATTATTTATGAGAAAACTTGTTTTAGTATAGTTTGAAGGTCAGGTTGGAAAACAGCACTTACCAGGAGATGATCACAGGGATGAATGAAATGGGATCTGTTTTAGAACAAAGAGTCTTACGGTCACCTGCACATCAAGAACAGAGAGACTGTGGGAGAAGACAATGAAGAAAGGAACAATAAATGAAGCCTTGATGGAGACCCCCAGAGGCAATAAAGCAGACTAACACAATTGGGAAAACAATACCTCATAGACAAGTTGTAAAAGCAAGGCACAGAACAGCAAGGATGAGAAACAACGGTCTTTAAACATGTTTTTTTTAGCTATTTTGGGTGTACTACTCCTTTATTAGAGAGGGATTATTATATCCTCTTTTTGTTGTTGCGGTGTTTAGCTGATTGTTTTTTGTAGGACCTGGAGTTTCTGGGATGGGGGAAGGGGTGGGCATATTTGGATATTGGGAAGGGAAGGAGGCATCCCTGCAATCTATTTGGGTTAGGGCAGTTTGCTCTAGGGGCCATTTATTCAAGGCTTGAGTCTATTTCCCTGAATAATGGTGGTCCCGTGGAATATTTTCACATGGAATATCAAAGGGGGACAATCTTTGCTTAAAAGACAAGCTATATTATAGCATTTAAAGGCTTTGCAAACCCATATTGCTTTTTTGCAGGGGACATATATTATATCCAGTCAAGTCTCCTTATTTAGGCAGACTTGGGTTGGCCACGCATTTGGTGCAGGTAATAGTAAGCATCAGAGGGGAGTAGTTATTGTACTGCATAGATCAGTCCCTTTCTCTTTTTTATCTGAAACAGGGGACAAAGAGGGAGGTTACATTTATGTACACGGTCACCTGGACCTACAGAACTCATTCTGGGTTCAGTTTATGGCCCTGACTCTGATACCCCCTCCTTTTTTTCTGATCTCACTACTATTTTAGCCCCTTATTTGCACCTACTCTGGATTTTAAAGGGAGACTGGAACACTGTCCTCTGTAATGATATGGACAGAACCTATTGGCTAAGCTCAAATATAGCCCCAGGTCAACATGACCTGAAAGACTTGATGGCTAGCTCAGGCCTGGCCAATCTTTGGCATGTAATATATCCCCCTAATCAGGAAAATACATTTCATTCCCATCCCCAGAAGTTTTCCTCTTGACTAGATTATTTTTTTAATTACCAGTTCACTGCTTGCCATGGTGTATGGGTGTCGAATTGAATCCATGATCCTTTCGGACCATGCCCTGGTTAAACTTATATTAGATATCACTTTCCAATCTGACCGAGATCGCACCTAGTGCTTGAACACCCATCTTTTGTCAGACCCCCAAATAGTTCACCAGTTAATAGAATATATTAAGGCCTTTTTTGAAATTAATTGGTTCTTTATACCCATCCTGAATCAAGCCTTGTGAGCCCAAAAATGTCAATGGTGTGGTGAACTAATATGCCTTGCCACAAAACATAAGAAAGACTTTGCATTGTGTGGGCATGTGTGATTTTGTATTTTCTTGAAACTTGGCTTCCCAGCCAAATGCCCTTTGGGGTAACCCTTGCCTCAGTGTTTGTGCACAGAGGTTCTTTGTCTTTCAAATAGTTTTTTATTTTAATGGATTCACTACAACATAACCCAGACAGACTGTCTTAGGGTAGCTGGTTCATTCCACTGTGGTTTCAAACAAACGAGGCATTTTGATGAGTCCTGGTAGGATTAAACACGTGTCTATATCATCTGTTAGCACCCTCTGCAAACTGTGTGAGAGGCCTTTTGGCACCATACAATTCTGCTTAAAGTTGAACCAGCATACTATTCTGTGGTATTCTGCATATGCAGCCCATGATGCTTTGCATTGTGTGGGCATGGGTGATATTGTATTTTCTTGGAACTTGGCTTCCCAGCCAAATGCCCATTGGGGTAACCCTTGCCTCAGTGTTTGCGCACAGAGGTTCTTTGTCTTTCATAAGAAAGACATTTCCTCCTGAATTTGGTTATTACTTTTATTAGAAATATCAAAATAAATCAATACTTCTGTGGAGAAGCCACACTAGGATAGGGGTGCTTAGAAAAATGAGAGAACACGCAACAACAAGAATCCAGCACTCACCACCTCTTGCAGAAAAAATATACTGCTCATTTATATAATGTAGAAATTTGCGTCAAGTTTTATTGCAGGTGCCCACGTAAAAATGCAGCACCCTCCTGAATCATTTTGGAGTCTGAAAGCTCCTTTATCAAAGGATGAGCTAACAATGAAAGGATGCCTCCTTTTATACTAAATGTGACATCACATTTACACCATGAGATGTGTACAATAATTGCATTTAAAGACATATGCACCATTTCAACATATTCCACCATTGTGGCTGACAATATCTATAAATAACCTAACTATACATAAATACTATCTAACTAATTAAAATAATCATGAGAAAACATCAGTTTAAATATAGGTTCAAAGTGTAGTATATCTTCAGTGTGTAAATCACTAAATCAGAAAAAGAGAAAAAATATATATACAAAAGTCTATTGCTTAACGTTTTTACTATTTGTAATGTTTGGACCTAATCCTTTCTCCAATATATTTGATTTTTATATACTGTAAAACTGTTATATATTAATGTAAAAATAGTTTCACTATGTTCGCTGATACTGTGTGCCCATGAAGTTACTTTTGTGACATACAATGACAGATGTATTCAATTAAATAAGTAGTATTTATTCATCAGCACTGCAAACAAAAAAGCACAATCCCCCATAGGTATTAAAAAGATCCATCCATCCTCAAATGTAAGATGTCCGACATACACATCATTGATCACTTGTCAGTTTTCACCAACAGTACCTGCAATGGGAAACAACTGGGAAATCAAAACCAGATCACATATGCTTTCAACTGTGCTCTGCAACAGTCCAAGGATGTAATTGCATTCTTTCTCTTTGGGACTCAGAAGTGCCTGAAGATCACTCTCAGAGATGCACATTAGCTCCAATACTCCTGACACCTGGGACACCTGAGAAAGTAAGCATGACAGAATCAGTTCAGGGAGGTTACTTGTACCTGTATTTTATTGCTTTTTTGGTTTGGGCTTCCAGTGCTGTCCAGGCAAGTTTCATGGGCTGCCTGTACCCAAGCCTCCTGGAAGTCACACACACAACTCTCTTGGTGTACATTCAAATCCAGTGTCTCACAGCATTCATAACATCATTTGTAGCCCCATACTTGCCGAGCAAGCTGATCACCGAGCACAAAGTTACATTTGCGTGCACAGGTCTGAGGAGACAAAACCGCAAACTTCTGTTTGCGTTCCAATTAACAGTCTTAAAGTAAATTTATACTTGTTCTTGGAACTCACTATTGTTCATTAGAATCTATCAAATACATCAAACGTAACATTATTATACACTATCAAAAAATATCAGCATTTATAAATAACATGACTAATCAGAATTAAAAATCACTAAACTCTTGTATTTTTACTTTTTCAGGAATGGAGCAATCTCAAGCATTCCATTAATTCCAGGATACTTATGAGCATTTAAGGTATAAATCTAGAAACCTTCTTTTTTAAGTAATAAATTATCAAAATCCTCCCCACGCAGGTGTGCACAGGCTTTGTCAATAGCTCTGAAGTTGAAGTGATGATCATCTTTGTTGTGAGCTGTCAAAATACGAAGAGCAGTGGAATATTTAGTATCTTGATTCTTTATACTGTAGCTCTACAATGTGCTTCGACTCTTGTTTTAAATTTCCTTTTTGTCTTCCCTCTATAGTACATTCCACATTTACAAATAGCAGCACAAGTTATTCCCTTACTGTCACAATTAACGAGCTGCCTAATATGATTAATTCTGTTATTGTAAGGATTTGTAAAAGAGTCTCCAGTAGAAACAGATGAACAATAAACATATTTTTTTTGCAAGTATTGCATCCAGTTCTTCTATTTTGTAACCATGTATGTTTGTCTGGTTTTAGCTGTGTGCTATGTACCTACTGATCTTTCAATGCCGTTGCTCTTCTGTACAACATTCTTGGCATAATGTTGCTGATGTCACTGAGTCCTTTTAACCCCCCTCGCAGCGACATTTCACCAGCGAGGTCCCCCACAGCGACTACAGCGTCTAGCTGCGGTGGGAGACCCGCTGGAACCCAGTACTGCCTGTCAGGGGTCCTGCACCCCCCAATCAGCTCTGACTGGAGTTGAGAATCTTTAAGTGGGGGGGTGCAGTCCCCCCCAAAAAACAAAGAAAACGATAGCGAACCAGCAGCCGACTTCAGAATGCGGTTGACCTGCCGGTGTCACTGACAGGGTGTTCGACAGAAATACTGTTGGACTCCTGTTGTGGATCCACTGAGTCCCATCTCCCTTTAGAATATAACAATTCTGTTTCAGAATTGTGTCTGTTAATGAACTGTGGGTGGAAAAAGTGGTCACAAAATTAAATCTTGTAACATGTTCCTCATTTTGGTTTTTTTCCTGCTAACAATTCACTCCTAGTTTTTTTTTATTGCTGCTTCATTTGCTTCATATAGAACCATTTGTCCAAAACCCCTTTCTGTAAAATGTTGTGTCAAGTCTTTTGCTGCTTCATTATACAAATTTAAATCGCTACAGTTTCTTCTCAGTCTATAATATTGTCCTTTGGGAATGTTCTTTACAACACGAGCTGCGTGACAACTGGAAGCAAGAAGCATATTATTACGAATCTGTCTCCTTCCTGTAAATACTGGTAACAATATTACCTGCTTCCCCTTTTTGGATACTAAGATGCAAACATTTTTCTTCCTTCAGACTGGCGTAAAAAGAAAAACACAAGTGGGGGTTAATGGAGTGTAAAAGTTTGACAAATTCTTCAAATTCTACCAGGGTACCCTTCCAGATAATAAAAATATCATTGATAAAGCAATGCCACATGTCTACATTATCAAAAAATGGCTTTACATCTGGATCCCTGATAAAGTCATTTTCCTATTGTCCTGCATCGATATTCTCTAAACTGGGGGCAAACATTGCCCCCATTGCTGTTCCCTTTGTTTGTAGGTACATTTTGTCCAAAAAAGGAAAAAACATTAAACTTTAAAACAAATTCTGATAATTTTACAAGACATTCTGTTGGTGGTAACACATTTTCACCTTGCATATGCAAGTGTTTAGCAATCACATCCGGAGATTCTTCTTGAGGTACATTTGTGTATAAGGACTCAGTATCCATTGTTATGGGATATGAATCCAGATGCACTTCTACATCTTCCAAGACATTCAACAGTGCCATGGTATCTTTTAAATAAGACCCTGAGATCTCCATGTATGGCCAAATGTAGTAATCTATATATTGCAAAAAACTGTCAATTATCAATGTCAATGTCAAATTGAATCCGTGGTCCTTTCAGACCATGCCCTAGTTAAACTTATATTAGATATCACATTCCAATCTGACCGAGATTGCACCTGATGCTTAAACACCCATCTTTTGTCAGACCCCCAAATAGTCACCCGGTTAAAAGAATATATTAAGGCCTCTATTGAAACTAATTGGGTCTCTAAACTTGACCTGGATCATGCCTTGAGAGCCCTAAAATGTCAATGGTGTGGTGAACTAATACGCCTTGCCACAAAGCGTAAGGAAGACATTTCCTCCCAAATTCAGTTATTACTTACTTATATTAGAGATATCGAAATAAATCTTTCACTGTCTACCTCTGACAAGATTCTCACCCATCTTTCTCAACTTAGAGCACAATACTCAGCCCTTTTACTAGAACAAGCTCAGTTCTACTTGTAAGCACTAAAAGCCACTTATGTGGGACAGGGGGCAAAGGCCAGCACATTATTGGCTATTAAACAATGACAGAAAGTGGTGGCTCACTGGGTTAAGCTTCTGTATGATCCTGTAACCCTTTTCCTAGTTGTTAAGACAAGGGAAATGGTCCACATTTTTAAAGATTATTACTCAAACTTATATTCTACAGACTCAGTAGCTGGAGACCAGTACAATGATATGTCTCACTTTTTTGGCAGACGTCTCACTACCACGTTTGACTGAATTGCATGCTCTAAGCCTGGGATGCCCCATCTCAGAAACAGAGGTTCGAACTGTTATTACCTCTCTTGCCCTAGATAAAGCACCAGGTTCTGATGGATTCATCCCAAATTTTTATAAACTTTTCATTGATGACCTTGCTCCACTTCTGACTGAGCTTTATAATTATTTGCAGTCCTCTGATCTGCTGGAAACCTTATTGCTGGAAGTCTGCATTGTTTTTATCCCCAAACCCAGTAAAGACGAGTCACATCCTGAAAATTAGAGACCAATCTCCCTTATTAATGTCAATGACAAAATTTTAGCTAAAATACTGGTTTCCCCTACTTGGCCAGGTTTGGGGTGAGCTGAATGGTCCAGAACAGGTGGGCTTTATGAAGGGGAGGCTTTCTAGTGACCACTTCCATAAATTGTTTCACCTAATTTCTGCATCCACAGAGACAGATCTAGGCTCAGTCCTGACCTCTATGGATGCAGAAAAGCCTTTGATAGAGTTGGTTGACCCTACCTGTTCTGGATCCTACAGCAATACAGTCTCCCAGACTCTTTTCTTCAATGGGTGTGAATACTCTATTCCCACCCCACTGTCAGAGTTCTGTGTAATGGGGTGATTTCAGACTCTTTTACTATTCTGCTGAGTACCTGTCAAGGCTTCCCCTTATCTCCTTATCTTTTTAATTTCTACCTTGAGCCCTTAACCTGAAAAATTAATGTCTCCCCTGGAATAACTGGTATAACTGTAGGTTCACAAGAACTGAAGGTTTCTACCTATGTAGATGATATATTGCTGCACTTATCTTATCACGTCAATTCACTCCAATCGGCCCTATTGATTATTCAACAGTTCGGAGTATTTTCTGGATATAAACTCAATATATCCCAAACTGTTGTCTTTCTCCTTTCACTTCATGTCTACAAATCAAATTTTGATATGGTTAGCTTACAAAGCGAAACAAAAAGCCTAACGTATTTGGGTATTCGAATATTTACTGACAAATCCTTGCTAAAATCATTGAATTTAGACCCCTTAATAAAGCAAATTGTTCAAGACATGGACAAGTGGAAATCATTACCTCTTACTCTATGGGGCAGATCTAATGTCATAAAGATAAACATTCTCCCCTGACTTTTATACTGCTTAGATATGTTGAATATTGTATTGCCAATTAGTTGGTTTAAGAACTTGCAGAGAATGCCTTCCAACTTCCTATGGGTACACAAGCCACCACTCCATTCCTATGACAAAAGAACTTGTCTTAGGAAGCTTGGTGAGTTTCAATTACCTCACTTATTAAGATATTACTTTACTTCCAATAGATTCAAATATTTTTTTGAGGGGCCTTTTGGAGACTTTGTCATCTCTTACTTATCTTACGTCCTGGCTTGTAAATGAAAATAGCTGAACTCCCAACACTAAATTGGCCTCAAATCTGTATTATTTTTACCTCCCCATAAGCTTCCTCAAACCTTTCAAATCTACACCTTTATATTGGTCTCTCCAAGTGCATGCTAAACTTTGTAAACACCTTAAACTTTCCTATGTCAAGGACCTTGCTCAGCCACTTCATAACAATTTTAATATCCTTATAGATCAGAAACCCTTGAACAGCTGCCATTGGTCACACCTCAGTGCTTCTACATTTTCCTGTCTCATCATGGATGGGGCACTAATTACCTTTCACCAATACTGAGTGAAGTTTGGGATGTGTGCTTTCAAGCCTTTTCAGTTTTGGCAACTTCATCACTGCCTCAGAACTTTCTTAGGCCATCCCCCATGGCCTTCTAGAGTGGGCACTTTTTTATAAGCTTAGTGAACATAGTACAGCAAGACCACCTGATCTATTGTTTGTACACAACCATAGGTCAAGTACTCTGGGATTTGATATCTCTAGTCACCTTTTACTGGGCTAACATGTTTCAAACTGACTGAGGTAATGAGTATTGGTTTTGCATTTGGACCAGTATCTATGAATATATCAAACAAGATAGATTCCAGTTGCAGCAAATTAACATACTTCATGGGTTATATCTTTCTCCTACAAAACTAACTAGAATGGGGAGAGCTCAGTCATCTACATGACCCTGTTGTAATGAAACAGAAGGTTCCCTATTCCACATGTTGTGGTCTTGTCCCCAAATTGCTTCATTTTGGCATCTTGTTCAATCTAAGTTAGACCCCATTTTAGGGCCTCAAGTTTCCTTCACTCCTGAAACCTGTATTCTGAAAGATTACATTACACTTATGGGAACTGCTCGTAAAGCTCACATAGCTTTAATATTAGCTGTCACCAAGCTATTTATCCTGAGGCATTGGCTTGACTGCACTCTCCCCAATTGGTCTGAATTGATAGCAGAAATTCTTTCATCCTTAAATATAGAGAAATCTATAGCTAGTTTTTTTTTTTTTAAATCGTTGCATGTGTACAGGTCCAAATGGGAAATCTTGCATACTCTGCTTTCCTTACCACCCAGTTAGTGGGCTCCATTTGTACTGTCTGGACTGCAGGGATGTGGGGAGTAATTGGGGGGTTATGTCATAGTGTATTTTCATTTGTGTATGGGATGGGATTGGGGGGTTCCTGTTTTATTTTTAATTTTTCCAAATGTGTATTTATTTTGTGTTCTTTTCTGTCACTTAACTGTTGGTCTATGACTGTTATTTATTGTGTCATGTTTATTTGTTGCTTTTTATATATGATGTTGGTATGTAAATTTACATAAATTTCAATAAAGGATAGTAAATTGCAAAAAAAAAAAGATTTTCAGAACTATCTGGGGTAAGTAGTCACAGTGCCTGAAGAAACCTTGACTGTAGCCTTTACAGCAGTGACCAGCTCACCAGCTCTGTACCTTAGTTGCAAGGCCAAACTTTGTTTTGCACACAGTCAACTGTTATAACATCTGTGCACAATGTCAGTAAACTGAGAGTGGTAGTTGCAAAACACTGAGGTTATGCAACCACTTTATAAGAATTCTGGGATTCTGGAAGGGTTGAACCCATACTTCCTCAAAAGCAGAGGTCCTCAGGACCTTTCTAAAGGTCTGATTAGTTCCCTTCTCCTGGTATCATAGACTTCCATTAAGAGGGCACTGCACCTGCTCCTTGTGGGCTCCTTTCACAATCCAGATGTCATGTTAGACATTTATGGCTATGAAGTACCATAGCTTTTGCTAGCTTGGTTAATTAGGCTAGGTGTCAGCATGGCTTAGTTGGTAGCACATCCGCCTCTGGACCAGATGGTCATATGTTCTCATCCCACACCAGGATTGACTCATACCTAAATGCTGGCACCGGAGTGCAGTATTGGGGGTGCTATACTATTGGGGTGTGCCGTCCTTTGGATGAGATGTTAATCCAAGGTCCCTTCTACCCATCCTGGTACTGTCCTGGTTGGTGTCCAGGTGGAAGTAAAAGGACCCAAGGCATTCTTCGCAAAGAGTAGGGGACATTCCCAGTTTTCTGGCATATATTCCCCTTCCCATAAAAAGGTTCATGCAATTGTCTAGGCTGAGTGTGAGTGTTGATGTGTGATATGGCCACCACTACACATTCAATCACTTTAATACCAGTCTAGAATTGCTTGTAAAGTACTTTGAGATACATTGCATATGAAAAACACTATACAGTATAAATGTTGATTCTTTTTCTTCTTCTTCTTGGCCACACTTGAATTAATACAGGCTATGAGCCATTGGGATGGTAAAACCTGCTTCTAGTCTATGGTCAACCTCCATTTACCTGTATGTTAAATTGTCCTTCCCAGGAATGCACAGGCTTTCCTATACATCTTGTGAGTAGTTAGGAAAATATGGGGATGTTGTATATAGATTGTCTTAGAATGAAGGAAGGTGTTAAGCTTTTTCCCATTAATGCCTGTTTGCCACTGTTTAGACAATCCACGTATGTCCTCTCCTGGCTATGTGCCATTCTCTTTCTAACTGGGGGAGAGCTAGTGGTCTGTGGTTAATTTTGGTGAGCCCTTTTCACTTACTTTTCACCTAAAATGCACTGTAATCATTTATCCAGTTTGACCTGTGAGTGGTTAGAATCTTGTAGAAAAGCATAGTTGAGAATACCCCGTTTGACCTGTTGCCTCTGAATGTGTTCCAGATAGCAGATCCACCACTGGAATAGAGTGTGTGTGGGGGGGGAGGGGATTAGAGAAGATGATGTCTGCCACCATATACAAGCTAGTCTGGTCCTTAGCACTACTGACCTTGTGCCAGGTTATCCAGCAGGAAAAAGGATTTTTCTCTCTCTCTAACACCTGTGAATGACCTTACATCTAGCAATAGGGAGTAGTCCAGACCAAAAAAAATCATGGTGAACTAAAGGAGTGCCTTAGAGCTGTAACAAATGTCCCCTTATTACTAATTTCCTAAAATGAAAATGTCCACCTTTAGGTTGCCACAGCATCATGGTCACTTTCACCTAGCATGCCTTGGCTATAGTAGATTTTACTCTCATTAATACTTAATGCAAGTTATGGGAGGTGGTCACCTTTCAGGCTTGTGTAAACCTCCAAAGTGCATGTTTAAGAAGACATTTCTTCACCAGGATGCCCATTTTCAGATGGAGAAGTTAATCATGCCTATACCTCTCAACCTTTTGTTATTGAAATGAGAGACATGGACATTCAAAATGAAGGACAATGAGGGGCACTGACTTTCATAATGAGGGGCACATCTTCAAACATGAAGAAACAAGATCAGAATACTGTGGAAACCATTGCCTTTGTTTGTACAAAGTTTATTTGTTATTTAGCACCCTAAAATATTATTTATTTCTGCTTCAAACTCTGAATTTACAGCACATTCTCTGTGTATGCAGCACCTTTTCCATGAGGGATGAATGAGGGACAGGGCAATTTTGAGGGGTAAAATGATGGATGTCCCTTGTAATAAGGGACACTTGAGTGGTACGAGCATGCCTCTCGATCTCAAACAGCATGCATTATGATTACATTGCCATTAACAAAACTCCAAAGCCTTAACAGTTTACTTTTCATTTCTCTGTCATGTGTACTCACTACACAATCTTATGAAAAAAAAATGCTTTGTGAAGTCACAACTATATTACATCATGCAGTTAGCATGCTCAATTCCCATGCACCTGATCTGTTACTTGATTCTTTTTATAGTTACTTCATTCTTTTTAACTTTAAAACAGGTTAAGAAATGTGGGGTATTGTATCCTTGTAAGGATTTAAAACCCAGTTTACATTCACAAAGACAACAGGTTCTGTGCAATGATCAAGAAAAGGGGGTTAACACAATCCCTTTAAATGTGGCTTTTGGTTGCCAAACCTATACTTGTATGTATGTGAGGGTGGGGGGTGAACCTGCTAATACTCTCAATCCCTGGACCCTTCCAACTGTTTTTCCCAGAAACTACATTTTCTCGTTTTCTTTAGGTAAACAATTGCAAAGTATCTGTGAAAGAAACATGTTTTTTAAGCTGCAAACACTGTTGTGGAAAAGATTTCATTCCACCCCTTTTGAGCATCTAAACTCCAAACAGTAGTTTGTCAATGTGTGCGTGGGGGAGCATTTGTCTTCTGGGACTAGCCTGAATCAATGGGCAAATTGATCACACGTTCAATCCAGAATATGGCCAAAAGTGCTTACATCCTGATCACAGGATCTGGTACTAAAAATGTCAGAACTAGATAAAAACTGTCAATAACCTTGCAAACATGTTGTTAGTATAAAATAACTGCTAATACAATTACAAACATATTGTTAGTATAAAATAACTGTCAATATAATTACAAACATGTTGTTAGTATAAAACACATACAAGGAATGTATATAAACTACAGATCAAAATATTTCCCTAATTACAATTTTTGAATAAACTCTGTGCCACTTTAACAATTACCATCAAAACTTGTGTTGATTAAAATGATATCTCACTCACTAACTGAGATTACTGTTTTCAAAACATTCATGGTGCCTGAAGATCATGCATCTAGCAGCCTTTTAACTCTGAAAGAAAAAGAAATCTTAGTTCAAATTCACCCAACATTCTGTGGTATAGCACAGTCCAGATCAGATCTTGTCTCTAACTTGCCCATTTTGGGATGCCATTTACATGAAATATCCCATGATCCGATTGGGCAGCAATATTTGTGAGTGTTATGACCCAGTTTTAGTTACCCAAACCCAAACATGAAAGCCAATTGTTTGGTGGGGGCACCTGAGTTACTCTATACTAATCCAAGAACAAATCTTAATTCCAGTATTTGGGCCTCATATAAATCCCACAGTGTCATGAGTTTCACAGGACAAGCTGATCACAAAAATCCTGTACTACTCAATTGAACAGGTTTTATTTTAAGCAACAGACTTGGAAAGAAAAAGATGACATATAAGCAATTAGCAAGAAATTAATCAACAATCTCTTCAAATACATGTGTTCCAGTGTAATCTTGTTAGAAGAACATTACACTGCTGACGGTCTTTTGGTTTCCTCCTGTAAGGGGGGGCTGGACATAGTTAATTTATTTTAGCAGATACCCTCAGTACCACAGTTTCAGTTTGGCAAATAATAATAAGTTCACATGATGACAGTCTCTACAGTTCTGATGAAAACATGCACACACATTAGCCACTTCATGAACCTGCAGCCCCCAGGAAAAATTGCACTCCCAGCCCTGTTAGTCTCTTGCCAAAGATGAGATGTTAGCTAGGGAGTTTACTTAGCAATGAGCTTACAGTCACTGACAAACATTTATTTTTACCTGGTTCATGGGATGGGAAGTGATGCTTCCTGGCATTCTCTTTCTCAATGGTCTGATCTGGTGTAGACATTTGGAGCTGGTGTGAGTCATTCCTGAATGAATTGTCGCATTGTAATTTTGAGGCATGGTAGATGGCCCAGGATTCTGCATGTTTATCCTGAGGTACCATAACTCTGAGCTGCTGCAGACAGACTGGTTGCTGTAGAAGTGATAATGCTATCAGATGTTGAGAATACCATTTTGATGGTGTTGGATGTTCAAAACATCTATTCAGAAATGCCATAAACTCCCTCGAGAAATAGTCCTATTTTCATACAATACATTTTCACATAGCAAACATTTTTGGTCTCATGTCATCAGACATTGACAACAGTACTGAATTTTGCTTACATTTCTGTTAGGAACATTTGAGAAACATGTTTTTGTCTAAGTCAACAAAATGGGGTTTGAACTTTGCCCTAGTTCCTTACATTTCAACACACATTAGTTTTGTAACAAGAAATGCTAGGGGGCACCAGTGTTTCAAAAAGCTTTACTGAGCAAAATTGATAAAATCTGTGGTGTACTTTTTTTTTTAATGTTCTGCATCACTTATCTGGTTGGCTCCTAAACAAAATTCAAAATTACATTGTATCCTTACACTAGACTTAGGAAAAAATAGGCTAGCACTAGATCCTCGAACAGTAGAAATTATATAAAAAAGCTTGCAGAGAAGCTAATCAGGCATGTACAAGCTACAGAAATGACACGTTGGCTTGTTAGCAGAAATGGTAAACTAGGCCATAATTCAAGTTCGAACTTGACCTGAAAATATGCAGCCCTTTATTGTCTACAAAGTACTATTAGAGAGGGAGCATAAAGACACTAGAAGAAATATGCAAAACATCTGGGGCCCAATATTCAAAATAGTACACGGTGGATTGTAAAACTTTGCACTATACCTTGCAATTGCCCGGGAATCCAAGAATGTTATATATGTCAACTGAACAGTGCATCGGCACTATTTGACTGAATATAAGGCCATGTCGTTGCAGCCCTAAGTCATGTAGTGCTGCTCCAACATGGATCCCAAAGTACACCACCAGAATGGATAGCACCAGAGTGCTATTTGCAGTATTCAAAGGAATCCATGCTAATTAGCCCATTGGGCATGCAAAGCACTAATGGGCCATTTGCATGCCCATTACAGGCTCATTTGTATGAATAGTGAGGCAGGTTAGTGCAGCGCCACACCCCCAGTGGCCCGATACCAGACCTGTAAGATATCCCTGGTGCTAGTGTCCCCCTTCAATCACCAGCCCGTACTGTAATAAACTGCCATCCCTAGTGCTATTGGTCCACACCTCTGATCACCGGCCTGTATTGTAAAACATCCATACTGCTAGTGGCCCCTCCTCTCTCTGATCGCTGGCCTGTACTTCAATAAACTGACATTCCTGGTGCTACTGGTGCTCCCCTCAGATTGCTGGCCTGTACTGTAAAATTAAAACATCCCTGGTGCTAGTGGTCACCCATCCCTCCAATCCCCAGACCATACTGTAATAAACTGACATAGCTGGAGCTAGTGGTCTCCCCCTCCTCACCGATCACTGTGCTGTACTGTAGAAAAATAAATCTCTGGTAGTTAGGCCCTCCTCCCACCAGTCAGTGACCTGTACTGTAGAAAAAAAAATCCCTGGTGATGGTGGTCCTGCCCCACCAATTGACAGCCCATACTGTACTCAACTGACATCCCTGGTGCTAGTGATCCCCCTCCCTCCAATCACTGGCCCATACTGTGATAACATGAAATCCCTGGCATCTTCCACCCCTCCCCACTGTTGCACCAAATACCCTCCAGTCATCTTTCCAGTCCCCTCGGTGTTGTGGGTGCATATGGCTACAAGTACAGCCCTCCGCACACCTCCTCAGATGGTTGCCATATGTCCAGACAGGGTGTGCACCTCTAATTTATAGGACAGGGCATATCACCCTGTCCTATAAATAAGAGGCACACTCCCTGCCTGGACATATGGCAGCCAGCTGAGGAGGTGTGAGGAGGGCTGCACTGGTCACTGTATGCACCTGCAGCATTGAGGGAATGAGAAGGTGACAGGAGGGTGGGTTCAGTGTGGTAGTATGCGGACCACTAGACACTAGGGATTTCCTTGTTGTCACAATCTAATAATGATAGGGAGGTTCACTAGGACAAGGATGTCAATTAATGCAGTACAGGCTGGCAATCAGTGGGGACCACTACCACTAGTGATATGTTTTCTACAGTACATGCTGGTGATCATTGGGGGGGAACCACTAACACCAGGATTTTATTTTACTACAGTATGGGCCAGCGGTCAGAGGGAGGGGTTACCACTAGCCTGAGGGAGACCAGTTAATTACAGTACAGGCTGGTGATTGGAGGGGGGATCAATAGCTCTGGGGATGTAGGTTTATTACAGTATGAGCTGGCAATCAGTGTAGGGGGGCACTAGCACCAGGGATGTAATTTTATTACAGTACAGGCTAGCGATTGGAGGTGGAGGAACCACTACCACGAGGGTTATTTTTCCCTTACAGAATGGGCTGGTGATCGGTGGGGGGTCACTACCACCAGTGATTTGTTTTTCTACAGTACGGGCTGGTGATTGGTGGGGAGGGGAGTCTACTAGCACCAGAGAATTTGTATATTAGGGGCTGGAGATTGGTGGGAGGTGCCAGGGACCACAGGGGGAAGTTGTGCTCCCCCAATGGCCAATAGGCTAGGTGGCTGCATTATCTCTGGCAGCCACTAGGGTTGCCCAGAGTAAGCCAGTGTTTTGTTCAGCAGTATTTGTGCTACACAAAAGAGCTAACTAAACTGTTTTGTGCAGTACTAAGCTGCTGAATATGGAATAGCATGGCTATTCATGACCACACCCCTTCCCTTACTGGCACACATACATTATATTTTACAAATGCTGTAACCCTCTTTGCCCATGCACCAGTCCCTTTTGAATATGGGGAGTCCAGTGCAAACCCCTGTTTGAGTGGGCAAAGACCAATTAGCACCCATGCAAACTTTTGAATATTAGGCATTGAAGTAGTTGAGAAATTGCTAAAGGTGGTAGAGGTAGACAAGGCAGTAGGGCTGCATGTAATGCACCCAAAAAACCTATGGGATCCAGCTAAGGATGTATCCATATTATTGGCAATTATTATTAACAAGCTGATTAAAACTGCATATATTTCTGATGAACAGAGAGTATCCCACGTGGTGCTACTATTCAAGAAAGGCTCTAAGAAGTAACCAAAGAACTATAGACTAGTCAGCTTGGCATCAATACCAGGAAATCTACTTGAGACCTTTAGAAACAGAATATTTGAAGACTTAGAAAAAGAAACATTGACTAAGTATCTCAATATGGCTTCTGTATCAATCAATCAATCAATCAAATCTTTATTTATTCAGGTGGACATCATTGAGCAAAGCTCATTTACAAGATGGACCTGATAGGTCAAGGATCAAATTGAAGGTACAATAGCAGACATATACAGAACACTTATATTTAAACAGATACAGTATTATAAACATATATACAAATGAAGGATAAGGATGATTCAACCTAACAGGACAAAGTAGGATACAGTAGAAGTACCCTAGAAGAAACCAGAATGTCCAAGATCCAATAGAGGAACCAAAGCAAGCACGGAATACATGGTAACAGGTGGTTACAGGCTCCAGGGCAAACTAACACAGACAAACAGATGTAATGATTTATGACTGCAAAAATGATGATAAACAGCCTCTGATGAATGACATGGAGGGGCTGGTGGGAGATTCAGAGAGGGGCTAAGGCTACTAGTAGTAGGAGGTATGGAGGAGTGGTTGGGGTAGAAGTAAGTGCCAGGAGTTGGTGTGGAGGTCTTAGTCAGGTGAAGCTAAGCTGTAAAAAGGTATGAAAGGAGGCTGAGATACAAAAAAGGGGGCTGCGAGGGAGGGAAAAACTAAGGGGAAGATTTATGGAAGAGCTGTCAATAATAATTGCTGACTGAAAGGGGGAGGGTTGTGAATGTGACTGGACTAGGCCTTGTGGTAGCAATTGCATTTCTCTGGGAAGAGACTTACATAGAGCTTTTTAAAGGATGCTAGAGGTATAAAGTTGGTCAACTTTAGGGTATAGTGAAATCCACTTCACAAATGTCACCAGGGGACTACAGAAGATGTTGAGAAACATTTGAATGTTATGTATTTGGCCTTCAGTGAACATTTGATACATACCACAAAGAAGACACATTCATAAGTTATAGAACCTGGGTATAGCTGGTGGAAAGGGGTAATGGAAAGAGTATAAAACAGGTTGCCTGATAGAAAACAAAGGGTTGAAATAAATGGTAATCTATTAAGATGGATGCAATTGACCAGCAGGGTCCCAAAATGGTCTATAATGGGGCCTGTATTGTTTTATATATTTTTAAAAGTAACCTGGAGTTAGGCACCAGCAGCTGGATTACCAACTTTGCTGAAGACACTGAGATGGGAAGAATAGTTACATTGCAAGCAGACAGGCCAATGGAATGGGCATGGAAATGGCAGATGAACTTCGGTGATGAGAAACACAAGGTGATGGATCCTGTAAAGAAGAACATGAAGGTAAAAGTCTACTTAAATGGCATACAGATTGCTGAAACCAAGCAGGAAAAATACCAGGGAGTTCTGGTCACCAGCCACGGTAAATGGGAGCAGTAGTGTGGGGCACCAGCTAGCAAAGCAAGCAAAGCCATAGACTGCATCAAGAGAAACTTTCCAAGAAGGTTAAGAAATATTACATTGTCTGTATACAAATTGCAAATCAGGCCTCCCGTTGAACATTGTACACAACTCTGGAAACTTTACCTGCAGAAGGGATATTGATATAATTGAAAATGTGCAGAAGAGAGCAGCCAAAGTCATCGAAGGTTTGGTGATCATGGGTCATGAATCACTTACAGAATCTGGTGCTATTTCACATGGAAAAAAGCAGAACCAGAGAGGTATGATTACTATCTTCAAATACCTGAAAAGGATAACACCTCCATCAGACCAAAAGCAGCACACCAAGGTACAGTATATAAGGATGAAAGTACAAGGGGACATGTAATCCCATTCAAAGAAGGAAGACCGAAAGGAAATGCCAAGAAGCTTTAAAGCTTTACTTCACATAGAATGTATTGGATACTTGGAATAAACTTCCACAGCAGGTAGCATCAGCTGATACTGTAACAACATTTAAATTTAGATTTGACAAGTACTTTAAAGTAAAAGGGGTGATTGGGTAGTTCCACTGAGCTAATGGGAGGAAAGAACATGATATACCAATGGTCTTTCTTCCTCCCTAAAAGATGCATTTAATTCCACTATTACCCTTGGCTGCATTGGGACTCTGGGATTTTATTGGATTCATATCTTCCAGGTACTTACCAACTAATTCTGGGATGATCAACATAGCCTCCTGTTATGACTTGCACCTTTCCCATAATTTCTACACCAGTCAGGCCATGCCCCCTTATCTCTTGGCAGAATACTTACACAAACTAGTTATTTAGTATCTGTGCTACTTCCCAGTCTCCATTGATCAGCAGTGCCAGCTTATTTCTGACTCTCCTAATGTATTTAATTTATTGCATTTGTTAACCAACTAAGGACACTGGACCAAGGTTCCTTTTTCAGGTCTGACCTGAGAACCACACACAATACACAACTAACAAAGTACAAAACAACATCAAGATTGGACAACGTAATTAAATAATACATTTACAAACAACATTTTCCAATTACAACTACTTACAAATAAACTTAAAACATGGAAGAGAAATTGCTGAATGAAATGATACAGGTAGAGTATTCCAATATAAAGGTGCTGCAATGGAAAAAGCATGTGAGCCAAATCTATGCTTATGTGGGACTGTATTTAATAATGTGCCCTTGACAGATCTAAGTTTTGGCAGAACTGAACAGACAGAAACCAAATCAGATAAAGGAAACAAGATATGTGAAAAATGTATTTAAAAATCATACAACCAAAACAATACTCAGTTCTGGATCTTGGGGACATACAACGTAATTGAAGACAGATATCCCAATGGTGAGTTCATATGGGGCAGACAAAACCAAACAACAAATATTATTATATGAAGTTGTCAAAATGTTAAGCTCCTTACAACCCAAATTAAAATAAAGACTGGATAAGTAGTCAAAATGTAGAAGAATAGAGCCCACTGCAATGGATTTTCTAGTTTTCATTGAAAAATAAGCTTTAAATTTATAAAGAAGGCCCAATTTCTGATTGATCATACAACTAACAGATCTAACCTGTAAAGAAAAAGTTAGCTCGAGATCAAGCAAACCCTCCAAATATTTAAACTGATGCACCCGTTCAGTCACAGCACTCACATGATCTTGTAACAACAAACTGGGATTTTCCATTAACATTAGAGATTTGCCTAACAATATAGGCTTTGTTTTTTAGAATTCTAAACCATAGGGTTGTTTTAAAAACAGACACAAACATCCCTGAAATCAGATTCAAGAGCAACTGTCAACTCAGGCAATGATTTGGTATAAGAAAAAATAATTAAATCGTCAGCATAAAAAATTGCATTACATGATTTACAGAACAAGGGCAATTGATTAATAAACAAGGAAAACAATAAAGGGCCCAAAATGAACCCCTGGTGTAGCTCACATCTTACTGAGGGAACATGTGACTCAACTGAACCTATATTGACAAACTGTATGCGATCCACCAGGTAATCCCCAACCCAGGCAACAGCAATATCACAGAAACCAATAGCACTAAACTTAGAAAATGCCAAATCATGTTCAATAAGATCAAATGCCTGGTCAGGTCCACAAACACTGCCCCAGTCATGAGGCCATTTTCAAAACCCCTCAGGGCAGTGTCTGTGAACCTGACCAAGGCAGTACCTGTCCCATGGTTCCTGCAGAATCCATGCTGTTGAGGACAAAGCACATTATAAGTATCAAATTTGATTGGCTACAATCTTCTCCAGCATTTTACTTAAGAGTTTCAACATTGAAATAGGCCTAAAATCTTCAATAGATACAGCGTGAGATTTCTTTTTTTTTAAATTAGATAAACTTTATTAAGTATAACAAATTCAACCGCACTGAAGCAGCAAACTGTATCAATACAGGTTTATATAATGTCCCCTTCCCTCCACACCAAATAGCCCCGGCCCGGAGGAGCTATCCCAAACCCAAAAAAGCGTAGAATACTGTGGAAAGATACAGACACCATAGAATCCAGTCTTAGTTATCCACACTAAAATAATCACTTGGTAAGATCCAGACATGTTATTAAGCTTAAAAGGTTACACAGTATATAACGTATATAATTTCCCCCATTGCTTATCAAAGCTAGAAAGCTGATGATGGAGGCTAGCAATCATATGTTCCATTCTGACAGTATACAATAATTCTTGTAACCATTCTTGATACGAAATAGAACATTGGTCTAGCCAGTGCCTCAGGACCAACCTCTTCAGGAATAAGGAGATTAGAGATTAGATTATATTTATGTTCCTTTACTGAGACCACACTAAAATTTCCACAAATGCATATTTCAGGACTAAATAAACCTTGCAACCCTAACAGGGGTTCCGCTCTAGCTTCAATTAATGACCAAAGGGGTGCTATTTTAGGGTACTCCCAGAATATATGGATGAGAGTACCTTCTCCCTGCTCATAGCTAGTGCAGACTGAGGTAGTCCTCTTCCCCATACATGCTAGCTTCTGCAGAGTATAGTAAATATTATTAAGGATATTGAACTGAATAAGTCTCAATCTATCCTGTGTAACATATTTATATAAACCAGCCCAGATAGATTGCCACTATGATGCAGATTTAGGGAATATCTGAGTCCAATAATGAGGAGAGCCTTCTGTCTCGGGGGAAAATGCAGCAAGTAATAAATAATAGAGATTAGACACTGCATGCTGCTGGGAGACCAATGTAATTGTGGATGAGAGAAACCCTGAAGAGTCAGTGGTCCAGGGGCCTGAGCCAAACCAATGGATTAAGACATGTCTCAATGATAAACTTTAAAGATGATCTAATTGTAGTCATTCCAGAATCTCCATAGATGATAGTAGCACCCCTCTATCTAACAGATCTGACACTTTCAACTGCTCTAACTGGGGCAACCAGTCCATCTTGATAGGATGACCCACAATCCTAAGGTTCAAGTTATGAAGTAAAGGTTGTGATACATTCTTTAAAATATGACATTTAATAAAAGCACAAAACTGGGAAAGAACTTGGAGAGAAATGCCCATAATGGAGTCCTTAATCTCCAAGGGTAATGCCTTCCATGGATTATATATTAAAGAAGAGATAGTTAAACCAGTCTTTTTCAATAGCTTAACCTCCAGATCTAGCCATAACAAGCAATACTCTTGGGAGGATTCAACTGGAGGAGGTGAGAACCATTGAAGGAGCATACTAAAGTGACTGGCAACATAATAGATAAGAAAATGAGGGAGTTTGAGGCCCCCTAAGCATTTTGGGACAGCAAACTTTTTTTAAGCATGTCTGGGAGCTTTCTTTTGCCAAATGAAACCAGTGATTATACAGTAGTAGCCACAGACACTGCCTGCTATTTCCTGAAATTCTGTGATATTTCCAGAAATATCTGATGCTTTTTGTATTTAAACAGTAGGGGCAGCACAAAAACTCTTCAGAAATTTCACGAAATATCTGGAAATAGCTGGCAATGTCTGTGGCTACCACTGTAATATGAATACGTCTGAACCATGCAAGTGGGAGCCAACAGTTTAACATATACAAGGGGAAAAAATATGAGGCAAGACATTCATTTTAATGTTAGAAATAGATCCCTAAAGGGACAGTGGAAGGGCTTGCTAATGATGTAGATCTTGTTGTACACATAAAACCAGGACATCCAAGTTAACCTTACGTACAAGGGAAACATCTTTGGCCAAATAAAGTCCAAAATATTTAGTATAGCGAGGGGACCAGATCACTCCCAGGGATACCAATGTATGTTTATTGACAGTTGGTGTAAGGTATAATACCTTGGTTTTGTTACGATTAATCTTATAATTGGAAAATGACCAAAATTCCTCAATTACATTAAGGGCAGCTGGTAAAGAGGTCTCAGGATAGGCCATATGTAACAAAATGTTGTCCGCATACACCGACAAAAGGAAAGTGTCTGAACCCACCAATATGCCAATTATATCTGGAAATGCCTTCAATCTGCACAGTAAGGGTTCTAGATACAAATTGAAAAGAAGGGGTGATAATGGACATCCTTGTCTGGTACCAGAGGCTAGCTTGAATGGGGTAGCTAGCACCCCATTACAGTATATTCTTGCAGAGAGGGAAGAGTATAAAACTTGAATCCAGTGAAGAAATAATTGTGGGAAACCAAAATCTTCCAAAGTGAGGAATAGGAAACCCCAATCCACCCTATCAAATGCCTTCTCTGCATCCAGAGAGATTGCTTTCATACAGCATGAGATTTCTTAAGAATTAGCACTACCCTTGCATGTTTCCAGTCAAATGGAAATTGACAAGATATCAGGGACAAATTAAAGATATAACAAAGAGAGTCAACAATATATGGAATAGATGACCTAAGAAATATTCCATCCAACCCACCTCCACAATCACTACATTTATTAGGAATAGTACATATGAGTTTAAATACATCCTGTCTTTCAACCTCCTTAAAATAAAACTCAGGTCTTCCAGCCAAAGAAGCATTGTACCAAAGGTTAACAGTGGGCATCTGAGGTGAATTCTTCCTATAATTTAATAGATTAACAGTCTCAGATGGATCAGTCACCTCTATATCAACTTTCAATTTCTCTGTAACACTCCTTGACTTAGGTGACAACAAAGAGTTAATATTATCCCAGAACTTCCTAGAGTCAGTCCAAATAGCCTCAAACTGTTCCCTATAGAACCCCTTTTTGGCTTTTCTTACCAATTTGGAAACTTTATTTCTCAAACAGCAATAGCCATTTAAAGAAGCAATAGATGGGCATTTTTTATAAGCTTTCCAGGCAAGATTTCTCTGTTTGATCCATATTTGAATTTCTTTTGAGAACCATTTATTAGGGGTACCCTGAAGTCTCAAAGTCTGCAATGGAAAAAAGGTACTTCGTACAAGGAGTACTTGCAAAAAAAATCTAAAGCAAGGTCAACATCTGGAATGGATTCTAAATACAACCTGTCAAGTGAGACTAAGTGAGCATTTAAAGCATCACAGTTAACATTTTTAAAACTACAAACCTGAACAATACAGGGTGGAATTTTATTATGTTTGAAATTCAACACACAAAAAAATGGCCATAAGGTCACTCACTAAATCAGCCAATACATCAGAAACAGCAATCATACCTATTCTGTTAGTAACAACCCAATCTAAAACTGAATGACATAAGGTTTGCAGATTTAGACGGGTTGGTTCATTTTTTCCTTGAGTTAAATCAAAAGAATGTAACAAAGACTAAAAACAAAAACTATCCTTCTGAGGCCAGTTAAGATTCATATCTCCTGCAAGCAAAAAATCATAAAGCATAATAAAAGAAGTCACAATTTCCAAATATTCTTTTAACCCATCTAGGTCACACTGAGGGGAATTATACAAACAACCAATAATTACATGTTTCCTACCATCTATTGTAAGCCAAAGCTCCTTGTTGCTTATGTATTGAAAAATGATTTATTATCCCCCACAATCCCATGCATGATCTTGTGTTTTATGCCAGCATTGGCTTGGGCAATTTTGGCCCAGCATTCCTACCATAATGCCCTTTACTTTAGTTCCAGACATGTTAATCATTCCCCTTATATTACACCCAGTCAGACTCTGGTTCTGCAGCATTGTACCATTTCTATACGTGCTTTGTACTGCTTCTGTTTGCCTGCCTTATTGTAAAATTGTATGCAACTTATGTAGCCTGTTTATTTGTACTTTTTCAACTATATTGCACCTTTTTGACTTCATTAGACTGGAACTCACTTATTGTATTTATTATGTTGCCTTGTAATCTCTGTTATTGATGTGGAACCTTTGTAAATGAGCACTTGTGCTCAAAGGTATTCTCTGAAATGTTTAATGAATGAATGAATTAATTAATCCATTCCCTCCTTTTCTATCTTAACATCCCCCTGAACTTCATTGGACACCCGTGCAGGCTTCTACCTAGCCCTCCTGTCCTTGTTGCACATCGAGCTGCATCCTGTCACTGCCTTCCTGCTGGCCTTCCCACCTTGGCATTAGCACTCATATTCAGGGGTGTATTCATCCAATTAGCCACAGCCATTTCTTCCAGCTTTTATAACTCCAGACTCACTCGCCATCTTTTTCCACTAGTCCCATGCCCTAAATACTGGTGCCACAGTGTCAGTGGCTCAGTAGGTAGCACACTTGCCTCTGGGGCTGGAAGATCAAAAGTTCATAGGCTGTAGCCCCACACCAGGCCCTTTGGAGTAATACCCATAACTCTCACTGTAGTGTAGTATGAGGGCATGCTGCACTGTTAAGATGTCATCTTTCAGGTGAGATGTTAAACTGAGTCTCTTCTGTCCATCTCTGGTCACTGTCCAGGTGGAAGTAAAAGATAATATGGCACTGGTCCTTTAAGAGCAGGGGGATTCCCAAGTGTTAAGGCCAACATTCCCCAGCAAAAAAGGTTCATGCAACCCATCCCCCTGGATGTACCTGGAAACATGATGCCACATCTTAATGTGCCTTTCTTGGTCAAAAATTATAAAGAAAGAAAGAAAGAAAGAGAGAAGGAAGGAAGGAAGGAAGGAAGGAAGGTGCATGACTGCCATCACAGTGAATACAAATGCTGATCCCTAATAGACTAGCAGGACCTGAATGGGTACCATTCATTCCATACCCTCCCTCCCTGGGAGTTGAGGCATCATTTTCATGATGTGCTTATTCCTAAAATGTGCACATTTTTAAAACCTTCAAACATGTAGTCATTGTTTCATCTGATTCTACCTATTTTATTACATGTTTTTGAAATTGAGTTTTGAAATGTTTCATGTGAAGCATGCTTGGAACAACAAGTTTCATTGTACATTGTTTTATAAATCAGTGACTAGGTTTTAACACTTAACAATGTCCATATAGAACACTCAGAGTGAGCATTCTAGACAGGCTGTTTTCAGGGAAAGCAATATGTGAGATCCACAGTAGGATGGTAGGAGAGAAGAAAAATATCAATTTTTTTTGTTTAACACTTAAGCAATAATGCCTGAACAAGCAGGCATTTCCTGTGGGTGGGTTAATCAAGGGCCATTATCCCACTCTTGGTGTTAATCACAAAAAAAATACTCTTGTAAATGTATTATCATGCTCATAAACCTAACTGCATAAAAAGACTGGGTGACTAGAGAGTTGAATTGGGTGACTAAGGAGGTAGATTGAGGAGGGCTGTGGATGTGGCCTATGTGTACATCAGTAAGGCCTTTGACACTGTGACACACAGACTAATAAAGAAACTTAGCAGCCTGGGGTTGGGAGAAGATGGTAAGCTAGCTATCAAACTGTTTGAAGAATAGGAGGTAGAGGGTAGTGGTAAACAGTAGACACTTGGGGGACAAGAGAGTGACCAGTGAGGAACTGCAGGGATCAGTACTGGAGCCAGTCCTCTTTAATATCTCCATAAGTGACATTATTGAGAAACTGGAGGGGACCATGTGTCTCTTTGCAGATGACAGAAAAATCCACAACAGAATGGACACTCAGGAAGGGGTGGAGAGAATGCAGAGGGATCTGGGGAAAGTACATGAGTGGTGTGGCAGCTGAGTTTCAATGGCAAAAAGTACAGTCATGCACCTGGATTGGGGAAACCCAGGAGCTGTGTATAAGATGGGGGAGGTTCTTACAGTCACCAAGCAAGAGAGACACCTTGGAGTAATCATATCTGATGATCTTGAGGTGGCAGGAAAGTGTGACAAGGCTAGTGGTATGCTGGGGGTGCCATAGGGAGGGGGATTTCTAGCAAGAAAATGGAGGCGGTGTTGCCACTGAATTGCTCTCTAGTGAGACCCTGCCTAGAGTACTGGGTCCATTAATGGAGGCCACATCTCCACAAGAACATTGATAGGGGGCAGTGGTCCAGAAGAGGGCTACCAAAATGGTGCGGGTAATGCCCAACAAACTACATGTATATGAGGAGAAGATTCAGAAGTTCGACATGTACTCTCTGGAGGAGAGGAGAGTGAGGGGGAATATGACTAAGACTTATAACTGCCTCACAAAAGTGAACAAGGTGAAAGAGGGAGTCTCTTTTAGAAGAAGAGGAGCACTACAACTTGTAGGCATGCTGTGAAGCTGAAGGGGGTGGGAGTTTAGGAGGGATGTGAGGAACTATTACTTCACAGAAAGGGTGTTGAACACCTGGAACAGCCTGCCAGAAGAGGTGGTGGGGGTGAAGACAGTAGGAAGCTCAAGCATGCATGGAACTGGCACATGGTATAAGAAGTAAAGGAAAGGAAGGGATACCTGTGACCAAATAGGGCCCGGGGTATAGTAACAGGCAGGGAAAAATAGGGCAGACTAGATGGGTCTATTGGTCCTTTTCTGCAGACAAATTCTATGTTTCTATGAAAAAAGGGCTTTAAAAAAAGTCAAACAAAAGAAGACTAACACATGCAGCACTGATTTGAGCTCTACCAGGCACTTTTAGTAGATGAACACATAGTACAGCATCCAATAAAAAAACAAAAATAAACTCTTGCCTCATGAATAAATAATTATTTAGATTTCTAATTATGATGCACATTTTTTGTTGATGGTTTGATTGTATTATATTCCTGTATTAAAATTTTGTTAATCCAGTAGTTACCTTACACAAATAACTTCCTATTTTCAGGTACAACATGGCAGATTACAATGAATTTTCACATAATGGTACTCATTTCTTTCTCAGAAACTTGTGCTTCCTATCTCTAACTAAGATACACACATGGTATAGAAATCAATAATGATAACTGAAGGTCAGGTTGAAAGTATCCCAAGCTACTAAGGGTCTTCCGTACAGAATTCATGTCTGGTTTCCAATAGTCAGTTAGCTACAGATGTAGCAGACCTGACAGTTTATTAATTAAAGAACAAGTTACTCATGCTTCTCTCATGGAAATTATATTCTGTGTCAATTTATTTCATGGCTGATTTGAATAAAATGAAGAAAATCAACAACAGTATATTACTAATGAAAAATACAACATGACACCACATAATTCCCCATGAACTGTAGTTTAAGGAAATTACATTAAATATTATGATTCCAATATCTAAGTGACAATGACAAAAAATATTTATTTTATTCAACATATGTAGTAAGTATTAGGAGCATTCTAAATAGTGTACTGTATGTAGAACTACATATTTTTGATTATACACTTCATATTTTACACAGAAACATTTCATACTGATCATGACACTGTGACTTTTGATTTTTTACTTCCCTCAGTTTTTGACTATTATTTACCCTTGACCCTAACTTATCAAGCTATACCCATCTACTAGAGCTTACAGAGACACCTGCCATTAGCTTCAGTGCCTAGACACTACTTAAAACATTACATGGCAGTGCTGTGTCCAGGCTGGCTGTGACTCAATGGAACTATTTTACTATAACCTAACTTTGCTTTACTGTATTGTCTTGTTTTCCTGTGCCCCACACACACACACTGGCCTCCCTTGTTTAACTAGCAGGGTTGCTCCTCTCACCACAAGCATCAAGGAGTAAACGAGAGGGGTGGGGGGTTACAGAAGTTAAATTTACACTCTTTGGAATAAAGAAGGTGGCCACCATTAGATTCAGTGAACCAGACTGTTATTCAAAGGGACCATCAGCCAAGTGTGGCTACTACCTGGCACACATCTGGTGGGACCATTTACCATGGCCAGCTACCCGAGTCCCTGGAAGAAAACATTTGCTCAAAGTCATGCTAGGTTTGCACTTCTGGACAGGGGCACCCAAGTTAATCCACACACAAGGAAACAATAACAATACTGTCCAAACCAGGTTGGGAGTCTAGAGTGTGGCTTTTATTCTCATAACAGAGTAGGAATAATCAAAAAGCGAAGATGGACCCCCTTAGGGTTACACATACTAGTACTGCAGATTCTCCAGTATACAGAAATTCCTGACATTCCCATTTAGCATAGGGTGAAGACACAAAACAGCAAACTCTCAGGTTCTGAAACTGAAGGCTAGCACAACTTCCTGAACTAGTACTGTCCCCATGTCCCACAGGGATGGAAGTGGTACTTATGACCACACTGAGCACATCTAGGCTCAGCATCTTCCAGTACCCACTATACTGGGGTAAACTGATGAACGGAGAATCCAAAACCACATCTCGAGGTAATTATTTCCATTAGGCACTGGCCATATGCACTGAATGAAAATGTACTGGTGCCCAAACTGAAACCGGAGAGGTAAACTGGTTACTCCAGATGGGGGGGGGTCTCCCACCTTTTGCTTCAAAGTTTATACTTGGCCATTCATCTGGTTAATAACACCCTCACAGAAGAAACGTGTAGATGCTATCTTGAAATGTTTTTCACATTTAACATGCTACTGACACACCTCTGGGTGTCCAGCTAAAAAGTTCTGTACTTGGACAGTCTCATACTTGGACTCCAATGTAGGCAGAAACTGTTAAATTGAAACTGGGTGACTGGTCCCATGTCCAGAGAAATTCACCCTACTGGGTTTGCAGATGCCCCCAGGCTTTCACAAAACAAAAGGTTTGTACTCACAACTAAATGAAGATGTCCATGGTAGCTTCACCAAAAAAAATGGATCGAGGATATTGCCTCTGAATCCTGGAGTTTGCCCCCATCCGCATGGGGAAAAACAAAAACAAGGTCTCCACCACTTCAATCACTATATTCTTTTGTTCTTCTTCTTCTAGGGTGAGAACAAACAACCACCGAAGAAAAGGGGGTAGCTCTTTATCAGAGCTAGGTGAGGAGCTGCCCAGCAGCTGCAGCCTCCTCTTAGAACTCCTTCTCAGACTGACTCCTAACACTCACTGAACATTCCAATTCACTATCTAAGCCCGCTGGACAAATGTGGTTTATGCTGCTGCAACAGTTCTAAAGTGACATCACCACTTCAGCTCAGCTGAGACTGAAAAACGGAGTGTGACAGTGTGAAACCCATTTATCTGGCATTTCTCAAGCTGCCTTCCCTGCCTGCCACTGATCTAATTGGGATTCTAGTAACCCTGGGGAATAAGGGGGTTACACCTGCATAAGAATTAAAGTGACAGAGACAACTGAAAAAAGGCAGTAAAACAGGACCTTGTAACCCACCCCCCAGGACACACCTTGAAACATGCTGTTTCAGCTTAGTGTGCCTTTCCTGGTCAAAAATTGTAAATAAATAAATAAAATAACTTTTACAATATGTCTGCTTTAGGTTCCATGGCTAAAGACTGTAATCAATTATCATTATCTTCCCCATTTACTGATAAAACAAATTAGAACACCACATGGTTTGCATGACAAATGCTTCAACTTGCAACATAATTTAAATATCTTTTACACATCTCTTTCCTAGGGAGGCAGTATAGCCTAGTGCTTATAGTGCAGAATAAAAACCTGGAGACTTAAGTATGAATGACACCAAAGCCATTTACTCACTGTATGGCATTCAGTAAGTCTGTTAGCTCTTTCTCTGTGTTAAAGGAAAAGTCTTCTCAACCTATTTTCTGTATACCTGTGTAGTTTGTAGGCATGAACAGTGATTTCTCACTTACATCCTCCTAATTTACATTAAATGAAATTGCTTCACTCTGTTCTGCCCTGCTGTGAAAACCTGTTTGACTCCTTTGTAAAGGTCATGACCTGACTCATGCAAGGCATCATGGCAGTTTTATTTTTAGTCTTTAGTAACCGGGTAAGGCCCACTAGGTACAAGTGCCTGTTTTTTGGGGAAAACCTGGTACCACTGGGCAGGTTAAGTGACTTGTTCAGAGTCACACAGAATGCAAGTGGAGGTTGTGGGAATCAAACCCAGTTCCGCTGGATGTACCACGTTCACTCACAGCCCACTACTCTAACTTCTAGGCTATCCTGCCAGCCAGTTGATGACAAGTAAATGCACAAACCAATGGAAGTGCTTCTGTCAGTCCGTTCTGATGTGTCTTTTAAGCTGTGTTCTTGTCTTATGCAGGCCATCAAACTTTTCAAAGTTAGTTCCCTACTGTTTCTGTTGTTTAACAAGGGTCTGCCTGAGTTGGAAATATATGCTTACATTTATACTAACACAAGGAAATCTAAGGGCCCACTGGTTGTGAACTCAGATACGTAGGGTTTTATCCCCCAGATCAGGGGTTTTCAACCTCTTTATGTGCACAGACCCCCAGAGCGAAAGTCAGTAGTAGCAGGGACTCCCTAACTGCAACAGTGGACAGAGGGTGCAGGGGGAAGGTGGAGGTTGAGTTTGTCACACAAATAGTGATGAGGGCATGGAGTTTGAGCACAGAACTACTGGCCAGAGACAAGATTTGATTCCCATATTCAATGTGCGACCCTGAAGAAATGGAGGTGTGGAAGGTGATAAGAGTGCTCTTTTCTCTACAACTGCTTGCTTCCAAATACTTATTTTACAAAAAGGAAAAGCCCCCTTTGTTGCTAGCATTACATCTAAACTGTAGAATGAGAGACATAACAGATCAGTCATTAACAGACCAAAGATCTCAAAGAGAGATTAGAACCTGGCATTTATACATAGAAACCAGAAGCATTACTGACATACCCCTCACCTGCCCCGATTTTCAAGGGTGTCCCTGATTTTGCCTCATAAATATCTTCTGTCCCTCCTAAATATGGCATTTCTGTCACTGAAGAGTAGGCATTTGAATCACAAAATAATGCCACCCATTGGTGTTATGGTCTAGTTTTCATTAAGAAAATGCTATTCATACTAAGAAGCATGTTGTACACAGCTTCTGGAACTAATATTACTATTTTTCAGATGTGTCCCTGATTTTGGTCATTTGTCCCTGATCATTTTAAGCCTTGTCCCTGATTTGTGATTAGGGAAGTTGAGAGGTATGATAACTGCTAACCTGCAGGTGGCCCCCCAGGAATGCTGGATAGCTGACACTGCACAAGACCAGATCATAGATCTTAATTTGGAGCCAGGAGGAGGGGATCACAAGCAAGTAGGGCTTGCTGTGACTAGTGAAGGTGAAACAAAACCACCCAGTAAACAAGCTGTGGGGGAAACTGCCAAAACACCGGAGTTGGCTGATCGGATGAGCATGAGCTGGGACTGCTATGGCAGGTCATGGAAGGACTATTCAAAATGCGGAGACAGTATTAAATACTGTTTCTACAGTTTCACATTTAACATTTTTCCTGATTGCTCCATGGAACCCCTATGCATTGCTCAGGGCCCCCCTGGGGGCTGCAGACACCCAGTTGAAAAACCCTGCACCCAGATAGTTGGGGATATCATACTGTATATAGCAGGGCATATCATATATTGCCTCTCCCCCTTTTTATTAATTCAGAAACTGTAGGAATACATTCTAAAAGTTGTAAAGTGGTTTGTGGCACTTTATTGATAGTTTCAGGATACTAAGTTTCAGGGCCAGCACTAGTGCAAACAAAAATAAATAGGATTTTTGGCACACAGCTACATAACTACCAGATGAAGTTTCAGGCAGGCATTCATCTCAGATATCCTCCTGCCACAGTTCCGGGTAGGTACTGGGCTAAGGCTTTTTGTAGACTCACCACATTTGCTGTTTACAGACTTGCTGTTTTTTTACAACCCATCCCTTCCAAGGTTTCAGGCCAGAGGTTCAGCACAAAAATCCCCATCCTCTGGTACTTACAAATAAATATATAGAAACAGACAGACCCCCCCCCCCCCAATTTCAGGCAAGACATTCAGCATATAAACCAAAGCATACAACAAAGAAACAGACTTGCTGTCCCCCACCCTCCATTTCCAGCCAGCCTTTCAGCACAGATGTCCTCCTCCAAGGGAGCTTCCAAAGGCATGCAAAAACAGACTTGCTGCCCCACCCCAAAGGTTTCAGGCTAGGCTTTCAGCGCAGATATCCCCTTCCCCTGGTACTTATAAAGAGAAAATGCAACAGAGACTTTTTTTTTGAATATTGCTCCTCCTCCAAATTGATTTGTAGTGTCAGAGAAAACTTAAAGTAACAGAAAATAATTTTGTACTGTTGTAGTTCGTTTTATTTTTATTCTTTGGTAACCAGGTAAGGCCCTTTGGACACAAAGCAGATTTAGAGGGGTGACCCAGGAGCACACATAGGTTAGGTATATCGTTCAAAATCACACAGTATACAAGTGGAGGTTGTGGGAATCAAACCCAGGTCTGCTGAATGTACAAAGCTCATTCATAGCTCATTGCTCTAACCTCTGTTAAACACTTTTTGCTTTCCATGTCCATCATATATTCTGAAAAGCTTTGATCACTTATCAGTGTTTGTTTTACCCTCAATTCTGCATTGTGTTCCCTTTATCTCAGCAACTACCACAATTTTTCATATTTCTAAGACATGCCACAAGTTTAGACATCCCATTCCTGGCTATTGGTTTGAAAGAGAAAGGGGAAATTTTTTTAACCAGGAAAGGTCCACTTAGCTGAAGCTTGTTTCCATGTGTGACCTGGGAGCACAAGGAAGTTAAGTGAAATGCTCAGGGTGACACAGTATGCAAGTGGGGGCTGTGGGATTCAAACCCAGGTGTCCTGGTTTGCAGCTCAGAGCCCTAAACTATAGCGCTATACTGCCTTCCCAAAATAATTTGACCTACTAGGAAATGAACCCAGGCCACCTAAACACCATTATGGTGCTCTAACTACTGAGCTACAGGCTAATTTTAATGGCCCGTAATGGTGAAAATAATATCATGGAATGCTCAGGTACTATGAAAAATGAAAGCTGTGTCCGATCTTGTGTGTACTAATTTCAATGTAACTACTGATTACCATGTTTGTAATGAATTGTTCTGTGCTATTTCTATGGCCCAGGTCATGCCAGAAAATGGTCCCTCAGATCAGTGCACTTACCCGGTAGTCATAAATAAATAAATAAATAAAGCATTAGCTGCTGAGGACTCAGAAGAGAGGGAATCAATGTAGTGATAAAGGCAATAAAAAATAGATAAATTAACAAACATGCTCTAGTCAGAGCCAATAAGGCAGCATAATGCTATTTTCAGTGTCAGTGGCTCAGCAGGTTGCACATTCGCCTTTGAGGCTGGAAGATCAGAAGGCTGGAGGTTCTATCCCCACACCAGGCAATTGGGTTAAATCCCAATACTGGCACTGTAGTGCAGCATGAGAGGATTGCTGCACTCCTGAAGTGCCGTCTTTCAGATGAGATGTTAAACTGAGGTCCCTTCTGCATGTTCTGGTGGTTGTTCAGGTGGACATCAAAGATCCTATGGCACTTCTTGAAAGCAGTAGGGGAATATTTTATTCATATAACAACAAAACCAAAAAAGTTTAAACAATGTTAATTCACACATAGTCACATCTAATACATAAATAATAAAGACAAAGTATTAAATTCATACTTTTCACTGTATAATAGAAAATGTATATAAAATCATATACAGATTATAAATACCACCTGTACCCTACAATGCCCTCTCACCTTATATCCCTTATTTATATTTGATAAAACCTCACAACCCTTTCCACCAATTAATTGTAAGGTGGCTAGCATTTGTTTTACAATCCTTCATAGAGACTCCATTCATGGCTTGTTCAACTAGTTTCTTAAAAATCCCATAGTACATCATTTTTTTCTTGTAATACCCATTGGCATCTCGCCTGACAAAGATAATATTTTAAACAGCAGAAGAAAACCAACACAGTGTCATGGTCATACCTACTCAATAACTGAGGGCAATGTCCTAAAACCAAGGATTCATATGAAAGTTGTGTAACCCATTGTAAATGCCATTCAGTAGCTAAAATATCCCATACTTTTTTAGTATATGAGCATATAAATAAAAAGTGTTCCTTAGATTCTTCCTGGTACTGGCATTCATTATAAGGACACTTCTTCTAATCTCTGGCCTTATGCTTAATGTTGCCTCTTAAATTCAACTTGCCATATGCTGCTAACCATATGATTTCCCACATAGCAATGGGGATCCTATTGTTGTTTAACTGTTTTAATACTCCCTGTTTCAATACTGCCGGACAATTTTTAAACTCAGGTTCTATAGGGTGAATGATCCCCATAATATGTCCATATAGCTGGGGTCCTGTCTTATTAATAATGTGTGTTTTCATCAGATGACATTTATGCAGAATTTTTATTACAGGTTTAATATACTCTGGAACTGCCATCCTTGGAATTAATTTTGGTGGTATCTCCTCTCCCCAGTTAGCAAATAATTTTTTCCAGGGTATCATAAAACCACCAATACTGTAAACCTTGAGTAGATACAATCCCATTTTAAGGTTATGTGCTATAAATAAACTGTAAAAAAAAGTGATAGGGTCAATCATACCCAGTCCCTCTTGGGCCTTAGAAAGGTAAGTAACACATCTTTTTATTGGGTTCAACCTAGTCCCCCACACCATTTGGAAAAAGCAAGAATATACTCTTGTTTCCAAACATGATGGTAGGAGGAATATCATTGCCACATACAAAAAGAAGGTAAAATAAATGTTTTCACTGTGAGTACTCTTTTAAGTTTGGACAATCTCCATGATTTCCACCTATTCACTTTTAATTGTGCAGCTTGTAAAGCTCTTTCCCACTTCATTAAGGGTACATTCTGGGGTCCAAATTGAATTCCCAAAATGTTTTGTGTTTTTGAATAAAGCCTGATTTTACCAATCTTGGCTGCTAATTGCCATGGTTTACCTAATAAAAACCCTTTACATTTATTTAAATTTAACCTAGAATTTGCTACCCTTGCATATTCCTGTAGTTGTTTCAGTGCCATTGGAATCTGGTCAGGATTGATCATAAATAGGCAGATATCATCCACATATGCCTGAATTTTCATTTCATTCAAGCTGTTAGGTCCTTGTAAACCCCCCAAACGTGTGTGTTATATAATTTGTGAATCAATGATCTAGGAAAAAATTATACAGCAAAGGGCTAAGTGGACAACCCTGTCTAACCCCTATGGTAAGTAAAATCTTCCTTTGTATTTTATGTTTAATAACTGGTCTTATAGATACCCTAGAATATAACAGCTTGATTTTTTGAATTAAACCCCTGGTAAACCATACTGTCTTAAAGTTAAAAAAAGGAATGGTAGATACACTCTATCAAATGCTTTGCAGTGGTCCAAAGTTACAATACAACCTCTTTTCTCGTTTTTACCATGACATTCGATTACATCCCTAATAATCATTAAGGCCTGCTGTATTTTTCTTGCTGGGACCCCTCTGAATTGAGCTGGGTGTATCAACTGTGCTGCTACATCCTTTAACCTATTATTTAACCTCAATTGTTGAGAGAAATACTATGGACACATATAAATATCGGTTAGATCAATATATTGGTAATTCAAAATTATATATATATATATATATATATATATATATATATATATATATATATATAAATGTTTCCATCCTTGGGTGGCAAGCTCATATAAAGGCTATGCCTCCTGAGCTTGTACTAAGCTATGATCCTATGATTTAGAAGTTGCTATAAAATTTTAAAATCCACATTCAGCTGGGTTATAGGTCTCCAGTTGCCCAGATCTGCTCTATTCCCTGTTTTATACAAAAAAATTAACAACCTTGCAGTAAATTGCAAGGAAACTACTTGAGTTTTAAAGAAATAGGAGAATACCTCAGCTAAACAAGACACTCATTCTTTCGGAAATGCTTTATAAAATTCATATGGGAGGTCATCCAGCCCTGGTGATGCCTCATTTTTTAGAGTTTTGATAACTGTTTCAATTTCTGTTATTGAAAAGGGGGTATTTAATTTAGTTGCATCCTCTTGTGCTAATTTATCCTGTAAATTCTGCAAATAATCTTCCATCTCTTTAGTTGTAGGTATCCTATCCATTCTATGGGATTCTAAAAATTGTTTTACAAGCCTAAATAAGTCTTGCTCTGAATCTACCACCTTGTTCTGTTCATTTAATCATTGTGTCAAATCCATCCTCTCTTTCCGTGATTTGCATGCCTCATGTGGGTCGCTTATAGGAGCTTTTTGTGGTCCATACTGCATTTCAGCTATTAGTGTTGTTGCCCTATCATATTGAAGGTCCCTCATTTCCTCTTTTACTTGAACTATCTGTTTTTCATTGTTTCATTTTGATGTAGCTGCCACCAAAAACAAATATTGTAAATGTGCTCTGAGTTTTAAATACTGAAAAAAATGTCAATTTTTCAGGTGCTTTCCCCAACTCTGAACCACATCTTGAAGTCCTGCTTCATATCCATCCACCATTCTCCCATGTCTTCATAAAGATCACTCACTGATACCCTAGCCCAAATCAACTCTACCAATTTATCCTTAACTTCCTTATCCAACAACATGGAGGTGTTCTCTCTCCATCTTTTATGGCATCTAGGTGTACCTGGATTAAAGTTAAATGTAACTTTTAAAAACAAGTGGTCTGAAAATTCAAGCGGTAAAATTTGGAGGGTAGGCTGAGACATATTTTGGGACACAAATATATGGTCTATGGTTGAAGAAAATAGCCCTCTCCAGTATGTATATGAAGGTTCCTGTGATTGATATTGTGCACAATCTATCAAACTATTTAATGTGACACATTTTTTTAAAGCATGAGAGTCACAATAAGTTTTATTATCTCCTTTTTGCTTTTCCCATGGTAAATCACAATTAAAATCACCCCACTATAACAAAAAAAGCTGTATATAGATATAGTTGTAACTGGGCTATCAAGGCCACTCTGTTCATCTTTGTCTGAGGCCCATACATATTTATTAATCTAACTGGTGTCTGACCCCAGTAACCATCTAAAATAAATAATCTACCAGGTATTAAGTCTATAATTTTCAATAATTTAAAGCAATAAGACATAAAAGCTATCCCTACGCCACCAGCTCTTTCTGGTCCAAAATACCAATAAGATGCTCTCCTCCTCCTTTCCGCCTGGAAACTTCTAAACTGGTCTGCCATGTACATCCATGTTTCCTGCAATAAAAACAATGTTAATAGTAGAATCTGACAAATATTGAAACAAACATGTCTTTTCTCTTGATTCAATAAACTATGGCAATTGCAGGACCCTACAACCAATGTCTGCATGAAAAATCATGTATTTTAAGGGCCCTTTTTCCTCTTTTTCTTTCTCTTCCCTTTGTACTCTATAGTATCCCCCTTCCCCCCTGCTCCTGTGAAATAGAATTGTTTATTTCTACTATTTCCTTTTCGGAGTCAAAATCTCTGGTATCCAGAACAGAGAAGGGATTAGTTGCCTCAAAGTTGAGGGGGTTCTGGTGGTAAGGAGGGTGGGGGTTTAGAATTTCTAGTGACGCTTTTCTGCAAGGGAGGACCTACCATACTCCCTACACTAGGGGCAATCTTTATCTCTGTTTTTCCCTCAGGGACATCTGTGTAGCATACAGGTGGATAATCCCCCCAGGGAACCGGTTTGATGATGGGAATAATAGTCTCACCCTTGTCTGCCAACCCCTTCTGACCTTCATTTTGTTTGTTCCCTTCCCCTATTTCTTGGGGCTCCTTTCCTACATGTTTGGGTGTGGATGGTGTTCTAACAGCTATTGTACTTACTGATGTAATATTTTCCTTGGGTTTACCTAAGTCTTGCTTTTCTGGATTTAGGGTCTCTTCCTGTGCCCTTTGGATCAGAAGCTCAGGGCTAGTTACTAAAGCTTTGTTTTTTACAGCCCAAGGACAGTCAGGGAAAATGTGCACTGTCTCCTCACAGAGATCACACTTTGTCAAATTTGCACATTGCATGGTTATATGTCCCACCTCTTCCACAATTATCACATCATAGTCTGTCACAGATGTTGGAGAGGTGGGTCCTGGATCCACATTTGTAGCAAGCTGAGGGTTGCTCTGAGTAAAAACATACTCCGTTCTCTTTTCCCAGTATGAACGAGTTAGGTATGTGTTCGATGACATCATCGGTCTGCTGCAATTTAACTTTATATTTCTACCTTCTTGTCCAGAATAGTTCAAAATCTAACGCTGTTTCTGGTTCACCTAATACCTCGCACTTCTGTGTCAATCAGAAAGTGATGTCTTCCACAAGTACACCTTCATTGCGAAACATCACGGTGACAAATTTAATAAGAGGTTTGGTGAGGGGATAACAAAAAATGGGGACCAAAGTGGAGAAACTTTTACAGCATTTTATCTCTGCCAAAACAATTCTAGCATATAGGATGAACAAAAGCTAATGTCATAGTTATCTTCCTCCGAGATATTAATAAAAGCGTATACTTCTTTAGGGGACAATTTAAGAGTCTTTTAGCAGCATTTTTCCCACAAACTGTGGTCGTATTTCAGGTCCATCTTTATACCTTATCCGAACTGCATTGCTCTGTGGCACTGCTTCCTTCTTAGATTTAGTGAACAATTCAGATAGTAAGGTCTTTTGAAATGGCACATCTTGATCATTATTTAACACAGCTGGAACTTCTTCAAGACCTTGTCTGGGTTCAGTTGTATGCTACCACTTCCTACAGGTATGGAGGGGGGTTATCCATACATGAACCTGTATCATGATGTGCTGGTTCTTTATCCAGTGCAACCACCTTACGTGCTGCCAAATCTTCCATTTTTTTAAGTCTAAACTTGTGTTTGCATCTCCTGACCCTGCTCCCCCAGGTTGTCACTTAAGTGTTAGTGTTAAAAGTGGATCTTACCACTCAGGATCAGGAAGCCATTGTCCAGACTGCATTTTTTTCCATCCTGATTCTCTCAGTGCTTTTTCTGGTGACCATTGAGCAAATGGATCACCTGCATGTGTTTCATCACCGTGTAAAGCAAAAGCCTGCTGAATTGCTGTTGAGGTGGAAAGGTCTAGTTTCGGTTCTCCTTGCTGCAAAATAATTTTTTCTTTAGATTTAAACAGAAAGTTTGGCCCTATTTTCCTGTTTACCAATGTCACTGCAGCCCTTTTACTTTCTTCTTTAGCTCCTGTTTTTCAACTGCGTGTAGAAAAGGAAAAAACAGTAGCATCCTGTTGCCCATGCATGCTTGACTGATATATAACTTTATCCCCCTCATTATTCCCTTGTTCTAGTTGAGAAGCATCTATTTTATGTGGAAGATCAATAGGTTTCCTTGGTCTCCTACATTGGTTTGTTTCTCCTTACATGCAAAAACTTTTTCAACAGATATCTGAATGTTTTTAGGCAACTCTTGAAAATCATTACATTCAGTTTTCTGCAGGATAGGCTCCTGTATAGGTAGGCCTGTACTCTCTGGACATGTCACAATTTTCTCTTTAATGTCAAACTGCGGCTCTTGGCACATGCCTAGGGCGTTTCCTCTGCCTGCCACTTCATGCATTCCATCAATTTGTGAAAAATAAACTCCTTCTTAACTGTGAGTTGGGTTTTTCAGCCTTCTCCTTTGATGCTAGTGCATCACAGCTGTCACCAGGGCTGCACTCCTTGTCAGCAAGTGGAGCCTGAAGTGATTTTAGCATTTCAGCCTGTAGATTCGCTTTCTGTGCTGCAAATTGTTGCTCTGCTTTAGCTAACAATTTTTGGAGTTCTCCACATCTTTCCGCTGTATTAATTGCCATATTTCCAACAACACCATCCACTGGAGACTCATCGGTAATCATTGTTAAATCCTCAAGATAAATGAAAATATCTTCTCCAGAATCCTTTTTCTGAACATTTTTTCCAGCATTTAACAACTGATTAGCCTTTTTCATAGCAAAGCTAGAGGACAATGCCCAATCCCCTGCCTCCATTGCATCCATCCACTCCACCATCTGGCCAGAAGTGAGCAGCTCACAAACTTGGCCAAGGGTTCCCCTTACAGTCCAGTTGAGGAATTTCCCCGGTGTCCTGGCAAGTTTCCCCCATTCACTAAAATACCACCAACAGCTTCATCAGGTTCAGTTTCAGTTGGTTACCATCTGTACCCTCCCCTGTCACCCCTGAAAAAGGGACTTGTAGTTTCAGATGTCCTACCTGGTCAACAAAATTTAACAAGTAAATAAATAAATTTTACATGAGTTAGGAGCAATCCACATATGTGTGTGTGTGTGTGTGTGTGTGTGTGTGTGTGTGTGTATATATGCATATATATAATAGTGGCAATGCAGTGCCACTATAGTAAGAGTTGAGTACCCCATTTAAGGTTAAATCTGAAATTTGGCAGCTTAATAACTTTGCCACTGTATGACAGATTTGTCTGCACAGTCTGTTACCATAGATCTCTGGACCTGCCAAGTTTCATTACGGTTGGATGTATGGTTTCTGAGCAATAGAGCACTGAAAGGTGCACAAATTATGCATTTTTGTGCATTCTTTGCTCGTGCCTACAGGTTGCATGGTTTGTGTGACCAGTCCAAAACCTTCAAGGAACATGCATGTCCCTGATGTGCCTTTCAAAGATTTCATGAAACAATATTAAATGGTTCAAAGGTTATTCAAAAAACAATTTTCCCATTCTAGTCAATGGAAAAAGTTAAAATATGGGAAAGTGTCGCAAATGCACTATTTACTTTTGCAAATGATCCTTGTAGTGTTACAAATCGGCCATCTTGTTTTTAGTTGTTGGTCACAGAAATGCTTGGCATTTAAATTTGGGACCCTCTAGGGACACCATTTTTGTTGTGTTCCCCTAGTCGAGCCCTGAGGATGCTAGCCATGTCTTTTTTGGGGGTAAAGCACCCCAGAAATATGTTTTTTAAATTTTTTGTAAAATGTAGTGTCGCAAAGTACTTTTGCATATGCAACACTATTGTGATTTCATTTGCAAAAGTGTCGTGATTTATGAAAGTACTTTGCAACATTATGGCCAAAACAATAGGGAATCTTTGCCACCCTGCTGCAAAAGAACAGTTTGGTCTTTTGAGCTGAAATTTGGAAGGAAGAAATCCAATATCCCATAGATGTGCCTTTTGGTGGTTTGGTAACAAAATATTAGAGGACTCCAAAGTTACGGCACTCCGAAGTTAACAATTCTTCCCATAGGCTAACATTACATCATCCGCCGCGGCTTTTGGGGCCCGTATCTCGAAATCGCTTCAAGATACAGACTTTTCATTGGAAGAATGCTTAGTTCCCCACTAAGGGGCTAAGCACAAAACTGGCATAGAAAGTCATAAATAATATGAGAGTTTACATTTTTATCTGCGTCATATGGTTACTGAGATATAAGCAATTTAGTATTCCAAGTGCTCATTTTCTGCTCTGAGGGCCATTATTAAGCATACAGTCTTTGTATTCACTGTGTTTCTGAATGCACCTTTTTGGGAAACAAAAGGGTGTGCGTTTGCGTTACTGTTACCGTTACCATTTACGCTTGTGTTTCCGTAACCGTTTGCATTAGCACTTCCATTTTCGCCAGCGAGTGCGTTACGCTTTGCATTTGTGTTTGCGCTTGTGCTTGCATTTGTGTTACTGTTACCCTTTTCATTTCTGTTACTGTTTTTGTTTGCACTTACTTTTGCGTCTGTGTGTGCGTTAGCATTTGGGTTTGCATATGCGCTTGCATTAGTGTTTTCTTTGGCGTCATCATTGGTGTTACCATAAGCATTTGCATTTCCAATTGTGTTACCATGACCATGTGCATTACCATTTGCTTTTCTGTACACGCTTGTGTTTTACATTTCCATTTGTTTTTGTGTTTTCTTTGGCGTCATCATTGGTGTTACTGTAAGCATTTGTGTTTCCAATTGCCTTACCGTGTCCATGTGCGTTACCATTTGCGTTTGCGTATGTGCTTGCGTTTTGCATTTGCGTTTGCGTTACTGTTTCCTTTGGCATCATCATTGGTGTTACCATAAGCATTTGTGTTTCCAATTGCTTTACCATTACCGTTTGTGTGTTCATTACCATTTGCATTTCTGTTGGCCTCAGCATTTGTGTTTTCGGTAGCTTTTCCTTTATTGAGTGCATTACTGTTTCCTTCTGCATCGCCATTGCCATTACCATTTGGTTTCTGTTTGCGTTTGTGTTGGTGTTTGCATTTTTGTTACCATTTTTGTTACCATTTGCATTTCTGTTGCTGTTAGCGTTTGAGTTACTGTTTTCATTACTGTTTGTGTTTCTGTTGCCGTTAGCGTTTGCGTTAGCATTTGTGTTACTATTTCTGTTTTCATTTACATTTGCGCTTGCGTTTCTCTTACTGTTTGTGTTATAATTTCCATTTACATCACCGTGTGTGTGTTACCATTTGTGTTTGCATTTGCATTATCGTTAGTGTTACTATTTTCTTTTACCTCACTGTTTCCATCACTGTTTGCGTTAACATTAGCACTTGTGTTTTTGCATTTGTGTAGTGCAGTGCAAAACATTATGTTTTTGCTATTTTTCTGCACTGTCTTCCGCGATGCATAGTGCAGCCAGTGTGTGGTTGATTGGTCTAAAATCTGGCATGTAGAAAGACCTTTGTTGAAGGAACATGTCAGTTTTTGTCTGGTGAACAAATGTTGTTCCGTTCCAGAGTTAATGCCATTTGAAGTTGCCCTGCTTCATAGTTATTGATTTTTGGGCCACCAGGTCTGCCATTTTAGCACCTTTTCAGCCACGGTTTCTGCAGTTTTGTGGTGGAAGATTTCTTAAAGGTGCAGAAACATAAAAATTGAATATCTCTGGAATGGGTTGATCTTTTCACATGAAATTTTGAGGGTGTTGAGTGGATGTCTTGGGGATGTGAATGATGCTGTTTATATGTTGGAAAAATAATTTGCTATGGAGATACTGTGTGATGCAGTTAACATTTTGTGCATAGCATTCTGCATGGCGCTACTGGCTTGAAATTTATAGCATAGGTAGTGTTGTATGGGGGTGCCTTGCAGTGATTTGCTGTGTAAAACATTAACAGGTGTGGAATTATGCCACTCCAGTGAATGAAAATTTGGTTCATTAAGCTTCAGTAACTTCTGAACCATGTGTCCAATTTGCCTGGCATTTGGAATGTACAAAGTTGTGTAATACATCTTTGACTGTGACAATTTTCGAGTCACTGGCACTTACGGTTGCTGAATCGTGTGTGTTACATTGTTTGCTCATGGTGCTGTGTGACCGTTGAACAGATGTACACACAATTCTGGACACACAGTGTGCTATGGTATATATCTTCTTTTAACAATGTTTGGTTACATCAGATATATGGTTCTTGCGTAGCGAGGTGGCAAAAATTTTATTTGTGGCACTCCTGCACAATTTCACAGTGCAGCCAGTGTGTGGTTGATTGATCCAAAACTTGCCATGTAGAAAGACCTCTTGCTCATTTTTTTCTGGCGTGACACTGTGCAACTTTTGAACAGATTCAGATAACATTTGTTATACATGTTGTGGTATGGTACATGTCTTTATTTACCAATTTTCATTTCAGTCAGTCATACAGTTTTTGTGCAGCAAAGTGATAAAAATTCACATGGTGGGGGTGCGGGGCCCAAAGGGCCCTATGCTCTCATCACCACATTCCATTCACTATTTATAGTGCACATTCTCAAAAAGAAGGGGAATTCATGGTAAAAACTCTGCATCAGTTAGGGTTATTCCACAGTGACAAAAGTGAGGAAATTCGGTGTTAGGGTTGCCACCTCTTGCACCCCAAGCCCACCCCCCCCACCAACAGGCATTAGGGTGTGCGTTGGGGTCATTAGTCCTAACTATCACCCCATTTTCCTATACTACACCACCTCAGCTTATTTACACAAGGAATGGGGTGAGAGTTAGGGCCGATGACTCCAATGCACACCCCAATGCCTGTTGGTGGGGGTGGGGTGGGCATGGGGTGCAAGACATTGCAATCCTAACACTGAATTTCCTTGCTTTTGTCACTGTGGAGCAACCCTAACTGATACATTAAATGGAGTTTTTGCCATATATATATATACACACACACACAGTGAAGCCCACCTGGGTGAAGCGAAGCACTACAAAATTCTGCAGTAGAGTTACTGCAATAAACAATGCAATTTCAATGGGAGTTAATCCCTTTTGTCATGCAGTAAACCTGTGACACTGTGCTTCATCCTGGCAGACTTCACTGTATATAACCTCAAGCAGCTCAATATTTTGCTTCAAACTGGCAGCCAATAACAGTATCCACCTGTGATTGCTGGCCCTGTTAAAGTTAACACATTATCTGGTGTCCATGGGTACACTCCACCCTCTTACCGCTGGGCCCTTTAATAAAAAAAAATTCCCTGGTGTGCAGTGGCACCATTCTTGTCCGATCGTCTGTTCCAGTAGTAACAAATAATTATTTTGCTGCAATATAAGGCTGAACTGGTCCAGTGGTATGGAGGGATAAGGTGCTATGTGCCTTATTGCCCGCCACATCAGTGACCCGAATTCAAGAACATGCCAGGTAGCCAGGGGTTTGAAATTAGACTGAATGTTTATCACACAGATGTCCGTCCCTGCATGGGGAGACATGCTGACTTGACCTTTGGCTTCCCCCAGGTGAAGGTAGGAACTCAAGAGGGTAAAATGCAGAAATGACTAGTGCAGGCTCCATAATGCCCTACCCAGCTACCTCTGTCCCACATGACCACTTGGATGACTAGCTCAGTTGTGGATGTAAGTGACTGGGTGGGGGGAAGGATGTCTCTCCCCTTTCTGGCCACCCTATCATGGGGGAGGGAGGCAGTCCATGGGAACTTTGGGCTCTGTGGTTTTGGACAGCAGAGTGATGGACAGGAGAGGTAGGGATAGGGCTGAGAGCCTGCCTGAGTCAATTGGCAAGGCAAAAGGTTTTATGGAGGAGGGAAATGCTGCAGTATGTATGACCTCAACACATACAGTATACACAACCCTCCCATAATGGGTGCAGCTGCACTGTTACAGTAAACATATCAAGTATAGGTAATATGTACAGGGTCTCTTACCAGGGTACTATGGATCCAGAGGTATGAGTCATAAAGGGATGACATTTCTCAGACCTGTAGAATAAAATAGAAGAAAGGGGTCATATAGGATCCTCAGTTCTTAGAGAGTTACTAGGAAGGATAAGATAGGTTAGACATATTGGAATGCTTATCTGATGGAAGAGTAGTTTGCATCCTGTGAGACCTGTGAAAGTATAGAGAAGAAGGTTAATATGTAGTAAATACAGTAGTATACAGTAGTGGGAACAATAGAGAAGGAGAGAGAGATGAAATGGGCATAGTACAGTGTAAGAGGTAAAAATATAGATGTAGAGGGAAAAGTATACAATTAAATGAAATAAAAGATACCGAGACATGCTTAATTTAAGTATTATGCTAATATCAGTAACTGTTTACCATGAGTGTCAAAACAAAATACAAAAAAACAGAATAATGAAATGTTTGTTACCACTGGAAAAGCTGTTCCTGTGTTTTCACCCTGACTTGCATGTTGTTTTTAGTGTGTTGTGTGTATCACTTGGACATTTCTGTATAAATGAGATGCACATTTGTATTCCTCAGACCTGCCCTCTTTGGAAGGCCCACTGAAGGCTTGAAGTGCAGGACCAAGAGGGTGCATGCCAGGAATCTTGCTGGAAAATAAATCTTGCACTTTGCATTTAAAACTGAATCAAGGAGTGCTGAGCATTCTTTTCTTTTGTTATTACAAGCTGGCTGCTTTGCTTATGCAATGCCTTTTCTTTTGCCTGTGCACCACTCTACATTACTTACACAATAGCCACAGCACTGACCCCTGACCATCACAGGACTGACTCTCTCACCCCTGACGGTTGCAGGACTGTATTCCCTCAGACAGTCACAGGACTGACACCCTCCACTGTCCGTCACAGCACTGGGCACCCATGCCTGACAATCACAGAACTTACCCCCATTCCTAACAATCACAGCCCTACACCCCACCATCATGACAGCACTACCCCCATACCCTAGACAGTCACATGGATGACACTTTCCACAGACAGTCACAGCAGTAATCCCCACCCCTACCAGTCACAACACTGTACATCACAGCACTGATGACCACCCCACACAGTCGGGACCACAACCCCCCACTGAACAGTCACTTAGTTTGGCACCTTATACAACCTTCCTGCCATTTGTACAACTTCCTGAAAATGCTTCTGTCCCTCAAAGTTTTGGAATTGCACAGAAGCAGACCTCCCAAAAGTCAAAGTCATGACCTTCACCCTGATAATCACATAAATGACACCCTATCCCTGACAGTTACATAGCAGACCCTCCTCCCAACAATCACTGGACTGTACTACCGCTCCAACAGTTACAGTACTGACACCATCCACCATCAGTCACAGCAATGACCACCCCCCAAAAGTCATAGGATTGGACCAAGCCCCCTAAGTCACAGGACCTTCCTCCAGTCAAAAGATTGTTCTACCACCCCTCCCCATAGTAACAGAACTGTATCACCCCACTGACAGTCACAGGACTGACACCCTCCACTGACAGTCTTGACAATGACTACCCATCTCTGGCAGTCACAGCACTGAGCCACACCCCTGAGAGTCACAAAACTTTCTCAGTATTCCCAACAGTCACAAAACTGCTCTCCTATCCCCCCAACCTGGCAGTCACAGCAATGACCGTACACCCCTGAGGGTCACAGTGCTGATGCCCATCCTCCCATAGTAACAGCGCTAATCACAGCACTGCACCCCATCCCATCCTAAAGCACTGATCATCAATCCCCAGCAGTCACATCATTGTCCCCTTACCCCCAAAGTCACAGAACTGACACCCCCTACCATCAGTCAGAGCACTAATTCCCATCCCCTGACAATGACAGCACTGACCTATTACTCCTAACAGTCAGCACACTGACTCCCATCCACAACAGCCACAGCACTGCCTCCTCACCCACAATGGTCACAGGACTTCCACCCCACCTGTGACAGTCACAGAACTGTACCACCCCTTCAGTAATCACAGAATTAACACCTTTCACTGTCAGGCACAGTGGCCCTTACCCAACAGTCAGAGTGCTGATCCTCTTCCCCCAACAGTGACAGCACTTTCTTCTACTCCTAATGGTCACAGCACTACCAACCACCACAGTCAAAGCACTGCCCCCTACATCTGCGACAGTCATAGAGCTGATACCCTCTACAGACAGACACAGCAGTAACCCCCACCCACACAGTCACAACACTTCACCTACCCCACTGCCAAATGTTACAGCTCTGCCCTTCCCCCCACCTGGCAGGCATGGCACTGGCCATCGACCCCTTGACAATAACTGCACTGGCTCCCCACCCTCAAACATTAAAGCACTGACACCCCCAACCACAACAATCACAGTACTGACCCTCACCATTAACACAACACTGCCTCTGAACCTCCCTCAATGGTCATAGGACTTACCTGCCCCCTTCCAGCAATGCAGCTGACAGTCACAGCACTGACAACCAGCCACTGGCAGTCTGAGAGCTGATCACACCCCAGTCATAAAATTTTAAAAATAAGTTGTTTAAGTACTGCCAACTCATCACAGAGAGAGCAGGGGTCTAAACTGCTACAGGCCAACTAGCCAAATTCTGGTAGATTTTGTGTTAGGCTAGTAAGATTTTCCTTTAACTAGCCCTGTAGGTTTGTACTGTAGAATGTAACTGAAAAGTACTTCAGCTGGGCTAGTGGAAGAGTCTGTGGGGCTAGTAATATTTCCCAGTCACTAGACTTGGTGGCTAGTGGCTGCAAATCTTAATTTAGAGCCCTGGAGTGGGCCATACCATTCACAAGCAGGCCTTCTCCCCCCTTACCCTCTTCTGGTTTTACTGATTTTAATTTATGAAAGTAATAATTTGTAGACTGGAAAATTTGTTGTTTCTTTGTCATTTTATGACAGATTTGTTGCTGTTGTGCGGCACCCAGAGCCTCTGGGATTGGGTGCCCTGAAAAATAAAATTTGCCTTGTCTTGCCTGTAGACATTCCTGCCAAGTGACCAGCTCTAAAGCTGAGCACCCTGCTAGGAGTAGGAAATCTCACATCCCAGTCCCCCTCCAACAGGACCACTCTTCCAGTACCAGTGCAGCTCTGTATATTAAACTTCACATTGCTTGTTAAACAGGCTTCTGGAATGTATAATTTCACAGCTGCTTAAGTAAGGAATTCAAAGAAGAAGCATTTACATGTAACCACAAGGTGGCACTACTTTTAGGGTTACAACCCCTACCTGTAATACTATCCACAGATTTAGGGGCCTGGGTTTATAACTAGCCAGTACCAGGGTTTTCCTACCCATGGTAAACACAGTGTTTTGGTGCCTCTACTCAGAGTAAGGATTCAGTGGGTATTTATTACATTTGTTACAGCCATCTGGGAAGCTATAACTATTCACTACCCCACCTAGTGGCCCTATATCTTGGAACAATCAGTAATCTCTTGCAACATTCACAATACATTTGTCAACAGACATTAATGATATGATCATAGGTTTCCTACTTACCGAGGTCTGGGCTTCAGTGTGATCTCTTGGAACCCCCTGCAAACAATGGTTGTCAGGCATGCACATTCAGGAATATTCCAAACACAGCAACAGACCACAGTAAACATGCATGAGGTAATATAACATTGCAACACCAATCAGGTTTAGTTAGGGGAGGTATAACAAGGAAGGGGCAAATCTGGTCAAACGATTTCATCCTTATTGGTTTGAACCAGGATACTGGCATGCATTTAGTCCTACTTTGCAGTCCCATAAATATACTGGGTACCCAGATGGAAAATAGACTAGCCTAAAGGGTGCCCAGGGTCGCAGCTGTTGTTGGGGCCCTTGATGAAAGAAAAAATGAAGATTTGGCATGCACAGTTTAATTTGTGTCTGGCAACCCGATGGCCCAGTTTCTTGAACCATTAAACTAGCATTGAAATGGAGATTAGGTGGTACCACAATGATTATTAAAGCTTGTTGCAGGGAGCTTCCCTGATTTCTACTGACTGTACCCAGATGCCAGAGATGAGCCAACGAAACAAGACCTGTGGAGATGTTTCTTAAAGCAGAAGGGAGGGTTCCCTTGTGGTCCTCATTGAGAAGCAAGTCTGGTAATGCAGGAGCAAATGACTCGGGCTGATTTCACATAGCTCAAGGCAGAACAGCTTAACTGAGTCAATGAGCCAAAACCATGAACCCGACATCTCGAACTTGCCTGCTGCGCAAACACTTTGGCAACTTATGCACATCTATATGTAAGTGTGCTGCTGGTTCCTCTCTGGTCTTTCCAGTTGGCTTTCAGGCTGATGCACAATACTGCCTTTTGCTGCTCGAATCCCCTGCTGCTGCACACCGCAGCTTGCACTGACTGATGCACCTCAGACCCCACAGACTAAACCACCAAGAAAAGTCTAGGCCCACCAGGCCTAACCTCTGAGAGCTGGCTGGATCCCCAGATGCTCAGACTCTGAACTCCCTGGCAGATCTGACAAATCTCCACTGTTTCAGCAGTTCCCCCCTTTATGTGGGACTAAGGTCCAGGAATCTCATAGGCTGTCAAAATTGTCCCAAACTGTCCCAGTCTCTTCATTGGCTTGCATTATGGTGCCTAGAAAAGATCCTTTTTTCCCCACAAGTCTTTATTAATCCCCATAAGTCTCTGGTAAAAAGTCCAGGCTCTTGATTGGTTATTTGGCTGCACAATGGTGGCTGCTGCATAGTCTCAAACACATATTTTACTGCAGTCCCAACATACTATAACTGTCCTGGTGCAGCTAGAATAAACACAATTCTTACATAAATTCCCCACAGTTACATAGCCCCAGCATTTCTCTTTTAAACACATTCATCTCTCCCATATGTTCCTAGTTTCTGTGTCAATGCCTTGCAAACACAGCACCCCTCTAATACCAGCAGCAGCTCATTAATATTCATTAGGGCTTCACTGCCCTGACCTTTGACCTTTAATACTGGTGCCCCAGAGGCAGCGCTTCAGGCGCTTGCCTTATACTTATTTAAAAATACTTTAGCTGCCCTTGCTCTAGGTCCCCAATGCCATTTTAACCAAATACTGTGCACCAGGACCCACGGGAACACCTTCCGACTTTTGACTGCAACCGGCAGTGGCAAACAGTGTGTCTCTCGAAAGTGCGAGCAACGGCTGCATGGCTGAAATGCTGGCTGCTCACAAAATGCACTTTGGGAGCCCAGCAGGGCTCAAACAAGATATTGGGGCTGCCTGGTGAACCTGGGGAGGGGACACAGAACTTGGGCCAGGTGGTGACTTGGAGGATACATTAGAAGGATGCCTGAGAGGTACGGCAGACATATGGGAGGACTACCAGGTAAGCCCCCGAAGGAGGTTGCATACAGTATCTCAATGTTGGTGCTGTGTACCCACAAAGAACTAGAAGCTACAGTCTCTCTGGTCTGTGGCTGGAAGCTAATAATTTGAAACATTCAGCTGAGCAACCTGCTAGGAGTAGGAAAATCCCAGCACCCTCAACAAGACCACTCTTCCAGTACCATTACAGCTCTATATCAATGGCAAATGGCAGGAATAAAGAACTACACCCATTCTGTGTCCCATCCCACAGGACAGCTCTTGGACAAAGATCCTTTTCCTACTGTACCCCACTGTGGCTTAATGAGATCCCAGCTAACACTCTAAATTCTGATAACCCTAGAATCTTCAGTGCTGAACTTAAACAGTTTCTACTGCAAAAGAATGTCTGTGAGTGCTAAACTGTTCAGAGCAGGTCTCCAGAGCTTGCACTAATCCTGCCTTCTAGCAACTACACATGGTGTCATTCACACGGTCCACCTCTTCCCACTCCCTACCCATTCCCCAGACTCTGGCGCCTCATGCTCCATAGCTCTTATTCTGCTAGTGGTTGTGCTATCTCTGATTTGTTTCATGCCTCATCGCCCCTCTCTCCCAGTTTCTCCACTCTCTCCTCATCCCCTTCCCCACCCCTCCTTTTCTCCATCTATCTCCTTTCTCATGATACCACCCCTCCAGCGCTTGGTCTCTACCTCCTTCCCCTGTCTCTCTCTCTCTCTCGCGCTCTCACCACCTTCTCCCACCTTACCACACTATCTCCCATGCACCATCCCCATTTCCTCAGCTCCAAGGCTGTAATGCAATGTAACAATGCTCCTCTTGGACAGCTTTATCCCCACACCTCTCTCTCTATATCCTACATTTTCCTCTCTATCATATATTTCCTTATGCCATACAGCACTTAGTATGCACCCTCAATGAAACTCATAAGAAACTGTTAGCAGTTTTCTATGCTTTTCTTACTTCCTGTACTGATAATTCAGCTATGTCTGCATTTTATACTATGAATGAAATAATGTACTGATAATTGAACTATGTCTGTATGTGTACTCTGAATTCAATTATGTCCGTCTTTGTACTGTTTAATGGATGTGGACCCTTTGTAAAAGATTTCAGACTCAAAGGTTGTTTCCAAAATTCCAATAAATAAATAAATGAAATGTCTAAAATTTAAAAACAAGGCTTTTGAATATGTTACATTAACCAGTTGTTCCACATGGTACTTGTGCTGTTTTATTAAAATTGGTTTTGAAATAAAATGTGTCACCCATTATTGTGAGTTTACACAAAGCACTGCGTTATGTCTTCTCTATTGTGCTGCAATCTAGGCATCTGTACTAATGATGTCAGTTGCTGTGTCAGCTCTGGGAGCCTATATATATCTGCTGAACAGCTCAGGAGGGTCTAGTAATTTATGAGGGGGCTAATGACTGTTTAACCTTTAGTGTGCTTGGCTGGAAACATGGCAGTTACAGTGTTGTTCAGCACTGAACAAGCTGAAGGCATACTTTGTTGCTTACTGAACTAAGGTGCTGGAATGCTACTCAGAGTTAGTGTGGGGACAATTGGTCTCCATCAAGACACTTATGCATATTAGCACCCCTATGAGGCCCTCACAGCACTGTTTGACCAGGCAGCTTAGAAAGATGCTGAACATAGAACGGACTTCTTTTGAGATGTTGAAACTCCAGGAGGAGAAAAAAAAAGTGTTCGCAATAAAATCAATGCCTAAAACAGCTGCAGTACTGCTAGATACCAGGAACAAAACTGCAAAAAGGCACAATACAGCAAAACACTATAAACCATTTGCAGTTGTTCTTACATTGTTTGTTAAGCAGGCTTCTGGGATATATAATGTCACAGCTGATTAAGTAAGAGATTCAAAGAAGACAAGTTCCACTTAGTTTGCTGCTCTCTGGCTTGGAACTACAAGCCTTTCAGCCTGTGAGACTCAAATTCCTCAAGGTCCTAGTGCCAGCCTAATAAGAAACTGACAGCAGAATATGTTTGGAAAGGGTGATCATATCCTGTGTTTTTAAAAACTGTAGAGAACTGTTTCTTTAGTGCTCCAGCAGGAGGGGAAGGAGAGGGGATGTCAGGTCAGCTGATGGGAGGGCCAGTGGAAAACCAATGCTGGGAACATGACTGTAGCACTGTGGAAGGACACATGGTCGCATTCCTGTCCCCTTTTCACTTCTACTTCGCAGCAATAAAACAGTATGGCTATGCCCATGCTGCCTTAAAAATGTGTCTAAAATACATCAGAATAATAAGCAAACAAAAGGGAACACAGGAGAGCATATAAAGTGCAAAAAGTGTTTCTTGTTATCACAAATGCACCCTGTAGGCCAGGTCCTCTGCTCCCACACTGCCAAACCTTGAAATGCAATATATGAACAGCAGACAAACAGGGTAACCCTCCTGTCTGTTTTGGTTCCAAATCACCTACTAGCCTCAAGTCCTGTGGTCAAATATGAACCCTTTTTCGCTAGCACACCCAGTTAACAGGCTCAGATATCACACTCTCTTCATGGGATGCAGTGCAATACTTTACCTAGTGGGCACCAGCCTGGTTCACAAATTTACCCTTTTGACTCAATTTGAGACCTAGGTATCTTTTTACCTTAGCAAGACAGTAACACACTTTTAAGACCTTCACAGTTTTTGTCAGATCCTACCCAATACTGTTTCAGCCTCCATATGCAAAAGAAACTGGGAAATGTACAGGCAGCATTTTAAGAAAAATAATGTTTACTAAAAAGTAAAAATAGATAAAATACAAAACACAGAACATATACAATTGGGTTTACACTCTTTTTAAAGTAAATGGACAATTATACAGAAACAATGCCTTATTACTGAATTTCTACTACCCTATGTTTCAAGTAATAAACAGATGGTGGAATTTACCCATGTGCTGAGAGAGGTTGTCAGGAGTCCCACCTCAAAACCAGAGGCAAAATGCACAAAGCCAAAATCAAATACAATGTTTTTCTCCCAGCTGGCTGGTAATATGTCTATTTCAACCCCCAGATGACACAGCACACAGATGCTGGCATTGAGATCACTCAAACCTGAGAACTTGAATTAATTTATCAGTCACATGGCTCAGTCCACTGCTAAAACATTCCAAAAAAATATATCTTTCTTCTTAATTAGCGAGGCTTTATGACAGATATAATTATCCCTTTGATCTTGTCACAAGCTTCCTGGCCTTCAAAGTAATTGCAGTTTTAAAAGCTAACAGGAATCAGTTAAATGGCCTTTTTCTCAGAGGCCATAAAATGTGCACTTTGTCCCTGTAGTTCAAAGAAAAAAAAGATGATTTACAAGGTGTGATAACCTGGCATAAAGGAAATCTTTATAGTCCCAGGAACTCCTGCAATACAGTGAAGGAAGCTAGCCATCTAGCAACTGCAGTTACTGTGTTGGGGTCAAAAGGTTAGGCCCCTTTAAAAGCTGATGGTTGCCATTTCCCTAAGCAGACATTCAAATAAACATGTATTTATATCCCAAATATAATAACAAGCAGATGCTATTCATCACACCTGTCACAGCAGTAAAACACCATACTTAAAATTCAGAGTGGAAAAGATTACATTGATTTACTGCTAATGGTCTTAAGTGCCATTCTTTACTCCTCCCAGGCTGAATGGTTTTACAAAGACCTGTGGCATCAGAATTTCTTTGTAACCTGGACATGCAGTCAACAGAGTGAATGATTTGATGCAAGCAGTTTTAAGAACATGTCAGCACTCAAAGTAGCCCAGAAACCTCATTACATTTATGTAAAACTGAATGGCTAAGAACCTTAAACAAGCATTTGTCAATGCCGAATGTTTGCTTGCTGGTATGAGCACTGGGAATGCAGGAGTTAGACAGATGCAGGAATGGCAGTGTACTTACTGGAGGAGAGGAGACAGTGGAGGGACATGATTGAAACTTTCAAGTACCTCAAGGGCATAAACAAGGTGCAGGTCAGGGACCTTTTCCAATGTAGAAAAAGATATAGAGGACACATAGCCTCCCCTCTCCTGGATGAAAACACCATAACTATGCATCCTAGAATCTCAAAAGCTTTATCAAGTGCCCTGTTGCACTGCCCCGCCACCTTGAGATTGTCAGATATGATTTCCCCATTGTCCTTCATTGATTGTTGACTGTAAGTATCACCTACCTTATATACAGCTTCTTGGTTTCTCTGCCCATGGTGCGTGACTTTGTCCTTTTTGGCTTTGAAACCCAGCTACCATCCTCTAGATTACTCCTCTAGTTTCCGCAGGTCCCAGTGCAATCTGTCCACTCCTTAATGGGCATCCACCCTATTGCAGATTTCTGTGTCATCTGCAAAAAGACACTCCTTCAGCTCTGGTTCCACATCAATGTCACTTATGAAGACATTGAAGAGGACAGAACTCCGTAATAATCCCTGTGGCATTTCACTGGTCACTCTGCCATCTCCTGGGTCGCTTCTGTTTACCACCACATTCTGTCTTCTATCCTTTAACCAGTTTGATACCCAGCTTACTACCTTCTCCACAACTCTAGCTTGCTAAGTTTCTTTATTAGCCTGTGTGTCACAGTGACAAAGGCATTACTGATGTCCACAGAGGCCACATCCATTGCCTTCATCTGATCTTCCTCCTTAGTCACTCAAAGAAATCTATGAGCGTTTGAAATGAGCCCCCCCACACCAGCACACCCACACCCACCCACACCGTTAAAACCATGCAGCTCATTTGACTCCATGTAGTCCATTAGCCTCTCCTTCAACACAGCCTCCATTAATTTCCCAAGCACTGATACCTGCTGAGGTTTTCTACCACCCCTACCCACATTGGGGCCTCCCACATGAAAGATCCTCACACCCTCATCTTGCCAGAGCATCAAATGAGTTGTGTAGTGGCTGAGGAATTAATTCCTATCCCATAACCCCCACCCTACTGAAGCCCACTATAGTCCAAGCAGTCTTACTTCTTGGCATCCGCTGAGGCACAATAGTAGTGAAACAGCATGATCTCTCACAAGGTCCCCATCCTTGCTGACATGGGTGTCCACACATCAACTAGTTCTGCCTCCAGGTCATTGCCTTGGTCTATGCTGGTGAGATGGGACACAGACAATGGAAAAGTCACCCATCTTGGCCTGCCAGATGACTGCCTAGCTCCTCCCATACCACATGTCTCCCTAGAGCACCACTCCTGCTCCCCTAACCTTGCACACCTTGCAGACAGACCACTCCAGGAATGCTACTCCCCTTCATTCACTCGAGTAGAGCAGCCCCCCAGCAAGGGTAAGCTGAACACTCCAAGATGTAGGGATACTGGGGAGCCAGGTGGCAGAAGTGGCAGTGAAGGGTGAGACTGGTGGGGGGCTGCAAGGGAGGAACAAGAAAATAAATTGTGACACACAAGAATCCATATATTGACTATAGTACAGTACCCCTCCAACACACACAATAATCCATATATTGATCATAGCACATAATACCCCCTGTACCAGCCATTAAATGGTTGGATATTAACAAAGGTTAAAACTTTGCCACCCATATATACATACAGTAAAATTTTGATGTTATCACATGTACCACTGTCTGAGCCCCCCCATACACCCACAAAGTCTGGACTATCGACAGAATGCTGTGGATTCTGATATACACATACAGCCAGCTATTTCCCTCAGTACTGTCCACCTTCCAAAACAGCAGTTCAAGTACAATATAAATGCTGTAATATGTACATCTTGCAGTACAAACAAACACCCACACAAAGAAAGAGCCCTCCAGGGCAGGTATTGAAAACAGCACCCTCCCATCACCGTCAGAAAGGTATTGGCTATTTAGAAATCCTTGTATATTATGTATCACACACACACACACCTGTATCTACACATATGCACAAAACCACCTATATCTATACACACACACACATATACACTTATCTGCACATATGCACAAAACTGCCTATATCTATACACACACACACACACACCTGAATCTTTACATATGCACCAAACCACCTACTGTATATCTATACAAACACACATGCACACACAAAATCACCTGTATCTACATAAACACACACAATCCCCTTTGACAGCAGTTAAGCATAGCATACATTCCATCTAACAGATAGCAAACTTCCATGCAATAAAAAAAAAAATTGCTGTAGTATAAGACTGGCCAGAAGACATGGAGGGCTGAAGTTCTGTGTGCCTTACCTCCAGTCATGCCTCTGACCTGGGTTTGGGAGCTAGCTTGGTTGCAGGGAAGGCACGCGGTACTGACCATCCATCAGCAGACAGCTCCTCTCTCTGTCAGGGTGGGGAGGCACGCTGATTCAGCCCTTGACTGGCTCAGGTGGAGATCTGTGGGTGGTGCCGGAAGTCTAAGCAACATAAAAGAGACGGACAGTTATTCTGTAGCAGTTATGCACATCCCTGCATGCATGCTTATGCACCACCGCAGCAGGGGACCTAAGAAAACTTACAATTGTCTTCATGAAAACCTGGCTGCTTATATCCATTCCATGCCACCAACTAAACTACTGGCCCAATTCTGGAAGTGACTCACTGGGTGGGTGGAGAATGACCCTTCCCTCCAGGCCCCAATATGGGGGGGGGGAGACAATCTATGGAGGGACTTTGGGTTTCTTGGATTATGGTTGAGATGAGTGCTGGACAGGTGAGGAGGGAACAGGACTGAGAGCTCACCAGTGTCAACCTCCAATGCAAAACTGTTATCAAAAAAATAAATAAAAATGTAGAGCTGCACCATTACAGTAAACCCAAGTGTAGATACTATGTAGAAAATCTCTTACCTGGGAACTAGGGAGATAAAGCAAGCAGCCTTGAAGAGGAAAACGTACATCGGACCTGTAGAATAAAATATAGGAAAGAGGTCACAAAGGAGTCGTAGTTCTCAGGGATTAAGGACAGGAGAAGTTAGATGTAGAGCAATACTTATCTGATAGAGAAGAGGTCAACATTCTCTCAGATCTGTTAAAAGGAAAATAGGTTAGTATGCAGAAAATACAGTAGTGACAGCAGAGAGCAGATAGATATGAAATGCATATAGGACAGCATAAGAGTAAAAAGGGAGTGTTATATAAAAAGTTACAGTCAGGGGCACAGGAAGAAGATAAAGATTTGAGAAAGATGGAGAAATAAACAACATTTATAAACACATAGCAACAGAGACTATAAAGTGGTGTGTGGGGGACAGCAAAACCATTTATCACCCCCAAGATGGCCTAGAGGGTAGTAAGTACAATTAGTAGCCCAGGTGGTCAGGTTTAGATTCTTTGGAGATAACGGCCAGCATTATTAAAATAAGTTAACACTGGTGGGGTAGGGGTCTAGTGCTGGCACAGGTATGAGAGGGATTTCTGTAATACCCCTAAGTGGGCTACTTCACCATGTGGCCAGTGGCCAATGTATTTAAACTACAAAGAATCTTTTTCCCTGGGTCTAGTGGTGGTGGGTTTCTTGGGTCCCGATAAATATTTTGTTTGACAGCAGCCAGCATGGGTGTGGAGTGTGAGGAGAATGAGCTGGGCAGCTGCAGCAAGTTGCACGATTGACCGTGCTAAAGTGAACATCAGTGGGTTGGGTGCACTCTACTCCCAGCCTGTACAGAGCTCAGGCTGTGGCCTGCTCCATGCAGGCAGGAAAGTGAGTGTCAGCAGGTCATCAGAAGGGGTAATGAGGATAGTATAGGAGTACCTCCCTCCACCTACCTGCTTCGGCAGCAAATGTAGTTTCCTTGAGGGGCTCTAGACCAACAGCAGCATCAGGGAGGCTGTTATACAGCAGATCACACTTGCGGCTGTTCTAAAAGATTATACCATGGACATAAGTGAACAGCCAATGAAATGGTCAGACTGTCAGTTTACCACCGCTGTAAATCCTATGATAATCACTGGCTGGTATCCTTGATCATAGTGGCACAGATATAAATACAATAACAATTAAAAAAAAAAACGAAGCAACCTCTTTAAAAGTTGTATTTTATTATAGTAAAAAAATTAACCTTGGTATAATCGCAATAAGCCACTCAGAGGATGTGGGTTATCGGGCTATTAAGCATGGCTGGCGAGGATTTACCCACTTGACTGCGCCTTGTGGGCAAACCACTTTGGCCATGGTAAACCCCTGATAACCCACACACCCTCGTGGCTTATTGCTTACAAAGTTCATAGCTGGGGGCGGTTACTGCAAGGGAGCTCAGCTGCACTGTGACTTCTTTAACTAGCCAGGGTTGGGTGGGCGAGTGCTCACCATCACCATGGACAGCCCCACTTTGCGCACACACACACACACACAACCAGCTCCTCCTCCCCCCTACACACATGGACAGCACTTCCCTCCACACACACACACAATCAGCCCCCCCAACTTCTATGAATCTATTTCAAATAATAAAATAGATAGCCCTTTATAACTTCAATGCCAATTTCAATTTGCTGGTACCCAGCGAATATTATATTTCAAACCACAAGAGCTATAAAACATACAGTTTCAACACACGTAGAAATTGACTCTAATACTCTATTTGCTGTATGATCCAGCAACCATATAATAGAAGTATGGATTTTCTGACAGCCACTGAGGCAGTTACCTGTGCCACACTTCAAGTAAGCCCACCAATTACAGACAAAAAAGCCACATGTTCCAACCATTCTTTGCCATCCAAACAAAATATTTTTTGCAGTTTTTTTTTCAAAAACACCAGTAAATGGTCTTCATAGAAATCAATGTAATTAACTCTGGGGTGGATGTGCTTGATAGCAATGTGATTATGAGGCAGAAGTAAAATTACAAAGACAGACAAAGTGGGTTCCAAAAAGGAGTCCTTCAGGGTAGCACACAACTTTAACTTCATAGAGGGGCTCTAATAGTTAACAGAAATCATGCTCCTTCAAAGGAGTCCCCATCAAATAAAATCATAAACTGAGTAAAATACCACAGTCTCCTGAAAGCAGTATCTAAACCATGTGGTTCTTTCCTCTCCTATTCCCGATTCCCAATTAATCATTACTGGTTGCCATCCATGGGGAAAAAAGTTTTAAAAGTTACCTTTCTGGGAATTTAACACCACAGGCAGTTTCTACTACTTGCCAAAGAGGCATTCTTATAAGGCTGATAAAGAAAAGACAAACTTAGATCCTGTCTCTGGACTCCTGTGCTGGACAGCCATTTGCCTCCTCCACAAATCTCCTGTAGCCAGTAGACACAGAATAGTTTCCCTCTTTCCAGTCTCCCGTTCTGGGAGTCCATTTGGCTAAGCAGACACTTTTCTGATTTTCCTTACCTTCAAGCAGTTTCACAGCAATACAGCCATCTGCTCTCCATCATTTCCACCGGCTCTGGAGGTACCAACACCTTTTGTTTATTAAAAGAATCTTGTCAGCACTGAAAGTGCTATCATCGGTCCATGCATTCCAACATTCTTCTCTTCTCCTCTCAGGTGCAAGACAAAGAACAAATCGATATTTTAAGTATGGGCACTTACAAACGTCCTTCAGATGGGGGCTCAGCAGCAGAGCAGCATTGCGGCCTGGGAACAGAATGAGCGGGGTGGACAGCACACAGTGGGAGGAAGTGGGAGGTTTTTTTTCACTCCAGGGTATGGGAACAGAGGGAGTAGGGTGGACAGCACACAGTGGGAGGGAGCGGGAGGATTTTTTCCACTTCGGGGTATGGAAACAGGGAGTGGGGCGGACAGCACACAGTGGGAGGGAGCGGGAGTTTTTTTTCACTCCAGGGTATGGGAACAGAGGGAGCGGGGCAGACAGCATGCAATGGGAGGGAGCAGGAGGTTTTTTTAACTTTGGCTGCCATAACGGGGTGCGGGGTGGACAGCAGGCAGTGTGAGGGAGTGGGAGGGTGTACCTGCACTCTGGGGTGTGGGAATATAGGAAGCGGGCAGACAGCATGCAGTGGGAGGGAGTGGGAGGTTTTCTTTTTCACTTCGGCTGCCAGGACAGGGGGCAGATATCACACAGTTGGAGGGTTTAATACCACTCCTGGTGCCACAATGGAGAGAGTGGGGTGAACAGAAATATTTTGGTATGCCAGGCATGCCCTGCAATAACAGGGTGCTCCCTCATTGCAGCGGAATTGGTGACGCTCCAATGATGAGGCAGCCCCTCATTGCAACAGCCAAAATATTTCAACTTGGTGCACTTCTGCAGAACCAGTGTCATCAGGACACTTGGTCTGTATTGGGTGCACACCGCCAAGCCCACAAATGCAGTGTTGGCATTGGCCGCCACACTGCTGCTCCTCCATAACCCGCTTCTCTCCTAAGCTGCTGCATAATGTTTCTTGCGCATGTGCGCAAGCAAACATAAAAAGGGATTGTGCAGTGTAAAAATGGACAGGTGGCAACCATATTACAAATACAAACATCATATAAAGAATTTTTTCCCAACTGGTACACATTTTAAACCAAAAAAGCAGGTCATTTGCTGAGAAGTTTGTTTGATAGCAGGAGTCAAGAACAAAGGGACTGCAAGTTCAGTAAGCAAGCAAACCAAGCTCCTATCAGATCCAATTATTCAGTCAAATAACAAAATGTCACAAGCCGCAGCATCCAACCAACTCCATTTTCCCAGTTCAAATGCACATTAAACAAAAGAAAACAGTAAGAAGCTTACCTTGAAAATTTTAACTGCCAGCACAAGAACACAGCTCATAAGACATACAACAGAACTTACTGACAGTAGCACTTCCATTAGCTTGTGCATTTACACATCATCAACTACCATGATGTCTTGCATGAGTCGGGGTAGCCTCACCTCAATAGTAGGTAAAATCATGGAGGTACTGCTTAAAGAAAGGATAGTGGGACACTTGGAATCCAGTGGAGCATAGGCTCTGAGCCAGCATGGATTCACAGCAGGACGGTCATGTCAAACAATATGACAGATTTTTTGACAGGGTTATGAAGGAGGCAAATCAGGGTAGAGCAGTGGACATTGCCTATATCAGTTTCAGCAAGGCATTCAACACCATCCCATTAAAAAGACTGGTTAACAAGATGGGTAGTCTGGGCATGGGTCAAAAGGTGGTTAGCTGGGTTAGTACCTGGTTAAAGGAAAGAAAGCAGAGGGTGGTAGTAAATAGGATCCAATCTGGGAAGGGGGGTGACCAGTGGAGTACTCAAGGATAAGTCCTGGGGCCAGTCCTTTTTAATGTCTTCATTAGTGACATAGTGGAGGAGCTGGGGGGAAAGGTTTGCCTGTTTGTAGATGACAACACGATCTTCAATAGAGTGGACATACCGATGCGATGGAGAAAATAAGAAGTGGCTTAGGGAAGCTGGAAAAAATGGTCCAAGGTGTGGCAACTGAGGTTCAATGCGAAGAAGTGCAAAATAATGCACCAGGGATGCAGAAACCCTGGAGAGAGCTGATGGATTGGGGGAGAGCTGCTGATGCTTACCAGGGAAGAAAGGGACCTGTAGATTATCATTTCAGATGACCTAAAGGTGACCAAGCAGAGTATGAAGGCTGCACTGAGGGTTAATGACATGTTGGGGTGCACAGGAAGGGGTATCACTCACAAAAGGAGGGAATGTGGTGATTCCACTATAAAAAGCATTGGTGAGGCCTCATCTGGAGTACTGTGTACATTTCTGGAGGTCACATCTGCAGAATAATGTAAACTTGGTGGAGGCAGTTCAGAAAAGAGCAACTTAGATGGTACAGGGCTTGCACCAGAAAACGTGAGGAGAAAATAAAAGTTCTTGATATGTGCTCACTGGAAGAAAGGAGGGAGTGGGAGACATGATAGAAACATTTAAGTATTTTAAAGGCATAAACAAGGTGCAAGGGGGAAACATCTTTCAATGTAAGAGAAGTACAAGAACAAGAGGGCGTGATATGAGATTAGAGGGGGCAGGACAAGGGGAAATGTGAGGAAACTTTTCTTCATGGAAAGGGTGGTGGATGGAGGTGATGGGAGCAAGCACAGTAGTGGGATTTAAGAATGCATGGGACAGGCATAAGGGAACCCTAAAGGTGGGAAGGAGAGGCTAAAGCCAATGACCAAGTATGGTCAGAGGATGCAAATAAAGGTAGAGTTACAGGCAGACAAATGGGTCAAGCAGACCTTATCTGCCATCACTTTCTATGTTTCTATGACCTTTGCAATGGAGCCAAACAGGTTTTCAAGAAAGGGCAAAACAGAGTGAAGCAACATCATTTAAATTTATATTAGGATGAAATTGGGGAGGGGGTGTAAGAAAAGGAATCATTGTTTATACCTACAAACTATACAGGTATACCAAAAACATAGGTAAAGTGGTTTCCCTTTAACCTGCTCTTTCTGTCCTCTCTCTCTTGCTTTCTTTTTTCGTGCAGTACTTAACTACCCCTGCAACCAGCCAGTAATTGACAGTAAAGTGTTTTGTGATATACACTAGTGTACATGAAATCCACTATATACCGTAAAGTCAAACTCCTTTCTTTTAACTGTGCTCCACCCAAACAAGACTTTGCCCATTCTCATGTTTTACAGATGCATGTAAGCACCATTTCATTAAAGGGACACTGTCAACGTTTTGTGCATCATATCATTTCTGGTTGAAAATCCACATTTTATGATTGCTTACCATCTATAAAATTCATTAATGTTCTGGTTGTTTTAACTGCTTCCTTTCTTAGCAGAACTGAAATGCATGGTAATGGTGTAATTATACCCAACCTTGTTTTGTTTTAAATCATTTATCAACTCTTATTTCATATATCCTGACCATATGGATCATTGCTAACAGTGCAGTCATTCGCAGTACAATAGTATCATCCCCTCTCACTGCATCATGAGTGGCTAGACGTTGTGGGGGTGTTCCCATGTCCAAGAAAGGTGCAATAGAAGTTGATCAAGAAATGTCAACAAACATGTTTTTGATTGGTAGCACCAGTATGGTAGGCAGTCTGTTTATCACTTACAAAACACACACAAAGCAATTACAATCATGCAGCCAGCTAAATAAACAATCTTTATAGAATGTAAGCAATCATAAAAGTTGTCTTTGAAACTCTGGACAATTTGAGGTCTAAGGGGGTTGACAGTGTCCCTTTAAGTACTGTATGTGAAGATTATATCAGTGTGACACTTCATATGGTTGCCACATAACATTCTCAAAAACATTCATGAAATGCAATGAATATTTATTAAAATCAGCAAAGTGTTGAGCACAAAAAAATAAAGAAAAAAAAGGAAAAGGCAATTTTTCTGCCCAAATTCAAACTGGTGAAAGGCAATAGTTCACAATTGCCACTGGTGTTAAAACATAATTCACTGCATTGGGAAAGAAAGTTCAATTTAGTCCACTGCTCAGACTACAGTACATACTTTAATAACATTTATAAAAACGTCTCCAGAAAAGACCAGCACCCTACTACAGCTAAGCCATTAACACTTATAACATTCAAACTGCCAGTTGGGAAAAGAATATACTTGCCAGACTTGTATGAAGTTATTTTAAAGGCATTTAAGTCATTCCTCCATTTGCAGATACACTGAATAGAAAGAGCTGCAGCATGTATAAATTCAGCATTTGCACCTTGTATACGGTGTTAGCCCAAGTTATGCCATGTTGCTAAAAATGTGCTAAAAACATTTTGGTAAAATAAAATAAAAATCTCCTTCTTTGCATCCAGTTGGTGTGTGCCCAGTTTTGTTACATCTTGCTGTACCTGGAAAAATGAGATAATGAAGCACATATTTTTGGAGTTTTCAGTGTATCCTTCCACAACTGCAAATCACTATACCAGTTGAATGAAATACTCCCTTCTCTCTGTTGAGTAGAACACTTACAACACTATTTTTTCAGTTTGTTTGTCTCTCTCTCTCTCTCTCTCTCTCTCTCTCTCTCTCTCTGACGTACAGTACTTTCCAACAGGAGACACAGCAAGCTTCTAAAGGAACTCCAGAGAAGTTGCAAACTACTTTTTTTATGGCTGAAAAGAAGAAACAGCATATAAGTATACTGGGATTTCTCTTATTAAAGCTCTGAAGCTCTCAATGTCTCATTAAACAGATCACAGTGTCAAATTACAGGCAGTCCAGCTACAGCTTTACCCCTGTAATTCAAAATCAGGACTCTCAGTACTGTGGAGGAATGCTAAATATTGTTTTTATATTGTAATTAAAAATAATGTATTTGCGAACTGGATACTTATTGCAGTATAAAAGAAATGTGTGCAAATTGGCACTGAAGAATGAATGTGTAGCTCCTGATAACAACTCTTTCTCCTGTCAAGAAAAAAGAAAACAAATCTGTGCTTTCTAAATTTCAGGAATGCTCAACCATAGAGTGTTGCCTTAAACACCCAAGAAAAACTGTTTTTATAATGAATTTTATTGAGCAAAAAGTCCAGAGTGTGTGGGTTCCCTCCCTTGATACAACAATTTGTAAAGTTCAGTAGCTGATGGGCGAAGTCACAAAGTCAGAAAGTAGAAAGAAACCAGCCACTCCATTAAAACTTAGATTTTCTTAAGTTTATTTTTCTTTTTTCTTTATTGTGGATAGATCCTCATACTCCAATGTTTTGTCAGATATGGCTTCTTCAGGGTGGGGATCTAATATTAAACATAATTATAAAGTATTTTTATAATCATGTTTCATATTAAATTCATACTTTAATTTTATAAATTAAAAATATTAATTTAAAATGGCTTCTTTATACATTTTGATAAATGAATGGGAGGTCAGGTAGCACATAGCAGTGAAATGCAATTAATTTAAGAAACAATACATTTTATATCACGCACAGTATCCAGATTTTTAATTTTTCTTATCTTTCTGTCTGGTTGCAAGCAGTGCCAAAGTGCCAAAAGTGCCAAAAAATAAACATCCATGAAGTGCATTCAGAAAATAGCTACCTTTATAACAATTTTGTAACACCTACCCTAGTAGAGTGCACTAGCCACCACTAACCCCTATACTTCACCCATATGGCTTCCTTAGGGGGTCGACTTCTATGACCTCAAAACTACTTTTATACTCAAAGTGCATGTGCAAATCAATTAAAAATGCAGAACGATTAAACAGTAAATTGCTACCCCAAAATAGTTAAATTTAAAGTGCTGGCAACTCATTTAGTTCACTGCTTTTCAACAAATATATACATATATTATTATTGAAAACTAATGAATATATGCTGGCTTGTTAATATCTCTAATATTTTATACTTTTTATATCATGAATAATTCATGCATCATTTATTTTATAAGATGCCAGAAAAAGTATTATTATTATTATTTTTTTTTACGCTTACTTTTCTCTCTGGTCACGATCAGCAGGGGCATCTCTCAGGCATCCTGTCAGTTCCTGCCCAGATTGAAGTCCTCCTTGCCTGTACCTTCTCTCTCCTCCTCCTCAGCACCACACTTGGCATCCCCAGCTTAACCCCTCCGGGGTGGGACCACCTATCCCTTGGGCACTCTTCTTAGTCAGTCTCCGGTGTGGGTAAGGACTCAGATGGAGGAACCTGGGAGGTCAGACAGGCTGGACCTGGCAGTAGGCATGGGGGAAGGTACCATCACCTACCCCCTGATGACCAGGTTTTTTTCCTTTTTCTAGTGCTCACATCTGCCCCCCGCATGGGCACCCCCCCGATGCAATGGTGCATGGCAACCCTCCCTTGCATGTTGCCCAGCATGCTGCAGTGCTCTCAGTCTCCACTGGGAGCTACTGACAAGCTGGGATTCCCCTGGTCTTCCCCCCAATGGAGGAAAGCAGCCCAGTGGGTGCTCAATCCTCACCCCACCCCTGCTGACCCCCGGCATCCGAGCTTGCTCCCAAATTCAGGTCACTGGCATAGCACAAGGTGTGGCATCCAGCTCCTCCACCCTCAGCATCACTGGGCCAGCCCCAGAAAAAAGTATTATTAAGAGAACCATCATATTTCAAATCAAATCAAACTTTATTTTTATAGCGCCTTTCAAACACCAAGGCGCTGCACATAAAATCAATTATAAATTATGATATTAAAATAGGAAGATAAAATGCATTAGTCATTAGGGAAGGCAAAATTAAATAGACACATTTTAAAATCAGTCTTAAATCTATCAACGGTTGGGCAGTCTCTTAGCCAACGAGGGAGAGAATTCTACAGGTTTGAAGCAGAAAAAGCAAAAGCATGAGCAGCTGATGTTTTTAATAGTACCCTGGGAATCTCTAGCAATCCCTCATCGGTGGATCGGAGAGGACAGGAGGGGCAGTAGGGTATCAAGAGATCTTGCAGGTAACCGGGATTTAAAGGACAGTAAACACTGCATCCAGTTATTGAGAGAATTCAGCAAAGAACAACAGAATTTGCAGGACTGCATTTCAGTTACTTGTGATGTAAAAAACCTGTACACAAGAATACAACATGCTTAAAATCTGAGAGCACTGGATAAGATGTTAGAACAATGATCAGAAAACAGACCAGATAAAGATTTTATGAAAAGACTGATTAAAATAGTATTGGAAAACAATTATTTCTTGTTCAAGAACAAATCATGTCTATAAAAAAGAGAGATACTGTCATGGGAGCCACTTTGGCACCCACAAATGCAAATATCTTGATGGCAACCTTTGAAGAGGAAAATATATATAATTCAGAGAATCAATAAAGGAATTCATGATTATAATACAAACGTTTCATTGATTTTTTTTTATTTGGAAAGACACAGAAAAAGCTCTTTTGAACTTTCACAGATATTTGAATTCATGTACAGACTATTTAGAATTTACCATAGAATATGATAAACAACAAGTCTCATTTCTGAATAGAAACATAGAAACATAGACTTTGACGGCAGATAAAGACCGCTTGGCCCATCTAGTCTGCCCATTTCCCTACCTACAGGATAGGCTGCAGATCCTAGTTAACCAACAGCCTATTTCTTCCTACCCCCCACAAGAATTGCCTTATGTCTGTCCCATGCATTCTTGAATTCTCCCACAGTTTTAGACTCCACAACCTCCTCAGGAAGGCTGTTCCATGCATCCACTACCTCTCTGTGAAATAATACTTCCTCACATTGCCCTGAACCACCCCCATCTTTAAATTGTGTCCCTTGTTCTTGCACGCCTTTTTCTGAAAGACGCTACCCTCTTGGACTTTGTTGATTCCACTGAGGTACTTAAAAGTTTCTATCATGTCCCCTCTCCTTCTTTCCTCAAGGGTATATATATTAAGCTCCTTTAGTCTCTCCTCATTGGCTTCTCTTGCAGACCCTGCACCATTTTAGTTGCCCTCCTCTGGACTGCCTCTATCCTGTCTATGTCCTTGCAGAGATGGGGTCTCCAGAACTGGACGCAGTACTCCAGATGGGGTCTCACCAACTGTCTGTACAGAGGATAACAACTTCCTGTTTTCTGCTGCTGATGCCTCTCCCTATACATCCCAGTATACCCCCAGCCCTCCCTACTGCCTTCTCACATTGCTTGCTAACCTTAAGGTCATCTGATATGATTACCCCGGTCCCTTTCCTTTTGTTGTTGTTACTACCTCCCCACCCATTGTGTATTCTTCCCCTGGGTTCTTGTTTCCCAGGTGCATTATTTTGCCCTTCTTTGCATTGAATCCTAGCTGCCATACTTCTGACCATTCTTCCAGCCTTGCCAAGTCCCTTTTCATCCTTTCCATGCCTCCTTGTGTATCAACCCTGTTGTAGATCTTTGTGTCATCTGCAAAAAGGCATACTTTTCCTTCCAGTCCCTCTGCAATGTCACTGATGAAGACATTAAAAAGGACTGGACCCAATACTGAACCTTACGGTACCCCACTAGTAACCCCTCTTTCTTCAGAGTGGACTCCATTTACAATTACCTTCTGCATCCTGTTGTGCAGCCAATGTTTTACCCAGACTACCACCCTGGGACCCACTCCCAGGCTGGTTAATTTGACTATTAATCTTTTGTGTGGGACGGTGTCAAATGCCTTGCTAAAGTCTAGGTAGGCCATGTCCACAGCCCCTCCCTGGTCTACTTCTTTGGTCACCCAGTCAAAGAAATCTATTAGATTCATCTGACATGACCTTCCCTCTGTGAAGCCATGCTACCTTGGGTCCTGTGCCCACTGGCCTCTAGGTACTCAACTATTCTTTCCTTCAGAAGTGACTCCATCACTTCCCTACCACAGAGATCAGACGGACAGGTCTGTAGTTTCCTGCCTCTGTCTTGGTCCCACTTTGTGAAGGGAATCACATCCGCCTTCCTCCAGTCCTCGAGCACCACACCATCCTCCCATGATTTATTAAAAGACTAGCCAGTGGTTTCACTAGTTGCTCCTTAATTCTTTTTAGAATTCTGGGTGAATTCCATCAGGACCCATTGCTTTGTCCACCTTCAGTTTTAGGAGTTCTTGCAGAACCCTTTCTTCTGTGAAAGGACCGGATCGACCCCTATCAAGAGTGCTTCTGTTAATTGGATTAGGCACTTTCCTCCTCTTTTGTGAATACTGGAGCAGAAATATTCGTTCAGTATCCCTGCTTTTTCACTGTCCCCTCTGCCCACCCACCGTTCATTCTATTCAGCCTCACTATCCCTCCCTTTGTCTTTCTACTCCACTGATGTACCTATAAAAGGTTTTATCCCTTCTTAACTGAGTTGGCTATCTTTTCCTCAGTTTGGGCTCTTTGCTATTCTGACTTCCCCCCTCCTGCTTCCTTCTGCCTTAACTGGTACAGCTCTCTGTCCTGCTCCTTCTGTGTTTCCTTATACTTCTGGAATGCTATCTTTTCTTCCTGACTTTCACAGCCACCTCTTTTGAGAACTAGTGGCTTTTTCTTTCATTTTGATTTGTTTATTTGCTTCACACAAAGGCTTGTTGCAGTGTTTCTTATAGTATATGGTTATACAGTATATAATGTTGTTGCATCCTGAATCCATACACTTACAGATGCTGTTGTACCACAGTAGTAATTCCAGATAGCTGTACTACCACAGCACTATAGCTACTGTATGTTGCTACTGCAATACAGCAGAACAGAATTTTGTCTATCAAGACTCTTCATGTCAGGCTCAGCAGATGCCTCATAACAAAGATGTCAGCAAGACAGAAAACATCCCAAGAGAACTGTTTGTTAACTATGAACTACTACTACTACAACTGTTGGTTATTCATGTAGATATTAAGTAAATCGCATAAACATAGAATTTGATGGCAGATGAGGACCACGGCCCACCCAGTCTGCCCATTGTTCGCTACCTACATTATCACTACAGATCCTATTAGATCTAGAGCTCCTTCTCTGTCTACCACCTTCCTTTCCACTATAATTCCTCTGTGCCTATCCCATGCATTCTTGAACCCTACTACTGTTTACACCCCACCACCTCCATTGGAAGGCTGTTCTAGGAAGCCACCATTCTTTCTGTGAATAAGTACTTCCTCACATCTCTCCTGAAATCTCCCACCTCCAGTTCCACAGCATTGTTCTTGAACACCTTTTTTTCTGATAAATACTTCCTTTCTGTACATAATTTACCCCATGATCTATTTAAAAATCTCTATAATATGTCACCTTACCATCCTCTCTTCCATGGTGTACGTATTGAGGTCCTCTAGTCTCTCCTCCTAGGGTTTCTGATGCAGACCTTGCACCATTTAGTTGCCTTCCTCTGGAACACCTCCACTCTATGTCCATCCAGAAATGTGGGGCCTGATTCTCAAAGGGACCTCAGACTGGCACAAGCTGCAGCAAACAGCAGCTTGCATCGATTCCAGGTGTGCCAGGGACCCTGCACCCAATTCTCTATCGCGCGGGGTCCCGGTGGCAAAGTCCCTCAGCTTGTGGCAACCCTGGTCATGAACCAAACATGTGGTGCATCCAGAGGCTTGCCACAAACTGTGGAGCTGCCGTGCACCAATCTAGGACACCCTCTGCTCCCCACCCAGATCCCCCATTAGTACAATTGAAGTTGTCCCTGGTGATCTAGAGGACCGCCCGAGCCCCAATGTCCCCTAGAAATAGTATTTAGTGTAATTCACTGGTGGTCCAGTGGACCCCTCGATCCCTGATCCCCAATTACCTCCATATAATTAAATAGTAAAATAAGCCCCTTCCCTGGTGGACTAGCAGACCCTCCCCCCAATGTCCCCAAGATACAGTCATATAATTCCCTGGAGGACTAGTAAACCCCCCTCCTGGATCCCCAATGTCCCCAAGAAATACTATGTATTATAATTCCCTGGTGATCTAGCACCACCCCAAGCCCTGATCCCCTATTATGTCATAGTATTCCATCATTGGTGGTACAGTGAACCCCCATCTCAGCAGGTAGTGTTCCTCCACCCTGCTCCCCATCCTAAGCTGCCGTGACTGGCACTGTCCACATTCACTTGAGCACTCATTGAGCACTGTACTGTATTCAATATGCACTCATTGATTGACAGCAGGCTGTCCAACTGTTCTGAAAGTTCCAGTTTCAAGGATTTGGTAGCTTGCGTTTGCCTCATGCCCCCTAGCACCATGTTGCAGCCCAATTTGTGGCACACATGCATCACAAGCTCCGTTTGGGGCAGGCAGCCTGTGTTTGATGCAGGCTGCCATTGACAATCGCTCCCAGTGAATCGTTTGGTGTTAGGGGCACATTGCTCCATTCATTGTGGCACAAGCCCCTTGCACTGCACTGGGAGCTTTGAGAATCAGGCCCATGATCTCCAGAACTAGACACAGGACTCTAGATGGGGTTTTACCAGTGATTCATACAGAGCACCTCTCTCTGCTGGTGGTACCCTTCCCTATGCACCCCAGCATGCCACTAACCCTACCAACAGCCTTGTTCAATTCAATTCAATTTAATTCAAAGTTTATTTTACCAGGATAACACCATTGAGACAACTCATTTGTGAGAAGGTCCTGGGGGGACACAAGTATAATACAAAATATAGAACAGCTACAGTGGTACAATACAAATACAGCTGAGATACCATATACAAGAAAAGCAGACAAAAGGAAGTTAACTGTGTACAATACTGAATAGTAAAGTGTTTCCAAGTCTAATACAACTTGGATTAACTTGGAGGAATCAGACAAAGTGTGGTAAAATGCCCATTTAATTGTCTCCCACTCATAGTGGGGTTATCTCAGCTTTCTAGTACCCAAGAGATATTCATCTAGCCTTGTTTTGAACTGATCAAATGTTGATGCCTCAATAATATGTTTTGGTAGAGTATTCCATATTCTGGAAGTGCATATGTTATAAAAGTTCAGGCATTTTACTAGTGCCTATACAGGTAAAGCTAGTTGACTACAACAATTATGAAAAATTATAGGTGCAAAAAAGTAAATTGGTAGAATAGAAGAGGACAGAGTGCAAGGTCGAGGATTTTATAGCAACAGAGGATGGTCAAAGGCAGAAAATAATACAGTTAAAGAAATACAACAGGAGGGGGAGGAGGGCAGGTGAGGGGAGGAGGGATGAAGAATGCAGAAAACTAAGAAGCATCAAGGGGGTGATATACAAGTGCTTAGTACTAGTGCTGGATGAGGGGAATAGAGAGGTAGGAAGCAAACTGGGCCAGAGAGGAAGTGGGGGAAGGATTAAGTGCCAGGAGTCAGAGAGAATATATATGATTACAGTAAGCAGGTTCAAGCATAGCAGTTACATTCGTCCTTCAACACACACCCAATCAAAGATGTGAATGTACACAAGCCAACAGTAAGGTTAAGTTTAGGGGTTTTGTATAGTGTTCCATAAGGTTGGCAGGCAAAACTTAGGGATGAAGAACCAAACCATGTTCTAATCCGTGGAGCATCAAATGTTATATATGAGAACTTCCTGAGAGTGTATACACTGGAGGCTCATTTAAACATGTAGCAGATGTAGGGAGGGAGTTTCAGGGTTACAGCTCTGTAAACCCAAAGGGATGCACTGCGGCACCTCCTGATACTAAGGGATGGCCAACCAATCTGCAGATAAAGGGAGCAATGGTGGGTGTTGAAAGGAGCATTTGTAATGAATCTTAAGACCCTGTGATACTGTGTGACAAGGGTAATTAGAGCTGACTTTGGACTATGGCTGTAGAGAAAATCTGTATAGTCAATTAACAGGAGAAAGGTTGCTTGGACCAACCTTAGTTTGGCATCCTGGGTAAGCAAGTGCTTTATGCGATAGAAGAGACCAAGCCTTTGGCAACAATTTTTGTCCATTTCCTCTATATCCATTACAAAGGATAGTTTTCAATCCAGTCAGAAGCCAAGATATTTAAATTTCTTAACTGGTTCCAGTACTTCTCATAGGATGGTCTTAATCTGAAAATTTGCGTTCAAGGAGTCAGTGGGAACATCTATGGTATTTTGAGACAGTTGCATAATTTTTGTCTTTTTAGCATTGAGGAGTACTGCCCAGCTACCTTAGGTTATCAGATATGTCCACCCCTAGGTCTCTTTCCAGCTTGGTGGTCATCAATATCATTCTGCCCATTTTGTGTGCCAAGTCATACTTACATCCTTAGTGATAAATATATATAATGGTGTTTATGTGTTCACTGCATTCAGTATAATAGATATCACAAACTTGACAATTTTGAAGCTGTGATTTTGCCACGTCAGGCCACGTAAACACTATGTTGTGTACTAAGTAATATTTATATAGATAATTACGATAACCTTTAGATAAGGGCACATAGCAAATAGGAATCAGAGCACTTGTAGGGCAGTGTGACACATTTATGCATGGCTTAAGGACATAACATCCCTTTTTCATAGAGCACAACTCCATTATTATGTTCTCTGGGCAGCCATGAAATTAGTTCTTTATTTAAAAAAAATGTTAATTTGAATATTAATAGTGGATATGACGGTCACACCATATATTATTTACTACAGGAATATTGAGATAGTGTGAATTAATAGTGAAGATTGCTGTCACATTCTGCATTTTGGAGTATGGTAAGAGTTCAGACTTTAACCAGCACCAGTGTCACATTTCACATGCTAGAATATGAGTAGAGTGACAGCATTGTGGACTGCTGTCACAATATGTATTTTGGAGTGTGGTAAGAGCTGCAACACTTCAACTAACACTAGCATCACATTCCATATTTTGAAATGTGAAAACAGTGACAGCACTGTGGTAAAATGGATATATTTAATGCATCTTTTCACTACCTTCATACACAATGGACTAAAAATTTAGGTTCAAAATTATTATATCTCTATTGATAACTTAAATATTGGCTATGCATTCTGTAACCGACTGAAAACTCTGACCCCACTTCACCTCTTTCCTGCTTCTCTATTTCTCTCCTCTTGGTGCAATGTACCACATTTTTTAATATTTTAAATATCTGTTATTTACACAATATAGCCACTGATAATTATTTTCATTTTTTACTATTTGCAGACCAAGTTTCTGAATCCCCTTGGGAAGATGGGAAAAACAAGGTTGTGGTAATATGTTTCAAACATCTTAGATGATTTATATAGTTTGTTCTTTATGAAGTTTAAATGAAATTGCATAGCTAGCAGAGGTAATCATGTTAGATCTGTGCTGGAATTTTTACATGCTGCAGGGGGAGATATGCTCTTGTTGAATAAAATAAATTGTTTCTAACATATTTTTTTCTTTCTTCATATCCTACACTGGAGTCTTGTACTACCAACATGATGGATCAGTTTAATATAATTAAGTTGTCTTCTTCAGATTCTTCAAATGACATTAATGAAAGAACAGAAAAAGTGCATACACTTAGCATGAAACTATCAAGAAAGCTTCAGTTGAGAAAGTTGTTCACTGGATTAGCTGTCACTAAACTTAGTTCATTATTTTACATTACCTATAACCCTGTATTAGCTTATATGTCATTAATATGCAAACTTGTGAATCTAATCTGCTAATAAAGAAACCTTTGTAACCCAAATTTTACAAAAGTTTAGGAAAAGGGGAAATTATTTAACCAGGAAAGACACACCAAGCCAAAGCTTCCCTCCAGGTGCGACCCGGGAGCACAAGGAAGCCAACCGACCCGCCCGAGGCCACAAAACACGCAAGAGGGGGCCGCGGAACCCAAACCCAGGTCTCCAGATCCGCAGCCCAGCGCCCCCAGCCACCGCGCTGTACTGTCCCCAATAGCAAAAGAGTTTAGACTGAGCTCTCTTGTTAAGGACTGTTGAAGCATTACTATAACTGTAGCCTGTTAGCTTATTTCCAGGTGCGACCTGATAGCACAAGGAAGTTAACCGACTTGCTCGGGGTCACAAAATATGCAAGTGGGGGCTGTGGGATTCAAACCCATTTCTCCAGATTTGCAGCTCACTGCCCTCAGTCACAGCACTATACTATCCCCCATAGCAAACGAGTTTACACTGAACTCTCTTGTTGAGGACTGTTGAAGCACTACTATAATTGTAGCCTGTTAGTTTATTGCATTTAATTTGCACTGCATGTTTTCACAGAGTATTTTTCTTGGAGCCTGTGGTTGATGTCCATGTAGCTAACTGATTAGTTAATTAAATGTATTACATTTGCACATAAAATTCATGCAGTTAAAAATATTGATTGATTTCCAGACCTGTGACATCATATGCCTGATGAAGCTTTCTTGCAAGGTGAAGTGCCAGGTTGCCATTGTTCTACCACCTAGGAGGTAGTATAGCGCAGTGGATTAAGGCTCCGAGCTGCAAACCTGGAGACCTGGGTCTGAATCCCGGCCCCCACTTTCATACTACGTGACCTGAGCAGAGTCACTTAAGCCATGAGCTCCCAGGTGGCACCTGAACAAGCTTCCAGCTCAGTGCGTCTCTCCTGGTTAAACAATCTCCCTTACCTCGGTGCTTACATTTGGGTCATTTTATGTCCCTTCTTTTTCTGCATGTATAGGCTGCACACATTTTTTGGCCTAAAGTTTTCTTGTCTACTTGTGTGAATTGTTTAATACATGTTTAATAAAGGATATTTTTCTTACACTGGAGTCACTTAATGCTTTTTACTGGTGTTTTATATTAACATCCCCAAGTGCCCTGAATAGTGTGGTTAAAAAAAAAACAAAAAAAAAAAACAGCTGCCATACCCTTGACCATGCCTCAAGTTTTCTCAGGTCTCTGCTCATCCTTTCACTCCCCCTGGAGTGTACACCCTATTGCAGATTTTGGTGTCATCTGCAAAGGGCAGATCTTTCCTTCTAACTCTTCTGCAATGTCACTTATAAAGACATTAAAAAGGACCGGTCCCAGCACTGATTCCTGAGGCACCGGCCGCTGGTCACCTTCCCTTCTTCTGAGTGAGCCCCATTTACCACCACCCTCTGTCACCTATCCCCTAACCTATTTCTTATCCAGTTTACCACCTTTGGACCCACTGCTAAGCTATCCAGTTTGCTTACCTGTTGCCTATGTGGAACAATGTTGAAAGCCTTACTGAAATCTAGGTAGGCCACCTCCTTCACTCCATCCTGATCCAACTGCTTTGTCACCTAGTCAAAGAAATCTATCAAATCTGTTTAATATGACCCCAACCCCCTCCCCCATGAACCCATACTGCCTTGAGTCTGGTAACCCGCTGGATTCAAGATATTCAATAATCCTTTCCTTTAGCAGTGAGTCCATTAACTTTCCCACCACCAATGTCAGGCTGACTGACTTATAATTGCCAGCCTCCCCCCTGCTATCACATCTGCCCTCCTCCAATCCTTTAGAGCCACTCCTTTTTTCAGTGAGCTGTTAAACAGGACTGTCTGAGGTGCAGCAAATACCTCCCTGAGCATCCTCAGTATCCTTGGGTGCACCACCTCTGGCCCCTTCACTTTGTCCACCTTCAGATTAGACAGTCCCTTCAGGACTCTCCTCCAAAAAAGGACTAATGTTAACCTCCCTCCTTCCAAAGCACCTGTTAATTTTTTGTGGCCCCTTCCCTTCTTCCTCTGTGAACACTAAAGTATTTGTTCAGGATGTCTGCCTTTTTCTTGTCCCCTCTACACAGTCCCCCTTCCCTTTTTAACCTTACAATCCCACCCCTCATCTTCCTCTTTTCACTTACTTACCTAAAAAATGTCTTGTCCCCTTTCATTACCTCCTAGGCTATTCTCTCCTCTGTTTGTACCTTTGCACTCCTTACTGCTTTCCCTGCTTCCCTCTGTTTCCACACATACACCTTTCTATGCTCCTCCCTCTGTGCCTCCTTTTAACTTCTGAATGCTACTCATTTAGCCTTTAACTTTTCTACCGCATCTTTCGAGAACCACAGCAGTCTGTTGTGTCGTCTAGCTTTTGCTCATTTGTTTGATGCAGAGGTTTGTTGCCTTTACTATGCTCCTTTTTAGTTTCACCCACTGTTTCTCCACCCCACCCAGGCCATCTCCCCCCCCCCAGGTCATTGCTGAGGCATTCACTCATCTTTATATAATCTGTCCTCTGGAAGTCCAGGACCCTTGCCCTTGTGTGGTTTGATTCCGCAGCCATTCTTATATTGAATCACATTAAATGTTTTTAATCTTATCCTGTTTGCCGTTTCCTTTTTGTTCGGTCATATTTCAAAACAGAGTTAGAAACTAGGTAAATGAATAAAGTAAAGGGTCTGGCCTGCTGTCACAATGGTAGGGACTACCACTTGTGATACTGGTGACCTGGGTTTGGGAATGAAGCCAGGACACCAGGGTTAGCCAGACAGAGAATGACTGCACATCCCAGAGGAGACTCCACTCCAGCAGGGAGAAAGGGTTGAAAGCTCCACTGCAATACTACCACATGGATGACCACAGGGGGGGGCAGTACAGATGGAGCAGCTTGCAGAAGGGTAGATGCCAGCTGGCACCGTGTGCTGCCATGCAATTGCATGAGCATACACACATGGTGCCCTTGTTGTTGAAGGAGAAGAAAAAAGCAGAAGACACCCAGAGAGAGAAAGGTTTACAACGATGTTTCTCAGGCTTCAGTGAATCTACTGGCCAGTCCCCCCCCCCACACGCTTGAGGACCAGAGGGGCACAGCTTGGTGCCCTAATGCAATACACCACAGCCACAGGATCTGTGTGCTGTGGACCCTCTAGATGAAGATGAGATGGCAATAATGGGGCTACAAGGTATGTAAGTATTAAGGGGCAGCACTGGAGATGATGGAACAAACAGAAAGACAAAAAACACACACATATACTATTCAAAATAATGTATGGACAACCATACATAAGGCTGATGTTTCCATCTTGAGGTGAGATAACATCATAGAGACCTCTTGAACTTCGGTCTTGAGGTCTATGATGTCTTGTCACCCCAGAAAGGAACACAAGCATGCTGTGTATGGTTGATCATACATTATTCTTTATGTGTTGACACTAAGAAAAGAGATACCAGCAAAATCCATGGCATGAAGATTTGAAGGAAGGGGAGAGTCAGAGCAAATATTTTTGTTTCACATTCAGTCCATATGCATGAATAAATCAATACATGCACATCTACAAAGTAATGCATGTTATTAAGTTAGGGGAATGCTTTAAATAACCAAGCGGAGAGACATTCATAATCAAATTAGGAAATAGCATACCTGGAGCTACCATGAGGGAAGGAAATATGCTAGAAGGACCTGTAGCCTGATTTCATCATGCAGAGCCTGCGCTTTTATTGTTTAATGTAAGCTTGTTGAAATAAATTAAAAATTATTTGTTTTTGTTTTTTTCTTATTTATGTTACTATAAAGGAAAATAAGAAACAGGTTTGCACTGAACAATCATCTTTGGAGTTGCATAAAAAACGTTCCTATTCTATTCAACAGGAAAATCAAATGTATCTATTTATTTATTAAATTTTGTTAACTGGGTAGGCCCACTGAGGCTAGGGCCAGGATTCACAAAACTTTGCCCAGGCACAAACCGGGTTTGCACAGGGCAAACTGGGTTTTGCCCAGAGGTGGTATTCACAAAGCCCAGTTTGCCTAGCAAACTGGGTTTGTGCCTGGGCAATGCAATGAGGGGGGCTGCAATGCAAATGAAGGGAAGGGGACCTGCAAATATCCCTGCAACCCCATTCACAAAACTTGCTTTGGCAATATTAGGTGGGAGATCAGGGACTGGGGTGGGACACTACACTATGGAAAAATATTAAAACAGATCCGGACAGAGATCGGGGATGGGGTGGGACACTACACTATGGTAACTATTTTTATTAATGTTGGGTGGGTGATCGGGGCAGGGGAGGGTGCCATTAGACTACCAGGGACTGTGGCTGCGTGGGACACAGGCTAGTGGTGGGGGCAATGCAATACCACACTAATGCCATGCAAATGAGCCCATAATGGGCATGCTAATGGCCACTAGCGACTTGTATGCCCACTAGGCTCATTTGCATGGCTACCTTTGTAAACAGCACTTTAGTGCATGAGCACTTTTGACTGCAGGGTCATTTTCCTGGCTGGTTGTGGGGGCAGCACTACTGAGTATCCCACTGCTTTTCCTGGGTTAGCACTGCCTGCCCCTATTCACAGTCAGGCTGCGGGGTGCACTATCCAATGATGAATAGCACTTCTGGGCCCCTGCACAATGGCAAGGTACAGCGCAAACATTTGCACTGCACTTTGCCCTTTTTTGTGAATCCTGCCCCAAAAGTCTCCTTTTTAGGGATGACCCTGGATTAACTGCACAAGTATAGAAATATAACACACAAGCAGAAGTTAATGAGAGGGTCTGGCCCACTGGTACAGAGGCATGGTTACCACCTGTGGTGCCGACGACCCGGGTTCGAGAACAAACTTGGGAGTCAGAGGGTCAGCCAGAGAGAGTAGGATTGAGCATCCGGTGGACTGCTCTCCTACTCTGTGGGGTGGCAGGGTTGAGTGTCTGATGCACGACGGACCCCTGGCAGAGGCCGGGAGTTCCATAGTGGTCAGCGCCTACACGTTCGGGGACGGGGTAGACACGGGTCATCATTACATGGCCCTACCCCCGTGGGGTTTACAGCCTACAAAATGCCATCCCCGCTAATGAGCCGGCTCTATTGCCATCCCCTCTGGCCACCAGAATTCTCCTATCGGTGGTCCCACTCGAATGGGTAAGCCCAAGTATGAGGGGTTGGGTGGCTGACAGAGCCTGGCAAGTCCGGTCAGGCTTGGGGAGCCAGCACAAAAAAGCATAATAAAAAAAAAAAAAAAAAAAAAGAAGAAGTTAATGAGAGATACAAAATTAAGAATGCACGGTCTAGTTACAAGCAGTTAGTAAACATCCAATTGCAAAAGTTAAATACATAGGTTACGTAGACATCACTGAATCCTAACTAGGAATTAAGTAGTAAGACAGTAGGACATACATGGTACAGCTGGTTTAAGTTGTAAACAGTAGAATAAAGCACTGACCATAACAGAACCCTTCAGTGAATACAACAAGCACACAGACTGCGCTCAAGAAGAAATGCCTTGAGACCTTTTTTGAAGTCACCAAGGGAGAAGCACTCTTGGAGTACCCTATGAGAGAAGATTTAGAGGGCTGAATTTGTACCCTCTGGAGACTAGGAGGGAGAAGGGGAACATGATTAAGACCTTTAAGTATCTGAAGGGAATAAATAAGGTGGAGGGTGATAGTTTGTTCAAATTGAAGAAAGGAGCAAATACGAGGGGACATAGCCTCAAACTGGATGGTGGGCAATACAGAGCTAATGTCAGTGGGCAGCCTTTCAGGGAGAGGGTGGTGGAGGCCTGGAACAAGCTGCCGGAGGAGATAGTGGCAGCTGAAATGGTGGAGGGGTTCAAGAGGGCTTGGCATAGATTTAAGGGATTGGGAAAAGAGGGTGGAAGCATAACTGAAGGGGGGAGGTAGGGTGTTGGGCAGACTAGATGGGCTGTGGGGCCTTTCTCTGCCATCAAATTTCTGTGTATCTGTGTGGTGTGTTCCTCCTGCATGCCAATCTCAAATTTTCATTTCTGTGAGTTTTTCTGTATTGCTGTAGACATATTAAAGATGTATTAAATTTTTCAAAAAACAGCCACCTCAAAGCCTACTGCTTTGCACTGCGGCAAAGCGCTGAGAAAGGCAAAGAAATGGATAATCACAGGCTCAATTAACTTTACCTTCAATCACAGAAGCCAGCAGAACAACAGATCTGAGAAAGGCAGCAACAGCTCCCTGAAATGAGGCATAAAAGACCCAGAGAGAAAAAAATTAAAAATAGCTAAAGTTAGCAACAAAATTAGTAAAACTAAACACCTGCCTGAAGAAGCCCAGCCAGGGAGCACAAACTACTGCAGTGCCAGGATCTCTGGAACACGGGCAGGCAAACCCGTCTCCAGAGCTATGCCGTAGGCTAAAACCACCAGGAGCCCCAGTATTGAAAACAATGGTACAGGAAGAGCCCAAATGTACCATATTCTCCAACAATTGCAGTAGAAGGAGTTGCACTAGCTCAACCTAAATGCCCATGAAGTACTGATGCTTTTGGGATTTTAGTAGGATCATCCTGTGGGTTCTCACAGAAACACAGAAACATAGAATTTGGTGGCAGATAAGGACCGCTTGGCCCACCTAGTCTGCCCATTTCCCTACCTAATGGATAAGCTGCAGATCCTAGTTAACCAACAGCCTACTTCCTCCTACCCCCCATTAAAATTACCTTATGTCTGTCCCATGCATTCTTGAATTCCCCCACTGTTTGACTCCACAGCCTCCTCAGGAAGACTGTTCCATGCAACCACAACTAGTGGTGGGTGCAGTGGGTGGAATTCGCTTCGCAGAGAAATCCATGAAATTCCGCCCATTTTGCATAGCGAAATGCCAAATTTCACCTGGCAGAGTGGTGAAATTTCACCTTAAGTTCCATATAAAATTTTGCCTTCCATCCATGGTAAAAACTTCACCCCACGAGGGCACAACTACTCCCTGGTGGCTATGGTCCTCCTCACCTGTCCCACATGTACAGAAAATCCTGGTGGCCAGCGGTCCCCCCACCTGTCCCACATGCAAACAACCATCCATGGCGGCCAGCGGTCCCCCCACCCGCAACAACCAGCCGCGGAAATGCACAGCAACCCCCGCCCCCACCCCTCCACACCCCTCTCCTGTCAAAAAAAAAAAAAAAACTCAGGTCCAGTGGATCCTTTATTCCCGATCCCAGTTCCAACAAATCCCAAATAATTATTGAGAACAACAATGTGATTACTGATCTGTTTATGTAGACGCTTTTGTCTAGCTCTTCTGAAAAATAGTACAGTATAACATTTGGTCAAATGTTAAGGGTCAAAAGAAGTAGTGGATCAGAAGCTGGATATAATAAAAACATGAAAGAAATGAGAACAAGATTTGAAGCTCGAGGTTACAATAAACGTGTTTTGGATCAAGCATATAATAGAACTGAATCAAAAACTAGAGAGGAGTTGCTGGTAAACAAGATGATTACACAAAGCAGTGATAAAATTTCAATGACTATCACTTTTTCTGGTTATGTGATGAGGGACAACGCATTTTTAATGAAAGATCATGGGTAACAGCAAAGAGAACAAAGCATTTCCAACAGATTCTGATGAGAACACAACATTGGCAACCAGAAATCACTCCTAGAACATGGCTGAACTGAGATCTAAAAGACTTTTACAATTGTGGAAACTGTGTACACCTCAATAATTGCATTAAAACTAAATATGTAAAAAGTACATGTCAGGAACATCAATTTGGAAATTTGAAATTTCATATCATGCAACTCAGATCATGTGATTTATTGCATTGTTTGTCCTTTTTCACATTATTACATTGAAGAAACAACTAGAATATTGAAAACAAGAATAGCAGATGATAAGAGTTAAATAATTACTGGTGACCCTAAATATCTACCAGATTGTCGGTCTCTTCAAATGCCATTACAACTGCACTTGGGGATATTATGCTCCCAAAAGCCATAATAACCTGAAATTTGGTTATTATGACATTTCAAACTACTTTCACTTCCCCGCAGACTGTAGTGTGACTGAGCGGTTCAGTATTCTAATCAAAATTGTACACATTCTCCATAAAACAGCAGTATTTGGTATAAGAAACATGTTAAGCTTTTTATTGTGCCTTAATTTGTGTATTTTCCTGGGAAGAAGCCATAGAGTGTACAGCGAGGACAGTGAGTGACTTGGCTGCTTCAGATGACTTTACGTAAGCGTTACTATAGCAACGCTCGCTAATGCTTGCGTCGAGTCTTCTGAAGCCTCTGAGTCGCTCACTCTGCTCACTGTACACTCGGTGGCTTCTTCTCAGAAAAATACACAAACAAAGGTACAGCAAAAAGCTTAACATGTTTCTTATACCAAATACTGCTGTATTGTGGAAAATGTGTACAATTTTGTTTAGAATACTGAACCACTTAGTCACACTACAGTTGGCGGGGAAAGTGCAGGAAACTCAAAATTAAACAAATCCAGGAACCAGCAATTATAAAAAATAAAGAATAGGCAAGTGTGTATTTATAGGTCTTTTTTGCACACCCTCGGTGTTTGATGACCACACAAACCTCTCGAACTTTGCTCTCAAAGTTTATGGGTTATCAAACACCTTGGGTGTGCAAACAAAATCCATGATACACACTTGCCTATCCATTATTCTGTATATAAGATGCAATGACATAAGGTCACCAGTGGCAAAGCACTTTAATGAAATGCATCATAACTTCTCAATGTTACTATTCATGGGAATCGAGAAAGGGAAAAAAAAAACAGCAAGAGAAGGAGACTGGGAGAATCTTTTGCTAAGGAGGGAAGCCTGATGGAAACATAGAAACACAGAGGTTGATGGTAGATAAGGACTGCAAGGCCCATCCAGTCTGCCCATTTCTGTTTCTACCTTATAAATGTGCCATCGGCCTTTGTTCTGTCAGTGGCCTATCTATTCATACTCATCTGTATTGCTCCCTTATTCCTATTCCATGCCTGTTTGAAGCCCTGCATTGTGTCAATAGCCACCATTTCCTGAGGTAGGCCGTTCCATGCACCCACCACTCTTTCTGTGAAAAATAATTTATTAACATTCCCCCTTAATCAGCCTCCCTCTAATCTCATGCTGTGTCCTCTTGTCCTGCTATTTTTCTTATATTTAAACATGTTAGACTCTTTCAACTTGTTAATGCCCTTAAGGTGTTTCAATGTTTTGATCATATCACCTCTCTCCCTCCTTTGCCCAAGGGTATACATATTGAGCTCTATTAATCTGTCCTCATATGTCTTCTGATGCAGTCCCTGCACCATTTTGGTTGCCCTTCTCTGGACTGCCACAATTTGGTTATTGTCCTTGTGAAGGTGTGGCCTCCAGTACTGCATGCAGTACTCCAGATAGGGCCTAACCAATGTCTTGTAAAGAGGAATTATTACCTCCCTCTTATGACTTGTGATACCCCTACTAATACACCCTAACATCCCTCTAGCCTTACCTACTGCTTTAGAGGTCTGATTGGATGATTTCAGGTCATCTGTGATTATGAAGCCCAAGTCTCTTTCTTCCTTTGTGACTGCCAGCAACTCCCCTCCCAGCCTATAGGTGACTTCAGGGTTTCTCTTCCCTATGTTCATGATCTTGCACTTCTTTGCATTAAATCTCAGTTGCCACTCTTCTGACCATTTTGCTAGTTTATCTAGATCTCTTCTCACTCTGCCCAAATCTTGATCATCTACTCTGTTGCAGATATTGGTGTCATCTGCAAACAGACAAACCTTACCCTCTAGTCCATCTGCAATGTCACTAATGAAGATATTGAAGAGGACTGGCCCCAGGACTGATCCCTGATGTACCCCACTTGTGACTTGCATCTCTTCTGACTGTATACCATTTACCACCACTCTCTGTTTTCTGCCCGTCAAACAGTTTGTCACCCAGGTGACCAACTTCTGACCCACCCGAGCCTACCCAGCTTATTTATCAATCTTCTATGTGGAACAGTGTTGAAAGCTTTGCTGAAGTCAAGGTAGGCAACATCAACTGCTCCTCCTTGATCCACCACTCTGGTTACCCAGTCAAAGAAATCTATGAGATTAGTTTGACAGGACCTTCCTTTTGTAAACCCATGCTGTCTTGGATCCTGTGCCCCTATGGATTCCAGGTGTTGCACTATCCTTTCCTTAAGGAGTGCCTCTATAATCTTGCCCACTACTGAGGTAAGACTGACTGGTCTGTAGTTCCCTGCCTCCTCCCTGCTACCACTCTTGTAGAGCAGGATCACATGATCCCTTCTCCAGTCTTCTGGGACCTCTCCTGTGCTCAGAGACTCATTAAACAATTCTGCTAAAGGCTCTGCTAGTTCCACCCTTAGCTCCTTAAGTTCCCTGAGATGTATGCCATCAGGTCCCATTGCCTTGTCCACCCTAAGCTTAGTGAGCTCTTGTAGGACCCTTTCTTTTGGGAAGGGAGTAGTGCTCACTTCCTTCCCCCCCGTGTCCATGGTGCTGAGCTGTGGGCCCTGCCCTACCTTCTCTTCAGTAAATACTGTGCAAAAATATCTATTTAGGATAGATGTTTTTACAGGGTCCTCCTCCTTACATGACCCCCTTTTTCCTTTGATCTTAGATAGACTTTCTCCTTTCACTAATGTGTCTATAGAAAGTCTTGTCACCTTCTTTTATTGTTCGTGCTAGTGTTTCCTCAGTTTGGGACTTTGCCTGCCTTACTGCCTTCCCTGCTTCCCTTAGGGCAGTTTGGTATGCCTCCCTATCTTCATCCCACTGTGTTCCCTTATATTTCCTGAAGGCCAGCCTTTTGGCTCTGACCTTTTCTTCTACTGTATTTGAGAACCAAAGTGATTTCCTTCTTCTTTTGCACTTCCTTTTCTGTCTAACACAACAGGATGTTGCTTCAAGTATTGCATCCTTAATGCTTGCTCACTTTGCCTGTACCCCCTCACCTGTGTTTCTTTTTGCCAGGGCTAGCTTAACTCTGTTGGCCATCTTATCAAAGTCAGCTCTTCTGAAGTACCATATTTTTTCCTTGGAATGGGATGATTTAGATGTAGTGGCCAAATTGAACTTTAAGAACATTTAAAGCAAGATATGAACTTATTGAACTTTTATCATGGAACGAGTTAAAATAACTGGAACTGAAACAGAATGTATGTTTTACACAACAGTGAACTTACAGAATATAAATTGATTTATGTTATTTTAAATATATACAAATTGCTGGAGATAGGGATGTTAATATCAGTATACTAAAGAAAGAAAAATATCCACTTTAAGTCCTTACTTATAGGTCCCCCTCCCTATTTTGAATCTCCTCTCCCATGTTCAAGTTTATCGTATCAGTGAACGGTATATAATGAACACATAATTCCAAAAGCAAACATAGATCGCAGGAATTACAACTATTAACATTTACCATTTTATGGGAAAAATAAAACATAATATTTTTATTAATTTATGGTAGTGTTCCTAAATTAAATATATGATGGTGAAAGGCCCACTTACCTGAAGGGAAATGGGCAGACTAGGTGGGCCAAGCGGTCCTTATCTGCCGTCAAAGTCTATGTTTCTATGTTCCTAAACATAGTCCTTATTCTCCAAATTCTTCTCCTTTGAAGAACACACTGGTTCTCTTGGTAAAGAAATTTGGCATGTGAAATTCCTAATATATTCTACAGTGAGAGAGGGACCACAATTTTGCTCATAGCAAAACACATTGTTTCCCAGTATGAAAGTGGTTTCAGTTTACTGACCAAGCCACAGGAGACACATCACTTTGTGATGTCATTGTGCTGACTAGTCAGCGTGATATCTGTGGCTCAGCCTCTCCCACAGGCACAGTGAAGCCAATAAGTAAGTAAGCACATGAGGAAGGAAGACGGTGTCTTCCCTAATGGCATTTGAGCCACCAGTATTTTAAAAAAATTACTTTGAATCGTAACTCCGGTGAAACTAAGGAACACTGGGACTGGAGTTCAACAATTACGGGTGAGCCGTGATAGCTATATAAATATAAAATAGAGCAAATGGCAACATAAGAGATGGAGAGTTGTATAATAGGGAAAAACAGAGAAATAAAATGAAGTCTTGATTTGAATTTATCTTTCATATTTTAGGTGGCAGATGCACAGATGCCAAAATGAAGGGCTTCACTTTGGACATTACTATTAGGTATGCAACAATCACAAAACAACCTTTTTTGAGCAAATTTAAAATAGCCATTTGGTAACACTAGAGAAGCCAGAAGATTGTATATAAATATACTGTTTTTTGGTTTGTAAAGGGAATAATAATTATAAATAAAAGCAAATACAGCATAAATAACAATTATAGTTAATTGCTTAAAAGATTGTACCTGTAAAAAAGTAAAATAGTAGAAAGCTTCTTTATTATGGATAAGCCCTAATACTAAATTGATTTAAATTTGACTAATGCATGAGTATGTGGCACATGACATCTTAAGGAAGATTCCTAGTAACCCCCACTCCTTATCTTATCCCTGATTCTATATTTTATTATATTTGCCACAGCATATAAGAGAATACAGCTCCAGATGTGACTCTCAAAGACAAATTGAGCAGGTATGTTTCCTGTGCATTTTGGGCAATCAAAAATATTCAATATCTATAGAAATTGAGGAAGATTTTTGATATAAGTTTGTAACAAGATTTTTGTGTTGTGATTTATCAATATAGCCCAGAAGATTTTGATGAAGGGATGAGTTAATCAAACAAAAGTATATCTGGGAGCATCAATCAGAGTTTAAAGAATACATTTTTGGTAGAGATCCTCTTCATACAACACATATTGTTTGGAACTGGATAAGGGAGATCTCCCCATGTCTATATGAATATATATTTTTGGTAGCCAAATAAGAGAAAGGTAACTCAGGCATGACACCCCAATCTGCGCTAATCTAACCTCTGTAAAACACTTTTTGCTTTCCATGTCCATCATGTAATCTGATAAGCTTTGATCACTTATCAATGTTTGTGGTACCCTCAGTTCTACATTGTGTTCCCTTTATCTCAGCAGCTACCACAATTTTTCATATTTCTAAGACATTCCACAAGTTTAGACACCCCATTACTGGCTGTTCATTCGAAAGGGATAGGGAAAAGGGAAATTGTTTAACCAGGAAAGTCCCACTTAGCTCAAGCTTGTTTCCATGTGTGACCTGGGAGCACAAGGAAGTTAAGTGAAATGCTCAGGGTCACACAGTATGCAAGTGGGGGCTGTGGGAATCAAACCCAAGTCTCCTGGTTTGCAGCTCAGGGTCCTAAACTATAGCACTATACTCCCTTCTCAAAATAACTTGACCTACTGGGAAATGAACCCAGGTCTCCTAGAACACCATCCTGGTGCTCTAACCACTGAGCTACAGGTTCATTTGAATAGTCTGTAATGGTGAAAACAATACAATGGAATGTTCAGGTACTATGAAAAATGAAAGCTGTGTCCAATCTTGTGTGTACTAATTACAATGTAACTACTGATTATCATGTTTGTAATGAATTATTCTGTGCCATTTCTATGGCCTGGGTCATACCTGAAAATGGTCCCTCAGATCAGTGCACTTACCCGGTAATCAAAGTCATAAATAAATAAATAGATAAAGCAGTAGCTGCTGAGGACTCGGGAGAGAGGGAATCAATATAGTGATAAAGGCACTAAAACATAGATAATTTAACAAAAAATGGGTCTAAAACTCATCAAAACAAAAAGGAACACAGGAGAGCATATAAGGTATAGTAATTGTTTCTTGTCACAGCAGTAAAAGACCATACTTAAAATGCAGAGTGGAAAAGATAAAGTTGATTTACTGCTAATGGTCTTAAGTGTCATTTTTTACACCTCCCAGACTGAATGGTTTTACAAAGGCCTGTAGCATCAGAACTTCTTTGTAACCTGGACATGCAATCAACAGAGTGAATGATTTGATGCAATTAGTTTTAAGAATATGTCAGCACACAAAATAGCTCAGAAACCGGACTACATGTAAGTAAAACTGGAAGACTGGATAAGAACCTTAAAAAATTGATTGTCCAGTCTAAAACTGGACAGGTGGTAACAAACAAAAACATCATATGAAGCATTTTGTTTCCTAACTGGTACACACTTTAAACCAACAAACCAGGTCAATTGCTGAGAAGTTTGTTTATTAGTAGGAGTCAAGAACAAAGGGACTGCAAGTTCAGTAAGCAAGCAAACCAAGTTCCTGTCACATTCAATTATTTAGTCAAATAGCAAAATATCACAAGCCCCAGTATCTTTCCAACTGCATCTTTTTTCCCAATTCAAACACACTTTAAACAAAAGAAAACATTAAGAAACTTACCTTGAAAATGTTAACTGCCAGCACAAGACAAGCTCATAAGACATACAACCGAACTTACTGACAGTAGCACTTCTGCTAGCGTGTGCATTTACACATCATCAACTACCATGATGTCGTGCATGAGTCAGGTCAGCCTCACCTCAATAGTAGGTAAAATCATGGAGGCACTGCTTAAAGAAAGGATAGTGGGGCACTTGGAATCCAATGGAGCCCAGGATCTGAGCCAACAGGGATTCACAGCAGGCAGGTCATGTCAAATGAATCTGATAGATGTTTTTGACAGGGTTATGAAGGAGGCGAATCAGGGGGAAGCAGTGGACATCGCCTACCTCGATTTCAGCAAGGCCTTTCGACACCATCCACACAAAAAAGGCTGGTTAACAAGATGAGTAGTCTGGGCATGGGCCACAAAGTGGTAAACTGGTCTAGTACCTGGTTAAAGGAAAGAAAGCAAAGGTTGGTGGTAAATGAGATCCAATCCTGGGGGGGGTGAGTGGGGTACCTCAAGGATCAGTCCTCAGACAAGTCCTTTTTAATGTCTTCATTAGTGACAAAATGGAGAATCTAGAGGGAAAGGTTTGCCTGTTTGCAGATGACATTAAGATCTGCAACAGAGTGGCCACACCAGATGTGGTGCACAAAATGAAGAGGGACCTAGGGAAGCTGGAAAAATGGTCTGAGGTGTGGCAACTGAGGTTCAATGTGAAGAAGTGCAAAATAATGCACTTGGGATGCAGAAACTCTGAAGAGTGCTACAGGATGGGGTGAGCTGCTGATGCTCACTACAGAAGAAAGGAACCTGGGGGTTATCATTTCTGATGACCTAACGGTGACCAAGCAGAGTACAAAAGCTGCACTGAGGGCAAATGGCATGTTGGGGTGCACCGGGTGGGGTAAACACTAACAGAAGGAGGGAATGTTGTGACTACACTGTAAAAAACATTGATGAAACCACATCAGGAGTACTGTGCACAGTTCTGGAGGCCACATCTTTGGATGGACAAAGACAAGGTGGAGACAGTTCAGAGAAGGACGACTAAGATGGTATAGGGCTTGTACCAGAAAACATGTGAAGAAAGATTAAAATACCTCAAAGTGCTCTTATTGGAAGAAAGGAGGGAGCAGGGAGACATGATAGAAACATTTAAGTGTTTTAAAGGCAAAAACAAGGTGCAAGGGGGCAACATTTTTCAATATACAGTAGGAGATGTACAAGAACAAGAGGATATGATATGAGAGTGGGGGCAGGATAAGGGGAAATGTGAAGAAGTTTTTCTTCATGGAAAGGGTGGTGGATGCATGGAGTAGTCTGCCACAGGAGGTGATGGGAGCAAGCAGAGTGGAGGGATTTAAGCATGCATAGGAGAAGCATAAGGGAACCATAAAGGTGGAAAGGAGATGCTAAAGCCAATGACTAAGTAGGGTCAGAGGGTGCAAATAAATGTAGGGTTACTGGCAGACAAATGGGCCTAGCAGACCTTATCTGCTGTCAGTTTCTGTGTTTCTATATTCCTCTGACCTTTGCAATGGAGCCAAACTGGTTTTCAAACCAGGGCAAAACAGAGTGAAGCAACATCATTTAAATTTAAATTAGGATGAAATTAGGGGGTGTATGAAAGGGAATCATTGTTTGTGCCTACAAACTATATAGGTATACCAAAAACATAGGTCAAGTGGACTTTTCCTCTAACCTGCTCTTTCTGTTCTCCTTCTCTCTCTTGCTTTCTTTTTTCATGCAGTCCTTAACTACCCCTGTAACCAGCTAGTCATTGATTGCAAAGTGTTTTGTGATATGCATTAGTGTGTAAGAAATACACTATATACTGTAAAGCCAAATGACCTTCTTTTAATTGTTCTCCACTCACAAGACTTTGTTCATCCTCATGCTTTACAGATGCACGTAAGCATCACTTCATTAAAGGGGCACTGTCAACCTTCTGTGTGTCATATCATTTCTGGTTGAAAATCCACATTTTATGATTGCTTACCATCTATAAAATTCATTAATGTTCTGGTTGTTTTAACTGTTCCCTTTCTTAGTAGAACTGAATTGCATTGTAATGGTGTAATTATATCCAACCTTGTTTGGTTTTAAATTCTTCATAAACTCATATTTCATATATCCTGACCACAAGGGTCATCACTAACAGTGCAGTCACTCACAGTGCAATAGTCTCATCCTCTCCCACTGCATGAGTGGCTAGACTTTGTGGGGGTGGTCCCATGACCAGAAAAGGTGCAGTAGAAGTTGATCAAGGAATGTTAACAAACATGTTTTTATGTAGTAGCATCAGTATGGTGGGCAGTCTGTTTTTCACTTTAAAAAAAACACAAAGCAATCAGAATCATGCAGCCAGCTAAATCAACAATCTTTACAGAATGTAAGCAATCATAAAATAATTCAATGTATTGGGACAGAAAGTTCAATTTAGTCAACTGCTCAAGCTACAGTACATACTTTAATAACATTTATGAAAACATGTCAAGAAAAGACCAGCACCCACCTACAGCTAAGCACTTAAAACATATAACATTCAAACTGCCAGATGGGAGAAGAATATACTTGCCATACTTGTTTGAAGTTATTTTCAAGGCATTTAAGTCACTCTTTCATTTGCAGATACACTGAATAGAAAGTGCTGCAGCATGTATAAATTCAGCATTTGCAGCTTGTACAGGGTGTTAGCCCAGGTTATGCCATGCTGCTAAAAATGTGCTAGCATTTTTTTTTTTTTGCTAAAATAAAATAAAAATCTCCTTCTTTGCATCCAGTTGGTGTGTGCCCTGCTTTGTTATGGCTATGGGTGGAGCCTGCAGCCATCTTTCTGTAGCTGGAAAAATGGGATAAGGAAGCACATATTTTTGGAGTTTTCAGTGTATCATTCCACAACTGCAAATCACTACACCAGTTGAATGAAATACTCCCTTCTCTCCTTTGAGTAGATCACTTCCAACACTATTTTTTCAGCTTTTTTGTCTCTCTGACATACAGTAATTTCCAACAGAGGACACAGCAAGCTTCTAGAGGAACTCCAGAGGAGTTGCAAATTACTGTTTTATGGCTGAAAGGAACAAGCATACAAGTATACTGGAATTTATTTATTTATGACTTTGTTAACTAGGTTGGTGCACTGGTCCAAGGGACCATTTACAGGCAAATTTCCCTTATTAAAGCTCTGAAGCTCTCAGTGTCTCATTAAGCAGGCTACAGTGTCAAATTACAGATAGTCCAGCTACAGCTTTACCTCCGTAACTCATACCTCTCAACCTTTCTTCACCAACATGCGTGACGTGATATGTGACAAATGAGCAAAATGTGTGACATATTGTCTATCAATGGCACTGAAAGCTCAGAACACTATAGCTATCAGTACACTAATTTTCATAATGTTTTTATATAATTAAGCATAATAGATTATTATGAATTTCTGCTTTAAAGTCTCAGTAGGGAATGTGGAATATCACCTTCCGCACGATGGACAAAGGGTTTCAAAGAGGTAAAATGAGTGACGTACCTCATACTGTAACTTGTGACAGTTGAGAGGTATACTGTAATTCAAAACCAAGACTCAGTACTGTGGAGGAATGTTGTGTATTTTTTTATATTGTAATAAAAAAATGCATTTGCAAACTGGAAACTCATTGCAGTATAAAAGAAATGTGTGCAAATCGACACTGAAGAATGTGTCCGTGTGAGTGTGTGTCTTTGCAGAACAGCTCCTGACAACAACTCTTTCTCCTACAACCCCTTTCACCCCCCTTACAGACAGAACTAAGTTTTAATCCTTGTTCCCATGGGCATATATTGGGATCTGAGACCATTTTCTTTTGTTGTTTTTTTTCTGTTTTTTTCTATTCAACCTTTGTATATTTGCTATCCTGTGCTAGTGAAAGGTAGGGGCTTACAACACCTCTATTTATCGACAGAATTGAGTTCATGACTGGCTTTTCCACTCTGATGTATTTAATGCTTATAAAAGGTACAGCTCAGACAGCACTAGACAGTAAACTAAAGCTCTTGGTTTATCCACAGGGGCAGGTACAGTGCAGGCTTCCCCCCACCCACCCACTGTGATGAATTTAGAGCTGGTAAAAAGTGAGGGATAAAGCCCTCAGTTTATCCACAGGTACCATGTGGGGCAGGCTTAATGCAAACTTACCTACACTGTGGTGGATTTAGTGCTGGTCAAAGGTGAGGAACTGACACCACTTGAGCTTTAAACCTTCTGGTAATCCACAGAGACAGCTATAGTGTGGGGGCAAGCAGTGGCGGATCAAGCCATCCTGTGCGTCTTGCAGTTGCAGGACCCTTCTTGGCAATGTGCACTGCTAAAATAATTTAACCTCTCACAGCTAAAAAAAAGCTACTTGAAGTTCACTTTGCATTGAGTTCTATTTAATCCAGGTGTGAAGAGGTTGAACTGTAATAAGCAAGGGTTATGTATGTTATATGTCCAGCCAGTCCAGCCAGCTGCGACATTCTGAGCTACCTCCAACTCAAGCAGGGAAAGATTTATAGCTATCCACTTTCAGATAAGCTTGTTGAGTGCTGGGCTAGTGCATACCAGCTTAAAGACTGTAGCAACAAAAAAGGAAGAGTCCGCTGTTGTGTCCCTTGAATGCTGTCCTCAGTCTCTAGTACAGTGCATGCGGTCCATGGGTCCATACTCTCTAGTCACTGTTGCGCTTCCCTACTTCCCACCTCACGCTGCAGCCACCTGGCTGGTCTCCATTACTAAACTCATTAGTGGCTTGAGGGAACAAAAGTAAGTTTTCTTTTTTATTATTATTATTAGAAAACCAAGAAAGACAAGAGTTATAAGTGGCATGGATGGGGGGGGCATATATAGTTTTTTTTTTCTCAATTGTTTAACCAGGAGAGACACACTAAGCCGAAAGCTTGTTTACAGGTGTGACCTGGAGCAGAGGTAAGTTAAGTGATTTGCTCAGGGTCACACAGTATGCAAGTGGGGGCTGTGTGATTTAAACCCTGGTCTCCAGGTTTGCAGCTCAGAGCCTTAAACCACTGCACTACTGCCTAGTTGGACTGGCAGTATAGCCTGGAGGTTAGAATAATAAGCTATGAATAAACTTGGTACTGTACATCCAGCAGGCCTGGGTTTTTTATTTATTTTAGTTTTTGTTGACTGGGTAAGTGCACTAGACAAATCCTTCCTATTTTCAGGCATGACCCAGGGAAGGGGGATACAGATGAATGTCAACTGACCTTGAACCAGATTAAGCTGTTGGTGGTATTTTTAGTGAATGGGTGGAAATTTGGCCAGGGCATCTGGGAAATTCCCCTACTCTTCTTGAGACGTGCCATGGGATCTTTAACATCCACCTGAACTACCACCAGAACAGGCAGATGGGATCTCGGTTTAATGTCTCATCTGAAATACGGCACCTCAGGGGTGCAGCACTCCCCCATGCTACACTACAGTGTCAATATTGGGATATTAACCCAAGTGCCTGGTGTGGGGATAGAACCCACAGTCTTTTGATCTCCTGGCCTCAGAGACAAGTGTGCTACCTGCTGAGCCACTGATACTGCGGGTTTGAATCCCACAACCAACACGTGCATACTGTATGACTCTGAGTAAGTCACTTAATCTCCCTAGTGCTCCCAGGTTCCCCCTGAAAACAGGTGCTTGTATCTAGCAGGTTTTACTTGGCTACCGAAAAATAAACAAAATTACTTCCTAATATGTACTTCAGTGAACTGGACAGATTAAATAATGTGTTTGAGAAGCAGAATAGTGAATATGTTTTCTGGCTTATAAAAGGCAGATTGGTGTCTTTTTTAATTTAATAGTTGACTAAGGTATCTACTTAGTCTTGCTTATTTACTTTTTAGTTCATGTTAATGAAAGAAATGTAGTTTATACTCTGCTCAAATTCTATATATTTTACTTAGATAAAATTATTGCTGGAGAGGGTACTTTCTTGCCTAGGTTTCAGTATTAATAACGTTCTTATGACTGTTTTTTCACTTGATAAGGTTAATAGTTCCTGTGGGGAATGACAACAATAATAATTGCAAGGCCAGTTGTTGTTTGAAATATATGTTCTTTGTGTGACCATCTTTGTGAAAACATAGCCAGGGTTATTAATGTATGATGTAACCATTAAGTAGTAATGGGTTGGAAGACTTTATCAACTTTATTGATTGCCCATTTGGCTATGGGTCCACTCTGTTGTGGCATTAGTTGGCTTCGGGTTAAACTACAGTGTAAGCCAGCTTGTCGGCAAAGTGGTAGTGGAAGTGAACCCAGGGTGTCTGATGGGCAGTCAAGGGGAAAATGATCTAGCATCTATAGGACTTCTGTCCTTCTCCGGGGGGGGGGGGCGAGGGCCCAGTGCCTGCCAGGCCCTTGGAAGAAGTTAATGGAAAGGCAGCCCAGGCCAGAAGAAAGTGCCAGAAAAGGAACAAAAAGGCAGCAAGTTGTATTTTTAAGAGACAGCAGATTGTTGGAATGGGTGTCAGAATTTCTTTCTCTGCCCTTCCCCAGAAACACTGCACTGCCAGTGTGATTTTGCTGACTCAGGTGTTGCAGTCTTCCCCCAGCAAGGAAGCCTGGCAATCCATCTCCCCTGGGTTCTGTGTGAATCTATTTACTGGGGTTCATTCCTCCAAGGCCTAACTGGTTTATTGGAATCTCAAATCTTGACTCAGTAGCAGAAGCAGTGTAGCCAGTGGTTGGACCACAGACCTGCAAAACCAGATGATTCCCCAGTTTCGAATCCTGCCACCATCACTGGCTCACTATGCAAGTCACATGACCTTCCTCATGCTCCAGTCCCTCCCCAGCTGGACAAATGGGTAATTCTTGCCCTGTTGTTATGGGATGCAACATCTCCGCTGGGAACTCCTTGGCACAAAACCATAAAAAATATATAAATAGAATAAAAAAATGAACAAATGAAGCATTGCTTCAAACAAAGAGCAGTGGGGAAGAGTAATAGCCTTCCAAGTGACGTAATAGAGTCAGGATCATTATATTTGTTTAAGCCTTAGGTGAATAGATTTTTTATTTTTATTTTGAATTTTGTTGATCAGGTGGGCCCGCTGAGCCCATATGTCCCTTTTTCAGGGGTGACCCGGAATTAGGTACAGATAGTAAAGTACAGGACATTGATCATATACAACACAAAAGAATAAAAGAAGACTTATCTACTAATACACAGGTCAACTTAGATCAAACAAATTTACACATGTAGAACAACTACAGGACACAGTTATGCAGTACAGGACTAGTTATAAGTTACGTTATTGTGTGGTCCACAAGAACAACCCATTCTTAGAAATTCTATATATGTCTTAGAAATTGGTATGTAAGTGTAGCTATTCCTGCTAGGAGGAATCTGCCTTAGGAGCACTGAAAGATATCAGGAGGCACTGGTTCAAGGGAAGTATTTGTTTACTTGGGTATTTTGGGGTAAATGGTGTGCATTAGTGAGTACAGGCACAGTTGCTTGTTGTGGAGAAGTGTGCTTTTACTGAGCGGTTGAATGTGGCAACAGAGGGGCAATTCTGTATGACTATAGAGAGTTTGTTCTAATAATGTATGGTTCTCTATCCGAAAGACCTTTGCTAGTAGTCATGTGTACTCTGGGGACCTCTAGTGGGGGTTATGATAAGGGGTAGAGAGTTTTTTCATGCTGCCTGAATGCCACAAGGTTCTGGAGGTGAGGCAGGTGGTTGTTCAATATTTTGTACATTTTTAGGGAGCTGATCTCTGGTGTTACAACTGCTGAGAACCGATATTCGAAAGCTGTTGAAAAATGTTTTCATTTACTTATTATAGGCAAAATTACATCAGTGGAATTGTTAGGCAAGACCCTTATAAAGTGCCTTGACTCTACAGTATATGGGACTTGCTTGGCAAAGAACTGATTACATTTTTGAAAGAATGTAATCAGTAAAAACATTTCTGAACAACGCTTGAGTGCACCATCTTTTGTATGTATTTTGTACCTTTCAAGTATATTCTACTCGGTGGCACCAAACTTTTATAGCATGCAGCTATCATTCAGTGTGTCATTGTTATTGTGACTGGTCAAAATGGAGGATGGTCTCGTGGGGCTAATTAATCTGATTTTGTCTCTGAATCTTATTTATAAAATGTGCCATGAAAATCCTTTAACCTCACTGGTCGCATGTTGCACATGATCATTTATTATTTTCTACAACTGCACACCTCACCTGAACAATGTTTTTTTTTTAACAAATAAAAACTAATTTTATAAGTGGGCCAAGACACTCCAGGGTGTGCCATGGTAAGGGAAATAATGCACATTATCAGGTGGTTTCAGCACTCAGCTATACCATGTGTCTAATAACCACCTGAGGCATTCATTATTCCTGTATAACCACACTTGCTGTCATGTATTATCTATTCGCACCCTTATGAATACCATTACGTAAAATTAAATACAATCTACTCTGCTTATAGTGAGTGCATTGGTGTAACGTGAAATTGCCCGATATACGGGATGGTCGATGTAATCTAAAGCAACTACCAGACACAGGTGCGGCTCTAATTTTCATTAATTAAACATCTGGAAAACCAGAAACCCAAAACCCATTACCCAACACCCATCACAACTACAGTGCAGCACTTCAAAAGATGAAAAATCACCACAGTAATTTAGTGCTCAAAGTCTCATGCCTCTTTAGTAAGGAAGTCCTGAATCTTCACTTAATGCAAGTTTTTTTCTGCAGTACGGTGCCCATAATTTTTCTGCTGCTGCAACACCACCCCAATCTGGCAAAATTTCTTGATGTTGTTCTATGGTACATTGTAGGGTGAGTAGTGCAGATTTCACATCAGACGGGGTTACTTTTTCTTCTTCCTCGGTGTAGCAGCAGCATGCATTTGTCCGATAGCCTTGCGGATGTCATCTACACTTTGCTATTCCTCTGCATCTCCTAGGTAACACAGGGCATAGCAGTTCTGATTCAGTGTCAGTTTCGTTCAACATCCTTTATGCATTTGTGCACTGATTTTCTTTAGGAGCTCTACCAGCTTTCGCTTTGATGCCATCTTTCTAAGCACAAACTCAGTTCACACTTCACAGCCAAGAATGATCTGTAAATGATCTTAACACCACACTTTAAAAGCTCTTTGTATTTGGCAGCAATCAAATTAATCAAGTGACAATCAGAACAGATTACAGTAGATGTCATATGGGGTGTTACATGGGGTTACTTTAGGTTAATTGGCCACTGAACAGCACACACACTGCCCAAAATAGATGGAGCTCAATAGACGGCTATAAGCATTGTTTATAACATTATTTTCTATGTGACTAGCAAACGGTAATTAACATTCGCCCACTAAAACCAATCGCTCGGTACAGCCACGGGTGGTATAAGTGGAGTGGACTGTATTAATGAACATGGGGATTCTAACTCCTAGCCGAAGTAGTCAAAACCAGTCAGTCTGCAAACAAGCACATCATTAGTCCTAGTCCCATCCCCATGTGCCTAGCCTTGTCTGTAGCATCAATCAATTGACGGAAAGGCATGAAGACTGTCGACACCAGTCACCATCTCAACATCAGAAGCATTACTCTACAGAAGGGCACACTCCTCTGATACTATGCTGATGCAATTGCTTGATCCTGTGCCTCTTCAGGTCCACCACTGAGATGATGCTGGCCACTGTGGCCTGTGGTGCTGGGGTTTGGCATGACCTAGTTCACAGGGGGACAGGGAGGGAAGAAAGAAGGGGTATCACAGGCGGCCGGGGCCCACTAAAAAAAAAAAAACAATAAATTCAACAGAATCCATTGCACTAACACCCCCTCAGCTACTTAAAAGAGCCTGTAATTCTTTGAAAGCTTTGGCTTTCTTACTCCCTTTTCTCACTGCATGATTTCTAATCAGGTTTCTTGATATCAGCTTTTCCTTTCCATCCACCCAAATCAGTCTCCTTTGTCCACACTGCTAGGGGTTCATTACATACAGTAGGTGTGACCTGATGAAAAAGAGATATTCCCAAAGAAACTAGAAAAGTTATGTAAGAACTTACCGTGACAGTAGATTTTATGTATTATAGAATAATCATACATTTGGTGTTACACTAGGTAGCATTAATGTTTTTAATATGTATAAAATAACTAAAATTAACTTCCTTGTGGCCCACCATAGCCATTGCATTGAGTGCACAGTAAGGAATCCATAAGCATTAGGTCATCCTATAGCCACGCCCCTCTAATTCCATCCTCATATTTGGCTCTGTTCTTTTACTCCTGCCACAGGACCCTTCTCAAAATCCTGAATCCATCTCTGGGGGCAGGGACAGTGCTTGGTTTCCACACTGTCTGCATTTAGTCCTGGTAAATGGTGAGGGACTGCCAGCACTGGAGACTAAAGCCTTTTGTTTATCTACAATGACAGGTACAGTGTATGACTGGTGAACAGTAAGGGACTGGCACCACTGGAGAATGAAACCCTCTATAAATCCACAGGGGCAGATGCAGTGTAGAACAGACAGTCCAGGGTTTCTGCACTGTGATAGATGTAGTGCTGATCAAAGGGGGGAGACTGACAGAACTGGAGGCTGAAGAACTCTGTTTATCCACATGGGTAGGTAGAGCATGGGACAGGGACAGTGCAGGGTTCTTACACTGATGGATTCAGTGCTGGTAAAAGATAAGTGATGGGCAACACTGAGGACCATTCTACTGTTTCCATGTCCATAGTCTCTATTGGCAGGTCATTTTAGATGGCCATCGCCCTCTAGGACAACATATGCTTCCTAATGTTACCCCTAAACTTACAGTCTGTGACCTTCAGAGCATGTCCCTGTGTCCTGCTGGAGAACATATCCATATGTTCAATCCTGTCAAAACCCCTGAGTATGGGAAGACTGAGATCATGTCCCATCTCAGTCTGCTGTTCTTCAGTGAGAAAACAGTAACAAATACCAGAAAACAAAAATGTGGATATTATCTGTTAGATCCTTCCAGGTGTTCCTGTTTTGAAATTGTGGCTTCTCCTTAACAGTGATATCTAAACAGAAAGCCCACCAGCAAATTTGTTTTTACTTTTAGAACTAAACACATTCTCTTAACTGCTGCAGTAAATGTAAACACTGGAGGAAATATGAAGAACCTGATAGAGGAAAGCTTACAAAGGATGAAGGATGTCAGCAGGCATTTTATGTGACTGCATAGATATGCAGAATTACAAAATGCTACATACTGTACAGTCACTGTCACTAAGCAAGTGGGAGACTGGGGGGGAAATTTGTCAACACAAAAAGGGAGTTTGGTCTGCACTCAGACGGGAGTGAGAAGGTCAGTTTTCCTATGTGGGGCAGTGACCCACAGGATGTAAAAAGTTGAGATTTATTGAAAATATGATAGATCATAATAGTCTGCAGAGCCCATATTCTTAAAGTAGCAGTTTTGTCATCAAGGTAGAATAAAAGGTGGGTCGTGGTTGACAACCATCTGACATTTCTCACAATACCCCACTCAAAAATGATTACCAACACAATTTAGCGTGATGCAGTACAAGACAGCACCAAAGAATTCAGTATCTGTGCCAAGCTGGTATTTCTCTGCTTGCCACACATGTAGCATTTTTTCAGCACAGTCTTTATAGAGTACAGTACCACAATACATTTTCTTGACCTTCTCACTTCTATCCAAGTGCACACTAACCCCCTTTCTGCCCTGAAATCATTATATTCAGAGCTTGATTAAGTAAAGCTGCATCCAAATTTCCTCCCCGTGGACTAAGTCAAACTTTATCGATTCCAAAAAGAGACTAGCAATGCATTCCCTGGCCTTGAATAAATTTAAAATGGGGTGGTATTATACTTTGCACATTCTTGTGTTCTATGATTCTAATCTGTTCACCTTGTTTTACAGAGCAACTGTCGTGTTTGTGCTCCAGGCATGCAACTGAAATGTGTAATTGCCTGCCCTAGGAGCCTTTTTGGAAATATTTTACCATTTTCTGTGCAGTAATTTAAAAAATATGTCCCTATCCTTGTATACTGTTATTATTGCATTGAAAAATTAATAAAGTTTACTTAGTTGCAAAAAAATAAAATATATGTCCCTTGTAAAACCCGGCTCACCACTTCCATGTAAGAGCCGGGTGATTGCCAAGTGCCGCAGCCACTCACCGGAAAAGAGCATTATTGTGATGCGAAGTGAAGGATGGGCTGCAGTGCTGTCTATGGAGCATGTATTGGAATCTAGGGGGGCGGAGCTTGCTAAATGCATTAAGATTATCTTTGTTGGCATGGTTCATTCACCATGTAAACAATAAGACATAATGGAGTGTGCATTAAACTGATCTGATGGTACCCCTAGGGGCATAGTAAGGCACTACCCTGCAGGCTGAGTGCCTTCATCCCCTGGAAGTGTGATCAGATCTGTTCAATGCATACCCCGGAGGGTTTTATTGCACCTATAAAATGGACTACTTTTAATTTTTAATCATTAATGTTACAAAACCCATGTTTTTCTGTATATAAAAGAGCTATTATTATCAGAATTTGTGATAAAATAGTCTTTCCCTAGTTAGAAAATGACATCATTTTATTTCCTATAGTACTTTTGTGCTTTACTATCATTTGAGATTGTTGCCGGCAATGACCCCCCCCCCCCACCACCACCACCACCATGTGTATTGGGCTGAAGGAAACACTGGCATTTTTTGTGACCATGGTGAATGACCTTAACATTAACAATTCTTCAAATATTCTCTACTTACAGTTAAAATGAGTTTATCACTTAAAGGAAAACCTATTGTAATATTTAGATAATTCAGATTGATATGTTATATATTGTCTGCATTTCTCTTCCCATTGTTCATAATTTCTTGGTTAATTTGCATGAAAACAATATTCAGAGAATCCAGGAAAATTTATCAGAAATAAGATTGCTCAATGTACACTTCGAATACTGGGACTTTCTATTATTTATTAAGAAACTCAAAAGTTTCTTCTTCTCATTGGATTTCTCCATAATTTATAATGCAGTGCTCCCTGCTTTATCCGCTACCCTATCCACCAGAGACTACCAGTCCTTTTAATAAAAAATTTGACAATAATATCATCAATTACATCATACTGCATGTAACGTAATAGTGCATGTTGCAAAATCAAAATTAATTTTTCTGAAATAAAATCTTAACACGGAGTACTCATTAGGTAAAGTCTAAGCAAGGCAAAATCTAAATGCAGAGAACAGATAGGCTCCTTACTGAATAAAATAAGTGCTCACCCAAGTGGCAAACTTTAAACGGACAGTCCTGAGGATCCACTGTATTTTTTTATCCATGAGTCAGGTTGAAAATTGAGGAAAGATAGGAAATGGTGAGGCCAGATTCAATTCTACCTGAAACATATAAAAAGAAAAGAATAATTAGATCCCTTCCCCACTCTGTGGAACTCCCTTCAAAAGACCTTAAAGTTGACCCACTTTGTAAAACTATCCTCTTTCAAATCACTTTTAAAACCCTTGTTAAAGGAGAACTGCCAATGCTACTCCTAACCCCTCCCTCTACGAGGCCATCAAGGCACTTATACCTCACTATTTGCCTTGGGACTCCCTACCGCACTACCCCTTCCTCATCCCCACTCCCTCCCTTTCTTCCCTAGTCTTAGTTCCCCCCTTTCTCCCCTAGTCCTAGTTCCCCACCTTCTTTCTCAATATCATAGCACCCCTACCCTCCCTCCCTCTCTCTTCCCATCTCCTGCATCCTACAGGATTTGAATCCAGTTTGACTCCTTCTCTATTAGTCATTTCCTTCCCACTCTCCCTCTCCCTTCCCATCTCCTGCATCCTCAGTCCATTGCTTTCTCTCTTACCTCCTGTTTTGCCTCCCAAACCATTTGGGCAGTAATGTTGCAGTTATGCCTCAGCCTGTTCATGGCCTATTTACTGTGAAATTGATATGTCTATTTACTGTGAAGTTGATATGTCTGCTTTTGAATTGTATTTCCTGCTCTGTACCTTGCAAATTGAACTCGTGTTCCTTTATTGTGCCTTGTGTTGTCCTTCCAGGACCACCTTTCAAATGAGTATCTCAATTGTGTCTTTCCTGGTAATAAAATAAATTGAATTGAATTGAATTTCAATGCTGTACTGGTAAATATTTCACAGAAATGGTTTTAAATCCCACCTAATGTTTCATCCATGTGGTTTAACTGTATTTAATTTGAAAACCCCAAAACATTCTGTTTTAAGCAGCATTTCAACCCTTTCTCCCCCTCTCTTAGGTGGCTTGACACACTCAATCTGCATACATTTAGGCATTTGGGGTCAGAATTATGGTGCTCTGTGAAGTTTCTACCAACTGAAGTATCTATTTTTTTTTATATTCAGAATAAAGTGAACATGCTCCTGGAAGTATACTTTGAACATTCTCAATGTTCTCCCAATGTAGCATAGCCCACAGATACACCATAAAACATACACAACAAACGTGGCCCTGCAACATGTGAAATCCCTGATTTCAATCTTTTGAAGCACAAGCACATCAAAAACAATCGCACTCCAGAGTGATTATGTAGTGGGTCTAAGGAACTGACACAAGTAAATATCCCATTCAGTCCAATTTATACAATGAAAAATTACCAACAGCAGTAAACCCACATATACAAAAAGTCTGGAACTGAGGGACAGTTACCCAGATACCCTGGTACTTTGCTTGTTAGAGGCTTCCTCAGGGGGTCCCTAGGAGGCTCTAATAGCAGTGCTCAGGGCATCTGAAATGGTCCCTCAGTTTAACTTTGTGTGTGGGATTTACTATTGCTGGAAATTTTTCATCATATAAGTGGATTGAAAAGGATCTTCTATGTCAATTCCTTGGACCCACTACATAATCACTCTGGAGTGCGGTTGTTTTAGTTGTACTTGTGCTTAAATTGGGTCAGCAAAACCCTCAACCACACCCCCACCCTGCACCAGTGAGCACTGTATTCACAGGGAACAGATTTTCAAATATTTGACTTGGTACCATATAGCCACAGATATTACAGTTAAGAAATTTGTGACACTCATTTGGTTTACTCAGTATCCAGGTTTGTGATTTATTATCATAGCTGGAAAACTGGTTTTGTACCAGTTTGTCTCTAACATTTCTGTTGCTTCTGACTGTGACTCGTGGTTCATTACCTAATGTTTCCTTTAAGATTGAATCACTAAGACATACAGGCCAATTTTCCAGATAATGTTTCCAATTTGACCTGCTAAATGACTGTAGTCAGTCACAATTGTGACCTTCTCACAACTTTTTTTCCTCATATCATAACCAGGTTCATTTTCAATAAGATCACTTTGTTTTTTGGACCTAACCTCTGCCTGTGCTTTGTCCCAAAGACCCTCATCATATCCTGTTTTCAGGAACCTGCTTTTTAGTTTGAAAGCCTGAATTTCAAAATCAGTAGCATTCATGCAATTGTGATGGATGCACAGGAATTGACTGTATGGAACACAATTTTTAGGGATTCAGGGTTGCACTCTCATACCTCAATAGGGAATTGGTGACAGTTTCTGTTCTAAAACTCTTTGTGGTAATTTGTTTGAGTTATAGTCCCCCACTAAAGTAACATAAAGAAAATCAATGCTGGTATTATTAGTGGTGGATGTAAATTTATTTTAATTTTTAGTTTAGTCTTTGGTAACCAGGTAAAGCCCACTAGTCACAAGTGCCTGTTTTCAGGGGCATCCTGGGAGCACTGGGCGGTTAAGCGACTTGCTCAGAGTCACACAGTATGAAAGTGGAGGTTGTGAGAATCAAATCAGGGTCTGGTCTGCTGGATGTACCAAGCTCATTCACAGCTCATTACTCTAACCTCTAGGCTATACTGCCAGCCCAACAATTGTTATATTTAATCAACTCACAAATTCCCTTGCTGAATCTTCAGTTCCTTCCCATATGCAGATACAATCATCAGTGCATCTATACCAGGATTTTTATTTTGCAAGAATAGGTTCATTTCGAAATTGTATCTGGTCTTGATGGTTTAGCTAGCTGTTCTAGTTGCTCTAGATTTTTTTAGAAATGCCATGTTTGCACTTTTTGTCTTTTTGTATTTAAGGGTTTCATTGGTCCTTTTTTTACGGCTGCTGTGGTTGTAGCCCTGCAGACATTTTGCTGTCAGAGAAGGACCAATGTTAACCTAGCAACCATGGAGCAGTGTAAAGTGTTAAACTAGTTTCCTCCACTGGTAGCCTAATTACTACACTGTCTGTATGTAGCATAGGAGTTGGAGAGAGCTATTTTTCTGGGCACGTAATGTGTTAATTAGTGTTGTCCCCCCAAGAGTATTTTTGAGCCACCTCCAGCCCCCCAACCCCCCAGGTCTTTTGCTGATTTCTTATTCGTCCCCCATTTGAGTATCTTTGACCCACCCCCAGCCTTCCTCCCCCATCATCATCTGATGATTTCTTAGCTAAACAGCAAAACATTTTTGAACTTTAAAATGACATTTAAAACTGCAAACTGAGTAACCATCCTAGCAAGACTGTTTTTCATGGACTAATGTGGATGTTCTTAATGATAGCATGAATCAAAATCAATTACCCCATGATCTATTTATGTTGAGGTACATTAATTATTTTAGCCTAAAAATACAGGAACATTTGCCTGGAAGGCTTCCATTTATGGCTGCATATTCATTCATCATCGTTATAATTATAATTTGCCTTAAATATCACAGAATCCTTAGTAATACAAACCCCACAGGATCTACGAAAAATTCTCTTAGTGCAGGGGTTCTCAAATGGTGAGGCCAGCCTCCTTGGGGAGGCCCCAACCTGTTCAAGGGGAGGCTCAAGTAAGTCTGAAAAAGTACTATATTTACATTTTGGGTTTTATATATTTTGTGTGAAGAGATGAAGCAACTGAAAGAGGATAATAATAGTAGGTGAATTTTATGTATTTATTTACTAATCGGTGATAAGGGATGGTGAATGAGCCAAGACTCATTTCACGAGTACCTGGGAAGGGTAGGGAGTGAATACATTTAAAAAGGTAACTGCAAAACAATCAAGAAATATAGAATGAGCAATAGTGCAAATTAATATGAACAATAAATTAATAACGAGTGGTGGTAATTGATCAATTTGTAAAGTGATGGCAGAACAGCCCAAATACAAGGGTTGAGCATAGAAGTGCTAGAGCAATAGCAAGAAGAGACAAAGCAATCCCCAAGATGTTGCTTAGGAGCAGAGAAGGGGAGGAGAGGCAAAGTATGTAGGAAGGTTATTTCATATAGAGAGGAAACAGAGGAAGTAGTCTGACCTATGAAGGTACTGCAACAAGGGTAACAATGGTTCAAGAAATGAGAAAAGCAGAGCAAGTAGGCTGGCCTGTGTGTGTGTGGGGGATTACAATAAGCTGAATAATAATATTTGTTTATTTTAATTATTTGTTATTCAGATAACACCTTTGCTCACAGGAGCTCTTTTTCAAAAGTTCCAAGTCAGTATAAGACAAAGAACTGAATGTGAGCCAAGTACTCAAAGGGGTTTCAATTTATTTGTGGCGTACTGCACAAAGTACAGTACATTATTTTTCTTTGGGGAGGCCCAAGATTATTTCAATTTTAGGGGGAGGCTCAAAATCTTTTCCATGGATTTGGGGAGGCTCACTGTGACAAAGTCAGAGAACTATTGTCTTAGTGCAAACGCATTTATCACCTGGTAGGTAAGTACTTGATGCGCAGTAAGGGATATTTACGTACTGACATCTCAGCATGTGCTTTTCTTTCCACTATCTAATCTCTGAATTTGTCAATCCTGCTTTAAATTAGGCACCATAATTTGTCCAACAGTTAGTTATTGTGAAGTAACAGAATTTATCAACCTCTGTATGCCTTGCAAAAACATTGATTAAAACAATACAAATTTAAAAGATATAGGCTGCTTCCTGAGGTTGACTTTTTATCAGCCTTTAACAACTCTAGTTCACCAATAAAAATAATTTTTAAAACTGTGTGAAATAACAAATTCAAATAGACCCACTCAGTACTGGTTCAAATACTTTGGCCAGTTCAAATAGTTCCAAATTGAGTTTGAAGTTTGAATTCAGATTTCTCTTCATCTGTCAAGTGACGACTGCCAGCAATATAGGGATCCTTTAGAACTGAACATTTAACTTTTCTTTTAATATCAAAAGTTAATGCATGCCAGAAGCATCTTTACCAGCATAGTTCCTTGCAAACATAAAACTGTCATTGCTAAGAAGAAGGTAGGAGAGTTGAAGAAAAAACTCAGGTTTCATAATAAAAATCATAGAAAGAACATCACATAGATTCAAACCCATTCGCTTTGTTTTGGTAAATTATCTGAAGTGCTGAATCATATTTCAGGAGTACTGGCCCACGCAAGTTATTATGTAGTTTTTAAAACCCTGCAAATTTGACGCCATCAATATAGAACAACAGTGTAACACCTCTTTAATGAATAAATGCTTAGCTGTAGGTCTCACATTTTCTCAAGTCATTACAGCAGCATTAATATGAAACTAATGGAGGAAAATCACAGTTAAGAATAGCTCCCTTCTCTTTTCTGGGAGTCTATTGATTTTATACTACAACTTAGATCATTTCCAAAAGAGGTCAGAGGGCTGGAAGTACTTCGAGGGATATCCTGACAATTTTTCATTCCAAGTCACTACAGCAACCTTTATTTAAAATTAATGGAGAGAGATCATAGCTGCTGCAAACAATCAAATGTAGCTCCCTTCACTTGTTCTGGGAGTCCATTAATTTTTTGACAACTAGCTCCAACAGATTTGATAGCCAGCAAAACTCTAACATATATTTCAGTAGCATTCTTTCTATAAGAAATTTATTACTGAATAATTTGCTCTTAGATTTATTGAAATTTACAGAGGGAGATCACAGCTGTTGCTAGCAATCAAACATAGCTCCCTTCCCTTATTCTGGGAGTCCATTTATTTTATACCTTAACTTCCACAGTCTCCAAAAAGCTCAGAGGGCCGTCAATACTCTGAGGGATATTCCAGCAGCGTTCTCTCTACAGAAAAAGTCTCAGCACTGCCTACCCCCAAAATATTTTTGACAACTACTCCAAAGTTCTAAAACCCCCAATTTAAAGAAAAAAAATGGCTTTAAGAGTTTCTCTTGCAAAATCTTGGCAGGATCTATAATTTTTTTCTTTTATGTAGCATTATTTAAACTAAGTATTAAATTACCACCCAGAAAAGAGTAAAAGTATAAACAGTACCTTTTAAGGGGAGCTTACCCCAAATCCATCCTCCACAGGTTGCTGGAACAGCATCTTTGTGAAATTAACAAAAGAAGATCACAGTGGCTATAACACTGGCAGACTTTTCAGATTTCTCTAAATCAGGGAGTCCAAAATATCAGTAGAATTTTTATGGGACATCCTTAGATGATCCAAAAATTCACCACCATTTCCAGCTCCTTATGCTGTAGGTCCCTTATAGGTCTCTGAGAGCTGTCTCCATCAAGTTTATTGAATCAGACACCCTCCTGAACAGTCTTCTAAGCTCTGTTTGGGCACTCTGACTTCCATTTAAACAAGTTCAACTTGTCTGCAAATAGATGTGCCTTAAAGCAAGCACTAAGAAGTGCTGCAAATCACCTGGAAATGGGAATAAAACAACAGGTGCCCATGGTTTGGCTGTTTGGTATCCTCTCTGGTCCAACTTAGGGGGTATCAGAGGTCAGCTCTGGCTAGTGCTCAACCTCTCTAGACTATAGCAACGACTCAATAATATCTCCTTATTCAGTTAAAGAGACATAAAAGTATCTCCTTTTCTGTAAAATAAAGCTTTTCAAAATTAAGTAATATCATTTGCGTTAGCATAAGAATGGTAATATGTGCTAGCAGAAGAAAGCTGTCAAATGCTCCAAACAGACTGTATCGAGCCATAAACTAAAAGGAGAATCTTTAAACATAAGCTCGCAAAACAATAAATGAAGAGACAAAGTTCTTTAACAAGACTCAAAAGTTCCTACATTTTGCAGAAGCGATAAGCAGAGTGGCACAGAGTGGAGCAGCACCGCAGTCATCCTGTTGCTCCTCCTCTCACTGTCCACTCAGATTTTTACTATTTATCTAGAACTGCAATCTGCAGTAACATTTGGTCTTTTCTGTATTTTTATTCTTAAAAAAACACCGAAACAGCTGAAGGAGCCTCTGGTTTCATTTAAAAAAATAAACCTGTCTCCTCTGTTTCTTAGTATTTATCTGAGACTACAATATGCAGTACCATTTGGTCTTTTGTGTATTTCTACTCTAAAAAAAACAGCAATATAATGCTCAAGGAGCCTCTGGCTTCATTTATAAAAAATGCAGTCTCCTCGATTTCTTTTAAATGTTATGTGTGTAACACACATATTCCATCTTTTCTTTTCCTCCATGTATCAAACATGAGTGGTATTCACAGCCCTATATACACTGGCCTACCATCTGCCTAGTATTTTTAAGTATTCACTAATCCCATTTTGCTGTCTCGCACAAATGCTGTTTTTTTAAATGAAAATGTAGAAAAGGTGTTATAAAGGTGTAAAAATATTTTTTTTACCACTGAACAGACTAATATTTAATAAATAAAGACTCCAGATCCTTCATCTTTGTTGATTATTGGGGAAGGGGGTTACAGTGAAGAGTTGGTTGGGGGTAGGAGCAACGGACGGGAGAACAGGTAATCGTCCAGTGGGACAAGGAATTTTGTTTTGGGAGGAGAAAACTTGTGAAGGATTTAATTCATTAAGGTTGCCCCTACTAATGAAAGTGAATGGTTTAAATCCTCTGTTGTTAATGCAGATTGCAGTCCTAGAAAAAATGCTTTGTTTCACACAGATTAAGCCCATAAAGAAGCCAAGGAGACTGCATGTTTTATGAATGAAGCCAGAAGCTCCTTGAGTGCTATTTTTTTAAATAAAAAATACAGGAATGACCAAATGGTACTGCAGATTGTAGTCCTAGATAAACAGTAACAAACCAAGAAGATTCATTTTTTTAAATGAATTAAGCCAGAGGCCCCTTCAGCAGTTTTGTTGTTTTTGTTAGGTAAATATATAGGAAAGACCAAACAACATAAAGGCATGGCACTTTGGGCTCAAGCTAGTGAATTAAATGCCCGTTGGTATTGCCATCTCAGTTTTTGTAAGTAAAACCATTTGTGTTCGGGAAATGTTATGGAAACAAAGACATCAGGACAAGGCCTAGAATAAGACTTGCTTTTACAATGATATCTTTCTTTTTTTTTCATGTTACAGTGATGAATGCATTTATGCAAGCAGAGGCTGACATCCATAAAATATAAAACACACATTGAGAAGACTATTTTTTTATGAATGAAGCCAGAGGCTCCGTCTGCTGCTGTTTTGTTGTTTTTGGTTGAAATACAATTATTTAGAAAAAAAACTATACCCTGCTATGAATATATCTACTGCCTTTAATGTTACAAATTGTATTCTAGGAATGGACACCCATGAACTATTGGGCAACAAATGTTATTACTTAAGTTTGATTTCTATGGTAGGGTTTTATATAATTGATTAGCAGTTTTTTCTCGGGACAATACTAACTGTAAAGAAAGTGTTTATATAGGTTTTCTAGAAGTGTTATGTTTGTTAAACAAAGTGAGGCAAGTGCAATGCATTTTCACAATGTTTCAGCACTTTTATGAGCAAAACACTAATCAATTTTTAGAGTTCAATAAAACCCTGCTATGGTCACAAAGAAAGTAATTTTGTGCCATTGGTTAGATCAAAACACACCATCATTACTTGAGTGGTATAGTGAAAATTTCTCAAATCTTACATATTATGCGAATGTTGGTGACTATTCATAATCCTTTTTCATGATATACAAAAAAGTGGGGCCTTTTAGAAGCATGGGTGTCCACCATTTTATTATAAAAGTATATTTGTAACAACACAAAATGTTTTGATGCTTAGGCTATTACCCATATATCAGATATTGATATTTTGTAGTGGATCTTTTTTTTTTCATTTTCTTTTCTTTAGTCGAAGGAATGGGGTTGGTGTATGGGGATTTTGTAAAAACATAATGATATCTCTGTACATTAATGTTAGATTTGCATTATTGTAATTGACAGAGTGTGTATTCATATACACTGTACATGTACATTTATGTATCTCTATAAAACTTATTTTATAAAGCATATTAAATTAAAAAAAATTGGTTAAACTGAGAAGTACATAAAGGTATTGCGCTTTGGACTCATGATAGTGAATTCAGTCCACTGTTGGTATTGCAGTCCCGGTGTTTGCAATTGAAACCTTCTGTGTAAGTAGGCACAACAGTGGATTGACTTCCAGGGCCCTGAAGTTGAACTTGCAGTGTATTTTGCAAAGTGGCTGAATGCACTGCAGTAAGGAGGTTATTCCAGAAATTTGGAAATCTATATAGGAGATAACCTGGGCAGTTAATGGCAAAATGACAGAAAGAGTAAAACCATAGTCCATTTTGGAAAGGGGTGTTTTTAGAGCAGCTGGGTAGACCACATCACCATAGCTAAACTCATTAGGAAGAATTTTCAAACCGGGTCTGTTTTATTATTTCTTTGTAAGTGCAAGGATTTCTTCTAACTTGTTTTTCATTAGGTTGTGTAGGTATCAGTGAGAATTAATTTTCTAGCAGGGTATGGTCTGTGGTTACACACCGCAGGAGCCATCCATCATTCTTCTGGCTCTGAGGAGTTTCCTACTGCTAGCATATACACCATCCCTTGTTGTTAGTCTCTGAAAAGTTACTCCAAGGCTGTACAGAACCAAATATCTTTCTCTTACCTATGACCTTGTGTCTTTGTACTTTGTACCTACTACTTTCAAACATCAAATGATAGCTAATTGTTTTAACCCATAACTCCCATAGCTATTTTCTTTCCCTAGGATAGTATATTACTAAGGTACCCACACACTTGCTTTTTGTAAATATTATTTTGTGCTCTGCATAAAACAACAGTAGTAAGGTGTAACAGTGCAACCTGCACCTTACTATTATTTTGTGTTTTAACTGCATAACTTCTATTGCGCTTTTCCTTCCCTAGGATACTATATTACTAAGATACTCTCACACCTGCTTTTTGTAAATATTATTTCTTAGTTGTGGCCCCCCTGGTAAAACATAAGCTGTTCTGGTGGGGGAAATGTGGGGTGGACCTTGATTGCTTGGAAAATGGGAGAGTTAGTGAAATGGCTGGGACGGGAAACTATCAATTCTTGGTGGTGGAACTCTCCCATAATTGGCTGACACTATGGAAAAGCCTATTGCAATACCATCTAGTGAGTCTGTGAACCACCATTCATTTACACTACAGGACTAAAACTATGGTGATCACAGAACATGCATATCAGTACTGTTATTAAGACTACTTGGAACTCAGTTGTGATTTAAAAGACTGATTACAGATCTCCCTAATAAAACAGAAACTTCATTGGCAACTGACCTACACCACTACGATCAGTGAAAACAAGTACAGTTTCCATCATTAAAAATATGTTCCATTATGGTTAATAACCCCAGTAGTCAATTAAAAGTACCACAGTATATATCACCCTAAGATGGGGCAACACACCCCTAAAAGTATGTGTACAGACCATGCTAAGGCTCCCACAGGAAAAAACAATCATACTTGGTTGTACAGGATGAAAATGTATGAATAAAAATATAATGTATTACAATACTTGAAAGTAACAAAATCACCCATTAGGACAGGCATCAAAGGTTTTTGAGCTATATACAGCTGTTTATTAAGGCGTACTGTTGGGTGCCTGTCCTGCTGGGTACATTTATCTTCTAAGTATTGTAATATATACAGTTTTGTCCTACTAAACCAAATATGTTTTTTTTTGTCTGTGGTAACCTTAGCCCAATCTGTACACACAATGTTTGATACTGTTCATGAATAGGGCTTGGCGTTTTACCTGGTGGCTACTCTACTATCTCATCTAACACCCCCAACAGTGCATAATTCCCACACCTATATACATAGTGTGATTTCTGTACCTTTATAAGGAAAATGTGCATGTACTGCCTTACATTAAGATGATATATATATATATATATATATATATATATATATATATATATAATTTACTTATTTATTGAATTTTGATGACCGGGTAGGCCCACTGGGCCCATAGAGGTCCCTTTTTCAGGGGCGACCCGGGTGCAACAACAACATACAGGTAACATTTCAGTACAGGCTGGAGAGTAGAATAGTATTTTAAAAATAGAAGTACATATCTTTGCAGACACAAAAGCATGGAAAGCATCAAGGTAACAAATAGTGAGCACGTTAAGCATTCTGCATCCTAAATAGTGGATTGGATACCAGGTCCGCAGGAAATAGTGGGCAGCGTCTGTAGCCCTATGGTTAGCTGATAAGTACACAGGGTTGGAAGGGGGAAAAGTTAGGGACCTAAGTGCACCCTTCAAAGAGAAGGACCAAATGTCCTTCAAGATGGCTGTTGGGAGGGCAAGTGAGCTGCTCAAGAGGCTGAGCTAGGTCAGGTACTGTGGCATGAGACATATCCTCCTATTGAGCAGATGTCCCTTCAGCAGCGTCCGGAAGCTAGAAACCGTCTCCGCCTCCCGGACCTCCAAGGGGAGGTTGTTCCAGGTGGAAGGGCGGTGTACTCAAAGGACCTAGACCCGGCTTTGGACCTTATCTTTGGGACCTCAGGAGAGATTGGCCTGATGGCGAAGGCACCGTGGATTGGGTTTTGCCTGAGCCCAACCAGCTGGGGGAGGGACCAAGTATCTTGTAAAGTAAGGCAGAGGAAGGGGTAGGCAAGGCGAGCATCAGCGGCGCCACCTGAGCCTGGATTGGGCCTCACAGTGGTGAGTCCTAGGGTGAGACAATGTGGCAAACTGGACTATCTTATTGTACAGAGTCTGCAGCCTTCCTAATTCCATCATGGCTACACCCTGGAGGATCGGGGCCCCGAATGTGAGCTTTGGGAGGAATGCAGCTTGTATCGATGGCTGCCCTGGCTTCAGGAATGATTTGGTCCTTTAGTCTATAGAGGATGCCTAATTTCACATGTATGGCTTTTGTGATTAGATCTACATGATTCTTTAGGGTAAAACCTTGGTCCAGGGTAAGGCCAAGGTATTTGGTAGAGGAGACCACCTCAAGTTTTACACCCGCCCTGGAATAGAGTTGTAGGTGGTGAGACCTCTCTGTTCCCAGGGATCTAGGGCCAAAGAGCATTACCTTCATTTTGCTAGTGTTTAGAACCATTTTGTTCTGGGTTAGCCAGTCCTCCATCAGGTGGATGTCTTCTTGGAGGGCTGTCTGCAGCTCAGGTAAATTATGGGAGCCTCTGTAAATGACTGCATCATCCAGCTGCTGAATAGCACTGCTACTACCGCAGTTTTGTGCAGATCATTAATGAACAGTGTAAAGAGAAGGGGCCAAGGATGGACCCTAGGGTACCCTTCTTTAAGTGGAGCTAGTTTAGAGACTTTATCCTTCCACTTTACCCTCTAGGTACGTTGAAGATAACTCTGGAACCATCCCAGTGAGTGAGAGTCAAGGCCAAGAGAACACATTTTTTGTAGAAGGAGGTTATGGTTTACCAGGTCAAAGGCTTTGGATAGGTCAATGAAGACCACCCCTGTGCTGGCCCCTCCATCATTGTTACTCAGGACATCAGCTGAGAATTTAGTTAGAGCAGTATCCGTTCCATGGTTAGCCCTGAACCCGTGCCGAGATGGTGAGATTACCCGGTGAGTTTCTCGGTAGTCCCGGAGTTGAGAGTAAACAAGCTTCTCCTGTACCTTAGCTATGAAACACAGCAAGGAGATAGGCCTGAAGTTCTCAATGGGCTCTGCTGCTCCTCCCTTGTGTAAGGGAAACACAAGTGCTTGTTTCCAGAGCTTGGGTACTGATCCCTCCGTTAAGGACCGATTGATCAGCCAAGTTAGGGGTTTAGCTAAGGCTGGGGCTCCCTCTTTTAGGATTCTTGTTTGGATCCCATCAGGGCCTCCAGTTCCTCTTAGAGGAAGGGCTTTGAGGGTAGTAAGGACCTCTTTTTCCCTGACCAACCTCAAGTGGAACAAAGGGCGATCAAGGTCCTGGGGCCATTGTAAAACCGGGTTACAATTCGTGTCGGGAGGCCCACGCATATGTGCCTCCAGGACCGTGAAGTAGGTGTTGAGGGTCTCAGCAATAAGAGATCCCTCATAGATTAGTTGCCCATTAGCCAGGATTGGGCTGGGTGGCGTTTGAGTGTTCCCTTTGAGGAGTTCGTTAATGTGCTTCCAGAAAAGCCTAGGATTGCCAAGGTTAGTTTTTTGAAGGTTGGTGATATAGACTTTCTTCGCTAGCTTAATGGCCTTTTTACACTGATTTCTAAGGGCCCTGTAGGCCTCTAGGTCCCCCAAATTCCTTGAGTTCCGGTACTTATTCCAGGCCTTGTCCCGGGTGGACATCAGGGCTTTTAGAGAAGGCAGGATCCATTTGTAGCAGCTTCCCTTTACTCTGTGTGTTTTTAAAGGGGCTAGAAGGTCCATAATTCTCATGAGGGATGTCTGGAAGAAATTGACAGCATCCTCCAGACTGGGGAGGTGCTTTATATTGCTCTAGTCAATGTCATTTAAGTAGCGAATAAAAAGGTCAGGGTGGAAGTTGGAGTAGTCCCTAGAGGTAAAATCCTGGGGGACTTTATTCGCACAGTTCTTCCAGATGGCGAATACAGGTGAGTGGTAAGCAATGCATCTGCCAAGGTCCCTGCCATTTTACATAGTTAGGGGTGAGGTCAGGACCCAATCAATTATAGTATGCCTTCCAGTGGCATGATTCATTCTAGTTGGTAAGGTAATGACTTGGGTGAGGTGGGAGTCATTAAGTTTAGCGTTGAGGGTGGCTTTCGCCTCAAAGGCCCAGTTTAGGTTGAAGTCACCCAGAAGGATGATCTCTGAAGCAGATTCTACTGCTGGGTTCTGCAGGAGGGCCGTGAAAGAGCTGAGAGCATTGGTGGGCGGGCTGTAAGCGCAGCCTATTGTGAGGTGCTTAGCCCCTCCTAGAGTGAGCCGAATGAGTATTGCTTCAGCTTCTGGGGACTGGCCAAGTGGCATACGAACAAGGGAGGACGTAAGTGTATCCCTAACATATATCAAGACCCCGCCCCCTCTTCTCGAGGGTCTGTCCTTTCTGTATAAGGCATATCCAGCAGCAGCTACCTCATGATCCAGAATATGGGGCTTTAACCAGGTCTCCGAGACTGCTAGTATGTCCGGATTGTAGGCCGCTAGCCAAGCTTGGACTTCGTGTATCTTTGGTCTCAGGCTGCAGATGTTCATATGAACCAGCCTCAGGCCCTTGGCTGCATCCCATGCCTTATCTGATGGAGAAGAAATAGAGATGTTAGGTGCCCCAGGACCAGGATTAGGCTGGATGTCTCCTGCCAGTAGTAACAGCGCTGCCAGCAATCGACGAAGAGAGAGGGTTAGGGGGTGAATAACTGCTGCTGATGGACATAGGGTTGAGCCCCTGGTGAGGATAAGGGAACGATATAGGATCCCTTTCCTAGAGAGTTCATACGCTACTAAGAGAAGGATGTTGCACCTGGTGGAGGGGCATCTGTAGTGACCTGCTATCGTACTCCGATCCCACACTGGCATGAGGGGCAGGTGGCACTGGCAATGAGCCAGTCCATCCCAAGTTGGGCCAGAATAGATTGAAGCCCAAAGGATCCCTTATTCCAGTTCCACGGTACATTCTGACTTTTTAGGGCCACACTCAGAGATCACGGGAGCATTCCCTCGTGGGTGCAGGAACCAGTAACTGGCCACTTTCTAATCAATTCCAGGCCTGTGGCTAAGGGTCTTGGAACAGGTCGGCACCAACTTAGAGGTTGACAAGCTCAGCAGACACCCATGGGATTGAAGATCCAAGGCAATCCACAATCCAACCGGACACAGTAAACTATGGGAGAGGACAACCAAGCAGTTAAGTAGAGAATCCACAGGAAATACACTAGTAAGGCAAGTGGGCATGCAAGGACCCCGGCCAAAGACAAAGGGTGCAAGGCTGATTTTTAGCTACATAGTAATTGTCAGAAATAAAGGCAAATACATTACATAGTGGATCTAAATGAAACAAAACTTAGTGATAGTAACTATCATGGCACTCTATCAGAGGTTAGAATAGGCTAGCCTAGACCCCCATTACTTAGCAGGTACTGAGAAGCTTCACAACCCCTTTTTGGTTTTTTAAGAAGCAAATGGAAGTATACTGTGCACTCTTCCTTTAACAGTATATTAAGAAGATATAGAATAAATATAAACCTTTTAGTGTGACCCATTTTCTATTGTTATATATAGTAAGACAATTGCTCCCTGACACTGCAGATGTTGTTATGGAGACAGCAGATACCGACAAATTATGATCCCATCACCTCACATTGGCTAGTTACTTATAAACTTCCACCAGCACCAGTTTGTATTTGTCTTTGATCTACTCATGACCTGCTGTTTGACAAGGCAGATTGTACTGTTGTCTGAGCTTTATGGGCACGGGATCATAATGTTGCAAGATATCATGCCACAGCAATATGTCATGCTGTCAATACAGCGCAATATATTGCCAGTGACATACGTCTTATGCCCCCGAACCCCCCCAACTAAAATATCTAACTCGCGGGGGGGGGGGGAGTTAACAGTGAAAATTGCACAAAGTCTGAAAAATGTAAAAATCCATGTGTCTGGAATTGGGAATTGAAACCCGGTCCCAAATGCACTGCCTGCCTCCATTTCTGCCAGTGGTTCATCCTGTTGAGCCACAGAAGCTGTTTGGTGGACCCTTGTTCCAGCAGGATACTTATCCTGTACAGGGAAGAGTGAGAGGGTGCACTACCATGCATACATCCTTTCTCTATTTTGTACCCTCTTGCTCTTCCCTACCACGCTATTCCTACTACGCAGTCATGTCATGTGCTGTAGAGCATATGACATATTGACCCAGTAGGAGCTTTATGTACACCAAACGCTTTCACCATTGATGACAGCATTATTTTCTGTAGCTGACTATCTTGCACTTACTGTCTGAACCAGGTCTTAGTATGCATGATGCATCCAACAGCAAACATGTTTGCATGTTCAGCTAATTGTTGAAAAAACAGAGGGTAAGTGGGCTACAGTTTTTTATATACTGCAGTCTGAAAAAGGAAACAAAAAAAACAGTTGTGATTGCTAATTACAGTTCACAGCAAGTACCGATACCAACAAATCTTACTTTGATACTGTGGTGGGATTACAGTTTGTATGTATCACCTGTCTACATATAGGCTCCTGCAGCTTTAGGGATCAGTTCTTTGAGGAATGCAAAGTAGATCAGGAGGTGCAACAATACCCACACATGTTCAGATGTCTTCATAGTCAAGTGTGCTTCTCAATTATATGTGCATGTAAACATGTGGACAGATTATCTTTGACCACCCCCCATAGCTGTTGTTTGCCAATGCTGACTGTATTGCTGTCTCACATTCCTGAATGGTACCAGCTCACAGCAGTGATGGCCGCATTATTTTCTATAGCTGGCTGTCCTGCACTTACTGTCTGAACCAGGGGTTACTCTGCATGACGAGTTCAAGATGGCAAATACTCGCAGGTGTATGTTTCAGCTTCATTATGTTTGCATGGACATCTACCTAAGCAGAACACTTCAATATAAGCTCTCAGAATTTGTGTGGGCATGGTCAGATCACCCTGTTAACTTTCCATGCCTTAAACAATTATTCCCTGAAACTGTCAATGATTTATGGAGACAGCCAACACCTACAATTTCTAATCCCACCACTGCATACTGCCTGACACTTATAAACTGCAAACAGCAACATTTCTTCCCTTCTTTTCCAGACAGGGATATAAAAAAGCAGCAGACCACTTTCCCAACCAATGTGTAAGCAATCTAAGTTGTAATAAAAGTTGTTTTGTGCTGTAAATTATATCATGTGGATTACCAGTTTGCCCTTGATTTCCCACTGAGCTGTTGTTTGCAAATGCAGAGTGCACCGCTACTGTATCTGAGCTTCATGCATACCAAAACCTTACACCAGTGGTTACTGTGCAGAATGTGTCTGATGGAAAGCCCATGTCTGCATGCACATCTAACTGAGCACCACACTGAGACATTATATAATTGACAGTATCAAATGTCTAGTAGATTGTTGAGTCAGCAGAGGGGAAGTGGACTACTATTTTAAAAATATTGCACAGTGGAAAAGATGAAAAGTTGCTGCTTGTAACTCACAACTGACCGCCAGTATACCACTGTGAACGAATCTAATTAGTTGGATACTGTGATGAAATTGGAAATGCTATACATAGGCTGTCTACATAAAGACATCTGCAGCTTCAGGGAGTAAATGTTTCAGGCATGCAAAGTTGACAGGGTGATGTAACCATGACTACATGCATTCACTAGTCTACTACCACTCTAAAGGCAGCATTATTTTCTGAAGCTGCCTTTCCTGCACTTACTGTCTGAATGAGGGGTTAGTCTAATGAAATAATTCACAGTACCAAATGCATGTTAGAATGTTGAGACAGCTAAGGGGAAACGGACAACTATTTTTTAGTATCAAAATTTGGAAAATGAAATAAAGGAGGTGTGATTGCACATATCAATTGACTGCTAGTGTACCTCTATCTACAAATCTAATTAGTAGGATACTGTGGTGGGATTAGAAATTGTATGTGTCGGCTGTTTACATAAAGGAACTTTCAACTTCAGCGGTCAATTGTTTCAGGTATGCAAAGTTGACGGGGTGATATAACCATACCCACACACATTCAGTTGTCCGCATCCCCTCTGAAGGCAGCATTTTTTTCTGTAGCTGGCTGTCCTGCACTTATTGTCTGAATGAGGGGTTAGTCTGCATGATGTGTCTGATGGAAAACATATGTACCTATACAGTATGTCTGTGTTTCTTTATGTTTGCATGCACATCCACTTGGGCATCACAGTTTTGTATAAAGCTTCTAAATGTGTGTGGGCACGGTTACATCGTCCTGTTGATTATGCATGCCTCAAACAATTACTCCCTGAAGCTGACGGCATCATTGTGGACACAGTCATTACCTACAATGTCTAATTCCACCACCGTTATACTACCTGTCACTTAGAAACTGCAACCAGGAACTTTTTTTTTTATTTCCCAGACAGCAATTTCAAAAAATAGTAGTCCTGTTTAGTGGCAAGTGAGAGGAGCAAAGGTTGCACTGGTAAGAGAGAGCTACTTTCTTTTTTCCCCCCAGTCTAGTGCTTTCCCAAACCAGCACAGTCTCTCTGTGTGTCCCCCTTCCCCCACCAGGCAGAAGGGAGCATGCCTGCTACATCACCCAGTATCCAGCCATGCCTGACAGTAGCAGTGACCCTGATAGTGCCCGAGTTATCAGGTAGAATGTTTACGTGGTTGTCCTTGGGAACCTGAAGATTGCAAAATGCTGTTTTTTTATCTGTAATACATAAACTGTTTCTTGTCAGAGGTGCATGTATGGGTGAAAACATTGCATGTTAATGTTTGTAAAGTTTGTAGTGAAGCAGATTACATTTTAATTGGCATGTCTCCAGTGTGTGAATATTGCACATCATATTTAAATGCGAGCTTGCTATGGTACTGTATGCAAGTTTGCATGTATTGAGAGAGAGAGAGATGTAATACAGTATATGTGCATACACACACACACACACACACACACTACATGCACTGTTTTTATTGTTCTCAAGGTATGTAAATACTTGGTCATTGGTGGCGTTCTTTGGCAATATGGAAATACAGTATTGGGAGATAAGGTGCAGTGTGCCGCAGTTATTCATGCATGGCTTTCAGGGTAGCTGATGTTTATTTGCACTTCCCCTACTGATTAATACAACTTGATATTATGTTCATTTACCCCAGCTCTGTTACTGAAGTCCTGGAATCACGTTTTTCATCTTTTTTCATTTTGTCTTTGTTTTTCCTTTTTTTGATGACTTTAGAAATACTTCTGGGCTGTCCCTGAGTTTCACCAGTGAGGTCTTTGAAAATATCCCCTTTGGTCTAATTAGAGACCTCTGTCCAGATGCATCATCACTTTTCCTGCTACTCTCTACCTCTCTGCAGTCACAGTCCAGGGAGTCCAAAGCAACAGAAACATACAGAATCAACAAGAAAAGCAAACATTCACAGAGTATTTGATAGAACAAAAGATAACCAAGTTCAGTGTGCACACAAATTTTAGTGTCATGGTGGGAGGGGTAAGGGTTTGGTCTGGTTATGAGTTTTGAATGGGCAACCAGGCTGAGTGAATTTTTTGGAACTATTCAGGAAACAAAACTTTAATGTGAAAACCAGTGCATGGAGCACCATGAATTTATGAATTGGGACTGTTACCAACAGGATTGATTCATGAGTAATGTAATTTAGAAAAGCAGATTTTTTTTATTGAAGCAGAGCCATGCATTGTTTTAAAACTTGCAGCAAAGAACACTAGACTGCTCCTCTACAGTTGCATGCTTGCCATAAATGCTACATATCCCCACTCCCATTTCTGTCTGTCTGTCTGTGTCTCTTTTCATGGTAAGCTATCACTACAAGGTTACAAATTAGCACACATAAATAAAATAATGAGAACTTGTATTGGGCAAACTTGATATGCAATCACAACAATGAGATAAGAACAAAATGTCTTTGTGCCTGCTTCTGAGTTTGGGGATGGTGGATTGAATGCACAGCCAACACAAAACCATGATGGATAGAAAATAATGAAATAAACTGCAGGACTTTGTGGGAAAAACAGAGAAATGTTGTAGAACATACTTAGGTAGCAACAACAGATAAGGGGCCTGAATCACTGTGAAATAGTACTGAAATGCATGCACCTTATCTACTCAACTATCAATGGGGAGGAAGGGGGGTTTACACTTTGCGATCGGGCTTTGCACTGCAATGAACTGCTTTGATTTTTACCAGGACTGAGCTGTATTTACTGTTCAGCTGTTCCCATACATCCTCGCCACCCCCTCTTTCATTCTCTGTCTTGCTGCAGTCACAGTTCGGGGTTCCAAACTGGCAGAAACATACAGAATCTACAAGAAAAACAGAAATTTACAGAGTACTTGATAGAAGAAAAATCATCAAGTTCAGTGTGCGCACACATCTTAGTGTCATGGGGGGGTGGTAGGAGATGGGTCCAGTTACAAGTTTTGAATAGGCAACCAGGCCGACTACCAGTGTTAGAGCTCTCTGTCAACCTGGTGAAGATAAGGGATGTGTTAGATTGGGTCTTATGCTTGCAGCAGAGTGAAATTTGTGAACTTTTTAGGAAACAAAACTTCAGTGTGGAAACCAGTGCATGGAGCACCGTGAATTTATGAATTAGGACAGTTACTTGAAAAGCAGAAGTATGTTTTTTTGTTATGAAATGGCTCCTAACATATAAGGAATCTAACTGGCCACTACCTGTATGCTAAAGTGTCTAACACACAGCGAAAAGAACAGGCAATGCCACTGGGCATTGATATGGGTGATGCTGCCACCAAGAATTTTCAGAAAACACATTGCCGCCATCTTGTTTTCTGCCACAAATGATAAAAAATAACCTAGACCTAAGACACGGTGTGTACAGAAGAGAAAGCCTTGCTAGACATGATCTTTCCCCCATTCGACACTCAACTCATTTGCTCTCCTTCTCATTAAATACAAAAAAGAAAGTGCTGACATGCATGACCTCTCCCCCACCAGCCGCTTGCTTGCTCTCATCAAAGAATGATCTACCTGCCCCTCAATACTTCTCTCCCTTATCTCAGCAGCTCCTCAAAATGTTATTATTAATTTTTTTTTTTTAGGACATTCAAATCTAAAGCCGTCTGTTTAAACAATGCTGCCCAGATTGTGACTTACAGTGCAGTTTCCCACAGAATTTCGACACCCGTTTTCCATGCTCCACTGAAACAGCAACACTGTCTCTTCCCTGGTACTTCCAAAAGTGGTAGCTCATACAAATAATAAAAAAATACATATTCCATCTCAAATGTATCCACACAGTATTTTCACACTGTAAGCTTTTGAGGGGGGATACTGCCATGACAACCAGACCAAAACTACAGAAGCCTTTGTAGGACAAAAGTCCTTCTCTCAAAAAAAAAAAAAAATACACAGGACACTTAGGAGGAGGAACTATTTTATTAAAAACTGACCCAACATACATGTCTTTTCCTACTTAAAATTTGGAATTTTACTTACCAAATGCATTTGCACTACAGATGACTATTTCATAAGTGCAATAAACCACTCCTGGGTGCGTGTTAGACACTTTAACACACGGCTAGGAGGCTGGACGCACTCAGCCTGTGCCCTCATGCCTCACTATGCCTCCTAGCCATATGTTAAAGTGTCTAACACACACCCTGTCATGTCTTATTGCTTACTTAAAGCAGGGCCATGCATTGTTTTAAAACATATAGACTGCTCCTCTACAGCTGCCCATTTCTGTCCGTCTGTCTCTTTATGGTAAGCTAACACTACAGGTTACACATTAGCACACATAAATAAATAAATAAAATAATGAGAACCTTTACTGAGCAAACCTGATGTGCAATCACAACAATGAGATAAAATAAAAATATGTCATTTGCATGTTCCTTATTTGGGTGGTCCTGGACTGAACACACAGCTGAAACAAAACCATGATGGATAGTAAATAAGGAAATGAACTGCAGAATTTTGGGGGAAAACAGAGAAATGTTGTAGAGTATATTTAGGTAGTAACAACAGATCAGGGGAAACAGTAATGAAACATATGCACCTTATATGCAAATTTGATATATTCTTAATATAAATTCATATGGCTCAGATGAGGCAGCAGCTTGCTCTGGTAACCTGTTAGCTCACATTGTTGAAGTTGCTTTATTAGCAGATCCACTTTACACAGTGATCAGAACTTTGGAGAGACCAGTAGGAGAAAAAAAAAAAATATATATATACACATATCGAGGGGGGAGAGAGAGAGAGAGAGTGTGTGTGTGTGTGTGTGTAGTGCAGCTGCTGTTACATAGTTTACTGCTGTATGAAGAAGGGAGACTCTGTGTCTAGCTCCTTTCTAAATCAACCCCATTTTGCATGTTGTCTTCAGTTTCTATGACCAAGAACAATTAAATCAGTAAGAAGTCCTCCTGACGGCTTTCTGGAGTGTCGCTCTTGATTTTTTCTCATCTACTTAAGGTGCTAATGACTCTTACCTTACGCACCTCCACCCCAATCTAGTAGACACTAAAAGGCATTGTGATATGAGTTAACATCCATTGGCGAGTGATAGGTTTCTGGCAACACATAGTCTCTTGCCTAGTTTTTAAATGTTAGGGATTTCATGCTTTTAATATTTGCAGCTATAAGGAGTGTCACATAAATATACATCATATTAATCAGCGTAGATGAAGCTGCAGCTGAATGTCAGTTGGTTGACAAGTAATGATTTAATGTTGCAGAATGTACTAAAGTGTTATTTGACTATAATTACTGGGTCTCCTTTCTTCCTTTTGGGAAACCAGGTTATAATTTTGCTGTTGTAATCATCTGGTTATAACGGCAAACACACACCCGGTTTCTTTAACTCTGCAAACTGTGACCCTCTTCTCTGTGCCGTTTGCTCTTCACTGCTTTAGCACTGACCACAGAGAGAGATTTCACCACCACTCGGACTCAGTGGTAAGCTTTTTAAAACACATTCAACACTTTTCATTCACTGGGCTAATGTCCTTCAAGGGAGCTAATTAAAACATAAGAAAAAACAAAAACAAAAGAAAAAAGGTTAACGTTTCCTGTATTGGCGCTTGCGACCATGGATCATGTCCAAACTTGACCTGTCCACAGTCACATAGGAACTGCTTTTATCTTATATAATTGTTGTGGTGAAAAAAGAATTATATATAAAATAAAACATGGGGTGTGTAAAACTCAAATTTTACACAGACCTACAGTGTTGGATACTTTAATAAACCCCTTGAGCTTTGCTCTCAGGGTTTATGTAGCATCCAACACCTCGGGAGGGGGGGTGTAAAACTCTCATTAAGCATGCAACCCCATATATTATTCTCTATATACTGTAGTATTTTTCCTTTTTGAATGCCTACTAAGGTATTCAATTAGGCTGTCATGGTTTTTGAAAGTTCAGTAAGGAACATGCTTCAGTCTCTACACTATAAGTGCAGCCCCTGTCTCATAATTTACTGCTGTGCGCAGCCTGGGTGGCTCAGTGTGTAGTTTCCTTCTAAGAGAACAGCCATACTTTGCATGTCTACAGTTTCTGTGAAAAAGTACATCTAAATCAGGTAGATGTACTCGATTGCTTTCTGGAGTGTTTTGTTTCAGATTTTCTCATCTACTGAGTATACTGATGGCTCTTAGACCCCCCACACACACACCAGTCTACTGCAGCAGATGCAATAAAAGACATTTTGATGCTAGTCAACAGTCATGGAAGCTGGAAAAGCAGGAAGCTTCTAATAATGTTTATTGCCACACACAGTTTCTTGTTTTATAGTCAACTGGCTGTAAGGGCACCACATACCTCTGCCTCCCAAAACCCAGACATTCAAATAAAGCACATAATTAAAATGCATTTCACCCCTGGGTGAAGGAACGGGACTGAGAGACTGCCAGCAGAGTGGTAAAACTGCTGCTGAATGTTATTTATTTGATGTAATGATTAAGTGTTACACAAAGTACTGTTATTTATTTGACTATGTTATCTCTCCCATTTTTTTAAACTCCCTTTGGGGTATTTAATCAGGTTGTCACTGTTTTGTCATGTTCATTATAAGTCTAATTAATTATTCATGATGGCAGTGCCTTCTGTGATTGGTTGCCACGACAGTCTAAAATCTCTAAGAAGTGACCGGCGTGGCACCCACTCTGCCCTCCCGCTGTCATGCTCCCACTGCCACCATAGAAAAAGCAAGTAAATGTCTTTAAAAAGAAGCCATTATTGCAATCAGATGTGTAATTGCAATAATGACCTCAGAGCTGGTCATTTCCTCAAGATTAATGACTGTCTGGGTGGGGGTGGCCCAAGCCAGTAATTAATCTCTAGGGAATGACCAACTCTTCAGTCATTATTGCTTAAATTTGGAACCTCCATGCTACCAGTGCAACAGCTGTCACATAGTTTACTGATGTGTGAAGACAGGCTGGCTCCGTGTGTAGTTCCTTTCAAGGAAATCAGCCTGTATGTATATGCAAGTCTACAATTTCTGTGACAAAGCACATTTAGTTCAAATAAATAAATGCAAGATGTCAGGTTAATGTGGTCTGAGAAGAATGACACATAATTATCATATCACCTTTTACTAGAGCTGGGCAAGCCTTGATTTTTTTGAAGAAGAGCTGAGCCAGAGCCGAGCCAAGGGTCTGGCTTGGCTCAAAGAGTCAATCACAAGCCGGGCCGAAGGTTATTGGAAATTTAGAAAGGGATCCTTTTTTGGGGAGTTTTATACTACAATAAATTCCTATAAGGTATTTTGCACACTGCAGAAAATGCTTTGACAATTGTGCCAAATTATTTACTTCAGTTACTTTTGGGAATTTCATTTTTAGTTCCTGTTTGAAGGTTCCTATATACTGTATGAGCAACAGGGAAAGAGAATAGCAGTAGGAGAGCAAGCTGACAAGAGTGGAAAAGAGAGCCACACAGCAGTGTCAGACAGTCAGAACATGGCAGGCAGTGAGCTGAGCTACAAAGCAGAAAAGTAGGAGCCAGGACAGGAGCCTGGCATAGGAAAGAGCAGCCAACAAACAAAAGCACCAACAAGAAGGCACAATGAATTATTGTTCATTTGTACTGTATGTATGACTAAGGTGAAGGGGAGGGTGTTACAGAGATTTACAGACAGAAAACTTATCCATCCATTAAATGTTAAGACACATTTCACCAACAACTAGCATGTGAAATACAAGCATGCCCCACTGTAGCAAAATAAAATACTGTATTTAATATTTTTATGCAGTATGTCCACTGTTACCTCAAAGCAGCCCTATCTGCATAAGACAACCTAACACAGAATTACAATGCACTATCATTCCTCTTCCAAATACTCATACAATGAACAGAACTGGTGTGAGAGCGGGAGTTCTGATTCTGAATATCACAGGGCATAACTATTTCCAATATAACCACAGAAAGCTCACAGTTTCCCTAAATGAGAAACAGACCAATGACATCACCAGAAGCTCTGAAGACTTTCTAAGCAAGCCCTCCGGGCTGTAAATGTGCACAACACAGACTAACAGCAAGACCTAAAAATTCAACAGGCACAGCAGACCTCAGTAGCTGATCATTTAACATGCATTTCAGGTATTAAAATAATTGCTTCTTTGCTTTTGAACTATAGAAATTATTCAAAGGAAAATGAAACAACCATAGCAAGCTAGACAGCAATAATACACCTAAACATAATATCTTGCTAACTTAATATCTTGCTCTCTTCTTCTTTCCTTGAGCTATTAAAGGCAGTGAAATGAAAAACAGTTAGGGAGACAAACTCATTACCTTTAACTTACTGCACCTTCATTTTGCAAAGTTTCCCTTAATCGCACTGTCTGTAATTGGCAACCTTATGACTCAACAGCTAAGTCCATATTGGCAAAGATTCCAGTTCATCATCCCATAGCCAAACTATGTAAAACAAGGTTCATTCCAAAGCACGGCATGCACTCCCAGTACATCTGGCTGAAGGTATGACTACAGATACATGGTCCTTACACAAAGGGTTAGAAAGCTGTGCAACTAACTGTCTGACTTGTGACCTACGACATTGTTTAGCAGTATGTGTGAAAATGAATTCTTAGTTTTTCTTTACGTAACAACCTTGTCCTGAATATTTAGCCAAATATTCAGTAATCAGCAGCCAAAAGTATTTGTATTAAATTAATCACACAATAGGTGACCGGTCCAGCACAGCACGCTCCCCCCCCCCACTCCCCAACAGCTCATTGTCGTAATAAATAGTACCTTGTTTGCACTAAAATTAGTACTTTAGCATTTCTTCTAATGTTTCTACAACCCTTTATCCTGGCAGTACAACATTTCCCCTTTCACCAAGCAGTGCCAGCTCAGCACCCAGACAGAACAGCCCAGACCCAATTCTACAGTCAGTACTAATGTTGCATCACCGGCACCAAACCCAGCGCAACTTAATATGTAAAAGTAACATGCCTCAAGCTTGTAGCTGCCTTCTCTGTGTGTTCCATCCTCAATGTAAAAACTTTCAGACAATGTCCAATCAAGAAATGCTACATGATCTGGTGATTTTAAGCATCTCTGTACTCCATGGAAAATTGAGTTCTTTTGGAAACAGAAAAAAATCCTAGCTAAGCTCACCACAAAACTTCCCACATAACAGTTAGTAACACAGGGCTAAACAGTAAACAAAAAATGTGAAAAACTTCTCAGATAAAATAAAAAAGGATTATCTTCCTGGTGAGAGCCATGGGGGAGGGTGTAGCTTGGCTAATTTATTATTTACACTGCCACACTCCTTCCTGGAGATTTTCAAGGCCTGGCCGGCCGCTGGGAGGGATCATACACAACCTGGTTCTTCAGGAACATGCCTGTGAGGACTTTGAAGAATTTTTTTATTTTACTGGCATATTTTTGAACTGGCACACCAACTCTAATGATCTCGTCAAATAATATATTATTAGCCAAAAATATGTAACTCAAACTCAAGTTCGTTCTTCTATTCACAGGCATTGTACTTTTTCAGATAATTATTCATGCCAGAACAGTTCTTCAAGGGCTGTTTGGGGTCTCAATAACTGTTGTAGGTCTAATGGTTATGAGATGTCTCACTTGTAGAAAGTGAAAGTGATCTTCCTTTCTCAGTTTATATTTTTGTTGCAGTTGATAAAACAAGGTGCAGGTACCAGTAATAAGCAAATGTGTAAATCTAGTTAGACTTTGGGTTTCCCAGAGCTGATACCTTCGGTCCAAACTGGGGGAGGAGAGGGATGGGTGAAAGAGTCATGATGCCTGATTAAGGCCAGGGGACCTAATTCATTACAGGTGTTTGTGGATTTACGTATCTGTAATAAGGTAATTATAGTGTGCCTGGTCCATGGATTAAGAACCTTCTGTAAAAGGTGGGAGGGAATGTAACCTATGGGTATCATCCAGATGTTGCAGGAAGGGAACTGCTGTTGCTCCATCTGGTACCAACCCATATCTTCCCTTTGTTTTAATCATGAGTATATCAATGGACTCTGTGATGCAAAATAATATCTGCATAGGTCAGGTAGTCCCAGGCCACCATATTGTCTAGGCATACAGAGAATATGTGGGCTAATTCTTGGATGTTTGCCTTGCCATAAGAATTTAAATAGGATGGAGTGAATCTCTTTCCAGAAATTATGTGGGACTGAAATGGGAAAAGGTTTGGAATAAAAACAGTAGTCTTGGGAGTATATTAGGAAGGGTTTGGAATAAAAACAGTAGTCTTGGGAGTATATTCATTTTAAGTGTTTGTACTTTATCATATACTGTTAGGGGAAGAGCATGCCATTTGGCTGTGTCTTGTTTTACAGCCTACAGTAAATGTTTATAGTTGCCTGAATATAGTCTGGAAGTGTATGATGCTATCTGAATACCTAGGTATCTAATCTTATTGTGAGGTACTCAGGCAACTGGAAATGCCTTTCAAAATTCAGTTGAAGAGGAACCACTTAGGATCATTGCCTCTGATTTAGTTAGGTTGATTTTATAGCCTGCTATCATATGGAATTCTTTCAGAGTGGTTAAAAGAGGTTGTAGGGAATTTACTGGGTCTCCCGGGAAGAGGAGGGTGTCATCAGCATATAAGGCTACTTTATATTCTTGATGTACCACCCTGACCCCCCTGATACTGTATCTGGATGTTCCCAAATTTGTGTCACTAGGGGTTCTAGGGTAAGGGTAAACAACAGGGAGGAGAGGAGGCATCCCTGGCGTGTGCTCCAGCCCAGTGGGAATCTCTCTGACATACAGCCATTAACCTTTACAGTTGCATCTGGGTTAGCGTATAATACCTCTATAGTTTTAATAAAGTTTTTTCCCATTTCAAATTTGGAGAATACTTTTGTAACCCCCCAGCAAATGGGAGTTCCCAAAAGTCTTTATTATGAGTGTGGGGGGACCTTTGAAATGGAGCCTGCTGCTGGAAAATCAGAACTTGGACTCTCATTGTAGAGCCAGCCACCTATGTACTGTACGGCCAATGCTTCTGGGAACTGTAGTTCGGACTTCGGCACCTTTTTTCCACCAGCAGGGGGAGTTTACTGTGAGTGACAGCCAAACCAGCCAACTGAACGGGGAGGAACTCAAAGGAAATGCCTGGCTCTGTCTACTGGAAAGATCAGATGAGTTGTGACTGTGAAGAGGGAAGGAGCTCTGGGCTCCTGTGCTGTTGAGTTTTCATGCGGGAAGCTCATGTGGGGCCCTGAAGTTCAGCCTACAACTGTTTGTGAGTACCAGTGTGGACTGAATCAGAGTCGTAAGGAGAAAGAAGCACTAGAAGTGAGGAAATCAGGCTTATCCTGTAGAAGATTGGAGAAATTGCTGAATCGCACTCGGTCTGTCAGGAACTGAATCTGCTGTGTGTTCTCCCGGGTATTGTGCAGTAACTGCGATCAGGATAGAGAAGCAGCCTGCCTGGTATAGTACTTTCCTTTTACATATAAATGTGTGCAGTGCTTGTGGGGAATTGTGTTTCAAATCCCCTGTACAGTGAATTGAGTGCCTGAAGCTGGAAGTAAACCCCAGCTTAATCCAGACTACATCCATTTGCTCTGAACTGCCGTGGGGTCCAGTCACAAGGACCTTGTCCACATGGTCTGCTCCTCCTGGCAATCCAGGACAATCTGCCTTCCATCCAGTTCCCAGCACTGAGTTTGTGAGTACAAAGCAGGGTAGCTCCCTGCCATCTGTTTATCGAATTGCAAGTGTATTATCTAATTGTTGATTTTTCATTTCTTCTCGAACTGAGCCGACTGGCTCCGGATTACAATTTGGGTATTGTGCAAGTGTTTTTTCCATCACAGGGCCCCGACCAGCTGCACCGACCCTGGCTAGCCCCCCCCCATCCTGGGTACCCAGTGAAAGTGACAATTTGGGACTCTGAATATGGGCACAGTACTGTGATTATGTGTTTAACCTAATTAACCTGATTTCCCCCTGTCCTTTTTACAGCTCCTTAAATAAAGCAGATCTGTTTGTTTCAGCAAAGTTACACTGACTGAGGTATTTGTTCATGTTAAAGTATTGTGCTGTGGCTTTTGCGCTGTATCATCTTGTTTTACAGGGGGTCCCCAGAGTCCAGTCGACAGAGCCAGTCCTGGGGGTAAGTGCATATTGTGAAGATATTTCTGATGCATTGTGTGGGCCACTTGTGGGATGAAAGGGGGGTTACAGTGTCCCAGAGGGCTGTAACCAAGTTAGTTTAGCTACTGCAAACCCTGACATCTGGGTGGAGGCACCCACCATTGGACCTAGGCCCCTCAACCTGTTAGCAGTTAAGCAGGTAGGGGTAGTAGCCCTTGGGATAGCACCACCTAGGGGTTACACTTTGACTTGAAAGCACCAGTCCACTCTGTCAAATGCCTTTTTAGCATCGACACTTATGACTAGCTGAAAGTGCGTTTGCCCCCCTGAGCTGATATGATATTTAAAAACCTGTGAATGTTATCCTGTAGGAGTCTATCTTTTATAAATCTTGTCCAGTTATGATGGATTAGGCCTTGAGTAATTTGTTGAAGTCTGTTGGCTAAGATACCCATAAATAATTTAAGGTCAGTGTTTAGTAAAGAAATAGGGCAGTATGAATCGCATTCTAGAGGATTCTTACCTGGTTTCGATAAGATAGAGATCTGTACTTAAAGCCAGGAAGGTGGAATTGGCTCATCCTCTCCTAATATTGCGTTGGTGGCGTTTAGTAAAATTGGGAGCAAATCTGTCTGAAAGGCCCTATAGAATTCTGCTGGGTACCCATCAGGACCCGAGGCATCTGCATTTTTAAGGTGTTTTACTTGGGCTTTTAGTTAAGGTTCCCTTAAGGTGTCTGCCTGTGAGCTCGAATGGTTGAGAAGTGTTATTTTGGCCAAGTATTTCTGGATATCTTCTAGATGTTGAGGTCCTCTCTTTGTTGAGTATAGTAGTTTATAAAATTCTGCAAATTGTTGGGAGATTTCCTTGGGGGTGGCTAGTGTTTCTTCTGTGTTAATATGTTTTAGTTTAAGGACTACTCTATTTGAGGCTTCCCTTCTCAGTTGTGCAGCTAGTAGTTTGCCAGCTCGATTCCCCTGCTAGTAAAATCTTTGTTTTGCATATCATAATGAACCCTCCATTTTGAGGTCTGAAAGTTGAGTAAGGGTCTTTCTTGCCTACTCCAGTTTCTGCCTAGTGTTATCAGCTAGGGTGGCCTTATGCTGACTCTCCAGGTTTAGTATTTCTCTCGCTAGCTCCCTTTGCTGTTTCAGTCTGTCCTTATTCACTCTAGATGAATAAGAAATAAGCTTGTCCCTTAGGTACAGTATGCTTTCATTGCATTCCAGTATATGGGAGGAGAGGAGTCTCCCTGAGGGTTCAGTTGTCAAAGTTCTGCATTTCTTCTTTAATTAGATTCTTACATTCTTCCCTTTTAAGGACTCCAAAATTTAAATGCCAATTGGAGTTTGATGTTGGAGTGTCTAGCACTACTTTCAAAGTTACCAGAGCATAGTCAGAGAGGCTTATGCTACCTATTTTGGCTGATACAGCCATCCAAGCCCAAGTGGTAGGGATTAAGAAATAGTCTAGTCTTGAGTACATACCATATCATGGAGAATAATATAAATAGTCTCTCACCGATGGGTTTAAATGTATCCAGATGTCTAGCAAACCATATTCGTAGATTGTACAAGGAAGAGCCAGGAATGCTGAGTACTTTTTGCTGGGGTGAAACCCGGATTTGTCCTGATGGGGGGGACAATGTGGTATTAAAATCAACTCCTATTATTACAAAGTTAATGAGGTTTGTTACTGCTTCTGAAATTACTTTGGTGAGAAAGGGAACCTGGAGTTGTTCCTCATTTGAGGCATATAAGTTTAAAATAGTGCAGGGATGAGCTCCCAATTCCCCCATTAGTAGCATGTATTGACCCTCTGGATCAGACTGAATGCTTTGGATCCTCAATGGTAGATTCTTTGCATATTAAGATTGCAGCCCCCCCTTTTGTGTGTGTTTTGGTGGCAATGTGCTGCATACACTTCCCCCACCCAAGACCTTTTTAATTTATTATGTTCCACTGAGTTCAGATGTGTCTCCTGCAAGAGTGCAATATCTATTCTTAATTGTTGTAGTTCCTGTAGTAATCAAGACCTTTTAATTGGGTTGTTAATCCCCCTTCACATTATATGTGGAAATGTTTAATTCGGCCATTTAACTTGTTTAATAGATTGTTCAGTTTGCTTCAAAGTGACATAGATCTTATTGCACAGCACACATTTCAATACAACAGAAAAAGAATATACCACAGACACCAGAACTCTTTCAACATAAAATCATCAAATTGTAACATAGTTGTAAGTTGGAACAAATAAAGAACTTTTAATTTTATACATTTTGATGAACCGTGATCACTTCATGGTGAAAATCCCCCAAAACACACCCTCCCACCAGAGGAATGGTGAGTATTTGCACTGGGTGATGAGCTATCCACTTGGAGTAGTCTTTGCCTGACTACAAAAGACAATGTAGTCAGCAAGGGAAACAGGATCCGCAAAGCCTAGCCTGCTTGGCTAAATTGCCAATACTGTTTCTCTGACCAAGATCAAATTAGCTAGAGAGAGGCTTTAGTTATTATCTGGGGGGAGATGATGAAACTTACCCCACCCCCAACCTACATTTTTGCGTCGATCTTCTCAACAGCAATCAGTTGGACTCCATGAAAGGAGGCAAAAATCTGTAATGTGCATCTATTTTGGAGGAACCCTTGAGTTAAGCTTGGTTAACTCACATCTGGGGTAAAATAGGGGAAATTAATCCCAATCTTGTTTATGCCGGTATCTTGGTGTGGTACTGTTCTAGGTGGATCCACGACAGGAGTCCAACAGAAATTCTGTTGAACTCCTTGTCAGCAACACTGGCAGGTCGACCGCATTCTGCAGTCGGCAGCCGGTTCACTTTTGAATTCTATGTTTTCTTCCGGGGGCTTCACCCCCTCGAACACCCCACATGGGGGGCTGTGCCCCCGCACCCCACCAGTTAAAGATTCTCCACTCCAGTTGGAGCTGATTGGGGGGGGTGCAGGACCCTCACCAGGCAGTGCCGGTTTCCAATGGGTGTCCCACAACGGCTAGGCACTGTAGTTGCTGTGGGGGACCTCGTTGGTGAAATGTCACTGCGAGGGGGGGTAAATGGTTCTAGGTTAGGGGGACATATTCCCACAAGTCTGTGCTATCAGAGTTAGTGAGGTTAATTTATATGCAAATCTAACAGGGGATGATAAGAAACACATTTTTAAAAGAAAAGAAAACACTCCCAGAATCTTACTGACTGGATAAAGCTTTACAAGTTGCAATATAAGTCTGATCTTCTTCGGGCTTCTGATTGGACATTGCAGCTCTAGTAGCTAAACATTTAAGAAATTAAGAATTCATCCCCTAATACTGTGACTGTTTTAATCTGTAAATATGCTGGAGTGTCTTAGTTTAAGCACAGAAGCTCAATCAAGGAACTCCTCCCAGCTTAAATAACTGCTATCCACATCAAAGTTTGTTAAAAGTTACAGCAGGTTACTCAAGGAGCTTAGGAACAACATTGTACCTTTTGCAGGAGGTGAAAAAAAACAAAATGGACTAACATTTCTTCTCTGTTAGAGCGGCTCATTTTGCTCTGTTTTAGTTTTAAAACCAAACTTAAAAGTCTCTAGAAATAGAAAAATGTCACCCCTAGTCAATAGATATAAGGGTTATCCAAGCCTTGTTGTCGATGTGACTGTAGCATTCAACATACGAATTAGAAGAAACAAATTAGTATTTACCCACTGAGAATCCATGCTGAAGTTTTCAGCATACCCCCTCACTTGCACTTGCTGTAATGAGAGGCCTTAAACTTTCTACGAAAGATCCACCTGAGGAAGGGTCTTCGCTGATGCTTTTAATGGCTTGGTTGATTCTGTGCCTGAACTCTGAAGCTCTTTTAGTTGAATATTTCACTCCAGGGCAGATTTGCCATGCTGAACTACATAGCTCTTGTGCTGGAAACTGAGAGGTGATCTTGTCGAGTTTAATGTGTGACACCAGGAATTCTTGTGCGTCAGCAAGCTCCTCATATCTTTTAGTGCCCTCTGATGTGATCACCCAAAGTCTTGCTGGATATTCTAGGAAGGCCTTAAAACCTTTCAGATGAAGCACTCTGGTGATAGCCAGTACTTTTCTGCAGCAAAACATTGTGGTTGGGGCAAAATTATGTTCAAAGAAAAGCCTCTGATTGCCGAACACAATTTCCTTTTTTGACCATGCAGACTGCAGCAACTTTTCTTTCATTCTGAAGTCTGTAAAAGCCATGACTATTGACTGTGGTCTGACTTTGGGGTCTCTGGGAGGAGCAACTAAGGAGTGATGGGCCCGGATGATGTTAAGAGGAGAGTCCGCTGGCCAATCTAACAGCTGCCTTAGTAGGCCATCCATATACTCAAGCATGTTGCCCTCCTCTGTTTTTTCAGGCAGACCATATGTACGAATGTTATTCCTACGATGTCTATTCTCGAAGTCCTCCATTTTCTTAGCTAGATTTTGCCCTCTTGCATGTAGATCGAGAAGTGTGGTGTAATGGATGTCTGTTATCTAGGAGTATTCCATAAGGCATGCTTCCACTGCTCCAGTGCATTTCTCAACCACTCGGAGATCTTTTTCAGTATCTGCTGTAATTGTTTCCAAGCACTGGAGTGTTTTGCCAATGTTTTGCAGTTGTTCACATAGCTGTTTGGAGGTAATTGTGAATTCTGACTCTTCTTCGGTGGGTATGTTACATGCTGTGTGCTTTGTGGTGCCATTGCGCGGGACTCATTTTCGGAGTGGTGCCATCCGAGTGTCTGTTGTTTTGTGCTCTTCAGAGTTCGGTTTGCCACAAATTCCTTGAGCTTTTTTCTGGTGGCCATGTTTACCACTGCTCTGGAACTTTTTTTTCTATGGAGATGCTGTTTTGGTGCCAGGATGACACTAGATTATGGTTGGGTGGTGAAGAGCACCAGAGTAGGCAGCCATAGGGGTGTTGACATCACTAGAACTCATTCAACTTTGATTTGAACTCATGGCATATCATTTCACATGCAGCTTTTTCTGAAACACCTTTCACTGGTTAAACATAAGCAATGCCAAGGGATTTGGAAATGCTTTTAGTTCACGGGAATGCTGTGGCATAGGACTAGGAATCTCTGTCTTACTTCCATGCATTATAGAATAAAATGTTGAAATATGTATCTAAGACATACGATTAATAGAGGCAAAATAGAAAATTAAAGTGGTTTGTGATTTAAGTCACTGTAAAAAAAAAAAAAAACTGCATACGAGTATTTTGTCCTGCAACTCCTCACCCAAAATCATGAGGTTTATAGCACATTTGTACCTCTGCATTGCTGTATCAAAGACAACTGAACTCAAAAGGTCAAAATATCACAAGGCATCCCATCAGTGCTCTTAATTGCACTTAGCCATGTTGTTTGGACTTGAGTTTGTCAATACTTGTGACTCTGAATGCATGATTAGTTAATAGCTGGTATAGTTGTGAAAGCTTCACATATAGGCTAATATCAATGTACAAAAACAAAAGAATTAGCAGCTCCTATGGAGTGCTGGAACAAGGAAGCAAATGCCAAGGTGCCAAGTACTTTACTGACGTGGAGGTGCACCTCCAAGTCAATAAATTACTTTGCATGGTAATTTCAGCATTCATATTCTTGCTCCACTGCTCTGTGAGAGTTCCTTGGCTTTTTTATTTTTTTTGCATACTGTATTGTTACCAGAGGCACTCAAGTCCTGGCTGCAGGTTTCTTCTTTATTCCGAATGTCAGTACAGAAGTCAAGCACTAGAGTGACAGCCCTTAAATAGTGCAAAGGCAAAGCATCATTGCTTTTGAAGTGACCATATGAATCCTATGAGTTAACACACTATGTATAAGAAACTTATCAATGTGAAATATGTAGGATAAACTACTTGTCTTGTCATCCAGCAGATAGGCTCCCTTAGAAAAGCTGCGCTAGACATTTTAAAATGGTATATGGGTCCATAGTGTGAGATTAGTGGGATAAACTATGTATCTTGTTAACCAGCAGGGAGGCTGCATTAGTAAAGCGGCACTAAAAAATACAGATGATTTGAAACTGGACACGAATCCAGTAACAGAATTTTATGATGGGATCATATAGAATTTTTATTCTAACATGAATAGTGAATGTATGAGAAAGATAGATACTTAAAAAAATGGAACAGTGGCTGAAATAAATACAAGGAGAAGAAAGCAGTTTGGTAGGCAAGTAGCTAGTATCAGGGTACAGAGATTAAATACTGCAGCTTATTCTATACTGTATCTAATACTGTTACTGATGTGATCTTAGCGTTTTTCTTTTTCTACAGCTCAAGTGTTAAGCTCAATAGGAATTTTTTGCCACAAACTGCAACTTAATTTTCCATTCCTTTTTCACGTGGTATTATGTTGGAAAGTGCTACTCTCTGTAATGCAGGGCACTTGAGCACTTCACTTGTTTTAGATACATAGATACATAGAATACGCCAGCAGATGGGACCACAAGGTCCATCTAGTCTGCTCATACTTTTTCATACCCCACCCCACTTGGCTACTTTAGCTCATATAACTGCAAATCTGCTGTGCCATGTGTTCTATTTTATGTTTTTTTCTTTACTACTGTATATGTTTTGTTATGTTTGCCTGTGCGCTCATGGATGCACAGCGATTGAGCACATCACCTACTGCAGCTTGAATATCTTTGTATTTGACCCCACCATTTCATTTTATAGCTACTTCTTTTCTTCCATTCCACTTTATGTTTTAGTTTTATTAACTTCATTCTTCACACTGAAAGTTGATTATCTCGGCACCAACCTTATTTCTCTCCATTTATTAATCGGCATTTCTAGCACAAAATGTGTGCCTGTATGATTTAGTGTCAGCTTCATTTCTTCTCCTTTTTCTTTCCCAAACTTTTATTTTCTTTTTAGCTTTCAACACACACTGCTTTTCAAGTTTTTTTTTCTTAATTTTGGTGTAATCTGTTTCATAAATCAAATGATTTGTATCCACCCCAAGCTGTTCAAATTGCACAGTTGCTTATTATTTTCCTTTAGATTTCTGTGTACCCACATCATAAACAACAACAAAAACAAAAATCCTTTATATTTTTGCCCTCTTGATCTCTGTAATTGCATTCTCCACCTCCATACTCCCTGCTAAAACCAAGACCGTGTGGCATGGTGTGATAGTCAGAGCATCCACTGCTCACCGCTCACCCTGATAAACCACTGTTGCCTACAAATAGCAATGCCTGCTGAACAACAATACCAAGCCTCAAACTTTATTCTGACCACACTTTAATAAATATCTGGGATGCATAAAGTTTGATCAGTACTACAGTAAGTGCACTATTTGCACTTCAGATTGCATGCATTAGCCACAGACAGGGGAGCATGGATGGAGTACCACCCCTTGGGCCTTCCCATGCTGCATATAACTGTCTTCAGCTCAGACACTACAAGCAGAGGTCCCTTCTACCCATCTCTGGCTGTTGTCCAGTTGGTGGTTAGAGATGTTGTGGCACTTCTGACAGGACTTCAATGGTTTGACTAACTTTCCATTTCTCTTACCATATTCTGATGCCATTGTCCATGACTGCACAGGGCACAGAGTGCATGAATACTTATTCCTCTACTTGTACAAAGTCATGTCACATGCCACCGGTAACTAACTCTTGTGAGCTGCAAGATACACTGTGCATGTAAAGTGCTGTAAAATCAAATTGTATTCATTAATGTATTGTGAGGTGAGGTTCTAGGCCCAACCTCCGCAACCAAAGTCAACCATGCCTCTATATGCAATACATATTTAGATTATTTAATACTATATGTAGGAAACACATCTCTACCAATACATAAAACATCAAGAACTGCTCAAAAGACACAAAGTACTGTATAATAAGTGACTTCCATTTCTATGGATGCAAGAAGTAATATGCATGCTAAACAAGTCTGAATTTGAAACTGTTTCGAGGTTGATTAATATTCCATATGCCGCTGCACAGCAAGGTTTTAATGGAGAGGGGGAGTGGTATCATTTTTCCCCTGATAGAGATAAATTCATTTTAAATACATTTTATCACGTAAAGTATTGGGTAAGGTCAAAAAATATAACACAATTTCCATCAACAGCATACAAACTGCACATTCACAACACTGTTCACATCATGGTCCGGCATTACATCATTTGCTATTTTCAAATACAAATCTCATCAATAATTACAGTATTTGGAGTGGTCCTAACAGGATAATGAAGTGGATTCAATGTCTTGTTTGCTGTCCTACTTCTTAGCCGAAAAGTCATTAAAGCATGAGGATTAACATTGAGCTATTAAATCTCTTGACTTACAACATCTATGTAACAAAATCTACATATGTGTTTCAAAGTTTTAGGGCTGTGGGTGGAACCTACAGCTCTTCTGTCATTGATCAGACTGTAGCTCTAAAAACAGTTTTTCATGGAACTTCCTTTTTAGACATTTGTATGTATTCCTCCACAACTGCAAAGTAGTGCACCCCCCCTCTGATTTTTGCTATTTGCTGCTCTATGTTAAAGGCATCTGAAGGGGGGAGGGAAATACTACTGTATTGTACCTCAGAACATCTCAGTATATTAACAAAACAAAACTTTTTAAACTGCTGTTTCTCTCATTCATCCAGCCCAGTCTAACAGATTTGTTCTTTTTCTTTCAGCAACCATGGGGTTCACTCATTTTCACTTGGCTTTTAAGGGAAAGTCAGACTCAATGTAAGATTACAGATAGTGAAATTTCAGTCTGTTAGCTGTCATTCCTTGAGCAGGACAGGTTACAGATAAGCGATAGAAACAGAAGACTGTTTTTTTTTCTCATTTTATAATATGATGTACTAAGTGTGTATTTAGTTGTAAGGTCAGGGCCTTGAAGAAAATAATAACATTTATGTAACTCATTCAAGAGTCCAACAGGTGGTCAGAAAAAAGTCTGAGAGAATTTGTGTAAAAACTAACAAATGAAAAATAGCATGCACACTGTCCTCTGAGACTGGAAGATCAGAAGGCTGTGTGTTCTATCCCCACACTAGACAGGAGGGTTAAAGAGCTAGTGTACTGCCTAAAATGAATATTATATTTTAAAAGCAGTCAGCCATTACCTTTTATATTTGAGGTACTTTTTCTTTTCCCTTTGTTTAGTTAGAAGATTGTTTACCTGATGTTAATATGTATGATGTGTAGAACAGCATTCTGTGTGGCAGCTGACATAGCTAGCTATACTGTCCCCACTACATCACCAGCATTGTGACCTCACTGACTGTGACATCACTGCTACTTAGGAACAGTCATTCACCAGTGATTTCACTGGCAGTGAAATCACAATGCCGATGATGTAGTGGGTGGCAGTAGAGCTAGATATGTCAGCTGCTATGCTAAGAGCTGTTCCACACATCCACCACAACATTATGGCATAGAAGACTCTCTGATGGGCAAAATAAAATAGAAAGGTACTACAGAAATCACATTTCTTAAAATTTATATTATTTTCCTGTCTGCCTGGTTTGGCTCTACTAGCTCTTTAAATCCCAATACTGACACTGTAGTGCAGAATGGGGAGGGTGCTGCACTTCTGTGGTGTCATCTTTTCTATCTGCCTGTTCAGGTGGATGTTAAAGATCCTATGGAACTTCTCAAAAAGAGTAGGGGAATTGTCATGATGTCCTAGCCAAATTTCCCCATTCACTAAAAATAACAGCTTAGTCTGGTTCAAGTAAGGAATTATGCCATGTTACAATTTCAGTTGGCTACCATCTGTACCCCTCCCGCCGTCACCCCTGAAAAAGGGACTTCTAGTCTTAGTGAGCCTATCCGGTCAACAAAATTCAATAAATAAATAAATTCCCCCATTATGTCTTATGGATTCCATATAAATTCAAATCATTCCAAGGCCATCTTGACATATAATTTTAATACCTAACAGCAAATCAGAGTCCTTTTCCTGATAAAAGACTGCCAACATATTAAATTTAGATAAACAACAATGTCACAAATAAGGAACTAGTGGCTTATGGAAAAATCTCCAGGGATTTATACAGGGATTTGATGCTGCCGCTACAGGGAAAATACAGGAAAAATGAGGGCTTGTTATAGGAAAATGGTTATTTGAATCTGGGAGCACTCTGACTAAACAGCACTGTATGGCACCAACAAGAAAATAACTTTGGTCATTTGGAAGCTTTTCACAGCCCTATCTACTCTGGCTAGAGTTTGTTTATTATCATGCCCACCATAGACTTAACAGAATGGGATATAAGAAACTATAATCTCCATTTGGGGGTTACTAAGCTCCTCTTTTACTTTATTATTTGTGAGATGAATGTGTTTGTGATGGAAATGGGCCAAAGAAGGATACAGAAAAAGGGCAACATCACTCTAGAATCTGAATGACAGTTTTATGATATAGTAGTCCTTTCAGATCGACCCCAAAGGCCAGAACCTTTTTTTGATTTTCTTGTATTGACAACGTATGCTTCCAGAGGCTTAGACATGTCTCAAGATGCTGTCAGATGCACCTGTTAGGTCTCACTTATTAGGGGGGCACCACACATTCCAATTTCTGTCTCCTTGGAGCAGGTCCACACGGTCGTCACACTCTGGTGGACATGGTTGCTTCTCTATGTGTTTCAATGAAAAGTGAGTGGGTAGCCTCCCCGTGGCCCCATACCATTCCTAAGGATACACTCACACTGCCTATCCCTCTGTGCCAGATGCTGATCAGAGATCCAGATAACAGCTGTTATCTATGGAGTCCCAAACCCTCTGCACCAGAAAATATTATGCTCTCTGAAGGCACATCTTCCCTAGAGAGAGGGAAACAAGAAAGAGAGAGAGAGAGATGTGTGTGTGTGTGTGTGTGTGTGTGTGTGTGTGTGTGTGTGTGTGTGTGCGTGTGTGTGTGTGTACATGCACTGCTGGATTAACTGCTGGCACTGGCAAAACTCTTGTGTGAGAATATTCACATTGGAGTCACAGCCACTCCACTGTCGACTGCAGGTGTTGCCCCTTGTGATGTGTATCAGGTGCCTTGGAGAGAGGTATTTTACATCAGGGGCTAGAGGAATTATGAGAAATGAAAGAGGAACAATGCAAACTTCATGTGGCAAATCCTGTCTTTTCTCTGCATTCAGGTTCACTGCACACACACAGCAGCATCTTGAAATGATAGTAAATGCAGTATTCACTGAACACAGATAGAAAATAAGTTTTACCTGACAAGTGCAATGTGTATTCTGAAAGAAATCTTTGGGAGAAACAGAACAACATCATTGAGCATGTTTAGTTTTACATATTCTGATTATTAGTCTGCATTCATTTCTGATTGCAATGGACAGCTGGCTACAATATGCCACCTCAATAAACCGAACAAATATTCCAGGATTAGCCAAGATCATACTCAAACTTTTTTTTCCAGTTAATCTTTTTATCATTTTTGAATTGTTTTTGTTCCAACAATACATAACATGAAAACACATAGCACAGATAAACATGTCCATCGAAGTAACATTTAAGCCATCCACTGCAGACCATGGTTCCTCCTGCATGGAAGCAGGCTATCACTTCGGTATAGGCTCTCATCCTTCCAGGTTAGCCCACAGTCCCCAGTGTAGCCATACCTCTCCTCTCCTCTCCTCTCCTCTCCTCTGTGCACCATTCCTTCTATCATTACTTGAAGGCCTTGATGTGATGCTCCCTCTCCTTCTCAGTATAGTACAAGATGCACTCACCACTTGTATTTTGCACACATGGGAAACACAGGATCAACTACATAATTTATCTAACTTTACAAAAAATACAAAATACACATGGAGCTGGCAATGGCAATTCATGTTCATGTTTAAGCCAATGAAACACCCTTGTCTAGTTAATGCATTTGCAGCCGTAGTGGCTCTGCCAGAGTTTGTTGAAGTATGGCATGTATTTGCTTTTTTTTATTCATTTTTTTTTATTCTTTCCATCATTTATTTTTTTTATATTTGGTCATCCCTTTCTTCCCCAGTTTTCTTTACATGCTTTCTGTGTTACTCTACATTTCTTATCTTACTTTATTATTTTTCCACAGTTCTCATATTGAGCTGTATTTCCAGTTTATTTGTATTAAATGTATATTTAATTTGTTGTATCTGAAGTTCTGCCTTTTTGTAGTGGCTTAAACAAATTAATATTTTTTAATTGTAGATTAACAATGCACATGAACTTGGTTATATATATATGACCTATTGGGGGCTTAGCCTTTTGGCAGAAACAATTTCTTGTAAATATAGCACTGTTCCCTCTCAGGAGAACATGCAAGGCTTTAAAGGAGAACTGCGTTAAGCTTGTAATGGGAGGGCTTAAACCCAAGGTTCAATGTGGGAAAAAGCTCCTCCCACAACCTCTACTTAAACCCATTACTCACACACCTACATTGTTTAGGGAGTGTCTTTTGTCCCTGAGCTCCCTGCATGGCTCGTGTGACTGTACTGTTCTCTGTGCTCCTGCTGCTCTATCCATTTGTTTTTGGAGCCTTGTGTGTCTCTTCCTTCCCTCTCGTCCTGTTTTTCTCCATTTTTATGTTATTGTTTGCTTTTCTCCTGTTTCCTGGTTCGTCTCTTGATGGCCCCATTCTGCTTCCTCACCCCCCATCCCCTTCACTTGTCTCCCTCCCACATTGTTTCCTGCATCCTTCCCCTTCCTTTCCTTTTGGGCTTTCCACCCACATCCACTCACCTACATGCTTCTCCGCTGAAAGTGTTTCCCACTCCTCTTCATTTTTTGAAGCTCACCTCAAGATCTCCTTCTGACTCACACCCACTTCCTGTCTGTTGCATGCTGGCATCCCATTCTCCTCCTCGACTCCCTGCCCTCAGCACGCATTTCTCCACCGTGCTGCCTGGACTCGATTTTGCCTCATTCACCATGGCACCTCTGGTCTGTCCTGTAAGTACCACTGCTCTCATACTTTGGAATATGCCTAACAGAGTATCTTTCCATAACACCGAGACACTAATCAAACTCTGGCTGCATTTTGCATCCGCTCTGGCAATGCAAGAACTTCTACTGCCAGCTTGCAGGGCTGACATGCCTTCTGATGTGAATGATTCATTGAACTCACTCTGTCTCTTAGAATGGTGTGCCTTAAAGGAATATGTTAACTGATAACTGAGCTCAGCATCTACATAGCATACATTTTCTCTACTATTTTGCCTTTCTTCTGTTTACACTCTATCGATTCAAATTAGCCTAACATGGTACTATTTAGTTGATAAAACTGGGAGTACTGTATATAACCAAAGGAAACTCTTCCACAGCAGTCCAAGAAAGGCCCACCATGAGCCACTATTTTTACAGAAGAGTTATGCAAAGAGTGGACCTATGCTTATTTGACTATGTTTTGCCAACCAACAAGTACTTCTCCCTTCATTTATTGCACTGTTTTGTACATTTTACAGCCATGTTTTCTCACCCCTTTGGAGTGGATCTGCATTACCTGGTCTTCCCATTGCAGCCTGTACCTGCGTTTCTGTGGGAACATGGAAGACTTTCATGGGATGCCCAATAACACTTCCTTGCACTGTTTGCCATGGCTCCCTGCACATACTTCTGGTATCTACTGTGGCCCTCTGACTGACTGTTTGCCTATTGCACTGCAGCTTTTTTATTATGTCCTGCATCTCATTCCTTGCTGCAACCTGTCCTCGTCCACTGAGTTAGCAGATTTCCTGCACCCATACTCTGCCATTGGCCTGCGAAAACAGTTCCTCATTTACTCCTACCAGGGCTGCTGTGCTTGGATTGGATGTTTGGGGAGCTCCTGCTGCAATATCTTCCTCCATGCTGCTGTACTCTGTCATGTACTGTTAGTTCCACTCTATTTGCTTGCCCTTGGTCCTGCTGGGGGGATGGGGTGGGAGGTGGTGGGGATGTCTGTCAGCTGCATGTGGTCCCTGTCCCTGTTCAGGACCATTTGTGCTACTTGCTTCAGGATGTTGGGGGTGGGGGTGGAGTATGGGGAGGAAGGAGTTGCTCCCATTCTCTGACCCTAGATGTTGTAGCCTAACCGCTTCTAATGCCTACACCCTCAACCACATGCACCCTCATGTTTCTTTCCCCTGGTTTCAGCTCTGTTACACTAGGGCTTCCTTACCCTGCGTGGTTACTGTTCCATGGCCGGACCTTCTCTACAGCTCTGCCACTTCCTGTGCCTCCCATTCCTATCATGTTACGTATGTCCTACCATACTTGTCTACTGTCCATCATGCCTATCTCATTTTGTTCCCTACTCCACTCTCTTTCTACAGCAGTGTTCTGCACCTTCAGTCAGCCCATACTAGCAGTACTCCGGACTCCATCCCTAATTCACACCTGCTGAGGTGCTGAGTGAAGTTAGGCTTCCCCTGTCTGCTGGGGATGGGATTCCATTACAATCACTACCTCCTACTACTTACCCACCTGGTATCCTCCATCCCTAACTCTGCTTGGCAGCATCGAGTGCAGGTTAGCTTGCCCCAGCTATGGAGGATGGGAGCCATGTCGGCAAATCTACTATGTCATACCATGCCTTCTCTACCTATTTCCAGTTTGCGCTTCCCTTCGGGAATGGAACTTCTTCACCCCATGTGCACTCATCATCCTTCCTATGCCTCGCTGCATCAACTGAAGATCATCTCACCTCAGCCATCATGGATGGATGCCTGACTCTCCATACCACTGATTTGCCATTTCACAATCTTAGCTTGCTACTGAATGCCGCTTCCTTTCAGGAACAGGACCTTATCCTACTTACCTTCTCCAGCCTACCTTGCCTGCAGCCTTGAATCAAGGTCCTATCATGCTGCCTTACAAGGCTGGGAGCCTGTCTCTATTTGATTGTTTCCACCTTCTATGTCCTCTACCTGATACGATTGCCACTTCGCTTTGGGAACAGGACCTCTATAACTTAATTGCCTTCCAACTCCTGCCTCTACCTACCGGCATCATCTGAAGGTCTTCCGCACTGAGTACCTGGTTTGGTTGCCTGTCTTTATGACTTCACTGGTTCCATACCATCTCTGTCTCACACCCAGTTACCACTCCCATCTGGAGTGTAATCTCATCCACTCAGTTGCCTCCATCCTCCTACCCCTACCTGCTGGTTTCGGATAAAGGTTATCTCTCCTCGATTACCAGGGCTGGATGCTCATTTTTGTGAATGACTGTTTCAACCTTCTGTGCTCTGTACTGGATCAACACTTGCTGCTCCCTCTTGGACCTGAAACATTTACTGAATTTGCCTTCACTATCATGCATTATCTGACATGCTGTGTCCAGGTTGTCTCATCTACCTTGGTAAGGAACCTGTGTCTGCACCTGAAAGTTCATCCTGCTGCTTTTACTGTCTCCTCCTAATTACCACTTCCCTCCAGAACCAGGACCTTAATGCTCCAAATTATTTACATCCATCATCACCAGTCTCCATCCTGCACTTCCATGGATCATTGTACTTGACCTCCTGGGCCTCCTGTCCTTCATGATTTGGATCCTACCAGCTGGTTCAGTCTTTATCTCAATCCAGTTCATCTGCCTCAATGACTTCCTTGCTGTGGGTCACCCCTTCCAGCTGCTGTCTGAGGTCGTTTCATTCTTTCAGATGTGTGAATCTCATCCTTCTTCGCTTCAGCACCTTTTGTCCTTTCCACTTGTTGTTTGCAGCCTTCGTCTGATGTGGGATTCATGTATCTCAACCTTGTTGTTCTTGTTACTTGGCTTTGCTCCTTGGCCTTCTGTGGCTCATCCTCTGGTGTCTTGCTTCAGCCTTCCCACATTCCGCTGCTGTTCACTGAGGGGTTGACCCGGTCCTTTCCTTCTTGCACTGTATGCTTTCCAGCTTCACCTAGGCCATCGTCTTCCCCAGATCATTCCTCCAGTCCGATTAGAATTCTCTCCGGACTTTCCTTCCTTTTTGGATGGCTGCCTTTTATCTCCACTTTGTAGGTTTGGGGCTTCTTCCTGTTTGCTGTGACTCCTTTGGGCATATTGCCATATCTCCAGCCAGTATTCCTACCCAGTCAACTACTCCTCCAGTTTATCCATCTTATAATCCTACTCTGGCCATTTGAAGAGCTCCCATCCACTTCTCGATGGATCACTCATTCATTTCACCTGAGGAAAACTACTTCTAGCAAACATCCCTTGGATAATATGCTTCATAGACTATTAGGTCATCATAGAGTTTCCTATACTGCCCAAACCAGCTCGTCACCATCATTCCTGGAATCCTATTTGACTGCTTAAGAGAAGGATCTCATCCATTTTAATTGGGTACTCCCTACAAATCCTGTCTATTCAATCACTGTGCTGCTTCTCTATCATGTCACAAAGGCTATCCTCACACATGGAAAGGACTTAAATTCTTCTGTTTTGCTCTGACTTCATAACCACTATTGCGGTTACAGATACCGGGAATCACAAGCTACCTCATACCACTATGGACCTCATCCATTATACCTCCTGCAACCTGTCCTACCAACACTGACACTGTTGACCATGTTACTCAACTCCTGCTTCTCAACAGCCATTGCTCATCCTAAGACCTTCTCAGCTGCCTTATTAGAACTTCCATCATTGGATCTCCCAGGCCTAGCTGCTTTACTAACATCATGGTAACCAAACCACTGATTTCTACCTCCTGGACATCACCATACCTCATGCAATCATCTGTATTTCTTCATTTTATTGCCATCAGTCAATGAGCTGCCCATCCAGGGGTCCTTATAATCTATCTTTCACAAATCATTTCCATTACTCCCTCAGCTGAAGACTGTCACCAAGATCAGGTTCTCCAATTCTCAATTTGAAAATCTGCAACCATTACAGTGAACTCACTATCTCAGTCTTACCTCCCAACAGGTCTTAATGAACTATAGCACTAGGTTCCTCTGGCATTCCTCACTACTCAACCTCACTACCAGCCCAGCATATAGATTCTTCCATATATCCACTTCCAAGCTTCCCTCAAGTATTTAGGCATTGGATTGCCAGTAAACCTAATCAGCTGTAGCCACCTCAGTGCATCTCATGAGCAATTACACTACAGAACTACCCATCTTAACTTCAGCCAGTGGACTAGCGGAGCATATACAGGTATAGTTATGACATTAGTACCCAAATAAGCCATCCAATTACTTGTATTGCACTTACAATCATTCTCATATATATTCAGTTACCATCTGGACTACAAATGCCAGTCTTCTCATATTCGTCGACAAATCACTTATGGCATTCTCCTATCAGGCACTCAAAGACTCTGCTCGACTCCTTCTTCCACTTCATGGATACTTATTTTACAACTTATCGCTCACCACTGAATTCCTTACTTCCAGACTTTAGAGTGAATGTCAAACCTTCCACAAGTTGAATCATTCACCTGTGACTGCACAAACCATCGCATTTCCCTGTTCACTGTCTGGTAGCATATCAAACAAATCATGCTCTTCCTGCTCAATTCATCCCAGTAATCCCTTTGGACAATCATCTATCATTATCTCGAAATTCTAGACTTCATTCACCCTCTTCATCTGGATCTGCTTCACACTCAGGATTCTACTGCTCCTTCAGAAAATACCTACTTCTTCAACCTCAGAATCATCCTTCAGAATATATCATCCATGGATCAAGAATGGACCATCATCTCTCCAAGCAGATCCTTCCTCAAAATTAGTTACGGTTACTAGAACCTAAGTCCTTTTCTTCTTAGTATGCTCAGAGGGTGGGCAGACCAATGGTCATGGGTCCTCAGAGGTTTCCTCCACATGTTATTTTTCTCTCCTGAGTGCTAGTGGTCATACTGTCCATGAGCTGGAGAAGGTATCTTTTTGGGCCTTCTATTCCCTACAAATTCCTACTTACATACCTACTTCTCAAGGGTGGGAATAGAGTAAAGTCACAAAAAGTACTACAAGTTACACAAGTGCTAATACCCAATCGCTATTCCCCAAACATTGAATGGGAGGGCTTAAGCCAGAGGTTCAAAGTGGGAAATAGCTCCTCCCACAACCTCTACTTAAACCCATTACTCATACACCTCCCTTGCTTAGGGAGTGTCTTTTGTCCTTCACCATCCCCTCCTCCTCCTTATCTGGTGCTTTTCTCACCCTTATTCATGGACCTTCTCTTCCCTACAAATTCCTACTTACATACCTATTACTCAAGGGTGGGAATAGTATTATAAGTTAAACAAGCACTGATACCCCCATCACTATTCCCCAAACATTGAACTAATTTTTCTGAATAACGGCTGTTTTTGAGCACTGATCAAATTTCTGTTATTGTTACATCTATACAGGGTTTTTGGTAGTCTTAGTGAGTGTTTCTGCTTTACAATCTGATAATAAGTACCATGTAGTTTATGTCCCTCTTAGCCACATGGTTCAGTAATAGAACATGGACACACTGTGCCTACAATGAAAGAGTAGAACAGGGACATAAACTACACCATACAGTTCTAAAATGGTTCTTAACAGCAGTGTGTAAATCAGAAACACCCACACAGATTACCAAAAAAGCTTGACCAGCTACAGCAATAACAGAATTTGAACCAGTATTTAAAGAGGTGGTGACACGTTCAGGAGACCTTTAGCAAAAAATTATGTTTAGGCACTTTCCAGCTTATATTTCCCATTAGTTCTGTATGCCTCCTCTGCATTATTTAATAGTGTGGTCATTTGCATGAAAAAAGGTCCTTTTCTCCTGAAGAGTTCATCTATTCCTGCTGCTTTCTCCCTACCTGAAGTCATAGAGCACTACTTTATTTTATTTTTTTATTTGAATTTAGGTAACTGGGTAAGCCCACTGAGACAGAACGTCCCTTTTTCAGGGGCTACCCTGGGGGGGTACAAGGGGAGATACAGATACAATGACCAGAGGCAGTGTATTAGTGTACCATGACACTTTTACAATAGCACATTCATAAGAAAATCAAATAAAGCAGCAGAATTGGCACAGGGCATATACATTGTGCAATGGGCAGCATTAACAAATAAAATTCAGTATATACAGGCTCAGTGGACACATTTATATAAGCAGCAAAAGCAACAAAGAAACAGGATGTGAACTGGGTGTGATTGCCAAAATTTAGAAATAATACAGAATATACAAGCACAACAGTTATAGTTGTAGTTGAAACTGGAGCAGAAGAAACACAGGATAAACCCACAGATACAGGGTAGCTCAAAATCACAGCAAAGCAGGCAGGGCACTTGGTAGCAGAGCAACAAGAGAACAAGGAAAATACAAGGGAGAGGGTAAGTGTGGGGGGAGTGAGGGTAGGGGCTGAGTGCTTGTTGACTCAGAAACAGGTACAGGGCTGAACGCAGCAAAGGTGGGATTTAAGGAAGCACTTGAAGGTGCAGATGGGCAGGACAGAATAGAACAGAACTGTTACATCACAGTTACTCCCATGGCAACAGATTGTGATGTCACAACAGAGGATTATGACTTGAAGTAGGGAGTAAGCTATAGAGACAGATGAATTCGAAATGAACTGTAAGGGACAAAAATCATATATTCATACACATTTCTTTAGTAATGAATTATGGGAAGGAGAAATATATAAAATATAAATGGAATCCAAGCAGAATTGTACCCAATTATTATGGTTTTATTGTGGGTTTTTTTGAAGTGTCAGTAGCTTTTTAAAAACAGCTTCTACTGGGGAAAATGACATAAGTTCAGCACAGTTCTCCTTTAAATAGCTGGATTTCTTAAATAGACACTTTCATTATTCTATTGCTTTTGCCTTAAATGGCTGAGCTACCCTTTATAGAGCATATCTTTTTTTGTTGGTCAAATTCCCTGAAGAAGGAACTTGTGGCTCCCAATGTTGATTGGATTTTGTTGGTGTTGAGGGTAGTTTCTGCACTTCGTACTGCAGAACTTTTTTATATATTAAATACATTTTGTTATTTTAAATGTGCTCCTCGGTGCAGGTCACTTCTTTTGTGTTGTCACATGAAAACACTACACCTGACCCTAGGAGTTAATCTACTTCTACTGCTTTATGGTTTGCTGAAGTCATAATCCTCTGTGAAATCAGTTGTTGTGCTGTGGACATGAGTAAGATGTCACAAACAGTGAAATGTGACTTTACCAAAGGTTTAAAAAGCAAGACCAGATCATCTCCTGGGGCAGGGGTCTCAATTAACCTGGTTAAAAAAAATAAAAGGAATATAACTACAGAAAATCTATAACATGCTAGTTGAACAGCGTTGATATTTTATGTTTTTTTCTCACATTGTTTATCTTTTTAGCACTGGTGTTTCCCCCTTCCATCCCTACATCCCAACCCCATCTTTTCCTTCTCAGACATGGTACTTGCTCTACCTCCCAGGGGTGCACAGAACTGCACCAGTTCCATGGTGGATTCCATTAGAGTGGGAGCTATCCCCCACAGGTAAATCTTGTGTGTGGAGGAGGTGACCTGTGGGAGCGGTGGGGATCATTAAGTAGGAGGATTCATTCTGCTTGCTTTGGGGGTTTCCCTCTTGTGTTTTCTCACCTCAAGGATATTGGTGGCAATGCACGGCCATGCGTGGCCATAACCAGCATACTCCTCCCAGTAGCTGTTCAAGTTGCAATGCCACTTGTGTTCACACAAGTGGCATTAATGCAGTAGAGTCTGCAGCCTTCCCTCCCTCCACAGAGGAGAAGCATGCCCTCTGGTATGCACACTGGTATGCACACTCACCTCTGAGACTGGAAGAACAGAAGGTTGTGGGTTCAAACCCCACACCAGGCAGTGGAGTAAAGTCCCAATACTGACACTGTAGTGCATCATGACGGAGATGCTGCACTTCTGAGGTACCATCTCGCAGATGAGACATTAAACTGAGGACCCATCTGTCTGTTGAGGTGGATGTTAATTGATCCCATAGAAACACAGAAGTTGATGGCAGATAAGGACCATCAGGCCCATCCAGTCTGCCCATTTTCCCTACCTGTATTGGTACCAGCTGACTCTACATAGTCATTCGATTTAGCTAATCCTCCCCATCACTATGGTTCCCTTGTCCATATCCCATGCATGTTTGAATCCTGTCACCATGTGTGTTCCCACAACCTTCACAGGCAGGCTGTTCCATGCATCCATTATCCTTTCAGTAAAAAATAACTTTTTCACATTTCCTCTTAAATGACCTCCCTCTATTCTCATGTCATGTCCTCTTGTCCTAGTATTTTGTTTATACTGGAAAATATTTTTCCCTTTCACCCTATTAGTGCCTTTGAGATATTTGAATGTTTCGATCATATTGCCCCACTCCCTGCTCTGCTCCAGAGTATGCATATTGAGACCCTTTAATCTGTCCTCATATATGCCTTGTGTTGCAGACCCTGCAACATCTTGGTTGCCCTCCTCTGTACTGTCTCTATCCTGTCGATGTCTTTGCACAGATGTGGCTTCCAGTACTGCACACAGTATTCCAGATGGGGCCTCACCAGCATTTTGTACAGTGGAATCATTACCTTCCTCTTACTTCTAATACCTTCTAATACACCCCAACATCCCTCTGGCCTTCCCTATTGCCTTTGCAGTCTGCTTGGAGGCTTTCAGGCCATCTGTAATAATGACCCCAAGTCTCTTTCTTTCCTGGTGACTGTCATCAACTCCCCCACCCAAACCTATAGCTCTCTTCAGGGTTCCTACTCACTACGTTCATGATTTGGCATGTCTCAAAAAGAATGGGGAAGTTCCCTGGTGTCCTGGCCAACTTTTCCCTATTCACCCCAAAACAATACCACCAACAGCTTAATATGGTTCAGTTTCAGCTGGTTACCATCTGTATCTCCCCCCCTCAACTGGGAACAAGGCTGAAAATAGGCAGAATTGTCTAGTCCTCCTTTCCCAGTCAACAAAAACTAACTAAACAGTGCTCCTCCCCCTGGCAAGCCCCTGGTACTCTAGGTTTGTTCTCAATCCTGAACCACCAGCAGCACAACTAGTAATGCTACCACTGCGCTATAAGACCATCAATTTTGTGTTTGTTTAATGTTTTCCTGAAAATGACAAAGTCACTTTAAATATAGTATTCCGAGTTCTGTATCTCCACTTATATTCACCGCTATATAGATGATACAGACCTTTTTGCATCTGGTTAGTCTGTTCCTAAGTTGGCAGTGCAGCTTCAACATACTGTAACTTCAGTATTGTTCACCTCTGGCTCTGCAATAGCTAACTGGCCCTCAATGCATAAATGGCTGCCTCCAAAACCAATGGCACTTGACAGTGCCAGGATGGCATCCAAACACCCACTGCATTCATGACCCTATATGGGTCATGACTAGAGGTCTTCTTATCTTTTAAGTACTTGGGCATTTGGCTTGACAGTCATTTTGACTTCTCAAGCCACATCAATGCCAGGCATGGCAAACTTTTCCCCAAAGCTGGGGTAATATAGAAACAATACCTACATCCTTCCCCTTGCAAGACATGAGATTATCATAAAAAATGATCTCCTCTACATTTGACTTTGGGGATGTGGTCTATAGTGGTATACCTAAATTCACCCTGTCCGGGTTGGATACCCTGTTCCACTCCTTCTGTTGCTTTGCCCTTGGCTACCTTCCCCACAAGTACCACTGTTCCCTGTACCCCACTCTATTGCTTTCCTCCCTTCAAGGTGAGTATCTCTCTCACTTTGCTCCCCTCATATCTAAATTTTGGTTTGGATCTTTCCCTTGCTATCTTCCCCCCTCTATCCTGCCACTAGCAATAGGCAGACTCCCTCAGCTGGCTATTGTTTCTTTTCTGTTCCAAAGGCCAAAACCTTAGCTTGTCTGTCTTCTTTCTTTCATAGACTTCCCCTACTTTGGTCCTGCCTCCCTTCTCCCCCCCCATCTGATCTGCATCCTCTCCATACTCCTTAAAGGATTTACTCTAGGCCCGCACTAGATTATTCTTGTTTTCTTCTTCACTTAACCCTGCCCTCATTCCCATGCCTCTCCCCCTTTTATGCTCTCTGCCCACTTCCTTTTTACTTATTTTACCAAATGTAGTTATTGCACTGGAGGTACCATTCTCTTAGCACGGTGTTATAATTGTTACTGATCCATGTACAGTACTCTGAATTTTGCATATTCCTAACTTGCCTTGAATCCTTGTGTTTTCCTATGCACCTCTCCCCCAGGACACCTCTAGAAATTAGCTGTTTCCGCTCGGTAGGCCATTCCTGGTCACACTCTTTCAATACAAGAATAAAAAATGGGAACCAGGTTTGACTTCAGTATGGCAATTTTGGTAAAATGCTTATATATAAAAAAGCAGAATAAAAACATCTGCCTGATTGCTTGCTCTCTGTGCACAGACATTCCTTCTGAATATTGCACATATAATACATGAAAAGAAGCCAAATCACCTGCCCTACACACACACAAAACACCCAAAGAAACTTTATAATTGGGACACTATAGTCTGGGGATCATGGCTGTGCAATTACGTTAGGATAATAGCATACATACTAGGTCCATTTGCTTCCCTGCTTTGTCACTCACTGAATAAGCCTCAATAAACAGGTTACTTTCTTGTGCTGTAGCCATCTAGCTAATAACTGCGGACCAGCTTTTACAAAAAAAAAGTCAAACAGTAAGTTGTGCATACCAATTACCATATTTTCTCATCATTAACTCTATGACCTCCTAGAAATGAACCTGAGATAGCTATGAGCATTATACCTACAGGCTGGCGTCTCTCTGGTGAAACACTGTATCTGATGCTAGAGATAGCTACTCAGTATTCTTTCATTCTTCATATTCATAATTTATCTCCTCCACTTACTAATGACTCACACAGTGTCTGCACTGAAAGTACACATTCATCTGCATGCAGAGAAGGTTGTTATCTGCTACCATTCCTTATCCCAAGTGACTCCAAATGAAGGATTACAGATGAAAAGGAATGCAGTCAGTGTGGTTTATGAATAATGCATTATTTTTGAGGCAGAAAAAAAATAAATGAAATGTTGTTCACACCTTAATCAAAAGGAAGTTATCTAAAACCTAACTTTAAAGTGCATAACAACTCCAGATGACCTGATGGCCCAACTAGCAGCAAATTGTGTTGTCATGCAGAAGGCTGGGAATCAATTCCTGATCCTTTCCTATTCGGACTGGTTGGGAGATGGTTGTAGTCATGTAGTCCCATTGTAGAGATGATACTATGGATGGGAGGACCTCAGAAGGTTCTGAGGTTCTAAAAGTTTATGATAAGCAAAAGAAGGTTTGGATCCTTATCTGAACCTTACCTGAACCTTTTATGACATTTATTGTTTTATGGTAACCATATGTTAAAAAGTCATTTTAAACTGCTTTTAATCAACATGTCTGTAGAAAAAAAAAATTAAACCAGTGTTTAGTAGTAGAGAATGCTCTCTAATCACTCTTCTGTTTCTGACATTTAAGAAGGTAATACTAATACTGTCTGTGTACAAGGTATATTATTAACAGTAGGGATTTCTATTTCTCAACAGGTACAGGCAGGTACCAGATGTGTTTTAGACAGCTAAGTGATGAAGAAGAAGCCAGGAACACAAAAACAGCACCAGGCCAGAGCAGAGGGCAGCAAGTCAAGGACAGCCAGTCAGCCAGCTGCTGCTTCAAGACTACAGTCTGCTACTACCCCCACCTACTACAATCACGGGAAAACCAGAAGTAGTCTACTAGCACTGAGATCAATATGGTTAAGGCACATTTACCAAAAATGACTGCTTAGAAAAGAATGAGAAAGTGAATGTGATGACAAGAAAGTCCCAGACTGGATATCTAATTTGTAAATAAATAATCTCCTCCTGAGTCTGATTTTTTTAGAAGGAGATAATAGTGTGTCTGATAATTGTATTGGCATCCTGTGATATGCGTTAGTTGCAAGTGGGCATCTACCGAAACGGCAACCCAGCCACTTGGGCACATGTTCACAGGGCAAGAGAGTGGATATGGTGACCGGATGGGGGGGGTTACGAATAGCGACAGGATGTAGCTATATGTACATGCATGGGCTGGGAGGGGGGAGCGAGCACAGTGAGTGAGGGTTGGGAGGATTTGTGAAGGGTGGTGCCGTGGTGAGCTGCTGAGCTGGCTCCGTGGCCTGGTGAGTGGGTGCTGGGCTAGGGTAGCTGGGATGCTGGGTTCAGGTCCGGGTGCAGGTATGTTTTGTTGCACTCAGACCAAGTAGTTTATTTATTTATTTTTTGACAATGTTGCACCCCCTGACATGCACCCCCCCTGGAGTTGAGAATCTTATAGTAGAGAGGTGTGGGGGGGATCATCCCCCCACATAACATTTAACAGTAGGGTCATTTGCACCATTTTGTTTGTCGCTGGGGGTATACATTGCCAAAACTGAATTTCAGCAATATACAGTCACCATAATGATGATCACCTCATGGCGATCACCATATGACATAGAACCATTATACTACTTTATAGTAGCACTACCACTACCACTACAGCGGGGGGGGGGGGAACAGAGTTAGCAGCATTTATCAAAGTGGTTATTTAATTGTACACATTTACATAAATGATCTCCTTAGAATGATAAAGCGACTGTGTATGTGAGAGCAGGAATTTATCTGCCACAGTTGCACCAGTACATGATGACATGAATGTGATGTACTGGCTCCACTTCCCACCCACCCCCAGGATGATGAAGATGCAGTCCAAAAAAAGGCAGGCAAGTCCCAGATCTCTATCTTTGTTTTTAACCAATCTCCTGAGTCTGACTTTTTGTAGACGGGGTGTGTAGGAACAGAACTAATTTGATTAAAATATTTTATTATTATATTCTTATTCGCTATTCTATATCCTTATATTGGCATAATTATTAAGTATTATAAATGTTTCTGGTCAAATTAATGTCTAAATTAACTCTAAAATAAAGACAATGCTGCTTAAGGCTTGAATACTAAAATGGAGGAATGATGCCATGAAACAAAAGAGAATACAGCATACATGGTCAACTTCAGAAAAAAAATTGTTTCAGGGAGTCTGTTTAACTTGAATGGCCTCTTCCAGTGAATAGCAGAAGAGCTTGAAGCTAAGACTTACTTCACATAATTAACGACCTTGTTTTTCAGTACCAGCCAGAGCAAATCTTAGAGGTTAACATATACTGAAATAGACTAGCTTTAAGAAATGAAAGACTTTTATTTATAGAAAATATAAAAAAACTCTGAAACATTTTAGAAGTATACAGGTTATTGGAAATGCATGAACCTGCCCAGTGATTAAGTTTTAAACCTATCAACAAAGTGTAGTGTGAGCTGTTTACAAAACTCTGTAGCCCCAAAACTGTTTAAAATATAATAACATGTTTGGTGTCTCTAGTAAGCTAACCATGCCACCTTTTTAATGGAATGAGTCTCAAGTGTTTATCTAACAGAAACATCTAGTCACATGGATTGCAAGACTTCTGAATAAACTCCAAAGCAACATGAAGTCATGCATCATTTACCTCAGATAAAGAAGATCCATGCCTTAAAAAAAGTTTAAGTTTATATAGCTTCTAATGATAGCAGGTATGCCAACCTCACATCATTTGAAACAGGAAAAAAATGTACTTCTAAAATCTGTAAATATTTTTTAGATATCTATAAAGAAAAAAGTTTTATAATGTTTTTATAAATTATAGATTTTATATTAGAATTGACACCATCATATTTGGTCTCAAATGAATCCTCTTTTTAGCAGTTTCAAAAAATGTAAGTTTTACATCTGTAACAAGGTGCACATAGATGTAAGAAAGAAAAATAGTTTTATATCAAAAATAGTTTTTGAAGATGAGGTCATATTGATAAAAAAAAATGGCTTAGGAGGGGCTAACAGTAACACCCTCAGAGAGTACTCATACCAATCATAATTTGATGGTGATGTTGTACAGCAAGTGGGACACAAATGGGATGCTGGCAACGCCAGCCCAGAACTGCCTGATTCTTTGGTGTGTGAAGATGTGTGTTGGCAACCCTGACAATTTTGGATAAGCTTGGGACTTGTACTAGGTCAAAAGCCTGAAGCCATGTCTAAAAGGAACCAGAACTTGGGTTGAGCTATTGTCACCACCAGGGGGGTGCTAAACCAGCTGAAAGTCTGCACAATACTGCAATAAGGTCCAGCTGCTGAAATTGACTGTTACAGGATTGACTCTCTTCCCAGAAATTGATGATGCAAGGCCTATGTTTTGCATACTGAGAATTTGGACTAAAGTAATGTTTTGGAATTTCTGTTAAAAGCCTGAACAATAGACTGACTTAGGAATTTACCAGCCAGCAAGCCTGCAGTGCAGTTAAATAGCAGTGAGTCCAGAGTTGCAGGTTCAAGAGCAGAAATGAACTGAAACAGGCAAGAGTCACAGAATCCAGTTACCAAAACAACATTGCTGTCCACAGGGAAAGATCTTTCTATAGACTATGCTGCTAGACTGCCCAAAATCTTGCTGTTTGATTGTTCCTACTAAATCCTGAAGTGACTTTTGATGATTTGTGATGTCAAGCAAGAAGGTTCCAGCCTGCATTGCTTCATTGATGACAGAAAATTCTACAGTTCCAGGTTCAAGGGGAAAAGACAGAAGACTACAGCCAAGTTCACCACCAAGAACTTTTGTCAGCCGGCCCAGTGGTGCTGAGGGTTGAGGCGCTGGACGCCACACTTCATGCCATGCCAGTGACCTGGGTTCAGGAACAAGCCCGGGGAACTGGGGGTCAGCAGGGGAGGGAGAGGATTGACCATCCGGAGGACTGCTCTCCTCTCTCTGGGGAGGGTTCCGGAACAGCTTGGCATCCTAGCAACCCCTGATGGAGATCGGTGGCAGCACAGGCACGCCAGCCAGAATGGGGGGGGGAGTGTGGTAAACATCAGCAGGTGAACCGTGCATGGACGTCACTGCATGTCGCACTCCCAAGGGAAACACAATGGAAAAGCCCCACCTGGGACTGTGGAGATGATGGGGGCACCAGAGGCAGGGCTCACATCCCACAGCCAGCCCAATTGCCGATGGACTCCTGATCGACCCGGCAGCTGTGGTAAGCCCTCTCTAATTACAGATAAGGCCGCTGAGGGTGAGCAGGCCCTGCCCAGTGGGTGAACCGGAGTGCTCGGGTTGCCCAGTTGTTGGGGGAGTCCCAATCGATTTAGCAGGATTCAGGCAGGGAGTAGCAGTTCTCACCTCAAGTGCACCTCAGAAGGATGCCCAGCCCAGGAGGAGCATAAAGAAAAGATACAAAAAAAAATAACTTTTGTCGTCCAAAACCAGAAGTTCTCACCAAGACTGTGAAAGTTAAAAAGTAGAAGACCCCATCTACAGATAACTAAAACATAAGTATTCCTTTATTATACTTTTAGTACTTATTTGGCTATCTGGGGTGGTAACTTGGTGCATTTTAGCTCCAAAACCATGGGTATATAGTTAAGCTAAAATTTAGATGTAAAGGGAATACCACTTACATGTTATGAAGTTTTAAAACAATTATTATACAAAGATATAACCTGAAACACTAGTGTAATGAGTTGCAAGTTCTCATAGTAAACGAAAAGGTCACAATATTTATAAGTATGTTGAAGAAATAGTATAAACTGCCATTTATTGTGCTGAACATTGCTTATTCATTTGCATTGCTTATTTGCTGAAATTTGTGCTGTTTGATTTATTTGATTTACTTGATTTTCTAAAACTTGTTGTTTTGCTTACATTATAGTTTATGTTTACATTATTTTTATTATGCTTGATATTTATGCCAGTTATGAATATTGAGGACATGTACATATGTGAATAAAATATATATGTATCTCATATAATCCAAAGTGTGACAATAGTGTTTTTCACCATCATTTTTGAATCTGGAGAGCATAGGGTAATATCATATGTAAATTATTACTTTTGGTAATTTATGAAAATAATTTTTGGGGAAGGCCAGAGGTGAATCCAAGTGCATTATTGTAAAAAGTGACATTATAAGCCTTTGTTTCAACAGGTCAGGGTGTTTTTTTGTATGTCACCAATTATTTTAGCATAGCAATGGGTCTTGGTATGGAATGCAATAGAAAGCAATGTAAAAGAAGAGCACCAGGCAGTCCAAAGTGATCACTTCACCACTGCTACTACTATCACTATTATCAGGGGTAAAAAACAGAGCTATGGTTATATAAGAAATAATTATTCTTAGGTGCATTGGGTAATAAAATAAATAATCTTATCAGAATGAGAAAGCAACTGTGTGTGAGATCAGGGACTTGTCTGCTACAGTTGCTACCAGTACGTGATGACGTGATGTACTGGCTGTACCTCCCACCCACCCCAAGGATGACGATGATGTGGTCGAAAGGCAGGCAAGTCCCAGATCTCTACTTTTAAGCAGTCCAGTGTTAAAATTGAAAGCTGATGTGTCTCTCCACAGCTGCAGCACAGGTACTGCTGTCAGTGTCATCTTCTTCAAGAGCAGCATCACATATGTAGCCAAAGTTTGGCAAATTAACCTTTAGGAACGTTAGTTTCTCCACATTGTCTGGTGTTAATTTTGTTCATTTTTCAGTCACAACATTCCCTGCAGAGCTAAATAAATGCTTGGAACAGACACTGGAGGGTGAGCATCCAATACACTTACAAGCCATGGTCACCAGCTTTGGCCAGTATGATTTTTTCTCTTGCCAAAGCCACTGAGAACTACAGACCCATCTCCCTCCTCCCTCACTTGAGTAAACTACTGGAGAAAAAAGTTCACCAGCAGCTGTCTAATCACCTAGATAAATTAAATACCACCTTCTCAGCCCTCACCAGCATGGCTTTCATAAATTCCACAGTACTTCCTCTGCTCTTTCCCTCTTCACCAATTACATCCTCAGAAACATGGACAAGGGCAATGCCACAAGTGCTGTGTTTGTGGACCTTTCGAAGGCTTTCAACCTCGTTGATCACCATCTCCTCTACTCTACCCTACCCTACTAAATTTTGGCTGCTCATTGGAAACTGTTACATGGTTCTGCAGCTACCTCACTAACTGGTCCCAGTCTGTACTGATTGGTAATACCTCCTCTGCTGCCCTACCCATCCACACAGGCATACCACAGGGCTCTATACATGGGCATGTGCTTTTCTCCATGTTTATAAATGATCTCCCTGCAGATAGCTTAACCTGCGAGGCACTCCTCTATGCTGATGACCTCATCATCTACCACAGCAACAAATCCCTTTTATCCTTATCTGCCCCCCTCTCAACTAACTATGGAGCCAGCCAGAGGTGGTACCTCTCAAAGAAACTTCTTGTAAATGAAAAAAAAAACAAAGCAATGCTATTTGGCTCCAAGTCATTTCTAGCTAAAGTCCCAAAATCAGGGACCGCACTATCAATCACCACCCCTGCCGGCCCTCCCCCTGAGAATGTACCCACCTTTAAATACCTAAGTGTGACTCTGGACCCATCCCTCACTTTCAGTGAGCATGCCACCATCATTACGAAGAGAATTCACCAAAACTTGGGGGCTGCCTACCATCTCAGTCAATTCCTGACCTCCGAGGCCCGCCTAGCTATTGCTAGAGGCAATATGCTGCCTCTACTTGACTATTGCTCACCTGTTTACTCCACCATTGATCCCTCTATTCTCCTGACTAGTCCCCACCTACAATGTCATCTGTTGCTTTGTCCTCCTAGACCCGTTCTCCATTCATCACTGCTCACTGTACCAGTCCCCAGGCTGGTTCCCTCTCCAAGGTTACTTTGACCTCACTATGGATAATCTGGTAGATTGCTCAATGAGGAACTCTCACAAGTCACCCTACCCCACCCTCCTGGCCCATAGGGTGGCTCCCAACACCTGAGGGCCTCCTCCATTCCCAAACTGGCAATTCCTCGCACCTCTACAGTCATGGGTAACAAAGCCTTCTCTCGCTCTGCATCTACTCTCTGGAACCATCTCCCTCCATCAGTCAGGCTATCTCCCTCTCACCTGTCTTTCAAATCCACCCTCTGAGACTGGCTCCTTTCTGTGACCACATACAACTGCAGCTGATACTCTACAACTAGCCAGGGCCGAGTGCCACCAACTGTAAATTTGTGCACTCGCACACTTGTTTTGATCTTATTGAGTGTCATACACTTGCACACTGTTGTAACAAAGAATGTCAACTGTACATTTGTATATACTATTGTTTTTCCTCACCTCCTCATGTTCAGAGTGTGTATTGTTTTCTATGAGCCTGTATGTATTGTTCATCTATCTGATTTTCTTGTTGACACCACCCTGTAGCCCAGGTTGTGCCTGGAAATGGTCCTTTGGATCAATGCACCTACCCGGTTACCAAATACATAAATAAATAAACAAACAAACAAATAAATACATAAATAATGGGTGATCCTTAATAGCAATGTTGGGCTCAGACAGATAAGTATCTACCATGCTTACTACTGAGAATGCATTTTCTTGTGGTATATCAATGTCCTCAGCTTGCCTCAAATGTCATCCTGCTCATTATCTGCTTCTGTTCTGGTTTTTGAGCAGTCTTTTGAGTTTGAGGTGGTGTCATTGTAGTACTGCTTGTCAATCCTCCTAATGAAACCTCATCTACTGCATCAATCAAAGTTACCTCTGGTTCAACTCCTGCATATTATCAGAAACCACATCAGGAATGTATCTGTTCCATAAATGTTGATCTAGCAACGTTGCTAAGAGATACTCTTTGCTCCATGTCATAGCTGATAATTTCTCATCATTGCCAAGTCTGGAAAGCATGTTATTGACTAGAGATTGGTTCATATCTAAGTTGCTCCTCATTTTCTCCACCTTTTTTTTTTGAGAAGTAGAATGAGTGGAATAACTTGGCTAAGGGAAAGGGATGTCTTTTCTGCACTGACCTCTTTTGTAGCACTCATGAATGGTTTCAGAATGTGACACAACTGTTCCAGCAGAGACTTTTGAGTAGAATGAAATACAATGCTGTCCCTGATATTATTGTACATGATATACACAATGACAGCTACCTTTTGTTCAAGGTTCAATCATAAAGTAAGCTTGAATTCCACTTTGTTGCTACATCCTGAACAAGTTGGAGATGAAGAAGACCTTTGTCCTTCTGCATATCAGCAAGGATGTCATGGACTTTTACTGAATGGTTGAAGTTGCCACACACTTTGTGCACTGTACCCACAGTGGTTGATACTTGCAGGTCATTATTCAGGAAGCTTACAATGATTAGGTTAAGACAATGACAAAACAGCATATATGTACACAGTTGCCATCATGAAGTGCTTTTTTAATATTTGAACCATTGTTGGCAACAAAAAAAAATAACTTTCAAACCCTGTGAAGTGACCCAAGCAGTAAGCAGTCTTTCCAGTTCTTGCTGAATGTGCTGTGCTGTGTGTGTGTCTTGAAAGTGACATACATGGAGAACTGCCATTTTCTGAAACGTGATGGGTTTTCTTGAGCTCTGAGAGATAGTAGTGGTAGTAGTAGTAGTACTGGTTAAAGTGGTAGCAGACAGAATAGTATGTGAGGATGATGATGAGTTGCCCACAAAAGTGACCCAAGTGCAGTAAGAGAAAGATAGGCAATGGTTTGGCTGGCAGTCCACGTATTAGTAGTGAAGTGAACTACCTTGTCCTCAGCCTCTTGGACAGCATGCCTTGCGAAGAGGTGTCGATAGGGAGAAGAGCAGGGGTAAATGGAGAAAGTGACAAAGGCAAGAAGGACAGGGATGGGGCAAAAGGGAGTAAGGCCATCAGGAAATGGAGGGTAATGAGTACCAATGCCCGTAGTCTGGGCAACAAGCTCCCTGAACTGATGGCCTTAATGGAAGAGGGATGCCTGGATATCATAGCAGTCACAGAAACATGGTACACAGAGAACCATGACTGGGATGTTAACATACCAGGGTACATAACCTACAGGAGAGACAGGCAGGGGAGAAGAGGGGGAGGAGTAGCTCTCTATGTAAAGAAGGGATAAAAACAACTGAACAAAAGAGTAAACAGGGAGGCGAGGAGGCACTGTGGGTCACCTTGGAGACTGGAAAGGGCACCACAATCCACACTGGGGTTGTGTAAAGACCCCCATGTCGGGGGGAAGGAATGGACAAGGATATGATAGAAGGCATTCTTAGAATGGCAGAGAAAGGGGAGATACTGTTGATGGGAGACCTGAATATGCCAGATGTTAACTGGAGCACATTTGCTGCAGCCACATCCAAGAGCATGGCCATTCTTGATGCCCTACAGGTGGCAGGCATTAGACAGCTAGTTTGAACCCACTTGTGAGGGAGCAATCTTAGACCTCTGCTCTCAAACGGGGCAGTGAGAGGATCTCAGATCTAGAAGTGGGTTGCCATCTGGGACAAGTGACCATCAAACAGTGTGGTTCACGTTAAACTCAGCTACAGAGTCAAGCCATACAAAAGTGAGGGTACTGGACTTTAGGAGGGCTGACTTTGGCAAGATGGGAGAGTGCCTCGGAAAAGCACTAGCAAACAGGCTAGAAGGAGGTGTGGAGCAACAATGAGGAATCATCAAAACTGCCATCACAGAGGCAACAAGCCTTTGTGTGAAGCAAATAAACAAATCAAAATGAAAGAAAAAGCCACTATGGTTCTCAAAAGAGGTGGCTGTGAAAGTCAGGAAGAAAAAGATAGCATTCCGGAAGTATAAGGACACACAGAAGGAGCAGAACAGAGAGCTGTACCAGTTAAGGTAGAAGGAAGCAGGGAGGGAAGTCAGAATAGCAAAGGCCCAAACTGAGGAAAAGATAGCCAACTCAGTTAAGAAGGGGATAAAACCTTTTATAGGTACATCAACGAGCGCAGAAAGACAAAGGGAGGGATAGTGAGGCTGAATAGAATGAACGGTGGGTGGGCAGAGGAGACAGTGAAAAAGCAGGAATACTGAAGGAATATTTCTGCTCAGTATTCACAAAAGAGGAGGGGGAAGTGCCTAATCCAATTAACAGAAGCACTCTTGATAGGGGGGTTGATCCCAGTCCTTTCACAGAAGAAAGGGTTCTGCAAGAACTCCTAAAACTGAAGGTGGACAAAGCAATGGGTCCTGATGGAATTCACCCCAGAATTCTAAAGGAATTAAGGGAGGAACTAGTGAAACCACTGGCTACTCTTTTTAATAAATCATGGGAGGATGGTGTGGTACCCGAGGACTGGAGGAAGGTGGATGTGATTCCCCTTCACAAAAGTGGGTCCAAGACAGAGGCAGGAAACTACAGACCTGTCAGTCTGACCTCTGTGGTAGGGAAAGTGATGGAGTCACTTCTGAAGGAAAGAATAGTCGAGTACCTAGAGGCCAGTGGAGCACAGGACCCAAGGCAGCATGGGTTCACAGCGGGAAGGTCATGTCAGACGAATCTAATAGATTTCTTTGACTGGGTGACCAAAGTAGTAGACCAGTGAGGGGCTGTGGACATGGCCTACCTAGACTTTAGCAAGGCATTTGACACAGTCCCACACAAAAGATTAATAGTCAAATTAACCAGCCTGGGAATGGGACCCAGGGTGGTAGCCTGGGTAAAACATTGGCTGGACAACAGGACACAGAAGGTAATTGTAAATGGAGTCCACTCTGAAGAAAGGGGGGTTACTAGTGGGGTACCGCAGGGTTCAGTATTGGGTCCAGTCCTTTTTAATGTCTTCATCAGTGACATTGCAGAGGGACTGGAAGGAAAAGTATGCCTTTTTGCAGATGACACAAAGTTCTGCAACAGGGTTGATACACAAGGAGGCGTGGAAAGGATGAAAAGGGACTTGGCAAGGTTGGAGGAATGGTCAGAAGTATGGCAGCTAGGATTCAATGCAAAGAAGTGCAAAATAATGCACCTGTGAAACAAGAACCCAGGGGAAGAATACACAATGGGTGGGGAGGTAGTAACAACAACAAAAAAGGAAAGAGACCTGGGGTAATCATATCAGATGACCTTAAGGTTAGCAAGCAATGTGAGAAGGCAGTAGGGAGGGCTGGGGGTATACTGGGATGTATGGGGAGAGGCATCATCAGCAGAAAACAGGAAGTTGTTATCCCTCTGTACAGACAGTTGGTGAGACCCCATCTGGAGTACTGTGTCCAGTTCTGGAGACCCCATCTCTGCAAGGACATAGACAGGATAGAGGCAGTCCAAAGGAGGGCAACTAAAATGGTGCAGGGTCTGCAACAGAAGCTGTATGAGGAGAGACTAAAGGAGCTTAATATGTATACCCTTGAGGAAAGAAGGGAGAGGGGACATGATAGAAACTTTTAAGTACCTCAGTGGAATCAACAAAGTCCAAGAGGGTAGCATCTTTCAGAAAAAGAGACTTGCAAGAACAAGGGGACACAATTTAAAGATAGAAAGAGGGCGGTTCAGGGGCAATGTGAGGAAGTATTATTTCACAGAGAGGGTAGTGGATGCATGGAACAGCCTTTCTGAGGAGGTTGTGGGGTCTAAAACTGTGGAAGAATTCAAGAATGTATGGGACAGACATAAGGCAATTCTTGTGGGGGGTAGGAAGAAATAGGCTGTTGGTTAACTAGGATCTGCGGCCTATCCTGTAGGTAGGGAAATGGGCAGACTAGATGGGCCTAGCGGTCCTTATCTGCCGTCAAAGTCTATGTTTCTATGTTTCTATGTTTGCGTGAACTACTAAGCTGTCATACGTCCTTGGTACAGCAGTTACTGAGAAGTATTTTCTACTTGGCATTAAATATTGTGGCTCTAAGTATTCCATAAGCCTTCTGAAACCCACATTTTCCACCATAGAGTATGGCTGCAAATCAAGAACTATTATTTCTGATATTTTGCATTTTTTTGCCAGTGCTATGGGATGGTTAAGTGAATATTTAGACTTTCTTTCAAAAACCTTTTTTTAACTTCAATTGCCTCGTATCGGGGGTTAGATTTGGCTGGGGGTGTTGTATGACTACATGCCATGCCTGACAAAACAGAGGACCTTACAGAATTATCATGACCATAACTGTGACCATGAGGTGAAAGTGAACTTTTGGATCTTGCCTGGTGCTTGTCCCCCACTGTTTTAGTGGAATGTTCCTGTTCACCAAGATCCTGCTAGATTTCCAGCCACCAATGTTAGATTTTTTTTTTGCATTATTTGTTTATCCCCTCCATGCTCCTGATGACCCCCACTCCTTCAGGCTCTATTTCCAAGTCTTCACCAACCCCCTCAGCCTTACCCGAGCTCTCTCGTCTCACAATGCAGCCGGTCCCTGGGATATCCTGGACGTAACCCTTTGCCAGGTGGGTCCCCCTCTTCTGAGGGGGAAGACATCAGGGGGGAGTCCAGCACACTTTTCTACAGTAGGGCCCAGTGATGCTGCTGAGAGAGGGAAGCCCATCGAAGGCACCCGAGGAATCGGGGGATGGAGATCCATCATCTGGTGGCCACCAGCGAGTGGTATTTCTGGTTTTCTAGGTTCCCTCATTGCGCCACTCAGCAGTGCCTCCAGTCTCCACTGGGGGCTGCTGCATGAGTGAGGAAGTCCCCAATCCCACCCCAGGATAGGAGAACAGTCCTTCGGATGCTCAATCCTATCCTCTCCTACCGACCCCCTGCGTCCCAGATTTTGTTTTTGAACCATTTACAATGATAGGGTGAATTCACAGATGTCATATCATTGTTGTGGTTCCAAGATGCCCTTTATATTCCCCCTACTAACACATGTGTTGCAATGCACACATTTAGCTTGGGAAGCATCCTTGGGGTTTATGTAAAAATGATTCCAAACAGTAGAGGTAAACTCTCTATGTCTATTAATGAACTCAGTAGGACTAGGAGTTAAGTGACTGGGTTTACATGAGGAATACATATCAGTGGAGGATTCAGATTCATCAGGTGAGACAATCATAGAATCCTCTGAAGCACCATTGTCATCATCATCATCGTCACTACTGTCAGACTGTTTCATTTGGTGTGGCTCGTGCTTTTGACTTTTCCTTTTTCCCTGTTGATACTGTACTGCTGTCATTATTTGTATCCACATTGTCACTGTCAGAACCAGAATGAGACATAGCTAAAGGTAAAGTCACAAGCTCGTCATCATCAGTCTCACCATGATCATGGTCATCGCTATCATTGTCAGACTCAGTAGAGCTAACATTTGCAGTCACAGACTGAGTTATTCAATATGCATGTGTTGCAAATCAAGCAATTCCACTGCGAGTTGTACCTGTAAGTGCTTTAACTTTATGTACAATTGGAATACTCTTTTGTTTTTGCCCTTTTTTTCTCAGACGACTTGCTATTGCCACTGTCTTTCGACACTTTGTTGGTTGTACTACTGAGCCCTTCTGACATAGACAGCCCACCAACCCTTGCTGGGTTTTCAGTATTTTGAGAGTTAGCCTGAGCATGGATAGCAGTAGCATTTAGTTCAGCCCCTTCAACACACTGTGGTGCTTGTTGTTGTTGTTGTACTTTACTTTTTGGGCCACTTCTTTCTGGGCTCTTGAATAAAGTTGTTTTATGTTTATTTCTTCCTCTGCCCCTCAGCTTTTGCTTTACTATTTTCTGGAGTACTCATAATATCAGTCTATTGCTTGTTCAGGGTCAAAACGTGGTAATTTTTTTTTTTTATTTATTCCATGTGATGTGACAGAATGCCCTGTCCACTGAGGCAAAGCTTATACCCCACTGAGTAAGAACAGGGAGGAAGATGACAGATGACTGACTTCTTGGGGGGGTGGTGCACAGTATACAGTAAGTGGCACTGGTACACTGATGACTGGCTGGCAGATTTTATTACAGACATACACACACACACACACAGAATTAACTTCACACACCACCTATGCTAACGGCAACGCTGCAGGCACTGCTGCTACCTGCATAGATTCAGGAGCCCTGCCTGGCCTAACCCTCTCTGACATAGTACTTTTTCTCTTCAAGGATTTTTTATTTTATTTATTCCACATGATGTGATGGAATGCCTTGCTCACCGAGCCAAAGCTTGTGTCCCACTGAGCAAGCACAGGGAGGAAGATGACAGACGACTGACTTCTTGGGGGGTCACACAGTTTGCAAGAAGTGGCACTGGTAAACTAATGACTGGCTGAAAGATTTTATTACACACACACACAAAATTTATTTCACACACCACCTACACTAAGGGCAATGCTGCTACCTACACAGATTCAGGGACCCTACCTGGCCTAACCCTCTCTGACACAGTACTTTTTCCCTTCAAGGATTTTTTTTTAAATTTATTACACATGATGTGACATAATGCCCTGCCCACTGAGCCAAAGCTTATACCCTACTGAGCAAGCACAGGGAGGAAGATGACACATGACTGATTTTGGGGGGGGGTCACACAGAAGGCAAGAAGTGGCACTGGTACACTGAAGACTGGCTGGCAGATTTTATTACACACACAATTTATTTCACACACCACCTACTCTAAGGGGGATGATCTAGGCACTGCTGCTACCAGCACATATTCAGGGACCCTGCCTGGCCTAACCCTCTCTGACACATGACTTTTTCCCTTCAAAGATTTTTTTTTATTTATTCCACATGATGCGACAAAATGCCCTGCCCACCGAGAAAAAGATTATACCCCACTGAGCAAGCACAAGGAGGAAGATGATAGATTACTTACTTCTTGGGTGGGGGGGTCACACAGTATGCAAGAAGTGGCACTGGTGAACTGATGACTGGCTGGTAGATTATATTTCACAGACACACACACACACACACACAGAAGTGGCTGAGCAGAGACAGGAGAACTGAGAGAGCTGACTTGTTGTTGGGATGCAATTGGGCAAATGGTAAGAAGGCAAAATCGGAGTGGTGTGGTACTGGGTGGCACACTGGCACAGTTCAACAGACTTTGCACCCTCTGCTAGACTGCTACCCCCACCAAAAAAAACAATGGGTGGTCTGGCTCTGGCACTTAAAGTGAAGCCTTTCTTCTATCTCTTGTTCTCTACTTTCTTGTCTGTACTAGTCTGTCATCATTCAAGTTCTTTCTCATAACAAGTTGCCCACAGTCTCCTCCAAGTTCCTTATCCCCTCCCCAAGTCTATTCTCACAACAATAACTACTCCTGCCCCACCCCAATCCTCGACTCCCACACCCTGTCCTCTGCTCAATCCCTTCCCAAGTCCCTGACTCCCAGTCCCCTACTCTCCACCCCAACTTACCCTTCTAAGTCCCTTGTTTTGTTTTAGTTTAACGTGTGTGTGTGTGTGTGTGTGTGTGTATATATATATATATATATTATTCTTTAATTTTTTTTTAGAGTTGACTTCTTCCTCTGTTGCCCAAGGAGCAAAAAGAAACAAACCAAAAGCAGCTTATGTGAAGCACACAGAATCCACACAAAGCACAGAGCAGCCTACAAAAGCTGTTGCTCCTTCTGTTTTCTGATTCCTCTGCATAGCTCTAAGGTGGACAACGTGGGTTGCTAGAGCAGCAACTCAATCAGGTGCCATCTTAGAGAGACGGACAGCTCAGTCATCCAGTGAGGAACCAGAGTCTTGTCTCTGGTCCCTCCAGTGGGTTCTTCTGCTCTGGCGCTTCTTGCACTGCATTTCCCACGATACAGCGCCCATCTGAACCGATTCAAACAGCCAAAAGTGTTCAGAAGCCATTCATTTATGAACACTTCGGCATGTTCGGGTCAGTTCATATTTTGTTTTTTTATAATATATCTTTTTATTCCATTATTTTAATATGTTTACACTTTCAAAGAAAACAAAACAAAACAATTACAAACAGTACTCCATTTTAAACATTCTGGATAATACTAGACCATAACAAAAGAGAAAAAGGGGTGGGGAGAGAATAAAAAAGAAAATATTATGCACTATTCAACTCTGTGCTGCCTTTTTTTTTGTATTTCAGTTCATTATATTTTTAAAACATTAATCTCCCCACCCAGTCTAGCAGAGAGCCTTTTATATTAATTGTATTACAATTTACGTCAAATTGAGCTACATATCCATCTTTTCTTTTTCTGAGATAGTTGGTGAGGTGGAAGAATCCTGTTCCAATCTAGAGGAGTATTGGGATCTCAAAAAAGTAACTAGTTGATCTATCTCAAAGAAAATATAAACTTTATTGTCCTTGATAATTTTCACCTTTACTGGTGGAAGAAGAGAGAATTGAGCCCCCAGCTCGAGCACCTCTTGGCGATACATAAGGAACTTCCTGGGACATTGTTGAGTTTGGAAGCTGAAATCAGGGAAAATGTAATAGAGCCAACTTTTATATGCTAAAGTTCCCTTCAGTCTTGCCAGCCTGAAAATAAAGCCCCGATCAGAGTCAAATGCAAGTGTAGCCATTACAGTGGATCTTATAGGTACTTTGGAATAATCTTTCTGTTTTGGAACCCTGAAGGCTTGGGGGGGTTATCTAATAGGAGATCAAAAATGATAACTAAATGTCTGTAACTAAATCATGAGTATTTTCAAATTCCAAATCCGTTGCATCTGGTATGCCCAATACTCGAAAATTCCTGTATCTAAGTTGATTCCTGTTTTGCTATAATTTTCTCGACATGTTGTAATTTCCTTTTATAACCCCATTTAGCATAGCAATAGTAGCCTGTAAATTAGCCTCCATCTGTGACAGTTTAGTACATGCTCTGTAATGGTGCTATCTGTAGCAGCAGTCTTTTCCTGAACTTTCTTCAGTTCTACTTGCAGGAACTCATTTTTTTTTTTTGGTGCTTCAAAACAGCGGTCATACCTCTCCATCCACTCCAGAAACGTATTAAGCGCCATCCCCAAAGATTCAATCGAATATTGCTTAGCCTGCAATGGTGAAGACTCATAGATTAATTTGCTGTCACCTGCAATTGAAGTCTGCAGCTCTGGTCGAGTTATTAATGAGGCCTTCTGGTTACCAGCAGTGAAGTCACTCTAGCCTGCTGGGCAGTTGGGGTATGCATCCCCCCTCCACTCTCTGGGCTTGTTCCAGAACGTATCCGCTGATCCAGCATCACTGACCTGGCTGAAACAAACTCAGCTACTGGACTCAAAGTTTTCTTTTTCTCTGACGTTAGTGCTATGACTTTCTGATGAGCAGCTGAGCAATTTCGTCTTACATGAACGATGCAAAACACAGGTCAGTGTGGAACACAAGCATCCTGCAGCTACAGAGCCACCATCTTACCCCCAGTCAGTTCGTATTTTGGATGAATTGGTTCATCTATCCCTAGATGATACACCTTAGCTCTCTTGAGAGTGGATTGTGAGTGCCACTCTACTAGCCCCTAATAGGCACCATATGCATAGATACTTAGAGAGACAGACAGACAGACAGAACAACTGGGGATAGAAAGATACACAGAGTAGATACAGTAGTAATAATAATGGTAGGAGAAGGAGGAGGTAGAGAACTTTTATCAGGTTCCTTTCCAAGGCCCAGAACAAATATAATGATTTAAACATACAGTCACTCAAAAAGTCAATATACAAAATCACTCTCCATCAAAACATTCGTACTTAAAAAAAAATTAAAAACAATGTTTAACTTACACTTTACAATAAACTGCATACAGTAGCAGTGTTAGTGGTTCAGAAGGTAGCACACTTGCCACTGGGGCTGGAAAATCAGATTGTTGTAGGTTCTAGGCCCACATCAGGCACTCGGGTAATACCCTAACTTACTCCAGTAGGAGGGGGTGCTGCACTCTGGTGAGGTGCCATTCTTTGGATGTGCCATTAAACCAAGGTCCCTTCTGCCCATTTCTGGTCACTGTCCAGGTAGAAGTAAAAGTTCCCATGGTACTTACCAGTGTAGAGCAGGGAAGTTTCCCCAGTGTCATGGCCAATATTCCCCTTCTTAATAAAACAGGTCCATGCAACCCACCCCACAGGATGTACCTGGAAATAGACTATCATAGCCTAGATTGCCTTTCCTGGTAATAAAGTTAAAAAACAAACAAAACAATTTCTGCATCAATATTTCAGCTTGACAAGTGCTAAGTTTGATCCAGAGATGCCTGCCATCAGGGTATGCTGACCCAAGGGTGACACCAACACAGTGACATACCTCGCTGTCAGCAAAATTGACACTTTGCTGACAGGTCGCTGTGTTGGTGCGTTCAAGATGGGGGCACACTGTCTCCCGGTCCTGCACCCCCTCCTTGAATCAACTCCAACTGGAATTGATAATCCAAAGAACTGGGGCGGAGGTGAAGCCCCCTTTTAGAAAAACAGGACCGGGTGACATATGAGATTTATGTCTACCGCGACTTGCAGTTGACATAAATCCCGTCACTAAGATGCCAGTCGACAAAAGTATTGTCAAACCGGCATCGTAGAACCTGCTGTCAGCAGGATGCCTGTGGACTTTGAATTTAAAGACAGCAACTAAAAAAGTAAATCAAACCTCTTATGGCAAGGGAGTTTCACAAAACAGGAGCAACTACTGTACCTCAAGGACCTGATCACTGACAACTGATGTCTTGTGGAGAGTAATGTTGACCAGGCTCTGCTCTGCAGTCCTTATTTTCCTGGGCAAATGGAGGCCTGAAGTTTACAAAGGTATTAGAGACCCAGTTTATTTAGGGCTTAGACTGTCACAATTAGAGCTATATTGTAATCAAATCCCCCACCTTTCAGGCAGCCAGTCTAGGATGCTTACTGATGGAAAAATATGATCTGACTGTTGTTCAGAGGTTAGAAGCCTCATTGCTGCATTCTGAACTTGCTACAAGCAGCACAACAGACCAAAAGGTAAGCCCTTGTGAGCACATAACAGTAGTCCAACCTGGATGAGACCATGGCCCAGATATTCACACAGCACCATGCAAACAGAACTAGCACTGAGATAAATGTGAATAGTGTGGCCAATAGCCTTCTAGCATGACTACTGCTATATCCAGACACACAGGTATTGTGGGACTAATCTGTTATCATGGTAGCACTAACAGATACTGTACCATGTAGCTATGAAAATGAATGCATGAAGTGTGCAATGATATGTTCAATGGGTTTTGAAAGCACTAACAGGCTAATTGTGCGCTGTTGTTTTTTGCTTGCAAAACCCTACCATTACAAGAGCACACAATGGTGTGTGACCCCACCAGGTATCTGTGGTTCTATGTGTATATAAAAAATAAATCAACACCAACTTCCTCCTCCCACCCTGATCTCCATCAGATCATTACATCATTATTAACTGCTCCGTGGCAGTCTAGTAGACACCCCCCACCTATCCAGTTATCCTGAACTTGTCCAATATCGGACTTACCTGGTGGTGCAGTACCTCCCACACCTCAGTCCTCACTGCAGATATGTCCTAATACTGTAATGCAGTGTTGGGCTAGTCATGAAAGCCCCTCTGCACATATTTGCTGATGGCATCCATCTGCCTCATGCACTGAGCCTCAGGGCAGCAAAAACAAACAGAGCCTGATGTACCTGAAGAACTGTTTTTCCCCTCCTTAGATGCTGTTGTGTGAGTTTGTGAATGATCTCTGGAAGATTTGTGGGTGCTAAACTTAGAGGCCATGATTGTATGAGTGACCTAATTGAGTATGTATGCATGAGTGCTGATGTATAGGGAATTCTATTAGGCTGGCTACCTTGATGTGGTACAGAGGCTTATCACAACGTATCCTAAACACTGTAACTAAAAGCCAGCCAACCTCTGTCTGATTGGTATTGTGTGTATTTGATAAAATAAAATGTGAATTTATTAGGATCATTGGCTCAGTACATATTGATGACTGAAATGGGGGTGGAACAATGTTTGTGTGGTGGGGCAGCACATCGTTTGGTTTGTGTTTACAGAGAGAGGGCAACAGTTCATTCAACTCTCCAGTGCAAGTTTAAAATTCCCGGCTACATCCTTGTGCATGTGCACTCAGTTTTGGTACAAATCACTCTATTGATACCACACTGGCATCAGCAACAACAGGAGCACGTGAAATCCAAAGGATAATGATCCAGTTTTCTGGTAAATTTGTCTAGAAATAAAGAATGAGGGGAACAGAGATACTGAAACTATGAAATCTATAAGCAGAATTGTGTCATAGAGACACAGAAACATAGAATTTTGTCAGTAGAAAAGGACGGCTTGGCCCATCCAGTCTGCCCAGATGTTCCTGCCTAATCTGTCTCAACAGACCCTAACTGGTCTCCAGTGACCCTCCCTCCACCCTGCCTTTTTCCTAATGCACTTTTATGTCTATCCTATGCATGCTGGAAGCCCCTCACTGTTTTTGCCTCCACCACTTCTGCTGGCAGTTTGTTCCTGACATCAACCACCCTTTCAATGTAGAAACATTTCCTCACATCCCTCTTAAGTTTCCTTCCTTCATCTTCATGTCATGTCCCCTGTCCCTGGTGCTCTTTCTCATTTGAAAGAGACTTCCTGCTGTGCCCTGTTCACCACTGTGAGGTACTTGTAGGTCTCTATCATGTTATCTCTCACTCTCCTCTCTTCTATGGTATACCTGTTGAGAGCCATCAGTCTCCCCTTATAGGGTTTCTTGTGAAACCCCTGAACCATTTTAGTTGCCCCTCTACCCTGCGTATGTCTTTTTTGAAGTACAGCATCCTAAACTGTACACAGTACTCCAGGTGGGGTCTCACCAGTGAGAGTTACAGTGGCAACACCACCTCCCTCTCCTGCTGGTGATAACCCTCCCTATGCACCCCAGCATCCCACTAGTCCTACCCTCTGCTTTGTCACACTGCCCTGTCACTTTGATGTCATTATGTATGATAACCCCAAAGTTACTTTCATCCTTAGTGACTGTTAGTACCTCCCCCACATCCTGTACCCGGCGCTTAGGTTCATATGCCCTAAGTGCATGATTTTGCACTTTTTGGCATTGAATCCCAACTACCATGCTTGTAACTAATCCTCAAGTTTCCCAAGGTCCCTGCCCATTCTATCCACACCTTCCTAAGTGTCCACCCTATTGCAGGTTTTGGTGTTATCTGCAAAAAGGCATACCTTCCCTTCCAATTCCCCAGCAATGCCACTTATTAAGACACTGGAGAGGACTTGTCCCAGTACTGAGCCCTGTGGCACCCTGCTGATTATGCTCCCATCATTAGACTGAGTGCCATTTACCACTACCCACTGTCTCTAATCCATTAATCAGTGTCTAACCCAGTTTATCACTTTGGATCCCACTCCTAGGCTGCTCAGTTCCTTTATCAGCCTCCTGTGCAGCACAGTGTCAAAGGCCTTGCTGAAGTCCACTGTCCTTCCTTGGTCAACCAGTCATAAATATCTATCAGATTCACATGGCATGACCTCCTCCCTGTGAATACATGCTATCTGTGGTCTTGCAGCCCATTGGATTCAATTCGTCTCATCACCGGAGCTCACCATCTCACCCATACCTGCGACCTCTACTCTCAAACTGGGTGTCTTCAACTAAACAACCCACTTCAGTATCAAACCTGCATCACAGCCAAGAAAATATTGATGGGCAATGACCCCCCAGGAGTCTGCTCCCTCCTTAAGACCAAAGTAAACAACTGCAACACCAGGAGCTCAAAACCACAACTACTGCAAATCCCTCATTGTTGTACTACTCAAGGACAAAGGTCTTTTTCATACAGGGCCTCCAGCTGGCTCAATAATCTTGCCAGTGACATCTCTGCCTCACCAACTCTGGGCGCCTTCAAAAAAAGCTCCATAAATCCCTTGTGGCTTCTAGTACCTGTGATTGCCTTAGCTGAGCACCCATCATTTCTGCAGCTCCCCTACCCTCTGCTGCCCATGTTGCCCTCACTCCTAGTGCTTCTTTATTGCCTATTTTTTCTCTTGCTCAACTTTTCACTCACATACTCTGACCTGACAAAGCCCTCTAGGCTGCTATACTCTGTACCACCCCTTTCTCCCTCTTTCCCCCACTTATGTTTTAATACACCTCCTATTGTTATTGTAATATGTCGTGTAATTTCTACTTGTAACCAACTTGTTATAACCACTTGGCGTCATGACGGTCTAACTGTGTAATTTCAAAAAATGTATTATTCTGTACTTGTGACGTGCAGCCTTTGTAAAAGAGCCTCGGCTCAAAGGTATTATGTAATCCTAGACTAAATAAATAAATAAATAGCTGTTAGCCTCCTCCCTGCTGCCATTTTTATGTTGTTGGACCATGTCAGCTCTTTTCCAGTCCTCCAGAACCATGCTTGTTTTCAGTGAGCTGTTGAATAAGGCTGTCAGTAGGGCAATTAGCACCTTGTTGAGTGTATGTTCACTTGGGTGTATCCCATCAAGTCCATTGGCTTTGCACACCTTCAGAACTGTAAGTCCCTTCTCTGAAAATGGACTGTGTTCTCGTCCCCCTTCCTGTCACTCCCTGGTGGTCCATTTCCCTCCTTCCTCTTTAAAGTCTGATCAAAAGTACCAGTTTAGGATGTCTGCTTTTTCTTGGTCCTCTTCTATGCAGTCTTTCCTTTCCTTCTTTCTAGTCCTCACTATACTCCTCCCTTATTTTCCTCTTCTCACCTTATGTATCTGAAAATCTAATTGTAGAAATGAAAGGAAAAGTATGACTCCTACCAGGACTCGAACCAAGGGATCTTGCCATTCTGTGGCATGCTCTTAACTTATGTATCTGAAGAAAGACATTTCCCCCTCAGTCACCCCTTTGGTGACTCTTTCCTCTGTTTGTGCCCTTGCTCCCCTCACCGCCTTGCCTGCTTCCCTCTGCTTTACTTAGCACACCTCCCTGTTCTCCTCCCTCTGTGTTTCCTAATACTGTACCTCCTAAATGTCACCTTATTTTTCTTCACCACCTTTGCCTCTTCCTTAAAGAAACATATTGGTCTCTTTTTCCTTCTGGTTTTATTCACTTCCTAAATATTAACAAAGTGGATGATTTGATATCTTTTATTGGATGAAAAAAGATTTACAGACTTTGAATTGAAGCTTCCAAACTACACAGAGCTCTTCATGGCAATTTTTTTTCTGATGAAGAGCTCTGTGTAGCTTGAAAGCTGCAATTCAAACTCTGTAACTCTCTTGCTGGTCCAATAAAAGGTATTAAATCAACCACTCAGTTACTCAGTACACAATCCATCGTGACTGCTCACGCACTTACATGGTGAAGTAGCCTGTTTGTCCAAAAAGGTACTGATCCAATTGTGACTTAAATTTATCAAAATCTGTGGTAGGGGGATAAGGAGGGGCAAGAGAACATGAGTATGAATACTGGGGTGGGGAAGGTGGGGGGAAGAGGCAAAGTAGAGAAAACAGGAACAGAGGGAGGGCAGGGAGTAAAACATGGAAGGTCATGTTCACAAATGCCCTCAGTCTGGGAAATAAGGTTCCAAACCTGGAAGCCTTGATGATGGATGCAGACCTTGACATAGCAGCAATAACAGAGACACAGTATTCTGCTAATCACAACTGGGATGTCAACATACCAGGCTACACTGTTTAGAAGGGACAAGGAAGGTAAAAAGGGAGGAAGATGGCCCTGTACATCAGAGAAGGTATAAAGGCTACAGAAGTACTGGGAAGGCAAGGGGAGGCCAAGGCAATGTGGGTCACCCTTGAACCAGGAAATGGCACAGTAACACATACAGGGTGATCTACAAACCTCGGGCACAGAGGGAGGAAGTGGACATGGTACTATTGGAGGAAATTCATGACATGGCAGCTAAAGTTGAAATCCTGTTGATGGGAGATTTCAATATGCCACATGTGGATTGGACCACCCAGGCAGCTGCTTCAGCCAGAAGCACGGCCATCCTGGAATCCCAGCAAGGGGTTGGACTCAGACAGCTGTTGCATTAGCCCACCAGTGACAAATCTATTTTAGATCTGGTATGAACCAATGGGAACAGAGTCAAAAGAATCCAGGTGGAAGGGCAGCTGGGATCCAACTAACACCACATGGTGTGGTTTGACATGGAGACAGGGACTCAGTTAAGCCACACAAGGGCAAAGTATTAGATTTCAGGAGGGAGGATTTCAGAGAAATGGGTAGATGTTTAAGAGCAGCCCTGGAGAAAGTAGAGGTAATGGAGGGGATGGAGGAACAGTGGAGGTAACTAACCAATGCATTAGGATAGTGGCCAAAGGAAAAAGAAGAAAGAAACCACTATGGTTCTCTAAAGAGGTGGGAGACAAAGTAAGGGCAAAAAGAGCAAGTTTCAGGAAGTATAAGGGGACCCAAAGGGAAGAAGAATAGGGAGGTGTACCTTGAATGTCTAAGAGAGGTAGGGAAGGCTGTTAGGAAAGCCAAGTTACAGACAGAGGAGGGTTTAGCATGGACTATGAAAAAAGGGGACAAGACATTCGATAGGTACATCAATGATAGAAGAAAAAACAGGAAGGAGGAGATTGTGAGGCTCAAAGGGGGGGACACTGCAAGGAGTGGAATCTAGACAAGGTAAAAATACTGAACAAATACTTCTGTTCAGTATTCACTGAGGAGGAAGAGGGTCAAGGACCACAGCTGGGAAGCAGAGGCAATCGAGGTGCATAAGTAGACATAGTCCATTCACAGTGGAGAGAGTTTGGGTGGAACTCGCAAAGCTAAGGTAGATAAAGCTATGGGGCCAGATGACATACACCCGATGATATTAAGGGAGCTGCAGAGGGAACTAGCAGCACCTCTGGCCACCCTGTTCACAGAGTCACTCAACACAGGTATGGCTCCAGAGGACTGGAGGAGGGTGCATGTAGTCCCACTGCACAAAAGTAGCAGTAGGGTGCAAGTGGGGAACTACAGGCCAGTCAGCCTCACCTCAGTGGTGGGGAAGATCATGGAGACACTGCTGAAAGAAAGGATAGTGGCACACCTGGAATCCATTGGTGCCCAGGATCTGAGGCAGCATGGATTCACATCAGGAAGGTCTTGTCAAAAAAATCTGATAGATTTTTTTTGATTGGGTGACTAGGAAAGTGAATCAGGGAGGGGCCGTAGATGTCGCCTACCTGAATTTCAGTAAAGCCTTCAATACTGCCCCACAAAGAAGGCTGGTTAAGAAGATGAGTAGTCTGGGCATGGGGCATAAGATGATACAGTGGGTTAGAAACTGGCTGATGGACAGAAGGCAGAGGGTGGTGGTAAATGGGATCCAATCCAGGGAGAGAGGGGTGACTAGCGGAGTGCCACAAGGATCAGTATTGGGACCAGTCCTGTTCAATGTCTTCATTAGTGACATTGCAGAGGGACTGGAAGGAAAGATCTGTTTATTTGCAGATGAGACCACAATCTGCAAAAGGGTGGATACTCAAGAAGGGTGCAGAAAATGAAGAAGGACCTAGAGAAGTTTGAACAATGGTCAGAGCTGTGGCAACTGAGGTTCAATGTGACAAAGTGCAAGATAATGCACCTGGGTAAGGGGAACTCTGGGGAGAGCTACAGGATGGGGGGTTGCTGACCATCACCAAAGAGGAAAGAGACCTAAGGGTTATCATATCTGATGACTTTAAGGTATCAAAGCAGTGCGCAAAGGCTGCAGGGAGGGCCAGTGGCATGGTGGGGTGCATAGGCAGAGATATTGCTAGCAGGAGGCGGGAAATGGTGAGGCCACTGTATAAAACAATGGTAAGGCCTCACCTGGAGTACTGAATGCAGTACTAGAGACCACACATGCATAAGGACATAAACAAGGTGGAGGCTGTCCAGAGAAGGGCAACAAAGATGGTGCATGGTTTGCACCACAACACATATGATGAGAGACTAAGAGACCTCAGTATGTACTCACTGGAGGAGAGGAGAGAAAGGGGTGACATAATAGAAACTTTTAAGTACCTCAAGGGCATAAACAAGGTGCAGGTGGGAGATCTTTTCCAGTGTAGAAAAGATACCAGAATGAAGGGTACCATATGAAATTGGGGGGGGGGGGAGATTAAGAGGTAACATGAGGGGTTTTTTTCTACCCAGAGAGGGTAGTGATCACTTAGAATAGTCTGCCACAAGAGGTGGTGGGGCAAGCACAGTGGAGTGGTTTAAACATGCCTGGGGCAAGCACAGGGGAACCTTGGGTGGGAAGGGAGTGATGAAAAGCCATTGACCACTTAGAGTGAGTGGATGCACACATGTATAGGGCCTATGGGCAGACTGGATGGGCCTAGCAGTCCTCATTTGCTGACAATTTCTATGTTTCTATGTTCTATGTTTCTATGGTTCTATATAGACCAGGCACTGTGGACTCATTCCATAGTTTACAAGATCTTATTGTGAAATAGTCATCCCTTTTATTGAGAAACCACTTTGTTCATTTTTTGTGCAAGGACCAATATGGCAACAGACAATTCCTAAAAATGGCTATTTATTTTTTTCAATTTGCACTTTATTCAATTTTTTGCAGATGGGTACAAGTACACTTGTACATAGATTCAAGATGTTGCAGTACAGATCAGGAATCACAGCACTGTCTGTCAATAGGATGTTTAATGGTGTAACTTTTGTGGCAGGGTATCCAAAAGGAAAACACAGTTCCAGGGCCAGCCTTAGGGGGCAGTGGGGTAGCTGCTGAGCCCCATGCTTAGGGGCCTGCCTGAGATATCAGGGTTTTAATTGCCATTTTCCTTCTCCCCATTTTTTTATTTCTTTTTTCATGGGGCAGGGGCACGGCACCACTGCATCAGCAACAGCAGTGCAATCCTCTTCACCTGGGCATTTTGGTTGGCATGGCATGATCCCCCAGGCCCCGCTTCATTTTGCTGGCTGCCAGTGATCCGGTGGAACCCTGCCTGTCATGCCTATGACATCGCCTTTTATGGAGCAGCCAGGAGGGGAGAGAGGGTGAACCAAAAGGCTGTGGAGAGGAAGGGAGCTGAGCAGAGGAGCACTGGACCAGCTCACATCAACATCAGCATCACATGGTGGACTTTCCTGGAGGAGAGAAGAGATTTGAGTGTGACCACATGCTGCACCTGTATGCTGCTGCTGGCCGAGTGTGGACCCGGGTGATTGGTCATTCGTGGCCTCACATGGCAGGGCTAAGTGGTCACCTGTTTTTTTTTTTTTTTTTTTTTTATGATGGAAAACATGGTCGACTGCACAGTGTGAACTGTGACCAGAAGGACATACCACTGCAGCTGCCAGTGCCTGCTCAGCCCAAGCCAGGATTTGGAGCCAGCAAATGAGCCAGGAATCCAATCTGGGGACACGGGGCAGGGCCCAGAGGCCAGGCAAGAAATCTGTGGTGCAGGAATGGATGGAACTTGGACGGGTGAGTCTGAGATTGCCTGGCCTGGTGGTGAGTAGTGATAAAAAATAAAGCACAAGACCACATCCACCCACCAATTGGTCCAGGGCAACTGGTGGGGTCAGAACGAAGAATTTAAGTGTCAGGTCAGGCCTGAGGCAGGGCAGCAGAAGGGGTACAGTTGAACTGGCTTACCCAAGCCAGACTGGCTAACACGGAAGCAGAAAAAAAAGGCTATTAATTTCATTAGAATGTTTGTCCAAGGTGGTGGTGTGAGGTGTATACAAGAAATGGAATACTGTCTGTGTCTGAGTTTGTTTTTGTCCTCTGCTTCAGTGCATCCTTCAGTCTGGACATTCTTTGGGGAAATTCTCTGTGACCGGGTCCTAATCCCAATGGGGACTTTTAAATAACATAAATACTAAAGGTTTCTAACAGGGACATTATAGTGTATACTATCAAAACTTCCTTGTTCAGAATGCAACCCTCATATCACTAGTGGTATCCCTGGAAAGTCTCTTGGTGGCACCTCTGATAATTTTAAGTCAAGGCACTTCAGTAATTCAAAATCAGAAAGGCAGGTATGCTTGCATCTTAACTTGTTACATAACTTCTGCTCCATAGGAGATACATTTATCCTCAATGTTCTTATGGAACATCATTTTCTATATAGTGTATTTTGCGCTGCTCATTCACAGAATCAGTGTTCTTTGGTGGTACAGTGGAAATTGTGCTACTGTAGCTACGAATGCACTCTCAGTCCAACCCGGTCTGCAGACATGAAAGTAAGGATCCAGCACTTAATCTCCTGAGGCCTGTTGTGAGACACAAACTAATTACTGTGCTGTACTGAGGGGTGGCATCATACTAGTGGATGCCGGGAAGGGGGGACTCCTCTGGAAGTGCAGAACAGCAGCTAACAGAATACAGAAAACAGAGACAGAAAAATATTAGCACTGAAGCTGTAAAATATGACAGCAGGCAAACACCAGACTGCTCATTGCCGGTTATAGGGGGCCCTGTGTTTTACCTTTGACCTGGGCCCCACAAAGTCTAAGGCTGGCTCTAATCTTGACTGAGAAAGCATATGGATTTCACAACACAGAGTATGGATTTTCTGAGGCAGAACTAGTCAGAACCTTCATGTGTGCCATTTTGTGTACTTCAAATTCCTACTCTTTAGTGACAGTAATAACAATAACATAAGGGAAAAGGGAATATTTTAGGCAAAATTAGAGATTTCCCTGAAACTCAGAGAGAGTTGAAAGATATGTAGAACAGTGTACTCCTATGTAATTAAAAAAGTTCATTGCAAGGGTGTTCTGTGAGCAGCATTGTAATTTTACAGTTGTATACCATCATAACAGCGACACCCCCACAGCAAGACCCCCACAGCGAAACCTCCACAGCGATATCCCGATAGTGACGGACTTTGAAGCAACTGGGATTTCTCAGAGACTGACTTTATGGTGAGGGTGTTAGGCATCTAACTCCACTGCCTGTGAAATGTGGAGTTAGATATTTAAAGTAGGGGGTGAGGGGGCTATGCCCCCCTCCGCATTACTAAGCTCAAGTGTGGCAGTCAGTGTCGGCGTGTTGCGGGTTGTGGTTGGGACACGTTGATGTATGGGATGTTGGCAGGATTCAGTCGCTATAAGGGGCGTTGCTGTGTTTTCCGTCACTGCGGCTTGATATCACGACCCACAAAAAACATAAGGACAATAGTATCCATAGAACAAGAAAATTCTCTTAGTTTATGACCAGTTTTTGCTAATGGTTCCTTTTGCTGGTGTTGTATGTATCACAAAATGTATTTTTTTTAAATACTAAGAAAATACCTATTTTTAGTGTTGTATGCCCAATGTTTATTTATAAATGCGAAGCAAGAGAATCATGACCTTAACATACAAATCATCATATGTAATGCAAATTACAATAATTTTTTTATGCATTAAGTAAGAAATATCAAACAGGCTTTGAGTTGTGCTCCAGTAAACAAAAGAGATGAGAGTTCGAGCCATGAGGCAAAGGTGAGTGGCTTCAATCACCTGTTTAGTGTTTTATTAAAGTAGATCCTACAAACCTTAGAGTTTATTGCACTATACAATGGAAATTGCTATTTACAAGTAAAAGGTTAGAAAAGTAATGAAAAGGATCAAATTAGAAAAAGTGTTGCTTGAAACATGAAACATTTTTCCTGTTGCTGTGTGTAGGTGCCTTGAAACAGTGAAACAGGTGAAGGGATTTAGTAGTGCAATTAGGTTAGAGTTCCTTGAATCAAAACAAATCATGGTTTGTGCTCTGATAAATGTAGGGCTCTGAAGCACTGACAACCAATTACAATGCAGGAGTTTTTAAACCCTTTTTATAGTTATGCGAAACAATCTGTCCCCAGCTGTTTTTGATTTAAATTTACACCGGATATAACATTGACAAGCCAACTGCATTTCTCAACATGCACTTAAAATTAACACACAATACTGCAAATTTAAAAAGTAGCTACTTTAGTCTCAACATATGCCAAGCTCAGATGGCCAAAACCTTCAAACACAAACATATCTGAAGTGTATCACTTTGGCTGAAAATGCCCTGTTGAAAACAGACATTACCACACAGAAAATCAAACAAGCAATTAAATCTCTAGCTCCTGCTAAGGCCCCCAGACCAGATGGGATTTCAATTGGTTTCTATAAACAATACTCATCAGTATTAGCTTTACACTTGAAATCACTTTTTGAAAATATTTTTTAAACAAACTCTTTACCCCAATCTTTCAAAGAAGCTAAAGTCCTATTATATAAAAAAAAAAGATAAAAATCCTTTACTTCCTGGATCATACAGATTCATATCTTTGATGAATTCTGATGCTAAAATATTGGCAAAGGTCCTTGCCACCAGGTTAGAAAAAGTTCTCCCAGACCTGGTTCTTGAGGACCAGAATGGATTTATTAAAGGAGAGTTGATTAAAGCAAATAATTGAAGAACTATTAATATTACAAACAAATTTAAAAACACAGACTTCTCCCTGATGTCAATCGATGCAGAAAAACCTTTGATAGACTTGAGTGGGGCTACTTAAAATCCGTCCTGGTCAAATATGGATTTGGCCTGAAATTTGGGGCCTGGATTAATATATTATACTCTGATCTGGTGGAGAGGATCCAAACCAATAAAAACATCTTGGGTGAAGTCCGTCTCCAATGGGGTATGAGGCTGAGATGCCCACTCTCTCCATTAATGTTTGCATTAGTAATTGAATCTTTGGCAATCAAAATCAGGAATAATAAATATATAATGGGCTTAAAAATGGTAATATAGACCATCGGATAGGATTGTATATAGACAATGCTCTACTATTTATCAGTTATATGAATAAGAGTTATCAGCATATCACAACTGTCACCTTGGAGTTTGGAACGGTTTCAGGGTACAGACTGAATTGAGAGAAAACAGAAGTTATGGAGTCTATTTACCATGCGATCCCTTCAAATATCCCCCTTGAGTGTAAAATCAAACAGGTAACACAGATTAAATATCTGGGGTTATGTTGGATCAGGACGTGACCAATTTATATGATATTAACTTTATTCCATTACTGGATAAGGTAAAATCAGAATTAAAACATTGGGAGACGCTCCCTATTACTATGAGCGACAGATCTAATGTCATTAAGATGAACTCACATCCCAGATTTCTATTTTTATTCCAAACACTTCCGATAGTAATACCTGAGCCCTTCTTTAAACAATTCAATCTAAGTTTAAAAAGATTTCTTTGGAAAGGGAAATGTCTCCGCTTGAAATTAGAAAATACGTATTTACCAAAGGAGGAAGGGCTTATTGCTACCTAATTTAAAATTGTATTATTTTGCAGCCAGTCTTTCATTTGTGAGCAACATGTACCAAACTAACAAAAAGTGGTGGAGATGGAAACTATGTGGACCCCATATGTAAACTTAAAACACTGGATTTTGAGTGGCCCACGGTGATCACAGATATCCTTTGCTGCAACTTCCATGAAAACCCTATGCAGGATATGGGATCAAGTCACTAAATTAACTAAGATAAAAATTTTCTGCACTAAACAATCCCTTATTTATCTAAATGGATTCTTTACCCCTTCTCTCAATGACAAAGTATTTAAAATATTGTATAACCAAGGTTTAAGGGAAATTGGTCAATTCCTGAAACAAAATCAAACTGTTTAATTTTATCAACTTAAGGAACATTTTGATTTATTCCATAAACCGTTCTATGGCTATCTTTAGATACAAAATTGCATATAAAAAAAATTAACTGCTCTTAATGATAGAACATTTGGGGAAATTGAATGTATAATATCAAGCCTTAATGGTAAAAAAAATGATTACTAATATATATAAGTTCATGATTAGCAATGTCTGATATAACTTGACACAACTTAAAAAGAAATGTGACTCTAAATTGCAAATATGCATAAGTGATCCACAGTGTGCACAGCCCATTAATAATAATACTAATACTAATAATATTGGTATAAAATCCACAAAGATTCAACACATTTTTTATAATATTTTGCACCGGGTATATTAATCTTCCCATAGATTTAATTTATTAAATTCTTAGTGCTCTAATAAATGCCCTAGATGTTGCAAAAACGCTGACACTTTGGAATACATGATGATCTCATGTCCTGCATTGGATGGCTGGTGGAATAAAAGTTTGGCAACTCTCTAATATAGAAGGGGTGTGACTGAGTTAAGATCCCTCATGGATGCTACTCTGTAATGTGGGCCCAATGAATGCTCTAACCTCAACCAGACAGAAATTTGTTAGACTGATCTTGCTTATGGCATTTAAAAATATCTTGATTAGGTGGAAAGATAGCCCCGAGTATAATTCATGGTTAAATTTTATGATATCCAGCCACAGATTGGAAAAAGTTCACTATTGCTTCAATAATCAAAATACACAGTATCAGAATTTATGGGTCCCCTTTACAGACTTTATAAAATCAGACGTATTTTATGTAGTTACAAGTATATGATAACTTAGGCCTTGTAATAGGGTGCAGTGCCCAATTCAGTGATGATTTTTAATAACATTCAGTAACTTTTGAGTTTGAACTGCCAATGCTGTCCCTATTTTGCTGCAAAACAATGACCATGTACATTTTATACATATTTTCCGATACTGTATCTTCCTGTACATCGAATGAATCATTTTGTATAACATCTCACTACTCTAAATAAAAGAAAAAAAAAGGAAAAAGGTAATGATCAAAATTAGGCATTTCGTTATTTCACTTAATGAATCAAGAGATCCACTTTCAGTGCTGCCTAAGGTCAAGGACCATTTCTGCATATAGAGATCCCAGAAAAAGTTGTGGAGTCCCCCCCCCCACACACACACACCCGTGGAGCGCCCTGCTGCATGCGTTAACTCTGCCCTCTGCACCGCTGCCTATGTGGCAGCCCAGTCAAGAGTGGGCACATGAATCCACATGAAGCACAACATTTCTCTCATGCCTTGTGACAGTTGTAGCATTATGTGAGGGGGACCCTGTAGTAATGCTTGTCTATCTTCAGTGCAACTCTCCCAGACCTTCTGGGGCCTGATGAGCTGTGCAGCATGTTGTCTCCATCCCTACTAGCAGACATGGAGGGCTATGAGCCTTAACTTTTATATTTTATTTTTATAAAAAGAACTATTCACTGTATGGGGATATGGGAATCTAGAAAGGAGTACCATATCACATATACATCTCGATACAGAGCAGGGGAGCCATTTTGGCACTGACAGGCATCCAGTTGGATGCCTGGAATCCAGCTGTACTCAGCCACCCAAAATGCAGCCAACCCCTTTTTGCCACTCTTTACATGTGGATCAGGATGGCCAGAGATTGTGGATGCTTACAAGTGTGCTGACATCTATGGGTGTTGAGCTGTACTGCCTGGATATACAACCTGGATATGCAAATCCAGGAGATAGTTGAGGATTAGGCCTTAACTTTGAATTTTTCCATGCTGACATTAGAATTCCAGTTGCAATATCACAGGGTCATCCTTTATATGTTAAAGCCTACTTGTTTATGTGGGTGGCGTGGTCAAAGGTGAGGACATGCATCCACATGACCCACAACACTGGGCAAGCAGTAATCATACTTTGTTTGTCATTAAATCTGGGGCACACAGAATTAAAGGACTGCGAAACTAGATGTTTTAATAATGAAAAGTCAATATTGTTAATAATGCAGAGTTAAAAGTAACAAAAACCTAGAATAACATGATAGATCACATCATGCTACCAGCAGCATTAAAATACTGTTTTGTCAGGTTTTAATATTTTAAACAAACAATGCATTTTTTTAACCTAGCACACCAAGGCTGGAAAACACAAACAGACCGCAGTGCTCCATTGCAAAGAGTGGGTGCTTACATTGAGGGGTGGCTATCCCCTTATGACAATACACTCCAAGACTGACATGAAATGGCCACTAACATCACTGCGCAAAGACTAACAAAGTGAGCATGCTTAAGCTGTTTAATTCTTCAGAAAAGGTCATGCTTAGCTTGTGTATTAGACTGAAAAACATAAGATGAGTATAGCTTTTTTTGTGGTAGATATGCAGCTGGAAAATTAAATAAGGAGAAGAACAAGTATAGCACGCTATGATCTCTGGCACTATGCTTTAATATTGTTCATGTTTGCATTATTTAGATTCTTGTTTAGGTGTCCCTTAAAAATGTATTTATTACATTTACAGGCACACAAAACCCATGAGAAGAATCACTAGCCAAAATGGGTTACAAAAGAAACTAACTAACATTTTATTTTATGCCTAATATTGTGTCTGTGCTTTTCAGGGAAGGGGGAGTTATGTATAAAACTAAAAGGCTGTCCACAGAATGTCCTTGCAGGTGAACTGTTTTTAAATTACACAGGAACACCTGTACACTGTTGTGCATACCTCTCAATAGTCACTCATTTTCAGGGGCATCCTTTACTCTGCCTAAACAATTTCATTTATTCCTTCTAATATGTGTGTTTCTGTCACTGAAGAGTATGGATTTGAAGCACAATACTGTGTGAGACATCATAGTTCTAGAATAGCTCTCCTTATTAAAATGCACACTGTACAATATGTTATATATTCTATCTGCTTCCTGAGTTTATATGACCAGTTTCACAGATGTGTTCTTCATCTTGGTCATTTGTCCATGAATTTTCAAACTTTGCACCTGAATTGTTAGGTAAGAGGTTGAGAAGTACGCTGGTATGCCAACATTGAAGGCCACTGAAGAGCCATTTGGCATACTGGCTGGAATCAGACCCTGACAACAGTGATGTTTTTTAAGCAGAACTCCTCTCCCACAGACAGCCAGCAACGAAAATTGTAGGCTGACAGCTGAAAGCAATCAAAGTGCAAACAGAATCAAAATCTATGGAATTATAATAAAAACCTGATTTATTTATGCAATATGGCACAATTTTTACACATTGTACAGTACCTGGCACAACAGAATTATAGTGTATGGTGGAATGTTGTTCTAACCGGCTTTCCATCTAAGCTGAAATGTTGTTGTACCACAGTTCAGAAATCATGGAACGTGATTGTACCCTTCTGGGGTACAACAATGTTCCAGCTGATTTGGAAAGTTCACGAGCCACAGTTTAAATCAACTAAGGTAACAGAAATTGCAGGATCAACCAGATACAATGTGGCAGCACAATCATTTGGTCACACAAATGCTGCACATGCAGGATCAACCACATACATTTAAAAAAATGAAGGATCAACAAATACTTTCATTCTCCAAAAATCTTTTTTTTTTTTTTTAACCAGGAGAAACACACTAAGCTGAAGGCTAGTTTACAGGTGCAACCTGGAAGCACAAGGAAGTTAAATGACTTGCTTAGGGTCACACAGTATGCAAGTGGGGGCTGTGGTATTCAAACCCAGGTCTCCAGGTTTCCAGCTCAGAGCCTTAAACCATTGCGCTATACCAGATATTTAAATTTATTTACAAAATCAAATGCTGTTCCTCCCAGTAAGCATCTTGCTAAGCAAGAAGCTCATCTGTCAAGTTGGTTTTTTTAAATCCCTTCCAAACGTGACTTACAACCAATGGAATTTCATGATTCCATGCCATAACAGTGATCACAAAATAGCAGTCACTGTTCTGGTGAGTGTATATCGCCGAAAAGCAAATTGGCGATATAAACATGCCAGCGGACAGACATCGGGCAAGTAAACCAAGTGTTTATGCAGAGGGAGACTGTCCCCCCCGTGCCCTGCACCTCCCTGATTAAGGATTACCAACTCCAGGGGGTGCATGTCAGAAAGGGGACAACACTCCTAAATAAATTAAAAAAAAACACAGCTGCAACAGGTAGCAGCAATATTTTCTCCCCCCAGTCCCCAGCACCAAACCAAGTACCTGCTGCACTGGAGCTAGCCTCCCTTACCACCACACCACATGGCTAGCTCACCTGCAGCAGGCACACTACCACACACAAATCCTCTTTCCAACCTTCCCCTTCCCCTCCATATCCCTCTCCCTCTCCTTCCGGTCATCCTCCCCTACAATCACGGTCGCATAGGATCACTACCCTTACAGGGTAGCCCAACAGGATAGCGCTGTAAATGAGTCACTGTTTTGACAGTTGCTCACTTAGAGTCACTATCATATGAACATACACACATATGAAGAAGCAAGCAGAAGAAGGCCATTAGATCTATCAAGTCTGCTCATATTGCAGGGTCCACAGCTTGAGCTAATGACCCTGCCCTCCCCCTCCTCCCATCCTCCCTATCCATGATCCTTATCTTCCCCCTATGCCTACCCCAGTCTCTCTTAAAGCTGCCCGCTGTCTGCAATGAGATGACTTCTTCCAGCAGTGCATTCCGAGTGTCCACCACCCTCTCTATGGAGAAGTGCTTCCTGACCTCCCTCCTAAACCTCCCACCCTTCAGCTTAAGACTATGCCCCCTTGTGTTATGGTTGCCACTCAGCTTAAAGAGACTCTACTTATCAACCTTATTTATCCCTTTCAAGTACTTGAAGTTCCCAATCATGACCCCTCTCTCTCCTGTCTTCTAGGGAGTACGTGTTCAGTGCCCTCAACCTCTCCTTGTATGCCTTACCCTGCTGACCTGCTATCATCTTTGTAGCCCTTCTCTGGACCTTCTCCAGCAGGTTAATGTCCTTTGTGAGGTGTGGGCACCAGTACTGAACTCCATTCTCTAGATACAGACTTACCAGTGACCTGTACAAGGGCAGTATAACCTCCTCGCTTCTACTACTGATCCCCTAGATATGCATCCCATCATCTTGTTTGCCTTTGCTGCTGCTTTCTTGCACTGTGTGGAGTGTTTCAGGTCACTAGTGATCATCACTCCCATGTCCTTCTCCTCCTCTAATGCAGATACACAGACTGCACCCAGGTAATATGCTGTCCTGGGATTCTTGACTCAAATATGCATAACTTTGCATTTCTTGGCATTGACACCAAGCTGCCAGATCCTGGACCTCCTCCCCAGGTTTTCCAGATCTTCCTGTAAGTCCTGTATCTCTTCAGCTGTGTCCAATCTCCCACAGAGCTTGGTGCCATCTGTGAATAGGCACATTTTGCCCTTAATGTCATCCCCCAATGTCATTGATGAAGAGATTGAGCAACACCGGCCCCAGCACCGAGCCCTGTGGGATGCCACTTGTTATCTCTCTGGTGCCAGATAACTCTCCCCCTACAACCACCCTCTGGGTTTTTTTCCCTCAGCAAGTTTTCCACCCATCTGGCAAATGTTTCCCCAACCCTGAGATTCAACAACTTCCTGATCAACCTTTTATAGGGCACACAGTCAAAGGCCTTGCTGAAATCAAGATAGAGGATGTCTACCGCTTGGCCCCTGTCTACTGTCTTAGTGATAATGACACAGTCAAAGAAGTCAAACAGATTTGTTTGACATGATCTCCCCCCAATGAACCCATGCTGCCTCACATCCTGGAGACCATGATTCTCTAGTTATTCCACCAATCTTTCCTTTAGTATGGTCTCCATGAGCTTGCCCACAATGGAGGTCAGACTGACTGGTCTGTAATTCCCTGGGTCATCCTTGGGACCACTTTTGTGGAGAGGCACTACATGTGCTGTTCTCCAGTACTTCAGTACCATGCCTGACTCTAGTGAAGTATTAAATAGGTCCGCCAGTGGCCCTGCCAACTCCTCAGCCAGTTCCTTTAGTATCCTTGAATGTACTCTGTCAGGGCCTGGTGATTTGTCCACCTTCAATGCCAACAGCCCCACCATCACTCTATCCTCCTCTATCACCACATCTGTGTTCCCCTCCCCCCTCCTCTTTTCCCTCCTGAAGGCACTGATCCGTCCTTCTCCCTGGTGAAGATGGAACAGAAGTATTCATTCAGTATGTCTAATTTTCCCCCATTAACCTCCACCCACTCCACCCCTTTCATAAGCCTAACAGTCCCTTCCTTCTTGTCCCTTTTCTCACTTACATAGCGAAAGAAAGCATTCTCCCCCTTCTTAATTCCTTCAGCTATCTGTAGATCCTTCTGTGCCTTTGCTCGCTGGACTTCCTTATTTGCCTCACTCGCCAACCTTAGGTAATCTTCCCTATTCACCTCTCTTTTGATCTTCCTGAATTTCTATAGGCCAACCTCTTTTCTCTTACTGCCTGGGCAACCCCAGAACTGAACCAGCTGGGCACTTTGGCCTTTATGTTCTTCCCCCTGAGCCTAACACACTAATCTGTGACAATCAGTATTCCTTCCTTAATGATGGACCACCTTTGGTCCACCCTCATATCTGCTCTGATGCCAGCCAGATGGTTCCTTAGCACTTTGTCCATTTTCCCAAAGTCCGCCATCCTGAAATCCAGGATTTTGGTCTTAGTTGGGATGCTTTCCCTTCCCATATCCAACTTGAACCACATTGTGCAATGGTCACTTCCACCCAGTGGCTCCCTTACCATTATTTCCTGTACATGCTCCCCATTTGTGAGCACCAGATCAAGAATTTCCTCAGCTCTTGTTGGTACAGTGACCCCCTGAGTCAGGAACCCACTCTGCAGTCCTTCCAGGATCACCTGACTCCTAACAAATGTTGTGGATAGTATGCTCCAGTCCACCTTGGTCAGGTTAAAGTCCCCTACAATTACCACCTCTCCTTTCCCCACAGCTTCCAATATTTGTGAGCTCAGTTCCCTGTCCCTCTGCTCATCCAGATTTGGTGTCTGTAAACCACCCCCAACCTCACCTTTCTTCCTCTATCGGACCTTAACTGAACCCATAATGCCTCTATTTCTCCTTCCTCCGACTCCTCCCTCATGTAACTCATTCCCTCCCTGATATAAACTGCTACCCCTCTCCCCTTCCTGACTACCCTGTCCCTACTGTATAGTTTATATCCTGTGACTGCAAGGTCCCAATCATGGTGTGATGATACCGAATTTCACACTACAGACATATGCACTTCTGGTCCCTAATAATCATACCTCTGACCCCAGCAACCAGCCCTGACCCTCAAAATAACACACAGCAGTGAACAATGTCTTTTTTTTTTGTGTGTTTAAAACAAACTGACAAATTTTACTAAATAATTTTTACAGGCACCACACACTATAAAAAATAGTATATATGCAGTTCTCTGCACAACCAGTGTGTTCTGCCACATCAGGGTTTTGATTCCCATGGACCTCTCAAGCTTCACTCTGGAGGTCAGAGGGAATCAGAACCCTTCTGTGGCAGAACACACTGGTTGTGCATAGTTGTCCATTCAGTATTCTCTATATAGTGGATATACTTAAGGAATAATCACCAATTGGGTGTGGGTTGGGCCAGGATTTACTCACAGCTGTAGTGGTTTGGTCACAAGGGTGCAGCCCAATCCACTCCTGATCAGTGATTATTCTGATTATACAATTCATAAATATGAGAGTAAAATCTTTTTTTTTCATTGTTTATATAACAATTTTAATAGTATGTCCTTCTCCCTTCGCAAAATAGTTCATTGATACTGGGCAGAAGCCTCCTACCCCTGAAGCCTGTTGGCAGCAAGGTGAGTGAGCTGAGCATCATATAAACTAGAAATATCGCTGCTGACTCTCAGTTGTCTCCCACTTAAAACTGAAGATTAGATCAGATATTTTATATTGTTTTTACTGACTGCTTTTGATTTTGCGAAACAGGGCAGTTAGCGGGAGAAAAAATGGCAGCTTTGCGAATTGTATTTTTAGAGTTCTGTATGGATTTATTTTACTAATGTGGTTGGCTAGCACTTTATGCGGTGGTTATTCAAAAATTACTCTATGTCATAAAATGTCACCTGACCAATCAAAAAGCTTACATTTTAGAACCCATTGTATAATAAGAAAAAAAACACTGCAGCTGAGCATTACAGAAAATTCAAATTCTTCCTTTGCCATATCCCTCAAAACTCAGCAGAAAGCCATCATCATCAACAGACATGATTGACATAGTAACATAGTATTGTGGTGACCAATGTTCATCTTGTCTGTACCACCTGCTGCACAGCAATGACTATAACGGTGATTATATCAGATCTGACTAAAGATACTTAGTCTAATGTAAGCATAATTTAACATCTCCCTTCTACCTGTTGTTTTTGATTGGGTAAGAGAAAATAAACTGATTCAATTCTCTCTTACAGTTTACAGTTCCAAAGCAGATAAGGCTTTAGAGGGAGGACTGGAGTAAAATCATAGAATCACATAAATGTAAGCACTCTAAAAAGACACTTAGCCCTTCTTGTCTGTGCCAAGATCTTGCCCCTCTTATGCAGCATTACCTTAATCCCAAGTGGGATGGTGGGAATCAGTTCACCTCTAGAATCATTGTAAAGGTGGCTAACATCTTTCTTCACAATTCCAACCTTACAGTTATTGCCTAGACTAGAGTCTAAAAAAATCTGACTATGGTAAGTTCATTTTAGGTGGTCACTGAAAATAGATACAATATCTTACAGGGCTTCAAAGTGTGTGTGTGTGTGTGTGTGTGTGTGTGTGTGTGTGTGTGTGTGTGTATTGTATTGGCTAGCTGGATCTTAGCCAAGCATTTGTCAGTTTACCTGGTCACATCAAGTAGAAGAAAATTCTCAATATTTCCATTGGAGGAGCAGCCCAGTGGCTTAGCATTAGTGATGTGTGCTAGCATGCACTAGCATGCAAGTGACCTGCGTTCAGGAGCAAATTCATGAGCCAGCATCCACGTGGACAGAGACAGATGAATGAATGAATTGTGAGTACATCATGTCCCTGCAAGAGAAGGATGGATGTTGTTGCCAACCACCACAGTGGCTGCTCACAATTGTTTGGAGAGCCTGCTTCCTCACAAGGAGTGACACATGGAAGACACTACTGTGGGCATGGCCTGCAAGAATGAACTGTGTTGTGTTGGGGAGGTGGGTGGGTTCTCGGTGGGGTGCTCCTTGTATAAGAATACTCTTCCTGACAACACATGACTAAATGGAGAGAAACGTTTCCCTACAAAATCAGGATTATGGTAGCACTGACATTTTTATACCCCCATCCTCACCAGATGCAGAGATACCAAGGAAGGAGGTGACTCCACCACAGGGGAAAAACTGTAGAGGACAAAGGCGGAACATGAGCTAAGATGGGACTCAGAGGTCACTGGTAGCAGCTTGTGAACTAGACTGCTATGGGTTTTGGAGGGGATGAATAAATAACTAAATAAAATATTTATTTATGTGGGGAGAGATGAATATCCTACAGTACTAATAGGATACTATTTGTTTTTGTTTCTGTGGCACCTGGTAAGTTCATTAAAATGAACACTTTTTCTGAAGTGTCACTATCATCTCAAAATTATGTCCATGTTTCATGTGTTATTTATAATATCACATGCAGTAGCCATTAAACAAATAGTCTGATTCAAGCTAATGTACTGTAAGACTCACGAAGCACACACCTAATGTTGGAGTAAATGAAGTTGTAGAAAGCATAAAGAACTACTAAAATGTATTTTATTAGAAAATGGCATATTAAGAAATTAGGGAAAGCCACATTTGATATTCTGCAGAAGGATTATGTCCTAGGTGTATTTATGACCCAAGAAAATGGTTGTGACTCATACATACCTCTGCAAGAAGATGGATCATAAAGTGAGCTATAATGAGGTCAAACCCAGATATGGCCCAAGGGCTGGAAAGTGAGCCAGATAATAGCAGACTTTTTAACACTTCTTTACTTCTAGGTTTGCCAGAAGGGTAAACTATGAAAATATGAATATAAAAGAATGTCCTTTATAGAAGGTGATGGGGTTTAGGCAGGGTAAACATAGATTGAAAAACACAGTATGTACTGTATACAAGAAAATATAGCTGGGTAATTGCAATGAGGATGGAAATAAGAAGCAGAGTTAGAAATTTGAAGGCATGTGTTTACGATGCTAAACCACACTAGCAGAGATTTTTTAAATATCTGGATATTGCATTTTATCTCATACTGTCAGCAGGGCTCAGTGGCAGTAGTACTGGTCATGTGTAGTCCTTCCCCCTTCCAGCTTTTTGGGGATCATGCTGTACATCAGTGGGGGCTGGATTTTTGTATTTTTCCCTGTTGCTTTCTTGGTCACAAAACTCCACCCCTGAAGACGCTGGCACAAAGGATGAAAATCCATGCTGTAGATGTGCTGGTGCATGTCTCAGCCAAGTGTATAATGGCATCCTCCCCTCCACATACCCTGAGTTCCATGCTACTGCCCATGTACCCATGGGCAGTAGTAATGGGGCAGTGTGACAGCCCTCCCCCCCTTTGGAGGAGGATAGCGTCCTATGGGACGCTCACAACTCCTCCCTCCGGCCAGTCCCCTATGACCCAGGCTCATTTTTGAACCAGGATCACCACTGTTGTGGGCGGTAGTGCTATGACCATGCTGATGGACTGACCATCACTAGCAGAGAGTTTTATTACCATGATCTATCTAATTATTTAATTCTTAATAATATTTGGTAATGAGGGAATACTGAGGCGGCTCGCTCATTTCCAGGTGCAATCTGAGGCAATGGTGTGAAGTACACAATTTGGAAGTCAGTAAAACAAACTTTGGTCAGAGCTCATATGGCTGCTCAGAGCTTTTCTGAGAGCTCGTTGCACCAGAGTCTGCTGTGTTCAAGATGGTGGCAATGACAGAACTAACATGTGCAATAGTCGTACATGTGCTGTTTGAACTGGTGGCCATCTTGAGCACTGCAGCCGTCATTTCCGCAGTTGTGGAATAAAAAGTAGTGCCATGTGAAGTGGGTGTGTTTATTTGGCAGGTGGAGTGGAAGGGTCACTTTTACACATGAGTAGACCTGTGCCAGAAGAGTGATCCAGTCACGTGCTTCCACAGTGCACCTACAAAGAATTGTAGTAATATGTTTGCAGAGCTCTGCCCACACAGCCATAACAATTGGCAAAGCAGCACAGTCATGTACATGTTACTTACAGTGAGATTTACAGTGATCCGTAGATTGTGCATAGCAGTACAGAGTCCTATTAGCAAATAATGACAGTTTTCTTCTCTTTGTATGGGGGTGGCTTACCTGAGCTCCTCAGGGCCCCCAGCACAACAGTAGCAAATCACCTTTTCACCCAGTCCTAACTTTGGGACTAAGCATGCAGTAGGTCCAAAGCCAGCAGAAACAGGTGAGGAATGGTTAATTTCTTCTGCACTATTGAAGCACCATGTGATCACAGTCATGACCATGTGACAAGTGACCAGACAGTGTCACCCCACTACTGGGTGCTCTTGGCATACAACCTGAGCTGCTATGATGGACAAAATGTAAACAAACGTGCTAGCAGATAAAGTTTTAATGCTGGCACCCTGCACAGCAGGGAAAAATGGTCAAGCATCCTGAGACAGCTAATCAGAGTTCAAGGCAAAATAGACAGAGGGAAATGAAGTCAAGAGTTTCCTTCTGGATGTATGGGCACAGTACTTTGCCCACATGCCTAAAACCAATCAGAATAGTGGATTCACAAAATAGCCTGCCTTCATTTCAGCGTATTTTTTTTATTTTATTCTTTGGTAACTGGGTAAGGCCTACTAGGCAAAAGTGCCTATTTTCCAGGGTGACCTGGGAGTACTGGGCAGTTAAGTGACTTGCTCAGAGTCACACAGTATGCAAGTGGAGGTTGTGAAAATCAAACTCAGGTCTGGTCTGCTGGATGTACCACGCTCATTCACACCTTGTTCCTCTAACCTCTAGGCTATACTGCCAGCCAAAGTATGACCATTTGGAGGTGATACTTAAGCCCCTCAGTTCCCCTGTTTTCAGCTTCAAGTCCTTCTGGAGAGGGGTGTGTGGCCTGAGTGACACCATGGCCAGATGCAAACTGATTGAGCTCAATAGCTGAAATGCAAACTCATTTAAAATATCCTACTAAAACTTTTTTAAATAACACAAATGGATTAATTAGAGACTACAGACCTTCCCAAAGCACTAGTGAAAAATTTGTCAAGTTTGAAGATAGGGAGGCCAAAGAAGCCACCACCAACAAAACCACTGACATTGAAGGCCTCTAACATGAGGGCTGCAGCAGCATTGGCACAGCCTGCAGCAGCCTCAGGGGAGCCTAATGTAGCCTCCTTCCTTGCAGCTATCCAAGAACAAGATTGGAAGATGGAAGAAGTTAATAGTTGCGTAGCCCCCCCCCACCAGAAAAAAGGCTGAATCTGCCCAAGCAGATGTAGCAAAGTCAGGGGAAACAGCAGTAAATGTCTTAGTCACTTATTCAGAGCTCATAAAGGAGAACTTGACTGTGCATGCATGCATGCCTGCCTTGAACAACTTGAAAACCCATCTAGGACAGAAAATGTTAGAATCCTTGGTTTATCCAAAATAGCAGAAGGCAACAATTTAAAAAAACAGATTTGTCAAAATGGATATCAGAGGTGCTATCTTTAAAGTTTACATTCATCATAAGTATAAGCTTACAGGATTAACCCTCGGGGACCACCTCAGGATGACACTACAGCTTGCACAGTCCTCATGGCAATAGGGTATCCAGAGGAAAAAGATGAACTGTTCCTGGCTGTCAAGCATGCAGGAAGAATCAAAATAGATAAGGTTACTGTGAAACTTTATCCTGCTCTAAGTTTTGGTACCTGTTCACAAAGAAAGGTCTTTTATGGAGACTGAGGTGGTCTAAGGGAACTAGGGGTGAATAACTACCTGCTAGTGCAAGCCCAACTTAAGGTACCTTATGGCGGGAAAATCCCATCTTTTCTCAAACCCCACTGATGACAGAAAGTTGGCAGACAAAACCCATAAAGAATTCACATACAGGGTGGATGAAGACACATCTCATGCTGAATCTCACACCTAAAAACTGACATGTTATCTTGCTGTTCTGTTTATATTGAGAGTGTACTTGAATCAGTTTAGTGTACTTGAGTCTGTATTTTCAAAGTTTATAAAGGGCTCAAACTGTTAGTCTAAGAATTTAATCTTGTGGTTACATTGAGTGGAAGTAGTCCTGGGGCATAAGGGAATGGACTTGGCAAGGGCATATATATTTTGTCTTTTTTAAATTGATTAATGTTTTACTGACTGCATGGCCAAAATGGCTCTACATGCACCTCCTAGTCCTTGCCCTACAGCACCCCCATCAAGCAGGACACTTTCTTGCCAATGCAGCTGTGCATTTATACTACACATGTAGAGATTAGCACAGCATCAGGTTTTGCTAGACAAGAAAAGTTTGTTGTAAGTTAATATTTTTGCAGAACTAGAAAAAACAGTTTTAGTTATTCAATACATATGCTATTTTATAATGTTACAATGACACATACTCTATACACAGTGAACCGTTGGTGTTGTTATAAGCACTAATAATAATGCAATTCCATGGACCACTGTGTAATATTTATTGGATGGTATGTTATTGCGAATACTTTAGATGACATCTGTTTCTTTAAATACCTTAGGGTCTGGTTAGACCATCACCTCAATTTCTCTCTCCATGCAGACACCATCCACCTGAAGCTCCACCCAAATCTCAGGGCTCTGTAAAGGAACAATGCGTGCATCCTGCTCCTGCTCACAGAAAAATCCTCTTGAATATTATCTTCCCTATCTTCAATTGTTATGGCACTGTGTACAATGTAATTCACAAATCCACCTTGACTAGACTGGAACCAACTTTTCCATCTTTCTGCTGCTTCTCCCTGGATTGCCCCCCACACCCACCAGTGTTTCTCTACTCCTCCCTTTCTCTCCACTCTTGAAGCCAGATGTCTCTTTCATCATGTATGCTTTATCTCCAAATTGTAGCTTTGCTCCCTTCCACCTTAATTTGATTTCCTCCTACCATGTCTCTCCGCCCCTCACCTCTCTCTCTCTTTCTCCCTCCCTCCCATTCTTCCTATGAAATCTCTGCAGATCAAGCAGCTTTCTCTTGCAGATTCCCTAAGATCTGATCTGATCTTAAGTACCCCTACTATTTAATCTGCTGCTTGTCCCTATTTTCTAAAAACTCTACTTCATGATTTCTCAGCTCCCTCTTGCAAATATTGCTGATCCCTCCTAGCCCCATCTCTTCTCTAAGTGCACCTACTGAGGTCTGCTGTGCCTTGGGGAATTCTCATCCTTGAAACCTCTACTGAAGGGTGCACTGCAAGGCTCTATCCTGGGTCCATTGCTTTTTGCAATTTACATTAACAATATTGATGCTGACATGAAATCTGTTAGCATCCACCTATTTGCTGATGACACGGTACTTTATATCAGAAGACCCTCTCCATAAGCAGCTTGTAGGGATCTACAATGGGAATTTAATCTTCTACAACTCTAACTACTGCACCAGAAACTGCTCCTGAATGCCAAAAAAAACCAAAGGCGATACTTTTCTCTCCCTTTGCATACGTCAATAACCCCACAACTCAAGGTCATATTCCCCAGATCTACATTCTTTTTAGTGAATCGCTGGAATATGTTACTAAATTCAAATACCTGGGGGTGTGGATTGACCAAAAGCTTTCCTTTTGTGGTCACATTGAGGCTCTCCTAAAGAAGCTTAGGCAGATGCTTGGTCTCTTCTATAGAATCAAAAATTTTCTAACACTGGATGCCAGGAAGAGACTGGTCCAAACTACGTTCCTTACCTTATTGAACTATGCAGATTTCCTTTACAGCCAAGGTCCCGTGTCTGCTCTGGCTAAATTAGACACACTCTACCATTGGGCCTTGAAATTCATAACTGGTCTCCCATACTCTACACATCACTGCTCTCTTTATGCCTCAGGTAGGTTGGTCATCCCTTAACTACAGAAGACAGAGGAATGCAGCTCTCTGGACATTTAGAGCCATCATGAAGATGTTGCCTCAGTACATCTTGGATTGTCTTCCTTTAGGTGTGATAGGTAAATATGCCTTAAGGAATTCCTCCATTATCTTCCTTGCAGTACCGGAGTTCAAGTCTCACTTCGGCATTCTGCCATATCTCACACTTTACCCTCTCTCTGGAACAACTTGCAAAAAACCCTGAAGTTGGCTTACCCAATAAAACTATCAGCCTTCAAAGCACTTTATTCTCACTCTATCAAGGAATCCTGTAACTGCTCCCCCTAATGTCACCTTCCCCTAGCCTCAGCTGCATCTGCTCCAGTGTATCCCTTTACTGGTGCGTCTTTCCCACCCCTCTTGGGCAATGTTACAGCTTATAAGAACTTACCTGACTGCTCCTTCTTTCCTGGCCCTGTGTTTTTTTTTCTTATCATTAGTTCCTTTTCCATGTCACCCTGACTCCCACCTACACTCCTTGTTTACCCCCTTGACACCATCATGGTGTTTTGCTTTCCACTCCCTAACTGTTGCCGCCCTCACCCCTGCAATCACTACATTCCCTTGCAGGCATGTACTGTGTACCTCTCCTTACTCACCCTCTTGTGTCCCCCTCCCTACCCCTCCCATGCCCCACCAAGCTCCTTCAATCGATAATTATGTTCAAGGATGCTTCAAATACACACTGTAATTGTATTTGCATATGTTTAACCTGTATATACTGTACTGCTATTGCTATACTTTTTAGCTGCCTACTCTTCATGGTCTTAGCTTAATGGCTCTTTTTAATACTCTGTTTTGTGTGTATTATAAACTTCCTGTGTATAATTCATTTTGTATATATATATATATATATATATATATATATATATTATTTATCCAGTTATGATGTAACTGAGTATTCCTTTGTATGCATTATTAACCTCTCCTTTCCAGGTCCATCTTGAAAATGAGCTTGCTCAACGATGTTAGCATGGTTAAATAAAGATTTTGATTGATTGCTTGATTATGCCCCAAAGTTTGTATCTTAATGTATTGGTCATTGCATAATGCTGCTAGTGCTAAATCATGTGAATCTGTTCCTCTCAGGGTACAGCAGAACCATTATTTGAATTCTGTATTACCTCTTGTAATGTTACTGTACTATGCTTTAATTTATGTGCATCTTATTATATTCAAAGTTTTGCATTGTTTCTTCCCAGGGTTTTATTTAACTCTAAAAAACTGATTGGTGTTGTGCTCATAAAAGTGCTAAATCTTTGTGAAAATGTATAGGTCTTGCCTCACTGTGTTTGACAAACACAGCACGTCAAGAAAATCTATATAAATACTTTCTGTACAGTTAGTATCTACCCAAGAAAAAACTGCTAATCAACTATTTAAAACCCTGCTTCCACTCTCTCTCTCTCCCCCAGGATGCATCTAGAAGTGAGCAGCTGCCAGCTCAATATGCCTTTCCTGGCACATTTTTGAAATAAATAAGATGGATAGAGAGAGAGATAGAGAGAGAGAGAGAGAGAGAGAGAGAGAGAGAGAGAGAAGAAATATAATAAATGTCAAGAAACAGAGCAATGGCAAAGGATATCTTTCAACTATTCACCCTGGGCCCATTGTAATTATCACTATTTATAAAATATGTATAGTATATTCAATCCTTAAGCACACTTGCTTAAACGTGTACTTATGTAGATGACATTGCAATAGAAAAGCATGGCAAGACTACTGTGAACTTATAACACTCACTACAAATAGATTTCAATAGACAAGACTGATTTGAATCAAATAAGATACTCCTAAATGGAACTAATAAGAAATTATGATTTTTCCATGTGCAGAAAACAGATGTAACATAAGCAATTGTTTTATTCACTGGAGCAAGTTAAATTATGTTATCTTGGAGCTTGGCTAGTTTAAAGTATGGCTATTAAAAAGCATATTGAGACAGTAAGTGTGCCAATATGTTACAATAAGTGGTGTTAATTCCACCGTAATGCCATTCAAATTACAGTATGAGTTTCTTCTGAACTAAATGAATTGTAATACAGTACTAGTTATGCATTCCACACATGCAAATCAATACTAGTTATGCATTCCACACATGCAAATCAATACTAGTTATGCATTCCACATGTGCAAATCAGGAATACTGCCTGTTTACTTCTTATGATTTCAGATGTATTATATTTTATTATATTATTTCAAACTGTTGCACATTCTGATACCAAATATTGGACCAGCTGCAAAACTGTATACAAATACATTCAGGGATATAACAGGGTAGATTGCATTACATTTTTCACAGTAAGAAATAGTTTAAAACACAGAGGTCACAGTTTCAGGCTGACAGGAGGAAATTTAAGGAAGTGCACTGGGAAACATTTTTTACTAGAAAAGGTGGTGGAAAAGTGAAACAGCTCACCCAGCAGAGTAGTTAATGCAGAGACCATTAATGGTTTCAAGGCACGGTGGGACATTTTTTAAGGTTATCATCAGTATGTGGAGGGCAACATTGGGGGGAAGTATTTGGGAGAGAGGTGGGTAATATTAAGGATGTTTAATGTGAGGTAGAGACTAAGGACAGACTAAGACTTTTCTTCTGACTTAATTTTCTATATTCCTATGTGCAGTGCCACAAAAGTCCCTTTGTCAGATGAGTTAGCAGACTGAGCACAGGAAGAAGGTTTAATGCAATGTTGATTTGAATAAATTACTGAAAGGGCTGGAAGAGATTTGACACCATAAATCTGCAAATGAGTCACAGTTAATTACTGACGTTTTAGAAGGGTCAAAGTCACAGAGACGATTCAAGAGAAAAACATGAAACATTACCCCAAAAACCATATAAACACTACAAACAGGTATCTGCCTCTATCTCTGAAATAAAATAAGGAGGCAGAAGACACTGCAGAGCAGGACACTGCGGCACAGGAGCTAGCACAACAAAACTCACCCAAATCAGGAACCAAAACAAAACAAGCACAAAGGAAATCCAAAAAACTTCTGATCATAGGAGACTCCATGATTCGGGGAGTTGATACCCATCTCCAGCCAGGGGTGATGGTCAGATGTCTCCCAGGTACATCAGCATGGAGAGACACTGACAGCATTGCTAAAATTGTTCACAAAGCAGGAGAAAACATTGATGTCCTAGTACACATAGGGACTAATGATCTCACCAGCCGGTCAGTTGTGGAGACCAAGGAACACCTGACTAGGCTGGTTGACAAACTATCATCTATTTCATCTGGCATCTCCTTCTCTGAGATCCTGCCAGTCTGGGAGAGGGGGATCAGATGGACAGAAGGTCAGAGAAGGGGAGATAGGGGAGCTAAACACGTGGCTCAAGGGCTTGTGCCAGGAAAAAGGACACAGATTTGTAGGGAACTGGCAACAGTTCTGGGAGCAAAAGTTCTTTAAATTTGATGGACTGCATCTGACTAAAGAGGGAGTCAGTGCATTGGGGCAGAAGTTTGACATCTTTGCAGAATATTTAAACTAGCAAATGGGGAGAGGGGTGCAGCACCCCATACGTCGAATGGGAAGAACACCCCTCCCCCCTCAGCTAGTGGTCAAACAGGAATTCAGCATGTTTGCCATTCATTTGCATCACCAGGTAAGAAAAAAGGTTTGTCTCCCCCATACGACACACAGGGGTAATGTCAAACTTCACCCAACAACTAACACACCAAAATCTGGCCAATGGAAAATCATGTACACAAATGCTCACAGCCTGGGAAATAAGATCCCAGACCTGCAGGCAATAATGTCAGAGGCTAAACTGGACATAGTAGCAATTAGTGAGACGTGGTTTACCAGTAAACACACTTGGGAGACTTCAGTACCTGGCTATGTATTGTTCAGAAGAGACCGAGGTGCAAAAGGGGGGAGGCCCTGTATGTTAATGAAAATATCAAAGCTACAGAAATTCAGAATACACATAAGGAGCCAGAAGAACTGTGGGTCACCCTGGAAACAGGAAATGGGACAGCCATAAGAACTGGGGTTGTCTACAGGCCCCAGACCAGAGGAGGACATAGACACATTACTGTTAGAAGATATACAAAACATGACAGCTAAAGGAGGTTCTGATAATGGGAGACTTCAACATGCCGGATACAGATTGGTCAATACCAGTAGGAACATCTGCCAGAACTAGACTCATAGTGGATTCCCTGCAGGGGGAGGGCCTCAAACAACTGGTACAGCAACCCACAAGAGACAGGGCTATCCTAGATCTAGTACTGACTAACAAAGAAGGGATCACAAATCTCCAGGTAGAAGGTCACCTGGGGGCCAGTGACCATCACGTGGTATGGTTCAATTTGGCTACTACATCTAAATCATCCCATTCCAAGGCAAAAATATGGGACTTCAGAGGAGCTGACTTTGATAAGATGGCCAACAGAGTTAAGCTAGCCCTGGCAAAAAGAAACACAGGTGAGGGGGTACAGGCAAAGTGGGCAAGCATTAAGGATGCAATACTTGAAGCAACATCCCATTGTGTTAGACAGAAAAGGAAGTGCAAAGAAGAAGGAAACTACTTTGTTCTCAAATACAATGTGCAGAAAAGGTCAGAGCCAAAAGGCTGGCCTTCAGGAAATATAAAGGGAACACAGCGGGATGAAGATAGGGAGGCATACCAAACTGCCCTAAGGGAAGCAGGTAAGGCAGTAAGGCAGGCAAAGTCCCAAACTGAGGAAACACTAGCACGAACAGTAAAAGAAGGTGACAAGACTTTCTATAGATACATTAGTGAAAGGAGAAAGTCCAGAGGGGGTATTGCTAAGCTTAATGGAGAAAAGGGAGCATGTGAGGAGGAGGACCCTGTAAAGGCATCTATCCTAAATAAATACTTTTGCTCAGTATTTACTGAAGAGAAGGTAGGGCAGGGCCCACAGCTCAGCATCATGGACACAGGGGGGAGGGAGGTGAGCACTACTCCCTTCACAAAAGAAAGGGTCCTACAAGAGCTTGCTAAGCTCAGGGTGGATAGGCAATGGACCTGATGAAATACATCCCAGGGTACTTAAGGAGCTAAAGAGGAACTAGCAGAGCCATTAGCAGAATTGTTTAGTGAGTCTCTAAGCCAGGAGAGGTCCCAGAAGACTGGAGAAGGGCTCATGTGATCCCGCTCCACAAGAGTGGTAGCAGGGAGGAGACAGGGAACTACAGACCGGTCAGTCTTACCTCAGTAGTGGGCAAGATTATGGAGGCACTCCTTAAGGAAAGGATAGTGCAACACATGGAATCCATGGGGCACAGGATCCAAGACAGCATGGGTTTACAAAAGGAAGGTCCTGTCAAACTAATCTCATAGATTTCTTTGACTGGGTAACCAGAGTGGTGGACCAAGGGGAGCAGTTGATGTTGCCTACCTTGACTTCAGCAAAGCTTTGACACTGTTCCACATAGAAGATTGATAAATAAGCTGGGTAGGCTCGGGATTGGGTCAGTTGGTCAACTGGGTGGCAAACTGGTTGACGAGCAGAAAACAGAGAGTGGTGGTAAATGGTATACAATCAGAAGAGATGCAAGTCACAAGTGGGTACCTCAGGATCAGTCCTGGGGCCAGTCCTCTTCAACATCTTCATTAGTGACCTTGCAGATGGACTAGAGGTAAAGGCTTGTCTGTTTGCAGATGACACCAATATCTGCAACAGAGTAGATGATCCAGATGGGTGGGCAGAATGAGAAGAGATCTGGATAAACTAGCAGAATGGTCAGAAGAGTGGCAACTGGGATTTAATGCAAAGAAGTGCAAAATCATGCACATAGGGAAGAGAAACCCTGAAGCCACCTATAGGCTGGGAGGAGTTGCTAGCAGTCACAAAGGAAGAAAGAGACTTGGGCATCATCATCACTGATGACCTAAAATCATCAAGCAGACCTCTAAAGCAGTAGGTAAGGCTGAGGGGGTGTTAGGGTGTATTAGTAGGGGTATCACAAGTTGTAGAGGAGGTAATAATCCCTCTGTACAAGACACTGGTTGAGGCCCCATCTGGAGTACTGCGTGCAGTATTGGAAGCCACACCTTTCACAAGACATTAACAAATTGAGGCAGTCCAGAAGGGCAACCAAAATGGTGCAAGGACTGCATCAGAAGACATATGAGGACAGATTAACAGAGCTCAATATGTATACCCTTGAGCAAAGGAGGAGAGAGTGATATGATCAAGGCATTCAAACACCTTAAGGGCATAAACAAGGTGAAAAGTCTAACATGTTTAAATATAAGAAAAATAGCAGGACAAGAGGACACAGCATGAGATTAGGGAGGCCGATTAAGGGGAATGTGAAATTCTTTTTCACAGAAAGGGTGGTGGATGCATGGAATGGCTTACCACAAGTGGTGGCTATGAATACAGTGCAGGGCTTCAAACAGGCATGGGATAGGCATAAGGGAGCAATACAAATGACTATGAATAGATAGGCCACTAACAGAGCAAAGGCCGATGGCACATTTATAAGGTAGAAAAAGAAATGGGCAGACTGGATGGGCTTTGCGGTCCTTATCTGCTGTCAACTTCTATGTTTCTGTGTTTCTATTTTGAGGGAGAGAGACAAAGTTTTGCTAAGAATATAGAATAAAAATGACAGTCTCAATAAGTTATGGTGTAATTGAAGAGCATCTTTCATGATGGCCCAAAACATTACAGCTTGTATACATTATATTCTATACATACTAGACCTGAAAGGGTGTGTGCATGTGTTATTTTTGGCCAAGGTTTACTCTGCCTTCCATTTTTTGGATTTGTTTTTGAGCCCTGCTGTGCTTGCCTTTGCTGTTGAGCTGCTGGGCTGCTTGCTCTTAATGACATCACTATAGGACAGAGGAGTGACTCACACTGTGCAGTACAGTGGAGTCACAGCAGCTCTGCATGGGAAAACAACCAGTACTTAATGTACATACTGTCTTCCCCATTCCCCAAGACACCCCGTTAGCAATGCATTATGCCAAAATCCAAATGCCTTGTCAGTATGTTTTTCTTTAAAATTGACTTACTTCCACCTCTGTAATAAAGCACGGGGGGTTGAGAGAAGATCGAGTTGCTGTTAGCATCTTTCCCGGTCCTTTTGGCTTTCGTGCATAAATTACTCCTTCTTGCATTGATTCTGGAAATGCATTTTGTGACTGTCCTCTGCAGTTAGTTTTTGCATTCTGAGCTGCTAAAAACTGCAGGGTGTACCAGAGTTCTGGCCTATGAGGAGCTCTGCCCATGAGAGGAGGTAGCACAATGGCGGGATGTTTGAACACCATGGTGACTAGATGCTGCTAAACTCCCTGTTCAGCCCTCTCCCTGCAATGTATTAACATCTCCTTTGCACTTATTCAGGTTTTTTTCTTTATGGATGCTGGAACAGAGTCAGAACTCACTTTGGTAAAACTTTTTTTTCGGTCACTTGGTGGTCGATGTTAATCTGGGCAGTGTATTACGCAACTATCATGGAAATGTCTGTGAATACAAAACTGCATACAGAAGATGATCTTATTAAATAGAACAAAAATGCTCTCCAGGAATTCAGAATGCCATCGTGGCAAGAAAGTAAGTCCAACTCCTCCAGCACTAAGGCAAGAAACAGCATAAAGCTGACCACTACCACAGTGCAAACAAGGAAAGGACAAAATGTAGCCACAATAATCACAATGGACATGACTGACATAACAGGTGAGGAAGCGGAAAGAACAACAATTGAAGGAAACAATTCGGCAATGTTTCCCCTTTTTATTATGCGTGACCGACAAGCCGCAGAACACAAGAAACAAAATGCTGCCAAAAATGCCAATGAGTTGAATGAAAACCAAAACTTTTCAAGAGGCCAGCTGATGGTTTCAGGTGAAACTGCTGGAATGCCCTTTACTCATAGGCAGGCAAGAGATCTAGAAAAAGAAGCTGAAATAGAGAAAGAAACAGTCAATGTGTTACCTTCAGTCAGGAAAAACCTTGACCCACTACCAGCTAAAGCAAATAAGGAAATATCCTCTGTTAATTAAATGGCAGAATGTGAGCAAAATAACATTATGATATCAGCAAGAGACAGTATATAAACTGAGAGATCAGAAACTAGGAACAATAAAGTTTTTCCATGCTGTACATTAAGCAGTTAAGAACGGAGAAGGAGTGCCCCACCAATTAACTTTTATAATGAAAAAACAGAAGTAAGCACATCTGTACAAAATTTGGACATTGTTTCTAAGACTTTAAATGTTTCCTACTACCAGAAAAAAAACTGAACCTACCTCAAAAGAACTACCAAAATAAAAAAAAATGAGGGAAGTATATGAGGACAAGACTCAGATTCAGATACTTCCTTTTTGGAGGATGAATGGAAGGAAAGACAAGAGGAGGATGAAGAAACAACTCCCCATATGCAGGGGATCTTTTTACACAAATTGCAAAACTGTCTGAAAAAGTGGAAGAGGTGTTACTCCAGTAATCAAAAATAGAATCCTATTTCAGTTTAACCAAGAAGTTCTTAAAGAGAACCAAGAATTAAAGAAAGAAATACAGGATATAAAAACAACATTAAACAAACTAACAGAAGAGAGTTTACAAGTACCTAAACAGTTAGAAGAGTTGGAAAGATCTAATGGGGAACTAAAAGAAAAAATGTTGGATTATGAAACCAGGGCCCAAAGAAAAAACAGAAGGATTATGGGAGTGCCTGAGTCTTGGGACACTACTAAATGTTTACTGGATTCCTTTAAACTAGTTGCTACATCCTACATGGACATTGAACCTAAAAATATACAATTTGAAATGGATAGACTTCATAGGGGACTAAGAGCAAAACTAATGGATATGGAACCACCCAGCCCCATAATCCTGAAGTTTTTGAAGTAAGCTGGCAAAGACCGGTTAATGATAGCGGTCTATAAAAAGAAAAGAATAAGTATTCAAGGGGCAAATATTTAAATTTATAATGATCTACCAAACAACCTCATGCAGGCATTGAAAAAAGTTGACTTCCTCAGAAATAAACTTTGATCTAAAGGGTACCATGCAACCATGATTATGCCAGCAAAAATGAGAGTGGTTATAGATGGATAGCATTTAATCTATAATAGTGTGGAAGAAGCATTGGCAGATCTAAAAATCAAAATATCTAACATTTTTTTAAATTAAGTTATTGTGTTAAAGAACATGTGTTCCTGAAGGGAAGGAGGAGATGATTTTTAATGTCTTCTATTAACAACATTTTTGAGATAGTATTTTTCTTATATAATTTAATTACTAAATCCGATTATAAGAAATTATAAGGAAGTGTGTGTCCACAGTCATGAAGGGGGGGGGGTGTAAAGGGAGGATTTACCAGTGGTTACACAAACTTAGGGTATGCTCGCTCTTAATAGTATCAATGTCTTATGGATTCAAATTATATGGGGGTTGTTAAAGTTTTTTCTTAGGGAAGCAAAAGAATGTCAGTAATAGTAATAATTGGACAGCATCACAGGCAGTAAGGTTGTTAAGGCAGGTTCAGAGTGACTACTTCTACCACATTTATGGTATGTAGTTCTAGGGTGACACAATGAAAGAGGAAAATGAATGGGAAATTTTAAATATAATCAGGAGGGAAGATGCAACAAAGTAAAGAAACATGGTATAAAGTCCTGGCAATACCACAAATTTAGACATGTATAATATAAATGAAATATAGTTTAATTAAATATAAATAGAATTAATTCATCTATTAAATGTTCCAAATTGTTAACCTATGTAAAAAAGACATGCACATATAATTTGTCTTCAGGAGACTCATTTAGATAATAAAGAGATTATTAAGTTGAAGAAAAAATGGATTAGTAGTATAATATACAGTGTAGGGACCAGGAAAAGTAGGGGGGGTAGAAATATTAATTAGGAAAACCCTACACTGTAATATACTTGATAACTTTACTGATTCAGAAGGAAGATTGGCATTAACAAAACGTATAATAAATAACCAAGATATAATAATTGGCTCCTGCTATGCCCCATTCAAACAGCATTAGCAATTTATGAACAAGATAACTGAGGGTTTATAGAAATTACAGAGCACAAATATGATATTAGCATGATACTTCAGTGCTCTAGCAATACCTTTGTTAGATAAATCTTCACCACCTTCTAAATGTAATTACAATATCACAAACAAAAAAAATTAAATAACTTCCTAACCTCAAAACTTCTAATGGATTCTTGGAGACATTTACAGTAAATCCCATAATCAAATCATATTCACATTTTGATAAAAAAGTTCACATTTTTACTAGAATAGATTACATCTTTGTTTCTAACAATTTAACACAATGTAAAACCAATACAGATATAGATTCCATCCTATTATCTGATCATGCTGTAACTACTTTAGATTTTACATTGAGAAATTACGATAGGAAACTAAATAAAACCTGTACTTTGAGAATGATTTATTAAAAATGAAGCCTTGAATTCTGGCAATTCAACCATAAAGGTTTAACTACCATACTAACACAGTGGGATTCCTTTAAGGCTACTGAAAGATAATATACAATTACCTATCAAATAAAACAAAGAAAAGAAACAAAGACTAAAAATGATTATAGCAATACAAGATTTAAACAACTAGACAAATTAGTGGCAACAGACTATAATAAATACAAATGGAATGGATTCAATTAAGAATTGAAAAACAAGAACAAAGATACCAGGAAACTAAAACGATGCCCAGAACAATTAAAAGAATAAAGTACTTACATACAGACAAAACAAGGAAATTACTTGCAAAATTATTGAGAAGTGAAAACCAAAAAACATAATAGTAAGTATAAAACATAAAAAAAGTCAAATGGTCCACAAAGATGAAGACATAGCAAATTTATTTCTGCAATATTATAAAACAATCTTCCAAACTAAAACAACCTTAGGTCTTGAAGAATTTAACTGATTTTGGAAAAAAGCAAACATCAAACAAAACCCTGGTCATCTACAGGAAAGAGATATTATGGAGGTCATTGTAACCTCACCTAGAAATAAGTCACCAGGCTTGGATGGCCTAACTATAGAATTTTATTGTAAATTTAAAGAACTTATCTCCCCTTGGATATTAAAATTAATAAACTACTTCATATCTAACACCAATGATAATGATATTCCACAGTCTATTCAAAATGCTAAAATAATCTTGTCACACAAAGTAGGGAAACCTAAAGAGATGCCAGAAAACTATCACCCAATAGCTATCCTTAATGCCAACTATAAAATAATAGCAAATATCATAAACAACCAAATAAAGGAACGCGTAATAGACTATATAAATTACAATCAATATGGGTATATACAAAGAAGAAACTTATACCAGGCTAACAAGAAAATACAAACAATAATCCGTTTAATTAATAATAAACAAGAATATAAATCAGATACATACTATGCAGTAGCAGTCGATGCCTCTAAGACCTTTGACCTTATAAACAGAGATTACCTTATACATATATTAAGAATCTGGGGAATCTCACAAGAAACACTAATAATGATTAGTAAGTTATATCACAACACAGTTGCCAGATTTCAGATAAATAGATATCTCTCTGAAGACTTTCCAGTATATAATGGGGTAAGGCAAGGATGCCCTCTATCTCCAACGTTATTTATATTGGCACTTGAGTCGTATCTAGAATTAATAAGAAACAAAACAACAGTAGAAAGAATAAAATTAGGACATGAAAATCTGAAATTAAGCATCTTTGCAGACGATATATTATTCATAACAAAAAATATAAACACCTCCTTAAACACCTATTTAAAAGAAACAGCACTGCAGACTAAAATATCAGGATGCCAACTCAAAAAAAACAAATCAGTAATAAGGAAACTGCCTAAATACCAGCTGTTACAACTACAAGATATTGCCAAAGACTTTTCCATACAACAAAATACAAAATACTTAGGTATAAAACTAACTGCAGAAAAACCAACAAATATAACAATAAACTAAAATAAAGCAAAAGAAAAAATTACAACAATGTTAAATGAATGGGAAGAGCGTTCTTTGTCACTTTGGGCAAGAATAGAAGCAATAAAAATAATCATTCTTCCTCATAACAAGTTTACAATGCAGAACATTTTGAGTTGTCCTAGTAGGGACTGGTTCCAGAATTTAAAAAGAACATTTACAAAATTCCTATGGAGGGATGGCAAACCCAGAATTGCATGGTCCATAATCATAACACCCAGGACCTTAGGCGGAATGGAATGTCCAGATCCCATAGCATATATAGAAGCTCTAATATTGGCCATCTACTACCAGTGGATCTTCTTTCTAGATCAGGACAATGTGGTTTTCCCAAAATCTGTTTATCCAAATGAACCACCAACTGCACTACAAAACATTTTTCTGGATACATATTGACACAACCAAAAGGACCACATTTTGTCATCCTGGTTTTAAATAATAAAAAGGCACATAGTCAGCCACACAAAAACAGCTATTCCATGGTTATATTTACCAACTGGCCCTAATAAAAGAATTTGGTCAGACTATTAGTCAACATTGTTTGAAATCCTTGATACTAAGAACATGACAAAGTTGGCAGATACTGTGTACTTCATGGTAATCAATTTCCTACATTTAATCAACTGAAGGAAAAAATACCGGAACATAATTGGCATCTATTATATTACTACACATTGAAAAATACATTTCAGAAAATAGCCAACATTTTTCAAAGGACAAATTTGGATTAGAACTTATTCAGAAACAACAAGAGTCAATACTTAAAAAGGACAAACTAAACTTTTGGCAAGATTCTATAAAATAAAAGTAGAAAAAGACAAAAAATACATCCAAAAATCAAATACTAAATGGAATTTGCAATTAAATATCAACTTTACTTAACAACAGTTGGAAATCATGCACAGGACAGGCCAAAAAATATATGTATCAGCAAAAAACAAATCAAGCAATTGAAGATCCTAAACAGAGCTTATATGACTCCAAGCCAAATTGCCAAAATTAATGAAGAATACTCAAACCAATGTTGGCATGGGTGTGATAACAAAGGTACCCATATACATTGTTTGTGGAAATGTCTGGCTGTAAAAGGATGGTAGGAAGAGTTAAATAAACTAATTAAGAACCAAACTGGCGTGGATCTCTCCATGGACCCAGGCATAGTTTTATTTAACAGCTTCCCTCTGGTTAAACATATACAAGATAAAGACAAAATTTTGGCCCTGTCTACAAAGGCTTTAAAAAGAATGATACTGAATAATTGGAAAACCAATCCATTACCCAAATTCAAAATTTGTGAATGGTGGTACATTCTGAAGGGAACCTTACTGAATGAAAAATTAATTTATGACACAGATGACACCATAGAAGATGTGTCTGGATCCAGATGGAGATATATCCAAGATGATTTTGAGCCCTTAACAGAATTAAGGTAAATTAATTAATTACAGCCTACAAATATGAAGAAATATTGTTGATGCTGAAATTTGTATGTATGCTGTCAAGATAACTAAACTATTGTTACATTGGAACAAGTAATGTATGCCTTCCAATATAAGGGGGGAGTGGAAAAAACAGAGAAGCAGAAGTAAGTCAGTTTTACAAAAAAAAACATTGCTAACAGGATGTCTTGAGGAAGGGGGAACACAGTATTTACACTGAGCACTGATAGATTCCCTTACAAAACTGTTGTGACTGCACTGTACTGCACAGTGTGAGTCACTCCTCTACCCTATAGTGATGTCAGCAGTACACCCCTGGGTCCACAGCAACATCGGTTTGTTATAGAAGCTCTGGTACACTCTGCAGTTTTTAGCAGCTCAGAATGCAAAAACTAAGTGCAGAGGACAGAAATGAAATACAATTCCAGAATCAATGCAAGAAGGGGTAATTTGTGCATGAAAGTCAATAGGATTGGGAAAGGTCCTCTTTAAATTGGTCTGAGATCTCCATAATATGGCATGCAGCCAGGGTCCTTAATTGTTTCATTTTTCCATGTAAACAGAGCAATTACACTACATACTGTAAGTTAAGGTGCAATTAAATTTACAGCTCTGCTTACCTACTTGTACTGTCTGTTTACCTGTATGTTATTTTTACAGCTCTGCTTACCTGCTTTTACTGTTCTGTTTACCTGTATGTTATTTTTAACCCCCGGGTCGCCCCTGAAAAAGGGACCTCCGGGGTCCAAAATTCAATAAATAAATAAATAAATAAATTAGTTAAAATTTCCAATAGTGTGTTATGAAACATAGAAACATAGAAGTTGAGGGCAGATAAGGACCACAAGTCCCATCCAGTCTTCCCATTTCTTTTTCTACCTTATGAATGTGCCATCGACATTTGCTCTGTCAATGGCCTATCTATTCATAATCATCTGTATTGCTCCCTTATGCCTATCCCATGCCTGTTTGAAGCCCTGCACTGTATTCATATCCACCACTTCCTGAGGTAGGCCGTTCCATGCATCCTCCACCCTTTCTCTGAAAAAGAACTTCCTCACATTACCCCTTAATCGGCCTCCCTCTAATCTCATGCTGTTTCCTCTTGTCCTGCTATTTTTCTTATATTGAAACATGTTAGACTCTTTCACCTTGTTAATGCCCTAAAGGTGTTTGAATGTTTCAATCATATCACCTCTCTCCCTCCTTTGCTCTAGGGTATACATATTGAGCTCCATTAATCTGTCCTCATATGTTTTCTGATGCAGTCCCTGCACCATTTTGGTTGCCATTCACTGGACTGCCTCGATTTAGTTAATGTTCTTGTGAAGGTGTGGCCTCCAGTGCTGCACATAGTACTCCAGATCGGACCTAACCAGTGTCTTGTAAAGAGGGATTATTACCTCCCTCTTACGACTTGTGATACCGATACTAATACACCCCAACATCCCCCTAGCCTTATCTACTGCTTTAGTGGTCTGTTTGGATGATTTCAGGTCCTCTGCGATGATGATGCCCAAGTCTGCTTCTTCCCTTATGACTGCCAGCAACTCTCCTCACAGTTTGTAAGTGGCTTCAGGGTTTCTCTTCCCTATGTGCATGACTTTGCACTTCTTTGCATTAAACTCCAGTTGCCAGTCTTCCAACCATTTTGCCAGTTTATCCAGATCTCTTCTCATTCTGCCCACCCCATCTGGATCATCTACTCTGTTGCAGATCTTGGTGTCATCTGCAAACAGACAAACCCTACCCTCCAGTCCCTCTGCAATGTCACTGATTAAGATATTGAAGAAGACTGATCTCTGAGGTACCCCACTTGTGACTTGCATCTCTTCTGACTGTATACCGTTTTCCACCACTCTCTGTTTTCTCCCTGTCAACCAGTTTGCCACCCAGTAGACTAACTTCTGACCCACCCTGAGCCCACCCAGCTTATTAATCAATCTTCTATGTGGAACTGTATCAAAAGCTTTGCTGAAGTCAAGGTAGGTGACAACAACTGCTCCCCCTTGGTCCACCACTCTGGTTACCCAATCAAAAAAATCTGTAAGATTAGTTTGACAGGACCTTCCTGTTGTAAACCCATGCTGTCTTGGATCCTGTGCTCCTATGGATTCCAGGTGTTGCACTATTATCTGTATTGCCCTACTTCTAATTCAACTTTTGTATGTATACTTGCCTCCACTGTAACCCCTCCCCCCAGGTCGCACCGTAAGAGGAGCATCTTTTTGCTCAGTGTGCCTTTCCTGGTGAAACATTTTCAATAAATAAATAAATAAATCCTTTCCTTAAGGAGTGCCTCCATAATCTTGTCCACTACTGAGGTAAGACTGGCTGGTCTGTAGTTCCCTGCCTCCTCCCTGCTACAACTCTTGTTGAGCGGGATCGCATAAGCCCTTCTCCAGTCTTCTGAGACCTCTCCTGTGCTCAGAGACTCACTAAACAGTTCTGATAATGGCTCTGCTAGTTCCACCCTTAGCTCCTTTAGTACCCTGTGATGTATGCCATCAGGTCCCATTGCCTTGTCCACCCTGAGCTTATCGAGCTCTTGTAGGACCCTTTCTTTTGTGAAGGGACTATTGCTCACTCCCCTATCCATGGTGCTGAACTGTGGGCCCTGCCCTACCTTCTGTTCAGTAAATACTGAGCAGAAGTATCAATTTAGGATAGATGCTTTTACATGGTCCTTCTCCTCACACACACCCCTTTCCCCTTTGATCTTAGCAATACCCCTTCTGGACTTTCTCCTTTCACTAATGTATCTATAGAAAGTCTTGTCACCTTCTTTTACTGTTTGTGCTAGTGTTTCCTTGGTTTGGGCCTTTGTCTGCCTTACTGTCTTCCCTGCTTCCCTTAGGGAAGTTTGGTATGCCTCACTGTCTTCATCCCGATGCATTCCCTTATATTTCCGAAAGCCAGTCCTTTGACTCTGACCTTTTCTGCTACTGTTTTTGAGAACCAAAGTGGTTTCCTTCTTCTTTTGCACTTTCTTTTCTCTCTAACACAATGGGATGTTGCTTTAAGTATTGCATCCTTAATGCTTGCCCACTTTGCCTGTACCCCCTCATCTGAATTTCTTCTTGCCAGGGCTAGCTTAACTCTGTTGGCTATCTTGTCAAAGTCAGCTCCTCTGAAGTCCCATATTTTTGCCTTGGAATGGGATTAGTTAGTTCTAGTGGCCAAATTGAACCATACCATGTGATGGTCACTGGCCCCCAGGTGACCTTCTACCTGGAGATCTGTGATCCTTTCCCTGTTAGTCAGTACTAGATCTAGGATAGCCCTGTCTCTTGTGGGTTGTAGTACCAGTTGTTTGAGGCCCTCCCCCTGCAGGGAATTCACTATGTGTCTCGTTCTGGCAGATGTTCCTGCTGGTATTGATCAATCTGTATCTGGCATGTTGAAGTCTCCCATTATCAGAACCTCCCCTTTTGCAGTCATGTTTTGCATATCTTCTAGCAGTAATGTGTTTATGTCCTTCCCCTGGTCTGGAGGCCTGTAGACAACCCCAGTTCATATGGCTGTCCCATTTTCTGTTTCCAGGGTGCCCCACAGTTCTACTGGCTCCTTATGTGTATCCTGAATTTCTGTAGCTTTGATATTTTCATTGACATAAAGCACCACTCCACCTCCCCCCCCTTTTTGCACCTCGGTCTCTTATGAACAGTACATAGCCAGGTACTGAAGTCTCCCAAGTGTGGTTACTAGTAAACCATGTCTCTCTAATGGCTACTATATCCAGTTTAGCCTCTGTCATTATTGCTTGCAAGTCTGGGATCTTGTTTCCCAGACTGCGAGCATTTGTGTACATGATTTTCCATTGGCCAGATTTTGTTGTGTTAGTTGTTGGGTGAGGTCTGGCATTTCCCCTGTGGATCGTATGGGGAGCCAGACCTTTTTCCTTACCTGGAGATGCAAATGAACTACAAAAATGCTGAACTCCTGTCTGACCACTAACTGAGAGGGAAGGGGTGTTCTTCCCATTCGACATATCGTGTGTTGCACCTCTCTCCCCATTTGCTAGTTTAAATATTCTGCAAAGACGTCAAACTTCTGCCCCAATGCACTTACTCCCTCCTTAGTCAAATGCAGTCCATCAAATTTAAAGAACTTTCACTCCCAAAACTGTTGCCAGTTCCCTACAAATTTGTTTCCTTTTTCCTGCCACCAGCCCTTGAGCTACATGTTTAGCTCCCCTATCTCCCCTTCTCTGGCCTTCTGTCCATCTGCCCCACTCTCCTAGACTGGCAGGATCTCAGAGAAGGAGATGCCAGATGAAATGGATGATAGTTTGTCACCCAGCCTGGTCAGGTGTTCCTTGGTCTCCACAACTGACTGGCTGGCGAGATCATTAGTCCCTATGTGCACCAGGACATCAATGTTTTCTCCTGCTTCCTGTACAATTTTAACAATGCGGTCAGTGTCTCTCCATTCTGATGTACCTGGGAGACATCTGACCATTACCCCTGGCTGGAGATAGGCATCAACTCCCCAAATCATGGAGTCTCCTATGATCGGAAGTTTTTTTGGATTTCCTCTTCACTTTTTTTATTTTGGTTCCTGTTTTGGGCGAGTTTTGTTGTGCTAGCTCCTGTGCTGCAGTGTCCTGCTCTGCAGTGTCCTCTGCCCCTTTGTTTCATTTCAGAGATAGAGGCAGATACCTGTTTGTAGTTTTTATATGGTTTGTGGAGGTGATATATTGGAGAGCTCCGAGTGATGGGGCACCCGATTTGCCCCTCCGAAACACCTGTGTAGGTAAAGCATCTATTCAGTCTGGTTTTTTTTCAATCAAAAATAGCTTTATGAACTTTAACTCCCATGTTCTTCTTTCCTAAATAGTTCAGAAGTTGCGTTTAAGAACCGGAACTTCAAATTAATATTGAGTGCAGGCTTTATTGAAGCCTTATTCATTAGATAAATCTCGGATCTGAAACAGCCTTTTAATGAAAATGATATGTTAATTCATTTGGAGTTTGAATTTCAGACCATTTGTTGCATGACATTAAACTGCAAATTTAAACCATTTAAATTTCTTTTGATATGTACTGGAATTCCTTGCAAGAGATGGGTAAACTTATCAAATTTCAGTGAGCTATGCTGAATGGAAAACAGAAGACATTGCCTGGGTGCATAAGAATGACAAGGTGATTGTTTTATTGAAGAAAGATGAGGGCAGAATAAGCAGCTTTTTGAGATGAAAGTGCCACCAGGTGCTTCACAGCTACCCATGTTTTATTGCTTCTGATGCATCAATTATAATATAAGAGGAGTCTTGGAGTTTTGAATGCAAGTCATGCAGTATTATACCTGCACGGTAGTGCAGGTATAGTTAGGAATGCCTGGCCATTTCTATGTTAACCCCCACATTTTGAACTTTAATAACTTTCCAACCACTTGACCAATTTGCCTGAAATGTTGCATGCACAGTCTGGTACCATAGATCCCTGGATCTGACAAGTTTCGTTCCAGTCAGATGTGCAGTTGCAGAGCTGTGGAGTGCCAAATAAAGTGAAATTCACCATTTTTGGACAAATTCTTTACTCAGGGCTTTGGCCAAAATGGTTTGAAAGTCTGGTCTGAAACTGACAGGGTTTGTGGGGTCTGGGTCACTGATGTGTCTTTGAAGGATTGGTGAAAAAATATTAATCCATTCAAAAGTTATGAAAGATTTAAGTTTCCCATTATAGCCTATGGGAAAAATATATGTGCTGTGTGACAGTACTTCAATGCATCTGTGAAAGCATGTTTACTGTCACAAATGTGTCCATTACTGTCATGCAGCCACCATCTTGTTTTCAGTTAACAAGGCTGAAAAAACAATATACCTAATTTAAAATTGTCTGCCCCTTGGTAAACATCATCAGTTGTGTTTAACTAATCGGGGCCCAAGGAACATGATCCTGGTGTCAGATTTCAAAAATAATGTTTGGAAACATGCTTCTGGCATTTTGCCATTTGAAGTGTCACAAATTTGTGACACTATGCTTGTGAAAGTGTTGCAAATTGTGGCACTCCTGAAACCATGATATTGCAAATTTCCAATGCTTTTCATGAACATTGCTGCAAATTTGCAGCACTATATGTCTAAAAAAGAAACATGGCTCCTAGCAAAATACCCAGAAACACTTCTACCCATTTCTGCTAAAAACTAATGCCAGAATCAGATTCCTCTGCCCCCGTTTAGGTAAACACTTGGTGTTTACCTAAGAAAATGCTGTTTTCCCCTTTTTCAGTCTGTAAGGTAAAGGGAGCCAAGGAATCTTAACATTTATAAATTACATATCCCAACATTGGGGTGCCCAATCCCCAAGCCAGCAGTAGTCTCCCCCCCATTCAGTGTGGTACACTGGGGAGCTCACTCCCAGTGTCCCCAGTTGTTGTACCCTCCAGTACTGTGTGACACTGGGGAGCCCACATCCAGTGTTCCCAAACAATTATACATTCCCTCTGAGTCCCCTGTAAGAAGAAAACTGTCCCCAGATGTCTTTTTTTTTCTGTAAAACAAAAATGGTCCCTTGTCATTTCCAACCCCCACCTAGACCCTCCCACTGAGCAACCCACCACCCCACACACACAACCTTGCCTTAAACTTACCACTAGAGATCCTATTCTGTCATCTTCTGTGGACCGGGACACATCTGCACTCTTCAAAGCCGAATCACGAACTGAAGAATCAAGGTAAGTGCTGTATAATGGCTGTCTATGGTGTTTTGAACTTATTTTGATATCTCAGCCATTTTTCAGACTTTTTGCACCAAATTTTCAACATTGGCATTTTGGAACCCCGCCTCATGAACACTGGCACTGTCATTTTGTTAATCGTGCCCGTAATCTGATTTTGCAGTCACTGTATGAAATCACCTTTTGGGACCAAGTAACCGAATGACAGTGCCAGTGTTCATAAGGTGGGGTCCCAAAAAACCCATGTTGAAAATTTGGTGCAAAAACGCCAAAAAGCACCCTAGTTATGTGTGTTCACTGAAATATTTCTATGCACACTCATAACTTTAACAATTTTTAATATTTTCACTCCAGATGTTCAACATTGCCATTTTTTAACACCACCTCATGAGCAGTATAGTTGGCTTTTTTTTCACATCCTGCCCAAAAAATGTTTTCATACCTGTGGTGCAAAATAGTGTGGTTGTTGTGTAAAATCACCTTTTGGGACCAATTAATGAAATTATAGTGCCAGTGTTCACGAGATGGGGTCCCCAAAAGACCATGTTGAAATCTGGTGAATTCCTAAAAATAGTAAAGTTATATGCGTCTGTTGAATTGTTTCTACACACATGCATAACTTTGGTACTTTTCAGTCTTTTCATGCCAAATTTTAAACATAGTCATTTATTCACACCACCTCATGAAAAGTACAACTGTCATTTTTCATATCCTGCCCAAAATGCGTTTTCACAACTGTGGCACAGAATGGCATTGCAATTGCACATAATTACATTTTGCCATGCATTTTCACAATTTCTCTATACTAGGGTACATGAGGTGGAGTATTAAGATGGCTATGCTGCAAATTTGGTCACTGTTGTTTGACACATGGAAGTGCAGGGCCCAGTAGGCCCTGGGATTTCACACCTACATACATATGTGCATCTACCATGGGATTGGAGTGTAGGGTCCAACGGACCCTGTACTCCCACAGTAAAATAAGGATACTATTATACTATCTCAAAAAGAAGGGAAATTCATTGCAAAAAAACTCCATTAATGCATCAGTTAGGGTTTCTATTACAGTGACAAAAGTCTAGAAATTTGATGTTAGGGTTACCAATCCTACCACCCCTCCCCCATCCTCCACACACCAACAGAAGTCAAGGTGTGCCTTGGGCTTGTCGGGCCTAACTCTCACCCATTTCTCCTGTACTTTACCATCTAAGCTTGTTTACACATGGAATGGGGTGAGAGTTAGGGCTGATGACCCCAAGGTACACCCTGATGCCTGTTGGTGTGTGGAGGGTGGGGGTGGGTTGGTAGGGTTGGTAACCCTAACATTGAATTTCCAGACTTTTGTCGCTGTAATAGAAACCTTAACTGATGCATTAATGGAATTTTTTGCAATTAATTTATAGGGTTTGTGCATAAAGTGAAATGAAACGTTCTGTTTCCATTTTGAGTACATACAGTACAGTATTGACCAGATCATTTTTCGTTTGGAAAAAATAAATATCTATCACCTCCCCACCAGCATTTTGCTGTGTTCCAATCACTTTTTCAGGGTGGGTATCTGGACACAACAAATGCTACACATATTTCACAGTGGCATCCCACAGGATGAAACCCACTTTTAAAGCACTCTGCAGTATGTTGCAGCAGACCTACTAAATAAAGCAATGTAATTTCAATGGCAATTAGTCACTTTTGTCATGCAGGAAACTGTGGCATTCACTTCATCCTAGCAGTGTCACATTTTCCTGAATGAGAAAAGGGACTAATTGCCATTCAAATTACATTGCTTTATTGGGGATGTCTGCTGCAGCATTCTGCTGAGTGCTGCAAAATGCTTCAGAATTGGGTTTCATCCTGTGGGACACCACTGTAGATACCATATACTGTATAATCAAACATATAAACAAAGCATTATAATTAGTGATGTCCAAAGTGCAAAAAAACTCACTTTGCAAAATAATTTGTGAAGTTCTGACGCTTTATGAAGTTTATTTACTCTGCAAAGTGCCACTTCACAGTATTGGGGTAACTTCCTGAAGCTGTGAATAGAGAAATGCACCAGTAAAGTTGACTTCCCAGCTGAAGTTTCCTGGAAAAAAGCAATGAACCATGTGATTGCAAGTCACAGGGTACTGAAATGCTATGTATGCCATGTGGAGGTTTCATTCACTGCAGCCTTATGAAGAGAGAGTAGGAGATAAGTCTGTCTTTGTGCTTGTCTGAGCAAAAAAAGTTCTAATTCCTTTAAAGCCAAGCTTTTTTGACTCAAAATCACTCACAAATTGTTCTAGTGTTCCTTGTTTTGATATTATTATTTGGGTCTCTTTTTGGAGATTATTCAGTTTAAACAGGTGTTTTTTTTTTTTTGTCTTGCCTATACAGTAGAGAAGCACCGCTGTGGGGAAGAGAAGGTGTAGACAACCAGGCATCCCTGAAACGTCTGACATTTCTGACTGATCAGCAGAGTAGTCTTATTTTTTTTTCACTTTCTTCATCATTACTTTTTGTCTGTAGTCTGTAATTTCTCTTTTAATTTAGGGACTTAAATTTATGCATTTAAGTGAAGCACTGTGTCAGTCTCTTTCTATATTGGTCTTAGTTGTTTATTTTGTAGTGACAGTGCTCTGAGACTGCAGAGATATTATTTGTCACTTAGTTGTACTTAGTTGTTACCCCCACCGTGTTATATACATTTTTTCCAGATTTACTGCATAAATTAATTTTCATTTGTTTTGTTTCAGACAACACTGCTGATCCTATGGGAAGGTGTTATTTGCTGCTGTTTAGTTATACTGCAGGCCTTCTGTAATTTTTTCATCCATTCCATAATATCCTACAATATTACTAGGACTGGGAAGAGACACTCTGGTAAAGAGACAGCTGTTGGGGATTTGGCAAAGATGTCAGGAACTTCTGTGCAGTAAAAGGGTGTTGCTGCACCTGTTGCAACTAAAAAACTATGTCTGCAGCAGCATCTTCTGTGGTTATAGGCAGTAGTAAAGGAATAGTTGGTAGAAATGGCAGCATTAACATAGCCACTTAATTTTCTGCCACATCTCTGTTATCCGTGCTGGTTGGGGCTGAGGGAGGCAGTGACAAGATGAGGGATTCAGTTGGAGGGAGACCGACACAGCTCAATAGCAGAATATATAATTCCTGGTGCTTGAGAAAATTTGGGGAAATGAGAATTTAAAAAAAGTGGTACACTCAGAATTTGCATAAATATATGTGGTGCAGAATGTTTTGATTTGTGTGTGTAGTCCTAGTGTGTCCTTCCCTTTGTTCAACAAGGAGCTATAAACAATGCTAACATGGAAACCCCCAAGAGTCATAATACTAGTGGGCAAATTTAGAAAAAAAAAACTCCTAATAACAATCAAAGGGAATAAACTGCTCAAACTACACACACAAATCAAAACATTCTGCACAACATACAGTATGTGTTTGTAAATCTTGACTTAGTACTCCTTAAAGGGTACCTAAGCAAGCAGTTTTTTAAAACTGCAGTCTCCAAAATCTGGCTTCATTGTGAGGTAAAATAAAGGCTGTTGTTTACATTTATGCTAAAACTGCATTATGTAACTAACATAAATGCAGTTTCATAGCTTTGGAAAAATGTAAATATCAGCCTTTCAGTTTAAAAAAACAGACTTGCCTGCTCCCTAAAATGTCTTCCAAGTGTGTTATGTGATGACATCATTGAAACCAGAGGCAGAGACCCACATGGCTCCCTATAGTGCTAACTAGTTCTTTTCTCCCCTTTGTTTTGAATTGTTTCACCGAAATGATCAACTCCATATGTTAACACATGGATTATTTTAAACAGTATACTTTAGGCTATGATTTTGTTCTTTTTATTTACTTTAACTTGCTGAAATCATTTTGTAATCTACCTGACTTTCTCTTTGGCAAACCGCAGTACAGTACAACACTTTAAATACCTGATGATCTAGTGGTTATGTGATGTGCTGAAATTTGTAGGGAAGTACTAGTCTAGTCCAATTCCAAAGCTCATGCTTTCTTGGTAATCCACAAATAAGCTTCTCTTGTAGTCTTTTTCCACGTGAAACCACTGCATCCACCATCCATTCTCTGTCCTTAGTATTGCCTGGGGCCACATATGAGCTTGCGGTGTCATGAAGACAATTATCACACCTCCGATTGTAATCTTGTACCGCAGAGAGTTGTGCACACCTATACCAGGGACACTGGTTTATCGGGATTGAGAAAGGACAAATTCCATTTTGCACATTGAAAAAAATGGTATTGTCATTGGTGTCTGCTAATCCAAAATCTGGTTTTACCAGTGTTTGATTTCGTGAACTTTATATAACAATTTTTAACTCTGCTAACATGCATTTAAGCAATTTTGACTTCCACTATTGCACATCCTTCTATCCTTCTACCAATTTAAAGTTATTGTAGGTACAAGATATGATGGCAGCAGCTGCACTACAGCCCCGATCCCTAAGGTTTGATGAAAACAGCACTACAGACCCCATCCCTCAGGTGCGATGGAAGCACCAACAGCACTATGGCCCTCATCCCTCTGGGGTGATGGCAGCAGAAACAGCACTACAGCCCCCTCCCACAGGTGTGACAGAAGCAGTAGCACTGTGGCACCCATTCCTTAGGTGTGATGGCAGCAGTACTATGTTCCCCATTCCTCAGATGTTATAGCAATATCAGCACTATGGTCCCCATTCCTCAAGTGTGATGGCAGTAGTACTACATTCTCCATCCCTCAGGTGTGATGGCAGTATCAGTACTATGGGCCCCATCCCTCAGGTGGAATGGCAGCAGTACTACATTCCCCATCCACCAGTGGTGATGGCAGACGCACTATGGCCCCCACCCCTCAGGTGTGATGGCAGTAGCAACAATGCAGTCCATATCCCTCAGGGGTGATGGCAGTAGTGACAGCACTATGATCCCCTTTCTTCAACACCCACACCCCACATGCACAAGTTACAAATTACTTGGTCTCTTTGCTTGTTAGAACTCAGATATGAATTAATCTGAACCTCCACCACTACGGTGGACCACCTTTGTTTTTTTCTATCTATCATTTACCTGCCTGAACTGGATTTCTGCCTGTGACACTGCTGACCAGGGTTCAGGAACAGACTTGGGTGTTGGAGGGCTGGCCGGGGGGGTGAGGGCTGAGCGTCCAATGACCACTCACCTTCTCCTGAGAGGGAGGCTGGATTTAGAGCTCAGTGTTTGCTTGCCCCTAGTGGAGGCCAGAAACATGACAACACATTGGCCCTCACTGAAGGAGGGAGTGTGATGGATGTTGGCTTGTGCCTTGACATCATGTGGCCTGTCATGCTCCCAAGAAAATGGAAACACACCCACTGGCCAACTGGAGGATGGCTGCTTGTCCCCCTCCATAAGCCCGAAGCCCCAGACACATGTGTCCATTCTTACCCCTGCCATGCCCGGGATACACAGAAACATAGAAACATAGACTTTGATGGCAGATAAGGACCGCTTGGCCCACCTAGTCTGCTCATTTCCTACCTATTGAATAAGCTTCAGATTCCAGTTACCCAAAACCCTACTTCCTCCTACCTCTCACTAAAATTGCCTTATGTCTGTCCCATGCATTCTTGAATTCTGCCAATGTTTTTGACCCCACAACCTCCTCAGAAAGGTGGTTCCATGTGTCCACAACCCTCTCTGTGAAAAAGTACTTCCTCATGTTGCCCCTGAGCCATCCCCATCAATCTTCAAATTGTGCCCCCTTGTTCTTGTACAAGAAGTTCTTTGGGGGCAAATATCCTCCCCTGGTGGCCTCCCACAGGGGTAGGGGCCCACCTGATGAAGGGTTACCCCAGGTTACCTGGTAGTACAGCAGTAAGGGACAGTGGATGGTGGTCAGGACTCAGCAGCCATGGTAGGGGGCCTTGGCAGGCCAGAAGGAGTGAATGGCCAGGGGGTAGGAGTAACAAAAGGAAAAAAAAACTGCCTGAATTTGCTTCTTTGAAATAAAGTGTCTCCATCTAAAACATCCACAAGTGATTAGCGGAGGACCTGCAAATGGAAAATTATCCATCCCCCAAACGTGGATGCTTTTTTTTACTTAGTCTCTATGAAAAGGGCGTCTCTCAGTTTTCATGTCTGAGATCAGATGTGAATTGTGCACCACTCTGCCCACTACCATCATACAGCCCCTGGGGTCTTACCATCTGTGTGTCATTGAATGTGCTTTCAAAATCCACTGGTCAAGCCTAAGTACATTTAAACACTTAACATTTGCTTTTTGCTGAAGCAGTCTATCAGAAATAATTTTGTTGTCACAGAGACTAAAACAACATGTGGGAGAAAAGGTGCAAATGATCCCATTCACCTAAATGGGGTACTAACGGTAAAGGGCTGGATTCACAAAGCTTTCTGAAGGTGCAAAACCTTCCCTAAGTCCCCAAAACTGCTGTAGCTATGGAAACACAGGGGAATTTGCACTGGGTGCTATTCACAAAACCCTCCGCAGCTGCAGAAAACAACACTAAGGACTGTGGAAAAAAGTGCAGCTGCGGAAGTCCCTGAGGAAAAAAGGTTGTGAGATTAGTAAGGCACAGCCCCTGAAAGGCTATTCACAACTACTTTTTTTCTGCAGCTGTGGAAAAAAATATTACACACAGTGGAATGAGGGGTAACTCTCCCTCAGCAAACTGCAGTAGTGCCTCAGCAATTGGAATTAATTAAGGTGGAGGTGAGGCACAGGTAATAGCATCTCAGATAGTATAACAGTGGCTGCTGTAACACCAACAAAAGCACACATTGCCATGATATGGCAAAAGGCAACAACCACCAGACACAGTGCAGCCTATGACGGAGCCCCACATGCAGTTGAGCCTGGCCAGCCTGCAGTAAGTGCTATCCCTGCAGGCAACAGGAACACCCCAGGGAAGGAGGACCAGCAGTGACAGTTGGCCACTGTGGTGCCATGGTATTACTGGTACCTGTGGTGCTGCAATGGTCCCAGTTGAAGGACTGGTTGCTGGTCTCTTTGTGGGTGCTTTCAGCTTCATTCAATGGAAGCCCTGTTAAAGTCTACTGTTCCAGCTAATTAAGTTGACTGTTGCTGTGCCACCTAAGCTATTCCTGCAGCTGTGAATCCGTAGCTGCAGATTTTCAGCACGTGTGCAATTTCCTCAGCTGCTAAATTTCTACAGCTGCAGGGATTTTATGAAATTCTGCACCTGCTCAAAATTTCTTTATGAATATCACGCAACTACGTTTCCACAGTGCTGTAGGCCTTTTTCCCGCAGCTGCATGATTTTTGGCTTTCTTTGTGAATCCTGCCAAAAGTCTTTTTGTAAGTAGTAAGGCAGTTTATTCCTTGTGAACATACTTTCATTCAGACTAGTTTTCATTCAAACAACTGAGGATTTTGGATGGCCTTGCTGATTATAAACTTGAATAAGCTAGTTGGTAACAGTGATCCTGCACTTAACAATCTGCATCCTAGATGCTCCCATGCAAAGAATACAATAAAAAAACTGACTAAAGTCTAAAAACAAGCTTATAAAACACATAAAATATATCTGAACATTTATCTTTACCTATACAAAATCATTGCAGCCCAAGCAAAACTCAGGTAAATTACATGGTACCCTGACTACTGTATGATATAGCAAACATATATTGGTATTTTTTTATATTCTTTGTACACTGGGTAAGGCCCACTAGGCAGAACTGCCTGTTTTCAGGGGTGAACCAGGAGCACTGGGGAGGTTAAGTGACTTGCTTAGAGTCACACAGTATGCAAGTGGAGGTTGTGGGCATCAAACCCAAGTCTGATGGATGTACCCAGTTCAATCATTATTTGTTACTCTAACCGCTAAGCTATACTGCCAGCCATAATAAAACCCATATATATAATGTTTTAATATATGATTTCAATAATAGTGCACAGTACCTACAGTGCAAATTATGAACATTAAACACTTTATAACATTTTACTAAAACTGAATTATTTGCCACTCTATCTGCTTATTTTTTGCTACACCAAAGTGGGTGAATAGTTGACAGAGCACTGTAAATAGATTTTGATCAGGCTTCATTATTCTACATCCAGAATCAGATAAAATGTGTTTATTCTGGATTTATTTAATATTGATTTTCTGTGGCTCACTAAATAGAATCTATTTAGCACTGTATGAGGCAGATGTTTTTACATTTTGGAAGAGGGGCACTACATGTTATCCATTTAGGATGCATGTTAGGAACAAAAGTTTTTCTTCATATTTAAAACATAATCAAGTGTCAGTGTATTCATTTAGTAGTTTATGCTAACTAATATAAGCTGCAGAAAACAGTACAGGATTTATTGTGAAGTACACAGGGTCTATAGTGGAACTCCCACAATTTCCCAGCTAGTTTTGCAAAAAATCTCTGCAATTTCAGGTTACTTTTCTTGCAATTTTCCAGTGGCCCTGCCCATATGTGCTTATACTTGTATTTTTTTTGTATCGTCCAGTGTAATATAAATAGTAAAAGATGTTTAGACGCATACTGAATGAAAACTGGTTTCAGGAAGGAAAGCAGTCCTCAGCTGATGGAGAGGTTGGTGGGAAGCATGGGTGGTTAAACTGAATGGCTGGTTACAACAAAGCAGTGCAGGTGGTATCCTTACTGATTCTATACACAGCAAAGCAAAAAGAATGTGAAGCACAGTAGCATACATTTTAAGATGCTGAAATCTAGGCCAGCCTGCCGATGCTGTGGTAGCATTACTGCTTGCAATGCCAGCAACCTGGGGTCGGAAGTGAACTTGGTTGCTGGAGGTCTGGCCAGGGAACTAGCATCGAGCACCTGGGGAGCTGTTCTTTTCCTCCTCCAGGGAAGGTGGGCTGCAGGTCCCACTGCTTTACCACCACCTGGGTGACCACAGGTGGTGGTGCAATGGGGCTGCAGCGCGATTGGGAGGGGAGAACTCTAGCCAGGATCTGGAGTAGTGGCTTGTCTCTATGTGCCCTACCTCCTTAGATCCCCTAGAGTGCTAGTGTCCTCAGGGGCAGAGACCAGAAAACCAGGAACAATCACCCCACATCGGCCACTGGTAAAAGGGACCTAACTGCCTCAGACTTCATAACCAGACTCCATGAGGGACCCACTGGACTGCCTGACACACACTAAGGAACTGTGGAGGGATGACCTGGGGTCCCCTCCCTTCCCACCTGGGGGGGGTACAACCCAGGCAGGATGGAGGCAGGCCTACATGAGCTCCCGAGCATTACCTGGGGTGAAGCTAGGGTATACTCAGGCTAGGGATCTCTGAAAAGTGGAGACTGATGCTGTGAGAAGGGAGCATAGAAAGAGAAGATAAAAAATTATAACAAAATGCTGAAATCTTAGGGATTCTGTGCAGTGACATGCAATTTCCATGAGGCACCAGTATAAGAATTCAAAATCTGCAAACCAAGCAGGATTCCATGAATTTTACCTCTGTTACCGGTGAAAATGGAAAACCAGGGTCCTTGCCTATACCGATATGCTTCATAAGCTGGCACTATTAAAAAATACCTTCAAAATCACTCTCCAGTCCTCTTTCTCAATGTTTGACTTCTGCTGCCACAGTAAATATTGAGTTGATCACCATCCTTCTGCACAGTGAAGGCAGTAGGTACAGTCCCCCTGTTGCATTGTTTCCTGCTTCATTAACCAACAATTAGGTCTTCCTGGAGGGCTAAGCAATAATCATCAGGACACACCAGAAAAACTGTTGTTCATACTCTCCTAAGGGCTACACTTATTATGGATAACATTATTATTAGCAGGAGAGGCAAACTCAAACTCAATGCCTTGAGCGAATCCACCTGACTTCCAGTGTCAGTCTGCTCCTTTTTTCTGTGATCTACAGAACCCTGTAGGACAGTTCTCGGCAATTTTTCTCCAGTAATTTTCTGTGCTCTACTCCACAATGCGAGTTGGCTGGCTACCATCCAAATCTTGAATGAGCTATACACAGCCCCCTAGATACTGTCCCAACAAACCTCAACTTCCCCCCACCTGAGGGCAGTCTCCCTACACTGTATTCAAGTGACAATTTAAGTGCAGCCCTGACACTCAGAGTATTTGTTGTCACTGGCTGCTCTCAACCACAGTCAGGTAGTGATCACGGTGCTGGCAGCCCCACATCTCTGATCTCACAATGATCTGCTAAACTTCTCCCGTCATGTCTTCCCTTAACCTGAATATAGCTGTACCCTGCTGGAATGGCCTCTTCAGTCCCTCTCTGGCATTCATTCTGTTACGTGCTCCCCACACCAACAACTGGTGAGCTCACTATGCTTCTGCATCATGAATGCGGTTAGTACGGTCTCCTGTGTTATTTTTACATATTAATAATAAACATGATCTTCTGGTAAGCCAGGCTGACAGCAGCAGGACTCAAGGGGAAAATAGGCTTTCCTACCAATATAAGATCTAAGCTACCTATGATTAGGCACTATTAAATGACGTGCACAATGATGCACGCACCCATCTTTTAATAGTGCCTAATCAAAGGTTCTGTAGCCTAGATCTTTTATGGATAGGAAAGCCCATCTTTCCCCTTGTGCCATGTTGCTATCAACCTGACTTACTGGAAATACTTGTTTATTTTTGATAGGTCAAAAAACCTGGGGATTGTACTACCTGCATTCATGATGCAGAAGGGTAATGAGCTCACCAGGTTTTGGTGTGGGGAGGAAGAGTGAATAATGAATACCAGAGGGGGACTGAGATGGCCACTCCTGCAAGGTACTGCTATAATCAGTGAAGGAGGAAGACAGAAGGGGAAAAATATGAGCAGATCATTGTGAGATATAAGATGTGGGGTTGCCAGCACCATGATCACTACCTGACCCCACTGACCTGGCTAACATTCCCCTTCCCATAAAACTAGTTCATGCAATTGTCCAAGGCTGTGTATGGGTATTAATGTGAAAAATGGCTGCCACTACACATTCAATCACTTCACTACCAGTCTAGCATTGCTTGTAAAGCACTTTGAGACACAATGTGAATGTAAAGCGCTATATAAATGCTGATTCTTCTTATTATTTCCTATGGAAAAAGAAGACAAGACAAGCATATTTTTGATTTCCAAGAAAGTATGAACTCTGGCATTGAACAACACAAGAACTTTGCTACAAACAAGTGGCAGATCTAGTGGGTGGTGAAGGGTGTGGCTGCACCCTCCCCCCCAATATGTAACTTGCTTCCTGTTGCCGCATTTCACTTTATTGAAGAAATCTGATTTATTGATTATACAAATGTTTACATTCAAAACTATGGATTACATTTGTAGGTTCTGTCAAAAACATACTAAAAAAGAATAATAGCAGACAGCATAAAGATTTAGTAAAAATGTTAAAAAGTTCATATCAATTATGCACACCACTCCAGCGCCCCCCCATTGAAACATCCTGGATCTGCCATAACCACTAGACCACCAGGTTATTTAAGATTTGTACTACTCTATGGTTTGCAAAAGAGAAAGTCGGTTGGATTAAAACACAATTTCAGCATGTTAAAGTAAAAAAATTAACAGAACCATAACCTAACAATTGTATTGATCAAAATAATGCACGTGTTTTTGACCATTTTAGTGAAACAATTCTAAACAAAGGGAAAAAAGAACTAGTTAGCATTATAGAGAGCCATATAGCTCTCTGACTCTGACTCCAATGACGTCATCACTTAACACATTTGGCAGCCATTTTAGGAAGCAGGTAAGGCAGTGTTTTGAAACTGGAAGGCTGATTTTACATTTTTCAAATGCTTTGGGGCAGCATTTAGGTAGATTATATAAATGTAGTTTTATCATTAATGTATACAACAGCCTTTCCTTTAGTTCCCTTCGAAGTCAGATTTTTGAATAGTTTGTTGTCAAAATGTTGTTTAGGTATCCTTTAAATATATTAGGCTTTTATGTGTAATAAAGTGCCTTATAACAGATGTTATAATGGGAGACTATAACAGCGCAGATTCACAATTTAGGGACTACACAATTTTTTGTGCTTTTTGCATGCACTGTTAACCACAATGTTTTACAGCAAAAAAGCATTAGAGAGAGAGAAGAGAGATAGTATAATGGCTGCATAATTCTGCAAAAAGAAGAACATTATATATAAACAGTGTGTGTGTGTGTATATATATATATATATATATATTAGAGGCAAAAAACTCCATTTAATGCATTAGTTATGGTTGTTCCACAGCGACAAAAGTGAGGAAATTCGCTGTTAGGGTTGAAAACCCTAACTCCTAATTCACCCCCCAGCACCACACACACACAGACACACACACACACACACGCAAGTATGGGGGAGGACCAAGTCAACAGAACCAATGACAGACATCCAGCAGCAGGTGACAGAAATAACAAACAATTGTCTAAATGTACTACGAGACATCCCCACCCACCTGACTAGGTACTGCATGCTCAGTGGAGATCAGCAGCAAAACTGAGGCCATGTACACCAAACGTACACATCCCTGATTGCAGCTGCACACAATGTACCACACTTAGTAGTTGCATGGCCTTAGCTACCGATGCCCCACACCACACCACAACTGGTACTGTGCCGTTAGTCAATATAAATGCTGAAGGTGCAGGATGACAGTTGTAGAAAGGTTTTAACACTAGTGAGTATACATTAATTAAGAGAAGTACATAAATTAACTACAAGACACTAACATGCTCAAGACAAAAGTAGTGTTACATTTAGTATGTGATTTACATAGTAGTACATTTACTGCAACTGTTTACTCAAGATAGAGAGGCTGATGTAAATGTATGGAAAAGCATTGCCTGTTCAATGCTGTGAAATTCGTACTGCCAGTATCAGATGCATTCTTACTGATGAAGGTGTACTGCTGAAGTACATACACAGACCTTCAGTGTGTTTCAATACTAAAGATGCAGTAAGTATTCTTTGTAAGAAACAGTGTAATTGCATGAATCAGGCCAAGCAACTTCTAAATATCATAGCACTACTGAGCCAACAATGGCGCACTGTATCGGAGATGTCTATAGGATAGATTTTCCTGTAGGCACTTACTGAGTATGTTGTACCTGAGAAAGACAATCTCATTTCATCTGTGATGACTAACTTATTCAAATAGTGATACATTTACTATTGTTGCAATGAGTGATCTATGCCACTTATGGACACAGTGTAATTTTTTTAACAGTTGTTTCATACTCAGGCTGTATGCCTAGTGTTTGGGTTTGCCACATTTCTGTCACTGATGCTATCAAAGTGATAACTATGTTAACTGTGGTACAACAGGAATCAAGTAGGTATAGTGTAGATATAAACAGAATGTCTTTTAGTATTGATTTAACTCACAATGGGGTAAGTGTACTAGGACAGCAGGGGTTATTCTGTATCACTGACTCTGTCAGTTATAATCACACTAAGGTTTTGATGACTGTAATGATCAAGTTACACTGTTCATCTTCATGAGTTCATATTCACAGCCATTCTCCAGTAACTAGACAGTGTATGGTGTAACTGGGTGGGACACTGTGTTGCAAAGCTGCTGCAGTGCCTAGCAGAGGGAGAGTATCTACTCATAAAGACAATTAAGCAATAAGGCATGACCAACAGTTATGTTAAATGGTCTGTTAATCACCCTGTAGGGGTTTAATGTTGAATGAGGCATAGCCGAGTGCCACACATCGCTAGACAGTGATAAACTGACCATTAACATAATACCTGGGAGTGGCTTATTGCTATCATAATAAAACTGTTTTTTAAACAACATTAAACCATGTTCATCATATGGTTAGGCTCTACATGTATCTTAATAAAAACTAAACACAAGGCTGTTACAGTGTTTACAGTCAATTAGAAAGCTGCATTTCTCAAACCCTTGTTATAATCAGAGATATTATACCTGTACAACTCCTTGGTTTTGCTCAACTCTATTGCTCAGGTGGCCCACCACATGTGGTGTGGTCTGGTGTGGGCATCGTAGGTAAGGCCATGCAACTACTAAGTGTGGTGACGTTGTGCAGCTGCAATCAGGGATGTGTACGTTTGGTGTACATGGCCTCAGTTTTTGCTGCTGATCTCCACTGAGCATGCAGTACCTGGTCAGGTGGGTGGGGATGTCCTCGAGTACATTTGAACAATTGTTTGTTATTTCTGTCACCTGCTGCTGGATGTCTGTCATTGGTTGTGTTGACTTGGTCCTCCCCCATACTTGCATATGTGTGTGTATGTGTGTGTGGTGCTGGGGGGGGGGTGAATCCGGAGTTAGGGTTTTCAACTGTAACAGTGAATTTCCTCACTTTTGTCGCTGTGGAACAACCCTAACTAATGCATTAAATGGAGTTTTTTGCCTCTAATTTCCCTTCTTTTTGAGAACGATAACGAGAAATAGTGAATGTAATGCAGCAGCAGGAGCGCGGGGCCCTCCGGACCACGCGCTCCCTCATGATGTCTTGTGGCATAGTAACATGAACAGCAAGCGCAAACAGAAGTGCTAACAGTGGTGCACATGGTAGCACTTGGCGAATGAGAACAGAAGGTAACACACAGTGGCATAACGAGGAGCGGTCTGCCACGTGATGTGTTGTCACATAGTAACATGGTGCCTGCAAACGGAAATGTCAATGGGCATGGTGATGCAAAGTGAAACAGAAGAGAAACAGTACTGTAGACACAAATGGCAAAATAACAGAAACACAAGCGCAAAATGAAAATGCAAAGGATAACGCACATGGTGGCGTAGATGTCAACGGTAAGTGAACCGGGCACGGAACCGCAAGCGAAAAGGGCAACGGTAACAGTAATGTAAGTGCACGGACTGGTTTTCCCCAAAAGCTGAATAGAGAAAGACAGTGAGTACAAAGAATGTATGCATAATAATGGCTATCGGAGCAGAAAATGAGGACTTGGAATACTAAATAGGTTATATCTTAGGAACCGTACGACGTAGAAAAAAAATTTAAAAGTCATATGATTTATGACTGTCCTGGCTAGTTTTATGCTTAGCCCCCATTGGGGCTAAGCATTTTCGAAACAGTGGTAGCTTACCATTTCCGAGATAAGGCCCTGAAAGGCGCGGCGAACACTGTAATGTTATCCTATGGGAAAAAAAGAAACATTCGGAGAGCCATATCTTTGCCTCCCTGTAATATTTTTTCACCAAACCACTGAAAGGCACATCTGTGGGCTGTTGGCTGTCTTCCCTCCAAATTTCAGGAAAAAAGACCAAACCGTTATTTTGCAGCAGGGTGCCAAAGGATTCCTGTAATGCGTCGGGCACCGTAATGTTATCCTATCGGAAAAAATGTCAAATTTGGAGTGCTGTAACTTTGCTGCCATGTAATATTCTTTCAATACAACACTGAAAGGCACATCTGTGAGATGTCGACTGCATTCCCTCCAAATTTCAGCCCAAAACTCCTAACCCGTTCTTTGCAGTGCAGTGCCAAAGAATTGCTGTCATTTTCCACAGACTAGAAAACTACTGTCGCAATTTATAAAGCATTCACAAAATTTGTGACACTTTGTGAGCACAAAGTACTTTGTAAAAGAACTTTTCCAGAAATTTGAAAACATATTTCTGGGGTGTTTTACCCCAAAATAAAGACATGGCTAGCATCCTCAGGGTCCGACTAGGTGAATACAAAAGAATTAGGTTGCTAGAGGGTCCCAAATTTAAATGCCAAGCATTTTTCTGATCGCCAACTGAAAACAAAATGGCCGATTTGTGAAGTAACAGGCCCATTTGAAAGTGTTGAACTTTTGTTAACTTTTCCCATTGACTTATAATGAGGAATTGTTTTTGAATAACTTTTGAACCATTTAATATTTTTTCACCAAATCTTTGAAAGGCATTGGGGATCCTGGCCACATTCCCTGAAGATTTTGGGCGGTTGCTCAAACCGTGTGATCTGTCTGCGAGCGTTGAATTCCGGAAAAGCATAATCGTGCACAATCACGCTTAATAACTCTGCGCTGTGCATCCGACCAGTACGAAACTTCTGGCAGCTGCCAAGGCCTATGGTTCTTGATCATGTATTCCAAATTATAGGCAAATCTGTCAAATGGTTGCAAAGTTATTAAGGTGCAAAATTTGGGGTTTAACATAGAAATGGTTCTCAACCCTAACTATGGTAGTACTACCATGCTACCATAATATATATATATATATATATATATATATATATATATATATATATATATATGTATATATTTATTTCTGGAGGCAGAAACCTGAAATCAGAATTAAAAAGGATAGAGAAGAGACTGGCTGAGCTACACCAGTAAGGGGAGAACATAGCAGAACGATAGTGGCAATAGTAGAAATCTGGATTCAGGATGGAGTAAGACAGAAATAAGACTTAATTTTTTTATAACTTTTTTAAATGTTTGAATTATTTTGTATTAATGTATGTAAACAAAAAACAAAGGTCAGGAAGAGACAGGAGATACTTTCTTCGGCTATGGCCCGTGTGGGACAGAGGATGCACCACCTCCACAGAGATCTGCATTCCCTTGAGGAGAAGATGCTGTTTGGTGAGCACCATCTTGAGTGTACTGTAGCTTCCATGGACACAACTCTATGTCTGAGGTCCTTTATCTCATTGTGGAGTTGTACCACTTGTGCTCTTGTGGATGTTAACAGAGGAGGTGGATCTGAAATTAGGGTCTCAAGTGTTGTTCCCTACAGCCCCTAAGTCCACCTTCAACTCTCACTCCCAGTCCCCTTTGCATCCCCCTGTGACAACTGGGCACCTTTTTATCACTTACTGTGCCACCTCACCTGCTGCATAGAAGGACCACTAAGAATGTTACAGAATCCACACCTCTCAACCACCTTCTGGTGCTCTTCCCTCTCATGGCAATGCCTTACTTTAAGGCAGGTATGTAGCCCAACTGCGGCCATGTGGCTTGCTGTTTTCCATGCTGAACAACTGTCTGGCAAGGTTCATATTTCACAATGTAATTGTTTGTGGGGTCCATATGAAAAAGGTCCCAAGCAAGGGACTTGTGCTGGTGCCTAGAAGAGGTGGAGGAGGAGCAGATGGAAGGTCTCGGGGGCTCCTCCTCAGTGGAAACAATGAGTGGTAGCAGTACCACAGGGGGCATAGAGGGTTGATCTCTTTCAGATTCTTCTGTCAGCAATAAAGTGGGGTCAATGGGGGCACCACTACTTGCTGCTGCTTTTGTTGCTTCTGCACTGGTGAATGGGTCTTCCTCCAGATGAAGAAGCCTCTGCTACTACAGATTTCTTGCTGCTCATTCTTCCACATGTGGTGCTGCTGGTGCTACCTATGGTGTCCTCTGCAGATGGATAGGAACAGCTTGTCTCATTCATCAACCAAATCCCCTCTCCTCCTTCTACTCATATGTACTAGTAGTCCTGTCACCCAAATGAACACCACTGCCAGGAGGCATGCAATGAACTGGAGTGGGAGAAATCCAAGAGGGATATGAATAAATACTGCTTTGCTGAAAGGGTGGTAGGTGCATGGAACAGACTGCCAACAGAAGTTGTGGAGGCAAAAATAGTGTGGGCTTCAAACATGCATGGGATAGACATGGGAGTACAGAAATAAATATGCAGGGAGGAAGGAGGTTCTCTGGAGGCCAGTTATGGTCTGCAGAGATAGACTAAGGAGGAAAAATATGAGCAGACTGAGTTGGCCAAATCAGTGGTCCTTTTCTGCCAACAAATTCTTTGCTTCTATACAGTACTTACAATTTGCCTTAAGGAAAAATTCAAGATGAAGTTCGCAGGGGAAGTTTAGGCGAAGTTGCCAGAAAATGGCCTAAAGTCGTAAATTGATTAAAAGACACATTGGCCGCTTTGCTGTAACTTCACCAGCAAATTAAAACTTTGCAGTGTCTCTAATTACAGTCATGTGGGCTGGGTCAGTGCTGCACTGTACTATAATACACATTCTAAAGCTTTAGTTGCTACCTGGTGAATAAGAACGTGTTGCTTTCAGTAGTACAAATCCTCAACATTTTGACACTTCGCTTTCTAAAGTAATACATAATAATACTATTGTCAGTACCCATTCAAAGAATTTTCATAAACCTTTATATAAATAAAAGTAATTAAAAAACTGACTTGTATGTTTTGTTTGGACTATCATTATGGTGTTGACTATTACTTCCTCAGAATCTCTATACAGATGAAAAATGGCATAGCGCCCCCTCCCTCCCCCATTATCCATTAGGCTTCCCCAAACCATTTTATATTACCACCACAACATTCAAACAGAAGTCCCTTACCTACAGCACATTGTTCACTTGCGTTGTATATGACACATACTCAGATTGTCCTCCTCTTCCTTCCAAAAAAAGGCCTCTCACTTTTTTGAAACTCAAGCCCCTCAGATATGTGATACATCGTGATGCTGTAGATTCAGTCTGTTGATGGGCTTCACTACTGGGAAAATCTCACTCATGAGGATGCCATGGTAGCCACATTTTCCACGAACATTATTTGTGCTTTTTTGATATTCTTATGTGTGACTCTTATGTTCAGTAGGTTTAATCTGTACTGTGATTTTTAGTCAAGAACAGCTTTTTTTACTTTCAGTGTACAGTATTCGGAATCCTATTCTCCTCAGTTTCTGAAAAGCCTAGCACAGATTTTTCTTTTATTGCATTTCATTATGAAAACATGCTTATTGCATTAAATAACACATAAATGTTGAAAGTTGGTAAACAACTCAGAACAAACATGTGTTCACACTAAGTCCAAGGGGTACGTTTGGTGATGCAGTTGCTCACTCTCAGTTTTGGCTTTGGTAAGCTGTAGGTGTCCCCCCTAAAGCCCCATAGTGAGAGTGGTTGACCTACTTTTTTTAGCCTTTAAATATTTAAAAAAAGTATATATAGCAGGATGGATTACGCCTATCTAACTTATGAGGCACCACATACAGTAAAAATAACCAAAAAAGCACAATTCATGTTTACATCCTGTTTTAAAATGTGGGACTTCCTAGTTCTCCTCGAGACATTATTAAAAGTTTACTTCTTTGTCCACTTAAAAAGCCTGGAATTTGTGGGGGCTGGGAGTTTGGTGGGTTTTTTACTTTGCAAGTTTAAAGTTTTCTAATCTTTTTTTTTTTGTTAATGTCGTGGTGAGTTTAGTTTGGCTGATAGGTGCACATAGGGCACAGCATCTGTTGGTCTGTTAAAAGCATATTCTCGTCCTTTAAAATATTTATGCCAAAGCATGAATATTCTTCAGGACTTCTGAAATAATTTTGCACATATTTTAATAATCATAATATAGTTAAGAACATAAGTAAATCGCGCTGTTCCCCAAAACAACTCTCTCATTTCAGTTTTGATCAGTGTATACTCAGTCGAACAATACATACAAAATAAAAACCGCTGTCACTACCAAGATTGCAGGACCCAAATCCATCCAGATCAAGCAATTAAAAACACAAGGGGCAGGATTCACAAAAAAAGCCAAAAATCCTGCAGCTGCAGGAAAAAGGCCTGCAGCACTGCGGAAATGCAGTTGCATGATATTCATATAGAAATTTTGAGCAGGTGCAGAATTTCATAAAATCCCTGCAGCTGCGGAATTTCAGCAGCTGCAGAAATTGTGCACGTGCTGAAAATCTGCATCTGCAGATCCGCAGCTGCAGAAATAGCTTAGGAGGCATAGCAACAGTGAACTTAATTAGCTGGAACAGCAGACTTTAACAGTGTTGCCATAGAATGAAGCTGAAAGCACCCACAAAGAGACCAGCAACCAGTCCCTCAACTGGGACCACTGCAGTACCAGAGGTACCAGCAATACCATGACACCACAGTGGCCAACTGTCACTGCTGGTCCTCCCTCCCTGGGGTGTTCTTGTTGCCTGCAGGGGTAGCACTTGCTGCAGGCTGGTCAAGCTCTACTGCCTGTGGGGCTCTGTCATGGGCTGCACTGTGTCTGGTGGTTGTTGTCTGTTGCCATATAATGGCAATGTGTGCTTTCATTGCTATAACAGCAGCCACTGTTATACTGTCTGGGATGCTACTACCTGTGCCTCACCTCCACCTTAATTGATTCCAATTGCTGGGGCACTACTGCAATTTGCTGAGGGAGAGTTACACCTCATTCCACTGTGTGTAACATTTTTTCCGCAAAACTGGAAAAAACTGGTTGTGAATAACCTTTCAGGGTGCTGCATGCATATCCTTGGCACTTTTCCCCACAACATATTTTTCTTTCGTGACGTATGCTTTCTTTGCAACCGCAGGATATTTTTCCCATACCTGCAGGGGATTCATGAATTCCCCGCAGCGCATGTTGGTGTGTTTTCCTGCATCTGCGCAATTTTTGGACATTTGCAGTTTTTTTTCTGCCCTGCTTTCTTTTGTGAATCCAGCCCTTGGACTCTGATATTCAGGAGTGACATTTTGCACTGCACAAAACATACCACTGAATGCCAAATAGTGTGTGGCTACCAAGGAGGCATATTTGTACAGGTAGCATGCTCTGTCCTGCATGTACTGCTTGTATAAATATTAGGCTATGGTAGTTATGGTAATAACTTATCCCTGTCTCAGGGCACCTTACCACCTATATGGAAGACAGCACATATCATACCACTGTTCAAATCAGGTGACCGTGGCGATCTCAATAACTACAGGCCAATTTCCTTCCTTCCGGTCCTGTCCAAGCTCCTAGAGAAAATTGTAAATGCACAGCTGAGGACTCACCTTGAGTCTAGGGAACTGCTAAATCCTATGCAGTCCAGATTCAGAGCTAAACATAGCACTATCTCAGCCTCGCCAAAGTTACTGCTGACTGGCAGCGTAATCTTAACAAAAAACTTTGTTGTGCTGTTTTTCCTTGATCTAAGCAAGGCTTTCGACACCGATCGACCATAGTCTGCTCCTCCGCCCTTCAAACCATAGGTGTGGACCCTCCTCTCTGTGTTGGTTCACTGACTATCTTACAGGCGCCTTCAACAAGTTAAAGCCAAGGAGACCTGTCCCTTTAAAAAACTCTGCAAAGAGGGGTACCTCAAGGTTCTATATTAGGCCCTTACTTTTGCAATCTACATTAATAACATCGACTACTGTATAAAGAAGCCAACATCCATCTGTTTGCAGATGATACAGTTCTCTATGAGTCGCCCAACACCTGAAGCTTCCTGCAATGACCTACAGTCAGAATTCAACCTTTGCAAAGCCAACTCCTCAAAAAAGCTACTCCTTAATGCCCAAAAACTAAAGCAATGGTCCTCTCTCCTTTTATCCGTTATAGCTAACCCTGTGTCCAGTGGGACAGTTCCCAAATTACCACAGTTCTAGGTGAAAAACTAGAATTTGTTACAAAATTCAAGTATCTGGGAGTTTGGATAGACCAAAGACTCTCCTTCATTGAACATATAGAGGACTTGCTAAAGCGACTTTGCAAAGGCTTGGACTGTTTTTAGAATCAGCCAATTTCTCACCAGAGATGCCAAGAAACAACTGGTCCAATCCATTTTCCTATCATTGGTTGATTACGCTGACTTCTTCTACAGCCAATGCCCCAACTCTTACATGGCTAAACTGGACACACTCTACCATCGAGCACTGAGGTTTATAATGGGACTCCCCTTCGACACACATCACTGCACCCTATATGCGGCAGTGGGATGGACATCACTAAAGTTCAGGCGCCACAGAAACGCCACTCTCTGGACCTATAGAGCCATCTCTAATGGCTGCCTTACTATATCTCCTGCTGTCTTCCCTGAATATAATTGGGAAATCGCGTAGAAGTTACTCAGCTATTACACTTAAAGTACCCAAAGCAAAATCCCGCTCGCAGCCATAAGCTTCATGCTACCTACCTTATGGAACGATCTACAAAACCCTCAAATTAAGCACTCTAATCGGTATAAATGCTTTCAAGATGCTTTATTTCCATACAATCAGAGAAGTATGTAACTGCTTCACCCACTCAGACCCAGTACCAGTGTCTGCACTGGTATATAGCCATGCTTAGATCCAATTTTAGTACTGACCCCAGCTTGCTCCTCACCAGCCTAATTTCTCTCTCTCCATCCTGTCTTATCAACACTAGGCCCATCCATCCCCTTATTCTTCCTTTCCCAACCTCGGATAGGAGCTCACTACCCTGGGTTGTGACATCCTACCATGCCCCATACTTTATAGACATTCTAACCGGGGTCACACATACTCCTTTTCTCCATCCACCTTCTCTACATCCAGCTTTACCAACTCCTTTCTGTGCACCGCGCCTCCTAGCCTTTCTCCCCTACTTCCTCCCTCTCTTCCCCCTACCTTCACCTCTACCTGGTGTGTATTTTATTTTTATTTTTTCTTCCGTTATTCCTCCTGCAACCTTAGATAACCTGCTTTATCTTCCTATAGACACTTGATGTATGTAAATACCGTGTAATCTGTACAATATCTGTATAATTCTATGTACATATGAACTTCTTTTTCTTCCTCTCTGTAAAGAGTATTATCTGTATTGCCTTGTAAATACCTGTGTTGACCTGTATATACAATTGTTCATGCTCCACCCAGGTCCATCTTGCAAATGAGCTTCTGCTCAACGATGAACGCCTGGTTAAATAAAGACTTGATTGATTGATTGATTGATTGAGTGCCCCACAAAATGCATATGTGCAGTGCACAACAGCCCACTGCTGGTAACCAATGCCTGGCAGCAAATGGGAATAACATGACTGTAATAGGTTAGTGCCCTTTCTTCTGAGTGCCATATTCAAAGGCTGGTATACTAATGACCAAATATGGCATGCAGGGTGCTAAATGGACATTTGTTTGCTGTTATCTGGCCATTAACAGCTCTGTGCAATGCTTTCATGTATGTGTATGTGTATGTCTGGAGGCTCAGCAGTTGCTCCCACCTTCACCTGATTCCCATTCATGAACATAGAAATCTCTGATAGTTTAGTGCTACCTCCTTCTCACCCCATCCCCTATGACATGTGTAGAAATACCCTGATAGTCTAGTAGAACCCCACCCCAATCTCATCCACATTTTACATGTGTAGAAATATTTTGGTAGTCTAGGGGACCCTTCTCCCTCCACCCCCCGCTGCACTGAGGACCTTTGAAAAATGACGTCCCCACCTTGACCCTATAACACAGCACCTGCCACCCTCTACCCTCCTCTCATCATGTCAGCTGATCACTATCTGAATGAGATGAACTGAATGTACACATATTGTAGAAACAAAAACTGGTCTGCACAACAGAGTACTGTATATGTGATAACTAATAGAATGCTGGGCTGCATAGGAAGAGGGATTGCTAACACAAGAAGAGATGTGTTATTTCTTTTGCCCTGATCACTGGTGAGAATGCATCTGGAATATTGTGTCCAGTTCTTAGGTCTGCACTTAAGGACTGAGATAAATCACAGTGCAACAGAGGGCCATAAAGCTGATCCGTGCCAGCAGAGCATGGTGCATAATGAGAGAGTATGAATTCTCAACTTTTTTTTTAACTCTCTCTCTCTCTCTCTCTCTCTCTCTCTCTCTCTCTCTGGAGCCCCAGGCATCCTTCAGGACTACCTTATCAGCTATCGCCGGACTTTCCAAGGCTCAAGGTACGGCAAAAGCCAATAACCAATCAGAATGCAGGCGCTCTCGGGCACTGGCCTCCGATTGGCTCCTGCAGTCTGTTTCTGTTTTCCTTCCATACCCTGCCAAAACTGAACTTACTCACTAAACTCTGCACAAAAAAAGCTGTATTTACTTGTTTCCTGTTTGTTTAAAGTTGAATTTTAACAATGTTTACAGTGTAAAGGTATAAGATTTTAAGTGATTCAGCTCTTTTCAGAAACTTGTGTGTGCGCCAGACTTTAAGCGCCAAGGGAATACACATCCCTTTGTCCTGCAAATTTTGCTGTCCTGCTGGTGCAGACAGTCCTTTGACCATGGCCAGTACTTAAACTTGTGCTTTTTCCTCTCTCCCCAGCTGAGATCAAGCTCTCCAGGGGCTCCCTGCCCCACAGACGCATGCTGTCGGACACTGGGCGGTCAGTTCTTCCATAGCCACCGCCCGAGATGTCAAGCCCGGACTCTCCAAGCTCAAGGTATGGCAAAAGCCACAAATGTTGTGCCCATCCACCCATCCCCAACCCCCTCCACTTATTAAATGCACTGTTTCCCTGCCCACTTCTAAAAACACGCCTACGAAGGTCTTCATCGACCTCTCCAATTCTTAGGTTGTCCATTTAGGAATGCCCTTAAGTTAGCCGGACAATATCTCAGACACCTCCTCCTGAGGTTCCCTTGCCCTAATCTGTATTGAACATTACCTCTTATTGCGTTCAGCATGGGGGTTCTGGATAGCACCCTCACAAAGGTTTCCTTGCTAATATCTATACTGATCATCCTCTGTTGTGTCCAGGTGGCATTTTATCCTCAGAAGCCTGTGCATGCAGAGACTGACCCCTTAAAGATTTGCTCCCCTTACACTGATTTACCCACTAGTTATTTATGTGCCATGCAGATAGTACTACTGTCTGAGCACAACCTGGATACCTATCGTGTTGGTACCCATATTGAGCCGCCTCCTCAAATTAGCCCTCCTGTTCCATACTGTATTAGCCACCCTCTGCATATCTTGGTCAGGATATTGCTTCACCTAGCAATAGGGTGGTACACCCTTAGGGGTGGTGATAGGCTTACACAACATGTTAAGAATCATAAGCATACCAGGGCCAAGCTTCTCAAACTAGCATTAGTTGCCTTAACAAAGCTGCTACTTCTCCTACTGATATGATCGGGGAACATCAAATTAAACCCATGTCCCATCTCTCCCCTCTCTTCTCTGTCAGATATGGCCACTCTCAAAGGAATGAGTTTCTAGCATGTCAACGTCTGTAGCCTCCTAAAAAAGTTCACTTTGATACAGGCGTGGATCAGCCATACCCAACCTGATGTCCTGGCAATATCAGAATCCTGGCCAGCTTTCCAGAACAGTGAGATTAGTATCCCCTCCTACCAGCTATTCAAAACTGATAGACCCACTAGGGGAGGTGGAGTGGCTATTTATGTTAAGGAAAGATTTGCAATGTCCTGTATGGATTCAAGCTCTGTTAAAAATGAGTTTGAATGTCTGGCACTCAAGACTGAATCATCCACTTCTCTTGCCATTAGAGTGATCAGTTGTTATAGACCCCCATCCATGGGAACACTACTCTTATCTCACTTTGGTAATATCATTGAGAAAGAGAATCTCGAAACAATCATACTTGGGGATTGTAATTTTGACTGACTCTCCAAGGCTGCTTCACCCCTAAACACCTTTTGTGATGCTCATGGGTTAGCACAGTTAATTCAAGAACCTACACGTCCTAATAAAAAGAACCTGTGTAATAGCTCATTACTGGATGTTATACTAGTTGATAAGCCACATCTTTTCACGCACACTGGAAATTTCTTCACTGATGTAAGTGACCATTGTTTTATTGCCGCAGTTAGGTCACTACATCACTCAGGCCCTTCAACTAAATTCATCATTAAAAGGACACGGCGCAACTTTGATGTGGTCGCCTATACATACGAACTGGGATATTCACCACACTGGCAAGACTTCTACTTAGCCACCACGGTCAACACGGCATACAATATCTTTAATGAAATTCTAGTAAGAGCCCTAAATGCACATGCCCAGACAGTAAATATTTGAGTAAAAAGCAAAACTTGTCACTGGTTCACACCTGAACTGAAAACCGCCCTACTAGGCAGGGACAAGTTGTGGAAAAAGGCGTGGCAGACGAAACTGGACTCAGACTGGTGCCAATTTAGGAAGGCACATAATGCATGTACAAAAATGATCAGAGACACAAAGCATCATTCTATCTTAAGGAGCGGGACTCTGTTGCAAAGTGCTCCTCTAAATTCTGGAGGACAATCAAGGATATGTCCAGTCATACCTCAGGTAACTCCTTGCCACCAAAAATCACATCTGAGGGGAAAACTATATGTGATAAACAGGGGATCTTAGAAGCTTTCAACAATCATTTTGCCACACCTGGTCTGGCCTTTGACAATTCCCCTGCAGCCCTGGCCCACTCCAAGCTAAATGTCCCTTGTGTAGACATCATTGCCCCGGTACCTGGCTTCTCTTTCCAACCTGTACTATTGAAGGAGGTTGAAGATTTGATACTACAGTTGGATGTAAAGAAGAATGCTGGAGCTGATTCTTTGGATCCCTACTTTATAAAAATTGCATATCACGTCCCTGCTGTCCCTATCACACATTTATTTAATCACTGTCCCGAGGGTCTCTTCCTATCATTTGGAAAACTGCCCATGTTATCCCATTGTTCAAATCTGGGGATACCTGCGACCACAATAACTATAGACCGATCTCCTTACTGCCAATCTTGTCTAAGCTCCTGGAAAAGGTTGTCAGCAATCGACTTAGAGCATATCTGGAAGTTAACAACTTACTAAACCCTATGCAATCGGGCTTTAGGTCTAAACATAGCACTATCTTGGCCCTTGCCAAAGTAAGTAATGACTGGTACAGTGACCTTGACAGCAGAAACTTTGTCTGTGCAGTATTCCTAGACCTTAGCAAGGCTTTTGATAATGTGGCCTGCTAATCTCCACATTGAAGAGCATTGGTCTTGACTCAACATCCTTGCACTGGTTCATGGAGTACCTGGTAGGACAGCAGCAACAAATCAAAGCTGAGGGGGAGCTCTCCCCACTCAAACCTCTGATAAGGGGGGTGCCACAAGGGTCCATTCTTGGTCGGCTGCTCTTCTCAATCTACATAAACAGTATTGATGTGGGCATCAACAAGGCAAAAATACATCTGTTTGCTGATGACACAGTGGTTTACATAAGTCGTCCGACTGCCAAAGCTGCCTGTGCAGACCTACAGGCAGAATTTCACCTGCTTCAGACTCAGCTCCTCCACAAAAAGCTTCTTTTAATTGTGAAAAAGACAAAGGCAATGCTATTTACACCCTATAGCCGAATGACAAATCCTGCCAGCTCCGGGTCGCTGCCTCTGATCACTGCAATTCTGGGAGAGAAATTGGATTTTATCCCCAAGTTTAAATACCTAGGAGTGTGGCTAGCCCAGAACCTCACATTATCTGAGCATGTTGAAGACCTGGCAAAGAAGCTAAGCAAAGGTTGGGTCTATTCTATAGAATTAGCCAGTTCCTCACTCGTGATGCCAAACTGTAACTAGTCCAATCTACTTTTCTCTCCCTAATTGACTATGGAGATTTTCTATACCACCACTGTCCCAAAGTCTTGCTTATCAAGTTGTACACGCTGTATCATAGGGCCATCAGGTACATTACCAGTCTTCCCTTCTCTACCCATCACTGCCTATCACTGCCTATTGTACAAAGCTGTAGGATGGTCCTCCCTTACATTCAGGCATGAAAGAAATGTAGTCCTTTGGATCTACAGAGCTATCCTAAAAAGGCTCCCACATTATATTTCTGAATGTCTTCCCATAAGTGAGCTGGACCGTACGGCCTAAGGAGTGCCTCATATATCTCTCTATGTATCCCTAAAGCTACCGCCCACTATGGCAGAATGGCCTTTAGCTTCATGTTGATGACCCTGTGGAACAAAATGCAAAGACTACTAAAACTAAGTTACCTCCGAAGTGTTAATGCTTTCAAGTCATTATATGAACATTGCAGCTGTTACCCCTGCTCCTAATCATTAACTGCTGTTAGCTTGCTCCCCAAAGATTGGCCTTAGACATATCCGGCCATACCCCAGGATAAGTTGTGCATGTTCTATTATTCCGCATGAACTTATTACTTCCAGTCCCTGTACCCTTCTCGGGCATTATAGGTAAGTCTTACAGAGACATCTGAACCCAAAGCACACAATATCTACCTCCTGGGAGATCAGGGAGAGATCAGGGCAGCAGAAAGTGCCACCCCCACACAGGCTTGAATAAGGAGTAGGGAGAACCTGAGAGGAGTGGAATCTCTGGGATGCAAATTACTACAGGAAGTGAGGTGGAAGAAATAAAGGGGGATGTGAGCAGGTGCATTAAAAGGAGAGGGTGAAGCAAAACAGAAAATGGGGGTAACAAACAGAGTGGTAACAAAACCTGTAGAGCCATCTGTGAGAATGCTAGAAGTCTAGAAAATAAGGTTCCAGACCTAGAGACGGTAATGGCAGAAGCCGACCCAGATATTGTGGGCATTATTGAGTCATGGTGCATTAAAAACCATGACTGGGACATGCCCATACCAGGCTATACTGTGTTCAGGAAGGACAGGGTAGGAAGGAAAGGGGTGGTACGTTATACAAGGAAGGGCATAGAAGCAATGGAGATACAGGGAATGGGGGGACAGAGGTACTGTGGTGCACCCTAGAGATAGGGAATGGTGCCTCTATTCACACTGGGGTGATCTACAGACTTCCAACACAGGGGTAGGTGTTAGATAAAGTACTGATTGAAGACACTGGCAAGATGGCAGAAAACAGAGAGGTGCTGCTGGTCGGGGAATTCAATCTGCCAGATGTATATTGAAGCATCCCAGCTGTGGCTTCAGCTAGAAGCAGGGAAATCTTGGACTTCCTGCAGTGGTTGTTGCTCAGGCAACTACTCAGTAAACCCACTCATGATGGGGCAATACTGGACCTGTTACTCACCAACAGAGACAGTGTTGGTGACTTCAAGGTGGGTGTCCACCTGGGGACCAGGGATCGCTGTACAGTGTTATTCAATACATGGATGGCTGCAGAACCAAACCACATAAAGGTGAGGCCCTAGACTACAGGAAGACAGATTTTAACACGATGGGTGAATGCCTCAGGAATGACATGGTGGGGGGATGAAATAGGTGAAATGGTGGAACAGTGGGGGAAACTAAAAAGGGACAGAGTGAAGGCAACAAACCTCTACATCAAGTAAGGGAGCAAAAGAAAGATGAAAAAGAGACTGTTATGTTTCTTGAAAGAGGTGGCTGAAAAGGTAAAAGCTAAGAGGGTAGCATTCAACAGGTACAAGGAGATGCAGAGAGAGGAGGACAGGGAGGTGTATCAGGGAAAACAAAGGGCAGCAGGGAGAGCAGAAGGATCGCAAAGGCACAAACTGAAGAGAGAATAGCCAAGGCAGTAACAAAAGGGATCAAGCCATTTTTTCATAGGTTCATAGGTACTGTATATTATGAGCTGAATGGACAGTTTGTCCGTATATGTTCTATACATATATTATATATATGTTTAGGTATATAAGTGAAAAAAGAAGACCAGTGGTGAGACTGTAAGGTTAAGAAGGGAAAGGAAGACTGTAGAGGGAGAACAGGAGAAGGAAGCCATCTTGAACAAATATTTTTGTTCAGTGTTCGCAGAGGAAGGAGATAGGGAGGGGCCACAACAATGTATCAAGAGCATTGGAGGAAGGGACATGGACACTAGTCTATTTTTGGAGGAAAGATTCTTGAAGGGTCTTGCAAATCTGAAAGTGAACAAAGCAATGGGGCCAGATGGGGCCCACCCAAGGGTATTGAAAGTTCTGACAGGTACTGGCTGCACCTCTGACATCCCTATGTAAATTGGAAACAGGAGTGGTCCCCTGGGACTAGAGGAGCGTAGGTATAGTCTCACTTCACATAAATGGTAGCAGGGAACATGCTGGCAAATATAGGCCAGTCTGCCTGACATCACTGGTGGGAAAATTAACAGAATCACTGCTGAAAGAATCGGTTGTGGAATATCTTGAATCCAGTTGGTTACAAGACCCAGGACAGCATAGATCTGCAGTGGGGAGGTCATGACAAATGAATCTGATTGAGTTCTTTGACTAGGTGACCAAGGAAATAAATCAGGGGTGGAGTGGTGGACGTAGTCTTCCTAGATTTCACTAGACACTCCGTCTCTTCCTCAGGGAGTGAAAGCTGCCAAAAGCTGCAGGTTTTTATGTGGTAGTTCATCAAACAATTACATATGTGAATGCATTAACTAATCTTTCCTTAATAGCAGTGTTAAATGGAGATAGGAAATTAAATTTCAGGTTTGTTTAATATAATAAAGTATTTTAGTGAAAGTGTTGTGTCTGTATTTATTTACTTTTTTCATGCCTCTAATGTGAGTTCTTAAAGAAACATAGAAACACAGAGATTGTGGGAAGATAAGGACTGCCAGGCCCATCCAGTCTGCCCAATTTTCCTACCTTAACTGGCAGCTGATATCCCTATCTGGTCATCAGCTTTAGCCTCTTCCTCCCACCTCTAGGGTTCCCTTAGGCCTATCCCATGCATGTTTAAATCCTCCCACTGTGGATGCTCCCACTACCTCCTGTGGTAGGTTACCATGCATCCACCACTGTTTCTGTAAAAAAGAACTTCTTCACATTTCCCCTTATCCTGCCCCCTTCCAACCTCATATCATGCCCCCTTGTTCTTGTGCCCCTTCTATATTGAAAGATGTCTCCCCCTTGCACCTTGTTTATGCCCTTAAGATACTGTACTTAAAAGTTTCTATCATATCTCCAGTTCCCTTCTTTATTTCAGTGTATACATACTGAAGTCTTTTAATCTCTCCCCATATGTCTTCTAGTGTAAGCCCTGCCCCATCTTTGTCTCCCTTCTCTGAACCTCCTCCACCCTGTTTATGTCCTTCTGAAGATGAGGTCTCCAGAACTGTACACAGTATTCCAGATGAGGCCTCACCAGTGTTTTGTATAGTGGTATCACTACCTCTCTTCTTCAGCTAGTGATACCTCTTCCTATGCACCCCAGCATGTCACTGGCCTTCCCTACAGCCTTTGTACTCTGCTTGGTTACTTTTAGGTCATCTGAGATAATAATCCCCTAATCTCTTTCTTCCCTGGTGACTGTCAATAACTCTCCACCCATCTTGTAGCTCTCCCCAGGGTGTCTGCAGTCCAGTTGCATGATTTTGCACTTCCTCGCATTAAACCTCAGTTGCCAATCTTCAGACCATTTTTCCAGTTTTTTCAGGTCATCCTTCATTCTCTCCACCACATCAGGAGTGTCTACCCTGTTGCAGATCTTGGTGTCATCTGCAAACAGACAAACCTTTCCTTCCAACCCCTCTGAAACATCACTAATGAGGACATTAAAAAACTGACCCCAAGACTGATCCCTCTGGTACCCCACTGGTCACTCCCTTTTCATCGGACTGGATCCTATTTACCACCACCCTCTACTTTCTATCCTCTAACCAGGTTCTAACCCATTTAACCACCTTGTGTCCCATACCCAGGCTTCACAACTTGTTTAACAGTCTCCTATGTGGAACGGCATTGAAGGCCTTGCTGAAATCAAGGTAGGTGACATCCAATACTCCTTCCTGGTCCATCTCCTTCATCACCCAGTCAAAAAAGTCTATCAGATTTGTTTGACATGATCTTTCCACAGTAAATCCATGCTGCCTTGGGTCTTGCGCTCAGGTGGATTCCAAGTGTTCCACAATTCTCTCCTTTAGCAATGCTTCCATTATTTCCCCGACTATTGAGATGAGGCTGACCGGCCTCTAATTTGCCACCTCCTCCCTGCTGCCACTTTTGTGTAGGAGGACCACATGTGCCCTTATATAGTCCTCTGGAACCACGTCTGTGCTGAGTGACTCACTGAAAATGGCTGCCAGTGTTGTGGCTAGTTCCATGCTTAGTTCCCTCAATATTCTGGGATGTATACCATCTGGTCCCATTGCTTTGTCTACCTTTAGTTTTGTGAGCTCCTCTAGCACTCTATCTTCTGCAAATTGACTGGCGGCCACCTCCCTCCCCACTTTTTTCTTGGTACCTAGCTGTAGCACCTGTCCCACCACTTCCTCAGTGAATACCAAACAGAAGTATCTGTTCAGCATTGACACTTTTTCCTGGTCCCCCTCCACACACACAAACATACTCCCCCTCTTCAGCTCTGAGCCTTACAATCCTCCCTTAGACTTCCTTCTTTCACTGATGTACCTGTAGAATGTTGCATCCCCTCTCTTCACTGTCTGCATTAATCTTTCCTCTGTTTGCACCATTGCACTCCTAACAACTTCCCCTGCTTCCTTCAGACAATTCAGGTGCATTACCCTATCCTCTTCCTTCTGTGTCCTCTTATACTTTCTGAACACCACCTTCTTGGTCCTAACCTTCTCTGCTACCTCTCTTGAGAAACATAGTGGTTTCTTCCTTCTTTTCCCTTTGTTTCTGAGACTAATGAACTAGTTCATCACCTCCAATTTGGTTCCTTTTATGTTTGCCTACTGCTCCTCAACCCCCCTGCTGCATTTCTCCTGTCCAGAGCTTCTTTGATACCATTCCCATCCTAGCAAAGTCTGCCCTCCTGAAATCCAAAACCCTTGCCTTTGAGTTGCTGGACTGTGTCCCTATACCTGTGTTAAACCACACTGTGTGGGGGTTGCTGGACCTTCCACCTGGATGTCTGTGATTCTGTCCCCATTGGTCAGGACTTGATCCAGAATTGCCCTGTCCCTGGTGGATTCTTTCACTAACCGCCTGAGGCCTGCCCCCTACAGGGAGTCCAAGATGTCTTGGCTCCTGGCCGTGGCCACTGCTGGGATGGGCCAATCACATCTGGCATACTGGAATCACCCACAGCAGCACCTACCTTTTTGCTGCCATCTCATGTATTTCTTCCACTATCAGCTTGTACACCTCCTCCCCCTTTGCTTGGGATCTATAGATTACCCCCATTTGAACTGATGTGCCATTGCCTATCTCAAGGGTGATCCACAGTGCCTTGGCATCACCCTGTCTACCCTGTACCACAGTAGCTTTTATGCCTTCCTTGGCATACAGGGCTACACCTCCACCTTTTTTACTTTCCCTGTGCCTTCTGAACAGTGCATAACCTGGTACATTTACCTCCTAGTTGTCTTTTCCAGTGTACCATGTCTCCATTATTGCCACTATATCCAGGTCCATCTCTGACATTATAGCCACCAGGTCTGTTATTTTATTACTCAAGCTGCGGGTGTTTGTATAGATTGCCTTCCAGGTGTTGGTGCCTGTCCATCTTCTACTCCAATGACTGCCCACCGGTTTCTTCCCTATAACTCTGTCTTCCCTCTTTTGCCACCTCCCTTTGTCTGCCATACCATTCAGAACTTATTTAGGTGTGTCTGCTACCATCATTAATCATGCCATTTGATTACATTCACATAATACACATAGGATAAGAGCTAATTCACAGACAGGAGTTAGTGCATGTAGTTCTTTCAAATGATGATGCACATACAGTAACTCCCAATTCTACATTATTCTTTTTTGCATCTGCTGTTGTCAGTTGAGTTTACCCAGGACCCTGGACCAGTAAGACAGCTACCAGTGAGCAGGGAGAGGTGGTGCAGTCTGTTCTCCTAACTGCTTCACCCAAAGCATGCTCTGATACTCCTGAGGTGCTGGTCATATCAGAAGACAAACACACTACAGAAGGCATCTCAAAATAAGAGTCTTTGGGGCTATGACCCACTTCACTATTGGCACACGGGTGTTTCTTTTTTTTAATACAGATTTTTATCCTCCTGAGCCCTGGTAGGGGCTTTTGTCCACTGAGGGAGGAACTCTCTCTCAGGTCCCACCTCAATGCATTTGCTGACCCTGGTATTTTCCCCCATGACTTGCCCCCCCCCATGGTGAGGCCAGGAAGGTGGTGCCCCCTCCCTGGAGACCCAATCAAGAAGATGGGGTTGTCCCTCAGCACAGTGGGCCATCATGGAGCCCTGCCAGTCTCATTTCCCTCCTGTTTTCTCCTATACCCCCTCCCTACCAATGTGATTATGTCAGAGCATGCCTCCCAACCCATATTGCCCTCCAGTCAATACCAGAAAGCAATCAGTGAGTGAGATGTCTTGGAATCCTCCCCCTGAGAGAGGGCAGCAGTCCTCCAGATGCTCAATCCCTTCTCCTCCTGATGACCCCCGGCGACCCGGCCTGTTTCTGAACCCGGGTCACCGGCATGGCACAAGGTGTAGTGACCAGCACCTCAACTTCCAATGCCACTGGGCCAGATTTGACATGGGTGTTTTTGTGAAGGGTGTACATGGGGTGACTCTGGATCCAGTAGGCCCTAGTACATCAGTCCCTGTACCTATAACTGGCTCTGACAAACCTCTTTTGAAGAAAGGGTTACTCCAGAGGGAGCTGTACCCCAGGAGGTTACTACTGGTCTACTAGATGCAGACAAAACTCCTGCAGATGTGACTGGAGTAGTAATATTTTCTCACTGGATGAGTCCACAGCCTACACAGGACTTCATGAGATAGTCAGAGGGGTGAGTGCCAGATTTTCCTTTTACTATTTGTACTGATACTTGAACACCTCGATTGTGGTTTGGGTGTTTTCATTCTCAGAAAATAAAAACCAAAAAATTAGTCACCCTGCTGCTTTTTGTTCTCAATCCCCAATTAAGTATGTTAGAAGAAAATAAAATGACTGCCAGTAAGGGTGCGGTGTAGAGCATGCCTACTGAGTAGATGAGTTCTGTATCTGCACTGCATTAGGGAGATTTTAAAACTTTAAAAACCTAGACTATTTGGAGAGGACTTACCCAATTCCACTAGATTCAAACAGAACTGTTGGTCTGCAGCAGAGTAATACATGGTGCAGAGGTCACTGTAAATTTGAGGAGAGCAGTATTCGCAATTGCAAAAAATCATGATATTATGATAAAAAAATCCCTTTAAGTAGTTATTTGTTTGTGTATATATGTATGTATTTATTTGTTTGTGTATGTATGTATTTATTTGTTTATGTATGTATGTATTTATTTGTTTGTGTATGTATGTATGTATTTATTTGTTTGTTGTTTATTTATGTATTTATTTCAAATGATTCACCAGAAAAGACATACTGAGCTGGTAACAGCTCATTTCCAGACATGTCCTGGGGAGGGGGAAGAGGAGAAGAGAACATACACAAGTACAATGCATTGCACAGTGCAATAAAATTGGAAATAATAAATCAAAGTATACAGTCTTACACACTTAAGAAACAAACACTAGTCAGAGCCAACATAGCTGCGCCGAGCTCCTACCTGACTCTACAGTGGCAACACGGCTCTCAGAGCAGTGGCAGCAATATTAGAGTGGCGAAAGCAGTGATGTCTTATTGGATGGGACAGCTGTCGGAGCTGTGACAGTGTGCCATTTGCAAGGTGGTGGCAGCAAAACTGCACATGTGCGATACTCTCGCAGTTTCCCTTAAAGTAGTGCATCCATGGGGCGACCATGCTTTGGTGGGGAGCTCTGTTGTGGAGGATAGCGTCAATGCAGTCAGCACTGTCCAGACATTGCTGCATCACTGTTAGAGAACACATGGTGGTGTTCCAGTTGTGACCCTCTGTTCTATTACAGTGATGACAACACGTCTGTGGAGCTCCGCCCATGCAGCCATAAAAAATTGTCAAGCAGCAGAATTACCATGAAGTAAGTTGTGGAACAGGCAAAAGAACACTAAACAAAAAAACAGCAACTAAAAGAACAGAGAGAAATAATTGAAACAAGGGGAGGTCAGTGCTAATGTCAGCGTTAGTGAAAGACAAATAAAAAACTGCATGTGTGAATGGAAAAATCAAGGGGAGATTTCTGAGCAGGAACAAAAGGAGCAGAATGAAAGGAAGTGGGAACAGGAGCAGAAGGAGCAGAATGAATGGAAGTGGAAACAGAAGTCCACACTTTAGGGAAATGGAACGAGAAGGCAACTTGACTGGCAGTAGGTTTTACTTGAGGGAGAACAAGATAGTGAAGAAAGATAAGTTGGGAGACAACTAAGCCAAAATTTGGAGATGAAAGTGTATATGGTTGGGGGACTGAACATGCAGGTGCTGTCAATGTTCCTTTTATGACATCATTTTGTGAGCAATAAACTACCTCTTCATAAAAAAAACTCACTGGACTGCATGCAACTGAAAAATCTTCTGTAGACAACCTCTGCATTGTGGAAAGAATAGCACTGAATCAGCAGTAATTATATCATCATTTCAAAGAGCTGCATGTGCTAACTCCCATCTGTGAAAGCACTCTGATCCTACTGTATGTGTACTATTCAAATGTAATCAAACAGTGGGCTTAAGAAAAACTCACATTAGAGGCATGGGAAATGTTAGTGAAGCACACAGACAAACTTTTCATTACATGCTTTATTGTATAAAAAGACTTTTTAGTTTTCATTTCATAGATAGATATTATTGAGAGAGATAAATTCAATATACACGTTATATCACATTAGAAATCAATAATTTACAAATAAAAAAGATTCAGTCTATCATCGGTCAGTGTGATGGACATGTGACTAGAGTAATGTATTAATTTCATTTTGTTAATCTCCTTTGTAAATATAGTCATGCTTGTGTTGTAAGTTGTTCTATTTGCAAATCTGGGCACAAAACATGGCTTTGGATGTCACATAACCAAACAGGTCTTATGGAAAACATTTGCTAAATTTGATCATGGAATGTTCCCTTGGGAACATTCAGTCACAGGATTCTGTAAGGCAGATGGGAGAGTGCCAGTTTGAATGCCTCAGTCAGCTTAAAAGGCAAGAAGTGTGGGTTACACACTATGGACATTCTTCAAAACAGAATCATAAAAGTGGATAGAGCAGGGGTGGGTGTGGGTTGAGCCAGCTGGTCTGGATGAGGTCATCCGTACATGCACATACACACACACACACACACACACACATACATAGACACACCCATTTGGGGGGGCAGTGGAGGACTGTCACCCAAAGGGGTGAGATCCCTCCCCACAGGAGTAAGACATATATTGAGGTGCTGCAAGAAAGAACTTCCTCTTGGACTTGGAACATCCAAAAACCAGGGGGTCCTGCCATACAAAGACTAGTTGACTGGTAAAATAGCACAGTAAGGGACAGTACAATTCTGTAGCTAGGGTAGGTGAAGGATTTTAGGTGAGAATAGCTCAGAATTCTGCTGTACGCCAACTGTCTGTTCAACTTATTTTATTTTCTGCTTCTTAGTACATGTGCAACCCTTCTGTTTTCCTCTAAATACATCCAGTTGTAAATACTTGCAGTTTTTTAGTAAAGAATCATATTTTTATAGGATCAGTGATTGCTTATTTTATTTAAAATGGTAATTCTACTGTTTCTACTGGACTCTGTTTGCAGTCTGTCTCTGAAGGAGCACTCTACACACAGTTATTGTGTTGACCTTCTTGACCTTGTGCAAAGGAAGAGGTAAGACACAGATTTCCCTGGGTCCTGTTGGTAAAAACTCAGGATGGTGGCAGTGAACTTGAAGTACCTGGTGTGGGATTTTCATCACACTGGTGGCAGCGTGATGGGATCAGTGTTGCAACTGGTACCAGTGCAGTGCAGGGCATCAGACACTGTGCTTTCCTGTGAGGAATGAACTCTGAGAGAGAGACATAGTACACTGATGATGAAGTGCCAGCAGAAATATACCTTAACAGTCATGAAACAGGATTTCAAAAGGTTGCATTGTTTACTATTTTTTTATTATTTCTAGACAGCTTAGTACAGCATAGCTAGACAATATGAGCTCCTCAAGCTATGTCAAATTTCATGTACAGCAGCTTGGTGACCTATGCGCAGATGGGATTGTCTATGAGGGCATGACAAAGAGTGCACTCATTGGAGCTTTGTTGACTCATGGCCATCTGCAGAATGGGCAGATGGACTCAGATGAGCATGGTCCAATACCTGGTCAGCAGGTGGTCACTGAGGACAGTGACCCAGGTAGCGATACTAAGGTTGCAGAGGCTGAGCAAGGGAGGCAACTTGTGGCACAAGCTGGGGAAGCTGTGCAGCCCAATCAACCTCAGCTTGAGATCCTGAAGGCAGAGTTTGGACTGAAGGATGTTGAACTGCTGAGGGAAAGACCTGAGGCTGAAAGGGAGACAATATGGCTGGAGATAGGGGAAAGAGAAAATATTCACCCCGAGACAAATACCCTGGTTGAGCGGTTCAGTGGGACAGTAAAACTATGCTTAGGGCATTTGCTGACCAGTACAAAAGGGAGTGGAACAAATATTTGCTCCACCTCCTGTTTGCATACAGGGAAGTCCCACAAGAGTCCACAGGGTTCCACCCTTCGAGCTCCTGTTTGGTCACAGGGTGATGGGGCCCCTAGATTTAGTTAAGGATGAATGGGAAGGTAACCATGCTGCCCAAGGGGAGTCTGTTGTAGAGTACATCCTACATTTCAGGACCAGGCTTAAGGAGCTCATTGGGATCTCCCAGGAGCACTTAGCCACTGCACAACAGCAACAGAAAGCCTGGTATGACCATAGGGCCAGAGCCCGGAAGTACAAACTCGGACAGCGAGTGATGGTACTTATCCCAGCCTGACACAATAAACTGCAGGCAGCATGGGAAGGCCCATTCTCCACGATCTTGAAAATGAGTGATGTTAACTACATAGTAGGGCTTCCTGACAGAAGGCGCAGGCAGAGGTATATCATGTGAACATGATGAAGCCCTACTATGCTAGGGAGGAAATGATCCTCACCATGTGCAGCATGTAAGAGGAGGGGAATGAGGCTGATCCCCTGGTGGACCTCCTTGGGGAAGCCCAGGAGGGATATTTAGTGAATAAACTCACCGTCTCAAGGCAGCTGACACTAGATCAGGCTGAGGAGATGAGAGGGGTGCTGCAAGAATTTGGAGACATGTTCATGGGGAATCCAGGGTACACCACAATGGCTGAACACCAGGTGGACACTGGGGCCCAATTTCCACTGGGGCAGTCCCCCTGAAGGGTACCTGAGGGGGTTAAGAAGACCATGCTGGAGAAACTCATGGAGATGCTGGCCCTTGGAGTGATCCAGGAAACCAGTAGCCACTGGGTGCTGCCTGTGATCCTAATCCCCAAGGACAGTACCACATGATTCTGTGTTGACTACCAGAGGTTCAACAGCTGTACAGAGTCTGATGCCTACAGCATGCCTGGAACAGATCAGACCTTGGAATGGCTGGGGGGAGCCTTGTTCCCAACCATGATAGACCTGATGAAGGGCTACTGGCAGGTGCCATTAACCCTTGCGGCCAGGGAGAGGTCTGCTTTCATTATCCCATATCACTTATTTGAATTCAGAATACAGTCATTTGGGATGAAGAATGCACCTGCAACCTTCCAAAGACTTGTGGATTACATCCTGGCTAGGGCAGGTGAATATGCACTGGCTTACATGGATGACATTGCCATTTACAGCCAGACATGGGATCATCATGTCAGGCATGTGAGGGAGCTGTTCTACAGACTGAAGTCCACAGGGCTGACAGTTAAGGTGGAAAAATTCCAAGTTGGCATGGCGGAAGTGTCCTACCTGGGGCACTGGCTGGGCAGTGGATAGAACATAGAAACATAGAATTTGACGGCAGATAAGGACCGCTTGGCCCACCCAGTCTGCCCATTTCCCTACCTACTGGATAAGCTGCAGATCCTAGTTAACCAGCAGCCTACTTCTTCCTACCCCCATCCCCCAGAACTGCCTTATGACTATCCCATGCATGCTTGAATTCCACCACTGATTTTGACTCCACAACCTCCTTCGGAAGGCCGCTCCATGCATCCACAACCCTCTGTAAAAAATACTTCTAAATTACCTCTGAGCCGCCTCTATTTTCAAATTGTGCCCTCTTGTTCTTGCACACCTCTTTTTGAAAGATTCTACCTCTTGACTTTGTTGATTCCCTTGAGGTACTTGAACGTTTCTATCATGTCCCTCTCCTTCTTTCCTCGAGGCTATACATATTAAGCTCCTTAAGTCTCTCTCTTTCATGTCTCCGGTGCAGACCCCACCATTTTAGTTGCCCTCCTCTGACAGCTTCCATCCTGTCTATGTCTTTATGGAGATTGGGTCTCCAGAACTGCACACAATACTCCAGATGGGGTCTCACCAGCTGTCTGTACAGAGGGATAATAACTTCCTGTTTCTACTGGTGATGCCTCTCCCTATGCATCCCAGTATCCCCCAGCCCTCCTTGCTGCCCTCTCACATTGCTTGCCCGTCTTAGGTCATCTGATATGACTACCCCCAGGTCCCTTTCCATTTTGTTGTTGTTAGTATCTCACCCCAATTGTGTACTCTTCCCTGGGTTTTGTTTCCCAGGTGCATTACCTTGCACTTCTTAGCATTGAATCTAAGCTGCCATACATGTGACCATTCCTCTAACCTTGCCAAGTCCTTTCTCATCCTTTCCACCCCACCCTGTGCATCAACTCTGTTGCAGATCTTAGTGTCATCTGCAAAGAGACATATTTTTCCTTCCAGTCCTTCTGCAATGTCGCTATAAAGACATTGAAGAGGACCGGTCCTAATACTGAACCTCATGGTACCCTACTAGTAACCCTCCTTTCTTCTGAGTGGACTCCATTTACTATTACTCTGTGTCCTATTCTCCAGCCACTTTACCCAGGCTGTCATCTTGGGACCCACTCCCAGGCTGGCTAACTTGCATATTAATCTTTGTGTGGGACTGTGTCAAATGCCTTACTAAAGTCTAGGTAGGCCAAGTCCACAGCCCTCCCTGATCTACTACTTTGGTCACCCAGTCAAAGAAATCTATCAGATTCATCTGGCATGACCTTCCGCTGTGAATCCATGCTGCCTAGGGTCCTGTGCCCCTCTGGCCTCTAGATACTCGACAATTCTTTCCTTTAGAAGTGATTCCATCATTTTCCTATCACTGAGGTTAAACTAACAGGTCTATAGTTTCCTGCTTCTGCCTTGCTCCCACTTTTGTGAAGGGAATCACATCTGCCCTCCTCCAGTCCTCGGGTACCACCCCATCCTCCCATGATTTGTTAAAAGGGTAGTCAGTGGTGTCACTAGTTCTACCCTTAGTTCTTTAGAATTCTGGGATGAATCCCATCAGGCCCCATTGCTTTGTCCACCTTCAGTTTTAAGAGTTCTTTCAGAACCCTTTGTTCTGTAAATGGGCGGTATCAACTTCTGTATCCAGAGTGTTACTACTGTTTTGTTTTATGTACTCTCCTCTTCCTTTGTAAATACTGAGCAAAATATTTGTTTAGTATCTCTGCCTTTTCACAGTCTCCCTCTGCCCACCCTCCCTCCCCTTTATTAAGCCTCACTATCCTCCCTTGGTCTTCCTTCACTCCCTGATGTACCTATAAAAGGTTTTATCCCCTTCTTAACTGAGTTGGCTATCTTTTCCTCGGTTTGGGCCTTTGCTGTTCTGACTGCCTTCCCAGCCTCCTTTGCTTTAACTGATACAGTTCTCTGTCCTGCTCCTTCAAGCATTCCTTGTACTTCCTGAATGCTTTTTTCTCTTGAACCTTCACTGCCACTTCCTTTGAGAACCATAGTGGTTTCTTACATCGCCTTGTTTTGTTTATTTGCTTCACAAAGGCTCGTTACCTCTGTGATGGCAGTTTTATTATTCCCATTGTTCTTCCACCCTCCTTCCTGCCCATTTGCTAGTGCGTTCCTTAGGCACTCACACTATTTTAAAGTCAGCCCTCCTAAAGTCCAGTACTTTTGTCTTTGTATGGCTTGACTCTATTGCTGTGTTTATTGTGAACCATACTGTTCGATGGTCGCTAGTTCCCAGATGGCTACCCACTTCTACATCTGTAATCCTCTCACCATCTCCATTTGAGAGAATCAAGTCTAATATTGCTCCCTCTCGAGTGGGCTCCAGTACTAGTTGTTCAAGGCATGCCCTGTAGGGCATCTAGAATAACTGCACTTTCAAGTGGCAGCTGCAACTGCACTCCAGTTAACATCTGGCATATTCAGATCACCCATCAGCAATATCTCCCTTTTTCTGCCATTCTAAGTATACTTTCTATCATTTCCTGTCCATTTCCCTCCCTGAGAAGGGGGTTCATACAACCCCTGCGCGTGATAGGTGCCATTGCCTGTCTCCAAATTTACCCACAGTGCTTCTTCTCCTCCCTGTGTACCTTTTGTTCTGTTGCTTTTATTCCTTCCCTTATGTAAAGAACTACTCCTCCTCCTTTTACCCTCCCTGTCCCTCCTGTACACAGTGTATCCTGGTATGTTTATGTCCCAGTCATGGTTTTGTGTGTACCATGTTTCTGTGACTGCCACGATATCCAGATGTTCTTCCCTCCATCAAGGCCACTAATTCAGGAAGCTTGTTACCCAGACTACGGGCATTAGTACTCATTGCTCTCCATTTTTTGATGGCTTTACCTTCCAGTGCAGCATCCCCCACTGACCGTTCTACCTCTGTCTTTTTCTCATTTAGTACCCTGTTTTGTAGGGAGAGGCTGGGATTTTCCTGCTGCTTGTCAGTGCCTCCCCCTTTGACTAGTTTAAAAGCTTGTCAATGAAGCATTTAAACCGATTGCTCAAAAGACTTGTTCCCTTCCTGGACAGATGCAGACCATCCTGCCAGTATAGGCTGGTGTCCCTCCAGGTGGAACCCCAGTCCCCAATGAAGCCAAACCCCTGTGCTCCACACCATTTTTTCAACCATTCATTAAACTGCATGGTGCCAATTACCCTCGCCTCCCCCATGCTTTTGACAGGCAGCACCTCTGAGAAGGAAACTGTGTGTGCTACTCGTCTTAGGTCCCTCCCCAACTCTGCAATGTCCTCCTGCACTGCTCTAATCTCATGATGAGCCAAGTCATTTGTCCCTAGGTGGACAATTACGTCCAGCTCGGAATCCCTTGCAGCTGTTCTCGTGATCCTGAGGATGCTTCCTGTCCCTCCAAGCCATGGCACCAGGCAGGCACCTTACTTCATTTTTCTCATCTCCCCAGTTCTATACCCCCATAATTGAGTCCCCACCAGGAGCTGCTTCCTTCTCTTTGGTGTCCCTGCCTCCTTCCTGTGGGCCTCCCTTTGTGACAGTTATCATCAGTCTTCTCTGCAGGGTACACCCATAGGGGGAGCTATGCTCCCCAGAATGGTTGTATGGATTGTGGAGTGGAACAATTGACTGGGTGTGCCTCTGTTCCACCCTCCTCACCCTCCCTGAGCCCACTGTGGTCCAACTGCTGTGCTTTCTTCGCAACCTCTGAGGTAGTGGTGGTGGCGCTAGTGCTCCCTGGATGGGGGAGGTTCCCTTTCTACTGTCCAGTGTGGCCTGGGGGAAGGTTTCCTTACTACTGTCCAGTGTGGCCTGAAGACGGGCAACTTCCTCCCTCAGGGCAGATAGTTGTCTGCAAATAGGGCAGCATCTCAGCCTCCAGAAAGACTCCCGGAAGACTGCTGCCCCACAGCCATTACATTGCACTACTCCCCACATGTTTATCTAGTTTTTATTGTATTTGTATGTGTGCATGCGTGTGATTTGATTATATAGAAATATATATATGTAAATACAAGCGTGTATGCTTATATATCAGTGCAGTGTGTTAGAGAGGATATGACAGTGAAATGCACCTTACTTTCGAGGAAATGATGTCAGAACCTCCGTTATAAAGGAACTATTTCCAGGGATGGGTGGGGTGAGGGTGGGAGGGGTTGGGCCTAAACTGTGTCCTCACAAAACAATTGACTAAAAGCTCTCACCCACCGCTGTGATGAGTGCCTTCCTGTCAGCAAGATACCCTACACAACAATTTGACAGAGAAAGTACCCTGCTAATCAAACAGAGAATGCATCTCTCTGGATGCATCTATCCAGAGCCAGTAAAGGTTGATGTCATTCAGGCATAGCCCACCCCTGGCACAAAGAAACAGGTAAGGGCATTTCTGAGAACAGCCAGGTACCATGGGAGGTTTGTCCCTAGCTACAGTGATGTGGCCAAGCCTCTGACAGACTTGACAAAAAAGAGAATGCATGAAAACATTCTCTGGACAGAGGACTGCGATTGACTTCTGATGGTTGAAGGAGGCCTTATGTGAGTCACCCATACTTGCTAGCCCCAGTTATGACTTAAAGTTCATAGTACATGTGGATGCCTCTAACCATGGATTGGGCGCCATCCTGAGCCAGGTTACCCTGAGGGGAAAGAGCACCCCATAGTGTACCTGAGCTGAAAGAGTCATATGCCACAGTGGAGAGGGAATGTCTGGGGATAGGGTGGGCCCTTCAGAAGCTGCAGTCATATATGTACAGGTGAAAGTTCACTGTGGCCATAGATCATAACCCCTTGACATGGCTCCATAGGACTAGTGGGCAAAACACAGAGTTGTTGCACTGGGGTTGGGTACTGTAGTCATATAATATGACCATTCAGCACCAAAGTGGGGCAGAGAATGCCAATTCAGATTGACTGTTGAGACAGGGGTGTGTGAATGACATGTTCCTTTAGGCATTCCCAAGGCCCTACATGAATGGCAGTGGCTCTTGGGGGTTGCCCAAAAGAGACACACCTTCATTTCCTGAGGGGAGGATGTGACAGACATGTGACCACAGTACTGTATTAATTTCTTTTTGCTAATCTCCTTTGTAAATATAGTCATGCTTGTATTGTAAGCTGTGCTATTTGCAAACATAGGCACAAAACATGGCTTCAGATGTCACATGACCAAAGAGGTCTTATGGGAAACGTTGGCTAAAGCTGATGAGGAGAATATTCCCTCAGGAACATTCAGCCACAGATTATGTAAGGCAGATGGGAGAGTGCCAGTTTGAATGCCTCAGTTAGTGTAAAAGGCAAGAAGCAAGGGGTTACGCACCTTGGACATTTTTCAAAACAGAATCTTAAAAGTGGACAGAGCAGGGGTGGGTGTGGGGTGAGCCAACTGGTTTGGATGAGGTCATCCATCCACACACACACACACAGGCACACCCATTTGGGCAGGGGGACAGTGGAGGACTGTCACTCAAAGGAGTAAGACATACAGAACATTGTGGTGCTGTAAGAAATTACTTCCTCTTGGACTTGGAACATTTGAAGACCAGTGGCCCTGCCATACAAAGACTAGCTGACTGGTAAAATAGCACAGTAAGGGACAGTGCATTTCTGCAGCTAGGGCAGGTGAAGGATTTTTGGTGAGAATAACTCATAATTCTGCTGTACACCAACTGTCTGTTCAACTTTTTATTTTCTTCTTCTTAGCAAATGTGCAACCCTTTTGTTTTCCTGTAAATACATCCTCTTGTAAATACTTGTAGTCTTTTAGGGTTCAATGTGATAACAGTGAAGAAATAACAGCTCCGTACACATGGGCGAGTGCACAACACCTAAAATACAAATGATGATCGTGCACTATGGTGACCCAAAATAAGCAGCCATACCAACACATACTACCCTACATTTTGCGCCCCGCCATGCCCCCTTCCTAATATAATCAACTCTGAGGGGAGGCTTGACACTGGGGTAAGGAGGCAACTCATGTGGGGGCTATTCGGGAGACAGCACAAACGGGGGACCACCAGGATGGCTGGGAGTGAGATGGCGAGGAGCAGGAATACAACATAAAAAAAACCCACAACTCCCAATGACTAAAAACATGGAAAAAAACACCAGCGCTCCAACCCACATCCTTCCACACCGGAAGGCATACCCTACCTCCACAACACCACACAACCAGCTTGACACTGCCTTGCTGAACTACTTGCTATATCCTGGTTCCTGTTAGGTCCCTCCTACCGTACAAGTGCTCTATACTGAGTTCGTGGTTTTAGTCTTTCTACCCTCGCTATTCCAAAAGTTGCTCTGCTTCACCACTCGCTCTACTTACAGGTGCTCAAAGTGAGTTGCTCAATTTGAGTTGCCCACATTAGTGGATATTGTCCTTTAGTAAAGAATCATATTTTTATAGAATCAGTGACTGCTTGTTTTATTTAAAAGGGTAATTCTACTATTTTTGCTGGACTCTGTTTGCAGTCCATTTCGGAAGAGGCACTCTACCCACAGTTATTGTGTTGACCTTCTTGGCCTTGTGCAAAGGAGGAGGTAGGACACAGGTTTCCCTGGGTCCTGTTGGTAAAAACCCACAGTGGTGGCAGTGAACTTGAAGTCCCTAGTGTGGGATTTTTGTCACAGTCAGGGAAAAATATTGTCAATATTGTCAAAATTCATTTCAATAATTGATAAACCTAATAAAGTGTGACACTGATGTAAAACCCTCATTATATTCCAACACTTAGGAGACACATAAGCACTGAGGAAACCAGCCAAAACAATAAAGTTTATGTGCTAACCAAAAAGCCTCATCAGATTTGAAAAACTAGATTCATATAAGGCAGTCATAATAAGTTGTTTCCATTCTCCTACTGGAAATGGATCCACAATATTATCAAATGTGTGGAGATGGCAGGCACCTATCAAACAAGAATCAAGTCACTTCTAATATTGCATGTCATATTTGAAATAGAATTCAGAAGACGAGGTATTATATTAAGTGCTTTCTATATTCAGGGCATGTCTCAAATGTGTTGTTTCAAGTAGTAAACAAAAGAAAGGCATACTGTTAGCATGTTATATAAGCCAGACCTCACCATTCAAAAGTTCCTGGTCCTCCTACCACTCGGTGACAATACCAAATCATGTATGCTGGTATGTCTGACATGTTTTGAGCATGAACACTTTGTCAAAGGCTAGCAACCCATCAGAACAGACTCTGTTTTATCTGGCATCTCTAAAAGACACATTATACAATGGCAAGAAAGAATGCCAGGCCCTAACTGGTAAGTGCCACCCTTCACCAGTGATGTAGTTCCAGTATAACATTATGGTATGAAGATGCAACAGCAAAAGACCTCAGTAAACAGAAACAAGCACTGTGCCCTTTCGTCTGGAAACCATTGTGGGCTTCATGATCCTCCTCCTCCTCCTCTATGTTCAGTAAACACAGAAATGCTACACAGAGTAACAGGCTGTAAAAAACATGAAAGAAAATTACTTTTTTTAGTGACAGTAACAGAGCACCCTAACCATACACATGTAGAGCACCATTTTACAATGACCAGTTCTATGTCCCTGCTCCCGCAGAGACCTGTGCTGTCAAATACCTTTAAAACAGTCCTCTGCTGATCTTCCCTACTCCAGTGGTGCAAATAATTTGCAATCTCTTGTTTCTTTCTTTTACAGGTCTGATAACCTTACAACTGATCCACCTGATCTGGGAGCCTGTACATTGACAGCTCTAGATACAAGCCTAAAGGAGATCCATTGTTAAAACAGAAGGGACAAATGCTGTCCCAAGTACTTTGACTGTCATCATTAGAACGTATTTGTTATTTGTTTTCAAGAATATAGTAAATTGTGACTGTGTCTTTAAAGGATGCCACATAAAAGGGAGTCTGTTCTGATAGGCCACTAGCCTTTAACAAAGCACCCATGCATGAAACACATCAGGTGTGGTGTCTCACGTGACATAGTAACATCACAGAGTGGAGGGGGAGCAGGACGTTTTGAATGATGGGGTCTGGCTTGTATAAAATGTAACAGGATACTGTACCTTTTTTGTGTACTACTTGAATCAACACATTTGAGACATGCCTTGAATAAAGAAAGCACTATATAAGGTACTAACTCACCTTCTAAATGTTATTTCAAAAGCGAATTGCAATTTGAAAAGCAGAATGCCTCTTATCTGGTAGGTGCCTGCCATCTCTACGCACTTTGATTTCATTGAACTCTGGTGTGGGACTGCTATTCTTAGGTGAAACTCCCACCCACCCTCAAGACAGCATTCACAATATTATCCAGTTTCCAACAAGCCTTGTCACAGCCATGATATTGGCCTTCATTACACAAATTCTTTTTTGAAAGAAAATAATTATTGCACCCTTCCAGAATTATTGATGACACACCTTGGTATAGATTGATATAACATTTTTTTTCAATAACTGAACCTGCCTCCAACCACCATTTAGTAATTAAGCAACATGACCACATCATATGGGCTAAATCAGCCTTTTCTTCCAATGTTAGCAACTTGAGTTCTCATTGAAATTTGCTTTGAATAATCTTAGAGGGGTAAAATAATCTCTACTTATTATTTTTGAATTGCATTAACTATCTTTAGATGCTTTATTATATTTTTTTATTTTTAGTCTTTGGTAACTGTGTAAGGCCCACTAGGCACAAGTGCCTGTTTTCAGGGGTGACCTGGGAGCACTGGGCGGTTAAGTGACTTGCTCAGAGTCACACAGTATGCAAGTGGAGGTTGTGAGAATCAAACTCAGGTCTGGTCTGCTGGATGTATCAAGCTCGTTCACACCTCATTCCTCTAACCTCTAGGCTATACTGCCAGTTCATTTATACTCATTGACTGAAATAAGGATATATTTCCATTGTTCTTCTGTGATGTTAATAGTCAGTTATTCTACCCATTTCACTTTAATTCCCTTAAATAGTGACTCTTTCTTTTGATCCAATCATTCTATCAAATATTCACAAAGCCTTTCCATTTTTGCTGCTAAGTCTGCCCAACTCTCCCTCCATTGCTTTTACATGTGAAGAATTTTGAGCTCTTTACTGTCTTGTATATTCTTTCTGAAATATACTTTTAAACTATATGTACTCATAGAAATCTGATTGTGACAGATCAAGTTTTCTTTTACAAACATCCTACTGCATAAAATTCTGTCCATGTATTAAATCTGCCTATTTAATGATATATTTATGTTGCCTTTCCTTAAACCTAACCATCTTCCCATTTTTGATATCAGGATTATTCCATTATTTATTTGATTTAAATTTTGTTGTAGCTATGAGTTCTAGAAAATTATACCTAACTACTGTAGTTATATTCTGAACAAAACCACATTGTCCTTTCTTAAAGTGCAGTGGTACATATCATAATAAATCAGCTGACAGGTTTAAGTCTATATTCAGATTAATTAATATGTTTTTCAGACTATGATCTTGTCTATTCCCTTTTACTATCAAAATGGCATACTTTGTTGTATATATATATATATATATATATATATATATATATATATATAGTGGTAATCATGCAAAGTTTAGTGGTAGTGTGGTATACTGAGTGTTGCACAAATGCAGTACTGATTTAATAACATGTATACCATGCAGTGAAGCATGTTGCGCGGCACCAATATACTTTTGTGTGACTAGCACTATATACATATCTATATATATGTATATTCATTGCAAAAAACTTTGTTAATGCATCAGTTAGGGTTGAAGCAACAAAAGTAGGGAAATGGGGCATTAGGGTTGACACCCTAACACCCCCTACACCCTACAATGCCACCCCACCCACCACAGAACAGCAGGTGACGGGATGTGCCTTGGGGTCGTTGACCCTAACTCTCACCCCATTCCATGTGTAACAAAGCTCACATAATACAGTATAGAAGAATATATGCGAAAAGGGAATTTTTCCTCACGAACAGGGATTTTATAAGTCCCCATTCGTGAGGTGACAAAATCCTTGATCATGAGGCACATCCTGTTTCGCAAAACATACACCTATTCAAAAGACTGAACTGAGCATGCTCAGAACCCAAAAATTCAAAATTAAATAACTTTGGAACAGATTAATATTTTTTCACCAAACCAATACTGGATTGTTCTTTGGGGTACCCTCTTTCTACCCTGAAGATTGAAGACCAACATTGCAAATGGTGTGGCCATAGTGCGATGGACAATGCAGCAAGAAAACTGCAAATCTGATAAAAACACAACTTAGCATATCAAGAGACCTACCCCTCGGGATTGGGCATTCCAAATTTCGTGCAATTCCGTTGAACGGTTGCAAAGTTATTAACATACAAATTTTGGGATTTAAGATTAAACTGCCTACTCAATATATATATATATATATATATATATATATATATATATATATATATTATATGGAGAATACTGGTTGGGAAACCATGCACAACCTGCCTATACTGCCACTGAGAGGTTCCGATTACAGCAGACCTTAACAGTGAAGCTCGAGAGGTTAATTGTAATCTAAACCTCAAGGTGACAGCAGTGGCTGGTTGGGCGTGGTTTTGCCCAACTAGTATTTTATATAGTGCTTAGAGATCAAAAAATATTTCTTGAACTGCTTAAAGGGAATCTGTATGATTCCCTATATAATTATTGTAAAGGTTACTGTGAGGATTCACAATGTAAACTGCTGGGTTATATTTAGAAAATGTGTTCAATAAGACAGAAAAATACTTTTAAAACTGTGACATGAAGGAGTCCATTTTGTGGACAGGAAGGGTGATGTGATGATGTCACTGCCTCACCAGCTCTAACAGTGTGCAATGAAGCAGGTTAAAAAACTGCTCCTATAGACAGGGATCCTGTAAATCATGATGAAAAGCACAGAATTCTTTTGTTACACTCTGCCAAATGTAAACTCCAGGAAGTTCATCAGAATATAATAATATCCCTAATAGCACAGCTGAACTGTTCTCACCTGCTTCACTGCATACTGTTAACACTGGTGAGGCAGCGATATCATTACAACTCCCTTCCAGTTCACAGCATGAATGCCTCCATTTCCCTATTTGAAAAATATTTTTCAATATTTTAATAAAGCCCTTTTCTAAATGTATCCTTTTCAATCAATGTCTGCACAACTATGATAACTGTTGAAATAATCATAGGAAATTGTACAGATTCCCTTTAAGCTATTGTGTCCCAGTTTCTGCTGTTCTCCCATTGTGATGTCCTATTCTTGTCTGTTGTCTAAGTGACAGCTAATACAGAGAAACAGCTGCTTTAAAAACATAAGATTGCATTTAGGTTAATATAAAGGTTTCATTTTTTAGACTTTGTTGAAAACAGAGCAAACTAGCCATGGTCCACATAGAGGATTATATATGAGCAGTCATACATAACAAGGACATTCTTGTATCGAGAGGCTTCCTTGGTAACAGATGACCTCGAGAGCACAGCTCAAGAGGTACTTGGGTTACCACAGGAACCTCAAAATACAAAAATGTCCTTGTTTGTGTATGACTGCTCATACACAATCTTTTATAGTGTATGGGCAGTCACAGCATAGAAAATCACACAAAACCAGCTGGAGAAGACAACAGCGAATAGAAATTTTAACATTTTCTTTTTTTTAACTGACACAGTGTGCTGCAGATGTTTCTGCAAGTTCAAGTTTAAAATAAAAAACAGCAAGGATTGAGGAAAGCAACTATGTGGCTGCATTCCAAGTTGTTGTGCTGCAGTAGTGACATAGCTAGTGCAGCATAACAGCTGTGATGACATAGCTACTGCAGCATAACAATTTCATTCTAGTTATGGATTTCTATCCATAACAACATTCTACCATACACTATATGTAGGATAGTGTATGGGATCCCATACACAACCATGCTATTCTAATACTGAGTGGTTTCCATTGACGCATGAGACCCTCGAGCTAAGCTCGAGAGGTCCCTATCACAATGGAAACCACAAGGTATTAGAATAGCATGGTTGTGTATGGGGGCTCCCATACACTTTTCTATACGGTGTATGGCCCCCAAAAAGAAGTATACTTACTTCAACATTTCTCCGTGATCAGTTCTTGCCACCGTACTCTCCCTTCTCATTTTGCCGCTCACCGAGTTGGCTTGCGCAATCAGCTCATCAACTGCCCCCTATCCAATGAGCAGCGCTGTTTGGGGGTGGTTGTATTGTGACATCCTCACTAACGCAGAACGAAAAGTCATTATGCATTGGTGAGGAAGTTACTACTGAAGCAGAACAACTTTTTGCAGTGTATGGATTTCCATACACAACCGCATTCCACCATACACTATATTATCATTTTCTGTTTTGTGGTTATCTGTTGGTAGTGCAGTGTTTTGTTTTGTTTTTTCAGCTCTGGTTTCATTAGAGCTGGTCACATGGACATTGTGTTCACCTGTGTAGAATGCTTTTGTACCACAGAAGGGTACAACTGTGATCCATTACCTTTGCACTGTAGTACAACAGTGATCTGTTTAGGATAAAAGTCCATGCAGAACAAGCTTCCTCTATACAAACTATAATAGTTATTAGGGTTTGGGCAAGCAAATCCACCTATTTCCTTTGACAGGCATAATTTTTGCCATGCTATTTGTGTTTTTTAGAGTTTCAAATAAAATCTTGAAATAATCTAGTAATATTTATGAACCAGCAAACTGGCATGTGTATTTATAACTGTTGAAGAATAAAATAAACACATAGTATTGCCACCATTTTTAGCACCTAGATTTTGCCTCAGAATGATAGAGGCACTTTTGACCAGCCAATAACTTTATTTTATCTCATCTATCCTATCATAGATGTTATTTCTGCCTTTTATTCCATTGCTTTTAGACATTTATCTAGAAATTTACTGAACATCTTGCTAAATAAATGGCAGAATTTATTTTGTTTTAGCTAAATTATTTTTAATGCCAACAATGGCTGTATTATTTGTAACCTGTTTCATATTTTCATGGTCCTGTTTCAGGGACACATACCCCTCTTTAACTTTTCATTCCAGCTCTTGTAGTTGGTCTTCTATTTCTTTTGCTTTAGATTTTCTTTACTTATTTCTCCAGGGTACTTCTGCTATAAGTACTCCCCGCACCTCAGCTTTTAATGTGTCCTAGACTAAAATAATGTTAATGGTGTCTCTCTTTTTCCACAGCATAAACTCAGTAATGGCATCCTTTATCTTATTCCTAATTCCCTGATATTTTAATAGGTTACTACTAAGTCTCCAAATGGAACACATAAGATTTACTTTGTCCAACATCAAAAAGAAAGAGGCTGGACTATGACCTGCTATACAGGAGGGTTCAATAATGGACTGGTGACATGAACAGTTAATCAAAAAGGCCTGGACACAAAAAATGTAATCGAGTCTTGAGCTTATGTTGTGGCCTAAAGAGTAATAAGTGCACTGCCTAACATCAAGGCAAGGCAAAGTTTATTTCTTCAGTGCCCATTCCCGGAGGCTCTGGGAGCCTTACATAAAATTATAAAAGGGAGTAAAAACATACAACAAATGCACATACAACACAGTACACACTAAAACAGCTACAAGAACAGTAATTAATACAGATCAGCAGTCTTTATATCGTATTTAAATAACTGCGTCTGGGAATGCCAATGAAAAGAGATGGGTCTTAAGGTGGCCGTTAATATCAGCATGCAACTGTCTCCACATTTCAACTAAAGCATTGCTGTTCAAGAAATTATTTAAAATACGTGACTTAAATTTATTCCATCCTTTTCTTATGGAAGTTTTGTCCAATAAAATATTAGCAAGACTGTTCATATCGCCTCCCAACAAAATATTCTCACATTCCCACTAGCATAGTGTTGGCCTTGGCCACCCCCATAATCCTATACTTAGTCAGCATATGGTATTCATATAGACCTGTCAGACCTACAGCCCCTCCTGTAGACTATTGGGATGTCATAGTTAGCTATTGTTGTATTGTGATATCATTAGATAGCAATTGTTGTATGTATAGTTCGGATAGTTAGGATGCACTGTATTGTATGCATTTTCTTTTTACCTTATTTTCTAGTTACAATTCTGCTAAGAAATACTATATCTGAGGTAAAACCATGCCATCAAAGTGATTATTGTCTGAGATACTATGAGAGAACAACTGATCATGTAACACATTTGTGACCTTAGAGCACCACCTGCTGCTATAAGATATCATTGTATTTTTTATATATTTGTAATCCGGAGTGCCATCTACTGGCACAGTATAACACATGCTGCTACAGTCAGCGTTATTATCCGACTGCCATTTAGTTCTATATACCAATGCCAGCAATATTTGTGTACAAAGCTTCTACAATGTAATATCTGAAAGAGCAAGCTTAATATCAGTGAGTTGCCATCAGTTGGACCAATCATAAAGTTTTGTATAATGTACTAAGTGCATACATGAGCCCATTGTTATGGCAATAGGACTGATCTTATCACAGTATAATTATTCATGTTTACTTTAAAATCATTGAAATTGTATGATGTTGCACCTGGGTGTGGAGAGTTTTGGGCTCCTGGTAATGTATAATCTGTACATACTGTCCTTATGTATGAGCTTCTGAGAAATAAACCTTTACTTAGCTATGACTTACTTACATTTGTGTAACTGCCCATCTTGTTTATAACTTGCAGGATTTCTTAAATCTTACAAATGGGTGAGCCAATACAAGAGCCAGATTGGTCTGAACTAAACTGTTTAGACAGATCTGTTTTGCTTACATGAGAAAAGAGACTGCCTTGTGTTGTCCTGTATCCTGAAGCTTGTAAGCTGTCTAGTAGGGAATAAGAGAGTGGATCGATATGCTTTTAAATTCCCACTAGCAGGTAAGGGGAACTCTAGCAATGGCCATAAGCTTTGACTTCACGTTGGACATTTCAAAATTTTCATCCTCCTAGGGAGGGTGGGCTAATTTCAACCAGACCACAAAATTGCTGATTAACCTGATACAGACCAAAATTGACCTGGTGACCCTAAGTAAGACTGTTAGCCAGTCTCAGTCATGGTATCTGGGAAAAACATGTTCTCCACACTCCCAGGGATGGTGGGTTGAAGTATGCAATGCAAAGTGCTGTGCAACAGAAAGGTAAAGAGTTATCAGAGGAGGTAGAAATGTGAAAGGTTAAAGCAGGATAATATAAGATAAGATAAGATGCATGTTTTGCAAGCGAATGATTGGTTGGTTAAAGAGGATATGCCAAATGAGTGCACTGAAATTTAAGAAAAGTTAACAATTGCTAGAGACAGTTTGGAAAGGAAGCATGAAAAAAACGCAAAGTGTGTGGCATGTACAAAGTATCGTAAGATCATGTTAGCAAAGGGCAAATATAGGGTAGCACTAGCCATGTGAAATTTAGAATGCATTCAAAAGGGGTACGTAAACAGTTTAAACTCCTGAAGAGTCATGTGAAAGCTTTGCCATATGTGTCGTCTATTGACCTTGAAGTTTTGAATGTGATTTAAACAATACTTCATAATCTCTAAACATAACTGTCCTGATTATCTTTTGTGTAATTACTGGCCAGTCAAACTGTCTTTCTCTTTCTCAAACTCTAAAATCATTTCTAAATCTGACTTGATACCTCAGAGTAAAAGACACACACACTCACACACACACACACACACACAAGCCGTAAAGAATTATTCTTCTTTGCCCATTATCTAAATGTTCTAAGAAATGAAAGTAGATGTTGTGATTTTGTACTCTTGCAAGGTGCGGGGTTAATATAGAGTGTTTAAAAGTTTTTTTTCCTCGTTAAACTGGGCAATGAAGGTTGTATGTGAGACTGAAGACCACAGTATCATCTCAGCCAGCTACTGAGATAAGAAGCAGTACAGAGGAATATAAATGGCCTCATAGGATGTTTTCAGAAATAATTGGGCTTGATTAGAGAGAACTAAATTGGTTGGTTTATGAGCAAGAAATTAAATTGATTGCAGGATGACATAGTTGGTATGTTATGTATGATAGCAGAAGGTATATTGGGTGTGGAAGAAGGATTTTTGACACATTAAAATTAAGTTTGCAGTGCACAAGTCCACATAATTAAAATGAATATTTTGCCTCGGTTACTATATCCAATGGGCATGTTAAATCTCCACCTCCTTAAAACTTGTTTTACTGGTTTACAACGGTTATTTAACACCTTCCTGTGCAAGTCATCTGCCATTCATACAGCATATCTTAAGTTGACAGCACCCAAGTTAAATAGGGGTTTGTCCCTTCCATTGATATTTTTATATTGTGGTGCCCAGCATGCGAGTACATTTTTTCACTGGGGAACACTGGATGCACAGAACGGTTCTTTTGTTTACACTGCCCTGTGGTTGGATATTGAGAGGACTCTAGCAGGTAGAGTGGGCTATTCTTTGGACATCTTGCTTTATCTCTGGCCCTCTCAGCTTCCTCCGGCCCTTTGCTCCACTCCTATTGAATGGTCCCTTAAGACTTGGGCACAGCTTCAAACATACGTGTCATCCTCCTGGTTGATGGCCTCATATATTAATACACCTGGGGATGAAGCACCTGGCTGATGGGATGGTAGGGGAAGTGAAGAGGAGATTTGAGGAACTGGGACCTCTTTACAAGGGAGCAGGAAGATCAGTCACCTTCTTAGAGGTACTTCCCATTCCCAGGGCAAGCATAGCAAGGAAAAGGAAAATTCATGAGTTTAACAAATGTTTGGGAACCTGAAGTCAGGAAAAGGGATATGGGCTGGTGGAAGGGGGATCTGGGAGAACAGCAGTCTATACGCAAAAGATAAACTACACCTAAATGAGGAAAGAAAATGTACTAAAGAAAAGGATAGGGGAGCATATTGAGAAGCATTTAAACTGGGGGTGGGTGGGTAGCAAGATGGATAGAGGTGTTCAGAGCCCTAGAGAAGTGAAACCAAATGGGCTTACCCCCATAATTGAAAGTAAGGAGAGAGGCAAATACTAAGGGAGAGGACATAAGGGGAGAGCGGTGGGGGGAGATTAGAGACAAGGATTGGAGAGTGGTAACATTAAATATAAGGAGTCTGGGGAATAAGGGGGCAGAACTACAGGCTGTCATGGTGTAGAGGGGGTGGACTTGGTGGCTATAACCGAGACATGGGCCACTCAAAATCATGACTGGCACCTGGCAGTTCCAGGCTATAAATTACACTGAAAGGATAGGGAGAAGTGGAAGGGGGGATGATGCTGTATGTAAAGGAAGGATTCAAATGTGTAAGGGAAGAGGGAGAGGAGGGGGCTACCGAGGCTGTGTGGGTCCAACTCCAGGATCCAAAAAATAGGTAACTAAGGTTGGGGGTGGTGTATAGGCCACCCTTCCAATCTGAAGGGAAGGACAGGGTACTGGCAGAGCAGATCAGAATTAAATGTGGGAAGGGGGAAGTGGAGATAGTTGGGGATTTCAACCTGCCGGTGGTGGAGTGGGAAACCCCTACCACAAAGTGCAGAAGAGAGCAGGTAATGCAGGATGCCTTCCAGGATAGCTTTCTGGTGCAGTTGTCAGTAAATAAACTAGGAAAAGTAACACCCTTGACCTTGTGCTGATGAATGGGGAATGGGTGAGGGACATGAGGGTTGAGGAAAAACTGGGGGGGAGTGACCACCGGACAGTATGGTTCCAGTTACAGATAGCTAAAGAGAAGGGGGCATCTGGCACAAGGGTGTTGGATTTCAGGAACTTTTTTAACAAATCATGGGAGGATGGTGTGGTACCTAAGGACTGGAAGAGGGTGGATGTGATTTCCCTTCACAAAAGTGGGAGCAAAGCAGAGGCAGGAAACTACAAACCTGTTAGCTTGGCCTCAGTGGTAGGGAAAATGATGGAATCACTTCTGAAAGAAAGAATTGTTGAATACCTAGAGGCCAGCAGGGCACAGGACCCAAGACAGCATGAACTCACAGTGGGAAGGTCATGTCAGACAAATCTAATAGATTTCTTTGACTGGATGACCAAAGTAGTAGACCAGGGAGGGGCTGTGGACATGGCCTACCTAGACTTTAGCAAGGCATTTGACACAGTCCCACACAAAATATTAATAAACAAATAAGCCAGCCTGGGAGTGGGCTCCAGGGTGGTAGCCTGGTTAAAAAATTAGCTGGACAACAAGATACAGAAGGTAATAGTAAACGGAGTCCACTCTGAAGAAAGGGGGGTTACTAGCGGGGTACCGCAGGGTTCAGTACTGGATCTGGTCCTTTTTAATGTCTTTATAAGTGACATGGTGGAGGGACTGGAAGGAAAAGTTTGCCTCTTTGCAGATGACACAAAGATCTGCAGCAGGGCTGATACACAAGGGGGGGTGGAAAGGATGAGAAGGGACTTGGCAAGGTTGGAGGAATGGTCAAAAGTATGGCAGCTTAGATTCAATGCAAAGAAGTGCAAAGTAATGCACCTGGGAAACAAAAACCCAGGGAAAGAGTACTCAGTGGTGGGGGGGGGTACTAACAACAACAAAAATGGAAAGGGACCTGGGGTAGTCATATCAGATGACCTAAAGATAAACAGGCAACATGAGAGGCATCACCAGTAGAAAATAGGAAGTTGTTATCCCTCTGTACAGAAAGTTGGTGAGACCCCATCTGGAGTACTGCGTGCAGTTCTCGGGACCCCATCTCTGCAAGGACATAGACAGCATGTAGGCAGTCCAGAACAGGGCAACTAAAATGGTGCAGGGTCCACAACAGATGCCATACAAAGAGAGACTAAAGGAGCTTAATATGTATACCTTCGAGAAAAGGAGGGAGAGGGGGATATGACAGAAACTTTCAAGTACCTCAAGGGAATCAACAAAGTCCAAGAGGGCAGCGTCTTTCAGAAAAATTGATGTGCAAGAACAAGGGGCACAGTTTGAAGATGGGGGGGGGGGTGGCTCAGGGGCAATGTGAGAAAATATTTTTTCACAGAGAGGGTGGTGGATGCATGGAATGACCTTGGAACTCAGGCTGGTGCAAGGCATAAAAAAGGGGGGAAAATACTTCTTTAGGTACATCAAGGAGAAAAGAAACTGTAAGGATCAAATTGTAAGAATTAAGAAGGTGGGGTATAGGTGAAGGAGGGGAGTGAAAAGGCAGAAGTGCTTGACAACTACTTCTGTTCAGTCTTTACTAAGGAGAAGGGGGCAGTACCCATAGTAGGAAGAAGGATAGAAACAGATGGGGGGGGGGGTGACAGACGAAGAAATCACAGTGAAGAGGGTGTTGGAGGGGTTAAGGGCATTGAGGGTAGACAAAGCACTGGGACTGGATGAAGTGCATCCAAGGGTACTGAAGGAATTGGCAGAGGTCCTGGCAGGCCCCTTGGCAGTCTTATTTAATATATCTCTAGACACAGGGTGTGTACTGCAGGAGTGGAGACTGACTCATGCGGTTCCCCTCCACAAGACTGGATCCAGTGACGAACCAGAGAACTATAGGCCAGTAAGCCTAACATCCATAGTGGGGAAGGTAATGGAGACCATCCTAAGGGAGAGGCTAGTGGCACTACTGGAGATCAATGGGGTGCAGGACAAGAGAGGCAGCATGGCTTTGTTAAGGGCAAATCATGCCGGACCATCCTATCGGAATTATATGACTAGGTGACTAGGTAAACTTACAGGGGCCATGCAGTGGATGTCCTGTACCTTGACTTCAGTAAGGCCTTTGATTCAGTACAGCATGGGAGACTTGGAAGTAAATTACAGCTCACAGGGGCAGGAGCAAAATTGGTGGGGTGGGTGGAAAACTGGCTAAGGTATAGGCAGCAGAGGGTGGTGGTAGGGGCACTGGGATCAAACAGTGCTGGTCACAATAGCGCACGCAAGGTACGCACAACAAAAACGTTGCTTTTTTTATTTGTTGGGAAAAAAGCCCCCACATCTCCCAATGTGGGGGCTCTGCCCTCACCCCAGACTTAAAAAACTCTCACTCCACTCTGTGTGGATCATGGGCAAAGAGATTTCTGGGGCCGTGAAATACTGCTTCCACAGCCCCTTGAAAAAAAAAACAAGTCCCAAAGCAAGGAAAATGACTGGAGAACAGGATTAGTACCCTGGTCTCCAATAGCGCTGGCCAAGCTACAGTATGCCCCAGCTCTCCACGCCATGGGAGCAGCTCAGCCAGCTACCAAATTCCTGTTCCTCTTGTCCTTTCTTGAGGACTATGGACAGCGACCAGGGGAGAGCTTATAGCAAGCGCTGTAAATCCCTGGTCACTGTGTGTATAAGCGCTTGCCAGACTAGTGCCATATAACACGGTGCTATTCTGGTACATATGAACATACGAATGTGCCAGCAGAAGCAGACCACCCAGTCTATCTAAGTCTGCTGGAGTGTGCAGCTAGCACCCCTAGTTTGCAACTGCCCCACTCCCCCCTCCCATTTGTCATCTCACTGCCACCCCCACCATCACTCTCCCCTGTTCCCTGTCTCATGTCCTTTTGAAACTGTTCACAGATTTACATGATACCACCCATTCTGGTAGGGCATTCCATTTTGCTACCATCCTCTCAGTGAAATAATGTCTCCTCATTTCCTTCCTAAATCTTCCCCCCCTCTATTCTTAGCACATACCCCTGGTGACCTTCCCCCTCCTTAACTTAAAGACCCCATCTGCCCCATCCTTATTGATTCCCCTCAGATACTTGAATGTCTCTATCATGTGCCCCATGTCTCTTCTATCCTCCAGGGTGTACATATTCAGATATCTCAGCCTGCTGTCATAGTCTGTCACTTCCATTCCACATATCACCTTTGTTGCCCTCCTCTGCACCCCCTCCAGTAGCCTGATATCACGCTTTAGGTATAGCCTCCAAAACTGCATGCAATACTCTAAGTGTGACCTTACCAGCGACCTGTACAGGGGCAAGATCACCTCTCTTCACCTGGACGAAAAAACCCTCGCTATGCACCCCAGCATTTTGTTTGCTTTTGCAGCCACTCTCCTGCACTGGGCAGTGTTATCCATGGTCCCTGTTATTATTACCCCTAGTTCCTTCTCCTTCTCAGTGATCCCCAGCTTAATTCCTTCCAGCCAGTATTCTCTCCTTGGGTTCTTCACCCCAAAGTGCATAACATTACACTTCTTTGCACTGAACCCCAGCTGCCACCTCTCCGACCACTCCTCTAGCTTGCTTAGGTCCCCTTGCAGCTGCTTTCATCCCTCCTCTCTATTCACCACTGCTCCGATTTTGGTGTCATCAGCGAACAGACTTATCTTGCTCACCACCCCATGTGCAATGTCTGATATGAAGAGCCCAAACAATACTGGCCCCAACACAGAGCTCTGTGGCACCCCATGCATCACCGGCCTTGAAGTTGAGAGCTCCCCTCTCACCACCACCCATTGCAGCCTCCCACTCAGCCAGCTTGTAATCCAGTTCATCATTTTTGCCCCTACCCCTACACCAGTTAGCTTCCCCCAAGCTGCCCATGAGGCACAGAATCGAAGGCCTTGCTGAAGTCCAAGTAAAGAACATCCACCACATGACCCTTATCCAGCTCACCTGTCACCCAGTCATAATATTGTATCAGGTTGGTTTGACAAGACTTCCCTGAAACAAACCCATGCTGCCTCACATCCTGGAGGCCATTGCCCTCCAGGTACGACACCAGTCTTTCCTTTAGTATTGTCTTCACGAGTTTGCGCACTATGGAGGTAAGGCTTACATCATCTAACTGGGTACCAGTGGGGAGAGGGGAATTCTCATCCCATAAGCCTGTGACAAGTGGGGTTCCACAGGGGCCGGTGTCGGGGCCTGAAACATAGAAACATAGAAGTTGATGGCAGATAAGGACCACAAGGCCTATCCAGTCTGCCCATTTTCTCTACCTTATGAATGTGCCATAGGCCTGTACTCTGTCAACGGCCTACCTATTCATACTCATCTTTATTGCTCCCTTATGCCTATCTCATGCCTTTTTGAAGCCCTGCACTGTATTCATATCCACCACTTCCTGAGGTAGGCCGCTCCATGCATACACCACCCTTTCTTCCTCACATTCCCCCTTAATCGGCCTCCCTCTAATCTCATTCTGTGTCCTATTGTCCTGCTATTTTTCTTATATTGAAACATGTTAGACTCTTTCACCTTGTTAATGCACTTAAGATGTTTTAATGTTTCGATCATATCACCTCTCTCCCTCCTTTGCTCTAGGGTATACATACTGAGCTCTGTTAATCTATTATCATATGTTTTCTGATGTAGTCCCTGCACCATTTTTGTTGCCCTTCTCTGGACTGCCTCAATTTTGTTAATGTCCTTGTGCAGGTGCGGCCTCCAGTACTGTATGCAGTACTCCAGATGGGGCCTAATCAGTGTCTTGTAAAGAGGAATTATTACCTCCCTCTTTACCTTGCCTGTGCTGTTTGGCATATTTATTGTAGACATCTCATAGGGCATAAGCAGCACGATTAGTCTATTTACAGATGACATCAAGATGGGGGCAGTGGTGGACGACCGGTGGGGGTGGCAGGGGCTACAGGATGATCTGGCAAGGCTTGAGGCGTAGTCTGACAACTGGCAACTTGGGTTTAAAGCAAAAAAATGCATAGTGCTGCACTTTGGAACAAAGAATCCGAGGAGAAGCTACCATCTGGGGTGTGTGTGTGGCTAGAAGTAACAGGAAGAGAAGGATCTGGGGGTGCTCATCACAGGAGCAATGAACAGCTCTGCGCAATGCAGGAAGGCAGCATCAATGGCTAACAAAATGCTGGGATGCATTGTAAGGGGCATAACCTCGAGAAGAAGGGAGGTAATTATTTTTGAAATTTAAAATACTTTATTGAATTTTCAAAAAACAATCCATTAGTACAGAAGTGGAAAACTTACATATCAGTTAACACCCCACTTTCTCCCTCCAAAACATCCCTCCCTCCCTGTGGAGCCCCCTCATGAGGAGAATCATAGGGATCATTTGCCCCAAATCTCCTATCACTATTACTTCAGGAATTCCATACACTGAACTGTCAACAGTTTGTCTTTTCATTTCTTCTTACAGCGGCCCATCTCAGGGACCTACTATGTACAAAGTATGTAGTTTACCCCATTTCTTGTCATAGCTCTGTGAACATCCCCTTAGTCAAGCAATCATGCCCTCCGTGTGGAGATTACACAACAGTTCCTGTAGCCATTCATTATAGGAAAATACTTCTTGGTCTAGCCAATGCCTGAGGACCACTTTTCTTTAGGGAAAGGGAGATTAAAGACATAAAATGTCTACATTCTAATACTGAGTTCCATCTTCCAGCAAGTCCCGGACCAACAGTGCCTTAATTTGTGGGAGCCAATGTTCTTTAATGGGATGACCATCAATTTTTATATTCAAATTACATGTAATAGGCTGGGAAATATCCTTAGAAATAGGGGACTTGATCACTGCCCAAAATTGTGAATACACCCACAGGGCAGTTCCAATCACAGAGTCTTTAATCCTAGGGGGTACATTAGCCCAAGCGAGAAGGGCAGAGAAGAGAGTGCAAGTCCATTATTATGCAAAATGTACATTTCCAGTTCTAGCCACAGTGGTCTGTATCCATTTGAAGGTTCTTGGGAGGAGGGAAGAAACCACTGAAGCAATTTTCTAAATTGACTAGAGAAATAATAAATCAAAAAGTGAGGCATTTAACTCCTTCTAGAAGTTTAGATGCAGTCAATTTCTTATATGCCTTCCGAGGGAACTTGTCCAACCATATAAAATTAATAATAATCTGGTGGACCTTGCGGAACCATTTCAATGGAATCCAGACATTCATCATGTGGAGGGGATAAAAAAGCCTCGGGAGTACATTCATTTTGATAATGGAAATATGGCTCCACCATGAAAGGGGAAGTGCTCGTCGACTTCGCAGATCTTGTTTTATTCATGAGAGCAGGTCCTCCAGATTAAGCTTAAAGGTCCTCCAGATTAAGCTTAACCGTCATGGAAGAGTCCTTAGCCAGGTGAAGGCCAAGATATTACCAAGTGAAACCCAGGGATACCGCTAATTGTTTATTAACTGAGGCTGTAAGGGGAAAGACTTCTGTTTTATTAAGGTTCAGTTTATAATGTGAGTAGGTACCAAACTCTTTGATCATTTGCAACACTGCTGGGAGAGAGATATCCAGGTTAGTAAGGTGGAGCAGGATATCATCCATGTACACAGACATTAGAAATGTGATTGGGCCCTAGGATATGCCTGTGACCGCCAGGGACATATGCACCCTGCGTAGTAAGGGTTCTAAATATAAGTTAAAAAGGAGGGGGGAAGTAGACAGTTCCGTGTTCCTGACCCAAGAAGAATGGAGTTAGAGAAGATCACATTGCAATATACCTTTGTGGATGGAAAGGAGTATAGCGCCTGTATCCATCTGATAAATGCCTGTGGGAATCCCATCATCTCCAAGGTTTTTAACAGGAATCTCCAATCCACCCTACTGAAGACTTTCTCTGCATCCAGGAAGACCAATGCCATGGGAACATCTGTCTACCTGGAGGCAAAGAGGATATGCGAAGACTTCCAGAAGTGGTCCAAGGAAGCCCTATTGGGGACAAATACCACCTGCTCACAAGACAGGAGGATTTCCCAAACCTGGAGTATCCTTGCTGCCAGGATTTTTGCCAGGATCTTGATATCACAATTAATCAAAGAGATGGGCCTATAATTACTTACTAATTCTGGGGATTTACCTTGTTTCAGGAGGACCACTATGAGGACCTCTAGAAAGCGAAGATTGGTGAAGCCATACTTATATACGTGAGCATATAAATAGGAAAGGATCAGGGACAGTTGGGTTACAAAAGTGTTATAGAAGTTGGGGGTAAACCCATCAGGTCCAGGGGATTTATATGCTGCTAAGCTTGACATTGCTTGCTGGTTTTCCACTACTGATATAGGTTGGGCCAGGAATGCCTGATGTTCTTGCATCAGCCCCAGGAGATCACACCCTTGAAGGTAAGAGGTGATATCAGAGCCGGAGTATATGGAGGGTCTTACCCCATATAATTCAGCATAAAAGGAAGTGAACTTGGGTAATTTCATGCGGGTGGAATATCATGGACCCATCCTGAGCCTTAATCACTGTGACCAACCTAGAGGACTCTGCTTGCTGCAACCTTATGGCCAGCAGATGACCTGCCCTTTCTCCCTGGTCTATATACTTAGCTTTGGACTTTAGAATTGCATATTCAGCTTTGTCTTTCATCAGGTTTGCATGCTTATCAAGCAGTATTGCTAAATCCTTCAGAGTGGCATCATCTGTTTGGGGAGATAATCCCCTCTCGATGTTATTGATCCACTGAAGGAGTTCTTCTGTTTTCAGAGTACATGCCTTTTTGCATTTGGTCACATAGCGGATGAACTCTCCCCTTACAAAACATTTTCACGCAGCCACTCCAGATCAGCCTTATCTACTGAGCCCACATTCTGTTGCTCAAACAGAGTGATATGCTCCTTAATGCGGTCAATGCATTCCTTGTCTGTGAGCAACTAATTGTTAAATTTCCAGATGGTGTCCTTTTCTAGATTGGAATTGAAGACCAACATTATCCAAACCAAAGAATGGCCTGAGAGGATCCTGGGGCCAATCTCTCCTTGAATTATACCAGGAAAATAGAAGGGAGGTGATTCTGCCATTATACAGATCATTGGTTAGACCCCACCTGGAGTACTGAGTGCAGTACTGGCACCTGTACCTACAGAAGGATATTAGGCTGTTGGAGAGGGTGCAATATAGGGCAACAAAAATGATTCAGGGTCTGGGGGAATAGCCATATGAGGTCAGACTGATGGAGTTAAACATGTACTCACTCAAGGATAGGAGGGACAAGGGGATATGACTGAGACTTTCAAAGACATGAAAGGGATAAAACAGGACAGGCACAGAGGGTCTATTCAGGATGAGGGTGAGGAGAGATACTAGGGGCCATGATATGAGACTGGAGGGGGAAGATTCAGGAGGGGGGTGAGGAGGCATTTCTTTAAGGAAAGGGTGGTGGCCAAGTGGAACTCACTACCAGCAGAGATGGTGGCATGTAACACAGTAGAATGCTTCAAGAAAGGGTGGGACAAGGCAAAGGGGAGGGTAATGGAGAAGGGAAGGGGCAGCTGCTGAATAGGTAAGCTAGCTTCAAACTCAAGCAGACTCGATAGACCAGATGGTCTTTTTCTGCTGGCAATTTCCGTATGTTTGTATGGCCACCACCCAGCCTATATTTAATAACTCGTGTTGCAGCGTGCTGTGGAACCCCATTTGGTACCTGCATTATATCAATATTTTCAATCTACTTACCCTCATCTCCCTACTGGGATTTGTTTTTATTGGGGAATACTCTGCGTTTATTGGATGATCAGCACTAGTGGTGCGCTCTTTGGTTAAACCTTTACAGCTCTATTAAGCAGGATCGGCTATGGATACAATTTAATAACATGCACAATTTGTATTTTACTCCCCAAAAATTGTATATGATGGGTAAGCTACAGTCTCCAACTTACTCTCGTTACCTTGAGGCTGATGGCTCCCTTTATCATATGTTGTGGGAGTGTGTTAAGATCCAGCCTTTCAAGAATAACGTGGCAATAGTTCGGCAAGAACCATGCTGTGTACAGTGCAACTGCATTTAGAGTGACAGGGGTATAATAGCGGTAGGGAAATATCGCTACCCCGTCACTCTGTGCTGAATCATGAAAGGGACCAAGTGGCAGTGTGTGTAGTGCCTGGTTGAGCCACTCCTGTGGTGGAGTAGCTAAAGCACCAGCACATGGCAGGGTTGGAGACCTAGGATCACTGTCCGGTTTCGCCCAGGTCTCCTGGTGTTGCTACTTTTTTTGTAAAGAAAAAAAAAGGCTTTCTCCCCATCTGGAGTTTCTCCCCATCCTCTGAAGTCCACACCCCCTTGGAGTTGATTATTCTTAGTCTGGGTGTGTGTGTGGGGGGGCTCTTCCCCCCCATGCAAAACCAAAAAAGGTCCCATTATTTTCAATGGGTGTGCGCTGCTATTGTAGGTTCAGTGTTTTGTCCAGTGTTATGTCAGTGCACAGCATTTTGCTTGCGGTGTTTATTGCCATGCAGTTTTTGTCTCCGACATTATGACCCCATACCGAACTGAGGTACAACAACAAGACAGATATGGAATGGGCCACCTGTAAGTGTACTTTATTGGGGGGAGAGGATTTAATAGGATAGCATCTAAATGGAACAAGGAACAGCAGGCACATGCAACAGCTCTTCTTCAAGATATCCAGTCTTTAGAAAGCAGCCTTAACCCCGCCTCTCTGGATTCCCTCAAAATATCCCTGAATGTTCTGTGGGATAAATTTGCAGAATTTATGAGGGGAAAAGCAGACTACACCATATTTAAAACCCATTCTGCCTATGTAGATCAAGGGAAGAAGGTGGGCAAATTAATGGCCCTCCGACTCCTCAAACAGGAATATTCTAGGATCATCCCCCTCATAAGATCCGATATGGATGCAACAGTTAGGGTTTTTGCAGTGACAAAAGTGAGGAAATTCACCATTAGGGTTACCACCTCCTGTACCCCATGACCACCCCGCCCCCACCAACAGGCATCGGGGTGTGCATTGGGGTTGTCGGCCCCAACTCTCACCCCATTCCATGTGTAAATAAGCTGAGGTGGTGCAGTATAGGAGAAAGGGGTGAGAGTTAGGACCGAAGACCCCAACACACACCCTGATGCCTGTTGGTGGGGATGGGGTGGTCGTGGGGTGCCAGGGGTGGTAATCCTAATGGTGAATTTCCTCACTTTTGTCGCTGTAAAAAACCCTAACTGTTGCATTAACGTAGTTTTTTGCAAAGAATTTCCTTACTTTTGAGAAAGCATAGTAAAGTACAATGTTGTGCAAGTTGGTGGGAGCACGGGGTCCACCAACTTGCAAATTTCTGCCTAACAAAACAGTACAAGTACTGAATATCATATGTATTGGTGGGAGCACGTATTGGTAGGAGCACGGGGCCCACCACCAAATTAAAATGAACCAGATTTTCATTCATTGGAGTGGCATAATTCTGCACCTGTTTACATTTTGCATACCAAACCACTGAAAATTACCTCTGTGGCAGTAAGGCTAGCTGCCCTAAAAATGTAAAGTCACTACCACAATGCAGAATGCTATCCACAAAATGTAAACTGTGTCATGCAATATTTCCCCAGCAAATGCATCTTCCAACACCTAAACACCATAATTCACATCTACAGGACATCCCCTCAACACCCTCCAAATTTCAAGTTAAAAGACCAAACTGTTTCCAAGATATTTAATTTTAAAGTTTTAGATTTTCATTCACCGGAGTGACACAGTTCCACACCTGTTTACATTTTATACACCTAACCACTGAAAAGTACCTCCATGGCAGTAAGGCTAGCTACCCTCTAAATTTCAAGCCACTACAACAATGCAGAACTCAATCCACAAACTGTAAACTGTGTCACACAATATCTCATCAGCAAATTGATTTTCCAACACCTAATTCACATCTACAGTACATCCCCTCAACACCCTCCAAATTTCAAGTTAAAACACCAAACCATTTGCGAGATATTTAATTTTAAAGTTTTTGCACATTTAAACATTCTTTGATCACAAGAATCAGCTGCGACCTCACGATCAAAGATCATCTTTGATCGTGAGAGGACATCTGGTTGTGAAATTTGGGTGATCTGGTCCCTCCCAGAGATATCTGGTCCAGCAAAAATCTGGCCATCTTGTCCTGCCCTCATGAACGAAGCTCACGATCAAAGAAATCTAGCGACCAAAGAATTTGCAGGCTCGCGATCAAATAATTTAAAAATGTTAAAACTCAATTTTTTTGATACAACTACATTAAACAGCAGGCATGGCTCGATAGAGGGAAGCCCCCTGAGCAAAACCCATCATAGTTTTACTTCACAAGTCACCCCTGGGCTGAGATATTTGTTTTTTCCAACCCAAAAATCTGGCCATCTCGTCCCTCCCTCATGAACAAAGATTGCAATCAAAGAATCTTGCGATCAAAGAATTTGCAGGCTCGTGAGCAAAGATCGTTAGCGAGCCATGATCAAAGAATTTAACAGTTTAAAACTCCATTTTTTGACACAACTACATTAAACCACAGGCATGACTCAGTAGAGGGAAGCCCCCGAGCAAAACCCATCCAAGTTTTACTTCAGAAGTCACCCCTGGACTGAGGTATTTGTTTTTTTCCAACCCCAAACTGAAAACAAGATGGCAACCATTGTGATCAATAAATTTCTCATGCTCAAAGAATCTTTGATCACAAGCTGACAAATTCTTTGATCGTGAGGAGTGACCAGTTGGCCAAAACTCCATTCTTCTTTCGTAAAACAACCATACAAATGTTTCCATAGACTTATAATGGGAGCTAACAAGTTTAATAACTTTTGAATGGATTAATATTTTTTCACCAAACAAAAAGTGGAATGTTCCTTGACCCATGCTCTTTCTACATGCCAAGTTTCAGACCAGCACACCTCATAGTGGCCACACAGCGCCATGGACAAAATCCAAAAAACTGCCCTCAAAACTGGCGAAAAGTGCATTTTTCAGTGATTCACTGCACAAAAACTGTAAGTCTGACCAAAATGCAGTTTGGCAGATCAAGAGATCTACCATGCCCAACCGTGCATACTAAATTTCATGCAAATCCGTTAAACGGGTCTAAAATTATTAACGCACAAAATTTCAAGTTTAACATTAAAGTGCCTTCTTAACTCTAACTATAGGGGTGCGACTGCACCCCTATAATATGTAAATATATATAGCTGGGGATATCTGTTGTTTGTTTGGTTGTGTGTTTTCTTCTGTGTACTTAAATTATAACATAAACTCAATTAAAAAAAAACTTTGAACTTATTTCCTCTTTTGCAGATTTTCACAATGTTCCTTTGCACCGGGCCTGCAGAGCCCTGCATAATACACCCACCAAAGTACTATGGCTATCTAAAACAAGTTCTAGCCAGAGCTGATATGGCTTTGGCAAGCTGCCAAATTATCAAAGTTACACGCGTTCATAGAAAATTTTGAACAACCAGGTGTAACTCGGCCATTTTCTGGAGTTGTTTCACCAAATTTTCAACATGGCCTTTTTGGGACCCCACCTCATGGAGAGTGCCACTGTCATTTCATTCACTTGTCCCAAAAGGTGATTTCACAGAACAACCATGCCATTTTGTGCCACAGGTGCGAAAACATGTTTTTGGCAGGATGTGAAAAATAACAGTTGCACTGTTAATGGGGTGTACAAAAATGGCAATGTTATAAATATGGAGTAAAAAATTGGCAAGGTTAGGAGCATGTGTAGACACTGTGCAATGTACACTCGTAACGCAGTCATGTTTTGGAATTTTTTCACCAAATTTGCAACATGAGCTTTCTGGGACCCCGCCTCATGAATACTGGCACTGTCATTTCATTAATTGGTCCTGATAGGTGATTCCATGCAGCGACCACAAAATTACCTTTTGGGACTGAGTAACAAAATGACAGCATCAGTGTTCATGAGGTGAGGTCCCACGAACCCCATGTTGAAAATGTGGGGGCAAAATTCCTAAAAATGGCTGCTATATCAACATAAGTTGAACACCAAATTGACTGCCATTATACCACACTTACCTTTGATTCTTCAGTTTGCATTTCGGCTTTGAAGTGTGCAGACGTGTCCTGGTCCAGAGAAGATGACAGCGCCGACCACCAGAGGTAAGTATGGGGTAAGGGGGTTAAGGGGAGGTGGGTGCTCAGTGGAAGGGTGGGAATGGGGAGGGGAGACTGGGGCAATGACGAGGGACCATTTTCTTTTTTTACAGGTAAAAAAAAGATGTCAGGGGATGGTTTTCTTTTTTTACAGGAAATAAAAAAATGTAAATTTGGGCACACTGGCTGGACTCCAAGTATGCCGCATGGTTGGGGGGTACATGATACCAACACAGGGATTGGGCACCCTGATGTCAGCACAGGGATGGGGAATGGAGGGAGTCGGGAGGACAGCAAACATGAATTTGGGCAAACTGAGGTGGGCTCCCAGTGTGCCACATGAGTTGGGGGGGAATACATGATGCCAACACGGGGATTGGGAACAACTATGTCTGCACAGGGATGGGGAACAGAGGGTGAGGGAAGGGGAGGACAGCAGCAGTGGGAGGAGTGCCATCCATAAGATGGCAGCAGCAATGCAACTGTGCATGCATGGCATTAGCGCATGTGTAGTTGTGGTGAATGACATTCTGCCATTCCCAAGATGGCAGTGTCAGTGTGCTTGCACAGTTCTCCTACTGGAATGTGGAAGTAACAGCTGAAATAGTGCAGCTGCTACTCCACAGCGGCCGACCGTGGCAGAGTACTCCCAGCTCAGCTGGACTTTCGGAAGAATACTTCCAAAAGTCCAATGAAAGCGTGCCACAATCGGCCATTTTCAGGCTATAGATTGCAAAATAGCTGTAGGCTATACCCACAGCCATAAAAGAACAGGAAAATAATTGCAAAAAAAACCTATTTAAATGCATCAGCTGGGGTTTATGAAACATTAAAAACAGGGAAATCGAATGTCAGGGTTTTTTTTTTCCCATTGTAACTCACCCCACTGCCATGGACCACTCCTGTGTGAACTTCACCAAATTGAATGCCAAAGCAAAATCTAGAGCCCAATCCCAAAGGGCCTTATGCAATGCAAATTAAGACTTGAGTCCTGTTTTGTGCAGAGCCTGAATAGCCCTGCGCAAAGCAAGTTAGAAATCAGGTCCTGTTTAGCACAGAGCCTGAAGGCACCTGTAAATCTGACTTTCTGAACCTACATGCACTGTAGATTGATTATACATTTTGAAGTAGACCACTGTCAGGGATATCTGCCACCTAGTATAGGATTAGTAGATTGTGCACACAGCTTCACAAATTACTGCAACTATAAATTGTACTGTTGTAGAAATCAACACTAGTAAGCCTCCCGTCCCCATTAACAGGCAGGAACTTTTTCTAGGAGTCAACAAGATAAGCACTACATTATGGTCACCAAGACAGGGAGTAACAGGGACTCAGCTATAGATGTACAGAAAGTGAGACCATTCTAATAGGGTCACCCAGATAGGAAGTAAGTAGGACAAAGCTGTAGGCATACAGAGACCACAATAATAGTAGCACCCAGGTATGTGTGGAGATTGTCTAAACACTACGGTACTGCAACAGGCAAATTAGATTTGGAACAATGCATACCCATATGGCCTAGACAGTAAGAAATTCAAGAAGAAAAACAACATTACCTTGTAGATCTTCCAAGGAGGAAGGGGGTGCACAGCTGTAGAGCCACCCACAGTGTGACACCCTTTGCACTATGGCCCGCAGCATGGAGGCCTGCTTGGGATGGAGCCTTTGTTAATAGAGGTAAGCCATGCCTACAGCCAGCCAGATTGGCTAATTTAAGTTCACTCCAAGGGGAAACAAACTGGTGGCTAGTCTAATGGTTGGTGTAGGAAGAGGGAAGAGCTGTAGGCACTCACCCCTCACAACCTCTTTTTTGCAAGTGCTGGTGTCCAGGATGTGGAAATAATAGTATTAACTGCACTATTAAAGGCCTTGGGAGTGGAGAAATTCAAATGTTGCATGCTACCGAAGTGTCAGCACTAAAGTACATATCCAGAGTCAGCTTCAGCTCCTGCACTATGCCAAAGAAATTACAAGTTAGTTTCATAAAGGGCACTGTGCATTTCCTGCTTCAAACAGGGACTAAAGGTCCCCGTATAAAGCAAGTTAGGATTCACTCCTGCTTCATGCTGGGCCGAAAGCATCCTGCACAAAGAAAGTTGGAATTCTTCAGGTCCTGTTTCATGCAGGGTATGAAGGTTCCTGCATGAACCAAGTTAGAAGTTAGATCTTGATTCACTCAGGGTGAACAGGGTCCTGCATGAAGCAAGTTATGACTCTACTGTTTCAGAAACTAAGGATATTAAATTATTTTATGCATGGCCCTTAATGATCTGGATTTGGATTGCACTTTGGCACTCAATTTGGTGGAGTTTATGGGGGGAGTAGCATGGGGAGGTAGTGTTAAAAAATCTTTAACCTCCGATTCCACCAGTTTTAATGTTTCAAAAAAGCCTGATACATTAGCATAGTTTTTTTGCCTAATGTACCATATGTTGACTGCAAATAAAACATTAATTCCATTTTATAATACTCTGAAAAAGAATGATGCTACATCAGGTGAAATTGCTGGAAAGGATAAAAATATTGAACAGGTGTACTGGACAGTCATCCAAGGGTATTCTGTAACCTTTTTATGACAAGATGTAGGTAACCCCCCACTGGGGGCTTACTTGTATATTGCTCCATAGTCCTCATGTCTACACATTCTCTGGTGCTCCAGGTCCCCCACAACTGTTTGCATTGAAACACTATGATGTTGCTGACAGCCATTGCAGTCTGGAAACAGGGAGTTGGCCCATGGTCCCGGTGTCCCTCCTGGTGTCCTTGGGGACCAGAGACATAAAAGGGATTGGGCAGAAATCCATAGCTGCAGCACAAGAGGGGGTTAAACAGCAGGGCCACTTGGGGGCTTATGAATATTAATGAGTGGCCCCATGAATATTGATGAGTGCTGCCTGCCTCTTAGGGGCATTGTGTTGTGGTGGTAGTGACAGCTAAACTGTGGGGACCATCCCAATAAGAGTGGGCTCCTTTGACAGGGGATGGTTGGGGCTATCATCTGGTGGGGTGCTTGATCACCAAAGGGAATGTGTAGGGCTTCACCACACTGGGAAAGGGGAGAGACTGCACTGAATTGTATGGGACTCCATATAAACAAATTGGAGCTGACGTGTTGGTGACATTTAAAGGACAAGTAAACAAGCTTTTTACACATTTTTTTTTAAAATGACTCCATAGACTTGTAAATGAGAGGCAGTTGTTTACATTTATACTAAAATTACATTTATTAAAGTTGGAGAAATGCAGTTTCTTAGCATTGAAAATTTTAAACATAGACTCTATTGACTCAAAAATGTTGCTCTGAGAATCCTAAAATAACTGCCTTGATGATATCAATGAAGTGAGAGATGCCAGCTGTGTAAATATATTCTAGCTCCACTAACTGTATTAAAATGCGAATAACTTTAAAATGAAAAATGATAGCATGGTACTGTGAGCATGAAAGTTGTTCAACACAAAAATATCTACACAATGAAAGGTGTTTCATTTATAGATACCCTTTAGTTTTTTTAAAATTAACAAAAAAGGCATCAGAAAATTCAGTTTTTTTGTCATTTTGGCAACAAACAGATGTAAATAACTTTAAAACAAAAAATGATAGCATGGTACTGTGAGCACAAACGTTGTTCAGCACAAAAATATCTAAAAAATGAGTGGTGCTTCATTTATAGATACTTCTTAGTTTTTATAATTAGCAAAAACCAGCAGAAAATTAAAAAAGTTCGAGACATTGGCAACAAACAAATGTAAATAACATTAAAACAAAACATGAAAGCATGGTACTGTCAGCACAAAAGTTGTTCAGCACAAAAATATCTACAAAATGAGTGGTATTTCATTTAGATACATTTCAGTTTTTTATAATTAGCAAAAACTGCAGATAATTCCATTTTCTTTTTCACTTTTTGCAACAAACAAATGCAAATAGCTTTAAAACCAAATATAATAGCATGGTACTTTGAGCATAAAAGTTGTTCAGCACAAAAATATCTGCCACATGAGTGATGTTTCATTTATAGATACCTTTTAGATTTTTTATAATCAGCAAAAAAAATGGCAGGAAATTCAATTTGTTTTTCACTTTTTTGGAGGTATGGCATAAATGGAATATGCTGCCTTCCTGCTGAAACTATTGTTCAAAATCAGTTTTGCACCCTCCCCCACCACTTCAAAAGGCAGGAGGTGGGAGCTATTATCTGAAAAGAAAATTGCAGTTTGGTTAATTGGAAAAGGTACAGGAACAAAAAATATCAACAGTATTTCTAGTAGTGAGGTAGCATATTCCATTTATGCCATACAGTACCTCCAAAAAAAAAGGAAAAATTAATTTTCCTGCCATTTTTTGCTGATTATAAAAAATCTAAAATGTATCTATAAATGAGACACTGCTCATTTGACAGATATTTTTGTGCTGCACAACTATTATGCTCAAAGTACCATGCTATCATATTTCGTTTTAAAGCTATTTGCATCTGTTTGTTAGAAAAAGTGAAAAAGAAAACTTTTTTATGCTGTTTTTTTTTTGCTAATTATAAAACACTAAATGGTATCTATAAATGAAACACCTCTCATTTTGTAGATATATTTGTGCTGAACAACGTCCGTGCTCAAAGTACCTGCTATCATTTTTCATTTTAAAGTTATTCACATTTGAATACAGTTAGTGGAGCAAGAATATATCTACACAGCTGGCATCTCTCATTTCACTGACATCATCAAGGCAGCAATTTTAGGATTCTCAAAGTAGTGTTTTTGAATCAGGAGAGGCCATGTTTAAAATGTTCAAATGCCATGAAACTACATTTCTCCTACTTTAAAGAAGAACTGCCTTGAATCTGCAAGCCTGTGTGTTCTTTAGAAGCTGCGTTTGTAATACTGGTTCACATTCTGTTTTTGTTCCATCTGTACTGGCCTTTTAGTAAATTTACTGGGGGGTTCTGCATTAAACTCTGGTGGGCACTACAATTTTAGAACTGTATGATGTACTTTGTGTCCTTGTTAAACAGCTTAGATTGTTTTCATAATGCATTCATTTTCTTCTCTGGAACTCTGTGGCCCAAAGGGGACATAAACTACATCATACAGTTCTAAAATGGCACTTACATGCAGAGTGTATATCAGCAACACATACTGTGTTTATTAAAAGGCCAGTAAAGATGGAACAATAACATAAAGGAATCAAATATATGAAAACAGCATCTACTGGGACAAATGACTTTCAGATTCAGCACAGCTCTCCTTTAATAAATGCAGTTTCAGTATTGATGTAAACAACAGCCTCTCCTTTACAAGCCCATGGAGTAATTTTGGAAAAAACAGAATGTGTAAAAAGCTTGTTTACTTCTCCTTTAACCCCTGAATTGCAGCCAATCAGTGATCTAGACACCCAAACTGGACACAGAGGGACTCCTGGGAAAAGGAGGGGACTAATTCTGGCGTGTAGATCATGCCTCAATAAACGAGCAAGAAATATTGATCACTATGGTTACTGATTATTGAAGGGCTTCAACAGCCAATCAAAACACTGGATTTTCAGCTGAAACAGTGCAGACTTTCTGGGATTACTTCCATCTGTTCCCAGGCTTTGTATGAGTTAAGACTGGTGCTGTGAGAGTGGACATTGAGCTTTAGGGGCTTCTTCAGGCCCCCATTTGGAGATTTGCCTGTCAGCAGAAGTGGATTGGAAAGGGGAAGAGGGAAGAGAGATTGAGCTGAGAATCTGATTCCCCAGGTACTTGCTGCTGGACTGAATGAGAAGGGGAAAGAGACAGAAAGAGACTGGAATGTGATTCCCAGGTGTTGAAAGTTGCTTGCTACTAATGGGAGAGCCTGAATGCTGCAGACACTCTGCACTGTAAAGTCAGAATTGCTGAGAAGACTATGCGGATTGTCATAGTGCTACAGTCAGGGCTGAGAAGCCATTTGCTTGTGTGGGACTGTAAAGATATTCTGAAGAGGCAGAGCATCTCTGGTCGTCAGGGTGCTAGCTGAAGTGGTGAGTGTCCTGGTGAACTGGTTAACGTGGCTGAAAGCTGAGGCCTAGCTACAGACGAAGAAAAGGTTGGGGACACTGTTAGTTGGAAAGTGTGGACTTGTGTACAGGGGGTTGTTGTTGCTAAGTTGCCCCTGCTTAATTGCACTTGCACCTACTGAATAAGAGGCTAGCACCCCTTCCGATTGGTTCTTGACTTTATTGGAGAAACTGCCTAAGAACTTTTCTTTGTTGACAGCTAAGTGCAGGGACTGCAGGAGGACCCCCATCACTTGGGAGTCCTTGCTCAGAGCCAGGAAGGGAACTTGCTAACCCCTTTCAAGTGGGATTCATTGTCTCAGGAGGTCACTGATGCTTGCTGGGTTGCTAGGGCACCTGTGACCTGTTGGGGGAGCTGGGCTGTGAAGCCACTCCTGGGTCTGGACCTTCTGGGGTTGGTGCTGTTCTGCCATAGTGCTGTGCAATAGGCCAGAAGTGGCTGAAGGTGACAAGTGGCCAGAACTACAATCAAGGTGACCAGCTGAAAGATCCTAGAGCAAGTTCCACCCAGTCAGAGGGATCCTGACCAGCCTGTTTGTTGTGGCTGTAACTCAAGGAGCTCCATTTTCCCTGGTGCTGAGGTCAAAAAACTGTGAGTACCCAGAACCTGGTTCCAGGGAGGGGAAAGGGGAATTTGTCTGTTTCAAAACTAAGATTTCTACATTTTCAGGGCCCGAACAGCTGGCCGACCCGTGGCACCAATCAGGCCTGCACCTAGTGGGTACCCCTAAGGACAGCAACAGGGACATTGGTACCAGTGGGGGAGGGCTTGGCCTGTAGGCACACAGGTTGAAGTTGCATATTGCATTAACCTTTTCTTTTTGCCTTCACAGCTATGTCAAGGCATCCCTTTCCCTATTCCTCACCCCATGAATAAAGCTGTGAATTCGTTGTCTGCAACTGCTGTGTTAGTGACATTCATTGCCTGTGCTTACTGCTGAGATCTATGGTTTATGGTGGAACAAGTTATTGGGGGACACAGTGTGCAGAAGGATTGGTTGGGGAGGTGGGTATGTACAGTGTCCAGGGGGCTGTGCCAAGCGGATATCTTACCCACTAATACTTTACTCTGGGTGGAGGCACAGCACTATTATTAATATTTCTGGGAATGAACCCCCAATTGTCACTGTAGCAGAACCCAGGCCCCTTACCTGGTATCAGAGACAGCTGGTAAGGAGAGGGTTGGCACTGGTATACAACGCTGGGGCTACATGTATCTAGCACCATCTAGAGCCATCAACAACAGCATATTCAAAGGCTTGATGTGTAAGGGTTATATTTTATTTGTTGTGATGTAAGTGTGAGGTAAGTTGTAGAAAATTGAGAGATACAGTACTATGTTTGTATTTGTAATACAACAAATAAAATAAATTATTATGCATCAAACTAATGCAACAGCAGGGGTAGGGTTTTGCAATATTAAAAACGTGAAACACAAATACGTGCTGATGGTGGTAAAAGTGGTGGTGGTAGAGAGGTTAATCTGTTGTATGGTATACCAATCTCAATAATATTTCTCTATCCTACATAAATATTTCCCTACCTATCACAGCCCTTCCACCCAGTCCTTAAAGGAGAAGGGAACCACTGCAGCGTTACCAGTTCACATCTAGTCACACCATGTTTTCTTGCACTTCTTTCTCTCTTTTCTGGCTGTCTGGTCTTTAAAACATGCTCTGCATTTAGCTCTTCCAATGCACCATTATAGGTGCTTCAACCATTATTGCTTTATGCATGGGCTGCAACTGCACTTAGATACAAATTGAGCAAATAAGGAGAGGCTCCTTTTCCCTCTCTATCAGTGTTGTAAGCCACTGACTGATTGCAGCCGAGGATGTCATGGTTATTTACTTATTTATTTTAAAATTGGTAACCGGGAAAGGCACACTGAGCTGAGGCTCATTTCCAGGTGCGACCCGGGGGAGAGGAGAATGGAGTAGACTAGGAAAAGTAAAATTGCAAACATCCAAAAATGCAAAATACAATAAGCTAACCAGCAACAAGGGTACAAGACGTGATAAGTCAATTGAGTTCACAATTGCATCGTGTACAAAATGAGCAAGAAAGCGGCACGTGCACAGTGCATAATGGATAGGGTCAACAGTGCTTTGGCCCCTGGAGTGCAGCAGTACTGCAGGGGCTACACTGAGAGCTGGTTTTAATGTTCAAGAAGACAGAATCCAAAAAGAGAGAGAGATATTAAGAAAGAGACCAGGGCCGAGTAGGTATTAGTTGGGAGTGCTGCGTGTACTGTGTCATTTAATATTTTGCAGTGGGAATGTCGCACAGGGTCTTGTCTAGTATTTTGCTACAGAAATGTTGCAGATTGCATCATGTCTAGTATTTTGCCACGAAAATGCTGCACATGGTGTCTCACGTAACTGAAAATTCAGGCACACACCACCTTTACCAAATAACAAACATCTGGCTCCAAAATAAGAAAATATTTCATTTTATTAAAAAGGTAACCAAAACATGTGGCTACACGCCTAACACCTTTCAGACGTGTGGTCCTTTATCAAAGGCCAATGGTGTACCATCAAGTATTTTCCTCCAGAAATTTTGCACATTGTGTTTTGTTTAGTATTTTGCCATGGAAATGCTGTACATAGTGTCTCATCTAGTATTTCCTGTTAGAATGTTGCACATAGTGGCAGAGATATTCAAAGGGTTTGCGCCTGGCGCCAGCACAATCCTAGAACTGCACCCTGGGGCAATATTCAAAAGTTGGAATTGCACAGCACAATTCCAGATGCATCGGGGCATAAAGATAATGTATGTGGCACATCTCCAGGGGGCGTGCTCATGCATATGCGGCACATCCTGATATTCAGCCCCCGATGTGCGGCGCATCTGCTGGCATAACCCAGAGATGTGCCACATACCTGGGCTCACAGCTGAGCCCATAAAAACTGGCTCAAGTGCTAGCCACCCACAGGCAGGCAGCTGTAGTGCAGTGCGCAATACAGCAGCCACCAGCCGTGGGTAGCAACCCCCCCCCGACACTGTGCACATGCACACACAATAGTCCCTGGTAGGCCAGTGGAACCTTCCCTCCCATCTCATAGCATGATCGCTGTATTTCCAATGTTATATCCTCCCTGGTAGTCTTGTGGTACTCCCCTCCTCTCCTGTAGCACCGATCACTGTATTTCCAGATTTATATCCTCCCTGGTGGTCCAGTAGTTCCCCCCTCCCCTCCTGTACCTCTGATGACTGTGCTAATACTAAAATAAATTTCCCTGGTGATCCAGTGGTTCCCCCCACCCCCCTCACCCTTACAGGACCCCACAGCCCCACCCAGCTCCCCTCCCTGGTCAATGGCTGGCAGCATACCCACCCTCATACCACTGTGGCTGCCCACGAATGACAGCTTACAGTAGTTGCTGCAAGCTCACATTGGTCCACACTGTGTACCAATGGTGTGCAATGCATACTGTATTATCCACAACTCTTTGTGAATGACTGACTTCATTCACAAAGTTGTGATATATTACAGTAGTGTATCTGTGAAGCCCATTGGTCCACAGTGTGAACCAATGAGCTTGTAGCAACTACTGTAAGCTGTCATTCGGCATGTAGCTGCAGTGGTATATGGGTGGGTATTCTGCCCGACGCATGACTGGGGCTCTGTGGGCTGGGGGTCCTGTGTGGGTGGGGGCAACCACTGGACCACCAGGCACCATTTTATTAACTTTGCAGGTGATCATGGCTACCAATGGGGAGGGGGGTACCACTAGGCTGCCAGAGCAATGGTTGCATGCATTATCCACGAGATCGGGGTTACGGGTGGGGAGGGGGGTACCGCTAGACTACCAGAGAACTTATTTCTACAACAGTATGGGTGATTGGAGCTATGGGATGGGAGTGGGTATCACTGGGCCACCAGGTATACTGGATTCACAACACTATAGGCGATCGGAGCTATGGGATGAAGGGAACCTCTGGACCTCCACTGCCAGCACCCCATGGTGTGCAGGACACCAGATGCATTTCGCTGGCCAGCCCTGCACAACTCATGCAAATGAGGCCATAATGACATGCAAATGGCCCCATTTGTGCCTTGCATGCAATATGGCCCCATTTGCATATTGGTGTCTGAATACCAGGAATTTGCACATGGCTTACCTCTGATGCACTGGTGCATTTCCCAATCCTGGTGTTCAGACCTGTCTGGGGGATGGCCGGCGCATGGTATTTGCACAGTGTGGATTATTTCATATATTCAGAAGAGATGCACCATGGCACATCTCTTTTGAATATATCCCTTTGTTGCTCTAGTGCAACTCGGTTACGCTGAGCACCCACTTGCGCCATTGCCAGGTGCATGTCTGAATATCAGGCCCAGTGTCTCATCTGATATTTTCCTGTGAGACTGTTACACATGGTGTCTCGTGTGGTATTTTCCTGTGAGAATGTTACATGTGGTGTCTCATCCAGTAGTTTGCTGTGGGAATGTTACACATGGTGTCTCAACTAGTATTTTGCTGTCGGAATGCTGCACATAATGTTTTGTCTAATATTTTGCAGTGCAAATTCTGCATATAGTGTCTTATCTGTAAGTTACTAGATAGGACCTGGTAAAGTATGCTATATTTGCCGAGAAGACTAAGCCAGCAGCAGGTAAGGGGACTGGTGGGTCATTTGTTTGTTCATAGGGAAAGGAGACATCATTTATCTAGGAAAGGCATGCTAAGCTGAAGCTTGTTAGCAGGTGTGACCTGGGAGCACAAGGAAGTTCAATGACTTGCTCAGGGTCACACAGCATGCACGTGGAGGCTGTGGGATTCAAACCCATGTCTCCAGGTTTGCAGCTCAGTGCCCTAAACCACAGCACTATACTGACAACAAATACAAAGAAGCAATGTTTGGCATTGACAAATGCTTGTTAGAACAGAGCACTTTGCTGCTGCCCCACTTGCTCTGGGGTAGGTTGCCTGTCTGTGACGCTGACAACCCAGGTTCAGAAACAGACTTGGGACATTGGAGGACCAGCCGGTGGGAGAGGGATTGAGCATCCTAGGGCTTCTCTCCTTCTCTCCTTCTATGGGGGGGAGGGGTAGAGTGTTTGGCACACCACAGACCCCTGGCAGAGGCTGGGGGCACCACAATGCCAGCACTATCACTTGCAGGGGACAGGGCTGATGCAGGATGTCATTACATGTTCCCACCCCCAGGCAAGCAACAACAACACTGAAAAACACAGCCACCACCTTTATGAGACCCTGTTCTCCCGGCTCCAGTCACACCGCTGTGGCACTCTGGGCTGTTGATCCGTTACAGCCTTCGGTGTGACCGGGCAACTTCATGCCCTGCCCTGGGGGGGGGTAAGCAAGAGAGGCAATACCAGTAGCCTCCCCTGCTGGAATCCTTCCTCCATCTTGTGCGGGTTCATGACAGGTACATTGGCCCCACCATGGAGGGCAATCCAGGTGGTATCCTCTGTCCAAGAGGTAAGTTCCGGGGTTTGATGGGGTCTGGGATGGGCTAAGGCTGAGCCTTGGAGGTAGCTGAGGAAAAAAAGGATACAAAACTTAAAAAAAGAAAAGAAAGGAGCACTTCCATATCCTTCCTGCCCTCCCTACCATCTACCTTTGTAGGTAGTCAGCTCAGCCACACAACAAGAAGGTCACTGCTCACCAAACAAGTTTGCCTTTAGCTTCTTTTGCACAGCATTCTCTTCCTTTGGTAACCTATCCCCCATCCCGACCAATAGGGAGCACCCCTACCCCACATTGAGCCCCCTCAAACCAAATGCAAAGATTTAAAAACTATCCTGGAGCTAGTCATAAAGAACAGCTGAGGGGTAACTAGGCACTTACACAAGAAAAAGCCATGCTTTTAGCACAGCCACAGGTCATGATGACATTTATAGCTGAATAAAAGACATTGCAAAAAAAGACATGGGGCCAGATTTTAAACCCATTCTAGGAGTAAAATTCCACTCTGCAGCCACCAGTGAGGAAAACAATGTTTGCAATAGTGGACATTGTGATTTTCAGCCCATGCTTTGCATAGGTTTAGCTGCGGAGGATGTATGTTTGGTCCAACCAGGAGCAACATTTTTGCATGGCTGTGACAAAAAATGGCCACAAGCTGCCATAAATCATGGAGCCAGACATAAAACAGCTCTGTCTTTCAAAATATGGCACATGTGGGGAAAACTAAGGCTCTACAAGTGAAGACCCACTTGCACACATTTTTTCCACACCTGCACTGCTTTCTGGGTTCTAGAAAATCTGTTCCCTGTTTTCTGCACACTCTCTCTCTCTCTCTCTCTCTGTCTCATAATGTTAATGGCATGCAGGGCTGTATGGTATGAAGCTTTTTTTTTATATAGTTGTTTGCTTCTCTACTGCCACCTGCACTTTTCATTGGGGCCTTGCTCCAGTCACCCCTAGTCCTGTCTGTTGCTCCCCCGATTGTCCATCCATTGTGGATCTGCATGGTGCAGGACCCAAGAGAGCTAGAGACCATTATGTACGGTGATGGAGGAACATAAGATTTTTCTTCTGTTTCTTCTAGCCTTCCTCCCCAGAACCACGGCAGGCACGGAAGTGCATGTGTGTGGAGATGTGCATGCCCTCCAGAACCAGTGGCCCTGCTCAGCCCACTTGGTCTAACATGAGCCCCCCAAGGCTTAACTATACCACCAGGTCTCCAACTCGTGCCACCAAAGAGCCAGGGAAACTTTCCTCCCCAATTTGGAAAAGAAGGGCTGCCAGGCAGCAGCTTGAATCTCTCCCAGCCTTCTCCCCCAACCAACCCCCTGTGACCCGAACTTGTTCTTAAACTTGGGTCGCCAGTGTGTGAGAGGTAAGGTGCTGAAGGGCCTCAGCCCTCTATGCCACTGGGCTGGCTCTGTACAAAGCTTTTTGTAATGCAAAAACAACTTTGGCAAAAGGGGAGAGTCACATTCTTAGTATCTTTATTTGCAATGCAATTATTCATGTTGGTTTGCTTTTGCATTTTGCTTTTCTTAATGATTGCATTTCTATTCTCTGCCACCCCTCTTCAATCTTCTAGATCATTTCCTCCTCTCCAAAGCATTTCTATATTAATCAAATGTGACAGAGACATGTTTCGAGTCCTGAATGCTGTCTCACTTACTGTAGAGCAGAGTTTTGCTTTCCAACACCTGCTTTCAGCCTTCCCACTGTTTGGAGAAGTTTCCGTTCTAACAAACTTCAACTTGTTGATCTTTTTTATTAAATTAAGCAACTTCTTAGTGAATCAGTGTCTCTTGTACTTACGTCTGTCAAAGAGAACCTCAGCAAAGTAGTGAGTCATACACAGGAAATGTGGCAAATAAAAACAAGCATTTGACAATGCTGATTATGAACTGGCGATTGTAAATAGACGAATCTGATTGGCTGAGAGCTCTTTGAAGCCTTGATGATATCGGGCTACATCATCACGGCTTCAAAAAGCCTCCAGCCACCGGCCTCCTCGCAGACATAAATTCCTCTGACAGCTGCATTTCCCCGCTTTACCTCACGCAACTGTGCCCACTGCCTCTGGAAAAATGGACGGAGTTCCCCAACACGAGCGTCACGGAGCGTCTGTTTAAAAACAACCGTCGCTCATTCCTCCTCACACAACAAATACCGCAAAGCAGAAAACACATTCAGTGTGGCATCAGACATGCCTCGAGCAACTCCCCGTGAAACACACACAAGAAAAAAAATGTCCACACGATGTGTGTGCGCTTACCTGTTTAGTTGCTCTCTCCCACTGCCACCAGATCAGTTTCAAATTAATACAGTCCATCTTCACACAGCCTCGGAGCACACAGCATGACCAGGTTAAATGTAAGGAGCACACACTGCTGGGAGGTGAGAGTTCAGAGCAGCACCTCTTCAACCATCTCCACTTATAACAGCGCCACCTGCTGACCAGAGAATTATAGGAACTTTTTTCTGAAAACATACTCCTCCACCACTCTAAAAGTCATTTTAAAAATATTTTAAACATTTTTTGTATTTTATACTACTAAAACTTTTAAGCCAGTTCATAATAGCAATAAGTCACTCCAGGGTGTGGTATATCATGGGATATCGTCACTTCTCGGAAGGTTGGACGCACTCAGCCTGCGGCCTCATGCCCAACCAACCGAGGCATGATGATATCCCATGATATACCACACCCTGTCGTGCCTTATTGCTTAATTATACAATAGCAAGAAAAAATCCTGGAATCTGATTGGTCAGTCTTGGGCTGGCCCCGTGATGTTATCCCAGTACAACATCACGGGTCTAGTCTCAGCCTCACTGTGAACCTGTAGATGAGCTATATGATGAGCTAGATATGCTTGATGATTTGCTTGATTGTTTCATCTCCTCTTAAAAAACAAAAATATTTTTCCACACAAAAACATCTTTAAATTGATTTTTTTATTATGTATAACAATGAGCCATTGTATAATAGAAATAATGCCCTCCAGGGTGTGTGTCATTTGGGATAACGTCACACCTCAGTTGTTGGACGCAGTCGATCTGCGGCCTCGTGCCCAACCACCTGAGGCATGACGTTATCCCAGCATGACACACACCCTGTCGGGCATTATTGCTTAAATGTTTGCTTGCTTGTATTTGTTGTGTAGCACTGCCTTTCACCACCCAGGGCTCTCATTGTTTCAGTCAACAGGCAAATGGTTGGAGACTGAACCATAAAAATGTGGGGAAAAGTCATAAAAGATGGAACACAGAGAGGTTCAAGATTAAAACACAGCAAATATCCTGCTGTCTAGAGATTGCTGATACTTGTGTATCCCAGATTAAAAGTACTGTCTCTTTGAATAAGATATTACATAACTCTAAATTGAAATGTACTGCAAAATAACAATTGCATCTCATGCTATTTCACTTCCTTCCCCCATTGTCTTCAATGTGCACAGGTCAAAGATGTAGTTCTCCTGTCATACAATAGATAAGTATAACTCTCATCTAGTAAACTTCACTGTATCATATAGGACAGCACATTCTCCATATGGGTCAGAGTGGTTTCCAGTGTATCTTCAGGGGTGGTTGAGTGGTATGGCCCCCCAAAAAGCTGTGTAATATAAAATCTGCAACCTAGCATTTTCATATATAGATATATGTAAGTAATAAGCCACAATAGGGTGTGCATTATAGGATTTTAATGCATGCCCCAGGGGTGTAGTAAGGCACAAGGCCAAAGGCTGAGTGTCCTTTCACTCCTGGGAAGTGCATTAAAATCGTATGATGAACACCCTGGAGGGGCTTATTACACTTCTAAAGTGACTCTAAGTAGGTTTTTGGGGGGAACAAAAAGGAAATTCAGCACCTAACTGTGCATTTATAGAGATTTAATGCACAGTTAGGTGATGTCTCGTGGCCAATGAAATTTCTGGATTACGTCTTGTCATTTTATAAATATATATACTGTATATATCCAGCTACAGAGCAAGAGAAGAAGCTAGAGATTGGAAAGAGAGCTTGTTAAGCCATCAGACTCAGTGAGTAGAGGTCCTTGACAACATCATACTGAAAGGAAGTCACCAGTGGTGTTTCCCTGGGCTCAGTACTGGGACCCCTGCTGTTCGATATTTTTATTAATTACCAGGTGTCGGGGGTCTCAAGTAATGTAAATAAATTTGCTGATGACACAACGCTAGTGAGGGTGGTAGATTTTAGGGACGAGGAAGACAGTCTGTAAAGAGACTGTAAATGTACTAGGGTATAGACCAACAAGTGGTAAATAAAATTCAGTGTGGATAAGTGTAAAGTACTCAATGTAGGCCCGAAGGATTCAGGTAGGAGATGCTATTTAAATAGAAAACTACAAGCTCCAAACAAGATTATCCCTGTGGAAACCTGAAGGATTAGCTAGGGACTCTAAAAGAAATCTGAAGATTCAGTCTAGAACTGATCAAGTGATCACTCTAAATACTAAATGGTTCCTTAACAGATCATGCTTGAAGATGGACTTATGGTTAAAACATGTTGGCAGCTGTATGGGTCCTTGTACAGCTGTACAGACAAAGTAGGTGACTTTATAGCTTTTATTCTTCCAACATGGAAGTTTCAGTTTGCAGGCATTTGGATCTAAACACCATCCATCTTCAGGTGATTATCCTAGAGGGGCCTGTGTAGATAGGAAAGCTTGTAAATCAAAACTTACATGTTGATCCAATACACAATATCACACCACCTACTTCCACAACAGACCACATGGTCTACTGGTTAGAGTATAGGCCCTGAAACCAAGATACCAAGGATCAAATCTCACCACAGCCTTATACTTCCTATGTGACCCTGATAAAGTCCTTTAACCTTGCAGTACTTTGGTCCACACACTTGAAAAACAGGATAAAAGCAAGAGCCCACTGAGAACAAGATACTGTACTGCTTTTCAGCTTGGCTACCCTGGGTAAACTTACAGAGTAGGTACTTGATCTATGAGTGGGGGTCACCTTGGCCTTGGTAATCAACTCAGCTGGTTTATGAAACTAAAAATCCCTTTTAAAATCATGGAATGAAGACAGTGAAGCACTTTAAAATTATTTGCAGACTCCTTTGAGCAATGTTTGGGGAGATGCACTGGATACTGTTTATTTTTGATACTGGTCATAGACCAGTAGCACCCCAAAACCATGTGATTAAAACTCAGTGGATGAGCCAGGGTTGAACTTATTACTCAACTACGAAATAATCAGTGGAGGTTTAACAGTCTTCTATTTAGCACTGACCACTGTAAGCTCCTAAAGGGTCAGCACTCTGTTTAAAAAAACAATGAAACCTGAGAGTGATCTTCACTTCACACAAGACAGACAGAGAAAGCAGTGAAGTTAGCCACCTAAGGCCCCATCCACACTACACCTTAAAACACCCTCTGTAACGTTACAGAGTGCCGATAACATTACCGTAACGGTGAGCATTTACACTGGTAATGTTACAGACGGCGTTTTCAAAACCATTGTTGAAACCTGCTAGGAGGTGGTTTCAACAATAGTTTCCATAAAGTTAGCAGTGCTGTAACATTACAAGGTGCCACGTAAATGGACATCCGTGTAGTCACCTGTCCACCAGAATCCCATACTGCTGTGCAGCGGCTCCATGCTGCTAGCACCTGTCCCCCAGCTTGAGAAGAATATACAGAGGATCATGGACATGTGGAGCAGTATGGTGCATGCCCAGTGCAGGGCATGCAGCAGAGGGGCATCTGCAGAACAGTGTGGACGGGCCCCACACCATAGAAGGGCACCCAAGGAAACCGTGCATGCACATACGGATACTGCTGTATGTGCATGGCATTGTGTGGCAGCATGTTGTGGTGCCTGATGCAGGGGAGCACTGACAATAGCAGCCCACAGGACAGCTGTGCTGGCTGTTCTGCTGCCATGGATCAGAACTGCAGCAGCTGCACCCTCAACCTCGGCACCGCACTATGGCAGTCCCATGATTGGGACTCAGTAGGGACATCATGTTGGGGAGGATATCCTGGGAACAGGAAGGGTGCACTGCACAGGATAGCATCATGGGACATGCCCAGCTGTACATGGGTTGGGCATGGTTTCCGACCCATTTGCGGTGTGGATGGGCAGTAACGGTTTACAACCGTTTGCGCACATTGTGTGGACACACCGTAACAGTGTTGGTCTGTACCATTTTCCAGATGTTACAGTGTTTTCTGGTGCAGTGTGGATGGGGTCTAATTGTTAGTGGTCAGGCTTAATCACAATTCACCTAATTTATGAACCAAGAACACTTTTTTTTTAAATCATGAAATGATGAAAGAAAGTAAGAAAACAGGTAGGCCCGGTGGCGCTGAGGGTTGAGGCGCTGGACACCACACCTCACGCCAGACCAGTGACCCAGATTCGGGAACGAGCCCAGGGAGCTGGGGGTCGGTGTGGAGGGAAGAGATCGAGCATCCGAGGGACTGCTCTCTCTTCCTTGGGGAGGGATGGGGATACGACCGCTCAAACTGCAAACTCTGTCAGCAGCTGGAGGGAGCCCAAAGTAGCGTTGTGGCGTATGCTGGGGGGTGGAGCCATAGCAGTATGATGCCATGACAGCTGGGCTCCACAGGGGACTTACAACTAAGGAAATGCCTCCCTTTTCCGACTGATAGGTGATGGCACCTCCCACCCCAGGATCACACTCCTAGAAGTCGGGCACCACTGTATCCTAGCCCTGGCTCCCCCTGACCCGGTCTCAACCCTATAAGAAAGAGCACCCTGGGTGGGGGTGGCCCTTCCTCAGAGGGTTGACCCGGAGGATGCCCGGTGTCGGGGGGAGAGGAGACCAGTCGATGCCACGTGAGGAGGTAGAATCCAGGATGGGCAGTCGCTGGAGAGAGAGTTCAGTGGGGCCCAGGTACAGTAGGGAAGGAAAAAATAGAATTTGAAAAAAAAAAAGAAAACAGAAAAAGGCATTAAAATAATTTGCAGGATCTTTTCAATAGCATTGGAAGGCATTGGGTGCTGTTTGTTTCTGTCCAGGCTAAACTGTAAAAAAACAAAAGGGAAAGAAAGTAACTAAAATATCACTCCTAAATTAGCCTCTAGTTTCAGTGTGCATTCCTAATAATCCCATTATTTCACTTGCATTCCACACATGGAGAGCTGCTCGGTGTTTTCACAATACACAGACCTAAAATCATGTAGAAAAGTTATTTTAAAAGAACTGGGTATGATTCAGACAAAAAAGCTGGGCTAAAATATTAAAGGTTATATAAAGACCAAAATACTATCTGCTGAGGTTTTTCTCCATTTCTGCCTCTAAACAGGGAACACTTACTGCTTCTGTTTTTTTTAACTACTTGCTATTCTTCTCGAAGAAGTGAATACAAAAGTAAACATTTGTGAACACGTAACTAGACAGGCTATCAGCAGGCAACTGAAAGCTCCTTACTATTCATTTAATAATCCAAATCATCCTTATCAGGTTATAGAAATGGACAAAAAACTAATCTGGACAGCGCCATGGGCTGGGAATTCACAGTTGTTCCATGTAATATCTCAACACTTCCTTTAGTCTGTGAAGCATCTGAACAAGTTGATAGGCACAGCCTAGAAATGCGCAAACAAGACTTCATTCATCCTTTGAGCATGGAGACAGCTATTGTTAGACTGTTCTGTCTCTTAGCTGTTGTTATTTGAGGTCTGTCATTTAAAGAATAGTGCTGAAAAGGGCTTTGCTGCATGAAATAAACAAGGAATAAAGCACAAAACTGACATTTTTAAAGAATGTCAAATGAAAAGCTTTTGTCCATCAGTCTTTCTACTGCAATAACTAGATGTGCAAGTCAGATGTCACATGTTGGCCTGTGATTACTGACCAGATTACATATTATTTTTGGAAGACATGTTGCTAATGTACAGATGGATACTGGCAAACTTGGCTTATGTTTGTACAGCATGATCTGCAGTTGATGGAATTCCTTAACAAAATAGAGAAGGGAGGAATCATCCCTCGGGAATCATCCTTTCTGAACTCTAATGCATTTAAAGGCAACCTGTGTTATGTATGTTAGTGGTGCTACTTTAGCTACTGTGAACATCAAAGCAAATTGTGTCTGCTATTATGAGGGGCAAATGAGGAACTGGCATTGAATACTCTGTTGTGTGATGGCAAGGGACTATGGCTCAGATGGAAACATAATAGTGGCCCCCCTCTTTGTCCCTCAAGGTGTGTGTCCATCAGGGGGTCCCCAGAGAGACAGGTGGCAGTGGAGGCAAGGTCCAGTATGGCTGAGGGCTGCTGATTGTCTGCATCCTGTCACTCAAGAGGATCTGGCAATGAATACTGGGTTGCACAATGGGGGGGGGGGTGACCTACAGCTCAGATGGAAACACCAGCAGTGGTCCCCTCCTCTCCCTCGAGGTGTGTCTGTCAGAGGGTCCCTGGAGAAACATAGAAACATAGAATTTGATGACAGATAAGGACCGCTTGGCCCACCCAGTCTGCCCATTTCCCTACCTAATGGATTAGCTGCAGATCCTAGTTAACCAGCAGCCTACTTCTTTCTACCTTCACCCCCTAGAATTGCCTTATGACTGTCCCATGCATGCTTGAATTCAACCACTGTTTTAGACTCCATGACCTCCTCTGGAAGGCCATTCCATGCATCCACAACCCTCTCTGAGAAAAAATACTTCCTTATATTACCTCTGAGCGGCCCCCCCTCTATTTTCAAATTGTGCCCCTTGTTCTTGCACACTTCTTTTTGAAAGATGCTACCTCTTGGACTTTGTTGATTCCCTTGAGGTACTTGAAAGTTTCTATCATGTCCCCCTCTCCTCCTTTCCTCGAGGCTATACATATTAAGCTCCTTAGTCTCTCGTCATATGTCTTCTGGTGCAGACCCTGCACCATTTTAGTTGCCCTCCTCTGGACAGTTTCCATCTTGTCTATGTCCTTGCTGAGACTTGGTCTCCAGAACTGCACACAGTACTGCAGATGGGGTCTCACCAGCTGTCTGTACAAAGGGATAACAACTTCCTGTTTTCTACTGGTGATGCCTCTCCCTATGCATCCCACTATCCCCCAGCCCTCCTTACTGCCCTCTCACATTGCTTGCCCACCTTTAAGTCATCTGATATGACTACCCCAGGTCCCTTTCCATTTTTGTTGTTGTTAGTATCTCACCCCATTGTGTACTCTTCCCCTGGGTTTTTGTTTCCCAGGTGCATTACCTTGCACTTCTTAGCATTGAATCTAAGCTGCCATACATTTGACCATTCCTCTAACCTTGCCAAGTCCCTTCTCATCCTTTCCACCCCACCTTGAGCATCAACTCTGTTGCAAATCTTTGTGTCATCTGCAAAGAGACATACTTTTCCTTCCAGTCCCTCTGCAATGTCGTTTATAAAGACATTGAAGAGGACCGGTCCTAATACTGAACCATGCGGCACCCCACTAGTAACCCCCCTTTCTTCAGAGTGGACTCCATTTACTATTACCCTCTGTGTCCTATTCTCCAGCCAATTCGTCACCCAGGCTATCATCTTGGGACCCACTCCCAGGCTGGCTAACTTGTATATTAATCTTTTGTGTGGGACTGAGTCAAATGCCTTGCTAAAGTCTAGGTAGGCCATGTCCACAGCCCCTCCCTGATCTACTACTTTGGTCACCCAGTCAAAGAAATCTATTAGATGCGTCTGGCATGACCTTCCCGCTGTGAATCCATGTTGCCTTGGGTCCTGTGCCCCTCCGGCCTCTAGGTACTCGGTACACTATTTGACCCCTAGCCTCAGCTGCTAGTGGATCATATCTAGGCAAAGGGAGAAGCTGCTGCTCAAAGCAATGAGCAAAGTCCCAACTGGAGCCAAGGACAGAAGCCTCCTCTCACAGCAATGAATACATGACCAGTTGGGACAACGGTTAGAAGCTATCATTCACAGCCATGAGCAAAGGGCTGATCAGGGCCAGGAGCAAAAGCCACTGCATGTAACTATTAGCACAGGCCTACATGGGGTCAAAAGCTGCCACTCAGGATTTTATGTTATCAAAGCACATGCACATTTGGCCTCCTTTTTGAACTTTGTTAAACTTTCTGCTATGCAACGCTCTAGATCCTTTCGCGATTTATAGCATCATATTATATCTGCAGTTCTATGGTCCCCATCCCACATTCAGTATCTCTCAAATTAAAGAGCTGCTGATGCCTCAAAGAAAACTTTGAAAAATATAATACTTAGGTACAATTCAGCTTGCATTCCATATATGTTCTATTGCCTTCTCCTCTCCATTATTTATTACTGAGGAACTTTGCCTGAATACATGATATTTATCCCTTTAAGTTCATCTGCCTCTATAGCTCTCTCCTTACTTAGTAATAATCATATGTTGTGACATCACAAACTGTCGCTATGGGAGTAACTGTGATGTCACAAGCAGTAACTCATGACTTCATGTAGGGAGAAAGCAAAAGGGATAGATGAACTTTTCAGGAGCACAGATCCTCTTTTCATGCAAATGACCTCAGTAATAAATAATGGGGACAGGAAATACAGAGCTAATGTAAAATACAAGTGGAACTGTGTCTAAATATTATGTTCTGCGAAAGTCCTTCTGAAGGCGTCAGCTGCTCTTTAACAACTGGGTACTTTGCCTTTTCTGGCTTTTGCCATGCTCCCTTCACCCTATCTGAATAATAGCAAACAGATTTCTTGAATCACCGAGCACTCTTAAAAAGGATAGTTTGAAATGTTTGCTAGAACCAGGCTGAAAAAAAACTTCAGTATCAGCACACTGCTGATAGATTCCAACCCATGACAATAGCAGAGATACTATAATTTTAATGAAGATCCCAAAGCCACTAGCCTCATTAAAAAATGCAAAACACTATCGGCAGCCTCACTTACACCCATCTGTGCTGAGCGAGGGATGAGAAGGACTCGGAGGCTATATGTTTTGTTGTGCAATTATAATAGATGCTGCACAGTCATAAATGGTACATTTATGTTTAAAGGGTTGAACACCTGCATAAGTAATGACAGTAATTAGGCCTTGTAAGCACCAAAGAGAGTATCTCAAGAGTTTTCATTTGTGCAGAAAAAAATAAGATTCTGCACTTACTGGGCTTTCTAACTCAGGAATAAAGCTTTGTAATCGGTGCATTGTACCAATCGCTGTAATGCCTCTGCCAGTATTGATGACAAGAGGTGAAAAGGGAGTTTGACTCAGTAGGGAGCCAGCTGTGCCTGAAGTAGTGGCAAATGTAGGTTTCCAGTCAGCTGGCTTCACTGTTGTCAATAGGACTTAACAGTTTTAGCATCAAGTGTTGGGGGAAGCCGACAATTTGAGAGAAAGAAGCAAATGCTTGCCTTCTCTTCATACCTCCATGGTTGTACTGCTGAAAACTATGGCCCCTCAGAGCTGTAAAACAATGTTTACATAAACCTTTGAATAGCCATCATGTCATCACAAAAATGGAATAAATCACAGGAGTTCTTAAATGTCACTGCTGTATCACTCTGTGCGCCTACATCAGCTGTGTGTCCATTTATTATTTGCTGTCAACTCAAGGACTGCTGTTTCTTATATCCTAAGGCACAGAAGAAATTAACAATGTTAGAGGAGAAGCTGTGATTGCATGCAGTTACAGGCAGTTATCTGTTTTATTTTATATATATATATAGCTTTTTCTGGGAGGGGTTCTTGTATTTTCTCCCATCCCCCCCTCAGAACCCCAGCACATGGCCGTACATGCATGTGGAGGCACGCACACACACCGGAAGCCAGTTCATCCCCCCACTGCAACCTTGCCTGGCTTATGTTACCCCACCAGCCTCCATCCAGTGGGGAACAGGACTACAGGAGGGTCAACAACCCATCACCCCTGGAGAGGACAGAAACCCAACAGCATGCTCAATCCCACTTCTCCCACCCCCACCCTTGCACCCCAATAACCTGAGGTTGTTCCCAAACCGGGTCACCGACATAGTGTGAGTGTGGCATCCAACTCCTCAACCCTCTGCGCCACCAGCCCAGCTGTTATCTGGTATTTTGAAAACTGCGAAACTGAGGTGTGAGGCCTCAGTTGTTTGGTGGTCTTAGTTCAGTGCAGAATGGGAAGTAGTTGACAATAAATAGCAAAATTGCCATATGCAACATATTACTTAACAGCACATACAGTTCCTTTGGGGATCTGCAAAACATGTAACTGATAATGCACCTTCAAGGGATGCAATTTAAAATGTGCTGAAATGCTATAGACTATCTTTTTTGCCTTATCTAAAAAGGTTCCAGGTGATCAGGGTGCCGGCAATCAAAGTGCCAGCAAGAAAGTGCAAACAACAAGGGCACCCCCTGCAATCAGAGCACTGGTGTAACAGGGTGTCTGGTGCTCTGGAGTACAATGCATTGCCTGCAAATACAGTGCCATGATGTGGCAGCATCTGCACTGCTGCCCCTGCCCACCAGGACCGTGGTCAGCCGCATGGTCCTCGGGGGGGGAGGCACCTTAGCTTCCTGGCCGAGGTGTGGTTGGCTCCACTGTTGGCGGCCACTGGTGATGCATGCAGCAGTACCATGGCACTGGGCTTGTGGGATGGTGGCCATGCCATATGATCATGAGCATGGCGCCCTGGCCCCATACGCATTGGGTCTATGGAAGCATTGTCCCTGGAGCATTAATTGCAGTGGTGCTCCTCGGCTAAGCAGAACGGGAGGTGTCAAGAATGAGGACACAGAGTAGAATCCAGACTTGCCATGGACAGATAGGGTCTACATACCAGTAGAATAGGCAGCGTTCATTCACATATCTGGTCCTGTGTAGTGCAGTATGGTCTGCAAGCCCATTGGTCCACCCTGTGGACCAATAGGCGCACAGATCATACTGTACGCTGTCATTCGGCAGGCGGACGGGCAGTATGCAGGTGGGGTGCAGCCGCTTGTCGATGATGGGAGGTGATGAGTGGCCGGGGTCCTCTGTGGGTGGGTGGGGAGGGGCACCACTGGACCATCAGGCTAATATTTGACATTACAACAGCCCACGATCGGGCATCTGGGGAGGAAACCACTAGACCACCAGGTTAGAATTTAATATTACAGAAGCTCGTGATTGTGTGAACAGGAGTGGAGAGGGTTACAATAGCCCACCAGGGACCCATCCCCTGATGACAGCAGCTAGACAGGGCACCAGGCACAGGTTGCTGGGATGCCCTGCGCAACGCATGCAAAAGGGGCCATAATGACGTGCTAATGGCCTCATTTATACCTTGCATATATTATGACCTCAATTGCATGCTCCAAGCAGAATATCACTGGTGATGCACCTAGTGCAACTGCACTTGTGCTGGCACATCCCTGTGCTCCCTTTCTGTGGCTTGTGCTGCCGCAGTGCCACCGCACCATGCACAGTATGTGTTCCAGCCTTGCCATATTCAATGGTGCTGCACCATGGCGCATAACCATTGAATATCACCTGGTCCTGGCCCCGGCACAGCCCAGTTGGACTGTGCCCAGGCTTGTGCCACTGCCTGGCACAGTCTGAATATCTGGGCCAGTGTATATGTCCTCTTATGTGGTAATTATGACTACCATACTCTGTTGCTTATGTGGTAATTATGACTACCATACTCTGTTGCACATTCCTGTACTATTTATTCATGCAGCTTCATACATCACTAAATTCTATTGCCTAATACGCAGCCCTCCCCGCCACATCATTACCATTCTGTGATTTCCTATCAGTTCCTCTTTCCACACTTAGGACTGCTTTATAAAAGATGCCCATGCCACACATAGCTGGTTATTTCTACTGCACTTCTCCCTGTATCTCTGGAACGATACAGAAAAAGATGAACTCGCTACCTCCTAACATTCTATGGCACAGGAGATCCAGCACTCAGTCCCACAAGGACATACAGATAGCTGTGTACAAGCATTTTTTAATGTATTTTAAATGCTCGGTACTATGCAAATATACAAAAAAGTGCACACCCTCATGAGTACAGGCAAGCAACATGAGAGAATTCCATTAAGGAGCCCCAATGTTTCTCACCCCAAGCTCCAGGCGCTTTGTAAGAACACCTGGAGTTTGAGTTGTGAAATGTTGGGATGCCTTAAAAATAATGATGCACACAAGTGAGCTGTCTGTATGTCTTTTGTGGACCGAATGCTGCCTTTCTTGTGGCCTATATTATTAGTGTGGATATCCCAGTGCCATGCCAAGCCAGCAGTCTCTCCTCACTGACGTGCCTCCAAACATGCCTGTGTAGGGCCTAACAGTGGGATGGAGCAGCCAATGAGCAGAGCTTGACCGTATGTTATATCTTTGTATTGTCCCTTCTGTTTCTTCCCTCATATGAGGTTTGCTGGAGTCATATTTGCTTGCACTTGGCTCTACACAGCATTAACACCTTGAATGGCTGCCTCTGATTTTTCTTCCTAATAACTAACAGCAGGCTGTGTACTGGTTCATAGAAGTGTTATTTATTTATTTTTTTTTTATTATCAATGCTTTATTTTTCTTCCTGTGCAGCCACCACTCTGCCTAACATCCAGCTACCGCTACGTTTCCCCTGACGGCCCCTAAGGGCACCTCCACACACCGGCTGGCATATGGTGCTGTGCCTATGAGAGGGATTCCCCTAAGTCCCCGTGCCAGGCCAGGATCCAATACTGGCATGTCAGGCCATTCTCCAGACTGGCGCCGGGCTCAGGAAGCTGTGGCCATCAAGCTGCCATGAGTGGTGCTGCTGGTTTTCCTCCTTATTCCCTAGGAGTGAAGACGTGCACTGATGTCATGCACTGACATGCTGACATCCGCTGCACTCCTCCCTCCATTGCACCAGCTCTAGCAGTGCCTCCAGGCATCCCCAGGGGCCGCAGCAGAATGATGGAGACCCACAACCCTCCCCAGGATAGGAAAGCGGTCCTCTGGATGCTCGATCCTATCCTCCCCTACCGACCCCTGGCAACCCGGGCTTGCATCCGAACCCAGGTCACCAGCGTGGCGCGAGGTGTGGCGCCCAGTGCCTCAACCCTCAGTGCCACCAGGCCACCTCACAGAAGTGTTATTCTAATTGGTGTAGAACTGCTGAGTGCTCTGTTTAATACTGAATATTCTCAGAGATCATAAATACGAATTAAACTAATCTGCACATGTATCATTTTCCCATACAGGAACAAAGCTTGGAATATTTTTAGTCCCTTCATTACTCAAAGAAATTTGGCATTGCATTGTTTTATGCAATCTTTGAAAATACTTTATTTTTCTAAACCATTTCTACATAACATAACATATTTTATTTTGAGCATGCAATAGGAAAATAAAATGTGTGATGTTTACAGAGCAGAGGAAACATGGGCTCATCTAACCAGTGGAGAAAGGAAAAAGCAAATCAGAGAGAGCAAAACCAAAATAAGCAAATTAGATCGTCAGCTCACAGCTGTTGTAATCATAATGAAGTATATTGCAGAATGTGTCATATTCTTTTCATTCTGTATTATTAGGACCTAGCATATGGCAGCATAAATAACCATGAACACTGAGACTGGTTATCTCCTTAGTACTCAGTTTCTTTTGAGTGTCTGGAATATAAAATGGAGCATTCCAAATTAACAGCATAGATGCAAGACTCCTTTTCTACAAACTGTTGTCACTTATATATGACTTCCTAGTATAGAATTTGAGGAAGTTAAGCAAAGTTTCTATTTCACACTACTTTTAGAATGACTTTTCTACATTTGTTAGGTTTTCATACACAAAGCATCAAGTCAGATGCCTGGGTTCTGTAGTCTGTGGATCCCTGCTCTGCTTGGAGTAGGATAGCCCAGGAAACGATCAGGGCTACTCCAAGACTACCATATCACTTTCCCAAACAGGAACTTGAGCAGGACATTGCAAAGTCATTTCTAAGTTTTCTGATTACCTCAGTCCTGAAAATTATCCTAGAGGGTTGGGGCATCTACTACTGCATGGAATATACTGTTAAATTGTTTTTTTGGGGTGCAAAGTCACTATGGCAACCCTCCAGGTCACGTAGTCTACTTTTTCCTCCAGCTGTCTATGTGCCATGCAAAGGCACTCTGAAATATTGATATGGGCTGCCCATGCCCCCTAGCCCCATCTCTGAGGATGTAGCGATATTGCAGACATGGTCCTGCACAATGAGGTGCTAGGTGTGGGTCAGCATGCAGCTCAGAATGACATGCCGTGCTGTATTACATGACATGATGCAGGGGGTTTAGAGTCCATATAATTGAATCATCAGCCCTCCATACCCTTCCAGAATCTGCTGTTTTGAAGCTGTTTACATTACCTGTATGCAAACAACATAAATTCTGATGGTCTAATAAATGCAAATCTTTCAAACAAATCTCATTTTTATGGCTGTGGGCAGAGCCTATGACCATTTTGCTATCTGTAGCTTGAAAATGGAGTTTCGTGGAACATATTTTTTGGACTTTTCAATGTATCCTTCCACATCTACAAATCACTATGACAACTAAAATAAAATAATCCCTTCTTTCTGTTTAGAATGTTGGAGACATAACTCCAAGTTGCTTATATGATGGCCATTAGGAAACTGAAACAGCTTGTTAAATATTGGTTGCCAATTAAACTGGAGATTTGTTTACCCCTTCATAATGCAACAGCTTGCATATTTAAATGATTAGCATGTAAACATTTTTAGCTACTAACTTCAGTTGGGGATGAATATCTTTCAAGAAAGTTTCATACCTCATAAAGGTTACTCTTTCCCAGCAAAGTCTGTAAAGATTTACACTGTTTTTAACCTCTCAAGTCCTATCTGATAAAATGCCAGGTCTTCAGTGACCTACCCAGACTAAATACATACATTTCTTTTTGACAGAGAGGGCTGTGGCCAGCATCCCAAACATAACAGATAAGAACTACAGATATATTTTACAGTAAGAGTGTGTGTGAGTGTGTGTGTGTGTGTGTGTGTGTGTGTGTGGCGCGCGTGTGTGTGTGTTTGGGGGAGGGGTGGAGAAACAGTCAATGTCCTGGCAAGGGAGACCTCATCTAATGAATTAACTGCTGACAAACCATGAGTGATACAGAAGCAAATGATTTGATACCTTTTATTGGACCAACAAAGATGTAACAAAAGTAACTTATACCATTTATAAAATTCCTGATCAAACAACTGCAAACAGAAGACTTGTTTTTTGTTGTTTTATAATTAAGCAATAAGCCACAAGGGAGTGTGGGCTATTGGGGTAATTGCCACGGCTGGCATGGTTTGCCCGCGAGGCGCAGTTGAGTGGGTAAATCCTCACCAGCTGTGGTAAATCCCTGTATTACTCACACCCCGAGTGGTTTATTGTCATTATACCATTACATTTTGTTATGGATATAAGTTAAAATTGTTTTATTTTGTTTTTTTCATGTGGAAAAAATGATTTTATTAAGAAATATCCTTCCATGAAAGAAAATAGTGCATGGTATTTAATGCAATTCTTTATTTAAGTTTTGTGAGGTGAGTGAGAATAACACATAGTGGGGTTTTCAGTGGTAAATAACATGAAATGAGGGTTTTGAGTTGTTAAACAGTAGTAAATTGTAAAGACAGATTAAGAGGCTTTTAACTTGTTAAACACTAATACATTCTATAACAAAAACTTGATAGTGCTCATACTGTAACGTTTTAAGCTGAGATTTAGTGTAGCTTATTTTCTTTAGTAGGAAGCAGTTTTGTCTTTTACAGTTCATATATTGTGTAGCTTTTTTTGTTATGTTGTTGTGCAGACAAGTTTGCTTGGATCTGTTTATTTAAATTGTTGGAAGGTAGGTTGTGGCACATTCTGTAGATGCAGTAGTGTGAGACCTGTTGAGGATAACAGAAAGGGTTGTTATTTTTGTATTTTAATTTTTTCGATAGATTTTCATTAATGGCTTTAAGGTATGCAGTTTGATTTTTTTTGTTGAAAAAATAATTTGTATTGTACTTAAATTTTGTTTGGAAAAAAGTTTATTGTTTCATAGTTAACGAGCAGTCCAATTAAAGGTAGTTTTGGGTTGGGTTCTGGGTGTGGCTCGCTGACGTAGTTTGCTGCTTTTTCCGTAGAAATATTTGCAGCGTTGGAGGCTGTTGCGATCATCATGCATTTTTCTTGAGGAGCTGTAATTATGTGCGCTGGCTGATTTTGTGCTGCCTTGCAACATTGGGAAACTTCAGGAGATGTCATCATTTGACAAGGTATGTGATGGTTGGTGAAGCTGGATTTGCTTGCCTGCAGAACATTTTTTTTATCAGGCTCACAGTGGCTTTCAGAAATATTTTCTGTCGGTTGCAATGGAGATGCTGTGGAGTTTTTGTTACCACTCATTATTTGGCCACATTTGTTAAATTCTGAAAGGTTCGGTTGCCAGTAACTTCGGAGCGAAGTCTAATTTTTATGACCTGTTATGGCCATGATTTGTCTGGCTTCTATGCTAGAATCACTTAGCAGAGTTACTGCAGTTGCACGGAGGGAGTGGTTCGTAAATATTTTTTCTAGTTTGGTTTCCTTGCAGATTGTTGATAAAATATTACCTAAGAAATTGACTCCCATGGGTTCAGCCATGTACCAGACTGGAATGGTATCCAGTATCGATTGATCTAATTTTTTTGGCTGAAGAAATAAAGCTGGAGGATTTGGTGGCAGTTTAGATTAATATTTTTTGGCAGTTTAGACTAATATTTTTTGAAACTACTGACTGGACATACAGGATCGTTGGGCTGCAACCTCGGGTGAACTGTTTTGTAGGATCTATTATTTCTTGGTGGTTTTTGCTTTGCTCATTGAATGTTTTGGTAAGGTATTCTTCACCATTTTCTGTTGATTTTATTTCAAAAGATCCAACTGTCAGCTGTCTAATTCCTTCATTACCATGTCTTGCAAAGTATAGCAAAATGTCCATCCAGACGTTTTTTACAAGGCCAGTGGCAGTGACTGGGCTCAGTGCAGATGAATTTCTCAGCATTGTAAGTTGATTGATGGTTAGTGGGGTATTGATGGTTTGCTTTGTCTTTACCATCTTTTTGGAAATGCTTTACAACAGCCTTGAAGATGTTGGCTCTGTTAAACTCTATGTCATTCATTATGTTTATGCTACGGCTTGGGGGGGATAATTTAAATGTCTGTCTAATCTGGCTCTAAGTCTTATGTAGCTGGCAGGTACGTACTTGTTGCCATCAGTATTACGTACTCTACTATAGTATTGATGTAGTATGCTGTTTAATTCTGATGGACTGATGGTGGATAAGTTTATTTCTATTTGTTTCTGGTTTGCCCAATCCAAAAAAAAATTAATGACCACCGGGTTTATTTTTGTGTGGCTATTTCATGCCGTTGCTTCTCTAACTCAAGCATTTCCTGTGTTGTGATTTCCTCGTGACGTTGTCTTTTCTTTCCTATAGAATTGGCTGCTTCATGTAAGGTGTACAGAGGCGCTGAGACCAAGCTGGTAGCTGTGGAGACTCGAAGTGATGTAGTCAGCTGCATGGATGACTGGAGTATCAGGCTTTTGGACAGTGGGACTGGAGCGATGTACGGGATATCTATATTAGCCTGAGGTACATTTTCTTGCTCAAAAGTTGTGCTCTCGTTTTGAAGGCTTTTGAACATTTTATCAAGTTCACTTTCGTTGATAAGGTCAAATGAGGCATCCATTTTGTTTTTTTCTTTTTTAAATATGAGGCCTACTGGTGACTGTTAGCGAGAGGAAAGATGGTGGCTTTGCGACATTGGGGGGGGTCGGAGTGATATTATTTCAGGGTAGCATGAGGATGTGGCAGGCTGGCACCTTTGCCAGTGATTATCATAGGATTTACAACAGGGCTAAGGTGCCAGTCTGCTTATGTGATTGGCTAATGATTTATGTACATGGTATAATATGATATACTGAGTGTGTACTTACTGATTTGCTGGATCAGGGCCTTGATAAAATAATAACATTTACTTAACTCATCCAAGATTCCATCAGGTGAACAGAAAAAAGTCTATGAGAATTTGTCTGAAAACTAACAACTATAAGATGCACAAATAGCATTTGTGTGTGTGTGTGTATATATATATATATATATATATATATCTGTGTATATGTATATAGGTCTCTATTTGCAATAAATTTGTTTACAGGCATTACTAGTATCTTTCAAAAGATTGTCTGACTTGTGATTACTAATTTTGAGTATAGTTCATGAAATGGGCTGGCAGTATAGCCTAGAGGTTAGAGGAATGAGGTGAGAATAAGCTTGGTACATCCAGCAGAACAGACCTGAGTTTGATTCTCACGACCTCCACTTGCAGACTGTGTGACTCTGAGCAAGTCACTTAACAGTCCAATGCTCCCAGGTCGCCCCTGAAAACAGGCACTTGTGCCTAGTGGGCCTTACCTGGTTATCAAAGACTAAAAAAAAAAAAAATAATGAGCCTGATAATTGTTATTTCATATAGTCCCCATTAGTCTTATGCGTAGCGTATAAATCCAAATCATTCCAAGGCCATCGTGACATATAATATTGATACTGAGCAGCAAATCAGAGCTCTTTTCCTAATAAAAGGCTGCTGATATAATAAATAAAGATCAAAGTCATAAATAAGGAACCAGTGGCTTATGGAAAAATCTACAGAGATTTATACAGGGATTTGATTCTGCCTTTGTGGGGAAAACACAGGGAAAATGAAGACTTCTTACAGAGTAATGGTTATTTGGATCTGTTAGCGCTGAATATTTCTTATCCTATATTTTGTATCCTGGATGGGGCAGGGGAGATGCTACATCTCATTGTCATGAGGATCTTCATTTACACATTTTTGCACTGTATTTACTCAGGCTGTCCCAGATTAGATGCAATATCTTGTTTTCAGTGGGGTCAGGATTTTACCATTTTTATAATTTATTTATTCAGGCTACCTAGTCCAGGGCTCCCATATTCAAAGGAGATATGCAGCACATCCTGGTGGAAAAGGGAGATGTGCCACACAACTCCAACAATGCACAACAGTGTGATATTCAAAACATGTGGGATGCGCTGGCTACAAGGGAATGAGCATATCCAGTAGGAATGTGCCCCTCACAGTCCAGAGCACAGCAGCCCACAGTTAGGACATGAATAGCTGGCCTAACCCGGCCAGTCACCCACAGGCAAGTGGCAGATGTGCACCCCGGTGCACAGAAGCCTGGCAGCCCTGGTGGATAAGAGGTACTCCCTTTCCATCCCCAATCTAGTCAACTCAATCCCTGAAGAGCTCCACAGTGTAGGGCCCCACAGACCCAATTGCTCCAGAGGAAACCATGGTCCATATCCATAGTCTAGAGGACTCCCATCCACCACCCCTATATACAGACACTCTCACTCCCCTCAACCTGCTGCAAAGACTGGCACTGCCCTCCACCCCCTGCCATGGCCAGCCATTGATTGCACTGAACCTGGGCTGGGGATCTGCACTCTCTCTAATGACCCAACTGGCTGTACCATGCATTGGGGCACCATGCCAGCTGTGGATCCACCAGTGTATGCCACCGTGTGTACATCCCTGGCAAACTGAAGAGGAAATTTACATACCTCCAATGCATGCCTTGCCAATGCTGTATCTTCCTGCTGTCATACACCGCTGCAAGTCCACAGGCTCCCCTGTTCCCCTATGTAACATGCCACCCTCTGAACTGCTGAAGTATCCTGGGTGCCATGGGGTGTGGTATCCTGCAATGCCATTTGCAGTGTACGCTTCAGGCTATAGATAGTTCATCCGCAGTACCCCAATTGTACAAATGAATTGGAGGTCAGCTGTAACATGCCTGTTTTGGGACTTTGTGTGAGTGGGTACAGCATCAGCCATCACCCACACTAAGCAGTGCAATGGCACCGGGATAATGGATCCACATGTGAGTGCCTGAGAAATATGGCCATAGGGTGTTATCACCCACACACAGCTCATGCCTATGTATAACACATTCCAGCATCCTACTGCGAGTGCTCCACCACCTGCTGACAGAGTGGTACGATCCCATTACTGAGCCAGTTGTCACAATGGGATGGGCTGGGGGAGAGGAAGGGGGATGTCTGTGCACCATTGAGGGGGAGCGGGGGCCACTACACTATGGACATGGACTGTAGGTGTATTGAGTTGTAATTAGGAATGGCATTGGGGTCCTTACAATATGAAACTGATAGAGCCTGGACTCCTATACAATTGGGACTGGTGGAACGGGTTGGGGGTGCCACTATACCACCAGAGACTTCAGAGACTGTCCCACATGGGATCGATCGGAGTCAGGGCTTGGGGGCGAGAGCTGCTCTGGCACATTTATCCCCATGCCAACATGCAAATGGTCTGGTAATGAGCATACATACGGCCCCTTTGCACCCTGCATGCTCAATTAGTTAATTTGCATTCCTGGGCTGAATATTGTCCATGGAGTCTGCAGTGCATACTGGTAAGTGCCACACATTCCCCCTGGAAGGTATTCAGTTGGGGTCACCTTGGATGCACCTGATTTGGCATCCGCCTGCACTTCGACCCCCATCCAGGGTCACATTTTTAACAGGAACGATGAAACCCAGGTTTACTTTCATGACAAAATGGAGTAACTCCCCTGAAATTGCATTGTTTGCTGCAGTAACTCTACTGCAGAATTCTGCAGTGCTGCACTTCATCCCGGTGGGCTTCACTGTATGTACACCCTGTACCGGTGGTGCATTCTCTTTGAATATTGTATCAGTGCTGACCGGCACACCAGCTTTGTACAACCCATATTTCTGCTTGTGCATCGATCTGGCACTTAATATATCCCTCCACATGTAAAATATTGTTTTTAGTGCATTATGATTTTACACAGTGCAGCATAATATCGTGTAGATGTAGAGCCGGACTGAAATTAAGATGCCATAATTTCTGTGAACTATCCAGGCTAAATATATAGCAATCAGCAGGCATATTCTAGGAAAACGCATTGTAAAAATGTACAAAAGGAAGAGCACTTTGAAAGTACCTCTCCACAGATCTGCATTGTGCAAATTTATTAGAAATAATGGGTAAAAGAATCCCAAAAGCTCTCCACAGCCATATCGGCTGTGACCAGAGTTTGTTAAAAGTTAAATTCAGTTTTGTGCATGTCAGGAAAAGATTCCCTTGTTTCAGGTACAATCACCATTGTTTTCTATCATGACTGATGCTATACAGTACCATTATAGAAGTTAATTTTCTTTGTAAACAAAGTTCACCCATTTAAAACTTCTTCACGGTACTTGCCTAAAAAGCTTTTGTCAGTACAAGCAATCAGTTGTCAGAAATTAAACTGCCAGTAGAGGTGTGTGAAGTTAGGAACTTTGTTCTGTGGAAAGATTTACAAAGTCCCCTAAATTAGTAAATTTAATCTGCCCTCTGAATTTTTAATTTGCAGTACAGTGCTAAATTCACACATGGCTGATTTGATAACTTTGCCTGTGAAGTGGGGTCCACAGACAAAGTTTGCAATATCCCATGAGATTGGAGGTCCCATAATACTGCAATGAGATGTATGCCATGTGTAGGCTGACTTCAGTGTAGTCTTAAATGAAGAGAAAGTTGGAGTTAAGTGTATCCCTGAATTTCTAAGCCCAAATACATTTTAAAAGTGTTTTAAATGCATGGTATTTTGAACAAAATCATTCCTGAAACTGTCTAGGGTGCATTGTACAGCTAGTTACATTAGTAATTTGTTTTTGTGGTGTTTCAGATGTATTTGCTTTAAAGTAGTGATTTTGTTTTGTGTAGTAAAGCAGTGCTGTGTGGGGGAGGGTAGCTGTTCTAGCTAGCAGCAAGCAAGGCAACCCAGTCTGTGAGCACTAGTTTTATTTTCCTCACTGTTTCTTTTAATTATTTATCTGTGATCTGTGATTTGTTATTTTATTTCTGTAGAACAGTTTTATGTGTTTTAATGAGTTATTTTTGTCAGTCTGGTCTAGTGTTACTTTATTGATTGTAGTGATTTTGTTTAGTTGTTGAAGTTACAGCTTTGCTGTAATACTTATAGTAACATTTCACGAATTACCCATCATGAGTGTCTTCTTAATCCTCATTGTGTATTGTTTGTGTTACAAAAGTTAAACATTCTTATTTTTGTGGTGCTTTTACTGTAGCCATTAGCTCTGTAAATTGTTGTGTTGTTATATAAATCACACTGCTCTCCTGAGGTGTTACCATGTTTCTGGTTCTGCCATTATTTAGTTTCAATTACTAATTTATTTATTTAGCTTTTATTAACCAGGTAAGCACACTAGACAAAAACAGATGCCTATGTTCAGGTGTAACCCGGGAGGTTGCAAGGAAATAAGGAAGCAATTTACAGACAGGATAAGGTTGTACAGAGTTCAGGTAAACAATTTAAAGGCACTGCAACATGAGACAGAGAGACTATTAAAAATAATATAAAATACATGCCCAAGAAACACTGTGAGCAGGTATAGTTGGGAGGGCAACCAACGCAGAGCTCAGGAAAGTGCCCTGTATGGAGGACGAAAGTATCAAGTATGATACTTGTTAGAACAGTCACTAGCATCTTAAATGCAATTAGATCCCCAGGAGAGCAGCAGTTTAACTGCAGTGTTCAAAAATCTAAATATCAAAATGCATACCTCTCAACCTTTTGTCACTAAAATGAGGGACATGGACATTTTTGGACACTCAAAATGAGGGACAATGAGGGACACAGTCCCTCAGAATGAGGGACACATACTCAAACATGGAGATACAAGCTCAGAACACTGTGAAAACCATAGTGTTTACTTGTACAAAGTTTATTTTGCATTTAGTATTTTAAAATATTAAGAGTTTATGCTTTAAAGTCTGAATTTACAGCAGCACCTTTTTGTAGGCTGCACTTTTTCCTTAAGTGACGGATGAGGGGCAGAGCAATTTTAAGGTGCAAAATGAGGGATGTCCCTCGTAATGAGGGACACTTGAGAGGTATGTCAAAATGCCTGGAAGGAGATGCTTGAGTAAAGTTCAAGTTGCTGGTGGTGGTGATGCTATTAAGAAGAGTGTAGGTTCTGTGGTTCAGAAGGGTGTTGCACCTAAAAAGACTTCTGCTGTGGGTTCATCAGGGGCCAGTAGTACTGTTTGACAAGGGGTAGTTGGCATAAGTGACGGCATTAGTGTGACAAAATGTTTCTCTGCCACATCTGCGGCATCAGTGCTGGTGGGTGCTGATATTGCTGGTGGTGGAGGTAGCGAAAAGAGGATCAATCAAAAAATTAGAAACAGTTTTTGCTCTGGAAATATGGACGAGGCAAGGAGGTGGTTGTTGGTATAGTGTCCATGACTGCTGTTGTTGTTGGTAGTGATCCTGATCTGGATGATAGGTTCTCATTTCCTAATGTGGGTGTTTATGAGCTTGACCAGGACTCACAGTTGGATGAAGGAGATCTGACTGTTGCATGCAGCAGAAAGGATGATGTCAAGAAAGAGAGGGTGGAAAAGCCTAGGTGGGGATAGGGATGATGATTTGGACCCTGTATGGGCACCTGAAAATAAAAACAGTAAGGCTAATGCTGCTGAACCTGTGGTGCTGTGTACACCACCATTATTTCAGGGCATTACTAAAGTCACACCCCTAAACCCCAGCTGTTGTTCCTGTTAGCACTGTTGAGCCAGTAACACAGTATGAGTCACCCACTGTCATGGTGAAGAAATAATCCTCAATAACATCCACTGCCACGCCTCCAGTATCCCAGTGCCAGGTCTACCACCATGTAAAAACAAGGACTACAAAATCCCTAGTTTGGGATTTTTAAATACTGGAGCCAGCTGATGAAACAGTGGCTATCTTCCAGCTGTGTTGAGCGGGTGTTAGCTATGGAAAAATGGAGCGCCACCTAGGCACTGGTGGCAACACACACACACACACACACACACACACACACACACACCTCCTCTACTAGGATTAACTACAAGACTGGCACCAGTACCCTCTTGGATTGGGTCCTCACCACTCACCCCACAAGGATTTCTCGTACAACTGTTCTCCCAGACTCTCTCAGTGACCACTTCCCAATCATGTGTGCATGGTCTAACACATTCCTTAAGCCCCCTCCCAAAATGATCACTAGCAGAGTCCTTCCTCGTGGGAAACTTCCACATCTCAAACAATACCTGCTTCTACAAGACTGGCTGCCCATCTATGAAGCAACAGATGTTAACTTGGCTCTTGATCACTTCATTTCAATTTTCAACAAAGCCAGCGACCTCTTTGCCCCTGCTAAAAGGTGCAAAACAAAATCTCTCTCTAACCCCTGGGTCACCGCAGCTCTTCTCTCACAGCTAAAACTAAGGGATCACCTCTGGGCAGTTGCCAGGGCCACTGGCAAACAACTGGACATGCAAAATTACAAACAAGCACGAAATGCCTGCACAAAAGCCTTACGGCTAATGAAATCCACCTATTACAAAGACGCTCTCGCCAATATATGAGGAAATGGTCGTGCTTTCTGAGACAATATCAAGCATGTCACAGGGAAGCAGCCAAAAACCTCTCTGGCCATGTTAATGGTTGATGGATCCTCAACCCTCAACCCCAAGGTGATCGCAAACATCTTTAACACGGCTTTTTCAGACCTTAGTGTTGTTCTACCCCATGACTTTTTCGAAAACAGGGCCTACTCCCCAAATACCTCAGCCCTTCAGTCTAACCATCCCCTCTTCTACTTCAGGCAAGTAAGGCTGAATGAAGCTCGCCGCTATGTTACTGCAGCTATCTCTAAATCTAGATCTAGTAGCGACACCCTGGACCTTAAGCTTCTGTTGCTCACCGTCGATGAGGTAATTCATCCATTAACAAAAATCCTAAACCTCTCTCTCAGCTGTGGAAAATTCCCGGACCTATGGAAAACAGCCACCAAGACACCCATCCATAAAAGTGGGGATAAGATAAATCACTCAAATTATCGCCCTATCTCCATACTGCCCCTACTCTCTAAGGCACTCAAGCGCATCGTGGCTGATCAACTTACCAACCACTTGGATAAATACAACATACCTTGTCCACAACAACATGGCTTCCGGAAAGGTCACAGCACCACCACAGCCCTTCTTGAGTTCACTGGAGCTTTGCACAAATCCCTTGACAACAGCCTTCTCACAGGGGCCATTTTCATCGACCTCTCCAAGGCCTTCAATACAGTACACCATGGACTACTAATTCACCAACTACTGAATGCTGGGCTATCACCTGACTCTTCTCTCTGGTTTAAAAGCTACTTAAAAAACTGGTCGCAGAGAGTAAAAATTGCGAACGCTCTTTCTGACACCCTGCCTGTTCGCTCGAATGTCCCACAGGGATCCTTACTGGGCCCCCTCCTTTTTAGCCTTTTCTTAAACTCCTTCCCTCCCTTACCACTGCTCTGAGCAGATCATACTATATGCCGATGATGCTGTTGTATTCTCCACTCACAAAGATCCTGCAACTTTTCAACACAACCTTCAACTTGGTTTCAGTTCTGTAAAGACATGGTTTCTTAATCATAAACTGGTCCTCAATGACAAGAAAACCAAATCTACAGTGGCGTGAAAAAGTATTTGCCCCCTTCCTGATTTTCTCTGTTATTGCATATTTGTCACACTGGATGTTTTCAGGTCTTTAGAGAAAATGTAATATTAGATAAAGGGAACCTGAGTGAACAAATAACACTTTTTTTTTTTTATTTCACTTATTTAATGAAAAAAAGTTAACCAACACCAACTGGCACTGTGTGAAAAGTAATTGCCCCTCACACTTAATAACTGGTTATGCCACATTTAGCTGCAATGACTGCAACCAAACACTTCCTATAATTCAATATCAGTCTTTCACATCGCTGTGGAGGAATTTTAACCCACTCTTCCTCGCAGAACTGCTTTAATTCAGTAACATTTGGTAGGTTTTCGAGCATGAACTGCTCTTTTCAGGTCCTGCCACAGCATCTCTATTGGGTTTAAGTCTGGACTTTGACTAGGCCACTCCAAAACTTTAATTTTACTTCTTTTTAGCCATTCTGATGTGGACTTGCTTTTGTGTTTTGGATCATTGTCTTGCTGCATGACCCAACTACGCTTCAGCTTCAGCTGATGGAAGGATGACCAGACATTCTCCTTAAGAATTTTCTGGTACAGAGCAGAATTCATGGTTCCTTTAATTATGGCAAGTCATCCAGGTCCTTAGGCAGCAAAGCATCCCACACCATCACACTACCACCACCATGTTTGACTGTTGGTATGGTGTTCTTACTGTGGAATGCTGTGTTTGCTTTTACGCAAGACATTATGGATCCATGTCGTCCAAAAGTTCCACTTTGGACTCATCTGTCCATAGAACATTTTCCCAAAAGGCTTGTAGATCATCCAGGTGCTTCTTGGCAAATGAGAGACAAGCGTTATGTTCTTCTTGGTTAGCAGTGGTTTCCGCCTTTGCTACTCTTACATGAAGCCCATTTTGCCCAGTCTCTTTCTGATTGTGGAGTCATGAACACTGACCTTAGCTGAGGCAAGAGAAGCCTGCAGTTCTTTGGATGTTGTTTTAGGATCCTTTGAGACTTCCTGGATGATTTTACGCTGCACCCTTGGAGTAATTTTGGCAGGTCGCCCACTCCTGGGAAGATTCACTACTGTTCCAAGTGTTCTCCATTTGGAGATTATGGCTCTCACTGTGGTTCGATGGAGTCCCAGAGCCTCAGAAATAGCTTTGTAATTCTTTCCAGACTGATAGAGGGCAACAAATTTTTTTCTGATCTTTTCAGGAACTTCCTTTGATCATGGCATAATGTGCTTGTTGAATCTTTGTGCTGGCAACGTGACTCTGATGGTAAGGGTCAAAATAAGTGATGTTTATATTGAGCAGGGCTGGCTGTAATCAAGCCTGGCTGTGTTCAATCAGCTGACTCTAATTATCCCTTTAATTGGGTTGATTTAACTAGGGGCAATTACTTTTTCACACAGTGCCAGTTGGTGTTGGTTAACTTTTTTCATTAAATAAATGAAATAAGTAAAAAAAAAAAGTGTTATTTGTTCACTCAGGTTCCCTTTATCTAATATTATATTTTGTCTAAAGACCTGAAAACATCCAGTGTGACAAATATGCAATAATAGAGAAAATCAGGAAGGGGGCAAATACTTTTTCACGCCACTGTATGCTCTTCTTCAGCTCTCATAATTCACACAAGCTACACCACTTGGCTATCTCCACCACCCAGAGGAACACTCTAGGTCAGGTGGGGTCCTTCAAATACTTAGGGACACAGCTTGACCCTAATCTCTCCTATGGACTTCATGTAGATAATGTAGCTAGAGCTGCTAATATACGGCTTGGTCTCCTCTACAAACACAGACCACACCTCACGCCAGAAGCTTTGAAGGTTGCAGTCCTGAGCTCTGTGATCTCTGTAATAGACTATGGTCTCATCATTTATGGCTCGGCCACAACCACAACCCTTAGACGCCTCTCAACTGCCTTAAATAAGGTATGTTGGCTCATCACTGGTGCTCACCATCTCACCTACACATGTGACCTGTACACTCAGACCGGCTGGCTCCAACTATCAAACAGCATAAAGTTTCTCACCTGCTCCATGGCGAAAAAAATCTACCTTGGTCTTGCACCTTCTGGGTCTCAACTCTGTTACAACACCGAATTAATAAATGGTGCCTTAGGAGATCCACACTACAGCTACTGAAAGTCCCCCACTGTCACACTTCACAGGGACAACGTTCTTTTGCTTATTGAGCGCCACTCTGGTTCAATGGCCTCAGCCCCACCATCTCCTCTGCCCCAACAATTGGTATGTTTAAAACTAGGCTCCGGGACTATCTCACCACCAGCAGCTCCTGTGACTGCCCAACTTAACCTTGTTTCTCCACTTCCTTTCCTGCTCTAGTGCCCCCCCCCCTACTGGATTCTACCCTCTTATTATGGTATACCCAGTGCTGCACTTTTCACCCTCTTCCCACCCTTCCTACATTCCTTCCCCCCCCCGTCCCTCTCCCTATGACTCTGGCACTTCTTATCTGTTGTCTATTTTCTTTGACAAATGCCGCTGGCTGCCTTGTTACAATGCTACCCTTGAATTGTATTAATCTGTACTCTGTTTGCAATGTCCACATTGTTGTAATGTCTGTCTTGATGTTCCTCATAATTTGTATTTCTCTGATGTGGAACCTTTGTAAAAGAGCCAAGGCTCAAAGGTATTTGTAATCCTAGACTTAATTAATAAATAAATAAAAATAAAACACCCCAAGTAAAGGAACCTGTTATGCTGGACTTGGCACCAAAGGGAAGCCTGTGAAGGGGGGCCTCCCCCTTATCATCTTCATTTGACAAGGCATCCAGAGTTAGCATTGATTCAGTGCCAGCAGAGTCAGAGCTGATTGCAGAGAACCACTACCGAGATGAGGAGGAGTCTGTGGGATTGCCTACTAATGGCCACAGTTGCAGTGGTGGGTTGATTACAAACAGCTAGTGTCACTGAAGCAAATCAACCACAGTCCATAAAACATCAAAAAATCACTTTGTTCATTTGTGCAGCATCCTTGACCCCCGCCGCAAAGATCAAATGCTATCCCACCAGCAAGGCTGTCTCACAGAATTCAGCTGTTTGGTATCCCAGCACCCCACAAGGTTCTGCCTACTCTGCATAGCATATTTAAGCACCATACAAAATACACACCCAGTCATGGTGTTGCACTGTAACTAAATGCAGCAACTGCTGAAATGCTGACAATTGATTGATTCCCATTCTCTTTTGTGGAAATTGTGGGATTTCAAAAGTTGATGGCACATGCCTGTCCCAGATGGAAGATTCCATCGCAAACCTATTTCTCCACCTGTGCAATTCTGAAACTTTATAGGACTGTGTCACATACAGTAATCCATGTCTTACAACGTTCGGCATCACCATACATACATCTTAGTAGGGATATGTGGACCAGTGGCCTAATAGCTGGTAGCTCTAATCTGTGTATTGCAGCCCATTGGGCACAGGTACCTGGGATAGTATTTGATGCTGGAATAGGGAAAAATTGTACAAAGCCCAATTGCAGTGGTAGCAACATCCTAGATATTTGCTATCATGCTATACTGGTAATGAAGAGAGTTAAGAGGCTCACACACAGGTCAGAAAATGTTAGAACTGCTCCTGACTGAGACTTACGAGCAGCTGCACCCACATTCCCTGAAACTGGGTTTCATTGTAAGTGATAATGGCTCAAATGTGGTTAAATGCATTAGTGATCATGGAGCGGGATCTTACGTGACATGCATGGCACACTGTCTTCATCTATTTGTGCAGGAGTTTCTACCATATCCTGAAATCAAGTCCATGTTGACTGTTGCTCATTGCATTTATGATCACTTTGCTCATTCAGGAAAGACCTGTGACCATCTAAGGCACCTGACGATCCAGAACAAAGTGCCTCAGCACTGTCTGAAGCTGGAAGTCATCACCAGATGGAACTCAACACTGGTCATGATTGTGCACTTTTACGAGCAGTACAGTGCCATCTCAGAATATCTGCTGCTGCATAAAAGCTGTGACAGTGCCAGAGTACCCATGTCACTGACAACAGATCGACTAATGGATGGCCTGATCATGATTCTAATGCCATTTGAACATGCAACAGAAGCAGTGAGTAGGAACACTGCAGGTATCAGTCAGGCTATCCTACTTCTAAGGATTCTGAGGCAGACACTGTTAAATTTAAAGCAGGTGCTAGACGCAGGTGATGATAGGAGAAGCTGTGCCTTAATGGAACACGTGCTCCATGTGTTGGACTGCAATAGCCATATTTCCATAATTCTGAATTTTGCAGATTTTGGTATATTGCCACCATGCCGGATCAATGATATAAATGGGGCCTGTCATCAATACATGAAGGTGGGGTTGATCAAGTCCTAAATCTAACCGATCAGCTAATAAGCTCAGTTAATGGGACACACATATTGAGGTCACAGTTACGTATAGCACACCAAGAACATAATCAGAGACCAGGTGTTGCTACCACCTTAGGTAAACAGACTGAAAAAATAGTCATGATAAACAAAAAAATTACAACACATTCACTCTGGGATGCTTTGTGCCAGGTGGAAATTGCAGATGTGGAGCAAAAAGAGGAGGAGACTGGTGAGTCAGCAGCATTGCGTGCAGCGCAGTGCATGGTAGATGCATATTTGGTGAACACCAGACACCTTATCATACTGGAAAAGCTACTGCTGTACTAGAGTAGCAAGGTCACTGATTGGCCAGCACTGACCTCCACTGCAATCAAATATCTGAGCTATCCACTCTCAGTGTTAGTGTAGAGAGGGCATTCCATCTGGCAGGGGCCACTGTGCAGGACAGGCATACAAATCTGTCCCCTAGAAATGTTGACATGGTACGTTTATTAAAATGAATGCGGGGCACATTCCACATAATACAGTAACCTCCGTGTTCATACCACATGATGGTGGCAGTTATGATGAAGAAGAACCTGAAGCCTGGTGTTATTGGTATTGGCAAAATGCCTTTCAGTGAAGTATATGAAGCAGTAATAGAGAAAGAACTTCCATGTGGGAACAACTCCAGTGGGGAAGACTGTGAGGAATGCTGTCTTAATGAGGATGACTAAAGCATGAACACAAAAGTGTTAGAGCTCTCCTTTCCTCCTTATCAGTTTAATCATTTTCTTTATGATTCAGTTGTTTTCCTGTGATTACATATCTCCCCAAGTTGTGCTGCTGTTCTATACATCTATCTGATTACCTCCATCTGCCCTCTCCTATGTCATGCCCACAGAAAAAGTGGAAAACTTTTGAGCGCTGCATCATTAAATGCCAAGTTTGCCTCCAATAACATTGGCCACTACCACCTCAACTGCATGCATCAAGACTGGAAACACTGGACTCAAACACCTGCATAAATGTCATTGCCAGACAGCAGTCCATGAATCTACCATCAAGCAAGACACCTCCTACTCCTACTTCTCTGGCCTGCTTGTGTCCTCCTCATCCACCAACAACACATGCACATCTGTCTCCACAGCATGCACCCATTCCAGACTTAGAAACAAGGACTCTTAAGCCATCAAAAATACCATTGTTTCCAGCCATCCAGACTATGCATGCACAAGCAAGCAAGACACCACCTCCTCCTCCTCCTCCTCCTCCTCTGGCCTGCTAGTGGCCTCCACATCCACCAACAACATGGTCCACTACCACATCCACCTCATGCCTCCAGACTGAGAAACCCTGACTCTTAAGCTAGCATAAATGCTGTTTCCAGGCAGACATCCAGCCAGACAGCCAGCTTGCCAGCCCTCAAATCAAGCCTCCAGCCAGCCAGCCAATCAAGACAGCAAGATTTGAAGTCCAACAAGGGCCAACTTTCTCTACAGTGATGGTAACTTTCATTGTTTTTCACACACCTTATCCACACTTTTGGAGTTGATGATAAGTTCATCCTTTCACAGTTGTGCTTCCATGTTGCTAACAAGACACTTAAATGTTTTTTTCTTTCCTTTTGTCCCCTGTCACTTCAGACAGTTCACCACAAGCCACAGACTTAAGTTGCCTCTTCCCCACCATCCCTCTCTGTGTGGCACCATTTTGCCAGTACACAGCATGGCCATCACTAATTTGATGGTAAGTATCATTATATGCTTTTTTTCTTTTTTTAAGTTTTCCTTTCACAGGTGAACAGTGACACATTGGTCATGCCAAGTCAGGTTAAATGATTTCTCTTTTTTTATTTACAGATGACAGGTAGAGGAAGACTGGCAGTGGACAATGGATATACCATCTGTACGGTCATCCACAGGGGCTACTTTAGTAGAACCTAAATAATTGCTCTTTGTCTTCACAGGTCTCCTCCTGTCCTGCTGCCTTCTCATCCAGCAAGTGAGACTTCTCCTCCACCTCCTCCATCTGTGGCACCTTAATGCCATTTTCATGGCATGGCTATCATCAATGTGACGATGGACTGGCAGTATAGCCTACAGGTTAGAGAAACGAGGTGTGAATGAGCTTGGTACATACAGCAGCCCAGACCTGAGTTTGATTCTCACAACTTCCACTTGCATACTGTGTGACTCTGAGCAAGTCACTTAACCACCCAGTGCTCCCAGGTCGCCCCTGAAAACAGGCACTTGTGCCTAGTGGGCCTTACCTGGTTACCAAAGAATAAAAAAAAATATAAAAATCTTTTCCAAAAGTTCTTTTTTCTTTTTTTTATTTTATTTTTGGTTTCCTTTCACATGTGTAACATATTAAGAAGCTTAGTACAGTCTAAATAACTTAGATATTGTATTCACAGGTCTCTTTACATTCTGTCATCAAGATGAAGGAATGCCTCCTCCTACAACAAGCAAGTCATTGACATCTTCTCCACCAGATCACTGATGTGGCCAACATGTAGACTCTTGCTTAGCGATCAGCATAAATAAAAGTGATCCACCTGATGCTGCTGCCTCATTATACAATGTCACACAGCAAAAAAATACTTGAAATGAGTGAAACAGGAGCAGAAAACAGTTACAGAGTGACATACAGATAACATTTAAGAATTCAAAAGCAAAAAAGAAAGAGCACTTACCTTCCATGGTAGGAAACACTGCAGAATTAAACAACCAGATCCAGGCTGGACCCATGCAGCAACAGGTTTTAATCACCCTATTGATAAATACCCACAAAGAGAGAAACAGGAACAAAAAGATCGTTAGAAATGTACTGTACTCCCTTGTAAAAAGGAAAAAAAATTAAAATAAATACGTACCTTTGTGGTTAGGACATAAAGCAATTCTTGAAGTTCATCATCCAAATTGGCACCACAAAGAGTCATTATTACTTCATGCAAATGGATGCAGTTCCTGGGTCACATCATTAAGTTTCACAGAACAGATTCCGTGATGTCAGACTTGCATAGCACATAAGCGGTATATCAATTCCAGGACCCCATCTCGTTTTGTTTCCTTGTGTAAAGATTTACAGACAGAAGAATTTTTTTGACTGCGAATCTAGGGACACTAATGTTCATACCTTGAACTGTGTTGGTGGAACTGACTCAAAGCACAGCACCTTGTACCAGCACCAGAAGCCTGTAGTATTTATTCTGGTATTTGAGAAAAATTCTGGGATTACAGAATTGATGTATTTGTTCTGTTTCTCACAATTTCCCCTAAAGTGTGTTTCAAGAACTGTGGCATAAGGACAGAGACACAGTGCAGCACCAGCAGCCTGGAGTATTTATTCAGGTAGTTACAGAAAATTCTGGGAGCACAGAATTTATGTATTTTGTTAGCTTCTCACAATTTCTTCTAAAGTGCAATACAATAATTGTGGCATGGGGAAAGAGACACAGTGCAACACCTTGTAGCAGCACCAGCAGTCTGAAGTATTTATTCTGGTAGTTGAGAAAAATTCTGAAAGAACTGAATTCATGTATTTTGTTCTTTTCTCACAATGTTCCCCAAAGTGCATTACAAGAACTGTGGCATAGGAACAGAGACACAATGCACCACCTTGTAGCAGAACCAGCAGCATGAAGTATTTATTCTGGTAGCTGAGAAAAATGCTGGAGGGTGACAACAGCACTGACTGACTGTGAACTTTCCCAGCTGCTGGAACAGATGGTTCATCTCCACCACTGCTAGCCACCTCTCTTTGTTTGGCCACCAACTCAGTAGGATGGTGGATCTTAAAATGGGTCCACTGCCCGCCAGTGCTTAGGTGACTCCCATTTTTTTCCTTGCTTGACCAATATGTCACAGATATTGCAGCTGACAATACTGTTGTCCTGTGGGTCCTCCTCCAGCTTCCTTCCTCCCTTCCAGTTAGGTTTTAGGGAAGCACCGCTTCACTGTCTCGTCCTTGCTGCGTGTAACTTACTGGATGCTTTCTGCAATCCTTTTTGCTGCTTTGCTACCAACTCACCTCCTCGTACTCATTACTTCTCCCTCTACATTTCTCTCTCCAGCTTCCCTTCCCCTCATGTCACCAGTCCCACTGTGCCTATTTGGGTACCACCCTCGGAATGCACCAGCATTCCGGCACCAGGCAATTAGGACACTAATCAGCAATGTTGTTGATCACTTTTTTTGCTGTGCGCTCCACTTAAGGATTCCTACTCCGTGGAGGTGGACCTTGGGATAGGGGACGGCGAATCCCGTATTTGCCGCCCTGATTGCCCTGCACCATAATGCCAGTACTCTGACTGCCATACAGGCCTCCTTTGTATCTATATACTGGTTTGGGTCCCTGCCCTCCTACTTGTCCTCACAACTGTCCTCCATCCCCTCATCCATCTTATTCCAACTCTCTCCACTCCAGGGACCCATGCACCTTTTTCATTCCCCACCCTCACTCTTCTGCAGGGCAAGCTGCCTTCTCCTACTGTCTCCCTTACCTGTGGAACCTCCTCCCCTTCCCCCTCTCTCCCTGCCCTTAGCTATCAGCTAAGGCACCACCTTGATTCCACCTGTCCCTGTCAACTCCCTTCCTGACTCTCCTTACCCTCTCTAGCCTCCCCTCATGCATTATCTCCCCCATTATTAGGCTGTGCCAATGGCTGATTATACATCACCAAAACACTGCAACCACCTCCTCAGGCACTGTGCACTTTATTTTATACCTGCATGATTGTGCTGCAAGTCCTTGTCATGTCCAATAGTTATTGTGGGCCTGTTTGCTCATTGTTTGTTCTTGCACTTATAAGTTGTTGCTATATTTGCTTACTGATGTACCATTTAAAATCTTGTTCTTTCTTAATTTTTTTTATTTAGTGTGCTTCGTCTGCCTCCCACCTGGATTGGTCCCTTTGGCCCACCCTCACCCCAGCCTCATCATCTGCCCCTTATCTCCCAAAGTGTTCCTCCTGATACACCCCACGGCATGGCCTTCAGCAGGCGCGCCGTAGGATCTTGAGCTTGGTATCCAGGGAGCACCATGAGGAGCAAGGTGGGTGGCATACTGCTGTTCTCCGCTTCTTCTTCCCCCAGGTTCTCACCTGGAAATGAGCCTCAGCTCAGTGTGCTTTTCCCGGGTACCAGTTTTCAAATAAATAAATAAATGTGACCTGCAGAGCTCATCCATGGACCTTGTTTACCACCAGCCTTATTTTGACAAAACGTTGCCTAAATGTACCCCAAGGGCAAAGTTTCAGGTGAAGTTGCAAGGCAAACTTGGAAAAAAAGGTGAATTTGTTATGAAATAAGAAAACTTTGTGAATTTATCTGCAAACGTGGATTTTGTGAATTTTACTTAGCTTCATTGGTGGATTTAAAGTTCGACATCTCTAACTGGCAGCACCGTGTATTAAACAGAGTTTGGTGCTTTATGTGGCAATCAGTCATTTCATACCATTTTAATGCATTTGTTGTGTTCTCTGCTTCATCTAGATTATTAGATGCTGAGACTTGCTGATCCCTGTGGCAATCAGCATGTCTCCACCCCAGTGATATAATTTGTGGTGCTGTTCTCTTTTATCTAGGAAGAGGTCAAGGAAATTGTTACATTGGTGACATCCATAAAATACTCCAGTTTTTCTGGCTCTTTATCTGATCCAAGAAACTGAAAGCCACAAAGCTGATTTGATTGGGATTTCATCATGTTCAATGCCAGTAATGCACATCAAATCCATTTAGCCTGTGCAAAAGTCAGAAAGTGTCACATATTTCTATAAGGTCTGTAGATCTTTTGAATCTGCCTGTTGTGTTGACAGTCAAGAGTCCTATTGTAATATTAAAGACTGCTGCACTAATTCACAGCTGACTTTCAAAGGGGTAATTGCTCTGGATGACTCTAAAACAATTATCCCATTCCCAGGCCTGTCTGTGAATAGATGTGGGGGAGGTAAGGTAGTGCTGGTTTGAAACCTTACTAAGAGATTTTCTGTACACTGGCCAGCAGACAATTTTCTCCTAAACAGTTTATTACTTGACCTAAATTCAGGATCAGCTGTTCTTTACTGCATGTTAAAATTATCACCTGAGGCTAATATACATCCATCCCTAGCAGAAATTAGCTCATACTAGGCCCTTATTAAAACATTCTAAAGCAGCCACTGACCAACAGCAATGTAAATACCAACAATACAGATACCAATATTTCAGTACTAGTATTGTAACAATACAGCTTCTTAAAAAGCATGGTCGAGTAGCACCACAAATTACATCAGCAGTCTGGAGGCATGTCAGGATTCAGTAACCTTAGAGAAATGGACCACACCAAAAACACACACAAAGTATGACGTTGTTTTTTGTTTCAAACCCTGGGACACTTTTAGTTTTTATAGCAATGTTTATTGTGTGGTGCTGCTGCCTCTTTTAGTTTTGAAAACCACTTCATATAATCTTTAAGGCCAGATTTATTTGTAACATGTGGCACCATAAATTGAATTAAGCTTTGCTCTTGAGCTAACAAAACAAATCTTAATTCACTTGCATTTAAGTCTATGTTTGGGGAGAGCTCTCATCTCTTGACAATGTGCACCAGTGTGAAATGTCAAACCTCTCACAGGTAGGTTGGATTGCCACAGTTGCAGCTGTAAGTGTATATTCTGCAATAAAAGTGTTGAGTAGCTTTACTCCTTCTGGCTGGAGTGTGTTTTTTTGTCTTCCTCGTGATTGCAGTTTTGAAATGACCCACCCCAGGTTCTGAGCTGCCTTTGCTTGCTACAGGATTGGGGAAAATTCTTAACTCCAGTGGGTTACAAGACCTAATTTAAAATGGAGTCATGGGGTGGGAGAGTGGGTAGTCACATTAAATGAATCTGACAGAGTTCTTTGACTGAATGACCAAGAATTAGATTAGGGTGGAGAAATGGATGTGGCCTACCTAGATTTCAGTAAGGCTTTCAACACCATTCCACATAGGAGACTAATAAGCAAGCTGGGTAGCATTGGAGTGAGTCCAAAAGTGGTAAACCAGGTATGAAATTGGTTATGGGATAGGTGTCAGAGGGTGGTGGTCAACTGAGTTCACACACTGAGAAAGAGAGGGTGGCCAGCAGGGTGCCTCAGGGATTAGTGCTGGGACCAGTTCTCTTTAATGTTTTCATAAGTGACATTGCAGAGGAGCTGGAAGGTAAAGTCTGCCTCTTTGTGGATGATACCAAGATCTGTAATAAGGTAGACATTCTGGGGAAAGTGTGGAAAGGGAAAGGATGAGCAGAGACCTGAGAAAACTCAAGGAGTAGGAGTGGTCAAGGGTATGGTTGGGTTTCAATGTGACAGAGTGCAAAATAATGAGAAAACTCAAGGAGTGCTCAAGAGTATGGAAGCTGGGTTTCAATGTAAAAAAGTGCAAAATAATGAACTTAGGGCACAGAAACCTAGGGTGGAGTACAAAATGGGTGGAGTGTTATTGACAACCATGAAGCAAGAAAGAGTCTTGGGGGTAATCATATCTGAGGACCTAAAGGTGGCCAGGCAGTGTGACAATGCAGCTAGGAGGGCTAGTGGGATACTGGGGGTGCATAGGGTGAGATCTCACCAGTAGAAAGAGAGAGGTGGGGTTGTCTCTGTATAGATTGCTAGTCAAACCCCATCTAGAGTACTGTATCCAGTTCTGGAGACCACATATCCAGATGGACATAGAGTGGAGGCAGTCCAGGAGAGGGAAACTAGAATGGTGCAAGGTCTGCATCAAAAGCCCCATGGGAGAGACTAAGGCACCTCAATATGGGTATAGCATCCAAATATCGAAAACCTATACAGCGAAGACCGTTACAGTGACATAAATCGGCAGGTCGCTGTAATGATCCCACTGTACACTGGCACTGCATCTCTTGGTGTTTCGCCCCTCCCTGAAACAACTCCAGCCAGAGTTGGTTATTTTAATTACAGGAGGTGATGGGGGGAAGAGCCCCCACATGGGGAGATGTGGCTTGGTTGAACCCTCAATATGTACACCCTGGAATTTAGGGGGGAATGGCAGATACTGTATGCTAGAGACCGTTAAATACCTCACAGGGGGTAATGAGGTACATGAGATAAATATTTTTCAGAAAAAAAGGTGCTCAAGAACAAGAAGACATGCCATGAAGCTTGAAAAGAGTTGCTTCACGAGAGATGTGAGGAAGTACTTCTTCATACAAAGAATAGTGGATTCCTGGAACACTCTTCCAGCCTTCTAACAGAGGTGGTGGGGGCAAAAATAGTGGTGGGTTTCAAGAATGCATTGGATAGGCATAAGGTAGTCTTAGTGGAAAGGAAGGGGGGAGAAAGAGCTGGAGATCAAGTAGGGTCTGTGGTGATGCTGTATGTAGAGAAAAATGGGCAGCCTGGGTAAGCCAAATGTTTCTATCATATTATGACCTGTACTTCAGAGTACTGGTAATTTAGAACTTCGCAGAACTTAGAGCTTACTGTTAAGAGCCTGTCAAGTAGCTCTTAACAGAATAAAAGAAACATAATGAAATGCCAAATCAAATAGTTGGGAAAAAACTAAGGATAGGATCTTTTCAAAAGGCGTGTGCGAATATTGATTAAAATGAACATCCATAGCCTTTTTTTCGAATTTTTCTACTGTAAAGCATGTTTGTCTAATAGCTGAAGAAGGGTGGCAGTAATGATTTCCCAGCTCCCACACAGTACTTTATTTTGTTATTCATACTTATTTCTGCTTCATCTGCTACAATCTGGATAGTAGAGATAACTGATCCCATCTACAGGTAGACACAGAGAAAAAATAGGAAAATCCCCATGGGCCTACTTTGTCCCAGGATTCTTAGTTTTCCTCTATCTCTACAGCAAGAGTGCAAACATTGATACAGCAATATGTACAGTTTGCTTCTTGATCAGCCTTTCTTTAGCTACTCTGTCCCATTCTGAGTATAGGTGTTGTTGCTCAACTTGATTATGAATGGTAAGACCCACCCATTTTTCATATTTTGGGGTAGAAGCAGCATGTCGCTAGTTCCATTTGTGTCTGCAGGTCTCTTGCCCATTATTGAAATGGTGGATACATAGATACATAGACAGTGTCGGCAGATAAGGGCCTATGGCCCACCAAGTCTGCCCATTTGAGCTTGTAAGTTCAGTTTATGTTTTCCTAGAAGTCTGTTGCCCCTTACCCCTGACCTCCAGAATTCCTTTATGTCTGTCCCATGCATTCTTAAATCCCATGATTGTTTCAGCCCCCACCACTTCTTTTGGCAGGGTTTTCCACTACCCTTTCTGTGAAGAAATTCTTCCTCACATTTCCTCTGAATTGTCCTCCCTCCAACTTCATCCCATGCCCTCTAGTCCTGGAACATCTTTTTCGCTGTTCCTCACTGTAAGATACTTGTATGTCTCTATCATGTCCCCTCTCTCCCTCCTCTCCTCCAGGGAGTACATATTCAATTCCTTCAACCTGTCCTCATAGGACTTGTGATGCAATCCATGTATCATCTTTGTTGCCCTCCTTTGAACCTTCTCTACCCTGTCAATGTCCTTACCTAGGTAAGGTCTCCAGAACTGTACACTGTACTCCAGGTGGGGCCTCACTAGTGTCTTGTATAGTGGAATTATGACCTCCCTTTTCCTGCTGGTGATGCTCCTGTCTATGCATCCCAGCATCCTATTTGCTTTATCTGCTGCCTTGTCACACTGTTTCCCTACCTTGAGGTCACCAGAGATGATAACCCCAAGATCCCTTCCTGATTGGTGCATGCTATATCCCACCCCCCAACTGATATATTGTGCCAGGGTTTTTGCTCCTATATGCATTATCATGCACTTTTGTATTGAATTTCAACTGCCAAACCCCTGACCATTCTTCAAGTTTCTGCAGGTCCTTCTCATTCTGTCTACACCTCTGTGTGTCTACTCTGTTACAGATCTTTGTGTCATCAGCTAACAGTGAAATTCTGTCTTTTAATTCCTACAAGAATGTCACTGATGAAGATGTTGAATAGGACCAGTCCCAGCATTGATCCCTGTGGTGACCCACTGGTCACTCTTCCCTCTGTGGAGTGACAGCCATTTGCCACCACTCTGTGTCCTGCCGTCCAGCTGCCACCACACGCACTACTGTCCTGCCCACACCCATATTCCCCAGTTTGTGTATAGTCTTCTATGTGACGAGTGTCAAAGGCCTGCTGAGTCCAGATAGGCCATGTCCACTGTCCTCCCTGATCCACCTCCTTAGTCACCCAGTCAAAAATTCAATGAGGTTGGTCTGACATGACCTCCCTGGTGAAACCACGCTGCCTTGGGTCCTGTAGTCCATTGACAACCAGATGTTCCACCAACTCTCCCTTCAGTGGTGCTTCCATGATCTTCCTCATACCGAGGTGAGGCTGACTGGTCTGTAGTTCCCGCTTCTCTTTGTTCCCACTTTTGTATAAGGGGACTACATCTGCTGTCCTCCAGTCTTTGGGTACCTCCCCTGTTTCCAATGATCGGCTAAACAGGATAGCCAGAGGTTCAGCCACCATCTCTCTTAGTTCTTTAAGGACCCTGGGGTGCACTCCATCTGGACACTTTGCTTTATCAACTCTTATTACTTCCAGTTCCTTCAGAACCCTTTGTCATGTAAAGGGACTTATGTCCATTTCAGCACCATTCTCACCCCTTGTTCTCCCTTCAGACCCATTACCCTCCTCTTCCTCAGTAAAGACTGAGCAGAAATACCTGTTCAGTATGTCAGCTTTACTGTTGTCATCCTCCACATGACCCCCATCCTCCCCCTTCAGTCTCACTATCCCTCCCGTTGCTTTTTTTTTTCACTTATGTACCTGTAAAAGGTTTTGTCCTCTACCCACTGATTTTGCAATGTGCTCTTCTGTCTGAGCTTTGGCTTCCCCTACTGACCTCCCTGCCTCCCTTTGCTTCTCCTGGTACTTCTCCCTATCCCCTTCTGCCTGTGTCTTTTGTATTGCCTAAATGCAATCTTTTTGGATTTCACTTTCTTTGCTACCTCTTTGGAAAACCATGATGGTCTCCTCTTCCTTTTCCTCTTGCTAACCTGCTTAATGCATAATTCTGTTGCTCTTGTAATCCCCATTTTAAATACTGTCCACTGTTCCTCAACTCCTGATTCCTGCCCCATTCCCCTTAATGCCTCTTTCAAGTATCTCCCTATTTTCCCAAGGTCTTCCCCCTAAAATCCAGGATACATATTTTTGTGTGGTTTGTTTCTGCTCCTTCTGTGATTTCAAACCACAATGACTGGTGGTCACTGTTCCCTAGGTGCTTCCCCACTGTTACCCCCATCACACTGTCCCTGTTTGTGAGCACAAGGTCCAGTATTGCCTTTTGCCGAGTTGGTTCCATGGCCAGTTGCTTGAGGAAGGCACCTTGAAGGGAGTCCAGGATAAATTTGCTCCTAGTTGATGCTGCTGCTGCTGGGATGCTCCAGTCCACGTCTAGAATATTTAGGTCTCCAACCAGTACTACCTCACTCTTGTCTGCCATCCTTTGGATGGCTAGCATCAGCTCCCTATCTGTTTCTTACTTCCTGGGCTGGTGGTCTATAGACTACACCTGAGCAGATGGCTTGTCTCATTTTCTTTTCCAGCTTAACCCACAGTATCTCTCCCCCATTTTGTTCCTCCTGGATCTCTGTGGCTCTTATGTCATTTTTCACATACAGTGCCACTCCTCCTCCCTTCCTACCGGCCCTGTCTCTTCTGAATATGTTGTAGCCAGGTATGGCCATCTCCCAGTCGTGGTTATCATTACACCAGGTTTCTGTGGCCACAATGTCCAGGTCTGACTGCACCATGACAGCCTCCAGATCTTCCATCTTGTTGCTAAGGCTCCTGGCATTGGCACATATGGCTTTCCATGATTTTACCTCTCTGGACTGTTTAGCTGTCCTACTCCAGCCCCTTCCCTGGTTGTCTTTTATCTCTGGTTCTCCTTGCTGTCTGCCTTTGCTGAATTTTTCCCCCTTTTCTGCCTAGCCACCTCTTGGGTGCTAATCTGCCTCTTTCCACCCTGCTTTGTAGAGATATCCACTCCTCTGGTTCACTGGTTCCACTGCTAGCTGTGGGGGGTGAGCAAGTAGGTACCCTTCTTGCTGGCCTGCCACCCCCCTTGGCTAGTTTAAATGCTTGTCAATGTAGCATTTAAACTTATCATTGAGTGCTTGGATTCTCCTCCAGAATGGATGCAGGCCGTCAGGCTTGAACAGACCTCCATCCCTCCAGGTGGGTCCCCAGTCACCAATGAATCCAAACCCTTCCTCACAGCACCAGTTCTTCAACCATGAAGAACTGGTGCAGCCGAGAACTTGGGAAACTCCATGGCCTCCACCTGCAAGCACTGTGCAACAAAACATTGCTTCATTACTGCAGGCTCAAAGCTGTATGCTATTATAGGTTCATAGTTGAGTACTAGGTTTCTAGACAATTTGTCTTTAATGAACTCACCACCTTCTGTTTCTACAGGTGGAATATATATTTTTTGTCACCCATATGCTGATCTAGCCTGTGTTTAAATGTATTAAATACGTTCTGCTGCTTGTTTAGGTAATGAATTCCAACTTGTTATGATCCTTTGTGTAAAAAAGTCACAACATTTCTTAGTCACATTGTTTCTCCTTTTAGTCTATAATCATGGGACCTTGTTTTCTTATTTAGTTCCTGAAATCTACGAACTCTAATACATTATATCAAACTTTGATCTTTGGTTGTCCTAAAGATTAAACAAAGGTCACCTCTTAATTGTCTATACTCAGTAGAGTATAGCTCAAGTTTTTTAAGACTATCATTATATGTATTATGTTGTAAGCCCTTAATTTGTTTTGCTGTTTTTCGTTGAACACCTTCTTTTGGTTTTTTGCTTTTGGCAGTGTTTGCCACGGAAAACTGGGAACAGTATTTCAAATGTGGACGCACTGAACTAGTGTAAAGTGGGGAATTATTTTTTGATCTCTCCTTTTAATGTTGGACAGAATACAGCCTAATATTTTTTGGCATTTTTTAACAGTCATTTTTATTTGCACATCTGTAGAAAAATTGTCTGTAATTATTATTCCCAGATATCTTTCTCCTGTAGCGGTTTCTAATACTTGGTTGTCTAATTTGTAATAATGTTTGGATTCTTAGCTCCAAAGTGCATCACCTTACACTTGGTTATGTTGAACATCATTTTTTAATTTTTTGTCTATGCTGATAAATTATCTAAGTTATCATGGAGTTTTTGTCCATCATACTGATTCTGTACCAGACCTCCTAATTTGCAGTCGTCCACACACTTACTTAACCATGCGTTTTCTGATGTTTGAAGTGTGGTAACTAATATATTGAATAGTGTGGGCCCCAAAACAGAGCCCTGGGGCACCCCACTTGTTACAGCTCCCCAATCAGACTGAACACCTTTTATTGCTACTCTCTGCTTTCCATTTTCTAACCATGATATTATCCAGTCCACAATGTTTGGTTATAACTTGATTTGCTAAAGCTGTTCAATTAGTGTTTTATGAGATACTTTGTCAAAAGCTTTGGCAAAGTCCAAATATATGACATCCACTGGTATCCCTTTTTCCAATGCTGCGATCACTGGTTCAAAGAAAGATATTAAGTTGGTGAGGCATGATCTTCCCATAATAAGCCCATGTTGTGTGATGTCTATTATCTGTTCATTTTTCAAGTGGTCTAATATTCTTTGCTGAATGACTCTTTCCAGTATTTTCCCTAGAACTGACGTTAGACTTACAGGCCTATATTTTTTTGTTTCTGATCTTGAGCTGAACTTATGTTATGAGAGCTTGTCCCCATTCTGATAGTGTTTCCCCATATTTAAGGGATAGATTAGCTAGGTAAGTTAACTGTCCCACCAATTCATCTTCTAGCTCTTGCAGTAGTCTAGGAGTTATACCATCTGGGCTTGCTGAGCTACTGGATTTTAGTCCTTTTATAATTATACTGATTTCTTTTTCTGTGTTTGGAATGTATGCATTTGTTGAATTTGAGAGGGGTTTATCTATTGTTTCTTTGGGTTCGTATACACTTAGAAAGTATTTGTTCAATTCAAAGGCTGTATCTGCTTCTTCTGTTACAATTGCATTTTGCGTTATGAGTGGTCCCACCCCCTTTTGATTACCTCAAAGTGTTCCTATATAATTATAGAACTGTTTCGTATTAGCTTTCACTTTGTTTACTAACTTTATTTCCATGTTACTTTTAGATTTTCTAATCAGGTTTTTTTTAGTTGCTTGTTACAGTGTTTCAGCTTTATGCCTGCAGTACTTGATGTTTTTTTTTTTTAACTTGGTGTATAATTTTTTTTTATTAGTTTCATGATATCCTTTTTCCACCAAGATGGGCGCCTCTGATTGTTTTTGTATTTCCTAATAACTGGTACCCATTTGTCCATGCAATAGTTTATTTGATTTTTAATGTTCGTCCATATGGTCTTCAAATCCTGGTTCAAAAATTATTTCTTCCAATTCCATGTTGATAAGTAGGCTTTTATTTTTCTATAGTTTGCCTTATGATAATTTTTTAGAATTGTTTTACCTTTTGTTACTTTAGTGTGCTTTGTAAGAAAATTCAATAATTTGGTGGTCGCTATCCCCTAGTGAAGATGTTAGTTTAAGCCCATGTATGTCTTCCATCCCATTTGTTAATATTAATTCAAGAATATTGTTTGCCCTAGTAGGTTTGGTTACTAACTGATCTAGATTGTGCTGGATGGTGTATTCAATAAATTTGTTTTCTATATAGCTATTACTGTCCAACATTTCCCAGTTTATATTTGGGAGTTAAAGTCACCCATTAATATGGTGTTGTTAGTTAAATTCAGTTGTTCAAGTCAGTTTAAGAATTGATCACCATCTTCATTGTTTAGCCCATGTGGTCGATAACCAAATCCTAATGTAAGAGATTTATTTGGTAGACTAATTTGTGCCCATATAATCTCATTATTATCACTGGAGTTATGTATTTCATATGGTTTTAAACTTTCATTTATGCATAGTGCAACTCCTCCCCCTCTTCTAGCCTTCCTGTTTTTCTGTATTTTGTTATAGCCTTGGATATCAGTATTCCAATCAGTGTTAATGAGCCAAGTTTCAGTAACCCCACATATGTCTATATTTTGGTGTTCATTATGTAGGTAAGCTCATCAATCTTGTTTTGGAGACTTCTGGTGTTTAGTAATATTATTTTTAGATCTGAAATTTCCTTTTCATTTGGGTGTTGTTTTTTACCTTTTTTGGGTGAATTGATTTTAATATAAATTTTATCGAGGACTCCTAGCTCAAGAGAGGTTCCTAAATTGTTCCTCTCCCCCTTAGTATCTAGTTTAAACCATAAATAATGCTTTCCACCATGTATTTTCCCAGTAATCTGCTTCATTGTCTGTTGAGGTGCAGACCATCCCAGCAATACAGTTAATTTCTTCCATTAAATGTTTTCCAGACCACACAATTTCTGAAAGCAACGTAGAAAAGCAATTACACCTTTATACTCTCCAGACAATTTTGTCAAAACCCTTGTTGATGGTGGCAGCAGGTTCTGAAGGGCCAGGGAGCTCTCTCCACCATGAGGACATGTGCATGTTCATGGCCATTACATACAGTATGCCCATGACAGGGAATGTGGGTGATCCCATGGGGAGAAAACTAAAGGAAAAATCTTTTTTCTGGATCTGGGCTTAAAATTCATTTGGGGGACTGCACATTTAGCACCACTTTAGATGTTCCCTGCAAATTCTGTGACCCCCCCCCCAAAGTGGACCAGTCCCACACAAAAAGGCTTACTATCCATTAAGCACTAGTATGGAATTTTGCCATCTGAACCAGTGGAGTCTTGTGCTGTAGCTTTTTCCTTTTTTCACCCCTTTAGCATGCTCTTGCAAATCACAGTCATGCCTTTGCAGTCTCAGACTGGAGGCTTCATGGACTCCTCTTTGCTCTCATGAGAAGCAGCCCAGACCATTGCTAGTGGTGTCATGGTGATTACTACTGAAAGGACTGCAACAGCCAGCACATGTGTTGGAGATCAGGTCAGCAATGGATCCAACAGCAGAGGAACCTGGCAGTGTGAGACATCAACATTTGTGAGTGGGAAACAGCCCAGCGATTGTCATGATTAAAGAAAGGAAAAAAACAGAAAGCTTAATTTATTTATTTTTTAAATGTTGCAGTCTTTACAAGTGCTCAGAATGTAGTCACTGAGAAAGACTGCTCAGACCATATTGCTTTGACTGGGCATCATGCTACTGCATTACTACCATTCCAAACAAAGTCTAGCCAGAGCCGTTATGGCTGTGGCAAGCTTGAAGAGCTCCAAAGAGTGAGTGCCGCTGACTGGCGGCATTGCAAATACTCATGTCTGGCATTCAAACATGCATGGTTGCAGTGAATGGCATTCTGTCATTCACAAGATGGAGATGTCAGCAGAACTTACAGCCGCAATAGTGCGGCTTTTACTCTGTAGCAGCCAATCATGGTGGAGTGCTACAAGCTCCATTGGACTTTCAGAAGGATACTTCAAAATGTCCAATGGAAGGTGCCATGATCGGATGTTTCAAGGCAACAGATCACAAAATGGCTGTAGGCTCAGCCCACAGCTGTAAAAATGAGTCAGAAGCCACCCAGCATTGTCTCATGAGGAAACAATGTATACTTAATCTGTGGAAGTCAGATATGCCCCCTACAGTGGGTAACTGGTTGAACAACTAGGATTGTTCAACAATGGAAAATAATTGTTTTCTAATGTAGGGAATATGTGGGGGACCATGAGAGGTAATGGGGAAATCTAACAGCTCTGTTCAAGACGGACACATTCTCACTGCTGGGTCATAACATGAAATATAAATTAAGACTGGTATAGAAACATAGAATTTGATGGCTGATAAGGACCGATTGGCCCACCCCGTCTACCCATTTCCCTACCTGATTTATGAGCTGCAGATTCTAGTTAATCAACAGCTTACTTGCTCCTACCTCCCCACTAGAATTGCCTTATGTTTGTCCCATGCATGCTTGAATTCTCCCACTGTTTCTGACTCCAAAACCTCCTCAGGAGGGCTGTTCCATGTATCCATCACCCTCTCTGTGAAAAAATACTTTCTAACATTACCTCTGAGCCGTCCCCCCTCTATCTTCAAAATGTGCCCCTTGTTCTTGCACATCTCTGAAAGATACTACCCTCTTGTACTTTGTTAATTCCCTTGAGATACTTGAAAGTTTCTATCATGTCCCCCTCTCCCTCCTTTCCTCAAGGGTATACATATTAAGCTGCTTTAGGCTCTCCTTGCATGTCTTCTGGTGCAGACTCTGCACCATTTTGGTTGCCCTCCTCTGAACAGCCTCCACTCTGCCTATGTCTTTGCGGAGATGGGGTCTCCAGAATTGCACACAGTACTGTAGATGGGGTCTCACCAACTGACTGTACAGAGGGATAACAGCTTCCTGCTTTCTACTGTTGATGCCTCTCCCTATGCATCCCAGTATCCCCCCAGCCCTCCTTACTGCCTTCTCACATTGCTTGCCCACCTTTAGGTCATCTGATATAATTACTCCTAGGTCTTTTTCGATTTTTGTTGTTGTTATTATCTCCCCCCCCCCATTGTGTACTCTTCCCCTGGGTTTTTGTTTCCCAGATGCATTACCTTGCACTTTTTTGCATTGAATCTGAGCTGCCATATATTTGACCATTCCTCCAACCTTGCAAAGTCCTTTTTTATCCTTGCCACTCCACCTTGTGTATCAACCCCATTGCAGATCTTTGTGTCATCTGCAAAGAGACATACTTTTCCTTCCAGGTGCTCTCCAATGTCACCCATAAAGACTTTAAAGAGGACTGGTCCTAGTACCAAACCCTGCGGTACACCACTAGTTACCCTCCTTTCTTCACTGTGGACTCCGTTTACTATTACCCTTTGAGTCCTGTTGTCCAGCAGTTTTTTATCCAGGCTACCACCTTGGGACCCACTCCAAGGCTGGCTAACTTGTATATTAATCTTTTGTGTGAGACTGTGTCAAATACCTTGCTAAAATCTAGGTAGGCCATATCCACAGCCCCTCCCTGGTCTACTGCTTTGGTCACCCAGTCAAAGAAATCTATCTTTTGTGAAGTGGAATCACATCTGCACTCCTCCAGTCCTCAGATACCACCCATGATTTGTTAAAGAGAGTAGTCGGTGGCATTACTATTTCTGCCATTAGTTCTTTTAGAATTCTGGGGTGAATCCCTGCAGGCCCCATTGCTTTGTCCACCTTCAGTTTCAAGAGTTCTTTCAAAACTTTTTCTTCTGTGAATGGACTGGTATCGACCCCCCTATTCAGAGTGTTTTTCTTGTTTGGTTTAGGTACCTCCGTCTCCTCTTCTGTTGTGAATACTGAGCAGAAATATTAATTCAGTATCCCTGCTTTTTCACTGTCAACCTCTGTCCACATCCCCTCCCCTTTATTAAGTCTCTGTATCCCTCTCTTGGTCTTTCTTTGCTCCCTAATGTACCTATAAATGGTTTTATCCCCCTTCTTAACAGAGTTGGCTATCTTTTCATCAGTTTGTGCCTTTGCTATTCTGACAGCCTTCCCTGCCTCCTTCTCCTTTAACTGATAAAGATCTCTGTCCTGCTCCTTCTGTGTTTCCTTATATTTCCTGAATGCTATCCTTTTCTCCTTAACCTTCTCTTCCACTTCTTTTGAGAACCATAGTGTTTTTTCCCTTCATTTTGTTTTGTTGAGTTTCTTCACTCAAAGGCTTTTTGCCTCTGTGATGGCTGTTTTGATTATTCCCCATTATTCATCCACCCCTCCTTTTTGCCAGTTTGCTAGTGCTTTTCTGAGGCACTCTCTCATTTTCCCAAAGTAAGCCCTCCTGAAGTCCAATACTCTTGTTTTTGTATGACTTGACTCTATGGTTGTGTTTATTGTGTTTATTGTGAACCACACTGTTTGGTGGTCACTTGTTCCCTGATGGCTACCCACTTCTAAATCTGAGATCCTTTCTCCTTCCCCATTTGAGAGTACCAGGTTTAAGACTGCTCCCTCCCAAGTGGGTTCCAACAATAGCTGTCTGAGGCATGCCCCCTGTAGGGCATCAAGAATGACCCTGCTCTTGGATGTGCCTGCAACAAAGGTACTCCAGTTAACATCTAGCATATTCAGGTCCCCCATCAACATTTCCCCTTTTTTCTGCCATTTTAAGGATACCTTCTATCATTTCCTTGCCCATTTGCTTATCCTGAGATGGGGGTCTGTACACAACCCCCATGCAGATTGTGGTGCCATTTCCTGTCTCCAGAATGACCCATAGTGACTCACCCACTTCCTGTTTACTCTTTAGTTCTGTTGCTTTAATCCCTTCCCTTATACAGAGAGCTACTCCTCCTCCTCTTTTACCCACCCTGTCCCTCCTGTAGATTGTGTATCCTGGTATGTTGACATCTCAGTCATGGTTCTCTGTACCATGTTTCAGTGACTGCCACAATATCCAGGCATCCCTCTTCCATCAAGGCCACTAGTTCAGGGAGCTTGTTACACAGACTGAGGGCATTGGTACTCATCACCTTCCATTTTTTGATGGCTTTACCCCTTTTAGCCCCATCCCTATCCTTACTGCCTTTTTCTGCATTTACCCCTGTCCTGCTCCCTACTGGCTTCTCTACCTTGGTGTTTACCTCTCTATTCTGTGTTTTATGGGGAGGCTGGGATTTCCCTGATCCTTTCAGTGCCTCCCTCATCTGTTTAAATGCTTGCCAATGCAGCATTTAAACCTATCTCCTAGGATCCTGATTCCCCCCTGGACAGATGCAGACCATCGCACCAATATAGGCCTGCATCCCTCCAGGTTGCTCCCCAGTCCCCAATGAAGCCAAAACCCTGAGCTTCACACCAGTTTTTCAACCATTCATTGAATCCCATGGTGCGGAATGCCCTAGCATCATCCTTACCATAGACAGGTAGCACCTCTGAGAAGGTTACCATACATGCTACTTGTCTAAGGCCCCTCCCCAACTCTACAAACTCCTCTTGCACTGCTCTGATCCCATTCACAGCCAGATCATTTGTCCCTAGGTGGACAATGACATCCAGCTCCCTCCCTCATGCAGCTGCTCCCACGATCCTGAGATTTCGCATCCTGTCCCTCCATACCTTGGCACCTGGCAGGCTCCTTACCTCCCTATCCCCTTCCTCCCCCACTTCTACCCCCCTAATGATTGAGTCCCCTACCAGGAGGTGTTTCTTTCCCCTGTGGGGTCTCATGCCACCCTGCTGTGGGTCTCCACACTTTTTAACAAATCATGGGAAGATGAGGTGGTACCTGAGGACTGGAGGAGGGAAGATGTGATTCCCCTTCACAAAAGTGGAAGCAAAGCAGAAGCAGGAAACTACAGACCTGTTAGTTTGACCTCAGTGGTGGGGAAAATGATGGAATCACTTCTGAAAGAAAGGATTGTTCAGTACCTAGAGGCCAGCGGGGCACAGGACTCAAAGCAGCATGGATTCACAGCAGGAAGGTCATGTCAGATGAATCTAATCAATTTCTTTGACTGGGTGACCAAAGTAATAGACCAGGAGGGGCTGTGGATATGGTCTACCTAGACTTTAGCAAGGCATTTGACACAGTCCCCACAAAGATTAATAATCAAGTTAGCCAGCCTGGGAGTGGGTCCCAGGGTGGTAGCCTGTAGCAAACTGGCTGCACAACAGGACACAGAAGGTAATAGTGAATGGAACACATTCTGAAGAAAGGGGGGTTACTAGTGGAGTACCTCAGGGCTCAGTACTGGGTCCAGTCCTCTTCAACGTCTTTATAGGTGACATTGCAGAGGATCTGGAAGGAAAGGTATGTCTCTTTGCAAATGACACAAAGATCTGTAACAGAGTTGATGCACAAGGAGGGTAGAAAGGATGAGAACTGACTTGGCAAGGTTGGAGGAATGGTCAGACATATGACAACTTAGGTTCAATGCAAAGAAGTGCAAAGTAATGCACCTGGGAAATAAAAATCCAGGAGAAGAGTACACAATAGCAGGGGAGGTACTAACAACAGCAATAATGGAAAGGGATCTGGGTGTAGTCATATCAGATGACCTAAAGGTGGGTAAGCAATGTGAGAAGTCAGTAAGGAGAGCCAGGGGGATACTGGGATGCATAGGGAATGGCATCACAAGTAGAAAAAGGGAAGTGGTTATCCCTCTATACAGACAGTTGGTGAGACCCCATCTGGAGTACTGCATGCAGTTTTGGAGACCTCATCTATGCAAAGACATAGACAGGATGAAAGCAGTCCCGAGGAGCGCAACTAACATGGTGCAGGGTCTACATCAGAAACCATATGAAGAGAGACTGAGAGAGCATAATATGTATACCCTTGATGAAAGGATGGACGGGGGGACATGATAGAAACTTTTAAGTACCTCAAGGGAATCAACAAAGTCCAAGAGGGTAGCATCTTTCAGAAAAAGAGATGTGTAAGAACAAGGGGGCACAATTTAAAGTTAGAGGGGGGAAGCCTCAGGGGTAATGTGAGGAAATTATTTTTCACAGAGAGAGTGGTGGATGCATGGAACTGCCTACCAGGAGAGGTTGTGGGGTCTAAAACAGTGGGGGAATTCAAACATGCATGGGACAGACATAAGGCAATTATAGTAGGGGGGTTGCAGGAAGTAGGCTGTTGGTTAACTAGAATCTGCAGCTTATCCAATAGGTAGGAAAATGGGCAGACTGGGTGAGCTAAGTGGTCCTTATCTGCTGTCAAAGTCTATGTTTCTATGTTTCCTTTTTTGGAGGTTCCCAGCATCCTCCTTGGTCTCCACTGCAGGTGCCTCCATAGAGGAACCACTCTTCACCAGAACAGCATATGAATTGTGGAGAGGTGCAACTGGATGGATGCACCTCTGTTCCACCACCCTCTCCCTCCCTTAGCCCACCTTGGTCCAACTGCTCCTCTTTCCTGGCAACCTCTGAGGTAGCGGTGGTGGCCCCAGTGTTCCCTGGGTGGGAGAAGAGGTTTCACAAAACCTAGCCAGGTCAGCCTGGAAACGGGCAACCTCCTCCCTCAGACCAGAGAGGTGAATGCAAACAGGGCAGCATTGTAGCCTCCAGAATGTCTCCCAGAACACTGCAGCCCCACAGCCATTGCACTGCACCACTCCCATCTTGATTTGCTTTGTGTCCCTTCTCCTGGTGCTTTGTATGCTTACAGTAACTTCCCTCTATGTATTTTTACTCCTACTTTCCTACTGCCTGTGTGCCCTTACAACTCTCGCCCTTCCTGTTCTGGGATAGGAACTTCCTGTAGTCTTCAGTAGTCTCCTTCTTCTGTGCTTGGATTCAGACCTCCAGCAGCTGGGGGGGGAGAGATATTTTTTTAGGTTCCTTCAAGGTTGAAGAAACTAATCTGTCTCAGTGATCCTTCCCTTCCTGCTGCCAAACAGGAAGTTCCTGTTGTCAGTCAAATCCAGTGGCTATAAAAGTAGAACTGGCTTAGGTTGGGAGGGTGGAGGGGTGGGAAGCAGGGCAATTAGTAAGAAAACTGTAGTTCTAGACTGCTATTTGCTCTGAAAGCAAATTCTCCTCTGTCAAAAATTACAGCAGGAAGCTGTAATTTGAGACACCTGCTTTTGTACTCCTAAGCTCCTAAGCCACACCCCCAATTAGCTTCACCTCTGACTCAGTAAATTAAGCTGATACAGCTCCCTTCCTCAAAGAGAGAAACACACAGTGATTTTCTTCTTTTTTTACTTAAATGAACCCCCTGCTTCTAATAAAGTGTGTGTTTGCTTAATCCAAACAGTAAGACAACTGTAGTTCTAGACTGCTACTTGCTCTGAAAGCAAATTATCCTCTGTCAAAAACTACAGCAAGAACCTGTAATTGGAGACACCTGCTTTTGTACTCCTAAATTCCTAAACCACACCCCCAATTAGCTTCACCTCTGACTCAGTAAATTAAGCTGATGCAGCCCCCTTCCTCAAACAGAGAAACACACAGTGATTTTTTTACTTAAATGAGACCCCCTTCTTCTAATAAAGTATCTGTTTGCTTAATCAAAACAATTAGTAAGAAAACTGTAGTTCTAGACTGCTACATGCTCTGAAAGCAAATTCCCCTCTGTCAAAAACTACAGCAGGAAGCTGTAATTGGACACACATGCTTTTGTACTCCTAAACTCCTAAACCACACCCCCAATTAGCTTCACCTCTGACTCAGCAAATTAAGTTGATACAGCCCCCTTCATCAGAGAAACACACTGTGATTTTTTCTTTTTTTATTTAAATGAGACCCTCTTTTTCTAATAAAGTATCTGTTTGCTTAATCAAAACAATTAGTAAGAAAACTGTAGTTCTAGACTGATACTTGTTCTGAAAGCAAATTCTCTTCTGTCAAAAACTACAGCAGTATACACAGTGCATTGCTTTTCCTTTTCTTTTCACTTAATTAAATGAAGCAGAAGTATGCATTTGACTGTTTTTTAACTGTTTCTATTCTGTAAATATCAGAGTCTATCATTTTACTCTGATGTAATTCATATTGGCTTGAATAACTCATCTTCTTTCCATTCACCTTTATACTCTATATTGTATTTCTGTCCATGTGTTTCAGTGTACTTAAGAACATACAAACCTACAAAAAAGCAACAGATTCAGGCCTCTTGGTCTATCGAGTTTGCTCAATTGTGCAGCTAGCCCCTTACTGTGCAGCTACCCCACCCACCCCTCCCCTCTTCATACTTACCCCACCCTCTCTCTATCCCATCCCCTCTTAACGTCATCCACTGTGCTACAGACTACTACCTCCTCAGGTAGAGTATTCCACTTGTCCACCACCATCTCTGTGAAATACTGTCTCCTGACTTCCCTCCTGAACCTTCCCCCCTCCAGCCTCAGCTGATGCCGCCTTGTGACCCTCATCCTTCTTATCTGGAAGATTCCTTCTGTACTAGTCTTATTTATTCCCTTTAGGTATTCAGATATGTCAATCATTTCTGCCCATCCCTCCTCTCCTCCACAGAATACATGTTCAGCTCACCCAGCCTCTCTACATAGGAATATCCCTCTAATCCCTGGATCATCTCTGTTGCCCTATGCTGTACACCCTCCAGCAATTGTTTTTTTAACTGTGTTTCTTGCTCCTCAGCCTGGAACTCTCTCAGGCCTCCTGCTCATGCCAGCTAGCTCAACCTCACGCTGTGTTCCCTGACCATCTTCAAGGTCATTGTGGTTCCTCAGGTCGGGCAGGTCAACCCAGAGAGACTGCGGAGGCAGTGGCAGGGAACCAGCACTGGGAATGTGGCAGTGGCTGTGGCTATGGCAGGGACCGTCACCTATCCAGGGCTGGAGGAGGTATTTTGGTAGTTTTTAGCCTGAAATCCCCCCTCCCCCACATGTGGGCACATCTGACGCCAGCGCATGGCAACCCTGCCTATGTCAGCCATGCTTTGACGTGCAGCCCGGTGGCTCGATGGTGCCTCCAGTCTCCACTAGGGGTTCCCAGGGCACCGGGCATCCCTATATCTCCCACCCAGAGAGGAGATCTGCCCAGCTGGCACTCAATCCCTCTCCCTCCCCTGCTGACCCCCGACTCCCAAGCGCACTCCCGAACTCAGGTCATCAGTGTGGCTTGAGATGTGGCGTCCAGCGCCTCAACCTTCAGTGCCACCGGGCCAGTCTACCCTCCAGCAATTTGATGTCCTTCTTCAGGAATGGGTGCCAGAACTGCAAGCAGTATTCCAGGTGCGGCCTGATCAGTGACCTGTAGAGAGGCAGGATTACCTCCCTATTTCTAGGGCAGATTTCCCTCGCTATGCACCCCAGCATTCTATTGGCTTTTGCTGCTGCCTTTCTGCACTGAGCCGAGTTGTTCATGCTCCCCATTATGGGCAGCCCATGATCCTTCTCCTCTTCTGTGTATACCAGCTGTACCCCCTCTAGTTGATAGCTCCTCCCCGGGTTCTTAGCCTTGAAGTGTAGTACCTTGCACTTTTTGGCGTTAAACCCCAACTGCCATGCCTCTGACCACTCCTGTAGTTTGGTCAGGTCCTCCTGTAGCCCCCTTCACCCTTCAATTTCATGTAGCACCACTCTCATCTTTGTGTCGTCTGCAAAGAGACTGATCTTACTCCGGACCCTGTGGGAGATATCAGCAATGAAAATCCTGAACAACACTGGTCCCAACTCTGATCCCTGCAGCACCCCACCTGTCACATCCCTCGGTGATGAGACTTCCCCCACCACCACTACCTTTTGCTGTCTACCCTTCAGCCAATTGGTGTTCCAGTTCACCATCTTTATTCCCACCCCTATACATTACAGATCCCCCCACCCTCCCATGTGGCACTGACTCAAAGGCCATGCTGAAATCCAAATACAGGACATCCACTGCATGGCCTTTGTCCAGTTCCCTTGTCACCCAATCGTAGTACACAATCAGGTTTGTCTGGCAGGATCTTCCCGAGACAAACCCATGCTGCTGACCATTCTGGAGACCATTGTTCTCCAAAAAGGTCACCAGCTTCTCCTTTAGGATTGTCTCCATCAATTTTCTTACAACTGATGTGAGGCTCACCGGTCAGTAGTTGTTTGGTTCATTCTTGGGTCCACTGTGAATGGGCACCACATGGGCCATACTCCAATCCAGTGGTTAACATCCTGTGTCCAAGGAGGTATTGAACAGGTCTGCCAGCGGTCCCGCCAGTATCTCAGCTAGTTCCTTAAGTACCCTAGAGTGAATGCCACTTGGATCCAGTGCCTTATCCCCCCTCAGTACCCTTTATCCTTCCAGCACCCTATCCTCTGTGATCCTTGTATCAGTCACCTCTTCCACCCCCATCCCTTCTCTCCCAGTTGGTGCCTTCCCCCTCTCTCCTTCGTGAACACAGAGCAGAAGTAATCATTTAGTGTCTCTGCCTGGTTCTTCCCCTTCTCCACCCAGCTCCTGTCCTTCTTTATCCTCACTATCTGATCTTGTTTTTCTGCCTTTCCCTGATGTATCCGAAGAAGTTCTTCTCTCTGTTCTTAATGCCCTCCACCAATCACAGCTCCCTGGAGGCCTTGGCTGCTCTGACTAGCCTGGTACCCTCCCTGGACTTCATCATATAGTTCTTCCTGTTTTCCTCCCCTCCCAATTTCTTGAGTCTCTGAAATGCCTTCTTGGCCCTCACCCCCTCCATGACCTCCATGACCTCCTGCATCAGCCAGCTGGGTTTTTTCCCTCCCCTTCTTATGACTTGTTCTTGCACATGTCCCAGTAGCCTCCACCAGCCCCTTCTTAATAATATCCCATTTCTGGCTAACATCCATGCATGGTCGAATACCCGCCAGATGCCTGCCCACAATAACCCCCATCCTATTGAAGTCTGCCCCCTTAAATTCATCCTCCCTGGTACTTCATCCTCCTGATTCCCTGCCCATACTGAGCATGAACCATATCGTGTGGTGGTCACTCCCAGTCTGAGGGTCCTCTACTTCCAAATCCCTTACAACCTCCCCATTTGACAGGACTAGATCTAGAGTCCTATCCAATCTAGTTTGTTCCCAGACTAACTGCATCAGGAATATGTCCTGGAATGTCTCTAATATGACTCACTCCTTTGCACTTATTTTGGTTTGGGTGCTTCACTTGAACCCTGGTAGGTTGAAGTCCCCCACTACCACAGTGTTCCCTTTCCAACAGACTTATCCCCTTGGGATGGTGGCCTATACACCACCCTCATCCTCAATGTCCTACTTTTTAAGTCTTGGAGCTGCATCCATAGGTCCTCTGTTCTGCTTTCCTCCCCCTGCTCCCTTATGCACCTTATCCCCTCCCATTCATATATTGCCATGCCCCCTCCTTTTCTCTTGGCTCTGTCCTTCCTGAATATCTTTTAACCTGGGACCATCAAATCCCAGTCCTGGTACTGGGTGGCCCACGTTTCCATAATGGCTGCTATGTCCACCATCCCTATTGCCAATAGAGCCTGTAATTCTGCTGTTTTATTTCCAAGGCTCCTCGCATTCAGTGAGATCACCCTCCAACCTGCCCCTGAACCTCACCTCTCAGGAATACCCCAGTAGCAGAGCCAGGTTTGGGAGCATTTGGGAGCCGGGGGGGGCCATTCAGTCAATCATGGGCTCCACAGTGGGCACTAAACATTGAATAACAAGGTGGTGGGCACCACCACCACTGGGGGTAGCTTGTGAGGGGTGACCCCAACTCCCCTCAGCTCCGCCACTGGGAAATCCCTTTTAATCCCTCCCTGTGCCACTGCTCCAAGCACCTTCCTGCCAGCCTGAGGGATAAACTTGTTTGGCTCCCCACTCTGGGAGTCCTGCCTACGATCTGTCTTCTCGCCACCCTCCTACCTAATTTAAAATCTACCTTTGTGGTTATGTATTCCCCTACCCTCTGTTTTAATATCTCCTTTCCCACCCTGCTCAAATGTAGCCTATCCCCAGAATAAAGTTCATTGTTGTCCCAGAGTATGTCCCAGTCCCCTACCAACCCGTATCTCCTGGAATGACACCATTCCCTCAGCTAGGTGTTGAACTCCCCAATCCTTACCTTCCTCACTGTACTAGCGCAGTGCACCGGGAGAACATCTGAGAAGGCCACCAATTCCCCCAGTTCCTCACACAGCCTGCCCAGATCCTCGATCCTCCCCCTCACCACTTCCATTGTCTCCCCTGCCAAGTCATTCGTACCCATGTGCACCACAAGATGCAGCTTCCTCCTACCCCTTCTAGCACATTTAAGAATTGACTGCCCTGCCCTGTCTGCAGTTAAGCCAGATATGGACTCTACCAAGATGAAACTATGTCACTCCCTCTTGCTGCCCATCTTATCCCTTTCAGTATTGAATCCCTCAACACTAATACTCCCCCCTCTCCAGACCTTGTCGCCCCCTCCACCCTTTTACCTTGGTGACTACTGCTAGAATCTGTCTCAGCTGAAGCCCTCACCTCCCCTCCTACGGATCCCTCCCATCCCATAACTTTTTCCGCTCCCCTCAATGATCCTTACAACTCCCCTCCTTCCTTTCCTCCCTGTGCTCCCCACCCAAGTCCCTCCTTTCACCTCACTAGCCTTGCTCCTCTCCCATTTACCCCTGCCTCTCTTCCATCCTTCAGCTGTGCCTCCCTCCTCTTACCACTACCATCATCCTCCTTCAGACTTCTGCCCCCATTCCATCCTCTCACTTCCCATTACCTACCCCCCATGGAGATCCCTCACCTCCCTCTCCTCCTCCACCAATGTTGCCAGTACCACATACCTATTACCTGCCCTCCCTCCCATGCTGTGTGTGGGGTCCTTCCTCCTGCCACTATCCCCCCTCATGCTTTGCCACCCATTGGTATTGCCTCACCCCTTTTCCCCATCCCTTCCCCCGAACCTTTGTTCCACCCACATGGTGACCTCTTGTTGCCCTCTGCTCCAGCAACTGCCCCCAACCTCCAGAACTCTCAACCAAGCCACTACAGTTCATCCTCTAGTCCCCTCAGTCTGTGGCAGTTTGGACACCCTCCTAGCTTCCACAATGCATTAATCCATACTGCTGCCTCACATCCATTGCAGAACACTATTCTACACCCGTAGGCCCTTTAGCATCCTGCAGCCCCCTGTACCCCCTGCCACTGCTGACCTCTCCCCCACAACTACCCCATTCCCTAGTGTGTCCTTCCTACCACCCTCCATTTACTCACCCCTGCATCCCTTAGTTCCTGGAATACCCCTAGAATGCCCAGTGTCTCCCCTAACAAACCCCTGCCCTACTTCCTGTCAAGATCATAGACCTTAGTACCTCTCAATCATGCAGCACCAACAATAAAATACCCCCTAGAACAACAGTTACAACCCCACCACTTGTCCTACACAATTACTTTAAGATCCCCTTAGAATTAGAACCCAAACAGCTTTCTCCCTCCCCAAGTGTCAAATCCAACTACAGTGCCCCCATTCCAAAGCAGCTCCTCCAGAAATGTAGTCACACTACTTCATTCAGACACAGCTCCAGTGCTCCCAACCCATAACAGTACCACCAAAAAATTGAAAAGCCACAGTACCTTGGTCCAGTAGCAGTACCCTTCCAGCAGGATGTATCCTTATCCTCCAGGTCACCTAGAGACCTCTTCTTCCAACAAGTTCCTCCTCCTCCTGCCCCCTCTGATATGTTCTTTTCACCACTGGGAATGGCTTACCTCAATCCCCACAGCCCAAGCTCCACCAGATACGATCAGCCCTTTCTTGACTGTTTTCCTCCTCTGCTCTCAGTCCATCCTCTAGAGGGTGGTACCCTCCTCAAACCTTCCTCCCTTGACTGGTGACTCCCCTAAGAGATGGATCTGCCTCCTTGCCTTGGGCACTTAATAGCAGTCAGGGCTGGGGTGGATGGGAGGGAAAACCCTGCTCAGACTCCATGTCCCAGATGCTTCTTCCCCGATCCTCTTCCTACACTCCGGTGAATGCCTCCCGATCCCCTTCCTACTGGATTGTGTGTTCATCTTATTCCTCCTGTGCCTCAGCACTTCTAAAGTCCCTCCCTAAAACCCCTCTTCACTCTCACCCTCCTACACCCCTCTGTGCCAACCCCTCCCTCTACTTTTCTGCTGTCTCCCTTGAGGAAACACTAACTGCCCTTCTCTCGCTTAATTCCTCCAAAGGCTCATCACTAGATGACCTTGACCCTAAACTCCTCTACCTCTCAGCTCCTGCCATTGCCTACCCTCTCTCCTTAATCCTAAATCACTCCTTCCTGACCTCTTCAGTCCCTACTCCCTGTAAACATGCGTTGGTCCTCCCTCTCCCTAAGGGTAGCGACCCCTCCTCCCCTGCTATCACCCTATCTCCCTCCTCCCTGCTCTTGCCAAGCTCCAGGAACACTTGGTACTCTCACAAACAACCTCCTTTCTCACTGACTCTTCCTTTTTCACCCCATTCCAATTGGGCTTTCAGAAGAAACACTCCACCACCACCTCGCTTCTTAGGCTCACTGACTCTATCCTCACTGGGATGGACAATGGCCTCATTACCTCTGCCATCTTTGTTGACCTCACCAAGGCTTTCAACACAGTCTCACATGCCCTACTTCTTGATTCACTTATGACTGCTGGTTTGTCCACTTCAGCCCTTAACTGGTTTAAAGATTACCTCTCAGACAGGACCCATTCAGTCAGGATCCAGCATGCAATCCCCCCCATCACTACAGGTGTCCCATAGGGCTCTGTGTTTGGCCCCATTCTCTTCTCCATCTTCCTTAATAACTTGCCCTAACTATGCTCCCCCTCCTCCTCTATCCATATGTATGCCGACAACACCATCCTTTTCTCCACTGGCAAATGTCCCTCAGATGTAGCAACCACCCTTCAGCATGACTTTCAGCAGGTTCAGCTATGGTTTGTCTCACATCAGTTATTCCTAAACACCAAAATGACAGAATCAATGACCTTTGGCACAAGGCAGAGACTCTCTGTTCTCCACCCCCTACCATCCTTCCACACCTTTGATGGGACAATCCTAGAGGGCATCTCTTCATTCAGATACCTTAGGGTTTGGCTGGGCCAACACCTCAACTTCTCTAGCCACATTGACGCCATCCTGAAAAAACTACACCCCAAGCTTGGTGCCTTATACAGGAACCATAGTTGCATCCCTACTATGTCATGGCGTGAACTAGTCCAGAAGATGATCCTTCCCATTTTTGACTACTGTGATGTGGTCTATGGTGCCACTCCCAAATCCTCCCAAACCAGATTGGACACTCTCTTCAACTTCTTCTGCAGTTTTGCCCTTAATGCTCCTTCATGCACCCATCACTATGACCTCTACCACACCCTGTCCTTTCTCCTGCTTGAAAACAGTAGCCTTGGTCATTACACCAAACTGACTTCTAAATTTTGGCTAGGAGAACTTTCTCCCTACCTGTCATGCTCACCCCCCCCCACTTACTCAGGTCCACTGACACTCATACGTTGTCAGTCCCCTGACCATCCACCATCATTAGCCAATCAGGCTTTGCCCATTGCTTCCCAAAAACCTGGAACTCCCTTCCCCCCCAAATATGGCACTCCTCCTCCTCCTTTTCCCTAGCCTCTGCCTTGCATAACTTTCTCTCCTTCTGGCTGCTCCTGCTTCAGTCCTCCATAACAGCTCTTCTACATCCATGCTCCTACTCATGCCACTTATCCCCTACCCTGCCTCTCTCCCCTTGTGTCCTCACATCCTGTACCCCTGTTCCCCATCTGTCCTCTCATGGCTACCCCTTTACCTCTACCCCCTACCCTTCTACTACCTCTCTCAAATCCTCTTTTATAACTTGCCTGCATTAGACCTGCCCCCTGGCAGGGTTCTCAGCATCCTGGAGGGGGCCCAGCTCAGGGCAAGTTTCTTTCTTTCTCCCCACCTAACCTCACCTGATTCTGCCCTCTGGTAGGGTTTTCAGCATCCTGGAGAGGCCTTGGGTAGGCACTGTTTCTTCCCTCATGCCTTTTCCTTCTCTTACTCACCCCTCACTCCTTCGTTCCCACTCATCCTCACCTAGTGCTGCCCCCTGGCAGGGATCTCAGAATCCTGGAGGAGTCCTGCACTGGATAAGTCTTTTGTTCCCTCCTACTTCCCCTCTATCCTTTCTACCCAATGTTGACCTTGCCTGTTTCTGCCCTCTTGCAGGGTTCTCAGCATCATGGAGAGGCTTAGAGTCAGGCAAGCATCATCCCTTTTTCTCTCACTTGTCTCCCCCCTCACCCTTCCCCTCTACTCTCCCTATCCAACTTTACTTTGCCTAGTTCCACTCTCTGGCAGTGTTCTTCACATCCTGGAGAGGTCAAGAGCTAAGCAAAACTCATCCTTCCCTTTTTTCCAGCATTCTTACTCCCCACCCTATCTTCCCCTCCTACCTATACCTAATTTCCCTTGATTCCCCCCTGCCCTTTCACCCTCTCACCCCCATATTTACAAATCACTGCAGCCTTCATCCGTTGGCAGGGTTCTCTGCTTATCAGATGGACCAGCCTCGCACATCCCAACAAATCCCTCCCCTCCTCTCTCATGCCCCTCCTCTCTACCCTTCTGCACTTAAAAAGAAATAGTTCACCAGAGCTAATGTATGTGCACTTTTTGTTCTCTTTTGTCACTCCAGCTAGCACTTGCCCTAGTAACGTGCCCCTACTACTGATTCTACTCACTTGCTCTATCAATTTGCTTCCCATCTATTCATCTCTCCTCCCCCATCTGACTTATCCTGCCCACCCCCTGTCCCTCTTTGATCTTTCTCCCTCATTGCTTATTACCTGCTAACCTTCTGGCTCTTGACTGTGATCCAATTCCTATAAGGTGTTGACCCTTGGCTGCATCAATATTACTTGCTAGGATCCATAGGTACGCAATTGTTATTATATGTATATTAAACTTGCTTGTTTATTTTAACTGAATGTCTAGCTGCAAATGTAATTGACTGCCTGTTCTCTCAGTCATGATATATGTATTTTCTCAGCCATGTTAAATATAATCTATTTGTAAAGTCTACCTCCAATTGTCCGCTCCCCCACCCCCACCCGGTCAAAGACTGAGAGACAAGCAATTTATTGTTCAGTGTGCCTTCCTGGTGAAATATTTCAATAAATAAATAAAAATAATTTATTTTTGAATGAGTCCAATGTTCCTGCTGTACACACAAACACTGCCAGCCCATTCCACCCATTCACCACTGCCTGTGTGAAAAAATATGTCTTCTATGTTCAGTTTAAATGTTTCTCCCTTAAGCAGAAGGTCATGTGCCCCTGTAAGTTTGTTTTCTTGTTTCTTTTTAAGTAGTAGGTATGCACAATAGTTATTCCTAATTGCCTTATGTATTCTAATACTGTCCCCTCAAGCTCACCTTCTCTTTAGTGTGAGCATGTTGAGAGTATTAAACCTTTCTCTATAAGTGGAATTTGAACCTTTTCCAATATATTAATTTCTGTCTTCCTATATGGTGCACAGAGCAGTACTGAATATTCCAGATGGGGTCAGAATAATTATATGTATAATGGCATGATCACCTTACTCAATCTGCTGTTGATTTTTTAATGCATATGATAGTCCTGTGACATCTGCTAACTACTGCTGAGCATTTATTCCTTCCAAGTAAATTTGTCATCTTTTATTATGCCAACATCTCTTTCCAAAGTAACTTCTTTAATGTTCCCATTAACATAATATGTTTTTATGTTATTTTTTCCAAAATGCATGACAACTCATTTCTCTATATTAAATTTAATTGTAAATGATGTTGCCCAATTTACCATGGTGTTCAAGTCATTCTGCAGATTTTCTTGTTGTTCCTTAGTTACTACCACAACCAATCCTGATTTTCATATAATCGGCAAATGTTGGTGTTATACTTTTGTTGCCTGCACCAAGGCTCATTATCTACAATAGTTGTTAAATAATAGTGGTCTCAATACTGATCCTTAGGGGACCCCACTTTTCACCTCCCTCTATTCTGAGACCACCCCATTTACCTTTACATATTGGTGCTCTTTATCTACTTAGTTCTCCATCCAGTTACACAGATATTTTAGTAATTGAATTTTCTTTGATATACTTATTGGAATTTCTTGTGAAATTGTATCAAAGGCTTCGCTTAAGTCTCAATAGATAGCATCTGTTGCTTTGTCGGTATCCAAAGCTTTACTAATTGGCTCACAAAACTGGATTAAATTAATTTGGTCAAATCTTCCTTCTATGAAACAATGTTGTGTTGTGCCCTGAATGTTATTTTGTTTCATGTGGTCTATTATTCTTTCCTTTACTATTTTTTCCAGGTTTTTACAAATTATTGATATATGGCAGGTGGTAGATCAAGAGTGGGTTGAGGTCTCAAATATTCGCATATCCATGGGAGTGCAAACCTTAGGCTGCTGATGGCTACACATCAACATCATGAAATAAGTTAATTTTTGCAACAGTATAATCAAGGTCAAGCAGTGCAGAACTTATTTTCAACCTTAGTCACAGAGCCAAGAGAAGATATAATATAAAACTTATTTTTAATTTTAGAATGATGTTTGCTACTTTAATGCAATGTGCCAATTAAGTAAAATTAAAATGACACATAATTTTCAACATATGTGAATTAAGTGCTAATCACAACAGGCAAAATTAAATCTGTGCAAGTTTGGTCAGCTAGTGCCATGCACAAATATTACTTTGCACACACACAAAAATAAATGTTGTAGTACATTTCAGCTGTACTTATACATATAGTTTCAACCATCCAGACCATAGACAAGGGTCCTAGTCTTCTATCCAAACACATTCAGTACTCATGGTGCACCATTCTCTGTGGCTACTGGACACAGGCTCCCGGGCCAGGATTCAAAGAAATGGTTCACCGTTTAGGCCCAGCTTGAGGCACCATTGAGATTATTTCTTCTTCTGGCACCCAGATGCATAAACGTACACTGACATTGATGATGGGGCAATACCTACCCCTTTCTATCCTTTGTTGGGTCTTTCTACCCAAACATGCTAGGGCTAATGTGGCACAAATGACACAGTGCTCCTTCAACTTGACTCCAGGATTCCTGGAGCTGGGATGCAGCACTCCTCTTCATCCTTGTCCACAGGTAGGGAAAATGAGCAGACTAGGTGGGCCAAGTGGTCCTTATCACCAGTAAAATTCTATGTTTCCATGTTTTATCCCTTAATCACATTTTGAGCTGGCCTGGGATCCTCATTTGCCTACACACTCCTTACTCCATTTTTTATCTTTTCTCCTCTTTCACAGAATGGTGCCAGGATACACATCAAGCAGTATCAGCTCAGCCCTCAATTAATATTTTAGAGGCAAATTAACAGGGGGGAGAAGTAGGTGATACAGGCCCTCTGGTGGTAAGAGACTACACATTCCTCTGCTCAAACCACTTGCTGCTCTCAGCAAGTTCTAAATTGGAGCCCCACGGATGACCAGCAGGAGCATGAGCCCAGGATTGGACCTTCCATTAATGAGCAGCATGGGTGGTGGCTCAAACCCTCATGGTCCACCCAGCCTCTTGGTGTTGAGTCCTCCAGAAAGGGGTGATTGTAAAATTATAAATTGATTCAGTCACCAGAGGTTTAACCTGAGGTAGATAAGTTCCAGAACCAAAATACAGTTGAACCCACTTATAAAAATATACGATATAAGAACATTCCATTTACAAGAACATTTTTGGATGTCTCAATTTTGTCCATTATTTTCCATGGTAATAAAGCCTAGTTATAAGAACAGTTTTTTTTTCCAGAGGTAGTGGCAGATGTTCATCACCACCTCCGAGTGTGCTTAGCTCATGCTAAATCATCATTTTAAGTTGCTCATTAGCAGTCAAATAAGAAGTGAATGGATGTGTGAAAGATGCCTATGAAGAAGGCAACACATATTCCCTCTTGGTTAAGTAAGAAACCGAATGCATTTTACAATACACTAATTGAGCAAGAGCTCTTTTAAAAAGCTATATTATACCACTCTTAATGAGGTCTCTAAAAACTAGTTTGAGTCCCGTTTCATCATTTTAACCATGGATTTTCACAGAAGCCCTCTTATAAGAACATCCATGGGATAGACATAAAGGAATTCTGGAGGTCAGGGGTAAGGGGCAACAGACTTCTAGGAAAACATAAACTGAACTTACAAGCTCAAATGGGCAGACTGGGTGGGCCATAGGCCCTTATCTGCCAACACTGTCTATGTATCTATGTATCTATGTATCCTGGCTGTAAGAACATTTTTGCTTGCCATTTAGGGTATGTTTATAACAGAGCTCCACTGTATATTTCAGAATTGTACATATTTTTCTGGCTCATATGAAAATACAGTTTAATAATGATCATGTCTTATCACTCTAAATAGACTAGACAAGGTGTAGTCTTAAACTTCTTCAGCTATAAATAATACTAACAGGACAGCCGTATCAACTGCTAAGTTGTCAAACATTTTTTTTCTTTCGTCTAACCCTCTTCTCTTGCTCATTGCTGATTGAAGCAAGGAAAAAATCTACAAAGTCTTTTACACAACCTTTTCCCAAATTAAACATTGGCCTAGAAGCACATTTTATGATTTTCTTTAACGTTTTTATAACAGTTGATAAACCTGTTACATTTAAAGTCCTAGATTTCTAAATAAAAGTCTTTGCTGCAGTTCAAAGAGAGAAGGAATTAATTAAAGGAAGTCAAAAGTAATAAATATAGTCACCAAAATCCTGAAAGGCAGTCTCAGCTCCAGCTTTCCGATGACATCAGGGGCATCGGGTATCTACAGTAGCAGCTTCTTGGATGTCAATCTTTGAGCCCCCAAAAAACTCTGTACCCTGAAACAGAACACTGGGGAGGCATCTCACCCTTATCTCCTTTTCCACATGAGTGTAATCCATAATGGTGACCTCCACATACTCCAAAACCAGATGGCATAAAAACTAGCCAAAAGTAACAATTTAATAAGAAAATGTTTAGCAAAATGATTACAAAAAATTGCCAAGTGCTGAGACAAATAATCTGCAGAGACAGCACTGGGTACAAAGGTGTTGTCCCCTCTGGGTATGCAATAACCAATAACACAGTTGCAGTAACAGTACACAAAAGTAATTTTGCTAGTTCAGTGGGGACAACCCTGGAATGCTGGTGACCAGATATCTGAGAATCTGACATCAGAAGCAGAGGCAAGTAGAGAGGCAAAAGGGTGTTTCTTGGATGCTGTCTTCCTGAAGGGGGATTATTGCATTTCACTGCATCATCAACACCTCCTGGGGGCATGAAAATGATGTCCAAAGCTATGTGGGTTACTATGTGCTGCCAGTTGGTTTAACTTAGGGCATCATAGAGTGTGTGAACTACTGTAGGGGAGGCAGACAAGAGCATGTACAGGAACAAATTGCCATTTTTGCTCCAGAATACATCTACTCTGGGCCCCTTCCATTCCACTCACCCTGCACAGCAAACCTGGTTCATTCTCCCAAGCATTAGTCTAACAGTCACCTGCCACTTTCTTACTGGTAGTAACAGGCAGGCCCCCTGACGGTGTTGCACATGACTTGAATGGCCATCAGAGACTGGGAGATCTTGTGGTAGCATCACAGCATTGCAGCAGTACATGATGAGTTTGGCTAGTAGAAAAAGAGCTATTGTTGAGCAGAAATGATTGGGGCATTGACAGGCCAGAAAAGGAAAACGTGTGTGTGTGTGTGTGTGTGTGTGTGTGTGTGTGTGTGTGTGTGTCTGTGTGTGTGTGTGTGTGTGCATATATATATATATATATATAAAATGGACCAGCTACATCACCACTTTTTGTTTTGTTATATGTGATATATTAATTGCTGGTGCCATATACTTGTCCTCCCTTTCTCTGATTCTACTTTTTTTTATGAATGTGCTCATGTTGTACCATCACTTGGGTATATCAAGATTTTTATTGTGCGGGCTGCAGAGAACTAGTAGCAGCAGTACATTTTATCTAGTAACATGAATAAGGCAGTTCTTACCAAGCGTAAGCTCATTTACAAGGGATACCTATTTTGCATACTCCTGGTTACAAAACAGAAACTCAGTATTTAAAGTACAGAAACTAATAATATTTCCCAGAAATATCAAGCACACGGTTATACAAATATAAAGACAATTACACAAACCTGTATAAAATATGTATAATAGAGTGATTTACTCGGTTAACACATTCATACCTTATGAAGGCCATCAAATACAAACTTTCACATCAATGTGTAAAAATCAATTACCTCTGAGACTGGGACAGCAAGCTTGTGGTAATGTGGCTTGTACAAATCATTCTTTTAATTTTCTCTGTGATATTATATTATTCTGAAGTCTCAGATTTTTATGTATCATGTTCCAAATTCGGAGGCCCAAATTGTAGAAGGAAGATTGCCCCACATATATTCTTTTTAAAGGGACATCAAACACAATACAGTTTATTGATCTCAGTCCAGCCTTTGGGATCTTTATGAAAACATTGTTACATATATAATCAGTAATTTTCTTTTTATGGCATTTAAACACCTGTCCAGCTATGTGCAGCCATCTTTTCAGTTCCAAATGGAGGCAGTGCAGTTCTTTATATGGAAAGCGGTGATAAGTATGCCATGGGGCATCGAGGACAAACATGGCAGAGAACTGTACCTCCCTCCTTCCTTGAGTTAGCAGCAGTGAAACTAAGCAAATGAATAATGCTGTAAGAGCATTGTTATCAAAGTTTGACAACAACACTTGCAAAAGCGATTCAGATAGATGTAGCTAACATGTAATAACTAATCCTTGGCTATAGCGAATGCAGGGTTTAATATAAAGATTGACTTTTTTACATTAAAAATTGACTGTCCTCAAGCAGAACCTGCAGAGCAGTAGCAAGAGTACTGTTCGTTACGTCAGAGACCCAGGTTCAGGACTGAGCTTGGTACACGAGAGGGCCATAGGAGGATGAGGTTTGAGCATCCAACAGAAATCATGCCTCCTTGGGGTAGGAAACAAGACAACACCTGCTGCAGATGCACCACCTAGGGGCCCACTAGTGGAATCAGTTAGTATTGGAGGAGGAGGTTTGAGCATCCAGTGGAATTCGTGCCTCCTTGGGGTGGGAAACAAGATAATACCGGCTGCAGAAACATGACCTGGTGGCCCTCTAGTGTCAGTCAGCTCAGAATGGCATTGGGAGGGGAGACATAACCTTTTCAGGGGCCTCATCCTGTTAATTGTGTGCTGCTCCAAATTTATGTTGTTACTTAGTAAGTAAGCTGTAGATCCATCCTGCCCATTTGACCTCTAGCATTATTGCACTACAAGGAGTCTGAACCCAACTAGATCCTTGAACCAGAACCGCCCCACTATTGGATTAATGGATCCACTCAGCCAGTGTGTATCAGTTATATACATGTAGGAATATGACAATTTGTTGTAAAGAAAGTATTGTAAAGTGGTGGCAGAAGAAGGCAAAAGGGTTAATGAGAATCTTTTCTATTCTAAGACTTGCTTGCTAATGCCTTTGTTATTGCAAAAATAGAGTTCATAGCTAGTATTCCCAATCTGGATGGCTTCAACTGGACAAACGCATAAAATACCAAACCTGCATCACGGCCAAGAAAATTATAATGGGGTTTGCCCCACCTGGTGTCTGTGCCCTCCTTAAGCCTAGACATAGGAACGTCACTACAAGAAGATCCATTTCCCATCTACTACATATCCCATGATGTTGCACGACCCAAGGACAAAGATTATTCACTTATCGGGCATCCAACTGGCTCAACTCTCTTGGCAGCAACAAAGCGACCACTCCAACACTTGGCCTCTTCAAGTCCAAGCTGCACCTCTCACTGCTTGTATCCTGCGATTGCCCATCTTAACATTTCCACCATTCCAGCTGCACATGCCCCAGCACCCAGCACTTACAATCAGTCTTTGCACCCCTAGCACCTTACCTGTCATATTCCCTCGACAAGGCCCCCTGGCTGCACTGTCTCCTGCCCTCGCCCACCTCCCCCATATCTCCACTCCTGCCCCTGCCCCAAACACCTCCCATACTCCCCCTTACCCCTGCACCTCCTTCCCTCGATCTCCTACCCTCATTTCCACCCACCCCCCTTCCCTTGTCTTGCTCATAGCTCATGTCTTTGTACTGGTTATTACATGTCTGTAAGTCAATGACTATATGTTTGTAACTAAAAATGATGACTGTTGCACGCGATGACGTTGAACCTTTGTAAAAGAGCCTCGGCTCAAAGGTATTGTAATCCTAGATGAAATAAATAAATAAATAACACTGTGCACAGTTTGTACAAAATGCTGAGTATAAGCAAAATTAGAGCTAGCAAGAGTTATGTGTGTAAAACATGCAGTCTCAGACTGGAAAATGACAGTAATGTACCCAGCGAAAGATGACCTTGTATGGACATACAGTATGCTGAGTTCTATAAAGATAACAGGTAGAAAGGGTATCTAAGCTAGACTGTGAGAGGCAGGCAGTGAGGAACTACAAATCCCAAAATGAAGTACTGAAGCTTTCACACCTGTCTGGTTTGTCTCCCAAGGAGAGGGAATTAATGATTACTCTTTCTTTGTAAGCTGGGCCGTCAGGGCTAATGCAGCATGTAGTATTAGTGTAACAAACCTTGCATTGTGGCATGCAGTTCCTCAGTTCTAGTGTAATCATTAGCTCAAATACCTAACATTACCCCTGGTCTCTTTCTTGCTTGCTCATTGTCAGTATCACTCTCCCCATTTTGTGCTCCACCCCTGGGTTTCTACGGCCTAAGTCCATTTTTGCACTTTTTTTGCATTAAAACTCAGCTGCTATAGACTTGATCACTGCTCTAGTTTTTTGAGATCTCTGCCCATCCTTTTCACCCCCGTCCTGGAGTTTCAACCCTATTACAGATCTTGTTGTCATCTGCAAAAAGGCAGACCTTCTCTTCCAGCTCTTCTGTTATGTCAGTAATAAAGACATTAAAGAGGACCGGTCCCAGCACTGAACCCTGAGGTACCCTGCTGGTCATCCTGCCTTCCCCAGAGCTACCACTACCTTCTGCCGCCTATAGCCTTACCAGTTTCTTACCCAGGTTACCAACTTGTTGCCCACCCCCAAGCTACTCAACTTACTTACCAGTCTCCTATGTGGAATGGTGTCAAAAGCTTTGCTGAAATCCTTGTAGGCCATATCCACCACTACACCCTGATCTAACTCCTTGGTTGCCCAGTCAAAGAAATCTATCAGATTTGTTAGGCATGACCTCCCCCATGAATCCGTGCTGTCTCGTATCATGTAACCCATTGGATTCCAGATATTCCACAATCCCTTCCTTTTGTAGTGTTTCTATTAACTTACACACAACCGATTATCAAGCTGACTTACCTGTAATTTCCCACCTCTTCCCTGCTACCACCTTTGTGAAGTGGGACTACATATGCCCTTCTCCAGTTTTACAGAACAACTCTGATCTCCAGTTATCTGTTAAATAGGTCGGTCAGAGGTACTGCTAGTACCTCCATGAACTCCTTCAGCACTCTTGGATGCAACCCATCTGACCCCATAGCTTTGTCCACTTTCAGGTTAGTGAGTGCTTTCTGGACTCTCTCCTCAGAGAAAAGACTAGTGTCCACTTCCCTCCCATCAAAGCTACTGATGCTTTTTGTGGTCCCCCCCCTTCCACTGTGTACACGGAGTAGAAGTATTTGTTCAAGGTGTCTGCCTTTTCTTGGTTCTCCTCCGTACAGTCCCCTCCTCCCTCTTAAATTTTACAATCACTCCCTTAGTTTTCTCTTTTTCGCTAACATACCTAAAAAATATCTTGTCTCCTTTTGATACTGCCTAAGCTATTCTTTCTTCAGTTTGCACCTTTGCGCTCCTTACTGTTTTCCTTGCTTCCCTCTGTTTTTCCTGATATACTTATTTATCCTCTTCTTTCTGAGTCTCCTTATACCTTCTGAATGCTACTGTTTTAGACTTAACCTTTCCTGCCACTTCTTTTAGAAAACAGAAACATAGACTTTGATGGCAGATAAGGACCGCTAGGCCCATCTAGTCTGCCCATTTCCCCTACCTACAGGATAGGCCGCAGATCCTATTTAACCAACAGCCTATATCTTCCTGCCCCCCACAAGAATTGCCTTATGTCTGTCCCATGCATTCTTGAATTCTCCCACAGTTTTAGACTCCACAACTTCCTCAGGAAGGCTATTCCATGCATCCACTACCCTCTCTGTGAAATAATACTTCCTCACATTGCCCCTGAACCGCCCTCCTTCTATCTTTAAATTGTGTCCCCTTGTTCTTGCAAGTCTCTTTTTCTGAAAGATGCTACCCTCTTGGACTTGTTGATTCCCTTGAGGTACTTGAAAGTTTCTATCATGTTCCCCTCCCTTCTTTTCCTCAAGGGTATACATATTAAGCTCCTTTAGTCTCTCCTCATATGGCTTCTCTTGCAGACCCTGCACCATTTAGTTGCCCTCCTCTGACTGCCTCTATCCTGTCTATGTCCTTGCAGAGATGGGGTCTCCAGAACTGGACACAGTATTCCAGATGGGGTCTTACCAACTGTCTGTACAGAGGGATAACAACTTCCTGTTTTCTGCTGATGATGCCTCTCCTATACATCCCAGTATACCCCGGCCATCCCTACTGCCTTCTCATTGCTTGCTAACCTTAAGGTCATCTGATATGATTACCCCCAGGTCCCTTTCCTGTTTTGTTGTTGTTACTACCTCCCCACCCATTGTGTATTCTTCCCCTGGGTTCTTGTTTCCCAGGTGCATTATTTTGCACTTTTTTGCATTGAATCCTAGCTGCCACATGTCTGACCATTCCTCCATCCTTGCCAAGTCCCTTTTCATCCTTTCCACGCCTCCTTGTGTATCAACCCTATTGCAGATCTTTGTGTCATCTGCAAAAAGGCATACTTTTCCTTCCAGTCCCTCTGCAATGCCACTGACAAGACATTAAAAGGACTGGACCCAATACTGAACCCTGCAGTACCCCACTAGTAACCACCCTTCTTCAGAGTGGACTCCATTTACAATTACCTTCTGTGTCCTGTTGTCCTGCCAATGTTTTACCTAGGCTACCACCCTGGGACCCACTCCCAGGCTGGTTAATTTGACTAATAATCTTTGTGTGTGGACTGTGTCAAATGCCTTGCTAAAGTCTAGGTAGGCCATGTCCACAGCCCTTCCTGGTCTACTACTTTGGTCACCCAGTCAAAGAAATCTATTAGATCTGTCTGACATGACCTTCCCACTGTGAACCCATGCTGCCTTGGATCCTGTGCTCCACTGACCTCTAGGTACTCAACTATTCTTTCCTTCAGAAGTGACTCCATCACTTTCCCTACCACAGAGGTCAGACTGACAGGTCTGTAGTTTCCTGCCTCTGTCTTGGTCCCACTTTTGTGAAGGGGAATCACATCCGCCTTCCCAGTCCTCGGGTACCACACCATCCTCCCATGATTTATTAAAAAGAGTAGCCAGTGGTTTCACTAGTTCCTTCCTTAATTCTTTTAGAATTCTGGGGTGAATTCCATCAGGACCCATTGCTTTGTCCACCTTCAGTTTTAGGAGTTCTTGCAGAACCCTTTCTTCTGTGAAAGGACTGGGATGACCCCTATCAAGAGTGCTTCTGTTAATTGGATTAGGCACTTCCCCTCCTCTTTTGTGAATACTGAGCAGAAATATTCGTTCAGTATTCCTGCTTTTCACTGTCCCCTCTGCCCACCCACCATTTATTCTATTCAGCCTCACTATCCTCCTTTGTCTTTCTACGCTGCTGATGTACCTATAAAAGGTTTTATCCCCTTCTTAACTGAGTTGGCTATCTTTTCTCAGTTTGAGCCTTTGCTATTCTGACTTCCCTCCTGCTTCTTTCTGTCTTAACTGGTACAGCTCTCTGTCCTGCTCCTTCTATGTTTCCTTATACTTCTGGAATGCTATCTTTTCTTCTTGACTTTCACAGCCACCTCTCTTGAGAACCATAGTGGCTTTTTCTTTCGTTTGATTTGTTTATTTGCTTCACACAAAGGCTTGTTGCCTCTGTGATGGCAGTTTTGATAATTCCCATTGTTGCTCCACACTCCTTCTAGCCTGTTTGCTAGTGCTTTTCTGAGGCACTTCTCCCATCTTGCCAAAGTCAGCCCTTTTAAAGTCCAGTACCCTCACTTTTGTATGGCTTGACTCTGTAGCTGAGTTTAACGTGAACCACACTGTTTGATGGTCACTTGTCCCCAGATGGCAACCCACTTCTAGATCTGAGATCCTCTCACTGCCCCATTTGAGTATGAGGTCTAAGATTGCTCCCTCACAGTGGGTTCGAAACTAGCTGTCAAATGCCTGCCACCTGTAGGGCATCAAGAATGGCCTGCTCTTGGATGTCGCTGCAGCAAATGTGCTCCAGTTAACATCTGGCATATTCAGGTCTACCATCAACAGTATCTCCCTTTCTCTGCCATTCTAAGAATGCCTTCCATCATATCCTTGTCCATTCCTTCCCTGACATGGGGTCTGTACACAACCCCGTGCGGATTGTGGTGCCTTTCCAGTCTCCAAGGTGACCCACAGTGCCTCCTCTCCTCCCTGTTTACTCTTTTGTTCATTTGCTTTTATCCCTTCCTTTACATAGAGAGCTACTACTCCCCCTCTTCTCCCCTGCCTGTCTCTCCTGTAGGTTATGTACCCTGGTATGTTAACATCCCAGTCATGGTTCTCTGTGTACCATGTTTCTGTGACTGCTACGCTATCCAGGCATCCCTCTTCCATTAAGGCCACCAGCTCAGGGAGCTTGTTGCCCAGACTATGGGCATTGGTACTCATTACCCTCCATTTCCTGATGGTCTTACCCCCTTTTGCCCCATCCCTGTCCTTCTTGCTTTGTCACTTTCTCCATTTACCCCTGCCCTTCTCCCTATCGACACCTCCATGTTGGTGTTTGCCACACTTACTACCGTGATTGTTTGGGGGCTAGGATTTTCCTGCTCCTTTCCAGTGCCTCCCCCCTTGGCTAGTTTAAAAGCTTGCCAATGAAGCATTTAAACCTATCACCTAGGATCCTGGTTCCCCTCCCAGACAGATGCAGCCCATCATGCCAGTATAGGCTTGCATCACTCCAGGTGGACCCCCAATCCCCAATGAAGCCAAATCCCTGAGCTCCACACCAGTTTTTCAACCACTTATTGAATCCCATGGTATGGAACACCCTAGCCTCTCCTATGCCATAGATGGGTAGCACCTCCAAGAAGGTTACCGTGCGTGCTACTTGACTAAGGCCCTTCCCCAATTCCACAAACTCTTCCTGCACTTCTCTAATCCCTTTCTTAGCCAGGTCATTTGTCCCTAAGTGGACAATGACATCCAGCTCCCTCCCTGTGCAGCTGCTCCAGCAATCCTGAGGATTCGCTCCCTGTCCCTCCAGCCATGGTGCCAGGCAGGCACCCCCTCTCCCCTTCTTGCCCAGTTCTACCTTCCTAACAATGGAGTTCCCCACGGGAGTTGTTTCCTTCCCTACAGGGTCCCCTGCCACCTCCTGTGGGTCTCCTTTGTGGAGGTTCCCAGCATCCTCCTTGGTCTCCACTGTAGGTGCCTCCATAGAGGAACCACTTTGCCAGAATGGCATAGGGTGTGGAGAGGTACAACTGGAGGGATGTGCCTCTGTTCCACCACCCTCACCCTCCCTGGAGCCCACTGTGGTCCAACCACTCCTCTTTCTTGGCAACCTCTGAGGCAACGGCAGTGGCACTGGTGGTCCCTGGATGGAAGAGGTCCCACAAATCCTGGCCAACTCAGCCTGGAGATGAGCAACCTCCTCCCTCAGCCCAGAGAGGTGCCTGCAGATGGGACAACACCGCATCCTCCAAAACATCTCCCCGGAAGACTCGTTGCTCCACAGCCACTGCACTGCACCACTCCAATCATGTCTTATTTCTGGCCCCTTAACTGTTTGCAATCCTTACTCTTTCCTCTGTTTTTTTTTTCTCTCTCTTCTTACTTTCTGCCTGTGTGCCCTTTAAGCTCCTGATTGTCCTGTTCTGAGACAAGAATATCCTATATTTCTCCGGTCAGTTGTGGAGACCAAGGAACACCTGACTAGGCTGGGTGACAAACTATCATCTATTTCGTCCGGCATCTCCTTCTCTGAGATCCTGCCAGTCTGGGAGAAGGGAGCAGATGGACGGAAGGTCAGAGAAAGGGAGATAGGGGAGCTAAACACGTGGCTCAAGGACTGGTGCCAGGAAAAAGGACACAGATTTGTAGGGAACTGGCAACAGTTCTGGGAGCGAAAGTTCTTTAATTTGATGGACTGCATCTGACTAAAGAGGAGTCAGTGCATTGGGGCAGAAGTTTGACGTCTTTGCAGAATATTTAAACTAGCAAATGGGAGAGGGTGCAGCACCCCATCGTCGAATGGGAAGAACACCCCTCCCTCAGCTAGTGGTCAAACAGGAATTCAGTGTGTTTGCCGTTCATTTGCATCACCAGGTAAGAAAAAGGTTTGTCTCCCATACGATGCACAGGGTAATGCCAAACTTCACCCAACAACTAACACACCAAAATCTGGCCAATGGAAAATCATGTACACAAATGCTCACAGCCTGGGAAATAAGATCCCAGACCTGCAGGCAATAATGTCAGAGGCTAAACTGGACATAGTAGCAATTAGTGGAGACGTGGTTTACCAGTAACCACACTTGGGAGACTTCAGTACCTGGCTATGTATTGTTCAGAAGAGACCGAGGTGCAAAAGGGGGAGGGGTGGCCTTGTATGTTAATGAAAATATCAAAGCTACAGAAATTCAGAATACACATAAGGAGCCAGAAGAACTGTGGGTCACCCTGGAAACAGGAAATGGGACAGCCATAAGAACTGGGTTGTCTACAGGCCCCAGACCAGATGGAGGACATAGACACATTACTGTTAGAAGATATACAAAACATGACAGCTAAAGGGAGGTTCTGATAATGGGAGACTTCAACATGCCGGATACAGATTGGTCAATACCAGGAACATCTGCCAGAACTAGACTCATAGTGGATTCCCTGCAGGAAGGGCCTCAAACAACTGGTACAGCAACCCACAAGAGACAGGGCTATCCTAGATCTAGTACTGACTAACAAAGAAGGGATCACAGATCTCCAGGTAGAAGGTCACCTGGGGGCCAGTGACCATCACATGGTATGGTTCAATTTGGCTACTACATCTAAATCATCCCATTCCAAAGCAAAAATATGGGACTTCAGAGGAGCTGACTTTGATAAGATGGCCAACAGAGTTAAGCTAGCCCTGGCAAAAGAAACACAGGTGAGGAGGTACAGGCAAAGTGGGCAAGCATTAAGATACAATACTTGAAGCAACATCCCATTGTGTTAGACAGAAAGGAAGTGCAAAAGAAGAAGGAAACCACTTTGGTTCTCAAATACAGTAGCAGAAAAGGTCAGAGCCAAAAGGCTGGCCTTCAGAAAATATAAGGGAACACAGCGGATGAAGATAGGAGGCATACCAAACTGCCCTAAGGGAAGCAGGTAAGGCAGTAAGGCAGGCAAAGTCCCAAACTGAGGAAACACTAGCACGAACAGTAAAGAAGGTGACAAGACTTTCTATAGATACATTAGTGAAAGGAGAAAGTCCAGAGGTATTGCTGCTTAATGGAGAAAAGGAGCATGTGAGGAGGAGGACCCTGTAAAGGCATCTATCCTAAATAGATACTTTTGCTCAGTATTTACTGAAGAGAAGGTAGGGCAGGGCCCACAGCTCAGCATCATGGACACAGGGGAGGGAGGAGCACTACTCCCTTCACAAAAGAAAGGGTCCTACAAGAGCTTGCTAAGCTCAGGTGGATAAGGCAATGGGACCTGATGGCATACATCCCAGGGTACCTTAAGGAGCCAAAGGAGGAACCAGCAGAGCCTGAAGCAGAATTGTTTAGTGAGTCTCTGAGCACAGGAGAGGTCCCAGAAGACTGGAGAAGGGCTCATGTGATCCCACTCCACAAGAGTGGTAGCAGGGAGGAGCGGGGAACTACAGACCGGTCAGTCTTACCTCAGTAGTGGGCAAGATTATGGAGGCACTCCTTAAGGAAAGGATAGTGCAACACCTGGAATCCATAGGGCACAGGATCCAAGACAGCATGGGTTTACAAAGGAAGGTCCTGTCAAACTAATCTCATAGATTTCTTTGACTGGGTAACCAGAGTGGTGGACCAGGGGAGCAGTTGATGTCGCCTACCTTGACTTCAGCAAAGCTTTGACACTGTTCCACATAGAAGATTGATAAATAAGCTAGGTAGGCTCGGGTGGGTCGGAAGTTGGTCAACTGGGTGGCAAACTGGTTGACTGGCAGAAAACAGAGAGTGGTGGTAAATGGTATACAGTCAGAAGAGATGCAAGTCACAAGTGGGTACCTCAGGGATCAGTCCTAGGGCCAGTCCTATTCAACATCTTCATTAGTGACCTCATGAGATGGACTAGAGGTAAGGCTTGTCTGTTTGGCAGATGACACCAAGATCTGCAACAGAGTAGATGATCCAGATGGGGTGGGCAGAATGAGAAGAGATCTGGATAAACTAGCAGAATGGTCAGAAGAGTGGCAACTGGGATTTAATGCAAAGAAGTGCAAAATCATGCACATAGGGAAGAGAAACCCTGAAGCCACACTTATAGGCTGGGAGGGAGTTGCTAGCAGTCACAAAGGAAGAAAGAGACTTGGGCATCATCATCACTGATGACCTAAAATCATCCAAGCAGACCTCTAAAGCAGTAGGTAAGGCTAGGGGTGTTAGGGTGTATTAGTAGGGTATCACAAGTCGTAAGAGGAGGTAATAATCCTCTGTACAAGACATTGGTTAGGCCCCATCTGAGTACTGCGTAGTATTGAGCTACACCTTCACACGGACATTAACCAAATTGAGGCAGTCCAGAGAAGGCAACCAAAATGGTGCAGGGACTGCATCAGAAGACATATGAGGACAGATTAACGGAGCTCAATATGTATACCCTTGAGCAAGGAGGAGAGAGGTGATATGATCGAGACATTTAAACACCTTAAGGGCATAAACAAGGTGAAAGAGTCTAACATGTTTAAATATAAGAAAATAGCAGGACAAGAGGACACAGCATGAGATTAGAGGGAGGCCGATTAAGGGGAATGTGAGGAATTCTTTTTCACAGAAAGGGTGGTAGATGCATGGAATGGCTTACCACAAGAAGTGGTGGCAATGAATACAGTGCAGGGCTTCAAACAGGCATGGGATAGGCATAAGGGAGCAATACAAATGACTATGAATAGATAGGTCACTGACAGAGCAAAGGCCGATGGCACATTTATAAGGTAGAAAAAGAAATGGGCAGACTGGATGGGCCTTGCGGTCCTTATCTGCCATCAACTTCTATGTTTCTATGTTTCTATGTTTCTCAGTAGACCGCTTACTTGTTCAGAGGCAGACCTCCAGCAGCTAGAGGGGGCCGGAGAGCTACTCTTGCCCTTCTAGGATGGTGGGTCCTTGGTGGTTCTGTGATCACTCACTTCCTGCCCCTAAACAGGAAGTTCCTGTTGTCAGTCAAATCCTCTGCCTATAAAAATAGAACTAGCTTTGGGTGCGAGGGTGGAGGGAAGGGAAGGAGGGCAATATAGTCCCAGTAGAGAAGTTCAGTCACACAGCAGTCCTTTCTCCTGGAGTCTTCTGCCAAGCTATTAGCAGAATCTTTCTAAGGCAGTCTTTAAATGTAGCTTCCTTCTAGCTAAGCCACTCCCCCTACTTACCAGATCTTTCTACGTAAGCAATAATACCTGACAGGGTGGGGGCGGTAGTGGGGAATACCAGACGCCCAGGCGTAATGAGGCCCGACACACGCAGGGGAGGGCCCATATCCCTGGAAGGTCCGCTATTCCCCAATACCGCCCACCCTGGAGGGTATTATTGCACTTAGAAAATGGGCACTGTGAAAGAAAATACGTTTTATAAAAAGTGTAAATAAAAAAATAGTTTAAACTACATTTTTTTAATAAAATAGTTCCTCCACCTGCATTACAGTATATATGTGTGTGTGTGTGTATATATGTGTTTTTTTTTTTCAGAGACTTTCCTTGTATAAGTTTAAGTAAAAAATGAGCACCTACCTTGGAGCTGCTTTCATGCCCCCCGGTCAGATGGGAAGTGATGGCTAGAAGGTCGGGTGATAAGGCAGCAAAAAGAAAAGTAAACCTGTAAAAACAAGTAGATATTTTTGTTTTCCCCTGGTGTTGCTGTTCAGTTTGGAGGGGGTACTCAGCAGGACAACAATTTTAAAAATGAAGGGATCAGGGAATTGGGCCAAGTACTGGGGGTGGCAGTTCCTTAAAGTTTGTTTCCCTGGAGATGAAGACGCGTTTCCCGCTTGCTTGATGTACTAGATCAGCAGGATATTACACCGGCCTTTGGGGAATCGTGACACACGAGTAACTGACATTGGAGCACTATGCTGTGGATAAAAAGGTTATCTATTCAGCCCATAGAGTTTATTTGTTTATTGGAAGCGATGTACAGCTTACCGGTGACTTTGCGCTCGCTCTCACATATGTGCGGTGCCTTGGTCAGTACTTCCGTGTTTGCTCGTGAATTAGGAGCAGCAATATCTCTACCAGGAGCAGGGGGGAGACGAGTTCCCTTTGAAAGAGCAGCAGTGAAAGAGTAGGCAGTTTTCAAATGTTTTTTTCTATTTTATTTATTTAATGTAAATTGAGACAGACTTGGGAGAGGAGGGAGGGGTTGTTCGAATGGCAACTCAGTAAGTTGCTAAGTCACCCGCTCAGCGATAGAAAAAAATGGCGGAAATTTGAAATGGCAAAGAGCGGTTTTACCCAATTAGACAGCAGGCTGGGCACCAAGATTCTGGTGATGGGGTTGGCTGGGCTGGTACTTTTAATAGCTAGGCATCTGTTGTCTGATAGATGCCCAGCTAGAGAAGTCCCTCAGCCAGTCCCTCAGCCAGTCAGAGACTTGGAATCATTTTACCCATTTTCTAAAAGTAATTTAAACCTCACAACAGTTAAGTCCTTTCAGTCACCTGAGATTTACACCTAGATGACTTTTCAGTTACCCATTCAGTTCAGTTAACCCAAACACACACTTTTTTTTGTTTTATTTTGTATGTTAGTTTTTTTACCCTAAATTAAAGGTCTAAATACAAAAGTTCTTCTAATTTAGTCCCAGCAGAGAAGTTCAGTCACACAGCAGTCCTTTCTCCTGGAGTCTTCTGCCAAGCTATTAGCAGAATCTTTCTAAATCAGTCTTTAAATGTAGCTTCCTTCTAGCTAAGCCAATCCCCCTACTTACCAGATCTTTCTACAAGTAATTTAAACCTCACAACAGTTATGTCCTTTCAGTCACCTGAGATTTACACCTAGATGACTTTTCAGTTACCCATTCAGTTCAGTTAACCCAAACGCACACTTTTTTTTGTTTTGTTTTGTATGTTAGTTTTTTTACCCTAAATTAAAGGTCTAAATACAAAAGTTCTTCTACTTTAGTCCCAGCAGAGAAGTTCAGTCACACAGCAGTCCTTTCTCCTGGAGTCTTCTGCCAAGCTATAGAAGCAGGGACATCCTGGACTCCTCACTGAGAACCATAGTGGTCTTCTCTTCCTTTTTCTTTTGCTTACTTACTTACTTGATGCAGAGGTTTGCTGCTGTCACAATGCCTTTTTAGTTTGGCCCACTGTTCCTCCACTCCCAGGCCATCTCCTCCCCGACAGGTCATTCCTGAGGCATTCACCCATCTTTATAAAGTCAGTCCTTCTGAAATCCATGACTCTCGCCATTGTGTGGTTGGATTCTGCAGCTGTTCTTGTGTTGAACCACACTGTACAATGATCATTGGTCCCCAGATGGCTTCTCACCTTGATGTCTACAATACTGTCCCTGTTAGTAAGAACCAGGTCCAGTATTGTCCCATCATGAGTGGGTTCGCTGACTAGTTGCCTGAGAAATGCCCCATGTGAGGAGTCCAGGATGTCCCTGCTTCTAGCTGAAGCTGCAGCTGGGAGGCTCCAATCTACATCTGGCATATTGAAGTCCCCCTCAAGCAACACCTACCCCTTTTCAGACATTTTGCCAATTGCTTCCAATATTTCCTTATCTATCTCCTTTCCCTGTTCCAGAGGCCTGTATATAACATGCCTGTCTGAATAGTGGCTCTGTTTCCTGACTCAAGGGTGGCCCAGAATACCTCCGCCATCAGAATTCCCTGTATTTCTGTTGCTTTTACACTTTTCTTCACATAAAGCACAACACCCCCCCCTTTCCTTCCCACCCTGTCCTTTCTGAACAGCGTGTAGTGTGGTATAGCCATGTCCCAGTCACTGTTGTCAGCGCATCATGACATGGTAATGGCAATAATATCCAGGTTGCCCTCTGGCATGATGACATCTTAGTCTGGGATCTTATTTCCCAGACTTCTAGCATTAACACACATGGCCTTTCAGATTCTGTTAGCCCTTTGCCTGTCACCCCCTTTTTCCTTTTGTTCCCCCCATCCTTCCCCTTTGACTGCAATTTTTCCATCCTTCTTCCTTTCCTAACCCTCCTGCTTCTTTGTTTAACTTGCACTCTGATGGGACTCTCTTTCCTCAGGAGCTTTCTACTGTCTAGCTCAGCCTGTGGGGGGGCAGACAGTTTCTGTCTCCCCATGTTTCTTCTCCACCACCCTCGGCTAGTTTTAAGGTTCATTGAAGTAACATTTAAACTGTCCACTGAGGACTGTGGTCCCCTGTCTGGATGGATACAGGCCATTCCCTTTGTATAGGCTCTTATCTTCCCAGGTAGGCCCGCAGTCTCCAATGTAGTTGTACCCCTTCTCTCTGCACCATTACTTCAACCATGAGTTGAAGACCTTGATGAAGAGATCCCACTTCTTCCCCCGTTGTACACAGGCAGCACCTTTGCAAAAGCCACTGAATGTGCTATCTGTCTAAGACCTCTTCCCAGTTCCCTAAACTCCCCCTGCACTATTCCTGCCTTGTTCCTAGCCAGGTCATTTTTCTCCTGGTGGACAGTGACATACAGTTGTCCCTTCCTTCCTGTTGCACTAGTAATACATAGGATACACTTCCCATCCCTCTGGGTTGTGGTGCCAGGTAGGCACCTGACCTCCCTTTCTGCCCCCTTTCCTATTCCCAACTCTATCCCCCTGACAAAGGAATCCCCCAGTAGAAGTTGCTTCCTCTTCCTCCTCTTGGGTCCTCTTCCACTCTCCTTGCAGTCTATACTATGGGGGGCACACATATCTTCTCTGGCCACTACCATGGGTGCCTACTCCTGACTGTCCCACTCGACCAGAATGGGGTAGGAATTCTGTAGTGGTACTGGTTGAGGAATGTGCCTGTGACCCACCCCCAGCCTTCCAGATCCCACCCCCACCGTAGATAAGCCCACCATAGCCCAACTGCTCTTCCTATCTGGCATCCTTTGAGGTAATGGTGTCAGACTTGGTGGCCCCTGGGCTGGGGAAAAGGTCCCCCAACTCTCAGCCAACTCAGCCCAGAGTTTAGCAACCTTCTTCCTCAGCCCAGAGAGGTGTGTGCAGATGGAGCATCACCACAATCTCCAGAAGGTCCCCCTGAAGACTGCCACCCCACAACCGCTGCACTGCACCACTCCCCACATTACCTATTCCTGATGTCCCTGTGTTTCTGACCTCCTTTCTTAGAATCCAGTAAAGGCTAAGCTGAGCACAGTATAAATTACTAAAATAAAATATATAACCCTTTAGTTAAACTGTCCTGGATATGTCACAGATACAGGAATGCTATAAACACAAACACTAAATCAAATGTATTTTCTTTCCCCAGACAAGATAAAACCCCCCTTACCTAAATATCAATCTAGCAGCAAGCTTTGACTGATATACAAGAGCTCAGACTGATCTAAAGGTCATGAGATAACAGATATTCTTCCTCATACCTGGCAATGTCTGTTCATACAATTTCCTCTATTGTCATTATTGAATAGTATATAACCAAATATAAGCTATGAAACCATGTACAGTACATATCATACCATGTTCTGTATTCCCAGAGAGAGAAAATAATATCCTCTGCTATATCTGTGTTTACTGCATATTTCTTACACCTAGCATTGTCAAGTAAAAGGCAGTCCTGTGTGACACACTATTATTCGTATTTCACGCATATTGTAAAATCCATGGAAAAAGTAGAGTTGGTCATATAACATAAAAACATTTTCATAATCCAGTAAACTCCCCATGAGCTCTAAAGCTTAGGATATAATTATGCTAACCTGCCAGTTCATATTAATTTACAGCATACCTTAAAAAATAGTTCCTTTGCAGTTCACAGCAAAGTTCACACCTACTATATTTTAAGGCACTATAAGAATACTCACACAGAGACTTTAATGTTTATTCCTGTCTTGTATGGTTTGCAAAATGTTCCATATATTGCATAGCAAATAAATAGAGTGAATTTCCAAATCCAAAAATGAAGGCATTACCCACAAGCCAATTTCTTTTCAAAGTTAAAGGTTTTTTCTTGCAATATACAAAAGCAGATTGCTCTTTCACTGACCCCTCTCTGAGAGAAACAGTTCATGGCACAATTTCCTCTATTGTCATTATTGAATAGTATATAACCAAATATACGCTATGAAACCATGTACAGTACATATCATACCACGTTCTGTATTCTGAGACAGAAAAAATAATATCCTCTGTATCTGTGTTTGCTGAAAATGTCTTACACCTAGAATCACCAAGTAAACCAGATAGTTAGGATCAGGAAGAATGGGGAGTGGTCAGAGAAAAGGCAGAAGCACTGAATGAGTACTCCTGTTCTGTATTCACAAGGGAGAAAGGAGGGCAGCTACTGCAGGGGGTAGGCAGGGGGGGAAGGGGTGACAGATGGGGTGATCAGTGAGGGTAGGGTACTGTAAGTAAGTAAGTAAAAATTTATTTTTAAGCGCTTTTCAAAGTCAAAGCGCTGTACAAATACACAATTACAATGCATACATATAACATAGAATGACAATAACAATATGATTACAATAAAATCACTCTCCATATGCCTGTTTAAATAAATAAGTTTTCAATTCTAACTTAAAACTTTCAACGGTTAGGCAGCCTCGTATCCGATGAGGTAGAGAGTTCCACAGGGTAGGGGCAGCATAAGAAAAAGCCCGAGCTCCAGAGGTTTTTAAACGAACCCTGGGAACCTCTAGCAATCCCTCGTCGGTGGAGCGGAGCGAGCGAGAGGGACAGTAGGGAACAAGAAGATCTTGAAGATACCGCGGTCCCTGTTCATGTAGGGCTTTATAGGTCAGTAACCCAACCTTAAAGGTGATCCGCCACTGAACTGGCAGCCAGTGCAGTTCGCGCAGCACAGGTGTAATATGACTTCTCATAGATGTCCCAGTCAGAAGCCTGGCTGCTGCGTTCTGCACCAGCTGCAAGCGGCGGATATCAACCCCTGGTAGCCCTAGGTACAGGGCATTGCAGTAATCAAGGTGAGAAGTAACAAAGGCATGGACCAATACCGGTAGGTCAGCTGGAGGAACCAGGTGTTTCACCCAAGCGATATTCCTAAAATGATAAAAGGAAGATTTGACAACGGATGACACCTGAAACTTCAGGGTCAAACCATCGTCAATAATAACGCCCAGGTTACGCACCCGGTCTGAGGTTGAGAGCTGGGCACCATCGATCCATATGCCCGAAGGAAGCCCAGCCCTACAACCCACCTCAAGGTGACCTGGGTCCACCACCAACACCTCAGTCTTATCCGGGTTTAACCTTAGCCAGCTAGCACTCATCCAATCCTTGATCTCAGATAGACAGCTGTTAAGTATAGAGACTGCATCTTCCTGTCCGGGACTAAAAGACAAATACAGCTGGGTATCATCTGCATAGCAGTGAAAACCCAAGCTGTACTGCCTAATAATGTCTCCCAATGGCAGCATATAGACAGCGAACAACATGGGTGCTAAAATGGAGCCCTGCGGAACCCCACAGGGCAGAGAGAAGGCATCGGAGGAATAAATTCCAGTGATAACCCTCTGTCTCCGCCCCATGAGAAAAGACTGAAACCACTGCAGAACTGTACCAGACAGTCCGCAGTAACACCGCAGGTGTTCCAAAAGCACACCATGGTCCACAGTGTCGAATGCTGCAGAGAGAGATCAAGAAGGACTAAGATAGTACACGCCTTTCGATCTCTCGCTATCAGGAGGTCATTTAGAACCCGGACAAGAGCAGTCTCAGTACTATGTCTTTTCCTAAATCCCAATTGGAGAGTATCATATATATTGTGATTTGTAATATGGTCATCCAGTTGCAGTGCAACCGCCTTTTCAATAACATTACCCAAAAAGGGCAGGTTAGAGACAGGTCTGTAGTTAGCTGGACAGTCCGGGTTCAATGAAGGTTTTTTTAGGAGTGGTCGAACGACCGCCTCCTTTAGGGGATCAGGAAAGATCCCCTGCTCCAGAGGTTTCCAAACAATTTCAGCAATGATCGGACAGATAGTATCTACGCAACTTAATAATAGAGGTGTAGGGCCCGGATCCAAACTACAGCTGGTTGGACGTACAGTCTGGACAATCCTCACAATATCCATGAGCTCCGGCCTACCAAAATCAAACCAGGCAACACAGGTGTTTGTTTCCCCTTGCCGATCACTGCAAGTCCTTGAAGAATGAGCCTGGCCAATATCCAACCTAATGTTGGCAATCTTATCAGCGAAAAACCGAGCAAGCTTGTCACACTTTATTTGTGAAAAATCTCTTCCAGACTGTAGACAGAGTGGATTGCACAGTCTGTCAACAGTCCAAAAGAGTTGAGCTGGTCGGTTCCGTGCAGCAGCAATCTCCCTGGACAGGAATTCTGCCTTCTTATGGGTTATTGCCGATTGATAGATAACATAATGATCCATCAATCTAAGTTTGTCAGCATCCAGGCAAGATTTCCGCCAGGCCCTCTCTAGCCTTCACCCTGCTCTCCTCAGTTCCTTCAAAGACTCATCAAACCATAGAGTCTTTGGGCGCTGGGTGAGTGGGCGAACACGAACAGGAGCAATTTGGTCCAAGGCCCTGCTCACTGCCTTATTATAAGCAAGAACAAGGTCTCCTGGACTCATGCTCTCAACCAAAACACCCGATAGGTCCAGTACCGCTAATAGGCCCTCTGGGTTTACTCCCCTTAAAGGGCGATACTGGACCATCTCCGTAGGGGCAGGCCTACTAGGGGGTGCCCCAAAACTGAATCTTATGGTGTGATGGTCTGTCCACACATTTGATTCCACCCCCAGATGCATAACATCCAAATCCAGTGTAAACACCAGGTCTAACGAGTGTCCCCCTATATGGGTAGCAGAGGTAACTACCTGTGACAGGCCCAACATAGACATAAGTTGGAGGAAATTCTTTCCAAAGTGTGAGAGCTCATCATCGACCCAGGCATTGAAGTCACCCAGTATTAACCATCTGGGCGACTCCAATGCCATGTCCACGATGAAGTCCACGAATTCCTTCAGGAATTCTCCACCATCGCCGGGTGGACGGTAGATGAGGAGAATCCTAAACTCTGCACCTGCTGCCAGGATACACTCAAAAGACCTGGTGTTGCCAACTGGCACCTCCACAAGACTCAGATCTGATCTAAAAAAGATGGCCACTCCCCGGCCCCTACAATCCAATCTCGGATGGTGCATCACTGAGAACCCAGCCGGAGCAGTAGAGTCTAAGATAGGACCTGCATTCTCATCCAGCCAGGTCTCGGTGATACATGCCAGGTCAGATGTTGCAACAAGATCTGCAATAATAGCAGTCTTGTTCCTAATAGACCTGGCTCTACATAGCACCGCCCAAGTTGGATGGATTTTTGGAGAGGAACGCGGCACCTGCCCACAATCTGTGGAGCCTTTGGGTATGGGAATCAGACAAGGAGGACCCCTCTTCTGATCCCATTTCGCCCCAGGGTGTCTCCTTGACCCAACTATCCCTATCTGCCCACCCCCCTCCAATCTCCCACTCTGTCAGGCCCACCCATCCCTTAAGTGCCTTCTCGTTATACCAGCTATGCAGCAGTTATTAAGAACATCATTAGACAACCGAGGACAATAAAAGGGGTGGAGGTCCTGGAGCAGAGTGGGAGAATAGGGCCTGATCGTTGTAAACCCCAAACACATCTTTAATAACAATTATCTAATAAACTAACTCAAATAAACACACCTATCAAATAAACTCTCCTTTCTCTCACAAAGGGGAGACAAATTATATATAAAACTAAAATAAGTTCTAACTCAAAACTAGCCCTAAACAATAAGACACCATTAAATATAAAACTTAAAATAATTTTTGTTTTTTAAACACTAAAGCACCTCTCACATGCAATAGTGCAATAGATATTATAAAGTCTTCCAAAACTACCTCTCACATAGCAGGGGACATTTTTCAGAGTGTTCAAAGCAAATGGAAAGTCAAATAAGTCCAGATAAATCATAAATACACAAAAATACAGTGGTAGAAATCTGAATCAAACTCAGCTTAGCAAAGGGATCTGAAGGAGTCCACAAATCCAGCAGCAGCTTATACTTCAAGGACCATGCTTCAAACAATCGATTTTCCAGGAGACAGGTAGATCAATGTGATGCCTAAACAACAGTAATAGCAGCCTTACCCGGTCAATGACCCGCAGCTACAACCATCCCATGAGTCAGCCCATACAGCCGAATCCTGAGAAGGTCTAGAAGAAGCTCTAATCCCCCCAGCTTCCTAGGGGTAAATGGGCAACTCCTGCCCGGTCGAAAACCAAGAGGCAACCACTACTTCTATAGCAGCCTTACCTGGCTAGCGACCCGCAGCTAAAAACACCCCATGAGTTAGCCCAACAGCCAAATCCCAGGGCAGTCTAGGAGAAGCCCTAGGTCCTCCAGCTTCCCAGGAAGGGGGCAAAGGCTCTGAGGGTGGATAAGGCACCAGGACCGGATGGCATACACCCCAAGGTGTTGAGGGAAATGGCCAAGATCCTGGCTGGACCACTGATGAAACTATTTAATACCTCCCTGGTCACAGTATGCAACTCCGCATGACTGGAGGATGGCCTACGTGGTACCTATCTATAAAAGTGGACCAAAGAATGAGCTGGGTAATTACAGGCCAGTAACCTTAACTTCCATTATGGGGAAGCTGATGGAGACAATACTTAAGAAAAGGCTGGTGACCTTTATGGAAGACAATGGGCTCCAGGACAGTCACTAGCATGGGTTTGTCTCCTGAAAATCCTGCCAGACGAACCTAGTTGAATATAATGACTGGGTCATGGGAGAATTGACAAGGGTCATGCGGTGGATGTCATATACTTGGACTTCAGTAAGATCTTCGATTCAGTGCCACATGGGAGGTTGGGAGGGAAGTTGAGATACGTGGGGGTGGGGACTAAGATGGTTAAATGGATTGAGAATTGGCTGCAGGGGAGATAGCAGAGGGTAGTTATGGGGGGAGAGCTCTCATCTCCAAGGGCCGTGATGAGAGGGGTGCCATAGGGATCGGTACTTGGGCAAGTGCTGTTTGGAATATTCATAGCAGATATCTCGTATGGTGTCAGGAATAAGATCAATCAATTCGCTGACAATAACAAATTGGGGGTGGTGGTGGACAATACAGTAGGTTGGTTGGGGCTGCAGGACGATCTGACCAAACTGGTGGAGTGGTCGGAAGCATGGCAGTTGGGGTTCAATGTGAAAAAGTGCATAGTCCTGCACTTTGGAGCAAAGAACCTAGGGAGGGGTTACCAGCTGGGAGGGTTGCATCTAGGTTCCACCTAGGAGGAGAAGATCTAGGGGTGGTTGTAATAGGGAAGATGAACAATGCAGAGCAGTGTAGGAAGGGGGCAGCAAAAGCCAACAGGACGCTGGGTTATATCATGAGTGGGATCTCCTCCAGGAGCAGGAAGGTGATCTTGTCTCTCTACAGGGCACTGGTCAGGCTGCACCTGGAGTACTGGGTGCAATTCTGGCACCCATATCTGAAGAAGGATGTGAAATTACTGGAAGGGGTACAAAGTAGGGCAACAAGGGTGATCCAGAGATTGGAAGACATACCATACAAGGAGAGGCTGAGAGAGTTGAACATGTACTACTTGGAGGAGAGAAGGAACCGGGGGATATGACTGAGACCTTTAAGTACATAAAGGGGATAAACAAGGCAGGCACAGAGGGGATACTCAGGCTGAGGAGATGGAGGTACATGAGAAGGCATGGTCTTAGATTGTAGTGGGGAAGATTTAGGATGGAAATGAGGAAACACTTTTCATGGAGAGGTTTGTGACAGAATGGAACGCTCTACTGGAGGAGATGGTAGCTTGTAAGACAGTGGATAGTTTCAAAAGGGGATGGGACAAGGTGAGAGGGATGGTAATTGGGAAGGGGGATGGGGTGGGGTAGCTACAAGGTGAGGGTGCTAGCTGCACACTCGAGCAGACTTGATAGACCAGGTGGCCTATTTCTGCTGGCAAATTCGTATGTTCGTGTGCATCCTCTTTTGCTTCAGATGAGAGACTTCTAATTTGCATCTGAGCTCTGCTTGTATACTACATTATAAAATGGATAGGAAAAATCCTGCATTTTGATTGGCTAATAGCTGTGCAGTGAATCTAACAGATGCACAGGCAAAAAACAAGAGCTGACCAAATGACCTGCGAGTAACCTATAAATCACTCCCCACAGTGTCCAGGATGTTGCCAGTCTGAAACATCAGCCTTTTTTCTTTGGCCACTGAAATGAACTCCACACTCATTGCTATGTCCAGCATTCCTGAAGTGAATTTTGAACTCAGCGTGACCAATGAGGCTGAAAAAATATTTTTTGGAGATGATGACCAGTCAGAAATCCCTCATAACATGCCGAGTGAGGTACCAACCACAGTGAGTAACAAATATGCCAATGTAACTGATGAGGAACTAAACAACATAGTGGAGCATAGCCACGAACAGAATACATTAAAAACTACAACCTGGGCAATTAAAGTATTCCATGGCTGGAAAACTGCCCAAAATATCAATAACAACTTAAAAACTGCTCTTGCTGAAGGACTGAACAGTGTTTTCTGTTCATTCTATGTCAAAAGTCAGAATATCAGCAGGCACAGAATATGCCCTAAGCAGCTACTGAAGTCTCCGTGCTGTTCTCAAGTGCCATTTAAATTCATTAGCTGTGGGGAGAAACATAGACATACATACTGACCTCACCTTCCAGAGCAGCAATAATGTTTCAGTAAGATCTAAGAAACACTACCTTATGGCTGCGAAGGACTCGGCTAAACATCAATCTCCAATTTCAGTCCCAGACTTACAGAAACTGTGATGGGTGGCCCTGTCCCCCAATACCATGCCAGACTTAATATGTAAAGTGTGGCTAGATGTGCAACTATACATGTCCTGGCATGGTAGGGAGGGCCTCAGAAACTTAGTGCCAGCCAGCTTTGTCTTTGAGACCAGCGACCACAGGGATGAGTATGCTACATTATGTTTAGTGGTGGGTGAAGTGGGCTCAATCTGCTCCACGAAGTGATTTGTGGAGTGAAGGTGGATTCACGGAGTGCTCCACAATGCGAAGCGGAGTACTTTGCATTATAATGAGGAATATGAAGTCCATTGGAAGCAATGACTTCACATTACTCTGCCTCCCCAGGCCGCTACTCTGCCAATTTTAAGGCAAAGTACATTGAAGGCAGTGCACTTCACCTTGTTTTGGGCTCCAAAGGTGAATTTTGCAGTGATTCATGGCATTTCAGGTCACATGGGCTCTATATTGATCTGCACAGCCTCGGTTTGTGGTAGTATGAGTAGGAAGGAGTAGGAGAATGTGTGCTATGATAGCTGTCTGTGATAGGAATCTTGTAAAAAGCTGTTCAAAAAGCATTTTTGCTTTTTTTTGTGGATCCAACTTCAGTTCATCGATTGTAGGACACCCTCCTGTGCTCATATCATCGAGCGTTTTTGTTTTTATGTGGATTTTGAATATTAATTTACAACATTGAGTGTGTGTGGTGAAAGTATGCTTTTGGGGGGCACATCTGTGGTGTAGGTAAATTTAAGTTGGAGAAATATTGATTTCTTTGTTTTTTAGTTATATTTTTTGTTATATAACTGACTGCGTTAATGTACACACAGTAATATTGTCAGTAATAGTAGAAATGTTCTTGCTGGTTGTTGTGTGGATGTGGTGCAGCAGTTCATAAGTTCAGGCTGTTTACATTACAAATTTACAATACGTAACGTGGCTTAGTACTGAACTTTTGCATTTGTGGCGCATTCCTCATTCAGCATTGTACACAAACTGTTCTGTGTGTGCAGTGTTGCATGCATCAAATAATGCACCTTTTATTGTGCCACAGACTAGTGTCATTGCAAGCGCAGCAGTGTGAACCTGCTATCCACTGCAGCTGCCTGATTTTGTACTACAATTGTGGCATCTGTTTTTAGTTTTGCTGCTTGTAGTGCTGTAAAAATCAGCACTGTCTGTATTCAGTTCTCCCCCCACACACCCATGTTCAAAAGGTATTTTTTACCAGATTGGATTGTTTTTGTGACCTCGTCAGCACCACTGGTTGCTGAAGTTGTTTTAATCCCGTGACAGTCTCAGAATAGTCTCTTATCTTTTGTTGAAGCCACAGTTATTTATTTGGCTTCACATCCAGCGTCCCACCTATCAGAGAGTCAACGTATCAAAATCTGAATTTGGTTATAATATTTGAGGTTGATCCCCCAAAATGCCTGCAAAGAGATGTGCAAGCAAAGCTGTTTCTCGCCATGGCAATGTCGGCAGTAAGATGGTCTGTGGGCATGGTAGTAGTACTCAGAGACAGAAGTGCATTGCTGATGTGAGGAAAGGTATTTCTCCTGCAATGTTTTTACAGGCGAATCAGTAGCTTCACTCATAGTTGGAGGAGATGATGTTTTCCCAGCCGGTGGTGTTAGTGTTACTGGTGTTAGTGGTGGTGGAAGTTGTATTAGTGTTGTGTCAAGTTCTAATTCCGACCAGTGTACCGTTTCCAAAAATATTGAGTGTGAAGCAGTGAAAGTGGGTGGCAGCGTAGATGATATCATACTTCCCAGTAACATCCCAGTAACTGAACCTGAGGATTCTGATGATCATGTCAATGGCAGCATACAATGTGATATTCTGTCCACCGTGGCACTTAACATCACGCATTTTCCATGTAGTGATTCACAGTGTGGTGAAAAAATATCAGGTGATGGTGGTGTAGATGCTGATGTTGAATGTGATGATGATGTTGCTGTTGTTGCAACATGCAGTCCACATGCTAGCATCCAAGCAGAAGATGTGGATGTGTGTTACACTGATGAATATGATGATGATGTAATTGACCCCAGTTGGGAACCGGAGAAAAAGAAATTAAAAGTGGCTGTGTCTGAGTCTGTCTGCAGGAATCCCCCCCATGTAAAAACTTGTGATTTTAATGATGATGATGATGATGACCCAGTAATTAATATGATAGGTAGTCGTGGTGGTCAGTTGCAGTCCAGGTGTGCAGTGCCCGAAATATCATGTGCCCCCCCACTTCAGTGCTTAAAATAATGGACTTAAATAAGCCACATCACCATGGACATATTAAAAGCAGAGCATCACACTCCCTTGTTTGGGATTTTTTTGTTCAAGATGCAAATGATGATTCAGTTGCTATCTGCCAGGTTTGCCATGTGCGTGTGAGTCGATGTAAAAAGGGGAGCCATCTGGGCACAGGAGGGCAGCATATGCATCTTAAGACTAGGCACTTGGCACTGTGGATCCAGCACAAGCTGGCAGCTAATACCACAGTGGGGCTTTCACCTGCATCACTGGCAACCATAACCAGCATGTTATCCCCTTCCATGACTGTTAAGTCCAGTAGGAAATTAAACGTGTGCAGTAGCGCGGTAATAAGAGCAGAGGATTACTACAGGCATGATGAGGTGGAGGGCCATAATGACTTTGAAATGTTGTCCAGTGCTGGTGAGAGTAGCAGTTTTTGTGGTGGTGGTGGTGAATGCAGTATGTCTAGTGCAAGTGGTACATCAACCCCAGTTGGCAAATCTGGCAAAATAACATAATTTCTGGGTTTATCATCATCACCTGTGCAACCGACTTCATCAAATGTCCACACTCCATGCCCTGCCAATGCCATTCATCACAGAGCACAACCATTTGTGATCAACACACCACGTGTAAAATGTTTAAGTCAGCCCGCATTACAGAGTGTTTTTGCACATAAGCTGAAGTACCCACCGAATCATACAGTGTCACGTGAACTCAATGCTGCTATAGCGGAAATGCTGGCAATTGATCTTTTGCCCTTCTCCTTTGTGGAGAATTCTGGGTTCCAGCAGTTTGCTGCATGTGCCTGCCCAAAATAGAAAGTTCCATCCAGGACATACTTTTCTACCCGTACTGACCCCAAGTTGTTCTGCACTGTGTCCGACTCAGTAAGACATGCCCTTCAACATTCCTCCTCTCCATTCATCCATTTAAGTATGGATATGTGGACAAGTGGCAAAACAGTGGGGCATTCATATCTGTGTATAACTGCACACTGGGCACAGGTGCCGGGAGTTGTTTGTGATGTTGGTAGTGTGAATAATCAGTGCAGTAAGGTGGATTGTAGCGGTAGCAATCTTCCCGGAATTCAACAGCATGTACCGATTGCTATGCACAGTGTGACCTGTTCGCACACTGGTGAGAACATGTTGGACATGGTACTGACTGAAATTGACAGATGGCTAAACCCTCTGTCCCTGAGAGCTGGGTTCATAGCAAGTGACAATGGGTCAAATGTGGTGAAATCTATCACAAATGGTGTTTTTTTTCATGTTCCATGCATGGTCCGCTGTTTAAATCTTGTGGTTCAGGAGTTTCTGCAGCACCCTGACATAAAGGAAATGCTGACCGCTGCACGACGTATCTGCTCTCACTTTTCAAGATCTGGAAAGGCCCGTGGCCAACTGCGGCAGATGCAGATACAAAACAGCCTGCCTCAGCACCGCTAGAAGCTGGAAGTTGTCACCCAATGGAACTCCACTTTATACATGGCAGAGAGGTTGTATGAACAATACAAAGCCATCTCAGAATATCTTGTTATGCACACTAGCCATGACAGTTCCGGGGCCTCCATGTCTATGTTGACTGAACAGTGGCGCCTCGTGGACTCTGTAATAACAATTTTGCGGTGTTTTGAACATGCCACAAAGGCAGTGAGTGGCAAGTCTGCCTCCATTAGCCAATCAATTCCACTACTGTGGGTGCTGAGGCAGACACTGGTGAATGTACAGCATAGCCTTGATGTTGCTGGAGACGGTGGTAGCAGTATGTTGCTGCAACACATGCTGACAGTATTCGACCAGAATTGTCACATTGTGAGCATTCAGTGTAGTGACAACTTTGTCATAGCAACAATGGTGGACCCACGATACAAACGTGGAATTGCATCAGTACTGGAGGAAGGGTCTGAACAGGTAAAAAATATCAGTGGTCAACTGGTGCACTTGGTTCATGGGGCACAGAAGTCACGTACCAAGGTCAGCAAACCTCAACAGCATAATCTGGCTGAAGGTGTACCTGGAGGACCATCAAGCATATCCTGCAAGGGGAAGGGGACTGCAGTTCCAGGTGGTCTGTCATCCAAAGTGGCTGGCATCAACCCGCTTTGGGAGGCTTTGTCCCAAGTGGGTATTTGTGAAATAAATGATTTGGGAGAACAGGATGATGCATCAACAATTGGACTTAGTGCGGCACAGAGAATGGTTGAGTCCTATTTGTCTGAAAACAGGCGTCTGACAATAACTGAAGATCCTCTTTTGTACTGGAGTGGAAAAGTCAGTGAATGGCTAGAGCTGACTGCAGTGGCACTGAAGTACCTCACATGCCCAGCCTTCAGTGTAAGTGTTGAAAGGGTATTCAGCTCAGCAGGTGCAATAGTCAGGGATCGTTGAGCAAACCTGTCTCCTGCAAATGTTAGTTTGCTAACATTCATTAAAATGAATGAGAGGCACATTCCAGCACAGACTGCAACCTCGGTATTCGTACTCCGGCCTAGTCATGGTGGTCATGCTGATGTGGAAATGGAGCATCCTGGTGGCACTGGCTGCCTGAAACGGCCCACCACTGACATAGATGATGACACAATGGAGAAAGAATTTCCCAGTGGTAAGACTTCAGACATCAATGACTGTGAGGGCAGTTTTCTTTATGAGGATGATGATGTGGTTAGTGTTGGCAGGTTTTAACTGATGTTTTTAAAAGGTGGTGTGCCCCCCCAGACCACCACGACCACCTTATCCACTGCCACCATGAGTCTGTCTGGCCCCCGGACCACCACCGGGACTGATGTTATCCACTGCCACCATGAGTCTGTCTGCCCCCCCAGACCACCACCACCGGGACTGATGTTATCCACTGCCACCACTGCAACCATGAGTCTGTCCGGACCACCACATCCATCAGCCAGAGACAGAAAGCTTCTTAATATTTAAACCATAAAGTGAGTATGTGTACTCATGTTTGTTATGCTGCTCCACTTCCTTTACTTGTATGTTTTGTTTTCTGTAGCTTTTCAGAGCCGCAATGGTAAAACACATACAGTACACTTCTTTTGTTTCTTTTACAGGGTAACAAAAAAAGGCTCCATCACTAAAACTCATTGGGAATGGTACTGTAGCTGTACCGTACAGAGAGGAAGAGATGTAATATCCATGTGAAATTCATTCTGATAAGTATGAAGATTTTATTTCATCCATTTCATTGTTTTGTAAAGACTGCAGCAAATATTGCACACAGGTTGTGTTAGTTGACAAGATGTGGGATTGAAATGTAACTTGACTTTAGGGATTGAGATTTGAGAACCAGGGAGGGACACATAACAATTAAGTTGTAAGAAGTCATTCATTTCTGTTTTAAGGAAACTTCCAGATGCTTTGTTGTTCTGACAAAGTGGCCTTATCCAAACAAGTTCTTAACATCAGCAGCCCCCCACACCGGGCTGGGGCACACATGCAACATGCAGAAGTCATTTCATTAGATGGTCATGACCATCGTTAACAACCAGACTCAAGAAGGATGCAGATGAAATCTGTGAAGAAGTAACAAAATAAGAAACCATTACAGACAAACCTGCAAATATGCTTCCCCCACGCCAAAAAAATACTTACCTTCATGTGCTTGTCAGTTATCCATTGCAAATTTCTACACAAAAAGTTCTCATCGAGCACTGGAATGTGCACACCAACAGTATCTGTGACCTGTGATACAGAATAATACCATGAGTACATGTCCACGTCAACCCCCCTCACCTTCAAAATACACAAATATATACCTATATATATCAACTCACCAAGGCTACTATTAGTGTAGAGACAAAGGGCACCCTTCCATCCAGTTGAGATGATCACATTGCATTTGCTCGAATAGCAGCACACATTGGACCAGCAACAGTTCGCTCACGGTCATCATTTTATTCTGGGGCACTGCACACATGAGTGACTGCACAATAAATTCTGGGGTACTTTGCATGTGCTGAAACAATCCCACTTCACTTTGTTACCACTTGTCAATTTTCTGCACACAAGGAGGATGCATTTTGGGCTGGCAGAAAAAATCTGGGGACTCTGTGCCACCACTGCGCGCATGACTGAGTGTGCCATTAATTCTAGGGGACTTTGTATGTGTTGAAACAATCCCATTTCACTTCGTTACCACTTGTCAATTTTCTGCACACAAGCAGGATGCATTTTGGGCATGCAGAAAAAATCTGGGGACTCTGTGCCACTTTTGTATGCATAACTGAGTGCGCCATTAATTCTGGGGGACTTTGTATGTGCTGAAACAGTCTCATTTCACTGTGTAACCACTTGTCAATTTTCTTCACACAAAGAGGATGCATTTTGGGCCTGCAGAAAAAAATCTTGGGACTCTGTGCCACCACTGCGCGCATGACTGAGTGCGCCATTAATTCTGGGGGACTTTGTATGTGCTGGAACAATCCCATTTCACTTCATTTTTTTTTTTTTTTTTTAGTCTTTGGTAACTGGGTAAGGCCCACTAGGCACAAGTGCCTGTTTTCAGGGGTGACCTGGGAGCACTGGGTGGTTAAGTGACTTGCTCAGAGTCACACAGTATGCAAGTGGAGGTTGTGAGAACCAAACTCAGGTCTGGTCTGCTGGATATATCAAGCTTGTTGACCCCTCATTACCACTTGTCAATTTTCTGCACACAAGCAGGATGCATTTTGGGCATGCAGAAAAAATCTGGGGACTCTGTGCCACTTTTGTGTGTTCTGTGATTGTTGCTGTGAGCTCATGATGTCATACTGACATTTTTACAATTAAAGCAGCATTGCAAAAATGTCCTCACAGTTCTGAACTGTACTTTTTTATGCTACTTTACATTGCCACAGCCACCACTAGTTACTTCCGAGTTGTGACTTGAATGATATGATTCTTTTCACAATTTATGTCTGCTTTACTTACTTGACTACTTTTTTTCATGTATAAAAAAATGAGCATGTCTTCCAATATTGTTCGGACCAGGTTTGTATTTATTTGCAGGTTTTTTCCATGGTGTCATAAAACACTGCCTGATGCATAACTGTTAATTAACAACAGAAGTGATGTATAACAACTAATTGATGTGATGAAGAAAAGCAGAGGAAAACAATGACAAAGACCTGGTCAGCACCAATTTAAAAGGAATGCTCCTTTCATTATTTCACACATGAGAAAAGGTAGTACAGCAGACTTAACTACTGTAAATTCTCATATCATTCCAGTCAGTCAGGATGTAAGTAAAGGAAGTTGTAACATAGCATTAAAAATGTAGGTCAGAGTTATCAACAGATTGTTGCACTGCTGCTTTACAGAGATTCACCACATTACATAGTTATGGTGATGCACATAAACTAATATGTGGAGGCATTACTCCTACTGGAATATTTCTTGCTCCACAGAGTGCAATATATTTCTGTGAAAACCACCCATAATTTCATTCCGGTGAGTCACGTGATGGAGGAATTACCAATCAGAAAAGCCACCCACATTCTGACCCCCTTTCTCAGCAACATTAGGATGTGATGCTAGGGGGAGCACAGGTGCATGCTCCACTATAGTGAATGTCCAGCAGCTATCCCAATGTTTCTTTATAAGGTTGACTTTGTGGTGAAATGTGGGATGTTGCCACTAACAAGGCTCTTCTTACTGGAAACGTGCCTACACATTTCACCACAAACTGACAATTATAACATAAAGAAACATTTGGAAACCTGCCAAACAATCGGATAGTCACTGTAAGGAGCATGCACATGCGCTCTCCCTGCCATCACATCCTAACGTTGCTGAGAAGGGAGGCAGAATGTGGGCAGATTTTCAGAATGGGAATTCCTCCATCACGTGACACACTGTAATGAAATTATGGGTGATTTTCACAAAAATGTATTGCACTGTGTGGTGCAAGAAAGATTCCCCTGGAAGGGAAAATGTGTATGATTAAACAATAACAAAAAAAAAAAAAACAGTACAACACAGTAGTGGGGTGGGGTCAGGGGTGGGAGTGGAGGGGGCAGAAAACAATCCCTTCACTTACTATGGCCATGGGATGTCGTGGTGGTACAGCAGCAGGTGCAGCATTGAAAGTATTTGCTGCTGCTGTGCTTCCACTTTGTTTACCTGCTGCTCCAAAGCACTGAAGTGCTCATTATTCTTCTCAAGTGCTGCCCACACCAGGTCAATGTCAGACTGGTTTGCAGGGACTGTGGTGGGGTCCACTGCAGTGGGAAATCCAGGTAGTGGGGCTGGTGGTGGACAGGGTGGTGCTGGTGGCTGGTGGTGGTGGTGGTGGTGGTGGAGCAGCTGCTGTAGTAGCCCTCCTCCTCCTCATGCTGTGGCAGTGACTGCGAGGCACAACTCCCACCCCAGCAGCACCCTTGGCCACTACCATGAAAGGGCCAGCAGGTGGATGCCTGGCCCCTTCCATGGCAGCCTGCCACTCTGCCCTGTGGTGGTTCAGCATGTGGGTGCGCTGGCCACCAGTCCTTGAATGTGTCCCAGGGGATCCACAGCACACAAGCACACCACACACATGGAACTTCATAACTGTGCTGTCTCCCCCCACACAGTTAAAGAACTCCTACACTGGGGAGCTACTGGGGGGGACCAGACACAGTCCTCACATGTTGGACATGAGCCCCACCACCACCTACAATTTCTGGGGCCACCTCCTGTGGTGGTGGAGGTGGTGGAGGGGTTGTTGCTGGAGCCCCAACAGCTGCTGCTAGTGGTGGTGGTGGTAGTGGTGGAGAAGGTGGATGCACAGCTGCCACCGGTGACACTGGTGCTGCTGCTTCTGCTCCTGTTGCTTCAACAGGGGAAGCAACACCAGCCAGGAGCCAGGAGTGGTCCAACATGACATGACCTTCTCTGCCTCCCACGGGTCTACACTCCTCCCCTCCTACCACGCCCATGGGCCAGCAACTCGCCTTCTCCTACATCCACCCTCCTGAAGTCCACGGGCCGACACACACACACACACACAGTTGACATACACACAGTCAGTCACACACACAAAACAAAACAAAACTTATACAAAACAATTCACTAACAAAAAAAAAGCACAAATACAATACAAAAACTAAATAAAGAAATAGCTTTTAAAAAAGCTGTTTGTTTTGTTCTGGCACTGAAATGCGATGAAAGGCAAGCAGTAACTCCTCTCCTCTCACAAGTACTTTCTCCCTCTACAAATGCAAAGGAAAAAGTGAAACTGCTTCTGTGACTTCCTTCCTTCCTGCGTGGCTAAAGCATGTGACTTACAGTACTGCAAGCCATGTGATGTGCCTATTTTCTTCTCACTTCACCTTACTTTGTGGTAAGGCATAATGGCAACACGAAGTGGTAATAATCCGAAGTGAGCACTTTGCAGTGTCCACTTCATGTTGTGCTCCGCAGATGCGAAGTGGGCACTTCGCAGGCGGATTAAAAATTTGCTGCATCTCTAATTAAGTTTTAGTGAGCATATAATGTCAGTGTCAGTGGCTCAGCAGGTAGCACAGTCACCTCTGAGGCTGGGAGATCAGAAGGCTGTGGGTTCTATCCCCACACCAGGCACTTGGGTTAATATCTTAATACTGACAGTGTAGTGCAGTATGGGGGGGTGCTGCCCTCCTGAGGTGCAGTCTTTCGGATGAGACATTAAACAGAGGTCCTGTCTGCCTGTTTTGGTGGTTATTCAGGTGGACATTAAAGATCCCATGGCACTTCTCGAAAAGAGTAGGGGAATTTTATTGGGAAAGCAAAAAACATTACATCTGCGGTATACACAAACCATAGCACAAAAAACTAAATTCCAAAAAGAAAAACTTTTACATAGAAAAGAACAAAAAACAAACAGAGAAGCTTATCTTTACAAATAAATGGCGTTCATATAGATTCCTTCCCTTTTTATCTCCCTTAAGTAAACATATAAAAATTTCTCCATAAATTAAGTGCTTTATCTTGAGAAAGTCTCTGCTCATCTTTTTCTTTAACTTTCATTAGTTCAGTCTCAATCTGGGAAATTAAAACATTATTCAAAACTTATTGTTGTTGTAATATATATTGGCACCTAGCTTGCCACATATAATATTGAATTAATGAGAAAAGAACATTCAGAGTGCTTTTATGACATTTTTTCCAAATGCCTGAATAGTCTCCCAAAATTAGCATATTATAAGATATTTGAGCAAAAAAAGGCATATTCCATTTAATAGCCAACTCCTTCCATATCTGAATACTTGAAGGACATTCTAGAAAAAAATGAGACATAGTTTCTTCAATATTCATACATGTAAGTTTTGGGCAGTATCTATTGCTGATGAGTTTATGCTTTAAATTGCCCCGTACCCCTAGTTTCCTTAACCAAACTATATCCCATGCTTGAAAAGGTATCCTGAGATCCATTAATTTCACAAGGGCCCAAGGCATTTTAGTTGGTGGGCATTCAGGAAAAATTAAAATATTTTTTGAACTTGATAAACCACATGTGTGTAAAAATGTTCCTGTTTAAAGCCACACAATACTGTTTTTTCTATCTTACATTGTTGCAATTGCTTAATGGTAGCAATAGCATCAGCTGGAATCTGTAGTTGAGGCAAAAGATTAGGGGGTAAGTGATCCCATTTTATAAAATATTTCTGTAATGAGGATTGTATCCATTTTTGCCATGAAAATTGTATTGTCTCCCATCCATACTTTATAGTACTAAAGAGAAAAATAGAGTGGAAAAACATAATTGGATTGATCATGTTTAAACCTCCTTTTTCTATAGTCAGATGGGTAACATCTCTTTTCACCAGGTTCAGCCTGCTCCCCCAGAGCATCTGAAAAAAACTGCTAAGTAGTCTTGTTTCCAGGTGCATGGAGGGGGGGGGGGGCATAAGCATAGCTTTTATACAGAAATAGAGAAAGTTAGAATTTTTTAACAATGTGAACTCGTTTTTTGTTTTCCCAAATGTCCATGTTTTCCATAATCTAACCTGCTTTCACATATATCTAGTTGTTTTTTCCAATTTTAAGTTGCCATATCCCCAGGTCCAAACCAGATTCCTAAAATCTTTTGTGGAGAAGATGAAATGGCTACTCCTTGTATGGCTGAGGTATTTATAGAGGTGTCATTTAGTGCCAAAATAGTGCTTTTATCTATGTTTAATTTGGCTCCTGAGATTTTTGCACAAGAATCAAAGGTTTGAATAGCTCTCTCAGCTGGACCAATATCTCAAACTAGGAGAGTAGCATCATCTGTATAAACTGTAATGTTTTAGGGGTTTAAAGTAAGGCTAGGGGCAAGTCCTATAATCTATCCCATTTTATCTGTCTTATAACAGGATTTGGTGCAAAACCACAGAGCAAGGGATTTAAGGGACTTCCTTGTCTCACCCCTCTCAGAAGTGGGATATCATCTCCATAAAGACCATTAACTGCCGGGATAATATTGACTTTAGTATATAGTTTATTTATCCACCTCACAAACATTTTAGGTAAACCATACATCTTCATGATATTGAAGAGATAATGGTGTTCCACTCGGTCACAGGCTTTAAATTGATCAAGAGCCACAACATAACCAGACATATTTTATTCCTTACTTGATTTCAAAAAGTTCTCTTAAAAGAAAAAGATTATGTTGAATCTTTCGGTTAGGTATAGTGTATGTCTGTGCCTCATCTATTAGTGTGTCTGCAACTTTAACTAGCCTATTATTCATAACTTTAGCTAGAATTTTATAATCACTATTTAGGATACTTATAGGTGTCCAATTTGACAACAACCTTCTACCCCCTTTTCAAAAAATATAACAAATAATAGAAGTGCTGAAATCCCTATAGTCCAGGTCAGATTCTAACATAAAGTTAAAGACTAATGACAGAAAGGGGCTCGTGTAAAAAACACATTTTTTATAAAAATCATTAGAAATACTGTCTAAGCCTGGAGAAGTGCCTGATTTTAAGATTTTTATAACCTCACTTCTTTCCTCTGGAGAAACATAGAAACATAAAATTTGACAGCAGATAAGGACCGCTTGGCCCACCTAGTCTGCCCATTTTCCTACCTAACAGATAAGCTGCAGATCCTAGTTAAGCAACAGCTTACTTCCTCCTACCCCCCACTAGGACTGCCTTATGCCTGTCCCATGCATTCTTGAATTCCCCCACTGTTCTTGACTCCACGACCTCCTCAGGGAGGCTGTTCCATGCATCCACAACCCTCTCTGTGAAAAAAGACTTCCTCACATTACCTCTGAGCCATCCCCCCTCTATCTTCAAATTGTGCCCCCTTGTTCTTGCACATCTCTTTTTCTGGAAGATGCTACCCTCTTGGACTTTGTTGATTCCCTTGAGGTACTTGAAAGTTTATATCATGTCCCCTCTCTCCTTCTTTCCTCAAGGGTATACTTATTAAGCTCCTTTAGTCTTTCTTCAGTATGTCTTCTGGTGCAGACCCTGCCCATTTTGTTCCCTTCTCTGGACAGCCTCCACTCTGTCTATGTCTTGCAGAAATGGGGTCTCCAGAACTGCACACAGTACTCAGATGGGGTCTCACCAACTGTCTGTACAGAGGGATAACAACTTCCTGTTTTCTACTATTGATGCCTCTTCCTATGCATCCCAGTATCCCCCCAGCCTTCCTTACTGCCTTCTCACATTGCTTGCCCACATTTAGGTCATCTGATATAATTACCCCCAGGTCCCTTTCTATTTTTACTGTTGTCAGTCTCTCACCCCCCATTGTGTACGCTTCCCTTGGGTTTTTGTTTCCCATGTGCATTACCTTGCACTTCTTTGCATTGAATCTGAGCTGCCATACATTTGACCATTCCTCCAACCTTGCCAAGTCCCTTCTCATCCTTTCCACTCCATCTTGTGTATCAACCCTGGTGCAGATCTTTGTGTCATCTGCAAAGAGACATACTTTTCCTTCCAGTTCCTCTGCAATGTCACTTATAAAGACATTAAAAAGGACTGGTCCTAGTACTGAACCCTGCGGTACCCCACTAGTAACCCTCCTTTCTTCACTGTGTACTCCATTTACTACTACCCTTTGCATCCTGTTGTCTAGCCAATTTTTTATCCAGGCTACCACCTTGGGACCCACTCCAATGCTGGCTATCTTGTATATTAATCTTTTGTGTGGGACTGTATCAAATGCCTTGCTAAAATCTAGTTAGGCCAGGTCCTCAGCCCTTCCCTGGTCTACTACTTTGGTCACCCAGTCAAAGAAATCTATTAGATTCGTCTGACATGACCTTCCCATCATGAATCCATGCTGCCTTGGGTCCTGTGCCCCACTGGCCTCTAGGTACTCAACAATTCTTTCCTTCAAAAGTGATTCCATCATTTTCCCTACCACTGAGGTCAAACTAACTGGTCTGTAGTTTACTGCCTCTGTCCTGCTCCCACTTCTGTGAAGAGGAATCACATCTGCCTTCCTCCAGTCCTCTGGTACCACCCCATCCTCCCATGATTTGTTAAAGGGAGTAGTCAGCGGTGTCACTCGTTCTACCCTTAGTTCTTTTAGAATTCTTGGGTGAATCCCATCATGCCCCATTCCTTTGTCCACCTTCAATTTTATTAGTTCTTTCAGAACCCTTTCTTCTAATATTTGGATTCCCCCTTTCTTGGTTTAAGAAACTTCATAGTGAACTGGCTGATTTCGTATGGGGTCATAAGAAGGCCAGGATGTCATACTCTAAATTAGCAGCTCCCAAAATCCTCGGTGGTTTGAGAATGCCTCATTTCGCACTTTATTTTTGGGCGGCACACTTAAATAAATACGGGAGATGGATGTACAATGATGAGGCTGATATAAATACGGGATATATTCCATTATGGGTTCATCTGGAGCTTAGTTTAGTTAAAAGTGTAGGTATTAACCCGAAGGCTCTTCCCTATGCTCCCATCCGTATGCTTCCTTCCTTATTGAAAAAATCCCCTATTGGACTTTCTCTTAGAATACATAACCAATTATGTAATTTTTTGAAGTATGAACATTTATGGGATTGGGGGCAACCTATTTGGGGGGAACCCACAATGGCGGATAGGTTATCAGACTATTAAACGGAACTGGTTGCCTATTTTAGCTTTTTGCTCCCTGAAAGATTTTATAGATACGGACGGTAGTGTGATATCTACAGAGCAGATTTTGGTGAAGTTTGATTTATCTCAAAGAGATATTTTCAAAATATACCAATTGCGTCATGTTCTGATCCAGAGGGTTGGTAATAAACCGGTTTATTCACCTTGTATTTCTTTTTGGGAAGATATTCGTGCACTTGTTGGTGCCCCACATGCTATTTCTAAGATGTACTTAGCATTGTTTAACTGGGCTTTCAAAGATAACCTAGCACCTACTTCATATTGGGATAAGGTATTTCCTAATATTTCGTGGAATTGGACGCTCATTTGGCGAAACTGCCATAAATGGATCCAACAAGACCATCTTAGATTAGTACAATTTAAAATACTGCATAATATTTATTATACACCTCAGAAATTACAGGACTTAAAGTTAGCTCAGGAATCTCTATGTTATAGATGTGGCAGGGAAGGGGGTGACCTCTTCCACATTTTCTGGTTATGCCCTAACATAGCTCCTCTGTGGAACGAAATCAAAGATAAAGCAGATCCATTATTGGGTTTAGAGGATCTGTTCACTCCGGAAGTATGTCTATTAGGTGATATGTCGGGATGTATGGTTAAAAAGAGGAAATTTCATATATCCTTGATTGCCTGTGTAGTCAAAAAATTGGTGCTGAGATATTGGAAGGATTCTCACCTTATTTCATACTCTGAGTGGTTGACGGAGCTCCTTTCGTCTCTTAGAACTGAGAGGATGATTGCTATAATGCATAATGGGTTGCCCGCTTTGAGAAAATCTGGACTCCTCTGGTAATTGCTTATTCATAGGAAATTTTTGTTAATGATACCCTTTTCTTTCTTTTTTTTCTTTAATGTAATCACCAATTGCAGTGCCTTATGGGGGGTGTGGATGGGGGTGTGGGTGGGATCGTGAATTATTTTTTTTCTTTTCTTTTGCTATATGGTATCCTGACTGTTAATCATATGAAGCTATGTATATTTCATGGTTTACCTTGACTTTGTTCCCGTAATTGTATTGTGGAAATGCTTAATAAAATGTTAATTGCAGCAAAAAAAAAGAACCCTTTCTTCTGTAAATGGACTGATATCGACCCCCCGTCTTCAGAATGTTTCTCTTGTTTGGTTTAGGTAACTCCCCCTCCTCTTCCTTTGTGAATACTGAGCAGAAATATTCATTCAGTATCCCTGCTTTTTCACTGTCACCCTCTACCCACATTCCCTCCCCTTTATTAAGCTTCAGTATCCCTCCTTTGGTCTTTCTTCGCTCCCTAATGTACCTATAAAAGGTCTTATCCCCCTTCTTAACAGAATTGGCTATCCTTTCCTCGGTTTGGGCCTTTGCTATTCTGACTGCCTTCCCAGCCTCTTTCTGCTTTAACTGATAAAGTTATCTGTCCTGCTCCTTCTGTGTTTCCTTATATTTCCTGAATGCTGTCCTTTTCTTCTTAACCTTCCCTGCCACCTCTTTTGAGAACCATAGCGGTTTTTTCCTTCATTGTGTTTTATTGATTTGCTTTACACAAAGGCTTGTTGCCTCTGTGATGGCTGTTTTGATCACTCCCCATTGTTCCTCCACCCCTCCTTCTTGCCTGTTTGCTAGTGCTTTTCTGAGGCACTCTCTCATTTTCCCAAAGTCACCCTCCTAAAGTCCAGTACTCTTGCTTTTGTATGGCTTGATTGTATGACTGTGTTTATTGTGAACCACACTGTTTGGTGGTTGCTTTTTCCCAGATGGCTACCCACTTCTAAATTTGTTACACCACTCTTTCCCTCCCTGAGCCCTCCCTGGTCCAGCCTCTCCTCTTTCTTGGCAACCTCTGAGGTAGTGGCATTGGCCCTGGTGGTCCCTGGGTGGGGGAGGAGGTTTCATGAATCCTAGCCATGTCAGCCTGGAGATGGGGAACCTCCTCTCTCAGACCAGAGAGGTGCCTGCAAATAGGGCAGCATCGCAACCTCCAGAATATCTCCCAGAACACTGCCGCCCCACAGCCATTGCACTGCACCACTCCTATCATGTCTTATTTTGTGTCCCCTCTACTGTTTCTCTGGACACTTACTCTCTCCTCTCCTTACAACTCTCACCCTTCCTGTTCTGGGACAGCAACTTCCTATCTTCTTCAGTAGCCTCCTTCTTCCTTGCTCAATATCAGACCACCAGCAGCTAGGGGGGGAGAGTGAGCTACCTTTTTCCTTTAGGGTTGACAAAACCAATGTTTCTCTATGATCCTTCCCTTCCTACTGCCAAACAGTAAGTTCCTCTTGACAGTCAAATCCAGTGGCTATAAAAGTAGAACTGGCTTTTGGTGGAGGGGTGGGATGGAGGGCAATTAGTAAGAAAAAAAGGCTAGCAACAGGAAGTTATAATTTGACTCACCTGCTATTATAGTGTCTAAACCACACCCCCAATTAAGATCTATTTCCTCCTACTGGTTTAGCAAAGTCAGCTGATACAGTACCCTTCCCAGCACAGAACACACACTGACTTTCTTTCTTTTCTTTCTTTTTTTAACCCTAAATAAGACCCCTTCTACTTCTAATAAAGTTATCTGTCAACTTAATCTTAACAGACATTGACTCCTGCTGAGATATAAGTTTTAAATTAATGAGAAAATGTAGCTTCTTTTAGTTAGTTAGTTAGTAATTGGAGTAATTGGGACAATCAATAAGGAACCTGCAGTGTTTCCTATATGAGGTACTGGTGCTGTTAAAAAATTCTTAAAGTCTCCAGAATTTAGGGGATTTTTGTAAAAAGTTCCCTTCAAATGTTTCTGGACTATGGACAACATTCCTAAATCAGAGTTTACCAAAGAACAATCCTGTGATAATAAACCAGACATAAGAGTTTTTTCTAACCTTTGTTTAAAGGCCTTATAGGGGGTCTGATGCCGGTTGTTTAGTTGTTCCATATCTCATTTCCATATCTAATGATTTAGCTCTGTCATACTGGTAAGTTTTCATTAGCATTTTTTATTTCTAACAATTGGGCTTTATATTTCATATGATCTTTTGGAGGGAAGGCCATCGATTTGTGTAACTGATTCCTGTAGTTTAAATATTTTAAGTAATTTGAATTTGCTGTTTTTTTTCCCAAAGGTGATCAACAAAGATTTTAAATCTGTCTTAGTATCCAACCACCAGTCCCATAAGTTATCATACAAGCATAATGTGGAGTTCCTGGCTTCAAAGAATAATTCTAATTGTTTCTGACAGTTAGGTGAATCTAATACTGAAACATTTAATCTCCACCTTTGTATATGGGGGTGAATTTTTGGGGGGACTAAGGCCAAGCTGAAATGGCCTAGTAAGATATAATGGTCAGAAAATTTGGTGGGCCTGACTGTTATTTTAACTGGTTCAATATAATTGGATAGAAAACAAATAATCTATACGGGTAGCATAAATATGTCTGAGATAAGTGGCTCCACTGTCTTGCTTTAAAGCTCTACAAGCATCAGTTAGACTAGTATCCAGTAAGATTTGTTTTAAAGCATGTATGTCACAGTAAACTTTTTTAACCATTTCCCCATAAGGTTTTAAATCCAAGCTGCAGTTGAAATCTCCGCACCAAATAATATGCTTTCGTGTGTAAAGATAAGATTTTATATCTTAAAAAAGTTAAATTCTGGTGGTTTTAGTCTGAGGGGTGTATGTATTAACTAATCAAAAGGAGAACTCTCCATATGTGCAATCCAAGGCTAAGGCCCTACCAGGCCATATATCAGTTATTCTAGATATACCATTGCCTGTGATCTTGAATAAGATGCCTAAACTATTGGCTACATCAGTGCCAGAGGTCCAAAAGGAGGGACCCTATGTCCAGCTCCTCCTCAATTGTGAGGACAGTCTAGATTCTTGGACAAAAATAATGTCAGCTTTTAACTGCCTTAGATAGGCTACAACTGACATTCACTTTTTGCAGTGTTTCAAACTACAGGTGTTAAAAGAGGCAATGTGGAGGGTAGCCATAATAGAGTATAAGCAAGATTAATGGCCTTCTGTGTGATTCGATTTTGCTTTCTTTTTTTTTTCATTTGTCCTTTTTTTCTTTTGCTAGTTCTGTAGTCCAACTTTCATCATCTTCCAACACTAATTCTAAATGGTGAGAAGTGTCAGATTTGAACACAGATTCTCCTGTTTCCTCTTGCAAGGAAGTAAAGGGATTCGTAGTGGAGAGAGGAGTAGCATCATGCTGTTTTACTGTAGCCCAAGTGAATCTTTTTTTTATTTTACAATTTCAAAAAGAGGAGGCATGGATGTTTTAAGAGTTTTTTCCAAAGGTGTTTGAGAAACTTATTTTTTATTTCTGTGGTTCAGAGGGTGCAGGATCCTTATTGGATACAAAGTGGATTTCTTTAGACATTGGGGTCTTAGGTTCTCTGTCAGACAAATTCATTTCTTGTGTAGCTTCTTCCTGCTGTCTATTTCTATTTTCCTGTTCCCTAGCTAGGTCCTCTGAGAATTAGCTATTTCTTTTTTCTTGGGCCCTGTGAACTAGGTCATCTTGGTCCCAACCTTCTGTTCTAGTGTGTGTTGCCCACAGACATTGATGAAATGCATGGCCTTTTTCATCACAAATATTGCACTGAAAGATATTTTCAGATAAATCACTGGAGTGCCCATACCCCCCACATAAAGAACATTTTAAAAGGTCACAGGAGCTGCTTAGGTGGGTTTTAGCACCACATTTGTAGCATGCTCTCTGCTGTCTCCCATAGAAATAAACCCCCCCGTTTTTACCTAAAAAGAAACTGTTTGGGATGTAAATGATTTCTGAATTGAGTTGAAAAAGCTTTACCTTAAATTTCCACCCTCCTGTCCAAATTCCTTATGAATCAATAATGACTTCAGGGGGCCTAATATGTCACACTGATTCTGTAACCAGTAATAAATGTCACTGACATTAACTCCCTCATTCCTAACCATTATGGTGATGTAACGAATTAATGATTTTGTTAGGGGGATAGCATAAAAGGGGGTCCAAAGCGATGTTTGTTTAAGGGTATTACAGTGCCTTCAGAAAGTATTCTCCCCCTTGCATTTTGTCACATTTTGTTGTGTTACTACCAGAATTTTTAATGCATTGAAATGATTTTTTCCCCCTTGATTCACACAGCATACTCAACAATTTAAAGGGCCAAAAATATTTTTATTGTGTAACAAAAATGTATGAAACATTAAAAACTGAAATATCTTGTTTACGTAAGTATTCACCCCCCTGAGTCAATACTTTGTAGAAGCGCCTTTGGCAGCAATTACAGCTTTGAGTCTTCTTGGGTATGTCTGTATCAGCTTTGCACATCTGGATTTGGATTTTGCCCATTCTTCCTTGCAGATTTGCTCAAGCTCTGTCAAGTTGGATGGGGCGCGTCGGTGAACCGCAATCTTTAAGTCTTTCCACAGATTCTCAATGGGATTCAAGTCTGGGCTTTGGCTGGTCCACTCAAGGACATTCACCTTCTTGTTCTGAAGCCACTCCAGTGTTGCTTTGGCTGTATGCTTGGGGTCGTTGTACTGTTGGAATGTAAATCTTCACTCCAGTCCATCGTCTATTGCAGACTGATGCAGGTTCTCCTCAAGTATGTGCCTGTATTTGGCTCCATTCATTGTTCCCTCTATCCTGAGAAGTGCCCCAGTCCCTGCTGCTGAAAAGCATCCCCATAACATGATACTGCCACCACCATGCTTCATGGTACGGATATTGTTACACTGGTGATGAGCTGTGTTCAGTTGGCACCAGGCATAGCACTTTGCATTCAGGCCAAAGACTTCAATTTCTGCTTCATCAGACCAAAGAATCTTTTGCCACATGGTCTCAGAGTCTGCCACGTGCCTTCTTGCAAACTCCAGGCATGCTATTATGAGGCCTTTTCTCAGGAGTGGCTTCCGTCTAGCCACTCTCCCATAGAGGCTACATCTGTGAAGTGCTGCAGAGATTGTTGTCCTCTGGACAGGTTCTCCCATCTCAGCCACGGAACTCTGTAGTTCTGTCAGGGTGGTCATTGGGTCTTGGTCATTCCTGACCAAGGTCCTTCTTGCCGGTTGCTCAGTTTGGGAGGATGGCCTGCTCTAGGAACAGTCTGGTGGTTCCGTAATCTTTCCATTTCCTAATGATGGACTTGACTGTGCTCCTGGGAACTTTCAACACCCTAGAAATGTTTTTATACCCTCCCCAGATCTATGCCTCCTCACAATTCTATCACAGAGTTCTACAGACAGCTCCTTGGTCTTCATGGTAGAGTTTCTGCTCTGACATGCACTGTCAACAGTGGGACCTTATACAGACAGGTGAATTTCCTCTGAAATCATGTCAACCATTTGAACTGACCACAGGTGGACTCCATTCAAGTTTTAGAGTGATCTCACAAGGTAATTGGATGCACCTCAGCTCAGTTTGGAGTGTCATAGCAAAAGGGGTGAATATGTCTCAAATCAAGACATTTCAGCTTTTTATCTTAAATTATATGTTCAAAAAATCCTAGAAGTTTCATTCCACTTTGACGTTATTGAGTAATTTGTGTAGATACATGACAAAAAAATCCCATGTAAATGTATTATTATTTGAGTTTGCAACATCACAAAATGTGACAAAATCCAAGGGGGGTGAATACTTTCTGAAGGCACTGTATATTTTTCCCAAAATCTTTTTAGGCTGGCATTCATTTTAAAACTAATGTGGAAGGACGTGCTTTATACACCCTAGATAGCCTGTATTATGCTTATACTATAAAGGGAAAAGGTCTGCCAAAACAGTGGGGGTAGGGGGGATTCTCTCTCTTTCCTAGGGACACCGTTGCAAAAGCCTGTTTTAAATGACTGATAGCCAAATAGAAACCAAATATAGTTTCATTGGGGGATAGTTAACATAGGACTCTGGATATACTGCTATTTAACTTGGATTTCAGAGCTCTAAACTCACCCTGGTAAAACAACTGGATAATGGCAGGAACATTATATGGCAGCTGTGTATGTAAGTAGTTATGGGGATGTATATAGTGACCACAGCCAGTTTGGGGTTGTGGGCCTGGGGTGGAACCTAGGAGTTTTTGTATGTATGTGTTTTCTTGTCTGAAAAAGTTTAATAAAGAAGTTGAAAAAAAAAATGTGGAAGGAATCTTCACCAGAAATGTGTATATTTCTGCTGGCACAAATCTCATCCAACCTTTCAGGAGCTGTTTTGAAACATAATTCCTATCAGGGTGTTCAGATAAATCTCCTATACATTGCAGTCTAAATACATTCCTCCTGGGGGCCTGCTCAAGTTTATTTTTAAACAGTTCAGACATTGAAACTCTTCTGGTATTCCCACCTCTATTTCTCTGTTGTCCAGATTGCTCATTATTCATGTTTGGTGCACCAGTATTGTTTTCAAACCTTCTATCATGTTCATCCCACCACCCCACCCCCCGATGGACCCAGCACATATAAGGCCAGGTTTTCATCAGCTGAACGCTGCACAGAAACAACATTTGGGGCCCCATATGAGAAAGTAGTTTCATTACCTGAGCTCAGGTTTGCATTGAGTTTGTTTTGTCTTTGGATGCAAGCCTGTGTTCTGTGTCAAAAATAAAGTAATCACCCCATTCAGGATCGGGGATCCATTATCCTGTATAGGACCTTTTCCAACCCAAGCTGCTCAAAGCTTTCTCCCCAGACCATTTTCTGCCATGTGTATCACTCGAGTTGCCATAATCCAAACTGTCGGCAAACTTGTTGTGATGCAGAAATGGCTGTTGTCTCTTCTATTGGATTGGGATCTTCCTCTGATATGCTGCTTCCGACATGCAGCGTTATCAGTGGCCAGGTTTGCCCTGTCAGTTAAAGGGCGTCCCCTCATAGGTTCAGGTAGGGCCTTGTGTGAATCATTATGTGGATTACCATTCTTGATTCCATCCGGAGGAGTGTTGGTAAGATGCTCCATAATCACTTGCAATTCTATGTCATCCAAAGTTACTTCCTTCGCAGTTGGGGAGTTCTGTTCATTTAGTTCCAAAGTTTTAGCATTTTCTTCAGAAATGGGAGGGAGAAACACCTCCCTTGACTCGTCTACCTCCATCAAACCATTGCTCTGGTCTGCCATCGTAGCGTCGTGTGGGCTCCCCCTACTAACAAGAGAAGGGGAATTTCCCCAGTGCCCTGGCCAAATTTCCTCCATTCACTAGAAATACCACCAACAGTTTCATCTGGTTACCATCTGTATCCCCACCCCTCGGGTCATCCCTCAAAAAGGGGCTTCTAATCTCAGTGGGCTTACTCGGTTAATAAAATTCAATAAATAAACAAATAAATATAATCATTCAAACCCCAATGAGCCAAACAAGCAAGCATATCACAGGTTAATGTACTGAATCCTTGGTTTACATTATTGCTCTGTTGCCACTTTATAAAATACTTAAGTAAATTGGCTCCTGCTGCCAAATCCCTATACAGTCACCTGAAGAGAGTCTATCAGGAATTTCTCAACACTGCACCTACCTGGTATTCCAGAGATGCCATGCAGCTGAATTTCTTGCACACTGTGATAAGCCAAATAAGTAGTGAGGCAGGCTCAAGTCAAAGATATAGTAATACAGATCACTTGATTCATGCCACAGCGGTTCAGCTCTTTTCAGATGTAGGACTGGAAAAACAAAAAAATAATTGCGGTAACAGGGCACTTGAGTGAAGCAACCCTTCAGACTTATTGGTCTTCATCTTCTGCCAGATGCAAGAAGTGGCACTCAATCCTTGCTCCTCTTCACATCTTATGGGGTTGCCCTCATATCTCCCATTTTTGGAAACAAGTAATTCTCCATTGTTCCCAAATAGCTGGTCACACAATTTCACATCTCCCCTCCTTCATTATTTTAGGGATTATCCTAATAGGCTTCTCTGTATCTAAACTTCAACTTAACTGGCTACTTGTTGCCTTTCTGGGTGCTAAATGTCTGATTTTAAGAAACTGGGTCTCTATTCAGGTGCCCACATTGCTAGACATCTTTCAGATGAGACTTTAAACCGAGGTCCCATCTGCCTGGATTGGTGGTAGTTCAGGTGGATGTTAAAGATCCCCTGGCACTTATCGAAAAGAGTAGGGGAATTTCCCCGGTGTCCTGGCCAAATTTCCCTCATTCACTAAAAAAATACTACCAACAGCTTAATCTGCTTCAAGGTCAGTTGGCATTCATCTGTATCCCCCTCCCCGGGTCATGCCTGAAAATAGGCAGGATTTGTCTAGTCCACTTACCCGGTCAACAAAAACTAAATAAATAAAATAAATAAAAAATTAAAAATAGACTGGTATTCTTTCATGGCGCCTGCAGCAAATAATGAAAGAATCTGTTATATGCTATTGGATCAGTTAAACGCTTTCAATCACATTTGAAGACCTTTTTTAAAAGCTGAAAAATGTTGTTCCCTAGGGAGGGGCTCCTGAATAAGGGCCCTAAAAGTTGTCCTATAGGTGCAAAAAATGATGTAACATTCTATTATTTCCATGTGCAGGTCATACCTTGACTTGTTCCTATTGATCCTATACCATATGAGCAGTCTAGATTATGTTTACTTAGTTATGGTGAATCTTGTTTAGTAGTTAAGATTGAACATGTTTGTATTTCCCTCTGAGTGAAAGAACTCTGTCTTCAATTGAACTCACAAATATAATTGCTGGTTGTGTATTACAAGCTATTTTTGTTTGTTTAAAGACTGTTTATTGTTTGTAAAAGTATTTGTTGAAATTTAAAATCTCAGCAAACTTTTTTATCAAAAAAAATCCTTGCTCCTCGACCCAGAAACTCTGATTCCAACGCTCAACCTGGAACCTCAGACTCCAATGTGAATGAACAATGTGCTGACAACACTTTTTGCCCTGCAACTGAAAGCTTCCTGTCTCACTCTGCAACTTCTTTCTGCATTACTGCAGAAAGTGTGCTGTCAGAGATTGCTACTTTTATCAAGAAAGTGGCATCTACAGTTACTAGTGCAACTTTTACTCAAGGTCCATACAAGCTGCAATACGTTTCCATGGTCCTGTGCAATTTATTAATCTTGGCATATGGATTTATTTTTTCCACAAACTCTACTGAACTGCAACACATAGTGCAACAGCATTTTGGTCTATTAAAATACCTAAAAAAACTTGTTGTTTTAACACCCCCCCCCCCACGAAAAAGGTCTAGGAACTATTTTTTCTTGGGAAAGAATATTTAAAGAAATAAATTGTTATTTATTTAAATTTAAAGAACCTGTTAATGTCTTTTTTTTTTTATAAAAACATTTATAAATCCATTTTCTAAGCTCACTAAAACACTGTGGGTGTGCATTGAACTGATCTTACTGCACTTCCGGGGACTGAAGGCATTCGGACTGTGGCCTTATGCCTCACTACACCCCTGGGCAGTCAGATCTGTTCAATGTGCACTCCATTATGTCTTATTGCTTACATTCATGCAGAGTCATGGAACTCACACACATCTGGTCATGCACGTGCATGATGTATGCGTAGGGTGATGTTACCGGCCTGGTGACATCATCTACTGGTGCTGGCAAGCTGGGTCCCCACTGATTCAAAGATGTTGCACTCCAACAGAAAGAAAATAGGCAACTCCAAGGGTCACATTTTGTAAAGCCCTGAGCATTCATGACAGAGTTGTTCATAGTCACTTAAAATTTGTTAAACCTACACAGAGCACATGGCTTCCCACCAGACCCACAGGCAACTATAGATGTATGAAATGTAATATTTGCCAATATCTTAATGTAGACAGGAATTTGAAAGCATTCAAGAACAACACACAGATAGAGATTAGGGATTTTGTGACATGCAGCACTACATTTGTTGTATATCTCATCTGGTGTACATGCGGCCTGGGGTAAGTAGAGAGAATGTAAGATCTTTAAAGGAAAGAATTCAGGAGCACATTCTGTACATCCTGAATGCCAGAATGGACAAAGCGGTAGGCAGACACTTCACAGAAAGACATAACTCAGACTGGAGGGATCTTAAGTGCATGGGACTGGAAACCTGTAGATATGGCATTAGAGGTGGTGATCGTCTTAACTTACTGCTACAAAGAGAAAGATATTGGATCTATTGGCTAAACACAGTAAACCCCAATGGTTTAAATGAAATGTTAGATTTAAAACCTTATTTATAAGGCAAATAAAATGACACTGACCTGAGCTATCAGTTCATTCCTTTTCTCCCAAAAACAAACCTGTCTCCTTCAAATGTGTTCCACAAGTGTAGCAAGTGAGTCTCTAACTTGATTTGATACTAAATGTAATAATCAAGTCAAGAAAATAATACTGTGCTTGTTTATCTCTTTTAGGGACTTTGCCAAGAAGTGTGCCCGAATCACGAGATGTCTGGTCCCATTAAAGTTGGATGTTCAAGTAGATCCCTAGGACTGCCTTGTATACATGAGGGTGATCACAGGACAAAATGCTCGGATTCACATCTTAGCGTATTTTAGAGTCACTTTACACAATGACCCAATCACTTGAATTTAAAACTTAGAATCAAATGTTAAGGCATAACACCTCAATGCTGAGTTTTTCTTTAATAATTGTGTTTGTATTATCACTATAATAGCTTTTGTTTATGAATGTTTATTTTTAACTTTTTTTGAATTTCTTTGATTTTGTATTTAAATTTAGTTAATAGCACATGGTGATGATGTTATAGGTAATGGACTATAAATGTACTGCTTTGTCCACTGTAGTCAGTCCCCTGATGAAATCTCATTAGCTGGTGAAGCGCTGGGGTGGACACCAACATTGTTTCACTGGGTGATTGGCAGGCAGCCATTCACTAGCAACGTTGCTTTAAATAAACAATGAACTTTTGTTTTTGAAAAAAAATGAAGATGGCTGTTTCTTTCTGTTGGAGTGCAACTTGTTTAGATCAGTTCTGACTAACTGGGTTTAACCGTCCCCTAGTTGCACCCCCAGGATACACTGGAGTGCACAGACACCTTTTGGGAAAGTTGGGTCCCCAGCCTGCCATCTGTTGCGCAGCCAGCAAAGAAGAACATCAGTTGCACATGCTTGCTCTCAACTGCCCACTCAGATGGAGCTCCTATCGGCATGCTGATTGTCCTTTTTGAGCCTCCTTAAGAAAAAGATAATAACCACCAGGTAATAAAAAAACTAATGACCATGTTACATCCACAGCTACTTACTCACTCACTCACTCACTTACTCACTCACGCATTCTCTATCTCCCAGCCAGCTCTCACTACTGTATTCTCTCTCTCTCCCTCTCTCTCTCTCCCCCTCTCTCTTATTCTCTCAGCACTCTGTTTGATAACAAAAAACTACCATTTTCTAGTGTTCACTCCTTGCTGCTGTACACTCTTTATCCTTGTTAAAACACAGCCAGCTTCTTTCAGGTACACAGTCTAAGTCACTCGCTACCTTGGAGTGAAGCAGCCAAGGTGGATAGTGTCTGCTTTGGAGGTGTGAATAACCAATTGTGGGTGTGAACATATGAACATGTGAAGAAGCCAGCAGAAGAAGGCCATTTGGTCTATTAAGTCTGCTCGTGTTGCCGTGTCCATAGCTTGAGCTAATGTCCCTACCCTCCCTCCCCACTCCTCCCATCCTGCATACCCATGACCCTTATTTTTTATTCTTTTTATTTAGTCTTTGGTAACCGGTTAAGGCCCACTAAGCACAAGTGCCTGTTTTCAGGGGCGACCTGGGAGCACTGGGTGGTTAAGTGACTTGCTCAGAGTAACACAGTATGAAAGTGGAGGTTGTGAGAATCAAACTCAGGTATGGGCTGCTGGATGTACCAAGCTTGTTCACACCTCGTTCCTCTATCCTCTAGGCTATACTGCTAGCCCTCCCGCTATGCCTGTCCTAGCCTCTCTTAAAGCTGCTCACTGTCTTCAACAAGTTTACCTCTTCTGACAGCACATTCCAAGTGTCCACCACCCTCTCTGTGAAGAAGTGCTTCCTGACCTCCCTCCTAAACCTCTCTCCCTCCAGCTTAAGACTGTGTCCCCTCGTGTTATGGTTGCCACTGAGCTTAAAGAGACTCTCCTTATCAACCTTATTTATCCCTTTCAAGTACTTGAAGGTCCCAATCATGCCCCCTTTCTCTCTCCTGTCTTCCAGAGAGTACATGTTCAGTGCCCTCAGCCTCTCCTTATATGCCTTACCCTGCTGACCGGCTATCATCTTTGTAGCCCTCCTCTGGACATTCTTCAGCAGGTTAATGTCCCTTTTGAGGTGTGGACACCAGTACTGAACTCCATACTCTAGATGCGGCCTTACCAGTGACCTGCACAAAGGCAGTATAACCTCCTCTCACCTACTACTGATCCCCCTAGATATGCATCCCAGCATCTTGTTTGCCTTTGCTGCTGCTTTCTTGCACTGTGTGGAGTGCTTCAAGTCACTAGTGATCATCACTCCCAGGTCCTTCTCCTCCTCTGATGCAGATACTTGGACTCCATCCAGGTAGTACTCTGTCCTAGGATTCTTGGCTCCAATATGCATAACTTTGCATTTCTTGGCATTGAAGCCAAGCTGCCAGATCCCAGAAGACCTCCCCATCTTTTCCAGATCTTCCTGTAGGTCCTTTATCCCTTCAGCTGTGTCCACTCTCCCACAGAGTTTGGTGTCATCCACAAATAGGCACATTTTGTCCTTAATGCTGTCTCCAGTGTCACTGATGAAGACATTGAACAACACCAGCCCCAGCACCAAGCCCTGCCATTTCCCATTTCAGCATTGAGGTGTTACACCTTGACATTAAATTCTAAGTTTTAAATTCAAGCGATTGGGTCATTGTATAAAGTGGGTTTAGTTGAATAACTGACTCTGTGGGAGGGGTTTAGTTGAATGGCTGACTTGATATTTTTAAGGTAGTTTGTGGGAGAATAACTGGCAGGTGTTCTGCAGTCTGATTGACTTAGAGCAGATACCCGTCGTATAATATACAGGACAATGGGTTAATATCTGTAGAAAAACAGTTTAATAGCACGGCAGCTAACAAGATTCAGCTGGTAGTAATTATACAACCCCTTCATTTTACACGGCTACACAAAAAATATGGTCTTGTCCCTGTCTTGACTCCTGCTTGTGTGGGAAATTTCTGGTGACATTGTGCGGACAGAGGCTACTAGCCATGTGTGAAAAACATTTTTGCAGGTGGAATTCGAGCAAATGTCTGACTTTCGCATCTGCGAAAGTTCAGAAATCCATTTCCGAACTTCCGCGGAAATTCCACCTGTGATTACCCGCTGTACGGCCTGACCCAATTTCCCAAAAAAAGCCCTGGTGACTAGTGATGCCTCCCCCCAACCTCCCCATATTTAAATGAAATATCCTTGGTGGCTAGCGGTCCCTCCCCCCACCAGTTCACTCGCCCAACCTGTAACAAAATATCCCTGGTGGTCGCATCGCTCTCCCCACCCCATCACCAGCCAACAAATGCCCTGGTGGCTAGTGGTCCCTCACTTCCAATCAGTCACCCACTCATGCAATGTCCAGTAACACCCCCCAATCCCTATCTCTGTCCATAGTCCTTCTGACTAAATACTGTAAAATTCCCTGGTGGTCTAGTGCTTTCAATCCCCCCCATCCCTAATCCCCAGTCTCTGAATAATTATTTAATTCCCTGGTGGTCTAATGCCCCCCCACCCACCACCCAAGCAGGTGCCTCACTACCCCGCTCCACCCCCATTCCGAACCCGAACCCCACCAGGCAGACAGGCATAGCCCTCCTCTCTCCACCACGGCCTGCCCGATCACTGAGCTGCCAATGAATGAGCGCTTTTAGTCAGACCGACTATGGACAGAGATAGGGATTGGGGGGTGTTACTGGACACTGTACGAGGCAGGTGACTGGGTGGAGAGGAGGGGCCACTAGCCACCAGGGCATTTGTGGGCTGGTGATGGGGTGGGGGGAGGGATGCGACCACCAGGGGTATTTTGTTACAGGTCGGGGAGGGTGAACCAGTTGGGGAGGACCACTAGCCACTAGGGATATTTCTCATTTAAATGTGGGGTGGGTGGGGAGGGACCACCAGCCACCAGGGCATATTTGATTTTGAGGGGAACAGGATGAAATTTCCCAAAGCATTCATAAGATTTTCTGCTTTGCCAAAGGCAGAGGTTCAGAAACTTCTTCAAAGTTTCCAGATTTTCTTGGAAGTTCCGCAAAAGCAGAAAACCCCATTTTGCCCACCCCTAGAGGCTACTCAGCTGCTGGGCTGCCCCCCCCCCCCAAAATGTTTAAAATGTGATGCAACACTTTATTTGGAAGGACTACACAAAAAATATGGTCCTCAGTCCCTGTCCAGACTTCTGCTTGTGTGGGAAATGGCTGGTGACACTCTGCAGACAGAGGCTACTCAACTGCTGAGCTGGCCCCTCCCCAAAACATTTCACAAGTGATGCAAGCCTTTATTTGACAGGACTACACAAAGAACAATATGGTCCTCCTGTCCCAGCTTCTGCTTGTGTGGGAAATGGCTGGTGACACTGTGCAGACAGAGGCTACTCAACTGCTGGGCTTCCCGCTCCCTCCAAAATGTTTCACACATGAAGCAGCGTGCAAGCCTTTATTTGACAGGACTACACAAAACAAATATATATTGTCCACTGTGTCTGACTCCTGCTTATGAAGGAAATGGCAAGTGACACTGCTCTTTGGGGTGGTTACCCTGTGACTTCTTCAGTTAGCATCTTACAGTATGCCAGCCCTGTATCCCTGCTGAGCTGTATAAGCTCAGTCAATGCTCTCTCAGCATAAGCCCACTAAGCACATGTGCCTCTTTTCAGGAGTGACCCAGAAGCACTGGGGAGGTTAATGGACTTGTTCAGAGTCACACAGTATGCAAGTGGAGGCACTGGGAAATTTGGAATTGTCTGCTACTGGATGTCCCACCAAGCTTAATGACAGCACATAATTCTTGCAAGTCTGCAGCACTTCCTGCCCCCCCCACACACACACACAGTCAGTCCCTGGCCCGAGTCCCGACTCCCTCAGTTTGTTTTGTTTTTTTATTAAGTTTTCTGACTCTGTTTTTTTGGTGGTGTGGATTGAAACTGGTTCAGGCAAGACCCTTCCTTCCCACACAGCCACTCAGAGCCTTGCTCCCACACTCCCCAGTCCCTGACTCACATCCCTCCTGAATCCCCACCCTACCCTCTCAGTGTTTTGTGCTTTTTTTATTTTTTATGCTCATTTTTCTTTTCGTGCTGCGTGCTCACAAAGTGTCCAACTCCTCCATACACTTGTCTTCGACCATGGTTGGAGACGCTTTCCTTCCCACCCAACCACTCCTTGCTCGCTCAACTGAAAGAGTTCCTCTCTCCTTGGTGGCTCAACTTAAATGGCACTGAGGACAAGAGCTCTTCCAGCTATTCTCTGGTTTGTGCATGCACAAACTGAAGTAACTTCACATGAACCACCAACTGATGAGCTCTCTCCTGTCACATGTCAGGCAGGAGCTCAACAAGAAGAAAAAAGAAAGAGTCGGAGATCCGAGTCCAGCCAGCAAGGTTTGGCTAGGATCTCATTGAAACTGAGCTGTATGTGTTCAGGATGGCTCTGTTTCACCCACAGAGGTAGTAGTAGTAAAACGTTTTATTTTTGATATCAGAAACAGGATAACCCAATTTAGCCATAGCTAATTTACAATGGGGTCCTAGATTGCAAACAATATCAGTTACATAATAAAAGATACAATAACATACATATAAATAGAATCATACAGAACAGGTAGCATAGAAAAAAAAAGACACAATATAAACATATTACTTATGCACAACAGCTTTTGGGAAAAACTGCAGTACTTCCAAACTATTTTTTCAAAACATTCCAGGACACTCTCTTAACACATGGCCTCATGTGTCCCGGCAAGGAATTCCATAACTTTGGCCTTTCATATACATAACAATGTTGGCTCAGCAATGAGGTTTGGCACACCTCTAGAGGTAGCCATCGCCGCTTTCATTGATGTGGGACATTATAGCACACCACATTGTGCTATCAAGCTGTGGAACTGTTGTCCGATGTCAGAGGAGTTAATGCTGAATTTTGTAATTTTTGTAGTCTGCCACTATGGGCCAAATATTCAAAAGTGCATGCAAACACAATGTTTTTGCTGTGCCTGCACTTCCGCTGGTCCCTTAGCATGCCATATTCAAAGATGTTGTGCCGGCACTAAACCCTCTGAATAGAGGGCAGATTGCAAACTGTGCAAACGACAGGTGAAAGTGCTGCACACTGCAGAAATGCAGCTCTGAATATAACACTAAGGACAGCACAGCCCATAAAGGGGGCAAGCAGTTGTGCAGTCCTGACCAGAGCACTGGGTACGGAGCTGCACACTAGGGGCATCTGTGGGTGGGTGAGGAGGGCACCAATGACAGACATGCAACACAGCTGCTTCAGTATCAAAAGTAAATATTAATACAACAAAATGGCAACAGGCCACACAAACCAACCAAATAAAATAAATAAATGAATCAGGGTGGGTAGAAAAACTACTGGGGCAACTGTGCATAAATGGGGAGAATGAACATGAATGAAAACCCATGCGGACAACTGAAACTCCTCTGTGCATAAACGGGGGATGAACATGAATGAAAACCCATGCGGACAACTGAAACTCCTCTAATGCAGCCACATCCTCATGGGACTCCTGCTGCTGCTGCTGCTGATGGTGGTGGTTGCTGTTGCTGCCCCTTGGGCCATGGCCAGCTCCCACATGGCCTCTGTGGTCTCCATCCCCCAGCAGATAAGAAGTCGCTGCAGGCAGATGATCCTGTGCTGCAGGTCACCCTCCCTCCCTTCCTGGTCCTTGAGATGACTGCAGCAGCCAGCACTCCATCAGGAGCTTATGGACAGAAAGACAATGAACTCAGCAAGCTGTACACACAGCACAGGAAATGCAGGTATTGTCTAACATATGCAGCCAATGTATAACCAGCTGACTCATGCACCACCATGCCACACGTGGATGATGGGTGACTGACATCCACAGTGGTCCACTGGTGGCATGCCAGTGACAGCACAATGGACCTGTACAATGGAGGACTGCACATGCAATGGCTATGCCATGCTGCACCAGAGCATGCCCAGCCATGGAATGGATACACACCATCAGTGGGCTTGCCAGAGGTATGAATGCAGCACATGCAACAGCAATGCCAAGCAAGAGTCCAACAGGCAGTGTCATGTAATCAGTGGCAAGGAGGTGTACCCACACACCTATGGCCACTGACCAGGCATCCAGTACAAAGGCCAACCCATGCAGAACATAGACTTCTAGCTGCCTCCCCGGGTTGCAACCAGGGAAGGGCTCAGGCACACACTTGTGGTGCGCACAACACAACTGTACATGACTGGGACCATCAGGCAGCATTGTGTGCAGCAGGCATGGTAACACACATCTACAGCAGTGGTGCACATAGGAGGGTGCACGACACACTGTGTTTCAGTCACCACAACAGTGGTTTATGATGCAGTGCTACCTGGAGGCAGCTACCATCCCAGCAGATGCAGGTGCAACCCTATGTAGTGTGTTGCCACAGTCAGACTGGGCTACCAGCATACCTGGAAATGTCCTGGTGTGCCCCCCCTCTGTTAGGTACCTGGCCACCTTCTAAACCCTGACACTGTCTGCATGTATCATCTTTCTTCTACTCAAATGGGGTAAATAGGCCACTTCAGGTAAATGTAAGATATAAACACAGGACTACTATATCGCATTGATGTGGAATACTGATTTTAGTGTGTCACCCAAGGCCCTCCTCTACTGATTTCCCAGGTGAGCCCCTGAAGTCACTTTCTGTACCCCAGTCTGACCCTGAGTGTATCTCCCAGTACAGGGCCTGCTCAGTTCATTGGCCCTGCACAGCCCTTTCATGTCTGACTATATGGCTGGCCCTGTCCATGTACAGTGGAGTCATCATTTCCCAGTCATTACTGTGTTGGTTGGTCATGACTGCAGCTGCATAACAATGTCACTCACATATGGTACCCTATATCACTTCTCATCTATGCCCTACCATCTCCCAATCCCTTGCCACAACTGAGGGGCACCATTGAGCCACTGAGGTGTGCCATACAATGCATATGGCACAGAATATGGCACCAGTGCAGGTGGACTACCACGGTGGCTGTTCAATGCACATGGCTGGACATGGTGGTGTTCCACAACCACAGTGGTCAATGCCAATCACCTGCTGACAGCCATGCATACACAGTCCTGAGCTCATGGCAGTATGGACCTGACCAACTATGAAGAGAGGGCACAACCAGGGCTGTGTGCAGTACTACCACCCCCATGGCATCTGTCCGGTGGTACAGGGTGCTCACAAATGCATGGTGTAGGGCATTACATGGCATGGTATACAGACACAGGGCAGTGACCCACAACTGTGCAGCCAAGGAAGGTGCATGCCGGCATCATGTAGGTGCACTGTGTTAGACTGCACAGATCACGACACACCACAGTGGCACTGGTGGACCAACACCCCATGTGCAGGGTGAGTGCCCCCCACCACAACCCCCTGAGATGATGTCCACACAGGCATGCATCCTGCATGGTGGCCCACACAAAGACATCTGTCATGGCCACAGAGAAATGCAACATAGTGTAGACAGGTGACAGAAGGGTCTGCACAGTTGAGGGCCAGGAATGTGTAGGTGAATGCCCACCTTTCTGCCTGGGGTCACCAACACCCATAGAGCCACCCCAGCTGTTGTACAATATTGGTGTGTTTCTCTACACCCACTGACAATGTCACCCTGTGCCTTGTACCCCCCAAGGTCAGGCACATCATTTATACTGATGATGTATGCCCACTGTGCCATAACCCAGCAGGGCAGAACCACTTCCAACCCCCAGCCACAAAAGCAGGGGCACTCTGTCCCTAATGCTGCTGACACCCATCATGCCACACAGATGGTGTTGTGTAAGTAACCATCTGGACAGCACATGTGGTGGTTTCAAGGCACACTCCAGCAGTGTCATATATAGCCATGAGTATAACAAAGGATAGGACCAGACCCTAACACCTATGAAAGTGGTTGGGCCATGGCCACAGCAGCACCACCTGTCCCAGCATCTATATGGGTACATATGCAACCCTGGGTGCAAAACATAATGCAGGGTACTTACCTGGATGCCCCTCCTATGTGGTGCTGCCATGAGCCCTGTCATGGCCCAGTGACTCTGTGTGCCTCCCTCCCACAAGTGTTCACTCTTATCTAGGGTCTGTTGGCTGTTGAGAGCTGTAGAGGAGGAAAAGAAAGGTGTTGTCTGTATCCTGCAGTGATACACAGTGCACCATTCTGCACACACTGCATAGTACACATGCTTATCTGCCTGTAACGTGCAACAGTTGCCACACATACATGATGCAGATGGTCAGGCTGAGCAGGGCTGCAAGGGAATCAGCACCAGCTGTGGCAGCACACACATGCTTGCATTGGCATGGGTGTAGACGGTATGGTACCGCCCCCTGTGTTAGGTAAGATCTACAACAGTGTATGTCGGCCCATATAGTGGCTGCATCCAGCCATCCCCTGGCCCCTATACAACACCCCACACATGTCAGCCTCAGACTCTGTCCAGGCCTAGTATACATAGATATGCATGGTGCACCAGGTAACACATGACAAAGGCAGGCAAGACATACCAGCACAAGGACTGGGGGGCAAGGATACAGTAGGCGTTGTCCTGCTCAGTAGCCAGTACATGTTTGGAAACTAGTGCAGTACCGTGGCACCCCATGCTGTACCTGGAAGATGCATACCTGTAGCCATGTGGCAAAGTATGGACAGTGTGCACAACACTGACGGTGGCCACATCCACATCCTTCTGGAAACGCCTCCCAGGACAGCTAGACATAGGACACAAGTGACTCCCTCCAAGGTCATAAATGGCAATGGGCAATGACATGTCTGGGTTGCAATACCTGGTACACAGTCCCTGCTTATCATGCCATGCCACTACACATGGGCCAATTATGCCCCTGGCACTGCTACCATGTCACTGTTGTGCACCACAACCGTGCAACCAAAGCAGGTGCACACCTCAGGCCACCATGGTGGGTCCAGCGATGTACAGGGCACAAGGATATCCTGTGGGACAGGGGGACCTGATAGCAGCATACATCCTGGCCAGCCAAGCAGTAGGAGATGTCCCATAGCACAAAGGGGAACACAGAGGCCACAGAAGTGATGTGTACACTGCCTCAGTGGTCTAGCCCTATCACAGACTGCCATGACACAGGCCTTCATTCAGGCCTGTACACACCATTCATAAAACCATCTGTACTCACCTGACCTGGGCAAACTGCCACCATCCACCATGGCCCGCAGTTACTGCAGGTGGTGCACCTCCCTCCTCTGCAGGTCATTAAAGCAGTGCCTGCACTGGTTCCTTGTGTGGGTGAACCCTGTCTAGTGCATAAGGCACCTCTCCATTGATGCCCACACCTTCCTGAGGGACCTATCTTCCCTTGCTACCTCCCCCAGCAGTTGGTCCTTCCTGGCCACTACAAGGTCAAACAGACTGGCCAGTTCTACGTTGGACCATCTATGGTCCTGCTGCTGGACAGTCCTGCTTCACCGCTCAGCCATGATGTTCCCTCTACTTGGCAGGATAGTGTGATCATGCTGCTTCCTGTTTCAAGCCTAGTTGGGTGTTGCACAGCACATTGCCATGTTAGTACAATGCTGTGTTATGCTGCATGGTAAGGGGCTGGCCCAGGGACATGTGGCCAGCATGGGGTGGCATGTGGAAGGTACGTGACTGCACCATGCTGTGCAGGGCAATACACTTGCACACTGATGTGCTGAGCATGGCTGCGCATTATGATGATATCAGAGAAGGCACATGACATCATGCCTATGCCATGGCCCTAAGACACACAGCCACAGTTGCCATTCAATGGCAGTGCAGTAGTTCAAACCAAGATTGTGTACCAGGCTAAACTGCAATATTCAGCCAGGGTATGCAAATGAGGTCATTTTTGCAGTCTGGTGGCAAGAAATGTTCATGTCATTACTAACAGGTATGCATACATTAGTATGTCTGATTGCACCTGGAGTATATAAAGGAGCAAAGTGATCACCTAGATACTACAGCTGAACTGCAGGCGAATGGAGATAGGTGTTATGTGGAATGGCCTAGAAAGGGATGGGTGCACAGTGGGCTATGTGTACGCGTGGCTTCAGAATGACTCCCAGATTTATTTATTTATTTATTTAAAAGTTGGTGACTGGGAGAGGCACACTGAGCCGAGGCTCATTTCCAGGTGCGACCGAGGGAAGGGGAACAGGGAGCAGGATACATAAATAAGGCATTTTACATCATTACACAAGTGAATTGAATACAGCTTTTTTTTTTGTACAGGTACATACCATGTCATGTGGCATGTTCAAGGCAGGGTTTCCAGAGCTAAAGGGTTTTGTGTATCTTACAGGAAAATGCGCCATTTACAGGACCTTGTCCACATAGCCATGCAATGGTTATATGGGAAAACAGAGCCATTTTGCTTCCATATGCCATAATGTATGCTAAAGAGAATAAGGGAAATGTGCCATGGAGCCACAGGGAACATGCCACAGCAATCCATGAGCACTGTCTCTGTGCCTCCAGGACATGTTCCAGTGTTCCAGAACCTTCCATCACATAATATAGAGGACAGTATAGTCAGTTTTCCTGTGTACCCAATGTAACACCATAGACACATTATTCGTATACATGTCCCCCTTGCCCTGTACTATATGGGATGCCCTGTACAGCTGGTGGCCATGTTACATAGGTAATGCTTAGGTGGTGGTCTCATCACATCCTGAGTTTTAGGTGGTGAAATGTACTCTTTAGCTGGCGGCAGTCACCAGTAGTAGTCAGTGGGGCAGGTTGATAGTGGTGGTGAGCCTGTCAGACATGTGCAGGGGATGTGCTCAGATGGAGGTCCTGTGACTCCACCCAGTGTAACCTCTGTGTGTATGCTGTGTGCAGTGGTACCCTGGACATATGGCGGTGGTGGCTGATGGCATCCACATCTAGTGGTGGAGGTGCTGCAATGTCTGGGAAGAAGCACCCCCTCCTGTACTCCATGGTGCATACTATCAGTGAAGTTGCCCACTCACAGACATGAGTACAATGCTGTGGCCCCTGAGGACTGTGGGCCCCTGTCTTTATCCATCCTGCTTGTCTGTGACCATCACAATGGCTGGCGGCATGCATGGGCAGCCTGGTGTTGGGAAGCCTAGGGCTGTGGGGGGGTAGGCATTGGCAGGTCACCTACGTGGTTGTGGGGGGTCCACACCACTGTCCTGTTCAGCTGTGTGCCACTGTGTGCACTCCTTGGTCACCTGCATTGCTCTCCCCTGTCCAGCAGGTATCATGGAGGACACTAACAGAATTAAATCCCACCACTTCACCACAGAAGAACAGCACATGCCTATGAGTCCAGGGAGGAGGTCTTGTCCTGGAACAAGAGCATGAATGTTCAGGTATGGTGGGCCTGGGATGGGTTAACCGAAGAGGTCAATGCTGTCGGGGGCCACAACAAGTCTATGAAAGCAGTGAGAAAGCACTTCAGGGACAAGAGGAGGCACCGAAAGGAGGTCATGGCAATGGAGTGAAGGGGCATTGGTGGGACACGTACCCTGGATCCTGCAGAGGAGGACATATTATCACCCCAATGGCCTGTGGAGGTGACGGAAGTGCAGGGTGGTAGCTACAAAAGCCAAGTGGGACCTCCCCAGCCATGTGAGTAACTGCCAATGCAATGTTTTATAGGCCATGTGTGTGTGTGTGTATATGGGTGTATATAGCATGGGTGCATGCATACACCAGTGTTGGGTAGCACATTGGTTGTAGGCCACACCATTGTCTTCCTGTCACCCAGAGTGTAGCCACCTGTGTGCAGGTCAAAAACCATGTACAATGGGGTGTTGCTCACTTGCTTTCCAGTTCTGAAATGTGTATAAGTACCTGGGGGTAGAAGCAGTGCAGTGTACACACAGCTTGGGTGACATGGCACTGTATGATGATCGTGCATATTGGCATGGCCTGCACACTGCTCTGTATGGGGCAGTACTACGTAACTCCCCTCTCCTCTCCCAACTGCACACCATGACAGATTGGACAAGGTGGAGGACACCTTGGGACCATCTTGGAGTCTGCAGCCCCTGTCACCCACTCATCTGCACAAGCCCATAGAAAGCAGTGTGGAATATATGGAATTGGACAATAATTAAATCTTTATTGATAGCTTGGAACTGGCAGAACTCACCCCTGACCAAAGGAGGTTGTCCTCCCACCAGTCCCCATACAAATGGGGCCCAGCTGTTGTCCCCAAGAAGACCAGATGCCATAGGGGTGCAGCTCCGCACAGTTCCCTGGCACAGCCACCACTGTGCCACCTCAGGACTCCAACCACAGCAGGGCAATTGCCCTACCACCCCTGGTTGATACCTCACTGCCAGCCACTGCTGCACCTTCCCATAATGCAACCTCCAGCACTGACATAGCTCTGCCACCCTGGTCCCATCTGACAGAGCTGGTCACAGCCAGCCCACAGTGCCCACAATAGACCTCAGCACCCACTGTGATGCAGCCCCAGTCCATTAAATGGTTGAGGGTGCAGTCTGAACCTGTCCCAATGGACAGTCCCCAGTGACAGTGGGACAGCCAATAACCAGCAGCTGCTGCAGTCTACCATGGAGGCACAGAGTGTTGCGCAGCAGAACCTCACATGCTTCCACCACGTGCTGCACAAGGACATGCAACATTCCAAGCAGCGAGCATAAGCATGTCATGCAGAGCTCATGGCAGCCCTTCGTGACCTGTGCCAGGCTGTGGATAGTGACATGACCACCTTCATAGAGCATCTGTGTGCCACTGTACTGGAGGCTGCAGCCATGGTGGCAGGCACTTCATGGGCTAGATATAGCCCAGGCCTGCCCAGTGGGAATAGTGCTACCCCACAATGCACACCATGGCATACACATACACCACACAGTGCTGGGATGAGAATGTCCAGTACACTTGGGACTCACAGGTCAACAAGGACAGTGCGCACACCAGGTCATGACCTGTCCCTCCCCAGGGGCAGTACCCAGAGGGCTGCAGCCAGGAGATGGTAACACCATCTCCATGCTCATCCCCCATACTGTGGATGAGTCTCCCCCAACCATACTGGGGACAGTAGTGCAGCCATACTGTCCATACTCAAGGTGGTGGTAGGGAACACATGTAGGCTGTGTATGGTTACCCTTTGCCAACATGTTTCCCTCCCTCCCGCACAGTGCCCCTGCAACACCACAATTTGCCCCTTTGACCCAGCCCAGGCAGTCCTATCCCTGGTATGGATGACCTGTACTATAGCCCTCCCACCTGGCAGGAGGGTATCTCTGTGTACAACTCTGTGGCCCCCTCCCCATGGTCTGTCTTTGTGTGTACCCTATTTGCTACCTCCATGCCTGGTGGATCTGTGATGATATGCACCACCGATGCCCCCTCACCAGGATGGCATGTATCTCTGTTGATACCCCTTTAGGTTCCCCTCTAACATGGACCTTTTTGTGTGTGCACCTTAATTGCAACCCCCCTGCCTGGTAGCAATGCATTGTGTATCCCCATTTGTTACCCCCTGCCTAACATGATGCACTGTATGCACTGCTGTTGTTTCATAATACATTGCTTAACCATATTACAGTCTCCTGTGTGGCCTGTACTCATCCAGCATGTCTGAAGACATCTCTTATGATTTGAGCTCTGTACAGCTGGGCTCTCCTGGCCATTTTGGGATCATGGAGTGGGTCTCTGTAACACAGAGAGATACCACAAGAAATTATATAACATTAATAAACTGCTACCCCAATGCTAAGTCACTGAGAAGCTGCCATTCAAAGGAAAAGAGGGGATGCAGTTAATTGCAATATTCAGCAGTCAAATCTTCTGCAATCTGTTCAAATTTTATTTTCATAGCATTTTAAGCAGACATTCAAACCATCCTAAATATTTCACCTGTATAATAAAGGCTTCCTCAGGAGATTGCCGAAAATACTGAAGAATAAAGATAAAGAAATTGTATTATGATTGCTGTTGTCAAGTTACAAAATGAAATCAACTCGTAATTACTCACAGTATGATGGTCACTTGCTTGGTAAAATATTGCAAAACTTCATCAAAACATGAACTCATTTGCTTTACCTAAAGAAATATTTACACAGAGGCCCAGATATTCAGAAGAGTTGAGCCATGTGCAATAAAGTTGAGCCTGCGCAAGTCCGAAATTGCGCCATTCTGCAATATTCAGCAGGAGGCAGTTGCGCCCCTGAAATCATACTGAGCAACAGCGCAATGATAATGAAGGCATGCACAACCGAAGGGGGAGGAGCCATGCATAAATGGCATAGTGTGATATTCAAAGACTTGCGCAATGCGCAACAGTGGAGCAAGCAGAAGTAGCGCCATAGTGGAAATTAGCCAAAATAAAAATGAGCAAGGAAGAGGCGCAAGAACGCTACAGGGAAGCCACATTAGGCAGAGGCAGACAGACAGGGCAAGTGGCACGAATAGGACAGGCCAGGGAAAGGCCACAGTGAACAGCCAGGCACAGGGAAGGTGTGGGAAGCCAAACAGCACAGAGGCCAGCGCAGGCAGGTATACCCAGTGCAGGAGAGGTAGCAGCCAGGACAGAGGGGAGGAATACAGTAACAGTTGCCAGGGGGGGTGAACGTAAGCCAGGGACATGGCCAGTGCCACCTTCAACATGGAGGCTGTAATGAGGGGGGTAAGAAGGCGGGACGGCAGGGGGGCATGGCCGTGGAAGGGCCCGTCGGCGGTATGCCCCCAGCAGGCAGTACCGAGCCTGCACCAGCTTTGAGCTGTACACAGATACTGAGATTGTGGGCTGGTACCGCCTGAACAGGGCAATTCTGAGGTGGCTCTGTGAGCTGTTAAGTGATGTGATGCAGGCACCCACACGATGGAGCCATGCCCTGTCAGTGGAGACCAAGGTAACAGCCTGCATGTGCTTGCTTACCACGGGTACCTTCCAGAGACCAACTGGGGACACTACAGGCATAATCCAGTCGACCACATCACGCCACCTCACCCAGTTCCTCAGTGCACTGCTGCCACATGCTGAGGAGTACATCCATTTCCCCAGCACAGTGGCAGAGCGCACAGCAAACATACAGGAGTTCCACAGGGTAGCACGTATGCCTGGCATGCTAGGGACAATAGACTGCACCCATGTGGCCATACACACACCACCTGGCCCCGAATGGGCCGCATACATAAATCAAAAGGGCTATGCCAGCATCAACTGCCAGGTGGTGTGCGATGCCAGGGGGCGCATCATCAATGTCTGAGCCACGCACCCTGGGGGAGCACATGATTCTTTCATCTGGCACCAGTCGGCACTGTGCCACAGATTCAAGTGAGGGACATCCCACTGGCCACCTAGTGGTGAGTATGCAAACCACATGGACAAAATAGGGCCCTGGGGGCATGGCCAGAGGTGGCATGGGTAGTGGCCTACATGGCCTGGGACAGGAGTGATGCTGATCACCAAACTAACCTCCACCCTCTACACACAGGTGACAGTGGATACCCACTCCGTCCCTGGCTGCTCACACCCTACCCGCGGCTCACGACCCCATCGCAGCAATGCTACAATGAGGCACATGCCACCACACGTAATGTCATCGAGCGGGTGTTCGGGATGCTGAAAGCACATTTCCGTTGCCTGGACACCTCTGGCGGTGCCCTACAGTACAGCCCCTCAAAGGCCTGTGGGATATTCCTGGCCTGTTGCATCCTGCACAACATGGCCAACGAATGTGGGATAGCCGTACAGGTCGAAGAGGGGAACAGCAGTGGGGACGCCGGTGACGATGATGATGGGCAGCCCCCCCCGGCCGATGGAACCCCTGACTGCTCCGGCTGGCACATCTGCACCGGGACACCACCACGGAGGAGCACTTCAGCCAACCCAGGTAAGTCATGGGGCCATGCGCAACCACCAGTGGCCAAGGCACAACCCACAAACACGCAGGAACCCACACTGGTGTGCATGCCATCAAGGGAAGTGGCAGGGCACAGAGGCACACACACAGCCAGGGATGGGTGAGGATTAACATGCCATGCTGAAGGACACACACCCACACACACACACAATGCAACAAACTTGCACAGAGGGCAGAAGGCACACTGACCCAGAACGCACACCCTAGCAACACACATGTCCACAGGCCACCATGCCCACTGCCTGTCCATGTGCATGTGTCAGATGCTGAGCACCATTGCACACTGGTGTACAGCACAATGCAGGCATCATCATGCAATGCAACTGCGGACAGCAGCCGGAGGTGTGCAGGGTGGACTGTGTGTCCACGTGCGAGCAGGTACCCACCCATGCACTGCCGCTGACACACACAATGCACACAGGGCAGCGCAGACGCAGTAGCTGTGCTGGGAGACAGGTCCAGTCCGCAACACAGTGCCATGGCCACCACGGATGTGCAGGCGCGGCCGCGAGACCCGCCAGCACTGGCAGGCTGACCACTGACCTCATGGGATGGCACCGATGGTCCCCCAGGGGTTCCACTGCGTGAACGTGACCGTGCCCGCGGAGGGGTCAGCAGCACACCAAACATGCCTGCACCAGGAGTGCTCGGGATGCCCACAGCTGAACCCGGCATCTACAGGGTGGGAGTAGCACGACGCCGGGAAGGGGGGGTGGATAGTGCACTGCGTGGTGTCCACGATGCATGGGCACCTGACTGTGTGCCCATTATGGCCATGACAACAATGAACATCTGTGCATGCCTGTCAATGGCAGCGGTCACATCCTCCCGCAAATGGTCCATCCGTTCCATGATCATTTCAGCGTCCCTGCTGTGACGCTCCTCTGCCCGCTTCAGAGACACACGCAGTGCATCCACGGACATCGCAAGCTGCATCTGCTGCTGGACCAATGCTTGCAGTAGGCAGGTGTGCTCGTCCAAGAAGTCATCAGACTCCTTGGCATCCTGTCCCTCAGGGTGTGCAAGGGCCTGATGTTCAGCACCCCTTGAGGGTTGGTGCTGCACACCAGGACCAGGTTTGGACATGTCCACAGGTGGTGCACAGATGCTGCCGCTGAACCCTGTACCCCCAAGCCCAGTGGGAGACTGCTGATGCTGCCCCTCCGGCTGCTGCACCCCAGGGCTCAGTGGTGCCGCCACAGTGGCCGCAACAGTCCCACTGTCCTGAACAGACACCAGTGCTGCCCCACTGGTGCTGACAGGCACAGCCTGGGACTGTGCTGACACGCAGGCCTCCATGGCGGCACCACCCACAGCCATGGGTGCGAACTGCCCTGCTGTGTGTCCATCCTGTGGCACACACGTGTCACTGCCCAAGACGGTCGTGTCATCATCACTGGTGCCGGAGTCTGCCCCGGGCACAGCCACAGTGTGCTGGCATCCGTTGACACCAGCACGCTGGGACACAGGCAGGGCTTCCTCCACACCTGTCTCAACAACATCAGTGTGGACAGCCAGGCGGCCCCACTGTCGTACTGATCCACAAATACCTGTGGAGGTGGATGGTCCTACCTCCGACTCCATCCAACTGTCCGTAGTGGACAGGCCCACCACTGCTGACCCATGCAGATGCTCAGGATCTGTAAGGGAAAACAAAGTCGCGTTACTGCGTTTGACCTACCCTGCCCACCGCCTCAGACAGACCATGATTTACCATGCAGTGATGGGCCACCACCCGGAACACCCTCAATGGCACTTCGGTGCATGCTTCCAGCAAGCCTGTCCTCTGCTGGGGTGAACTGTACCACCTCCAGCTGTCCCCCCACCTGTTGCAGCACATGCTGCCCTGATGGCAGCCACCTTCTCCTTTACCCTCCTCCTGTCTGTGCCCATCTTCTTCTTACACTCCTACACAGAGCGCTGGTGGCTGCCATGCAGGTTCACAGCATGTGCCACCCTCCTCCCATGCAGCAATGCGGGCCTGAGGGATGCCCCGTTGTCCACTGAGCAGTGGCTCCTGATCCAGGTAGAGCCCAAAAAAAGGCCTCGGTTTTGGCCTTAGTAAAATTGGCCTCCTCCTCCTCCCACCACTGTTGTCCTCCTCTCCAACAACATGCTCAGTCATTATGTAGCCTGTAAGAATGGCAGTTGTTACCTGTGCAGTCCCATGCATGTCCCTGAATTCACAGTCCACACTCCCAAACAGCATGCAACTCACCAATAAACTGCAGTAACCGACTATGGCCACTGCAGCACATTGTCGCACCTTTATAGCCCAACCCATGCAAATGAGGCGAGGAGCAACTTTAATTAGATGCAAATTGCAGTGCTGCACCATTGAATGGCTGATCGGATGATTTGCATATGATGGCTGAATCGCACTGTTGCGCTTTGCGCAATTGTCTTAAACATGCTGAGCCAATGGCACAATTCTGTGGCATGCGTAGTACACCTCACTGCGCATGCCTGGCTTGCTGATGCAGACATCTGCCATGCTGATGACATGCTGTGTGTGGTAGGCAATGCAGGGCACGGCCACCATTGTGCCAGTGGCGCTGTAGCAATGGTCACTACATGGCGCTGTGGCACTGGGCCCTCATAGGCACAATGGCCCAACTGCCCAATAGTCCGCTGTGGCACTGGCACACAGTCAATAATCGCTACACATTGTCATCAATGGCACTGTGCGCCAGCCTTCGCCCAGAGACCCTTGACCCTGTGCTCGACCTTTGTCCCCTTGGCACCATCGTCGGGCACGGTGCACCTCTATCATGCTGTTGGTAACATAGCGACCAGGAATGGCAGTGCTGTACCGTAGCATCTGCACATGGGGGCCGCTGACTGCAGAGCACCATATTGCCTACTATAGCTATTGGAATGGCATAGATGAGCTGCTCATGGATGGCCATTGAGCTGGCCAATCTGGTGGCCATAGTTGAGCCACACCATGGGCCTCTGTTTGGGGAGGCCCCGCTAGACAGGGCAAGGACCCAGGTGTGGCGGGAGGTGGCCACTGCCCTGGATGAGGCAACAGGCCGGGGGCATTCGGCTGAGCAGTGCAGGCACCACTATGGTGACCTGCGCAGGAGGGAGCCGGAGCTACTGGCCTGATTGTGGTCACGTGCCAGGAGGGGCATTGTGCCACATCCAGGTAGGGGTTCCGTCAACGCACCTTTATCATCCATATGAGTCACAGTGTTGTATGTGTCCAGCACATAGGGGAGGGACCGTATGAGGTTGGCCATGGTGGTGTTCACAGTGTGTGAGGTGGGTAGGTCTGGCAGGGTAGGAGGGCACACACCTTGGGGCAGGGGGACTTTGCTTCGGGAATGTACTGATGTTCTTCTCTCCTTTGTTTTCCCCACAGGCCCAGGAGAACTGCGCAGGGTGCGGGCAGAGTAGTGGAGGGGTGTTGCAACCGCAGCCAGGCAGGCCGAGGACCAGCAATGCCCACCTGACTGGCCCGATGAGGGTGATTGCCAGACCTCCATGATTAGTATTGCATGCTGTGTGACAAGGTGGGCAGCAGGCATGCCACCATTCATTGACATCACTGCCATGCACGCCACTTGTTACAGTCAACACTGTCAGTGGCAAATGCATGTCTGGGTGTCGTCATTTGGTGGTCCATGGCTGCACCAGGTGCATGGCTGTGCCACTGCCTTTGCACCACATAGCCATGTCATTAAACAGACACGGTGGTGCTGTGCGTGACTTGGCCAGTGGGTGTGTGCAGTGTTCCGCATGGCTGTATGCACCTGGGTGGGCAGGTCCTGTGGACGTGATCAGTGCGGGTGGTCACACACCATCACAGTGGTATGTCCCTTGGCCGTATGCCATGCACAGTGGGTGGGCTGTATGTGGTTGTGCATTCACATCTGTTGACTGTGCTCCCTTGTCCTAGGTGCGAGATATCTAAGGGAAATTCGGGACACCATGAGGGAGCTCCTGAATCTGGCCCATGAGGCGGTGGAGATACTAAGGAGGCTGGACGAGATGGGGGTGCTGCATCGACACAGAGCCAGATGGACCCAGAGCCAGGAACAGCAGTCCCTTTAACAGTCCCTTGGTCCCTGACTTCCCCTACCCCCCTGGACCCACCCTCACACCCCTCCTATCCCATCCCATTTGTCCACCCTTCCCCCTGCCCACCCCACCTTTTTTGTGTCCCCACCACAAACTTGTAAATAGTTTTTATTATTGTACATAGTTCTTTTCTATTTTTACAATACATTTGACTTTTATATGAATACCGTGGTGGTCTCTGATTTGCAGTGGACTATAGGTGCTCAGCTGCAGTGGTGTGCATGGCATCAGGAGTGGTGCAGTCATGGGTATGTGTGTGTGTCCATGTGGAGGTGACTATGGTGTGGGGGTAGATATCAGTCAGTGTCTGTGTTGTGTGTGTTGTTCCCTGTGCACTGGATGACTGTGTGCAGTGGTCCATGGCGCGTGCTCTGTGTCCATGACGCACCCATCGGCCCGTCCATGGCCTGTGCAGCTGACACGCATGCCTGTCTGTGACCTGCATGGTCCGCTGGCATGTCAGTGGTGGCATTCCCTGCAGGGCAGACACTGTACCCATTACTTTGCTGGGTTGCCCATGTCACTGGTGTGGTGCATGCCTGGCTCAGGTGGCACTGTGGGCGACACGGTCATTGTCCCACCTCCATGCTGTGGCTTGTGTGTGTTGCAGAGGATGTGCCCCACTGTCTGTGGCTTGTGCTCCGGGTGACTACTGGTGGTGTATGGGTCCACGGTGCCTGTACAGAGTGGCTGGCACTCCAGTGCCATGGTGGACTGCGGGTTGTGTGTACACGGCTTACATGGGCCCACAATGGGGGCTTGGTTGCCCCACCACTGCGTCCCTGTGTTGTTGTGCCTTTGGGTATGGGTGGGTGTCTGTCCAGACCCTGTGTGGAATCCGGTGTGGTGCATGCTTCCATGCACCACTGTGTGTGTCTGTGCTGGCTGTTGTGGCCAGTGGTGGGCCGGGGTGTGTCACTGAAATACTGTGCAGAGCGCTGTACCACTGGTGGTGGTGTGAAGGACACGACCGTCCCATATGGGGTACCTCTTGTGCCAACGCATGGTCTGTCTCTCAGCAGTACCTCAGGGGACTGTGCATGGTGGCACTGTGTCTGCTGTTGTTGCATTGCCGTGTGCTGCAACCTGCTGATGGGTGCTCATGGTGGGGCTGGCTTGCATGGTTCTGTGGTGCACAGGGTTGCATTGACACAGTGGGGGTGGTGGCATGCATGGGATTTCCTGCAGTGGTGGTCACTGCTCATGGGGGATGTCTGGGGGTCACGGTGCAGGGTGTGCTGTGCACTGGGGGGGATGGTGTGGCACAGGGTGGTCTGCCCTCCTTGTGTGCCAGTCACAGCTTGCCGGTAGGTGTGATGGGGCACCATGGCCAGGCTGTGGGTTGGTTGCTTGTCTCCATGGACCAGTGGTTATTCCATCCCTCCCCTGGTTCTGCTGTGCTTGGGGTGTGGGGGGACAATGTCTGTTCTGCTGTGTGTTCCTGTGCCCATCTGTGGCATGGGTGGTGGGCCCCTACCTCCCTGATTGTGCAGTTACATTGCTTTGCAGCTTGGGGCTCCCTGGTTGCGCTATGGCGCCTCTGGACTGCTCAGCTGAACATCCCTTGTTGCGCCATGGTGCATCAGATCTGCTCAGCTTCCCTTCCCTAGTTGCGCTATGGCGTAGGTGGTGCGATATTTAGTCGTTGGCTGTAGACGCAATTTGGCCTGCTTCTTTTTCGAATATCGCGTCTCTTGCACATGGGCGCAATAGACTTGCGCTTGCTCCTGCTATTGCGCACTTTTTGGGTGCGGTTTGAATATCTGGGCCAGAGAGTTTTTTTTTTCAGCATAGGTTAAAAATGTATCTAATTAGATGATGCACTCCCCTCCACAATGTAGGGTGTTTGGTGAAGGGTACTGCTTCGCCTGATTAGATGGATTGGAGCTGGTCATGCAGCATACTGTTCAGGACTGCCTACTGGTGCAGCTGGTAAGGGAACTCCCCAGACTGGGATCCATCCTGGATGTGGTGCTCACCTACTCTGAAGTAGTAAAAGCAGGAAGAGTTAGGGGTCCACTTACGAACAGTGATCCCAACTCAGTTTGGTTCGAAATAGCCCTTGGGACTAGAAAAATGCACACAAGAATGGAGGTCTTGGACTTCCAAAGGGCAGTGTTTAGTAAACTCAGAGGGGTGGTTTGGGACAAATTAGATGCAGTAGTCAGAACAGAAGGTGTGGAAGAGGGATGGAGGGGTAATAAAAGGAGTCATCCTTGAAGCATTGCAGCTATGCTTATGAAAACTAATCAGAAGAAATAAATTCAAGAGACAACTATGGTTCTCAGCAAGGGTCAGGAAAGTCGTAAGGGCCAAAAGGAAAACCTTCTACAGGTTTAAAGAGAAGCAGGAGGAAGAATTGGAGGAATACTTTCAGAGAAATAGGGATGCAAAGAAGGTGATTAGAGAGGGAAACAACAGACAAGGAACTGCCACTAGCCGAGGGAGTCAAGCGTGGAGAAAAACATTTTGTCTACTATTATCAGTGAAAAAAGAAAGAGATGTGGGGGAATAGTTATGTTATTAGATGGGGGCAGTGTGATAGAGGAGAATGAGTAAAAGGATGCAGTCCTGAATGACTACTTTTGCTCCATCTTCACCAAGGAGGATGGCGGCCCACTGCCTGAGAGTGTAATCAAAGTGGCCACAAGAGGGAACCCAGAGATGGAGAAAATGGTATTTACTAGGCATAAGGTTCAAAAAGGGATAGCAGCACTCAGGGCAGACAAGGCCCCAGGTCCAGATGGGATGCATCTGAGGGTGCTTAGGGAATTGGCTGACAAACTAGATGAACCTCTGGCAGGCCTGTTCAATAGCTCACTTTAGACAGGGGTCATCCCGAGGTATTGAAGGGTTGCAGTTGTGGTTCCATTCCATAAAGGAGGGTTCCATGTGCCTGTGCAACTGGATTTGTGCTTGTGTAACATAGATAATCTTTGGCTGTTCACCTCTCTATCCATGGGCTATACCACCCTGTAGGGGTATGAAGACAAGGAACCCTAGAGGAGGGTCCCACCCCTTGAGGTGCCACAGGAGTGATTGCCTTGGCTAAAGGTACCGTAGGAAGAAGCCAACAGGAGAGAGAGGCGTGCTGCTGGAGGAAGAGGGGTGGATGGAGGGGAAAGGAAAAATTCTTGTGTGTGGAGTCAGGAGAGCAGCCCTTAAATGGGCCGAATGGGGGTGTGGCCAGTTGCACCGCCCCCTTGAACTACAGGCTGTTGCCTTCCAGTTCAGTGTGCCTGTGCAACTGATTTCATGCTTGTGTAATGTAGATAATCTTTGGCTGTTCGTCTCCCTATCCATGGAATATACCACCCTGTAGGGGTACACAGGCAAGGAACCCTAGGGAAGGTTCCACCCCCTGAGATGCCACAGAAGTGATTCCTTTGGCTAAACGTACCTTAGGAAGAAATGTTTCAGTTAAAACTAAGGAAGCACATAGAGCATAGTATAAGTTGAATATGGTTTAAATGAAAAAATTGAGACGGTGACATTTATAAACAAAAAACTGTTTTATCATAGCATGTGTAAAGCTAAATATACAGCTCTGCCTCTAAGTAGCAGCTGCAGATGCAGGTTACTCAGCCAACCAAGAAGTAAAGAAGAGATTTATGTAAACAAAATGTTATAACTGAAAACTAAGCATAATAATTTAAGAAAGGAACAGTGAGTGGTCACCACTCTGGTGGTGTTGAGATGCTCAGTGTGGTCCCTCTTGTTTGCACATTTGAAAAGCAAAATATGAACAAGAAGGAAATGCTGAATTACTGTTTTATGATTTATTAATATTGTTAACACTGTGGGCATGAGGAAGTGGTTCAAACCATGAAACGTAGCCCCATGAAGTGTATGAAACACGAAAAATAAAAATCATTGGATTTATAAACTTTTTGAGTGTGGAGTTCGTCCTTCATATTCCTTTACTACCTCAGAAAAAAGCCCAAAAAGAATGTTGAGCAAAGCATACAAGGTGGTGACACTTATCCGGGTTGAAGACCTGTATGTAGGTCAGTTGGTAGTATGGGTTCAGTTGGTAGCATGGGTCAGTTGGTTGTATTGTTTGAGTAGAGTAGGCAGGAAACAAAAGGTGAATAGTGACCCACTCGGAGGTCTGACTGTGAGGTGTGGAGGCCTGGCTTCCTAAGGAGAGAGAGAGAGAGAGAGAGAGCGAGAGAGAATAGCCAAAGGGGGAGAAAGGACAATTAGGGGCAGCCACCCAACTCCACCCAACAGTGGAAACCTAGCTAAGTGATCTAGGGACAGCAACTACACCTATCTACTATTATGACCATTGGCATGGAAGAAAGGAAAAATCCCATTTGAGGAGGAAACCTCTGGGGATCCAAAGCCTAGGTCACCTTCCCTCCAGGCTTTGGAACAGTTTTGTTTAGTGATGGCTCTGCGACTGCAATTTAGTAGACCAATCGAGGGGAAGTGCAATTTTGGGGAGCACTCTCACTCTATCCCTCTAATGGGAACACTGTGGAGGATTGCAAGCGAACTCTACAACACCAGGGCATCTCAGTGCCAACCTCCAAGCCAGAAGGAGGAGAGTAATGACCGTGGAGGAGCTCAGCCAGTCTACTGATCTAAGAACAAACCAGGTGAACCAGAGGGGGTTGTAGGGAGAATAGCTTTAAAGGGAGCCTCTGAACCCACTCGGGCAGCTAAAGGAGCCCTTCCCATGAGAGCCCCACCCCTTCACTTCTGAAGTCTTCAATGCTACATTGAGAGGTGCCATCAGTATGGTTGATGACTGAAGGTCCACCCAGAACAAGGACATTCCCATCTGTGGACCAGATGAGAAAGACCCTGCCCCAATATTTGCATGCTCAAGATGTGGACTTCGGCATGCAAACAGAGACCGTCGGCCACGGGGCTAGCCCCAAGACCTGGAAGTAATGGATATGGTTGGCATGTCTCCAAAATGTGGAGGAGTGAGTTGTAATGAGCATGGAACCCCGCACATGGGTCATGATGGATGACAGCAGACATGAGGAGATCTGTACGTCAGTCAGACTGAGCACTGTGGACCCTCTCATGGGTCTTGACTGGATGAGAGCTGACAGGGAGAGGCCTGTATGTAGGTCAGGCTGAGCAATATGGACCCTCTTGTGGGTCTAGGTAAGGCAAATAGCATTTGTCAACTACAGGAATGCATGCCAACCAAGTCCGTTAGGAAGCCAAGTGGGGAGTGAATTGAATCGTATGTTATGAGTAAGAGAAGAGTGAGGCGGGGCAAAGCCCAGAGCTGACAGTTGGAGAGGAGGAGGCTGTGAAGTCAGTTAGGTAGGAGGAGGCTGTAAAGCCAGTATGGAGAAGGTGCGGTTTGAATCAAATAAACATGATATGCTGCCAGACTTGGAAGGGGATGAGCATTGCTGGTAGTTCAAGGGACAGGAATGCTGGGATGACCGTGTAAACCAGGTGTATAATATTAGGTAAGGGATGGTAGAAGGCTGGGTAGAGCCAGAAGCCCTTAGGAAGACAGTTGCCTGGAATAGCTGGATGCGCAGTGCCATAAAGGCTATGTGGAGCAGCAGGAGGAGGGCGGTTGAGTCAGGGACTAATACAGTACACGACAAATGGGAAGCTGCTCCTGCTGCCTGGGGCCATGATGCCTGCTGTGACTCCTCAGTCCCCTATCATAGGAAAAACAAAGAAGTCACAGACATAACACCATGACACCAAGCAGCTAATGAAATAAGTTAAATATGTGTCAGCCATGAAAGCAGGATTAGGTTATCATCAGAAACAGACTGCTGTGGGTTTGGTAAAAGTAAGGTTTGGTAAAAGTGTGAGTAGCAATAAATGAGCCTAAATAACACAAATGTGAGGAGTGATGCAGTAGGGCAGGACACTGCTGGAGCAGGCAGGGAAATGAGACAGAGTAATAGCTGCTAAGGGGAGCCAGTACTAAAGGCAGGTGCAAACAATTAAAGTGATGAGCACAGTGACTACAGTATGGATACAGCAATTGGAACTGAGAGCACACAGGCACCTAGTACAGAGAAAGAGAGATTGCTGAAATATGATAAATGAACTGAGAGCTTGATTAGCAATGTGGCTAAATGTAACAATGCAAACCGAGGGGCACTAGCATACTAGAAAAGCCCAAAAAGTAAATGAAGCAAACAGAACCACAGGAGCAGTAGGGAGAACAAACAACTGAGACAGAAGCACGGACTGCAGCCATAGGCAAAACACGGACCGAGAAGCAGGAGGCAAAGGCAAAATTTACTGACGCAGAAGCAGGAGGAGTACAAACCAGGCAGAGGGTCTAGCACAGCTAGCAATTCCAACAGGAAGAAAGGAGGAGACAAATACAGCAGGGGAGGGCAGGGCTCAAGGGAAAGAGTGAGCCCATAGAGGCGGACGAGCCTCGAGCTGAGAAAAAATACCTGTGTGGAGTGAGGAGGTAGCCCTTAAATGGGCCAAATGGGGGTGTCACCAGTTCACGGCCCCTTTGAACTACAGGCTGTAGCCTTCCAAGACAAAGAACAAGCAGGAAACTCAGACTCGTCAGTCCCAGGTGTCAGTCTTACCCCCACTGTAAGGAAGCTAATGGAGTCACTGATCAAAACAAATCTCATGGACTTTCTGGAGAGTAATGGTCTCCATGATAGTAAACAGCACAGCTTTGTGTTGGGGAGGTCCTGTCAGACAAACAATAGTCTTTTTTAACTGGGTGACAAGTGGACCGGATAGAGGCCATGCCATGGATCTACTTTACTTCAGTTTCAGCAAGGCCTTCGACTCTGTACCTCACAGATGCCTGCTGAGGAAAGTAGAGGACGTGGGGGTGGCTAGGGATATACTGTAGAACTAATATATTTCACTTTCATTTTATTTTTGCTATATTCACTGGCTGACCTCTATAAGTGAAAATAATTTGACAGTGAAATATTTAATAAGGGAAATATTTCAAAAAGGAATATATTAATTACACTTGAGAGGTCGAACACAAAAGTTTGCAGCTGCTAGTTCAAATTCCTCCCTGTTAATAAGTGAAGCAGTGATAAAGTAAAGTTGAAAAACTACTGTACTATGCTCCATATACAGTACAGTACACATTAGGCTGTTAAGCCATGGACTATGCCCCCCCTCCTTTGTCCGATCCCTGATCCACAAACTGGTTGCAGGTTCCCAAATCCACAACTCCGGTGCACAGACCAAAGCCCAATCTCTGGTTGTACAGTTGTTCCCCTCCACTCTCTGATCTCCCGGCAGGATGTCAATTCAGCTAAACCATAAAAGAGAAGCTGGAAAACTCTTGTATTACTGTATGCTCCATATACATTCATTTAAAATTAGAATTTTTATTAAAAACCTAGGCTAAGATGTGGACCATGGACTGTGTCCCCCCAATCCCATTTTCCAATCCCCAATCATGAACCCCGCCTCACAAACCAAAGCCCCAACATTCCCCCCAAACCCTCTGATACCTGGCAGGATGTTGCCCAAGGGATGGAGAGACTGACAGGGCCGGGATGGGGGCTGTGCCAATGCCACCAGGCCCAAGACGTGCTGTCCTACTATTGCTGTTTATGCTGATCACAACCAACCCATCACCTTAGCTTTTTTACTAGCAGGGCTAACCTGCAGCCAGCTGAACATCTCCTCTGAGAAACACATTTCAAGTCACTGTTTTTTTGTCAGAATCTAGCTCTTCCACCTTCCATCTCAGGACGCAGGATAATCGGCTGGCTCTTTCAGGTGTTTTATTTACTGGAGCTCAAGATGTGGCCCTTGAATAGGTGTCACTGTGAGAATGCAAAGTGCCTGGTATAGTACAAGGCTTTCTACTACCTGCAATGCATTTGTCATATACAGTAGTCTCTGTAGAGAAAATGTAAACAACATCAGTGATCTCGCATCTGTGAAAAGCCTCCAATGTCCTCACCTGCCATCAGCAAAATTTATGTTAAGTGAATCTGTAGGCACCACAGAATCCACAGAATATTTTAAATGCAGAATATATTATTTCTACAATAGTTAGATGGGTAGAAAATTGACTAAAAGAAATGCAGTGGTGGGTTGTAGTAAATGCAGTTAAATCAAAAGAGAGGGAGGTCACGAGTGGGGTACCACAGGGGTCTGTTCTATTCCTGGTCCTTTTTAACATGTTCAGCAGTGACAATGGAGAAGGGATCTGTACTCAGATAAGTCTCTTTGCAGATGACAACAAACTGTGCAGAAGGATGGATAGTGCCGCGAGGGGATTAGAGACTTGTAAAATGCCTTACAAAGGCTAATGATTGGCAGTAGAAATTCAATGTCAAAAAGTGTGAGTTGATGCATTTAGTAAAAAAAAAAAAAAAGAACTCCAGGACAGAGTACCGGTTAGGAGGGGTAAAACTTAGTACCACAGCTGAAGAGCGTGACCTGGGAGTCATCAGCAACACCCTTAAACAGGCTAGCCAATGCAAAAAGGCTTATAGTAAGGCAAATGAGGTGCTGGGGTGTATCAAGAGGGTATTGATAATAGATAGAAAGAAGTGATACTCCCCCTCTAAAGATCATTGGTGAGGCTACACCTGGAGTACCCGTGTCCAGTTCTGGAGTCCTTACCTTTGAAAGGACATAGATAGGTTGAAGGTGGTACAGCGTAGGGTGATGAAGATGATTCAGGGCCAGCAAAGGAAGTCCTTAGGGCACTGAACTTGTACTCTGGAGAACAGAAGGGAGAGGAGGGATATGACAGAAACCTTCAAATTCCAGAAAGGAATAAGCAAAGTGAGCTATAAGTAATTATTGAGCAGGAACACCAGTTTGATAGCACAAGGGCATGACTGGAAGCTGACAGAAGGAAGGTTCAGAAGGGACGTGAGGAAAAATTATTTACTGAAAGAGTGGTGGAACTGTGGAACTGTCTACTGGCCAAGGTGGTGGGAATTAAAACCATGGGGGTCTTCAAATCGGCTTGGAACAGAGCAAAAGGAATTGTGCTCACTTGTAGTGACAAAACTGAGGAAAGAAATAGGAAGACTGATGAGAGTTAGCCACAACATTAGGTTGCAGTGTTATATAAGGACCCATAGTCAGAACTTATGGACCTTTGGTTTTTTTCTGCTTTCACTGTCTATGTTCCTTTATCCCCACACTCAAACCTTCAGCAAAGTGTGGAGTTGTGCCATATTTTTTTTTTTTGCATATAAACATTTTTTCTATTAAGGTATCAAAACAAAGTACAATTTTAGCATCTCAACAGAAAACACAGAGCCAATCGGCCAGTACCACAGAAAAATATCCATAGAGATAATGGAATTAATAAGCTCCACAACCAAAGTAATTAATATAGTATAAGTACCATACATACTAAAAAGGTATAGGCATAACACTATACAATGTCCTTTAGATCAAAAAATACACAATGCCCAATAGTATATGAGACATCCACCTTCTCTCCTAGAACAAAAAAAAAATTATACAACCCTCACAAGAGATTCAGAAGACGTTGTGCAGTATCCCCAGTAAAGCGCAGCTGAGCCTTCATCCAGTGATCCCACCCACTATGAAAATGATTAAGCTGATTCTTCCTCAAATACTGTAAGTAACTTTGAAAAACTTTGAAAAGAAGCCACCCTATCTAGAGCTTACTTCCAATGCAAAACCGGTGGAACCTCAACTGACTGCCAATATAACAACACAAAAACCTCTTCACTTCCAAGGCTGCGGCAAACAAAAAACCTTTATATGCCAGTAAAATCTGGTCCAAAATAAAGGAGTCCCCCAAAATCCAGAGACACGGGGATCTAGAACTAGGGAGTTGCAAAATGTCTTCCAAACACTTAAGAATATCTTCCTACCAGTCCTGTATTATAGAACAACCCCATAAAATGTGAAAAATTGTCCCAGGAGCTTACTGACAGTGCCAACACAAATCACAATTCAACAACCCCAATTTCACCAAGTGAACTGGGAGCTTGCTGACAGTGCCAACACAAATCACAACTCAACAACCCCAATTTCACCAAGTGAACTGGTGTATGGTGCCACCTACTTGGTACTTTCTACTGGACCAACTGAAGTCTGGGGTCAGGAGAGGCCTTGTGTGCTTCATGACAGCATCTTTTCCAAACTTCTGTGTCCACAACCATACCTAGTTCTTCTCTCCATTTAATTCGATGAGCATCCAAGTCAGGCAAAAACCTTTGTTGCAGGTCTTTATATAATAAACTGAGGTGGCCTTTTGATGCCTTTAGCCATTTTTTATAGAAACTAGTAATGGGGTCTAATGCAAGCATGACTGCTGGAAATATTTAGAAAATAAGGCATATATTAATTGAAAGTATTGCCACAAACAGTGTGAGGGAATAGTGTATTTAACTTGTAGGTCAGAAAATGTAAGCAGGGTACCAGACGATGACTTGATCACGTCCTCTAAAGTCTGAATACCATGCTCTATCCACCCCGATCAAAAAATTTACCTCCCACCCACCTTGTAATTGGAATTATGCAACAAGGCCTCAAAGCAACCTAGAAAAGATGAATCCCATCCATGTAACTCACAGTATCTACCCCAAGCCTATCAAGAAAAAAGCATTGAGAAAGTAGCCCTTGGCAAAGGAACTTTTGACGATATCAAAAGGATGGCCAAGGGAGTAGGATCTGCAAGCAAATGTTGTATGTCAACCCACAATGGAGATGCCTGGGCAGTAGGAGTGAAACATATTAGTGCCTGTTTAACCCCCATACACAAATGATATGCCCAAAGCCAGGGCAAGTTCCACCCAAACTGTGCCAGGAGCCCGTAAGATTCTCCTGCTAAACCTTGGAGGTCTCCCTTCCCAAATAAAGTCTGAAAATAACTTATCCAATTTGGCAAAGACCACTTGAGGAATTTGAAATGGCAAATTATTAAGCCTATAAAAAATACAGGGAAAGGCCATCATCTTAAGAGTGGCAATCTTGCCTGGGAGAGATAAACCTAGTTGTTTCCACCAACAAAAGACCACCTTTAACCAGTGAAGGAGCTAGAGGGGGGCTGGGGGGGGCAGTCGCCCCTCCTGGCTACCCCAGTATGAGTAGCGGTGCCCCGCCACCTTCATTATTCAATGTTTAGTGCTCACAGTGGAGCCCATGATTAACTCAATGGCTCCCCAGCTCCCAAATCTGGCTCCGCTACTGCCTTTAACTCTTGCAGCACCCCATCTAAATTTTGAGTACTCATATCCCTAAGGTAACCCGTGAAGTGGGTGCATGAGGAAGGGCGCCGTCCGTTATGGTGACATCTTCCTCCCGCAATCCACTCATGGCAACTGACAGGTAGGGTGACCGGATGAGGGTATGGGTGAACTAGGCGAAAGGATGTCACTATACGTACGCGCGCGGGGGGGTGGGCGCGAACACGGTGAGCGTGGCTGGGATGGGGTGTGAGGCTATAGAGGGTGGTGCTGTGGTTGTCGGTCAAGCTGCGGCATGGCGTGGGGGATTGGGCAATGGCAGAGGTGGCTGAGGTACTGGGTTCGGGTCCAGGCACTGGTGCAATTTTTATTGCACCCGGCCCGACCCTTTTTATTTTTACTACTTTCACCCCCCTGACATGTACCCCCCTGGAGTTGAGAATCCTTAAGTATGGCAGTGCGGGGGGCAAAGCCCCCCACAAGGGGGGGGTGTGCAGGGGCACAGCCCCACCACAGAAAGTAGTAAAAATATGTCCTGGCATCATTGTGCTGGTGTGCTAGGGTTGTCGGCACTCTGACTGAGCAATAACGGCGATCGCCTTTAGGCGTTCGCCATTATCACATAAACCCTATCCCTAAGACTGCTGGAGACAGTCATACCTAGATACTTTATTCCCCCAGGAAACCATTTCATAGCATGAGTTCCAAACGACACCCAACCAGGATCTGCCACGTACAAAGGCAAGATCTCCATGTTTCACAGTTAATCTGGAGCCCAGAGATGCTACTAAAGGACCCAATAATAATAATAATGTTTATTTATAAAGCACCTTTCATTTTTCAAGGTGCTGTACATATACAATAACCTCCAGGGCTACCAGTAAGGATGATTCCACCTTCGTCAACATCAGGAGCTTATCGTCCACTTACAACGAGGTGAAAAACTTATCTCTCACCAGTATACTCCTGATCTTGGTATGCTGACAGAGGGCGAGGGTCTCAAGAGCCAACAGAAACAACAATGGACTCAAAGGGCAACCCTGGCTGGTGCCCCTAAATAATGAAAAACTTTCAGAGAGTACCCCGTTGACCAGCACTCTCACCCTGGGGGCCAAGTAAAGACATGCTACCCAATGATAAAATCTCAGTCCAAAGCCAAACCGAGTAAGGGCAAATTGTATGTACTGCCACTCAATAGAATCAAAAGCTTTTTCAGCATCCAATCCTATAAGAGCCACATAATCTGGTCCACTCACCGCTACGTGGATCAAGTTAAAAACTGCCTGCAAATTATCACTGCCCTGCCTACCCTTCATGAAGCCGGACTGTGATTTACTAATCAGAGAGGGAGAACCTGCTCCAACTGCATAGCAGGTATTTTAACAAAACTCTTGCAATCTACATTCAGTAGGCATATAGGACAGTAATTACTGCATAGGGTAGCATCCTTCACAGGCTTAGGCAGGACAGTGATAGTCACATATTTCATGGAATCGGGAAGTGTGCTGGATTCATCCAGGTCAGCTAATAAGGACACTAATCGCCCTGAAAGGACAGACTCGAATTCTTGGTAGAAATCAACACTGAGTCCATAGGGACCCGGAGCTTTATCCAGTGCCATAGCTTTAATAGCCTGCCTAACCTCCAAGACAGTAATATCTGCTTCCAATGGTGATGCTATCTCTGGAGGCAAACAGGATGTAGTTAAGTTAGCACAGAAATTTATAAATTTTACATGATTAGGGGCCACTGAGGAAGCATAACATTTCTCATAATAACCCCTAAACTCTGCCGCCATCCATCAAGCATCCAAGATAATCTCACCCTCTGGAACTTGAAGGAAAGGAACTTGGGCTTCCAATGTTTTCTTTTTAAGGCAGTAAGCTAACAGCTTTCTGGCCTTGTCTCCATCATTCCCAGTAGGTCTGGCCCATGAAAAATAAGACCCTCATGGCCTTTTGAAGGAAGATACTATTCCAACAATCTTTACATTGGGTGAGTTCAGCTGATTTGGAATCCTCAGCATCAGTGGAAGCATAAATAGATTCTTCCAACAATCTGATCCTTTTAGAAAGAGCGTTGTTCTCCTGGAGTCATTACTTATTAACATGGGAGGCATAGGAAATAATTTGGCACCTTTTGTATGGTTCAAAAGCATTCCACACTGTGAGGCTGGTACATCAGGGGTCGAATTGGATAAAAATTAAAAATCAGCTTCTCCCCGAAGCATCCATACCCAACAATAATGAACTGAACCTCCAATGCAGTGTCCTAGTGACTTTTTGCCTAGGGACCAGATCAAAACCACCAGTCCATGGTCCGATAACAATATAGATTGGTGCCGGACCAACAAAAGGTTGGGTAAAATAGAGAAACTAACTAAAAAATAACCCAGTCTGCTAAAAGACTGAAATCTGGGGGATCTATATGTAAAATATTTGGTAGTGGGATGCACAGTACGCCAACAATCTGTCAGCTGATATTCCGAGAGGAGCCTAGACAACATGACCCTGGACTGGTGATGGGAAGGAACACTGTTTTCTAGAGGATCCCTATCCATACCTGGATCCAGAACTAAGTTAAAATCTCCTCCTAATATCAATATCATGGGGGGGATTACCATTCAGATATCTGCTGTGTCAAAGTGGAGAAAAAGTCGGGGTCGTCATTGCAGGGCACGTATAAATTAATCAGTAGTACTGGCACAATCAATCTTACCCAAAATTAAAACCCAGTGCCCATACTTATCCACCCCCATTTCTCTACCACCAACAGGGACCCCCTCTTAACCAAAATAGTCACCCCCCACTTTTTAGAGATATAGGTACTTGAATAAGCCTGACTAAAACCAGCCCCACTCCAAAACACCCATCTCTTTTTTCAACATATGGGTTTTCTGAAGAAATATAATATCACATCCCGAGGACCTCAAAAAGGAATACACCTTTTTCTGCTTCACCGGGATATTCAAACCCTGCACATTCCATGACATTATAGCAATTTGCGCCATACCCCAATTTGTGTCAAAACAAACATAACAGGCCACATAATAATAAGCAGACACACAAACATACAGACCCTAATCAACACATAGAAGGTGGATGTCCTACTAAAGCATACATTTCCCAGTGAAGTAACATGCCCTCAATCTTCCCCCTGCCCCCAAAACTCCCAACAGATAAAGTTGAAGGGCAAAAACCTTCTCTATCTCTTCCCAAACCTCCCCTTCCCCCAACCCCAAACCCACAATGCACATGAGAAGTGGGCACTACTCCCCACCAATGCCATCCCGCCCCCCAGCTGGCATGTAGATGGACAGCAGATTCATCTAAGCTGCCCCGTAAGTGAGCTCAGTCCTCTGGCCACCTGAACAAGCACAAGGCTCAACATACAGAATTACCCCAATAACACTATATATATATATTTTTTTTCTCTGTTGAGTAGGAAATCCCAGCACCAGGTTCCCAGAATTTATTAAAATGAAGAACACAAACTAACACCTTCCCCCTCAAATGAAAATGGGCTATAAAAACCCCACCCCCAAAGATAACTATTAAGCTACCTAGCCCATCCGTGAAATAAGAGATTAGAATCTGTTATACACAGTAATTAGAAACAGTTCAAAAAGTCATAACATGAACATTAAGTCAAAACAAAGACCTTAGATCACAGTCTCAGTAAATCTCAGTCTCAGTTAGTAGAGCATGAAGGTATTCTTTTTTTTCCTAATTTTAATATTTTTTATTTTGAAACAAAGAAGAGTTGGAGTACAAATACAACAACACATATGACCATATCTACTGGTACAAGTCAGGATCCAGAAGTACAACTTGAAAAAACATAAGAAATTTAACGAGACAATTCTTGAAGCAATAACTCTGCTAAATGGAAAGAAGCTGTCTGGAATTTTCTATAAGTCAATAACCTTCCAATACCTCCACCCAACACCACCTCCCCAACCCCGCCACCAAAGGGAATACTAATTCTTGCATGGGTTCCTGTTCCAGGGATGGAAGTTCTCATCAATGAGTATATGAGGGTATTGTCAATGATATTCTGTGCATGTTGTAAGAATAAGTACGGACCAAAGGTGTCGGGCCCTGTATAGTCAACAGGGTTTACAATGGTTCCCAAATCTTCTTGATCTGGAAAGACACTGGGAAAGGTTTGTAACTAGTCACTCAGCCTGCAGAGCAAACAGGATTTCCCTATACTATTCCAGTAACTGGGGAGTAGTTTGATCTAGCCAATGCCACAAAATGACCTTCTTGGCACAGGCTGAAATCAAGGCCATATGAGGTCTCTGATTACCTATTAAAAATCTAGAGAAGTCCCCTAAAATGCAAATTTCAGGCCTAAAAGCATCCGAAAGTCCCAACAAAGGTTCCAGACAGGTACAGATGGAATTCCAAAAGGGAGTGACCTTTGGGCATGTCTAAAGAATATGGTATAAGGAACCAGGTTCCAGTCCACATCTGGAACATAGATCACTAGGGAGGTGACCCATCCCATGCCATCGCACCAGGGTATAGTAGAGGTTGTGAATGATATAGAATTGCATGAGATGGTATTGATTCCATTGAATAAAGTGATACATATGTTCCCAGATATGTACCCAGTTCCTGGAAGATGAAATCGGTGGAAGAACCTGGTTCCAAGCGTATACCCTGGGGCCCTCCCTCATAGATACATACATAGATACATAGACAGTGTTGGCGGATAAGGGCCTATGTCCCACCCAGTCTGCCCATTTGAGCTTGTAAGTTCAGTTTGTTTTCCTAGAAGTCTGTTTCCCCTTACCCCTGACCTCTAGAATTCCTTTATGTCTATCCCATGCATTCTTAAATCCCGTGATTGTTTCAGCCCCCACCACTTCCTCTGGCAGGGTGTTCCACTTGTCCTCCACCCGTTCTGTGAAGAAATTCTTTCTCATGTTTCCTCTGAATTGTCCTCCCTCCAACTTCATCCCATGCCCTCTAGTCCTGGAACATCTTTTTCGCTTAAAAATAGTGTTTTCCTGCACCCTGTTCCTCCCTGTAAGATACTTGTATGTCTCTATCATATCCCCTCTCTCCCTCCTCTCCTCCAGGGAGTACATGTTCAGTTCCTTCAACCTGTCTTAATAGGACTTGTGATGCAATCCATGCACCATCTTTGTTGCCCTCCTCTGAACCTTCTCTACCCTGTCTATGTCCTTACGTAGGTATGGTCTCCAGAACTGTACACTGTACTCCAGGTGGGGCCTCACTAGTGTCTTGTATAGCGGAATTATGACCTCCCTTTTCCTGCTGGTGATGCCCCTGCCTATACATTCCAGCATCCTATTTGCTTTACCTGCTGCCTTGTCACACTGTTTCCCTACCTTGAGGTCATCAGAGATGATAACCCAAGATCCCTTTCCTGCTTGGTGCATACTATATCCTCACCCCCCAACTGATATATTGTGCCAGGGTTTTGTGCCCCATATGCATTATCTTGCACTTCTTTGCATTGAATTTCAACTGCCAAACCCTGACCATTCTTCAAGTTTCTGCAGGTCGCTTCTCATTCTGTCTACACCCTCTGGTGTGTCTACTCTGTTACAGAGCTTTATGTCATCAGCGAACAGTGAAATTCTGCCTTCTAGATCCCTGCAATGTCACTGATGAAGATGTTGAATAGGACCGGTCCCAGCACTGATCCCTGTGGTACCCCACTGGTCACTCTTCCTCTGTGGAGTGACAGCCATTTACCACCACCCTCTGTGTCCTGCCACCCAGCCAGTTACCTACCCACCACACTACTGTCCTGCCCACACCCATATTCCCCAGTTTGTGTAATAGTCTCTATGTGGCACAGTGTCAAAGGCCTTGCTGAAGTCCAGATAGGCCATGTCCACTGCCCTCCCTGATCCACCTCCCTAGTCACCCAGTCAAAAAATTCAATGAGGTTGGTCTGACATGACCTCCCCCTGGTGAAACCATGCTGCCTTGGGTCCTGTAGTCCATTGACAACCAGATGTTCCACCAATCTCTCCTTCAGTAGTGCATCCATGATCTTCCCCACTACCGAGGTGAGGCTGACTGGTCTGTAGTTCCCTGCTTCCTCTTTGTTCCCACTTTGTATAAGGGACTACATCTGCTGTCCTCCAGTCTTTGGGTACCTCCCCTGTTTCCAGTGATCAGCTAAACAGGATAGCCAGAGGTTCAGCCACCACCTCTCTTAGTTCTTTAAGGACCTTGGACCCCTGTCTGGCCCCTATTACTTATCAACTCTTATTACTTCCAGTTCCTTCAGGACCCTTTCTCGTGTAAAGGGACTTGTGTCCATTTCTGCACCATTCTCACCCCTTGTTCTCCCTTCAGACCCATTACTCCTCTTCCTCAGTAAAGACTGAGCAGAAATACCTGTTCAATATGTCAGCTTTACTGTTGTCATCCTCCACGCGGCTCCCATCCTCCCCCTTCAGTCTCACTATCCCTCCCTTTGTCTTTCTTTTTTCACTTATGTACCTGTAAAAGGTTTTGTCCCCTTTACCCACTGATTTTGCAATGTGTTCTGTCTGAGCTTTGGCTTCCCATACTGACTTCCCTGCCTCCCTTTGCTTCTCCTGGTATTTCTCCCTATCCCCTTCTGCCTGTGTCTTTTTGTATTGCCTGAATGCAATCTTTTTGGCTTTCACTTTCTTTGCTACCTCTTTGGAAAACCATAATGGTCTCTCTTCCTTTTCCTCTTGCTAACCTGCTTAATGCATAATTCTGTTGTTCTTATAATCCCCATTTTAAATACTGCCCACTGTTCCTCAACCCCTGATTCCTGTCCCATTCCCTTAATGCCTCTTTCAAGTATCTCCCCATTTTCCCAAAGTCTGCCCCCTAAAATCCAGGATACGTGTTTTGTGTGGTTTGGTCTCTGCTCTTCTGTGATTTCAAACCACAATGACTGGTGGTCACTGTTACCCAGGTGCTCCCCCACTGTTACCCCCATCACACTGTCCCTGTTTGTGAGCACAAGGTCCAGTATTGCCTTCTGCCGAGTTGGTTCCATGACCAGTTGCTTGAGGAAGGCACCCTGAAGGGAGTCCAGGATAAATCTGCTCCTAGTTGATACTGCTGCTGGGATGCTCCAGTCCACATCTGGAATATTGAAGTCTCCAACCAGTACTACCTCACCCTTGTCTGCCATCCTTTGGATGGCTAGCATCAGCTCCCTATCTGTTTCTTCCTCCTGGGCTGGTGGTCTATAGACCACACCTGTGCGGATGGCTGGCCCCATTTTCCTTTCCAGCTTAACCCACAATATTCTCCCCATTTTGTTCCTCCTGGATCTCTGTGGCCCTTATGTCATTTTTCACATACAGTGCCCCTCCTCCCTTCCTGCCTGCTCTGTCTCTTCTGAATATGTTGTAGCCAGGTATGGCCATCTCCCAGTCATGGTTATCATTACACCAGGTTTCAGTGATGGCCACAATGTCCAGGTCTGACTGTACCATGACAGCCTCCAGATCTTCCATCTTGTTGCTAAGGCTCCTGGCATTTGCACACATGGCTTTCCATGATTTGATCTCCCTAGACTGCTTCACTGTTCTACTCCAGCCCCTTCCTTGGTTGTCATTTATCCCTGGTTCTCCTTGCTGTCTGCCCTTCTGCTGAATTTTGCCCCTTTTCTGCTTATCCACCTCTTGGGCACTAATCTCCATCTTTTGCACACTGCCTTGCAGAGATAGCCACTCCTCTGGTTCACTGGTTCCACTGCTAGCTGTGGGGGGTGAGCAAGTAGGTACCCTCCTTGCTGGCCTGCCACCCCTTTGCTAGTTTAAATGCTTGTCAATGTAGCATTTAAACTTATCATTGAGTGCTTGATTCTCTCCAGGATGGATGCAGGCCGTCAGGCTTGAACAAACCTCCATCCTCCAGGTGGGTCCCCAGTCACCAATGAATCCAAACCCTTCCTCACAGCACCAGTTCTTCAACCATGAGTTAAAGTTCCTGGTGCATGCACTCCTATGCTCTCCCTTGCCTCTCACAGGTAGTACTCTGAGAAAGTGACAGAAGTAGCTACTTGCTTGAGACCCTCCCAGTTTCCTAAACTCTTCCTGAACTTCCTTTGGCTCCCATTTGCCAAGTCATTAGTACCTAGGTGGATAATGACATCCAGCTCACCCTCCTGTCTTGCCTTCCCAGTGATCCCCAGGATCTTCCTTCCATCCCTCCATGCCGTGGCACCTGGTAGGCACCTCACCTCCCTGTCCTCCCCCTCCTGTGTTCCTAGCTGGATCCCTCTTATGATGGAGTCCCATCACCAGGATTTGCTTCCTCCTCCTCTGGGGTCCACTGCTTTCCCCACTGAGGTCACCTCCTTGGCTAACCTCCACATCCTTTCCTTCCACTTCTCTGGGTACCTCTATTTGGTTGTCCTCGTTTGCCAGTGTGGCATATGAGTTCTTGAGTGGAATAGGATCTGGGATGTGCCTCTGCCTGACTGCTCTAACCCTCCCTGAGCCCACTGTCATCCAAGTGCTCCTCGTTCTAGGCATCCTTTGAGGCAGCTGCATTGGACTGGGTGGTCCCTGGATAGGGGTGATGGTACTCCTGACCCAGTTTACTTCCGCTCTGAGTCTGGCTACCTCATCCCACAGTCCAGAGAGATGCATGCAGATAGGGCAGCACCTCAGTGTCCAGAAGGTCTGCCTGAATATGGCTGCCCCACAGCCACTGCATTGCACCACTCCCCACATTATACTGCAATTCCACAACTTGTCTGCTACTGAAGCTCTCCTAGTTCTCTTTTTATTAATTTACTGTACTAAAAATCCTGTCACTGATCCTCAGATATATTTTTTTTAAGGAAAAAGAAACCAATAAATAAATAAATGAGTCAAAACACTTGTCGTGCTGAGGGTGGGCTTCTTCCCCCTTATGCCCCTCCTACTTCACACCTCTTACTATACCCTGTGTTTAGCTCCTGTCAATCAGATTTATCAGGGCATATAATTAAGTGTTGGGGGAAGGGGAGGGAGGGGGGCTAAAATTTGCAGCAATTAAAGACAGCACAGAATTACACCACCACTATGTTTTAAATTTTCAACAGCCCAAAAACAATTATAAGTAAAGACAACAAAGAAAGTATAGTGTCACTACAAGCCCACAATCTAAATTTAAAAGAAAATAGCAATTACCAGTTACTCTAAAGCACTGAATTGAATATGTTTCCTTCCTTCCCTTCTGGCTTCTTCTGAGAAAATAAACCTCTGCTTGCTACTTTAACTCTGACTAAGCCCCACCTCCAGTTATCACGTAGCTGAGGTCAGAGGCCAGACAATTAACACCCTTCACCCAACTACAGGACAGTCAGACAAGCCAAGATAAAATTTGCAGCAATTAAAGACAGCACAGAATTACACCACCACTATGTTTTAAATTTTCAACAGCCCAAAAACAATTATAAGTAAAGACAACAAAGAAAGTATAGCGTCACTACAAGCCCACAATCTAAGTTTAAAAGAAAAATAGCAATCACATCCAGAAAGGCTTGCAGGCAGCAATAATAATATGATACCAGGTGTGAGGTGGGGGCAGAAGAAATTAATGGCTGTATCACAGTACTTGCAGGACTTTGCCACTGGCCAGAGCCCAAAAATTGTAGAAGCATGTGGGTGATTTGAAAATATTTAAAGCAGGATGAGGAAGGCCAGTGAAACTGTTCTCTTGCTATCTGAAAGGGAAGCAGCTTACCATCCAGAGTTAATTCTTGGACTGTTTCCACCCCCATATTGGTCCAGAAGTGTCTGGATACAACCTGTCCTACTATGCATAAATTAGGGTTTCCTACGAGAGGCTGAAGGGAGTCCTTATTAAGGGAAACTTTCAAAAGAGAGAGAGAGAGCATAGCTGTGAGTGGGTTTGTAAAAAGGCCCCTAAGGGAGTATCCTGTAAAGGAAGCGGTAACTTCTTTCTGGGTATGAAAGGAAGGGCCCTGAAGTTTATACCAGACATTGAACATAGGGAAGGTTCTTTATCTACCCATTGTGGAATATAATGCTCCCATTCTGATCAACAGAGCTAGTAAGAGAGCCTACTGAAATGAAGAGCTAAATAGAACCTATAAAAATTGGGAACCTGCAGACCACCATCCAGTTTATGCCTCATGAGTTTGGAAAATGCCCTGTGGGCTGTCTTACCTCAACATAGGAAAGAGGAGAGGAGTCTATGCACCTGAGCGAACCAGGATTATGGAAGTGACCAATTGTACGTCTGTAGTGGATAAAGTAACCAGGGGAGAATGTTCATCTTAATGACATTTAGTCTGGCCCATAAGGAAAAAGGGAGAACTGACAATGTTCTAGATCTACTTTGATACAAGAAATAATGGCATCTAAATGGAATTGTTTAAATCTGTTGGGGGAGGTGCTAAGAAAAATTCTTAAGTATTTAAGTTTATCCTCCCGCCATGCTAAGCCTAAGTGGTCTAGTTCCACCTTAAATGTTCTATTATTTAGAGTCATGATTTCAGTCTTAGTGAGATTGAATTTGTAATTAGATAATTGCCTTAACTGAGAGATGATCTGCAGTCCTGAAGGGACTTAGGTGGCCAGAGAAGAAAGGTGAAGGAGAATATCATCCGCGTATACAGAGAGTTTAAAGTCTGTATTATTAATTGAAATACTGGTAACCTGAGGGGAAAGGTTAATCTTCCTAATGAGGGGCTCTAAAAATAAATTGAATAAAAAGGGGGATAAAGGGCATCCCTGCCGGGTACTTGGTACAAGGAAAAAGGCTGGGATAACATACCATTACAGAGAACCCGTGCGGTTGGGGAGGAATACACAACTTTGATCCACTGTATGAAATCAGCAGGAATGCTGAACTGGGGTAGAAGAGTGAACAGATAGTCCCAAGAGACTCTGTCAAAAGCTTTCTCGGCATCCAGGGATACCAATGCCATGGGAGTATGAAGATCCCTGGTGCTGAGAAAAGATACAAAAATTTCTGGAGGTGGTCAGACAATAGTCTACCCTTAACAAATCCGACCTGCTCGCGACTTACCAATGAGTCCCACACTGAGCCTAGCTGACCTGCAAGTATTTTGGTGATGATCTTAAGATCCACATTGATGAGTGAGATGGGTCTATAATTAGTGAGCAACAGAGGGTCACGGTCCAGTTTAGGAATAACCAAAATGGAAGCAGACGTCAGTGAAAAGTCCAATATGCCATTTTTAAAAATGTAATTATACATATTGAGAAGAATAGGGGCTACTTGTTCCTTAAGGGTCTTATGGAAACTTGTGGTAAAACCATCTGGACCAGCAGCCTTATCTTTAGCAATGGAATCTATTGCTTGAGAAATTTTCGATAGTGTCAGGGGGGCCTTCAAAATTGCTTGTTGGTATTCCATCAGTTTAGGGAGCTGGAGGTCCTGCAGAAAAGAATCACATTGTGCCAAACTGAAAGGGATGGAAGGAGGAGCATATAATTGCTGAAAAAACCCTCTGAAAGCTTTTACTATATCCTGGGGAGAAGTCACTAAATGGCCAGAATTGTTCCGTTTGGAGGGAACAATTTTGGCTGCTGCCTGAGATTTAAGACGGAGGGCCAACGGCTTCCCCGCCTTTCCCCCTGGTCAATATATTTCACTTTCAGACATAATATCATATGTTCTGCCTTCTTTCCTAATAACTTATTATACTGAAATCTAAGTTGTTCTAACAGTTCCAAATCTGATGTGGGGAAGACATCGATATACTTGCCTCTAAGTGTTCAATACGGGAAATCAGAGAGGTTAGAGCTGCTGAGGTTTGTTTCTTACGTCTTGCCACTATTTTGATCATTTCCCCTCTGAGTGCACACTTTAAGGCATCCCACAAAATGTCGAGTTTAGGCATTGAGGGGGAATTAAATGTCATTAAATTGGCAATGAACTGTTGAATATGTTCCAGTAAGTCCTAGTGTTTAAGTAACAGAAAAACTGGATGGTTATCTGTAAGAACTTTAGCAGGGTAATAACATAACGTTACAGCAGACAGATTATTAGAATCCAACAAAAAATAGTCAATCCTTGAGAATGAGTTATGTGGGAGGGAGTGGAAGGAGTACTGTCGACTAGACAGGTTAAGGGTTCTCCAGGAGTCTACTAGTCCAGTCGATCTCATAAATTCTTGGATGGCTATCTGACCAGGTGATAATGCTTGACAAGAACCCCTGGATTTGACTAGGACATTACACTGAACCAGATTCCAATCTCCCCCGATGAGTATGGGTAAGGAGCACCAAGGAGACAGGACCGACATAAGGTTAGTGAAAAAACCTGGATGCTCAATGTTGGGCATATATAGCTCCTAAAACCACCTCCAGATGGCCTAACAGAGCTCTAATAAAAACAAAATGTCCGTTGATCTAATATTTTGTGGAGGAGGTGGAACGGGATTCTTCGAGCGATTAAAATGGCCACCCCTCTGCTCCGAGTGCCAAATCCTGCTCCAAGGGTGTATCCCACCCAAGACCTCCTGAGAAGAAGGGTCTGAGAGGGTGACAGGTGGGTCTCTTGTAGGAATGCGATATCGACTTGTAGTTTGTTTAAGTGCAGAAGAATCTTGGCCCATTTAGATGGGGATTGTACTCCTTTCACATTCCACAAACAAAAGTTAAAAACTGCCATGTTTAAGATGTAGTGAGCCTATAATACCCACAAACAAGATCTAGGAACCAAATAAGTATAGAGACGCATTCCCTCTGGTGGTATCCTTTCCTTCCCTACCCTCCACCCCCTTCTCCCATGAACAACTCCCTCAAAAAGAGGAAAAAAGTGTTGCATCACAGGCAGTGACAAAAAAAAACATTCCACCCCCTTCCCTACCACAAACCCCAAAACTAAATTGTAAACAAAAAGTAACCATCCTTCTGGTAAATAACCCCCACCACCCTTCCCCCCTTTGACACTCCAGTGCATGAAACTCTTAGCATGCATAGTTTAATGCCCCAACCCTCTGGTCATCTCCCCCAACCCGCCGAAAAATATCATTATATTAAATACAACAAGGAAATATGGTAATAAACGTTAGAAACCCTCTATCATACCAGCCCGTGACAAATTTGGTAAAACTGGCAAGGAAGGCAAGAAGTAAAAGCAAACCAGATAGAACTGTATTGAAATCTGCTGGTATTAAAGATTATTTAAACAATCTGGTATGTCCCTTAATAAATGTAAACTGAACGGACAAGACAGGCCCACTACTAATTGTGAGGCCTACTCCTGCTATCCTGGACATCCACAGAATAACTGGGGTTTAAGTCCAGAAGAAGAATTTGGCATGTTGAAGCCTGTAGTCTGATTCCAAATTCTGCCGACAGGCTGCAGTCCCTACCTCCCCAGTATGGTCCTGTAATGAAACAGCGGGTTAAACATGCCATCATAAACATAATTATGCCTAGCCCAAAGGCAGACCAGCCATATCAAGGGAAGGCACAGAATATCAGTCCCCCTCATATCAGTGGCTTACGAAAGGCCAAGGGAAATAGTCATCATGGAAAACAACCATGCTCAATACAGCTTATCACATATATCCCTCGAAGGATATCAACCCGTACCGTTGAACGCAGGTAATTCAAGTGATCCAAAATAGATCAGGCAGGTGTTTCTGAAGATCTGATGTGGCTTCTTCCATGGTGTCATAGAAGCTCCATTGATCCTGCAGGAAAATCTGAAGCTGGGCCAGGTACTGTATTCTGAAGCGAATCCCAGCAGCAGTGATCTTGGTAATGACGGGGTGGAATGGAGCTTGTTTCTGCCATACATTTGATCATTCCTTCAATCTTGCCAAGTCCCTTTTCATCCTTTCCACCCCACCTTGTGTATCAACCCTGTTGCAGATCTTTATGTCATCTGCAAAGAGACATACTTTTCTTTCCAGTCCCTCTGCAATGTCACTTATAAAGACATTAAAAAGGACCAGCCCCAGTACTGAACCCTGCGCTACCCCACTGGTAACCCCCATTTCTTCACTGTGGACTTCATTTACTATTACCCTCTGTGTCCTGTTGTCCAGCCAGTGTTTTACCTAGGCTACCACCCTGGGACCCACTCCCAGGCTGGCTAATTTGTTTATTAATCTTTTGTGTGGGACTGTGTCAACTGCCTTGCTAAAGTCTAGGTAGGCCATGTCCACAGCCCCACCCTGGTCTACTGCTTTGGTGGCTGACACAGGAATTGCCCGCGGGCACATGACATGCCCTTCTAAATCTTTTAATTTTTCCTCGAGTTTGTTAATTTTTGTTCTCAGGGCCACAGTTTCTTTCTCTGATCTGTCCTTCCAGATTTCCAAGGAGAAAGCTTGGGCTTCTACATTGCCTACCCACCTGCCCAAATTGCCCAAATCAGACCGGACTGTTTTAATTTCAAATGTGAGCTCTTGTATGGCATTTGTAAGAGGCTCCAAAGCTTTTAGTAGTCTGTCCTCCATTAGGGGAAGGCATTGACACAACAGTGGAAGTGTGGCTGGAGCCGCCTACCTGGGCCTTGGACCACTTTGCCAGCTTTTCAGGCATCTGCGGTGGGGTGTGTTTTGGTGCCACCTGTCACATCTCCACCTTGGACATGATGCAATTTCGTACAACCACTGCTCCCATATCGATCAAGGCAGTACCCTTAGCAAGGCTGCGGTAAGTAAGCTAGCTCAAGAAAGTTGGAAATATAAGAAAAAAGCTATTTAATGTAAAGAGGGGAAGGAGCGCCGGAGAAGAGCTGCTAGCAGGTCTAGAGCATCACGTGACCAGCCTGAAGGTATTCTAATGAAGGCTGCAATGAACCAGCAGAAGGGAGGACACCATCCATCAGCAGAATAAGCCCTTCCTGAGAGAGTCCTAGGTAGCTTGACTCTTCAGTAGAAGGCCCCACTTACAACTGCTAATCACAGTAAGGAGGATCAAGTAGCAGGTTCAGCATGCGGTTCTTTCTGGACAGGAGGGTGTACTCAAGACCATCCAACCTGCTGTGATCCAGAATCTAAAATGGGAGCCACAAGATGTGGCATATCTTGATGTGCCACAGAAGCCACCTCCACCTTCACTTGGGACACCTCGAGGAGGTCATCTTCCTGGTACTCCACCCAATCCATATCACAGGAGGCGGAGGGGAGCTCCTGGAGACCTGGAGAAAGTCCAGGATTCTTGGGATCAGGAGGGTCAGATCACTCCTCAAACTGCACTGGAGTTTTTAGTACGAACTAACACCTGAATCTGGAACAGAAATGGAGCATTCCTCCTCTGCTTCCTGAGCCATTTTGGGAGTGCTTCCCAACCCCCCCTCCAAACTTAAGTCAGGGTCAGCATTACCTCTTGAAGGTATAAAGGACGTTTTGTGCACAAAATGAGAATCCTGATGCAAAACAAGGTTGCCAGCTTTTCAGACCTCCAAATCCTGCTTTGGAGAAGGAAGGGGCTTAGTTGAAGGCGGTTTAACAGATTCGCTAATAGATCAGAGAAAATCTTGGGCAGCCTGAGGAGTTGGTAAACGATGCCATTTCTCCATCCATCAGACTTTCAGCAGTGCTGGGTAATGTAAGCTGAAATGGATCTTCCTAGAGGCCAGTTCTTTTTTAACCCCCACAAAAACCTTCCTCTGCGTAGCCACTGATTTGGAGAAGTCCTGATAAATATATACAGTGTGCCCATTCAACTTTAGAGGGAACCTGTCCTGAGCCAGATGCAAAATTTGCTCCTTGATAGAGTATCGTAAGAAGTACACCAGAATAGATTGAGGTGAAGCTCCCCTAGCTGGACCTAGGGAGCGATGCACCCACTCTATCTCAAGGGGGCCTCACCCAAGAAAAGTTCAGCAAGTGGGGGAAAAATGAATGCAGAAACTGATAAAGGTTTTCTCCTTCCATTTCTTCTGGCAAGCCAGTAATCTGCAGATTATTGCGGTGACCTCGGGTCTCAAGGTCATCGACCTTCAGGGTTAGCTGGTGAACTTTCTCCTCTAGTTCCTTCACTGTATCTTGCTGGCATGCCAAAGCGAAATCAACTCGTATTATAAATAACTCTGCTCCGGCAATACGTTGTTCCACCTCCCCATTCTTTCTTCCAGGTGAGCTAGTGAAGATTTAAGGGTGGTTATGTCCTGCAGAAGCATGTTAAGCATCCCTCTGATATCCATGATGTCTTCCCTTGGAACTGCAACCTCCATGGACTCCATCTTGATCAGGCCGTACAGCCCGAGTCCCGATTATGCACACTGTCCAGGATGTGATAACACCAAAGAGAACCATTTGCAAAAACACATTGAATAAGTGCTCAGGTAAAAACAAAACATTAGCTACATGAAAGGCAGCAAATAAGAGATAGTAGCAGCAATTTTGTAGCAATGTATGCAGGTGGTCAGCAGAGTTCAGACTTCAGGCTGCCATCTTGCAGTCTTGCAGTCTGCCATGCCGGAAATCCGAGTTGTGCCATATTTATTTTATTTTTCGTTCTAGTTTATTTGATTCTGTTCTTTTTGGTAACTGGGTAAGGCCCACTACGCACAAGTGCCTTTTTTCAGAGGTGACCCAGGAGGACTAGGGAGGTTAAGTGACTTGCTCAGACAATATGCAAGTGGAGGTAGTGGGAATCAAATCCACGTCTGCTGGAGGTACCAAGCTTATTTTCAGCTCATTGCTGTAAACTCTAGGCTATACTGCCGGCCCCATATAAAGGCATCATGACTGCTGTTGGGGTACTGTGCCAGGACATTGATGATGCACCCTGTTGCATCACACACCACTTGGTAATTGATGGAGAGGTATCCCTCTCTATTGAGATAGGCCTCCACGCCCTCACTGGTGGGTGCCCAGATGTCAACATGGGTACAGTCAGTGACACTGAATACTGATGGTAGGTGTACAACCCAATGGAACTGCTGCCTGGTTGCAGTTTGCTGGTGTTTTAGAGAATACAATGAATTCACTAGCATGATCCAGCAGAGCATCTAGGAACTGGCCCAACAGGCATGAGGTAGCCGACTGCGAGATATGGGTGGTGTCACACACCAGTATCTAGAATGTTCCTGTGGCCAGGAAACTCATTACAGCCATCACCTTCAGTTCTACAGAAAATGCATGGCTGTGCTGGGTGTCTGTCTGGAGGTGGTCATGCAGCAACTCACACAGCTGCTACAGCATTGGCCTGTTTAGCCTGTACCAGCCCATGATCTGGTCATCACTGAGGACTTTGTATGTGACTCATTGAGGGTACTGTCTGTGTGCAGCATACTGCCTCTGTGGCCTACATATGGGCCGGGTGGGCACTGGCCCTTTCCTCATCCTCTAAGACCTGCTGCATCAAGTAGACTATATATGCTCCCCCAAGTGCCATTTTTCACTGTGATCCGCAGTGTCTCTGCCCACCTCTAGGGTTTGCTCCATTTTAAGATGGCCTTTTTATAGGTGGTAATTGCCTGGTGCTAAATGACCTGTGCAAACCCATTTGCACAGCACTAACATGCTGAATATTGCACTGCGCTAACAGGCATGGTCCCACCCCTGCCTTTGCATGCTGCATACATTATCTCTATGTAAGGGTGCAAATGGGTTTAGTGAGCACAAAGGTCCCCTTTGAATACTGGAGTTCAGCACAAACCATGTGCAATGCAGGTGCAATCATTTTGCACTCCGCACAAAGCTTTGAAAATCTGGGCCGAGGTGTCTTATGAACCATGGCTCAGTTTATCATGGTTAGAAACATAGAAACAGATAATGGTGGCAAATGAGGACCTGTGGTCCATCGAGTCTGTCCAACATGGTTTCCCAGGACCTACTGTCTCGCTAGGTCCTGTCCCTTGAGATGTCCTGCCTAACCTTCTCTAATGCTGCATGACTGTGCCCAAGCTTTGTCCCACATGTGCTTGAAACTTGACACTGACTTTGCAGGCACTACCTTGGAAGGCAGTGTATTCCATGGCTCTACCACCCATCCATAGAAGTAATACTTTCTGATGTTCCTTCTGGATTTCCCACCTTTTAATTTCCACTTGTGCCTCCGTGTATTAGAACTTGTGTTCCTTCTGAAGACCGCTGTGTGCAGCACTTTGTTTATGCCTCTAAGAAACTTGAAGGTTTCAACTATATACTCCCTTTCCCTCCTAGGTTCCAATGAGTATGTGTTTAAAGCCTTTAGCCTCTCTTCATAGGTGACTCCCTGCAGGCCATGTATAATTTTTGTTGCCCTTCTCTGGACCACCTCCAGCCTAACAATATCCTTTCTAAAGTAAGCCCTCCAGAACTGAACACAGTAGTCTAGGTGAGGCCTCACCAAGGACTGGAAGAGGGGAAGCATCACCTCCCTGTCCCTACTATCTGTACCCCTTCCAATACATCCCAGTGTCCTGCTAGCCTTGCTGTAAGCCTAATTACACAGACTTTGCAGCTTGAGATCATCCCTGATGATGACCCCCCTATCCCGATCCTCTGTTGAGTAGCAAAGTTTGACCCTTTAGTCAGTATTCTGTCTTAGGGTTAGCTCTATCCAGGTGCATCACCTTGCACTTTTTTAGCATTGAATTCTAACTGCCATATGAGTGTCCAACTTTTCAACTTTTTCAGATCCTTCTGCGCTGTGTAACTCAGTCCATGCTATCTATTCTGCTGCTAAGTTTTGTGTCATTAGCAAACAGGGCAATGTTGCCCTTTATACTCTCGCCAATGTCACTAATGAATATATTGGAAAGGATTGTCAGCCCTAAGACTGACCCCTGAGGCACCCCACTAGTGACATGTCTTACAGTAGATCTTACCCCATTTACTACTACCCTTTGTTTCCTGTCTTCCAGCCACTTTCACACCCACCTGACTATTTGCTCTTCTGCTCTCAAGTCCTACAACTTTTTTAAAAGTCGCCTGTGCGGGACTGTGTCAAATGCTATACTGAAGTCAAAGTAAAGCCAGTCCACCGCATGGCCCTTATCCAAAGCCCTGGTCACGTGGTCAAAGAAAGTAATAAGGTTGGTTTGACATGATCTGCCTGACTCAAACCCATGCTGTTTAATGTTTTGGAGGTGATAAACTTTGAGGTATTCTACCAGATCTTGTTTAAGAAGGGTCTCCATCAATTTGCCCACTACTGATGTGAGGCTGACTGGTCTATAATTAGCACAACCAAAAAAAGGCAGAGCACACACAACCACACATAACAAGGGCACAGGTCAGTAGAAAAAAAACATTTATTTAAAATAAAGACATAAGGGAGGCCAAATTCTCCTGACACATTTTGTACTCTCTCACATCCTTTTTCAAAGGCTAAAATGCCAATAAAATGTGACCATTAAATACACAAATCACAAACAGCATCATCATGACATCACTAATAAAAAGACATATGATTGGTTCATACTTAATCACATAATCACTTCATGACACACATTCCTAGCCTCTATACAATAAATATTATTACCTAGTTGGCATGTAACATATATAGCTAATTGCTAGATGATTTCTAAAATAACCTGACTAGAGGTCCAATGGAAGGGGGGGGGGAAGGTGGGATAAGGGGAACCGAAATTTCTTAAGCTTTCTTTTTTCAAAAATGGCTTGAGCTCAGATCTGGAGTTAAGACCTTTTCCCTTTGTGGCATTTAAATTAATAATCCAGAAGGCCTCATGGATGAGTAACAGATCATTGAAATTGCCGCCACGAGGTTTAGGGCAAATCTTGTCAATGTCCATGAAAGTAAATTTATGATCATCCCGATTTGTACATTTCTCTAAGTGTGCAGCTGTAGCATAAGTGAGGTATTTCTCCTCTATAGACCTAATATGTTCTGTGACTTAAAGTTTCAGTGTCTTAATAGTTTTATCAATGTCAAAAGCACCACAACTGCAGTGTGCTAAATAAATTATTCCCTCAGAGTCACAGGTGACAAGCTGTCTAATTTCATAAGTTTGTCCATTATCATGCAATTTAAAATCCTTACCCTGTTTGATGTGGGTACAAACATTGCATTTTTTACATGGGTAACATCCAACCAAACCTTTTTCAAGCCATGTATGTCTATTGTTTTGATTCACAAAATGGCTATGTGGTACTTTATCACATAAGGTGAGTGCTCTTTTAAACACCATGCATGGAGGTACTGATGCGATATGTCACAGACTTGAGTCACTGGCCAATACATTTCAATATTTTTTAATTATGTGTGTTGTAGCATCTGCCTGAGCAGAATATGAAATCACAAAATTAAATCTACTCTGTTCTTGCGAGTCTTCACTTTTAGTGTGACCATTCAGAAGGCTTTCTCTATCTTGATCTGCTGCAAAACTTCTTCCTTCCATAATGAGCTTATCATTATATCCCTTTTGTTGTAGCCTCATGCTTAAATTATCAGCCCCATCCTCAAAACCAATTCCGCTGCTACAGTTGCACCGAACTCTTAAAAATTGTCCTTTAGGTATGTTCGTAATAATATGCCTTGGGTGGCAGCTCTCAGAATGCAGTAATGTATTGCCATCCATGGGTTTTCTATACATATTTGTTGAAACCCCTCTGTCATTTTCCTTTGAGATTACAATATCCAAAAAAAACAAATCTGAGTCTTTGATGCTTCAAAAGAAAACTTTAAATTACTGTTTGTGCTTTCTAAATGCCTAATAAAATCTATAAGCTCAACCATGTCCCCCTCCCAAATAAAGAACAAATTGTCAATATAGCGTTTCCATAATTTAATTTTCTCAAAAAATGGGTTCTGAATTCTGTCCAGTACAAATGCAATTTCCCAAGTTCCCATGTATAGGTTCGCTATAGATGGTCCACAAGTCGCCCTCATTGCTGTCCCTTTAATTTGTGAGAAGAAATCATGATTAAATAGAAAAACGTTACATTTTAAAACAAATTCTAACATCTTAAATAGAAATGTAGTGCTAGGAACATTAACTCCCTCTCTTGCATTGAGAAAGTGTGCAGCTGCATCTAAGGCCCCATAGTGAGGGATATTGCAATACAGCGCTTCTTCATCCATCGTAACTAAATAACTATCCTTACCAAGATCCAAATTGTCTAATATTTTCAACACGTCAGTTGTATCCTGCAAATAGGATGGCTGTCTATAATTACCCATCTCCTCCTTATCTCCACTTTTGTGGAGTGGCACCACATCAGCCACCTTCCAATTGCTTGGTACAGTCCCAGACATAAGTAACCTATTGAATCATTGCGCGAGAGGGACTGCCAGTTCCTCCACCAGTTCCCTCAGTACCCTGGAGTGCAAACCATCAGGGCCATGGGCCTTGTCTGGTCTGATATCCAAAAAACCCTTCCTGACCCTGCCAGTAGTGAACTCATGGATGCACATTCTACAGATCCCCCTGGCAGCAGCTCTAATACCACTGTCTGGCAGTGGGTCCTGTTCCTCCCTAGTGAATATCGAACGAAAGTATTCATTTAGGGCCTCTGCTTTCTGCCTGTTGTCCTCAAACACATCATCCTTAACCTTCAACTTTAGAATTCCCCTCTTCTTCCTTTTCTCACTAATATAGCGGTAGAAATTCTTTTCTCCTGATTTAACCCCATGTGTAATCTGTAGCTCCTAAGTTGACTTGGCAGCCCTCACTATTCTCTTGGCCTCCCTGCTTTTCTGAATGAAATTCTCACATTCTCTGTCCTCCTTTTGCTGACTGAGCTATTTCTATGTGATCCATTTGGCCCTGATTGCCTCCCTTACTGAAGGGGAGAACCCCATGGGTTTTTTATACCTGTTTTTCTTTGCTACTTTGCTACAGTCCTGATGCAGAGCCTGGTTGCCTCGAGAACTGCTTCCCTAATATCTTCCCATATTCCCTCTACCTCTGACTTGTCCCTTACTGTATATTAATTAACCTTTTCCTCAATGATTTATTTATTTCAGTTTTGGATTTACACCTTTGAGTCAGGGACTCTTTTAAAAAGGTTCCAAATCAGTCAAAAACAATAAGGTCAAATACAGTACAGGGCAACACAGTAAGATATATTCATATAGTTAACACAGATGAAAACAGTTAATGTTTCAAAACATAACATATAATTCAAAGATAAAGATTAAGGAGAAAGTGTGGCAGTTGGCAATTGGGTGTGTGGGAACATAGGAAGAGGCACATTGCTTGTGCTAAGTACATGTTGCAAGTCAGCAGGGAAGACCAACAGGTAGAATGGAGACCCTGAGTGAGGAGGTGTAGTAAAAGAAACACTAAGGTACTGCAGCCAGAGTAGGCATTGTCAAGGAGAGAAAGTGGAGCCATGGTTAAGAGCATAGGGTGTGGGGGTAGGGGGGATTAGGATAGGGGTGAAAAGAGAGAGGGTAAAAGGGGGAGGGAGTTGGGTGCAGCATGGGGCAGTAAAGTGGTCAAGTTATTGAGAGATGGGTGAATTATTGTTTTGGACATCGACAGACCTTTTCACGCTCTAAATGAGCATGTAGCCCAGTTTTGAATAGACTGATCTTTGTGTACTCAGTGAGTGTATGAGGTAGTTTATTGAACAGTCTGGGTCCCTGGTAGGAAAAGGATTTCTAGGCAAGCTTAATGTGCATGAAAAGCTTTAGAAGTCCACCTCTGTTTTCACTCCTGGTTTGCTGAACTGGTTACGCAGTTTTAAGAAATCTGCCTTAATCTGCCAAAATTAGCCCTCCTAAAGCATATCACATCTGTCTTTGAGGAGGTTTTTGTATCCCCTATGGATATTTCAACCCAGACAGAACTGTGGTCACTATTTGCCAAGGGTTCTCCTATCCTGACTGATCTAATCAGTTCAGAATTTTTAAGATCATATAAAGGATGGCATCCCCCCGGTTGGATCCTTCACTAGTTGAGACAGTAGGTAGTCCTGGGTTGAGTCCAGTAGAGTAATAACAAAAAACACTGCCCCAGAGTAAAGAGTGCATGGATAAATATAGAAATAAAAACCACACTCTAAATCCAGCACCACCAGCCATAAGAAAATAAGCCCAAAGCCACACTTTTCAAGCAATAAAATTTATTAATACAACACAGTAGTGTGCAGCACACCTCTCACAGAGAGCTCAGAGGGCAAACCAACCAACTCCTACTGGTTCCACTAAACAGTGTACTCAGGGAGTGGTGACCATCTGTGTTAATCTAATATTTATACAAGGTGCTTAAAGGAGTATGCTCAACAATTAATTAATTACTGAGTTCATTTGTGTGTGTTACATTCACATACACTTCATTATAGCACACGTGATTCAAGTGCCTTCCCACCCCTATCTAACCACCTGTTTAGTGAAAAACACTGACACCTGATGAACGCAATACATCCAATAGCAAAATACCATTGGAGTCTAAGTTTAAAATAACTGATATTATTGTTAAATACATGGATATAGATTGGCTATGGATAATATTACTCAAATTTGTTGATACAGCTAGACAAAATGCACATGTACTGTTATTTCAAAAACATTCTAATAACACTATGCTATACATGATAAAGAACAAACATACATGTGAAGAACAATCTCAATGATTCTAATATCTCCTTATTGATCATAATATATGTATATATATACATATATATATATATATATATATATATTCTTTGCAAAAACTTTGTTAATGCATCACTTAGGGTTGTTGCCACACCGACAAAAGTGTGGAAATTCCACAGTAGGGTTACCACCCCCCACACCCCTCCTCAAAACCCTAACTCGTATTCCCCAACCCCCCCACACACACATGCAAGGCAAGGCCAAGGCAAGGCAAGCAACCAGGGACAATGAGGATCAGGTAACAGAACTGACAGACAACTCTGTAAAAATTCCAGAAGACAGAGGTATCATCACAGTCCACAAAGTGTATGAGTCTTTAGCCATCATAGTGACTTAGGGGTATACAGACATGTGGATGTTATCCACACATAATATATTAGAAATGACAGTTTCTGTGAGCCTAGAAACAGTCATTGGATGTTTGCATTTTGTTTTGTGACACAGTGAGTTAGTCCTAATAACAAACACTGGTAGTAAGAAAAGTAATGTCTTGTAGCATAGTTTACAAGAAAGATGTAAAAGCAACAGTTGTAACATGCAATGGTAACCATAAGATACTGTTAATTAGCGTTTCCTGGTAACGCAGCAGCAGAACAACATGTGTTGGTGGTAGCATGCCACCGGAGTAGTATCTCCAAAGTACTGTGTATGTGTTAGGTTTATCTGTGCTGCTACCAGATGCCTGTGTGGTAGGGATGATACTTGCAGTGACCCAATTGTTGGAATATTTATTTTTTATTTATTTATTGAAATTTCAGGTAACACCATTGAGAACAAGATCATTTCATAGGTTCCACGTCAGACAAACAATACATATTAGGAAAGTATGAGACAGAGAACTAACAAAACAATGAATTATACAAGACATTACAAGAGTGTATAAATAGAGATGTTCCAGTACATGTGGCATTGTACAATGTATGCCATGGTGCATATTTGATTAAAACCTGGAATTCAAAGGGTCATATAAGAGGGGGTGGGGTCTTATGAAATTACCATTTACAGGAAAATGAGAACAGACTCAGCCTAATATCTAATAATCAACCAGGTAAGGGATGGCATCAGCCCAGGGGCCTCGTCAGAGGTGAGAAGGCATGGGACAAAGCATTTTAAAGTGAGCAAGGGAGCTCAGGAGATATAACGGGGAAGGGGGGATAGGGAGAAAGCCATAGAGGGGTGAGGGGAAACAGTGGAAGGGATCAAGAGGAAATGTGAAGGAGAATGATTAGCAACTTAGAACAGTTATTTACATGCTGAGAACAGTTATGCATAAGGTCAAGATAGCATAAGGTTAGAATAAGTGCTGGTCACAAGAAGGAAGGTTATTGGAAGCAGTCACAACTGACATCAGCAACTAGCTGTTGCTTAAATTTAACCTTGAAGGAGCTCAAGGTGGATGCTGAAGTGATGTCTTGGTGCAGCTAGTTCATCCATAGCGGGGCACGGTAGGCAAATGACCTTTGTCCCAGAGAAGTGCGATAGCGGGGTATATTAAAAATCTGGCTAGTAGAGCTTCTGGTGCAACGATGGTTGATAGTGGGGGTAATAAGCTTCTGCACTCCTGGGGGTATTTTGCCTAAGCTTACCTTTTCGGACAGTAAACATGTTTGGTACATGAGTCTACCTTTGAACTGGAGCCAGCTAGCCTGAGCATACATGTCGCAGGTATGGGTAGTCACTTGTGAGGGGGTGAGAGAAGTAAACAGGTGGCAGAACACCATTCAGGTCTGTGAAGGCATTATTAAAAATGTTAGCAATAAGTTTATGGTCGAGTGAGAGTACACCATTAATGTTAAGCATGGTAGGGGCAGATCTGAGGTCTCTCCCAGTGACCTATTTAAGGTTAGTACAAAATTTTCTGCCATCATTCCAGGTCTAAGAGAGCACTTCCTTATAATATTGATTTTTAGCTAAATGAATAGCCCTCATACAGTTGTTTCTAGCCACTTTGTACCTCTGGATGTCAGCCTGGTTACACAAGAACTTAGACCTGTGCCATAGATGGTCCCTGGCATGCAGAAGCTCAAGCAGGTCTGGAGAAAACCAGGGACTGCAGCAGCCTTTCATTTTACGCTTTTTATGGGAGGCATGCCTATCACATAAATATATAGAAATCAACAAGTTTAAATCTAAGTTAGTGTTTTTTGAACTGCCTGGTGTTGAAAAATCAGTCCGGGAGCATAGCGCTGCGTGTTTAAAGCATAGCTAGTCTTACGGTGCCTCCCATGTAACTTAGGTGCTTAAGCTGGCCCTCCTCCAAGCCTCTTACCTCCGATATAAATTTCTGCTCTCTCCCTCTCCTTCTTCACAGCTGGGCCAGGCCGCAACTTGGGAGGTCATGAGTTTCCAGAAGCTGCCCTCCCCCACATCTAAACGCTGAAGTACGGACTGATTTTGTGAAGCATCGGAGGAGCTGGTAGCAGTGCTTCTCGCCAGATAGCTGACTCGCAGCTGTATTAGCCCTGCTGGCGCTTTGCACCAGCTGCCCCACCACCCCACCACCACCCTTGGCAAACATAGTGTTATATAGTGAAGCTCATGTGATCGGTAATAACCTATCAGCCCACTTTCCCACCTGCAGCCTATACTCTCTTACCACTAGTGGCCACCACCCCTCCAATTCCAATCCTCTCCCTAAAACAACATGCTTTTCTACCAGCTGATGCTTGTTGCTATTGCCACGCTGCTCTCTTTCTCCAAACTGCCAGCCTCCAACCTCCCAGTCAAAAAGCTGCATACATGGGACCCCAAAGGCTGGCTCCCTGTTTACCCACATATCATCCCCCCCAAGCTCCAGCTACCATGACCCTCACTTCACTGCCTCCCTGACCCCAAGGGGATCTCACCCCCTCACGTCCTCTGATCATGCCACACTCATCCCCCATCCCTTACTCCACCCTGCACTACTAGCCCATCTCATAAGCACCCTCCCTATACCTGTAGGACCCTCCAAAAACTGCACCTCTCCTCACTCCAATTGCCTTGCGCCCAAGCTGCTATGCAAAGCTTTTCTCCATCTCGACCTCCTCCTCCTTATACTGTCAGGCAATGTGCACCCCAACCCAGAGCCACATACTCCTGGTACCAAAACAGAGCACAAGCTAGGCATCTTGCTACTAGCCTCTCTCAATATTTGCAGCCTCCTTAGTAAATTTATCCCTCTCCAGGGCTGGATCACTCAACACACCCCTGACATCCTAGCTTTATCAGAGACCTGGTTCTCAAAAAACATCCCTGATGCCTCTGTTACCCTCAGTGGCTACACCATCTTTCGTACAGACAGACTGTGCAAATGGGGAGGTGGGTGTGCCATCTACATCAAAACCATGCTGCAAGGCCTACCTGTCTCCCTTCCACCGCCGACCCATGGTGCCCAATCCACTGTCATTAAAATCACACTTGGCAATCATGGGAAAACACTATACATTGTGGCAGTTTACATCCCCCCCTAACAACCAAAAGCCAGCATTTGATTCAATACTCTCCAGCCTCACCCATCTCCCTCCCAATAGTGAGTTAATTATAATGGGAGACTTCAATGTGAATTGGCTATCCTCCACATCTGCAGCGTACAAAGCTGCTGTTCGAGCCATTGACTTCACTCAGGTGGTCCTTTCCTCCACCAGACTTGACCCCAGAACTGGATCCTCCACTCTTATAGACCTCATCCTCACCAACCACCCCAATAGCCTCTCCCAGGTTAAAGTGCTTCCTGACGCATTAAGTGACCATTCCCCTGTCACCTGCTGGTGGTCAAATAAACTCCCACCTACCCCCCTAAAGTTATGCTCCACAGGGGCCTCAAAAAAGGTGCCCTCTCCTGCCTCAAATCATACCTAATCTTCTGCGACTGGTCACCCATCCATGATGTTCAATCTGTTGACACTGCCCTCCTCTCCTTTATCACCATCTTTAATGCTGCCTGTAACATCTTTGCCCCATACACAAAGTATATTTTAAAACACAGGGACACCACCTGGATCTCACAGTCCCTGCTTCATCTGATGCATCATAGAGACAACCTCTGGCATAGAGCCCTGGACTCACAGCTACCCCAGGACAGACAACTCTACAGAGAGGCCAGAAACAAATGTACCTGGTCCATCCAGCTAGCCAAGGCCACCTATTACAAACACGCCCTCACCACCACATGGGGCTCAGGGAAAAAATTCTGGAATAATATAAAAGAGCTGTGTGGGAAAACCACTTCCCCAGCACCCTCGCAGAGTCTAGTGGATGGAGCCCTCACCCAGGACCCCACTGCCATATCTAATGCCCTTAATACCACCTTCTCTGACCTCAGTCACATCCACTCTCATAACTTCTTTGACTCTATCCCTAACTGCCCCATAGTCACCTCTGCCACCGCAGCCCCTCCACCATTCCGGCTTAGAACCATCTCCTGCAGTGAGGCTAAACGTTACCTCAACAAAGCCTTGATGAATGCGCACTATAGCAGTGACTCTATTGACCTCAAATTGCTCAGGCTAACTCTGGATGTAATCCTGCCACACCTTACCAAAATTTTTAACTGGTCACTACTCCTCAGCCAGTTCCCTGCACCATGGAAAAAAGGTATAATTACCCCCATACTTAAAAGTGGTGATCCCATCTCCACCAGCAATTATAGACCCATCTCGATCTTTCCACCCCTCTCAAAGGCGCTTGAAAAAATTGTGTCAGACCAGCTCATCGACTACTTAACCAAACATTCGCGGCTCTGCCACATGCAACACGGGTTCAGGAGGGGCCATAGCACCACCACTGCCCTCCTGGAATTTACCTCCTACATTCATGAGGCCCTGGACCAGGGGTCCATAGCAGGAGTACTCTACGTAGACTTGACCAAAGCCTTCGATACCGTCAGTCACGCACTTCTGCTCCACTCCCTTCCTTCCCAGCATTTCTCTCCTGAGGCCACATCCTGGTTAAAGGACTATCTCTCTGGCTGGACACAACAGGTTAAAATTAACACCACCCTTTCTTCTGAAAGACCAGTTCAATCGGGTGTCCCTCAAGGGTCCATTCTCGGTCCATTGCTCTTTACCCTATTCTTAAACTCCTTCCCTCAATCATGCACTGGGAAGCTCTTGCTCTATGAAGATGATGCAGTACTGCTTTGGAAACACCCCAATCCTAACTCCCTACTATCCGCCCTACAAGGCTTTTTTAGTGAAATTGAATCCTGGTTTCAAGAGCACTGCCTAGTACTCAACTACAACAAGACAAAGTTGATGATCTTTTCCCACCGCCAAAGCCCACTCAGCAATGCTCCGCTACTCATATCAAACTCCCGGGGTCTCTTTCTTGAACAGGTCACCAGCTTCAAATACCTGGGTGTCACTTTGAACACCTCCCTCACCTACCACACACACATCCAACACCTTTCTGCCGCTGTAAACACCAGATTAGGGATCCTATATAAGCATAAGCACTGCCTACCCCCGCAGGCCCTACATCTCACTGTAACTTCCTCCATCCTATCCTTGGTTGACTATGGCATTATTATTTATGGTTCTGCTGACAAAACGGCCCTACGCAGCATCAACATTTTTCCCAATAAAGCCTGCAGACTGGTCACTGGGAGTGATACAGACACCCACACTTGTGAGCTTTACAAACATGCTAACTGGCTCACCTTTGAAGATAGGCTTAAATACCACATCACCCTCCACCCAAAAAAATTCTCATGAATCTAGCTCCAAAAGGCCTCCTCCTCCTCATCCAGCCTATCTCCCACAGAAGGGTCCCTAGACTCACCACTGGCACCTCTCTCCTAGTCCCCCACTGTAGGACCGCCCTAGGACAAAGATCTTTCCGATACAGGGCTCCCCTATGGCTAAACAGCATATCAGCCTCTATCTCCCTAGCCCCTAGTCTTGGCCAATTTAAATCTGGCTTCAAGGACCTCCTCCTTGTATCAGCCACCTGTGACTGCAACCAAGATGCCTCCACCATCTCCAGAGCACAAAAGGAAGCTCATTGCTAGCAGTTTATCTAGTGCAAATGAATGCAGTAAAGCTGTAATATCAGGGATATAAATGCCCACCCTTACCCCTGAAAACATCCTCGGGTCCCGCAATCACAATTTATATAAAAACTGACTCAGGGTTCAACTAGAACCCCCCAAATCTGTAATCAACCTTTTTGGCCACAGCTTAGACCAAAAAATCCTCTTCAGGATCCTTGACTCAATGTATGTACTGTACCTATATATAATACCAATATATGTTATGTTTGTTCTTTTTGTACTGATGTGGAGCCTTTGCAAAGGAGTCTATGACTCAAAGGATTGTAATTCCAATTGTCGTCAATAAATAAATAAATAAATATAGCGTTGAACTGAAGAATTAATTGGTCAAGGGCAATGTCAGCATTGTTAGTTGTGTAAACCATTGACCAGTCCTGATTACGCAGGTCAGCTTTTAGTGATTCAAGATGCCCATGGATGAGTACCCTGGTGGTAGTTGTTCTAGCAGGTAGTTTAGAAAATTTGTTCACCCAATGAAACAAGACTGGGAAGTGGTCACTGAAGGTATCTGGGAGTACGGTTGTGTCTGATATATGATCAGGGTGGTTAGACAGCAAGCAGTCCAGTAAGGTACCGGTCCCAGTTTTATAATTGATTCTAGTGGGGGACTCGACTAGCTGGGTGAGGTGAACTTCTGAAACTGCATCTTTGAAAGGGCTTGTGTCAGTAGAGAACCAATTGATATTGAAATCTCCTAACATGATAATTTCAGAATATAACACATATAAATCAATATTTCAAAAATCTGAACAGAGTAAGTGGAATTGTATTAGGAATATATGCCAGCAGTAATGTGTGATCACACTGTGCTAGCAGTATAGAGTCGCTTATACTGTATTTATTTTTCTATTACATAGTGTTTTGTGAAAGTAGTACAATGTTGTGAATATTGTGCTTACAGATGTGCTGGAGTGGTATAGTGTTGTACAATGTTGCATGTGTCTTGCATATGTGTGTGTGTGGGGGGTAGGGTTGGGGGGACTGTGGAGTTAGGGTTTTGAGGAGGGGGAGTAGGAGTGGGGTGGTGGGGTGGTAACCCTAACATGGAATTTCCACACTTTTGTTGGTGTGGAAACAACCCTAACTGATGCATTAACAAAGTTTTTGCAAAGAATTTCTTTCTTTTTTAAAAGTGTAATGTATGTAGTAAATGGAATGTGTTGGTGGGAGCCGCTCCCACCAAGCCATCCACTTGTGCATAATGTTATGTGTGTGTGGGAGCACAGGCCTTCCGGGCCCTGCACTCCCACTTACACATAAATAACTATGGAGCCATATCTCATCCCTATAAGACAAGGAGCCTTTGTAACAGTAAGTTGCCCATATCTCAGGAACCGTAGGAGGTGGGAAAAAAATTCAAGTGTGGCTGTAATGGTGAGAGCAAGTAGGTCTCGCAACATAAGTTGATCAGATCTGTATCTTGCACTGTTTCTTAGATACAGGCACTGAAACGCAATGTGAGTGCTAAGTCTGACAGCATAATTGTAGCCCACAGCCATGAAAATGGGCAATTGGGACACTAATTCTCAAATATCTCAGAAACCGTACAAGGTAGGAAAAAAATTCAAATTTCAGGGGTTTCTTAGCTTTGTAACTTAGTTCTGTGCAGGGACTAAGAAATTGTGTGATGAATAGTCCATATCTTAAACTGTTTTCGAGATACCGGCCCCAAAAGTGCGACGGGTTCCACAATGTTATCCAATTGGAACATTTTCTAACTTTGCAATGCTGTAACTATGGCCGTGTTCAATGGTTCTGTACCAAACCACCTAAAGGCACACCTGTAGGGCTAGGGCTTTGCACCCTGGAAAGTTCAGACCAATAGCACAATCTACATTGCCACAATGAAAGGACAAAGAAAACAACCACTGCAATGTTATCTTATGGGGAATTTTCCGAATTTTGGAATGCTGTAGGTATGGATGTCTTTCAATTTTCTGCTCTGAACCAGTGAAAGGCACATCTGTGGTGCAAGGGCATCCTACCCTGAAAATTTCAAGCCAATAGCACAATCTAGCTTGCCACAGCCAAGTGACAAAGAAAAGGAACACACAGGAAAATTCTCCTATCTGTATAATGGGAATGTGATCACGATCAAAAAAATGTTACCACGATCATATGCAAAGTTTTTGTGGAACAAAAAATGTTGTCACAATCAAAAAGGAAAAAAAAAATTAAAAAACATGTTTCCAGACTACCTGGTTACAAACTAATGCCATAGGCATGTTCCTCCGAGCCCGTTTAGGTAAACCCAATGATTGCTGTGTTCAGAAGTGCAGTATTGTTTGAGTTATAATTTTTTTCTCTTTCACTAACTGAAAACAAGATGGCGGCAGCACGACAACATTTTTGGCAAGCTCGATCAAAAAATGTGATCGCGATTGTTTTCGCAGTGCACATATAAATTTTCCCATAGGCTATAATGGGACAATAAAAATGCTATAACTTTTGAACGGAGCAATATTTTTTCATGAAACCTTTGAAAGACACCACTGCTAGCTAGGACCCATGTAGACAACCCAATTTGAACCCACTCAAATGCATTCTTCAGTGCATTATGGGTGGACAATGAAAACGCAATGTGGGGATTTTTCACTTTTTAAGTGCACTACGATTCCACAACCATACATCCGATTGACACACAAATTTCCTGATCTGGAGATCTATGATAAATCTTTCTATATTCCTAATTTCAGGCAAATTGGATAAATGGTTCTAAAGTTATTAAAGTGCACATTTTGAGGTTTAACATAGAAATGGCTAGGCAACCCTAACTATAGTGGCACTACTGTGCCGTTATATATATATATATATACACACACATATATATATATATATATATATATATATATATATATATATATGTATCTGTGTGGACAGTATTCGAGAGACAAAGTGTGACATTCATGCACTCAAAAAGAGTTTTTTAATTAGGCATGACTCAACCTTAATTTTAATGTGTATATGTGGTAGTTGCATAATACAAAATATAAAGATAGTTCTGTATTTCAAAGTTTGGAAAAAATGGCACAGTTAGTTATGAAATGAAAACTACTTTTGTGGGTAACTCGGTGTCCATTATGCATTATTTCCCATTTCTAGTAATAAATAACATTTTCAAAGGCAGTATCTCTGTTTTCTATTTAGGTGTATTAGTTTACATCATTTAATGATTTGATGTTCTTCCATACCTATGTGTCGCTAGCTATCCTCCAATGTAGACAGCACTAAAAATACAAGCAAGAGGTTGCCAAAGTTTCATTACTTCATGCTTATACTGTTTATGCCCAGTCTACATGCTTTTCACTCTTAAGCTGGACATTAAGCAGAAAGATAAACATGAACAAATCATTTGGTTGTACTTGATTTATTATGTGACCGTCTCTGTTGTTTACTACTATTGTGGGTAACACGGACACTGCAGTAGCAATACAACATGTGAAATACAAGGTACAACTTTTATTAGTGGCTTATTATCAACCAAATAGCCAAAACACATTGATAAGTACCATGCCACATCAGGGGCCATTTTGATTTCACTGTAGCTCCGCGGAGCCAGACAGAGGGCAACCCCAACCACAGTTAACAACAAGAAAGCACCCAGGCAAGCTGTTTGGTACTGATAACTATAGATGTGGGTGCCACATGATGCTCCCTGGCAATCCTGTGCTAGCCTTAGAGGAGAAAATGATGTCAAAATATCACACAGGCCCACCCTGGGCTCACCACCACCACGTGCATCACAGGTATGCCGTTACTGTGGGGTTCTTGTTCTCCATGTGAAATGCCACATCCAAACTGCTCTACAAGTCAAAAAGATACACCAAAGTTCCCCATGAACAAGCAAAGGCAAGGCCAGAGACAGCTGGATGTTACACGGTGGGCCTCAGCAACATCAGGGGTCATTTTGACATCATTGTACCTCCACAGAGTCAGACTGAGGGCAGGCCCAACCACATTTAACAACCAGAAAGCACCCAGGTAAGCTGTTTGGTGTTGATAACTGTAGATGCAGGCACTACATGATGTCCCATGGCAACCCAGTGACAGCCACTGTGGGAAAACTATGCCAGAATATCACACAGTCCCACTCTGTGCTCACCACCATGTGCATCACAAGGACGCTGCTGCTGTGGGGAAGAATACACCAAAATGCCCTACAAACAAGTAAATGCAAGACCAGAAACAGCTGGATGTTACCCGGTGGGCCTGAGCCACGTCAGGGGTCATTTTGATATCACCGTAAGTCCTCGGAGCCAGACCAAGGGCAGGCCAAACCACAATTAAAAAACAGAAAGCACCTGGGCAAGCACTTTGGCTCTGATAACTGTAGATGTGGGAGTCGCATGACATCCTCTGACAACCCCATGCTGGCCTTTGTGGAGAACATTATGCTAAAATATCACACAGATCCACCTCCACGTGCATCACAGGGACACTGCTACTGCAGGGTTCTTGTTCTGCACATGGAATGCCACATCCAAACTGCTCTGCATGTCAAAACAATACACCAAATTGCCCCACAAACAAGCAAAGGCAAGGCCAGAGACAGCTGGATGTTACACAGTGGGTCTGAGCCACATCAGGGGTCATTTTGACATCACTGTACCTGTGCAGAGCCAGACCAAGGGTAGGTCCAACCGCAGTTAACAATGAGAAAGCACACAGGCAAGCTGTTTGGCACTGATAACTGTAGATGTGGGCGATGCATGATGCCCCATGGCAACCCTGTGCCAGCCATTGTGGGGACAATTATGTCAAAATATCACATGGGCCCATCCTGGGCTCACCACCACGTGCATCACAGAGACACCGCTGCCACAGGGTTCATGTACTACTCTACATGGAATGCCACATCCAAATTGCTTGAGTTAGGCCCAGGCAATGTATTTTTTTATTTTCAAGCAGTTCCAAGATAATATGCCAACACTTGGCATTTAATTTATAGGCAGTCTCATTATAAATAAATCTGCTAAATGTTTTTTGCCAGATGAATCAAAACCACTGATGTTGCCCAACAGGCACTAGTACACCCAGGCAATGACTAGATTAGAGTTCTACACATGGTATCCCTCCCATACCCCTGAATGTACTAAGCAATGCCATGAGCAGCCTTTCTGAGGTAAGCCCAAGTGCTGTATTTTTTTTATTTTTAAACAGTTCCAACATATTGTGCCATCACTAGCCATCTAATTTAGAAGCAGTCTTATTATAAATAAACTACAAAAATGTTTTTGCCAGATGAATCCAAACCCCTGATGTTGCCATACAGGCATCATTACAACCAGGCAATGACCAGATTACTACACATGGTACCACTACCCCCCCCCCCCCCAAATGCCATGAACAGCCATTTTGAGGTAGGCCCAAGTTCTGTATTTTCAAACACGTCCAACAACAATTTTGAAGTAGGCCCAAGTGCTGTATTTTTTTGTTTTTAAACAGGTCCAACATATTATGCCATCACTTGATGTCTAGTTTAGAAGCAGTCTCATTCCTACACATGGTAACCCCTTCATAACCTAGAATGAACTGACCAATGCCATGAGAAGCATTTTTGAGGTAGACCCCAATGCTGTAGTGTTTTAGTTCATACAGTTCCAACATATTATGCCACCATCCACACCTGATCCCCTAGTTCTGTATGACAATGCAATAATGCTACTTTATAAACTTACATCAATAAATGCAACTTTATTCATTTTAAAATAACACACACATACACACCTTAACCAGAGCCAGCATCGCCTCTTCTTTCCAAAACTTACAAGCATCTCACACAAATTGCATTTTTTTCATTTAAAACATTTTACGAGTGCAGCTTTTTTATTCATTCCACATACACACTTCTAAAATGGAGCCATCATCACATCAACAGGTGCAGCATTCATTTGACAAACACACAGTCTCAGAATTTACCAGTAGGAACCCAACAGGTGTTGTTTTTCCCCCTTTAAACTTGATTAAAGTCTTCACCAGAGGAACGTTCAACAATATTAACAATATTCTGAAAACATCAAATTATTAATGAAAATCTGCTGGATGGGTTGTAAACAAAATATTATAAATCATAAACAAAATTCTATTTGATTAGAATGGTCAAATACATGCACAGCCCTATTTTGAAGAGAGGCCCTTCATAAACAGCTGGACCAACAGCTGAGAGAACACATAAATTTAACTTTTCTGCCCCTAAAGATGATAGAACACAACTGCTGCACTGTAGTCAGATAGTATTTAATATGCCCCATTTAAATAGTGCCAGCACTAGAGGAATGTTCAGATGATGTACTTCCAAAAACAAAACTTTAAAATATACTATTTAATATGCCCCATTTAAACACTAATAGCACCAGAAGAAAGTTCTGCTGATATACTTCCCAAACACATCTTTAAACTATACTGTTTAATATACCCCATTTACACAGTGTAAGAACCAGAGAAAAGGTCTGCTGATATGCTTCCCAAACAAAACTTTAAAATATACATATTATGCTGCACAGCCACTTATCCAATTATCCTCTGTTTTGAAGAGGGGCCCTTCACAAACAGCAGGACCATGAAGTCCTGAGGTGAAAACTTTACTTTTTCTGTCCCCAGAATGACACAGAATAACTGCTGCACTTTAACCAGTCACTATTTAATATGCCTTCCAGCATTTTAACTTACTGTTCTGTAGCAGAATGCTGAGGATCATGTTTTCTAGCGACTGGAGACATCTGAGATCTGTCTGAACTCCTGTACAACACACCAGATTTAAAATGGGCGATGCTTCATTCTCCCTGTTTTTAAGAATGGTAAATGGATGAAGCAGCAGGAAGAGAATAGTTTTGCTTAGAGCAAGAGTACCAAAATTGCATGCCTGATATCACCTTCAGTTCCTGTCTGTTGGTACCAATACCAGCATCATCAGCCACATGGGTAACATGGACACAACAGTAAGAGCCATAGCTTTTGATGCTGCTGCTCCTAGCAGGCTGCATGTACCACTGCATTAAGATTGCAGACTTGTGTGGGGGAAACACATTAAACAATGTGAACTGACACTGAAAAACCCACAAAGCATAAAGGCAGAATATGCAAAAGAAATTATGCAGCTATATAAAACACCACAGTAATGCACAAAAGTAATAAATTACATGTGATGCCATGTAAATGTAATTACATCTGCATAAAATCAGTAGTCACTGGGGGACAATTACACATCCACTCTGTCCATTGAAAAAGAAAACGTTGGTATTGTGCTTTAAATACATTAAATTTAATGGTCACCAAGATGTGTAGCACAGCCATGTCACAAAATGGCTGCTTTTTTAAGGCTATTTTCATTATTAAAATGTTGCCACAATAAAATAAAATCACATACACCCTTGTTTTATGCACATTATCTCTTGACCATCTTGGCAATAGTACAGAGCACAAATTCTGTATTTGTTTATACATAGATACATAGACACATAGACAGTGTTGGCAGATAAGGGCCTATGGCCCACCCTGTCTGCCCATTTGAGCTTGTAAGTTCAGTTTATGTTTTCCTAGAAGTCTGTTGCCCCTTACCCCTGACCTCCAGAATTCCTTTATGTCTATCCCATGCATTCTTAAATCCCGTGATTGTTTCAACCCCCACTACTTCCTCTGGCAGGGTGTTCTACTTGTCCACCACCCGTTCTGTGAAGAAATTCTTCCTCACGTTTTCTCTGATACATTATGAGTAAAATGCAGACCTTATTTTAATTGCACACCCAAGTCTCTCGAATACTGTCCACACACACATACACATTCACAGATACATATATATATATATACTGTATATATATATATATATATATATATATATACAGATGGTCTGGAACAGTGAAGATGTCACTGTTATCTCATGGGCCACTAGTGAGATATCATATCTTCATGCTCTTATGTCACAATGGTTCAGAAATCATTTAGACTGCTCGGCCTTAGTAGCAGTACTAATCATATTCAAATGCAAATAACATTAAAATGAAAAATGATAGCATGGTACTGTGAACACAAAAGTTGTTCAGAACAAAAATATCTGCAAAATGAGTAGTTTTTCATTTATAGTTACATTTTATTTTTTTTATAATTAGCAAAAAACAGCAGAAAATTCTATTTGTTTTTCACTTTTTCGACAAATACATTTGAATAACTTTAAAACGAAAAATTATATAATGGTACTGTGAGCACAAAATTTGTTCAGTACAAAAAGATCTACAAAATGAGTGGTGTTTCATTAACAGATGCCTTTTACTTTTTATTATTATTAGCACAAAACAGCAGAAAAGTTATTTTTTTCACTTTTTGAAAGAACCAAATGCAAATAACTTTGAAACAGAAAAAAGAGAGACCCACCCTTGCTGTATAAATCAAATATGACATGTGTGGGAGTGAGACAGCAGAAATATCTCCACTCATGGGATATCAAGAGTTCAGTGACAGCTTGTGAAGATATTTCTGCTATCTCACTCCCACTGTGTGTGTGTGTGTAAGGCACACTGCCTTAAGGGTAGCTGGTCCATTCCACTGGGGTGTCAAACAGATGAGGCATACTGATGAGTCCTGGTAGGACGAAACACATGTCAATGTCTTCTGGTAGCACCCTTTGCAAACTGTGTGAGAGGCCTTTTTTTTCACACCATGCAATTCTGCTTAAAGTTGGACCAGCATAACATTCTGTGGTGATTTGCATATGCAGCCCATGATGCTTTGCATTGTGGGGGCATGTATGATTTTGTATTTTCTTGAAACTTGGCTTCCCAGCCAGATGCCCTTTGGGGTAACCCTTTCCTCAGTGTTTGCGCACAGAGGTTCTTTGTCTTTTAAATAGTTTTTTTTTTAATGGGTTCACCACAATATATCCAAGGCACACTGCCTTAAGGGTAGCTGGTCCATTCCACTGGGGTGTCAAACAGACGAGGCATACTGATGAGTCCTGGTAGGATGAAACACGTGTCTATGTCTTCTGTTAGCACCCTTTGCAAACTGTGTGAGAAGCCTTTCGGCACCATGCAATTCTGCTTAAAGTTGGACCAGCATAACATTCTGTGGTGATTTGCATATGCAGCCCATGATGCTTTGCATTGTGGGGGCATGTGTGATTTTGTATTTTCTTGAAACTTGGCTTCCCAGCCAGATGCCCTTTGGGGTAACCCTTGCCTCAGTGTTTGCTCACAGAGGTTCTTTGTCATATATATATATATATATATATATATATATATATATATATGTATATATATATATATGTATATATGCAAACAACTTTGTTAATGCATCAGTTTGGGTTCTTCTACAGCAAAAAAGTGAGGAAATTCAATTTTAGGGTTCCCACCCTTGCACCCCACCCCCACTCTGCCCCCACCAACAGGTATTGGGATGTGCATTGGGGTCATTGGCAATATCTCCGCAAAAAATATATTGTCTGACACATAAACAACTCTATTAAAATCTACAGTACATACCGTCAACACTCTCCAAATTTCAAGTAAAAAGGCCAAACCATGTCCGAGATATGACATGTCAAAATTTGAAATTTTCATTCGTCAGAGTGGCACAGTTCCGCACCTGTTGACATTTAACACACACACACACAACAACTGAAAACTACACTCATGACAGTAAGGCTAGGTATCCTATCAATTTCAAGCCACCACCACACACAAAACGCTGTCTGCAGAACGTAAACTGCACCACACCATATCTCAGCCCAAAAAAATTTTCAGACACAGAAACACTGTAATTTACATCCATAGGACATGCTGTCAACGCCCTCCAAATTTCAAGTGAAAAGACCAAACCGTGTCCAAGATACAACATTTTAGCATATGAGATTTTCATTCATCAGATTGGCACAGTTCTGCACCTGTTGACATTTAACACACGCAACAACTGAAAACTACATCCATGACACTAAGGCTAGGTATCCTATCAATTTCAAGCCACGACCACAAGCAAAACACTGTCCACAATATGTAAAGTGCATCACGCAATATCTCCACAAAAGAAAATTTTCTTTGATACGTAAACACCATAATTCACATCTACAGGACATGACGTAAACACCCTCCAAATTTCAAGTAAAAAGACCAAACCATTTCCGAGATATTCAATGTTAAACATTGGTTACATTTCCCTATCTATTCCATTATAAAAAAAATCTGTCCATCTTGTCCTGCCCTCGCAATCAAAGATGGCAATCAAAGAATCTCAAGATCAAAGAATTTGCAGACTCACAAAAAAATAATTAAAAATCTTATAAATCAAAAAATTGATGGGATTGCATTATACCACTGCCATGCTTCGACAAAACAAAGCCCCCTGAGTAAAACCCACCCTCATTTGTCTTCCTAGGACACGCTTTGGCTGAGAAAATATTTTTTTTGTCTGACCATGTTGTCCCTCACTCACAATGCACGATCACGATCAAAGAATCTCGCGATCAAAGAATTTGCAGAGTCATGACCAAAGAACAAAAACTGCTGTAATTTAAAAAAAAATTAAAGAATTTGCAGGCTCACAATCAAAGAAATTGTTTGCTCATGAACAAAGAGCGAGGGACAAGATGGCCAGATTTTAAAATATATTTTCTTAGCCCAGCGGTGCCCTAGAAAGTGAAATGATGGTGGATTTTGCTCAGGAGGCTTTGTTGTGCCCCATCTCAATAAAAAAAATATATATTTTTTATATCCCTGGTAGTCTAGTGCCCCCCCCAATCATGAAAACATATATAATGATCTCTCAATCCCTGGTAGTCTAGTGGCCTCCCAATGTGTCTTTCATTATAAAATCATTTTTTTTATCCATGGTAGTCTAGTGCTCCCCCAATGTGTATCTGATTAATATTTCTTCTTAATATCCCTGGTAGTCTAGTGCCCCCCCAATCTGTATTGAATTATTATTATTGATGTCCCTGGTAGTCTAGTGGCCCCCCATCATAAGAAAATATATAATGAACTGTGATTTCCTGGTAGTCTAGTGGCCCCCCACCCAGCCGTGGCAGCCCACCTAGCACCCCCTCACCCTTCCCCAGCTGGCAACTGGCACAGCCCACCTCTCACCTCCACAGCCAGCTGCCAACTGTGTGTATTACGAGTGTTAATTCAAAGAGGCTCTCTAAAATTATTTCTGAGCACCTGTTTGAATTAGCACTCATAATACAAACAGTTGGTGGCTGGCCGTGGAGGTGAGAGGTGGGCTCTGCCAGTTGCCGGCCCAGGAAGGGTGGAGAGGTGCTGGGTGGGCTGCCACAGCTGGGTGCGGGGTGCAGGCAACTAGACTACCAGGAAATCACAGTTCCTAATCCATTTTATTATGACGGGGGGACGCTAGACTACCAGGGACATCAAGAATAATAATAACTAAATACAAATGGGGGGGCCACTAGACTACCAGGGATATCAAGAAGAAATATTAATCAAATACACATTGGGGGAGCACTAGACTACCAGGGATAAAACAAAACAATTTTATAATGAAAGACACATTGGGGGGCCACTAGACTACAAGGGACTGAGACAGCATTATGTATGTTACCATGATCGGGGGGGTGCTAGACTACCAGGGATATACAAAACTTATTTTTGTTCATTGAGATGGGGCACAACAAAGCCCCCTGATCAAACCCCACCTTCATTTAACTGTCTAGGGCACCCCTAGGCTGTAAAAAGCTATTTTTAAATCTGGCCATCTTGTCCCTCACTCGCGATGCACGATCGCGATTGAAGAATCTGGCGATCAAAGAATTTGCAGGCTCGCGATCAAAGATCACTAGCGAGCCGCGAATCAAGATTTCTAAACCTCAGAACTCTATTTTTAGACCAAGTTGGATAAAACCAAAGGCATGGCTTGATAGATCGGGGTCATCTGAGTAAAACCTATCCAAGTTTTAATTCAGAAGTGACCCCTGAGCCGAGATATTTGTGTTTTTCCGATCAGAAAACTGAAAACAAGATGGCGGACCTCGCGATCAAAGATTCTTGAACTGTGAGGCTGCAAATTCTTTGATCACCAGGCAGGACCAGATGGCCAGAACCCCCATTCTTTGTTCACAAAACACACTGTACATATAAGTTTTCCCATTGACTTATAATGGGAACTTAAAAGTGGCATAACTTTTGAATGCCTTCATATTTTTTCACCAAATGAAAAGCAGCATGTTCAGCCACCAAAGCTCTTTCAAACAAGCCATCCTGCAGAGTGGCACACTACACAACAGCCATGCAGGGGCACATCCAAAATCCCAAAAGCTTCCACCAAAAACGGATAATTTTGCAGTTTTCAGCGCATTCGTACGCAAAGACTGTAAGTCTGACCAAAATGTAATTTGGCAGATAAAGAGATATACCATTTCCCACCATGTATATCAAGAGTCTAAAGTTATTAATGCCCAGACTTTTGATCTTAGTATGTACAGTAACTGACCGCTGAACCCTAACTATAGTGGCGCGGCCACACCACTACAATATATACACACACACATATAAATGTGTGTGTGTGTATATATAAATATATAAATATATACATATATATATATATATGTGTGTGTGTGTGTGTGTGTATTATACTGGCGCGGTTGCACCAGCATAGTTAGGGCTGAATAGGCAGTTTAATGTTAAACTATAAATTTTTCACGTTAATAACTTTGCAACTGTTCAATGGATTTACACAAAATTTAAAATGTGTGGTCTGGTATGGTAGAGCTCTTGATTTGCCAAGTTGCATTTTGGTCGAGCATACGGTTTTGGTGCAGTGAAGAGCTGAAAACCGGATTTTTCACCACTTTTTCCCCATCACACTGCAACTACACCATTTATTCTTTTGGTCTGAACATTTCAGGGTAGAAAGAGTTTGGACAAATAACAATCCAGCATTGGTTTGGTGAAAAAATATTAATCTGTTCCAAAGTTATTTAATTTTTAATGTTTGGATTCTGAGCATGCTCAGTTCACTCCAAGGTTCATATGTATTTTTTGCAAAAGGGGATTGAGCTCACAGTCAAGTATTTTGTCAGCTCACAAATGGGGATTTAAAAAATCCCCTTCTGTGAGGAAAAATTACCCTTTTGCAAGTCGCCATCTTATTTTCATTTCTTCCCCCAAACATAATGTCATAACTTCTTCCATGGGTGACTTTTTGTTGTAATCAGCATGAGTTTTGTTCAGGGTGATGTCCTCTACAAACCTGTATCTTTAGTTTACTTTGTTTTGGACAAAAAGCAGCCATTCTAAATTTTGAAATTCTTCATCCTCAACTAGCTTCTGATTCCCTTTCGCAAGCTGACAAAATCCTTTTCTGCGAGCCAATCCCCTTTCATGAGGTAGCAAAATCCTTGACCATGAGTTAGGGACCAGATGGCCATTCTTTAAAATGTGTGGCCAGACAAAGAGGTCAATATCCCCAACTATCTGTTATTCAGAGCTGATAGACTAACCAGAGGCGGTGGTGTAGCCATCTATGTTAAGGACAAGTTTACGGTCGCTACCCTCGACACTACATCAATTGCCAATGCCTTTGAATGCCTGTCCTTAAAAAACTGAAATATTTACATCAATGGCCCTCCATGTCATAGGATGTTATAGACCCCCGTCCTCTGGGTCACAGCTCTTGTCCCACCTATCATCTACTATGAGTACCGACACAATGGAAACAATTATACTAGGGGACCTTAACTATGACTGGCTGTCAAGTGCATCTCTTCCACTTAAATCCTTCTGTGACTCTCATGGGCTCACTCTACTTATTAAATGAACCCACTCATTTCAACAAGAAAAACCCTACGAAAAGTACACTATTAGATGTACTTCTAGTAAGCAAATCCCATTTCTGCTCCCATGCTGGGATCTTTTCTGCTGATGTTAGTGACCATTGCTTTATTGCTGGAATAAGAGCAGTCCGTAAACCAACAGCCTCAGCAAAGTTCTCTACCAAAAGATCAAAATGGAATTTTGACCCGCTTGCATATATCAATGACCTGAAAGCCTCCCTGCTTTGGCAGACCTTTTATTTAGCCAAATCAGTATAAACAGCATATGCCATTTTCCACGAAATTGTATCCAGCGGTCTTAACACCCATGCACCCTTAGTCAAAACCCGCATAAAGGCTAGAAAGTGCCGTTGGTTTACAGCAGACATCAAGGTAGCACTATTAAAAAAGAGACAAGCTCTGGAAGCTAGCACGCAAATCCCACAAAGCCGAAGACTGGCATCTTTTCAGAACAGCCAGAAACCACTGTACAAAGCTAATTCGGGAAACCAAGTCCAACTTCTATCGCTCTGAACTTGGCACTGCCTCCAACTACCCTACCAAGTTCTGGTCCATAATAAAATAACTTTCTGGTAATACCACAGGAAACAGTCTCCCCTCAAAAATTATTTCTGACAATGTAACTATCAACAACAATAAAGTGATACCACAAGCCTTCAACAATCACTTTGCTACTGAAGAGCTAGCTTTTGATAACTCACCTGCTCGCAGCCTACGCTCCCAGCTTACTACGCAACCTTCAGAATCTAGTCCCTCAGATGTAGTCTTTTCATTTTCTCCTGCCTCACTTAAAGAGGTCGAAGATCTCCTCCTCCAGTTGGACACCAGAAAAAGTGCTGGCGCTGACACCTTCGATCCATACTTCCTAAAGATTGCCTATCATGTCTTGGCCTTACCTATTACACATCTATTTAACTTGTCCCTTCTCAAGGGACCCTTTCCAAACTGTGGAAGACCGCACATGTTATTCCGTTGTTTAAATCCGGAGACCCCTGCAATCTAAACAACTACAGGCCCATCTCCCTTCTCCCAGTAATATCAAAACTTCTGGAAAAAATTGTGAATGCCCAGCTGAAATCTTTCATAGATGATACTAACCTGTTAAACCCAATGCAATCTGGTTTCAGAACTGAACATAGTACAATCACGCCCCTGGCCAAGGTGACAAATGACTGGCAGCGTAAGCTAGAGAACAAAAAATTTGTCTGCGCTGTTTTTATAGACCTAAGTAAGGCCTTTGACACTGTCGACCTACTGCCTCCTTTCTTCATTAAAAGCTATTGGTCTAGATTCTACCTCCTTGCATTGGTTCCACAACTACCTTTCTGATAGGCACCAACAGGTCAAGGCGGAAGGTGAACTCTCCCCCTCAAATCTGTTAAAAAGAGGTGTCCCGCAGGGATCCATCCTGGGGCCACTCCTATTTGCCATCTACATCAACAATATAGACTCAGGCATCAATGAGGTGAAAATTCATCTGTTCGTAGATGATACAGTAATCTACCTAAGCCGTGTAACTCCTGAAACTGCCTGTAGCGACCTGCAAGCTGACTTCAACGTATCAGCCCCTTAGTAAAAAATTGCTACTTAATGCCAAAAAGATAAAGGTGATGATATTTTCACCTATTAACCATGCAGCCTACCCTGCTCTACCCCCCCCCATCACAACCCTTCTAGGAGAAACCCTGGAATTTGTGCCAAAATTCAAATACCTGGGGGTCTGGCTAGACTTCAAACTCTCCTTTGCAGACCACCTGGAGGATTTGTTAAAAAAAATGAGGCAGAGACTAACTCTCTTCTTCAGGTTAAACCACCTACTAACTACAGAGGCCAAGAGACAGCTAGTTCAGTCTACGTTCCTTTCTCTGATTGATTGCACCGACTTTATATCCAGCCAATGTGCTACTTCATACCTCAGTAAATTGGACATACTTTACCACAGAGCCCTGCACTTCATCACTGGTCTTCCCTTCTCCACCCATCACTGCTCTTTATATGCGGCCGTAGGTTGGACCTCCCTACACTACAGATGAAATAAAAATACAGCTCTCTGGACATACAGAACTATCACTGTCAAACTTCCGCAGTACATTGTTGATTGCCTAACTCTCAATATGCCTGGAACCTATGGCCCTGAAGCTGTTCACTAGTTCTCTGAGGTACCCAGCATAATATGCTTTGGAGAGCTACCATAGGATTTGTTCTACTGTCACTCTGGAATGTGCTACAGAAATCACTGAAACTGAGGACTCCTGTTAGTATTACTGTGTTTAAGTCCTTAAACTCAAAATACATTACAGAAGCCTGCAACTGCTTCCAATGATCTTAGCTCTGGAATGTGCTACAGAAATCACTGAAACCAAGGACTCCTGTTAGTCTCACTGTGTTTAAGACCTTATACTCAAAATACATTACAGAAACCTGTAACTGCTTCCAATGATTCTAGCTTACTTACACCCCCTTCCACATCCTCCCTGCTTTTCCCATCCTCCTTTCTTCTTGTGTCAGTGCATAACTTGTCCCTGAGCCACCTACTTATCTACCGCCCTAAATCTCACCCTTCCTCACTCACCTATTCCTTGTATACCCACAGTATCTAATTCCTTTGCTCCTAGTATTATCCCAGTTCCAAAGCCCCCCCCACTGGCTGCCCACTTTTCCCAACATGTCTCCCCCTTGATACACCTGGGTCTTTTTAAACTGACTATGTATGTCCCTTCGCTTGTAGCATCCACTTCAACTAATCTCTTTGTTGGACTATAATGCCTTTACCTTACAGGAATACTAAACCATGTATGTTGTTGTATCTGGTATAAATTTTTACTGACTTGCTACCCTATTGTTATGTATACCCTTACTGACTGTCTTTTACCTGAACCCAAATGTATTTTTACTTATCCTGTCTATTGCAGGCCTACCTGCACTGTTGTACTCTTGCATCTATTGTCTATTTGTCTGTATATAAATGCATTGTTACTTGACTTGTGTAATGCAGGTCCACCTTGTAAATGAGCTTGCTCAATGGTCTTTGCCTGGATAAATAAAGAATTTGATTGATTGATTGATTGATTCTCACAGATGAGGACTGACTCACGGTCAAAGATTTTGCTGTCTCACAAAAGGGGATTGGCTCACAGAAGGGGATTATGTTCGCTTCCAAAAGGTGATTGGGTTTTTGAATCCCTTTTCATGAGCTGACAAAATCCCCATTTGTGAGCTGTTAAAATCCCCGTCTGTGAGTCGATCCCTTTTCACGAGGTAGCAAAATCCTTGACCGTAATTTAGGGACCAGATTGCCAAAATCTGACGGTCAAGGATTTCTCACAGACGACAATTTTGACAGTTCATGAACAGAGATTGACCTCGTGGTCAGGAATTTTGCTACCTCACGAACTAGAAAATTTATATATATATATATATATATATATATATATATATATATATATACTGTATATATATATATATATATATACTTTTCAGCTTTTTCTGTTTACTCCCCTTCCTCCCCCGTGCCATGGAATACACATGTGTGTACATGCATGGAGGCACACACACCTGCCAGGATCCAGTGACCTCTTCTGCCCCCTCCCTAGACTTGTGTCACTGCTCCTGTCTGCCTGCTCTACCCACCGCACCTCCACCCAGTGGGAGCAGGACTGCGGCGGAGTGGGCATCCACCCCGATGGAAGGGAGATCCATAGATTAATCCCATTCCAACCCTCCCCCCAAGCAGGCACCCCAGTGGCCCGAGGTCATTCCAGAACCCGGTTCGCCGGTGTGACATGAGGTAAGGTGGCAGTGCCTCAGCCCTCTGCACCACTTGGCCAGCTGAACTAGGAATTTTTAAACTATTAAAAACTTTCCCACTACATTGTAAATTAACGGTTTGGTCTTTTGACTTGAAATTTGCAGGACATAAAAGGTGTGTCCCAGAGATGTGAATTATGCTGTTTTGATGTGAAGAAATGTATCAATTTCATAGTTATGTCATTATGAAGTTTAAAAGTCATAGATTACACCTGCAGTGGACTGTTTTTTCATAGGTTCATGATTACTGAGATATTGGAGAATTTGTGCTACATGGGTTTCTTTCAGATCTATATGGTTATTGTATGGGTCTGTTGTTATGTGTAAGTGGGAGTGCAGGGCATGAAGGGCCCATGCTCCCACAGACACATATAATTATACACAAATTGGCAGTTTGGTGGGAGTGCAGGGCCCAAATGGCCCACGCTCCCACCAACACATACTAGTTTTCAGGTACATTACACTGTAAATAAACTGTTTGGTCTTTTGGCTTGAAATTTGCAGTATATAAAAGGTGTGCCCCCAGAGATGTGAATTATGCTGTTTAGGCATAAAAACTTTAATCGGCTCCATAGATATGCTATAAGAAATTTGAGATTATTCTCATAGGATAACATTGCAGTGCCCACAGCGCCTTTCGGTGCCTGTATCTCAGAAATGATGCAAGATACAGAGTTAGTTGACTATTCTCTTGTGGAAACTTTGCTGTCATGATTGTGACACTTGAATTTTTTTCATAGCTGCTACGGTTGCTAAGATATTCACAGATTAGTGTTACAAGTGTTCCTTGCCCTATAGGGCTGCTGTATGGCTCTGTAGCTATGTGTAAGTGGAAGTAAAGGGCTCAGAGGCCACAGACGCATATCATTATGCACAAATGGGCAGCTCTTTGGGCCCTGCGCTCCCACCAACACATACCATTTACTAGTTATATTACACTTTTTCAAAATGTAAGGAAATTCATTGCAAAAAACTTTGTTAATGCATAAGTTAGGGTTAAAGTGACAAAAGTGGGGAAATGAGATGTTAGGGTTGAGCCCCTAACCCTCAACCCCCATCCTCCACAGACCGACAGATGCTGGGGTGTGCCATGGGACCGTGAGGCCTAACTTTCACTACATTCTTGTTTACTGTAGCATGTCAACCTGTTTACACATGGAATGGGGTGTGAGTTGGGCCTGATGACCTCATGGCAGACCCTGGAGTCTGTTGGTCTGTGGAGGATGGGGGAATGGTTGGGTGGAGGGGTTAGGGCCTTAACCCTAACATCTCATTTCCCCACTTTTGTTGCTTTAACCCTAACTGATGCATTAATTCATTGTCTCCTAGCAGAAGCCTGTAGTCGTCAGTAAAATACACTAGTGTGTCCTGAGGACATCTGCAGAAGTCAGCTACTGACTCCCAATGTGCCCTTGCAACATCTGGAGAAGTCACTTATATATTTTAATATATAGTGTAACAGAATATAATATATATTTGACTCCATAGCACCGTTGGAAAGGTAATTTTATGCTGAACAACTTTGTCACTTTTATTTTGTGCATATCATGTCTACTTTAGGAGTTATTTGCATTTGTTTATGGTATGGTGTGTATGGCTTATGTTGCCTGTTTTAGTGAAAAAAATATATTTTTTTGCTGTTTCAACCAGCTTAAAAAAAACAACAAAATTACATATTATTATTTGCATACCACCATTAGGAAGGTAATTTTGTGCTGAACAACTTTGCCACTGATATTTTGTGCATATCATGTATACTTTAAGAGTTATTCACATTTGTTTATGGTATGGTGTGTATGGCTGACATGTTTTCCATCAAGATTCACCTAAGCAGCTTGAATAAAATTCTCTTTTTTGGCACTTCAGCAGGTATAAAATAAAAACCGTATTGATTACAATTGGTTGCATAGCACCATTGGAAAGGCATTTTTGTGATCATCAACTTTCATGCTGATACTTTGTGTGTTATCATGTATACTTTTGGAGTTATACGCATTTGTTTATGATATGGTGTGTGTGAATGAGATTCATCCCTCAAATCTCACCAAAGCACCTTGACTAAAATGGGGAAAAATTACATTTTATAGTAAAAAAAATATCTTTTTTTAACAAACATAATATTAAAACACCATCTAATGTCTGTATGCTTAATTTGGTGTTGATATTTGACATATTTTCCAACAAAAAATGGCTTATGTTGCCCTTTTTTAGTGAAAAAAATATTTAGTTTGCTCTTTTGACCAGCATAGAAAACAAAATAAATTACTTATTATTACATGCATGCCACCATTGGAAAGGCAATTTTGTGCTGACTAACTCTGCCACTCATATTTTGTGTCTAGCATGTACAATTATTGAGCTATTAGCATTTGTTTGTGACATGCTGACTATGGTTTGATTTTGCTTAGAAAGGCCCAGGATTCACTGTTAAAATTATACAGGAGATTCAGGAGGCAAGTGGTGTAATCTCAGAGTAAGCCTGTGGAGGCAATTAGTTAACAAAGCTTTTTGCAATAAATGTATGTATAGAGGATACATGATAGGCAGAAGTCTGATATAGAAAATATTCTCACTCCTGCAGAGTGAGCTCTGAATACTCACGAGTGCCAAAGAGCTGAGTGGGAAGTATCAAACTCATTCTGCAGGAGTGAAATATTTTCACAATCTGCACATCATGTGTGCTATTTATACAATTGGGGTAGGAGCTTCAGAAATATTCATATGTTTTCCTGTGTTCTTTTCCTGTTTCTGCATGCTGTCTGCCCTTGCTGTGTGTAGTCTGAGTGTGTGTGAGTTTTTCTGAATGGTCTTAGAAACACTAAGAAAAACAAGTGTGTGTCTTTTACAATGCTAATTGAGTTTGTTGCAGGTAGCAGTGAGAAACAAACTGTTTGGTAAAGCAGTGTCATTTAGAATGCAGGCTGTAGTGAAGTTGCTATTTGCATAGTAATGGGCTGGAAGTCTCAGAAACACTATGGGACACAGGTGAGTGTCTTGTAATGCTAATTGAGTTAGTTGCAGGTAGCAATGAGAAACAGAAACTGTTTTGTGAAGCATACGAACATACAAAATCGCCAGCAGAAACAGGCCACATGACGTATCAAGTCTGGCAGAGTGTGCAGCTAGCACTTCATCTTACAACTGCCCCTCCGGCCCACCCATCACCGTATCCCTTCCCCGTACTCTGTCCCACACCCTTTTTAAACTGCCCACTATCTTACAGGACACCAGATCTTCTGGTAGGGTATTCCACTTGTCCACTACCCTTTCTGTGAAAAAGTGTCTCCTTACCTCCCTCCTAATCGTTCCCCCCTCTAATCTCAGTCCATGCCGTCTTGTGTCCCTCCCTCTCTTCAGCTGAAAGATCCCTTCTATGTTAGTCTTGTTAATCCCTATCAGATACTTACAGGTCTCTATCATATCTCCCATCCCTCCTCTCTTCCATCAAGTACATTTTCAGCTCTCTCACTCTGTCCTCATAAGGCCTGTCCCCAACCCTTGTATCATCTTTGTGGCCCTGCATTGCACCCCCTCCAATAACCTTATGTCCCTTTTCAGGAACAGGCACCAGAATTGCATGCAATACTCCAGGTGGGGCCTGATCAATGATCTGTACAGGAGCAGTATAACCTCACTCCTTCTGGAAGAGATCCCCCTTGGTATACACCCCATCATTTTGTTGGCCTGTGCTGCCACCTTCCTGCACTGGGCTGAGTTATTCATGCTCTCTGTTATGATTACTCCTAGGTCCTTTTCCTCTGTGGTACTTCCCAACTGCACTCCATGCAAGTGATAATCCCTCACCTGGTTCTTTGCTCCAAAGTGCAACACCTTGCAATTCCTGGCATTGAAACCCAGCTGCCATGTTTCTGCCCACTCCTGCAGTTTTAGTCAGGTCCTTCTGCAGCTCCTTCCAACCCTCACTGTCATCAGTCACAGCTCCCATTTTGGTATCGTCCACGAACTGGCTGATCTTGCTCCTGATCCCGCATGAAATATCAGCTATATATGCTATACAGTATATATATATATCCCAAACAGCACCGGTCCCTGTACAGATCCCTGTGGCACCCTGCTCACCACCGCTGTTGGTGATAAGAGAATCCCCCACTACCACCATTTGCTGCCTCCCCCTCAGCCAGTTTGTGATCCAATTCACTAATTTTGGCTCCTCCCCCACATATTCCAGCTCCCCCCAACCTCCCATGTGGTACTTTATAAAAAGCCTTGCTGAAGTCCAAATACAGGATATCCACTGCGGGGCCTTTGTCCAGTTCACGTGTCACCCAGTCATAGTACTCTAAAAAGTTGGTTTGGAATGATTTTCCCACTACAAACCCATGCTGCTTCTGATCCTGGAGACCATTGTCCTCCAGAAAGCTCACTAGTCTCTCCTTGTGGATGGTCTCCATGAACCTCCCCACAAACGATGTGAGGCTCACTGGCCGATAGTTCACTGGTTCTTCCTTTGCTATGCTTTTTTGGATGGGTATCACATGTGTCACCCTCCAGTCCTGCGGTACACATCCTGTGTCCAGATTGGTGTTGAACAGGTCAGCCAGTGGTGTCACCAGGACCTCTGCTAGCTGCCTCAGCACTCTTGGATGAATGCCATCTGGTCCTGATGTTTTGTCCACTCTTAGAGCCCTTAGCCCTTCCAGTACCCTCTGCAATCGTTACATCTGTAATCAGTCCCCCCATACCCCCACCATCGCCCTAGGAATCTTCCTCCCTTCTCTTGGGTGAATACTGAGCAGAAGTACTCATTGAGTACTTTTGCCTTCTCTTCCTCTCTCTCCACCCTCCCACCATCCTTTTTTTTTTTTGGTAACACTTTCTACACCTCTAGACAGCACCCCCATTCGATTGACCCTCCCCCCAGCCCCGTCACCCAGAATTACCAGGGCTTACCTTATTCCTGGCCAGGGAGCAGTGCCTGAGGGGAGTCGGTCATCATCCTGTTGCCAGCATTTTCTCCTTTGTTTTTTCTCCCAGGGGCCCCAGGAGTAGGAGCAGATGTGCGTGGAGGCACACATGTGCCTTACAGCCTCAGTCATGACCCCTTTCCCCCACTCCATTAGCCTAATGTCTTGGCACCCGCTGAGCCTGTGCTGTCCCCAGCCTCCACCAGGAGGCAGCCGTCAGCCAAGGGATGCCGCTACACCTCCCCAGAGAGGAGAGCTGCCTTCTAGCAGCTCCATCCAACTCCTCCCTCATCTCCCCTGTTGCCAACTTCTGACAGCCCGGGCTCGTTCCTGAACCTGGGTCACTGGCATACCATGAGGTAAGGCATCCAACACCTTAGCCTTCAGCGCCACTGGGTCAGCTGTCCCACCATCCTTTTTTATCCTTGCTAGTTGGTCCTTATTCCTCCTTTTCTCTCCAATGTACTGGAAGAAGTCTTTCGCTCCAATCTGATACCTATTGTCAGCCGCAGCTCCCTGGCTGCCTTAGCCACCCTGACCATTCTTGTAACCTCCCTGGACTTCTCTGCATGATTATCCTTATCTTTCTCCCTCACCAATTCCCTATATTGTCTAAACGCTGCCCTCTTGGTCCTCACCCCTTCCATGACCCCCTGCATCGGTCCATTTGGTTTGTTTGCCTTCCCTTTCTTACTTTTCTTCCTTGTGCATGTTACCATAGCCTCTACCAACCCATTCTTTATAATCAGGGCCCCTACTTTTCTGCAGCACAGTGGGACCAAGCTCTGCGGCAAGACTACCATTTGCCACAGAACTTCTGCAGCGGTGGTTTGTAATTTCTGTGGAAGTTCTGCGGCTCTAACAACCAACCACATCATCAGCTTGTCATCCTGACTTCACTTTCATGACAGTGGTTAAGCAATCAGGATGGTGGAACGCACAGTAACACTAGTTCAAAAATAACAGACTTACAAAAATAGTTTTATGCCTAAAAAAGCAAAACAAATGTCTCTCCCTTAAGTTCCTAGCCTGTTGCATAAATGAGATATGCAGAGGGGATCTTATGTGATAAATAATGCATTTCTATATGCATGCTATCTATCCCACTAATGAGGTTTCCACTGTCTATCACTTATATATTTGTATGTGCTTTCTACACCACTTATGAGGTTCTCACTGTGTATCACTTACATATTTATATGTAATCTGTAACATACATACAAATATGTGTGTCTGTGTGTGTGTGTGTGTGTATATATATATATATATATATATATATATGTATTTATTTTAATTTTAATTTTTTTAAATTTCCATGAACTTGCATCCTCATCCATACAGGTCTCATTGGAAATGGAATAGAGGAGTTATTGCAAAACTCATTTTTCATGTCAACCTGCTTTCCCTGACAGACTGCATAACACCATCAGGCCATGACATGCATGTGAACCGATAGTGAGATAGTGCTCTCCAGCCCATCACAATGTGTCCACCACATGACGGAACACTGCACCATACCTTCCCAGACTCCGAGCAGTGATGTGTTCCACCAATCCTTGTGCTGCCCAGCCAGCTCCCAGAGCTAATCTCTGAACCTGAGTTGCCGGCACAGAAACACAGCATGCTACCCTCTGGCCCAACAGCTGTCCCTGCACACAACATTTCTCCATAACTTTTAGGTGATTCTATCAACCAATGACAATATATAATCAATAACCTCTGCAAAAATGCATACAGTGCAATTATTTATTTAACAGGTCTGTTCTTTCAACAGGTCTACACATTATTTTATTACACTTTTCTGGGCATAATTACTTTATTTTTCTTAAAAATGACAGTTAAATTCATTTTACCATTTTACCAGTTATTCATTTCAGATGGCATCTCTATACCTTATAGGAACAAATAGGTTTGTACAAAGTGAGGTATGTATGGACTTAACAGGTCTGTGCTATTGACAAGGTTTTGTTTAAATTGGTCCTACTGCAACATTGTAAGACTGAAAATCATATTAGGCTGTAGTGCAGGTTGAGGAACTATCACCATGCATGATGTGCTGTCCCACCGTCTCTGGCAGTGGGAGCTGTGGTAGATAAGTGACTGTTCATTTCTGTTGCAGAATACAGCCATTTCATTAGCTAATGTGTGATGTTATAGCAATGATAACATCACATTCTGAGCATATAGGGGGTTTGGATATAAAAAGAGGGGAAGGGAAACAGATTCTACAGATAAACAGAAATATTGATAAAAACTCACCAAGAAGAGTGAATTCTGTGGCATGGCAGAAGTTCTGCGGTAGATTGAAAGTTCTGAGCAAAATTCTGCGGCCGCAGAATTCTAGGGGCCTTGTTTATAATCCCCTACTTCTGGTCTGCATCCATGTTCAGTTGCATACTTGCCAGGTACTTTCCCACAATTTCCCTAATTTTTCCAAAGTCCACCCCCTACAGTCAATCACCCTTGTGTCTGTTTCCCTTGTATCCCTCCCCATGTTCAGCTTGAACCATACCTAATAGTGGTTGCTTCCAGCCAGTGGTTCTCCCACCACCAGGTCTCTAACTGACTCCCCATTATCCAGTACAAGGTCCAGGGTCCTTCCTACCTGAGTCAGTTCCCATTCCAGCTGCATAAGGAAGCTTTCCTGGGAAGCCTCCAACAAGACCAGTTCCCTTGCACACATGGTGGATTGTGTTCCCCACTCCACCCCCGGTAGGTTAAAATCCCCACCACCACCATGCTCCCCCTCTTGCAGACCCTCTTAATTTGGTCAGCCAATTCCCTATCCAGGTCACTCCCCTGGTCAGGTGGCCCGTACACCACCGCTCACCTCACTGCCCTGTTTTTTGCATCCCGAAACTGCATCCACAGGGCTTCTGTCCTCCCTTCCTCCCCTTCCTCCCTTATGCACTTTATCCCTTCCCATTCATAAATCACCATGCCCCCTCCTCTCACTCTAGTCCTGTCCTTTCTGTATATTCTAAACCCAGGTATCATCATATCCCAATCCTAGTACTGGGTGGCCCAGGTTTCTTCGATCACTGCAATTCCTACCCTTTCCACTGCAAACGGAGCCTGTATGTTTGCTGCCTTATTTCCCAGGCTTCTTGCATTCAATGACACCACATTCCAACCCAGCTCCCTTCCCTCCACGGCACTATTCCTCACTCCGCTATTTTCTCCTGGTGCACCCTCCTCACTAACTTCATTTGTAACTAAGGGGGTGAGCTTCACAGTCTCACCTTTTCAGACAGGCTCCCTACCAGTGTGCCCCTCTCTACCACCCTCCTTCCTAGTTAAAATCCACTCTAGTTGATATACACCCCTCCAACCCCTGTTTCAGTATACCCTTCCCTCTTGTACTCAGGTGTAGCCTGTCTCCTGCGTACAGGTCACTATTGCCCCATACATTACTCCAGCCTGCTACCAGTCTGTACTTCCTAGTGTGGCACCACCCACTCAGCAACTCCTGTATCCTAGCTTTCCTTGCTATTCTCACACAGGGGACTGGGGGCACCTCTGAGAATACCACTGACACCCCCACTCCCTCACACTGTTTTCCCAACTCCTCAACCCTCCCCTTCACCACCTCTACTATCTCCCTCATCAGGTAGTTTGTACCAACGTGCACCACTACATGAGGTTTCTTCCTCCCGCTCCTTCTGCATTTGAGAATCGCCTGTCCTGCCCTTTCTGTGGTCAACCTTGGAATAGCCTTCACCCAGATGTGACTATGCCTTCCTCCTTTTCCACCACATCTTACCCCTTTCAGTATATAATCCCCTAGCATTAGTACCCCATACTCCCAGCTCATTCCATTCCTCCTCCAATTATCTCTATCCCTGTATCCCTTATTCCCGCTCCTTATTTGCACTGTCCTCCCCTTCTCAACCTCCATAGCCTCCTCACCTGATTTCTCCACCCCCCTTTTTCTGTCTCTCCTTTAGCATTCTTCCTGCCTATTAACCTTCACCCTAACCCAGACCTATTTATGTTCCCTGGACTCTTCCTTCTCCTTCCCCTTCCTAAGCTCTGATACCTCCCCTTCAACCTCCATTGCCAACACTGCAAATCTATTCCTTGATGCTCTTGCATCGGTGCTCATCACCTCCTCCCCCCTGCCCTGACTCTTTCCTCCATCTCCTTCCATTTTGCCTTCGTTTTCCCACCCATCCTCCCAAATCCCTCACCAGAACCAGTCCTGTTGGTCCTCCCCTGCCTGTACCATCTTCTCCACTCTGTTGTTCCTCCTGTTCCAGCACTCCCCCATCCCTCACACCTGCTAGCATCCTTCAGAGTCCCTGCACTTCCTCCTTCTCCAGCTTCCTCAATCTGCTGCAGATGGGGCAAACTCCTAGTCACCAAAGTATCCTAATCCAAACTGCCACCCCACATCCATTGCATCCCACTATCCTCCCCATGCCTACCCCACTCTTCCCCCTGGTGCCTTCCATCCCAACCTCCATTCTGCTGTCCCCAACCCCTCCTATACATGTGCTGTCCCTTTCACCCCCCATTCTTCTGTCCCCAGCCCCTCCTATACATGTCCCTCTACCACCCATGTGTCCCACCTCACCCAGTCCCTTTCTCCCTCCCTCCCTCCATTCTACATCTGCTCTAGGAGAGGGTGAAGACCTTGTGTCACCCTTCACCCATCTATAGCACCTATTGGCTTGCAGTGATCCTTAGGTTACCTCACATCTTGCTGTTTACATCAACATGGTAACAGGATGCATAACCAGCAATAAATAAGTTGACAGATGATGTGAACCTTTGTTAAGATTGAGAGAGCAAACTTCAATAGCAGTACTAAGTTTATATTGGGTTTGCTATTGCATAGACAGGATATGGGGCACAATACTATTAGGTTACAAAAAGTGCAGGAGGTAATGAAGCTGTCAGAACAGCACAGCAATTAGGGAGTCAGCCTTCAGTTCAGAAGGCTGAGGATTCAAGCCTGGGTAAAGGGATGATTCAAAGGAACACTCATCAACTGGGTGGACAGGCAACAGCAAAAATGCTCACAGATAATGTGAAGCTATCTTTAAGGTTGAAAGAGCCAATTTACAAGCAGACTAGGTTTAAATTTGGTTTGCTATTATATAGTCAGAATAGGGGCAAAATACTATAAGGTTAGGAAATGTTCAGGAAGTAGTGAGACTGCCAGAATAGTGCAGTGGTAAGGAGACTGCCTTTAGTCTAGAAGGTTGAGGGTTCAAGCCTAGGTATAGCTATTAAGCTAGTGATAAGTAGAAAGGGGATTTATTGGAGGCTTACACTATGGGGCAGCAGGTAAACACAGATGGGCTACAACAGCAGGGAAGATGACTCTCCAAGGAGGTAAGACAGGGTTAGAAGACTCACTAGTGACTCCTAGTGGCTGAATAGTATAACCTGCTTATGAGAAAATGGGTAATCAAAAACTCAGATGGGGTCACATGACAGGTCATGTGACCAGTGCCTCCAAGCATTGAGAGTCAGTTGATGCAAAGCATTGATGGGTAAACACCCCAAACAAATATGAAGCTGTAAGTAAAAGTGCACCTCTGCATACAAATTACCTTCAGGGCTGCTTTTCTGTCCTATCCCTCATGGAGCAATGTGAAGCTGGGAAGGGTCCAGCAAGAGCCTGTAGTATGGGGGGAGAGAAACAAAAAGGAGTTAGTGCTGGTAGCTCCAGCAGGAAACTGAAACAAAAGACTCCTAACTAGGCATGCCTAGCCAAGAAGAAACTAGATCTACAGTATCCCAAGATGGAAACTACAGAAACACAACCTGAGCTGGTCAGAACTTCTAGCAAGTCTGCAGTGAGTAGAAATGCTCCTTGATCATTTGTCTGCATACAGTGTCAATGCCACACTCCAGGCTCTCCTGTGTACTGGCTAAATATCACAGTAACAGCTACATAACCAAAAGCAGTCCCCAAAATAGACAAAATTCAGTGTTATCCCATATTATAAAAAAGGGTCTGAGAAATAGAGCTTTTTGATTGGCTGCAAACATTCTAACAACCTTATGTTAATCTTTTATTAACATACATGTAGAGTTTAACTATATGCTGAGCAAGGTTTAACACTGTTTAAAAATATTTTTTATTATAATAGCAATAAGGCACTCCCAGGGATTATGTTAATCGTCAGTTAATCACCCTCTAGGGGCATGTAGCACTCGGTTATATCTCGTGCCACAGTACACCCCTAGAAGGTGATTAACAGACCATTAACATAACCCTTGGTCATGCCTTATTGCTTAAATAAACAAAGCACTTAAAGTAGAGTTACAAATTAGGATGCAAGCTGTAGTGAAGCTGAGATTAGCATTGTAATGGGTTGGGAGTCTCAGAAACACTATGGGACACAGGTGAGTGTCTTTTGCAATGCTAATTGAGTTAGTTGTAGGTAGTAGTGAGAAACAGAAGCTGTTTTGTAAAGCAGTTCCATTTAGAATGCAGGCTGTAGGGAATATGACATCAGCAGAGTGTGAGAAACGGCATTTGTTTTATCTCTGGTGATGTCATCAGCATTTATCACACTGCAGTGGAAATAACTGAGGTTATCACACTGATATTGCTTCCTCCCCCGTTGTATGTATAAATATATATATATATATACACACACACACACACACACATACACACACATCTCTCTCTCTTTCTCTCTCTATATATATATATATATATATATATATGTATATATTATGCTAGCACAGTAGTGCTACCATAGTTAGGGTTGAGTAGTCCTTCTAAGGTTAAATGATGAAACTTTGCACCTTAATAATTTTGCCACCGTTCAACAGATTTGCCTGGAATTTGACAGGCATTGTGCATAACCATAGATCTTGGGACCTGCCAACTTTCATACTGGTCAGATATACGGCTGCGGAGTTATTAAGCAACATCCGTGTGTGCAATTATGTTTTTTTGCACATTCTTTGTTCGTGCCTTCAGGTCGCATGGTTTATACGATTGGTCCAAACACTTCAGGGAATGTGCAGCCATGGTCCCCAATGTGCCTTTTGAAGATTTTGTGAAAAAATATTGAACGGTTCAAAAGTTATTCAAAAAACAAGTTCCCATTATAAGCCAATGGGAAAAGTTAACAAAAAGTTTAACACTTTCGCAAATGCAGTTTTTAGTGTTGCAAATGGCCCTAGTAGTATCACAAATCTGCCATTTTGTTTTTAGTTACTGATCACAGAAATGCTTGGCATTTAAAATTGGGGCCATCTAGGGACATACTTCTTTTTGTGACCTGAGGATGCTAGCTATGTCTTTATTTTGGGATTAAACACCTCCGAAATATGTTTTTCAAATTTCTGAGAAAAGTAGTGTCACAAAGTAGTGTCATACCTGCAACACTTTCTCAAATTTTTGTGAAAGGTGTCACAAATCACGACACTACTTTTCTAGACTATGGCCAAAATGACAGGAATTCTTTGCCACCCTGCTGCAAAAAAAAGGCTTGGTCTTTTGGGCTGAAATTTGGAGTGAGGGCAGTCAACATGTCACAGATGTGCTGTTTGGTGGTTTGGTGACAAAATATTGCATGGAAGAAAAATTACAGTACTCCAAAGTTTACATTTTTTTCCCATAGACTAACATGGTGGTGTCTGCTGCGTCTTTTGGGGCTCGTGTCTCGGAAATGGTGCGAGATATGGAATTTTCGTCACAAAAATGTGTAGCCCTCTGGGCTATACATTCAGTAAAAACCTAGCTGGGAAACTCATGAATCATGTGAAATTTAAATGTTTTTTCTACGTCGTATGGTTACTGAGATATTACCATTTTAGTATTACAATTGCTTGTTTTCTGCTCTGAGGCCCATTATGCATACATTCTTTGTCTTCACTGTGTTTTTCAATGGAGCCTTTGGGGAAAAATACGGTCTGCGCTCCAGTTACTGTTATAAGTAGGCTTTACACTTGTGTTTCTGTGCCCGTTTGCATTAGCCTTACAGTGTACACCACTGTGTGCATTACCCTTTGCATTTCCGTTTGCGTTTGCGTTGCTGTTACCATTTATGTCTCCACTACTCTTTATGTTTGTCTTTCACTTAGTGTCACCATGCGCATTACCATTTCTGTTGGCTACCGCCCTTACGTTTTTGTTTGCCTTTTGTTTTGCATCATCGTTGTTCTTACCGTTACCATTTGCATTTCCAATTGTGTTCCCGTGCCCATGTGGGTTATGGTTTGCCTTTCCATATGCACTTACGATTGAGTTTCTGTTTTCTTTGGCATTATTGTTGCTGTTACCATTACCATTTGCGTTTACAATTGTGGTACCATTACCATGCATGTTACGGTTTGCATTTCCATACGCGCTTGCATTTGCATTTCCTTTTCTGCTTCCTTTCACATTAGTGTTGCTGTTACAGTTATCATTTACATTTACAATAGTGGTAATGTGACCGTGTGCATTACCAGTTGCATTTCTGTTTGCGCTTGCATCTCCGTTTGCGTCACTGTTCGCTTTGATGTCACTTTGTGCCTGCGTTTCTATAAATGCTTGCTTTACAATTTATGTTTCTGTCACCATGTGCATAACCATTACTGCTTGCATTTGTGTTGCTGTTACCATTACTATGTCACAAAAAAATCACGTGGTGGGAGCATTCCATTCACAATTTATAGTCCTCATTCTTAAAAAGAAGGGAAATTAGAGGCAATAAACTGTTTTATGCATCAGTTAGGGTTGTTCCACAGTGACAAAAGTGAGGAAATTCACTGTTAGGGTTGAAAAAACCTCTTGCACCCCCTAAGTCTGCCCCACCAACCGGCATCGAGGTGTGCATTGGGGTCATCGGTCCTAACTCTTACCCCATTCTCCTATGCCTCAGCTTGTTTATGCATGTGATGGGGTGAGAGTTAGGGCCAAGGACCCCAACGCACACCCCAATGCTGGTTGGGGGAGTGGGCTGAGGGGGTGCAGGGGGGGGTTTCAACCCTAGCAGTGAATTTCCTCACTTTTGTCACTGTGGAACAACCCTAACTGATGTATTAAACAGAGCTTTTGCCTATATACTATATATATATATATATATATATATATATATATATATATATATTTAGATACATGATGGGAAACAGTGAGATTATTTTCCATATCTCACTGCTGCCCATCATGTGTTTGATTTATGCAATAGGGGACACTTTTATGTTAGTTTTATTTGTGTTTGTACTCAGTTAAGTGTGTTTTTTTCTGTGGGATTTTGCTTTGTGTTGTGAATGGAGGTGATTGTTGCTATGTGATTGGTTGTAGGTATGAATGGGAAGTAGTTCTGTTTTGTTATTGGTTCATAGTTTAGGTTGTTCTTTGTGATTAGTTAAGTTTTGTTTGTGTGATGCTTTGATTGGTTTACTATGTTGAGTGGCTGGGAGTTTGATTGCCGTCTTCGTGGAGGGTGTTTTTGTTGTATTTCTTTTTCTTTCATTGTTTATTGTTAATTTGGTGTGCATTTTCCCCCTGTGATGCTTATTTGGCACCCACTGTGCTGTGCAGTCTGGTGGCTCTGAGGTTTATTTCTGAGTTGTTGCACATTTTGTTAGCGGCAGTGTGGCTGCAGGACTTTCATTTTCATGGAGTGCTGTTTAATTACATTTTGATCTCCGATGAGGACTGAAGAAGTGAGGTAGTGAAGAATTTGTTAACATTCTGGGAAAACTTGCAACGGGCTATAGTACATAGTGTGGGGATGTGCTAAATTCATTCAGCATTTGTTTTCTGGCACAGCTTCAGTTTCAGGTTCAGGTCACGTATGATTTCTGGAGAGCTGCACTTCAGTTGAATGCAATGAACATGTGTTTCAAATATGTTGAAATGTAGTGTTTTGTGTTTCATTTAGTGATGTCAAGGTTTTGTGCAGATACTTTTTATACTGGGTCATGTTTAGAAAATGTTTCATGTAGAAACGTACTGTGGTGAGCATACTGCTTGCAATGAGATAACTAGAGTGAGAATATCACTTGCTGATGTAGCAACTGTGTGTGTAAATGTAAATAATCTCACGGTTGCTATGTCAGCAGCATTTATCTCACTCCAGTGAGAATATGTCTTTTTATTTGCAATGTTTATCACCCACCCCATTGTATCTATCTATATATATACTGTATATATATATATATATATATATATATATATATATCAAAACAACATGGTTATACTAAATGCACGCTGAAAATAGAAAATAGAGTTAAAAATCTACATTTTGGCCTTAGGTCTTCTTCAGGAAATATCTAAAAGAAAAGAAAAACAAAGTTAGTGTATATATATATATATATATATATATATATATATATATATATGTAATACATAACCCACTCTGAGGTGTGTGGTCATGCTCTGATATAAGCACGCCTTGGTATGCATTGTTACGCATGAGGCTGCAGGCCAAGTGTGTCAACCATCCTAGGCATGCATATATCAGAGAGCGACTACACACCCTGGAGTGGGTTATCTATCTTATAAAATGACAAAATTGTTTTGGGGAGTGAAAGTGTAGGTGTGCGGCCGCGCTCTGATAAACGCACAGTCATATGATGTGTTTCAACCAATCAGCAGACATAATTTTTCCTACCCATTTTATATAAATATATATATATATATATATATATATGTATATATATATATATATATATATACACACACACACATATACGCATACACATACATATAAGGTGGTTCAGGTGATTTTTTTTTTCTTTTTAAGAAAGATGGACAAATCTCAGTGGTAGGGAAAATGATGGAATCACTTCTGAAAGAAAGAATTGTTCAGTACCTAGAGGCCAGTGGGGCACAGGACCCAAAGCAGCATGGATTTGCAGCAGGAAGGTCATGTCAGATGAATCTAATTGATTTCTTTGACTGGGTGACCAAAGTAATAGACCAGGGAGGGGCTGTGGATATGGCCTACCTAGACTTTAGCAAGGCATTTGACACAGTTCCGCACAAAAGATTAATAATCAAGTTAGCCAGCCTGGGAGTGGGTCCCAGGGTAGTAGTCTGGGTAGCAAACTGGCTGCACAACAGGACACAGAAGGTAATAGTGAATGGAACACATTCTGAAGAAAGGGGGGTAACTAGTGGAGTACCTCAGGGCTCAATACTGGGTCCAGTCCTCTTTAACATCTTTATAGGTGACATTGCAGAGGGTCTGGAGAGAAAGGTATGCCTCTTTGCAGCTGACACAAAGATCTGTAACAGAGTTGATACACGGGGGGGCTGGAAAAGATGAGAAGGGACTTGGCAAGGTTGGAGGAATGGTCAGACATATGGCAACTTAGATTCAATGCAAAGAAGTGCAAAGTAATGCACCTGGGAAACAAAAACCCAGGAGAAGAGTACACAATAGCAGGGGAGGTACTAACAACAACAAAAATGGAAAGTGACCTGGGGGTAGTCATATCAGATGACCTAAAGGTGGGTAAGCAATGTGAAAAGTCGGTAAGGAGAGCAAGGGGGATTCTGGGATGCATAGGAAGGGGCATCACAAGTAGAAAAAGGGAAGTGGTTATTCCTCTGTACAGACAGTTGGTGAGACCCATCTGGAGTACTGTGTGCAGTTCGGAGACCTCATCTACGCAAGGACATAGACAGAATGGAAGCAGTCCAGAGGAGGGCAACTAAAATGGTGCAGGGTCTGCAGCAGAAACCATATGTAGAGAGACTGAGAGAGCTTAATATGTATACTCTTGATGAAAGGAGGGACGGGGGGACATGATAGAAATGTTCAAGTACCTCAAGGGAATCAACAAAGTCCAGGAGGGTAGCATCTTTCAGAAAAAGAGATGTGTAAGAACAAGGGGCACAATTTAAAGATAGAGGGGGATGGAGCAGGGTAATGTGAGGATTTTTTTTCACAGAGAGAGTGGTGGATACATGGAACAGCCTTCCTGAGGAGGTCGATGGGTCTAAAACAATGGGGAATTCAAACATGCATGGGACAGACACAAGGCAATTATAGTGGGGGGTTGCAGGAAATAGGCTGTTGGTTAACTAGAATATGCAGCTTATCCAGTAGGTAGGGAAATGGGCAGACTGGGTGGGCCAAGTGGTCCATATCTGCCATCAAAGTCTATGTTTCTATGTTTCTATTCCATCATGCAAACCTGGTTTCCTTAACCCATCAAGCATAAATATCCAAAATTCCTCTCTTGCATTCAATTTAGCTTCCAGGTCACCACCATGAGGTTCCAGGCTGACCCTTTCTATACCACATAAATGAAAAATGTGTTGAGATTTGTCACTGACTGTAGGCTAATGTAGTGTCAATGCATTTTTGTTGTCATTATTTCTAATACAGCTAAGGTGTTCCCCCACTCTGGTTTTTAACATCCATTTGGTTGTGCATATATAAAAGGCATAACAAGTACAGATAGCCAAGTATACTACAGCCATAGTGCTACAGTTTATAAACTGTCTGATGTTAAAGAATTTTGGGTTATTTACTGTCTGAAATGTCTTGTATTTTGAAATATAGACACTATTTACACATCTACCACATTGAAAAGTACCCATTGGCTTACCTGGAAGCCAGTTGTGAAATTTGGGTACTACAACTAGTAAAACCTTATGTACCAGAGTGTCCCATAAATTTGCACCTCTCCTGTAACTGATTTTAGGCAAGTCTGTGACTACACCTGCAAGTGCAGGTTCCATACCACGGATATGCCAGTACTTATGTAAACAGTTACTATCTTTGGAGACATCAGAACAGTAATTTGTTCAAAGTTGCTCCTATTGTCTGTTTTCCACCTTTGGTTTGTACTGTTACAGATCCCGATGGGATATCTGACCCACCTTCCCTCTCATCTTGGTAATGAGAGTCTGACTGTAGCCCCTACATCTAAATCTGGACTGTAATTCATCTGCATGCTTAAGGTACATATCCTTGTCCATACAGTTTCTCTTGACCTTCATAAATTGAATGAGAATTATGTTACCCACAGTGTGTCGGGGGTGGAACCTACTGGCAAAAATAGGCTATTGGTATCCATCTCTTTTCTATATAGATCAGTACTGATAGTGCCTTCTACTTGTTTGTTAATTTGGAGGTGTAAAAAATTCAGAGTCCCTACTGTATTTAACTGTGAACCATAGATGAGCATTCAAACTCTCAAAATATTCCACAAATTCCATAAGTTCTGCTATCTCCCCCTGCCACACTAGGAATACATTGTCTATGTACCACTTCCAAATATCTAGATGTTCTAGAAATGGATTTTGTTCATTGTAAATAACAGCATCTTTCCAAAAACCTAGATATAGATTTGTAAAAGTGAGGGCAAATATTGCCCCATTCACTGTACCTTTGATCTGCAAGAAAAATTGGCCCTAAAATAGAAACATATTTTTAGTCCAAACATGATTTGCTGATTCAATCAAAAAAATCTATGAACAGTTCGATCTAATATGTCCCACTACATAGCCAGGTCCTCATGGCCTCTAAGCACTCCTGGTGAGGCACAATACTGTTTAAAGCCTCTATGTCTAATGTTACCAGAAGCCATTCGTATTCCAGTTGCAACTCCCCCAGAACACCCAAAATCTCTGTAGTGTCTTTGATAAAGGAGCACAGTCTAGGAACCAAAAATTGTACATGTTCATCAATGAAAAGTGATAAAGGCTCCGTAAGTAATCTGATTCTGGAGACTGTGGGGCAACCCCAGGGGCTGACCAATATTTTATGGATCTTTGGAAGTAAATAAAAGCTTTGCCTAATCGGATGTGGTACAGTAAGAAAAGTAAAACTCCTGGTGGATATAATGCCATTTTCAAAACTAGACTAAAGGAACAAATCAATTTCTTGTTTGAACTGATTAGTTAAATCAACTTTCAAACTGACATACTGTAATAATCAGTGTTGGATAACTGTTTAAAGGCCTCATTGCAATACATGTGTCTGTTTGTTAGAACAATACCCCCCACTTTGTCTGCTGGTTTTATTATAAGTTCCTCAATGCTCTTAAGTTCCTCTATGGCAGTTCTTTCATGAGAGGTGATGTTGGTAAATTAAAAGTGATTACCCAAGGAAGGGGGCCCATTCACTAATTCATTCAATACTGCATGTTCAAGTCAGCACAGCTGCGTTGTAAGACAGTACAAAGGTGGAAGCTTTTTTAAGCATTATTGGTGCCTGATTAGTCCCTTGAACAAATTTAGGTGAAGGTGTCCCCTCTTGAAACAACTGCTCTTTACTGATAAGATTAGTAACACCATCTTCAGTTGCAAAATAAGCCTTTAAATTTAATTTATGGCAGAATTATTTGATATCAATGTACAAATCAAAAGGTTTTCATGTGTGGGATCTTGGTGTCATGATCTCAAATTATTTAAAGGCAAGGAAGCAATGCAAGAAAGCAGCACTAATGGCAAGTAGCATCCTTGGATATATTGGCAAAGGTATTACCAGTAGGAAGTATGATGTAATCCTCCCACTGTACAGGTCCCTGGTGAGACCTCACCTGGAGTAATGTGTGCAGGTCTGGAGAGCTCACTTAAAAAAGGGCACAGACTGTCTAGAAACTGTGCAGAGACATGCCACAAAAATGGTACAGGGTGTGCACCACAAAACGCATGAAGCTAGGCTCAGCCAGCTAAATGTATTCCCCCTCGAGCAGAGGAGGAACAGAAGAGACATGATTGAGATATTTAAATTTGTTGAAGTGATCAGCACAGTACAAACCAGAAACCTCTTCCGGGAAAACAGGGCTGCATGTACTAGAGAACACAACATGTGCCTGGTGGTAGTTAAATTCAAAACAAATGTTAGGAAATACTTTTTCACTGAGAGGGTGGTGGACTCTTGAAACAGGCCGCCACTGGAGATAGTGGCAGCCAAGAGGGTCAGTGAATTCAGACAGGCATGGGATAGACAGTATAGTCACCTTAGCAAGACAAATTGATAGTGGGGAGTAGAAAACCCAGGCAGACTAGATGGACCACACAGTTTCCTTCTGCTGGAAAATCCGTATGTTCTTTTGTTCTAATGTTCATGTAGGTACAAAGCAAAGTCCCTTTGACAGGATACTAAATTGCGTATCTGTAAGTGTGAAGGGGGATAAGTTGAGAACAGTTACCTTGATTGTGTCTGTCTCCTGTAAGATTTCCTCATCGCAGCATTCTGCTGCTGCATCTTCTGTGTGTTTTTCCGGTAATGTTGTTATCCTCTGCCCCTTCCTCCAGTCTGACTTTTTCCCACCCCTCCTGGTTTGGTGTCATTCAGTCTTGGTTCCCAAAAATGAAGTCTTGTTGCTACCCCAGTTTGTGTTGCTGTAATTTGCTTCGGTAACCCCTGGGCAGTGCCACCCCCAATGTTACACCCCTGCCTACTACCCTGGACATAGGCTAAGGGGTTTGGGTTTGCCATGTGATAACCATTTCTGAATACTTTTGCACAGTGCCTCCACTCAAGGTGCTTTACGTGGGTGAGATGGTGCTGGATGTAGCCCCCTGAGCTGCTACACCACCCACGATGACCAGTTACCTTCCCCAGACATGCCCCCAATACACAGTTCCCCACATTTTCAACATTTTGAATTAAAGACTCTCTCCAATAATATGCTCACATGGAATTTCAACCACAAATAACAAGATATTTATTTCAGGGGTAATATAGGAGCTAGGAAGGGGGAACAGGAGGAGTAGAGGTTATCTTATTGTATCTACAAAATATACAGAGATTATTTATATTTTGCTGGTGAACCCTCCAGCTGGGTGACTACATATTAACAGGCAGACATAAATCACATTTTACCATTCGACTTAAGACATCCAGCTCCCTGGCTATCTAGCTGCTAACAAATCAGATGTTAAACATAATTATTATCAATACCCACATTGGTACCAGTCCCAGATACAGCAGAAACCCTGCAATCTCATACCATACTGGTTAAACAGATACCACAGTCCAAGATGTTGCAGGCCTGAAGAATGTTGCAGCTGGTCGAGGTGGCCGGCTATTGATTTGAGGGTGGGGGCAACTTGGAGACGGATCCTTGCAAAGCAGCAAATTACTATTTACACCCACAGCAGGGATTGTCCTGCACTTTAACAGACATGGCAGGGATTGCCCTGTATTTTAGCAGACATGGCAGGGATTGCCCTGCATTCTAGCAGACTTTCTGAACAATCCAGGACAAGCTATGTGGATCTTACATCCAGAACATTCAGCACAATATTAGAAAGTCCCATCCAAAGCAATGAGAGTGATACTTTTGTCACGCATCCTATATGCAATTTAAACACTGTCACATCCAGTACTTTATATACCAAAAGGCATCCATCCAGAGTAAGTTGACAATGACACTTTTATCAAGCATCCCATACTTTAGTCACAGGCAGACACAGTCAGTACATTCTATATGCCAAGAACATTATGCACAAGCGAAGACTTATCCAGCACGTCTAGACATAATAAACTCTAGGGCCTCCTGTCTCATGAAGTGGTAAACACGTCTTGGCAGTCAGCTCCACAATTCCAGGACTCTAACCCACAGCTACACAACTTACAACACATTTATATGATTCACTATGCCAAGCATCTTGCTGCACCTGCTACTTAGCCATTTGGGCCACAGACAAAATGCATCCATTACTTGAACTAGGCAGTCTCTTATGGGGTTAGTAGCCTAGACTGATAACTTCAATACTTCACATTTAACAGCACACATTTCTCAGTGGGGCTTGGGGCCCTCAAGATTACTTGCTTAGCTTCTCCCTTGCACCTGGGGGTACGAGGGTACTCACTCAGTTCCTCCACGGGTCTCATCCGCAATCGAAGGTATCCTGAAGACTTCTTCAGCTCTCTCACTGCTGAGATACTCGGTCAGCGCTCTCACCGCTGCTTGATGTCATCTGGTCTGGTCTGGTCAGCGCTCTCACCACTGCTTGACATCTGATCTTCGGTCCACATCTTTCTCCAACATGGGAGGGAGGGAGGGCTAGCCTCTGGAGGACAATACTGGCAACCTCCAGACTAGCTGTTGCAGAAAGCACAATTACTGTAACTGGTAAATTTTTACTTTAGAAAATAATAAATGCTCCCTGAAGACTGAAGGAGCTTGAATCAAGTGGCCCAGGCCTAGGGTCATGGCTGGAGCCTGAGCCCTTCCCCCATGGGGGGCTCCCAGCAAGCTAGAGCCTGCTCTGGCTGCTCTCTCAGCTCTGCATCTCTCTCTGAATCTCCAGACAAACTGGCAACATTGTCTCTTTATAGAGCTCCTAGCTCGACTCCTGATTGGTAGCAGGGATGGGGTGACATGTCTCCAAGTTGCTGAGGGACCTGTCAATCAGAACACTCGAGGTACAATTGGGTTGTGGAATTTGAGCCTAAAATAATGTCCCTGTAAGCTATCATAAGCACTTTGGTGCTTTACCCATAAGATGCAGTGAATATCCCACAAGTCCTGGCTTTCTATTGCTGCAATTCCAATTGGCAGTACTGCTGGCAACAGCTGCTTAACCCACTGTCCCTTATAGCAGATTAGATACAGTTCTGAATAATGCCCTGGTGCAGCCAGAAAGAAGTAATTATTTGCCCCACATGCCCCACAGTTCTGTAGCTTGAAGGCTGCACTTACAGTCGCTGCACTGATGAAAAATGTGGCTCCTTTACTTTTCCTGTTGCTACTGTGCTTATGCAAGCTCCCTCTGCAGCAGCTGACAGGCTGACACACAAGAGTCCCAATTACTGGAATTGCCAGGGAAACAGTATTAATTTTAACTTTAAACACTTTTCCCCACATGTACAGTATATTCCCAACAAGCAGGAACAGTTCCATTATTTAAAACATTTCAATTCTTTACTTTTTGGCTGGAGCTGAACATAGCTACCCTGGAGGCAGCCAGCCAGACACACTGTTATGCATTATTCAGATGACTGGGGCCCCTCCCAGGCATACTCAAATGAGCCCCGGTCAAAACTCTTTTAATTTTCATCTGAGCGGTCCCCCTGAAGGTTGTCCGTGGTCACCGGGTCCCAATTAGGTGGAAGGGATCCCGGGATCCACGGCACAGTCCCTGAGGTGACCGCAAAACAAGCAGCTCCACATCAAAGGTGCTTTGCACACCAACGCGACTCCCACTGCCCTGGAGGCAGCACTTTTGCAGCGGGAGATTGCAGTCAGTGTTTTCAGCCCCAAGGGGCTGGATTCTCATTTGGGCTGTAGGCTGGGGCACTCATGAGGGAAAACAGGACCTGGGAAGCCAGAAAAATTAGGGGCCAAGTCGGAAGAAGCCCAAGAGACAGTGGGGGAAGGATAGAACAAAACGGGCTAAGGGAAGCCCAGGCTGGCATTTCTAGGAACCCCCATTTGCAAGGGGGTTACACTTCCTTCTGGTATTTCCTCTTCCTGTACATCTTCGGATAAGTCCGTTGCTAACTCACTCACTAATGCATATTAAAACCTTTTGATTTGTACATTGATATCAAAACATTCTGCTGTAAAATGAATTTAAAGGCTTTTTTGGCAGCTAAAGATAGTGGGGCCAATTCCAGGATGAATGTTGCAACTTCCTTGTTATCACGGTTGCAACATTCACCCTTATCTGGGATCTTACGCCATATTCTAAGAGTGGCAGGGTCCCAGCACTTATGATGTGTGACTTGTGACACATGTAGGCTAACGCCACTGGCATGGCATAATGTTCCGCAGTATCGCAAGTTGTAGCCCGCTGAGACTGCCCTCCAAACCCCCCACCCGAAATACTATGGCACACACCAGGGCATGGGGGCTGGACAGGTGGCACAGGAGTCCAGGGGCACAGTGGAGAATGGACCCTGGGGGTCCCCTGACTGGGGGTGGGGGGCATGGTCATGTTCGTGGGGGCATGGGCAGCTCAGCGGGACCATTACCACAGCACTGCAGAGTGGGCATCTGTTGGATGGCACCAACTGATGGCCCTTAGAGCATCTCTGAGATGCTCTACATTAGCTCTGCCAGTGCGGCTCCTGGAATCGTGGTAGTGGGTTAGGGCAGCCGCCCTTCTGGAATAGGGTGCAGTTGCTGCTGTAACCCACCCTTGTGCCATGTCATTGCTGGTTGCGGTATAGTGGGTGGTGCATCCCATGGTTGGCGTAGCCCGTAGCCGACATGGTGCAAGGTGCATTTTGGAATAGGGAATGGTGTAACGCATGGCACAGGTCATGAGTTATGCCATGGGGTTTTGCATAACTTGGCTTGCGCCGGCGTATGCCATTTTGGAATTGGGCCCAGTGTTGCTAACCCCATCAGTGAAGAGCAGTCGGTTCAAGAGGGGACACCTTCACCTGAATTTGTTGAAGGGACAAATTAAGCAGCAATAATACTTAAAAAAGCTTTCACCTTTGTATTGCCTTACAACGTGGCTATGCTGACATTTGAATGTGCAGTATTGAAAGAATTAGTAGATGGGCCCCCCCCCCCCCCGAGTACTCACTTTTCATTTACCAACATTACCTCTCATGAAGGAACTGCCATAGAGGAACTTAAGAACAATGAGGAACTAATAATAAAACCAGTGGTCAAAGTGGGGGCTATTGTTCTAATGGATAGACACATGTGTTGCAATGAGGTCTTTAAACAGTTATCACAGAATCACAGAATCAAAGAAATCTGACAGCAGAAAATAACCTCACTGGCCGAATGAGTCTGCCTCTTTCCCCGTTCCCTACTCATCTCCTGTTTTACAGGCCCTCCCCTCTCCCCTTACCAACTCCATATGTCTGTCCCATGCCCTCCTGAATCAATCCACCATTTCAGCCTCCACCACCCTCTCCATGAAGAATCTCCCCCTCACGCTACCTCCATATCTTCCTCCTTTATATCTTAGTTTATGCCCACTAGTTTTAGCTCCCTCTTTCCTTTTAAATAAGCTCCCTTCCTTCACCGTATTGATCTCCTTCATATACTTAAAAGTTTCAATCATGTCCCCACTCTTCCTTCTACTCTCCAATGTGTACAGACCCAATTCCCTACACCTCTGCTCTTATGTTTTCTCCTGCATACTGTGCACCGTCTTGGTTGCCTTTCTCTGAACCGTCTCCATCCCATCTATGTCCTTGCATAGGTGCGTCTCCAGAACTGGACCCTATACTTCAGGTGCGGCCTCACCATGGCCTTGCAAGGAGGCATAAGCACCTCCCTTCTCCTGCTAGTTATGCCCCTCCCAATGCATGCCAACATTTAATTTGCCTTCCCCACTGCTTTGCTGCATTGTCTACCTACCTTAAGGTTGCTTGATACAATAATCCCCAGATCCCTCTCCTGCTGTTTTTTGATTGCCTCCCCCCCCCAGAGTGTAAGCTTCTTGTGGGTTTTTATGCTCCAAGTGCATCACCGCACACTTTTTGGCACTGAATTTCAGTTGCCAAGTTTCTGACCACCACTCCAGAATCTTCAGCTCCTGCTTCATGGCCTCCACTCCCCCTGGGGTATCCACCCTATTGCAGATTTTCATATCATCTGCAAATAGGCACACCATTCCCTCCAGACTGTCTTTAATGACACTAATGTAGATATTAAAAAGGAGGGGTCCCAGTACTGAACCCTGGGGCACCTCACTCATCACCCCACTCACCTTGGAGTGCAACCCATTCACAACCACTCTCTGGCTTCTGCCCTCCAACCAGTTTTCTACCCATCTAGTTATTTTCCTCCCCACCCCTAAGCTTTCCAGCTTATTTTCTAGCCTTCTGTGAGGGACGGTGTCGAATGCCTTACTGAAGTCCAAATAGGCTATGTCCACCGCCCCTCCCTGGTCAACCACCTTTGTCACCCAATCAGGTTTATCTGGCATGACCTCCCATTCATGAAGCCATGCTGTCTATAATCCTGCAGGCCGCTGTCCAACTGGTAGTCCACCACCCTTTCCTTTATTAGTGCCTCCATCACCTTACCCACCACAGAGTTGAGGCTGACCAGGTGAAAATTCTCCACTGCCTCCTTACTGCTCCCCTTGTGCAGTGGCACCACATCTCCCCTCCTGCAGTCCTCTGGCACACACCCTGTATCCAGGGACAAATTAAACAGTCTCATGAGTGGGGTTGCCAGTTCTTCCCTGAGTTCCCGGAGTACCCTCAAGTGCAAGCCATCCAGTCCCATTGCCTTGTCCACTTTTATCCTGTCCAGTTCCTCCCTTACCCTGTCTATGCTGAACTGGCTAAGAGCCACCTTTTTGCCTTCCCTTCCCTTCCCTTCCCTACCCCTCCCACTCAGCTTGGGTCCCCTACCACCCCCCGTGAAGACCCAGCAGGAGTAGCTATTCAATACCTCTGATTTCTTAAAGTCCCCCTCCAGTTATATTCCTCTCTACCCCTGCAACCGTATATCCCCTGCCTCATCTTCTTTCTTTCCCCCACATACCTAAAAAACATTTTCTCTCACCTCTTGGTCTGCCTAGCTATTTCCTCCTTAGTGTCCACTTTAGCCTTCCTTATCTTCTGCCCTGCTACCCTCCACATCTCCCTATAAGCCTCCCTGTCCTCCTTCCTTTGTGTCAAGTTATATTTTCTGAATGCCCTTTTCCTTTCCCTGACTGCCCCTGCTACCTCCCTTGTAAACCAGAGTGGTCTTCTCCTTCACCTGTTCTTCTTCTTCACCTTCTTAACACAAATTTCAGTGGCTTTCAGTACCCCTCTTTAATGGTTTCCCATAATTCCTCCACATCCCCTGTAGTTCCCTTCCCTGCCATTTCTTCCCTAAGTATCCTGCTCATCCTGTCAAAGTCCATTTTCCTGAAGTTCATAACCCTTGTGTTGGTCTAATTCACCTCTCTCCCAGTTTTTACCCTGAACCATACAGCTCTGTCCTCATTTGTGAGGGCCACGTCCAGCAGGTTACCACCCCAGTGGGCTCCCTAACCAGCTGTTGCATGAATACCCCCTGTAATACCTCTAGGATCCCCCTGCTCCAAGTTGATACTGCAGCCGGAATCTCCCAGTCCACATCAGGGAGGATTAGGTCCCCCAGTGGTAGAAGCTCCCTCTTGAGAGCCATCCGTTTAACTGCCTGCATCAACTGTCTATTCTGTGCCACCCCTGTGTAGGTGGTCTGTAAACCACCCCCAGCCTCAATGAGTCACCAGTCTGTTTGTCCAATGTGACCCACATCAGCTCTGTCTCCCCTTCCTCCTCCTGCCCTTCCATTGCACTAATGTCTTCTTTGATGTATAATGCCACCCCCTACTCTTTCCAGTCCTGTTCCTCCTAAACAGTCTGTAACCTGGAATAACCATCTCCCAGGCATGATGCTCTGTCCACCATGTTTCACTTACCACTATGTCCATACCCTCATCTGCAATACTGGCCTCCAAGTCCACCATTTTATTCCCCAAACTCCTGGCATTGGTTGATAATCCCTTCCACCATATCCCCCCCCACCACACCCTCCCTCCCTTCTTACCTTCCCTTGTTTCCTTGTTCTTACTTTTTTCCAGCATTTTATTTCCATCCTGGGGGAAAGACTGGTAGCCTCCCATCTCTTCTGTCTCCTTGAGTGATCTGTTACTTACCCCTCCCCCGAATTCAGTTTAAATTATAAGTTCTCTCTATAAACTCCCCTAACTTACTCTTTAGTACATCTGATCCCTCCTTGTTCAGATATAGTCTGTCCAGGGCAAATAGGCTCTCATCCTCCCATGTTGATCCCCAGTCCCCACTAACCCAAACCCCATCAGCTTACACCATCCTGCCAGCCATTGATTGAATTCTTCAGTCCTCTGCTTCCTTGATGTACTTGCTCTTGGCACAGGCAGTACCTCAGAGAAAGCAAAAGAATGGAACCCCATACTACTACAGAACACAGCAAGGTCCCTGAACCTTTCCTGCACCTCCTTTAGACTATTCCCCTCCAGATCACTGGTGCCCAGGTGGAACACCAAGTGCGTCCTCCCATCTTGTTGTTTGCCCCATGAAGGTATGTTGTGCCTCACCTCTAGTGCCATCATTCCTGGCATGCATTCAACCCAAATTGCACTGCTCCTGTCTTCCTTTCTCCCCCACCTGATTCCCTTTAGTATTGAGTCCCCTGTGAGCACTACTCAGCTACAACTTTCCTTTTGCTTGTACTTTTGGTTATCCAGCTTACCCCCCTTCCCAGGCATCCTATTTACCTCCCTGTTCCAATTTTCCTGCTTGTCCATCTCTGTCCCTTGAGTTCTGATCTCCCCCTGGGCTCCCTCCCCCATTCCCCCATCCCTGGTGTCACCACCAATCCCACCCATCCTTGTCTCATGCTTTGTGAGCTCTGTCCTATCCCTTTGCTCTTGTCCCGCCTTTCTATTGCCTGATTCCCAATGTGAACAGTTTCCCTCCTCTGTCCCCCTTCTGTTGATCCCCTCCTGTCCTGAGCTTATTGTAGGCTCCATCACTGTCTCTTCTGTGTGGTGTGACCCCCTTAAGAGTGTTTTCCCTCCCACATCTTGCTCCTTTTGGCTACCTCCCTATAGGTTCCCTCCCAAAGGTGCATCCCCCATTCCCCTTCCTCCAGAACATTCTATTACCTTATCCCCTCCTTCTTCCCCTATGGTCTCCTCACAGCTGCTCTCCATTCTCCCATCCTCCTCATGTGACCCCAGGGGTGTGAATCTGTTTTCCTGCTCTGCACCCTTGTTTTGCAGCCTGCTGTCTGATGCATCCCCTCCTGGCTTCTGTCCCTTCCCTTTTTGTGCTTGCTTTGCCCTTCTTGATCCTACAACCTGCCACTCACCCTGACCCCTCTCTTTTTCCTCTACACCTGTTCCTAAGACACATGCGACCCCCCTTATGTTACCTCTTTCTCCTCTCACCCCACGGGTGCATCCTTTGCACCTACTCCAGTCCTCTTCCCTTCTTCCTCCTTTTTCTACACCTGTTTCTAATACCCCTGCTGCCCCACCTATGTTCCCACTTCTTCCCCTCGCCCAGCTGGTGCCCCCTTCAGACCTCCTCATTCCTCTCCCCTTCCCCTCTCCCCTACCCTGCTTAGTGCCCACTTCAATCAGACCACCTCCTCTCTTAGCTGTGTAAGCTGTCTGCAAAACATGCAGCCACCACCAGCCTCCATGCAATATCCAACACCATGGCAATCCCACAGCCATTGCACCCTACCATCCTCCCAAGGGTCCCCCATATTCTAGTGTCCCAGAGACCATATTCAAGACCTGCCTGTACCCTTTTCAGGATACCCCTCCAACCTCACTGTCCGTCCATTTAATCACCTTAGTCTTAAAAGGAGAGAACATCCCCTACCTTCAGACAACTAAACTCCTCAATCAACTTTGTAGTTCCTCTTCTGCTCTAGCCTTGATTAAGTACAATTGGTTTTGATTCAGTCAAAATTAATTTCCCTATGCATTGAGCAGCTCAGACAATTTTATTTTCCGTATGTTCTGCGTAGCCCAAACAACCATAGATCCCCTATGTCATATGGAGTTCATTCAATTCTACATTCCTACAGTATGCAGACCATGTACACAGACAAATCTAATAGATTTCTTTGACTGGGTGACCAAAGTAGTAGATCAGGAAGGGGCTGTGGACATGGCCTACCTAGACTTTAGCAAGGCATTTGACACAGTCCCACACAAAAGATTAATATACAAGTTAGCCAGCCCGGGAGTGGGTCCCAAAATGATAGTCTGGGTAAAGAATTGGCTGGAGAATAGGACACAGAGGGTAATAGTAAATGGAGTCCACTCTGAAGAAAGGAGGGTTACTAGTGGGGTACCGCAGGGTTCAGTATTAGAACCGGTCCTCTTCAATGTCTTTATAAGAGACATTGCAGAGGGACTGAAAGGAAAAGTAACACAGAAACAGAGACTTTGACGGCAGATAAGGACCGCTTGGCCCACCTAGTCTGCCCATTTCCCTACCTAGAGGATAAGCTGCAGATCCTATTTAACCATTTATTTAAAGTATGTCTCTTTGCAGATGACACAAAGATCTGCAACAGAGTGGATGCACAAGGTGGGGTGAAAAGGATGAGAAGGGACTTGGCAAGGCTAGAGGAATGGTCAAATGTATGGCAGCTTAGATTCAATGCTAAGAAGTGCAAGGTAATGCACCTGGGAAACAAAAACCCAGGGGAAGAGTACACAATGGGGGGTGAGATACTAACAACAAAAAAGGGAAGGGACCTGGAGGTAGTCATATCAGATGACCTAAAGGTGGGCAAGCAATGTGAGAGGGCAGTAAGGAGGGCTGGGGGGATACTGAGATGCATAGGGAGAGGCATCACTAGTAGAAAACCGGAAGTTGTTATCCCTCTGTACAGACAACTGGTGAGACCCCATCTGGAGTACTGCATGCAGTTCTGGAGACCCAGTCTCCACAAAGACATAGACAGGATGGAAGCTGTCCAGAGGAGGGCAACTAAAATGGTGCAGGATCTGCACCGGAACACATATGAAGAGAGACTTAAGGAGCTTAATATGTATAGCCTTGAGGAAAGGCGGGAGAGGGGGGACATAATAGAAACTTTCAAGTACCTCAAGGGAATCAACAAAGTCCAAGAGGGTAGCATCTTTCAGAAAAAGAGGTGTGCAAGAACAAGGGGCATAATCTGAAGATGGGGGGGCTGCTCAGAGGTAATGTAAGGAAGTATTTTTTCACAGAGAGGGTTGTGGATGCATGGAATGGCCTTCCGGAGGAGGTTGTGGAGTCAAAAACAGTGGTGGAATTCAAGCATGCATGGGACAGTCATAAGGCAATTCTAGGGGGTGGGTGTAGGAAGAAGCAGGCTGTTGGTTAACTAGGTTCTGCAGCTGATCCATTTGGTAGGGAAATGGGCAGACTGGGTGGCCAAGCAGTCCTTATCTGCCGTCAAATTCTATGTTTCTATGTTTCTGTGTACAGTTAACCAACACTTCCTAACATTCATAGCAGTTATTAAAATTCAAGTTCAAACATTTTGACCCCCCATTCCTACACCTCTTATACTGCTCAATTTTAGAACTCTACTGAACCCCTTTCCCACCCTAAATTCAATGTTCAATCCCCCTTATGATGCACAAAATCACAATTCTACTGAAACCCCACTTCCCACCCTAGATTCAATGTTTTAAACATTTAGATCCCACTCCCCAGCCCAGCCAGCCTTTGGTGTTTAGCTTCTGCTCTCTGGGAAGAAAAATCCCCCCCCCCAGTGTTCCACCTCCTTTCCTTTCCTACTGGATAGGTCCAGTGTCAGTGGCTCAGCAGGTTGCACACTCACCTCTGAGGCCAGAAGATAAGAAGGCTGTGGGTTCTATCCCCACTTCAGGCACTTGGGTTAAATCCTAATACTGACACTGTAGTGCAGCATGAGGGGGTGCTGCACTCCTGAGGTGCCATCTTTCAGTTGAGACATTAAACTGAGGTTCCATCTACCTGTTCTGGTGGTAGTTCAGGTGAATGTTAAAGATCCCATGGCACTTCTCAAAAAGAGCAGGGGTATTTTTTTGAAAGAAAATTCATAACAATGTAAACACAAAAATTAGATCCAACAAAAATACATAAGTACTGTACAAAAATCAAGGCAAAAAGAAAAACATACAGTTAATTACAATAATGCAATTAATCATAAGAGAAGGAAAAGAAAATATGTCATTCAGGGATCTACAATAAGTGTACTCTAAAAATTAAATAATACCCACTCTCCCAAAAACCCACACCCCACACAGTGAAAGAACACACACCAAAAACAAGCAAAAAATAGAAAAACAAACAGTTACTGATTATGTAACTTGTGCAATCCATTCCACAATATACTGATCTGTGCAAAGAAATTATTTTCCAAATCTTTAAGATAAACTTCCTTAAAGGCTTCCTCACACAGTTTACTTACTGACAAGCACGGCATTCTTATTTGTTGAAGTACATATTTGCTTCTGGATTGCCATGAATAGAATTTCAGGATTGCAAACACAACCTCTAATGTACCCCTATGATATTTAGCTAGTCTACAGGAATAATCCCCCCAAATTATCTGACCATGTGTCATATTGGAAAGCCAGGCCAATAGCCATCTGTTTGCTAAAAAATGTCCATAAATGTGTCATATAAATACAATCTAAGACAAAATGAGGCTTTGATTCCAATGGAGCCGAACATTCAGTGTATGGACATGATCTATCCTCAATTGGTTTATGCTTCCAATTCCCTCTGTTGTTTACCCTGCCATATGTACTGAGCAAGAAATGACCCCACATTCGTAGTGGTAGCCTAACATTACTAAGATGATGAAGAGTCAGATGAAGTTTCTGTGGTTGGCACTCTTTTAGTTCAGGTTCGCCCAGACCAATAGAGCCAAGAATTATGTCATATAACTGCCTCCTGTGTAAGGTAACAATTTGAGATTTCTTAATCTGCCATATATGCAATTTCCTTATAGAGGGTTTAAAATATGGCAGTAATTTCATTGAATGGATAACTTTCGGAGGGTCATCATCCCATTTTGCAAGAAAGGGGTATAAAACGCTTAATATCCAAGTCTTATAAAGTGTTACTTCTGGACGTAAAGCCGTTTTCAGGGCCCCCCCCCAAAAAAAAATGGAGTGTGAAAGAATACCAACGGGTGAATCATTCCTACACCACCCTGCCATCTACTTAAATATGTATTATCCCTTTTAAAAGGATTAAGTCTACCCCAAAGCATATTATAAAAAAGACTATATACCCTGGTTTCCAACCGAAAAAGGATGGGAAAGACCCATGCGATATATAATAACAAGGGTATGAGAATTTGCTTCATAATCGAAACCCTCTTACATTTGAACATTTGCCACCCTTTCCATTTAGATACTAAGAGTTCTCATCTGGTCAGTGCCGTATCCCAATTAAAGTAGGCCATGTCCCCATCCCCGTATACACCCCTAATATTTTGAGCAGCCCAGTCATAATTATAATATTAACAACCTGTCTATCAATGCCTTGTTGGCCTACATACATCCCAGTACTTTTCTGTTTGTTAATTTTAGCCCCTGTCAAATTTGAAAAAGTCAATAATTCCCCTACCGCAGCCTCAATACTAGGTTCCGTTGTGCAGAAAAGCAGGAGGTCATCTCGTAAGCTAAAGACTTAATAGTATTACCATGAGGGCCAGTCAAGACCACAACATCAGGGTTATCCCAAATATGTCTGATACAAAGACCTAAATACAAGACATATAATAGGGGACTAATTGGGAAACCTTGCCATACCCCAGAGTGAAGGGGAATTTTCTCACCAACTGTTCCTCTTATTAAGGGTGCCACAGTTGCCCCACAATATAGGGTAGCTATACAATTAATCAATTGTAAAGGAAAACCATGCATCTCCAGAATCTGAAATAAACACACGTGGGACACTCTATCAAAAAGCCTTACTCTGATCCTTAGCTAAGAGAAATCTGGTCTGGGAAGTCTGGGAACAAAATTGCAAACAATCTCTAATAAGAAAAAAATGATCCTGAATCGTTTTCCCTGGAACTGAACATGCCTGAGGGGGATGAATTAAAGCTTTTAAAGATTTTTGCATTCTGATATTCAAAATGGTAGTCAAACTCTTCTTGTCTGAATTGAGTAGGCATATTAGCCTCCAATTCTGAAGCAATAGTCTATCACCTTTCTTAAAAAAAATTTCAGAAGACCATTAGAGAAATCAGGGTGAATTTTATGTTCCACAAAAATTTTCTCAAATACCAATTATAACATCGGGGCTACTTCTGTAATATAAAGCTGATAAAACATTATAGGGAACCCATCACACCCTGGGGAGACTTGTTTTTTCATTCCTTTAACTGCTTGGACTAGTTCCCCCAATGTTATGGGTGCGAGAAGGGCAATCTGTTCCACTTGTGTTAAAGAGACCTGTGGATTAGAAAAATATTCCTCCCTGTCTTCCTCCTGTCCCTGCACTGAGTCATGGAAATCTCAAAAGTAATGTTCAACTAAACCCTGCAGTTCTGCTGTAGTAGAACAAAGTTTCCCAGTAACATCACGCAATTCAATTAACTGCAAATTATCAACTTGAGATTTACAAGCTGCATATGGTCACATGTGAGAGTTTTATGGGTCCCTAAACTTAATTCTCTATACAGTATGGCTGCCCTATCATACTGGTATTGCTTCATTTGCAATTTAATGGTAGTAATTTTTGCAGAATAATCAGTCCCATAAAGATGGGTAGCAGAAAACAAGTGCTGCAATTGGTCCTGTAAAGCTAAATATTTCAATAACTTCTTGTTTTGATGCTGTGCCCCTTGTTTTTGCAGCCAGGTTCTTAAAACCTTTTTAGTGTCTTCTCACTACTCCCCAGCAGAGTCATATAAAACCAATACTGACTTTCGAGCCATCAGTTCCTGCAACATACCTCACCTAATATCCTTATCCTGTAACAGGGTGGTATTGGCTCTCCATCTGATAATTTTTGAGGGCATAGTCAGTGATAAACCTATTTCCATATGCAATAAAAGATGGTCAGAAAACTCACATGGTAATGTTCCTAGCTAAAAAACTATAATGTGATAGGGTAGAAAGAAAAAAATCAATCCTAGTGGCCAGGGGACCCCTAAAATAAGTTTTCTCTGGAACTAATCAATTAATAGCATAAGCATCTTGCAAACCTGCCTTTCCAATACACTGAAGCAAAGAGTTTGCATCACAATATACTTTTTTTCCAGATGTGGTTTTATCTAAGGTATCAATAGGACAGTTGAAGTCACCCCTAAAACCATCAACATAGCCGTAGCTAGATAAGGTTGTATCACCTCAAGTAAGGCAACTCTGTCACTTTTCAATTGTGAGGCATAAACATTTATGAAACTGTATGCACTCCCTTTCCATAGCCCATCCAAAATTAAAACCCTTCCAGATACTAAATCAATTAACTTTTGTAAGTGAAAGTGTTCCCCACTGAACAGTATCCCCACCTCATCAGCAGTATCCATGACAAAAGACCAATATGAGGGCCCCCATAACCATGCATTCTTTGAATATTTCAGGTGAGAAGAATCAGCCATCCAAGCATCCTGAAGATATATAATATCCAAGTGTAATTGTTCGAGGACTGAAAATACTGCAGTTCATTTTGTAGTGTTTCTCATAGGTGTCATAGATTTCATAGGTAATCCAAGCTACATAGACTTGTGTCCTTAGTGCTTGCCTTAATAATCTTACATTAACTTTATTTATTATTATAAAAGTTGTCTAAACCTTTTTTGAATGAGTCCATTGTTTTACTCATTACTGCTGCTCTTGGCAAGGAATTCCATAACTGAACTCCTCTCTGCTAAACCATTTTTTACATCTCAAGGTATTCCACTTATCTTGTTCCAATTGCAGCTTATGTCCCCTGGGTTCATGCTGATAATGCTTCCTTTCCCTAAATCCTATATCTTTTTTTAATGGCTCATCCTTTAGTGCCCTAAATATCATGCACATGTCACCCCTCAACCTACGATACTGCACTGTATATAACCCTAGATCTTGTAGCCTCTCTTGGTATGGTTTGTAACACAATCCATTAATCCTTTTAGTTATCCTATGTTGCACCCCTCCAACCTTTTAATAACAGCCTTTTTAAATGGAGACCAAATCTGAGCGCAATACTCAAGATGCAGATGCACCAATGCAGTATACAGTGGTAAAAGCACTTTGCTTTCCCTACTGCCAATGTGCCCTAAAATGCAATTTAAAACCCGATTAGCTTTCTTAACAATAGTATTGCAGTGTGTATCGAATTGTAAATCACTAGTTACCTGGACCCCTAGATCCCTTTCCTCTATAGTCTGGTGTAATATCACATCACCCAGTCTATACTCGGATTTACTATCACCATTTCCCAAGTGCATCACAGCATATTTATTTAAATTAAGTGTTAGCTTGTGCTGAACTGTCCATTGAATCAAGATATCTAAGGCCCTTTGTACATTGACCTGATCTTCTAGGTTATTACCAATACCTCCAATCCTACAGTCGTCTGCAAATTTACTCAGCCGAATATTAGGGAAATTTAAGTTGATTGAAGATACATATAAATTAAATAAACAAGGGCCCACTACTGACCCCTGCGGGACTCCACTAGTCACATCCTTCCATTCAGATACTACTCCCCTAATTGAAACCCTCTGCCTTCTATTTTGCAGCCAAACTTCCACCCAGTTGACTATATTTGTAGGTAGTTTGGTACTAGCTAGTGCCTCTATTAGTCCTTTATGTGGTAGCTTATCAAAAGCTTTAGAAAAATCTAAGAATATAATATCCACTGCACTCCATGTATCTAAAGCCTTATTAGTTGTTTCATAGAAGGTAAGCATATTTGTTTGACATGACCTTGTTTTTGTAAACCCATGTTGGGTCGGGTCTATTAAGTTGTGAATAATTAAATGAGATAAAATTAGATCTTTTAATATTCCTTCAAATAATTTCCCTATTATTGATGTTAAGCTTACTGGCCTAAAATGTTCAGGTCTAGACGTAGGGCCTTTAATAAGGGAACCACTATCGCTTCCTTCCATGCTTGTGCCACCTCTCCTTGCTCCAATGATTTTTGAAATAAATAAGTTAGTGGTGGAGCCAGGCTAGCTGCCAGTTCTCCAAGAACTCTAGGATGTAATTCATCTGGTCCCGTAGATTTATTTATGTTGATATTTTTTATTCTTTAAAGTACAGCAATAGGATCAATTTGCACCTGACCCACCTGTGAATTTGTTTTATTCCTAATATCTGTAACATTGCTTTTATTAAAGACTGAACAGAAATATGAATTCTGTATATCTGCCAATTCCTTGGTGCTAGTCACACACTCACCCGATGTATTAATATAAGGACCTATATCCTTATGCACTTTTTGTTTTACTATTTAATATAGAATAAAGTATGGGGTGCTGTGTGTAACAAGAAGTTTACACACACCCGAGTGGTTAGATGCTACATAAACCCTGAGAGTGAAGCTCGAGGGGTTTATGGAAAGCATCTAACCTCAAGGGTGTGTGTAAACTTCAAGTTTACACACAGCACACCATATTTTATTTTATATAATTGCTGGGTCTCCCCTTTTACGCCACAGCAATTATATAAAACACAGGATCTTTCCCCAGACATTCTGGTGCTGCCACGATCTGGTACTTTTTTGTCAGCAGCCTGGAAGATTTTTTTTTTATTTTCAGCTGTTCTGGTGTCCCTCTGTATTTGGAAAAATATCAGTTTTAAAAAAGAAATAACCTACCGCCAAATTCCTATGGTGTGGAGGCTGAGTTTCGCCAAAGATGGAATCAGTGAGAGGCAAGCGGCATGAGGAGACAAACTGGCAGGTGCATGCACAAACCAAGGGAAGCAGTGCACGTGTTTGCCATTATAAACGCTCCTTTATAACGGCAAATTACGGCACGGTCTTCCAATGGGAAAAAGGGGAAACCCATTAATTATTCTAAGTATAAAATGCTTTTTTGTTGTCCCTTACTCTTGTTGCCAGGTTAAGTTCATAATCCCCTTTGGCCTTTTTTATTTCTTTCTTTAATTGTCTGACTTTACTCCTATACAAGGTCCAACCCTCATGATTATTTTTATTTACTCTTTTAAAAATCTTATTTTTTTCTCTAACCATTTGTTTAAGCCTAGAATTAAACCATCCTTTGTTGGTGTTCTTTTTATCATATTTTCTTACCCTAGGTATAAATCTCAGCACTTCAGGCATGATTTTTGTAACCAAGGTTTCATATAACTGATTAACTGATTGATCAACAAATGCGGTTTCCCAATCCCAGCCAGCCATTACTTCCTTTAAACCATGGAAATTTCCTTTATTAAAATTTAGCTTCTGAGTTATGCCTTCTCTACTTTTTACCCTTGATTCACCTTCCATCCTAAAAAACACTGTGTTATGATCGTTGTTCCCCACAGGACTATCAATCCTTATATTATTAATTTTGTCCTCTATATTTGTTAAGACTACGTCCAGTGTATTTTTACCCCTGGTTGCAGTCATAACTTTCTGTTCTAGTCCAATCCAATCTACTACTTCAAGGAATCTTTTTTCTGTGTTGGTCTTTGCTCTGAAATTTAACCAATCTATTCCAGGCATACTAAAGTCCCCTGTCAAGAGTAAATCATCTGCTGCGCTTAAGTTAGAGATGTAATCCATAAGAAGGTCCTCCTCTTGTTTGTTTATAGATGGGGGTCTATACACCAATCCTAAACTAGTTTTGGCATAAGGTTTATGAATTATTTTTACCCAAAGCATTTCTACATTATTCAATTGTATATTTTCCTGCTCGCAGTTTATAGTTTCCCTGATGTATATAGCAATCCCCCCTCCTTTTCTGTGAGGTCTGGTTCTAGAAAGCAGCTTATAACCTGTGATGTTCCTCTCCCAACTGTCTGTGTCATCCCACCAAATTTCAGTCACCAGTGCTATGTCTATGCTGTTAACTGTTAACATATTCTGAAATTCATCAAACTTGTTTCTTAGACTCTTTGCATTTAATAGTACTATGTTCCAACCTTTATTTGCATTCCCCATTAAAACCAAGTCAATCCTTGATGAACTGAAACCATTCATTACCCTCATGTCTGAAAATTTGTGCTCTGCACTTTCCAGTTTAAATGAAAATGTATCACTTTGTTTATTTTAGTGCCCGGCATTCTGGTCCCTATTCTATTTAGATGTAGTCCATCATGTTTATAAGCAGCTTGGTTGTGAAATGTCATGGCATTGTCATAAACCCAATATTTTTGGTCATACAGAGAGAACGTAACCATTTATTCACTTGATTTATGGCCCCATTTTTGTAATCATTTGGCCCGTGTACAGGCAAAATCCCTGAAATTATAAGATCAGCTCCCTTAGCCTGGATTCTTTCTATTATATTCAGAAAACATTGTTGTATTAATTCCATTTTATTTTTGCCTATATCGTTAGTCCCTATATGCCATATAACCAAGGGCTTATGTGTGTTCTCCATTAGGCCATCCAATATGTTTTCCAAATCTGACACTTTCACCCCAGGGAATGTATTAACTGTTGTCTGCATTTTTCTATTTTTACAAACTATTTCATCAATACCCCTTGTGATTGAATCTCTTATTACAAGAATATCTTGTTCCTTTCTTTCCTTTTGGAGCATGCCGTTTGTTGCTGCAGTGTATAATGACCCAACATCAGGTATATTTTCAGTTTGATATATTTCTTTTGATATACCTAATACCCCAGATTCCTTGTTCACTTTTTCAATTATTAATTCATTGTTGCCATCTACATCTGGTACTAGTACTTGGCTTAAGGTTTCATACCTATTGGAAAGCTGTAGAGGTTCGCTCTGAAATATTCCCTCCTTTATTTGAATTTGATTTTTTTTGTTCACTTTAAGAGACCTGCTCTTAACCATTTTCTTAGATGCAGATTTATTTTTCCCAAGTGTACAGCTAGGAGTACTAGTTGTAATACTAGTCCCTTTACTTCCCCCTTGTGTTGTAAGTAATTCTGACATGGAATCTATGAATTCCTCCTAGTCACCTATCTCTTTCTTAACTTCCAACATACCCAAAAGTATTTTCATTTCCTCCTGGAGTGTTTCCACCATTATGCAATTACTGCATTTGAATTGTTGCTCTCTATCCCCCTCCGTATACATTTTACATTGCATACATTGTTTTTGCACTTTTTTGGTTTTACCCCTGCCTTGTGCCATTATAACTGTATTTCCTTTACAGTTCTACACTCAAGTATTTATTTGAGCAATTTATCCCTATGTTAATTACCTGTGTTCTATTTCCAAGATCTACACTCCTGCTCCTTGCGCCCTCAATGGACACAGCAGACACACGTGTCTCTGCACATGTCTCCAAGCGCGATGACATGCACCCTGTACATGCTCACCCTGCTCACTGAAGGGGCAAGTTTTATAGGTCCAGTGACCTGGAAGTGCCTTAGTGAGGTCACGGGAGCAATATTAAATATTAAATCGGACAATTAAGAGCCCACAGATGATTTTAAGGGCTCTTAAAGTTGTTTCCACTTAAACATGCAATAAAAGCATTAGAAAAAAGTTCACAGTAGCCTAGTCCCACACAGTGAGCCTAACCACTCTCTTCCTGTTTCCTGTTTGGATGAACAGGGCTCCGTGAATAAAAACAAACAACAAAGTTTTGAATGGTATATAGTTGCTTCCCACACTCTCCCACAATATCAGCACATCTCTAACTATCACACAGTTGTTTTTACACTTTCTGCTCACTGCAGGGGCAAGTTTTATAGGTCCAGTGACCCAGAAGTGCCTTAGTGAGGTCACATTCAAAGAGGCAGCATGAAGCACAGTCATTGGTCTAGTAGGTAGAAGGGAAGTATCTTACACTGTTGTTTTCTTTCAGGGATCCAGTTGTTCTCCCACTAGGTTTTTCTTTTTCTTTTTCTGACCATCCTGCACCTCAGGTAATGATAGAGAATGAGTAGAAGCATTTGATTCCTGCCCTTCCAGATCAGAGTCCCTCCAGTTCTTTTTTGTAGATAAAGAGTCAAACCTGTTAGTGGTAGTCACTGGGGAGGCATGTGCTGCCTGTAGACCATTTGGGAGGCATATCAGCCTTGCTGTGGAATCTCAGGCTGACGCACTAAACTCTGTAGGTGTTTATGGGGTAGGAGCTGGTCCACTGTTATCCACTATCACTTCTGTCATTGTATCCACCAGAGGGCACCATGGGTTGCTCTTGTTGTGTAGGAGCCCCTGGCTGTGCTGTATTAGGTCCCTCATGTTCTGGTCTTTGGGGAGCAGCCCCCTGATCTGTAGCAGAAGTAGAGTTGGACCCTGCTGCTATCTTCTGGGCATCCTTAATAATCACATCCTGATTAATAACATTGTCATGATTGTGGGTGGCCCAAGGGCATTTCAGAAAGGTATGACCCCTGACATCACATAGATTGCATTTTGCCACATTTTTGCAGGCAGTACTAATGTGGTTATACTCACCAAACAGGATACAACACAATTTGTCACAAGAACTAGTGAGATGGGTTCTATCACCGCACTTATGGCAGACTTTAGGTTGTCCTGTATAGAAACATACCCCGTGATCTTTACCAATGAAAAAAATATTGGAGATATGCAGAATTCCAGTGGTAGTTTGCCACAGTTTAACTCTGAAGTGCCAATCTCCTATCCAGAATTGTTCAGTGTCTATTATTGGCTCTGGGGGACCCAAGACATTGCATTTATTCTGGAGTCAGTGATGTATATCACCAACACTGAATCTTTCATTCTAGAACATTACAGTCACCCGTTTAATTTGAGGCATAGTAAGGGGGATCACCATGAAAGGAGTCCATAAAGGTGCAAATTTAAGTTGGTTATATTTAAACCAAAAGTGTTCAAGTCTTTGGGGAGAGTTGAAACTGATGTCAAAGTAGTCCTCTCCCAAAATATGCGTAAGTGCATGCACATCTCCTGGTGAAAAATGCTGGGAGTCCTTAATTAGTTTTTGGCCAACATATTTCTTGTCAGGAGGCTCAGACAAGCCACCCCTATAACATATCCAAACAGCACTTCATCTGGGGTTTGGGGTAGTTTTGTCAAAGAGATCAGAAAACTTATGTGGTCTAGTGGGTCGAGGATCCTTCCCCGCACCCCACCTTTCCTCATCGCTGGAGTCAACAGCACTATGAAATTGCTCTGCATCACCAATGGGATCCCTCCAAGAGTCATTCCCATGTGGAATGTGTGCAGAACCCATCATAGTGGGATTGGCAGCAGCCATTTCAGAGGCTGCCTGCTCGTATTGCCCGAGGTTCGAGAGTATCTGGGTCTGTATACAGTATCTCTGGGTTCTGTACACCCACTCCATTTGGTATCCCCAACCCAATTGCATACATCTCAGTGGTAGGAACAGTCATTAGTGACTATTGGGACAATAATAGAGGGCTTCTGAGATGCAGCATGAAGAACAGATCCAGACTCAGCAGAAAATATAGCATTATCAGTGTCTTGGTGTATCAAGGGAGGAGAAACAGTATGATTGAACATTTGTGCAGGGTGAATAGTATCATCACTTACCCTGCGAGTTCCTTGGTTATCGCTGTCTGCCACGGGTAGTCCAGGGGCTCGCAGCATTGCATCTGCAGCAGTCTCAACCATGAGGGTACATGAGCAACCACTCACAAAATCCAGTAAAGGATCTGGTATCCAGATGCCTGACCCATCCTGCATCAACCCGGCAGCTTGCAGTGGAGCTTCAGGTGTCCATTCAGGGGTATGGCTTTTGGGTGTACAGATATTAAATGCTTCTTTCACCCTTTCTCTGGTAGTGGGCTCTGTGGTGATGCCACCGGGCCCAGATGGAGAGGGTTTCCATTTTGTTTTAGCATCAGATTTCTTCTTGATTTTCCTGTGTTTGAACTCTTTCTTATCCAAAGCTTTCTTTTTTTGCAAATACAAGTCCTTCTTTTACGCCATTTCTTTGGTCAATTGCATCCATTTTTCTTTCATATTCACTTCCAATAAATCTTCAGTCATACCACTGTCCATCGCAGTGCACTCCATATCCGATTGGGTGTGGGTAGGGTCCACCTCAGTGTCCATCAGTAGAACATCCAGTACAGTAGTTGCAGACTGTGACAAATGTATATTTGAAACTGCCATACATTCAGCAGACATAACAGGGGAGTCCTCCGCCAGTAGCTTCTCCTCCATTCCTCCTTCAATGTCCAGTATCTCCAGGACAGGAAATGGGCTGACAGAACCCCCTTCCTCAGAGTAGGAGATTTTTTTTATTACCACTTCAGAACAAATAATAGCAATCAATGTTGATTCACACCAAATAATACAGAAATAAATGAGAAAACAAAGAAGTAATTCAGTCATATTGTTCAAACAAAAATAAAATACACAAACTGTTTTGAAAAGAGGAAAACAAATGAAATGCAAAATAGCATATTAATTCATACCTGACCCCTAGCCTGCTACCTTAAACTGTAAAAATGAATTCTGAAAATAAAAACTGTATGTGTTCAAATTATACAATCTGTACACCTTCCCCCTTACAAGAGTAGGGGAATTTTTAATTAGAACTATCCAAAAATCAAATATATATAAGATAATGATAATGTACAAAATAAGAGGGTAGTAAACCAAAAAAAAAACAATTAAGAGTTACAAGCATACATTTTCAATTATCCCATCAAAGTAAAATGTGGAAAACTGTCAAGTAATATACAACTAAAAGAAAATAAAAAATCACATAAGGATATAAACCATGCCCTCAAACCCCCACCAACCACACAACCTCAGTAGTACTATTGTCAGACATTACGTCAAATCATACAAAAAAGGAAGGGAAACAGAAAAGACAAGCTGTAAGAAAGGAAAAATTGAGGAGGAGTGAAGAAGCATTAAAGGAAAATAACATCACCAAAGCCAACATTAATGTATTAAGCATAGAAGAAAGCCATAGAGGCCAATAACCAACAACAAGTATCCCAACACTGTGTCCATTGCGTGTTGGACATCCTAGTGCATGCTGTCTGCCTAATACTGCATAACTCATCCAAAATAAAAAAAATATTGCTCTAATGGCAGTACAGTTTTCTGCTGGAAAGTAAAGCAGCAGTGAACCTGCCAAATCCAGTACAAAAAGCATGCTATAACTACCTGTATCGTACTAACAGTATGTGGTGCCCAAGATGAGGGACAAATCCCATAATACAGTTGTGCTGAAGTCAGAGAGCCAAAGAGTATGTATTTCCATCGCTCCTTAACTGTGTCCCAAAACTGTAGTATATATGGGCAAGTAAAATACAAGTGATCCATAGTTTCAATCAGTACCCCACAGGTAAGTCGAGGGCAAAATCTTTCTAAAATACTTTTATGTTTATGATTACCCCTTGTATTTATACGACCATGAACCCCTAACCAAACTAAATCCTACATCTTCCCAGGGATCCTTTTATTTGATAGGCTCTGTGTGTTCTTCTGTTCCACCTGAACAAATCATTGAAAAGGCAATTCCAAACCCCATTTTCCCATAATATATGCATACAGTTGTTTACGTGTCCAATGTTGTGCTGTACTATAGGAAATATTCCATTTCCTTATATTTATAAATCAAATATAGATGACCATATTGGAGCCAATACATATTTCCTCTTATTTTTGTGTAAAAAATTATTCTGGGATCATTCAAGCAAAATAGGGGTCAATTTAAAAGAAATCCAAGAGCTCCAGAATTTTCTCTTATTAGTCAATAGGGGCCATAGATTAGTAAAGAAAAGAGTTGAAAAGAAAAACACTAATGGATTAATCATTCCTGTGCCTCACCTCTTTTCTGGACATATGCTGTATAAAGTATTCCTTTTAACAGGATTAAGATGACTACCCCAACAACATGTAAAAAACATGCCAACACTTTAGTTTCCAACAGTTTAGGAAGTGGAAAAATGTGGCTAACAAACAAGAAAACTGGCACCAAAAAGGTTTTAATAATATAAATTTGTTTTAGCTTCCCCATCCTCCACGAGTTCCATTTACTGACCTGTGCTTGGCATTTTGCCAAGCATAACTCCCAGTTATAGCGTGCCATGTCACCTACACCAAAAAACAAACCTAAAATTTTGCATGGAAAGGTAGCCACCTGCAAACCACCAATATCTGGTTCATGATCTCCAGTCTACTGAATATTAAGACAAGGAACTTTTGAGAAGGTTAATGGTGGCCCCCACTACTGACAATAAAGTATGTAAAACTGCTATAGTCAAATTCCCTTCTGCCACAGTCTGAACTGTTAAACACAAGTCCTCTGCATAAGAAATTGAATTCAGCACAGAAGTATCCAATGTCTGAATCCCCCTAATACTTAGTGACCAATTGATAATGTGTATAATTGGATCTATAGCAAACAAATACAAAAGCGGGCTTAAGGGGCAACCCTGTCTTACCCCAACCAAAACACGATATTTATCCCCCACCCTACCATTATCCTAAGTCATGACATAAGCCAAGGCATAACATAGCTGTAGTCAGTGTATAAAAAAAGTTGGAATCCCAAATTTAGCCAGTGCCAACCATATAAAGTAATATAATACACGATCAAATGCTTTCTGTTGATCAGTCTGGATAATATATCCATCAGTTTGTTTAGTAGAACCTGCATCCATAATCTCCCATAATAAAATAAGTGCATCTGTAAGGTTCCTACCAGGTATGGACCCAAATTGTGTAGGATGGATTAAAACAACAAATACATGTGCTAAGCCATTACATAATAATTTGGAAAAAAATTTAAAATCAACATGTAAAAGTGTAATGGGCCTCCAATTATTAGTATCAGTTTGATCACCCTTTTAAAACAGAAAAATAATTAATCCTACATACATCGTGTCCGCAATTCTGTCTTCATGTAAAAAGGTGTTATACAATGCCAATAATTCAGTAGGCATGCAATGCCATAGAATTTTATACAGCTCTCCTGTAAGCCCATCTGACCCCGGTGAGGTGTTAATTTTTAAGGACTGTATAACCCCTTCAAGCTCAGTGGAAGAAAATTCCTTCATCGAGTCAGAGACTTGTGAGTGAGGTAAATGGGACGGTGCAGCTGCCTGTAAAATAGTAGCCATTTCCTCATTTTCCTCTATCGGAGTCCCAAATTGTTGAACAATATGTTGTTCCAAAATGGCCATGATACTGCGATCGTCATTGGCTAACTGATCAGTATTATTAATTAAATTCAAAATATGTCATGACTGAACTCTACTTCTACAGTCTTCATACGGATTAACGTGTTCCTTTGTCCCCTGCATACCAAAGTGTTGCTCCCATTCTAGAGAAGCTTGCCTGTTATATTATAAGGATGTCATAGATACATAGATACATAGACAGTGTCAGCAGATAAGGGCCTATGGCCCACCCAGTCTGCCCATTTGAGCTTGTAAGTTCACTTTATGTTTTCCTAGAAGTCTGTTGCCCCTCACCCTGACCTCCAGAATTCCTTTATGTCTATCCCATGCATTCTTAAATTCCGTGATTGTTTCAGTCCCCACCACTTCCTCTGGAAGGATATTCCACTTGTCCACCACCTGTTTTGTGAAGAAATTCTTCCTCACGTTTCCTCTGAATCGTCCTCCCTCCAACTTCATCCCATGCCCTCTAGTTCTGGAACATCTTGACATCGTGTTATGTTTTAAATCTGCAAGTTCATGTGAAAGATCTCGTCCAGTGCTAAATTGTTCAGTCACAAGCTCATAAAGAGCCTGTCTTAAAGACAAATATTGATCACAACACAACTTTGAAATTTGTCCAGAAATCTGTTGAAAGAATGCCATCAGACAACTTTTTGTGTCTTCCCACCATGGAATTATTGAGTCATATAAAAATAACACTGATTTTCTATCTGCCAAAAGAACTTTTAAATCATCTAAGATCTGCTGCCGTTGTAATAAACTAGAATTTAAGCACCATAAGCCTCTACCCATCACTCTGGGTGGGTGGGAGGCTACATGAAGGTCCAACAAAGCATGGTCAGATGTTTCTATCAATTTGGTTTCAGATCTCACAACTGGCAGTGATTTAGTTATTAGCCAATAATCAATTCTAAAGGCTATTGTATCTTTAAAAAAGGTATTCTGCAGAGGCTGTGTACCATCCCCAAAAACATCCTTTAAGGAAGCCTGTTTTATTACATTCTTCAAAAAGGCCATATCACAATAAATTTTATTCTGTGATGATAAACTTCGAGCTTTTAAAAGATTAATATTAAAGTCTCCGCCCCACAGAATTTGTCGATTAGTGAACAAAAAAGGCTGGATCTTTTTCAACAAATTTATTCGAAGTGCCTTTGTTTGGAGCCCATACATATTTATCATCCTGCAGGTGAGACCCTGGTATAAAACATCCAGGATTAGAGCCCTACCTGACTCCACGTCCAGCAATATTTGTAAAACAACTTCGGGAGTCAGAAAACATATACCTAAACCTACACACTGTTCTAAACCTAATGACCAATATGAATCACCCACAAAACATTCCTCCGATGCTTTCTCGATTTCCACTAAAGAATGCAATCTCGTATCCTGAAGAAATATTGCATCACAGTGCAAAGACAGCAGTATTGAAAATATTGCTTTACATTTATGGCCTGACTTGATACTATTTGTATTGAGGCTAAGAAGCCTTACAGAAGTAATCATGATCAAACTTCATAATGTCTTCTTACTAGCATGACTCACCGTTTTCCTTGGCTTGGAGGAGGTCCCCTTAGTAGCCAAAAACTCAGATTCTATGGGAAGCTTACTTTGGGTAGACTGAATGACACATCAGAATCTCCATCGTCCATCACATCCCCCCCATGATTGAATAACCTTGTATCTATTTTCAGTGTGTATCGGGTTAGGAGCCCCACTCGGTAGGTCTTTACAGCCTGTTGATCTCTTGGACCTAGTCACAGTCTGAAAGGAGGTAAGGTCCTCTGTAGAAGTGATAGGGGAAGTGAATGGTGTATGCCCAATCTGGCCTGATGGAACTGGGGAAGGGGGCATTATCTTTGAGGGAGTCGCAAGTACTACCGAATCTGGGGTAGATGGCATCTCCTGGGGATCCAGAACAGCTGGGGGAGTAGGAGTCCCCTGTTGATTTTGAGGTTTTGTAGTCACAACTGGGGAGATAGTCTCCTTTCTTCATGACTGCATGGGGGGAGGAGGTGGAGGTCATGTGAACTGGGCCTATCCTGTATGGGCCTTGGTAGCTGCAGTCACATACAAGTCTTGCTCCATGTAATCAGAGGTATTATGTGCTGCCCATGGGCAGGAAGCAAAGGAGTGATTGTCCGCTCTGCATAGGTTGCACACAGGAGGGAGGATGCAGTGTGCTGCAATATGCCCAAGTGCACTGCAAGAGAGACATTTAAGTTCCTTACACTGAGGGTTCAAATGAGTTAAAGAGCCACACCAGTAACAAGATCGAGGCTGCCCCAGATAGAACAAAATGCCACAATCACGCCCTAAAAAAAACAGGTAAATGTTGAATCCCCTCCTCAGTCTTCCTCATTTTGCCTCAACTGTATATGAAAACTCCATCCCCCAGTCCAGAAACTAAAATCATTCAAAATAGGCTCAGGAAGACCCTGAACAGCACACTTCTTTTCCAGCCAGAAAATAATATCATTAACATTCACATCTTCATTTCTGAAGAGAACAGTAATTTTCTTGAAGGTGGGCTTTGTAATAGGAATAACAATAAAGGGATGCCACAATACAGTATCTTTAACCAAATAATATGCAGCCCAGAATTTGTTCAGTAAGGCTGCAGACAGAAAACTAATACCAAGATTGAAATCCCCCGGGGTATGAATAAAAGCATGTACCTCTGCCGGGGAAAAATGAAGGGAATCAATCAGCAGTTCCTGTCCCACATAGTTGCAGTCCAGGGGCAAATCTAAACCCCTCTATACTGCAATCACACCACAAACCTGCGTTTAGCAGCTTCAATGGGTCTGCAGATTAAGCTAGCATAGCTTGCCGGTTTTAGTGGGGGCAGGAGGATCACCAGTGTCAATAGTAGATAAATCTAGGACCTCATCATCAGGGTAAGAAAAAGATTGCACAGTACCTGGATTAGTGGGGATATTTAAATGATCACTGCCCTGTGGTAGCCTAAGAGTCTCTGGGGTGGGTGCCTCTGAATGGACCGAAGCAGCCAGGCAACCAGTAGTGGAATGATTTGGAATATGGTCTGCCACATCTGATGCAGTTACAGCTAAAACACCTGCTGCCTCATCGAGCTGTAAGTCTTTCAAAACCACTTCCTGCTGTCACTGTTCACCTACATTAGGGCATATTTTGGCCCCCTCAGCTGACAATGAGGACTGTAGCTTCAACCTCTCCATCATCCCAGGAATCGGGATATCAGGATCTGGCACCCATTTGCCATCACAAAACAGCCACCCCGCATGTTGTAAAGCATCCTCCAGTTTCCACTCTGCGTTATCAGCCAGAAACTGAAAGTCCTGTGAATCCAAGTCCTCTGATTGCAACTCCTAAGAAGGTCCAGGTACAGAAAAATTCTCTTTCTTCACCGATGCAGAAATCGGGCTTGTAGCATTTCTCTTGCATTTTTTCCTCCTCTTCTGTTTTACTTTTGTTAGTTTCAAATTCCTTCTCAGCATCTGTCTACATATGAAGTAAGTAAGTCTGTTTAGACTCCAACTCCTGTTTTAGACATAGTTCATCTATAGTAGTGTCCATATCTTCTAACACAGATTCCTGTAATACTTCTGAACAACACACAGAAGCCTGATCCATTTCTTGAGCAGGCTGCTCCAAAAGAGGAGGTCCTTCCCCCAACACAGTTTCAGCTGAACTAAGCTCTTCCATTCTCACACACTGGGGCAGTGCCCCCTACTAAAGAGTAGGAGAAATTTTTATTGCAAGAACTCCATTACATACATCACAATTATTTTCCAATAGTAAATCCCATCACCGGGGTGTGGGTAGGACGCCAACATGGTGACAGCTTAATTTTCGAGCTCACCTCGGGCCGGGTAATAGCAGAGCTTGGGCGTCATGACCTTCAGGCTATAACAGCCCCAAGTAACTGAATTGGATAGGGTAATCTCCCCTTATCTATCAACGCACAACAGCATCTATACCAAGTGCCCCTTTGAGACAGGAGAAGCGTCGGAGTTTGAACAGTGCGACGAGTTGTAGGCCAAGCAGGGCCCACCAGGGAGATATCGGGTTAACGGTGAGCAGAGTGGCTGGAGCATCGAACCCTCATTAACTACGCCTTGTATTCACATTGATGGCAAAGGAACTTCTTCCCTGGTCTCTGCTTTTGTGCTGAGCACTCATGGATTCACAAGGCGAGCAGGGCCAAACAGGCCCGAGTACAATATTAGCCACACCACAGCAATCTGTAACTGATTCCCTGCAACACATTACATGGATGTGGGAAGCAGTATTAAACCGAGTGGAAAACATTAACACCACACTATTGGGCATGGTGGCCGGTGTCAGAAATTTACAGGACCGTATGAATGTGTCGGAGCAATGGATGGAGATGTGTGAACAGCACCAATCCAAACTCCTTCATCGTTTGCAGTTACAGGAGGAAAGATTGCAGTGCTACAAGACAGAGTAGAAGATCAGGAGAACAAGGCCAGAAGGAATAATCTGCGTATCATAGGCATACCAGAAGGAGTGGAGGGGCAGAATATGGAGAGATTCTTAAACAAGACTTTGCCTACCATATTAGGGGATAGATGGCGGGGAAATATGGATGTAGAACGAGTGCATAGGCTAACGGCCAGAAGAGACAGGAATTCCTCAATGCCAAGACCAATTATAGCGTACTTTGTGCACTACACCACAAAGGACAAAGTCCTCAGGGCTGCAAGAGACCCTAGGAGAGGTGCGTTGGCAAGGTGCTACTATGCTATTCTATCAAGACTTTGCTCATGAAACTGGCTGCAAACAACGTGCCTTTGGCCCCCTCAAAAAATTTCTGTATCATTATAACTTTTGCTTTAAGTTCAGGGGATTTGCCAGTCTACTGGTAATGAAAGATGGCAGAGAACTGGTGGCAGAACACCCTTTGGAGGTAGAGTGATGGCTTGCTAAATTTTGGCCCTAACTGCCTAATCTAACTACATCTCCCAGAAGGCTCTGGGAACCTAATACTCCGAAAGGGAACTATTTGGACAGACATCAGAATCCAGGAGACAATACAAGGGGCGGATGTGCAACACCAAGAAATGGTCCCCCAGCACTTATGGGCCCTCCTGACCTCTCTCAGATGCGCGCTGCTGCTCATGTGCAATCTCCACAGTCCCCACATAAGGTGAACACTGCTTTGCCACCTCGATCAGCAATTTCTTTGTCTCAGCATCGACAGAGATCTATAAGTGGCAGCCAAAATATACAAGATTCTGTGATGATGGCTCCTCCAGCAAAGGTTTCTCCGGAAGACAAAGCCTCTCCTCCTCATAAAGTCCATTCTCCTGTGCTTTTGGCTACTGATATGGACACTAGCACATTGAAGGACTGGGTGGATATATCCAAGCCACTTTGGTAGAGGTGGTTAATGCTGTGACCCCAATCAGACCCGGGCTAATCTCTTATGCTGCAGCAGCGGCCAAGGATGGTTTAGTGCCTGCACCTGTATCTCCATTGACTAGTGAACGTTCTGATGACCTCCCTGGTTGATAGCCTGGACTTTTCTAGCTTATGCATTGTCAGTCTGCTCTGACATAAGTTGCATATTTAATTTCATTATGTTGATTACTGCACCTGTACCTTGATGGGAGTCAGGGTGGCGGCTGCCTGGGGTCACTGCTGTCCTGGCCTACGCATCATTCCCCTTCCTATCCCATGCATTGCGTAATCAGGGCACAGAAGACCAATATTTCTGGTTAGTTTAAAGCAAGGGGTTCATTTTGCTATGTGACCCTGGATTAAACAGGTAGCAGAGAGTGCAGAAAACTTTGGTGTTGTGACAGTCACTCCCTCCCTCCCTGCATTGATACTTACATTTCCATATGGGGCCTCTACCGTTAGGTAAGGTCGTTCCCCCCTCCCTCCCTTCTCTGCTCCCTCAAACCCCCTCCCTTAGGAATCCCCTTATGGTTCTCCTGTAGGGGTCCTTTCCCCTTCCCCCACCCCCCGATGGTCGGGAGCCTGACCTTGGGCATATTACCAGCCCAGAGCTCTGGACCTTAGTTGGCTCTAAACACTCACCTCTTATAAGGATCTAAGGGTTAGTGTAGCTGAGGCTGCCAACTTTTTAGGGGCCTCTTTCACAGAACCTTGATCCTATAGCACCTTTGTGCACTGTTACAGTTTATTTGTGCATATTATAAAAATTGTTTCTGTGGTGGGGGTCAGATAGGTTTATTATCTAGACCTCAGTTAACCTCCACTTAAGTTAGAGTTTCTTAAGATATATTGCACATATCACTTGTACTACGCTCTATGCTCTGTGTTGTATTTGTTCTATTGCAGCCTCCCGTTCAAGGTGTGAATATCTCTTGCTCCTTTGGCGCTTGTCTCCCTTCTCATCTGGTAGCATAGGTGGTTTCTAGCTTGATTTGTTTGTTCTTGAATATATTTAACAGGATGATTTAAAATCTAGATGACTGGCTACAGTCCTGGGATAAGTACACGTTGCATATATCCTAAGCAAATATGTGTCCCCCCAAGGTCATAGCTAGTCCTGTTAGTTCCCCCAAGGTTCTGGTATCTTGGAATGTCAATGGTTTAAACCACCCTGTTAAATGGACTAAAGTGCTTCCGCATCTGCGTTCCCTATGCTCAGATATTGCCCTACTACAGAAAACTCACCTTTTGAAAAGGGCAGTTGCATGGATGAAGAAATCGTGGGTGTGTGTGGTCTGTGCCAGTTCTGCCTCCTCCAAGACAAGAGGGGTAGCCATTCTAGTCAGGCGCTCCTCCTCCTGGACCTTGGAGGAGTCCAAACATGATTCACAGGGCAGATGGGTGGTTGCTAGGCTATCCTCCCCAGAAGGGAATCTGATTTTTTGTAATTTGTATGCCCCAAATGCCAATCATGCTGAGTTTTTTCCCTCGATCAGTCAGGCTATCTCTGCACTTAACCAGGATGATGGGGCAATCCCCATTATAATAGGAGGAGACTTTAATATGGTGTCAGATGTGTTTGTAGATAAGTCCAACCCCACCCCCCAGGCCAGATCCAAGGCCAGTCTGGCACTTCAGGAAATATGACAGGAATGGGGCTTAACGGATGTGTGGTGCAAGGACAACCCAGCTGAGAGGGATCATACATTTTATTCCTCAGTACACTCTACCCACAGCCGCATAGATTTTTTTCTAACTAATGCGGTAGCGGCTCAGAACACTCTAAATGCCAAAATTGGGAATATTATCATTTCAGACCATGCCCCAGTGTCAATATCCTATACGAGGGGGGGGTCGACCTAAAATGGGTACCCGTTGGAGGTGTAATCCCCTATTGCTAAAAGACCTGGAATTTCTCAAAACGATTTCTCAGGCTGCAAAGGATTATTTTGCTCTCAATACCCAATGTGGCATCTCCCCAGGCACAGTGTGGGAAGCCTTCAAGGCAGTCCTCAGAGGCCACATCATTGCTTTCTCAACTGCCAAGAACAAAGCTCGTAAAACTAACTTGGCCCAATGGCAAGCAGACCTAGTTACCCTGGAATCCCGCTTTAAGGCTTCCTCTACCCTTAGGCGAGACAATTCTCTTATTAGGCACATAGTGGGCCTTAAGTTCCAAATCAATGCTACCTTACACCAAAAGGCGGAATGGGTCTTGATGAGGTCCAAACATGCATACTGGGGAGGGGGGGAATGGCAGACTGTTAGCTTTCAGGCTTCAGAAGCAACAAGCTTCATCTCAAATTCAGGCCCTTCCTACTTCCTCTGGTAAGATTGTCCATAAATCTCAAGATATTAATGACACCATGAAAGTATTTTATCAAACCTTATATAGATTACAGGCTGGTCTTTCAGCGCCACAATTAGAGCAAGAGATAGACCAGTTCTTCCAGAGATTCGTCAGACCAGAAATTACCCCACTGCAAAGGTCCACCTTGGATACCCCGATAACCCCAGTCGAATTACAGCAAGCCCTATTCCGTATGGCTAAAGGCAAGTCTCCTGGCCTGGGTGGGATGACGGCCGAGTTGTACCAAGTGCTAGTGGAGGATATTTTGCAGCCCTTACTCCTTGCTCTACATGAAGCCCATACAGCTGGATCATTCCCCCCATCTATGAGAGAGGCTCTTATTACTTTCTTACCGAAAAAAATCTAATGACCCTCTGGACTGTACCAATTATTGCCCGATTTCTCTACTCCCAGTTGATACTAAAATCCTGGCAAAAATCCTAGCCATGCTGATGCAGGAGGTGCTTTCCTCAATTATCCACCCAGTCCAGGTTGGCTTTATGCAGGGCAAATCCGGTTCAGATAATATTAGGCTCCTCCTGAATTTAAAATGGATAGCTTCTCATTCTCCCAACCCTATGGCTGCCATGGCAATTGATTTCACTAAAGCCTTCGACTTCGTTGAATGGCATTACCTGCACCGGGTGCTATGGCTGTATGGTTTTGGCCGGTTTTTTTGTCAGTGGGTAGCTACAATATACGGCTCTCCGATGGCTAGAATTTTGACTAACACCATTATCTCTGCACCATTTCCCGTGCATAGGGGCACCAGGCAAGGCTGCCCCCTATCCCCTCTTTTATTTTTGGTGGCTTTAGACCCTCTCATATGGGCCTTTATTGCCTTGCCTGATATCTCTGGCATTACATTCACTGGGAAATCTTACCTAATAGCAGCGTACGCTGATGACCTGCACTTGACCCTCTCTCATCCGGAACAGGCACTACTGCATGTTCTACCCCTTTTGCAGACCTTCTTATCTTTCTCGGGTCTTTGTGCTAATCAGAAAAAGTCACCTCTGGCTCCCTCTTAAAACAGCATGTACCAGATGGTGCCTACAGGGGACTGCACTTTTGTGGGCTATACAGGGGTTTTCATACTTGAGCATAACCATACCTGCTAAATGGGCGAATCTAGAACGAGACAATTTCACGCCATTGCTGACTCACCTGTCGGCAGAGATAGACAGATGGAAAAGACTCCAACTATCATTACCTGGGAAAGTTGCAGCTATCCGTATGCTTCTGTTGCCCTGAGTCATGTACTTATTTAAGAATCTTCCAATATGTCTCTCCCCCAAGCTCTTTGCCTCCATGGAAAACCAGGTATCTCGCTTGTTGTGGGAAGGTAAATCTCCCAGATGGAGCAAGCACAAATTAAGAGCGCACTGGTCCAAAGGGGGTCTGGGATCCCCCTGGATTCAAGAATATCACTTATCTTGCACAGTGGCCACTGCTACTAAGTGGTTTGTCCCTAGTTCAAACTCCAATGCTTCTCCTGTCTCAAAGGGGCACTTGGTATAGATGCTGCTGCACGTCGATAGGTAAGGGGAGATTACCCCATCCAATTCAGTTACTTGGGGTTGTGATAGCCTGAAGGTCATGATGCCCAAGCTCTGCTATTACCCTCTCCACTTTGGGTGCAACTGGAAGCTGATTTAGTGGCAAACACCCAGCTGCACAGGTTTCTACACCCCAAGACCCGCTACCAGCACACTCTGGCACCCTTAGTAGCGGAGACCAAATGAGCCTGGCACTTGCTCATATCCCTCTCTCATACTCCCAGGGAGGCTTAGGCACCTCCATGGCTTTATACCCCGGTATGGCATAACAAGGCTTTAGCAATTGGGGATACTCCTCTGTACTGGCCTATATGGGAGGCTCAGGGACTCCATTATATACAGGATTTGTATATACCTGGCTCCTCAATCTTGATGTCCTTTGACCAACTGCAGCAGAAATTCCATATCCCAGGTAGCGACTTCTGGAGATTCCTTCAAATACGCAGTGCTGTACAAACCAACAAACCCCGTATGTACACCGATCCAAAATGGGAATGGTTAGTCCACAGATATGAAATCCTCTCATCTGGGAGTCTTATTGGGCACTTTTATAAGACTTGGCGGGATGCTCAGGTAGACCCCTCAAATTCGTGTAGGCTGACATGGGCGTCTATTTTGAACACCCATATTTCTCAGGACTCCTGGAACCGCTGTCTTCGGGATTGCCAGTACATTTATACAGATACTAAAAGTCGCTTCATACAGCTTAAAATATTGTTGTTCTGGTATCGAAAGTAAGCATCCCTGCATTCCCATGGCCTATTACAGCACTCTAATTATTGGCGATGTCACCAACCTGGAGCCCACCTATTTCATATTCTATGGACATGCCCTCTGCTCTCACCTTTCTGGTCGTCTATTGCCCAGGATTAGAAACATAGAAACATAGAATTTGACGGCAGATAAGGACCGCTTGGCCCACCCAGTCTGCCCATTTCCCTACCTACTGGATAAGCTGCAGATCCTAGTTAACCAGCAGCCTACTTCTTCCAACCCCCACCCCCTAGAATTGCCTTATGACTGTCCCATGCATGCTTGAATTCCACCACTGATTTTGACTCCACAACCTCCTTCGGAAGGCCATTCCATGCATCCACAACCCTCTCTGTGAAAAAATACTTCCTTAAATTACCTCTGAGCCACCCCCCATCTTCAAATTGTGTTTTCTTGTTCTTGCACACCTCTTTTTTTGAAAGATGCTACCCTCTTGGACTTTGTTGATTCCCTTGAGGTACTTGAACGTTTCTATCATGTCCCCCCTCTCCCTCCTTTCCTCGAGGCTACACATATTAAGCTCCTTTCGTCTCTCTTCATATGTCTTCTGGTGCAGACCCTGCACCATTTTAGTTGCCCTCTTCTGGACAGCTTCCATCCTGTCTATGTCTTTGCGGAAATTGGGTCTCCAGAACTGCGCACAGTACTCCAGATGGGGTTTCACCAGCTGTCTGTACAGAGGGATAATAGCGTCCTGTTTTCTACTGGTGATGCCTCTCCCTATGCATCCCAGTATTCCCCCAGCCCTCATTGCTGCCCTCTCACATTGCTTTCCCACCTTTAGGTCATCTGATATGACTACCCCCAGGTCCCTTTCCATTTTTGTTGTTGTTAGTATCTCACCCCCCATTGTGTACTCTTCCCCTGGGTTTTGTTTCCCAGGTGCATTACCTTGCACTTCTTAGCACTGAATCTAAGCTGCCATACATTTGACCATTCCTCTAACCTTGCCAAGTCCCTTCTCATCCTTTCCACCCCACCCTGTGCATCAACTCTGTTGCAGATCTTTGTGTCATCGCAAAGAGACATACTTTTCCTTCCAGTCCTTCTGCAATGTCGCTTATAAAGACATTGAAGAGGACTGGTCCTAATACTGAACCCTGCGGTACCCCACTAGTAACCCTCCTTTCTTCAGAGTGGACTCCATTTACTATTACTCCCTGTGTCCTATTCTCCAGCCAATTCTTTACCCAGGCTGTCATCTTGGGACCCATTCCCAGGCTGGCTAACTTGTGTTTAATCTTTGTGGGACTGTGTCAAATGCCTTGCTAAAGTCTAGGTAGGCCATGTTCACAGCACCTCCCTGATCTACTACTTTGGTCACCCAGTCAAAAAAATCTATCAGATTCGTCTGGCATGACCTTCCTGCTGTGAATCCATGCTGCCTAGGGTCCTGTGCCCTCTGGCCTCTAGATACTCGACAATTCTTTCCTTCAGAAGTGATTCCATCATTTTCCCTATCACTGAGGTTAAACTAAGAGGTCTGTAGTTTTCTGCTTCTGCCTTGCTCCCACTTTTGTGAAGGGAATCACATCTGCCCTCCTCCAGTCCTCGGTACCACCCATCCTCCCATGATTTTTTAAAAGGTAGTCAGTGATGTCACTAGTTCTACCCTTAGTTCTTTTAAATTCTGGGATGAATCCCATCAGGCCCCATTGCTTTGTCCACCTTCAGTTTTAAGAGTTCTTTCAGAACCCTTTCTTCTGTAAATGGGCTGGTATCAACTTCTGTATCCAGGGTGTTTCTACTGTTTGTTTATGTACCTCCCCTCTTCATTTGTAAATACTGAGCAAAAATATTTGTTTAGTATCTCTGCCTTTCAGTCTCCCTCTGCCCACCCTCCCTCCCTTTATAAGCCTCACTATCCCTCCTTGGTCTTCCTTCGCTCCTGATGTACCTATAAAGGTTTTATCCCCTTCTTAACTGAGTTGGCTATCTTTTCCTCGGTTTGGGTCTTTGCTGTTCTGACTGCCTTCCCAGCCTCCTTTTGCTTTAACTGATACAGTTCTCTGTCCTGCTCCTTCTCGCGATTCCTTGTACTTCCTGATGCTTTCTTTTCTCTTGAACCTTCACTGCCACTTCCTTTGAGAACCATAGTGGTTTCTTACATCATTTTGTTTTGTTTTTTGCTTCACAAAAGGCTCTACCTCTGTGATGGCAGTTTTATTATTCCCCATTGTTCTTCCACCCCTGCTTCCTGCCCATTTGCTAGTGCATTCCTTAGGCACTCACCCATTTTAGCAAAGTCAGCCCTCCTAAAGTCCAGTACTTTTGTCTTGTATGGCTTGACTCTATTGCTGTGTTTATTGTGAACCATACTATTCGATGGTCGCTAGTTCCCAGATGGCTACCACTTCTACATCTGTGATCCTCTCTCCATCTCCATTTGAGAGAATCAAGTCTAATATTGCTCCCTCTCAAGTGGGCTCCAGTACTAGTTGTCTAAGGCATGCCACCTGTAGGGCATCTAGAATAACTCCACTCTTCGAAGTGGCAGCTGCAACTGCACTCCAGTTAACATCTGGCATATTCAGATCACCCATCAGCAATATCTCCCCTTTTTCTGCCATTCTAAGTATACTTTCTATCATTTCCTTGTCCATTTCCTCCCCCTGAGAAGGGGGTCTGTATACAACCCCTGTGCGGATTGTGGTGCCATTGCCTGTCTGCAAATTTACCCACAGTGCTTCTTCTCCTCCCTGTTTACCCTTTTGTTCTGTTGCTTTTATTCCTTCCCTTATGTAAAGAGCTACTCCTCCTCCTCTTTTACCCTCCCTGTCCCTCCTGTAGATAGTGTATCCTGGTATGTTTACGTCCCAGTCATGGTTTTGTGTGTACCATGTTTCTGTGACTGCCACGATATCCAGATGTTCCTCCTCCATCAAGGCCACTAATTCAGGAAGCATGTTACCCAGACTATGGGCATTGGTACTCATTGCTCTCCATTTTTTGATGGCTTTACCTTCTGTTGCAGCATCCCCCACTGACCGTTCTACCTCGGTCTTTTTCTCATTTAGTACCCTGTTTTGTAGGGAGAGGCTGGGATTTTCCTGCTGCTTGTCAGTGCCTCCCCCTTTGACTAGTTTAAAAGCTTGCCAATGAAGCATTTAAACCGATTGCTCAAAAGACTTGTTCCCTTCCTGGACAGATGCAGACCATCCTGCCAGTATAGGCTGGTGTCCCTCCAGGTGGAACCCCAGTCCCCAATGAAGCCAAACCCCTGTGCTCCGCACCATTTTTTCAACCATTCATTAAACTGCATGTATTGCTCCATGATTCTTAGATCTCAGATACTCTTTTCTGACCCTAAGCTCCTCCTAGGGGATATCACCTCCCTAACTGCTTTATCTCGACCTAAGAGACAATGGGTAGCTCTTGCTCTTATTGAAGCTAACTGACTAATACTTATGCATTGGCATTAACCAATTCCACCACCCCGCACTAGCTGGCATGCTGCCCTTGCTAGATTATCTATACTAGATCATTTGTCCTGTGTTCAAGTAGGTTGTATGGACCAATACACTGCCAGATGGGAAGCTTATTTTCACTCACCTCTTTGTAAAATTCCAATCTCTCACTGTAATCCTCCGCTATAATCTGTCTGCTACTTTATTGTCATGTTTTGTAATCCTGCCTCTAGATTGTTTAGTATTTGAGGTCTTTGGATGACCTCTACTGACTACTGAATACTGTATTTTTTGAGCAACATGCTGCATTGTTGTTATGATGTTTGTGCCTATGTAGAGCTCGTCATAGCTGCATATGGACTAGGCCGCTTTTGTTGCCTCTTGGTGTACTTATGTTTGGAAAATGAATAAAATTTTTCTATGGTAAAAAAATAAAATAAATCCCATCACCATAAACCCACACTGTGACTCTTTATCACCACACTCCTTCCCTTAAACCCACATAATACTCCTTAAATTTTTTCTATTTCTTAATTATTTATCTGTATTTTACAATGAAAGAAAAACCCCTCCACCACACCAACACCCGTTCCCTTGGGTGAACATTCAAGTCACCCCGATACACTTCTCTTAGGGCATTTTTCACAGTGTAAACAGAATGTTTGATATGTCATAATTTTCTGCTGGAACAAAAATTGGCATCTACTCTGCCATAAATTACTGCCCAAAACATGCAATGAAAAAAAACTACTGGATTTATCATTCCACCTCCCCTCCTTTCTTTATTGGTAGATACGTTAACTCCCTTCTCATGGGGTTAAGCCGGCTTCACCCAAAAAGCTGGAAAAATACTTTCAGTATTCTTGCTTCTAAACATACTGGAAGAGGGAACACTGCGCTCAAATATAGAAATATGGGGATCAAAAACTGATTTATGACATACACCCTTTTTGGTTTTGACATCTTCCACCCCTTCCATTTAGTCACTTTCCATTCTCTTAACTGTAAAGATTTTTCCCAATTAAATTTACCCATGTCTCCAGGCCCATAATATATCCCCAACATTTTAATTGGTGTAGTCATAATCTCTATCCTGTGCACCTCCTGTTGATCATATACCCTTCCTCCTAGTACCATGGCTTTACTTTTCTGCAGATGTAAACTTGCCCCTGATACCATTCCATATTCCTCCATTTCCTGGAGGATACATCCCACCCCTTCTTCATGCTTAACCATTACACATACATCATCTGTGTATGCTGTTATTTTTATTTCTGACCACATTATTCCCTGTATATCCTGATTGAGCACAATCTTTCTAATAAAAAGGTCTAAACAAATAAATACAATAACAGACTCAATGGGCATCCCTGCCTCACCCCTTTCCTAATTGTAAAACGATTTCCTTGTGGACTTGCTGTATTTGACATTATAATTGCATTTGTTTACAGTACTTGAATCCATGTTCTCAATCTTGGAGGTACTCCATATACTTCTAGTGTTTTAAACAAAAACTCATGACTCACTCTATCAAAGGCCTTCTGTTGATCAATGATAATGAGAACCCTGCTACTCTTTGTGCCTCACAATAATTATTGATATCTCTTACAATGCACAGATTTTTCTGGATGTGTCTACCAGGTAAGGCACAAGTTTGCACTGGGTGGATGACCTCAGAAGCTACAATTTTCAATCCAGTTTGTAAAATAAAAGCCAAAATTTTAAAATCTGCATTTAACAAGCAGATTGGTATCCAATTTCCTATACTTTCTCTCTCTCCCGATTTAAACAGGTAATTTACTAAATCCATGGTAAATTCGTTTGGCAATGTTTCTTTCATTAATAAATATCTAAAGACCTTCCCCAAAATAACTACCATCATATCTGGAAATAATCTATACCATTCTTTGTTATCCCATCTGCCCCTGGAGCTACATTTAATTTCAAAGCCTTTATTGCTTGTAATATTTCTGCATCTTGTATCTCTGTTTCCTCTGAATCCTTAAATTGTTTCCCTAGATCCAAGCACTGCAACCCCTCTAAATATACTCCCATTCTATTTAAGTCCAGTTTTTCACTTTGTGAAAAATCATATAATTATTTTTCCACTATTGGAAATATACCCTATATTCTCTCATGCCTTCTCCCCCCTCATCCCTTAATGCTAAGAACTGCACTGTCTCTATGCTTTCTTTACAGGCCTCACATAGGTCACTAATAGGTGTTCTTTGTTTCCCATAGCTAAGTTCTGCCTGCAGAGAATTTGCCCAATTACATTGCACTTCTAACATATCTTGCTTCACCTTCCTGATTTGTTTTCCATGGTCTATTTTTTGTTCATAAGAAGTAGTTAGTAACTAATATAACTGTGCCCTTAGTGTAATGTACCTCAAATTTTTCTCATTTATTTTTGCCTTCCCAAATTTCTGATACTATTCCCTGATATCTGCTTTTGTGTCCAGCCACCACCACCACCCTAGATCCTCATATAGTGGCAACACTGATGTCCTATAGATTAAAATATCTAACATTCCCTTTTGTGCTTCAAGCAATTTAATCATGTCTGTATTTAATCTCCATCTGTTCTGCCTCAGTACCCTCTGTTATTGGTTCTACCCTTGGAAAAAAATGCTAAATGATCTGAGAACTCCAGTGGTATGGCTCTTGTCATTTGGATTTGGATGTGCTTGGATACAAAAATGTAATCTATTTTTGATGTTAAAGCCCCTTTAACAAATGTATAATTAATCTTTGGATGTGCCTCCTTACTACAAGCTACCAAGCTAGCATGCTCAATGAATGTGTTTAGTGCATTTGTATCGCAAATTTTTTTTTTATCTTGTGCCTTCCTTGCAGTGACATCTAGGGAGCAGTTAAAATCCCCTACTAAGTATGTGTCTCTTGCAGTAGCTAAAAATGGCTTAATCTCATCCAACAGTTGTACTCTCTCTGCTTTCATCTGCGGGCTGTACACCACAAGAAACTTGCTTGACCTGCCTTTCCAGATCCCATCCAGAATTAAAACTTTCCCAAATACTAAGTCTATTATTTTCTAGAACTTAAAACCAGATCCAGTAAATAATATACCCACCCCACCTGCCCTATCTTCCCCAAATGACCAGTATGACGGTCCCCAGAGCCATTCCTACTAGCCAGAGCACTTAATCTTTCACTGGAAAACCATGTTTCTTGTAAAAAACATACATCAATATTCATATCATGAAGTACATTAGTACTGTTCTTCTTTTGTTATTATTTACTATACTATGCACATTTAAGGATATGATAGGAGACACAGTCATGCTTAATTATTCATCTATCCACCATTCAAAGTCATGCTTTTTTCTTTTTCTTTTTTCCCTTCTCTTTTCTCCTGAGTTTCCCTTTCAGTCTCAGGGGTAAGGAGTGCAAGGAGGAAGTGTCAGAGTCTATATCGCCCAGCTTCATCGACCCCCCACTAGAGGACCCCAAAACATCATATGGATTATCCATGTCAATTTCCACTGAAGTATCTTTTTGCAGTCTTAGGTTCCATCTTCTAGGGAATGGAGTTTTCCAGTCAGGGTAAGATGGTTTTCTGTTCTGCTCCTTATTTTTATCCAATATGCTTTCATGAGGCTCTCGGTCCTGATTCCCCAGCCATTGTGCCTACCTTGCTACTTCCCGGCTCCTCCCTTTGTTGAGTGGTGGACTTGTTTGGGCCTTGTACATCAGTTGGTACTGGAGACTCTAAATCTGCCTGGGTAGTCTCCGCTGCCATGTTCCTTTCTTCTGTTGGTGGCTCCATACTACCTGCCACCCCATTAGTTGGGGGAGAGCGAGGGGGATTTTCATTTGGGGTGTGATGAGGAGGTGTATTTGCCATTTGTTGGGCCTTTTTTATGATGTCATCCTGGTTTTCATTTCTGGCTTTATTATGTGAAGCCCATGAGCATTTTTGAAATATGTGGCCAAAATCATCACAAAGATTGCACCTTGCAAGGTTAGCACACTGCATGCTAACATGACCCATCTCATTGCATATGCCGCATCTCACTTTATCACATATGCTTGCTAAATGTAATCTATCACCACATTCATGACATGCCTTTGGTTGTCCCGCATAGAACAGGACTCCTCTGTCCCTTCTGATGAAAAAACCTTTGGGCAAATGCGTTGTTCCCTCCGCCTCCTGTCTCAATTTTACTTTGAATTTCCATGCCCCAGTCCAGAAATATTCCTCATCTCTAACAGCTTCAGGGGCACTCAAGACCTCACATCTATGTTGTAACCAGTGAACAATGTTGCTTACATGTACCCCCTCATTACGGAACATGACCATGATCAATTTTATTGTGTGTCTTGTCAGTGGTATTCATATAAAAGGGGTCCAAAGGGGTGAAAATTTTAGTTGGTTGTGTTTTGTCCAAAATCTGTCCAGAGCATGGGGAGATCTAAAACTTATATTGAATGACTCCTCACCTGATATGTGGATTAAGGCATAAACCTCAGAAGCTAAAAAATGCATTGAATCTTTTAACAATTTTTTTCCCCACATAGACCCTGTCTGGGGTATGATCCAGTCCTCCCCTGTACCTTATTCGTACCGCATTTCTTCTGGCAGCTGGTGCTGCAGATGAAAAAAGATCTGCATATCTTGGTTGTTGGGGCCTACGGGTGGGAGTGGGCCCTCTTGGTAACTCTTCTGAGTTTTCATCCAGAGGATCCTGCAGGTTCTGGTGATCTGTGGGCCTATTTAGAGTATTATTATTATTATTCTCCTAACCTTGATTCCACTGGTCTCAATCCTGAGGGATCTCTCCAGGATTCATATCCATTTCTGCCTGGGCCCCACCTCTATCTCTTTACCCCTCCCAATTTTCTATCCCCTTGTCAGCCTGTGTCATTGTATTTTTCCTGCATTTTTGTCTGCAGCCCCTTGTCCCTCATTTTTCTTACTTGTACCTTCTTTTACCATTTCTCCCCTCTGGGCCTGTTCACTTGTGATTTGCCTTAACCCATTTTTTAACTCATTTGTTAAGTCGTGTACTTGGGACGCCTGTCGAGTGACAGGGTCCTTCTCCACTCTCCTTTGGTTTCCCTCCTCTCTATTTACCTCCAGAAACGTGTCTGTATCAGGAATCCAACTGCCCATTGGTGCTTTCTGCCACCCTGTCTGTTACAGAGCTTTTTCCAGGGACCACTGTTGTGTGCTAACGTGTGCATGCTTAACTCCAAAAGCCTGCCTGATGATTTCTTGTGCAGGTAAAAACCTCACTGGTTCTTCTACAAGGCTCAATTGCCTGCTGTCTTCAACACAACTTGTGCCTGCAATCACATCCTCACTATTGCTCCCATCACACTGGTTCCCTCGCTTTTCTGGGAGTTTTCTTTTTGTGTATCTCTCTTCATCCTCAGCTAACAGGTGGAATAACACAATTCTTCTCACATCCAGCTCTTTTTCCAGTTGTGCTCCTGCTGTCACGATGTCCACCGGATTCATTCCTAAAATTCTGCCATCCACTTTTTCTGATTCAATCTCCTCACATGAGTCGGACTTGAAATCCCTTTCACCCTCCTGGGCTTCACTCATATTTTCCTGATGCTCCTCTGCTGGTTCAAAGGCCCAAAACCCGGCCTGCTTCTCCTTGCACTGCTCAAACTCTACTGAGCTCTCCATTCTTACTCACAGGAAGTCTGGTCCCCTACTGAAAGAGTAGGGAAATTTCCCTGGTTTTCTGGCCAGATTTCCCCCTTTCACTCAAAATACCACCAACAGCTTAAAATCTGGTTCAATTTCAGTTGGCATCCATCTGTATCCCCCCCCCTGGGATGAGGCTGAAAATAGGCAAACAATTGTCTAGTCCTCCTTCCCAGTCAATAAAAACTAACTAAATAGATAAGGTAGCGGCCCCTGGGAGGAGCCCAGTGAGAATATTTAATTAATATAGGAGGGGTTGGGGGGAATGGGAATTTATTTTCTCCATGTGAGAGCAGCTCCTTTTAAAGGCTGTCCTCCCAATTTCAAGACTGGCGCCTTTGGTCCCAATTGGCTCCCAGAAGTTTTAGGAGCCAATTCAACAACAGTCCTTTGTTTCCTCTGCTTGTTTGCGGCAACTGCCACTGATTCTCTCTTCATGGTTATGGTCGCCGATCCTGATTCTGCAGCAACAACCGCCGGGGTCCCCCTCTGTGGCTATGGCTGCTGACCTCTGCATGGCTACAGCCACCTAAACTTCCTCCTTCTTGCAGCTATGGAGAATTTTTCTCCTTGTGAGAGCAGCTCCTTTTAAAGGCTGTCCTCCCAGTTTCAAGGCTGGTGCCTTTGGTCCCAATTGGATCCCAGAAGTTTTAGTAGCCAATCCAACAACAGTCTTTTGTGTCCTCTGCCTTGTTTGTGGCAACTGCTGTTGATTCTTTCTTCATGGCTACGGCCGCCAATCCCTTCTACGTGGCAACAACTGCTGGGGTCCCCCTCTGCATCCATGCTGTCTGACCTCTCTGCAGCTATGGCAGCTGACCTTTTCTCCATGGCTACAGCCATCTAAACTTCCTTCTCCTTGCAGCTACAGAGAATCTTTCCCCTTGTGAGAGCAGCTCCTTTTATAGGCTGTCCTCCCAATTTCAAGGCTAGTGCCTTTGGTGCCAGTTGGCTCCCAGAAGTCTTATGAACCAATCCAACAACAGTCCTTTGTGTCCTCTGCCTTGTTTGTGGCAACTGCTGCTGATTCTCTCTTTGCAGCTTTGGCCAAGGATCTGGACCCCACGACAACGACTGCTGGGGTCTCCCTCTGTGGCTATTGCCATTGACCTTCTCTCCCCTCAGCTGCGGCCAGTGACTTTCTCTCCACGGCAATGGCTGCTTAAACGTCTTCCTCCTTGCGGCTACAGAAAATGTTTCCCTTTGTGAGAGCAGCTCCTTTTAAAGGCTGTCCTCTCAATTTCAAGGCTGACACCTTTGGCCTCAATTGGCTCCCAGTGGTTTTAGGAGTCAATTCAACAATTGTCCTTTGTGTCCTTTGCCTTGTTTGTGGTAACTGCTGCCAATTCTCTCTTCACAGCTACTACCACTGATCCCAATTCTATGGCAATGACTGCTGGGGTCCCCCTCTGTGGCTATGGCCACAGACCTTCTTTCCACTGCTACAGCCACCAACCTTCTATCTGCGGCTATGGCTGCCTAAGCTATATGGTCATGGATACATATCTTTTCTAACACTGATTACTATGTCAGTTTGAAAGTTGATTTAACCAGTCAGTTCAAACAGAAAAACTGATTTGTTCCTTCATTCTAATTTGAAAATGACATTATATCCACTGACAGTTTTATTTTTCTTACTGTACTGCATCCGATTAGGCAAAGCTTCTATTTACTTCCAAAGATCAATAAAACAGTGGTCAACCCCCTGGGACAACCCATAGTCTCTGGAAATGGATAATTTATGGAACCTTTATCATGTTTCATTGATGAACATATATAATTTTTGATACCTAAATTTCGCTCATATATCTGAGACACTACAGAGATTTTGGGCCTCCTGGGGGAGTCATAATCTGAACAAGAATGGCTTCTGGCAACATTAGACATAGAGGCTTTATACAGTAATGTACCTAACCAGGATGGCTTAGAGGCCATGGGGACCTGGCTATGTAGTGGGACAGACTACGGTGAACTGTTCATAGATTTTTTGATTGAATCAGCAAATCATGTTTTGACTGATAATATGTTTCTATTTCAGGGTCGGATTTTCTTCCAGATCAAAGGTACTATGATGGGGGGGGGTGACATTTTCCCCCAAGTTCGCAAATCTATATCTAGGTATTTGGGAAGATGCTGTTATTTACAAGGAACAAAATCCATTTCTAGAACATCTAGACATTTGGAAGCAGTATACAAACAATATATCCCTAGTGCGGCAGGGGAAGGTAGCAGAACTTATAGAATTTGTCGAATATTTGGAGAGTTCAAATGCTCATCTAAGGTTCACAGTTAAATACAGTAGGGACTCTGAATTTTTTAGACCTCCAAATTATCAAAACAGAAGGCACTATCCGTACTGATCTATATAGAAAAGAGATGGATACCAATAGCCTTCTCTTTGCCAGTAACTGCCACCCCAGCACACTGTAACATGCCTCATACAATTTATGAAGGTCAAGAGAAACTGTATGGACACAGATATGTACCTTAAGCATGCAGATGAAATACAGTCCAGATTTAGATGGAAGGGCTACAGTCAGACTCTCATTACCAAGATGAGAGGGAAGGTGGATCAGATACCCAGTGGGGATCTTTTATAGTACAAACCAAAGGTGGAAAACATTGACAATAGGAGCAACTTTGTTACAAATTACTGTTCTGATGTCTCCAAAGTTAGGAACTGTTTACATAATTACTGGCATATCCTTGGTACAGAACCTGCATTTGCAGATGTAGTGACTGACTTGCCTATAATCACGTACAGGAGAGGTGCAGATTTATGGGACACCCTGGTACATAGCTTTTCACCAGATGTAGTACCCAAATTTCGCAACTGGCTTGCAGATAAGCCAGTGGGTACTTTTCACTGTGGTAGATGTGTAAATTGTGTCTATATTTCAAAATGCAAGACATTTTAGACAGCAAATAACCTGAAACTATTTAACAACAGACAGTTTGTAAACTGTAGCTCTATGGCTGTAGTATACCTGGCTATCTGTACTTGTTCTGCCTTTTATATAGGCAAAACTAAACCAATGTTGAAAACTAGAGTGGGGGAACACCTTAGCTATATTAGAAATAATGACAACAAAAATGCATTGGCACTACATTTGTCTACAGTCAGTGACAAATCTCAACACATTTTTCATTTTTGTGGTGTAGAAAGGGTCAGGCTGGGACCTCGTGGAGGTGACTTCGAAGCTAAATTGAATGAAAGGGAGGCATTTTGGATATTTATGCTTGATGGGTTAAGGAAACCGGGTTTGAATGATGGAACAGATTTGTCCGTCTTTCTTAAAAGGAAAAAATAGATCCCCAGGACCGCCTTATATGTATGTGTATGTACTGTATTTATATGTCTACATGCTGTATTTGCATGTGCATGTATATACTGTGTGTGTATATATATATATATATATATATATATATATATATATATATACTGTATATATATATATATATATATATAAATGTTTTTGTTTTTGTGATCGATAAGGAGATATTAGAATTCTTAAGACTGTTCTGCATATCTCTGGTTGTTCTTTATTATGTATAGCATGGTATTATTAGAATATTTTTGAAAAAACAGTGCATGTGCATTTTGTCTAGATGTATCAACACATTTGACTAATGTTATCCATAGCCTCTCTATTAATTTCCCCATGACCTACTTGTTAAGGGATATTTACAGCCATGTTTTTAACACAAATATCAGTTATTTTGAACTTAGATTCCAATGATTTTGCTATTGGAGGTGGTGAGTTCATTGAGTGTCAGTGTTATTCACTAAAAAGGTGGTTGGGGTGGAGAGGCACTTTGAATCATGTTTGCTAAAATGATGTGTATGTGAATGTAACACACAAATTAATTCAGTAATTAATTAATTGTTGTGCATACCCTATAAGCACCTTGTATAAATATTAGATTAACACAGATTGTCAACACTTCCTGAGTACGCTGTTTAGTGAAACCGGTAGGAGTCGGTAGGTTTGCCCTCTGTGCTCTCTTTGAGAGGTTTGCTGCACACTACTGTGTTGTATTAATAAATTTTATTGCCTGACATTTGTGGCTTTGGGCTGATTTTCTTATGGTTGGTGGATTTAGAGTGTGGTTTGCATCCAGTAGAGCCTGACTCCTTGAACTCTTGGCTGCTGTAATTTCCCAGTCCACATCTGGAAGGTTCAGGTGTCGAACCGCCACTATGTCTCCCTTGCCTGCCATCTTTTGTATCTCCTCAGCTGGTTGCCCATCCTTCTCCTCTCCTCTCCCTGCCCCAGGGGTCTGTAAATCACCCCTGGGGGCAGGGAGAGGACTGTTGGTTAAATTAACCCAAAGTGACTGTATGCCCCTCCGCCCACAAGTCCTGCCGCTAATATCTTCAACTGCTTTGATGTCCTCCCTCACATAGAGGGAAACCCCCCATCCTCCTGTCTATCCCTCCTAAACAGCATATAACTTGGACTTGCAAGTCCCAATCCTTGTTGTCTGTGGCCCAGGTTTTGGTTATATCCACCAATTAGACCTTTTCGTCTGCCACCAGAGCCTGGAGGTCACTGATCTTGTTGCCTAGGCTCCAAGCATTGAGGAAGTTCCCCACCATGAGCTTGCAGTGTGCTTTTTGCTATCTGATTGCAGTTCCCCCTTTCCCACAGATGCTCCCCTTTCTCTTTTTGCTAATGTTACTCCTATCTCATGTACAATATTTGTCTTTGTGTGACTGGAACAATTTTGTCTACACCTGATTTTTCTTTTGGGGTGGAGCTGGCTAGGCACAATAACTGTTTCTGTGCTTCAGCTCCCCCCCCCCCACTTAGTTTAAATGGTCCATGTAAACTTCCAATTTTTGAGCCCGCACTCTTACTCCCTATGTTGTGAGGTGACATTCATGCTATCTGAAGAGTTATCTGTCCCAGAAGTTTCCCCAGGATCCGACAAAATGGAATCATTTTGTCCAGCATCAGTCCTTCAGCCAGCTGTTGAATTCCTCTATTTCTGCTGGTCTGATTCTTTCCATGCTGTCATCCTTACCCGACACAGGGAGGACTTCTGAGAAGGCTAGGGAAGTTACTGCTATTGAAAGCCTTTCTCACAGCTTCGCAGTACTCCATTTGGCACACCCAAACCCTCTGTTCAGCCAAATCATTGGTTCCTGTGTGAACCAGTACTCCCAGGTCCCCCTCCTCTTTGTCTGCAATTCTCCTGTTGCGCTCGCAGTCCCTTTTCGCTGAGGAACTGGGAAGGCATATGATTGTCATCACCTTCTGTGAATACTTTTGCTTTTGAGTTTCCATTCCTCTGATCATAGAATTGGCAACCACCAGGATTTTCTTGACTTCCTGCTTGGCCTTCTCTGATCCATCGCTGGTTGCTTAGGCATCTTTCCTCTTTGTCCCCTTGATGGGACTAGCATTCCCCCTATCTGGGGCTGATTCTTTCCCTTCTACTAGGAGCTAATATTGATTTGACATCCTTATTGGGGTGTTATGAATTTTGCTGTCCATTCCAATCCTCTTTTGTTTTCCACTACTTTCTCTTACCACTCTCCAGCCTCCTGGCCCGGTTGACCTCTGAGTGAGTGGGGTGGTGTGCTCCAGCATTACTGGTAACAAAGCCTAGTAATTTCACCCCAGGCTGCTTCCAGCTGGGATTGTAGGTCAATTTCTTGCAAACAGTGCAATGACCTGTCCTCCACAGGTGCTCCTTGGAGATGAATGCTCCACAGTGGTTGCAGTGCAGTTGGCCAAAGACAAACATTCTAGTAAGGTATAGCAGATGCGTTGGTGAGTTTCCAATAGGTAGGGTTTCTTCTACATGATCACAGTTCCTTCTTGCCCTTTTGACCCTTCAAACAAAGAGAGCTCTGCTTTGTAAATGGAGATCACTAATAATCCCCACACTGCCAGAAATCCTGGCCTCTCTTTCAGTCCTTGCCAAATTAGATAGGCTTTCTCATCTCCAAAACTACCAACTCCCCAAATTCAGACTATGTTGGGCCCCGTATCTGAGCTATGTAAATCCCCAGGTAGGCATGGGCTGAGTATTCCTTGTTGGGCTGCTATATGCAGCGGGGATACAATCTTTTACTCAGAATGCAGACAATATATAACCTTGTAGCACTACCAGGACAGAATGGTTTAAGACCCCTATAATGCTTTAGCTGTCAGGTGTTCAACTTATAATGTCTAGATACAGAAAAGGACACATTACCCCCATCAGACACAAATAACAATTGTGGCTTTTGCTATTCTGTATACGTCTCTAAAGGTATTTCAGCATGACAAATGTCACTCCAGCTATCCAACAGATTCTTTGGGATTATTTGCTTTTGTTCCAGATACTCTGGACCTTGCTGAACATACTCACACACAGAACTCAGTTCCTCTCCTGAAGCCTTGAAGAGGGATTGGTCTGAATCAAGGAAGAGGCCCATCCGGTGTGCTTATGTCCCGCAATGATTAATGGAGAGAAGCTCCATCCTGGTGAGTACAGTTATAAGATAGTGCCCCTTTGAGATACTTAACAGTAGTAGAATAGCTTCTGTACCCTGCCTCCCTTACTCTCAAATTGAATCTATGTATAATTCTTTATGGTTACTTCTGTATAATGTTAGCTTTTCTTTTGAAGTGGACCTATGTACATGTATTTGCCACAATTCCTTGAACATTTAGGCCTTAAGCTGTATGTTTAAACATTTTTCTGAAAAATAATAAAATATTTCAACAACAGTTCCCTCTGCATGATTTTTTTTAATCTGTATTCAGACAGGAAGTAGTGGGAACCTATAAAAGGCGGACTAGCATGGGGTTGGTGGGAGTTTCCGCAGATGTGCTGTTAGCGAAAAACTATCAGTTACTATGGTAAACCAGCTACTGTGTTAGCCCTTCATGACACTGCCCTGCCTGCCAAATCAATCAATGAGTGTCCACCAACACTTTGGGTTTCCACGATCCCAGATCAGCTGCAGCGGAAGAAAATTAATGAACTTAACCCTTTGTGCTTGCTCTCTGACTGTCATGTTTACCATGATTTACTGTTACTCACTAATTTTTGTGCATCTCCTCTAAATGCAACTGACTCCCTGCCCTTTAATCTGTTTTTGTCTGAGTGGTTGTGCCCTTGTTTACTGACTTGGTTAGAGTAGCTGTTAGTCTCTTTTCCCCAGCCACTGGTGATATGCAGTACAAATTTAATATCCAACACCTAATAACCAATACATGTTTGAGTCTTTCCTGTTCTTACCCACGACACCCCACCTAAAGCTAGAATGCCAAGCCAAAAAACAACAGCTACATGAAATACTATTTATCCCATGTGATCCCATCTCTGTTGTTGCTGTTGCTGTATTTCTACCTCCCCCTTCATAAGTCATGGGGTCAGAGTTTGAAAGGCCAGGGAATGACACACAGTGCTTACATCAAACAGAAATTATTCAAGGGGCACCCTGCACCACACAGTGCATCATTAACCAATTTTACAACACTACTTGCACGGAAAGTGGGGCTACCTGTGCCAAATTGGCTTGCACCATGCTTGTGGCACCAACCAGACTGTACCATGAAGAAAAGGGGGCATGTGGCAAAAAGACTTTAATAGATGGTCCTCTACTGTATCACTCTTTCATTATGGGGGTGTATCAGCATTGTTAAAATGAATGTTCTAACCTACATTCTATACCGATTGGGTATGCTGAATGTATATCTCTCAAAAAAGTGGTTCAGTCAATTACAGTGCATGATTAATGCATTTCTATGCAGGGTAGGACAGGTCAATGAGCATATTCTAAGCTCTCGGTGTCTAAGACGAATGGAGGACTTCAACTTCTTACTTTGTTCCTGTACTGTGGTGCTTTGCAAGGCAGCAAATCATTACAATGGACTATGCTAGAGAGGTATCACCTCCCCAGGCACCGATATCCCACTATGGGTGGAGATGGAACGTTCACTGTGTAGTCAGCAAGGAATATCCCTTAATAGCTTGCTTTATAGAAAACCTTCCCTGTTGCCTTGACCTATTTGGAATACCCTGCCACACTGATCTCTTAAAGCATTCTATCAATTAAGCATGTACTTATATACAAACATACGAAGAAGCCAGCAGAAGTAGGCCATTTGTTCTATCAGGTCTGCTCGTATTGCAGGGTCCACAGCTTGAGCTAATGTCCCTGCCGCCCTCCCTCACCACTCCTCCCATCCTCCTTACCCATGATCTTTACTTTCCCCCATGCCTATCCCAGCCTCTCTTAAAGTGCCTACTGTTTTCAATGAGGTTACCTCTTCCGGCAGTGCATTCCAAGTGTCCACCACCCTCTCTGTGAAGAAGTGCTTCCTGACCTCCCTCCTAAACCTCCCACCCTCCAGCTTAAGACTGTTCCCCCTAGTGTTATGGTTGACATTCACCTTAAAGAGACTCTCCTTATCAACCTTATTTATCCCTTTCAAGTACTTGAAGGTCCCAATCATGTCTCCTCTCTCTCACCTGTACTTCAGGGAGTAATGCCCTCAACCTCTCCTCATATGCCCTACCTTGCTGACCCACTATCATCTTTGTAGCCCTCCTGTGGACCTTCTCAAGCAGGATAATGTCCTTTTTGAGGTGTGGGCACCAATACCGAACTACATACTGTACATGCAGCCTTACCAGTGACCTGTACAAGGGCAGTATTCCCTCCTCTCTCCTACTACTGATCTCCCTAGATATGCATCCCAGTATCTTGTTTGCCTTTGCTGCTGCTTTCTTGCACTGCGTGGAGTGCTTCAGGTCACTAATGATCATCACTCCCAGGTCCTTCTCCTCCTCTGCTGCAGATACTCGGACTCCACCCAGGTAGTACTCTGTCCTGGGATTCTTGGCTCCAATATGCATAACTTTGCATTTCTTGGCATTTAAGCCAAGCTGCCAAATCCTGGACTACCTCTCCAGCTTTTCCAGATCTTCCTGTAGGTCCTGTATCCTTAATCTGTGTCCAGTCTCCTGCAGAGCTTGGTGTCATCCACGAATAGGCACATTTTACGCTTAATGCCATCCCCAATGTCATTGATGAAGACATTGAGTAACACCGGCCCCAGTACAGAGCCCTGTGGGATCCCACTGTTTACCTCTCTGGTACCAGATAACTCCCCCCACAATCACTCTCTGGGTTCTGTCCCTCAGCCAGTTTTCCACCAATCTGGTCATCTTTTCCCCAACCCCAAGATCCACCAACTTCCTGATCAATCTTTTGTGGGGCACAGAGTCAAAGGCCATGTTGAAATCAAGATAGAGGATGTCTACCACTTGGCCCCATCTACTGTCTTAGTTACACAGTCAAAGAAGTCAATCAGATTCGTTTGACATGATCTCCCCCCCATGAACCCATGCTGCCTCGCATCCTGAGGACCATGCTTCTCTAGAAATTCCACCAACCTGTCCTTTAGTATGGTCTCCATGAGCTTGCTTACAGTGGAGGTTAGACTGACTGGTCTGTATTTCCATGGGTCATCCGTAGGACCGCTTTTGTGGAGGGGCACTACATGTGCTGTTCTCCAGTCCTGTGGTATCATGCCTGACTCTAGTGAACTATTAAATAGGTCTGCCAGCTCCTTAGCCAGTTCCTTTAGTACTCTTGTATGTACACTGTCCGGGCCTGGTGATTTGTCCACCTTCAATGCCAGCAGATCCTCCCTCACTCTATCCTTCTCTATCACTACATCTGTGTTCCCTTCCCTCCCTGCTCTTCTTCTCCTTCCTGAAGGCACTGGCCCATCCTTCTCCCTGGTGAAGACGAAACAGAAGTATTCATTTAGTATCTTAGCTTTTCCCCCATTATCCTCCACCCACTCCACCCCCTTCTTAAGCCTAACAGTCCCTTCCTTCTTATCCCTTTTCTCACTTATATAGAGAAAAGCAACCAGGGGAGAACAAGGGGGTGGGAAAGGGGCAGCTGCAACCTGAAGAGCTAGCTGCACAATAAAGCAGATGTGATAGACCAGGAGGTCTGTTTCTGCTGGCACATTTGTATGTTCATATGAAAGAAAGCCTTCTCCCCTTTTTAATTCTTTTATCTATCTGTAGCTCCTTCTGTGCCTTTGCTCGCCAGACTTCCTTACTTGCCTCACTAGCCAACCTTAGGTAATTTTCCCTATCCACCGCTCTTTTGGTCTTCCTGAATTTTTTATAGGCCAGCCTCTTTTCCCTTACTGCCTGGGCAACCCCAGAACTGAACCAGCTAGGGGCTTTGGCCAACTAGTATTTCTTCCTTAATGATGGAGCACCTTTGGTCCACCCCCATATCTGCTTTAGTGCCTGCCAGATGGCTCCTTAGCACTTTGCCCATTTTCCTGAAGTTCGCCCTCCTGAAATCCAGGATTTTGGTCTTAGTCGGGATGCTTTCCTTGCCCATATCCAACTGGAATCACACTGTGCAATGGTCATTTCCACCCAGTGGCTCCCTGACCATTATTTCCTGTACATGCTCCCCATTTGTGAGCACCAGATCAAGAATTGCCTCAGCTTTTGTTGGTTCAGTGATGCCATGAGTCAGGAACCCACTCTGCAGTCCTTCCAGGATAACCTCACTCCTAGTATGTGTTGTGGAGGGTATGCTCCAGTCCACCTTGGGGAGGTTGAAGTCCCCCACAATTACCACCTCTACTTTCCCCGCGGCTTCAAATATTTGGGATGGCAATGGAATAGAGTGGCTATTCAACCAGGTAGGTAACCTCAATATTGTTATTGCAAGATGCCCCATACAAGGCTCCGTTTGCCCCCAACTAGAGGGCCTGTCCTTACAGTCTGTATTAGAAGGGGACACTCTGCTCCCATTTGCCATTTTTTCAGGAGCACTTTCATCTCCCTACTTCAGCCTGCTTCAAATATTTCCAGATTATCCACTCCATCTCCTATTTCCTGGTCCCTAAACTTTGGACTTTATGGGACTTATCCATCCCTGACTCTCTTTTCTCCTTAGCTTCTCAGTCACATGTAGTATCCAAACATTATAACTTCTTTCAATCTTTGGATCCACGTAATCTTTCAGGAATCTGTTTTTATTGGAGTCAAGCCCTTGATATCCATCTTGAAGCACCCCAATGGCAATCTATGTGGCAGCATCTATATAAACTCCTTAAACAGTATACATTTTGTCCCATTCACTTTTGTGTACTACACAATTTATATTTTACTCCTGTAAAGCTATTTAAAATGGGCAGGCTTCCCTCCGCTTTATGTCATAGATGTGGACAGGAAGATGGTACACTTAAACATATGCTGTGGGATTGCCCTGTTATTGTTCCATTCTGGCTGAGTATTAAACATTCTTTAGATCCCCTATAAGGATTGGAGGATTTATTTACTCCAGAGAGCTGCCTAGTTGGGATATACCCTCCAGGTTTAGTTAATATAAACCCCATATGGCATTGATCATGGCAGTGGCCAAACTTATTATACTTCGCCACTGAAGAGACACTACAATGCCTCATTATAAGGAATGGCATCAGGAAGTTCTCCTAGCTGTGATGGTCAAAAACATATAACTTGCATATGGCACTGTCCACACTGTTATCGTTCTATTTGGGAGCCCTTCTATACTTTGGTATCTCTTCCTTTATCAAATCAAGGATAGTGCTCCCCTTTGTTATTGCACATTCTAATATTCTCTCTGTAGTCATTAGGTCCCTCAATCTTTTGTAGCTCATCATTTGTACTGTTAGGCTCGAGGGTAAGGTATTGGGGTGAGGGGAGGGAGTGTGAAGGGGAGTTTTAGTTTGGGATGTTCTTTATTTGCTTAGTATTGGTATTGTGATTTTTTTTTTTACTGTCATTGACTCTGTTTCATCATTACTATATAGTTCTTTGTTCTTTTATATGAAAATTTAATAAGGTTTACTTGATTAAAAAAAGAAAAGGGGTATTGTGGCACAACCATGCTGCACCATCCCCTAATGAGGGATTTTCAAAGCCTGCAGGCCCCATCAGTGATTAGAGTAGCCTTAGCTGGTCTAACAGACACCAGGGAAGACAATAAATGACTACAAAAAGGTTACACAACTGTAACAGATATGTCTCCCAAAGAATCCTTTATCGTTGAACTAGGATTAGGGAAAATTCAGATTTAGAACCGTAGGCCTACTTTTGGAATTAGGTTTAAATGTGCTATTTCAAATGATGAGCCCCATTTATTTTGAATCATAAACAACAATAAAAGCTACATCAGAAAGCTTTATCTTGAAACATATTTAAGAAGTTGATTTGTTCGCAGCAGGGATTTCTATGTTAAACCTCAAACTTTGTACTTTAATATCTGCACATCTGTTCAATGGATCTGCACAAAATTTTGAATGCAGTCATTTTGGGGGTAGGTCTCTTGAAATGCCAAGTTTCGTTCTTTTCAGATGTGCGGATTCTGAGATGCAGATCGCAAAAAATGCAAAAAAAAAAAAAGTTTCTTGCAATTTTTTCGTCATTGCCTTGTGCCCAGATGGTTTGGAATTTTGCTTACATTTTCAAGGTAGAAAGGGCTTGGCCCACAGATGTACCTTCTGCTGGTTTGGTGAAAAAAATATTAATCTGTTCCAAAGTTATTGACTTTTAAAATTTCAGTTCTGAGCATGCTCAGTAAGCATTTCAAAATAGCTGTATGAAATGGTCATATGGGACCAACCCTTTTTCGTGAGGGAAAAATCCTTTGTCATTTGCTGCCATCTTGTTTTCCATTTTTCTCCCAAAAAATTCAAAACCCCCAAAAATGACATCTTGCAGAGAGACCAAGAGTTATATTTTGTCATCAGGTCTTTGTTAGCTGGATCCTATATTTAGCTGTTGGAGAAATTACCCCAAAATTTGTTTTCTTAAACATTTTTCATGAATCATTTCTGCTTTTTTCATTTAGTGCAAATGACAATATCATGTGAAAATGTTCATATGAATCACCATCACATAATTATGTAACCTTTCCCTGATGTCTAGTGGCACCCCACCCTCTGATTGTCATCTCCATACTTATATAATATTTGCCTGGTGTCTAGTGGCACCCCAACCCTGATCACCATCCTTGTAATTATTTAATCATTCCCTGGTGTCTAGTGGCACCTTCCACCCACCAATCACCATGACTGTATTGTTTTATATTTCCATGGTGTCTAGTGGCACCCTCCCACCTTCCGATAGCTGTCCCCATAAATATGGTACTTTTCTCTGGTGTCTAGCGACATCCCCCTCCACCCTCCAATCACTCTTCCCATTGAGATTTTTGCTTTCCTTAGTGTCCAGTGGCCTCCCCACCCTCCAATCAATGCCCTGTCTGAAATAAACAAAACTGTCCCTCTGTCTTTTTATTTAACCTGTAAAAAAGAAAATGGTTCCTCGTCAATCCAACCCCCCAGCCCGACCTCCCACTCAGCACCCACCACCCCACACCATCCCACACCCCCCACCCACCTCACTCACCTGAACAGGTTACAGGGTGAAGATCCACCCTCTGATGGAAGACATGTTTTGCTGCTGGAAGTGCCAACTGCTATGTAAGAAAGTAAGGTAAGTGCAATTCAAAGGGTTTCAATGGGGTTTTCAACTTTGATGTATAACTTTGCCATTTTTGCCTGTTTTTACACAAAATATTTAACATAGCCTTATTGAGACCCCACTTCATGAACAATGGTGCTGGAATTATGCAAACCCAGCCAGAAAGGTGATTTTGTGGTCACTTGGCTAAATTACCTTTCTGGTGGGATTTGAAACTTTTTACCACCCTTGTACAAGAGCATGTTGAAAATATGGGATCAAAATATGTAAAGCATTTGGGCTGACAACCCTGAGACACACCACACCACTGATCTGTGAAGATGCTGGAGAGGGCAAACCATAATGGTTTCTCCTGTTGCTGCCTGCAAGGTGGGGGTGGGCTGTTAGGTTTGGCAACCCTGACACCACATTTCCCTAATTCTGTCAGTTTATCCCTAACTGGTGTATTAATTATGTTTTTTGCAATTAATATAAATTATCTATCTATCTATCTATCTATCTATCTATCTATCTATCTATCTATCTATCTATCTTATTAAATCTTTTGACTGCATAAAATAACATTCACAATTAAGCCAATTACATTTAGGATAATCTCTGATAGGTGTGTTTTGACAGTGGATATTTATGCCCCACATACATAAATAACTGACGGTCCATGGTACATGTGTAATGGTTTCTGACTGGCCTTATGCTTGAACCAGAAATTAATAGATAAGTGTGTTCTCTTGTGGAGTGAGTGGAGATTTTATACTCTAATGTGTTGACAGACTTTCCCAGTTACAAATTTGTTGAACATTGCAATCTATATTGTTGACGTTAATTGGCACTGGGGGAGCATAAATATAGGTATCTTCTTTGTTTAGTGTCTTGTTGCCACCTAAATGGTTCCATCACCTAACAATGAGATGTGTGCAGCACAGTGTTGGAGATCACCCCACAGAAAGTGTCCTGCTTCCTACTTGTGGCCCATATAAGTATAATCCACCAAAAACAAAGTGAAAGCATACATTGTTTCTTAGACTAATCGTGACTTTCAAGCAGAGGTATTACACAATCAGACTGTTGCTGCTGAGAAAATAAACTCTGGTCAGAGCCAATCCAGCTGCAAAATGATTGTAGCGATGGTGGTGAGAGGTGTGTAGAGAAAATGCAGTAGAGGAATTATGGATAAATCAGTTAAGGGTTGTAGTAATTTATTGAAATTATATTACATCTGTGGAAATCCATATAATAGGATCCTAAGTACATGGAAATGTCCAGATTTCAAAGCAGGATCATACATTCATGCAAATGTCCATAGAAACATAGACTTTGATGGTAGATAAGGACCACATGGCCCACCTAGTCTGCCCATTTCCCTACCTGCTGGATAAGCTGCAGATCCTAGTTAACCAACAGCATATTTCTTCCTACCTCCCACTAGAATTGCTTTATGTCTGTTCCATGCATTTTTGAATTCCCCCACTGTTTTTGACCCAACGATCTCCTCAGCAAGTCCATTCCATGCATCCACCACCCACTCTGTGAAAAAAATACTTCCATGCATTGCCCCTGAGCGATTCCTCCTCTCTCTCTTCAAATTGTGCACCTTGCTCTTGTACATCTCTTTTTCTGAAAGATGCTACCCTCTTAGACTTTGTTGATTCCCTTGAGGTACTTAAAAGTTTCTATCATGTCCCCCCTCTCTCTCCTTTCTTCAAGGGTATACATATTAAGCTCATTTAGTCTCACTTCATATGGCTTCTGTTGCAGACCCTGCACCATTTTAGTTGCCCTCCTGACTGCCTCCATCCTGTCTATGTCCTTGCGGAGACGGGGTCTTCAGAACTGCATGCAGTACTCCAGATGGGGTCTCACTAACTGTCTGTACAGATGGATAACAACTTCCTGTTTTCTACTGGTGATGCCTCTCCCTATACATCCCAGTATCCCCCAGCCCTCCTTACTGCCTTCTCACATTGCTTGCTAGCCTTTAGGTCATCTGATATGACTACCTCAGGTCTTTCCATTTTTTGTTGTTGTTACTACTACCCCCCCCCATTGTGTACTGTTCCCCTGGGTTTTTGTTTCCCAGGTGCATTACTCTGCATTTCTTTGCATTGAATCTAAGCTGCCATACTTCTGATCATTCCTCCAAACTTGCCAAGTCCCTTCTCATCCTTTCCACCCTCCTTGTGTATCAACCCTGTTGCAGATCTTCATGTCATTTGCAAAGAGGCATACTTTTCCTTAAAGTCCCTCTGCAATGTCACTTATAAAGATATTAAAAAGAACCTGATCCAGTACTGAACCCTGTGGTACCCCACTAGTAACCCCCTTTCTTGAGTGGACTCCGTTTACTATTACCTTCTGTGTCCTGTTGTCCAGCCAATGTTTTACCCAGGCTACCACCCTGGGACCCACTCCCAGGCTGGCTTGTTTGTTTATTAATCTTTTGTGTGGTGGGACTGTGTCAAATGCCTTGCTAAAGTCTAGGTAGGCCATGTCCACCGCCCCTCCTTGGTCTACTACTTTGGTCACCCAGTCAAAGAAATCAGTTAGATTCATCTGACATGACCTTCCCATTGTGAATCCATGCTGCCTTGGGTCCTGTGTCCTGCTGGCCTCTAGGTACTCAACAATTCTTTCCTTCAGAAGTGATTCCATAATTTTCCCTACCACTGAGGTCAAACTGACAGGTCTGTAGTTTCCTGCCTCGGTCTTGCTCCCACTTTTGTGAAGGGGAATCACATCCACCCTCCTCCAGTCCTCAGGTAGCACACCATCCTCCCATGATTTGTTAAAAAGAGAACTCAGTGGTGTCACTAGTTATCCCCTTAGTTCTTTTAAAATTCTGGGGTGAATCCCATCAGGCACCGTTGCTTTGTCCACCTTCAGTTTTAGGAGTTCTTTCAGAACCCTTTCTTCTGTGAAAGGACTGGTGTCGACTCCCGTATCCAGAGTGCTTCTACCGATTGGATTAGGTACCTCCCCTTCCTCTTCTTTTGTGAATACTGAGCAGAAGTATTTGTTCAGTATCCCTGATTTTTCACTGTCCCTCTCTGCCCACCCACTCTCCCCATTATTAAGCCTCACTATCCCTCCCTTTGTCTTGCTTCACTCTCTAATATACCTATAAAAGGTTTATCCCCCTTCTTAACTGAGTTGGCTATCTTTTCCTCGATTTGGGCCTTTGCTATTCTGTCTGCCTTTCCCGCTTCTTTCTGCTTTAAGTGGTACAGTTCTCTGTCCTGCTCCATCTGTGTTTCCTTATATTTCCTGAATGCTATCTTTTTCTCCCTAACCTTCCCCACCACCTCTTTTGAGAACCATAGAGTTTTTTTCTTTCATGTTGATTTGTTTATTTGCTTCACACAAAGGCTTGTTGCCTCTGTGATGGCAGTTTTGATGTTTCCCCATTGTTGCTGCACCCCTCCTTCTTGCCTGTTTGCTAGTGCTTTTTGAGGCACTCTCCCATTTTGACAAAGTCAGCCCTCCTGAAGTCCAGTACCCTACTTTTGTATGGCTTGACTCTGCAGCTGAGTTTATCATGAACCACACTGTTTGGTGGTCACTTGTTCCCAGTTGGCTACCCACTTCTAGATCTGAGATCCTCTTTCCATCCCCATTTGAGAGTATCAGGTCTAATATTGCTCCCTCCCAAGTGGGTTCCAACACTAGCTGTCTGAAGCATGCCCCCTGTAGGGCATTGAGAATGGGCCTGCTCTTGGATGAGGCTGCAGCAAAGGTGCTCCAGTTAACATCTGGCATATTCAGGTCCCCCATCAACAATATCTTGTCTTTCTCTGCCATTATAAGGATGCCTTCTATCATTTCCTTGTCCAGTTCCTCCCGTTGAGATGGGGGTCTGTATACAACCCCTGTGTGGATTGTGGTGCCATTTCCAGTCTCCAGGGTGAATCACAGTGCTCCTCTTCTCCCTGTTTACCCTTTTGTTCAGTTGCTTTGATATCTTTCCTTACATAGAGAGCTACTCCTCTTCTACCCTCCCTGTCCCTCCTGTAGATTGTGTACTGTGGTATGTTGACATCCCAGTTGTGATTCTCTGTGTACCATGTTTCTGTGACTGCCACGATATCCAAGCATCCCTCTTCCATGGAGGCCACCAGTTCCAGGAGCTTGTTACCTAGACTACGGGCATTGGTACTCATAACCCTCCATTTTCTGATGGCCTTACCCCTTTTTGCCCCATCCCTGTCCTTACTGCCTTTGCCTTTTTCTCCATTTATCCATGCCTTTCTCCCTATCAACTTCTCTATCTTGGTGTTTACCTCACTAACTACCCTGATTTTTTGGGGGTGAATAGGATTTCCCTGCTCCTTTTCAGTGCCTCCCCCTTGGATAGTTTAAATGCTTGCCTACGAAGCATTTAAACCTGTCACCTAGGATCCTGGTTCCCCTCCTGGACAGATTCAGATCATCGTACCAGTATAGGCCTGTATCCCTCCAGGTGGACCCCCAGTCCCCAGTGAAGCCAAAACCCTGAGCTCTGCACCAGTTTTTTAACCATTGATTGAATCCCATGGTGTGGAGCACCCTAGCCTCACCCATGCCATAGACAGGCAGCATCTCCGAGAAGGTTACTGTGTGTGCTACTTGTCTAAGGCCCTCCCCAACTCCACAAACTCCTCCTGCACTGCTCTGATCAGTTTCCCAGCCAGGTCATTTGTCCCTAGGTGGACATTGACATCCAGCTCCCTCCCCTGAGCAGTTGCTCCCATGATCCTGAGGATTCTCTCCCTGTCCCTCCAAGCCATGGTGCCAGGCAGGCACCTTACCTCCCTTTCTCCTCCCTCCCCAAGTTCTACCCTCCTTACAATGTAGTCCCCCACCAGGAGTTGTTTCCTTCCCCTGTGGGATCCCATGCCACCCTCCTGTGGGTCTCCTTTGTGGAGGTTCCCAGCATCCTCCTTGGTCTGCACTGTGGGTGCCTCAATAGAGGAACCTCACTCTGCCAGAATGGCATATGAATTGTGAAGAGGTACAACTGGAGGGATGTGCCTCTGTTCCACCACCCATACCCTCCCTGAGCCCACTGTGGTCCAACTGCTCCTCTTTCTTGGCAACCTCTGAGGCAGTGGCGGTTGCTCTGGTGGTCCCTGAGTGGGAGAAGAGGTCCCCCAAATCCTGGACAATGAAGCCTGGAGATGAGCAACCACCTCTCTTAGCCCAGAAAGGTGCCTGCAGATGGGACAACACCGCATTCTGCAGAATGTCTCCCGGAAGACTGCTGCTCCACAGCCACTGTACTGCACTACTCCCATCATGTCTTATTTCTTTCCCCTTAACTGTTGTTTTGTATACTTACTCTTTCCTCACTCTGTTTTATTTTTATTCATATATTTTTTTTCTCCCTTTCCTATTGCCTCTGTGCCCTTAAAGCTCCTGCTCTTCCTGTTCTTGGACAGGAAGTTCCAATATTCCTCAGTAGTTTCATTCTTACTTGCTCAGAGTCAGACCTCCAGCAGCTGGGGGGATGGAGAGCTACTCTTTTCCTTCTAGGATAGTGAGTCCTTTGTGCCTCTGCAATCAGTCCCTTCCTGCTCTCAAACAGTAAGTTCCTGTTGTCAGTCAAATCCTGTGCTTATAAAAGCAAAACTAGCTAAGGATGGGGGGGTGGAGGGAGGGAAGAAGGGCAATATAGTCCCAGTAGAGTAGTAAAGTTCTAACAGCACCTCCTTCCTCTTGCTGTTCTCTGTCAAAAGCTATCTAGGGCAGTTTTTTAAATCCAAAACACCTGGCTTCCTTCTGCCTAAGCCACTTCACCTAATTCACTGTTTCCTTCTACACCTAGCTAACTGCACAGATAACAATTCCCTTCACCCAATTCAGACAAACACACTAACTCTTTTTTTGGTTTGTTTGTTTTTACCCTAAATTGAAGGTCCCAGTAGTAGAATTCTAGTTCTTTAGTCTCAGTAGAGTAGTAACATTCTAACAGCACCTCCTTCCTTTTGTTGTTCTCTGTATGGCAGCAGCGACTGAGAGATCACTCTAGCTAAAGCATGCAAGAAATAATTTTTCCATTTGGTGGACAACATCAATAATGGCACCTCACAGTTTATGATGTAAGCACTACCGTTATTAATACATAATTATTTTTAAACTGTAATTTCAATTAAGTACAGTGCAGTGATAGTGGGGAAAAACAAAGACAGTGGGTGGAGGGGAGGGTGGATGGATATAATCATACTGAGAGTAATACATATTGACATTATTTACCTGCTGTCATGGACATTTTCATGTATTATGCATCCTGCTGTACATTTTGGTCATTCGTTATAGTTACTGGATATTTGCATGTTTTTAAGACATATAAGCTATCATTATAGACATTTCCATGAATTTAGTATCCTGCTTTGACATTTGGACATTTATAATTGTGATACATTCTTATATCTTTACAATTCTGTTTTGAACATGGGGATATTTATGGGCTGTCTGATTCACTATGACTTTTTGGGACACTAATTTATCAGCATTTTACTATGGGTTCTTTTTGTACTCCTTGCTACTACTTATGTTATTTTACTATCCTGCTTATTAACCTGCCCTGATATGTATCTGTGTATCCTGTATCTTGTGGAGACCCTTGTAATAAGATCCTAAAGTATCTGGAAATGTCCTGCAATTATAAATGTCCAGATTTCAAAGCAGGATACCAAAACAATGCAAATGTCCATAATAATGCGCTGCACGGCAGCAGTGACTGAGATATCACTGTAGCTAAAGCATGTAGTAAGTAAGTTTTCCATTTATTTATTTATTTAGTTTTTGTTGACCAGGAAAGGAGGACTAGACAATTCTGCATATTTTCAGTCTCTTCCCGGGGGAGGAGGATACAGTGGGATACCAACTGAAATCAAACCAGATTAAGCTGTTGGTGGTATTTTTAGTGAATGGTGGACAACATCAGTAATGGCATTCCATAGTTTATAACGTGAGCAATCACTCCTAGTGCAATGAAATATTCCTTTGATGTTGGCTGTTTCCTGCATTTGAACACTCCAGAGTCACCATACTATAAGGCCGCCAATGAGTTCTCTCATTATTACTGGCATGTGTCTCACAGTTATTTCCCTTTGCTGTGGATCTAGTACATAATACAATATTACATGTTGTACTACAGGTAGTGAAATGTCAAAGAGTGATCCCCTCTGTCTTATTAAAAATTCAGTAACCTGAAACGAGTTGAGGGGAAGTCTCACATCTTTTCACAGCAATATTTTCCTAACTCCTTATGAGTAAGTGTTGTGTGCCTCCTCCGGTTGACATCAGTCCTATATCTGCCCAAATCTGGTTTGCACATAAATAATTACAGCCCCCAGAAGTTATCATTGTGTTTCTTCTCCATTTTTCCATCAAAGTTGCTGAAGGATGATGTCTTCACAGCAACAAATATAGGGGTGTTGCACAAAATGCAGTTCTTCCAGTAAACTGCTGCCAGTAAAGCTCCCACAGACATAATTTCTGTAAATATGTATAATTGCAGCATTTATAATTATGTTCCTTTGATTTACTGTATTTCTGTATATGAGTAGTATTTCTGTAATGCTGTTAATTACTATTTAATTTTTTACTATTGTTCTACACTCCATAACCCTCCCCAGGACACATCTGGAAATGAGTTGCTTGTGCATCACTACATATCCTGGAAAAAGCATACAATGGCTGTTTCACAATGCACAATTGTGAGTACAGTTATTCTGAAAATCTTGTGTCATGTTTGTCTGATAGACCTCTGGTATATGCCCCCCTTGGTTACATGAACACACTTGGCTCTGCCTTGTGCCTCAGCACATACCCAGCAAAACACATACCATGGCTATTCAGTATGTACAAATGAGACTGCACTTATTCTACAAATTAGAGTCTCACTTTGCATGATAAGCCTCTGATATACCCTAATCTGTGTTAATGAACACTTGCCTCTGCCTTGTGCATCAGTGTCTACCCATATAACTGCATACCTTTGCTTGATCACTATGTACAACTATAAGTGTAGCTAATCTGAAAAATCTTCTGTCATTTTATGTGATTGGCCTCTGATGTACACCCACCTAGGTTACATAAAGACACTTGGCTCTGCTTCATGCCTCACTGCATAGCCTGGTAAGTGCATATGATGGCTGCATCACAAGGTACAATTGGTTATTCAGTTATTCTGCAAATCTTGTGTCACTTTTCTGTGATCAGTCTCTGCTGTATTTTATTTATTTAGTTATTCAGAAAAAACCTTTGAGCACAAGCTCTTTTACAAAGGTTCCACATCATAGATTGCAAAACAAAGTAGAGTAGGAGAAAGCAAAGGTACATTACAAAGAATGATACAGCTTGGATTTAGAAGTTACAGAATAACTCAAAACATAGGTACAAGTTAAATAACAAGAAAAACACTTTATGAGGTTGAGGGGGAATAAGCAGCCACAAAGTGCCTTGTCAGTAGTTCAGAGGGATGGGGATAGCTGGCAGAGGGGTGAAGAAGGGAGGTATGAGAGAGAGAGGTAAGTACTGTGGTGGAGGTGAGAGGATGGGGGAATAATGTATAAGGAGAAATGGTGGAGTGAGGGGAGGCTGAGTGGAAAGGACACGCTAGAGTAAAATGGTGTGGTGTGGTGTGAGGGGGCATGGTCAGGCAGCCAGCATTAGTAGTGACTGTTTGGGAAACTCACGGGACTGTGAGTTAGGGAAGGGGAAGGGGGTGGCAGGTGCTGAAGGAACATGACCAAACTGATTGCTGGGGCAAGTCATGAGATGGGACAGAGGGAGGGGGTACCTGAGGTCTGCCTAGTGTTTGCTGGGGGGGCAGAGAAAGCAGGTTGGCTGGGCTCAGGGGCAGGTGTACTTAAGTTCAAGTTTATTGCAGGAAAGACTCCGTTGAGCAAGTTCATTCACAAGGAGGTCCTGAGGCACATACACATACAGTTCGCAATTACATAGACAGGAGATGTAAAATGTAGAACAACAAAGAAAAAATATATAATGCAAGAGGTATACACAATAGAAGTCCTTATGCTATATATGCAGTATATTCCAGCTTTAACCTTGCCCTAAATTATGCAACACATTTCAGCTTAATAAGTAGAGGGCCAGTGGGTACATAGGAAATTGACTTGGTGTTGTGGGCCTAGTAGCACCTACATATGTCTTTTAATTTAGAGATAGCTAGTGTTTTGTAGGAGTTAATTGATACGCTGCTGGTTAGCTTCAGCATGGCTTGTAGTTGGTTCCAAATATTTGGGAGGGCTTATGAGAGAGCTCTTTGGCCAGCTGTGGTACGTGTCCTGGGAACATCTAGTAGGATAAGGACAGATTTCCTTAGGGAGTAGGTGCTATGCTAGATGTGTATGAGAGACGTTAAATAGACAGGCAGTTTGTGGAGTAGTAATTTGAGGGTCCAAATGCCAGCATGCAGGAGGTGTCTGGTGGCAAGAGAGATCCACCCAACTGCTGCATAAAGATCACAGTGGTGGGTCCTGTACTCAGAGTTAGTAATGAAGTGAAGAGCATGGTGATAGAGTATGTCCAGTTTAGATAGGCTCAAGGTTGGGGATGAGATAAAGATAATGTCTCCGTAGTCAAGCAAGGGAAGGAATGTTGCTTGGACAAGTCTTTTGCTTGTCGCGAGAGAAAAGAGGGTCCTATTTCTAAAGAAGAAACCCAAGTGTGCTTTAAGCCTCTTTGATAGATCCTCGATGTGGTCGTTGAAGGAAAGCTTGCTGTCTATCCACATACCTAGATATTTAAATTTAGGTACGACTTCCAAGGGTTCACCTAGGGAGGTAACTATGAAGTTTTTAGGTGGGGTAGGTAGGGCACCAGACAAGGCAAACCTCGATAAAATCATTGTCTTGGTTTTTTTGGCATTTAAGAGAAGCTTGGCATTGATAAGGTTGCTTTATAACTGGATAAAGTCAGCTTGGAGTGCTTCCCTGACTTCAGTTAAGGATGAGCCTGATGCGTACAAAACCGTATCGTCCACAAAGAAATGTATGCTAGAGTTCTTTATGTGAGAGTCAAGGTTGTTGTTGTACAGGAAAAAAAGGATTGGTCCTAGGATGGAGCCTTGAGGGACTGCTCTGGCAATTGGAAGGGGGGAAGATAGTAGGCCATCAGCTTTGACTTTTTGTATCCTTCTCGTGAGATAACTGTTAAACCACTGCAAGGTAAGTGGAGTGGCACCTATGTAGGCAAGACAGGTGATTAGAAGGTGATGGTCTACAGAGTCGAAGGCCTTACTGAGGTCTAGAAAAACTGCACCAGTAACCTTCTTGGTGTCCATAGCATGGATCCAGTCATTAGAGACTTTAGCCAAGGCTGAGATGGTACTGTGCTTCGGCCTGAAGCCAGATTGGGCCGGGTTTAGGAGTGAGTGTGCTTCAAGGTGATTTTTTAGTTGGTTATATATAAGTTTTTCCAGCACTTTGGATAGAACGGGCAAGATAGAGATATGACAGTAGTTGTTTAAGTCACAAGGATCTCCTGATTTGAAGAGATGAAGAACATGGGCAGATTTCCAGCAGGATGGAACAGTGGCTGTGGTAATAGAGAGGTTGAAGATGTGTAGGGTGGGGGCTATGAGCTGGGCATAGCCTAACCACAAAAAAAATGATTCAAGGCCATCGTCCCCTGCACTTTTCTTGGTGTCAAGGCTAAGAATTATGTCATCGACTTCTTTGTAGCTAAACAGGCACAACTGGAAGGGATGAGGTGGAGTAGCATGTGTAGTATCTGGGCTAGTGTTGTTATTCACTCAGCTAGTGTATGGTGAGGAGTCGAATGCCAACCTGGCAGTGGCAAAGTGAAGGTTAAGTTCTTTGAGGATTCGCAGTTTATTTTCAACCATCCCGTCCTTGGCCGGAATCTTGGTGGTAAGGGAGGAAACAGCAGGATGGCCTTCAATGGATCTCAGTGTCTTCCAGATTTTTTGGGAGTTCCCTTTGGCCTGCTCCAGAGTGGAGATGTAGAAGTTTGCTTTAGTAGCACGTACACTTTTAACACAGGCATTTCTGACAGTTCTAAATGCCTGCCAGTCTGCCAGGTTCTTTGTGTGCCTGGCCCTAGCCCATAGCTTGTCTCAATTGGTAAATGCAGATTTGAGCTCTTGGGTGAACCACGGATGCAAGATTTTCCGCACCCTCATTTTAATAAGAGGAGCATGCTTGTTAATTAGGGTGGTGAGGTTGTCATTTAGGACAGAGATGGCGGCATCAGCAGATTTGGCAAGATAAAGGTCTTGCCACCTGATCGTAGCTACATCAGTTAGGAAGTTTACTTAGTTGAATTTATGGAATGAGCATTTGATTCTGAATTTAGGGTGCTGCTGGGTTTTAGATTGGAATCTTGTACATACAACGATACTGTGGTCATGCATGTCATTATGGAAAACTGCAGAATGTGAGATTTTATGGGGATGCAAAATTAAGATGACATCTAAGAGTGAGCTGTTGGCAGAGTTAGAAGAATTGATTCTTGTGGGTTCAGTTACTATCTGTGTAAGACCCAGCTAATCACAGATGCTTTTAGGGAGTGGGATTTAGCAGTGAGCCAATCCATATTGAAGTCCCCTAAGATTATTGTTTCCATGTTAGCAGCCAAAGTTATGGATTTCAACACTTTAAGAATTTCTGTGCCTCCTGACGGGGGTCTATAGCCACCAATGATTGTGATGCACTCTGAGGATGGAAGGTGAAGTTTAAGAGAGACAATCTCGTGTTCCTTAGGCTTAGTTTTACAGGAAATGTTGCTAATATCAAATTTTGATTCGGTGTATACAACCACTCCCCCCCCCCCGAATCCCTATCAGCCCTAAAAAGCTTGAAGCCAGTTATAGTAATTTGCAGATCAGTGTTGTTCTTTTTTAGCCATGACTTGGTAATTATAATCAGATCTGGGTCAGTGTGGGCTGCCCAGACTTGAAGATGATCAAGTTTTTTGAGCAGACTTAGAATATTGACTATCATCAGTTTCATCCCAGGAGCAGCTGCAAACTCCAATGGAAAAGTTACTCGAGTTGGGGGACCTGGATTTAGTTTGACATTGCCTGAACAGAAAAGGAGAATTAGAAACATTTTCTTGAGGGCATTTATCAGGTAGAAGTGGGCTCTTTTCGTATGGGTTCTTATGTGGTGTTCAGTCATTGAGGTACATCTAGCCAGGGCATAGGAGATGCTGACATGGCCATTCAAGGCTAGCAGGGGAAGTGCATGGAAAGACATTGGCAAAGGGAGGAGGGCCAGAGGAGAGGGATGAGAATTAAAATGAAAACTCAACAGATTAAGAGTAGGGAAGCAATATGAAGATGCAGCAGGAACTATGATTGTGGGTTCCCAGGCTGGGATGACTTCTGACTTAGCATGGATCAGTGCTTTATGAGTCATACTTTTTGCCAGGATTAGAAGTAGAATGATAATGCAGGCCATACTTCCCACGACTGAGTACAGTGATTTGTGTAGAAAGACCAAGAATCTCTCTAGTGGCACCTAGCACTTAAAGAGTGTTATTAGGTGCTGTTTGAGGTCAGTTTTGAATTGTGCCAGACAATTGGTGGCCAAGAGGTTCCCAGGAAGTTCATTCATCCATAGGGGGGCCCAGTAGGCAAATGGACATTGCCCAAGTGAGGTGCAATGGAAGGGGATCGCCAAGGCCCCTCTAGTCCTCCCTCTGATGACCTGTAAAGAGTTGGCTGCCTTGATCAAATTGCCTGCACAAGGTGGTGTTTTACCCAACAGAGCCTTCTTCCCTAGGATGCAAGTCTGGAATTTGACCCTGTTTCTTAATGATATCCAATTTGCACATTCATACAGAGCACAGGTGTGAGTGCCACTCTCAGCATCCAGGGTGAATCTGCAGGCTTTGTTGAGTGCAGTCTGAACCCTCTTGAGCGCTGTATCCATTGCTGCCCCATAGACCACCAGTCCATAGTCAGTAAATATAATTGAGCTGAGGACTGAGAGGTGGAGGGCCCCCGGAGAGAGAGGTATTGCCTGTGCCTGTACAGGACACCAATCTTAGTATTGACTGTCTTAACCAGAGAGTCAATATGGTGTGCAAACATGAGGGTATCATCTATTATGACCCCCAGATACTCACCTAGGGTACTTGAACACATTTGGCTCGGCCTCATGCCTCAGTCCATACACAGGAAAGTGCATACCATGGCTCCAACACTATTTACAATGTGGCTGCAATTATTTAGCAAACCTTGTCTCACTTCATGTGATCAGCCTCTGAAATTTATTTATATATTTATTTATTTATTTAAGAATTTAACCAGGAAGGCATACTGAGCAGGGAGCCACTTGATTCCAGATGCGTCCTAGGGGACAAGTCTCAATAATTACAGTTTCAATTACAAAACAATGCAAAGCAGACATGGGCATTTAGTACAGAGAGACAAATATACTACAGTGCACAGGGGAATACAAACAGTTCCAAATTTTAGTTGCAAAATGTGCACATTGCATACATGCAAACGTGCAGATACTATCACCTAAGTTATATGAGCAACTTGGCTCTGCCTCATGTCTCCGTGCATACCCAAGAAAGTGCATGTCACAGTTCTACTATTCTGTATAAATTTGACTGCACTTATTCTGCAAATCTTGTCTCTCTTTGTGTGGTAGGACTCTGACATATGCTACCCTGTTTTCATTGAATACATTTGGTTCTGCTTCATGCCTCAATGTCTATCAAAGAACCTTTTTTCATCACAGTGTACAATTGTCTGCAGTTCTTATGAGAACCTTCTCTCTCTCTTTCTGTGATCAGCCTCAGACATATGCTCACCTGGGTTATATGAACTCACTTGGTTCTGCCTCATGCCTTACTGGATACACTGGTAAGTGCATGCCATGGCTCCATCACAGTGCACTATTCTGAGTGTAGTTATTCTGCAAATTTTGTGTCACTTCTGTGTGACTAGCCTATATGCTCACCTCAGTTACATGAAGACACTTGGCTCTACCTCATGCCTCAGTGCATACCCAGGAAAGAGCATACCATAATTCTATCACTATGTACAAATGTGACTGCACTTATTTTGCAAACCTTGTCTCACTTTCCGTGAATGGCCTGAGATATACTCTGACTGAGGTTGCATGACACATTTGGTTCTGCCTCGTGCCTCAATGCATACCCATGAAAGTGCATACAATGGCTCCATCACTATGTACAAATGTGACTGCACTTATTCTGCAAACCTTGTCTCACTTTGTGTAATTGGCCTCCGATATATACTACCCTGTGTTAAATGAACACACTCGGCTCTGCCTCATGCCTCAGTGTCTACCCAGGTTACCACATACCATTGCTTGATCAATATGCACAATTGTAAGTGCACTTATTCTGAAAAACCTCCTGTTACTTTGTGTGATCTGCCTCTGATATACGCTCAGATGGGTTATGTGAACACACTTTGCTCTACCTTGTGTCCCGCTGCATATCCTTGTAAGCACATACCATGGCTCCATCACCACATACTGTACATTTGTAAGGGGAGTTATTCTGCAAACCTAGTCACTTGGTGTGATCGGCTTCTGATATAAACACACATTGGTTACATAAACACACTGGGATAGCCACTGTGCCTCAGTGTGTACCCAGGTTACTGCATACCTTTGTTCGATCACTATGTATAAATCTGAGTGCAGTTATTCTGCAAACCTTGTGTCACTTTTGTGTGATCAATCTGATATACGCTTACCTTTGCTATGTTACACACTTACCTCTGCCTTGTGCCTCACTGCATAACCTGGTAAGTATATAATATGTCTTGATCCATGTGCATAAGTATGTGCATATCTTATCACCACTTCACTATACTAATCTTGGATTACACACTTCTTTGCATTGAAAAACACAAAAACTATTTACTGCCTCGGATAATTTTCTACTTCTTGATTTGGTTGCTACTCCTACCAATAGTAGGCCTGTCTAGTTTATCTTGACTAGCTGCTTTTTAACTTATCACTTTAATAGGTGCGTCTATGGCTGTTTATAATAAGATGTTGATAGATAATGTAAGGTATAGATGGTTTTTGAAATCTATTATGTAATTTCAGAGACATGAAGATAAGCTGTTTCTTTCTTAAATCATTGATACAGGATGTATAACCTGGTGGAAAGCTAATATCTGAATGTATTTGGACCGGCTTACTGATGATGTAGATGGCACTGTTATATGTACGTTGTCAATGTTGTGCTAAGTTTGAAAATTAATAGAATGTTACATGATAAAAAAAAAAAACATTTACTGCAATGTAGCAAAAGGTACACATTCTTTCTAAAGTTCAGCTCTAGCCACATCAGTAGCTCCAGTTCTGATTTATCCACAAGAATGTGCTGCAAATGCTGGGCCAGCTCGATACATTTTAAGTCTCCACAGAAATCTTGACAACACATTGGGGAAATCAGGAGAGTAGAGATTTTCCCAGCCAGAAAGTGCTAGCATATCTTTTATTTTGTCACAGGCTTTTATTTTTAAATAGGCATACTAAGTTACTGTTCACTGGGCATTCCTGTGTGAGGGATAGACCTTTTCTTTGGAACCTCCCCTCTCCCATGAGGAACACACATACAGTACACACACTCATGCACACACACACACCACACGCACACACACAAAATAAATGTAATTTGAATCTCTGCTGGAGCAGTGTAGTCTCATTACAAACTCAGTTTTGACCAACAGGGCATTGTTTAGATAAAAATGAGTAAAAAGAAGGTTTAGGTGTCTTTTAAGACAAAGACAACAAAGAGAATTTCTCCAGTGACTATTAGTTTAACAAGCTGCTTGTGCTGTTTACACTAAGTGTATCCAGTAATAGCAATTTGAGTGGGCATGTGTATGCTACATGTTGGAAAGGAACTCTTTCTTCCCCACCCCACCCCAACATTGTGATTTCAGATAGTGGAGGGATCATACTTCAACTCCAAAATTGTGTTTTGGTGGAAGTCTGAAGTGCCCTTTTTTCCCCAAGTGATAGCAGCTGTAAAAAGGCCATTTCTATTACTTTCTTATATTTACGTTGTGCTTGCAGTTTATCAGCTTCACTTTTCCTTCTGAGGCACTGTAATAGGACTTTAAGGTAGAATAACAAAGTTGCATGATAGGTTCAGATTGTATCTCACAGTGACTTAACCTCAGGCTGTGTAATGTAGCTCTATAGAAAAAATAAATAAATCATAACACAAGCAGTTGATTTTAAAGTTATAAATTATAAACTGATGCATAAATCAAACACATAGCAACTTCTCTCAAAATAGACAGCTTATCTTTGTTTGTAATGAGAGGGCTAGACTTTCATTACTTACTCATGGCCTTGTCACTCATGAGCTATGGTCCTGCCCCCTTACGCAGAAAGATAAATTGCATACTTTGAGTCAGGCCACTGTGTATCCCCCATATATTTTGAGTTAAGCTACTGTGTGTTCTGCACCTCTTCGTAATTTGTAACTCCTGCTACTGTTAGGGTTTTTTCATTTGTTTTTTAGTCTTTGGTAACTGGGAAAGGCCCATAAGGCACAAGTGCCTGTTTTCAGGGGCAACCTTGGAGCACTGGGTGGTTAAGTGTCTTGCTCAGAGTCACACAGTATGCAAGTGGAGGTTGTGAGAATCAAACCAAGGTCTGGTCTGCTGGATGTACTACAATAGCAGCCACAGACACTGCCAGATATTTCCCAACATTTCTGTGATATTTCCAGAAATATCTCCTGCTTTCTGCATTTGCACAGTAGGGGCAGCAGAGATAAACTCTTCAGAAATTTCGCGAAATATCTGGAAATAGTTGGCAATGTCTCAGGCTACTACTGTAAGCTCATTCACAGCTTGTTACTCTAACCTCTAGGCTATAATTCCATTTGTCCCAAAATGTGCACCTATCAAGTCATCTAGTGCACCCCTCCCAATATGCTAACATTTATCTTCACCTTCTCCTCTCAGACCAAGCACTTACTCATGCATCCCCTAAATGTAAACCCCTTCTTCTGAGCCTCTCCCAAAACTTGTACTTTTAACCCACACCTCTCCAAAAACTGTGTGCCTTTACCCATGCACCCTACCCCAATGGTCACCTCTTGCATGTTTCCAAAAATCTGCACCATTGTACTGTATTAAGACATCCTGAAATGAGCATCTCTCCCATCACATTCTTTGCAAACTGTGTATGCTATTATCTCACCCCTCTCAAAATGTACACCCATTTTCAAAATATGTGCCCTCTAATCCCACACCCTTCCCAAAACATTATGCCAATCCCATTAGTTATACCTTTACCCCTGTACTCCACATAAAATTTGCAACCCTCCCCAAATTTGTACCTATAACCCAAATCCTTACCAAAATGTGTGCCCCTATCCTAGAACATCTCATAGGGGTAGAGGAACTATTCTGATGTGGGTGATAGGGTAGAGGGGAGATAATCAGGGATAGTAGAAGGGGCTGCAAATTGAGAGGGGGAATTGGTGGGTGGCATGCATTTTAAGGGGTGCCAATTTGGGAGTAGTTCAGTGGAATTAATAATTTAGGGAGTCATGTGGGTAAGTTACAAATGTTTGGGGAGGTGTGGAATGGGTATAAATTGTCAAAGTGTGCTGATAAACACAACTCTTAGGGAGTGAAGATAGAGCACATACTGTATGTTCTAGGGATGGACTACAAAACGTTGGCTCTATTCATGTCTGTACTATGGCACTTTGCAAATAAAAGCACTTTATAAGTGACCTGGACTGGGTGCTGACTCCTTTGTTATGTTTGTAGGATTATTGTGTGCAGTTTTGGCATCCACACTTGGTCAAGGACATTGCACTCCTTGAAAAGGTCCACAGGAGGGTGACCAGGATGATGCAGGGGCAGGGGAAAAGACCTATGAAGAGAGACTCAGGGAGCTTAACAAACGCCATATGACTGAGGTCTTTAAATACCTTAAGGGGGTAAATAGGGCATGCCATGGTAGAATTTTCCAGTTGTGGGAGGCAGGGGCCACCAGGAGGCATCGCTTGAAGCTGGTAGGAGGGAGTCTCAGGGCTGAGATCAGGAGACATTACTTCACTGAGAGGGTGGTGGAGCCATGGAATGCATTGCCAGTGGGAATTTGTGGAATTGAAAATGGTGGTGGGCTTCAAAATGGGCTGAGACAGGTATAGAGGAATGATTAAACTGAGTAATGCTGGACCTGGAAATGCACACCCAATATGGAAGGAGGTGAGGGATGGAAGGGAAGTAAATGATTCATCTACCAGGTGCTGATCTCTCAGCACACTATATAGACCTTTGGGCCTACTCTACTGGCATTTTAGTATGTAGTATGTAGGTGGCCTGGGTCATGCCAAATGTGCATACCCAGGCTGTGATGCCCTGCAATGGAAGTGCAGTACACACTGCATGCTATGCATGAAACATAGTAACACATCCATCCCTGAAGCTGTCCCCATCCGTGTAGTAGCATGGGGGTAAGTGGATAGGGCTGGGGGCAGCCCTGTGATTGCTGACGGTCATTCAATCAGATGGCCTACCTGACAGCAGACTATATCTAGGAAGTGGCACAGGGCGAGAGTGCAAATTGTGAAAAGGTTTTAACGGTAAAGCCACCTTCTGATGAATCCTGGTGGGTAACCAGGTGAAACATAAGAATTTTTCCTAGCCTACCTGTTGACATATGGTGTGAGAGCCAGTTTTATTGCACTATGGCACTTTGCAAAAAATAGCCCTTTTTAAGTGACCTGGACTGGGTGCTGACCCCTTTGTTATGTCTGTGGGATTATACAGTTAAGAAGAGGTAACATAGAAACATAGAAACATAGAATTTGTTGGCAAATAAAGACTGCTTGACCCACTCAGTCTACCCATTTTTCCCTACCTACAGTATCTCCACTTACCTTACTTGATCTCTGGCTTTTTCTCCCTCCCCAAGTCCTTTCCACTAAGATTCCCTTATGCCTATCCCATGCATTCTTGAACCCCAGCACTGTTTTCAACCCCACCACCTCAGCTGGTAGGCTGTTCCAGGAATCCGCCACTCTTTCTGTGAAGAAGTGCTTCCTGACATTTCTCCTGAATTTACTCCCTCCAACTTCCCAGCATGTCCCTTTGTTCTTGAGTACATTTCTTTCTGAAAAAAAATATTTTCCTCCTGTACCTTATTTACCACTGTGAGGTATGTAAAGGTCTCTATCATATCCTCCCTTTCCATCCTCTCTTCCAGGATGTACATATTAAGTTCCTTTAGTTTTCCTTGTGTGACTTTTGATGAAGACCCTGTACCATTTTAGTTGCCCTCCTCTGGACTGCCTTCAATCTGCCTATGTCCTTCCAGTGTTGTTGTCTCCAGAACTGTGCACTGTGTTCTAGGTGAGGTCTTACCATTAATCTATACAGAGGCAGCACCAGCTCCTTTCTGCTGGTGATACCTCTCCCTATGCACTCTATCATCCCACTAAACTTCTAACTGCCTCTTCACACTGCCTGGCTGCCATTTGGCCATTAGAGATGATTATCCAAAGTATCTCTTCAGCTTGGTGATTATCAATGCAACTCCACCCATTTTGTACTCTGCCCCTGGGTTCTGTGCTGCAAGTGCATTATTTTGCACTTTTTTCTATTGAAACCCAACTGCCATACACCTGACCACTTCCAAAGTTTTCCCAAGTCTCTGCTCATCCTTTCCATCCTCCCCTGGAATGTCCACCCTATTGCAAATTTTGGTGTCATCTGCAAAGAAGCAGACCTTCCCCTTTAGCGCCTCTGTAATGTCGCCTATAAAGACATTAAATAGGACTGGTCCCAGCAGTCATTCCTGAGGCACTTTGCTTGTCCCCCTTCTCTCCTCAGAGAAAACTCCGTTTACTATCACCTTCTCTCACCTGTCCCCTAATCAATAACCATCACAGGTATAGGGTCTTAGTACAAATCCTGTGAGTATTGTGGATCCTCAGCAAAGGGGGTGAATTTGAATTGAATAAAAAAGGAGGGACTTGTGGCGGTTTCATTCAGGGCAAAAAGGGAACAGAGGAAAACATTTTTTTAATTTTTTTGCATTTTTAGTTGGGGGCTTGATACTCTGCCCAAAGTTTCAATAATCAACCTAGGTCACTTTCCAAATATTTACCATTGTTGTTTTATGGGTATAATTCTATTAATCAAGGCTCCCATCAGAAAAGTGTAAGTAAAGACTGATTTTTGATTTCCACAATCTGATGTACTATGTATTTACTGAATTGATGGGACCTTGAGGAAAATGTCAGCAGTCACTCAAGATTGTACTACATGATCTGAAAATGTCTAAGGAATTTCCTGTGAAACCATCAGAGAGGAAACTAAATAAAATGTATACATGAGAAATGGCAATATTTGCACTTTATTTGCATTAAATAAAGCCTAGTTGTCCTTATGGTGAGCAAATAGTACATTTTAAATGTGTTGTAACTGATCTTCAAGATTCTTTTTCTTAATTATGAAGTGCTCGCAGCATGTTCTTGTCTATTGTTTTCTTGCTGAGGTCCTGCTATATTCTTTTGGTGGCAGCTTGACATCTTCCACTGTATCTCTGCCCTGTTATTTGTCCAGACTATTTGGCATACCCCTGTATAGGTGGAAAGTTGATCAGCTTTAAATTTACCATCCTTCTGTATAAAATGATCTTTTAAGGATAACTAGAGACACAGACTTGGGGTAGGATTTTCAAAGTCACATACACAGGTAAAGGCTGCTGATATTTTTCAAATATATATGCTTATAATTGTAAAAGCAAATTAACATAAATTGCATCATGATGTTGCAAACAGAGCCTTTAAAAACAGTTGTAATCCACTAGATGGGGGTTGGGGACTCAAAAATAATGAAGTAGCTTCAGATGCCAATGCATCACAAGTATATGCTAAGGACTTTGAGAAAAGTTTGAAATACAAAATTGAAGCATGATTAGTGTCTATTTCATTTATATTTGTATCTAGGATAGATTTTTAATTTATATTTTTTTCAGTGCACAAAGTATTTTAAGTACTGATCAGAGCAATTGACTAGTAGCACAATGATCATATTCCATCAAAAGCAGTTGTCATTATATTCCAACAAACTCACACTCTTTTTTGTATAAAACATACATTTGTCCTTGTTTTACAGTATTTCAAGAGGATTTGTTACAGCTCTTCAGGCACTGGAGTTAGTCCCTCCTTTTTTTCACAATGTGCCATTGGAAGTTTACCTTTTAAATAAGCAAACACCTGCAGCTGGCAGAATAAATGTTGCCTAACAACTTATCCACAGGGTGCCTCTTCCCCCAAAGCAGCACTCCTTATTTCTGAATTGTAGTGTCAGCACTGAGAAGGAACCCAAATACTGGTGTTGGGCTTGAGCCTACATTCTTCTGGCCCAAAGGGGAACGTACTACCAGCTGAGCTACACTGATATGGAGCTACAATTACACTATTGTTCTAATTATATGTTGTATATCCTTTATTCCAAATGACTGTTGCACAAAAACTCATTTTGTTTTCCTTAGGCTTCATCTTTGCCTGTTAGTTGTCTGAAATGTTACAAACCTCAGCTTGCAAAACCTAAGGAGCTTGGCAGGAAAATTCATTGGGACACACACCATTGATTTTGTAAATGCACTTAATGATGAAGACAAAGTAAATGAAGATATCTGAAACATAATGTAAACAGTGTCTGTATACATTTGTTCTTCAACATGCTTCCTCAAGTGTCAATTTAACAGTTCTGTGGGACAGTTTTACTAGATACAGTATATTAGACATCCTTTAACTACAATAAGGTTTTGCATGCTCTGTCAGAGATATGAGATACTGTAATGTGCAGGAAAGGCCAATTGTGATGTTTTACACTGGGTTTGGGGTTGAAGTGTATTCATATTATTCAATATACTGGTTTACTAGAAATGTGTGATTTGGATAAATATTTTGGTGTATGAACTATGGACTTTCCTAGCTGCATTTGTTGTTGACTTGATGTTTTATGTTATTGTATTGTGCCATGCTTTTAGATGTTGAAGCATGAAACATTTTTAAAATTACTGGTTGTATTATATTGGATTCTGTGATTTATGGTTTCAAGTAACAAGTAGAAAATCACTTCAATAATGTTAAGAATATTACCTGGCCAAATAAATGCTATAGTATTGGTCAAAGTATTGAAGATGTCTCTCACATACACAACAGATAAGTTTAAATCTGACAGAGTTATCTAAACTAAATAATTAATATTAGGTTAAGAACAATTTATGTAAGAGTATGTTTCCAGATCATGAATTCTACTATGACAGAGGGAAGACTATGTCCCTTTCAAAGTAAAGTGGTCAAGGATTTACAACTTTATATCCTACACTGCCCATTTTGCCTTGCTCCAAAAAGAGATGGTGACCCCATCCTTCATATGACAAACAGGTAATATTACCATATGAAGTAATGAAGGGGTTCAACCCTAAACCTGTAGTATTCCATATAAATTATCTTATAGAACATTAATAATTTAAGGATAAGAAGAAGTGAATATCAGGGTAATGGCAGATATAAACTAGTTTTTCCTGATTTTATTAATGATACGGTACATTTATTCCTGTATCTTTATGCCTGTTTTCAAATACTGTTACTGTATATTGTGATGTGTATTCTGAATCATGCATCATATTTATTGAGCCAACTGATTGCTGTTTGATTTAAACAATAAAGGTGGTGTAAATGATCAATGAAGCAAGGGAGGTCTACAAGTTAGTTTAAAGGAGAACTACCCCCTGATATCTTGTAAATTTGATTTGGTTCCATGTCAGCAGACCACTCTTTTCCTGTAGCTGTTAGGGATACAGTATATGTGTTTGCTTTAGTTTGTTTTCAGTGCTAGTTCCCTGTAACCATCCTGGAGTCAACATTTTATGGTTGTTGAAATCTCATTATCCATGAGAGATGCATTATCATATGAGAACATGTCACATCGACCATTTATACCACGTATCTCTATGCTGAAAACACAAGTAACCTGAAAAAACTCTGTAGAAGCACACAAATTGAATATGATTTAAAATGAAAAACCCTGAATTACAGCTCACACAACTTGCAAAGCTAACTGAAGGTAAATGTGGTATTTTTTTGATTTTTTATTTGAATTTTGTTGACAGTGTAAGCACACTGGGCCTGCAGGAGGCTCTCTTTTAGGTGCAACCTGGGATTAATTACAAAGATAATTCAGAGGCAGGATGAATACAATAAACAATGAATTGGACAAGTACAGTACAATGATCAAGATTAATCACAAGGATACATTGTGGTACATTATACATACACTACTCAACTTATGATATATACTATTCCATAGGACATAATGACTGTGTTTCCCAAGTACAAATTGGATTCAGTTCTCATCTAGCAACATGTTGCCTCTGGAGTTCTAGTTAGGCTCCCTGTACAACTACATAGAATGAATATTTTGAAGCATGCTCTGTGACACTGGCAAGGAGCCTGTCAGTGGTAACAATTATAGGAGCTACATTCTATTAAGTGCATCTTTAGGCCTTTTTGAAGCCCTCAAGTAAGGGGCTTTCTTGTATATTTTTGGGAAGAGGATTCCAAATGATCAGAATTGATGTAGCAAAGGATCTTTTGCCTGATTGTGTCCTGACTTTAGGGATCTGGAGGAGCATCTGACTGAATGTTCTGAGGGGTCACCTATCTGCTTTAGTTGTTATTAGATCTTTCAAACTAGGGGAGGCTTTGTTGCTTCTCAGCTTGAAGGCTAGGGATAGTGCAAAGGGTTCCACCAAGGTGGTTCAATAGTAAATCTGCTGACCGGCTTTACAGCAATGGCACAATGTCAATTGCTATCGCTGTCCACATTGTGCTCTTGGGAACACAAGTGTGTTTTCTGGGATTTGTCTCCTGCACCACCCAGAATTTATTATAATCACCTCCTGGGTGGAGGTGTTTCAAGGAGGGGGCACAAGACCCAGAGAAGCTGTGCCAGGGTCAACAAAGTTACATGCTATGAATGCAGAGAACTCTAGCCTTTCATTGAGTGAGGGCCAGTTTAGGGTTTGGAGCACTCTGAAGTGCTGTTCTTTAGGACCTGCCCTTATGGCAAAATGTTCTATTGCATGATACAAGGATTTGAGCTTTCTAGTTCTATGCTCCTAACAGAGTGTAGGATGGGGGAACCATAGAGTAGGGTGGGCAGAAGGGTGCAGTTGGCAATTTTTAGACATGATTCTTTAGTGAGGTATGCGCTTAATCTGTAGAGAAGACCAAATTTTGGTGTAAGGATTTAGTAAGGTTTACAACATGGACCTTAAAAGTTATATCTTGATCAAGGAGGACTCCCAGATATCTAATGGAATCTACTACCTCAATCAGTGATTCATCAGAGAAGGAGGGGTTTAACAAGTGCTGCCTTTGTGGGCCTAGGCTTTTAGGTCCAAAGAGGATGGTCTTAGTCTTTTTCCACTGAGGACCAGCTTGCTTTTTGTAGCCAGTTTCAAGTATGAGCAGGTCTCTAGTGAGCAGGCTGTTCAGTGCTGTGACTTCCTTTGAACTATTATATATAACTGCATTGTCTGGGTAGAGCAACAATTTAGCTTCACCACAATTATTTGCCATCTCATTGACATAGAGTGAGAACAGTAATGGTCTCAGTATTGATCCTTGTGGGACCCCATCAAGGATGGTGCACTTGTCTGACAGAGCACTTTTTCATTTCACAAACTGGGATCTGTCTGTTAGGTAATCTGAGAAATACCATAGACACATTGCCTAGACCTAGTGAGGTTAGTTTAAAGAGGAGTAACTGGTGATTCACTAGATCAAAGGCCTTGGTAAAATCTATAAAGATTGCTCCAGTCACATGGCCATTACCTAGTGCTTCCAGGATGTTTGTGGTTAGGCGGACTAAAGCAGTGTCAGTCCCATGGTTCATTTGGAAGCCATGCTGGTTTGCTGCAGCCAGCTTGTAACATAGAAACATAGACATTGTCAGCAGATAAGGACCACTATGCCCATCCAGCCTGCCCTTAAGCTCTATACTTGTTTGTGGCCTACGACCCTATCTGGTCATTGGCTTCTCCCCCTTCTCACTGCCTCTAAGATTCCCTTATGTCTGTCCCAGGCATGTTTAAATCCCTTCTCTGTGCTTGCTTCCACCACCTCCTGTGGCAGACTATTCCATGTATCCACCACCCTTTCCATGAAGAAAAACTTTCTCACATTTCCCCTTAACCTGCCACTTTCCAATTTCATAGCGTGCCCCCTCATTCTTGTAATCCTCCTATATTGGAAGATGTCTCCCCCCTGCACCTTGTTAATGCCCTTAAGGTGCTTGAATGTTTCTACTATGTCCCCCCAATCCCTCCTTTTCTCCAACAAATATATATCGAGGTCCTTTAATCTCTCATCATATGTTTTGCTGTGCAAGCCCTGTACCATCTTAGTCACCCTTCTCTGAACTGCCTCCACCCTGTCAATGTCTTTATGAATGTGTGGCCTCCAGAACTGCACACAGTACTCTAGATGAGGCCTGACTATTGTTTTATACAATGGTATCACTATATCCCACCTTCTGCTAGTGATACCTCTGCCTAAGCACCCTAGCATGCCACTGGCCCTTCCTGCAGCCTTTGTACTCTACTGGGACACCTTCAGGTTATCTGAAATAATAACCCCAGGTCTCTTTCTTCCTTGGTGATTGTCAGCACTCCTCCCCCCATCCTGTAACTCTCCCCAGGGTTCCTTTTGCCCCAGCTGCATTATTTTGTACTTCTTTGAATTAAACCTCAGTTGCCACACCTCAGACCATTTTTCAGGCTTCCCCAGGTCCCTCCTCATTTTCTTCACTCCATCTGGAGTATTCACCCTGCTTTTTTGTTAAACTCTAATTAAGCAAACAGGCATACTGTGGAGTATAAATGGTGCTGAGACTTCATGCTCTCATATGCTAATACAGGTCTCTGAGACAATGAGATTGCAACCATCAGCAAATGGAGACTCCCCCCAGAACAGTTATAGGGACTAGTAGGAACAGTGTAAATGAACTAAATCAATCACATATATCTCTAACAGCTTCATGGAAAGAGTTGTCTCTTGACATGGAAACACATAACATTTACAAGATATAAACAAATGAAATTTTCAAATAAAATTTACAAGATATAAAAAAACAAAATGTATAGGATATTTTTCAGGTACATAAGCGAAAGGAGAAAAAACAGATGAGGGATAGTAAGGCTTAGGAGGGAAGATGGGGAGTGCATGCAGGGAGACCTGGAAAAAGCAGGCATCTTGAACAAATACTTTTGTTCAGTGTTCACAAAGGAAGGGGAAAGTGAGGGACCACAGATTAGTGCCAGGAGCATTGAAGGAAAGGAGGTGGACACTAGTCCATTTACAGAGGACAGAGTCCTGAAGGAACTCACAAATCTGAAAGTGGACAAGGCAATGGGGCCAGATGGAGTGCATTCAAGGATACTGAGAGAGCACAGAGAGGTGCTGGCTGCACTTCTGACAGCCCTGTTCAACCACTCACTGGAGGACAGGAGTGGTTCCCAAGGACTGGAGGAGGGCAGATGTAGTCCCACTTAACAAAAGTGGTAGCAAGGAGGAGCCTGGCAATTGCAGGTCAGTAAGCCTGACATCAGTGGTGAGGAAATAAATATAATCACTACTGAATCAATACTGAAGGGAAGGGTTGTGGAATATCTTAAATCCAATGGCTTACAAGATGCAATGCAGCATTGTTTCACTTGGAGGAGGTGATGCCAAACAAATCTGATAGGTTTCTTTGACAGGGTGACCAGGGAACTACTGTAGATTGGGGTGGAGCAGTGGATGTGGCCTACCTAGATTTAAGCAAGGCCATCAACACTGTTCCACATAGGAGACTCGTAAACAAGCTGAGATGCCTAGGAGTGGGTCCAAAAGTGGTAAACTGGATGAGGAATTGGTTAGGGAACAGGAAACAGAGGCTGGTGGTAAATGAAGTTCGTGCTAAGGAAAGGAGAGTGACCAGAGAGATGCCACAGGGATCAGTACTGGGACCAGTCCTCTTTAAATGTCTTTATTAGTGACATTGCAGATGGGCTAGAAGAGAAAGTACTGTATGCCTCTTTGCAGATGATACTAAAATTTGTAATATGGTAGAAAAAATGAAGAAAGCTAGAGAAGTGGTTGAGGGTATGGCAGCTAAGGTTCAATGTGAAGAAATGCAAAATCATGCATTTGGGGCACAGAAACCCAGGGTCAGAGTTAAAATTGGGGGGAGTGGTATTAACAACCACCAAACAGGAAAGGGACCTGGGGTAATTATATCTGATAACCTAAAGATGGCCAGACTGTTTGACAAAGCAGTGGGGAGGGTTAGGTGGATGCTGGGGTACAAAGGGAGAGGTATCAACAGCAGAAAGAGAGAGAAGTGGTGTTACTGCTGAATAGATCACTCATGAGACCTCACCTGGAGTACTGTTAAAAGCAATTGTACCATTTCCAGAGACCACATCTCTTGAAAGACATAGACAGAGTAGAGGTGGTCCAGAGGAGGCCAACTAAAATGGTGCAGGGTCTGCATCATAAGCCCTATGAGGACAGACTAAAAGACCTCAGTATGTACACTCTGGAGGAAAGTAAGGAGAAAGGGGATATGATATGGACTTTCAAATGCCTTGCAGTTATAAATAAGGTTCAAGAGGGAAGCAATTTTCAGAAAAAAAGATGCTCAAGAACAAGAGGTCATGCAATGAAGCTGGAGGAGAGAAGACTCAGGGAAGATGTGAGGAAGTATTTCTTCACAGAAAGTGTGGTAGATGCATGGAACAGCCTCCAGCAGAGGTTGTGGAGACAACAATGGTAACAGGATTCAAAAATGCATTGGATAGACATAAAGGAACCTTAGTGATAGGGAATGGGGGTAAAGCCAGAGATTAAGTACAGTCTGTGGTGTTACAGTAGGTAGGCAAAATGAGTAGACTAGGTGGGCCAAGTGGTCCTTATCTGCCATCATATTCTGTTTCTATGTTTCTATGAGGGTATAATATTCCTTTAAGACTAGTTACTTGGTGGACTAGTATAGTATTTGGCATGTAAGGTGGCTTCCCAGGATTCTTGTCTGAAATTTGAAAGACTATGTACTTACTGTATGTAATTCAGGATGTATTAAATGAAGGCCTGTTATTAGAGAAGCTATCCTTTCTATTATGTTACTTTTATATACTGTATTGTTATGGTTTTGTATCTTGCCATTTTAAAATAATGTTCCCGGACTGTATCAGATATACTTTTGGGATAATTACTTCATTGCTTTTCTTATCAAACCAACATTTTGGCAGAATATTAAAATATTTATTTTATTTTTTTATTGAATTTTGTTGACCCAATAAGCCCACTGGGACTAGAAGTCCCTTTTTCAGGGGTGACCAGGGGAAGGGGGGGATACAGATGGTAAGCAACTGAAATTGAAGCAGATTAAGCTGTTGGTGGTATTTTTTGTGAATGGGGGAAATTTGGCCAGGACCCCAGGGAAATCCCCTGCTCTTTATGATAAGTGCCATGGGATCTTTAACATCCACCTGAACTATCACCAATCCAGGCAGATGGGACCTCGGTTTAATGTCTCATCCGAAAGACGGCACCTCAGAAGTGCAGCACCCCCCTCATGCTGCACTATAGTGTCAGTATTGGGATATTAACCCAAGTGCCAGATGTGGGAACTGAACCCACAGCCCTCTAATCTCCCAGCCTCAGAGGTGAGTGTGCTACCTACTGAGCCACTGACACTTAAAATTATATCTTGGAGTTGAATTCAGCTGTCAGACAGGACAAATGTCTTTTCTGGTGCTCCCACTTCAGACTTTATCATTCTATTGTTAACCTCGCATTTTTCTCCCTGAAACTGCCAGAAATTGCTGGATTTACCTTTTCTATGTGGTTCTTGGCCTCAAAATAAGGAAAGCTAAAAATCAGCAACAGGCAACAACAGACTTCTTCAAAATTGGGTTTGCAGGAGTGGGAAAACAGACCACTCTCCCCCCAGAGATCAAGCAGCAGATAGCACATTGGTGGAAATAAGACCTTCATTAGAAATTATTTGCCTGTCAATGCAAGTGATACAATGGGGTTAAAATAATTTTCCACATCCATGTAGTTTGCGGACAAGCAGTTACACAGTTGACCAATAAGGTGGAAACTGTGGCACTGAAACAGAAACATAGAAGTCGATGGCAAAAAGGGACCTCAAAGTCCATCTAGTCTGCCTATGGTGTATTGATTATTACTCCCACCCTGTTATCCTCTCTTTTGAATGATTCCTTTGTGCTTATCCCAAGCATTTTTGAACCCCTTGACCATTTTGGCCCCAACAGCCTCCGAGGGTAGGCTGTTCCAAGCATCCACCACCCTCTCCATGAAGATCTTTCTAACATTGGTTACACTGCAAGCTGACAAGATCATGGCAACTGCAATGGGGGCCCTGTCAGAAACAGTGTTGCTGAAGTACAGACTTAAAGTGGCACAGTTGGCCTTCTGGGATCACAATTTCCAGATCATGAGCCTTCCTGAGGGAACAGAAGGGAAGGACCCAAGTGGATTTCTAGAAACATGTTTGCAGTGGATTTTAAACTGGACAAGTCCTCCACATTTGAGCTTCATAGATAAAGTCTGCTATGTCAACCTGAGGCAGACCCGGACCAACATGTCACTGCCTTGGACTACAGTATGTCACTGGGGCTATTTCAGGGCATTGGGATCAACTCCTACAAGCCACATGATAAGGGAATGAGCTCTTTGCAGCAAATTCTATATGCATAGTTTTGCATACCAGTATCCAGTAGATGAACAGAACACAAATAGTCTTTAATAGTTAGCTCCACACTTTTCATATGGCAGTGTTTCACGGTCATTGCCACTTCATCAGGCTACAGCATTATAAATCTTCTAGCTGTGGTTATGTTTAGTGTGAAGAAAAATCAATTTTCCTATGGTTTAGATTTCCTCACAAGCTTTCTTGCAAAGTGAAAGTCTTTACCCACTGGTTGACTCCATCCCTCTACTTTCTTTTGTCTTTAAATAGGCTAAATAATACCCTTTAATTTTCCAGAATCCTGAGGAAAAAACAGTGCAAGCCAGCCAATTCCTATGGCTATTAGAATGTTTCACCTTGCAAAACAGCTTGACTATTAACTGAAGATACTTGTGTCGTGGTCATCCATTGGATATTTGCTTGCGTTAATTCATCCACTCGGATGACACACAACCGAGTATTTACATTCATTAGAAGGAAGGGCAACCTGAGCCCTATGCCTCACAGTATGTGCACATTTTTCCAGACTTATCCTACTCTGTTCATCAGAGGAGAAAGGAGTTTGCAAAGAACACAGAAGTCCCTGCACCATCCACTACCTCAAATAAAGCACATTCAGACAGAAATAGATATAAATGCTAGTTTAATTCCAGTAGGGAGCACTATGGAGTTCAGTGCTGGGTGTTCCCTACTAGCATCCTCTGTTGAAGTTCAGTGCTGAGTGTTTGCTACTTGCATCCTCTTTTGTGAGGTGTGTGGTCTATGGCACTTTATGAATTCAACTAGTATTTATATATAGAATAAAGGCTGGGGAAGTGTGTGCTAGGAGAATTTAATGCACACCAAGGTGTGGGATGCCACATGAAGCCCAAAGGGTTTATTAAAGCATCCCACCTCGAGGGTGTGCATTAAATTCTCATATGCTCACTTTCTCATCTTTTATTTTATATAATATACTGGTGAGCAATTTTTTCAAACCCTAGTGCTGTGACCCTGTGTGACTGATTGACTGTCACACACATGCACACACACACACACACACACACCTATTGCCTATTGTCCCTTGTTCCTCAGGATGAGGATTTTTTTTTCTTATTTTAAATTAGTACTTGCCATCATGAGTTTTATCCCAGTTAAGTAGCCCTGTCACTTGGTGCTGTTCCTGCTCCTCCCACAGTGTCACTGAATGCACCAGACAAAAGGATCAACCAGATAAATCTTTTTGTGTGTTACCTTGTTTGTTTTAAAAAAAAGTAAAGGCAGGATCAACCAGATAGATTTGGCTGTAGCATGGTGTAGCTGCTCCTCACTAGTGGAGATATGGATCCAGCATGATTTCATAACTGTTGAGCCCACCCACACATGAGAGTAGGGCCAATGACTGAGTGCTCTAGGCTGAGTGACAGAGTGCTTGTTCGCTGTAATAACCAGCGGGTTATTAAGGCCAATATCAACTGGTTGAGCACATTGGAAAAATTGCTCACCATTTATTATATCTATTTCTGTCTGAATGTGCTTTATTTGAAGTGGTAGTTGGTGCAGGGATTTCTGTGTTCTTTGTTGCCTTGTCTGTATCCTAGCACATCCAGCCATTTGGGGCAGCTATCTTTGCTTACAGAGAAAGGAGTTTGACAAAGTCAAGTCACATCTGAGGGCTCTGAAAATCCCATTTGCTCTATTGATGCCAGCCAAATTCAGACTGGAGGGGGGAGACCATCCCTATCTGTTTTCTTCTCCACAAGAGGCTACTAAACATTCGACAAAATGGGAGTAAGAGGCCAAGAGGGCAGGAGAATTAGAAACGGAGGACACTGACATGTGAAAGTACTCTCAGTTGTTTTATTTATTTTCATTACTCAGATTTAGACTCCCCTGCCCTCCCCCATTTTAAGCTATGTAGGTGACTTCCTTTTCGATAACTTACAGTTGAACTGTTAGGTACATTTTAAATCAAGAGTTTATATTGTGTATGTAAGTTTAGAGTACCTTGTTTCATACAGTGAAGATAAAATTAGCACATTTGGGGCCAGATATTCAAAACTTTTCCCCGGGGCTAAATTAGCACTGCCCAGCAGGCAAACTTAGCCTGGAGCACAAAACAAGCCATATTCAAAAGGAATAGCCCAGGGTAAACAGCTTCTGAATATAGCATGGGAATCAGGCTGGGCAAACTAGGCTGGGAGTGCAGGGCAAACTTAGCCCTGGAATAAGACAGCTCTGACTATGGCAACCAGGAAGTGCAAATCACAAAAGCAACACAGTGCACAGCGATGTGAAGGTAGGTAGAGATGAACTATTTGGCCAATGTGTGTGTCAGCAAATGCGTGAAATCAGTACAGCTGCAGGCAGCAGCGTATGTGAAAGTACAGTGTGCAAAACTGCAAAATATTCCCAGAACTGTTTGCACAGTGCTAACATGTTTGCGCAGGTTTAGTGCAGGGCTAAACCATTAGCCCAGTGCAAACACGTTTGCCCGGTGCTAAACTTTGCCATATTCAAAAAGTGACATGCAAATGAGCCTACTTATTTATTTATTTATTTACTTGAACATCAAGTTTAACAATCTTTGAGCCAGAGGCTCATTTACAAAGGTACCTCGTCACAGAAAGGACAGACAGTGCAAGCAACAAACATCAGGGCAGACAAAAAATCAGAGTACATTTAGGAGTCAGGCAAAATTACAGGCATATGTCAAGCACAGTATACAATCGTCTTACAGGTGAGCTTTGCATAGTAGACAATATACAGTAGATACATGGAGATTGATTCAGTAGGCAGATACAGGTAAGGCTGGGTGGAAGACATCAGAAGAGGAGTGTGAGGAAGATAGTAGCAAATAAAGGTAGAGCTGGACAGGAAGTCAGAGAGCAGCTCAGCGAGCTTTGTCTGGAAGAATAGGAGGAGGCTTAGAGGCAGCCACAGCTGCGTGTTGAGAGCAGGTGATTTCTAAGGCTAGTTTTAAAATAAGATAACGAGGGGGCATCAGTGATTCTGGCGGGGAGGGCGTTATACCAACAGGGGGCTCTGTAGGGGTAAGCCCTTTGACCTTGCGAGGTTCTCGCCCTCGGTATAACCAGTGCAGTTTTGCAGGATATGCGGGTATACACTGTAGGGTTTGCTCAGTGGATAGTGGCTGACAGACCCGGTGGGGATAGACCAAGGAGTGATTTTTGTGTTAGGAGGCAGGTTTGGTATTTGAGGCGCTCGTCTAGGTTGAGTAGATTAGCCATGGCGTAAAGAAGGCAAGTGTGGGTTAGTCTAGGAGCCCCAGTTATGAGCCTGCAGGCCTTGTTTAGGGTGAGGCGGATCTTGTGCAGGGCAGTCTGGTCTGCTGTACCATACACAGGTAAGCCATAGTCTACTAGAGATAGAACTGAGGATGTGACTGCAAGTCAGAGGGCATCCGTGGGGAGGCAGTTTTTATGATGATAGAGGATACCCCACTGAGTGTTAGAGACTGAGGCAAGGGCAGAGATGTGGGCATGAAAAGAGAGGGCAGGGTCAAAGGTTATACCTAGGTATTTATAAGAGTGAACTAGCTCAATAGGGAGTTTAGAGGTGGAGTGGACTGAGAGAGGATAGTTACTGGATTTATTTTGGGGGTAGGCAAAGAGCATGGTTTTGGTTTTCTTTAGATTAATTACGAGTCTGTGCTCAGTAAACCTGGCTTCTGCGTCGTTGTAGGATTCCTGCAGAGAATCCTGAAGTGAGATGGGATTATGGTCAGAGGCAAAGACTACAGCATCATCTGCGTAAAGAAGGATTTTACCAGTACATTCACTGGGCAGGGAGTTGAGAAAAAGGGAAAAGAGCAAGGGCCCAAGAATGGAGTCCTGAGGGACTCCGGAGCAGATAGGGCAGGTGCTGGAAAGTGTCCCGTTGATTTTCACACATTGTGAGCGGGTCGACAGGTAGCTGGAGCACCAGGAAACAGGCCCAGTGGCAAAGCCTAAGTGACTAAGGGTAACTAGCAAGAGGGGGTGGGAGACAGTATCAAAGGCTTTTGATAAGTCAATGAACACTGCACCTGCTAAGGAGCCAGAGTCCAGCGAGGTGTGAAGAAAGTTAGAGAACTCCAGGAGGGCAGTATTGGTGCTGTGGCCAGCTCTGAAACCATGTTGTTCTGGGCAGAAGATGCTATATTTATCGAGGTATTCAGAGATTTGGGTGGCCACAATTTTTTTTCAGGCCTTAGAGAGAGGAGAGAGGAGAGAGGATTGAGATAGGTCGATAATTGCTAGGGAGGGTCCTATCACCACCCTTGTGTATTGGGGTGACAGTAGCTATCTTCCAGGCAGAGAGGAATTGCCCTAGGCAGAGAGATTTATTAAAGAGGCTGGTGATTGGTGAGATAACCAGATCCAGAACCTGATGGAGAAGACTGGAATCAAGGGAGTCATTGCCAATAGTGTTACTCTTTAAGGCCTTGAATAGGTAAGGTCTGACTTCCTGGGCAGTGACACAATGCAGGTAGAACAAGGAGCGTGGGAGAATAGGGACAGACTTGGAGGAAGGGGGGATGAAGAAATTATCTGGGAGAACCGGGCTAAGGGACGTGAAAGATTTGTTGAGGTGGCTGGCAATAAGGACAGGGTCTGAGGAGACCAAACCATTAATGTTGATAAGCGAAGGTGGGGGGGAATGCGTGCTACCATTCAGCTGCTTGATGTTGTCCCAGAATGTCCTGGCGTTCCCCCATGAGGAAGTGAGGGAGGCTTGATAGTGATCAGCCTTCGCTTTGCGGATGGCACATGTACATTTGTTCCGGGCAGCAGCATAGGCCAGCCTGTCAACTGGGCAGCCTGTTTCCGTGGCAACATGCCATAGATTGTCCCTATGCTTAAGAAGTTGGCGTAGGGCGGGGGTAACCAAGGGGGCATGCCTTACTTTGGACCGGCATGCAGTTATGGGTGCAAAAATATTTGCAAGCAGAGTTGAAGGTGTGGGATAAAGAAGGTAAGGGCCGTGTCAATATCCGGGGCGTTTTGTATAGGGGACCAGTCTATGAGGGCTAGGAGTTGCTTAAGGCCTTTCAGCCCACCAGGTCTAAGACACCACCGAAGGGTAGTTTGTGCTGTGGGTTTGGGCAAGGAGGTTGACCAATAGAAGAGAACAGGGGAGTGGTCAATAAGACAGTCCGGGAGGATTTGGATGTTGCGGATGCAGTTAGGGCGGTTTGTGAGGACCACATCCAGGAGTGTGCTAGAGCCCATTCTAGGATTCACTCTAGTGAATTGGAAGACTACTTGAGTTCGGTCAATAGCTGCAAAGGCATCATGGGAGGAAGTGAATGAAGGGCTAAGCCAATTGATGTTCAAGTCCCCCACAAGGATTTGGTCGGAGGAGTAAGGTAGGGAGGTAAGATAATCAATTAGTGGGCCTAGTGCTTGTGCTTGATTTTTTGGAGGTATGTACACTGTAGTCAGGTAGATGGACCCCTAGAGGGATCAAGAGATAGTTTTAGGGTTAGGGCCTGAGCCCTGACGTCAAGGACAGGGGCTGGGAGGGCTTGTCCAACAAGAGGATCTTTGACATAAATGGCACAGCCCCCACCTTGCCTACCAACACAGTCCTCCTGATAGAGGGAGTAGCCAGGGAGTGAGACCAGGGAGTCAGGGGTAGAGACTGACAACCAAGTTTCAACTATTGAGATAACGTCAGGTTTATGAACCGCAACCCAGCAATGGAGAGAGTCGAATTTTTTAAGGAGGCTACATATGTTCATGGAAGCAATACCAGAGGATTCCCTTGAGGAGCCTTTGCAAGCTGGACCGAGATTGGGATGTATGTTACCAGTCAGGAGCAGAAGGAGGAGAGCCGCCCTGGACAGAGGGTAGCAGAAGGAGAGTTTACGCTGGGAGAGATAGGAGGAGAAGGGGGATTTCATGGCACATGGGGTGGGTAGGGCAGCACAGGCTGGGAAGGCTTGAGTGATAAGATGCCCAAGGGAGCAAAGGGGGGAGGAAAGGTAGTGTCTAGATTGGGGGTGAGGTGGAGAGGAGCATATGGGGTGAGTGGAGGAGGAAGGAGGGGGAGGGGCAGTGGCATAGAAGGAGGGGAGGGCAGGAGGGCAAATAGAAGCACTAGAGTAGTGAGGCTGCGGGTTAACAGGGACACTAGGGTTAGCTGAAGACAATAGGAGGAGGAGGAGGAGGAGGAGAGAGAGGCAGGTAGGCAGAAGGTGTGCATGCATGATTGGTAAGGGTGTGAGAACTGAAGTGAAGAAATGGGGGAATTTAGATGATAGTGGAGAAGATGGTAGGGGCTGGATACTTAGGTAGTCTGTGAGCAAACATCCAGATTAGCATCTCATTATGCCCTGATTTGTATGCAGTTTGCACCAGGCTAACTGTTTAGCCCTGCGCTAAACCCGTGCAAAAGTGTTAGCGCTGCGCAAACAGCTTGGGGAATATTATACAGTTTTGAACACTACTTCCACATGCGCTGCTGCCTGCAGCTGTACTGGGACAATACAGCATAGGCACAGATGGTGGTGGTGCTGCATGCAACAGGCACACTGTAGGTCATGCTACAGTGCACAGGAGACACTACAGTAGCAAGGGGGCCAGCAGTGTGTGGACACAGCAATGCCTATGGTTTGTAGGGCAGTGATGATGACTGCACTATACACAGTGAGAGGCCCAACCTGCAGGTGTTTACTGACAGTGGACATTACTGTTATGCTGTTGTGTGACCCACAGATGCTGCACCTGTGGCATGGGATGCTCACAGTGACATGTACATGTCTGGCTTTGTGTGCTGTGGCAGTTGTACAGCTGTGCGGTGTGTGGCGGGGGGGCATATATTATCCAAAAGGCACACTGGCATTGGGGAATTCCCAATACTGGCCCATGTGCACTGCATGATGTGTCCCAGCCTTGTGGCTACACCTGGTCTGTGGTACAGCCTCACCACCCATACATGCTCCCCTCAACATCCTCCATGCCCACAGTGCTGCATGTGTGTGCTGGCATCTGTTGATGTCCACAGAAGTGTAGTCTGCAGGTGTGTGCTGTATGGCCACACTGCCATGCTGTCCACTGGTGGCAGGGTCACCACTTACTGCCTGACATGGCTGGGACTGGTGGCGGATGATGGCATCATTGTGATGCCATCAGTTAGCAGCATGCTTCCTCTATGTTTGGCTTTATCTATGTGTCATATTTATTTGTTAGGGTCGCGCAAAACCCACACTAAACCCGCGCAAACACCATGCAAAGCCATAGTGTCGCACAAAGCTGATTGCCCAGGGTTAAGACAAGCTTTTCCTGGGCAGTAATTGTGCACCACGCTAAGTGTCGCACTAAGTTGTGCAAAACCACTTAGCATGGCGCTAGTCGCTGAATATAACATTGCATTTGTATTCATGTCAGTTTGCCCCTTGCATACATTATAATTTTGCCCGGCTCTAATGCAGTTTGCCCGTGCTATTTGGCCTTTTGACCCAGGCTAATCCTGTGCTAAACCTGTGCAAAGGTTTTTTGCCCGGCGCAAAGTTTTGTATATCTGGCCCCAGTTCTTTAACAGACCTGGAAAGAAAGAAGGGGGGAATGGGGCTTCTGTCCTTCTTTGCTGTGAATATTGCGACATGTTATTATTGTGCCATGTTAATAGCCTTTGTAGTTTTGATGTTCTGTTATAATGCAAATTTCATTTAACTTTGTATAAGCAGTTATAAGGAATCATGTAAGTGTATAGGTCCACCCTAGATCGTTTAGACAGAATGCTATAGATTTAATTTTGTTTAGGTTGTTATATTATTTGAGCACTAAGTTTGAATCTTGAAAATATAATGTAGGATATACCTAATGTAAGGTTCTAGCACCTGTTTTAGGGGTTGTTATATTAGCAGTGTTTAGAGCATGCCTGTGGTGGTGGCTCTAATCGTCCAGAGAGACCTGTTTAAACCTCTGTAAGTTTTCATGTAGCACTAATACCACTTAGGATTTTAGATTTTGTATCTAAGGGTACCATTTGCTTTTACATATGTCATACTTCCTCGATGGCACTTGAACTCCTATTCTTTAAATATAATTATAAGATAAAAAATTTCATCTTAAGGATTATTAGTCTCCACGTGTGTTAAAAAAAGGTTTGAGCAAATAAATACTGGGTTTAATGCATAATGTTATGCTATGTTTGTAAAACTGATTTGCATTGCACTGCAGTACTTTCTGTTTCAGTATTATGTACAAAACTCAAACAATAAACAGTTATTTAATAAAAAAAGAATGGTTTCTAAATTGCATTTTAAAAGGTAGTAATTAATGATCCTTCAAAACCAATGCTATCTGTCCATTCTCATGTCAGATGCATTGTGGGCAGGTTCCTCACACTGCTTCACTGACATCCATCAAAGATACAAGCTTTTTCTGATGGTAAGAATTATCTCACTAAACTACCCCTGTTTATTGGAGTTTGGTTTTATTTTGGGTAGAAAGTGTCAATTCATCTATGACTTGTGTGTTTCAATTCTCTTGCAGATTTGCAACAGAGACTACTGCATTTCCAAAACAGCAGTCTTTTTCAGTTTTTCTACCATACATTTTCTGTCATTTGCTTTTTAATGGTGGATTTGGTATGTATTGGTATTTTCAGTGCAGACTGACTGCTCTAAAATAACCCTCTTACTATTATGCTAGTGAGTGATAGCTAGGAACTTTGTATTTAATGAAGCAGTATAGCGCAGTGGTCTAAGGCTCTGAGCTGCAAATCTGGTGACATCCAGCAGACCAGACTTGGGTTTGAATCCCACAGCTTCTGCTTGCATACTGTGTGACCCTGAGCAAGTCACTTAACCTCCTTGTGCTCCCAGGTTGCTCCTGTAAAAAAGCTTTCAGCTTAGTGTGCTATACCTGGTTAAACAAAGAAAAAAAAAAAGCCTCTGGTTGTTAGGCACTAAAGGCAACCAGTCTCATTGCACCTGTGACCTAAGCTAAGAGTGGTTGGAGGCCAGTCATAAAAATCCCATAATCTGTCAATCAAGTCCAAGTTCTCTTGCAGATTTGCAACAGAGACTACTGCATTTCCAAAACAGCAGTCTTTTTCAGTTTTTCTACCGTACATTTTCTGTCATTTGCTTTTTAATGGTGGATTTGGTATGTATTGGCATTTTCAGTGCAGACTGACTGCTCTAAAATAACCCTCTTACTATTATGCTAGTGAGTGATAGCTAGGAACTTTGTATTTAATGGAGCAGAAGACTTATGGGAGTGAAATGCTTGATTTGCAATTTTTCAATTGCAGATCTATGTCAGATCTCTTTGGATGAGTAATGCTTTTGATCAGTAAGATGATGATAAGGCTAGGTTTCATATAAAATTCTTGGTTCCCATACCTCTCGACCTGACAGCATTAAAATGTGTAACACTGGTTCTTAAAAGGCTAAGGAAAAAATTACAGGAATCTGTAGCACATTTTTAAATGACAATTTAATTGGGTTTAATGCATACTGTTATGCTATGTTTGTATAACCTGATTTGCATTGCATTGTGATAGTTTGTGGTTTTGTAATTTATATAAAACTTAAACAACGAAAACTTAAAAAACATTATTTCGAAATTGCATTTTAAAAAGCAATAACTGATGATCCTTCAAGACCACTGCCATCTGTTCTTTCTCAGGTCATGTGTATTATGAGCAGGAGTGACTTAGGTTTCCTCAAACTGCTTCACTAATGTCTATGGGAGGGACCAGCACTTTTTATGATGTTGAGAATTATCTCACTAAACTATTTTTTTAGAGTCTGGGTTTCTTTTGGGTAGAAGGTGTCAGTTCTTCTATGATTTGTGTTTTTCAATTCAGGTTCCTGGTTGTTAGGCACTAAAGGCAACCAAACTCATTGCACCTGTAACCTAAGCTGAGACTGATTGGAATTCAGTCATAAAAGTCCCATAATCTGTCAGCCATTTTCAATGTCTTTCACAGTCCTGTAACAGAGAACTACTGTGTTTCTGAAACAGTGGTCTTTTTCAGTTTTTCTACAGTACATTCACTGCCATTTCCTTTTTAATGACAGGTCTGGTATGTGTTAGTATTTTTAATGCAAGCTAACTGCTCTGAACTAAGCCCCTACTATTATACTAGTGAGTGATAGCTAGTAACTTTGTATTTAATGAACCATAAGACTTATGGGATTGAAATACTTGATTTGCAATTTTTTCAACTGCAGGTCTATGTCAGATCTCTTTGGGTGAATAATGCTTTTGATCTGTAAGATGATGATAAGCCTAGGTTTCAAATAAAATGTTTTTTCCCATATCTCTCAACCCGACAGCATTAAACTGTATAACACTGGTCCTTAAAATGCTAAGAAAAAAAAATACAAGAATGTGTAGCACATTTTTACATAAAAAAAATGATGGTGGACATCATATGCTTAATGTTACTGAATGTTACCATTAAGTTGCACTGTTGCACTAGTTTAATGTTTGTAATGGTGTTCATGTGAAGAAACATCTCAGACACTTTGTGAGATGTCAATATTCATGGAGCAAGGGAAATTTTAGTTGCAAAATGTAAACTGCTATGCATAATACCTGAGAAGCTAGAGAACAAAATCCTTGTGCTCTATTTTAACAAACATTTATTATCACAATTAAAGATGCAGAGGAGGTGCACAGAAGGTGCTCTTGCTGACTGCAACACTTATATTAGTTACTATGAGGGGCATTGCAGACATTTTTAATCATCCAAGATTAAGCAGAAAGCAATACTGGGAGGTTGATTTAATCTATATAGAATAAATGATAGGCAGCTGTTAATTATAAGGCTGTAAATCCATCAAGGGCTTCCAATGGCGTCATAAACTATGAGGGCAAAGCTTGAGCGGTTTGTAAATGTCACCAGAAAAAAACAGAAGAATGGTGCACACACTGCTAGCAGGAGCTACTGAAAATGTATTAACGTAAAACCTTGACCCTTCCAAGTATCCTTATGTAGTGCCTTACAGTTTCATTGAGGGTGGGGGGCAATGTCAGGACTGCAAACATGTGTTTAAATAGCTCCTTCATTTACACATGCAATAATTCAAACCCAACTCTTCATGTTTAAATACAGCTGATTACAATACAGTGATTGAAATGCATTTGAGGAACTTGTTAGGAACTAAGAAGGCTGTGTGAGGAGTTGGGGGAATTGGTGCCATTCTCAGAGGTGCATCCTGTGCCCTGTGCAAGTACAGTGAGGAAAGAGAGGACTGGGGAGTTCAGCAAGTGGTTGGGGAAATGGTGTTAATCCATGGGGTACAGGTTGGTGGGTTGCTGGGGTAGAACCTGGGAAAATAATGATGTATATGCAGGGGACAGGCTACACTGAAGTGAGAAGAGGAAGGGGCTATTAAAACAGAAGATGGGGGTACATAGCAGCAAAGGTTGATTTAAACCAGGTGGGGGTGGTGAATGGACAGCTGGTAGGCAGAGATCCCATGGAGGGGAGCCAAACAAGCTTACCCCCAATGCTAAAGGAGAATGAATCAGGGTAGTGGCACTGGAGGGGGGGATTAGGAGCAGGAAAAAGCAGGGAGGGGTAAGGAAGGAAACAGGGTGGAGGGTGGTCTCACTGAATGCAAGCAGCCTAGGTAACAATTCGACTGGGTTGCAAGCCCTCTTGGCAGTACGGAAGGTGGACATTGCAGCCATCATGGAAACATGGGTCACCCCATACCAGGACTGGGATAAGGTGATCCAAGGGTATAGGACATTCAGGAAGGATAGGGATAAGGGGAAAGGTGGGGCATGGCAAGCTATGTACAGGAGATGATAAGGTGTATAAAGGAGGAGGGGGAAGAAAGGCAGAACAGAGGCCCTGTGGATGCAGTTTCAAGGCCTGAAAGGTAGGACACTGAGGATGGAAGTAGTATACAGACCACCAGCTGAAGGGGATGACCTGACTGAAGAGTTAGCTGAGCAAATTAGAAGTATCTGTAGGAATGGGAACACAGTAGTGGTAGGGGACTTCAACCTACCTGTGGTGGAGTGGAGCATCCCAGCAACCATGAGTGCAAAGGAGCAAGTCATATTAGAAGCATTTCAGGACAGCTTCCTGGTGCAGTTGGTCCACCAGCCAACTAGACTGGAAAACACTCTGGACCTGATACTATCAAATGGGGAGTCTGTAAGGGATCCCATTAGCTGGGAGTGACCACCACTCAGTGTGGTTCATGCTTGATATGGGTGGAGAAACATTGGATACGGGAACCAGGGTTATTGAATTTAAGGAGGAAGACTTTAAAAGCATGGGGAAAATTTGAGGTAGGCATCTGGAGGGAATTCAACCAAGCATGGATGCTAGTCAAAAATGGGACATTATTAAAAAAGGGCAGGTGGAGGCTACTGGGACATGTACAAGGACATGAAGTAACAAGGAAAGGGCAAAGAAGCCCAGTTGGTTGACTCAAGAGGACATGGAGAGGGTGAAGGCCAAGAGAAAACCATTTCAGAGACTCAAGAAATCGGGAGGGGAAGATGACAAGGATGAGTAAACGAAGAAGTCCAGGGAGGTTACCAGACTAGTCAGAGCTGCCAAGACTTCAAGAGAGCTGAGACTGGCACAGGGTATTAAGGATGGAGAAAAGGACTTCTTCAGATACATAAGCAAGAGAAGGAAGAACAAAGACCAAATTGTGAGGATTAGGAAGGATGGAGGGTGGATGGAGAAGGGGGAGTGGATCAGACAGAGGCACTAAATGAATATTTCTGTTCTGTGTTCATGGAGGAGAAAGGGGGCAGATACTGAAAAGGAGGAGAGAAGTGGAGTGGGCTGTGGGGGGAGGGGGTGACTGATATAGGGATTACAGAGGACAGGGTCCTAGAAGGATTAAGTTTACTAAGGGTGGACAAGGCACCTGGGCCAGATGGCATTCACCCTAGGGTACTTAAGGAACTAGTGGAGATCCTGGCTGGACCACTGGCTGACCTGCTCAATACCTTCCTGGACACAGGCTACATAGCACAGTACTGGAGGATGGCTCATGTGGTCCCCATTCACAAAAGTGGCCTTATAGATGAACTGGGCAACTACAGACCAGAGAGCCTCACGTCAATTGTGGGTAACCTCATGAAGATGATATTAACAGAAAAGCTGGTGACCTTTCTGGAGGATAATGGACTCCAGGACAATCAACAGCATAGGTTTGTCTAAGGCAGATTCTGCCAGACAAACCTAATTGAGTACTATGACTAGGTGATCAGGGAGCTGGACAAGGGTCATTCGGTGGATGTCCTTTATTTAGACGTCAGCAAGGCCTTTGATTCCGTGCTGCATGGGAGGCTGGGAGGAAGTTGGAGTATATAGGGGTGGGAACAAGGATGGTCATATGGATCAATAGCTGGCTCAATGGAAGGCAGAAAAGGGTCATAGTGGGGGGGGACTCTCATCCCTGAGAGTGGTGACGAGTGGGGTACCACAGGGATTGGTACTGGGACCAGTGCTGTTTGGGATATTCCTAGCTGATATCTCACTCAGGATCCGGTGTAGGATCAGTCTGTTTGCAGATGATATGAAAATAGGAGCTGTGGTAGATGACACCAAGGGTTGGAGGAGGCTGCAGGAAGACCTGATCAAACTACAGGAATGGTCAGAAACATGGCAGTTGGGGTTCAATGCCAAGAAGTGCAAGGTACTACACTTCAGAGAAAGGAACCAGGAGAGGAGCTATCAGCTGGGAGGGGTACAGTTGGAAAGCACTGAGGAGGAAAGTGATCTGGGGTGCTTATAATGGGGAGTATGAACGATTCAGTTCAGTGCAGGAAGGCGGCAGCAAAAGCCAACAAGATGCTGGGGTGTATAGTGAGGGGAATCTCCTCCAGAAATAGGGAGGTGATCTTTCCCCTTTGCAGGTCACTGGTCAGGCTGCACCTGGAATATTGCATGCAGTACTGGCATCTGTTTCTGAAGAAGGATGTCAGATTGTTGGAGGGGGTGCAGCGTAGGGCAACAAAGATGATCCAGGGATTGGAGGGAAAGTCCTATGAGGATAGGCTGGGTGAGCTGAACATGTATGTCCTGGAGGAGAGGAGCGATAGTGGGGATATGATTGAAACCTTTAAATACTTAAAGGGGATAAATAAGACTAATATAGAAGGGATTTTCCAGATTAGAAGAGGGAGGCATACAAGAGGGCACCAGCTGAGACTGGAGGGGGGGAAATTCAGGAGGGAAATCAGGAGACATTTTTTCACAGAATGAGTGGTAGACAGATGGATTGCTCTGCCTGAGGAGGTGATATCCTGTAGAATGGTGGATGGTTTAAGAGAGGATGGGACAGAGTGGGGGGGATTAATGAAGAGGGGTGGGGAGGGTGGGGCAGCTGCAAGTTGAGGGGCTAGCTGCACAATTGGGCAGACTTGATAGACCATGAGGCCTGTTTTTGCTGGCTTTTTCATATATTCATATGTTCATATTCAAGTGTATAAACAATTCAATTCATAGAGCAACAAGTGACCAAAATTATTTCAGAATTAATCTTAAAAGCCTTCAGTCAATTGTAACTCCAATTGATTTATATTTTATGTTTTTATTTCCTCCAAAAGCTGGTGTTGCACATGCTTTTTACAAATATTCTTTTTACCAGCTCTGAATTGAAACTTTACATCCTCGTACATTAAATCATAAGGGAGGAGGACATCGTCTCGGGTTCCGATGGCTGCACTTAATCATTTATGTTACTTTCCTGCAGGGCTTGGAAAGTCCCAGTCAGTACATATTAGGGTTCAAGAATTTTTTGTTGTACCATGGGGGGACTTCAAAGAATCTAAAGAAGTTACTGTTATACCCTAGGGTGGGGGGCTTAGAAACATTACATGTGAACAGATACAAATACATTTTTGTGTTGTACCATTGGGGGGAAATTTATAGTTTAAATATGTCTTCTTTGTGTAATACAGGGTCCAACATTGTGAATTGGGGCTAAAGCTCTCACATATTAATTAAGTTGGTTCCTTTTCAGTGGGATGTAAATAAGATCATTGTTCACCTCACAGTGTTCTACATTAAGTGAAATATCTCAGATTATTTGAGTGATACATTAATTCTAAAAAGCCATAATTCACAGTTCTGGCATTACAACTGTGAATTACAGGACCTATTATGTAACAGCTCTGATTACAACATAATTGGCCCTTACATTAGGCCAGTCTACAAAATTCCAAGGAGGCATTGTGCACCCTCATAGTGCTGAGTAAGGAGGCTACAGGTTTGAAGAGGTCTCATTCATCATATGTAGAAACTTTCAGGGATCCCAAGCCCCCTGTTTCCCCCACCCCTGAGGCCTGCCCTCATCCAATCTGTTCCACTATAATTGTGGCCATGTCAGGGACAGGCATGATCCACAGATAGATATACATGCCATGGAGATGGTGCAGAGGATTGCAGCATTACGTAAGGAAGAACCTGCAGTAATAGCTGTCTGGCCTGCACATAAGTCCCAGGTCACACTATCATGACCTTCTAGGACCTGTTGAGCTTCAGAAACAGATGCTGAAGACTTCTGAGCAGGGATGGAGGGCTGATGCTGCTAATTTAAAGGAAAACTACACCCTCACATCTTTAACATTTTATTTGTTTCTATGTCAACAGACAACTCTTTTCATGTAGCTGTTAGAGATGTATGCAACCGCTTTAGTCTGTTGTCACACTTCATACTAGGCCCTGTAACTGTCCTGGAAGGCTCCATTTGGTGGTTGTTGACATCTCATTGTCCCTGAGAGCTGCATTAGCATATAAGAACATGATGCATAACCAATCTTTAAACTCCCCAGTATGCCTGTCTGCTTAATTAGTCTTCAAAGAAACAAGAAGGTATGAAATACCACCTTTACCTTCAGTGAGCTTTGCAAACTATCTGAGTTGTAATGCAGGGTTTTTTTCCCCTTTAAACTCCATTCAGTTTATGTGTTTTCAGAGAGTTTTTTGGGGGGGTATTTGTTCTTTCAGCACAGAGATGCATGATATAACTGATTGATCTGACACCATGTTCTAATATGCTAATGTAGTTCTCATGGACAATGAGATTTCAACAACCATGAAATGGAAACCCCCAGAGCAGTCACAGGGGGATACCATGAGCAGTGAAAACAAACTAACGCTAACACATATAGCCTTAACAATTACAGGAAAGGAGTTGTCTATTGACATGGAAACAAATACAATTTAAATGATATGAGGGTGTAGTTTTCCTTTAATTATTTGAATTTTGTTTGTTCCATAATCTGCATTTAGGGATACAGCCATCCTTGAAGGTATCCCAAAAATTGCTATGCCTGTGGAATTACCCACAGTTTCTGTCCTCCCTGCCCCAGGATGAATGAAATCAGATGCTGGCCCAGAATCAGAGTGAATTCGCTTCTCCTTGTGTACAGTAGCGGGGGATTGTGAGACATAATCCCATTCAGAAGATGTTAAATAGAAAATAATTATCATTGAGACCCCCAAACCACCATGCCAACTCTGTGAGCTGAGGGTATGTGCTAGAATGTCCAGTCACACCCCTAGAGGGTTCAGAGAGTAGGTGAGGTACACTTTTGTGGAGAGCACAAAAGCATTACCACAGCCCCATGGATTGGTTAATGCTGCTGCCATCCACAGTCCACAAGTGTTCTTCCCTTCCTATGTGTCCACCGCTACCATGTAGATGCTTTGGCAGAGCGAGATCAAGTGCTAAGATGGCATGCATCAAGGAACGTGTATGCACAGACATTTCCACATGTGCAGAATAGGACCTCTAAGCACACTATACATCTCCACATGGGTGCACAAGACACTTTGGGCATTTAGAGGATTTTGCCCTAATATGTAAGCACAGTGTTCTTAGAACCATCCACACTCTAGCCCCCCCCCCCGTAGCAGTATGAACTCTGGCTGCACATGAGTAGAGGACATGTTCATGGGGTCATTATAGCTACTGAGTATACACAGAGCCAAATAGGCACATATAATGCCAGCTACATACAAGCCAGCTTTCATGAAAAAAGGTGCTCTACACCTAAGATGTGGTATCGTCTAATCATGCAGTCTTCCCATAAGCTGTATCATCCCCTTAAGAGTCTTCTAATATCATATTATCAAATAAAATAACCACAGTATCAACCACAGTCTGGCACAGACACAGATGAAATAAGTTAAAATTTATATTCACAGTGCAGTGCATCACAGAAAATCGCACTGAAATGATTAAGATCTGCTGTGATGCATTTCAATATACAATATCACAAAGTTATCTAGATAGACTATAACTCGTCACTGGCTGCAACTCTAGTTGCCTGCATATTTAGCATACTGAAGGTAACATTTGGGACATCAATATGCTGGAGCCTGGTTGCACTTGAGGCCAAATCCAATAGTTAAGAATTCTTAATAAATGTAAATGAGTACAGAAAATTACAAATGACTTGTCATTCCCCTAATGGATCAGGAACATGGTGACATAATAACAAATGATGAACAAATGGAAACATTTCTTAGTGAGTATTTTACATTAGTAATCACAGAGGAAAGGAATGCAGTGATACTGGACAGTGAAACATTTTTCAGTTGTGAGCAGATAGACAAACTACAAGACAGATATGTGACATCTGAAGGAGCTGAAAAAAACTAAAGATGTAAAACACAAACAGGGCAATCAGGCCTGATGGAATGCAACTAAAATCCTAAAGGAGCTAGACATTTAATTTACATTCTATTCACTACAGCAATAAGAATGGTGTTCATGTTTGCTGATAAAGAGTGGCCCATACTGTGTTATTATTTAGATAAGGAACCAGGATAGAACCACAAACTGTAGGCCAGCTGAATATCAATACCAGGGAAGCTGCTAGAGACAAGTGTGAGAAACAGAACTGCTGAACACTTACAGGAAAACAGCTTGGACTGTATTGCACAACATGTATTCTGCAAGGGTAAAACATGCTAAACAAAAGTAATTGCTTTTAAAAAAAAAACTCCAGCCAGAGCCAATAGGGCTGCAACTGAGGAATGTGTAGTAAAAATATTGTAAATTACCAAAGTTATAAACCTGCATTTGCAAAATGTAACATAGGCTCATAAATTTATTGCTTTGCAATATTTTTACACCAAATTTTCAAAATAGCTTTGTAATGACCCTGCCTCATGGATTAAAGGTGATTTTGAGCAGGGACTGAGAATTCAGGTTTCAGGATGCAAAAACACATTTTGGGCAGGTGTTGAAAGATGACAGCTGTGACATTCATGAGGTGCTTTAGAAAAATGGCTATGTTGAATATTTTGGGTAAAAATACTGAATATAATGGAACACACGAGCCTGCATGTGCAAAATTCAACATAGGCTCATAACTTTGTTGTTTTAAATGTTTTTACACCAGATTTCCAAAATAGCCTTCTTATGATCCCACCTCATGAAAAAGGGCAGAGAAAAGTTTCAACTCCTGGCTGAAACATGATTTTTTGCAGTGACTGTGAAATCATCCTTCGAGATGTAAAAAACATTTTGGCCAGGATTTGAACAATGACAGCTGTCACATTCATGAGGTGCTGTAAAGAAACTGTGAAATCACCCTTTGAGATGTAAAAAACATTTTGGCCAGAATTTGAACAATGACAACTGTCACATTCGTGAGGTGCTGTAAAGAAATGGCTATGTTGTAAAACTGGTGCAAAAATATTGAAAAGTACCAAAGTTACAAGCCTACATTTGGAAAATTTAACATCAGCTCATAACTTGATTGTTTATTAATATTGTTGCACCAAATTTTCAACATAGCCTTCTTATGACCCCACCTCATGAACAAGGGCAGTGAAAGTTTTCAACTCCTACCCAAAAGGTGATTTCATTCAGGGACCACAAAATCACCTTTCGGGATGTAAAAAAACAAACCATTTTGTCCAGGATTTGAAAAATGATAGCTGTCATGTTCATGAGCTGCTGTAAAGATATAGCTATGTGGTAGTTATGAGGTAAATATATTGAAAAGTACCAACGTTATGAGGTTGCATTCACAAAATTCAACTTAGGCTTCTAACTCTTGGTTTTCAATATGTTTACACTAAATTTTCAATGTAGCCTTCTTATGACCCCACCTCATGAAGAAAGGCAGAGAAAATGTTAAACTCCTGCCCGAAAGGTGATTTCTTGTAGGGACCACAAATTACCTCTCAAGAGAGATCTGCCTAATGACAGTGCCATTGTTCATGAGGTGGGGCCCCCCAAAAAGGCATGTTGAAAATTTGGGCCAAAAATATGTAAAATTCCCAAGTTATAGTACAAAGTTCAAAACTCCATTGAAATACATTGAATCATATACCTGTTTTTTAAGTTTGTAGTCTGGCTTTGAAAAGTGAAGACTTGTCTGCGGCCCAGAGAGGATTAAGGCATTGGATCCCTGATGGGTAAGTAAAGGCTTTGGGGGTGTGTGTGTGGGACAGTGGGTGCTGAGTGGAAGGGTCAGGTGGTGGATATGAAAGGCTGCAAAACACATCAATGGATGTTTTTCTTTTTACAGGGGAAAAAAAGACAGGATTGAGGATCCCCTATCATGACACTGGGGTATTGGATACCTCCAGTGTCACAGTTATGTTTCTGAGGGGGGTGGTGAGTGCTGAGAGGGAAGGTTGGGTAGGGGGAGAAAATTGAAAAACCAAAAACAAAATGGCATTAGGAGAGAGCAGGATCACAACACTGGGGGATTAGGCACCCCCAGTGTCATTTCTATGTTTCTGGGGGTGGGTACTGAGAGGGACAGTAGGGTGGGGGGAATTTTTATTAAGAGAAAAAAAATTAATAAAATAAGTAGTCATGGTGGAACATGGCCCACTCTGTCATGTCCTAGATGGCTGCCACATGCTACTGTGTATGTGTGGGTGCTAGCGCATGCACAGTAGAGTGAGGCAGCCGTCTTTGGACAGGGGAGTGGGCTGTGTTCCATCATGACCACCAGCATTGTAAAATAGTGCAGTGCTACATTGATACAGACAACATGGGTGGACTGTTTCACAGATGCAGAGGCAACTGTGGTATAAGTCTGGCATGTTGTTCATTCTCAAGGAATGCAGAGTCCTTTTTTTCCTCACTCAAGAGGTCTGCAGGGTGCCACCCACTGCAGCCCTAAGAACTATCGCCACAGAGCTGGATGTGGGCAAACCTGTGGTTGTCATATCTGTATGTCAGTAATGTTTGATACAGTGCCAGGCAAAAGTGAGTTTCATAAGCTACAGAATCTAGCTATAACTTTCGGTGTGAAGACGTGGGTTCAAAACAAGTTGCAGGATAAGAAACAAAGGGTCGTAATAAATTGTGCCCTACTGTATCAACTGGAAAATTGACTAGTTGGAAGGGGGTCCCACAGACAGCTGTCTTGGAAGCTACAGTATACTGTTCAGTGTATTTGAAGGTTACCTAGATTTGGGCAACAGCATTTGTTTTTTGGGTATTTTTTTTTGCAACAGATACATATACATATACAATTAGTACAACCATGCTAATGTACTTTGTACAACTGTCATTGATTTGATACATATATTTGGAGCCTTAATATACACTTTAGAATCATTAGTTACTAGGCCAGTCTATGTCTAGTGTATATCTGAAAGAGGTTTTACATGTAACTTGGTCCAAACTATAACAGTGAAAAAAAGGGAGATTATAAAATGGCAAGAAAGAATGCTGATACCTGATTAGTCAGACTGAGAGTGGACCCAGGATGTTATACCAGCACAACATCCTAGATCTAGTCCCAGTACACAAATGACCAAATTACTTTTTAAAAATCACTGCCCACTGTACATTTCATGCTGCCAGCTGCTTTCATAATCTGACCTGTGGTCAGCAGCTGTGTTTCCAAAACGACAGCATGCCTCCCATCACTCACTGCAATGAAAACGTCACCCCTTTCACACAAACCATGGCAAGTATTTTTTCTAACTCCACATTTAAACAAAGAGCTGCACTGAGCGGCTTCTGAAAATAATGGGTATGCATCTCTGCTCCCCTACCTCCGTCAATTCATTGCTGCCACAAAGCACTTTCTCTGTTGTCCTTAGCTTTCTCCTGGTACAGATCATAAATGCAACAAACTACTGGAAGACATAAAATACAAATTATATTAAAACCTGATCAGCTACTGGAATATTAATGTGTGGGCAGATCAGCAGCCCTAACATACTAGACGCCAGCAGATTAGGCCTATTGGTCTATCAAGTCTGTTTGTGCTTCAGCACCTTGACTGGGTACTGTAGCCCTCTATCTGTCTCCATTCTCTATCCATGTTCAGTAAAAATTTCCAAATAATCTGTCCAACACAAGCCACTGTAGCAATGAGCTAGGACAAAAGAAATGGTCAACATATTCGTTCACCCTGTTAAAAGATTAAATATCCCATCCTACAAACATTAGGATTAAACATGAGAAATGAAGTAGTACTTCCCCGTACAGATCTTTTTTTTATTTATTTATTGAATTGTTTCACCAGGAAAGATACACTGAGCAACTTAATGCTCATCTCACTGTACATCCTGAGGGAATGGGGAGAGAGATGTACAGAGTAAGAGTTTGATACATACATGACAGATGGTGAACACATACATACAGTTACAAAACAGGTTCATGGCAATTGAGTACAATAATAGGCTGATGCAACAGTTACTGTACAGGCAATTCATAGGAGCAGCATACATATATAATCAGTACAGGGACCAAGCATAGGATACAAGGTTGACAATGCATGCATTACAGGCAGTTCACTAGTGATGCAGATGCAGCAGGGTGAACACATAGGATCCATTCACCCTTTTTAAGACCTAGTCTATAAGCAGTAGTATAAGTGCAGGTGGGGTTGGGGGATGAGAAAAAGGAGATTGAGAGGGAGAGAGAAAAAAGTGGGAGGGAGACAGATATGCAAGGAGGGGGTCAGGAGCAGGTGCAGGTAGGTGTAAGGTAATTGTGCAGAACAGAGGTAAGGGAATATAGGGAGGAGGAGTGGCAGATTTTTGGAGGGATTGCATTCCACATTTTAGGCAAGTGGTAAGAGAAGGCCTTTTGGCCAGGGACATAGTTCTGCAGTGGACTGAGAGGGTACGAGTATCAGCCTGGGATCTCAGGGAATAGAGGGAGTGGGTAGGGGTGTCAAGAGAGGAGGAGATATACTAGGGGAGAGATCCAAGCCAGAATTTAGAGATGAACTTAGCACCATGTAGCGCACGCCAGGAGTGAAGGGGAAGGAGGTTGAGAGAGCGATAGAGATCACAATGATGGGTGCGGAGAGGGGCATCAAGAGCAAAATGACAGAAGGAATTGAAGAGAGAGTCCAGTCTGGATAGGTGGGACTGTGGGGCAGCATTGTAGACTATGTTGCAGTAGTCAAAAATGGGCATGATCATCTTCTGTACCAGCTTACGCCTGGCGGCGAGCAGGATGCAGCTGAGATTTCTGTAAAGGGCCCCAAGCTTAGGCCTTAGTTTTTTCAGAACAGCATTAATGTGTATAGAGAAGTGAAGGTGTCTGTCCAGCCAAATGCCAAGATACCTGAAAGAGGAGGAGTTCTCAAGAGCAGTCCCATCAAGGGTGTGAAAGGTGGGGATGTGACTTAGCCTAGCTTGTCTCTGCCTTGTGCCAAAGGACATGGAGACTATCTTCTAGGCATTTAGAAAGAGTTGATTAGAAGTAAACCAGAGTTGGACTTTAGTGAAGTCAGACTGGAGCCTGGTAGTGACATCAGCAACAGTATTGCCTGAGGTAAACAGTACTGTATCATCCGCATACATGTGGATACTGGATGCAGTGCAAACCAGGGGGAGGGCATTTAAAAAGATGGAGAACAGAATGGGGCCTAGCACTGAGCCTTGGGGATTCCAGTGGTTATAGACAGGGGGGGTAGAGATAGCATCAACTATTTTTACTGATTGTGACCTGCCGGACAGGTAGACACTGAACCATCCTGTAGCAGAAGAGGATGCTCCAGCAGCTGAAAGGCTGTGAAGGAGGAGTGGATGAGAGACAGTGTCAAAGGCTTTGGCCAGGTCTATAAAGATAGCTGAGGTAATGTGCCCTTTGTCAAAGCCTGAGGAGATGGTGTCAGTTAACCTTAGGAAAGAGGTGGTGGTAGACTGGGATTTTCTGAAGTCAGACTGTAAGAGGGTGAAAGAAGCGGAGTCAGAGAGAAACAAGGAGAGTTGGTTGAGGGCTATGTGTTCTTGTAACTTAGCTAAGGTTGGCATCAGAGAGATAGGACGATAGTTCCCAGGAGAGAAGGGGTCACCTCCCCTTCGGGAGGAGGAGGAGGACAATAGCATGTTTCCAGAGAGAGAGGGCACAGTGGAAGTTTCAAAGGAGAGGTTTAGTAACAGGGAGAGTGGGAAGGCTATGGCAGCAGCAGAGAGGTAGAGGAGTCTAGGGTCAAGGCCATCAGGTGAGGAGACTTTGGTAGGGTTGAGTGCCAGGACAGCTTGAAGGGTAGTGTCAGGAGAGGCAGGAGAGAAGGAGAACAGGGAGGGAGGGAAGGAGGTGTAAGAGGTTCAGAGGAGTGGGATGGGGCAGAGGAGTAGAGGGGAGGTGACAGGATGTGGGGGTAACTTGGGGCAGGAGGAAGAGAGCAGTGGGGTGTGTCTCTGTGAATGAGGAGTAAAAGGGGGTCAACAGGGCAGGGGATGGGCTTAGAAAGATGCTTAGCAGAGAAGAGGTGACAAAGAAGCAGTTGAAGCATTCAGCAAAGGTGATATGTTCAGAGAGTACAGAGTGAGTGTGCCTGAGGATGGGAGGCAGAGGGGTAGAGGATGGTGAGAAGAGGGAGTGAATGACCTTCCAGAACTTAGAAGGGTTGTTTGTATTAGTTTGGAAATTAAACTTGAAATGCTCTACTTTGGCAAGGCAGATTGCTTTAGTGCAGCCATTCTGAAATTCATGGTAATGTTGGTGATCACCAGGGCAGGTGGAGACTTTGGCTTTGTGCCACGCAGGGTCGCGAGTGCATTGACAGGCCAGACGCTAAGGAATGCCCCATGGGAGGTGCCTGCCACGGACCCTGGTTTTATGGGGTGGGGCATGGAAGTTCCAAAACTGAAGAAACCTAGAGGAGAAGTAGGCAAGGGCCTTGTCAGCTGAAGCTGCTGTGATAAAGGGGGACCAGTCAGCTTGATCAAGGTCATGGAGCAAGGATTGCAGGTCAAGTGACGCGAAGGGTCTAATGAGAATAATTTTAGCTGGGAGTTTAGGCCTATGTATTTTCCACACTACAAAAGTCATGTGGCGGTTGCTGATAGAGTCTGGTAGTAGCCCTGAGACCACTACTCGATGAGGATGGGAGGTGAGGACCAGGTCCTGCAGGGAGTGGTTTAGTGTTTTAAGGTTTAGATAAGTGGATTCTAGAATTAGCAGATGGAGGTTTAAGGCTATGATAGTGGAGCAGATATTAGTCAGTGATGGGGCCAGCCAGTTTAGATTTATGTCACCCAGGATAAATAGTTCACCACAGCTGGCAAGCGAAGTGAGCTTTGAGACCAAGTCAGTGACATTGGAATGTGGCTTACCAGGATGACAGTAAACTCCAGCGATGAAGATGGGACCGTGTGAGGATAGGAGATTTTTAAAAGGAGAGCCTCATGGGATGACTGAACAGAAGTTGTGAAGGAGGGAATGATCTGGAGGGTAGAGGGGGTATAGATAGCCACACCGCCACCTCGTCCAGTCCTGTCCTGTCTAGATATAGTAAAGCCAGTGATAGCAATAGCATGGTCAGGAATGGTTTTGGACAGCCAGGTTTCAGTGATCACAATGATGTCAGGGACTAGGTATATACCAATGGTTGCAATAGGGTGATTTTGGGAACAAGATTTCTTATGTTTAGGTGGATGATTTTAAGGTCATTTGGAAGTGAAAGTGGATTTGTGGCTGGGTGGGCACCAGCTGGTGGATGGGCAAGTGCAGGGCCAGGGTTTGGGTGGATATCACCAGATGTGAGAAGGAGCAAGAGAATAAGGAGCTGGGGTAGCTTGCATCCCTTGGGTGAGCAATAGAGTAATCGTTTACTAGTTTTAGGGAGGAGAGACAGAATGATAGGCAAGGATGCTATCTTAAGGAGGGTAATAAGCTGAGTGGGCACTGAAGTGATCATGGCACAGGGGAGAGTAGGGGAGTGGGGGAGTAAAGTAGCAATTGGGTGGAGCATTGTTCCAGTGGAGCAGGCCAGGCTGTCAACTACCATTGGGGGAACTAGCAGACTAGGTTGATCTACCAGCAGCTCAATACAGAGTGAAAGAAGTGTGAATGGTATGAACCAAATTTTTGAAGTCAGCCAGGACTCCATAGCACATGCAGTGAGGGTGAGAGAACACTGGAGGGTGATGTAAGGAGTTAGTGGATTGCAGCTCTTGTGGGCGGAGCCACAACCAGATGTCTCTAGTGGTAGAGAAATACAGTATAAGGAGCCAATGGGGAATTGGGTAGATGGAAAAAAAGCCAATCAGGTGATCAGTGTTGAATATAAATATAAGTGTCGACCACGGGTGGGTGGGGAGGTGGTTTACAGCACTGGTGGTGCAGAAATGCTGGCGGCTAGTGCCGTACCTGGAAGGTTGAGGATCTGGGCCGGAGGACTTAGGCAGTGACTTGAGGAACCCCGTCGGTCCAGGGGCCAAGCAGGTAGGCGGTTGGAGCCTGTGGTCCCTGTGGGGGGGTGTCCCAGCTGGAGATAGAAGAGAGGCTGAGAGATTAAGTCAGCTGGCTGATGCAAGAAGTGCAGTCAGCACAGTAGGGAGCCCAACTTGCACAACAATGGGACCAGTAGTTTGGGAGCCAAAAAGTCTGGGTTTGAAAGGAGCAGCACCAATTCCCTGAGAGAACTGTAATCACAGCCTTTTTTTTGAACACTTTAACAACTTAAAACTAAACAATTTGAACTTGGCATACAATTCAGTAGGAAAAACTTGAAATGTTCTAAAATTGCTGGTTTAGAAGGAGCCGAGTCCAAGGAGAGCTTCTGACCAATCGGAGCTGTCCTTGGAAAGGCGCTCACATACGGATTGGCTAGCAGCTAGTGCTGCACCTGGAAGGCTGAGGATCTGGGCAGGAGGACTCGGGCAGCGACTTGAGGAGTGCCGTCAGTTTGGAGGCCAAGCGGATTGGCGGTTGGAGCCTGCAGTCCCTGCGAGGGGGGTCCCAGCTGGAAGGCTAAGGATCTGGGCAGGAGGACTTGGGTGGAGGCTTGAGGAGCATCATCAGTCCAGGAGCTGAGTGGGTCAGCGGTTGGAGCCTGCGGTCCCTGTGATGGGAGTCCCAGCAGTCTAGGACAGATCTAGAACAGAATACAGACCATTATTGTATATGGTTAACAATAAATGTTATCTAAACAATGCTACATGAATTTAATAGTAAAATGCATAACATGTATTTAATATTCCAGTATGAAACATTCAGCTTTCAGAATTCAGAACTCTCAATGCTTGATGGACTATATTGAAAGTATTTGTTTTAAGCGAACTGACCTAAGGCCTGTGCTTTTTATATTCATAATGTTATTCCATTGAATATCAGAAATGGTAGTGTTAACTTTCTCTGTCTATTTATGATGGAGCTGTATAGGGCAGGTATTTTCAAAACTATCCATCCATCCATGAATGGAAGAGATTTTCCCTCTAGGGTTCAGACTAACCAGTATTGTTTGTAAATTTTCTAGTAGACTATTTCCTTCACCAAGATATGTTTTAAATAAAATCCATTATTTGTAAGTAAGAATAAAAATGCTTGTTTGATAAGTTGAATTTATGTTTCAGGGTATTAAAATCCACTCATATATTATCTTTAATAAGAAGACCCATATCAGAAAGGCCTTTATTATACCAAATCTTAAATATTTTGTCTGTGGTAGATGGAACAAAGTTCTTATTCATATATATGGGGAATGAGTAGACCCCTTAGGTTGGCCTTTAAGCTGTTTCCATATTTTATGCCAAGACATCAGGGATGTTCGAGTGCAAACAGATAATGAAGTGGAAAATGTATGAGTGTCCCCCACATATAGAATATGCTTAACAGCATTATATGGAGACCAAGCAGTTTCCATTATTGTGACTTGATCCGGTTCAGACATTTGAAACCAATTATGCAGAGCTGCTAAATTAGCTGCATAATAATATCTCTTAAAGCAAGGTAAAGATTATTCACCTTTAGACACAGAAGCATACACTTTCGATGACTTCAACCTGAGTTTCTTCCCTTTCCATAGGAATTTCCTTTTTATGACTTCTAGTCCTTTGAAAAAGTCTTCTAGTAATATAATTTGGACATTCTGAAATAAAAATAAAAATCTGTGAAGAACATTCATGTTTATGGTCTTTACATGCCCACTCAAGGTGAGTGGTAGGGAATGCCAGCGTGCCAGATCATCTTTAACTTTAGTGATAAGGGGTTCAGAACTGAGAGAAAATAAATCATTTATATCCTGGTCAATAGTGGAGTTGAATGGGTTATGATGTGGAGATGTTTCCATTATTTCTGATGTGTTCCAATTTATTTTGTAACCAGAAATAGATCCATATTGCTCTAATATCTGTAAAATATGAGTACAATTATGTAGTAGTAGTAGTAAAAATGTTTATTTTTATACAGGATAGCAAACTTTAGGTCAGATACCTATTTTCAAAGTTGTCTTGTGTCAAGAACAAATTACATTCAATATAACCTACTAAGATTCAGACTACATAGAACAACTAATAAATCATTTTTGACATTATTCAGGACAAAAATCTTCAATCAGATCAACAACTAACACATTTATCCACATTTTAAAAACAAATGCATTCATCACAAAATACAGTGCTCAATCCCCGTTTAAACTGGGATAGTTTAGTTGCTTTCCTTAATTCAGGGGGAATATTATTCCAAATATTTGCAGTCTGAGCCTCAAATGTCATAGTACCATATCTTGTATTAGTTTTTGGAAAAGTGTAATCTCTATGCTTTACATCCCTTAAAATATATGGTTAATATTTACTAACAGAAGGCAATTCAATGTTTCCATCAATTAACCCATTTATTATTTTATAGATAAATACTGAATATTGTTTTTTAAATCATACTGATAAACTGTCCCAGTTTAGGTCTTTATACAAAATGCAATGATGAGTATTATAGCTACAGTTCAGAACAAAGCTTGCCAATTGATTATATGATATGACTAATTTATTTAAATGTGTTTGACCCACAAAATTATACACCATATTTCCATATTCTAATACAGGCATTAGTAATTGATTTGCAATTAACCTCCAGGTATGTAGATTTAATATCCTTAATGACCTACATAGTGCCCCTATCTTATTATTAATTTTCTTTATTGAATTATTAATATGAGCTGAGAAAGATAAAGTATAATGGTTCATATCTGTAGTAAGTAAGAGAGCATCATTTGCATATAGGCTAATTTGATGTTCTATACCTTCTATTGTGATACCCTGGTAATTTTTACTTTGAATATTAGCAAGTTCCAATGGTTCCACTGCTATGGCAAAAATCAGAGGTGAAAGAAGGCAGTCCTGTTGACTGCCTCACTGTAATTTTATAGTGGATGATCTATTTTTATGTGTTTTTACTCTTGCCACCATATTGGAGTAAAGAATTGTCATCCACCTGCTGAAACCTGGACCAAAACCAAACCCTAAAGTGGGTATAACTTGTTTAATATAATCCCATTTGATGGGATCAAACACTTTTTCCATATCTAACAACAAGAGTGATAGGTCATTGTATTTATCCAGTATGCACAACATTTGTCTGATATTAGTTTTCAAAGTTCAGCACTTAATAGATCCATTCTGATCAGTGTGAATTATGGTGGGTAGAACTTTTTCCAATCTGGAGGCAAGAGCCCTAGCTAAAATTTTTGTGTCAGAATTTATAAGTGAAATTGATCTATCTGACCCCAGTAGATTTGGATCTTTATGTTTTTTTCTGAAACAGTAAAATATGTGCTTCAGTGAGAGATGGTGGTAGGTTACCAGATATGTAAAGTTGGTTGAATAGGGTGAGGAGATTATGCAGAGTATCCATATGTAATTTATAAAAATGCAAAGGAATGTTGCCTGCACCTGGGGCCTTACCTGCCGATAATTTGCAGATTGCATATATAATCTCATCCAGAGTAAATGGAACATCTAGTTGTTCTTTTTGGGTCCGAGATATTTGTGGTAGAGTTAAACATTATAGAAATTGGCCAGTTTCCATCTTGGCAGTGCTTATCTCTGAGTTATTTACAGGAGTTGTTGATAACATTTATAAAACACTTGGTTAATTGCTTCTGGAGATTCGGTGATACGACCAGTTTCATCCTTTATACTTTCGATAGCAGATTTAGCTTGCTGTGTTTTTAATTGCCATGATAGAATTTTTCTTGTTTTCCCCCCATATTATAATATTTGCTTCTGGGTATAAAATTTGTCATTCTACTATCTCTGTGGTTATTTGGCTATATTGCTCCCTAGGGATTAACAGCTCTTGAAGCACCTGAGGGTCATTTGTTTGTATATGATTATTTTCCTTAGCTGATAATTGTTGCTCCAATTCAATAAGTTTTTAGTGCGTTGTTTCTTCTAATTGTAAAAGAAGTGGTAACCCCCCCAAATAACAGCGTTAAAGGCTTCCCAACAGGAGGTAGTTGAGGTATCATTTATGGAATGAAATCTGAAACAATTATCTATTTCTATTTTAATGAATTATTCGTAGGATTTATCCTTTATTAGAATAGGATCTAACCTAAAATGAATTTGTTTTGGAGTATCATTAATCTTTATTGTAGTTATAACTGGTGAATGGTCTGAGATATGTATGCTTCTATATTCTATTTGTGCTATTTGAGATATTAATGATCTTGGCACTAGAAAATACTCAAGTCTATAGTAGTTTTGGTGTACTGAGGAAAAAAGAGTATGTTCTATCCTAGGAGTGACGGTGACACCAGATATCCATTGAATCTAAATCTTGCATAAAATGAAGAGGGTTTTTTGTGTGTGTGGCGAGTGACCTTTTACATGAATGCATGGTGTATTTATCTAGTTATGGATTAAGAACAATATTGAAATCACCAGCTATGATATATGGCAAAGGAAATGTAACTATTAACAAAAAAAGTTCGTCAATGAAGTGGGAGGGATTTTTGTTTGGACCGTAAACATTCACCAATGAATGTTTAATTCCTTTTCACCTAATTTCACATATGATGTATCTTTCAGAGGCATACAGGACAGATTGCTGTAATATTGGAAATTTTGTGAAACAATATGGACAGCCCTCATGAATTATTGGTAAAAGGGGCAGTTAAACCATAGCCCCATTTTCAGCATAAAGGAAAAAAATAATCCTGAAGTAGATGTGTTTCCAGCAAAAAAAATACAATTTGCATTATTTTTATTTATATAATTAAAAACTATTTGCCCTTTAGTCCTATCTTGCATGCCTTTGACATTCCAGGTTATGTATTTTTAAGAGTTAGCCATGTTGTTTTTCATGAGGAAACCATTAGACCTATTATGTGTAGTCCAACCAAAAGCCCCTTACAGAAACAAGTATGTTTTATGGTTGTACATAAGTAAATATTTGAAAAGGAAAAAACAGCAATCCCCAAATTCCCATATCCTCTTGTTTCACTGTTCATTCCACAACCCACCCTCTACCCCTCTTTTTCCTCCTAACCCATTTAAGACCGATGTACCACCAATACACCCTATTTACCCTGTTCCTATCCCCTCTTACACTCCCAAGGTCCTTCCTCCCACCACCTCTACCACACAACCCCTCAGCATTCCTTGCTTGTACCCAATTAATTTTAGTAGAGTCAATGAGTAAATAGATATTGACCCCATAGTACCACATACATAACATTTCAAACAAGTATACAACTAAAGAACACAGGTTTAATGAGGATACTAGCCACTTTACCACTGAGAATCTGATGACAAGGATCTAGTAGATATGGCCCCGCACCCAAATCTACACCAATCATAGCACTGAGAGGTTGCAGAGTGACCTCCCACCCTCCTCCCTTAGAGATGCACATCATATGTTATGAGAATTGCTTTCATAGTAACATAAAGTCCTCAGCATATGGACCACTGCTTTAGTAAACATTTTTTTCTTTTCCCTTTTTTACCTTTCTCTCTCCTTTCTCTCCCTCCTTTTCTCTACTCACTTCATTTATCTTCCTTCCTTTTTACTCTCCTCCTTTCCTTTGACTTAATATACAGTATATCCCTAAATTATCTTAAATGAGAACACAGTGGGAATAACTTAGAACCACTTACATGGGCTTTACTGTCCCATGCCTTCAATACTCCAATATTAAGAAAGTTATATCCTTTAGCTCAGGGCATGGTAGTTCATATTTATAAATCTTAACTAGCACCTCAGGATAAGAAGAGAAAAAAAATTTCAACTCCTAGTGTAATTACTGGTAAGTTTCCCCCTTATCTTAAAAAAATGTTAGGATCTACACCCTACACTCTGTCCAAGTATGTCACATAATTCAACTTGTTTTATAATTGCATCAGGTATGGTGTATACTACCTTCCTTTCCTGATTATTACATCATTCCATATTGTCCCTCTACCCTCTCCCCAAATATCCTCCCACAGGGCAAATAGTAAATGTACACAATGTTTATGTTCAACTACAAAGCTAATCTTGTTTCAAGGCCACAGAATATCTGTTATAACAGAAGCTGTAGCAATATCTATATAAGTTGTTTATTAAGGTTTGGGATCCTCATTGTGTGGTTCGTCCACCTGTGACAAACTATCTGGACCCATGGATTGATATCTTGCTGATATTGCAGTGTTCTTGCTCTTATCCGGTGGCTTGGTCATAGATGATGAACCAGAATGGTTTTCCAACAGGAATGTCTCCACCATTTATGATCTGTGAAAACCTACAATTTACCCAACATAAACACATTTAATCCTGGCAGGAGGCAGAAAGATAGAATGAATGTCTCGCTGGTGTAGTCTAGTTTTAACATTATCAAAAGATTTTCTTGACTGCAGCATTTCAAATGTGAAATCAGGATAGGCAGAGAATTTGAACAGGTCTGTAAATAAACCTCTGTTGATTCTTATGGCTCTCAAAATGGACAAGAAAAATGTCGGGACTGAGTGTCCGGATACCACTTATCCCATCTCCTCCACTCTGTGTGCATGACCCAGAAAATGCTTTTCTTTGGGATATTTTAAGTTCAATGCAAGTGTGATCATTTTTTCAAAGTATGGGAGGGGGTCTCCTGTGCCTTCAGCACATTCTGGGACTCGAATCAGCTTAACATTATTCCTGCAAAACCAATAATCCAGCTCAGTAACTTTTTGTTTTAGTTCTTTCAATTGCATTTAAAGGGCTGCTGTTTTGGTAGCAATAGGCTGGATCATATCCTCTATGTTGCTAATTCTCTGTTCTGTCTGAACAGTATGTATATTTAAGTTATTAATAGTATGGCTTAAATCAGAGATAACTTTATTGATATCTGCAAGTGCTGAGAAGACAGATCCCACCTCAGCCTGAATTTCTTTCCATATTGTGTTTTTTATTAGCATTACGAGTGAGTTATCACTAGGAAAATCTCCCATGAACATCTAAGAACAGGCAGGATTTACTTGGGCAATAGCCCCAGTGGTACTCCCACACGCCAACTTGGGTGATTTAATGTCTTTGAGTTTACAGTTAAGTTTGAGCTGACTTTGAATTTTAGTGTATCTGAAACAGTAGAGATCGTAGTGGAGTCACCAATCTGAGTAAGGTTTCCCTTTTGAATCAGGCCTTGGGTGTCCTCCATTGTAGATAGAGGTGGGTGAAGTGACAAAAATTAGCTATGTGGAGTAATCTGTGAATTCCACCCATTTCACATAGTTAAATATGAAATTGTGTCTGCAGAATGATGAATTTTCAGCTTATAATGTGCAATCTCACTTTCCAAGGTGAAATTCAGTTTTGGAGGCAAATTTTCACCTTCCAAGGTGAAATTTTGCCTTCCACAGGTGAAATTTCACATTCCAAAGTAACATTTTGCCTTCCGCAGGTGAAATTTTGCCTTGGCAAAATCAGGCTAAAATGGGAGAAATACATGGATTACTACATGCAGCAAAATCGGCCACTTCACCAGCGAATTTTACATTTGTTGCATCTCTAATCAGACTTAGTGGTAGTCATCACTCCCTCTGATGTTCTCTCATTCTGTGAATCCGCCTCCTGTGTGGTAATTTGTTTCCTCCACTTCGGTATCTATCGTTGCTGCTCTGGGGTTACCCAACTGTACTGCACCTGCTGTCGGGGTTGCTGGTATTGGTGACAACAGATTATTCATTGGGGTTGTAGGGGTATAGAAAAAATTTAGTTTTTTGCTGTTTTAGTAAGGTTCTGTACTTGGCTGGTTCTGCTGATATGGCAGCTGAGGAACCTTGTACCAAGCTTTCTGTTGTTTGACTGCAAACTCAATGCTTTTTCTTCTTTTTTTGATCTAGAGCACTATCAATGTTGTCCTTCATATGTCTGATATTTTGGGACATAGTATGTAAATAGTCCTCTGACACTACAGAAGAGAATTAGCTGTGGTTTCATTCATTAGAAGTGTTGTATATCCCATAAGGAGTAACATGTTACTGAAAAGTAGCAGTGTGCATCTCTGAGGTTTGGCATTCAGCCATGAGCTCTCAAAGTGCCATTATTTGTTTTGTCAAGTATGCTTATAACATGAAAATCAGAAAGGTACTGTAGTTACATTACTACAGGAAATGAATGAAATTCAGAAAGATCTGAAAAAACTCAGACAACTGAGAAGAGAAATGGCAAAAGGACTGCAATGTTGAGAAAAGCAAGGTGATGCATTGAAGAAAGAACATAAATATAAAATACAGTACACTCTAAATGGCATAGAAATTACCAAAAAGATACAACAAAAGGATACAAGAATACTGAGCAGCAAGCAACATTCAACAGGAGGTGTGGTGGGGACACATGTAGACACTAAAAAAGGTGCACTTCCAGGGACTACAATGACTATACTTGGGCAGAGGCAAAGATAGCTATATTTTTGGTGTTTACCTGTGGACTTTATGACATGAAAATTAGAAGATGCACTCAAGTGTCTATCAAGTTATAGTACTTTCTCAAATACTTTATTATCTTATTTTAAAGATTTGTTTAATTATGAGTGCTTTAATGCATATGTATGAACAATTTTGTACTCAATTAGGCATGCAATGTGTATTCCTAATTGTGCAGTACTATGTAAATTTATAATGTTAATTGTATTGTGATATATGTTTATGGACCTCGAGTCGTATCTGTAAAAGGAAATGTATTCCAGTGTACTCACCCATTAAATAAATAAACAAACAAATCCCAGTGCTTTGTGTCCCAATGATAGCTTATCATGCATCAGAGACAGTGACTTAATACACAGTTTAAAGCAGTAATGCAACAAAAAAGTTTTTTCTGAAGAGTTAGTTTCAGCTACAATTAATGAATATTAACATGTGTAACCACCCAGTCCCCTGGGGTTACTAGAATCCTATCTTATTATAGTTAGGAAGGCAGCAGGCAGCTGGTAGGGAGTTAATTAGGGGTTTCTTACATAATGACATCATTGTTTACTCTGCTAGCCTGAGGGAAGAATGATTAGGTCATTCGGAGCTCTCACAGCAGCATAAGCCACACTATGAGGACAGCTGCTCTTGGGAGCTTAGACTGCTCAGTTGGGAGTTAAAATCTGTAGTTGTCAGTTATTCAATGAGGAGGTGAGAGCAGCAGAAGTACTGCCAGTGGGCTTTGATATGAGGGCCCAGGATTTCTCACCCTAGTGGAGTGTCATTTCCAGTTTCTAGTGAAGTGGTGGAGACCAGTGCTACAGCATGATTTCTTGATTTCTACTCACAGTGAAGTGGAAGGAACTGCTTGTTCTCAGTGGACTTGAGGGGCAGTCTCCAGAAGGTTATCTGTGTGTTTCAGTTGCATTGGAAAGGACTGTGAGAGACTGTTTGATCTGCTACCCAGGAGAATGCCTTTTTCTTTTGTTGTTCCATGCCCAGTGGATGGGATAACCATTTGTAAGTACTGTTCTAGGAGGTTAGATTGTCACATAATTTATAGGAATCATTAGTTGTGCCCATAGATAAGTCTGAATCACACCTGTCAGTGCCCCTAGTTCACCCAAGTGAGCTAATTTTCTGTTAAACTGTTCACCCAAGTGAGTGCAGTTTGTTTTCTGGTCACCCCAGTGTGTAACAAAGTTAAAGTGTGGGATCGCTAGCATTTCAGTGGGAAATGGGGGTTTCAATGGTACAACCCTGAAGAATGCCAGAGACTGTAGGTTGGGGCCAAAGGTGAGAGGAATGCCATCTACCCATAGAATCATAGAAGTAATACAAGTTCTAGAGGCAAGCCTATTTTGAACTCACCACCAATTTTACTGGTGGAAAAATTATTTTTGATTTCCCATGTGATTATCTAATCTGGTTTTGAAAATGGACATGGTTTCACTCACCAATATTTCTGATGGCAAATTGTTCCAGGCACCAGCTATTCTCTGTGTGAACCAGGAAAAATGCTTACTAGTCTTATTGATCTCAGCTTTTATTTTGTATTTATGAGATCTTGTATTGCTAGTATTTGTTTGCTTGGTTATTCCAATTGTTTCAAACAAGGCTTCAATGTGCATTGCTTTAAAAGTCAGACATAGGTCTCCTTTTAATTGCCTATAGTTCATTGAGTATAATCCTAGGTTATCTAATCTATCCGAATAGTCCAGACACCTTTGATTTCTACTCTTTTTCATAAATTTTCTTTGTATACCCTCAGTTAATCTTTGTCCCTCAATAGTTTGAGGAGCCCAAAAGGGAGCACAATACTCCATATTCAGTCTGATGAGATTGGTGTATAATGGCATCAAGACCTCAGGTTCCCTACTTTTAATATTCCTTAGTATGCAACCCATCAAACTGTTATATATATTAACTATATTCCTAGTATGTTCTTTAAATGTTAATCTGTGAGAAACCAATATTCCCAGATCTTTCTCACATTCAGTTGTACTTAGGACTGAATCATTAAACTTTTATTGATGGCATAAATTTCTATTACCCAGATGCATCACTTTACATTTGGTAACATTAAACTGCATTTTGTTTTCTTTAGCCCAGGATTCCAAAAGAGATAGTGCTGACTGTGACACTTGTACAGCTGGTTCTGATTAATCTATGCTTTTTGTAATATAAAAATGTGTTATTGAATTTCTCTCTTGAGAGATGCTGTGTTCCTGGGATGACCCCCACCCCCCAGGTTTCAACTACAAGGTGTTAACCTAAAAGCCAGGAGACACATGAAATAAGGATCTCTTGTTTATCTGGCTTAATTGTAGCTTCCAACTGCTAGGATGGAAATCATAAACTTTTATGACATTTAGAGGAAGAAACCAGGTTATGTCACTTTGGTGCTAAGTCATAAATGGTCCTTTGATGTCTGTAAAGGGCAAAAGACATGCTAGATCAAAAGGACATCGGGAAACACATTTTTGCTGATGTCACCTTCTGAATGATGAGACATCCTGGTTGTATGAGTTTTAATATACAGAGGAGGAGCTGGGTGACATCATGCAGAAGGCAGGTTCAAGACGTGTTTTAATTATGCTGTGACTGACCTTTAGAGAGATATACATGTTTGGACTCTGAAGAAGAAACATCTTTCAGCACTATTAGAAGATATACATTAGACAAATCAGTCTAGGTGTATGGTTGGTAGGAATTTGCACTTTTAAACCTTGTTCTTTTAAGTGATTGTATGCAATTGTGATATATTGTTCTGTATTTACATTTTACATATTTGTTTCTATTTTAAAGTAAACCTCTATTTTAAGAGACTCCTTGATGTGCCTTTAAAATTCTTTATTTGACAAGTGAAGCATATATGGTTAAAATTGAGATTGTGCAAAAGCTTACTGGTTTACCAAACTGGGAAAAGGTAAGAGTTTAATCTGAGATATTTCATAGAGTTTTAAGGGTTCATTTTGCACACCTGGTTAGGTGCCTGTAGGCAAAATATACCTGGCATTTCCCTGAAGAGCAGAATTATCTGTGCCTGTACATTGGGTACGCTAGCAAGCGGTTCACAATTTGAATCCCTCCAGAACATGAGACCAAAGGTTGATTCTAATCCACAAAACAGACTGTTTCTGTTCCTGTTCACAATTACTGTGCTCGGAGGTTAGCACTGTGGGAGCAGAGGGCCTAACCTGCTGAGTGGGGTTGTGACAGATTGGTTGGCAGCGGTGTGCATAAGTTTGGTATTGCAAGCTTTTATTGTTCAGTGTGTCTGCTTGATACTATCAGCTCACTTGCAAAAAAAAGAAAAGGCAGTTATTTATTAAAAAAAAAATGAAACAGAATTATATCACTTGGCTTACAGTCAAGTTCCTACCTGTTTTATCTTTTATTTTCTAAGTGCAAGTCAAGTAGCCATAGTTAGGGAAGATGATGGCTTCCAACTACAGTGGGGACACTGTAGACTACTTAAAGCAGTTGTGCAGGGACAGAGGAATCCTGTTTGAGGTGAAAGCCACCAAGCAGAACCTTGTGGATGCCCTGATGGTAGCAGATACCCAGAGCATCAAGTCACAGACAGTGACTGTAAAGAACCAAACCTTGAGTGTGGAAGGGCTAGTGGCCAGTGCATTGTCCAGAGCCAATGAGGAGGGCAGTGGGGCCAGTGCCAGTGAAGGGCCACAGCAGCAGGAGAAGGTCACCAGCATTCTGGATCCAGAAGTACTCAGGCTGCAGATTGAGTTGTGCAGAATGGAGCTGGAGTTCCAGAGAGAAGAAAAGCAAGAGCAGTGAGCTGCAGAGGACAAGAGGGAGCAAGAACAGTGGGAGGCATACTGTGAGGAGCATGATCACCAGAGGCAACATGAACTGGAGAAGCTACAACTCCAACCACCAGCACCAGAGCAGGTAAGTGGCTTGGGTTTAACTGGGACTGCATGACTGGGTTACAAATTGAATTCCAAATTGATAGCCAAATTTAAAGTAGGGGAGGATGTGGATGTCTTTTTAAATTCTTTTGAAAAAGTTTGTATTCAGGCTAAAATTCCTAGAGAGCCCTGGAGCTTCCAGCTATCCCTGCTACTTACCGGGAAAGCTCGGGATGCATTGGGTCAAATGAGCAATGAGGACAGTAATGATTACAGCAAACTTAAAGCTGCACTGTTAAAAAAATATGAATTAACTGCTGAATCATACAGAGCTAAATTCTGTAAGCTCAGAAAAAGCCCAGACATGAGCTACGAGGTGCTAGCCATGAAACAACATCAGTTTTTAAAACGTTGGTGAGAAGGAATTGAAGCAAACTCTGTAGATAAAATTGAAAATGTGGTTTTGTTAGAACAATTTTTCTGGGCATGCCCAGCAGAGCTGAAAATCTGGCTGGAGGACCGAGATCTCAAAACAGAGCAAGAGGCTTCTGAACTCTCAGACTGCTATGCCAAGAGCAGACCTGCTCTGAGAGAGAATGGGGTGAGCGTGGTAGCACAGAAAGGGAAAAGCGCTCCTTCAGAGCAGCTAAAACCCTCACTGCCTCCACCGAAAGCAGTTACCTCCAGGTTTCAGAGAAAAGATTTCTCTGAGAAAAGAAGTGAATGTTGGTTGTGTAAAGAAACTGGGCATATTGCCAGACAGTGTCCCAAACAGATGAGCAATAATATGCAATGTGGTGCTAGGAAAGAAATAGGTTGTTTGTGTGTCCCTGGAAGCATGCCTGTGAACATGAGGGAACATATACACCCAGTCATGTTGAATGGTGTGCAGACTCAATGGTTAAGGGACCCAGAGACATCCCTGACACTGGTAAAAGGGGATCTATTACAGCCTGGTCAGCTTATACCCAAAAAGTATATCACTGTACAAGATTTTACTGGTGGGGAGAAAACATTGCCCCTCGCTAGTGTTCTCCAAGACTGGCATGAAACAGGGGGAACTGTGCAACAGGTAGCTGTAGCAATTTTTTTTAATTTAACAAGTTTTATTGTATTTTTAATTTAACAAACTTATACACAAAACACCATTACATAAGGGATTAAGAAACAATAATCCAACATGCTAGATCCTATATTTCAACATTTCACATAGGAATCATAGATCAAATTAACTAATAACAGGACACCTGTATAGTATTTCTGAACAAAACGAACACCCTACTGTAAATGACAGGATTTATTGATTTCAGTTAACACTAACATCTAAGAAGAAAAAAAAATAAAATGAAATTAAAATAAAAATAAAAGTAACATAACACCCCCTCCGACTTCCCCCTCCCTTCTTCACCACTGGTGGGGAAAAAACTCCAAAAATATGCAATGTATGTTGCATAAAACTGGGGATAAATCCAGTAAATCTATGAAATGAATGATTGTTATTAGAGATATTAACATTTACAGAGCTCAATTTGACACAACCGAGCCAACCTTAGTATGGGCTTAAAGAATATTAAATGGACAGTAGAGTATGCAGAGGAGCCCAGATATCCTGGTATTTCTTATTGTATTTAGAGATACTTGCCAGGAGGTGCTCTGCTTGTAAAGCAAAGAGAATTTCTTGGTGCCATTCTGTATACATAGGGATTTGCTGGTCCAGCCAATGATGTAATATTACCTTCTTGGCACATAGGGAAATTAAGATCATATGTTTCCATTGATTCCCAATTAGAGTGTCCCCTGAATCCCCTAGAATACAAATTTCTGGTTGAAAAGCATTTTGCAACCCTAATAAAGGGTCAAGTCTTGAGCGGATACCTTTCCAGAAAGGGGACACTTTAGCACATTCCCAGAGAATGTGAAACAGTGTACCTCATTGAAGCCCACATCTGGTGCACAAATCTGACTGAAGCTTTCCCATTTTACAAAGTTTTACAGGATTATAATACAAATCTTGTAATATCTAGAACTGGAGCAGTCTATAATGGTCCTGCCTGACATCCTTATACAGTCTGTCCCAGATTTGTGATCAAAGTCGGGGGATCATGGATGTTGGGGGGAGAATCCTATCCCATACATAATGAGGGGTACTATCTAATTCCATAACTCTATTGTGCAACTCTTTATAATAAAAGGAAACTAAGTGAGAATTAAGCCTCGTTAGGATTGTACAAAGAACTGAACCAACCATATGGTGGCCCCAGAGGCCATTACCAAAGTGCTGTATTAGAGCCTGGGAAATTTGGAGACATTTAAAACAGAAAGAAGTAGGAAAATTGTATTTTGCTTTTATATCTGAAAATGCTAACAACTTGTAATTCTCTGTTATATCTATAACCTTTTTCCCCATTCGGCCCAACCAGAAAGAGTGAGTAATGACTCTTCCTCCAATTTTAAAATTGGGATTGCCTAGAATGAGTTGAGAGGAATCCTTTTCCAAGGAACAGCCTAGAGTCTTATTAAATTGTATATGAGTACAAAGAGTTGTTATAATGGGTGTGGTTTTAAGCTGGCCAGGAACCCTGTTAAGGGAAAGATGTGGTAACACCATAATACCTATACCACATAAGGTACAGAGTGACTTTTCTATATGTATCCACGATGGGGAATAGTGGTTCAAACAAGATTCCTTAGCAGATTTCAACCACTGTGAGACAACTGAGCAGTTAATAGAAAGATAATAAAGATAAATATTATGGACTTGTAGCCCTCCTAATTCTTTTGATCTCTGTAATTTGGAATGTGCCCTTCAAGGGGTTTTATATTTCCAAATAAATTTAGATATAATACCATGAACATGGCTAAACCAGGACTTAGGGAGGAATTGATTACACATATGAAGGGGATACAACAAACGGGGCAGGACATTCATTTTGATTATATTAATGCACCCCCAAAAGGAAATAAGGAGTAATGTCCAATGGTTCAAATCTGTCCTAATGTGCATTATTAGCTGGTCTAAATTATATTGTTTCATTTTGGAATTAGATTGAGATAAATATATGCCAAGATACCGCATCTTGTCTCTTACCCAGGAAAGTCCGAGGTGTTGATTGTCCGCTTTTAGAGTCTGGTTATTTAAAGGCATGACCTCTGTTTTAGACAAGTTCAGTTTGTAGTTAGATAGTCACCCAAAATCCTTGATAATATCAAGTGTGGCAGGTATAGATTTGGATGGGTGGGTAATATGGAGTAAAATATCATCTGCGTACACTGACAATTTGTATTGGAAATGATTGATTGGAATACCAGTGATTAACTGAGGTTAGTCAACTGTAATTAGATATTAAATGAGACCTGGAGTGGGAGCCAGCCCTCGGAGCTGATTGTTTCACCAAAGTAGCCAAAATGTTAGCAGTGGATGTCATCCTTGGTAACAATCTAAAACAAGGGATGGTGTGTGCAGTTACCTGTAGCCAAGCAGCAAGGGAAAATTGCAGTTCCCTAGACCCAAAGAAGCCATTGTGGAAATCACTGGGAGGCTGGTTCCCCAGCTTGTCTCCTGATATGGAGACTAATGAAAAGGAGGTAGAAATTTCCCCAGTAGCAAGTAACCACAAAGATATGGAGGGTTACTCCAAAGAGGGAGGAGTGACCCATGGTCAGAGGGTTAAGATTGACAGTGATCCTGATGTTAGTGTTAGGGACCCTAGTTTAGCAACTGAAGGGAACCTGTCCCATGTCTTGGGAATGTGTGAGGAGTTTGCAGCTGCTCAGAGAAGTGACCATAGTCTAGAGAAGCTGAGGGCTTGGGAAGACTCTGACGGATCACAGGAAGGTGATGGCAGACATAAGATTTGGTGGGAAATGGACTGATGTATACTCCGGCTGTGCAGACAGAGGGAGGGATGCTAGGCAGACAGCTTGTTGTTTCCCAGGGATATCGTGAGCAGTTGCTCAAGATTGCATATGACATTCCCTTGTCTGGTCATCTGGGAATCAAGCACACTATGCAGCAGTTGGGCCAGAATTTCTATTGGCCTAACTTCACCCAGCAGGTGAAGGAGTATTGCAGGTTTTGTTACAGGTGCCAAGAAATAGGGAAGGAGGGCAAGAAAACCCAAGCCACCCTGATTCCATTGCCCATAGTGGAGGAGCCATTCCTGAGGATGGGAATGGATATTGTAGGGGCCTTTAAATACCCCCAGCTCCTCAGGGAAGAGATTCATCCTGACTGTGGTGGATTATGCCACCCAGTACCCAGAGGCAGTCGCCCTATCCTCACTGAGGACAGACAAAGTGGCAGATGCCTTGCTTGGGATTTTCTCCTGTGTTGGGTTTCTGCAGGAGGTAATCACCGAACAAGGGGGTTCCTTCACGTCAGACCTGATTAAATGTTTATGGGAGAAGTGTGGGGTGGTGCAGAGATGCACGACACCGTATCGCCCACAAGCCAATGGGCTTGTGGAAAGATTTAATGGTACCCTGAAGTCAATGCTCCAGGCATTTTCTGAACAGCATGGGAGGGACTGGGAGAAATACCTTCCCCACCTGTTGTTTGCATACAGGGAGGTGCCCCAAGAGTCAACAGGATTTTCCTTCTTTGAACTCTTATATGGATGCCGGGGATGTGGGCCCTTAGACTTGATCTGGGAGGACTGGGAAGGCAAGCATGCCACCAAGGGAACTCCCATAGTGGATTATGTCCTTAGGTTTAGGGAAAGGCTGAAGGAGCTGATAGGGACAGCCCAGAGCAACCTGGCAGCTGCCCAACAGAAACCAAAAGCATGGTACGACTGCATAGCCAGAGCTCACTCATTCATGGTGGGTCAGGAAGTCATGGTCCTTATTCCAGTCTGGAAAGACAAGCTGCAGGCTGAGTGGGCAGGACTGTATAAAGTGGTTAGGAAGGTAAATAATGTGAACTATATTATGGAGTTGCCTGACAGAAGACAGACAGAAAAGGATGTACCATGTCAACATGATGAAGTCATATGCTAATAGGGCTGACATGGTATTTGCAGTGTGAAGTCCTGGGGAGGGGCCAGATGAAGGAGACCCTCTTCTGGACTTGCTGGAAGAAAGTAAGTGGGAGTACTCTGTGGAGGCAGTAAAACTGTCTCCCCAGCTGACCCTGGACAAGATCCAGGAGGTAAGGGAGCTTTTAGCAGACTTTGCCCCATTGTTTAGCACCAAGCCTGGACTAACCCCCTTAGCAATGCATGATGTGGAGACAGGGACACAGACACTCATATGGCAGACAGCATATCAGGTGTCAGAGGCTGTCCAAAAGGACATTAGGAGGGAAGTGGAGGAGATGCAGGATTTAGGGGTAATCCAGAGATCCCACAGCCCCTGGGCCTCACCTGTAGTCCTTGTGTCCAAGCCAGTTGGCTTAACTCATTTCTGTGTGGACTATCATGGACTGAATGCAGTCACAAAGTCAGAGGCCCACCTGATGCCCCAGATGGATGAACTCCTGAACAAGTTGGGAGGGTGACCTACCTTGCGACCATTGACCTGACCAAGGGGTATTGGCAGGTAGAGTTAATGGACAGAGCTAGGGAGAGGTCGGCTTTCATCACTCCGATAGGCTTATTTGAATTTAAAGGAATGCTTTTTAGAATGAAGACCTCCCTGTCCACTTTCCAAAGGTTGGTGAACCAGGTGTTAAAAGGTGCTGAGAAGTATGCTGTGGCATACCTGGATGACATTTCCATCTTTAGCTCTGGCTGGGAAGAACACCTGTCCCACCTTAGGGAAGTGCTGGGCAGGATACAGAGGGCCAGGCTCAATGTCAAAGCTGGGAAGTGCCAGGTGGCCATGGGAGAAATGGCATACCTCAGGCATGTGGTAGGCCAGGGACAGCTCTGTCCTAACCAAATAAAAATAGAAGTGATCCAGGCATGGCCCAGACCAGAAATGCAGAAGCAGGTCAAGAATTTTCTAGGGACAGCAGGGTACTATAGAACATTTGTATCCAATTACAGTGCCCTGGCAGCTCCCCTATCTGACCTGACAAAGAAAAGGATGCCAAAGAAAATTACCTGGGACCCAGCCTGTGAGAAGCCTTTACCAGACTGAAGGAGGCACTGTGCAGTGCTCCTGCTTTGATAAGTCCTGACTATAGAAAACCCTTTATAGTTCAGACTGACACCTTAGGCATGGGTATTGGGGCAGTACTGAGTCAGATATCCAGCCAAGGGAAAGATCACCCGGTAGCGTATCTGAGTAAAAAGTTACTTCCCAGGGAGCAGACATACTCCACTGTGGAAGAGGAGCGTCTTGTCATAGTGTGGGCCCTAAAGAAGTTAGAGCCATACTTATATGGGCAGCATTTTGTGGTACAGACTGACCTCAACCCCCTGGTTTGGCTGACACAGATGGGAAAACACAATGGTAGATTGCTTAATGGAGTCTTGCTTTGCAAGGGTATGACATGACAATCCTACATAGGGCTGGAGTGAAAAATCAGAACTCAGATGGGTTGTCTTGTGCCTATGAGGAGTGAACTGATTTGGGAAGCTCATCCCATGCAGGGGATATAGCCCCCAAATTCAGTCTAGGTGGGGAGAATTTTGACACTTGGACAGCTGGTTCTGATTAATCTATCCTTTTTGTAATATAAAAATGTGTTATTGAATATCTCTCTTGAGACATGTTGTGTTCCTGGGATGCCCCCAGGTTTCAACTACAAGGTGTTAACCTAAAAGCCAGGAGATGCCTGTAATTAGAGGCTAGAAGAGACACAAATTAAGGATCTCCTGTTTATCTGGCTTAATTGTAGCTACCAGCTGCTAGGATGGAAATCATAAACATTTATGATGTTTAGAGGAAGAAACCAGGTTATGTCACTTTGATCCTAAGTCATAAATGGTCCTTTGATGTCTGTGAAGAGCAAAAGACACACTAGATCAAAAGGACATGGGGAAACAAGTTTCTGCTGATGTCACCTTCTGAATGATGAGACATCCTGGTTGTATGATTTTTAATAAACAGAGAAGGAGCTGGGTGACATCATGGAGAAGGCAGGTTCAAAACAGTGTTTTAATTATGCTGTGACTAACCTTTAGAGAGATATACATGTTTGGACCCTGAAGAAGAAACATCTTTCAGCACTATTGGAAGATATACATTAGACAGAGCAGTCTAAGAGAATGACTGGTAGGAATTTGCACTTTTAAACCCTGTTCTTTTATGTGATTGTATGCGATTGTGATATATTGTTCTGTATTTACATTTTACATATTTTTTTCTATTTTAAAGTAAACCTCTATTTTAAGAGACTACTTGGTGTGCCTTTTAAATTCTTTATTTGACAAGTGAAGCATATATGGTTAAAGCTGAGACTGTGCAAAAGCTTTACTGGTTTATCAAACTGGGAAAAAGTAAGAGTTTAATCTGAGGTCTTTAATAGAGTTTTAAGGGTTCATTTTGTACACCTGGTTAGGTGCCCATTGGCGAAAGATATCTAGCATTTCCCCAAAGAGCAGAATTATCTGAGCCTGTACATTGGGTACACTAGCCAGAGGTTCACAGTTTGAATCCCTCCAGAACTTGAGACCAAAGGTTTATTTGAACCCACAAAACAGACTGGAGGGTTACCCTATTTCTGTTCCTGTTCACAATTACTGTGCTCGAAGGTTGGCACTGTGAGAGCAGAGGGCCTGACCTGCTAAGTGGGGCTATGACACTGACTGCATCTCAAGAGTTTACTGATGGTTATTTATAATCCCTCCCATTTTGCAATCATCAGCATATTTAGTTAGCCATACATGGTCTGGTGATTGCATGGAGGCCATAGCAATGTTAAAAATGGTAGGGCCCAGTACCGAGCCCTGAGGCACACAACTATAATTATACCAAAAGAAGATGCATAGCCTCTTATGGAAACACACACTGACTTGTATTATCCAGCCAAGAGATGATCCAGTTTACAATGCTAGGATGTATTTGCAGCTTGATGAGGTGCTCTACCAATATCATATGGGACATGGTGTCAAAGGCCTTAACATAATCAAAAAAAATTATATCTACCGGTAGGCCCTTATCCAATGCGGCACTCACTGATTCAACAAATTGAAGCTGGTCAGTGAGGCATGACCTGCCAGCAATAAACCCATGTTGTGTACTATCTAAGAGTCCATTATCTGAGAAGTATGTTATTATATGCATCTGAATCAATTTCTTCAGGAGTTTTCCTATAAAAGAGGTCAAGCTGATTGGTCTATAACTCTGGATATCATTTTTACTGCCGCTCTTGTATATTGGGGTTATGACTGCTGTTCTCTGTTCATTCAGAATCTTACCCTCTGATAGTGATGCATTGAATAAAGCTGCTAACAGATCTGATAATTCTGCTGATAATTCCTATAAGAATATAGGTGCTATACCATCAGGGCGAGGAGCACTGTTTCGTTTTATGTTTGACATCACCTCAACTACATCAGCTACATTAATAACTAATGGCATATTGTTATTATATACTTTTATCCAAGGGATGGCCTCTTTGTCCTGAACCACACTTAGGAAATATTCATTGAGCTCATCTGCAACATCTGTTTCAGTAATAACTGGCTCATTATTAACTAGTAGTGTACTGGCATCTGCTTCCTTGCCTCTTAAACTGCCAACATAGTTGTAAAACTGTTTTTTGTTGTCTGAAACTAGTGTGTCAAGTTTAAGCTCCATTTTTCTCTTAGTCTTAGAAATAAAAGGCTTGTTTTTTGGGGCCATTTTCTTATACCTCTCTTTTGTATATGGTGTTTGTTTCTTTTTATATTTAGAGTACAACTTCCTTTTTTATTAATACTCTTTTTTATAGTGCAGTTCCACCATGGTGGAATCCTTTTGTCGTTTTCATACTTTGTGCATTCTGGAACCCAATGATTTATAGAGTGCTGGATTTTGAGATCTGTCTTATTCCAAATTTGGTCAAGTCCAAGGTTTTCTAATTCTTCCTGCCAACTCCAGCTCTGCAGAAATTGCTTTATTTTGCAGTAACTGGCTCCATAAAAATCCCTAAATTTAGATTTATCCCTTAGTAGTCTGGTAGGTTGAACCTTAATAATCACAAGAATCATATCATGATCACTGTCACCTAGTGGTGCAAGGAGTTTTGGTTCCTTGGTACATTCATCAAAATTTGTAAAACTTAGATCTAATATATTGTCTCCGCTTGTTGCTTTTATTACTCTCTGAACTAGATCATTCTAGGTTATTATACCAATTAAATCATTGTCAATGTGGCTAATGCCTTCCATATTTTTCCAGTTTATTCCAGGGAAGTTAAAATCTCCCATTAGAATGTACCAGTCACTTATCTCCATATCAGCTAGTTCTGACAAGAAGCAACTGTTTTGATCCACATCTAAATTGGGTGATCTATATCCCAAGCCAATAACTAGAGGTTGTTATTTAGAACCAGTTGTTACCCAGATGAGCTCATTCTCACTATCCTTATGATCCTTGCTATAGATCTGATTATCAAGTAGATAATTAGCACAATATAAAGCAACACCTCCTCCCCTTTTATTTTTCCTGTGTTTTGTAATGCTAGTATAGCCTGGTACTGTATATCCTTACACCATGCATTACTAGTATGCCACATTTCAGTAACACTGCATATGTCTATGGCATGTTCAAGTAAGATTTGTTGCAATTATCCCATTTTGTTGTTCAGGGTACGGGCATTAATTAATAGTACTGATAAGTTTGGGATTTAATGCTTTAATATGGTGTTGTTCCTGACTGTTTAGATCCCTTTGGGATATTGCTTCTATAGATGCTGCTGTCACAGACATCACACCCAGGGTTCTTAGTTTAAAAATATGTTAATCACCTTTTTGCATTTTTGTTCCAAGCAGGGTGTTTACATGGCAGGGCTTCCTGGTTGGTAAAGGGCACTAGTTATACCTGAGCAAGGGCCAAGCTGCAGGTTTAGGTGTGTGGCTGGGTTTCATTTAACTGCATCTGTGTTCGAAGAGGAGTTTGGAGTGTGTGGTTTAGATTGACAAAATGACACTCATGGGAGGAAAATGTCTGGGTGCTTGCCCAGGTGTCCACTAGTTGCACCATTTGGGAAATTGGGAAGATGATGTTCTGTTGTGTGTTCATGAACTGTACAGCATGCAAGGAGAGTTCATGAAATGTACCTGTCCTGATAGACCAACCCTTGGGGGTCCACTGCTTCAGATTTCCATCTGTCGAATAAAGTCATACTGCACAATCCCAGTTACTGTTCTTGACATTCTGATTATTGCTTCTTGTTGTGTAGATTTACTGGGACACTCTCAATGGGTTAGATTTAGTATATGCCTAGCAGCTTCCACCCAGGACCTGGGTTGTAATGTTTACACAAGGTTCATGTTGTTTTATTTCTGTACCCCACCCCTCTCCCTCTAGAAAAGGAGCCAGGTATACATCCTAACACCAAGGGTGGTACCAATCCTTTTGTAAAGTAAATGGTATGCCAGTATGTAGGTACCAGTGTTCCCGACTTTAATGGGCGGTGTGCTAACTTGTTAAAAAGTGGCCTGGGTGTTACAAAAAATGGCAGCTTGCCTTGGGATATTTAATTTGGGGAAGAGGTACAAAGAATGTGTGGCTTGTCCAAAAGAAATATGTTTTGGGTGAGAGGCATGCTGAGGGTATGTCTAGGATCTTCCTGTCTGATGGTGGTGCACCCAAACAGAAGATCATTTACCAGAGAGCAAAGTTGTGCCAAGGAAAATGCCACCTGAAAGCCTTTTGCTGCCAAAGTTTCTGTGGAAAACAAAGGGGAAGAATTTGCTGCTTGTGTGTTTACTTTGAAATTGTGGACAGAGAAATAATTGCCCTTGCTTTATAGAAAAAGCACTTAAAAAACTGTTTAAAAGTTGCAAATTTCCAGAGAAACCTATTTGTGGACTTAAAAGACAGTGTTTTCTAAGTGCTCAGACAGTTTCAAGTGTATACAGTGAAAATTGGAGGAGTCAGTAAGGAAAAAGCACCAAGTACTGAGTGAAAATGCATTAAAATGCTTGCCCTGCTGAAATTTGAAGTTGAAGAAAAAAGTGACAGTTTGCAGTTTAAACTTTCTCTTCTTGATGATCGCTATGCAAGAGTGTCTTGTCTGAGTCTCAGTGTTGGGGAACATTCATGAAGGAGAAACCTGCAGCATACAAGCAGTGTGTAGTTAGTGTGGCAGGAAGGAGAGAAATCACTCACAGCAGAAGAGCTTCTATAGCAGCAGTTTTTCTAACTTTTTTGCAGTTAAACTGGGCTCAACCCATATTCTGACTGACTGAAGAGTGATCGAAGTGATAATAACAATGATCAGTGGGACCGCCATCCCATTTCACCCCAGAGGCCTGCCTTCCTTGAGTCGGCAGCAGGCCATATTCCATCGATGGTGAAAACCTTCTACTGCCTGTAATTACCCTGTTTAAAAGTAAATGACTATGGTGCTGAGGTCAGAAAGCTGTGTAAGAACTTGAGAAAATGCAGCAAAAGTACTGAAAGAGAGAGTTTTGTGAATTGATAAATTTTGGACTTTATGTGTGAAAGTGCTGTTTTCAAAGAAAATGAACTTTAAGACAAACAATCCCTCTGGTCCAAGTGCTTGTAAAGTAATGGACTAAGAAAAAGTAAAGTGAACTTGTGCTTGAGAATATCAGTTGAAATGCAAAAGAGCCAGACAGAATCCTAGCAATTCTTAACTGAGTGTGATGCAAAGTTACAGTCTCCCTGTTGGGGTGTAGCCAGCAATGTAAACAAAGCAGTGTCATTTTAGACCAGTGTTTTCAAACCCAAAACAAAGTTTCAAACGGTTTCTTGTTAAGTTGTGGAATTCATTTGCAGCAGCCAGACAGCCTGCTAGTGAACTTTCTCCAGTGCGTTAAAATGAAATCTCAGAGTGCTTGCAAAAATAGTAATCTTGGAACTTGGCATGTTTAATTTACAGAGCATGGTAGAGCAACCCCCTCACTACCTGCTCTATGCCAGGGCATGGGTAGCCTAACAAGAACAAGAACTAGCTCATTCTGAGAAATTGTATGACTGTTCATCAGCACCTGTCAAGGTGGCTTTGCCAAACTATCCAGTTAATGTGTATGTGTATGTGTAGTATGCCTAAAGCCAGGAAGAGATGTTTTGCCAATTCCACATTGCACAGACTGTAGAATGCTATTTTGGATGAAGATGTCAGGTGGCACAAGGGCAGCTAAAGTAAAATGCATCCATTTAGCTCCAGCTTGGACACAGACAGGAGACCCTGCAGAATTGGAACAACAGCGACAGCCTAGGTGCAGTGAAAGAGGCCTCATAAAGTTTGTAAAGGAGTTTTTGGACATTGTCTGTGATGATGCTTTGCAAAGCCCAGAGGAAGTTAAGTGTTCCATGACACAAAGTGTGGAACTAAATGCTACCAGTGCAGGTTCAGTAGATCCACGGGTGGAAGACCCAAGTCCAAGCCTAGTGGGAGAATCTGAGGTGAAGAAAGAGTGTCATTGGGAGGCCAGTGCCTTTGAGGATAGTGGAAAGTGGACAATTTGGGGAGTTTGTGCAGTCGCCAGCTCCTGGGCAGTATGTGTGTAAGAGGAGGAAGCAGCAATGGCTTCAATGGGACCCCGTGAGTTGCCATTGACCTTGGCTTCCATGGAGTCTCCTGATACTCATGTGGAGGAAGGCTCAAGAAATATGCCCTTGAATGCAGAGGTGCACTGCTTTTGCTCTGCACTAAATGTTTGTGACTGGCTCAACCAAGACTGGCCACCCCCAAGCCATGCTTCTGGACTGGAGTTAGTTAAAAGCAGCAAGGAGGAGAGAATTGTGTGTAGACTAGCTGACTCCAAGTATGGACAATCATACCCTTTCTACCCTTGGAAGACATGGGAAGAAATTAAGAAAGATAGGCATGCCTGGTTGTGGGAGGAAGCTTGTTTCAGCCTGCACCCTAGAGTAAATAAGTGGGTCTGAACTGAAGTGTGTAATGACAGACTGCAACTTTGGAAGTGTGGCAGAACCTTGTTAGATACAGTAGCTCTGTGAGAGTAGTGGACAAAGTTGGCCAAGAGACATTCTACAGTGTTCCCATGGTTTGTCCAGATGGGGTGACAGTACAGTATATGCCCCAGATCCAGTATGGTACTACCCAAGAAATTGGTGCCATTCCTGAAATTGTGCCCGCTTGCCAATAGTGAATGCAGCCATTGCCAGCTCAGTCATCTTCCACTGAAGAGGCAGCAACCCAGGATGGAGGTGCCTTTCTTCTGGTGATCCAGGTTCATCTGCAGCAGCATCCAGGTTTGGCTCCAGCAGCATCTAAGTTCATCTGTGGTAACATCCAGGTTCATCAGCCTAGCAGTTCAGAGAAGATTTCCAGTCCGGGTCCAGTAGGAGGTCATGGAAACATCTGATCTAATGATTTTGTCTACCCAGCAGCCGAAGATTTCCTGACCGCAGGTTCAGAGATGTGATTTTGACATCCCTTTGCCACCTAGAAATGCTAAAATACCTTTTTCATTTTTAATTTGACTGTTTACCTGCAATTGAAAATATCCTTAGAACTTTAACTACCACTAGACTCTCCATTTAGACTGCAGTGCTAGCAGACCTTGTGCCTGTTCCAGAACTATGCTTCAGCAGGCTCTGGCCTAGGAGAGACTCTTGTTGTAGTGCCTTGGCACCACTCTGGGCTCTTCCCCAGTTTTGGACATTGCAGGGACCCACCCCTCCAAAGTGTTTTGCAAATGTTTTTATGTTTTCTGTTTTGTACTTTTGTAGAAAATCTTTTTAAAATATGCTTTTTGGGCTGGTGCAGTATACAGTGGGAGGGTTTTTGGTCACTGTTTTTGGCATTACAGGTTGTAGTTGTGTGCAGAAATATGTCTTTTGCAGTGTATTCTTTTGCATATGTTTCTGGAAGAAGACAAGAACTGAAGAGAATTTTTGGGACTCATTGGAGTCCTTCTTTGTGTAGAGTTGTTAGGCTTTTATAACTGTGTAGTAGAATGTCTAACCTTTTTTCATTTTACAGATGTGTTGGTGTAAAATGTTTTTTGTGTTTAGGCACCTGATAGGTAGACTTGGTCAGACAGATTTCCCTAGAGGGTTGGGAGAAAGGCAGGTTGGTGGTCCAGATTCTCGATAGGGTCACCAATACTATCAGATAGGACATGCTTCAGGCAGTTTCTTGGAGTCACTGAGAATCCATAGATAGTACAGTAGTAGAATAGGAACTGAAGTTTCTTCAGTGGGCCTCTATGCTTTGGTGGTACCTGCCTGTGACTGGCACATGGTAGGGGAGGACTTGATTAACTCTCCCTGTAGGGAGCATCAGCAGTAGGATGGCCTAGTGCCGGGTGGACGTATGACTGCGGACAGCCATTTGCCTGACAGGGGTGAGTGTAACCACCCAGTTCCCTGGAGTTACCCGGAATCCTATCAGTATTATTGTTAGGAAGGTTGCAGGCAACTGGTAGGGAGCTCATTACGGGCTTATTACATTATGACATCGTTGTTTACTCAGCTAGCCTGAGGGAATAAAGATTAGATCATTCAGAACTCTCATAGCAGCATAAGCCACACTGTGTGGACAGCTGCTATGGGAGCTTGGGAATGCTCAGTTGTGAGTTAGAGTCTGTAGTTGTCAGTTGTTCAGTGAGGAGGTGAGAGTGACAGAAGGCTGCCAGTGGGCTTCTGAGGTGAGGGCACAGGATTTCTCACCCTAGTGGAGTGTCATTTTCAGCTTCCAGTGAAGTGGCGGAGATCAGTGCTACAGTAGGATTTCCTGATTTCTACTCCTTGTGAAGTGGAAGGAACTGCTTGTTTTCAGTGGACTCAGAGGGCAATCCCCTGAAGGTTTTGTGTGTGTCTCAGCTGTCTTGGAAAGGACTTTGAGAGACTGTATGATCTGCTACCCATGAGAATACATTTTTCTTTTGTTGTTCTATGCCCAGTGGATGGGACAACCATTTGTGAGTACTGTTCTAGAAGACTACATCTCCACATAATTTAGCGGAATCATTAGTCTGGGGGGGGGGGTGTCCATAGATAAGCCTGAATCACACCTGTCAATGTCCCTAGTTCACTCAAGTGAGTGAATTTTCTCTTAAACTGTTCACCTGAGTAAGTGCAGTTTGTTTTCTAGTCACTCCAGTGTGTGGCGAAGTTAAAATGTGGGACCTGTGACATTTCAGTGAGAAATGGGGGTTTCAATGGTGTATCCCTGAAAAATGGCAGTGACTGTCATGGTCAACGGTGGGAGGAATGCCATATAAATACTTACATTGCAGGGCTTCCTGGTTTGTAAAGGGCACCAGTTATACCTGAGCAAGGGCCAAGCTGCAAGTTTAGGTGTGTGGCTGTGTTTCATTTAATTGCACCTATGTTCGAAGAGGAGTTTGGAGTGTGTGGCTTAGATTCACTAAATGACACTCATGGTGTCCACTAGGTGCACTGATGTTCTGCTGTGTGTTCATGAACTGTACTGCATGTAAGAATAGTTTGTGAAATGTACCTGTCCTGCCCAGACCTACCCTTGGGGGTCCACTTCTGCTTTAAATTTCCATCTGTTGAATAAAGCCATACTGCACAATCTCAGTTACTGTTCTGGACATTCAATTATTGTTTCTAGTTGTGTGGCTTTACTGGAGCCCCCTCAGCAGGTAAGATCTAGCATGTGCCTAACAGCCTCCACCCAGAACCTGGGTTGTAATGTTTACACAAGGTTCATGTTGTTTTGTTTCTGTACCCCGGCCCCTCTCTTCCTCTAGAAAATGAGTGAGGTATACATCCTAATGCCAAGGGTGGTACCAATCCTTTTCTAAAGTAAATGGTATGCCAGTATGTGGGTACTAGTGTTCCAGAAGATTTTAATGGGGGGGATGCTAACTTGTTGAAAAGTGGCCTGGGTGTTACACATGCATGTCATGTCTACTTTTCAAGGTACCACCTATGCTGTGTACCATGATTTCATTTTATTTTCTTGATGCTAATCTTTATAGGTCTACAACACTATTTCTAAGCCAAATGCAGTGGCCATCTTTTTCTTGAGGAAAAAAATGAATGAAAGCATTCATGAAATACTCAGATTTTGGTGATACCACAAAAAATTACCATCAAATAAAACTGGAAGATTTCTGGAATCTTTTACAGTGAAAAAATGTAGGATCAAAGTGTTGCCCAATTTTGTTGCACTTCTGCTTTAAGTGTTGTCTTTTTAAAGTCATAGTACTGCTCTTTAGCATTCTGTGCTGAGATCTATAATAATCAAAGCAGCAGCATAAATAATATAAAATTAGCCTTGGTGGTCAGGAATGGACATTAATTAATTATTTCATTCATTCATTCATTCATTCATTCATTCAGGCATTCATTCTTTTATTAATTAATTAATGCAACATAACTTGCACAGATATTTTATCCAGACTGGAAAAGGTCAGCTACATAGAATAAGATTACACACGAACTTACTAGGTTCTAAGACCATACCAGGTTCTAAGAGATGAAAGCTCTGGAAACTTGTAAGAGTAACAGTGAGGCTAGAAAATGTGCAAAAGGCCTTCACATCACAGTCGAGAATCTTTTGATCTTCTTGATATAAAACACCAAACTGCATATAATTGTGAAAAAATAGGCAGGGTGAAAATGTCTTATCCTGAAAGATAGAGATACCAGTTCAAAAAACTTGATGATAGTGATATGCAAAAGAATCTTGAGTACAAATAAATACTGGCCTAGATATTCTAAACAGATGCGTTGTACAAAGTGGAGATGTGCCGTGCATCTCAGAAGCTGGGTAGAACTACGATATTCAAAAGGAAGAGATGCGTTGCACATCTCCAGATGTGCCATCATGCATCCATAATGTATGCAGAGCATGTAAAGGGGGCATTCCCATGAATGTGCTGCGCCTCCGTATACTCGGCCAAAATGCGGGGTGCATCTAGTGTAGTGCATGGTAGAGATGAATTGCCCAAAATTAGACATGGAAAAAGTATGCCTAAATGGCTAGCCACCCACAGACAGGCCAAAGAACTGCAAGTAGGCTGTCTGAATACAGCCCTTGCAGGTGCAGCAGGATATGCTCCAGGTACCCACACATAGCAGTTATGCCAGGATGGATGAACCTTGAGTCACTGGCACCATACATGGAGCAATACCCCACACTGCTCCCTGGACATAGGCACCCAGCAGCAAGTCATTGTCTGCACACTTCCATCCCTTGCAGTGCCCACAAGGTATCTCCCATACTGGGGTGTATGGGGCACTGCAGGTGATGGTATGCAGCATATGGAGCTGGTGTTTCACATATACATCGTAGCCCTGGCAGCCTGTGTCACCCCATGCCCACCCCTGCTGCATGTCCAGATACCCCTTTTAGCCACTGTCCAGGTGGGCTCACTGTACCCCGTCTGACCCTGTGTATGGCTATGGGGAGCTAGTCAACGAGGTGTGAGTAGCCCTCCACATGTAGCTGTGCTGTATTGTTAGGTTTTGGTGACATAAAACATTACAAGAGGAGTGTACTACAGCTGGCAGTCAGTGTCAGTTCTTTGAGCTTCACTGTGCATGACTATGAGTATTAGCACTGTATCTTGGCCAATGTAGTACACCCTTCCACACACGTACCTTCTATCACACCTGCCTGCTAGGCTTCAATAGCTCCTGTTCACTTTTGTGGAGTGGTTGGTCAGCCATGCAAAGCTGGAACTGAGCATGCCCAGAGTATGCAAATGGCCTGAATACATTCCAGTAATATGATGCAAATCTGGGAGATGAGCTTAACATTTGCAATGAGGTCATTTGCACATCTTGGCTGAATACTACAGTTTTGTGCACTGTGCAAGTGACTTTGCATCACGCATTTTCCCATGCTCTGAATGAGGCTCAGGTGGCCTGCTGCTCCAAGCAAATCCCGCTGCATGATCGCACATCTTCAAAATATTCAACTGGATATGCACAAGCACATCTTACAGTGCATCTTCTGAATATCTCATTATTTTGGGCTGTCACATCTCAGATGCACTGTGCAGGCACTTGCGCGAGTTTGCAGGGGACTTTTGAATATCTAGGCCAAAATTTTTAGTTTAAGTGAGCCTTTCATTCTTATTTTCTTCTTCCTTATTCTCAGAAACTAATGGGCTATAGTATTACTGATCTTTTACAGATGCAACAAACAAAAATGTTACAACAATGAAAAGTGCAAAGGGCCAAAGTGGTACAGGAGCATTAAAGGGGCCCCAGAATTTGACTGGAGTAAAGCTTAGCACATCAAATTCCGTGTATCAGCAGAATCAACTGAACTTTCTTAATTTAGATTTAAATACTAAAAATGCTGGCTACGAGGTGCTGGGCAATATGGGATCACCTGCCATGCTGGAGACCTGGGTTTGTGCACAAGCCTGGGATGAAGTGAAGACTGGTTGGCAAAGTTCTAAGCATCCAGCAGACACTCTCCTCATGGGGCAGAGCAGGCATGAGCTGGCATCATTGTAGCATGGCTCCTAGAGGCCCATTGGAGTGATGCATGTTGCAGCGTGGGTGACCATGCACCACTGTGCATTCAGCCAGAAAGTCTCCTGTGTGCCACTACATTGTAGGTGGAGGGTGAGCAGGATGGAAGAAAAGGGAAAAAAGCACTTCCACCCACCAGGTGATGGCTTCCAGTTCCCCCATGCACCACAATATTCCCAGACAATGTCCATGTTGACCTCTGCCATGCCCTGGGTAAATGAAAGCCCTACAGGGTGAATCTACTCCCCTGGTTGCCCCACAGGGGTACAGGCCCTCCCAGCAAAAGGTTACATTGGGTTGCCCGAGAAAGACATGGCATTAGTAAGGTGAGGTGGATGGTGTATGGGGATCAGCAGCAGTGGTGGGGGTCTTGGTGGCCCACAGGAACAGCCGGCCGAGAGATCAGAGGGGGAGCATAAAAAAAAGAAATGCTGAAATTACCTCAATATTAAAACATATCAAGACCAGAAAGGAGAGAGTTGAAGGGCTGTGTGGAATGGTGAAATTATGATGGAATAGAATTCTCTGGAATTTCAGAAAAGTTCCACAGAACTCTGTTGAAAGTGGTGTGGTATGGTACGGTACAGTACGATAAGGCATGATATGGTATAATATGGTATAGCTTTATTGTTCAATCATAAATAATGATTCCAGTAGCAAATCATGCAGTGTATACATTTAAAATACACCAGTAAGTATAAATACACCAGCAGATGAATTACTACAATGTACATAAATAAGACATCATGGGCTCGATTTTCAAAGATCCCTCAGAGCAGTGTAAGTTGCATTGCTACAGGGATGCGACAAACTCCAGCTGCACCAGGGACATTGCATCAAATTATAGAAAAAACAGGGTCCCAGCACCAAACTCCCTGGGTTTGACCCAAGTTGCCTGCTGCACCAAACAGTTGGCACACCTGCAGGACTTGCCGCAGGGATCTGCCCCCCCCCACCTGTCACAATACTAGAGGAGCAGGGATGGTGGCGGGGGGGTGAAGCTGCTGGGCAGGAGGGGGCAGCTTGTAGAAGGGACATGGGAGGTGTCATGGGGTGGGGTTTGACGGGACAGCTGGGGCAGTGATGGCATCCTCCCAGGTGCGTGTATATGGGACTGTATGTACAGTCCAGTAATGGTACCCTGTGTGAAGTAGGTAACATCCCTGGTAGTCTAGTGCCTCCTCAATCCCCAATTACCCCCAACATCATGCATGTCATAGTCCCTAGTGGTCTAGTGGACCCCTCAGCCACATAATGGCTGTAAATGAACAAGTTAAGAAAATCATTCCATGATCTAGTGGTCCCTCCCACTCCTCAAATTGCCCATAAACTAATCGGTTCATGAAACCATTCCATGGCAGTCTAGTGGACCCCACCCCCCATCCTAGCAGGTAGTGCCCACCACCCCATTCCCCCGATCCCAGATCCAAAGCCAGCAACTGGCATAGCCTTCCTCTCTCCACTATGGCTGGCTGCTGACAGAGCTATCACTGAGTGCATACTGCATACAGTATGCACTCACTGGTTGACAGCTCCCTCTGAGCTGTCAACCAATGAGTGCATACTGTATACAGTATGCACTCAGTGACAGCTCAGTCAATGGCCAGCTGTGGAGGTGTGAGGAAGGCTGTGCCAATTGCTGTCTTTGGATTCAGGATGGGGGCAACGGGGTGGTGGGCAGCACCTGCCTGTGTGGTAGTCTCTAGACCACCAAGGAATGGTTTAATAAACCTGTTAATTAACTGGCTTTTGGGGGCTGAGGGGTTCCACTTGATCACCAGGGGATGATTCTCTCAACATGTTCATTTACAGGCATTTTGGGACTGAGGGGTCCACTAGACCATCAGGGACTATGACATGCATGATGTTGGAGGACAATTGGGGGGGTGCTGCTTGACTACCAGGGATGTTACCTACTTTATACATGGTATCATTACTGACTGTACATACAGTCCCATACAAATGCATCCAGCTGGATGCCAACAGTACCACTGCCACTCAGCTGTCCCCAGACTCCCCTATGCCACTTCCCCTGCCCCAACTGCAGCTGGCAGCTATTGTCTGATCCCCTCTCACTGGTGCAAGCCACTTAGACCACCTCCTGGCTGGTCCAAGTGGTGCCCTTTGCTGCTTCCATGGCTGGGTTTTTAAATTCAAAAAAATGTTGCAACCCTGCTGTGGCACATGCCCCCTTGTGACCAGGTGCACCACCATGTTGGGCACAAGGGTGGAGCAGGGACACTTTGGGGTGAGGGGTTCCAAGTGGGTCGTAGCCCCTGATATAAAATTGGGATTGGTGCAAACTGTGATACAAGGAGCCACTAGCATCAATTCTGATTGACACAAGCTCCTTGAGTCACTCTGGGGGCTTTGAAAATTGAGCCCCACATCTCATTACAATTAGACTCAGGTCCGGGCTGAATGTTCAAGTATTTTGTCCATTCACTTTCTGACTTTTTGGATTGTCACTAAATAATGTGTGATTCTTTTAATAGTATATTCATCCTCCACAGCAAATAGAATTTTAAAAATATTATTCACATTCATGTATGTCAATGAGTCAAGTATCAGAGCTATCCAGTATTTCCTAGCCTTATTGTATCATTTACATCATAACATTACATGGAGCAAACTTTCCCTTGATTTATTATTGCATTTACAGAGTTCACCAGAAATGGAGGATTTATTAAATCTAGCAAAGAGAACGTTTGAGTCAATATAGCAGTTCTATACTTTGCAAAAGTTTTCCTTTGAACAGAGTTTTCCAAGACTTCCAAATAATACCTAAAGCTCTGTCTGCAGCCGTTATTACTGTACCATTTTGAAAATTCACACTGCTCGATGGCATTCAAATCAGTAATCCTATGGCATTCTGTAACATTCCTAAGAATGTATGTCTTATATTTATAACTTAGAAAAGTATTCTTATTGACATATCTCGCTAGAAAGTTAATTCCATAAGATTGTAGAAGTTTGTAGATATGCGCCAGCCAACAAGAACTCTTAAAGCCAAGTTCTTTCCAATGATCCTTTTCATATAAACATTTTTTTACAAGTCTATCCTGTGATAGCCTATTTATTCTAAGCCAGTAGTTAATTATTTTACTATCAGTGTTAGCTGGAATACCATTTAAACCCAACTTGGCCATGACAAAGCAGCTTAAGGTAGATTTATTAAAACCCAAACCAGAGTGTAATATTTGTGTAAGTGTTTCTTCCATCTTTTCAACAGGATACAGATTTCAGCACCATAGAGAACTTGCATGATACATTTTGATTGAATAGCCTTATCCAGAGGCCAGATTGAATGTTCACAGTATAAATAGTTGATTATATAATGGAGCTTCAAAATCCTACATCCTGATTGGCTGACTGGTACCTTTTTCCCATGGTAAGTCCCCCCAATATACCAATGGGTAAAAGTGCCAGTCCACCAAATCTGGACAAAAACCAATGTGCCCCTGAAATCAAAAGAAATATTGCCATCTTATATTGCCGCTAAATGGCAACTCCCACTACCACCACCTAACAGCTTGCTCGGAGCAAGAGACACTTCACTATTAAACTGTCACCATCCAAACTGTGGTAAACTTTCTGCTTCCCCTGTAATAGAGTTAAGTTAAAAAAAGTCACTGAATCCTGTCTCCTGCTACGATCTCACTCATGCTCTCACCTGTCAAACATTTTTTTGTAGTTTCAGTCACCTTTGACTCTGTTGTCACCCAACCATCAAATTAATCCTTGCAGTGAGAACTCCTTTTGAAAAAAAAATTTTGATAAGGCCTACAATGTGACTATTTATAAACAGTTCCCCTCCCCATCAGCTGCGGTTACTTGTGTACAGACGGTGTTGTCAGTGCTCCCTCAACTGCGAATTATACGGGGATGCTAAGGGATGGCAGCAGTGGAACCCATCATAGAAAACCAAGAGTTTCAAATGTTCAGAAAGGGAAATCCTTCCCCCTTGAACAGTACCAGCCTGCAAAAATAAAGAAACTTTTTTTTCCAAATACCTCTTACCTGCCTCACCACTCAGTTGTGATCGGCTACTAGAAAAATACACTTCAGCCCAAAATTGAAAACTTTGGACTGCCAGTAAACCCCCTATCACATCACAGCCCCTTAATGTGCAAAATCACATGCCACCATGACAAATAAAAAAACACTGCCTCCCAAAACATTTAGATGAGAAAAGGAACAGGATGAACCTCATGTGTAGGTAATTACTCTAACCTCTAGGCTATACTGCCACTTAGCAACACCCTAGCAACAAAGCACTATTTTTTTCTGGCACAGCAACAAAGTCACTAAAAATTATAAAAAGGGGGAATAAAACTTTTTCTCAATTTTTTTTCAGAAAAAAATGGGACATTGCATAATTGCAATAAACCACTCCAGAATGTGGGTTATGCTGGGATTTACCCACGGCTGACCTGGTTTGATCACTTGGCCTGCGGTCTCATGGCCAAACCATGCCAGCTGTGGGTAAATCCCAGCATAACCCACACCCTGTCATGGTTTATTGCTTAAATATTTTTGCACCAGTAATAGATCATTTTGCTTTAGACAGAATATAATCAAGATGACTTTTCTAAAAAAAGATTCCCAGAGTAAGTTATACCTAACTAACAATATGATTTAACTGGGTCAGTTGTTATAGAATCCAAGTTCCATACATATTTGGTACTATAGGCACTGACTGCAATAATCTTACTCTTAGATATGTTTACCTTATGGGGCAGAATCTTAGACTCCTTATTTAAAATATCAAGTTTCTTCTGTAACCCACTACAGGAGAATGGAAAAAAGGACTAAGTCATCTGCATGCTGTAGGCCAATGCAGGACAGATTATTGAACCAATTTTAGGAGAATCTCTATCAGGAGCTTCTAAGACTTTCAGCAACTTGTCGATATATAATGAGAAAAGAGTAGGGGTGAGAATGCAGCCCTGTCTAACTCCTTTATTAGTAGAGAATCTATCTAAAAGTTGGTCTTTAGTCCCAGCCCTAACTTGGGCCCATGTATCTGTGTATAGACCTTTGATAATACTAATCAAAATGGGGCATGTTCCCCATTCCCTCATAATATCCCAAAATATATTCCTATCAACAGAATTGAATGCTGAGCTGAAAACCATGAAGGCAGCATATAGTTTCTGTTCTCTTAATTTAACATATTTTCCAAGAGATGCTGTAAGATTACATAATTTTCTAAACTTGAGTGAACTTCTCTAAAGCCAGCTTCAGATAAAAGTGTTTCCAGTTTTTTACACAATCTAGTCAACTATTATACTCAACAAGTAGTTGAAATCTATTTTTTTTGTTGAGATGTTATATATTATTTACATCTGATATTTCATTACCAGACACCAATGCCCCTAAACCATTCTCATTCTGAGTATTTCTTTGATCAATCCATACAGAATCATCAACTAAATAAGGACCACTATTGTCTAAGATTCCTGCTTTCTTCATAACTCTGTTTGCAGTCTCACTATTTTTGAAAATGATGTCAACCTGCCCTCCATCAAAAAAGCCTTCTCACCTATGAGCACTAAGAACCCTGTTTCTGCCTAAACTAATCAGGAGAAAATCACATAGAAAATTTACACAGAATATGAATTAATAAGAGAACAATGCACCTTAGGGTGGGTGTCGTGCTGGGATAACATCATGCCTGGGGTGGTTCGACACAAGGACAAAAGCTGAGTGCATCCAACAACCCAAAAGTAATGTTATCCCAGCACGACACCCATCCTGGAGTACATTATTCCTATTATACAATGGCTCATAACTGTAAAATAAAGAAACAGACTGAATGTAACCATTTTAAAATAATTTTAATGAAGAAAATCAAAAAATAATCTTCTACCACATTAAATAGTTCTTAACTTCAAGTTAAAAATAGCTATAGACTCAATAACTGTATAATAGTTTTTGCATTAAATAAAGAGGTATCTAATCTGAGGATTTTATAACTGCATAACTTTAGCATTAAATACATTAATATACAGTATGTTTCCTCAGCCCACCTCCTCCTACGTTCCTCTGGTGAAGCACACCGCAGAACACTCTGTTTCTACACAGTCTTCCAAATCTGCTGGTGTGATGAAACCTCAAATGAAGGTGGAATTTTCTGATCTCACACAATTAAAAATGATAAATGTGCATCAGAACAGGCAACGATGGCATACCTTACTCAACAACAAAATAGCATTGCAACAGCTACTGAACGGCTCCTCCACAGTGTCCTGTCGGTAGTGAAATTCTGAAACTCTACATGATTAATAATCTGCAGTTTACCTAAACTGTATAGGCTTTTCCTACAATCCACAGAAAATTATTCTGCAGTTCACAAGCTCCACAGAAAAATTATTCTGCAGTTTGCACAGAGGTGCTTTTCATAATCTGCAGAATTCAAAAAGAAATTCCAAAACGTATTTTGGAAGTAGAATAGCCATTTCATAGCAATTCTGATAATGTAATTCTGCATTACGGAGGACACATGATAGAGGCCTTTATATTTCTGAATGGAATAACCAAGGCAGACTGTAAGGAATTATTGAGCAAGAACAGTGTGGTACATAAAATGGGGCATGTGTGATTGGGGAGGATTCAGGAGGGATTCAGGAGGGATGTGAGAAAGTTTTACATTACAGAGAGTGTGGCTGAGCTGTGGAACAGCTAACCTGCTGAGAGTGTGAGTACAAAATCATTACTGGGTTCAAGCATGGCCAGGACAGAGTAATGGATCTATTAGTCACTCAGGCAAAAGTAGCAGTAAGACAAGGAGTAAGGGGGAGGATGTGAACCTCATCTAGACAATTAGTTACAGGGTAAGACAGAGGAAAGTAAGGCAGACTGGGTGGATCAATGGTCTTTTTCTGCAAACATTGTCTATGTTTCTATATTTATAAATACATTCACAGATTGAACGAAATGAATAGGGAGGTCCCAGAAGCATGCAGAGAGTAATTTTAAAGAGGGATTCTGGGAAGCTGTTCAGTGTTCAGATTATCAATTATTGCCTGTCAGTGGAGACTAGAACAGAGAAGGATGCACAGACAGATTGCAATGCAGGTGCAGTAAGGTTAGATTACAATTATGAAAATAAAGCTTTGAAGTCAGGGTAACAAAAGTCTATAGTTCAGAAAGTAAAGTCATTCTAGGTGGCATATAACAAGCTTGTAGTACTTTGTTCAGATTCTCCTTCAGACCCCCTTCCTGTAGATAGCACAGTCAGAATCATTAATGATGGACATATACAAACTGCTGTTTACAGAAGACCCAGTGACACACAATGACACCTGCATCATTTTCTCCTTCTACCCAAGGCACACAACAAAATCTGTGATCTACAGTCAGGCAAATCAATTCTATCAGATCTGCTTCAATGAGATAAAAAGGAACAGATAGCTCACCTCACTCCATAATTCCTTTGTCCAGCAGGGTCATGCTCCAAGACAAGTAGACAGAGCTACGGAATGTGCTATACAAATACCACAAGAAAACAACCTAGAATACAACAAAAAGAAAAAGAAAAGTCTAACTGATTGCATACCCCTAGTTGTTACATGTAGCCCTATGCTAACACCCTTTCAAAAAAGATGAAAGAACTACAGGCCATACTGAGTGAAGATGAAAAACATAGAGACATTTTCCCTGAATCACTTGTCATTGCCCACAAGTAGCCCCTTAACCTTTCTAACACAATAATTTAAAGTAAACTCTCAGCAGGTCAATATAACCATGAAATGAGAGGAACAACACCATGGAACAATACAAGATTCAAAACCTGCACCGAGACCACCATCAAAACAGGACAAAACAGCACAATAATAATCAATTGATCTTTCACGTCAATCAAGCAATGTGATTTCAAACCTTATTCAGTGCAAAAAGTGCACAAATGGATATTATACTGGAAAAAAGGAAACCACTGCAAACCAGAATATTCATCATCAGCATACAATATTAAACCAGGTTATCAGCTCACCAGTAGAACTGCACTATCCCTATAAGACCATCTCCTTTCAGATCTATTTGTCCTAACACTAAGGGGACATTTCAAAAACACACTGGCAAGAAGAACATGGGAATTAAAATGTATCAGGCACTTTAAATCGAAATGTAAGAGACCCAATCAAGATGTTAGATTTGTGACACACAACATAGAAAACTCTTAACTTCTGTAATACTGAATGGTACTTTATATAAATATGTTTTTTTTTTCCAGGAACCATCTTCTGCAATTGTGTATTTCAGGAAATTATTCTGTCCTGTGTTCCTGTCAGAAAACCTCCTACATTAACACTTGAATGCATAAATGTATCCTCTCTTACGAATATGTAAGCACTTCCTGCAAAACATCCCCTCACAGCTGTAAACCTGCTCCTATCCTTTGTCCATCCTCCCTTCCTTTTAAATCTTCTTGCTATTCTGTTCTAACTTATTTTGAAATAGTTCAGTTCACTGTAATGCAATTTCGGTTTCTTCTGTTCAGAGTGATATTATACCTGATGAAGGGACCTGTTGGGCCTCGAAAACTGACATCTTACCTCTCAACTGTCCCTGATTTTCAGGGGCGTCCCTGATTTGGCCTCAAATTTTTCCTCTGTCTCTCGTAAAATGTGTGTTTTTGTAATAGAACAGTGGGGATTAACAAAACAAAATAATGTCAAACATTAAAGTTGCAGACTTCTTGTTCTTCAGAAAATGCATCTTAACACCAGGGGTGTAGCCAGGGATTTCAGATCTGAACACCAAGTGGACTCACTGCTACCCCCCCCCCTTGTTAGGGTGAGCTACCCCACCCCGGGCGTAGCCAGACAATATACAAATATACACCAGGACCATGTTTGTTGCCTCATTTGGCACAATAAATACAACTTTTGTATCTCATGACACTGGTTTTTGCCATGCATGGGTGAATACAAATGCCATGCATTGTTCCCTTAGACACCCACATACCAGCCCAGAGCCTGTAAAGTTGTATTGTCCTTGGGATGCAAAGAGAGTATTAGTGACAATTCCTTTTAATTTTGACTCCTATTAATAAAATTACAGAAAGGTTCAGTATTTTCATTGTTAGTTTTCATGGAAAAAGGAAGCAGTTCAGAGCCTATTCACTACCCCCTTAAATAAAATTGCACACCATGGAGTGCTTGGAGTATGCCTGCCTACACCCTTGCTTAACACAAATTTCTTTATTCTATCAGCTTTCTGAGTAAATAGTACCAGTTTTTAAGATATGTCCCTGATTTGGGGTCTTTGTCCCTGATTTTTTTAAGCCTTGTCCCTAATTCATGTGTCAAGAGGTTGAGAGGTATGCATACTAAACTATCTTTTTCAGAAGACATACTGTATGTTGAGCCAATAAAAGGTATAAAACTATCTAGTGACTCACTTTCAAAGATGTAAAGACTTCTCTCATGTACAGTCCAGGTTAACTTGAATGCTAGAGTTGTGTCTTCTCTCTGCAGCTTTGCATTGTTTGCATTGATCAGCTTTCACTTCTGATCTGAACTGCCTATCTCTCCCTCTTTCTGCATCTGCATCTCTCTCTCTCTCTCTCTCTCTCTCTCTCTCTCTCTCTGGCATCCCATTATCCCATTTAATTGTCTGCCCACAGGTCGTGAGACACATCAATTTAAAGAATCTTGGCTTCATACTTTCTAAAAGACTGCTCACAAAAGCAAGCATCAGATATATGCTTTATGTTTTTAGAATCTGAACATCAAGTTATAAATGGAACATTATTCACAGAAAAATAAAACAAACACTCTTAATGACCCGGAAACCCTACGGCTGGCTCTTTCCAAGTCTCTCCTCCTTTGTCTTCTTTCCCATTAAAATGAGAAAGGGCAGATAAGTTAGTACCTTTCCAAGCCTGTATATCAAGCGCTTATTTGGAAGGCAAAATTGCACTTGTTTTTGTAAATTCTGGTAGCCATTTTTGATACTGTTAACCTTTCTTTTCTTTCTTTTCAGGACTTAACTTTAACTTAAAATTAACCTTTAAAATAAAATTATGTATGTTATTTTCAACTAAGTTAAGCATAGATATATACATGCTTAAAGCTTCAGATGTTTAAAAGGAACACATAGTTAATGAATAAAGACATTTGGTGTCTTGAGAACAGTAGCTATATCTGCTTCAAGAACCAAATGTTTGCTTAGCACTTTTACTTTTCAATACAATATCAATTTCTGACCTCACATTTACACATCATGCTAAAAAGCTTTCTCAGGCAGAAGGCTCACAATACTTCACTGCAGGGCATATTCTACAGATCTTAAAGGGGAACCACAGGAGTGAGAAAACCTTTTTCAAAACCTTTTTCACCTTTTCTTTTAAGTATACTTTTATTTTAAGGAAAAGAAATAGGGCTTAGAATTTACCTTATCATTGTCTGATGCTTGTCTATAAAACATTGCCTTCAATCCCCTTCTTGGGAGGGGGCTTTATTTTATTCATAACTCCTCTCTGTTTCTTTATATTTTTCGTAAACAATGGGTCCCTTCACTTGTTTATATACAAAGGGGTTTCTTTATTTAAAGAGAAGGCAAAATGCCTTCAAACACTTAAGGGGCATATTTCTTATAATAGATCACTGACTCTATTGTGTTTTATTTGTAGGGGAAACTAAAACTATCACACCACTGGAAGACAGATGGAACAGGAAGAAAGATAGTAACATAGTAATATAGTATTTGATGGCATATAATGACTGCTAGGCCCACCCAGTCTGCCCATGTTCCCTGCTTGCATCAGTGGTCACTGACCCTACTTGGTCATTGGCTTTAGCCTTTCCTAACCACATCTAGGGTTCCATTATGCCTGCCTCATACATGTTTGAATCCCCCCCCAACACTATGCTAGCTCCCATTACTTCCTGGGGTAGGCTATTCCATGTATCTACCATCCTTTCTGTGAAGAAAACTTCCTCACATTCCCCTTTATCCTGCCTCCCTCCAATCTCATATCATGCCCCCTCATCCTTGTACACCTCCTATGCTGAAAGATGTCACCCACTTACAGTTTGTTTATGCCCTTAAGATACTCGAAGGTTCCTATCATATTTCCCCATTCCCACCTCTCTGCCAGTGTATACATATTGAGGTATTTTAATCTCTCCTCATATGTCTCCTGGTGCAAGCCCTGTACCATCTCTGTTGCCCTTCTCTGAACTGCCTCCATCCAGTCTATGTCCTTATGAAGACGTGGCATCCAGAACTGTATACCGTACTCCAGATAAGGTCTCGCCAGCATTTTGTACAGTGGCACTACCACCTCCCTTCTTCTGCTAGTGACACCCCTTCCTATGCACCCCAACATGTTACTGGCCCTCCACACAGCCTTGGTATACTGTTTGGGCACCTTTAGGTCATCTAAGATGATTATCCCTCAATCCCTTTCTTCCCTGGTAACCATCAGCAACTCCCCCTCCATCCTGCAACTCTCCACAGGGTTTCTGCACCCAAGGTGAATGATTTTGCACTTCTTTGCATTAAATTTTAATTGCCATGCATTGGACTAATAATAATAATAACAACAATAATAATAATGGATAATTACCATACTGTTGAAGAAAGAATATAATGTAAGCAAGGAACAAAGGTGAAGGGGACATGGAGCCAAGGAGTGGCCATCTCCCAGGTCAACTGGAGTGAGACAAAAGTGAATGCACACTATAGTACAAAGAGGAACAAGGAAGCCAACTATAGGCACCACTTTATTGGGACAATGATATGGCTGTCACACTGCCTCAAAATCAAGACAGAATTAATCCAAATTCAAACTGATGACAATTACAAAATAAAAAGTAGAAATTACAGATTGGAAATGACTGGTTGCACACAGTGACTCTGTTTAGAGATCTTCAGTATAAATTATATCACATGTAGAAAGTCAATGGTTCCTTAGATCAAAATGGAGTATGTAACTTATGAGTAAAACTCCAATGGGATTCTCATTGGAACCGAATCCTTACCTTGTCCTACTCTTTATTCTTCATAGTGACATGATTGATCACTATAGAATGTGTTGCCTAGGCTGTCCTGGTAGTCTCAACAATGGCTCCCAAATTGGTGTGTTGTCTGTATTGGATAACTCTTGGAAGTACATTTTAAGACATCTGGTGATAGTGTGCTCAATATGTATCATGGTGTGACAGGGTTGGGTAAGACCCTGCCCTTTTTGTTATGCAGAGTTAAAAGCTAGAATCTATTTCATCCTCTCCTATTCTGCCACTTTTCTGTCTCTTGCTCAATCACATTTTTCTTGTGACATCTAAGAAATGACCAGTCTGATGATCCCACAGTTTTATCCTATTATCTCCCTTCCTTCACTTACTGTTTCTATTATTTCTTTCTCTCCTTTGTTTCTTTGTGGTTAAAAATATATATGAATCTTTATGTGAAACCGGGATCCCTTGGTTTGCAAACATATATAATTAAATTGTTGAAATGATTGCAGAAAGCTTTAATTTTTTTTAGAAAAGATAACAATTTGAAACAGAGGGGGTTGACTTTGAGATGCATTTTAACCTCCATAAGCTTGTTTCCAGAACTGTCAAAAGGAAACCAGATCTGGGACAAAATGTATTACTTTGTTGCACCTGTTAAGACTAGATATAATCTTCAGGCTAACCTCAAGAAGGAAAATGACAAAGTTTTGATACATTTTGTGAAAAACAGGAGACAAAAGCAGAATGCAGAGTTTGAACTACCAGGCAAACACATACTTCAAAATCAGAGTAATGTTTTTCCAGGAGAGACTCAGATGGAGGACTTTTGTTTGTATTGCCTTTGTGAAGCGCTATCCTATATATTTTTTATTATTATTTTATTGTTATTTATAATAATAAAATGCTACTTGTGAATGTTATAACTTTTGCTGGTCTGCCTATACTTCCTCAGGTACTCCTCCATGTATATGACAGTTGGTGTCAACAGTGGGATTTATGCTGTACATACTCTACACCAGATATTTTGTGTAGGGGTACTAAACCTGGTACAAGGGAAGGATAGAAGAAACAGACAGATCCTGCAACTGCAAGCCCTGGAGTGATTACCAGAAAAATGGAAATTGTACAACCAGTACCAGTGATAAAAGACCAAGAACATACAGGGACAGGACCTGAAATGTGTCTGCCTTATTCAAATGGCAGACTATACAAGAAAGAGAGGCTGAGAAACAGAGAGAAAAATAGATTCAAAGTCTTGAGGTACAGAGAAGAGAAGAAAAGAGATGCAGCAAGAGGAGCAATGATGGCTGGATGCCTTGCAAGCTATCAAAGCAGAAGAATCTGGTACAGGTCCAGCAGATCAACAAAACAAAAGACATTAAACATACTAAGGTGTGTCCCTTGGATGATATAGAATCATACCTGACAACTTTTGAAAGGGCCACTAGAGCTGCCAGTGGCCAAATTAGCAAAAGGCAATCAGGCTGGAACCTTACCTGAAAGGTAAAACTCAACTTGCATACAGCAATTTGGACACTGCACAGTCAGAAAACTATGACCTTGTGAAAAGAGAAATCCTTAATAAATATGACATTTCAGGAGTGACCTACAGGTAGAGATTCCAGTCCCTGAAGTACCAATCAGAAGCCTTCATCTGACTCAGAGAACTTCTCATGAAATGGTTCCAACCAGAAGGCAAAACAGTCCCAGAGATCATCCACATATTTACAATGGAACAATTCATCAACATCCTTCCTACTGAGTGTAACAACTGATTAATTGTCTAATCTTAATATTGTTTCCATGGGGGGGGGGGTTGAAAATTGTGCCCTGTTATGGAAAAACTACAGACACTAGGCTCAATTTTCTCAAAGGGTAATGCATGGTTTGCATTAAGCCCTGCATCAAACCTATGTTTTGGTGCAGCTGTGCCAAACTCCTTTGATGTAACTGCACCCAATTTTAGTACATTAGGCACAGTTGTGACAGTGTCCTCAATTTACAGCAGCTTGTACCAAAGATTTGGTGCAAGCCCTCTAAAAAAGGGTCCACAAAGTGGCACAAGTTAGACCGGGGAAAAGCTGGCCTCACTGGCTGCATTTGGTGTTCAGGAATGAAAATCCCAATCATCAGCAGGGAGAATTCCACAAGCCCCATGTGCCAAATGATCAGTGCTTCAGGGGCTTGCAGCATTGATAGGGCTTTGAAAATAGAGCCCACTGAATCTGCCACATTTACATAGAAGCATACTTGTTGGTACGGCAGCAGAAAAAGGCCCAATTGCCTATCATGTCTGCCCAGTACTCGGCTGCATCCACACCCTGCCTAATACTGGACTGGAGATAGTCTACTAGTGACCCTGACTGTATTTTAATACCCCTTCACTAGTCCACTCACCCCCTTCTCTAGACTTCACACCATCTCTCCCTCTTCTTGTTTAGATTATTTTCATGTGTCTGTCCCACCTGAGTTTGAATCTAGTGGCAGACATCACACTGACCACTTCTTGTGACTATGTATTCCATTTCTCCACCCTACATTTTGTAAAGAAGAACTTTCTTACATCCCTCCATTTTGTAACTTTATTTTTATTATTATGCAATGATAGAGAATATATATACATTAAAAAAATGCAGTTCTCACATAACATAGACATTTTGATAGATTCAACATGTTATAGACTCATAGCATCAGTAGCACTGTACCTAAAGAAGGACACCTTGTTGAGTTTGGGACATAGAGTATTTTGGAAAGGGAAAGGCATCTCAGCACTGTAAATGAGTGCACTGGGATCATTCACAATGTCACCTCTGTCAGTTATTAAATTAAAACAATATTATACTTAGTCATGGCTCAGGCAGAGCAGAGTTCCACATGATTGGCTTCAGGCTGCCCCTACCTCCCACAAAATTGGTGATGGTGACTTGGGCTTGATTGCCATATGCAGGTTCATTTTAAACAACTGAAAAATCCAGAAATGAAGTCAATTTTGAGGTGGCCAGGATCTCCGAGGGCACTCTGGATCCAGGGACAAAGCACCATCCCTGGGCTTTGTCCTGCAGAGACTGAGGTCAGAGGGCTGAACCCAGCTCTCTGGAAGTCTTACATGAGGTCAGATTTACCCTGGCCTGCTTGAATAGCATTCCATGCAGCCAGGCTCAGGTTGCCCCCACCTCCCATCGAAGGTGTGAAGAGGACTTTGATGAGAGAACCTGGAGGCAAGTTCCAAGACCTGGGAGACAGGCCAATAGCCCTACCCAGCATGAGTACACTGAAACCTGGGTAAGCCCGGTACCTCGGTCCCCTAAGTAAAAAACAGATGGTCAAACTCTGGCTATGGAAGTCTGGCATGGTTTGGATTTGTAACAATCTCAGTGTTGGGGCTGCTGTAAAATCTTTTCAATTACTTCTAAACTTGTGACAGGTAATTCATTTCACCAATTTTATTGACCAGAATTTCTCTCCAGCTGTGGAACTTTGTCAAGGGGATTTTGCTTCCAAATCTACATTAAAATATGAATAATATTCATTTAAATATGTATTTACAAACCTTACTAAATCTTACATAATTAAATCCATACATTTATATTATAAAGCCAAGTTGTATTATCTTATGTGTGCTTGCTTCAAAAACACATCATTGCTTGCTGTTTAATGAGATTTTTAGTGTCTACAACAGAACACATTATATGTGTTTAAATGTATTGTAGATGTTCAGTTTAGTTCAATTTATTAGAAAAGTGTATTAAAATCAGTACAATTTGTTATACTTATAAATTAACGGAGGATTATAATCTTTAAGACAAAATAATTTATCAACAATACAAAATACTATTAAACATTCACTATCTAGCTAGAAAAAATTTGGCCAAACCAAACATCAATTTAATTTACTCTATTTTTAAAATTTGATTTGTGTAATATTCATCTATCCTAGCCATAAATTTAGGAAGGAGAGCCTTGATGTATTTTGTCATTCGTTCTGACCAGCTTTCACAGTCAAATAATATGTGCAAAATCCTTGGATTAGAAATATTCAGGCATGAACAACCTCCATTTTTTGTTTTATAGAAACAGTTGTTAATGTTATGATAAGTATTTCCCGTACAAGCTAACCTCACTTTACGAAGTATATTTCTATGTAATTTATTTTCACATAAAGCAAGATATTTTTCTTGACCCCAAGTCAACTTGATTTTTGAATATAACCCAAAAGACTCTAAATCATGGATAATACTAAAATCTGTTTGAATAGCTACATCTTTAATCTTTTGTTTAACGCTATTCAAATAGGTTAAGGGTGAGTTTAATATAAAAATGGATCATAGATCGCCACAGCCTATACTTTTTCAAATATTATTTAAATTAGAAAACCAACAATTTCTCAGACCCAAATCACATACATTTTTATAGAATTCTAACCAACACATTCTGGGGAATCGTTCACTATCCATTTTAATTATCTTTCCCCAGTAATTTGTCACCCTTAGCAATATTTTAGTGTTAATAGTAAGCAAGCCTGATTCAAGTCTGAGAAAAGAAGGAGTATCTCGTGGTAAATTTAAAGTTATTTTCAAAAATTGATTTTGAATACATTCAATATTTAGCTTCCTCAGAAGCAAAGATAAACCCCCAATTTCAGAACCATAGAGCGTTTGAGACAATCATTTGGCCTCAAAAGTTCTTTTAAGGGCCAAAAAAGAGCTATTTGCAAATTTATTTGCAAAATTTCTTATGTCTCCCATCGATTTATATGAGTTATTTTTAAGATCAGAAAAAAGAGGTTTCCATGACCACTTAGAATCAATTTGTATTCCAAGATAATGAAATTCTTGTACCACTTCAAATTTATTCCCAGTGATATTCCAAAAATCTTTCTTCAATTTAGGTTTTCCCAATATTAGAACTTTGGATTTCTCTATATTTAACTCAAGATCTAAATCAAATAATGAATCCATAATATTAATTAAACCTCATTTAAGACCTAGTGGTGTCTGGGAAATAATAATTGCATCATCAGCACAAAGTAGTATCTAAATTCTTTCATTATTTATAGTAGGGGCAAATGTATCTATTCTTGAAATATTTATAATAAGTATTTCTATATACAAATTAAATAGAATAGGCACAAGTAAGCATCCTTGTTTTACTCCCTTGGATATGGATATTTCTTTAGACAAGGCACCATCCCTCCCAAATTGTACCATTTCTACTGCATCTTGATGTAGAAGTTTTAAGATGGATAACAAATGAGGGGCGATATTAAATTTTGCCAATATATCCCACAGTTTCCATCTATTTACTGAATCAAAGGCAGCTCTTATATCAAAAAAAGCCAAATAGAAGGGGCCCTTTTTTTATAGTGAACATACTTATCTACCAAATAATTCAAAGTAAATAAAAGATCCAAAGAGCTACATTTTCTTTTAAACCCACATTGAAATTTAGAAAGCAGCTTTCTTTCTGCAACCCATAACTCCAATCTTGAAAGGATTAATCTAGCAAACACTTTTTGAACTACAGGGAAAAGCTTAATAGGCCTGTAATTTTTGGTATCTTCTTTGTCCCCCTTTTTATACAATGGGACAATAATACCTTTACTCCAGTCCAATGGAAGTTTCAGCTGAGAACAAATTGCACTAAAAACTGGGGTAAGAATACTAGCACAAAATTCTGGGTTACGTAAGAAAATCTCGGCCGGAAGACCATCAACCCCTGCTGCCTTATTTATTTTTTGAGCTCAAATGGCCATTTCAGCCTTCTTCACAGAAAACCCCAAAAGATTTTCATCTATGAAAGATTTGTCAGAACTTAAAATTTTATAATGGCTACCTAGGACGCCACTAATATTCCTATATACTTCATTAAAATGAGAGACCCTTTTCTCAGCACTGATTAATCCAAACATATTATAACGTACATCATTGTCATTATAACCAATGGCCACCATATTCCAAAAAGCCCTAGAATATTTCCTAAATATACAATCTTGAAATTGTTCCCACAGTTTTATTTTATATATTTTCTTTTTATGAACTAATAACTTAATATACTCATTTCTCAATTTTTTTAAAGCTCCCAGTACTGAGCCAGAAGGCAGGCTTGATCTAATTTTCCCAACGTTTTTAATTTCTTTTCTAAGATTATTCAGTATTAATCATGTAACTTCTTTTTGGTCTCTCATAAGCACCTAATTCATCCTGACAAGACTTAAGTAACACATCAAATCTTTTTATTATATCCTCTCCTTCTCCCTTATGAAACATTAAAATGCTACTTATATTATATTGTAGTTTCTCTCTCATAATTAGATCCTCTAGAGTTACTGTAGAAAACTCATTCCATTGGATTTTTTTCCCATACTTAATGCACATATGTTGATCTGCTATAATTTCCTCCTTAGTATTTATTTTTCTAATTTTGAAAGCTGTATACAGTGTGCACAATACTGGAAAATGGTCACTGTCCCACATTTTTAATACTTCAAATTTTTTAGCCATTCTATATTCACTTGGCTCTATAACATATAAATCTAAAACAACTCCACCATTTCTTGTGGGAAAAGTGTATTCTCCCTGCCAATCTCCCCTAGTGTACCCATTCAGGACTCTTAGACAAAACTTACCAAAAAGTTGTAAGATAGATTTTCCTTGGATTGTTACCCTCTTATCTTTTGAGTCCCTTATAGGGATGTTAAAAACATCATCTAATCCACAATCTATTTTTTTCCCTCTAATTGATTTCCAATATGAGCATTGAAATCCCCTGCTAATAATAATGTACTCCCTGGAAATCTAACTTTTATAGACTCCAAGGTATCCTCTAACATTTTAGTCACTTTCTGAAAATCAGACAGTTTAAGACCAGGGGAATATACATATTATACAGTATCAAAACATTGCTATCATCAGCAATCACTAGATAAATAAAAAAAAATATTATAAGAACCAACCTCAATTAACTTATAATTTAGACTAGTATCTTTCAGAATGAGCAGACCTCCTTTTAACTGTCTGAATTTTTTTTTCCCTATAAGCAGTGGAAGACCAAATATTAAACCCTTCTATTATGCGTTCATTAGAATTTTGCATCCATGTCTCTTGAAGCAGTATAATGAAAAATTGTCTTAACCATCTTATACAATCATTATCTAACAAGTTACTCTTCAATCCTGCTATATTCCAACTAAGAAAGGTAATCTTATTCCTTAACTTCCCTCTAGTATGCAGTCAATTTGTTTCAGCAAAACTGCTTATAGTTGATGCTAGACTTTCAATACTGATTATGATATCGCTCTTATCTGAAGAAATAAAAGTTTCCACGGAAACCTCATCCTCTATAATTAACTACTATTTATTCTTATACCAAGTTGTTTTCTACCTCTTATCATTACCATTTCTTCTTTGTCCCCCTTTAGGCTATGAACAATTTCATTTGGCATCATATAAGCAGTTATCTGAGGCTGTTTCAGGCCATGGAAACCACCCATTCCACCATTCTTGTCTACACAGTTTTTAGATGTTTCTATATCTAAATCTTTATCTGAGGTTAATGTAATTGTTGCATCCAAATATAATCCAACATCCAAGAATTTTCCTTTCATATCCATTAGTTTTCTCCTTTTATCTACATTGAGAACCACACAAACCCAACCTTAATAGGGATGAGCAAAATACCTATAAATAGATTTGATGTCCTGCCAGCTAAATTTGTTCCCCATAAAACCTTTAATCAAATTGTAAATTGTGAGCTTAAGGATATAATTATTTTCTGATTTAACTTTAGGAAGTCCTTTTATAACTAGAGTAGGTAACAGGTCTCCCATCATAATTAGCCATTCTTTCTTTTCCTCCCTTGTTTCTAGTAAGTTAGCCTTAACCCCTTTTTCTGGTCCAATAATTTTGTTACTTAGATTTCTAAAATGCACTCCACGCATTTTTGATTTTTTGTCAATCTCAACCTTCTTCTGTGACATCTGAGTTTTATGTTTGGCTATGGTTACAATATCTGTTTGATTTATATTGCTCCTTTTTTTAGATAAATCCTTGGGACAAACTTCCCTCATGATATTTTTTTTTTACTTCCTGAATAATCTATGTTATTGTTTCCATCGCCAGACTTCCTAGCCTTTTCCTTTACTTGCATTTTCATTTCCTTAAGGTCCCTTATCAATAAGCTGATTTCTTCAACCTCTTTTTTCAAGATTGAGTCAGTAATTGATTTTATACTCCACTCCATTTGAGTTTCTGATTTATTGTACTTATCAATTTTCCCTCTGTTGATCTTAGGGTTTGGGAATTTGTTAAGGTTAGATTGATTTGGAGCTACATTTTTTTTTCTGATTTTGTTTCTATTTCTATGGCTGTTTCTATTGCTTCAGCCTGTGTTTTCATAACAGCTCTATGACAGCTACAATTGTCTTTAGCAGAAACATAGAAATCAACAAGTGTCCTAACAATAGTAACCAGTTCCAAAAGCTGGGTATTACCAAAATTGATTTATTTTTTTAAATCATTTAGTTTAGATATTACATTTCCATTTTCGGCACCAATAAAATCATAATTTTTGCCACAAGAAGGAACTTTATCTTTATCTTTCAAATGTGTATAACTATGTCCACCTTTGTCCAGCAATGATGGTTTCTTTATATTATCAGTTATTAATTTCCCATCTGCATTGCCAAGCTGGGTAAAAGGAGACAAAAAGAAATCAAAATCTTTTAAAAAATATCTACTTTTTGCAAGTTGTAAGTCAGGTAGATTAATCCTTTTATCTCCTTTAATAATTTCTTGGCACTTTGAAATTGGTTTTACAGATCTTACTTCATCAGAGATACTTTTTAATTTATTGCCATCATTCAAAACTGGGGTTTGACAATTATCCAAATTCTGGATCTTTTCTGACACATAACTAAGGTCTCCCCCTATAAGTTCAGACAAATGTAATTCAGGAGCTACCGCTGATAAATTCTTCACACATTGATTCTCTGATATAATATCTAATGATCTCCCTATTACTTCACCTCTCAAGCATGGTTGATTTCAATTTGTATAATTCTCTGAGATTTCTTCTAAGCTTCTGATTTTTCTTAACAATGGATGCATAGATATCTGGGACTCTTGAGATCCAGACCCTACTGGAGATGAAGTCACTTTAGGGGCAAATGGTTTTATTATTTTATCATTTCTTAACTCTATCTGATTAATCGGTGATTTTAAAAAACTGTACTTTTTTATTTAACCCTATTGGGACCTTCTCCACTAGCTTCAATCCTTTTATCCTTTTATTAGGCCCCTTTTTACCATAGGTTTTCAGAACCTTCTTCATTTTAACTTTGCCCTCCCCTTTTTTTAAAACTTCCAACAGCAGATAACAAACAAAAAGTAATAATATCCACACACACAAAAAAAAACTAAATAAACTAAACTAAACAGAGAAATCTAAAATGGAGATACAAATCTTCTCAATCTCTTCACCATTATAGATCTCAAAACTTTGTTCATTCTTAGTCTTATTTGGGTTGATGTTTTTTATAAAAACTTCAGAGAGATATCAGCAACAACCAAAAAAAAATAAATCAAATAACCAAACAATCAGGAAGTCAAGTAGTCATATAATCGTATGTTCGGCAAATCCAAAATGGAGACACAGCAGAGATGGTAACCAATTATCCACTTGGCGTTGCAGTTCACAAGGTTGCTTACTGAATGGTAATTTGGATAGTGATTTTCCCCAAATGTTAAACACACTAGATGGTATCCAATTATCCACTTAACACTGCAATTCACTGTGTTGCTGATTTGATAGAAATTCTGATAGTAGTTTTCCCCTAGTGTTAAACACACTAAAACAAAGGGAAAAAAACTTATAAGAATTTCCCCAATAGAACAAGAATCAGTCAGTTAACAATCGGATAACAATTAACAATGAAATAAGAACACAGTAAGATGTGGATAAAAAGACTAAAAAGAACACAGGGTCACAAAAGGAATATGTGCAATGATTATAATAGTATCAGCCAATATGATAAAAATACCAATAAAATGACCATCTAAACCTCTAAATCAATTTTAAAAATTGAAATCAAAAAGGGGAGATAAAACAATAGATAATAGGCTTTAGGGAATAGCACTTTGTGCTGAAATATGTTAGCAGTAGAGTAAAATGATAGTGTAGATAAAACACTTACTCTTGCACTTAGATGTAAGCTTTCCTTCCCCACACAAGGTAAGGCACCTTCAAGAATGTGCTTACACTTCAATACATAGAGATGGAAACTCGAACCCAAAAAATACAACAACGACATGGAACAGCTTAATCAGTGCAGTTACAGTTGCGGTTGTATTCATGAATTTAACTATAGCACTTCAAAGCAATTAAAATGGAGCAAGAGACCACAAAACAGCTCAGAGCAGTACAAAACAGCATGAAGAACAATGCACACACTTCGGAACAGGCAGATATATAAATGAATAAATTACTGTGAGACACGCATGCTCTTTATAAGTCTATGGACCCTCGCGTCATTAATATATGGCACGAATTACAAACCAAAAGGAAAAAACACAAAAAATAAAAATATACATAAAATCAAAGCCTAAAATCTCTACCAATATATAAGTGATTTCAAAAACACACTCTGTAGCCTTACAAATCTTTTTCTTAAAGCGAAGATATAAAAATAAAATAAAATTTCAAAACTGTGCAAGTCTGTGTCAGTCTGTATACAAAATCACTTAACTTTTGTCAGTTTTTAACAAATTGTAGACAGATATAAAATTCAAATGACAGACTCCACTAATCATACAGGCATTGATGTTTAGCTTTCTTCTTCTCACTGATCCGACTGGCTGCTGCATAAAAATCACCTGGATGGATTAATAATCCCCTCTCCCTCAATTCAATAGAGTTTCAACACAAAGTAGCCAGTAACTCTCCAGCTTCTCTTCTCCAGACTATATAGTTCTCACAGAGGGTACAAATCAAACTGGGCGGGGGTAGAGACACTATCCATCCTGAAAAAACAAAACACAGCAGAGAACAGAAAACACCATGCCAGCAGCTTTACACAATAAGATGGACTGGAAAGGGAGCAGATACAGGCAACGACATCATACCTTTTCTAAATAAGATATAAACACTGCTCCCCTGCTTCTCAGTTCTCCTCCTCAAAACTGAGAGCGCGTAGTGAAATAGCTGCCACTTTCTCTATCAAATTCATCTCAACACACTCAGCGCAAACTACCTCGAGCTTCAGACAGCAGATCCTGGAACCTGTCACTGAAGAGCTGTAACCAGAAGGGCAAAACAGTCCCAGAGATCATCCACATATTTACAATGGAGCAATTCATCAACAGCCTTCCTAATGAATGTAACAACTGATTAATTGTCTAATCTTAATATTGTTTCCATGGGGGGTTGAAAATTGTGCCCTGTTGTGGAAAAACTACAGACACTGGGCTCAATTTTCTCAAAGGGTAATGCATGGTTTGCATTAAGCCCTGCATCAAACCTATGTTTTGGTGCAGCTGTGCCAAACTCCTTTGATGTAACTGCACCCAATTTTAGTACATTAGGCACAGTTGTGACAGTTTCCTCAATTTACAGCAACTTGTACCAAAGATTTGGTGCAAGTCCTCTAAAAAGGGTCCACCAAGTGGCACAAGTTAGACCGGGGAAAAGCTGGCCTAACTGGCTGCATTTGGTGTTCAGGATTGAAAATCCCAATCATCGGCAGGGAGAATGCCACAAGCCCCATGTGCCAAATGATCAGTGCTCCGGGGGCTTGCAGCATTAACGGGGCTTTGAAAATAGAGCCCAATGAATCTGCCACATTTACATAGAAGCATACTTGTTGATACAGCAGCAGAAAAGGCCCAATTGCCTATCATGTCTGCCAGTACTCAGCTGCATCCACACCCAGCCTAATACTGGACTGGAGATAGTCTACTAGTGGCCCTGACTGTATTTTAATGTCCCTTCACTAGTCCACTCATCCCCTTCTCTAGACTTCACACCATCTCTCCCTCTTCTTGTTTAGATTATTTTCATGTGCCTGTCCCATTTGAGTTTGAATCTAGTGGCAGACGTCACATTGACCACTTCTTGTGACTATGCATTCCATTTTTCCACCCCACATTTTGTAAAGAAGAACTTTCTTACATCTCTCCATTTTGTAACTTTATTTTTATTATTAAGCAATGATAGAGAACATACTGTATATAAATTCAGAAAATGCAGTTCTCACATAACATAGACATTTTGATAGATACAACATGGTATAGACTCATAGCATCAGTAGCACTGTACCTAAAGGAGGACACCATGTTGAGCTTGGGACACAGAGTATTTTGGAAAGGGAAAGGCATCTCAACACTGTAAATAATGAGGCCACTGGGATCGTTCACAATGTCACCGCTGTCAGTTATTAAGTTAAAATAATATTATACTTAGTCATGGCTCAGGCAGAGCAGAGTTCCACAGGATTGGCCTCAGACTGTCTCTACCTCCCACAAAATGGGTGATGGTGACTTGGGCATGATTGTCATATGTAGGTTCATTTTAGACAACTGCAAAAATCCAGAAATGAAGTCCATTCAGAGGTGTCCAGGAACTCCAAGGGCACTCTGGATCCAGGGACAAAGCACCATCCCTGGGCTTTGTCCTGCAGAGACTGAGGTCAGAGGGCTGAACCCAGCTCTCTGGAAGTCTTACATGAGGTCAGATTTGCCCTGGTCTGCCTAAACAGCATTCCATGCAGCCAGGCTCAGGTTGCCCCCACCTCCCATCAAAGGTGTGAAGGGACTTTGATGAGGGAACCTGGAGGCAAGTTCCAAGACCTGGGAGACAGGCCAATAGCCCTACCCAGCATGAGTACACTGAAGCCTGGGTAAGCCTGGTACCTCAGTTCCCTAAGTAAAAAACAGATGGCAAGGTTTGGATTTGTAACAATCTCAGTGTTGGTGCTGCTGTAAAATCTTTTCAATGAATTCTAAACTTGTGACAGGTAATTCATTTCACCAGTTTTATTGATCAGCATTTCTCTCCAGCTGTGGAGCTTTGCCAAGGGGATTTTGCTTCCAAATCTACATTAAAATATGAATAATATTCATTTAAATATGCATTTACAAACCTTACTAAATCTTACATAATTAAAGCCATACATTTATATTATAAAGCCAAGTTGCATTACCTTATGTGTGCTTGCTTCAAAAACACATCATTGCTTGCTGTTTAATGAGATTTTTAGTGTCTACAACAGAACACATTATATGTGTTTAAATGTGTTGTAGATGTAAAATGATTTGTGCCACAATCACCATTCAGTGCATCTACTATATTTCCAAGTATTTCATATCCTACATTTCTTATATTATATTTTAAATAGCCAGAGGGACCAGCAGGTTCAAGAGGGTGAGAAAAATGGATCAGCATCCTCAGCAAAGACGCCATTGGTACCAAATTTAAATACTACCACTCAAGGTACATGCTTACTTAATAGCAATCTTCAGTGCTCATTTAATGAAGTAACATTGAGAATGGGACTATATACCTAAAACCCATTATACTTTTTAATGCCTCATTATTAAGAGGAGAAACAATTCCAGAAGTGGAATGAGGCATCAGTTACCTCAATCTATAAATCAGGAGACAAAAGAATATATCAAATTACAGACCTATTAGTCTGACATCAGTTATAGGTAAATTGTTTGAGAGACTATTATTAACCAGGATAGAAGCTCACATTAATGAAAATAATTTAGCAGACATATCCTAACATGGCTTCTTTCCTGGTAGGTCTTGCATAACCAATCTCCTGCGTTTTTGTTTTTTTTAAATGTGAGTGCATCCCTTGATGCAGGCCTTCCAGTAGACATTATCTTCCATGATTTCTCTAAAGATTTTGATAAAGTTTCCCACCATGTTTTGATAATCAATTGATTAAATTAAAATGTCATTTGAATATTATAAAGTGGGTTATATAATGGCTACATTATTGCCATCAGCAAGTGGTAATTAAGGGGCATAACTCTTTATGGGGACAGGTTACGAGCAGTGTCCCACAGGGTTCTGTACTCAGTCCTTCTTTATTCAATATTAAAGGAATAATGCATGACAGGGTGTGTGTCATGCTGGGATAATGCCAGCCTAGGAGGGGGTTGGGCACAAGGCCACAGGCCGAGTGCATCCAATGACCCAGGCGTAGCGTTATCTCAAACAACACACACCCTGGAATGCATTATTCCTATTATGCAATGCCTCATTGTTATATATAAAATAAAACAAATTTTAAAGAATGTTTTTATTAGTGTGGAAAAATATTTTGTTTCTTAAGAGGAGATGCAAAAAAAGAGCTAATCTAGCTCATCAACTGAAAAATCATCTAGCTCCATCAAATGCTCATCTACAGGTTCACAGTGCTGAGACTAGACCTGTGTCATCGTGCTGGGATAACACCATGGGTTCAGCCCCAAACTGACCAATCACAGTCCAAGATTCTTTCTTGCCATTGTATAATATGATTTTCTTCAATGCAGACATCACCTAACATCTGGATGTTAAAATATGCAGATAACTGTAAACTTGGTTGTATAGTTAATAATAGTTAATCCTCACAAGCGTTCCAAGAAGAATTATACTCTCTTGAAAGATGGGCAACAGAGTACAAGATGTTTTTCAATGAACAGAAATGTAAGGTAATGCACCTTGGGCATAATAATCAGAAGCATGTTTACAAACTTAATAATGTTAAACTTTCGGAAATGAAAAATGGAGAGGATTTAGGAGTCATAGTAAATAACAAACTTTCTTTTGATACAAATATTATTACAAAGGTTAAAAAATGCCACTGCATTGTTGGTTGTATTCTTAAACACATAAAGAGCAGAGAACCTAATGTTTGTAACTGTAATTAACTGTTTGTCTCCTCCCTATTTCTTCTGCTTTGGGGACGTCGAGGCATTACCTATCTTGTTGCATCTTAATCTTGTTTAACATTTTGTGTACTGTTTAGTATGTATATCATATGTGTTCTCCCATACTGTTGGGACTGAACTGAGTTTTTGTTACTGTGCTGTTGTCTTCACTGTATTATTCTTGTTGTACTCTCCCGGGTCGTGCCTGAAAATAGGCAGAACTGTTGCCTACTGCACTTACCCGGTTACCAAAAGCTAATAAATAAATAAATAAATTAGAATTCCACTATATACTGGATTGGTAAGACCCCTTCTTGAGTATTGTTTCTCTTTCTCTGCACCAATGACAATTAGGGGTACAAAATTAATAGAGGGAGTCAAAAAGAAAATCACAAAGAAATCAGAAATATGAAAGATGTAGAATACGGAGAAAAGCTGATAAAACTTGACCTGTACTCCATAGAATACAGGCAATTACATGGAGATATATGTTTAACTTATAAAGCTTTGCAAAATGCATCACTTATGGAAACCTTAGGACTAGAAAAGAGCAACTCCACAGTCCACACAAGAATGCACAATTAATTTTTTTTTGCTCCTTACTTGCTCCTCTGGCTTGCCTCTCCTTCTGGCTGCTCAAGGATCCCACCAACCCCCTTGCCCTGACCCCCTTCCACTCACCTCACATTGTAGCCATCCAGGGGTGGCTCAGTGTATCCCTGTCACCAGATGGGTCCCTCTCCTCTGAGGGGGAAGGCGCCAGGAGGGCTAACCAGCATGCTCTACGATCAGTCCCCGGGCACTGCTGAGCCAGATTCCAGGGTGACAGGGCATTCAAGTTGGCAGGAGCCGGCAGTCATCATCCAGCCGACCAGGGAGCCGAGTTTCCACTTTTCTTGAGGACATGGTGTGCCACAGATGTCTAGGTGAAAGCCAACGTCCACCATGCCCTGCGAGCAGTGAGGTCTACTTGGACTGTCACCCTCCTGGCCTCCACCAGGAGGTGACAGACAGTAAGCCATGCCCCCTCCCTCCCCCGGAGAAGGTGAGCAGTTGCAGGAGGCTCAAGCCTTCTCCTCCCAGCTGGCTCTCCAGTGACCTGAGCCCGTTCCCAAACTCAGGTCGCTGGCATCGCAAGCCGAAATCCAACCACTGCGCCGACGAGCCGGCTTGAACGCACAATTTCAAACTCAAGGGTGACATCTGCCAAAGTTGTAGGAGAAGCCAGTGGTTCACCCAACGTATTGCCTCTACTTGAATGCACTTCTAACCTTAGTTGTATAAAGCAAATCTATGGATATTTTTAAAAAGCAATTAGACCTGTTTATGGGTAGCAGGAAAACAGCCTGTCATGTATTGCTTACTATTTGACCTATGGTGGCAAGCTGTCATAAGACATCTGCCTCCTGATTCAGTAATACTCCACAAACCTATGAAGCTATGAAGTAGGTTTATTTTTACTTTATATATCAAGGATTGAGGTTTCAGTTGACATATATAAAATGCCTCTGAAACTTTAAGATATTAACATGTATGGGCTGTTCCCTGGTAACAACTTATAAGGTCTGTAGCATTTGAAAAATAACACTTGCACTGAATGGTGGTAGTGGCATAAATCCTTTTAGACAAAAACTAATTTTAAATGTAGTATAAGAAATGTAGGACATGCAGTATCTGTGAAAATGATAGATACACTGAATGGTGATTGTGGCACAAATCATTTTACATCTACAATACATTTAAACACATATCATGTGTCCTGTTATAGACACTTAAAATCTCATTAAATAGCAAGCAATGATGTGTTTTTGAAGCAAGCATACATAGGGCAATACATCTTGACTTTGTAACATAAGGTAACCCGTCAAAATGGTGACTGAACATGAGTGACTCGCATATAAGTGACTCAAGTCCAGTGCTTGTTATGTGACCAACCCCCAAATGGGTAGCAATGGGTGAAGAACAAGGTGACTGGAAGTACAGGATGGAGAACAGAAGAGGAGGGAAGATATATTGGGGGTAGTGTGGAGAGAGGCTGCTGAGCTGGCCGTGTAGTGAGGGTGAATGGCTACAGTGGAGAGGGTGCAGGGTTCGGTGCTGGAGAAGAGCATGATTTTTTGTATTTTGTGTGTGGGAGTTAATTTATTTTAAAAAAGGTCCTCCTCCTCCCCGACATGCACCCCCCTGGAGTTGGGAATCATTTTTAAGAGGGGTGCATGGGGTAAAGCCCCCCACGAGGGAGATGCAGGGGGCACAGCCCCCACATAAATAACATCTAAAACATGTGTTTTCACTGGTGTTGCCTCGCTGGGAGTGTACATTGCCATTTTGGCTTTTCAGTGATGTACACGTGCCATAACGGCGATCACCATTTGTCAATCATTGTTATGATATGGAACTGTAACTTAACTGTATGGATTTAGTTATATAAGCTGTAACAAGATTTGTAAATACATAGTTAAATGAATATTATCTCTATTTTAATGTAGATTTGGAAGCAAAATCCCCTTAAAAAGGCTCCACAATTGGGGAGAAATGTTGTGTTACAGTAAATAAAATTGATGAAATGAATTACAAGTTATTGGGAAGATTTTACAGCAGCCCCAACATTGTGATTGTTAGGATCTCTGATAAACCTCTGGGGCAAGCTGAAGAGGAACTGCAAGAGGACCATTATCCACAGACTAAACTTATGGCTTGGATTTTCCCTGCCTGGACTGAGCAGAATGCTGCGAGGTCAGCCCAAGGGTGTCCTCCCTTCACACCAAAGTTGTGAAGGGGACATTGGGGAGGACATCTCTAGGTAGGTTTCAGGACCAAGAGGCCCAACCCAGCCAATGGAAGTCTGTATGTGGTTGAAACTGCCTGGCTCAAGCTGAGCAGAGTTCCACTGGGTCAGCCTTGGAGTGTCCTTGCCTCCCACCAAAGGGGTGAAGGGGACATTGGGCATGACACCCATAGGCAGGTTTGAGGAGACTTTGGAATTTTTTCATGCAAAATCTAGTGACTAAGTCCAGTTGCAGGGGGTCAAGGACTCCTGTGGTAACTATGGATCTGGGGATAAAGTGACTTCCCTGGGCTTTGTACTCCAGAGACAAAGACCAGACAAGCAAACTCTGCCTATGGAAGTCTGGCATGAGGCTGGATTTGCCCTGCCCTGGCCAAGCAGAGTTCCAGGAGATCAGCATTAAGGTGCCCCTGGACTCAAGAAGAGTACCAGATGGTCAAACCCTGCCCTGTGAAAGTCCAGCATGGGGTTGGATTTTCCCTGCCTGGGCTGAGAAGAGTTCCAGGAGGTCAGTTTGAGGGGGCCTCCACCTCCTGCTGAAGGGTAAAGGGAACTTTGAGGCAGGCTACCTGGTGGCAGGTGGCAGGACCAGATAGACAAACCCCCTTCTCTGGAAGTCTGCACGGGGCCAAATCTGACTAGCTCAGCCTGAGCTGAGTTCCAAGAGGTCAAGTTGAGTCTGCCTATGTAATTTTTTTCCATGTTGTACATGCCACATACAAAGTCTCTCCAGTCTATCAGTGAAGGAGCATGTGGGGTTAACCAATTTTTACTAATGATTTTTTTAGCAGCAACATTTAGTACACCCAAAAAGTATTTATTCATTTTGTCTGCACCACAGGGAGGGTAGGATAAGAGCAGAAAGAGTTGTGGTGTAGTGTGAGGAGGTCTGTCTGCTGCAGGATTTCATCAAGCTCCTTTCTTACATCTGTTTAAAAGTTGGTTAAAACTGGGCAGTCCCATATAATATGAAAGTGCCCTACCTTAATTTCCCTGCAGTTTCTCCAGCACCCTGCATTATATCCTGTCTGATGGTGTGCCTTGATTATAGGGGGGCTCTGAAGTAATGTACCATATGTTTCTGAATATATTCTCTGCATCCCCACAAACTGGTAACTATATGTATCTCCTCACAATTCCACATCCACTTTTCCCCAATCTATGGCTATACTGATTTGCACAGCTCACTTAAGCCTAATCGTGGTGGACTCCTGGGGTGTACAGTAGGTTACATTATACTTTTGTAAGGCCTGAAAATCAGATGTTCTGTATTGCTTGACCCAGTAAACTCAATAAAAGCAGTTGTCAGCTGGGGGTACCTTTCTCAAGGTCCTACATTTCAGGGCTAGAGTCTGAATGAAATGTTGAACCTGGAGATATCTATGGAAATCTATTTTTCTCAGTTGATACTTCTTCTGAAGATTCATATTGGAGTCTATTATCATACCCTCAAAATACTGGAAAAGAAATTGAAGGGAGTGTCATCTCCATGCTTTATATCCCTGACAGTGTGTGGCTGCCAGGAAGCCTTCTGCCAGTGCCAGCGACACATCAAGCTGAGAAAGGCTGTTAGGTGTATTAACTTTTTAATAACATGCCAAGCTGTTATCACTAGTTGTATCATGGGTGGGAGAGGGTATATTTCTTCCCGACTCCTTCCGACATATGAAAAAGAAGTTTAGTCACTGCTGGGAAGGGGAGAAAATCCCTCTTCATTTGTAACAAAATAATTTTGGGATGCAAGAGATACCACATCCAGATTATGACTAAGTGGGCTACCCAATAATAGCCCCACAGGTACAGTAGGCCAAGACCCCCCCTGAAGTTTTGGTAGCTGAAGAACAGAATATGTTGCCTTTTGCTAGCCCATATGAATCTAGAAATCAGTCTCTGCCAATTTTTCCATGTGCCAGATGGAGTTTGTAAGGGCAGTTTCTGAAATAAAAATAATGCCTGGGACAAAGTTAGCACTGACTCTATTAAATATGTTGCAATGAACAGAAGCCCAATACACTAAACTGAGTCATCTGGGAAATTAGTGAGACATAATTGGCCCTTTTCTCTTTGCAGAGCCAGATGCCCAAACATTTTAATGCATTAAGTCCCATTTTAGAGGCTATTACTGCCTTAAGAGTTAGAGAGTAAGACTGGTTAAAGGTTAATAGTTCTATTTTTGTAGTATTCATTTTATATCCTGCAACTACTATAAGTGAAATTCCTGAAGCAGGAAAAAAAGACGGCATAGAGTTGTCCAGGTTTAACAAATATAAAAGAACATCATCTGTATACAGTGTGATACAATGTTTCTGACCTCCCAGCTCCATCCCTGACACATTATTAGTTTGGAGTATTAGGTGGGTGAGGGTTTTAATATACAGTGGTAATTGCGCAAAAGTTGACAGTTAGAGTGCACCACACACCATTGTGCAGCACCACTATACATGTTATTCAGTAGGTATCATACTTGTGCAACACTTGGTATACCATGCTACCAGTCAATTTTTGCATGACTACCACTGTAAATTGCAAATAATGAGGATGATAGGTGCCCCCCCCAGATGTGTGCCCCTGCCTAACAGAAAATCGGAATATATGGCCATTGGTTTGAAAGTCGCATGGGTAGCTTTACAGAGGAGGCACAGTAGGTTGACAAATTGGACCAGGAACTTAGCCCCCCCCCAGTACCTCATACATGAAGGGCCAGGAAACTCTGTTAAAGACTTTTTTGGTATCATGACTAATTACCATGGCCGGGATATGATGTTGCCTTAGGTGGCAGAGAACATGTAGCATCCATGTGGTGTTGTCAGTGATCTGTCATGACTGAATGAAGCCTGTATGATCCAGACCTATCAGGGTAAGTAGTGTTCTGTCTAATCTTTTAGCCTATATTGATATACTGTATAAAGTTTGTAATCTCTATTTAATTAGTTTTTTTCTGGATTTTGGAATTATAGTGATTGTGGTGTAGTCCAGAAAGGGGGGGCAAACTTTCCATCAGAACTCCATTAAACTCCCAGAGCAGATGTGGGGTGTATTCATTCATTAAGGTTTTACTGACTTTGAGTGTACAGTATATCCATCTGGGCCTTCTGAATATTCTCTTTCGTCAGCACCTGATAAATGTCAGTGATGAGACTTTGAAGGCTTTCAGCCTGTTCTCTGTTAGTTTGGGGAGTCTTAACTTACATAAAAATGCCTTAATCTTCTCCCTGACAGTCTCCCCTCTGGGGTGTATAGACTTTTGTAGTATTCCTTGAAGGTATTAACAATATTAACATCTTTGTTTCCAAGACTTTATCAAGTGGGTGGATTATGAAAAAGCTTGTTGTGTGTCTTTTTTGCCACCTACTATATGTTGGTGGACCAGCATTCTAGTTGCTCATGGTACCTCCTTCTAGAGTCTTTGTCATAAAAAAGTGAGGACAATTTCTGTTTGTTTAGCATACCACTCATCAAATTTTCACCCTTACCTTTTGAACTGGGGTAGTACAGATTCGCCCCCTATTTTGAGGCAAGTACCAGAAAATGGTATGTCCTCCACAAGTCTTTTTGTTTCTGGGTATGTTCCCTCTTTTTGAGGGCCACGCATTTCATGAGGTGGCCTCTCAGTATGGTCTTAACTGTATCAAATAAAATATGTGGTCCTACTTCCTGCATGTCACTGTCTGCAAACATCTCCTCCAACTGTTCCACAGAAAATTCATTAAAGTCAGAAGACCAAAGATGGCTAGAATTTAGACACCAGACCATGTCAATTTGTTCCTTTCCTAAATCAAAAAAAGCATTTGGGAGTGATCTGATAGAACTGTGTCCCCTATAATATAGTCGTGGACCTTATTCAGATAGTCTACCTGTATAAAATCCATTGTATACTTGAAGCTTACATCCCTCCTGAACCTTCCCCACCACCAGTTTCTATCCATTGCCTGTGGTTACCTTGCCTTTGCTTCTTGTGAGAAGCACACTGCTGTCCACGTAATGCATGCTGCTTAGGTACTTAAAGGTCTCTAATATGTCACCTCTCACCCTCCTGGCCTTTACTGTGCACATAGACTCACCAGCCTCTCCAAGTGCATCTTCACCTGTTGCCTCTGAATCCCCTTCATTACCCTCTTCTGAGCAGCTTCCAAGAGAACCCCGTCCTTCTGCAGGCATGGGAACCAAAACTGCTCACAGTACTCCAGGTGAGATCTCAGCTAGAAGTTCTTTATGGGCAGAATCAGCTTCTTCCTTCTGCTAGAAAAACACCTCCCTATACTCTCCAACATTCTTTTATTTTACTGCAGTCTTCTGGCATTGGGCATGGGACTTTAGATGGTAACGGACAACAATTCCCAGGTCCCTTTCCTCTAAAATACACTCTACCCTCATTTCCCCAACCAGTTCTCCGTTTCTGAATTTCTTTTGTCAGTGTGTAGGACTTAACACTTTTGGGCATTAAAGGTGAGTTGCCTTGTCTCAGGCCACTTTCCAATCTGTCCAAGATCATTATCATTTCCCACCTTCTATCCACTGTATCTCATCTGCACTGATTTTTGCATCATCTACAAAAAGAACAATTTTAGCCTGAATGCCCCCCCAGCCCCCTTATTGCAAATGGATATATTGGAAAGAGGCACCCCAGGAGTGGCCATGTAGTGCCCTATTAGCAACCTCAGTAACCCCTGACTGATTTCCATTGAACAACTACTTCCGAGCTCTACCCCCCCCCACCGTTTACTAATCCTTCTAGTTTATTTGTCCCCTACACTGTACCCAGATCCCTCAGCTTTATCACACATTTAGAATCCTCATGTTCTGTCACAAAGTAGGGGCTGACCTCTTTTTGTGGTGTATTGTGCACTTTAGTCATTACAAAATCTTCTCCACTGAGACTTCTCGCTTCAGAGTATGCTTTTTCTAGTACTGTAAGTCTGGTGTGTAACTGATGTCTCAGATCAGTAGCATGGAAATCAAATTCTACAAGGAGGAGCAAATAATCAAGAGCATAAGTTGTCGGTAAGATATACAAATGATTGAGCTTCTAGGGTGGGCATCATCTGACTAGAACAAAATAGGTTTTCTTGCTCATAGTGGGAACTACAGTATGTTATAAGGGTATATTTTTAAATGCTTTATAGCTATGTTTATGTGTAGTGCAGAGATGGATCTCTTATATCTTATGTACTTTTACATTCATTGCATTGCTGAATTGTTTTTAATTCTGCCCTGATATTGATGTCAGTGCACAATAAAGAACTACACATCCTATTCAAGGTGGGGCCCAGTACAGTGGGCTCCACTCACACCATACTCGGCTTTAACAGACAATCAGTTCAAATGGATGAAAAGTGTGATCCAAAACCATTCACATTGGAAGCCATTCATGTTTTGTCTATTTAAACGGACATTAAGCGTTGTATTTTGCAGACAGTTTTTCACAGCGTGTGATCACAAAGTAGGCTTAATATGCTAGGTGTCGATGGCAATTAACACTCCCTAAGCCTCGATCAATGTGCTGTGCTCAGAAATTTAATTAGGCACGGTCTGCTTTCAATTAGCAATGTAACCAGGTGTGCTAGGTGTCAATTATAGGGTTTTAAAAGCCTTTAGTTTCAAACATCATCAGATTGATTGATGTTTGTGCTTTGTACCATATCTGCCAGCAAACACTCTGATTTGATGTTGCAAAGAAAATTGAAATCTTACAGCACTGACACAGAGGAGGAGCTGGGCACTAGCAAAGATGTGAGAGCTGCTCTTGCCACTTTATGCTGAGCTATGGAGCAGCACACTGGCATCACTCTTGACTGGGACATCCTCAGCAGAACATACAAAGACTGGCACCCCAAACATTCTGACTGCTGGCAAATTAAGCAAAATCACTGAGTACACAGTGCCACAATAACCATGTTAAACACTTCCCTCCCTTCCTTACAGCACATGGAGCACGGTGAGAAAAAAATAAAGTTTGTTGATTTTTAACAGAAACACTTCCCTTCACTACTACCCTCCTACCATCACTACAAGATCAATGCAACAGCAAAAACAAAAAAATAAATGAAACTGAACACATAACACACAGTATAGTATAGTACTATGCTGTACTGTGCTGTAACACATGCCAGACAGTGCAATAAGTCACACGGCATTTCATATTGTTGATCCGCCGGTTACATTGGACATCGGGAATAATGGACATTTTTTGATGTCATGAATGAGTGTGCTATAACTGGCTTTCACTCTGTCTTTAAAGGGGCGCAATAATGTCTCTTGACCTGTTTACACTGTATGAAGTTTTCCTTCATGCATGTCATGATTTTTCCCACTTTGGTAGCTAATGCCCCAGATCACTTCTATGATACCATGTGCTGACGTTATTTACATTGACAACAGTTGGTGTTTATGATGGGGTACAGAACAGGATGCCATCAAATTTGTGAAGTATCAGAACTGCACTGCAGTGACTTAAATTGGGTTTTAAAACCCAATAGCAATTCAGTAGCAAAGAAATTCATTTATTGGATTTAAAACTCACTACCCTCTCCCAAAAGTTAGAGACTGAAGGCTTTTGTAAGCTGGTAACAAAGCATTCAAATTTAGTTGGTGGGAAGGGAAACTCAATGGACCAATGGCTGTCTTTACTTCTTAAAGCTACACATTGCATTTATGAGGGCAAACTCACATTTTCTGCTGCTTGCACTCACACTGGGCACACTGTTTAGTCCCCAATCATATATCTGGTGGTGAAAGCTGCACCATGGCATGCAGGCCTCATGCTTTGCCCTCTCTCTCTGCTATTAAGTCACCAGTCAGGAATAAGACCACTTCTTATTCAGCATAAGGACTTTATGCTTACTCTACTGGCCATCTCTGGCACCTCATGCTCTGCTGGTGATGCCTTTGTAAATCACCAGCTAACATCTGGCATTGCACCCATTCTGCTCTGAGCTGCCTTGCTGGACCTGCTAAACATAGGACCAGGACATCACCTGACACTTGCATCTGACCTCCTTGTGTATATATGTGTCCATAAGGTTAGACACAACTTAGTAATGTGTTAAATACTGTTTGTGGTCATTGATTTTACAGACCTGCAAAAATAAAGTTCAATTATTTATAGCCATGGACATCTCAGAAGAGACAAAGCATATTCTCAAAGATTTTGGTCTATGTTCCCTTTGACAAAGCTCTTCTTTCAGACCTCTTTTGTAAACTACTAAGAAGGTTATACCAGTTCCTAAAAGCTCACTGAAGGACTTCATTCACTCCCATAGCAAGAAGTGAGCAACTTGAGGACATTCTACCTTACAGCATCCTAGAAGAAATTAGATAGCTGTAAAGCTGTACAACTACTAAAGCACTGGCTGTAGACAGAACTTTTGTTACTCCATCAGACTCTTCCCAAAAAAATGGTAATTGATTATGATTAGCACCTACTTGGTTTTTGACCAAATGATTCAGTTTTCTAGATTTACATTCAGTCCTCTCATTTTTGCTACTGCAAATTCTTTTTTTATGGTGGTCAAAACAGCATCTGTGGGATATCACATTTACTGTGCTGTTTCATTTACTTCTCATCTGTCTGTAAGCAAGTATCTGACATTTCAGCATGCTTTCTTGCTTGCAGTGCTGGCTAATGAGGAGGTGCCCTCAAAGGTAAGGTGCTGGGAAGACCCTATTGGGTCACCGTCTGCCCAGCAATCAACTCCAGCAGAAAATTGGAAGGTTATTGCTGGCAAGGGTAAATTATAACCCCTAAATTAACCCCTATATTTTTTAATATCTACCAACTCCCAGACAGGCAACAATTAGCATTGCCACCAGCCCCACCATGGACCACATAATCCAGTTTTCATGGTCCTTATCTGATCATCCAGTTCTGTTCAGAGGTAGTACAACTTTGTAGTCATTTAAATGCTTGTGTACTTGTAAAACTGACTCTATCAAATCATTCACCACTTTTGCCTGCATGTCCAGGTTACAAACAAGTTGTAATGCAATACAGACATTTGTATATAAACTAGTCAGTCTTGGAGGTGTAAAATATGACTATTAAGACCATTAGAAATAAATTAACCAAATCTGTTCCACACTGCATTTTAACTATGGTCTTTTACTGCTGTGTTAGGGTTCAGTTTTTGTTGAATTCAAAGTTTATTGGAGTTTGCAGTTTAGCATGCCCCTCCTTTCAGAGGTTTAAAAATAGAGTACACATGTATATGAAGGAACCAACAACTGTGCATTCTGACCAGGTACTGTACTTTATCCATAGATTTCAGAGTAATGTAGAAAACATGAACATGATGCCTAAAGCTTGAGACAATACACCGATTCTACAATCTACTATTAAACCAGTTAGGCGCGTGTTAAAACAGACTATCTCTACCTAATGTTGTATCAAACGTGTTGGTACTATTGAAAGATTAAAGGAGTCTGGACTTTCTACGTTGTGCCAGTGCAACATATAAAGTTGTCAGCTGTGTCAGAGCAGTGATGGTTATGTGCTCAAAGGGGTTTACAACCCACTTTAGTATGGCGTTATCTTATTCCCTTTGGGGATCGTTCATTTGATAGAAAGTACTCTGTGGGGATCTTGTAATATTTTGGTTTTAGGAAAGGGCCCTCTATATCATCAAATTTCCCTAACTTCCTTTGAGAAATGTAGAGAACATGCTTGTAACTGGCTGCTTTGCCAATCTCCATCGACCATTCTTATATGCGGGGTGTGGGCTTCTTCTTATATCTCAGAATGACTCTCTTGGCATCAATCAGGGCTCCTAGCAGCCAGGAGTAACTGTTGCAGTCCAGTGCTGGTGCTGATTTGGAGGTGTTGTAGAGAGCCTGTAAGGGGAATATCCTGTGAGAGCGTGGCATTGCATGCACCTTGTATCTTGTCCCAATAGTTCTGTAAAAATTGGCAGGATCAAATAATATGGGTAATGGAAGCTGCAGGACTATTACATCATGAGCAGTTCCCAGTGGAGTTTAGATCTCAATCATGTAATTTTTTTGAGAGGGTTGTATGCCACCTTTGTAGTATCTTCAGCTGTTTGAACCTTCTTTTCGTGTCCTCAGAAGCCTTTTGAGCGTCAGACCAACACCTCTCCCGAGCTTCTACACTGATCTTATGTTCCATTTCTGCTGACCATTGCTGTCTGGTCCTGGTGGAGGGGTCGGGTTAGAAGTCAATTAGGTGCTGGTATATTGTTTGTTTGCAAAAGTTTATTCCTAAAAGAAAGAACTTCCAAGGAATAGGATTACCCAGTTGAGCAAAAGTGCACATTTACAATAGAGTCCCATGTTTACATAATATAAAAATACAAGATACAAAATACAAAATATAATGCAATACAGTTTCAACAAATATATAAATACGTAGGATATCCTTTTCTTATTTTCATTTAAAAAGACATATTGAAAGTGTATATTAAGAAAATGCATACATAAGCTTAAACATTCACTGTGAGCAACAACTTTTTGGTTGAGCAAGCATTGAAGCAGCCAGCCCTTGATTTTATTCCATGGAGCTATTTCTTTAGACTTTAAGTGGGGGGGGAGGGATTTGTTCCAGGCTTTTGGTCCTTGAGCAGCTATAATAGAGTTACCCTTGGGTATATGTCCCTGTTATGGGGTGTTTTCTCACACCTGGGCCACAGAAGTTTGTCTACAGGATTATACTTGGGCATGGTCAGCTCAGGCACAAGGATCACCCCCCCCCAAGGCTGGCCTCAGTCAGAGGTACTGCCAGTGATTTTGTTGTGAGATACTATATTGGTGCCTGATTTGAACAGAGGTCATGAGGGTGTGTAGGGTGGGATGCATAATATCTTGTAGGGGGCTGTGTCAGCAGAGAAGCAAGAGAAACCAAGAGAGCATCAGCTGAAAACAGGACTTGCTCACCACAAAGCCTTTAAATTCTGACATAGCCAGCAAACTAGGAAGACAGCAGAGAAGCAAGGGAAACCAAGAGAGCAGCAGCTGAAATAGTTTTTTTGTAGGCTATATTTTCTGTTAAATTGTTGTGCAGGCTGTCACCAGGGTGGTGGGTCACAGTTGTAGATGATTGTTTCTGGAGGGCATGGGGTAGAACTGGGGGAGGGACAGGGAGATAAGGTGCCTGTCTGGCACCATGGCTGGGAGGGACAGGAAGGAAATCCTCAGGATCGTGGGAGCAGCAGTATGGGAGAGGGAACTGGACATCATTGTCCACCTAGGGACAAATGATCTAGCTGGGGATGGGATCAGAGCAGTGCAGGAGGAGTTTGTGGAGTTGGGAAGGGGACTTCAATAAGAAGCATGCATGGTAACCTTCTCAGTGGTGCTACCTGTCTATGGCAGGGGTGAAGCTAGGGTACTCCGCACCATAGGATTCAATGAATGGTTGAAAGACTGATGCTGAGCTCAGGGTTTTGGCTTCAGTGGGGACTGGGGTTCCACCTGGAGGGATGCAGGCCTATACTGGTGTGATGGTCTGCATCTGTCCAGGAGGGGAACCAGGATCCTAGGTGGTTTAAATGCTTCATTGGCAAGCATTTAAGCTATCCAATGGGGGGAGGTACTGAAAAGGAGAAGGGAAATCCCATCCCTCCCTCACAAAACAAGGTAGTTAGCAAGGTAAACACCAAGGTAGAGAAGTCAATAGGGAGCAGGACGGGGTAAATGGAGAAAAAGGCAAGGCAGTAAGGACAGATAGGGGACTAAAAGGGGTAAGGCCATGAAAAAATGGAGGGCAATGAGTACCAGTGCCCATAGTCTGGGTAACAAGCTCCCTGAACTAGTGGCCTTGATGGAAGAGGGACACTTGGATATCGTGGCAGTCACAGAAACATGGTAGACAGAGCACCATGACTGGGATGTCACCATACCAGGGTACACAATCTACAGGAGGGACAGGGAGGGTAAAAGAGGAGGAGGAGTAGCTCTCTATGTATGGGAAGGGATCAAAGCAATGGCACTAAAGGGTAAACAGGGAGGAGAGGAGGCACTGTGGGTCACCCTGGAGACAGGAAATGGCACCACAATCCGCATGGGGGTTGTATACAGATCCCCATCTCAGGGGAGGAGGTGGACAAGGAAATAATAGAAGGCATGCTTAGAATGGCAGAGAAAGGGGAGATATTGTTGATGGGGGACCTGAATATGCCAGATGTTAACTGAAGCACCTTTGCTGCAGCACATTCAAGAGCAGGGTCATTCTTGATGCCCTATAGGGGGCATGCCTCAGAGAGCTAGTGTTGGAACTGACTCAGGAGGGAGCGGTCTTAGACCTGGTACTCTCAAATGTGGGCAGAGAGAAGATCCCGAATTTAGAAGTGGTAGCCATCTAGGAACGAGCGACCACCAAACAGTGTGGTTCATGATAAACACAGCCGTAGAGTTGAGCTATACAAAAGCAAAGGTATTGGACTTTAGGATGGCTGACTTTAGGATGGCTGACTTTGGCAAAATGGGAGAGTACCTCAGAAAAGTACTAATAAACTGGCAAGAAGGAGGGGTGGAGGAACAATGGGAAAAAATCAAAACTGCCATCACAGAGGCAACACGCCTTTGTGTGAAGCAAATAAACAAAACTAAACAAAGGAAAAAAACACTATGGTTCTCAAAAGAGGTGGCAGGGAAGGTTAGGGAGAAAAAGATAGCATTCAGGAAGCATAAGAAAACACAGAAGGAGCAGGACAGAGAACTGTAGCAGTTAAAGCAGAAGAAAGCAGGGAAGGCAGTCAGAATGGCAAAGGCCCAAACTGAGGAAAAGATAGCCAGCTCAGTTAAGAAGGGGGATAAAGCCTTTTATAGGTACATTAGGGAGTGAAGGAAGACCAAGGGAGGGAGAGTGAGGCTTAATAAAGGGGAGGGGGTGAGAAAAGGGTGACAGCGAAAAAGCAGGGATGCTGAATGGATACTTCTGCTCAGTATTCATGAAAGAAGAGGAGGGGGAGGTACCAAAATCAAACAATGGAAGCATTCTGGATGGGGGGTCGATACCAGTCCATTCATAGAAGAAAGGGTCCTGAAAGAACTCCTAAAACTGAATGTGAACAAATCAATGGGGCCTGACGGGATTTACCCCAGAATTGTGTAAGAACTAAGGGGAGAACTAGTGACACCACTGACTATCTTTTTTAACAAATCATAGGAGGATGGCATGGTGCCTGATGACTGAAGGAGGGTGAATGTGATTCCCTTCACAAAAGAGGGAGCAAGGCAGAGGCAGGAGAATACAGATCTGTTAGTTTGACTTCAGTGGTAGGGAAAATGATGGAATCACTTCTGAAATAAATAATTGCTGAGTACTTAGAGGCCAGCGGGGCCCAGGACCCAAGGCAGCATGGATTCACAGTGGGAAGGTCATGTCAGATCAATCTCTTAGATTTCTTTGACTGGGTGACCGAAGTAGTAGACCAGGGAGGTGCTGTGGACGTGGCCTACCTAGACTTTAGCAAGGCATTTGACACAGTCCCACACAAAAGATTAATAGACAAGTTAGCCAGCCTGGGATTGGGTCCCACGGTGGTAACCTGGATAAAAAACAGGCTAGACAAAAGGACTCAGAGGTTAATAGTAAATGGAGTCCACTCCAAAGAAAGGGGTGTTACTAGCCTGGTACCGCAGGGTTCAGTACTGGGACCGGTCCTCTTTAATGTCTTTATAGGTGACATTGCAGAGGGACTAGAAGGTAAAGTATGCCTCTTTGCAGATAACACAAGGATCTGCAACAAGGTTGATACACAAGGTGGGGTGAAAAGGATGAGAAGGGACTTGGCAAGGTTGGAGGAATGGTCAAAAGTATGTCAGCTTAGATTTAATACAAAGAAGTGCAAAGTAGTGCACGTGGAAAACAAAAGCCCTGGGGAAGAGTACACAATGGAGGGAGGAGGTACTAACAACAACAACAATGGAAAGGGCCCTGGGGGTAGTCATATCAAATGACTTAAAGGTAGGCAACCAATGTGAGAAAGCAGTAAGGAGGGCTGGGGGATACTGGGATGCATAGGGAGAGGCATCACCAATAGAAAACAGGAAGTTGTAATCCCTCTGTACAAACAGTTGGTAAGACACCATCTGGAGAACTGTGTGCAGTTCTGTAGACCCCATCTCCTCAAGGACATAGACAGGAAGGAGGCAGTCCACAGGAAGGCAACTAAAATTGTGCAGGGTCTGCACCAGAAGCCATATAAAGAGAGACTTATTATGTATACCTTCAAAGAAAGGAGGGAGATGGGGAACATGATAAAAACTTTCAAGTACCTCAAGGGAATCAACAAAGTCCAAGAGGGTAGCATCCTTCAGAAAACTTGATGTGCAAGAACAAGGTGGCACAATTTGAAGATAGAGGGGGATGCTGCAGGGGCAACATGAGGAAGTATATTTTCACAGAGAGGGTGGTGAACACATGGAACAGCCTTCCTGAGGGGATCGTGGGGTGAAAAACATTGGGGGAATTCAAGAATGCATGGGACAGACATAAGGAAATTCTAGAGGGGGGGTTGGAGGAAGTACCTGTAGGCTTTTGGTTTACTAGGATCTGCAGTTTATCCAATAGGTAGGGAAATGGGCAGACTAGGTGGGCCAGGTGGGCCTTATCTGCCATCAAAGTCTATGTTTCTACCTCCTCCCATTCCTTGAACCTCACTGGTTGCCTCACTATTTGTATGGACTGATTGACCCACAATCAAAAGTGTCTGTCCCTTTTCGGCTTTCAGTCACTTAATCTGTAGTACGTCAACCAAATAGTATTTGCTTGTATAAGTGTAAGAGGATAGTTAGGGACCTTGGGTAGCTTACCAAACAACATGGCACGGGCCAGAGGGCTCCCTGCTGCCTCAGCTTCGCATTCTGCCCACCTGGGCCTAAGGTTTCCCAGAATCCAAGGAGCAGTCTAGGCTACCTGCGTGAAGGCATGAGCAATAATTCTGAGTTGAAAATCTGGGAGTTTGAATCCTCGACATCCATACTCTACCCTGAGTTTGGACCAGTTGAGGTGGTGGGAGTCTGTGTCCCAGTAGAACTTCAGCATTCTAGTCTGAAGCCCTTTCAAAATCTTGAGGTCTAGTTTCATATGGTGATGGTCCATTATGTACTGGATTTTAGGTGAAGCTATTAGCTTGAAGGCCTGAGATCTCCCCTAATGTGATAAGTGGAGCCTACCCCATCTATTAAGGTCCGCTCCTAAGTCCCCAGGAGGGGGGGAACATTTAACCTCCCCAGCTGGGCCAAATTCCAATTGAACTTTATCCCCAGGTATTCCACCCATGTAGAGGAGTGTCTAAACCCTCAGGGGTAATGAGGGTGTTGGGAGATTAGATTGGAGGAAGCCAGAAATTGTGACTTTGCCAGGTTCAGTTTGCATCCAGATAGCTTGGTGTATTGAGAAACTGGATCCAGCAGCTGGGGTACAGATCGGTGTGGGTTTGTAAGGATCAGCAGGATGTCACCTGCATAGGCTGATAGCTTATGTTCTCCTCTGTGCCTCGCCCTTTAATGTCTTCAGCTTGTTTTATGGCTTGCAGGAATAGTTTCATGGCCAAGATAAAGAGCAGAGGTGACATAGGACATCCTTGCTTGGTCCCTCTCCACAAGTGGAAAGGTGAGGACAGTGTGCCATTAGTGACCACTAGTGCAGCTGAGACTTTGTATAAGACGGATACCCACCTTCCAAAATTTGGGCATATATTAAATTTACCCAGGGTCTGAAAGAGGTAATTCCAATGCATCCTACTGAATGCCATCTCGGTGGCCCAGGCATGAAGCCCACCTGGTCTTTGTGTATCAGGTCTGGGATAAACTCCCAAAGTCTCTTCATCAGGACCTTGGCATATGCTTTACAGTCTGCTGTGATCAAGGAGATGGGCCTGTAACTGCCACACAGAGAGGTACTTTTGCCCAGTTTGGGCAGTAGGAATATACGGGCTGTGTGCATAGATTGTGGTAGAACCCCAGTTTCAAAAGCCTCAGAGTAAGCGGCTTGGAGTGGGGCCTGCAGCATATCTATAAAAGATTTGAGGAAATCCACTGGAAGACCATCCTTTCCAGGTGCCTTCCCTGTTGGCATGCTCATTAAAGCTTCCCCAATTTCTTTCCCCTCCATGGGGCAGTCCAGTTTGTTCTGGTTGCTAGGGTTTAATGACCGTAAATGAAGAGAGGCTATAAAGCTGTCCATCTGCTGTGTTCTTGGATTTACTTCAGAGTATAGGGAAGCATAGAATCTTTGGAAGGCTTTGTTTATTTGGGCTGCCTTACAGGTTAGGTCTCCATGCTCGGTCCTAATGGCAGTGATTCAAGAATGTTCCTGCCTCTTTTTGAACATAATAATAATAATAATAATAATTTTATTTGTAATGCGCCTTTCTACAACCAAGGCGCCTAACAATGGTTTAAACAACACATAAAAACAATAAATACAGACACACATAAATGCTTATAAAATTCAATAACAAAACAGAATCATTCAAAATAGGCTTGGCTCGGGGAGTCACGTGATGCTCTAGTGGGAGTAGGACATCAGGGGAACTGCTCCATTTAAATTGAATTGAATAACTTTTGGCTAAAACACCTGTAATTCAACAAAGAATACTTACATATTCGATCCAGTAACACTCCAGAACCAGGGAAATCTCGTGCTCACAGATGGATACAGCTTCTTCGCAGGATACTCTAAATATGCAGCCTGTTGTAGAACCACCACAGGAGTCGGAGGCCAAGCACCTGTGCTGAAGCACATCCCCCACTCTGGAGACATAAGAACTTTCCCCAACACAGATTTATTTTGAGCTCACCTCGGTTAAAGAGGCAATCCTTAAATTGGTGGAAGAAGTGGCTGAAATTAAACCAGCCCTTACTCATCTCTCCAGGGGGGTAGCCAACACTGAAGTACCGATCAGCTTGGTGGAATGGAATCAGGACAGAATGGAGCCCAAGGTAGTCATGCTTAAGAGAAACATATCCAAACTAGAGGAGTGCATAGAAAACCTGGAAGGACGGAATCAAAGGAACAATCTTGTCCTGCTGGGGCTCCCAGAAGGAGAGGAGAGCCCCAATACCATTAAATTCCTTCAGAAATTCTTAAAGAAATCAGTGGGGCCTTGTCCTAATGGTCCTGAATTCATCATCTAATGAGCCCATTGATCTCTCCGTGATAAACCCTCCCCAACTGAGTCACCGAGACCTATCAATTTTAAACTTCTTAATTATTTAGACTGGGAGTTTATTCTGAGAGAAGCAAGAAAACTTAAAGCTATTCTTTGGAAAAGGCAAAAATTAAGATTGGTTCCAGACCTTACATATAAAACTCGACAACTTCAAGCAGCGTTCCACCCCATCACTTCAAAGCTCTAGGCAGCAGATATAAAACACTGCATGTTATATCCAGCAAGGCTCAAAGTGACTGTCACAGAGGGTGCAAAATGATTCGATTTAACAGAAGATGTTCTGCAGATTCTCCAGTGATCACTTCCAAATCTTTTCCCGGGGTGAACAAAGGAGAAGCCATATTTTGATTTAGTATGCATTTTGAACTCTGCAGAAGCTGGATTGATTTACAAGTGCCTTTTTGGAACCTACAGACTGTTCAATAGGGAAGGAACAATGTAGGATACCAGGGACTTATTAGACTTTCTTTTTGTTATGCACTTATTTGTATGCAGCCGCTCAGTAAGCTAAATGACTGTAAGGCACAACTACAGCATATAAATTTGTTTTTCCCTTTTCGGGAGACCTTTTGCTTATAAAAACCACCAGAGGGTGCTGAAGTTTAACTGTCCCTACGAACACTACATTGGATCTAATATATGTTCTATTTAGTTTGCCTTTTGTTTTTCCTTTTTCTTTTATGTTTGATCTGCAATCTGCTTTATTATAATAGAAAAGCATTTAGTAATCATAATAGGATATACTAGTAGAGTTACTAGTAACAATAAATACAATGGTTAGAGCAGGGTAAAATTTAATTTCTAAATTGTATCCTGGATATTACTTTGTCACCCGGGAAAATTTTATTTAAATATTATTAGTTTTTCATTTTGTTACTTTAACTTTTAGTCAGAGATACTAGTGGTTTTCTTGTTATCACTGTTGGTGTTGACACCTATTATACTGGTGATAGATAGTTCTGTGGGTAGATGGAGCGCCCCCCCCCACCTTCTGAAGAGTGTTATGGACCATAACGTAAGGAGTGGGCCTAGGACCCTGGTTAGGAGGTTTGTAAATAGTTGCCTAGTTATAATTTTTCCTTTTTGGGTTAGGCAGTTGTTTTGGGATATTAAGGGGGGGATTTGAACCAGGGAGGGGGTGAGATTTGGCACGGTCTTAATAAAAGGTAAGGCAGGTCAATATGTAAATTTAACTGTGCATGGTAACTAGATTAACAGCTCTTTCATGGAATATAAAGGGTGGAAGGGACAATACCAAAAATATGTTGTATTTAACCTCTTGGCAAGATATAACCCTAAAATAGTATTCCTTCAAGAAACCCACTTGCCTCCTGATCAGTTAGGCTTCCTCTATAAATGCTGGGTTGGGCAGGTTTATGGTGCAGACCTTAACTCTCATAAGCGTGGAGTAGCAATACTTATTGCAAATGGATTGCCTTTTATGACTAAATCAATGATCAGCGATCCCGAGGGCCAATATGTGGTAGTCCATGGTAAGTTAGGCAACATAGATGTAGTGTTGGGATCCATTTATGGTCCAAACATAGAGACCCCATCTTTTTTTACTCATCTAGCTTCAGTTTTAGCACCTCTCTCACAACATCTTACTATACTGGGAGGCAACTGGAATATTGTACAGTCGAGTGGCCTAGACCAAACATACTGCACAGGTCTTGGGGAGTTGTCGGGACAAAGGGCTTTAAGTGAATTAATATCCTCCTTAGGTATGATTAACCCCTGGAGACTTGCTAACCCCTTAACTAATGATTTTACCTTTTATTCACCTGTACATAAAAATTATTCTCATTTGAATTTTTTTTTTTGATAAGTCAACAATTACCCCCCTTGATAATCGATTCTCAGATTTACGAACGTGTAATTTCTAACCAATCCCTTATAGCTGTTACTCTAGACCTCCCAACTACTCCTCTTAGACCTCATACTTGGTCTCTTAATACTACTTTACTAAAAGATCTCCAGATTACTTTGCATTTTAAACACTTTCTTCAAGAGTCCATATTGCATAATCTAAACTCTATTCCCTTAATGGATATGGTATGGGCAGCTCTAAAATCCACTTGGAGTGGTGAACCCATTCATATAGTGACAGTAACAAAGAAAAAAAAAGCAATTTAACCTCACTTTATGTTTAGAAAGGATTTGGGATCTTGAGATTAAGGGGATAGACAAGTTAACTAATACAGAACAACAAAAACATACTCGCTTAAGATCATATTATTCAAACGTTCAGCTTCAGAAAGCCGATAAAGCAGCATCCCTTTCAAAGCCACCTATATAGGACAGGGTAGTAAAACTGGTAAGCTACTTGCCTGGCAACTGAAGCAGCGTTCAGCAGCAAACTGGATTACAGCTATCAAAAATCCCTTAAATGGGAATTCTCTTACAGATCCTAAAGAGATGTTGCAGTCCTTCTGAGAATGTTAGTATTCTCTATATTCACCTCCACCCTTAGCTACCTCCCAAAGCCAAAAAAATGCAATAATTTTTGCATCGAGCTTCCCTTCCTCACTTATCTAGAGAGCAGCAATCTCTGTTAATTGACCCAATTTCTACTGAGGAAATTTCTCAAGCCATTAATTCTCTAAAACCCAAGAAAGCACCTGGCCCAGATGGGTTTTCTGGTCTTTTTTATAAAACCTTTAAGGACAAAATTATTCCATTGCTGCAGCAGCTATTTAGTTACTGGGAAACATCTCCAGTTACAGAACCCTCACTATTTGAAGCAAGAATAATTCTTCTCTCCAAACCTGGGAAGGATCCAACTATGATTGGCAACTCTAGACCAATTTCATTGCTTAATGTAGATGTGAAAATATATGCAAACATTTTAGCTAATAGAATAGCGAAGGTATGGACTGGACTTTTGGGACCTGAGCAAAGTGGATTTGTAGCGGGATGCTCCTCTGTTGATCATTTTCACAAGCTCTGTCACCTTCTTTCCACATCCAGAGATCCTACCCTTGAAGCAGTCTTGGTGCCTCTGGATGTGGAGAAGGTTTTTGACAGAGTGACTTGGCCATATTTGTTTCTAGCCCTTAAAGAATTTGGCTTCCCTTATGTTTTCATTAACCGTATCCGTACCCTCTACCAATGCCCATCTGCTAGGATAATGTGTAATAATCATTTATCAGATCCCTTCCCACTGTGTAGTAGTACCAAACAGGGGTGCCCCCTATTCCTGTACTTATTCAATTTGTACATCAAATCACTCACATGGGTGCTTAATCAAGAAAGGGAATTAAGGGGCATAAAAGTAGAAGATCTAGAATTTAAATTATCCCTTTTTGCAGATGACTTATTCCTCCATCTGTCTAACTGTAACCAGCCTCTCCCTATAGCACTTCAAATTATTACTCAATTCACTGAATTTTCTGGTTATAAACTTAACATAAATAAGACAACAGTATATCCCTTGTCAGCTTTAGTGCAAAGAAATCAGATTAAAGCCTTAGGATTGCAGTGGGAAAACACAGCTATAACGTATTTAGGAATTGAAATTACCAAAGAGGTAGGGAAACTTAAAGAACTAAATTTCGACCCACTCCTGAAGTAAACAAAAGAGGATTTAACCAGGTGGCGAAAATTGTCACTATCCTTCTCGGGCAGAGCTAACATCTTAAAAATCGCTATACTGCCTAACTTTTTTTACCCCTGTACAATCTTAATGTAGATCTTCCTAAATCCTATTTCTTAGCAAGCCAAAGAATGTGCTCTGATTTCATTTGGAAAGGAAAAGCTCCCAGATGGGCATATTGGAAACGTACCCACCCTAAAGCCCTAGGTGGACTGCAACTCCCAGACTTCTACCTTTATTATCTATCCATTCATACAAATAGGTTTTTGTGCTGGTCAGGCCTTAGAGGAAACCCTTCTTCTCACCTGGATTGGGTCTCTCTAGACCTGAGCCAAGTACAATGCCATAAAGATTATTTGTCAGCTATTTTGTATACTCCCTGTTCTAAAGTGCCCCCAGAATTGTGTGATTCCCCAGTTGGGTGGAACAGGAAAGCATTTCAACAATTTTGTGCACTCACACAAATTCAGGCTAGGAAAGACATCACACAGCCCTTATTTAATAACCCCAATTTGAAGATAGCTGGTGAATGTATCATTCCAAGTAGTGGATGGCCCCACCCTGATCCGAGCCTAACAGATTTCATTCAGGGGCAATCCATTCTCTCAATATCGTCACTGCAGGTGAAATTTGGTACTCCACTGAAGTACCTGTTTTTTCTTTCACAAATGCGTCACTGTATAAAGGGTTTCTTAGGCGACCCGCCATGGTCGGACAAAGCAGGTTTATTCTTGGCCTCATTATTCATGATTGCTTCAAAGCAAAAAACAGTTTCTAAACTATACCAGGAACTTAAATAATTACTCCTGGAATAATCCATCTCCAGTGACTTATTACTAGAAGCATAATCTGTCCAAGTGCTTTTCTAACAACTCATGGAGAAGAATCTGGACAGACATATATACTTTGATAAAACAAGACTGTCTCTGGAATATTCAATTTAATATATTACATAATATTTACTACACATGCAGCAATCTATATAGGATAGGAATGGCGTCCTCCCCATGTGTAAGAATTGTAGATCTGATAATGCGAATTTATGCTGCAAATTGCCATCTTGTCCCAAGATTCTCAAATTCTGGGAAGTGGTGAAAAGAAGTATTACACCTTACTTAATGTTAACCCCATATTTTTCAGAGGACACCTGTATTCTGGGAGACTATTCTTCTATTCCCACTTTCCCCCAGAAAGTGCAATTAGCTACAGTTTCCCTAGTCACTAAGCTGTTAATCCTTAGACACTGGGTGGATGACTGGGAACCATAATTTAGTGAGCGGTGGGTGGAATTTCTTACTGCCTTAAATGCAGAAATGTGTATAGCTAATACCACCCATTCCTGGAAGACTTTTCAGAGATACTGGAACTCTTTTTTTCCATCCTACAGAATTCCTTTCCCCCACAGCCTCTGTTTTAGTATAGCATTTTTGCCTTATTAGAACCTGCAATTGCAATTTGTGGGAATTGTGCCAAACCCTGTCTTACATACTCTATGGTTTAGTTAGTAAATAAAGGTCGTGCCTGGGTATGGGAGGGGGAGGATGTTTTTATTTTCTTTTTTCTTTTATTGCTTCCTTATATTCTTACCTATCAAGCATGTATGTGTAAAACATAAGTGAATATATGAAAGTGTTGCTATGCCTTTTTTTGTTGTTTGTGGACTGCATTGAAGAATTTTCAAACAGAAAATAAAACAAATTTAATTGCAAAAAAAAAAAGAATAGGCTTGGCTCCTTAAATGTGTTTTAAGAGCCTGTTTAAATCCTTCCATGGTCATGCACTCCCGTAACTGATGGGGTAGAGAACTCCAAAGTGCTGGGGCCACATACATAAATGCACAGGCCCCAGAAGATTTTAAAGAAACTCTTGGAATCTCCAGCAACCCCTCGTCAGCCAAGTGGAGTGATCACACGGGGCAGCAAGGAACCAAAAGCTCTTTCAGGTAGTCCGGGCCCTGTCCATGTAGGGCTTTATAAGTAAGAAGTCCAACTTTAAAGGTGATTCACCACTGCACTGGTAGCCAGTGCAGCTCATGCAACACCAGAGAGATATGATGGGACCGAGGAGTCCCCATCAATAAATGGACTGCAGTGTTCTGCACTAGCTGCAGGTGGTGGATATCCACCCCAGAAAGTCCTAGGTAAAGGGAGTTGCAGTAATCCAAGCACGAGGACACAAAGGCATGGACCAACATAGGGAGATCACCAGACGGAACAAGTTGCTTAACCCTGGAGATGTTCCTCAGATGATAGAAGGAGGATCTGACTACTGCCAACACCTGCGATCGCAGTGTCAGCCCTTCATCAAAAATCACCCCCAGGTTTGACACCCATTCAGAAGTAGGGAGTGATAAGCCCCCAAGATAAAGTCCCAAGGGTGAACCTGCCCCCAAACCCTCTATGCAGCACCCCGGGTCCATGACCAGCACCTCAGTCTTTTCCGGGTTCAGCCTCAGCCAGCTCAAATTCATCCAATCCTGGATTTCAGTGAGGCAGTTGTTAGATACCAAGAGAGCTCTATCCTGGTTGGGTGCAAAAGAAAGGTAGAGTTGGGTATCATCAGCGTACCAGTCCAACCAACCCTCAACCCATACCTTCTTACAATGTCTCTGAGGGGAAGCTTGTACACTGCAAACAACATGGGGGACAACACTGGTCCCTGAGGAACTCCACATGACAGAGAAACTGGATCAAAGGAATACATCCCCGATACCACCCTCTGAGTTCTGTCAGTGAGGAAAGATGTAAACATCCTAAGGACTGTACCCGATAGGCCACAGATGAACCTCAGACAACCAGGAAGAACCCCATGGTCCACTGTGTCAGTTGCTGATGAAAGATCTAGAAGAACCAAGATGGAATGGTTTTTCCAATCCCTAGCCATCAGGAGATCATTGAGCACCCGAACCAGTGCCGTCTCAGTACTGTGTCTCTTTCAAAAAACAGATTGGAGGGGTTCATAGATGTCATGGATGGTCAAATTGTTCTCCAGTTGTAGGGCCACTACTTTCTCAATCACCTTCCCTATAAAGGGAAGGTTAGAGATTGGTCTGTAGTTTGCCGGGCAGTCTGGGTCCAAAGAAGCTTTCTTCAGGAGGGGTGTCACCACCACCTCATTCAGGGAGCTAGGAAACTCACCTGTCTCCAAGAAGCCCCAGACTATCCGTGCTAGGACCAAGCCAATGATGTCACTGAAACCCATAATCAGGGCAGCATGTATGCTAAAAGTCTGCCTGGTTTCTCACCTGACTCCCAGAAGGTTTGATGCAGGTGGAATAGAGCATATTCCTCCTTCAGGTGAAGGTGTTTATTCACCACAAATCTCAGGCTGATTATCTCCACGTGTCTGTCACCTGATGCCAATGGATTCCCTCAAAACTGTTTTTCCAATTCCTTAAGCAGTGTTAGATGAGTTTCTAGTTCAAAGGCCCGGATTCTTTTGTGATGGGAGGTGTAACTAGGACATCTCCTCTTATGAATGCCTTCAAGGCATCTCATTGGATGGCTTCAGACATGTCCTCTGGTTTATTTTTTACTAGGAAGGTGATAATATCATCTCTGAGTCTGGTACAAAAGCGTGCATCTCTAAGCATGGTGGTATTAAAGCCTCATGCTCCCTTGGGACCCGGCACATCTCCTGGGGGGAGCCAGGTAAACATCATAGGTGCATGGTCTGAGATGATCATTGTGCCGATTGTGGCTTCAGAAACATCCAAGGTCATGCAGACAGTATTAGCCACATGTCTATATGGGAAAAGGATTGATGTGGGGAGGGAGAAGGAGTAATCCCTCCCCGTGGGATGAATCAGCCTCCATATGTCTGTAAGTCCCAGTTCTTGAATTGAGTCCCTTAAGGCTGATGGGGTGGTGGTCCTATAACCCACTGGAGCTTTACTTTGTCCAAGAAGTTGTCAGTGACTGTGTTCATGTCACCCCCCCTCCCCCATAATAAGAAGACATGAAGATTTCTCCAATAGAAGCTGAACCAGGCCCTGGAAGAATGAGGCTTCACCGGAGTTTGGAGCATAGACATTACAAAGTGTTATTGCTTACTTTCCAAAAACCTCTTGCACAATTACAAATCTCCCCTCTGGATCAGGAATTATGGTGCTTGCTTAAAAAGGCTACATTTTTCTTTACCAGAATAGCCACTCCACTGCTTTTGGAATTGTAATGTGCACTAAACACTTATGCAATCCATCCCATTTTGAGTTTGTCTGCTTCAGCTTTAGAAAGGTGGGTCTCCAGTAGAAATGCAATCCTCACCCCCCCACCCCCAGAGTTGATCAAGGGTTTTTCTCCTTTTAATCAAAGTTTTAATCCTTTTAACATTCCACGGACCTATTTAATCGGTTGATTAGACATTATTAGATAATAGGTTGCCAAAAGGAGAGGATGACTAAGTAATGTTGTGACAAGCAGAGATATAGTGTCAAGGGGTTTGTTTAGGGATAGATAGTGAGTTGTATAGCTTCTATGGCCCCAGTGTTGCCTGCCAGGAAGGGTCATTGTCAGGCTTTGCTCCATCCTCTGTGGGGCTGTATTGTGGCATGTGTGCACTCCCTAAACTGATTTCCATATTAGTGTTACCACATTTATCCTGTATACAAGCTGCCCCGGGCCCTGCTCCTGGACAAAATGGCATTGAGGGGGAGGACTCACTGTTTGTACCAAAATAGGAGATCCCAGAAGCAGCTACCACTAATAGGGGAACAAGCATGAGAGTCTTCCTCCCTGAAGTAGATAGGGTGCCTAATATGAAAACTGGGCTGAATAAAATATTACTTTCCCATTTTGTCCGCAAGTTTTTATGAAGTGACCCGTCTAGACCAAAGGTTGGTATTGCAAGTTGGAGGTGCAATTCTCCAGAGTGTCATAGTCTTAGAGTAAGTTGTATAAACACATAAGCTTTAATCCATGACAAAGGAGGTCTCTACTAAGGAATTAATGCATAGTTGTGGGAAGGGGGCTGGAGCACAAGGCCACAGGCCAAGTACCTCCGATCACCAACCATGCATTAATTCCCTAGTGGAGCCCGACTTCGGAGTGGATTAATATGCTTGTAGCGTGGTAAACAAGTTCTGGTATAGTAGAAAAGAGACAGCAATGTGTATATTGTATGCACATACAGATAGATTTTATGTTAATCCATATATTTTATAGAAGAAAGAAGAAAACAAGGATTTCACTAGAACCATATTTATTAATATGGTGGTGTTTATTGCTCAAAAACATAACAATGTGTTTGGTTTTAAGGTAACTGTGTGAATGTTTTTATTGCATATTTAGGCAGGTCAAACTTGTGAATAATAAAGGTTCTATATGCTTAAAAATGCTGATATCGATTGTTTACTATGAAGTGTGGGATACCAGAACAGTCAATTTGCATAATTATTTATTTTCCATTATACTACAGTGACGAACAGGTTTACACAACTGCTTGCACTGTGAGTGTTGTAGAAACTATTATCTACATCTAAGACTGCCTGGGATAAAATATAATCATGCTGCTTGTTTGGCAATGACATCGGGACAGCAGATGGATTCTCTGCTCCATGATCTGCACACTGACACTTTTTGCCAGTGCTGTTTGTCTAGCTAGTGAGTGATACCCATCACAACACTGAGAGGAAAGGTAACTGTAAATAGTTTCCTAGCATAGACACATATACGTGGACAGTCAGAGTTCCTGGGTGGGTGGGTGAGATGAAAATTGCAACATGTATATAGTGTCTGATAATGCTTTTTATGTGGCTTTTGGAGGTAGTGCACTAGAAGGCATTATGAAATGGAGATACGTTTTTAAACATTCTGATTGGCTCCTGGCAGTGTGTTAATTTCTAGTGCACTGAAAAGAGAATGGCAATTCCAACCTGGCATTGATATGATACTAGCAAATGTACCCATTTGGAATGTTAAGAATTAAAAACAGCCATCTAGTTTTTTTACTCGCTGCGGTCACTGAAATCTTACCTCAGCACTTGTCAAAATGTCAACTCTGGAAACCAGCTTCGAGATCATCTTTTCAGACAAAGAGATACAGTTTTTCCTTGAGCCAGCAAATGAACCTGCAGAGACAGAAAATGGGAAAAATCAGCTGGATGCAAATAATGAGCCAATTGTTCAAACTGAGTGCCAGCTGTCAAGTAGCGAGTGTCAGCCAACGAGTAACAGAGCGGCAGCAAGTAAGCGATTTGTAAGTTTCACTGACACTAAGCGCAATAATCTAGAAAACGAGTGAAATGAAAAAAAACACAATACAAGTCACTGCTTGGGATGTAAAAGTAATAAATCAGTGGTCTACCTCTACAAACACAGAGATCAACTGGCAGACTGCAACCAAGGCAGAATTAGACACAATCATCAGAAAATTTTATGTGGAAGCACGAACAACCGCAGGGCTGGAATATGCCATCTCCAGCTTCTACAGTCTCCGTGCTGCCTTAAACTGCCACCTCAATTCACCAGCTGTGGGTCTTATAATAAATATCATCACTGACAGAGAATTTAAAACAAGCAATGCAGTCTTCACTGCAAAGATGAAGAATTACCACCGAACACAAGATAAATCCCAACACCAAGAAGCACTCACAGAACCAGACTTATGCCAATTAAGAAATTCTGCTGTACTTTCACCCAAGACCACACCTGGCTTAGTCCGCAAAGTGTGGACTGACATTCAAATTTACATGGCCAGACACGGTCGGGAAGGCCAAAGACAGTTAAAGCCTGAACACTTCTCCATCAAAGCTGATGAAAACAGGTTCAAATATGGGATTTTAAATTTCAACAAACATAGCAAAAATCACACAAACTCATTAGAAACAGGAAAACAAGGGCAGAGAGGTGTAATGTACTCACAGCCAGGAATCACTTTGTGCCCAGTTGACAGTTTTAAAAGTTACCTTGGCCAACTTTCTCCAGAATTCAAGGCCTTGTACCTTTACCCTGACACCTGCCACAATGCCAACTAGATCAACTTTCTGTGTGGTATTTATCTGAGCCCACGAGTGTAAACTATTTAGTGAATATGATGCCCAATGTACGTAAACAGGCAGAGCTGAGCCAGAGGTATACTAATCACTGTCTCTGTGCTATGGCACTTCAGCTTCTCTCCAACTTGGGTTTGGAAGGCCACGAAATCATGAACATCACTGGCCACCACAACAAATCCAGTTTACAAAGTTACTGGACAGCGTCAGCGGATGACCGGAGGAAGTGGTGCAATATACTAGCATCAAACACACCAAAGAAACTAAAAGAGGAGAACAAAAACAAACCTTCCTCAATCTGCCAATCAATCCAGCATCCCAAAATCCTCAGAAAAAAAAAAGCAGCCAAAAGCAACGAGTGCCACAGTGACACCAGAAGGTCCTCAGCAACTGCATTTCCACAGCATCGCAATGCAGCAGTCAATGAGCTGCACAGTGACACCTGGAGACTCTCAGATACAACATTTCACTGGAGTCACAATGCAATAGTGTACCTTGAATTTCAATGCTACTGTTTACTTCAGTAAATAAATAATAACTGACATAATATTACAGTCAGTCATTGATTAACCGAAAGAAAAAAAAGCAAATCAAATACTTATCAACTTCCTATTAGCTTGACACTGTGTGTCAGCACCTTAAGCCCTATAAAGTTCAAGTTACAGTTTAAAAATGAAATTCATACATTTGAATAACAATAAAATGAAATTTCCAGCATGTTAAAAAAATATTTTATTTCCCACCCAATTTACATCTTCCCCCTTCCCATAGCACTACTTTTTTCAGCGTATTGTTAATTAACACAATAAATGTATATTTCTTGCAAACTAAAGGTTGTATTCTCATTATTTCCATCTTTAAAAAATTGTCTCCATTTCATAAGCACAATAAGGCACTCCAGGATGTGTGTTAGACAGTTAACACATGGTTAGAAGGCTGGAAGCATTCAGCCTGCAGCCTTGTGCCTCCCTGTGCATCCTAGCCATGTGTTAGACTGTCTAACACATACCCTGTCATGTCTTGTTGCTTACTTATACTGTGTGACTGCATTTTGGATGTGGCTTTTAGGAGTATTGCACTAGTGGGCATTACTAGGAAATTAATCCCCTCTAGTTTTGGATCACATGGTGCTTGTGGAACTATCGTTAAGTGCTATCTTGACATTCATTTATTGCCATGTTAATATAACATTTTAAACAATAGGGATAACATTGTAATAAACCTAGAAAGACAAATTATCCTCATTACATACAATCCACTTTTTGGGTCTGGGGGTACAAGGTATACGAGGAGGGCCCTCAAAGCCTCAGTTCCCCAGTACTCTGGCAGGCTGTGAACTGCAGCATCTGCATGAACCACTTGCGGTGTAAGCTGGTGCTCACCGTATAGGAAACTTTTGCACCAGTGGAGATCTGTGTAAAGGATTGGTTGTACATGGCACTCTACTATTTCCCCTCATGAGATGCACTCAAATATGCACCGATAATTCCTTTACTGCCCCGCTGTTGTGTGAGTGAGTTTTTGAATAAGCTTGCTGTTCAAAGAATGATATCCTCGTCACTCGGTCATGTTAGATTGGGAGAAGCTAGGTAACAGGGAAAGGGGGTTACCTCGGCTGATGAAAACTAGGTGGCTTGTGGGAGGGGTTGTTCAGGAACATTTTAGTAGAATTAGGCTACCCAGAGTATGGAATTATTGACGACTTGGGGTGGATCGAAGCCATTGGGTGCCACCATAGGATGATTCTATCTCACACATTTACATTGGTGAGTGAATATACAATGTATTTGGTTTTGATCGCTCGCACATGAGCACTCAAAACCATTGGGGACTCCTGTGGTGGATGTATGCATCTGCCTCTAGTGAAGTTACAATGGGAGGGAGAGAAGGTCCAGTGGCAGTGGCATTCCTGGTCGATCCCTCCACAACATAGTTTTACAACCATGTCCTCATTCACCAAATGGGAGATAGTGTCCTACGAGTGGAACCTGAAGCAAGCTGAAACAATGGTAGGCATTGTTTTACCTGTATTATTACCCCTCCCTCCTCTACCCATTACCCCAGTTCCCTCTTGAACCACTTGCTCCCTTGCTAAAAATTACTGACCTGCTGGACAGACAGAAAATCACAGTTTATCATAGGGCAACTGGGAATTGTGTAAAAACAGCAGAAAGGTTGCATTCAGGCATTCTGCTCAGTGTCTTTGCGAGCCCAGGTTGCCATGTAGAAACACCTGAAGGAATGTCTCTACAGCTGGGTAAACCCAGCCCATATTCTTTGATGGCTTTCAGGCTGACTCTGCCTTGAGCTCTGTTTCCATCTGAGTCAATCACTTCTGCCCAGGTTCGATCCTCGCTAACTTCATCTTTCAGAATGCGAGCGTCTGTTTTTTTTCAACTGAACCCTATGTCATTGGCATTCATGCTGCTGCAGGCTTATTTTATTGTATTTATTTATTTATGACTTTGACAACTGGGTGAGTGCACTGATCTCAGGGACCATTTTCAGGCACGACTCGGGCCATAATACATGGCGCAGGGTGGCAGTAAAGACAAGGTAATAGTATTTCACTTGAAGAAGATTATATACAAGCAATAACAGTAAGTCCAAGTACAGGTATGATACATGAGTCTAGTGAGAAACAGTGAGTACAAGGTTGCAACAGATCACATAAAGAGATTTGATAGAAAACAACAATCAAAAGCACATTGTATGAGGTATGATGCATAAGTCCAGTGGGCATGTGGTACAGAGAATATACTATAAATATACAATATATACAAGGTAAAGAAGGCATGTATACAATAAATATACAATATACACAAAGCAAGGAGGTCACAGTTGTAGGCTAGGTAGTAGTCTCGTGTGAGCAGGTGGGTAACCCCTGGGAGCACCGTCAGGAGGAGTTTGCCAGGAGCCAGATTTTGAGGTAGGACTTGAAACTGGAGTGAGTGTCGGTGGAGTGGAGCTCAGCCAGCAGTTTATTCCACTGTGAGGGGGCAGCTGCAGACCAAGCTCTGCTGTCCATAGTGGTGGATACCCTAGGAACCGCTAAAGGGGGAGTACCATTTGAGGAGAGGTTGTGGTGAAGAGTACGGGTCTTCAGGAGGGCAGTTAGAGGGGATTCTAGACCCTTGTGGATGATGTCCACCATGCAGCAGAGGGCAAGGTCTAAGCTACCTTGCAGTGGAAGCCATCCAAGGGTATTATAGAGGGTGAAGTGGTAGGTGGAGAACGGGGCTAATAAAGCAAAGCGACAGGCACTGTCATAGGCAGTGAAGAGTTTGGCCATGTAAGTAGCAGAGGTCCTGCCATATATAGGAGAACAGTAGTCTAGAATAGGGATAAGATTACTCTGGACTATGGCTAGTCTGGCTTCAGGGATAACATATTGTCCGAATCTATAGGTGGCACCTAGTTTTTGATAGGACCTTCTGACTAGGGAATTTGCATGTTCAGTGAAGGTGAGGGAAGGGTCGAGTAGAACTCCTAGGCATTTGTAGGTGTCAACATCCTCTAGGGGTGGGCCATCTGGGGAGAGAATGCTTAAGGGGGTATGGTTTTTAGATTTGGCAAGGAAGGGCTTTGATTCAAACAGCATAGATTTAGTTTTCTTTGGCATTAACTAAGAGGAGGTTATTTGAAAACCAGTTGTGGGCCACAACATAGTTGCATGAAAGAACTAGGGAGATTGCAGCCGTGGATTTGTTGCTATAGTACAGAACAAGGTCGTTGGCATACAGGAGAGAGAGTGGCCGTTGAGGCAGTCAGAGGGAAGTGAGTTAACAAACAAGGAGAAAAGGAGGGGACCCAGGATTGAGCCTTGAGGGACCCCCACAGAGACAGGCAGTGTAGGTGAGCAGGTTTGGTCAATACACATGACTTGTGAGTGGCCAGTAAGGTAGTTGGTGAACCAGTCAGTAACTTTCTGAGAACAGCCAAGGAGGCTAATCTTAGAGGTAAGGAGAGCATGGTTAGCCATGTCAAAAACCTTGGAGAGGTCGATGAAAACTGCCCCGGTGGCTTTACCATTATCCATGTTTGAGAGGATGTGGTCAGTCAGAAGGGCAAGAGCAGTGGTGGTGGAATGATTTTTGTGAAAACTGTGCTGTTGGTTGCATAGGAGGTTATATTTGCCTATGTACTCAGCGAGTTGATTGTCGAGTAGCTTACTCAAATGTGGGAGACTGGAGATCAGACGATAATTATTGGTGGATTTGGGATCACCGGATTTGAGAATGGGGATTACTTTAACTATCTTCCAATGGTCAGGAATGGAAGAGGTGGAAAGGGTAAGTTTAAAGACGAAGGTGAGTGGTTTGGTGATAGACAGACAGATCAGCTTGAGCAAGACTGGAGAAAGGCCATCAACTTCAGAGGAGCCGTGGTTAGGTAGGCGTTTGTGGAGCTTGACCGTGTCACGGGTGGAGAGGGCTTTAAATTAGAAAGGTGGTGTTTGTGGGTGCTTGACAGAGCTGGAGAAGGATGACAGTGGATCAAGTGTAAGGACAGGGCTTTGTGGTTTGTCAGTTGGCAGTTTATTTAGGTACATGGATAGGTTGGTGAACTTACAATTGAAGGCACTGGCCACATTGAGAGGGTCAGTAAGCAGCCTGCCGAGGTAGTTGAGATGTGGTGCAGCTGGAGCTGGGGTTTAAAAGGAAGTTAATCAAATCCCAGAATTTTTGAGGGTTCCCAAGGTTGGCCTTTTGTAGATTGTGGAAGTGGGCCTGTTTCAGAGCTTTGACCTGTTGTTTACATTTGTTCCCCATATGCCTGTAGGCATCCCAGAGGGCAGAAGAGGGGGATTCTTTGAAAGTGGCCCAGGCATGGTCTCTAGCCTTCATAAGAGTTAGGAGGTCTTTTGAGACCCAATGCGAGCACCCACCCCAACCCATCTGGTAGTGACAGGGAAGAAACAGTCCTGGAGGTTTAGTATCATTTGGGTGAAAGTGGAAACTGCTATGGCTGCATCAGAAAGAAAAAGAAGCATGGACCAGTCCAAGGATTGGGTCTCCTTGAGGAGATATGTGGTGTCTGGGCAGCTGAAATTTCTGAAAAAAAAGCATTTGGGAGGGGGCGGCGCTTTAGCTTGGAAGACCAGAGGAGATAGGTCACTGAGTGATCACTTATAGAGTCAGCCATGGTGTCAGCGTGCAATGCTCGGTCTTTCCTGTTTATGAGGATCCAGTCCAGTAGAGTCCAAGTGGCCATACAGGAATTAAATCTGGTGGGGAGAGTAATTGCCTGCACCAGATTGTGCTGCTTTAACACGGATACATAGTCAGGATGGTGCAACTCAGCCAGTTTAGATTAAAGTCACCAAGAAGGATAGATTCCCAAATGGGAGTTAGAGAGCTCAGGCCCTGGAGGAAAATGGTGAGTCCTGTCATAGGAAAGTTGTAGCAGCAACCAATGCAGAGTTTCTTGCAGGATCCCAGTGTCAGTTCAGAGATTAGCCATTCACTAGGGGAGGAAGGGTCAGAGTGTAGGACGATGCTGGCAGAGAAGGGTTCCCTAAGGAACAGGGCCACACTGCCACCTTTTTTCCTGCCTGGCCTGTCGAGGCATAGGTAGGAGTAGCCAAGAAGTAGGAAGGTGTTTTCAGCTTGGTGTGGCTTTAGCCATGTTTCTGTGAGTCCCAGAATGTGGGCCTTGTGGAGCGCAGTCCATGCCTCGAGGTTGGTAAATTTGGACAGAAGGCTGCAGATACTGTTATGTGCAAGTTTAAGACTGGGGCATTAGTCATGATGCTGGAGGAGGGGGGTGATGTGGGAGTTAATCAGGACAGTGATGCACTCAATGTCCCCAGCAAGGGAGAGTAGCGATAGTAAGAGAATATATGGGCAGGAGGGAATGGTGGAAGACCAGGAGAGGTTGGCCAGGTAGTAACCAAGGATGTGGTGTTCCCCTTTAGCGAGGAACACGAGCAAGATGTACTCCAGGGTGGACTTATTCTTAGTAGAGAGTGAAGTGGGATGTGACGGGGGGAGGGAAAAGGAGAAGGAGAAAATTTGCTGTTGGTCGTGTGCCAGCACCGTGCTGCAGAAATCGGACAGTACCAGTGCTGCAGTTAGGGAGGCAGCCCATAATATAGACAGTGCCATCTTCCTGTTTCCATTGGGGAGTAGGTGACAACAGGAAGTAGTAGTAGGAAATTAGAGAGGACAGCCTTTGGAAGCAGTGGTGCAGGTCAGGGGCTTTGGGACTACTAAGGGCCAATGGATTTGCTGCCAGAAACGGTAGTCCTGGTTGAGGTGCTTGCTTGGGGAGTCTGTGTTGTCAAATTTCTTTGATACGGACTCCCCTACAGAGTGACTCCTTAAAGATTGCCCGGAATCCTGACTGTTTGTTCTCTGTCTCCCTTTATCTTTCCCCAACTGTTTCTGCCTTTTTAAAGCAGGGGAAAATCCCTTTTGGCTAATTAAAGTAGGGAAATTCCCTTTGTCTCCTCAGTGGGGGTGGATTACATTGCTGCCCTCTGCTCCCACAAAAAACAATCAGGCAGCCAAAGCAAAATTTCCCTTCTATACACACAGCCCCCCAGAACCTAGAACAAACACCAATGCAAGCAGGTAGAAATAAAAGCACTTTGTGTTGCAGTTAATTCCCTTCCCTGAAGATAGCAGTCACCTCTTCACTCACTGCTGTTCCTTCCCTGGATATCCACTTCTGACTCCTGTAAGGCTGCTGAGCTCCTTAAAGCTCTTTTGCTTGGCAGGCTATTTAAAGTAGGGAAAATCCCTTTTGGCTAGTTAAAGTAGGGAAATTCCCTTTGTCTCCTCAGTGGGGGTGGAGTTACGTTGCTGCCCTCTGCTCCCACAAAAAACAATCAGGCAACCAAAGCAAAATTCCCCATATATGATGTAAAGAAAGTTTTTTTACCAAATTCCAATTTACCTAATTTCCAAATGTTCTGGGATTTGGGACAATCCCAAAAGATATGTTGAATAATTCCTTCACCTGCATTGCATTTAATGCAGCTATCAGATTCCAAAAATCCAAATTTGAAAACTGTTAAGGTGTCAGATAGGCACTGTGAAGGAGTTTATATTGAATTAGCCTTACATTATCTAGAGGTGTTTAGTGATATATATTTCTCCATAAACTAGACCAATTTAAGGGATTAGATCCACATTTCTCTGCTTCAGTAAGTAGGGATAATGGGGTCTTAGTTAAATTTGAAGGTTAATAGAAATGTATAAGATTAGAGATAGGACGGGGTTTAAAGCTACTAAGGGTCATTTCCTTCAGCACATCACTGGAGGTAAAGCTCAATGGGTACAGTCCAAAGTGCACTTTTAAGACATCTTCTGTCACTTTTAAATCAACTTTAAATATGTCTCTGTTATTACAAATAACTTTGGCAAGGAACAATGGGAGCAACTAAAGACAGTGACTTCTGAGATTTGTAATGAACTCCGCTCCACCACAACACTTGTTATTACTTGATGTGTGAATTAAAACATGTGCACTGAAGGAAAAGCCTACTTAACGACCTCCAATCCTCTCAGACCTCAACTTACAATGAAATGAAATTGAAGACTGTAAATTTAAGCGACTCAAAAAATAAATGTGATGTAATTTGAAAATACACACAATGCAATCTCAGCAGCCGTTTTGAATTAATCAAATGAGTCAGAGTCTAGAATCTGTCCAAGCAGTGTCCTTGTTGGTTAAAAAAGGGGTGTGGCTAGGGTTTGAGCCTGGGAGGTATGATTTAGTATTGTGCTTTCACCTCATTCAAAGGTGGCAACTCTAATTTGTTTAAAGTTGCCACCAGAAAGGCCAACCCATCTTGAAGAGACTGTAAACCCTGCAACATGTATAGGTAAAATAGACACACTGGGTGGGCCAAGCTCTCCTTATCTGCTGTCAAATTTTATGTTTCTATGGTACTGAAAGTATACATTAGATTGCTTGGCTGTGCTTAGATGAATGGGAATAATAATTTGTTTCTTGTCCTAACTTTGTGTTTTCTTCTTTCTTTTTTCTAGTGGTATATGAAACAAGTAGTAAACCACCGTTGTCTGTGTTCCATGTGCACTGTATATACATATTTACAACCTCCAGGATCTTTAATTCATGTGTAACTACTGTGCTTAAAAATTGTTTTATTTCCACTTTAAGAAGTTTTTATCTTGTTAAGTGCTTTTATATTTTATTAAAGACTCTTATCTGCTGCTGCTGTTTATCCCCTGTCCAGCATTGTCTCAGCCATTTGCCATGTAGACTGGCAACAAGCATTGCCTACAGCATTCTGTTTCCTGTCACTATGAGCTGCATTCCAACAAGTACGAGAGGGGAAGGAATTTACATTTTATACATGGGAACTTTCCCACCTAAATTCCCAATTGGTGTTGCTTGCACATGGCAACAGAAGTGTTGGGGAAGAAAATGAAGGTTTAGCAAAATGGTAAAGTAGCAAGTGGCAACACGAGGTGGAAATGAGACACAGAAAAGAACTAAAGAAGGAAATGGAACAGAATAAGATAGAGCTAAAGAGAGACAAATAATTAGGAAAACAGATAAACCAGCTCACTGTACTGAGCAGAATTTAAAAAGGAAAAAGTAGAACAGAACAGAACAAAGCAAGCTAACACTACATAATGCACAGGAGTTATGGGAGGTTAACAGTAAAGAAAAATGAGAACACTGTGGCCACCCTGGCTAACTGCTATACAGTTGCAGCAACTGACATGGTCAGATATTTGTAACTGATATGGTCAGATATTTTCAGACATTTTGTGATATTTCTAAAGAGATTCTATCTGATGATCCTACAGAGGCACTGCAGGCAGCCAGGCAATTTCTCTAGAGATATCAAGAAATTTCAGGAAATATCTGACCGTGTCATTTGCTGCAACTGTAGCTGATCCTCTCTCTATCCACTCTGCCACCTCTATCCACTCCCTTTCCAGTCTTCTGCATGATTACACCTCTCTCTCCTGTATCTGCCCAACTCCCTCCCTCATGCATCTGCCCCAGTGCACTCTCCCTCTTTCCTTACTCTGCCTCTTCTGCTTCTACCCAATCCTTCCTGTTTCTCATCTTTAGATCACCCTCTCCCCCTCCTCCCTCCTTACCTCTTCCCCCACCTTCACTCTGCTCTTCCACCACTACTTCCTTTACCCTAACCCACACCTCCTGACCTCCCCTGGATACCCTGCCTCTCCTCCATCTGCTCTGCCTTCTCCTTTCTTCTCCTCTTAACTTTTCTCCCCTGTGGGATGTTCCTTTTGGTTGCTATGTCCTCCCTTGGTTCCACTCTCCACTGATCTTGAAAGCTACTATATTCACTGTATATACTGCTGTTGTTTATCTCTGTAAATTATCTTTTGTAAATGCTATGTACCTCTCAATGTATATTTCGATGTTTAACTTATGGTATAATGTATATAACTGTGTTTTTATACTCTGTTAATATTTTCTGCTCTGTATGCATATGTATACAGTATACCCCTACTACCCTCTTCCCCAGGACACATCTGAAAATGAGTTGTTTACAACTCAGAATGTCTCTCCGAATAAAACTTTTGAAATAAATAAATAAATCCTGACACTGTTTTTTTTAAATACATGACAGGGCTCCATCCCCCAACCCTATCATGCCACTGCACCATGTGCTCACCATCAAACTCAAGATTCGTGCTTTCCAGAAACAAGGGTAGGGTGCCTGCTACCATCCAACTCTTGCAACTGAGGTCCCTCTTGGCCTTCTGGGTCTAGCACCACATCCCATTATGGCTGTGCTGTACATTTCCATGATACCTTCCCCACCTCCATGCTGATTACAACATAGTAGTGGCAGTTGATTTGACAAATTATTTTCCAAAATCTCAGGAGATCTCTAAGGAGAGTTTTGTGATATTTCCTGCAGCATAAGTAGTAAAAATGCTTTTTTTCCCTCTAGGTATCTCCAGAAAATCTTAAAAGATAACTTACTGAATTGATTGGTACCACTGTACATATTATTTATTTATTGAAATTTGGGTACCCGGGTGAGCCCACTGGATCCTGAGGTCCCCTTTTCAGGGGTGACCCAGAATTAATTACAGACAATATATGCAGACAATTGACAGATACAATGATGGCATAAGTTACAAGCAGAATATACTGACAGTAGAATTACAGGATAGGGGAGCACATTAATAGTACTATTCTACAAACATCAAAAATACAGGGCCAGTACAGTATATAGTAGGACCCAAGAAGCTTATATAAATCACACAGTACCAAACAGATTAAGGTACATATGAGCATTATCTCAGAACATCTCTACAGTCAAAGTGACAAGAGGACATCAAGTTAAGAGCATCATTCAATGATAACAGGAACAGTGGCATCTTTCTAGTGGCAGAGATTTCAGCCCTTTTTTGAAATCCCCAATGGAAGAGGAGTTCTGCAGCTCTGCTGGGAGTGAATGCCAGTGATATGGCACAGAGTATGTAAAGAACTTCCTGCCTGTACTTGTTTTTACCCTGGGGACCTCAAACAAGTTGCAGCTTGAAAACTGAAATACCTACAGTTTAAGCACATCTGTCACAACTACCAGTGGTAATAGGGTGTTCTTTAGCACCACACAATGCTCCCTGGCAGCAGTATGGAGGATAGATGCCAGTAACAAATGTCGGTTTACCTATGCCGACACGATAACAATGTTATTGAGGTTCAGCTTAGTGCGATCCCTGATGTCAACAGGTGAAATTTCACCTGAAAGACATTGGTGTTTTTCAATCGAGGGGCTGTCCCCCCAGAACCCATCATGCAGGGGGCTGCACCCCATGTCCCCCACTAAGGATTGTTAACTCTGAGTTGGAGTTAACTCATGGGGGGCTGTAACTTGACAAAAGGGTGAAGTTTCGCTGGCAGGTTCCCTGCAGCAACAATTTTGAAACTTGTCAAAATTGTCGCTGTGGGGGATTTTGCCATCGGGGTTTCACTCTTCCGTCGGCACACCACAAAGGTCAATCATCAGTCATTCAAATTTCTCCAGAGCATGAAAGATGACAGCAATGTGTTGGTATAACTGATATCCACAAGTAGGGCCACTAGTAAACAAAAACGCAACGTCATTACATTTTATTTATGTATCACTCCATCCCAAAGGCTCAGGGCAGTGTGCATATCATTTAAACTATAGACAGGTATAAATTGCTACTCAACAGTAATACAGAAAGCAATATTAGCAGCAGACAAAAATGATTACACCTAAATAAAAAATCAAGGAGAGTAAAAATGAAAATAGTGTTGGGGGGGATAGCAGGAGTATGCTGTGATATGGGCAACTGAAAATAAGCGACTCAGATATGAGTGGCTCAATTTCAATGCCTGTTATGTGAGCTACCCTGGAAGGGTAGTGAGGGAAGAAGAGTGAGGATATAGGGTAGCCAGGAAAGAAGAGCGACAGTATGGGATGTCGACTGGAAGGGAAGGGATAAGGAAGAAAATATGTGGGAGGTAGTGCGGCATGGTGTTGCTGAGCTAGCAGTGTGGTGTGGCCAGCTTCAGTGAGGTAGGTTAAGGGTTAGGTGCCAGGGAGGGGTATACTTTTTGTGTGTTTCACAAGTGGGATTTTTTTTATGCATGTCTCCCCTTCCCCGACATGTACCGCTCTGGATCTGACAATTGAAAGTAAGGTGAGTGCGAGGGGCAAACTCCTCTGTGATAAGGGGGGTGCAGTGGATGTAGGCCCCCACATTAATATATGTAATGCTTTTCACCTATGTTGTTGTGCTCTTCACTGGGAGTGTACATTACCATTTTGCATTTACGCGATGTACATTCACTCTAATGGCAATCGTGGTTTGGCAGTCACCATTGTGCATGGAACCAATAGCCTGAGACCAGGTAGGGTCTACAGTAAAAGTATAAGCAGGCAAAAAAGGGGAAGAGTAGATGGGTCAAGCAGTCCTTATCTGCAAACAAATTTTATGTTTGTATGTTCTAAAAGATGGATATTTAACATTTCTTTAAAAGTCTCCAGTGAGGAGCAAAAGGGAACAGTGCAAAGCAAGGAGTTCCACAGTACTCCTTTAGTGAGTTCTACCGCCTTTTCTTTTCTGTTTTCAATTGTGCAAGTTTGATTCTGTCATATACTTTGTACAAAACAAGCTTCCAGAGTCTGCCTTTCATGCCTGCTCCATGTATTATGTCTTGTTGCCTGTCTTCATCTATCGATGATATTCAAATCCACTCCTACCAGTAGGTTTGCACAGTCTTCAGGTAAGGGTAGACTTGTTATTAAATAGGAGTATCCTGCATACAGAAAACAAGAAAGCAGAATTGCCAAGCTAAGGTCTTAACCATTCCATAGATACTTCAGCAGACACCTTACATACATTTAACTGTTCACTTTGCCTGGAGGGCATGGGATCCCGGTCAAATCTTCAAGATAAGTTTTCCTTATTTGGGTTCATTATCCATTATACAGTATAGACATGCTTGCTTGAGTGCCCTGGCTAATGACAGTTGTTTGCTCAGATATTCAGGGCAGATACCACATTTTCCAGATCATTATGCTGATACATTATTAGGACTACTTGGGACCATGCAGCCAATTTATTCATTAATATGGTCAATGATTTTTATATATTGCACCTACACTACCAAATAGGATGGATACATTTTTCTATGGAAGAAAACATTATCCATGTGAAACCTGGTGTGGAGCTTTCTTTATCCAAATAACCAGCTCTGACTAAATATTGTTAACTAGTGGGAATCTCATATGCTCCACAGAGTTTTCAGACCATTTCTACAATAAAGGTTTAGCAAAAGTTTTCAGGCATGCATGTAACATTTGCTGTCCCATCTTGTCTAAGCAAAGGAAGTGTGTCTTCATGACAACAGTGGTCATCTGAATCCTAATTCTGGTTTAGTGGTGCAAAGCACTTCACCAGTCCTCTGCAGTGTTGCTTGGGTTTGGGAAGGGGAATGAAACAACAACTTCTCAATAGCCACTGTCCCCTGAAACAAGTAGCATAATGTTGTTCACACAAAAATGTGGCACACTTCCAATCATGCACTCCCACATTTTCACCTTGAAGACTGACTAAGAAGCCAGTCACTTTCTTGTGGCATAGCAAGAATCAGCCAGTTTCACATCACTGTCCCTTTCCCTTGTGTAACTGAATTATTGAACAGTCCATTGGAAACAGATCAACTCAGCCATATGTGGCGCCATGAATACCAGGAACTGGGCAATGTGGTGAGATACTGTTGACTAGTGCATCCAAGTACTCACAATTGTGGAATATGTCAGAGGAAGGAGTCACTTTCCATTCAAATTATGGTATTTGTAATTTCGTAATTTTTTTTTTTTTTAGTTAACTGAAGCTCCGCTAGCTTTAACTAAAGTGGGTTTGGCTACCTTTTTTCATCAAACAAACCTGTTATTAATTATCCCTTTAACAATACTAATTTTCACTTTAAGAAATTTCATAGTTGCTCTATTGTGTGGTACTTTAAAGAATGACTCACCAAAAGGTCTTGATAATTAAGATAATTTTTTGTTAAAACTCAGCACCAACCTGCCGGCCCGGTTGGCGCTGAGAATTCAGACGCTGAACACCACACCTCGCACCACACTGGTGACCCAGGTTTGGGAATGGACTTGGGTCATCGGAGGTTGGCCAGGGGGAGGTGAATTGAGCATCCCAGGGACTGCTCTCCTCCTCTGGGGAAGGTGGGAATGGACACCTGCACATGTGCTGGCTCTTAATGGTGGCTGGGGGCTAGGGTGAGTCATGGAGCATGAAAGGGTTGGCTTGGCAGACATCTGGCATGTGGTGCATAGGGGTGCATACTGCTGCGTCACTGGTGTCATTGCACATCCGTGCTGTGAGAAGGGACTTCAGGGCAAAAATACAAGCTGAATCCTCCGGCATATGAAGGTCTGGACATGGTGCTGCACTGGTCACTCCCAGGATCTCCCTCTGGCCCCTAACCCTTGGTCTTCTGTGATTGGTGTCCATGAAGTGGCCACCAGAGAGGGTTAAAGAGATGAGGTAGTAGCTCAGGCACAGCGTCCAGTGCAGGAGCTGCTAGCCAAGACCTGACATGGGGTACCATAGGGAACACCCCAGCTGAGCAGGTAGGCAGAAAAAAAAAACTCAGCACCAACATTCTGATTCCTTTTGCTTAATCTTTCGTTGATTACGCAGACATTTCCTTTTGGCTTTGGAACACTCAGTGGTGTTTCCCTACATCAGGGTGGGTCTAAATCCCTTCTGCTACCTTTGTATAAATATTATCACTGTACTATGGTGTTACAAATGTAACTAATTGTATCTATTGTTTTGTAGTGTCCTCTCTGTAACTAATTCCGGGTCGCCCCTGAAAAAGGGACCATTGGTCTCAGTGGACTTACCCGGTAAACAAAATCTAAATAAAAAAATAAATAAAAATCTGTAGCAGATAACTACTGCCCAATTTCCCTGCTGCATATCATTTCCCAATTTATGGAAAAAACAGTCCTAATGCAGATGTATAATTATTTGGAAAAGTGTCTGGTATTACCAGTTGATCAGTTCATATTTCATCCTACATTTTATACCCAAACAGCACTTGCTGATTTCCACAGTTCTGATTCAGTTGCTCTGGATTCTGGTTGTTATGTTAGTTCTATCTTTATAGATCTTTCCAAAGCTTTTGATTTAATTAATCATTCTTGGCTTCTCTCTCATCTGCCTTTTTAGTTGTTTTTTTTCTTCTCATGTGGTTAATTGGTTTTCTTTTTATTTATGCAGGAGGTCTCAGTCTGTTCCCTGGAATGGTTGTCTTTCTTCTTGTATTCCTATCTTCATTGGGGTGCCTCAAGGTTCCATTTCTGAACTGATACTTTTTAATTTATATGTTAATCCTTTACCTTCTATCATTGATACATGTTCTGTCTGTCATTATTCTGATGCCATCATTCTTTTTCTAGCACACAAATCTGTATCGACTCTTTCTATAAACTTAAAACAGAGTAGTTACTAAATAGTGAATAAGTTCTCTGTAAATCTCTTGATCCTGAAAGGGACAATACCCAAATCACGTTATTTGGCTCACAACTCTCTTTATTAAATCTATATTTCATTTTTTGTATTACTTTAAATAGCCAACCATTGTAAAAGTCTTTGGAGTTTAAATACTTACGTATCATTTTTGATGAATGTTTAAAATTCAACTTGATGAAATGGTTTCAAAATGAATTTATTTATTTATTTTTCGTAACTGAGTATGTCCACTGGAGCTTAAAATCCCATTTTCAGGGGCAACCCAGAACTATTTACAAAATGAGATACATTCCATGGTAAGATGCACAGTACAGACATTTTGAATACACATGTAAATAGAAAGGGCTGCATAGTTACAAAATGTGGCAAGGCACAACAAATTTTCAAGATTTCATGCATAGATCATTTTAGACATGCCTGGCACTGCTTAACTGAGGCAGACAGGAAAAATATAGTGGTACAAGCTAATCTTCCAGTTTTGGACTCTAGGGGCCAGATATTCAAAACTTTGCCCCTGGTCTAAATTAGCACTGCCCAGTGGGCAAACTTAACCCGGAGCACAAAGCAAGCCATATTCAAAAGGAATAGCCTGGGGCAAACAGCTTCTGAATATAGCATGGGAATGAGGCCAGGCTAACTGGGCTGGGAGTGCAGGGCAAACTTAGCCCTGGAATAAGACAGCTCTGAATATGGCAACCAGGAAGTGCAAACCACAACAGCAAAACAGTGCACAGCGATGTGAAGGTAGGTAGAGGTGAATTGAGTGGCCAATGAGTGTGCCAGCAACTGCATGGACCCAGTACAGCTACAGGCAGCAGTGTATGTGAAAGTGCAGTGTTCAAAACTGTAAAATATTCCCCGAACAGTCTGCACAGCACTAACATGTTTGTGCAGGTTCAGTGCAGGGCTAAACTGTTAGCCCGGTGCAAACATGTTTGCCTGGCGCTAAACTTTGCCATATTCAAAAGTGACATGCAAATGAGCCTACTTATGTAGTCTCTGGACAAACATCCAGATTAGCATCTCATTATGCCCTGATTTGCATACTGTTTGTGCCAGACTAACGGTTTAGCCCTGCGCTAAACCCGCGCAAACATGTTAGCACTGCACAAACAGCTTGGAGAATATTATAGTTTTGAACACTACTTCCACATGTGCTGCTGCCTGCATCTGTACTGGGACAACACACCATAGGCACAGATGGTGGTGGTGCTGCATGAAACTGTCACACTGTAGATCATGCTACAGTGCACAGCAGACACTACAGTAGCAAGGGGGCCAGTAGTGTGTGGACACAGCAATGCCTATGGTGAGTAGGGCAGTGATGATGACTGCACTATACACAGTGAGAGGCCCAATCTGCAGGTGTTTACTGACAGTGGACATTACTGTTACACTGTTGTGTGACCCACAGATGCTGCATCTCTGGCATGGGATGCTCACAGTGACATATACATGTCCGGCTTTGTGTGCTGTGGCAGTTGTATAGCTGTGCGGTATGTGGCCGGGGGGCATATATTATCAGAAAGGCACACTGGTGTTAGGGTATGCCCAGTACTGGCCCATGTGCACTGCATGATGTGTCCCAGCCTTGTGGCCACACCTGGTCTGTGGCACAGCCTGGCCACATACACACTTTCCCCTCAACATCCTCCATGCCCACAGTGCTGCATGTGTGTGCTGGCATCTGTTGGTGTCCACAGAAGTGTGGCCTGCAGATGTGTGCTGTATGGCCACACTGCCATGCTGTCCATTGGAGGCAGGGTCACCACCTACTGCCTGGCATGGCTGGGACTGGTGGCAGATGATGGCATCATTGTGATGCCATCAGTTAGCAGCATGCATGCATCCTCTATATTTGGCTTTGTCTATGTGTCATATTTATTTGTTAGGGTCGCACAAAACCCACGCAAACACCGTGCAAAGCCATAGTGTCATGCAAAGCTGATTGCCCAGGGTTAAGACAAGCTTTTCCTGGGTGGTAATGTGCACTGCGCTAAGTGTCGAGCTAAGTTGTGCAAAACCACTTTGTGTGGCACTAATTGCTGAATATAGCATTGCACCTGTATTCATGTCAGTTTGCCCCCTGCATACATTATGATTTTGCCTGGTGATAATGCAGTTTGCCTGTGCTGTTTGGCCTTTTGAATATAGTAGACCTGCGCTAATGCCGCACTAAACCTGCGCAAACGTTTTTTGCACGGCACAAAGCTTTGAATATCTGACCCTAGAGATGCAGTTTATCATTATGCCCCTGAATTTTGTTTGGGATACTCAACATATTGTTTATCTTCTCATACATTTTATTTTGAAGGTAAAGTGTGACCACTGCCATCTCCTTTTAAAACATAACTGGCTAGGAGAGATCTGAACCGGCTTTCTTTAGTTTATAAATCTGTAAATCGTCAAACTGCTCTCTCTCTGTTCAGACATCTGTTGTCACCTGTTCACCAGTATGGCTTGTGCTAAGTTCAGCATTGCTGTTATCAGCTGCCAAAATATGCTTCACATTATGGAAGGACATTTTTTCCTTTTTGGAGCCCTTTACTTGGAATGGTTTTGAGCCACAGCTTAGAAACTGTGCTACTGTAGTTATTTTAAGAACACTGTTAAAACAAATTTGTTAAATGATCAATCTCACTGTAATGGTCTTGTTACATTATTTTGTATTGCTTAATGTTGTCTGTTTTTTTTTTGCCATGACTTGAGGGGTTCTGTAAATGAGACCCTGTGTCTCACTGAACCTATCAAGTAAATTTCCAACTTTTAATTAATACAAGAAGTGGCCAAACCCACAGAGACAGCCAGAACCTTGGTTTTCACCAGCAAGGTATGGATAGCCCACATTAAACTCTGCAACTGGACCTATGGTGAAAGTCTCTTGCAGGCCTAGCAAAACCTATACAGGTACAGCTGTTCAGTCTGTTCTCTGTAGAGACCTGTGGTCAGTACACAAGGGGACTCCTCAGATGCTCAGCAGCAGGATGTCACTTATCTAGATATTACACATCAACTAAGTATGAGGTACACATCCTACTGCCACCCTTGCACAGGTTAATGAGGTCAGTGTGATACATTTTGGGGGAAGAACTTAGCTTTATACCCTGACTTTCTTGTATGAGCTCCATGACACCTTACAGATGTGAACATTTGGACAATGCTTTTAATTAATACAAAGAAGTGGCCAAACCCACAGAGACAGCCAGAACCTTGGTTTTCACCAGCAAGGTATGGATAGCCCACATTAAACTCTGCAACTGGACCTATGGTGAAAGTCTCTTGCAGGCCTAGCAAAACCTATACAGGTACAGCTGTTCAGTCTGTTCTCTGTAGAGACCTGTGGTCAGTACACAAGGGGACTCCTCAGATGCTCAGCAGCAGGATGTCACTTATCTAGATATTACACATCAACTAAGTATGAGGTACACATCCTACTGCCACCCTCGCACAGGTTAATGAGGTCAGTGTGATACATTTTGGGGGAAGAACTTAGCTTTATACCCTGACTTTCTTGTATGAGCTCCATAACACCTTGCAGATGTGAACATTTGGACAATGCTTAAACATGCAGTTTATGGACTTTGTTTTCAAACAGTGAGAAAAAGCATTCCCTGTCATACATGTGGAATGCAGCCTACATGTCATTTGCATGCAGTTGTGACACTTGGCAGGAACTCACCAGCAATTAAATCAGTCATCCTTCTGCAACATTTACAAAGGTCTGCATCTCCTTTTAACCCTTTGTAGTCATCCTTCTTGGTTATGCTTCCTTCCATCTAGATTACAAAGTACACTCATAGGCATGGTCATGAAAAGCCCTGTAGGAAGTCATCTGTATCTCTTCTGGCATGCCTCTTGTGCCTCCCTCTTGTTATAATTTTGTTGTGCCTACTGTGGTGTATACAGTATAACTAAGTGTACAATACTTGGGATTGGCAGTGTTTCCCAGAGCAGTGTTTCTGGAAATAATTTTTACAGTACTCTGCTTGCCGTGCTTCTCAATGGCTTACACTCCCATTCATTTCTCCCTTTGCCATGCAAAATATGCTATGAAGTTTATGTACCGTATTATCTTCCCTTGCAATTGGACATTGCTCATGCTGAACACACATGTGTTTTCTGGAACATATTCCTTGCTGTTGAGTAGGTTGTTTTAAGAATTGCACAGACAACAGGACAACATGGGGCCAGAGAGGAAGAAGCCAGTAGAAGAGCCAAGTGATGGCTACATCCAGAGAGGCACAACAGAGGAGAAGACCATTGAAGGCAGCAGACGGAGGTCACCCTATTCATCTAGAGTGTGGAGACCATGATGACTTATGAGAAGGCCAGCAGAGGGAAGGTCTGTGCCCCAGATTAGTATGTGTCTTTTCTAATCTGTTAGAAGTCACAATTACTTACAGTCCATTGATGGTACAGTTATACCAAACTTCTCATCTGTTGCAAGGTGCAATGCAAGCTGATTTTAATCTGCTTACCCTGTGTCACTCCAAATCTATGACTACAGTAGTTGGGGGGGTGGAGGGGCTTTTTCGGAGACAAAACCTTAAGTTTTGCAGATGAACAAGAGAGTGATTGGAGGAATAACACATGGGTAGAGGCCAACAGAACCCTCAAGAGGGGTGGTTGCTTCTCATCCAGGCAGATTATAGTCCAGGAAATATGCTTCTGATGCTATGGTCACTGGCTGCTTTGTTGTAACAATGGCATGACATTAAAATGATAGAGCCATGCCCTGCTGGCATGGCCAATGTATTTTAAGGTCTGATGCACAGTGGTGTGCTGTACATGTGCCATGCTTGTGCCATCAGAAAAATAAGATCAGTTCATGGCACATTTGGCACATTTCCCTGTTTCATTTACAAAATATGTAGGAGAATCTTGCATCCTGATTAGCTGAGAAGATTTCCAAAGACATACATTTTTTAAAAGAAAACACATAGCTTCACACATCTTCTGGCAACCAGTATTTAGCACTTTCTAGGATTAATACCTCCACAGTTTGAAAAGCAACATATTTATGGCAGTCATCTTTATAAAGTAAAACCAGTACTTACCTTTATTTCACAAACACTGCCATATCACAGTTTTTCAGTTCAGTTCAGTTCTTCTAACCCACTTTACCACCAGCATGTAGCCCAGTTACACATTTTTTTAAAAGCCTCACATCCTTCCTGTTACCTTCAATCGGAAGGCCTCACTTGCTTGGCTCCAGAGTTCATGTATGCCAATCTACTCACTTCACAGCCTCGCCCTGTTTCACCAAAGGACTCGGCCTGCCTGTAACCCCAATCACACACACACACACACACACACACACACACACACACAGACTGCATAGATTGAAAGTGGCTGACTCAGACATGGGAGCTCAACCAGACATACAGTGTGTAAATGACCAATCCACATTACTAAATTACCATTTCTTTACTTAATGGCAGTTAAAAGAAAGATGGTGTGTCTGTTTAAAAATTAAAAAAAAATGACACTGAGTAGGAGAAAAAAGGCATTTGCTTGGTAAGGTTTGTGCTTTTTAGCAAAAGTCGTGACTTACAGCTCACTTTCACTATTCATTGAAAACAGTAAAAGTCCAAAGGTCAGTGTGCTCTAAACCCCATTTCTGCATTTGCTCCACATCAGACTCTCCAGTTTTTGTTCCTGCATTGAATAACAACATTGTGGTTAAAACAAAAAGAACAGAAACCCAGAAGCCACAATCCTGAACAGTATGTCAAGATGAAGTAAGTAAGCCTTCGGCTGTAGTAGAGTTCTGGATTACATATTTCATCTCTCCTGAAATTTTTTTATTTCTTTCTGTTGCAGCTGCTCATGCTCTGTTTATTCTGGAAGAGCTCCTTCCATTGATTACTGCTGGTGGACACTCCACTGATGGCTTCCCCTCCACAAGACCAATGAGTGAGTGTGTGTGTGTGTGTGTGTGTATGTATGTGTGTGTGTGTGTGTGTGTGTGTGTTTCTGTATACTTTGGAACTCAAAGGACCTCCTGAGATCCTATCCCAACTGCTCCATTATGAAGCCAGCATGCAAAACAACAACAATAACACTTGTACTGCCCAAAACAGGACCTTAGAATCACATCAATTTCCAATTTTTACTCCCTCTAATCACAGCTAATAAGAGAGACACTGTGTGTGTGTGTGTGTGTGTGTGTGTGTATGCTGTTCACACAGTGAATGCACAACAGCGAAATCCCTCAAAGCGACAATCTCAACAGGTTTCAAGATTGTCACTGTGAGTGATCCAAGGACAAAATTTCACTCTCTCACCGTCTTTCATCACCCCTTCAAAATACTGTAACTCCAACTTGGAGGTAGATATCTTAAGACAGGGGGTGCGTGGGGGACAGCCCCTACAATGGGGGTTAGGGGGCTTAGCCCCCAATAGAAAACACACAATGTTTGACAGGTGAAATTTTGCCTGTTGACATTGGGGAATATTGTTGTCATTTCGGCTTGTTAGAACCATGTGTGTGTGTGCGCGTGTACAGTAGGGAAAGATTGGTGAACCTCAGGTCTACAAAAAAAGAAGGGAAAAGAATTAAACTAAGTGCAAGGGGGAGTGCAGATTGCACCATTTGCTGCCTGTAATCAGAGCTGAGGAAACAAACCATCTGTGGAAACAGGGGAAGGGGCATTTCTTAATTGCATGAGTCTGGCAGCATAAGATCTTGTTACTATCGTTTTAGATCAGTGCACAGATACCTCTATTCTGTTTCTTTGGTTGATCATATTCAAGAAACTTCAATAAGCAGTAATTATAAAAGTACAGTAGCACCACTATAGTTAGGATTGAGTAGTCTGTTTTATGATAAATCCCTAACTTTGCGCTTCGATAGACTCACCTCCATTCAATGGATTTACAGAAAAGTTGTGTAGTCTCAGGGGTGGGGTCTTTTGATGTATCAAGTTTTGATCCAGTCAGATGTGCAGAATTCTAAGAGGCAGATAGTGAAAAAAGTGAAACATTTGTTTTTTTGCTGGTTTTTTTTGTCAATGCCTAGTGCCAAGAAAGTTTGGAATTTTGGTCTGAAATTTTCAGGGTAAAATGGACCTGCCCAGAGTGGTGCCTTTCCTTGGTATGGTGAAAACATATCAATCCATTCCAGAGTTATAAGGATTTTAAATTTTGTTTCTGAGCATGCTCAGTGCATTCTTTTGGATAGCTGTTTCATATGAAAAAGGATTTTGGCCATTCAAAACAATATTCTGTTTCATATGGAGAATAATCTCGTTTCGTGAGAAAAAAATCCTTAGAAAAAATTATTTGTTTGAATGTCTTTCATCTTGTTTCCTTTTGTTTTTCAAATACACTTTTTTGAAAAACCCATAAACATTGTATCGTGGAAACACACCAACACATGTATCTTGTTAACTGGGACCCAGTTAGCTGGGTTCTTCAGTCGCTTTTGGGAAAATGACCCAGAAATAGTTTTTATAAAATCTTTTTTTGTGAGACAATTTTCTTTTTTTATATGGCCATACAAAACAAAAATAGGGCAAAATGAAACAAGATTACCTTCATACAAAGAATAATTTGGACTTATTTTTAATTTTTTTGCATTCTTTTTTCACATGAAGGAATCTTTTGTCATGAGAACAACACAAGCTCACGAAAAAAAGATTCCTTTATACAAAAAAAGATTTTGGACTTAGTCTTTTTCACATTCTTTTTTCATATGTAGGAATCATTTTTTATGAGACTATCACAATCCCACAGAAAAGATTCCTTCTGATTATTAATCTCACAAAAAAGATTATTTCATGCTAAAAAAGAATGTGGGCTTAGTTTTTTTTTCCACATTTCAACTTTAACAAACCACGGCTTTGTCAATATTTGCAGATAAGGGAAACTCTATATATCAAAAGAAAGGTCTTAGTAAGTACCATGACACAAACACATAATACCCTACAAAACAATTCAAGGACCTTGAAAAAGAACATAAAAAATGAAAAAATTACAATACCCATAGTATAACATTGCAACTTTAAGAAGTTATAAGTCTGTCAATCTTTGGAGTGAAGGGACAATCTATATAGTAAGAAAGGGTCTCAATTAGTAGTACAACAGTAACACATAATACCACCCACTTCCCCCAAAAACAAATTAGGGGCCATGTAAAATGACATATAGAATAAAAATGAACATTCTCATAGGATAACATTACAACTTTAACAAGACATAACTCCATCACTATTGGAGATAAGGGACAATCTTTGTATAAAAAAAGCCTCAATGAGTACTACCACACTAAGACATAATAACCACCAAACAATTTAGGGGCCATATAAAAAAAATGAAAATTACAAAAATGAAAAATTCCATAGGATAATATAGCAAATTTAACAAGCCACAACTCTGTCACTCTGTGGTGTTAAAGAAGAATCTATGTATAAAAAAAGGTCTCAACAAGTACTGCAACACTTACACATAATACCCCCCCCCAAAAAAAATGAGGGGCCATATAAGAACATCATAAAAATTAAAGAATGAATATTCCCAAAGGATAACATTGAAACTTTAACAAGCCATAGGTCCATCAATAATCAAAGTTAAGGGACAATGTATATATCAAAAATGGTGTCAATAACTATTACAACACTAACGTATAACCCCCCAAACACCATGGATTCATGGGGTATTCACTGCACCCCAAAATTACCTCCAGTCTTCACCATAGTGCCAAATCCATAATGTAAGTGTGATCATCATCAAAAATGCAGCAAATGTGTAGCTCAACAGCTGCTACAACTATAGCAAATTTCATAGCAAAAAAAACAAAAGACAAAAATGTACTGACTTATGGGTAACAAAGCAAAAAACACATTTTGGTCCATATACAATGAACCTTGGGCAATTAAGAGGGCCACTTAATACATTTTTTCTTTTGAAGTGAGCCCCATAAAAAAACAACTACAACTAAGCATGCACATTGCTTTTCTGGAGGCATAGAAGTGCAGGGCCCAGATGGCCCTGTGCTTCCACAGCCAGATGGATGTGTGCACCTATGGAGGTATGGAAGCACAGGCTCCAGAGGGCCATATACTTCCCTAGCCTGAAGGATGTGTTCAGGCAGATCCCACAGGAACCTATCACAATAAGGATACGATTCTACTATCTCAAAACAGTAAGGAAATTCTTTGCAAAAAAAACTGTTAATACATCAGTTAGGGTTCAGAATAAATGGACAAAAGTAAGGAAATGTGGTGTTAGGGTTTCCAACCCTAAATCCCACCCCCCACCCCCAAGCAGGAAAAGGAAAATGAAAGTATGGTTTTCACTGTCCTGACTCTTGGCGAATCAGAGTGGGGTCTTCCTGGGTGTTCTCAAATGTAATGCTCACCCCATTCCATGAGACCATAATGTGATGTTTTCTTCAGGAAGGGCATACAGGTAGATGGCAATATGTGGGGAGACACAGTTCTGTACATTTGAAGGCTATATCATGTGGTGAGTGTTAGAGTTGAGAATGCCAAGAAAGACCCCTACCCCTGGTTTGCCAAGAGTCAAGATAGAAAAAACTGTACTGTTTTTTCCTTTTCCTGATAGGGGGTGGGGGGTGGGGACTTAGGATTGGACAGCCTAATACCACATTTACCAACTTTTGTTGGTTTAATCTGAACCACTACTGATACATTAAAGCAGTTTTTGGCAAAGGACGTAGAGATATCTTGCAGTGTCAGTGACTCAGAAGGTAGCACACTCGCCTCTAAGGCCAAGAGATCAGAAAGCTGTGGGTTCTATCCCCACACCACACACTTGGGTTAAATCTCTATAATGACACTGTACTGCAGCATGAGGAGGGGTGCTGCACTCCTGAGGTGCTGTCTTTCAGATGAGACATTAAACCAAGGTACCGTCTGCCTGTTCTGGTGGTAGTTCAGGTGGATGTTAAAGATCCCATGTCACTTCTCGAAAAGAGTAGGGATGTTTTTATTGAAAAATAACATCATACATACATAGGTCACAGGTTATCATAACAAAAAAAGAAAAAACACAGAAAATGTTATATTAACAAAAAGTTAACTACTGTAAAACAGAAAAAAAAACACCTTATATTAAACACTACCAGTGGTTCCCATATGTTTATTCACATGTTTGAAGTCAAACTTTTATTTCTTGTTTCCCCTTTTGTCCTTTATTTGAATTTTATAAAGACAGAGAATCCTCTCCACTATCTTTTTACTTTTAGGGAAGAGTGTGATGCTATATTGTTAATATAGACTTTCCCCATGGCTTGTTGGGTCAAGGTGCATACAACATCATAAGACATATTCAGTTGATATATAAGCCACTGGCACCTACTGTAGCTTGCCACAAATAGAATTTTAAGCAACACATAAAGACAGTTAAGGTGTCCTGATGGTACTGAGACAGGCCTTGGGTGAAATGTCCCAGTACTAAAATGTCATATATCAGCTGTCTAAACCACCCCATATTCTACTTTACTGCTAGAAAGTCCCATAATAGTTTTGAATATAAGCAGTACAATAAAAAGTGTTCCATTGTTTCTTCCTGATCTATACAAGTGGGATAAGGACAGTTTCTTTTTCCAAACGCTTTATGCTTAGCATTACCCCTAATATTCAATTTCCTGTAGACTGATAGCAATGAGGTTTCCCACATCTGGGGGTGGGCTTCTGTTAATTGTCAGCTGTTTCAGAACTAAAGGATTATTGTTGGGAGGACAGTTTTTGAAACGGGGTTCTCCAGGATATACAAGCCCCATTACTGTTTGGTAAAGTTTTGGCCCTATTCCCTATTGTATATGAAGATTTGATAGGCCCCATTTATAAATCTTCTGAGCCGCTGATTTAAAGTACTCCAGAATGTGGAGATGGCTAGTTATTCTGGGGGGAACAATAATCTATGCCTGAAAATATATATTCAAATTTAATGCAATCCATTTGTGATGAGTAGTTTCAGAAGGTATTAGGCCAGTTTTCACCATCTGTGTAAAAAATAGAGTGTGAAGAAATACAATTGGATCTATCATGCCCAGTCCCCCTTTCTCTTTGAGAAAGTAGGTGTAACTTCGTTCTATGGGGTTTTACTCGTTGCCCTATAGCATTTGGAAAAATAGGCTATGTATCCTTATGTCCATTACAGTGAGTGGGGGGAATAACATGGCAACATATTGCATACTGGGGATAATAAACTGTTTTAAGATTTGGATTCTTTTTAATTTTGACATTTTCCAATGCCTCCATCTTTGGATCCTTGGCTCTGCCTTTTGCATAACTTTATTCCAGTTTTCTAGGGGCATATTCTGGGGCTCAAACAGGATTCCTAGTATTTTAAGGGGTCCTAAGGAAATCTTGATATCTTCTGTTTGTGTAGAGTTGGGGTGTCCAGGGCCTATAAACATGCCTTGACATTTATCAATGTTAAGTTTAGAGTTTGAAAAGTATGCATATTTGGTCATGTTTTGTAGGAAAGAGGGTAATTGCTGGTTGTCAGAGAAAAATAAACAAATACCATCCGCATAGGCTTGAATTCTAAGACTGTCTGTTATCCCTGTCCCTTGAATCCCCACCATCTTGGGTGCTCAGTCAGTTTTCTAAGGAAGGGGTCCAATGCGAAAATATACAGAAGAGGGGCTTAAAGGGCACCCCTGTCTAACCCCTGTGGTAATATGAAACCCTTCTATGATTTGTCGTTTAATTATAGGATGGACCACTGCAAAGCTGTAGAGTAGTTTTAGGTGTCTTAGTGTTACATGCAGTATACCATATGCTGCCAGTGTGGCAAACAAATAGGGATGATAAACCCTGTCAAAACCTTTTTCCTGATATATGGAAACTATGCATCCTGATTGTCTAGTTAATGTGAGGTGATCAATTAAATCTCATATGATCATTAAGGCATGCTGGATTTTTCTATTACGTAATCTGCAATATTGGTGTGGGGAGATGAACAGACTAGCATATCGCTTTAACCTATTATTTATGATGTGGGCTAATGTTTTATCGTTGGTATTAAGTATAGTGATAGGTCTCCAATTTTGGATTATAGTTCTATCTCTGGATTTGAATAAGAAGATGAGTAAGCCTTCTGAAAGGGAAGGCCTTATAACATTTTGTGTAAAAAAAAATATTGAAAAACAAGTACAAGACATTCAAACAATTCCCCCAGGAGAGGTCCCATTTCTAAGATATTTTATTGCCATTTCTATTTCCATTATACTTATGTGGTTTTGCATGTCATATGTTTCTTCAGGCAGTTTAGGAGTATTTATATCTTGTAGGAAAGTTTTAATTTAGTTTTCTGAGGGGGCCTTAGATGGGATATGGGAATTAATAAATTCCTTAATAACCTTGTGAAGACCCTCTGTAGTGGAGGGCAGTACCTCCATTTTTATCAAGTAAAACCTACATATTCTTAGATTCTTTCATTTTCTTACATGCTTCAAAGGGGTCACCTATGGGTTTTTTCTGAGTTCTATTTTGTAGCATAGCTTTTATAGTATTTGCCCTGTCATATTGAAACAGCTTCATCTCTTCATTACGTGTATTTGGTGAGAATAATCGTATCTGGAGAAATGAGCCAGAGTATATAATTTTTGCAGCTGTTTCCTGAGTTGTAAGTATTTAAGGAATTTATCATTTTTTGTCCATTTCCCATATTTAATCAGCAAAGATTTAAAATCAGCTTTAGTGTATTCCAACAATTCCCCCAAGTTTGTATATTAAATAACTGACAGAGGTCCTAGCTTTAATCAGTTCTAATAGGTCAGTTCTCACTTCGGGGTCTGTTGGGACTGAAGTATTTAATCTCCACCTATTTGCACATTTTGGTTCCACTGTAGGGTCTGTAAATTCAAGTATAATAGCCAGGTGGCCAGAAAACTCAACAGGTGTTATGTGAAATATGAATTTAGGCAGATTTTTAGAAATAAAAATGTGGTCTATAGTAGTGATATATTTACTCCATTTATAGGTGAACCTGGGCCCTGTTTTGAGGTGTGCACTACAATTTAATAAGTCTTCTGTATCTATTATTCTGGATAAGGTGTTACAGTTGCAGTAGATTTTTTTCCCACTGGTTGAGTCTTCCCCCCCTTTCCACACATCACAACTTAAGTCTCCACCAAACAATATTTTATAGGATATGACTAAGAAGGATTGTATGGTGTTTAAGAGTATCACTCTATCTGCTTTGGCTTATGGGCCATAAACACTAATGAATCGGCAGTCTAAATTTTTCCACAAGCCATCCAGTATTAAGACCTTCCCCAGGATAAAGTCAATTGGTTTAATTAGTGTAAAGTCATAAGAATTAAACAGAATACCCACTCCATCTGCTTTGTCCACCCCCAAAGGACCACTATGAAGGTCCCCACCACCATTCCTCATTATAGAATTGAACTTGGTCACTGGAAGTCATCTAGGTTTCCTGAATAAAGCATATGTCTACTTTAGCTTCATGAATGTAATTAAACACCATCTGCCATATCACAGCATTCAGTATGCTGTGAAAGTTTAATGACCCAACCTTTAAAGAAATCAGAATTAGGATAGTTGTAGTTTAAGCTGTTTTTTTTTCTTTTTCTTTTTACCCTTGTATCCCACTAATTCCTGGTCTTGGGAGGTATGGTCAGAGGTGGGTGGTTGCCGGTTGGAGTCTTCTTGTTCCATGTCTGAATCCCCCCAGTGTGTAGTTAAAGCAGCATAGGAGTTTTCGGATTCAAAATTTACTGGGAGTGGAGGGAATTTTGGTTTCATGTTTTAAGAAGATCATCTCCTAGGTAGAGTAGAAGGGGCAGGGGGTTAACTGGTTTGATTTTGGGTTCTTCAGGATCTTCATAACACACAGGAACCATGGGTTTGAGGAGGTGCTGGAAAAAGGCCCTTGCTGAGGGAAGGGGATCCAGATTTCTTCTTCTGGTATGGGGGTAACTGGAATTGGGGGGGATTGAAGGGGGAGCAGGATAAGTAAGTTTGGAAGGCTTGGGATCTTGCACAGAAGCAGTGTCCTATGCCTACTGGATCAGCAACTCTGGACTGATACAGGTGGCCTTATTTTTTGCCACCCAGGGGTATTCTGCAAGGACATGACCAAACTCCTGGCACAAGTCACACCTGGTGTGATTGGTACATTGCAATGTAATGTGGCCTATTTCACTGCAGTAATCACAGCAGGATTTGTCACAGGAACTGGATAAGTGGGTCCTAGCACCACATTTATAACAGGCCCAGGACTGACCTGCATAAAAACATACTCCCTGGTCCTTACCAGCATGAAGGAATTAGGTATATGGTCAACCCCTGAATCATTCTGCCTTAGTTTCACTTTGTACTTCCAGCCCCCTGCCCAGTACATTTCTGAGTCAAGAATAGCTTCTGGGTCACTTAGTATTTCACACTTCTGGTATAACCAGTAACTAATGCCCTCCACAAGGACCACCTCATTCCTGAACATTATTGCAACATACTTGACTACAGGCTTGGTCAGAGGAATCACCAAGAAGGGGGTCCATGTGGGGGAGAATGTAACCTGGTTATAATGCTCCCAAAACATGTCCAAAGCATATACATAGATACATAGACAGTGTCGGCAGATAAGGGCCTATGGCCCACCCAGTCTGCCCATTTAAGTTTGTAAGTTCAGTTTATGTTTTCCAGGAAGTCTGTTGCCCCTTACCCCTGACCTCCAGAATTCCTTTATGTCTATCCCATGCATTCTTAAATCCCGTGATTGTTTCAGCCCCACCACTTCCTCTGGCAGGTGTTCCACTTGTCCACCACCCGTTCTGTGAAGAAATTCTTCCTCACGTTTCCTCTGAATCGTCCTCCCTCCAACTTCATCCCATGCCCTCTAGTCCTGGAACATCTTATTCGCTTAAAAATAGTGTTTTCCTGCACCCTGTTCCTCCCTGTAAGATACTTGTATGCCTCTATCATATCCCCTCTCTCCCTCCTCTCCTCCAGGGAGTACATGTTCAGTGCCTTCAACCTGTTCTCATAGGACTTATGATGCAATCCATGCACCATCTTTGTTGCCCTCCTCTGAACCTTCTCTACCCTGTCTATGTCCTTACGTAGGTATGGTCTCCAGAACTGTACACTGTACTCCAGGTGGGGCCTCACTAGTGTCTTGTATAGTGGAATTATGACCTCCCTTTTCCTGCTGGTGATGCCCTGCCTATGCGTCCCAGCATCCTATTTGCTTTACCTGCTGCCTTGTCACACTGTTTCCTGCCTTGAGGTCATCAGAGATGATAACTCCAAGATCCCTTTCCTGCTTGGTGCATGCTATATCCTCACCCCCAACTGATATATTGTGCCAGGGTTTTGTGCCCCATATGCATTATCTTGCACTTCCTTGCATTGAATTTCAACTGCCAAACCCCTGACCATTCTTCAAGTTTCTGCAGGTCCCTTCTCATTCTGTCTACACCCTCTGGTGTGTCTACTCTGTTACAGAGCTTTGTGTCATCAGCGAACAGTGAAATTCTGCCTGATATAGAAATTCTGCATATGCAGTGTGAATGCTGACATCATAGTTGTCCTCCCCTGATATGTTTATAAAAACATAAGCTTCCCTAGGTGAAAAATGGAGTGAATCTTTTAAAAGACATTTCCCCACACAATGCCTGTCAGGTCTGTCCTCAAGTCCCCCTTTGTATCATATCCAGACAGCATTTCTCCTTGATGCTGCTTCTTTCCTAGTTTTTGTGAACAGTTCAGAAAGTAAAGGTCTTTGTGTCTCTGAGGCCTGATGAGTTTCATCTAGGCTTGGGGGTACCACCCTGGGGACTGCAGGTGGTAGTGGACAACTGTTGATTTTTGTATGGTCAAGTCCTTTGGTGCAAATGTCAGGTTGATTTACTGTACCCAAGTTTCCTAAGTTCCGGTGCACAGTTGTGTTTGGTTTTTAAAAAGATGCATCAATACAAGAATTAGGTACCTAGAGAGGATTAGGTGGGCACCATTCCACTGTCGCTAGTGAGAAATTTCCTGTAGCTTAGAGTCCCAGTCAGGGTCCGGTAACCAGGCCCCGTTTGGTGTTAATTTCCAGCCGGCTTCACATAATGCCTATTTGGGTGACCTTGGGTCACAGGGGGAAAAGGGTGTAATAGCAATTGCAGTTTGTGTTGCTGCTGACGTTGGTAAGGATTTAGGTGTTTGAGAACCTGTGCACTCCCCAGTTTGTGTTGAAGAAACAACTTCCATTTTGACATTTCTATTTGCCAAAGTCTATGCCACTCTTTTTTCTTTAACTTCCTCTCTCATCCCAATCCTGGTAGCTGATTCTTTTACTGAAAAGGAAAATACAGTAGCGCTGTCCTGCATATCATTATTAGTTTGGAAAAGTACTTGCTGCTCAGTGAAAGGTGTATTTGCTGAGTCAGAAAATGCCTGGATGTGTTTAAAAACAAACCCAGATGCCCTCATTAAGGTTTCTTTCTGAGGAATATCAACCCGAGTATTAGTAGCTCCCTTATCGTTATTAAGCGCTATCTGTAGTGTAGCCTGCCACTCAGTTTCCCCTTCATTTCAGTTGTTTTTGGTCTTCACAAATTTATGCTTTCCTGGCCCTTCTTTTGACAAATTAGGCTTTTGACACATGCTAGATGCAGTGTTGGAACTGCCATCCTGTTTCCTTATCTCTTCTGTGTCAGTAACAAAGATTAAAGGGGAAAGTTTAGAACATGACTCACCCTGCCCACAGAGGCCTTTGATGATCCTGCGTCATTGGCAATGTTGACAGGGTAACCGAGCAGTTTGACTGGAGTTGTAACAGAGTGTAGTAAAGAAAGTTTTGCATTCAGGTGTTCCTGTTCAGGTCTTCATGCATTGCTTTTTAGCCCACGCTCCGCTGGCTCAGATCTTCTGTAGATACATAAATTTCAGGTGTGTTAGCTCCATTATCAGTGAAAGGTAACAACATTTCTATATCAGGCTGGGACTCTGGCAATCCAAAGGTAGGGGAGGAGTCTGGCTCCCCCCAACTGAACAACATCCTTCCTCTCCGGAGTCCTGGCCAAGTGGCTATTTTCACAGCCGGCAGCACCCCCTACAGATGAGTAAGAGAATTTGTTATTAAAACATAAACATAGGATACATATCAAACAGTGTTTCTTCACATGAAATCATTAGAACAGTGAATAAACATAAATATGTATTATATCATACATAGAAACAAATTGCACACAACAGAAAGAAAAAAAAAGTCTTTCCCCATCTAACATTATAACCAAAGAAAAGAAAAGAATAACTTAAATGAGTATTAACATCATACTTCCACAAAAACTGGTTGTATACAACCCCCGCAACTAAAAAAGAAATACCCCCCCCCAAAAAAAGAGTAGGGGAGGGTTTTTTTTTGTTTTGTTTTTTGATTGGAAAAAAGACACAGTGATTCAGCTATTTACAAAAGCATATAAAAGAAAATCCTTCAAATTCTTACAATAAGCAGTATATTAAGGGATACAAAATTGAAGACAAACATATCAGAAAAATTAATAATAACCCTCTCAAGTTACTGGTACAGCATTATCTGTCACGCAAGGCAGACCCTTCCATAGTTCCAACAGTTCAGCCCTTGAATACTTATTTTTTTTCAACCTTATACAGTTTACTTAAATCTAGCATTATTTTATTATTTTATTCAGCATGACTTCCTTCCATTTGTTGTGAAGTAAGCCCACAATGGCATTGTCCATATATGTCACTTTAAGATTGTCATTAATATTTACAATGTACTGATGTGTATTTTTTTCCAGCCCTCAGAAAATGCTCCATACATAATATTTTCATACATTACGGTGCTAAATATATTTTCTTCCCATTTCTGTGCTAAATAATCCCCAAATCCTGAAATAAAAGAGCATGAAAACAGTAAATGCTGTATGGTTTCTTCTTTTTGTATACATAAGAGCCTGCTGCAAAGCCTTTCCTCTATTTTCTTATATTTTTGATTTGCTTTTATATTTATTTTTTCATGTTATGCTTGCCAATGGAAATCCCACATATGTTCTGGAACACGAGTGTTATAACGCAGTTGCTTTAAGGGTTCTTTATATGCCACTGGGCATTTTCCAAATACTACCTTCTCCTGACATATGGAGGATAATAGGGAAAAATAAAGCTGTTTTCTTTGTAGTGTCCTGATTTGCTGAACAGTAAATGTCTATTGTTTTAGTCTTTAAAAAGTGCATCCATATATTCCAGTACTTCTGCGGACTTTTTAACTAGCTTTAGAGTTTGTAGTTCCTATAGATGTATCCAATGATTACATTTTTTATTTAATAAAAATTCCCTTCCTGTATTTTGGTGTTCACATAGAGGTTTTACATTGGTAGAAAGGAAAAAACTATTAAAAAATAAAATGGGATTGATCATGTTTAGTCCTGCCTGTTTTAATGGTAAATACAAAATATTTCTCCTTAAAGGATTTAGGCGGCTACCCCAGCATGCTTGGAAGAAAATATTAATGATTTCTGTCTCCCTATGTTTTTTTTCTTGGGAGGGAGATATAACTTACATATATGAAAACAGGTACTAGAAATGTTTTAATCAGGTAAATCCTCTTTTTTTACTCAATTACCACCTATTCCATTGCATAACTTTCTGTTTCCCTATGTCTAACATTTTACTCCAGTTTAATTTGTCTAATTCTCCAGGTTCAAAAAGTATACCCAATATATTTAAAAGATGTGGCTTTATTGACATTGCTATCTATATATGCAATGGTATAGTTCAGTCACTGTACAATGCATTTATTTAAATTTAGTGACACCCCTGACAACTTCCTAAAAGAGGTACAAAACTTGATTATTGTCGAAAGAGATTGTGGATTGCTAACAATAATATTCATATCATCTGCATAGGCAATGGCTTTATATGGAAAATCTCAATCATAAGTCTGTACTCGTGAGATAGTATTGTTGCTGTGTATCTGCCTTAATAAAGGATCTATTAAAAAAAACTTACAAAATAGGGCTGAACAGACACCCTGTTGCATCCCCTTTGTAACTGTATAATAGGGCCTTTCCAGCCTCGTACAACAGGTATTACAGCAGCGGTTTTATATATGCTTTGCAACCACTTTATTAGTGTCTTAGGAATATGATAATATTTCAAAACCTCCCATAAAAAAACATGGCTAACCCTGTCAAACACTTTTTCCTGATTAAATGACATCAGGTCTCCATCTACAGTTCCATTTTTGCCCAATTCTACAAGTTCTCTTATTAATAATAAATGATCCTCTATTTTTCTACCCAGGATAGCAGATATTTGTACTGTGGAAATAACTGTATGTGCTACTGAGGCAAGTTTTTTTGCCAACATTTTGGTTAGAAATTTGAAATCAGAATTTAATATACTGATTGGCCTCCAGTTTTGTAAAAGTGTCTCATCACCTTTTCTGTAAATATAAGTTAAAATCACCATGTTCATGGTTAAAGGAACTTCTTTAGTATAAAAGATATGATTGAAAACATTTGTCAGTTCAGATAATAGTTCCTGCCCTATTAATTTTAAAAGCTCACTGGGTAATCCATCCTGTCCAGGTGTTTTTCCACCTGCCCGGGTAGTTCATGCCTCTTGTACCTCACTCTCTTGTATAAGTTGAGATATAGCAGCTAAGGTTGTCTGATCTATTGTAGGGATATCTAAATTCTCCAGAAAATGTTTAAATGGCCCAATATCCATGTTTAAAGGTGCATACATATGGGAAGTATAATCACATACAATATTAAGAATCGTCTGTTTTTTTGCATATTCTACACCATCATTCCCCTTTAAAGAAGACATCTCTTTCACCTGTACTTTTGTACTATAGCTTTCAAAGGGGCATGCTACATGTTTTGATAGTGCAATGTCTGAGCTTTTTGAGCATATAAATCCCTCACCTATTGTTTTAGGTTATTAATCTTCATGCTGAGGTTCTGTCCTGTATCACAGAACATGAACATAAGTTGTTGTAATAAATGCCCATTGTGTAAATAGCTAAAATGTTGTCTCTTACTTTTAACCCTACTTAAATGTTTAAATAGTTTTTGTAAATCCTGCTTCATGTCATCCCATCAATGACTTGGGTTATTAAATATAATAAATACAGATTTTCTAGCCATGAGAAAGTGATTAAGTGTTTGTGAGATGTAAACATCTGAAAGTAAAGAAATATTCATTTTCCAAAAACCCGGCCTCTTTCTTACCACAGTCAAGGGTCCTACTTTAAATCCTACTATCTTGTGATCTGAGAATTCCACAGGGAATGTGTCTGCTGATAATATATGCAGATTTCTAGGTGTAAAAATATAATCAGTGCTAGAAGTTAAGGGTCCTTTCTGAAAGGTAGGTGTGATTAAATGTGTGTGAAAATAATAAGTGTCCCTTAACTTTGCTTTGAGTATATGTTGAGACAAAATATTAGAATCACAATATTGTTTGAAGTCTTGGCTATCAAAGGACAATTGAAATCTCTGGAAAAAAATTATATGCTGTGCTGTAAATAGAAAGGGCTGTATCTGATTAAGAATATCACATCTTTCTGTCTTTGTCTGTGGTGAGTACAGATTTATTAATCTATATAATGTACCCTGTATTAGTACATCCAGAATCACTACTCTTCCAGGTACTAAATCATAGACTTCAAGAACTTTTACTTCTGGTAGTTTAAAAAGGATCCCTATCCACAGCAGGACTCTTGCCCTATGGACCAATAAGAAGGTCCATTAAACCACCCTTTTGTGGCTACCTTAGTTTCTCTTAGAGAATGTAAACGAATATCCTGTAGAAAAAAATTACCCAAAAGTAGATAAGTTAGAAACGAAAATACTATTTTTCTTTTACGTTCCCTCTTAATACTATTCACATTTATAGTATAAAAGGAAAAAGGTATAACCATTACAATTCATTTATATTTCCCCCTCCTTGTATTCTGATTTTTTAGCTTGGCTTTTCTTTTTTGAGGACCTTTGGCTTTTTATTACTTTTCTGTATCTGTAGTGGCTTCAGGTATGGAAGATGCCACAGACGAATCATCAGATTCATCATCTGTTTTTTTCTGGTTGCAGAACATAAAACTTATTAGCCAAAGGTAAGGAAACTTGTTTTGTGGGGGTTTTGAAACAGATGCTGTCATCTTATGGCTGGTGAATATTCCTGGATCTTCTTTTTCTACATCCGGGAGGGAGGGGGTCATGAGATCCCCAGTTTTCCCTATTCCAGAGATGGAGGGGCTTCCAGAAGTGGAGACTAGCACTGTACAATTATCCAATACATTATTTTGTGCATCCTTGTTTTGGGATTTAGGCCATACAATCTGCTGCCATTTGACTAAGGCTAAATTTAAATGAAGACCACCAGTACTGAGTTCAGGAATGGGGGGGGGGGTAGGGCCATTCACTCGTTCAATCTCAGTCTGCCCTTTTTGTCTCGGTGTTCCTGTTCTATTTTTCTGAGTTAAAGGGATTAGTAAGCATTGCTCCTCCCCATCTGCTTGATCTGATATATTATGTGCTGTCCATTTGCAATTTTGAAATGTATATCCTAATTCATCGCATAGGTTACATGTACATTCATTCGTATACTGTGTCCCCATATGTCCCAATTCTCCACATACATTGCATCTTGATTTGTCACAGATGCTGCTAAGATGAGCAACTGAACCACATTTGTGGCACTTTTTAGGCTGTCCTGAACAAAACAGAATCTTTCAATCTCTCACTAGAAAAAAAGAATTAGGTAAATGTATGACACCCGTATCTGTAGTTTTTAACATCACTTTCACCTTCCAATCTCCCATCCAAATATTTTCAGAGTCCTGGATAGCATCTGGTTCTTCAATTATGGTGCACCATTGTTTCAACCAATACGTCAGGTCATCCACACTGACACCTTCATTTTGAAATAGTACAGTAATAGTTTTCTGAGCAGGCTTAGTCAATGGAATAGCAATGAAAGGTGCCCATAAAGCAGTTTTCTTTAAAGCAGTATATTTTATCCAGAATCTCTCTAAGCCATTTAATGATTTAAAACTTGTACCAAAAGTGGTTTCTATGGATATGTGAATGAGGGCATATATTTCATTAGAGAAAAACTTAATTGAATCCTTCAACAGTGTTTTTGCCACAGTCTATCAGGAGGTTCAGACATTCCCCCCTGTATAGGATAGATGCACAGCATAATGTCTTTTTGCTGGATAAATAGGCAATTTGAGTGGAGAAGAAAAAGAAGGAGGAGCATCTTTATTAATTACATTAAAGGGCCTTTGTGGTGTTTCCTCAGTTACACTAGGGCATCACCCAGTTTGTTTTGTTTATGCCAGATCTGGAATCTCTGTGACTTGTTTTGTTATGTTAAGTACTGGGTTTTGAGTGAGCACTAACTCAGGAGGTAACTCTAAATCCACAATTGTATCTGTATTATTTTTCAATTTTTGAGACATGGCTATTGGTATTCTTATATGAGAATTCCCAGAGACCCACTGACCTGTTATGGTGTCTCTTTCCCATCCTGAGCCTTGCAGAGCCCTTTCAACAGATCAGGATTGATCCAAGGTATAGCTGGTCTCCTCAGTGTGTCTTAGGCCGGGCTCCTTACTACCTGCAAATGCCATTCCCGACGCTATGACTGGGGAGTTAATTTCCTTCTGTCATTCAGCTATTCAGCTAGACAGCTATTAAAATACAAGAAAAAGGAACTGCTTTTCACTTCTAACACACGCACGCACGCACAGGTACAGGGGAAGGGTTCTGGAAGCAAAATCCAATGCAGCAAGAATATCCAAAACTGGGAAGGGAGAAGCCAGAGAAGGCAAGGGGGGCAGCAAGGTCAGCACCCAGGGTGGGGGCTGACCAAATGAGCAGACACGAAAGACCATTAGGCCTATTCTGCTGGCATTTTAGTATGTTATTATGTTAGTATTCTGCTTGTTCTGCATGTTCTACAACTGCCATTCAGTCTCCTGACATTTCCTTTGATGTAGCTGCATCATCGCAGCTTAGCTGTATGGGCTTGATAGAATCATTCCTCTTGTCAGCCCAAATCTCCTGTAATTTCTTTCTCAGCTGCAATTTATTAAACTAAAAACTTTTCCCTTCAGTTTCCATTTGTTTTAAAATGGCTTCTGTCTCAGGGTTTACATCACCAGACTCACCCAGTGTTTCTGTCCATTTCTCAGTAGTGTCACTTAACTCCGAGGAGCTGTCAGCTGGTAATTCCAGCAAGTGGGCCACATTTAAAGACTTTTGTTTGTCGGGTTTCAGTTTTGAAGCTATAGCACCTTGAGTGGTAACATTTTCCACAGCCTCCATATTTTGTAGTTCACTTTCAGGAATCTGTATTTCAAATGCAGTATCTCCCAGATACATGTCTTTCTCCCCACCTGTAGCCTGCTGAGTGGCCATCTAGGCAGCCTGCCAAAAGAACAGCTTCTCCCCTTACTGCAGAGTGGAGGAATTTCCCCAGTGTCCTGGCCAAATTTCCCCCATTCGCTAAAAATACCACCAACACTTAATCTGGTTCAAGATCAGTTGGCATTCATCTGTATCCCCCTCCTGGATCATGCCTCAAAATAGGCAGAATTTGTCTAGTGCACTTACCCGATCAACAAAAACTAAATAAATAAATAAGATATACATATACAGGGAATGCAATTTCTAAGCTGACTAATTAGCAGAATACATGCTGCCATCCTGATCAGGTCAATGGAGATAGGTTTTATGCCAGAGGTGGGTTATTCTCTTAACTTTCTGCCCAGCACCATAAGTTATGGCTAAAACTGGGAGATGGGGAGGACAGCTATTAAAATACAAGGAAAATGAACGGCTTTTCACTTCTAACACACGCACGCACGCACACACACACACACACACACACACACACACACACACACACTCAGCTGTTTAAATATATTGTGTCCTTTTCTTAATATTAAATACAGTCAGACCTGGATAAACCATGACTATCCATTTGGTGCAGCACATTAACAGAAAAATGCAAAGTTAATTGCCTTGCTAAACTGAAATTCTCACAATCCATAATCTGTAATGGGCTACAGAAGTAAAGCTTGATATTCACAGTGTAATTTTGCCTTGCTATTCCATTCATATCAGATAGGTGTTAAAGATGTGCTACATGTCTGATTAAGACTGCTGAGAGGGGAATGTGAGGTGCTAATGAGCAGCGATTAAGTTTAAGTCCCACTGCCATACCAGGTCATTCATTCATTCAACATTCATTCATTCATTCATTCGTTCATTTATTCATTCTTTCATTAATGATTATTCACACAATTGCAGGCAGACAGAAGCAGAGAAGTGATAATCACATTTAATTTAATCCAAAGGGTGATAAACCCTGCTCCCATTCACATTCATTCAATCAGCATTCCTTACACAATTGCAGCCAGAGAGAAGTAGGGAAGAAGGAGACCTGTGCCTTTGCAAACAAGCTAATCCAGCAGCAAAAGAGACATGGTAGTCCTCCCGAAAATAAGTAATCTCACTGGAGGTATGGTGGTAAGCAGCCCACCCTCTCCAAAATAAATAAACTCACCAAGGTACAGTATACTGTTATGTGTATGATGCTCTGTCTGCTGCCCACACACCCCAAAATAAGTAACCTGAGGTATGCTGGTAAACAGCATACCCACCCCGAAATAAGTAAACTCACCGAGGCATGCTGGTTTACTGATTTACTGTACACACTATGCTTGTGATGTATCTCTCTAAGTATTGTGTCCCCAGAGGAATTCAGTTTCCCCAGAATTTGCATACAGTACTATTGCAGCTCGTGATGTATCCCTCTAAGTACTGTTTCTATGGGAACAATTCAGTTTCCTTTGAACTGCACACATCTGCAGCTTGTGATGTACTGTACCTGCATCTGTCACTGGAGTGCCTTAAAGCAGAACACTGTTCTTTAAAAAAAAAGATAAAAACAATAAATATTACAAAGTAGCTTTTTTAAAATTTCTGAACTGAGGAGCCCTTATATTAATATTAATCAAATTCAAATTGCAAAAAAAATTCTCATGTTACTATTACAGTTGTGTCATTGTATTAATTCTTAAGCTGGGTAGCACTAATTATGCATTGATTTGTTTGTCTGTTGGTTTCTAATCCAGACACTATTGCATCACACAGACATGACTGGATTAACCAGGTTTGACTGTATTAGTTTTTTTGTTTACAGAGGACTTATTTTATAAGCACAGCAAGACATTCCAAGTTGTGGTTTATTTTTCTGAACCACACTTTCAGGGGGTTGAAGGCACTCAGGACAAGTGCCTTATGCCTCTCAATTCACCTGGGTGTTTGATTTAGGAAAATAAACCCACAACCTGTATTGTCACATTGTTTATGTATTGCAAGGTATTATAGTCTCTGCAGCTAGTAATAATGATATTGCACACTGCATAGGGACTAACAATTATTCCCGAGAACACAGATTACTTTTTGCATTATTTGGTGCACATCCACAGCATCTTGAATTTTTGCATAGGAATATGTTATGCAGACCTTTAACTATGTTTACATTGACCCATAGGGACTCATATAATGCTGGGGGGTGCAGAGCTGGTGTGGCACGTGTTCTGTGTAGATGGCACGCAGGCAGCCTTATGTAACTGCTGATGTATATTGGATCTAAGTGGCAAATCTGTGCAATAATGAGCATACACTTCAGAGTCAGGACCTAAAATGGAAATTCTACAAAAATGAGAAAATGTGCAGGTTTCTGAAAACAGACAGTCTATTATGAAAGTAATCTAGACCAATGAATGTGTTACGTTGCTATGAGAAAAGTTATTTAAAACCCATTCCTACAGTGTCTTTTAAAATAATATCAGTATACAGTGCAAGTAAGATCTGCATCCCCCTTAAAATGAAGAAAATGAAAGTTCTGTTGTTTTCTTCTTTTTAATTCATGTTCATTTTTCATTTCTTTCTGTTTCAATATCCACATAAATAAACAGTACAGAAAAGTAATGAATATGTTTGGGATGGGATGTATTCTTTCATCTGTAGGAAATGGTTTCTGTGCAGTACAGATTATGAAATAGTGAATCATCCATTTCAGATTCCTATCAAGATTTTTTCCCAGAAATCAACTCTAATAAGTGAGTAAAGCAAGTTAGGATAGTTGTTTAATCAGAACATGAGTATTTGTATTTACTGTTCCGTAATAATACATTGCATCTCTAAGATACATCACTAAATATCTCTCCAGGCTGGGTATTAAGGCCCCAGCCATCTTTCCATCCACACAGCAACAAATTACCACAGAAAGCATTCTTTAGCTTGTATCACTAAATCTCATCTTACTAAAGCAAATGGGCATGATGGTTTTATACATACTAGCTATCATAAGAATTTAATGTCGATGTCCTTCCTTGTTTGTGTTTAATTAGACATGCTGTATATGCACCAGCCAGTATTGCTCATGGGTGACTTGCACACATGCTGCCCCATTATTTTCAAAATGGAATTAAGTACAACCACTGCAATTAGGTGCTATTAGGCAGTGCCCTCAGTGATGATCTAGTACAGTCCAGGCATGCTTTACCACTTTATTGCGTGTTTATTTAGTACTGATAAGGGGGCTTAAAATTCCAAGCACATCACATCACACCACAAGACATAAGAACAGCTTTTCTAGTCAATTATCTTACCAGGGTGAAAAATGCAGATTCCAATTCCCTGTAATATTTATGGAATTCCAGTTTTTGTAGAATTCCACCAGATATTTGCTTTTGGCAAAGTTCAAACTTTATGTTGAATTTCAGCTTGATTGGCTGAATAATGTCTACTGTGGCAAATATTCAATGAACTGTGGAATGTAAGTATTAAGTTTTAAAAAATAAAGTTTGCAGTATAATTCTTGAAAATATATTCCATGAGCAGCTTATTCATGTGATGCCTTCATTTAGGCAGCTATTGAATTTTCAAAGTGTTGTTTCTTACAGTTCCACTATCTTTCTTCAGGGTTCCACCAAGCCGCTTTGACAAGAAATTTTGTTTAACGGCATTACAGAGATAGCACAATGCTGACAGTTGGCATTATGCTGTCAGTGAAACAGAGTATTTTTTTGTGGGGGACTTTGCCCCCCCCCCCACACCCCTGTAATTTACGATTATCAACTCTGAGTCAGAGTTGTTTCGGGGAGAGGGCATACACACTGGAGAATACAGTGTTGGTGTACTGTTGAGCATTCCAGTGAACTGCCAATTTTGTTGCTGTAATGGTTTTCACAGTATTTCCATTGCTGTGTCAACGATATACATTTCTTTAGTGATACTATCCTTCTTATCCAAACTTCAATTTTAGCATGTATAATTACAATTTTTCATTTACTTAAATCTTGTCAAAAATTTGGCAGTTCATCTCAAAAGTCTATTGTTCACAAAAATTTTCCACAGAACACAAAAACATATGCCGTGAGCAATGCTATCACCTGAGGGATTTTTATATAAGTGGGAATCTATGGGTCAAATACTTTTTTGTTATAGAAACCCCACCACCTTTCTCTGTCTAGTGATTGCTTCTTCTACTGCTCTGTGCAGATTTTTAGAGGTTGTTAAAGTGTGAAGGTCAGTATCCAGTGATAATAGCAACTGAATATGGGTGACAATCAAAATGGTGAAGCCATATTCAGTTCTATTGGGATGGATGACCCACAAGGGTAGTGAGTGGTTCTACTGTGAGGATAGGGGAAAGCAACTGGAAAGAGGAAATGGTGAGTGGAAAGGGAGGGATAGGGATGAGGGTTATGTAGAGGAACTGTCCCTGCTGCCGCCAAGCCATTCATGTGGTGTGGTGGTGAGGGAGGCTGGCTCAAGCACAGGAGGTACTGGGTTTGGTACTGGGGACAGGAGGGACTGAATTTTGTCACTGCCTGCAGCTCCCGAACTTATTATTTTTTGCAGCCGAATTTGTGCCCCCTGCCCAACATGCATCCCCCCCGGAGTTAGGAATCCTAATTCAGGGAGGTGCAGGTGGAAAAACCCCTGAGGGGCGCAGCCCCCACAAAAAAACACTTTAGGTCACTGGGCTTCAAGCTCACCGGTAAGTGTATATCACCGATTTGCTTTTCGGCTATATACACTGGCCATAATAGTGATTATCGTTTCGTGTTTACTATTATGACATAGAACCATGAAGATCTGCTGCTCTGCTTGTCTGCAGTTTCTTCTATATTCAGTAGAGATTTAAATGCACAGTGTAACAGTTCCTTCATAGAAATACTTTCAAGTGTTCTCACTGATTTCTCCAGTTCTTCTACAAAGCCTAAAATTCATATAGTACTAATTAACTGACATACTTATTTTTTTCTTTGTATTTTTAAAATATCAATTTTTTTATTTTATTTATTTATTTTATTCTTTGGTAACCAAGTAAGGCCCCCTGGGCACAAGTACCTGTTTTCAGTGGTGACCCCAGGAGCACTTGGTGGTTAAGTGACTTGCTCAGAGTCACACAGTATGCAAGTAGAGGTTGTGGGAATCAAACCCATGTCTACTGGATGTACCAAGCTCATTCACAGCTTGTTACTCTAATCTCTAGGCTATACTGCCACCCCCACCAAATTTCAAAGATAGTGGATGCAAAGAAAGCTGTCAGTGAATGTGGGGGATGTAGTGGTAAACTTGTGCTGTGTTCTTCTTTTGATGGGTGTAGTGATAGTGGTGCAGGTGCTTCTGGCAGCAGAAATGCAATTGGAGAACTTTCAGGACTAGGCCAGGTTTGTGCTTCTGGTATATATTCTGGTATATCTAAGGCTGGCATCAGTGTTAGTACCTTTTATGTTCTCAGCGGTAATAAAAATAAAAAAGGGAATGGTACTGATGCAGCAGCCCAGTCTCAGTGTGACAGGGAGAGATGTAAAACTGCCCTTGGCATGGCATCATTACTGTTTGAATCTTGGGAGGATTCACAGATTCAGCAGGAGACTGGATTTGATTTTGAATCTGAGATTGTCAGAGCACTCATTCCAATACAGAGAATGAAAAGCCTGCACTTCAAACAAGGAGGGTGATCTCAGTGTTGGCGGTGACAGTGTTAGCAAACGACTGGTGATGATGGATTTTTAGGTGAGGGACATAGAGCACGTGACACCCAGTGAAAGTGATAGTGTTAGCATTGAGGAGGTTGGTAGTGAGGATGATGGCTATGTTACAGACCTTGATTACTATCCTCCCCATGTTCCTGTGAAAGCCATCCCTACTAATGCCCTGAAGAAAATCAGTTCTAGCGCCCATTGTAAAACAAGTGACTAATTAGCAAAAAGCAGCAGATATTACTGACGCTGTTGTTCCACAGAAGTGGCAGCAGCAACAGCAACAGTAGGAGCCAGTCCGCACCAGTCCAATGTCTGTGCCCCCATTCAAGAAACCCAGCTGAATGGGGAAATCTCTAATGTGGGATTTCTTGTAGTGGATGACAATAAAAAAGCATAGCAATTTGCCAGATCTGAAAATTTAAAGTTAGCAGGGTCATGTTTAGGAATAACTGATATGCATTCCAGTCTGCAGATTGCATATCATCCATTGCCAACAGCATAAATGGCAGTCATCAAATGTTCCACACTGCTTTGTTCCCATAGGTGAGGAGTTATTTATGCTCTACCACATTTCCCCGCAGTATGAATTCCACACTCAAGCAAACAGAAATCTTCAGTCATTCATCCCTCTGCTTCATACTCCTTTTCTGAATGCTATTGACAGAATAATATGTCATAAAGTCCTGACATCTCAGCTAGCCGCTCCAAACCTATGGTTGGTAATCAGGTTGTAAGTCGGAGGCAACCCATTGTTAAGGAAGCACTGAGCAAATATTCCAAGTACCACTGAAATCACTCTGTCGGCAGACAGTAAAATGCAGTAGTGTCAGAGAGGCAGGCAATCCATCCTCTTCCTCATTCTTTTGTGGAGAAACCATGTTTCATATAGCTAATGCAGAAAGCTTTTTCCAAAACACAAAGTACCAAGTCACATATATTTCACCACAAAAAGATAGCCTGAGCTGTATAACACCCTGTTCTGCACTGTTTCCCAAGCTTTATCACACTCTGCTGTCAGCACTGTACATCTGACCACAGATATGTGGACCAGTATTCCTGGATCCACAGAGAGGTTATTGTATGTTACTTCATATTGAACAAAAATCCTCAGTGTTTATGAAATGCTACCATGTCCATCCAATGACTGTCATTTAAGAAATCACATGATGGTAGTGGTGGTATTTATCAGCATGCAACATTACACGTGCAGATTATGCATGGTTCCACACAGCAGCCAAAATATTAGAACAGTTAAATGAGGCCATTGATGGATGGCTAATACCATATGGTTTGGCAGCATTTTTCATTGCCAGCAATAATGGTGCAAATGTTATAAAAGTCATTAATGATGGTGGGTTTAACCACGTACTTTGTATTGCACATGTTCTGAATGTAATTGGGCATGAGTTTCTGAAACATGAGGCTATGGATAACATGCTGGCCATCAGCTATAAAATCTATTTACAGTTCAGCCGATCATCAAAGGCTCGATCAAAGGTCAGTGTTCTTCAAAGATCCTATGGGGTTCCACAGCACCATTTAAAGTAGGATGTACTCACCAGATGGGACTACACATCATATGCGCTGTAGTGGCTTTTTGAACAGTACAAGCCCATCAACGATTTCGTGATACAGATCCGTGACCCAGTGTCTCAAACAGGCATCTGTCTTACACCATATCACGTGCTGCTTTTACAAATGGCCAGATTGCGGGCATGTTTACTGCAGACATTCCATCCAGTGCTGCTTGCTTTCCTTGCACCTGACACCCTCCTTCTCAGCTACCCAACCCAAAGCCCAAAATCAAGTATTCAGTTTGCTGGAGGCAAGACCAGAGCCGGGTGGGCATGGAGCTGTAGAAATGTCATCAGCAGAAGTAGGGCAGCAATGTTTAATCTTACATCGGAGGTGCATCTATTAAATCCTGCTCACATAATTTAAATCTAGTACACTGATGAGTATAAAAACCTGGGATGAACATGAGTATCTCACAGATGAGTAAGAGCAAGCTCTATAACAGAGCTGTGAGTGAATGCTGAACAAACCACTTGCTTTTGCACTTTTTTTTGAACTTCTGGTTGTCAAAACAGATTTCTGAAGCAAATGAGTGAACATTAAATGAATATTGGTTTGCTGCACATTTAGCTCACTAATAGCAGCGTTTTGTCTTTATTTAAAACCAAATGAATACTTGCTTGCTAGATGCCCAGTTTAATAATAGAGTCCTTTAATTAAATGTGGATAATTATACTTATATTAAATGAGGATAATTATATTCTGGTTGTACATCTTGAATATTTATTTATAAGTACAATAATTATTATATTTAGTGACAGGATTTAATTAGCTAGCTTTTAAAGGCCTAAGACACTAACAAGTGTAGACATTTTAGCCTTGGGTTAGCAAATTAAATTATGACAATGCAATTACAGCATATCTAGATAAATGAAATGCCCTGTATTTTTAGGTTTGATAATTCTTAAAATTAATAGATTATAGTTTTTTTTAGAACTATACTGTATGTTTTCTGATTTTAGATTTGTAGTAAGTTATAGATATTTTCAATCGCTTCTTAGATAAGCAAATTAGTGGTAGTAACATAGACAAGTTTGTTTGTTTATTTTGTATAATTACATAAACAATTGTTCTAGAATGAGGTTGTTTCATTTAAGTTATTTTTCCTTGTTGATATCAGTGTTAACATCAATGTCTGTTGCACATTTAGGGAGTGATTTGGTTGCAAACATTGTGGGCCTGATTCTCAAAGAGCGGCGCAAGCTGCCAAACACCAGTGAGCCAGGGACCCTGTGCCTGATTCTCTATCAGGTAGAGTCCTGGCAGAAAATCCCACAGCTTCTGGCAACTGTGGCCTTGCACTGGAAAGACGGCAAATCTGACAGGATTGCTGCCAGCTGCCGGAGTAGGTGGGTGGAAATCTTGGAAGGTTAGAAAGACTGTGTAGGTAAATGCCGATATGCCAGAATATTATGGAAGCATATATATATATATAAAGCATTCTCTGGTGGCTAGCAGTCCCCCCTCCCCATCCCCGATCCCTTATATATGAAAAAGTCAATACTGCCCTGGTGTCCAGTGGTCCCCTCCATCACCAAGTGCCCCATCCAACAATACTCAACAATCCCTGATGTCTAGGGGACAAACCCAGCAGGTAGTGCCCCACCACCCCACTCCCCCATCCCATCCCACAGCTGGTGACTGGCACAGTCTTCTGCTCTCCACCATGGCTGGCCTTCATCTGAGCTGTCAAGGAGTGTGTACTGTAACAGCTGATTGAACAACACACACTCCTTGAAAGCTCTGTCAGTGGCTGGCTATGGTGGAGATTGGAGGGCTGTGCCAGTTGTGGACTCTTGGATAGGACGGGGGGTGCGGGGTGGTGGCAAGACACCAGAAATTGTTAGGTATTGTTGGACAGGGGACACAGGAATGATGTGGACCAATGGACACTAGAACAATATTGCCATTTGGTATACATGGGATCAGGGCTGGGCAGGGGGGACTGTGTCTCATGTTCCCTCCCTTCCAGGGAGGGATCTGAGGATGGCGCAGGTTCTCTAAACCCTCCCAAAGGACACACTTCTAAGTGCCATTAGACCAGTCCTGGCTGGTCTAATGGTACATAGAAGTGTGCCTTCTGGGTGGCTTTAGAGAATCCTGATTTAGGGGATATGGCAGCTTGCACCTGCCACAAGTATCCTAACACCCAGGTGCACCCAGCAGCTTGGTGCAGACCTGGCACAGTGCTGGACTGACACATTGGGTCCTGATTTGGCACAGGAGACCTTTGAGAATCCCAAAATCTGAAAGTTGTGATGCAAGGTGCGCCTTGTGCCACTGCTGTGTGACTCAGGCACCTTGCATCAAATTTGGAGCTTTGAGAATTGGGCCCTGTGTGTTTAAAATGATTTTCAATGGTTTTGGGGCACAGAGATTCAGAGCAGACTAAACACCAACTCTGTCTTCAAAAGACTGCACTGAATTCAGCTTACACATGGCAATACAGCTCATTGCAGCACCATGTGACCTCCAGTCCCATGGATCATTGCAAACTTTGCCTTTGGGGAATAATTTGCTGGCAAAGTTATCGGACTCACCATTCACAAAATTCTAACTGTAATGCAAAGTTGAACTTCTCATTTCAGAGTAAATCTGCAAATTTGGGTGAATTTGCAAACTTCTTAACAGAGCAAAGTTTTTAAACTTCACACACCACTTTTTCTGAGGTACATCAGGTTCCTTATGTTGAGGGTTCTAGAAAACAGCACGTGGGGATTATGGGTGAGAGACTTATTGTGTTCTGATAGATATGTTATCTTCACTAGGATACCTGAGTAGCTGAAATTGGTCTTGTGTTCAGAGGACACATTGGGCTCAATTTTCAAAGCCCTGAGAATGCTGCAAGACCCCGGTGCACCAGTGGTAGGGTGCGCGGGGCTTGGGGCATTCTCCCAGCTAGTGACTGGAATTTTCAATCCCGAGTGCCAAATTCCGTAAGTTAGACCAGCTTTTCCCTGGTCTAATTGTGGCATTTCAGGGGTCTTGCACCAAACCTTTGGTGCAAGCTTCTGTAAAGTGAGGAAACTGTTGCAACTGCACCTGACAATAAAATATTGGGTGCAGCTGCAGCAAATGAGCTTGGTGCTGCAGCACCAAAAAATGGTTGTTGTACAGGACTGAATGCAAGCCCTGCATCAACCTTTAAAAATCAAACTCAATGAGTCTATAGTGTCTGGTAAATGTATGGGAGGAAGTCCAAGTGGTTGCTGGACAGATTTCTTCTGTGGTAGACAAGTTCCTTTCAACTCACGAGATTGCCACAAACCTTGTGAAATGGGCTTCAAGGTCTTTAGGTGGTGATTTTGAGCTTGCTTTATAGGCCTCTTGAAAAGCAGATTTCTGCCACAAGGACATGGTGTAGCATGAGATAGTGTGGCCCTTTTTGTGACCTTGAAATATGGCAAAGAGTCTACCTGTTCTGTGAAATTCCTATGCCCTATTTAGGTAGCTGGTCATGACTCTCCTCGTCCCAAGAGTGTGTAGCCCAGGGCTGATATCAGTTTCTTTTTGCCAACAGCTGTGTCAGTAACTCTAGTTGGCTTTACCTTAAAACCTGAAGTGATTTTGGGCAAATACGATGGAATGTTTTTCAGTGTCACCCTGTCTACTCTTCACGAAATGTGATCTTTGCAGGATAATGCTTGAAGCTCCCTTGTCTTTCTGGTGGAATAGACTGCCACTAAGAAGATCATTTTAAGGATTACTTATTTCAAGCCTACCATGTCCAGGGGTTCAAAGGGGTTCATGATCATTACTCTGAGGAGTATGTTTAGGTCCCATGTTGTGGTAATTTATTTGATCTTGCAGTGGATGTCTGAGGCCACCTTGAAAAAGCATAGGATGTCATGGTGGGTCCCCAGTGGCAACTTGTCAATTTCTCCATTTGCTGCTCCTATCACTGCTAACTGCACACTCAGTGATTATGGCTCTTATCCAAACCTGCCTGTAAGAACAGATGTATGTCTACAATGAAAAGGTTTGTGGTGCTATTGACTTACTAATGCACCATTTTGAGAAGACAGTCCAGTGTTTCTTATACATAGAGATTGTGAAGTCCTCCTTTTTTTTCTATAAAAGGTTTTTTATCTTCCTCCTGGCAGGATCAGGCAGCTGTTTCAGCCCTGTCCCTGCCAGCCACAGCTGTCCTGCATCTCATCTGGTACCAGGGGACCTTAATCCCTCATGGATTCCCTCCCCGCAGCAGGGCCAGGAAGGGAGGGCAGTCCTCCCCCACCCAGGATACACATCCAGATTGTCCCTAGACTGGAGAGATTGGGCTAGCCTCCGGCATGATAAGCAGGGCTTCATATAGCCCGTCTTCCATTTTTTCCTCCTATTTTTCCTCCCCACAGGCTCGGTGGACGTGCAGTGAGCATGTTGTGCATGCTCTGCTTCCGCAGAAACTGCTCCGGCACTCAGACTGTTGGCCCTTCACCTTGTTTATGGGACTTGCATGCGCCACCAACTGGATTGTTCCAGGTGGCAGTCAAGCGGCGAGTCATGGGATCCACCCTCCCTGTGGGAAGAGAGCAGTCCTATAGAGGTTCAATCTTACCTCTCCTGGCCAAGCCCCTGATCAACCCAAGTCCATTCCTGAACCCATGTCACTGACATGGCAGCAGGGGAGGCATGGATGCCTCAACCCTCTGTGCCATTAGGCAGGCCTTATTGAGTTTCTTCCTGTTAGCGTCAAAGTGTCAGTCACAGATTGGTGGTATCCCTCTGTTAGCAGTCTCTCCCTTTCAGGAGCCAAGCCATCAGCTTCAGGTTCTGAGGATTGGGGTAACAGACCAGTCCTTGTTGGAGGATGTCCTGTCTCAACAGTAGTCTACAGGGGTGGTCTAGTGCCATGGCCACTACCATGGTGAAACATGATCTCATAGACTATAAAGTGACTAGGATGACTGTCATTCTGGGTTTTCATATCTTCTTCAGTATTTGTGGCAGCAGTGGCAGTGGTGGGAATATGAATGCTACATTGAGGTCCACTCCAGTGAGAGTGCATCCAACCCCATAGATTTGTAGTCCCTGAAATAGGAGTACAACATTGTGCACAGAGAATTATTGCTGGTGGCCATGAAGTTGATCTGTACTGGTCCCCAACATCTGTTCATTGTATGAAAGATCCATAGGTGGAGTTTCCACTCCCCCAGATGTATTTTTTGATGACTGAGCCAGTCTGCAATCATGTTGAGTTTGCTAGCTAGGTGTGCTACTAAAATGTGCTTTAGAAATTTCTGTGCTGAGTTCTTCACTTTGGTGGTTTAACTCTGCATTGCCTTGCTCTTGGTTCTGCCTTGCTTTGTTATGTATGCAACGGTGACCTTGTTGTCAGATCTGATTAGTACATTCTTGTGTTTGATCATGTTGCTGAAAGTGAATAGTGTTAGTAATACTATTCTTATCTCCAAAACATTGATTGGAAGTCTGGATACCTTCAGGGACCATTTCCTGTATGTGGACGGTTGACCTGTGGTTGCCTCCCAACCTGTCAGACTGACATCCATGTCTATCATGACACTGTGCTGGATATCCAGATCCATCCCCTTGATCAAGCTGCGTATGTTCATCCACCACTGTAACAAGGCCGCTACTTGATCTGTCAAGAATAAGGCTATTGACAGATCTTGATCAAGGTAAATTCCTTGTTTGATTGGCACTACAGTAGTAGAAGTTATCGCATGTTCCACCTTGCCCATGGAACTAGTTTGATACATGACATAGTCAGTCCCAGCACCCTGGACACTTGTTATAGAGACAGCTGCCTGGTCACTTGCAGGTTGCGTACCTGTGTTATAATATTGTTTTCCCTCTTTTCAGAAGGCCTTACTGTTCCTGCAGTAGTGTCTATAAGTGACTCCAGATGTTCCATGGATTGGCTGGGTGTGAGACTGCTCTGAGTTGTTTAATTACCCAGCCATGGTGTTGTAGCTACTGGATCACTGTTTGTTTTTTCCCACATTGCCTGCTGTGGGGACCTTGCCCTGATCAGCCAGTCATCCAGGTATGTTATGACTTTGATGCCCTGCTCTCTCATCTTGGCTGCTAGTACAATGAAGACTTTTGTGAACTCTCTGTGGACTGATGCAAGGCCAAATGGATGGGCCTGATATTTGTAGTGTTTCCCCAGAATGTGGAATTGGAGATATGTAAAGTGAGTTGGTCTGCTCGGTATATTTAGGTATGCATCCTTCAAGTCTACAGATGTGAGATAGCTCCCCTGGTGAATCGCTCTCAGGGTGGACTGGATGGTTTCCATTTTGAAGGGCTTGTATTATACTGAGCAATTTAAGAACTTTAGACCTAAAGCTGGCAGAAGGTCACCAGTTTTGTTGGGAACTGTGAAGAAGATGGAATAGATCCCTTTTCCTTTTCTTTCAGAGGGACCTCCACTATGGCTCTGTTTTGTAATAGGTCTTGTAGGATTTGACAGATTTGGAGTGGTTGTGCTCTGTGTCTTAATACAGGGGATATGATTAACCAGTCCATCCTAGGTACCTCTTCAACTGTGTTGCATATCACTTTCTTACTATTTCCAGTAACCATTTGTCCTCAGTTGACTTTCTCCATTGGAGAGCAAATTTCATTAGTCATGCTCCTATTGGAAGGTCATCCAGTTGTGGATGGCCATGGCTGTAGTCATTGTTTTGACTGGTGTTTGCAGCTGGTATTATTGGTAAACCTGCCTCTGCTGAATGCTCCCTGACCTTGGAATCTATTGTTGTCGGGGAAGGGGGTTAGGGGGTTCTGCTTTTGTTCCTGAATTTTCACTGTCATCTGTCTTGAAAGTTTCCATTTGTACTAAGTCTGTGTCTAAATGGGAAATATGTAGATCCTGTGTTTTTCTCGATGTCTGGAGACTTGCCATCCTCCTTCACCTTGGTGTACTTGTCCGTGCCCTCTCCAAAGAGTAGACAGACTTTGAATGATAGCTTAGGTTGCATTGCTTTGGACATGTTGTCCATATCCTAGCATTCAAGCCACAGGGTTATTCTTACCCTGCTGGTGATAGCTGTGGCCCTGACACTGTCATTTAGAAAGTCCACTGCCATGTCTGCCAGGTACTTGGTTGACTGCATACAGTAGCTTGTTCCAAGAGCTGGCCTCCAATGATTTAGGTGTCATTGTCTTTTGGGCATCCTATATCCATGTTAGTTGAGCTATTGTGGCATTAATAACTATTATAGCTGCCTTTGCACCCATTCCTCCCAGTCTGAAGCTCTTTTTAGGCATTTCTTCTATTTTCCTGTCTGCAGAGTACTTGAGGCCCAAGATGCCCTCCAAAGGTAGTACAGTTTTCTTGTTAGGGCTGCAATTTTGTGGTCGAGTATGGTTTTCTTGTTTAGGATCATGATTTGGTGGTTAACTGAGGGAGTTGTGCACCACAACTTTAGTTTGTCTGCCTGCAATGGGTACATCTTGTCCAATGACCTATGTTCTGTTATACATTCCAGTCCTGGAGCCTCCAATTCCTTCATCATGACTTCATAGATATCTTCGCAAACTGGGATGGTATCACTTCGTTTGGCTGAGGGAAGCAGTGAGGACATCAGTTTGGACTGTGGTGTTGGAGAAGTCTTGCTGAACCCCACTGTAGCAATGACATTTCATAATAATGTGGGAACTTGGTCTGGAAAACACATTTTGGCTGTAAGTGACATGGGGTACTGCTCCATGTCTGGCTAACCCTCAGATTCTCAGTCAGACTCTTCTACACCATCTGGCTAGTTATCATCTGGCTGTGAGTCCACAGGGTTGTAGCCACTTGGCCCAGACCTTGGTGTTGTAGGTGGGAAAGGGTTGGTTAAAGCAGGCTCTGTATGCACCAGGTTGCATGGGCTGCCTATCTCTGCCAATTTTTCCAGCATGGCAGCCATAAATTGTTGCTGATCCTGAATAACTTGCTGGTTTTGAAAGATGATTGATGCTGTGTCTGGCAGATGTGCCACTGGCTGCAAGTTTGGGAGTGTGGAAGTGCAGACAGTTTGGATAATAGTAGGTTCTTGTGATGACTCACTGTTTGTGTATAGCTGCTCCGGGGCATCAGAGATAGGTCCCGTTCCCATGCCATACCCACCATAAAAAAATTGAATATTTTGGTATACTGCTGTGCTGTTTATCATTGGACATACATGCTAGCACCAACCTACTATATCCACTGTATGACTCTAGTGCATACATTCAGCAGGTAACCTCAACAGAGGGAATTTTTGAACATTTTGACTGGCAACCATCTTTAATGATGTGAGTCATTAGTTACAAAAGAAGCTAAAAAAATACTGGTTTACAAATATCTGAGAAAACTAAAAATACACCAAGGATAAATCTAAAATTTTCAGAAATACATGTTAAAAAATGTCACACCTCGCATAGTGCTACACATAGTATGTAACTCCACATAGTGCCATGTTTTGCGAAGTTTGCACTATGCATGCTGCAGAGTGCAAAGTGCGCTAATTCACCACTTTGCAGCTGTTTCTTGCAGCAAAGTGGTGAAATACTTTATGAATTATGGCATAACGTGAAGTGGCCAATTCACTGGCACTACGCAAAGTGCATAGTGGGCAACTTCATGCACAGTTCGCCAGCAAAGTTAAAACTTCTCATGCTCCTAGTCAGAGGGGTTTTCGGTGCATTTGTGACAAATATGCCCCAATTTCTCAGTAGCTAGGGTCACACTGCAGGTTGTGCATTTCCTAGTTCTCCTCATTGTGACCTGTACAGAGACATACTGTGAGGGAAGAGGGAGAAGTGGGGTGAACAGGGTATCCCACTATAAGTCAGCAAATCAATATTAAAGGTATAGTGATCCATATCTCACTGGGGTAGTAATGATTAGTAAGTGAATCACAGAGGGAATGAGAATGCTACTGACTTGCTACTGTGTCACTGGGTATGATAACACTACCATACCCAGTACACCCAGGCAAGATGGCCACCAGAAGTGATGATCTGGTTCTTCCAGCTGGCCATATGAAGTACTCAAGCTCCCTCAGGCTGGCTGCCAGAAGTGACACTGAGAGGGTCACTTCTGATAGCTGCAGCCAGGGATCTGTACTCCAGCAGGTTAGGAGCATCCATTTTAGATCAATGCAGGGGAAGAAGGAGGCTAGTAACAGTTCCACCATGAGTTGAATAACCACCACTGCAGGAGTAGCTGAAGATATTTCCAACTTTGTTGGGTTTGTGCCATGACCAAGATGGCAACGCCCACACTGTGCATGCATGGCTGCCCTGACATCTGACATGTGATGTCAGAACATGCGCCTGGCCATAGACAGGAGGAACAAGACTGCTGAATGGGTCTCTGGGAGAAGAAAGACATGGCCAAATAACATGGCACACCCACCATCTTAAATCAGTAATCATGCCTTGTTGGTATTAAATCCAGCCCATTGCAGTGCCAGTGTACCTCTCACCAACACACATAATGGCTCCAGCTGGAACTCACTAGCATGGGTTCCTGGGTACCACAGAAAATCAGACAGGCATACACAAAGACCAAGTGGTAAACTCTGCATTGAGCTGTGAAAGTGGCTGCTCTTAGAACCATGAGCAGGGGTTCCAAATCACCACAAGTGCTGTATAAGATATGGGAGTCCTGCTGGCAGACAGAGTCTCCCCAGACATAGCAGTGCAGCACATAGTATGACCTCTGTGACAGGGGTGACACACATGCACCAGTACACTGCCAGGTGTGCACAAGAATGAAAATTGGTAGTAAGATTCAAATAAAATGGAATCTCATGGAAGATATAGAGAAATGCACACTGAATGGTAAACACTGTCTAATACCTATGCCACCAAGGCATAAATGTGCTGCAAGCCATTGCTAGAAGCAGTGACCAGCTCCACAGGAAAAAAAAAAACATAAGCGAGACAGTGATTAGAAAAAATGAAAAGCCTTTTTCTAATAGGTACTGACTAAGAGATGGTTAATCAAAAACCTGAAAAAATGTATACCTGCTAGAAGTGGAAAGTAGATGTGTGGGTCCAAAAACAATGTACTGTAAGCAGGAGCTATGATCCTGAGCTGCAGCCTAGTCAGATGCTCATGTAAAACTGAACCAGTCTGATTAGGTCTCACCTCTAGTGGGTCAGATATTGTCTTTGAAGTCACATGTTCATCTGCAGCATATCAGGTGAACATAACCCTAGATGTAAGGAACCTTGAGTACCTCAGAAATTATCCTTTACAATAAATCATTTAGCCAAAGAGAGGTTCCTCTGAATTGGAAAAGGGCCACTATTATGCCAATATTTAGCAAACTCTAGCCAGAGCAGACATGGCTGCATCTGTGCTTTAAGAGTGCTCACAGATCTCATGGCAGAACAGTCTGCCCTGCCCAAGATGTCCGCTGGAGCTCAGTACGCATGCACAAGTTCACTTTCACAAATGCACACTGAGCTCCAATGGCCATCTTGGCCATGGCGGACTGTTCTGCCATGAGCTCAGTATGCATGCAGAAGTTCACAGCAACTGCAGAAGTGAAGTTGCACATGCATGGCTCCAAATTTGTTCTTCAGCTGCAATCCAGTGAGTCATTCTTAGAGCTCATTGCATGAAAAGCTACAGGCTTCACCCACTGTAGCCATAACTAGAAATTTTGAATACAGGAATTTAAAAGTTCTGTGGTACTTAAAGTGGAACGTGACTTCCTCCCCCATTTTTACCTGTGGACTAAATGGATAACCCACTGTGGCATGTCTGAAATGTGAATAACCTACCGTGAATGCATCTAAAATGTGGATAACCTACTGTGGGGGTGCCTAAAATGTGGATGTAGTTTGTGAGGTGTTAAATGACAGTTTTCCTGTGTTCTGATTAGCTGACAATAGATACCTATCATATAATTGTAAATAACTGCATTGTTTCAATTATTCCAAATTTACTGCATTGCACAAATAACAACGTTGTGATGCATCTATGCCTATAATATGATATATTTGTTTTTACTGTATGGCAACCCAGTTTAAAAACAAAGTGCCACTGAAATTGGAATTCATGATAACAGATGCTCCATTTTTTGCATCCCTGCATCCTTTTTATTGCTGCACTGATTTGAAAATGCTAAAGAGTGTCCAACAGCACTAGACAACACTTTTCAGCTGGCATTTTAATTGTGTACAATGTAGATGAGAATGAAACCTTGCAGATATATATATAAAAAATATATATATATATATATATATATATATATATATATTATGGCCTTAGGACCTAAAATGATGATAAATCATTTATCATCACTCTGGGGGGGTAATCACCATTTACCATCACTTGAGGTTAGTCATGAAGCAGCTTTTAACCAATGGGAGAGCAGCTCGAACAATGCCTGATGACATCACAATGACAACTGCTGTACTCCAACAGAGCAGTGAAATCAGACAGAAACAGTTCATCCTTCATTTACAGAAGTAATCTGAAAGTTTTACAGTTTAAAAAACATTGCATAAATTGGATACACAATGACCTCACTCAGAGGGCCCAATTCCAAGATGGCTTACGCATGATGCAAGCTGAGTTACGCCAAACCCCATGGTGTAAATCGCAACTTGCACCATGTATTATGCCATTTGTTATTCCAAAAGATGCCTTGTGCCATGGTGTATGTGGGTTGTGCCAAATTTGGGTTATGCCACCCACTATGCCCACAACCCACAACAGCATAGTGCAAGGGTGGGTTACGGCAGCAACTGCACCCTATTCCAAAAGGGTGGGAGCTGTAACCCACTTACACTATTCCAAGAGCCTCAATGGAGCAGTGGAGTTAGACCATCATGGAGATGGTCTAAGGGGCATCCATCTGTGCCAATCAATGGATGCCCACTCCGCAGCGCTGAGGCAAAGGTACTGCAGTGCCCCCCATGCCCCCTGAACACATTCATGCCCCCATCCCTGAATGTCGGTGACCCCCAGGGTCTGAGTTTTGAATTGCCCTCCCAAATGACAGTGCCACCTGTCCAGCCCCCACCATGCCCCCGGTGCTTGCGATGGTGTTCCAGGCTGGGAGGACTCTGGGGAGCAGTTGTATGCAAGCCATGACTTGCAGCACCCAGGCTCTGTGCACCATGTGTCTGGCATAGCCTGCAGCTGCCACAAGTCATGGGCATAGGTACAAGGGACCCTGCCTGTCCTGGAATACGGTGCTGGGTCCCCGGTGTAGTGCTGCATGGCGCAACTCACATACACCCACCAGTTGTGCCATGCCTCTTGGAATCGGCCCCAGAATATGACAGTTATCATCACTTGTGAGGGGGCAGGACTTTCATAATTCTCCTGTGGCTCTGCTGCTCATGAGTATTGGTCCTGCCCCACTCAATCATGATGATAAATGGCATATTCTGACTTTAGCTATTGTTTACCCCATATCTGTAATTCTCACCCATTTATCGCTTAAAAATGGGATTTGCACTAGAAAAAGGTCTAGGTTCTGTGCACTTCATGTGCCCCTGCCACTGCAATTTGTCAGGGGCAGATTACAAAGTGGGTGGAGGGTTACTGATGACCAATAAGCAGGAAAGAGATCTAGGGGTAATCATATCTGATGACCTAAAAATTGCCAAGCACCACAACAAGGCAGTTGGGAGGGCTAGTAGGGTGCATAGGGAGGGGTATCACCAGCAGAAAGGGGGGAGGTGCTGTTTCCCCCGTATAGTTCACTGGTAAGAACCCACCTAGAATACTGTATCCAGTCCTGGAGTCCACAACTCCAGAGGACACAGACAGAGTGGAGGCGGTCTAAGGGAAGGCAACTAAAATGGTGCAGGGTCTGCATCAAAAAGGCTATGAGGAGAGATTAAAGGACCTCAATATTTACATCTAGGAAGACGTGATGAAGAAGGCAGACATGACAGAGACCTTTTAATATCTCATTGGGGTAAATAAGGTACAGGAAGAAAGTATTTTTCAGACAAAAAAGTGCTCAACAAGGGGACATGCCATGTAGCTGGAGGTGGTAGATTCAGGAGAGATGTGAAAGGAGTAATTGTTACTGATAGGGCCACTCTACATAAAAAAAGACCACTACACAAAATAATCTTGATTAATACCATTTATTTGACCAACCCCAACATTTCACCTAAAGAGGCTTCTTTTGGGGGATTGTAGTAAAAAATACTTTTCTAAGTCTCTTTTCTTAATTACGTACATTTTATAGATATTGGCCCAGATATTCAAAAGGGTTGCGCATGGCACAACAGTGTTGTGCCATGCACAACTCTGTTATGTCTTGATGTGATATTTAAAAGGAAAAGATGCGCTGCACAAATCTCGATACACGCGCAGCATCAGTAATGTATGTGTACAGGTGGGGGCATGCCTACGTATTAAACTGCACAGCCCGATATCCAGCCGCTTACGTAGAGCTATGCAGGCACAACCCCTGTGCCTGCACAAAGTTACGCTGAAAAAAAAGGAACAAGTCGAGGGCCACCCACAGGAGAGCTGCCGCATTGCAGGGTGCAACACAGCAGCTGACACCTGTGGGTGGCCCTGGACTTGTTCCCGCCGCACCAGGTGGCACCCCCTCATGCCCCGATCATGGGCTGAAGTGTAACCATCCCCCCATTAGCCTGATCGCGGGCATAATAGTAGTTTCCCTGACCCCCCATTAGCCCGATCACGGGCATAATAGTAGTTTCCCCCCATTAGCCCGATCGTGGGCATAATAGTAGTTCCCCCCCATTAGCCCGATCACGGGCATAATAGTAGTTTCCCCCATTAGCCGATTGTGGGCATAACTGAAATGTTCCCCCAAAGTAGCCCGATAGCGGGCATCAGACCCCAAAGTCCAAGATCCCTGGTGGTCCAGTGGACGAAAACCCAGTCGCAGGTGGCATCCTCACTCCCCACATAGAAATCCCTGGTGATCTAGTGGCCCCACCACCCACGGAGCCCCACCACCCCGCTTCCCCCAGCAGTCGGTGGGCGGCGGGGTGGCAGGAGGTTGGGGTGCTGCCGCCTGCTGGCTGATGGGATGAGATGGGTGCAGCAGAGAAGAATGGGGTGAACATTAGGGCAGAAGACCCCAAGGCACACCTCAGTGCCTGTCACTGGTAGCAGGGTGGGGGTGGAATGGCATGATCTTTATGACCGATGACCCTAAGTCACACCCCCAACACCTGTCAGTCTTTACAGGGTGGGTCATTACAATTGGAAACCCTAATGCCCCAAAAGTTTGTTGGCATTTTTGCTCCAAATTTTCAACATGGGCTTTTTGAGACCTCTCCTCATGAACAGTGCCACTGTGATTTTGTTAATCTGTCCTGAAAGTTGGTTTTCCACAGTGATAGCGCCATTCTGCGCCACAGGAGTGAAAACACATTTTGGGCAGGATGTGAAAAATGACAGCTATACTGTTCATAAGGAGGTGTGAAAAAATTTCACTGTTGAAAATCTGGAGTGAAAATATAAAATATAAGTTACGAATGTGTATAGAAACTGTGCAATGCACGCTCATAACGCAGTCATTTTTTGGAATTTTTTTCACCAAATTTGCAACATGGGTTTTTTGGGACCACACTTTATGAACAGTCACACTGTTATTTCATTAATCAGTCCCGAAAGGTGATTCTACGCAGCAACCATGAAATCACCTTTCAGGATTGAGTAACCAAATGACAGTGACAGTGTTCACAAGGTGGGGTCCCAAGAACCCCATGTTGAAAATTTGGGGCCAAAATTCCTAAAAAATGGCTGAGATTTCAACCTAAGTTGAAACTCCTCATTGACTCCCATTATACAGCTCACTGTCATTTCTTCAGTTTGCCAGTCACCTTTGAAGAGTGAAGATGTGTCCCAGTCCATAGAATATCACTGCTCCTGACCTCTGGAGGTAAGTATGGGGTAAGGGAGTGTGCGGGGAGGTGGGTCCACAGAAAGAGGGTGGGGGTGAGGAGGGGGAATGGGGAGACGATGAAGGACAGTTTTCTTTTTTACAGGGGGGAAAAAAAACTTCAGGGTTGGGTTTCTTTATTTTACAGGTTACCAGAAATATTTAGGCACACTGGGGTGGGATCCCAGTGTGTCACAATAGTGTGTGTGTGTGCATGGGGGGGGCATGCCGACCCGGGGGTCAAGTACCCGATGTTGGCACTTAAAATATTCAGATGGATGGTGAGGTCATCTGACAGTTAGAAACATAATTAAAAATGATTTTGACACACTGGGTTGGGCTCCCAGTGTGTCACATTAATGGGGGGTACATGCCGATACAGGGATTGGGCACCATGATGTCTGCTTTCTGGAGATTGTGTTTTGGGTGGCAGGAGCCATCAATGTGGAAAGCCACCTCATGGCTCATTTATTTATTTATTGAAATGGTTCACCAGGAAAGGCACACTGAACAAACAAGGTACTCGGCGCAGGAGCCAACAAGAACCATAACTCTGGCCATGCTCATTACTGTGCACTGTAATGTGCATGGCTGGAGTCTTTTCAGCTGCTGCCAACAGAGAGAAGGTATGTCTGTGTGCCTGGTTGTGAGGGATGAGGAAGGCCCCGCTGCAATGAGGAAACTGACCCTCATTGCAGTGGCAGATTTCTTTCAAATGCAGTCCTCTCTCTCAAACTGGAGACAGTATAGCGCAGTGCTTTAAGGCTTTGAGCTGCAAATCTGGTGACATCCAGCAGACCAGACCTGGGTTTGAATCCCACAGCTTCCACCTGCATACTGTGTGACTCTGAGCAAGTCACTTAACTTCCCTGTGCTCCCAGGTCGCTCCTGTAAAAAAGCTTTCAGCTTAGTGTGCTACTCCTGGTTAAACAACTAAAAAAAAAAAAAATGCTGTCATAGACAGCTCGCCGATTCATGGTGCCTGAGGAGTGAGCTCCATAAAGCATCAACTCGTAAACATCCCTGATTGAAGGGGCACTTTTCTTTCAAGTGAAGACCACTTCTCTCAAACTGTTGTCATAGACAGCTCGCCGATTCATTGGTGTCTGAGTAACAAGCTCCATAAAGCATCAACTGCATTCAGCAGAAACTCACACACCTCTAAAATCTTGTACTGTCCCAAGATGTTTCTTGCGCATGTGAAGCGCACATGTGCACAAGCAAACATAAGAATGACACAAACAGCAAATAGACTTACTGGCAGTGTTAAAAAAAGCATTTGTATCAAGGACAGAGCACTGTATAATGCCACTCTATACAGAAGGCAAATTTCAAGCCCAGAAAGAGAAGCTGTCTGCTGCTATATTGCACACCCAGAAAGAAGAAGCAGTGAGTTTGCCCAGGGCTGACAGGCTGGATTAGTTGATGTCTGCTCACTCTTCTGACGCAGCAGCATCCAAAGGAATTACCTGTCAGTCATGCTGCCAATGAAATGCCAGCACAAATGTCAAGTGCTGATATCCTGTTGGAGAACACTGAAAAATAACTGATTAATCCAATTTGTAAGCCAGAACAGTGGTGGAAAGTTCAGAAGAGGACTGCTTTAAAACCTTTGGTGACCAGACCCTGCAAACAGCTTCTTTTCACCAGGAAACCTGCACAGACTCTTACAATACTGGTATAGCTCAATGCATCAATATGCTTAAACTGGACACAGACACATGTCATCTGGTTGGTTGTGCTTTATCAGAGCACATGCTGCTCAGCCGGAGACTCCAACAAGCTGATGGTGCAGGAGCTTCCATGTTTTTCAGCAGAGGACCCTAAGCATCAGGAATGGCAAGAGTGAGTTGCTGGCTTGGCTTGTGACATGGGCACACAGTCAAGTTTCGTATGGGGTATGCTGCATGATTGCAGGTGCTCATTTCGGAAGTCTGGTCGTCTTTTGAGGACTGTGAGAGCACCAAGTCAGCCCTGCAAAAAGCCTTCCCAGACCTGTTCCCAGGGTGCTGATGTGAGGGAGGAAACCCGTGGTGAAGCTGTCGGTTTCATGAGCTTGTCTTTAGCAGGATGGAAATGATTCACATTCAGTGGAGTACTGGTTCTCGGGGGACTTTCACTCATTTGGACTTTCAAAGTGACTGTGCAGGGATCTGATGGTGTCACTGCTCCTGCCAATCGGCGTTTTTGAGATGGGAGCATGTTGTGTTTCTCACATGTTTTGCCTGGTGGAGAATTGTAAACCGGGTATAAGAAAGGCTGAGTTTTTGTTACCTGTATGTTCCTGATCTGTTCTGAAACTCAGTCTTGTTGATGTTTCTATTGTCTCTATAAATAGTCCGCGTTGCTTTACGACTTTTATGCAGGGCAGTTGTTGTAGCGGGATGGCAGGCCCAGCAACAAGTCGGTGCACACATTTAAAGGACACATGAGGGCGCTAGAATCCTGTTGTGGCGCTCTCTGGTCCTCCGCACAGCACTCAGATCGGTATACATCGAATGATACAGGTAGAGCAGTAATTTACTTTGCTGGGGTTCTAGAGTTTCAGAGTTCTCTTTTTCTTTCATCTCACTCCTGTTACGTGGGTATCACGATCATAACTGTACTTTAACATTCCAACTCTCCACCGTGCCCATTCCTGGGTCAATTGTACCTGATTAATGTTTTTATTTATTCCTTCCACTTTTTCCATTTTCTTTTTCCCTTTCTGGAAAGCCCGAGGTTTGGGTGGACACTTCGTGCCTAGATACCATAGGGGGGCATTTAATAAATATTTTACATTTATTTTCTGGGTGCTCCTGCTAACATTGCTATTGCAACCGGGATTGTTGGCATGGTGGATTTTGTGTCTACGCAAGGGCAGGGAGGCGGGGAGGTGACTGGGATTGGAAAGTTTTGGATTGCATGCATTGCGTAATCCAAGCAGTTAATGGGGGTATAAGAAGTATTGATAAGGGTGGGTGGGTAAATCTTAAGTGTTTTCTTTTTATGTTGGGATGGAGATCTGGGGGGGGAGTTTACTGTATTGAGCACAACTATCCAATCAAGCTGGGCATATATTCGGAGGCTAGGACACGACATAGTATTCAGTTTAGGTCTGGTTGACCTACCAGATAATTATGGCTAACTGAATTACAATAGCTACCTGGAATGTAACAGGGATCCAGAAAAAAATTAAGCAGTATCAAGCCTTAAAGTACTTAAAGCTTTTGGGAATTGACATTGTGTGTATCCAAGAGTCACATTTGTTAGAAGCTGAATCTGCACAGTTACGAAGGCAGCAATTCAGCCAGTACTTTTCTTCAGGGGGTTCTACTCAAAGTGATGGGATGGCGGGGTGGTGATTCTGATACATAGGAGAATCCCTTTCAAGCTGATTAGGGAGGTGAAAGATCCTTCAGGTAGATACTTATTGGTTCATGGATTGCTTTTCAACAAGGAGATTCTGTTGGGTACTATTTATGGCCCGAGCCAGGACACACCCAGTTTTTTTACTAATTTGATACAGGTCTTAATGCTCATGATCACACGGGGGATTTCAATTTAGTCTATGACTCCTCGGTCAATAAAACGTGACAGCAGAGAAAGGGCCTTTCACCAGCCCAACGGGCACTAAGGGAATTAATGGACCACATAGGTCTTTGCGACATCTGGAGGGTGTTACATCCTCAGGAGAGGATGTATACTTAGACTTCCCCTGTCCATCACTCTTCCTCCAGAATAGATTACATCCTTCAATCTCAAGTATTCTTACCGGGGGTGCTCAAAGCTAAAATATTGCCAGGTGCCCTATCTGACCATTCAATTGTTACATGCCAGTTCTCACTACTCTCATTACCCAGCAGAGGATCGAGGTGGAGATTAAATGACCAGCTGCTTTCAGAATCGGATTCCATTAAACTTATTCAACAGCATATCCAAAGATATTACGAAAATAACTTTGACCACTCGGGGAGACCTGACATCCTATGGCTCGCCTTCAAAGCTTATATGAGGGGCATTTTAATTAGTATGGCCTCTCACAGGAAGAAGACAGCTACTTCAAAGCTGTCTCGATTGTTAGTAAAGATGAGAGAGTTAGAGAGGAATCTATCCTCACAATCCCCTGAGTCAGTAAGACAGGAATTAATCAAAGTAAGATCCGCATATAATGATATTCTGAGGGAAAAAGCGATTTTCGCCATGTTAAAGACCCGAGCGGCCTATACTGACCAAGGGGAAAAGGCTGGGCATGTTCTAGTGCTTAGGATAAAACAAATGGAAGCATCCCGATACATAGCCTCAATTACTTCTACCCTAGACAGCACCTCTAAAACGCACCCTGAAGATATTTTAAAAGAATTCACCAGTTATTACAAAGAGCTATACATCCCCATGCTATCTCCCCCTCAGGACCTGGTCATACGTCAGTACTTGGGCAGTACTAATTTGCCCCAGCTGTCTGAGATCCAGAGGAACCACTTACTAGTTCCCATCTACGCGGAAGAAATTTCCAGGGTGATGGATAAGTTACCCATGAATAAATCCCCTGGAGTTGATGGTTTCTCTGCTAATTTTTACAAAAAGTTTAAAACCCAGCTAATCCTGATGCTTCTCCCCTTATTCCAATAGATCGTATCTGGGTAGTCAGTCGATTCATCACTATTTGAAGCCCTTATAGTTTTAATACTGAAGCCAGACAAAACCCCCGATAAGGTTTCTAATTACAGACCTATTTCCCTTATGAATATTGATATAAAAATTTTGTCCAAAGTGCTGGCAGATCACCTTAATATGGTAATCAATACGTTAGTAGGACCCGAGCAGGCCGGTTTTATGCCAGGAAGGTTATCCTCGGATCACATGCGTACCCTGTCGCACATCTTCTCGGTGGCTAGAGATGCACCTTATCCGGCTGTGTTGGTATCCATGGATGCCGAGAAGGCGTTTGACAGGGTAGATTGGAGTTATTTGTTTTTCACCCTAGAGACTTTTGGTTTCCCTGCAAAATTCATTGAGTGGATTAAGGCTTTATACCACTCTCCTTCTGCTCGAGTGACCTGTAATGGGGTATTCTCAGAGGTATTTATGTTGCAGTCAGGAACTAGACAGGGGTGCCCCCTGTTACTGCTGTTGTTCGATATTTACTTGAAGCCATTAATTTGCAAGCTGTTAGCATGTCAGGCAGTACAGGGGATCCCAATTCACCCATGCGAAGTGAAGGTTCTAGCATACGCAGATGATCTGCTCCTCCAGATTGCTAATCCCAGGACATCCATACCCTCTATGTTGCACATTATTGAAGAATTCAGTAGTATTTCCAATTACAAATTGAATATTAGTAAAACGGTTGTTTTTCCCCTAAATCATAAAGTGTTTAAAGTGGATATACTGTCCATGGGGTTAAGTTGGAAATACGAATTGCTGAGATATTTGGGTATTGAGCTGGCCAGGAGTACGGGTCTCATTACCTGGTTAAATCTTGACTCTGTAGTTCTTACAGTTTGCCAGAATCTTAACAGGTGGTCATCCCTCCCTTTATCCCTGTGGGGCAGAATAAATCTAAACAAAAATGAATGTTTTTCCCCAGATTTATTACCCTCTCTCAATGCTTAATATCTACCTTCCAATGTCATGGTTTAACAAGGTCCAACCTCTTATCACCAAATTTATCTGGCACAATAAACCCCTGTGGATAGCTTATTATAAATTTACTGCCCCAAGGCAAAAGAGGGACTTCTCCTTCTTCATATTCCCGCATATTTCTGGGCTAGTCATATCAATAAGTACTAAAATGTCTCACACCCGATAATGTACTCGTAGCTCCCGCCTGGCTTAAGATAGAACTTGCTTTAATCCGTACAAGTGGCTTAGACCCTTTGGGTCTATTATTTGCCAAACAGAGATCCCTCCCATTAAGCGTCAGGAATCCTACTATCATAGCTTCATTGAAGACTCATGCCCAGGTTTGTAGGTACCTCAGATATGACCCAGCTAGAGATCTTAATCAACCTGTAATGGGGAATCCCCAATTTCAAATAGATGGCAAATTAATTCCCTCCAATTGGATACCTGGCCGACAGGATATACAAATTTCTACTCTTATTTTGAGCAATGGTGAGTGGCTCTCAATTAATGACTTAATCGGCAGATTGGAAATTCTTAATAAACACAGATTCTGCATTTTACAATTACGACATTCTGTAATGAAAGTTTTAGGTAAAGCGCCTATCACGACAGAAAGCATTCCTTTTTGCCAAGAACTCTTAAAGTTTTGTGGCCACCCCGGAGCAGTTTCAGCAATTTATAATACCATCCATAATTGGAAATTTCGTGATTGCTCGGGGCCTACTGGACATATGGGCCTCTGTGTTCCCGGAGTACAATATAGTGTGGCAGGAACTGTGGCATAACTGCCATAAGTTTGTGACCCAAGATAGGCTTAGACTAACGCAATTGTTTATCCTGCATAATGCATATTATTCTCCCTCCCGTTTATTTAACTTTGGCCTTAAACCTGCTCCAACCTGTTCCAGATGTACTTTGGAAGAAGGGACAATCCTTCATGTGTTCTGGTCCTGCCCCAAAGTGTCGCCCCGGTGGTCATCTATTAAACAGTCAATTGATCCTCTCCTGGCGCTTGGTGACCTGTTTAGTCCTGCAGTGTGCATTATTGGTGATCTTTCAGAAGTTAAAAGTTCGGGCACGTAAATATCACATAACTCATATAGCTATGTCAGTGAAAAAACTAATTTTAAAACACTGGGCTGACCAGCAGGAGATCACTTATAGTGATTGGCTGTCCAAACTTTTGGCGAATCTCAGTATGGAAAGGGTCATTGCTTGCCTTCAAAATAGAATGGAGAAATTTAAGAAAATCTGGGATCCCTTATACACCTTTTATTCCTTACACCAGGGGTGATCCAGCTCTATGATTAGCTTGTGCACTGTTGGCTTAGCTGATTGTAATGAGAACTTTAAGGAGATTCTATGATGCATTGGTTGTGCTCAATAAGGTTAGGGTGGGGTGGGAAGTAGGAGGTGAGGGAGTGGTGGGGGGCCTACTTATGTCTTCGCTTTTCTAATGTATCAAATTCATTCTGATGTATGTCTGCCATGGATTTGTAATAATAACATTTTCTTAATAAACTTTAAATAAAAAAAAAGAAGCAAGTGGCCAGACAGCAAGAGCAGTGATGGGTCAGGAGCTCCAAACACACACTAAAAAAGTGTTTAAAATATATTTTTATTTGTTTCTTCTATTTAAAAATTAGCCATTGCATAATATCAATAAGGCACTCCAGGGTGTGTGTTATTGTGTAATAACATCACTTCTCGGGTGTTGAACACACTCAGCCTGCAGCTTCATGCTTCAATCACCCAAGGCGGGATGTTATTACACAGTAACACACATCCTGTCATGTCTTATTGCTTAAATGTACAAGTACAAGTACAAGTACAGTTCTAAAGGAATTGCCATAAATAATTAACTTCTCCAGGCCTCAGCAACAGCCCTCTACCATGCAGAGTGAGGACCCCCTGCCCTCTAGTGCCTTATGTGCACTGGAGGAAGACCAGCACCAAGATGGTACGCAAGAGAACTGAGCATCAGAATGAGTGATGCCCTGAAGAGCCAAAAAGACAGTTCAGAATGGTTAATCTTTTTGTAGCTCAGGGCGAGTCAGCACAATGGCACAACACAGTGAGACTAAAATATAAGGGTGGTTTGGAACTGCTGCCAAACAAAGTATGTGTAATACATAGTTTATTAAAAGAATCCATGGGTTTCTTTGTGGCAGAATTGTGTACTCTGATTCACGTGTCTGGGGAGACCATTTTTTAAATTAGTTGTAAGGCCCTTGGATCCCTAGAACTATTTTAGACTAAAAATGCCAGAGTCAAACACTCTGCCTTTTGGTCCCCATTCCTAGCGATCCCCCTGTCCAACCCCACAGTTAAGACTAGCACTGTATTGTTTCTGAAAAAAGGTGTGAACATTTCAGACATAGCCTATTTGGCAACAACAAAGATGTGAGATCCTGAAGCAGCTGAGCCCAATCATTGATAGTAAGCAGGTATGTACATGAGGATGCAAATTCAGGGCCAGACTTGAGACAAACTAATACTGGTGAGTGTCACCTACCAGGTAGTTTCTTTTTGGGAAGAGACAGGGTAAGTGTTTTGTATCTGGGGCAACTCCACACTTGCCATATATATGCGGGGCTGTGAATCATTTGATCTCAGCTTGTGATTCTGAAAGATGTAAATATGTGTTTGGAATATGGCCACACAAGCCTTTCAAATGTAACCTGTGTGGGGAACAGGGGTACTCATAGAGACAGTTCCCTGGGCCTCATACAGTCAAGATGTAACTGAACAAGGGGGAGTTAATTGTCAAAGTGCAGGTACAGAGTTCAGCTAAAGACTCGGCTCAGCTAATGACTGTAATGGCATGCTCTGATAGACCACCAGAGATATGAGGCCCAACAGACACAGGACACCACTGATCCTCCTGTTCAGGGTGCCCCAACCCATATACTGTCAGGTTCAAACCCCTGAGAGAAAATGGGAGTGGCTACTGACCCTGAGATGAAAGACATACCCAGGAACAGACCTCCTAAGCCCCAAATGAACCAGACTGTGACTCTAAGGTAGGATGCAACTGCCCACTGACAGCCCATTGTTAGAATGGAGCACACAATTGCTCAGCTACTCATGTTTGCACCTCCTCCTGAGTCCCACCATGGAGGCAGATATGCAAATAGCTTCCATCAGAAAATAAGGACGATACAAGAAGGCTAAGTTTAAATCTGCAAAATCCTCTGAAATCCCAGTGATAAACTGGTATGCTGCTTTAGCCCAGAGTAGACTGTGGGGAGATACAGAGGAGGAGGAAGGCAAGAAATCGGCAGCAAAAAAGGAAAAAGCAAGGAACCAGATCCCAGAATAAAAATGCAGCTACTGCCCAATCACCCTAACTTCCAGCATGTCTTGGCTCTACAATTACCTGGTTACTTTGAGTGTGAACAGCATTAAAACATATAGGAAAAGACTGTTCATCATCTCATTGTTCAAGTCTCTACCAGGTAACAACCTGTTCCTTCAAGACATTTGTATAAAACCATGTTTGAAGTATTAGCAGCAAAAAATAAATACATAAATAAACTGACTACATGGACCATCTTTTTAGTCCCAGGCCTAGAGAGATGTGATGGTGTAGGAATTCTTCTCCATGGATCAGCAAATACAGTTAAAAAACAGGTTGACTTAGAGTGCAGTTCTGGAGACCCCACCTCCACAAGGACATAGACAGGATGGAGGCAGTCCAGAGGAAGGCAACTAAAGTGGTGCAGGGTCTGCACCAGAAGCCATATGAAGAGAGACTAAAAGAGCTTAATATTTATACCCTTGAGGAAAGGAGGGAGAAAGGGGACATGATAGAAATGTTCAAGTACCTCAAGGGAATCAACAAAGTCCAAGAGGGTAGCATCTTTGAGAAAAAGAGATGTGCAAGAACAAGGGGGTACAATTTGAAGATTGAAGGGGGGTGGCTCATGGGCAATGTGAGGAAGTATTTTTTCATGAAGAGGGTGGTGGATACATGGAAAACCTTCCTAAGAAGGCTGTATGGTCAAAAACAGTGGTGGAATTCAAGAATGCATGGGACAGACATAAGGCAATTATAGTGGGGGGTGGAGGAAGTAGGCTGTTAGTTAACTAGGATCAACTACTTATCCAATAGGTAGGGAAATGGGCAGACTAGGTGGGCCAAGCAGTCTTTATCTGCTGTCAAAGTCTATGTTTCTATGTTTCTATGGGTAGAACCTTCCTGTTGGATATGGAGCATGGAAGACAGCACTTCTGCCTCATTAACGTATGGTATATGCTCCCAAATAAAAGCAACTAATGTTGCCCTGTTCCAGGATATTCACACTTTCTTTGTACCACCAGATCAGTGGTCTTGGGAGGAGATTTCAGCTGCAGCTTCTTATTACAAGATAGTGGGGCAAATCTGAAAAACTATATTGTAAATCTGTAGATTAGTTCAAAAGTCTGAATAGGGGAACCAATGCCACCTTGGTTGGCTACTAGAATTGACTTTTTATCTCTGTCTGATGCTATTAAGGTAAATGAAGCAAGATTTATGACTTACTGTAGTGGAAACTTTGGACCATCTGGCAGTATTATGTACTTGCCAAACTGGATCACCTTCCCCTTCCCCCCGGTTGATTCTTTGGAGACTGAATACTGCAGTACTAGAACAAGAAGAGATCAAATTACTATGGAAAGATTTTTTTTAAAGATAGGTACTCACTTTTGACAGCTTTCAAGGATACAGTACCATACTGGAAGGACTAAAAGTAGGCCTACAGAGTTCTATTTTTGAAATCTGGGAAATGTAGAAATATAGAGAAGTATCTACATTACATGATTTAATATTAGATTTTGCATGCATAGACCGACATCCTGCAAGCATGAGTACTGACTCCCAAGCAGACTCGATAGACCATTAGGCCTACTCTGCTGGCATGTTAGTATGTAATACAACATTAATTTAACAAGCCAAATAAGGCTTGTTAAGGAGGAGCTGATGGCATTTCAGCATGAAAGGGCCTCCTCACATGAGCAGAAGATCAAATTTGGTACACAAGGCCATATACAGCACCTAGACAAAATTTCTAGGTGTCAGGAATGAGTACGAAAGAGTAATGTCAGGGTTTGCCTTGGAACTGGTGATAACACAGTAACTTCATTTGAAGACATTGTGAACATAGTTTATAAGCGTATTAAAAAAAATGTCAGCACTCCAGCAGGCACTCACTGGGATCCATCTGTGTTAGCCTCGCTAAATGATATCATCCTCTCAGACCAGATACGTTCACTGTTGGTACAACTAGTACATACATACTAAAGTTCATACTAAGACACAAATGAGCGAGGAGGCCGAGATACCCATATATGCTCATGTACCAGTAGGAGTAATACCACTTGTTACCACCAGAAAGAACAAATCTATCCAACCTTCGCTTGAATTTAGCCTTAGATTTACTGATAATGATCTCAAGAGGAATACTATTTCACAGTCGAGTAACTCTCAAGGTGAAGGAGTTTGTATTAAAGGACCTGCCTACCACTGCACAGCTAATGGAATTTGAACAAGCAGTCGAATACCTGTGGAATAACACAGCCCCAGGCTGTGATGGACTGCCAGCAGAATTCTATAAGACCTTTTTGACAACACTAGGTCCTGTATTGCAGATATTGTTTAACACAATGTTAGTTATGCTATATCCTCTATGACCACAGCACTGTTTATTTTTATTTTGAAAACTTGGAATAAAGCTGATATAAATAATTGGAACTGCTGTAGTCTGCTAAATGCAGACTAGAAAGTACTGTCTAAAATATTAACCAATAGACTATCCCAAGTTGCTCCAACAGACCTTGCTCCCACAAAAACATGTGCCACAGCACAAAGGATAATTCATGAAAACTAGATTCTGATAAGGGAATTACTGAAAAGAGGGGAAAAGGGTTTTTTGAATGGCTTTTTGCTGATGGTAGATGAGGAAAAAGCCTTTGACTGGGTACCTCATGATTATTAACTGCATATTCTTAGGCTATACAGTATTCTGGACAGATTTTTAACTTTAATAGCTGTGCTGTACAGAGGGCGATTGTGTACCTCTATTTAAATTCTGGATTAGGGCCTCTGGTGCAAGTATGAAAAGGGGTACAGCAGGGGTGCCATCTAATCTGCCCGCTGTACATCTTTTCTCTAGACCCCCTAGTCAGGCTCATCTAACAGCACCCTGATGTTAGATGAAACCAGCTGACTGCAGACTCATCTAAACTGAAAACATCAGCCTGTGCAGATGATTCTGAAGGACCATGCCTCTGGTGCCCATGTACATCTGATGTTAGATAGTTTCTCAGCATTGACTGGATCAAAAATTAACTATGCTAAAAGTTCAGGTGTATCCATTGGTGGTAGTGATCTCATAGACAACAATCTGCAGGCTGCTGGAGTACATATCAAGACAGACCCTTTCAAAATCCTAGGAATCAAATTTGGATCTTGTAACCTGGCATTAGAAAATTGATAGGAATGTATGAGGAGAGCCAAAGCTAAAATGCTTACATGGAAAAGCAGAAAAGGGTCTTCTTGAGTGGACATGGCCTACCTAGATTTTAGCAAGGCATTTGATACAGTCCCACACAAAAGATTAATACACAAGTTAGCTAGCCTTGGAGTGGGTCCCAAGTGGTAGCCTGGATAAAACAGTTGTCTATACAACAGGACGCAAAGGGTAGTAGTAAATGGAGTACACAGTGAAGAAAGGAGGGTTACTAGTGGGGTACTGCAGGGTTCAGTACTAGGACCAGTCCTTTTTAATGTCTTTATAAGTGACATTACAGAGGAACTGGAAGGAAAAGTATGTCTCTTTGCAGACAACACAAAGATCTGCAACAGGGTTGATACACAAGATGGAGTGGAAAGGATGAGAAGGGACTTGCCAAGGTTGGAGGAATGGTCAGATGTATGGCAGCACAGATTCAATGCAAAGACCTGCAAGGTAATGCACCTGGGAAACAAAAACCCAGGGGAAGAGTACACAATGGGGGTGAGATATTGACAACAGTAAAAATGGAAAGGGACCTGGGGGTAATTATATCAGATGACCTAAAAGTGGGCAAGCAATGTGAGGAGGCAGTAAGGAAGGCTGGGGGGATATTGGGATGCACAGGGAGAGGCATCAGTAGTAGAAAATAGGAAGTTGTTATCCCTCTGCACAGACAGTTGGTGAAACCCAATCTGGAGTACTGTGTGCAGCTCTGGAGACCCCATCTCCACAAAGACATAGACAGAGTGGAGTCTGTCCAGAGAAGGGCAACCAAAATGGTGCAGGTTCTGCACCAGAAGACATATGAAGAAAGACTAAAGGAGCTTAATATGTATACCCTTGAGGAAAGAAGGGAGAGAGGGGACATGATAGAAACTTTCAAGTACTTCAATGGAATCAACAAAGTCCAAGAGGGTAGCATCTTTCAGAAAAAGAGATGTGCAAGAACAAGGGGGCACAATTTGAAGATAGAGGGGGGATGGCTCAGAGGTAATGTGAGGAAGTAGTTTTTCACAGAGATGGTTGTGGATGCATGGAACAGCCTCCCTGAGGAGGTCGTGGAGTCAAGAACAGTGGAGGAATTCAAGAATGCATGGGACAGACATAAGGCAGTCTTAGTGGGGGGTAGGAGGAAGTAAGCTGTTGGTTAACTAGGATCTGCAGCTGTTAGGTAGGAAAATGGGCAGACTGGGTGGGCCAAGCAGTCCTTATCTGCCGTCACATTCTATGTTTCTATGTTTCTATATGCACCCTTTTGCTCCCATGTTTCTTTTTTTTGTAAGTACAGTATACCCATTTCCAGTGGTGCTAGAAACTATGCTATACATCCTGTTCTTCAAGCTTATCAAAAGGGTACTTACAGGTCATACCGCAATATATTCATTCTGCCTTAATAAAGATAAAGCAATGGAAAATGTTGCCATGGGCAATACATTCCAGCTCTAAGAATCAGCTGTATGCCCATGTTCTGACCACCTGTTTCTTCCCCTTTTTAGAGCTGAAGTTTTGTCTAGTTGCAAGTGAACAAAAAAAACATGTAGCGAGTTGGTGTATGTGTGCATTCTCTGTCAAATGTGGGATGTCACTTGGTTAGGTGTCTATGGGAGAATGACAGTTAATGACTTCCTGAAACACAAAAAAAGTAGAAGAGAATGTCTCTGAAATACATGTACAGGAGAAACAGACACTCAGCAGCAATTCCTTTAGAATTGCCCATGTGCCACCATATTTTGGAGTGCTTTTGATCAAACTTGGAAAGGGCCTCCTATTCCAACAAGTTACCAGGTGTTTGTATCAGGACTCTTATCTTGACCATAGGGGAAAATTCCATAAGAATACCCTACAGTTGTGTTTTGCACGCTGTAATTGTTATTTATGGCAAGGGAGATGCACGCTGATGATGCAATAGAAATGTTTGGTCCTTCAGACTGCGGTCGACATGGCTGATAGAGCATTACAGAAGGTATAGGAGAAAGAACATATTACATTTTCACCACACAATTTTAGAGATCTGCAGAAGAAATGTCATTGGTTATTGTGATATATAATGTAATTGGGGATTATTAGATGCATAAGACATGACTAACCCCCTTTGTTTCTTGTTCTTGTAAACATATTGTTTTGTTACATATGCTTCCTTTTTTCATGTTTAGTTGACACATTTCTTTATGTTTTGTTTAAAGTAGTACCTCCAGAAAATATTATGTGAATTTTCTTCCATCTTTGTACATGATAGAACTGTTTAATATGGAATTGTCTGTATAATTCTCTACTTTTAAATAAAATCTACTCCTGTAGAAAAAATACCATGGGATTTTTAGTGTCCACCTCAACAACTGCCAGAACAGGCAGATGGGATGTTGGTTTAACATATCATCCTCAGGTTCAGGCTGAGTGAGAATAAAAACCCTAGGGGCAACTCTATGAAGCTGGCGGGAAGCAAATTTAATAGAGGTAGAATGAAGTACTTTTCCCAAACAGTATGGTAGAGGGGTGGAATAAGATTATGAAGGATGTGGTTTGGGAAAAACAGTAAAGGAGTCAAACAAGGAATGCACAGATGAAAGGGAATGGCAGGGGTGTGACCCTCTATATATAAAGGAAAGTACTGAGGCCACAGAGTGGAATAACCTGGGGGATTCCAAGGTATTAGAAACCCTTTTCATACAGGTACTGTAGCCATGGTTAATGATAAATGGGTATAAAAGTGTTTTACAGACCACCATCCCAGTCCCTGGAGGTGCACACAGAACTACAGGAGATTATAAGAAAGGCAGCTGAGTCTGGTGAAGTACTTTTGTTAGGGGATTCTTATATGCCAATTGTGGACTGAAAGGTCCCAGTCATGACAAGTGCAAGGAATCATCTCCTGGTGGAGGTATGCCAGGAAGCATTCCTTACACAAGTTCAGGCCCCCACAATGGAGAGAGCCATGGTAGACCTGGTATTCACCAACAGTGAGGGGGTTCATAATGGCACAATCTGGGAACAGCTTGGATCTAGCTACGATAAGCAGGGTAGTTGTCAACTTGTTGTCTGAAGGCCTGAGTCTTCATTTTCATTTTCATAAAGTTTGACTATTCTACCATAAATTATCAGGCCATGAATGAAGCCCACTTTCATCAACATTAGCTTGTGTCTTCACTTTCTAAAATCCTACTGATACCCCTGACAAGACTGTGTGGATGGAGGTCCAATTAGAAGCCAACAAAGTGAGTAGCCAAAAGAGAGTATGGGACTTTTGGAAAGTGGATTTGAGGAGGAGGTACACATTATTAGTGGACAGCATGAGGGAAATTGTGGGGATTGAGGCAGTGGAGGGAAACTAGGAAGCATTCAAAACAAGAGTCGCTGAGGTGGTGGCTTGTTGTATTGGGTGAGTAAGCAAAGACAGGGGGGCTAGTGAACCACTGTGATTCACATCAGAGGTGAGGAAAGCAGTGAGAGGGTAAATAAAGGCATTCATAGAGAGGAAGACACAGGGGGCAAGGATTTTTCTGATATACTCAGGAGTAGAGCAAAGTTAAGGAAGGTATAGTGAGGCTGAGAAAGGGAGAGAGATGAGACGAAGGGAATAATGACAAGGATGGAATACTGAATTAATATTTTTGCTCGATACTCAAAAAGTTGGAGGAAGGTCCACTACCAGATTGCAGAGTCAGGCCAAAAGGGGAGGTGGGAGACTATCAACTGCAACTCTCCCATTACAAAAGATTGTTTGCTTAAGGGGCTGAGGGTATAAAGAGTAAAAAAGTCAATGGGACTGCATGGAATGCACCCAAGGATAATTAAGGAAAAAGCTGAGGTGGCTGCAGCACCTCAGGCTGACATTTCCAACTGCTTGCGAAGCATGGGGGTAGAGAAGGACTGCCAATGTGGTTCCTCTCCGTAAGAATGGTAAGAGGGTTGATCTGGGTAGCTATAGACCAGTCAACCTGACAGTTTTAGTGGGGAAACTGTTGGAAGTTATACTAATAGGGAGAGTGAGACTGGTAGACTTTCTCAAGGTTAAAAAGGCTAAAGGATGACAGGCAGCATGGGTTCACACATGGGAAGCCATGCTAGACCAACCTGATCCAGTTCTTTGACTGGGTGACTAAAGTCACAAGCAATGGACAGGCAGTTGACATACTGAACCTCGACTTTAGTAAGGTCTTTAATTCAGTCCCTCACAGAAAACTGGCCAAAAAAAGTAAAGGATCTATGTGTAGAGGAAAGGATAGTAACATGGGTGGAAAGCTGGCTAATGGGCAGATGCAGGGGCTGGTGGTCAGTGGGGAGTTTTCTGATGTTAGGAGGTAAGAGTGGAGTACCACAGGCCTAAGTCCTGTGGCTCACCCTCTTTAAATATTCATCTGTTACATACAGTAGGGGTGAGTGTTCATAGTAAGATCTGCCTCTTCACAAATGATACTGAGATCTGCAGTATGGTAGACAGCGAGAATGGGATCAGAACAATGAGGGAAGACCTGGAATGCCAGGAGAGATCTTGCAACTGAGTTTTAATGCAAAAATGCAAGGTAATGCACATCAGAAACCAAAACCAGAAAATGCAATACCTCTTGGGTAAGAGTCATGATGGAGAGCACAACAGAGGAAAAGTATCTGGAAGTGATGTTATCAGAATTTAAAATCTACAGCACAATGCAAAACAGCAGTAGGAAAGGCAAACAGGATGATAAGTTGCATAGGAAGTGAGATCAGCAGTAGAAAAGGGGAGGTGATCCTTCCCCTGTATAGACTCCTAGTGCACCACATCTAGAATACTGTATAAAGTTCTGGATCCCATACCTATAAAAGAACTGCAAAATGGAGGCTGTGCATAGAAGGGTGACCAAAATTATCCAGGGGATAGGGAGAAAACACACTAAGGAGAGAGTAAGCAACCTTAATACCTATACCCTTGTGACCAGGAGGGAAAGGGAGGGCATGTTTGAAATGTACAAATACTTCATGAGATAAACAGAGTGTCTTATAAAGAATGGTTTATCTTAACCATGAACACACACACAAGGGGGATTTCACTAAAGCTGACTGTGAAAGATTCAGTAAGTATGCCCAGAAGCACTCTTTCATGAGAAAAGTGATGGACAAGTGGAACAGACTGCAAGAGGAAGTTAAATCTGCCAAAATAGTGAGGTGATTAAAATATGGATGAGACTGGCACAAGACCATTGTAAGGGTGAGGGAGGGGAAGGGGTAAAGGAGAAGGGTTTTCATTTGTACCAGTTCAGCAGAATTATGTAGGGTGAATAGACAGGATGGGCCACTGATCTGTTTTTGCCATCAAATTCTATTCATCTAATTAAAGATTTCGACAGAAAGGGAGGGGTGAAGTAAGAGTGAAGAGTCCCTAGGGCTCTCTTATTCAACATTAGACAGGTTGGAATATGTAGACATGATGGGGCAAGGGCCTTTTTTTGCCAACAGATTCCATGTTTCTATGTCACTAAGTAGTTTTAACTATTGAGTACCAGTACATTGAAATTTATACAGTAGAACCCACACATGTGATCAAATCTCATCTTGTAGTGTAAACCAGAAGTATGCTCTTATGATGGAGAAAAAACATGTTTTCGGCCCAATACAAAGTACAAAGTTTGGTGTTGAATGGGGTGACCAGTTTTTTTAAATACGGTCACTGTAACACTGCACACCTCATACTATATATGCAGCACCATATATGTCTAGGCAAGGCAAGGCCACTCTTGTTTGAAATAGCACCCATACCATTCCAGTTCACACAGAGAGTTTTACATAAATAATTAACCCTTTCAGGACAGTGGACTGATATATCTGTCCAGAATTCCAATATATACTAGTTTTGTTGGAAGCCCAAGGGTTAAATCAGGCTCAGCAAGAGAAGCAGTTCATTTAGTCAAAAATTATTTAAAGACTATACAAAAAAAAAGTGACGTTTCAGATGGGACTCAAACATCGCTAGGCTCGAGGCTAACAAAGTGAATCAGGTAGACAGGTCCACAAAATCAATTGTTCCACTTCAAAGGCTCAGGCGATAGATGGTTTACAGAGAGACCTTAAAACTGGGGCTGCTGTTCTAATTATTTCAGAGCTTAAGTCACAGGAAGAGACTAAAGGAGCTATGACATCACTTACAGTAGGCAGCATGGTAGTCTTCTTTGACACCATTTGAATGCTATTTATAATAAACAGAAATATTTTTAGAAAACAGAACCAGTAGCTGAGGAGATACATTGTTCTGGAACCAAGAATTATTTAGGAGCACATGAAGGATCTAAGCCAAGACATAAGAGTGAGGTTTACTGGATAAGAGCCACAAAGCTTTTTAGAAAAACAGTGATGTACTCTTGCAGGCATTAGAAGCCACAATATATGAATTATCATGCACTAGACCCAAAAGTATGAGATGCCTATTTTGACCACCATATAGCCTGGAAGAAGTGGCACTGGTTACAAAAATTGGCACCACTATCTCTATTCCTAGGGGGTAAAGGTAAATGAAATAATACATTTATTCTAAACATTAAAACAGGAGTTGAGTCCCCTCTTGTTTAATAATATTCCTGATCTATATCCCTCTTGGGGCACTCCTCTGGTACAAAATTATGGGAGGGTGGCATCCAGGAACCCACCCCCATACAGATCGTATTTATTATGAACACCACAGCAAAGCATCCATTGTGCACAGTATGTGGATGGAAAACCAAATGGACTGTCAGATTACAGTCATTCCTGAAATAAAATAATGAAATGGTGCATGAGTACTTCGAATGCAGCATTAGTAGAAAACATTTGGGGGCAAAATAATTAATTCTTGTCATCTTATATAAAGTATTCTCTTGATTGAACAGCGAAGTCTTTAAGATTCTAGAGTCTTGTGCTCATTAATAAATGGTATCATGATCAAAGGACCAAATCTTCAGTGTACTCAATAAATTTCCCGAGGCACTGGTACCATGCCCTAATGGAGTGTAAACTGTTTTATCTTACTCTTTCAATTACTGGTCTACTGTAAGGCAATAATTTATGCAGATATCTGCTGCCCTTTTGTGAGACTTATTAGGGTCTTAATGCTTTATTAACAGCATGCAGCTGGCACTGACACAATAAAATAATAGGAGTTAAAATGTTCCCATTGTGCAGTTTGTCAGGGAAATTAGTTGCATGTTCGTTTCTTTACAGTCAACTATTAGAAGGGTCACTAAGAAAAAAAAAACATTGTCTAATATGGATAAAAGAACAGGAACAAGAATCAGGGAGGTAATGTGATGTTTAAGTGGCATGCCAATCCACTAAAACTGTATCTGCTTTACTTTTGCAGGTACACACTTACCAAGTGTGTGTTTCTTTTGAATTTTGATGCTTTTCTTAGTGTAACTGCTCTTGCTTTTATCACATGCTTGGCAATCTACCAACACCTTCTTCTTCTTTAATAAAACTGAGTAAACCGAGCAAACACAAAGGCGCTTATGTTATTCTAAACTCTTCCTGGCCCTACCTCAGATTTGTGACTTGCTGCCTAATCCTTTTCGTCTCCCATTACCTCCCTCTTACTGTCAGGCAGTCTCAGGCTAAGTCTTCTCCACTCACAAAACTGGCTAGTCACAAATGCAGTATATTGTACAATACAGTGAAAAAGTGAGCAATAACATTCAACATGGTATAAGCTGTACTGTAATAACCACACATCCAAATACATTGTGAGGCACAAGCCACAGTCAAGCTCTTTCAATGACCTGGGAACCAATCCATTCATTACAGTACAGCCCACACCCTAGAGTGTCTTGTTGCACTTATCAGACTATTTTAAATGAGACTGTGATTTGGACATTTTATGAATAAAAAACTGTCATTAAAATATGCTTCCATTTTAACTTGCATCTCCTTCACTCCCCAAATTTATCTCTGGCAACCCTCCCAACAAATCTGACACACTCAGCTCCTGCAGCAGTTTATATCTGTTGCAGCCCCAGTCTTCAGACTGGCTGTGTCCTGACTGGAGTAGGCTGTTAAGGCAAACCCAAGTCTCTGATTGGCTACACATTGGAGTGAAAAAGGTTAAGCCCTTGCTCCCACAAGGCAACATCTGGCATCAGTTCTCTTAGTTCTGGATATCATCAATCTCAATTGGCTGCCAGTTCCCTGGTAGAACTGTGCAGTGCCAATAGGCCCCTTTCCCAGATGTCCTTTGGTCAAGTGATAAAAAATCAAGGCCACCGCTGTGTTTTGATTCTTTTTCTTTGGACCCTTAGAGGTGGCTCCTGCCCAATATTCCCAGTGCCTCTAAAGAAAATTCTGACCACACTTCCATCCTTCTGTAGGGCTGGGTGAAGATATCCCTTAAAGAGGGTGGGGGCCAGATCACATCATTTGATGTTCAGCTCAGCATCCATGATCTTCAGGAGCACTTATTGGTATGGTGTTTTCACTAGTGCTGTGTCATGGTCCCCTCTAAGACAGCCCAGATGGAGACTGAATGAAGATGATGGTTGCTGGCAGATCAGCAGCCATGGGAATGGAAGGGTTGGGGCTCTGGAGAGCCTGAACAGGTAATCCCCCTATTTGGAGGGAGGTTACAGTCTCCCTTGATGATCTCTTAATGCCCTGATTAAGTTAAATGGCCCAAAGGTATGGTCATAAACAAAGAAAATACATTTTTAACACAAGCTTTCTATCTGAACATTGCTATTATAAATCACAGAACATTTCTGTGCAGAAGTCTGATGCCTTACTAAAAATATGCAACATAAAACACAATATGGCCCAGATATTCAAAAGGGTTGCGCCATGCGCAACAGGGTTGCGCGTGCGCAACTCCAGAAATGCGCCATTCTGCGATATTGAGAAGGGGCCAGTTGCGCCACCGAAAACACGCTGAGCCACAGCGCAATGGAAATGAAGGCATGCGCAACCGAAGGGGGCGGGTCCATGCATAAAGTGCGCAATGCGATATTTGAACACTTGCGCAATGTGCAAGAGTGGCTCAGCCGGAAGTTGCGCAGTACCGGATTTGAGCCAAAATAAAACGGCTCAAGGGAGCAGCGCAAGAACTCAAGCAGGCCGCAAACTGGGGGAGAGAGACAGAGAGAGAGAGAGACAGAGACAGAGACAGGGAGCAGGAAGGACAGAGAGGGACAGTGGGTCTGGAGGACAGAGAGGCCAGTGGGGTGCCGGTGCAGTGGAAGCAGCAGTGGGGGCAGTGGGAGTAACACAGGAACAGCAGCTGGGGGGCAGAAGCCAGGGAGATGGACAGTGTCAGCTTCCCATGGAAGCTGTAATGAGGGTGAGACAGCATGCTGCGGGGGCGTGGCGTGGAGGGGCCGTGTTGACACCCCGACAGGCGGTATCGTGCCGCATCAGCTATGAGCTGTACAGTGATGTTGAGATCGTGGGCCGGTACCGCCTGAACAGGGCAATACTGAGCGGCTCAGTGAGCTGTGCAGTGATGTGATGCAGGCACCCTCACGACGGAGTCATGCTCTGTCCGTGGAGACCAAGGTGACAGCCTGCATGTGCCTGCTCACCACGGGCACCTTCCAGAGGCCGACAGGGGACACCACAGGCATCACACAGTTGGCCACGTCACGCATCCTCACCCAATTCCTCAGTGCACTGCTGCCTCATGCTGCGGAGTACATCCATTTCCCCAGCACCGTGGCAGAGCGTACAGCAAACATGCAGGAGTTCCACAGGGTAGCACAAATGCCTGGCGTGCTAGGTGCCATAGACTGCACCCATGTGGCCATTCGCACGCCACCTGGCCCCGACGGGCAAGCATATCAGAACCGAAAGGGCTACTCGAGTGTCAACTGCCAGGTGGTGTGTGATGCCACTGGGCGCATCATCAATGTCTGTGCCACACACCCTGGCGGAGCACATGATGCCTTCATATGGCACCAATCTGCACTGTGCCATTGATTCGAGAGTGGGAACATCCCCACGGGTCATCTAGTGGGTGAGTACACATGTATGGAATGCAAACTCTGTGCAAGGGTGGGAATGACACAGGTGCCATGATAGTGGCACACAAGGATATGGGCAATATGGACCTGACCTAACACTGATCTCCACTATCTCCACACAGGTGACTGTGGATACCCACTCCATCCCTGGCTGCTCACACCATACCGGTGCCCCACGACTAGCGCAGCACGGTTTCAATGAGGCACATGCGCCGCAACACGGAACATCATAGAGCGGGTGTTCGGGATACTCAAGGCACGCTTCCGATGCCTGGACACCTCCGGCGGAGCCCTACAGTACAGCCCCCAAAAGGCCTGTGGGATATTCCTGGCCTGTTGCATCCTGCACAACATGGCCAAAGACCATGGGATAGCCGTACAGGTCCAAGAGGGGGACAGCGATGGGGACGCCAGTGGCGCCGGTGATATGGGTGATGAGCCGCCCCCCCTAGGATGGAGGGACCCCCGACTGACCCGGCAGGCCCAGCTGCACCGGGACACCATTGCAGAAGAGCACTACGCACAACACAGGTAAGTCAAGGGGACATGTGCAGGCAACACTGTCTATCCTGAAACCACAGGCACACAGGGGAACACACCGTGCATGAAGGTCAGGGGAGTTGAAGGGTCTATGCATACCAACACATTAGCAGAGAGGGGTGAGCACTCAAATAAACACACACACACACACCAGGCAGCATACAGGGGCAGCAGCACAGCAATGCGGAAATTACACGCTATCACACAGCACCACCAACCACCCTCACCACCTGGACTGTCCACGTACGTGTGTCAGGACCTGGGCAACCTTGCACCTTGGTGTACAGTGCAATGCAGGCATCATCATCCACACGCACCTGTGGACAGCAGTTTGGAGTGTGCAGGTGGTCCGTGTGTCAGTTTGGTGAGCAGAGCACCCAGCAGTGCACTGCCCACCATGACACACATTGCACACAGGGCAGCACCAGACAGGGCCTGCATTGGGAGACAGCTCAGTCAGGGAGCACTGTCCCACAGCCACCACGGATGCGAGGGTGGCACCACCGTGGCCTAGCAGCACTGGCAGGCTGTGCAGGGGCCACATCGGGTGGCACTACTGCACCACCAGGGGTCCCAGTGCATGACCGTGACCTTGCCCACACAGGGGTCTGCATCCCGCGAAAGAAACTTGCACCAGGGGTGCTCGGGATGCCCACAGCAGAACCCGGCGTCGACAGGCCTGGTGTCGCACGACACCGGGAACGGGGAGTGGAGTGCGCACTGTGTGGGGTGCGTGGTACAGGGTCACCAGACAGTGTGGTCAATGCGGTCACCACAGAGACCACTGCCTGGGTCAGCCTGTCGATGGCAGCGGTCACATCCGTCCGCATATGGACCATCTCGGCCCGGTCCAGAGCACACTCCCTGCTATGCCGCTCCACGGACACAGTCAGTGCCTCCACAGACCTTGCAACCCACCCCTGCAGCTGTACCAACTCCTGCAGCAGGCGGGTGTGCACGTCCAAAGGGTACTGTGCCCCAATGGCATCGTGACCCCCAGGGTGTGGATGGTCCTGGTGCACAGCACCCCTTGAGGGTGGCCGCTGTTCACCAGGACCAGGTATGGGCTGATCCAAGGGTGGTGGACAAGTGCCACTGCCTGACGCTGTCCCCCCAGGCCTGGTGTGCAACTGCTGCTGCTGCCCCTCCAACTGCTGAGCCCCCAGGTCCACCTGTTCCACCCCTGTGCTGTCAACAGTGCCAGACACCTGCTCAGCCACGGTGCTGCCCACGGTGCTGACAGGCCAACCTGTGACTGTGCCAGCATGCTGGTACACAGGTGTGGAGCTGGACGGCCTGGGGGCACGTGCTGGCCTGCCGTGTGTCCCTCGTGGGACACACACCTCTCACTGGCCATTGCAGGCCTGCCATCATCAATAGTGCCGGTGCGTGCCACTGCCATAGGCACAGCATGCTGGCACACCTGCATGCCAGACTGCTGTGACACAGGCTGTGCACCCCCTGCACCCATATCACTGCTGGCGGAGTTGTCAGCCCAGCCGGCCTGCTGCTGCAGTGTGTGCAGGCTGCTGGCGGAGGTGGAAGGTCCCTCCTCCTGGTCCAGCAGGTCTGCCTCACTGTCAGCACCCACCACCACCGTCTCCTGCAGACGAACAGGATCTGAAACAGAAAGAGAGTACATGTGAGTGCATGTGAACAACAGCCGCCCCCCCCACAACATCACCATGACATACCGTGCAGTGATGGGCTTCCACCTGTCTGGAATCCTCCGCCAGGAACACCACAGTGCTTTCGGCTGCATAGCGCGACCATGTCTCCTCGGTCGGGGTCGCTGCAACACCACTGGTGGTCCCCACCAGTGGCAGCAATCGCCACCCTGAAGGCTGCCACCTTCTCCTTCAGCCTCCTGCGTCAGTCCCCATCTTCTTCTGGGCATTCCTGCACGGAGCGCTGGTGGCTTCCGTGCAGGTTGACGGCCAGAGCTACCCCCTCCCATGCAGCTGCACGCTGCTGAAGGTGCCCCTCCACCCACTCAAAAGCGGCTCATCCTCCAGGTAGGCCTGGAAGAGGGCCTTGGTCTCTGCTGTGGTGAAGTTCGGCCTCCTCCTACGCCCACCGTCCACACCCTCGGCCTGGTTCTCGTCAGTCATGCTGATCTGTATGGGTTGAAGTGGACACCTGTCACTCTGCAGTCCACAGCATTTCCCCATGAGCATAGCTGCAGGCCGGGGGGGCAGAAGCCCCCCCCTTTCCTCGCTGCCTGGCAGATACTGATGGAAAGGGTGCCCTCTGCCCCCTTCTAAGTGCCCTCATCATGCTCAGCCCCCTCATCCCGTGACACCCTCCAGCACCCCTGCCCATGTGCATTGTCCTGAGCATCACACAGCATGTAACTCACCTCTCAGCTGCAACAACCAAATCTGGCCGCCACAACCCAGTGTCGTATTTTTATAGCGCAACACATGCAAATGAGGTGTGGCGCAACTTTAATGACATGCTAATCGCGCCACTCGCGCCTTTGAATGGCTGATCGCCTGCTTTGCATATGTCGGCTGAATATCGCGTAAATGCGCTTAGCGCAATAGGGAAGGTCCGCTGAGCCGATGGCGATGTTTGTGGTTGTGTGCTACACCGCATTGCACATGCCCAGACGGGTTACGATAAGCCGATCGCGCTGCAGAACTGCTGAGCGCGATAGGCTATTCTGGACATGGCCACCATTGTGCCAGTGGCGCTGCAGCACTGGGCACTATATGGCACTGTAGCACCTCTGTGCGATAGTCCCCTGTGGCACTGGTGCTGTGCTTCGCAGTCGCGCAGGATACCTATGCATCCTATGGCGCTGTGCGTAGCCTTGCGTCATTGCCGTGACCTTGGGTATGCCCTCTGACCCCTGGCGCTGAGTGCATGCCATGTGTACGTCCCTATTGCGCTGTCTGGCTACAGCACCATGTAAAGTGACGGCGCTGTGCGAACAGCGCGATAGGTGCCTGTGCTGGTCTATTGCGCAACAACTCCACGTGGGGTCACAGCGCAGCGGGGCGCCATATTGCCTGCTGTAAAGTTGGTGCCATGGCTAGGAGGAGGGCGGTGCCGTGGAGCCAAGTTGAGGTGGCCAACCTGGTGGCCCTAGTGGAGCCCCACTATGACCAACTGTATGGTGAGGCCCCCTCACCGGACCGAGAGACCATGTGTGGCAGCAAGTGGCCACTGACTGGTGGGGTCACTGGCGGGGCGATCTCGCGGGCAGTGCCGGCACGATTCGGTGATCTCACGGAGGGACCCGGAGCTGTTAGCGGCGGCTGCGTTCCCGTGCCAGGCGGGGCCTGGTGCCTGGAGCCACGTGAGTGTACCATCTATTCACCTATATTCTCTGTGGCGTGTGTGTGTGCCTGGGTGGCTGTGCATCGGTGTGTCAGTGTGTGCAGCTGTGCGATGGATGGTTATGGCTGTGTGGGCAGGCAGTCTTACTGGGGCAGGGGCACTCTGCTTTTGAGTCACACTGATGTTTGTCTCACCATATGTCTCCACAGGCCGGATGGTGGCCAGCGCGGACAGCGGCTGATGTGGGCCATGCCAGAGCCCCAGTCCACAGGCCGTCGGCCTGCAGTGGCAGCAGCATCAGCAGCAGCAGCAGCAGCGGCAGACTGAGCTGCTGGAGGAGTGTGAGTATCATTACGTCATGGATGCTATTGCATGCTGGGGGGGCAGGACCACCAACCATGATGGACACAACCAGATGGGTGGTAGTAGTTCCACTATACGTAACACTAGTGAGTCCCCACACTGGAGTACAGTGTACAGTTCCAGAACACATAGCTGCGTATGGACAGGGACTGGGTGGAGAGCGTTCACAGGAGGGCGACATGGATGGTGCATGGATTGCATCACATGTCCTATGCAAACAGGTTGACGGAACTGAACATGTACTCCCTGGAGGGGAGGAGGGTGTGGGGATATGATGGGGTCATACAGTATTGTACAGGGGGGAACAGTGTGCAGGAACCAATATTTGTCAGCAGAGGATGTTCCAGGTGTAGAGGCATGGGATGCAGTTGGAGGGCTCGTTTAAGGAAACATGCGAATGTGTTTCCTCACATTATGGGTGGTGGATGAGTGGAACACCCTGCCAGAGGATGTGGTGGGGGCTGACTTGGTCACGGGAGATCTGTATGTGTGGCTCGCCATGAGGGACTTCGGAGGTCAGGGGTGAGGGGAATGGACTTATAGGACATGAGTGATCGTACAAGGCCAAATGGCCAGACTAGGTGTCCATAGGCTATCTGCCGACACTGTCCATGTATCCATGTATGTGGCGTGACACAGGTGACCTGCATCACAGTGCAGCATCACGACACGTCTGTGTATGCATCACAGGTGGTCCAGGCATGCACTGGGCACATAGCTGTGGACTGGCATCACACCACGTTGCAACATCACTGACAGCCTAGTTTGTACTGTGATTGACGTGGGCAGTGTGTGTGGGCGGTGGTGCGCATGGCTGGTGCCGCCTGTTTGTGATGGCCATGTGCATGTTCACTGTGGGTGGGTGCATGCCATCACATGTGCAGCATTGGGTTAGCTGGGTTGCAGGTTGGGTGGTGTTCAGGGTTGTGGTCAGTCTCAGCCATTGACTGTGTTCCCATTTTCCTAGGCCTCGGTGTGCTTCGGCGCATGGCGCACGATGTCCGGCGCCTGACACAGCTGGCCGGCAACAACAGAGAGCTCCTGCATGCCCTACAGCAACAGGGGGAACGTCGGCATAGACACAGGAGGGGAAGACGGCAGGGGGAGGAGCAGGAGCCTGCTGGGCCTTAGCCCACCTTTTATTTGCCCTTCCCATCCCTTTCACCCTGACTTCCTCTCCATTTGTTTTCCTCCCCTCACACACCCTGCCTTTTACCTGTCCCCCCAACTTGTACATAGTTTTAGCTGTTTTGTTACCTCTTTTGTTTGAATATAAAATTCTATTTTGGTACAACTGCTGTGTTGGTGTCTGCTTTGCAACTGGCTCTGGGTGCTCCATTGCAGGGTGTACATGCCATCTGGGCTACTATGGTCCTGGATATATGTGTGTGTGTGTGTGTGTGTGTGTGTCCATGGGGAGGTATCACCAGCATAGCATTGCCTTTCTGTTGCTCTCGCCATCTGCCTCCACCCACTGCTGGGTGCACAGGGTGGGTCTGGGTGGTCTGCTTCTCTGCAGCATGGGGTTGATGTGTGGCACGGGGGGTGCATGGTGTTTCCTGCAGTGCCTGTCACTGCACATGAGCGGTGTCTTGGGGGCACGGTGCACTCTGTGCTGTGCGTACAGGGGGGACTGATGTGCACAGTGGTTGTCAACCCCCTGGGTGTGGCACTCTCTGCCTGCCAGTGGTTGTGCTGGGGCGTCATGGCTCTGCTATGCTTTAGTTGGCTTGTCCCCATGGGCACGTGGATCAGCCGTCCCACCCCAGTGATGCTGTGCTTGGGGTGTGCCAGTGTGGTGTGGGTTCTGCAGTGAGTTCCTGTGCCCATGTGTGGCATGGCTGGCGGTGGCCCCAGCCTGCCTCCCTGGATGTGCAGTTCCATTGCTCTGGGGGCTGTGCTTGCTATGGCAGCTCTGCACTGCTCAGCTGAGCTTCCATGGTTGCGCCATAGCACAGCATTTTGGCTCAGCTTCTCCTTCCTGGTTGCGCGATGGCGCAGTATGTGCGATATTCAGACGTTGGTTGCTTGCGCAATTTGCTCTGCTCCATGTTTGAATATCGCACCTGTTGCGCATTTGCGCAACTGGTTTGTGCTTGCTCCTGCTGTTGCGCCAGTTTTGAGCGCAGTTTGAATATCTGGGCCAATATAAGTTTAACAAGACTAATCAGTGCAGAGATTATATAATACAAACTCGTGTACTAATTAAAACTCTTTTATGTACTACAAATATGGGGCTATTTGGGGACGCAGCTGGGGAATTATAAGTCAGTTTGATAACTGGTTTTACTTCCCACACAGACTGTTTGGACAAAACAGAGTCCTCTCCTGAAAGTGGGTGATTAGGGCCATCTTCATTGCCTACATCCAGCACAGAAGCCACATCAGGAACAACAGGTTCCAGTTCAACAGCAGGCTCAGTGATTTCCACAAGGTCTCCATCACCCTCCAGGATGGGATGAAGACTTCTTGGTCTACAGGTCTCTAGTCCAACACTGTACAATAGGTCCACACAAGGATCCAATACAGATATGGGGGTGTCTGTTGCATTGTTCATAAAAGGTGTTTTCAGCTGTATTTGTATACTGCTGGTACAAACACTAAGGATGTGGAAATAAAGAAACAGAAGCATAATTTGTCAGCAGATAAGGACTGTTTGGTCCACCCATCTGCCTATTTTTTCTTGTCTGTACTGTCACTGCAGACCCCACCTGATCTCTGGCTACTCCCCCCCCCCACTTTCGTGCCAACATTCCTTTGTGCCTATCCCATGCATGCTTGAAACACACCACTGTTTTTGCCCCCACCACATCCACTGGAAGACAGTTCCAAGCATCCACCACTCTTTCAGTGAAGAAGTACTTCCTCACATCCCTCCTAAACATCCCCCCTTCCAGCTTCATTGCATGCCCCCCTTGTTCTCATTCTGAAACATGCTCCCTTGCTATACCTTATTCACCCCTGTGAGGTATTTATATGTCTCTAGCATGTCACCGCATCCTCTCTTCAAGAGTGTACATATTGAGATCCCTCAATCTCTCCTCAAAGGACCTACAATGCAATCCCAAAATCATTTCACTTGCCCTCTTGTGAACAGTCTCCACTCTGCCTATGTCCTTTCTGAGATGTGGTCTCCAGAACTGGTCACAATACTCCAGGTGGGGTATCACCAACAATCTATACAGTGGTAATACCGCTTCTCTCCTTCTGTGGGTGATACCTCTCCCTATGCACTCTAAAAACCCACTGGCCCTACCCACTGCTTTGTCACATTACCTTGCTACCTTGAGGTCCTCCAGTATGATTACCCCAAGGTTCCTATCCTATTTACTTACTGTCAATACCGCTCCCCCCACATTATATTCTGACTCTGTATTTCTGTGCGCTAGGTGCACGATTTTGTACTTTTTCGCATTGAAACCCAGCTGCCATACCATTGACCAATCCTTCAGTTTTCTCAGGTCTCTAAACATTCTCTCCACCCCCTGTAGAGTGTCTACCCTGTTGCAGATTTGGTGTCATCTGCAAAGACGAATACCTTCTCTTTCAGCTTATTTACAATATCACTTTTAAAGACATTAAATAGGACAGGTAAGCAAGTAAGCAAATAAGTAAGTTTTTATTTTATCATGGCACCCAATCCTGGAGGCTCTGGGCCCCATTACAGTTCAAGCAGAGCATAACAATATAAGAATGGACATTAAGTATCGGTATGTAAATTCTCTATAAAACAGAATTTATAATTAGGTTTTAAGATTAAGTTAAAGACTGTCCTGGAAAGTTTGTTTAAACAGATAGGTCTTTAGGCCCCCCAAATGGTTCCATGTCATAATATCAATCACAAAACAGCGATTGCTATTATGGCAAGTGCATATTGCCAAAAAGCAAATGAATGGCATGCACTTCTCAGTGACCACACTTCTGGAAAAACTTTGTGCTTTTGTGGGGGGAGGGGTGCGCCCCGCTGATTTTGGATTACCAGTTCCAGGGGGTGCATGTCGAGGAGGGGACAACACTCCAGCATGGGAATAGAAAAAAAAGCAGCTGCAAGCAGTGGCAAAATTATTTTCCCCTGCTCTGTCCTGAACCCTGTGCCTACTGCACCAGAGCCAGCCACCCTCACTACCACACTACTGGACTGGCTCAGCTGCAGCAGGCACACTTCCCTACCTAAACCCTCTTCCATATCCCTTCCCTCCTTCTCCCTATCCCACCCCTTCCTCGCTATTGCATCGCTACCCTTCCAGGGTAGCCCAAAATGATAGTGCTGAAAATGTGTTGCTATTTTTGTAGTTGTTCATTTTCAGTCGCTGTCATCACTGGATACCCCCTTGAACACCTCCACTGTCTGGGCCTCCCTCATAGGTCTTTGCAGCAAATTCCAGAGGGCCAGGCTGGCCACCTCAAATTAGCGATCCCCGAGGTCTTCAGCCTGGCCCTCTGAATCACCAGCAGGCCCTCAGTGGAGGAGTGTAGGGAACATACCAGGATGGCTGGAATTAGGAGGTCAGACAGGTAACCAGGGCCCAGTCTGTATAGGACCTTATAGGTGAGCAAGCCAACCTTGAAGAGGATCCTTCACCTGACTGACAGCCAGTGCAGATCTTGAGGACCGAAATTATATGGCAGGTTTTTGGCAGACCCGCCAGCAGCCTGGCAGCTGCATTCTCCACTAGCTGCAGTTGGCAGAGGGTCCCTCCAGTGACCCCGAGCTCCACAGCATTACAGTAGTACAATCCAGAGGTCACAAAGGCATGTACTAGTGAAGGCAGGTCCTCAGGAGTAATCAGAGATTTAATTTGGGTGACATTCTTTAGATGTTAAAACCCTCTTTTGACAACAGATGATACCTGGGCTTCCAGAGTCAATTTGTCATCAAAGATGACACCCAAATATTTCACCCTGGGGAGGCCATCAATGGGGTGGAACCCAGGACCACCTGTCACCACTCTGGAGGCCCTCCCATCATGCCAGCGACCAGGCTCAATCACTAGCACTTCCATCTTATCAGGGTTCAGTCTCAGCCAGTTAGAGGACACCCAGTCTTGAACCTCAGCCAGGCATTTATTCAACACGTCAATGGCATTTCCAGTTCCAGAGGCAAATGACATATGCAGCTGGGTGTCATCTGCATAGCAGTGAAAAGCAGACTGTACTGTCTAATGAGCTCTCCCGGGGCAGCATGTATACCACAAACAACATCGGTGAGACTCTCAAGCCCTGAGGTACTCCACATGACAGGGGCATTGAGGATCAGTATTCTTTGCCTCCTGTCAGAGAGCTAGGACTCAAACCATTTCATGACTATTCTGGTGAGTCCACAATACTCTCTTAAGGCAATTCAATAGCACAGTGTGGTCCACGGTGTCAAATGCTGAGGAGAGATTGAGCAGAATGAGAATTAACTGTTCTTCTCTATCCCTTGCCCTCAGGAGGTCATTCTGCACTCGTACTAATGCTGTTTCTGTGCTATGCCTGGCTCTGAAGCCAGACTGGAATGGCTTATAGATGTCAAAAGCTGCAAGGTCTGCCTCAAGCTGCAGAGCCACTATTTTCTCAACAACCTTCCCTAGAAATGGGAGGTTGGAGAGAGGTCTATAATTCACCAGGACATCAGGGTCGAGCAATGATTTCTTCAGAAGAGGCCTCACCAGCACTTCCTTCAAGACACCAGGGAAGCACCCCTCTGAGAGCGAGCACCAGATTATCCTGCTGTACACTGGATCAATGATTCTGACCCCTCCCACTAGGAGACGAGTCAGGCAAGGATACAGCTCACAAGTGGGCCACAGCTTCAAAATCACCTCAATGACTTCAGCTACCTCAACTGGCTGAAAGTCCCCCCAAGCAGATGGAATGCCTCTGCTTGAACCAGGCATGCCACTGCGGGACACATTTTGCCCCACTGGGGAGATTCCAGCCCAAATGGAGGGCACCCTGTCTGAGAAGAACAGAACAAATTCCTCACATAATGCAGTTGAAAATGTTTTTTCCAGCTGAAGACAGACTGGATGTAACAGTCTGTCCATAGTCTGAAAAAGCTGAGCAGGTCTGTTCCTCCCAGCAGCAATCCAATTAGACAACAATTTTGCCTTCTTGTGGTTGATTATTTATAATAATTTCTCAGGGCCAGTCCATCCTCCTAGAACTGGGTTCTCCACCAGCAATGTTACAACCTCTGACCCCTGCTCTTCATCTACCTGAAAGTCCCATAAAACCATGGGGGTCTCAATTGAGAAGACCTGGGTCATATATGGACCAAAGCGATGGCATTGAGTGCTTTGGTCATGGCTCCATTACAGGCCATCACCTACTCACACATGCTAATTGCACATGCAGCACTCATGCCAGAAAAATCCACTACCACCAACAGTCCCTCTGAGGACAGTCCCCTTAAAGGGTGATAGCTAATCATCTCAACAGGGGCAGGATTCTCAGGGGGTGTCCGAAATGAGAACTCTACCATGCAATGATCACACCAAATGACTCAATCAGTCTTGATGTTTGTAACACCAAGCCGCAGAGACAATACCAAGTCCAAGGTGTGGCCGTGTTGGTGGGCCAGAAAGGTAACTTCTTGTGTCAGGCCCAGAGATGTCATCATCTGGAGGAGTTCGTAACCAAGTAGCAAGAATTTGACATTGATCCAGGCATTGAAATCCCCAAGAATTAACTATCTGGGGGACTCCAATGCCCTGTGGGTGACAAAGTACACTAACTTCTGTTGGAAGTCTTCATCCCGTCCCAGAGGATGATAGATAAGGAGAATTCTGCAGCCTGCACCAGGACCCCCACACACTGCCACACATTCAAACGATGAGGTAGACCCCACTGAGTACATGAAGAAGTTCAGGTGGGATCTAAAAAAGATGGTCACGCCCCCACTCCTGCATTCCCTCCTCGGGCAGTGCACCACCAAGTACCTGACTGGGACCAACGCCTCCAAAAGTGGCCTAGCATCACCCACCAGCCAGGTCTCAGTAATGCAAGTCAGGTCAACTGAGGAGATCAAGTCCACCATAACAGTGGTCTTGTTCCTCATTGACCTAGCATTGCACAGCACTGTCCTAAGGGGACTAACAGAGACTGCCGACCCTCTAGCTACCTGCCCTCATAGTCCTGTGAGAGCCTGGGGACAAGAGCCAAACAAACCGGGACCCTCTCAAGGCTCTGTCTAACTCCAGGGTGCCTCCTATTCCAGACCACCCCGATAATATTTCACCCTGCTATGCCAGCAATACACCACCACCCAGTCCTCCCCTCCTCACAATACCCACTGCCTGGCATCAACTTAGTGCAACCACCGGGAGGGGGACATCAACAAAGGGGTGGAGGCTGCACAGCAGGGATACAGCATAAGCAATCTGGGGGGGTCCAAGACCTAAACACATTCCAGAATCAGAAACCTCTCAAAGCTAAAAAGTAACATTAATAAAACTTAAACAAACAACCAGGCTAACATTAAAATTAGCTTTAACTACTTAAGACAGTGGCTAGACAAAGTGATTGTGGCTGAAGCCCACTAACCAAGACATCTGCCTATGCCCCCAAGTGTATCAAAACCAATCATGCATACATACCCACACATCTCATCCCCTACAAATCTCTCCCACCCTCCCAGACAATACTTAAACAATACATAATAATTAATTAAAGAAAAGAAAAACATCTAACCTAATCATACACTAATCTTCCACACTCTAATACAGACAGTTTCCTAACAACAGACACTCCGCTCTCACACAATAACTACACCCCACCAACCCAATAAACTTTATTAACAATAATATTTTAGGAGAACCCAATCAATCTAGCTGCAGAGGTAAGTTACAATAACTTTAGAGTCATTGTTTGAAATGTCCAAGTTCCTTTCTTCCAGAAAGCAGATAGTGCTCTCACCACTAAGCAAATCAAGATTATAACTGAAACATAAAGTAGAGGGCTCTCATCACCTCCACCAGTGTTTAGATTCAGGCAGGGCCACAGTACTATGTGGTACAGACACAGTGAAACCTCACCAAAGGGAGTGCTCTCCCTACCACTTCATGGCAGATCTTTCACACGGCCAAAAAGATTTCAAGGGCATGTACAGTACATAAGCACACAGCCCTCAGCAAAATGCTCAAAAAAACACAATGTGCAGCAGTCCGTGTTGGAAAGATGGCACCAGGCAAAACAGTGGTCGCTGTTTACAACACCCCAATTTCACCACAAATGCCAGCAATAGTCCACCCCAGAGATTTATTATCGGAACAACAGCACAATCAAGCAGTACCTTTAAATGTAACACTTTCAAAGGAGTAAGCACAAGGATGGTGCTTCAATGCCCAAAAATGAACAACACTTGGCTAAAAGGCAGAGCACACACGAACCACAACATATCAAGGGCACTGGTCACATAAAAATATTTATTAAAAATACATACAATATAGAACAAATGCCTGACATGTTTCGGATGCCTCTTACATCCTTTCTCAAAGGCTAAACTCTCTTGAATAATGTGACCCTTAAATACACACCACATCACATGACATCACAATTTAAAGTTGATTATAAACAACTGCAAATAGTTAACAGACAGCAATAAAAGCATGGGAATGCAAGGGGGACTTAATTCCTAATACCTTCATTATGTACCAATATTGTATGGGGAAGGGATAGAAGGGGGGAAGGGAGGAGAGCATAAGGGGGTAGGGGGGAAAGGAAGAACATAATACAGTATCCTGCTGTTACATATACATACATGTATCAAAACAACTTATATATTTGATGTATAATATTTTAAAATTATTATTTCCTCTTCAAGAAGGGTTTAAGTTCAAAACCAGCATTAAGACCATTACATTTAGTTGCATTCAGAGTGACAATCCAAAATTCTTCCCTAATAAGCAGTAAATCATTGAAACTACCACCCCGTGGTTTAGGGCATACTTTATCTTTACCCATAAATTCAAATTTATGTTTTTCTCCATTTTTACCTTTCATAACATGTGCTGCAGTTGCATATGTAACATCATCCTAACTGTTTTTCCCACACAGTATGCCCCACATACACATAATGGCAAGTAAATAATCCCTTCAGAATCACAGGTAACTAATTGTCTAATCTGATATTTTTTTTCATCTTCATGTACCTTGAATTCTTTCCCGTTTGACGAAAGCACAGGTAATACATTTTTTGCTCGAAAAACAGCCCACATTATCTTTTCCTAGCCACATCTGTCTATGTTTCTGATCTACAAAGTGGCTATTTACAACTCTGTCACCTATTGTGGGGGCTCTTTTAAATGCAAACTGGGAGGGGCACAATCTGTTGAAGACCAGGGTCACTACTTAAAACATGCCAAAGTTTTTTAATTATTTGTGTGATGGCATCTGCATGTGCTGAGTATGGAATTACAAAATTAAATCTATTTTGTCCCTGCGGTCTCTTGTTCTCAATATGTAAAAAAAAGACCATCTCTATCCTGACTGCTTCCAGAATTACGCCCCTCAGAGATATAAGATGCTTTATATCCCGTCTTTCAACCTTTGGCTTAAATCATCTGCTCCTTTATCAAAGTCGGTATTACTGCAATTACATCTAATCCTTAGAAACTGACCCTTAGGTATATTACAGATCACATGTTTCAGATGACAGCTATCTGCTCATAGAAAATTATTACTATCTGTTGGTTTTCTAGATATATTAGTTACAATTTCCCCCTTCTTTTTCCTTTCTGACTACTAGATCTAAAAAATTAACTTCTTTCTCTGATGCACTGTATGTGAATCTTAAATTACAACTAGTACTTTCCAAATACCCAATTAAATCACTTAATTCATTTCGACTTCTTTCCCACACAAAAAAAAACAAATAATCGATATAATGCTTCCATATAGTAATTTTATCAAAAAATGGGTTCTGTATTCTGTCTAAAACATATTTATTTTCCCAGAGCCCCATATATAATTTTGCTATTGATGGGGCGCATGTTGCCTCATCGCAGTCCCCTTTATTTGCAAAAAAATTCTTGATTAAACAAAAACACATTATATTTTAGAACAAATTTCAATAGTTTTAGAAGGAAAGTGGTGCTGGGTACAGTGTCCACCTCTCTCAGGTTTAAAAAATAAGCCACAGCATCCAAGACTCCCTCATGTGGGATATTACTATATAAGACTTCTACGGCCATTGTCACCAGCAAACTTCCATTTTTAACTTCCAAATCTGTAACCAATTTCAGTACATCTTCAGTATCCATTAAGTAAGAGGGTAAACAACTAACAAAAATATGAATATGGGAATCAATAAATTGAGAGAGACTTTCCGTGAGAGATCCCAAGCCACTAACTATCGGGCACCCTGGGGGATTATTTAGGGACTTATGAATTTTCGGCAGAATATAAAACATTCAATGTCCAGAGCTCTGTAACACCAGCAATTTCAGCAAGGTCTTGCCTCACTCAAAGTCAACAGTAGCACCAGAGAGCTCCCATCACACCTATCATCCTCTTGGATGTCTCTGCCCAATATCTCTCATGGAGGATGCCAACAAAATAAAGGTTCTTTGAGCCACTGCTGATTCCTCCCGTGGTGGCTGTTTTCCAAGGCACTACTATGCTGGTTTGGTTAAAAGAACATGCCTTCTCAGGAACTGCAGCTTGAAACACAGTTTCTAGTTGCCTGTTGTGAGCCTTGCTTGTAGAGCAGAAAGCAGCTAACCAAAATAAGCTACATTTCCTTATTAATTTAACACTTATATCTCAGCAGGAGTCAGTGCCTGTTGAGATTAAGCAAATAGATACTTTATTAGAAGTAGAAGGGGTCTTATTTAGGGTTAAAAAAAGAAAGAAAGTCAGTGTGTGTTCTGTGCTGGGAAGGGAACTGATTCAGTTTACTTCACTAAACCAGTAGGAGGAGAGAGAGCTTAATTGGGGTGTGTAGCTTAGACACTATAAAAGCAGGTGACTCAAATTACAACTTCCTGTTGCTAGCCTTGCTTGTAGAGCAGAAAGCAGCTAACTAAAAGAAGCTATATTTTATTATTAATTTAACACAGATATCTCAGCAGGACTCAGTGCCTGTTGAGATTAAGCAAACAGACACTTTATTAGAAGTAGAATGAGTCTTATTTAAGGTTAAAAAAAAGAAAGAAAGAAAAGAAAGAAAGTCGGAGTGTGTTCTGTGCTGGGAAGAGTACTATTTCAGTTTACTTCACTAAACCAGTAAGAGGAAAGAGAGCTTAATTGGAGTGTGTGGCTTAGACATTACAAAACCAGGTGACTCAAATTACAACCTCCTGTTGCTAGCCTTGCTTGTAGGGCAAAAAGCAGCTAACTAAAAGAAGCTACATTTTCTTATTAATTTAACACTTATATCTCAGCAGGAGTCAGTGCCTGTTGAGATTAAGCAAAAAGACACTTTATTAGAAGTAGAAGGGGTCTAATTTAGGGTTAAAAAAGAAAGAAAGAAAAGAAAGAAAGTCAGTGTGTGTTCTGGGCTGGGAAAGGTACTGTTTCAGTTTACTTCGCTAAACCAGTAGGAGGAGAGTGCTTAATTGGGGTGTGTGGCTAAGACACTATAAAAGCAGGTGACTCAAATTACAACTTCCTGTTGCTAGCCTTGCTTGTAGAGCAGAAAGCAGCTAATTAATAGGAGGTACGTTTTCTTATTAATTTAACTCTTATATATCAGCAGGAGTCAGTGACTGTTGAGATTAAGCAAACAGATACTTTATTAGAAGTAGAAGGGGTCTTACTTAGGGTTTAAAAAAGAAAGAAAGTCAGAGTGTGTTCTGTGCTAGGAAGGGTACTGTTTCAGTTCAATTCGCTAAACCAATAGGAGGAGAGAGAGAGCTTAATTGGGGTGTGTGGCTTAGACACTATAAAAGCAGGTGACTCAAATTACAACTTCCTGTTGCTAGCCTTGCTTGTAGAGCAGAAAGCAGCTAACTAAAAGAAGCTACATTTTCTTATTAATTTAACACTTATATCTCAGCAGGAGTTAGGGCCTGTTGAGATTAAGCAAACAGATACTTTATTAGAAGGGGAAGGGGTATTATTTAGGGTTAAAAAAAGAAAGAAAGAAAAGAAGTAAAGTCAGTGTGTGTTCTGTGCTGGGAAGGGTATTGTTTCAGTTCACTTCGCTAAACCAGTAAGAGGAGAGAGAGCTTAATTGGGGTGTGTGGCTTAGACACTATAAAAGCAGATGACCCAAATTACAACTTCCTGTTGCTAGCCTTGCTTGTAGAGCAGAAAGCAGATAACTAAAAGAAGCTACATTTTCTTATTAATTTAACACTTATATCTCAGCAGGAGTCACTGCCTGTTGAGATTAAGCAAAAATATACTTTATTAGAAGTAGAAGGGGTATTATTTAGGGTTCAAAAAAAAGAAAGAAAGAAAAAAAAGAAAGAAAGCCGGTGTGTGTTTTGTGCTGGGAAGGGTACTGTTTCAGTTTACTTCTCTAAACCAGTAGGAAGAGAAAGAGCTTAAATGGGGAGTGTTGCTTAGGCACTATAAAAAAAGGTGACTCAAATTACAGCTTCCTGATGCTAGCCTTGCTTGTAGATCAGAAAGCAGCTAACTAAAAGAAGCTACATTTTCTTATTAATTTAACACTTATATCTCAGCAGGAGTCAGTGCCTGTTGAGATTAAGCAAACAGATACTTTATTAAAAGTAGAAGGGGTCTTATTTTGGGTTAAAAAAATGAAAGAAAGTCAGTGTGTGTGCTGTGCTGGGAAGGGTACTGTTTCAGTTTACTTCGCTAAACCAGTAGGAGGAGAGAGAGCTTAATTGGGGTGTGTGGCTTAGACACTATAAAAGCAGATGACTCAGATTACAACTTCCTGTTGCTAGCCTTGCTTGTAGAGCAGAAAGTAGCTAACTAAAAGAAGCAACATTTTCTTACTAATTTAAAACTTATATCTCAGCAGGAGTCAGTGACTGTTGAGATTAAGCAAACAGATACTTTATTAGAAGTAGAAGGGTCTTTTTTAGGGTAAAAATAAGAAAGAAAGAAAGAAAGAAAGAAAGAAAGTCAGTATGTGTTCTGAGCTGGGAAGGGCACTGTTTCAGTTTACTTCGCTAAACCAGTAGGAGGAGAGAGAGCTTAATTGGGGTGTGTGGCTTAGACACTATAAAAGCAGGTGACTCAAATAACAATTTCCTGTTGCTAGCCTTACTTGTAGAGCAGAAAGCAGCTAACTAATAGGAGGTACATTTTCTTATTAATTTAACACTTATATCTCAGTAGGAGTCAGTGCCTGTTGAGATTAAGCAAACAGATACTTCATTAGAAGTAGAAGGTGTCTTATTTAGGGTTCAAAAAAAGAAAGAAAGAAAAGAAAGAAAGTCAGTGTGTGTTCTGTGCTGGGAAGGGTGCTGTTTCAGTTTACTTTACTAAACCAATTAGAGGAGCGAGAGCCTAACTGGGGTGTATGGCTTAGACACTATAAAAGCAGGTGACTCAAATTACGACTTTCTATTGCTAGCCTTGCTTGTAGATAAGAAAGCAGCTAACTAAAAGAAACTACATTTTCTTAATAATTTAACACTTATATCACAGCAGGAGTCAGTGCCTGATGAGATTAAGCAAACAGATACTATATTAAAAGTAGAAGGGGTCTTATAGATGGTTAAAAAAAGAAAGAAAGAAAGAAAGAAAGGAAAGAAAGTCGGTGTGTGTTCTGTGCTGGGAAGGGTACTATTTCAATTTACTTCGCTAAACCAGAAAGAAGAGAGAGCTTAACTGGGATGTGTGGCGTAGAGACTATAAAACAAGATGACTCAAATTACACCTTCCTGTTGCTAGCCTTGCTTGTAGAGCAGAAAGCAGCTAACTAAAAGAAGCTACATTTTCTTATTAATGTAACACTTATATCTCAGCAGTAGTCAGTGCCTGTTGAGATTAAGCAAACAGATACTTTACTAGATGTAGAAGGGGGCTTATTTAGGGTTAAAAAAGAAAGAAAGAAAAGAAAGAAAGTTAGAGTGTGTTCTGTGCTGGGAAGGGTACTGTTTCAGTTTACTTCGCTAAACCAGTAGGAGGAGAGAGAGCTTAATTGGGGTGTGTGGCTTAGACACTAATAAAGCAGGTGACTCAAATTACAACTTCCTGTTGCTAGCCTTGCTTGTAGAGCAGAAAGCAGTTAACTCATAGCAGCTACATTTTTTTATTAATTTAACACTTATATCTCAGCAGAAGTCAGTGCCTATTGAGATTAAGCAAACTGATACTTTATTAGAAGTAGAAGGGGTCTTATTTAGGGTTAAAAAAAGAAAGAAAGAAAAGAAAGAAAGTCGGTGTGTGTTCTGTGCTGGGAAGGGTACTAATTCAGTTTACTTCGATAAACCAGTAAGAGGAGAGAGAGCTTAATTGGGATGTGTGGCTTAGACACTATAAAAGGAGGTGACACAAATTACACCTTCCTGTTGCTACCCTTCCTTGTAGAGCAGAAAGCAGCTAACTAAAAGAAGCTACATTTTCTCATTAATTTAACATTTTTATCTCAGCAGCAGTCAGTGCCTGTTGAGGTTAAGCAAACCAACACTTCATTAGAAGTAGAAGGGGTCTTATTTAGTGTTCAAAAAAAAGAAGAAAGAAAGAATATATAGAAAGTCAGTTTGTGTTCTGTGCTGGGAAGGGTACTGTTTCAGTTTACTTCGCTGAACCAGTAGGAGGAGAAAGAGCTTAATTGGGATCTGTGGCTTAGACACTATAAAAGTAGGTGACTGAAATTATAACTTCCTATTGCTAGCTTTGCTTGTAGAGCAGAAAGCAGCTAACTAAAAGAAACTGCATTTTCTTATTAATTTAACAATTATATCTCAGCAGGAGTCAGTGCCTGTTGAGATTAAGCAAACAGATACTTCATTAGAAGAAGAAGGGGTCTTATTTTGGTTTCAAAAAAAGAAAGAAAGAAAAGAAAGAAAGTCGCTGTGTGTTCTGTGCTGGGCAGTGTGCTGTTTCAGTTTACTTCGCTAAACCAATAGGAGGAGAGAGAGCTTAACTGATGTCTGTGGCTTAGACACTATAAAAGCAGGAGACTCAAATTACAACTTTCTGTTGCTAGCCTTGCTTGTAGAGCAGAAAGCAGCTAACTAAATGAAGCTAAATTTTCTTATTAATTTAACACTTTTATCTCAGCAGGAGTCAGTGCCTATTGAGGTTAAGCAAACAGATTCTTCATTAGAAGTAGAAGGGGTCTTATTTAAGGTTCAAAAAAAGAAAGAAAGCAGGAAAGAAAAGATAGAAAGTTTTTGTGTGTTCTTTGCTGGGAAGGGTGCTGTTTCAGTTTACTTTGCTAACAAAATAGGAGGAGAGAGAGCTTAACTGGGGAGTGTGGCTTAGACCCTATAAAAGCAGGTGACTCAAATTACAACTTCCTATTGCTAGCCTTGCTTGTAGGACAAAAAGCAGCTAACTAAAAGAAGATACATTTTCTTATTAATTTAACACTTATTTCTCTGCTGGAGTCAATGCCAGTTGAGATTAAGCAAACAGATACTTTATTAGAAGTAGAAAGGGGTCTAATTTAGGGTTAAAAAGGAAAGAAAGAAAAGAAAGAACGTCAGTGTGTGTCCTATACTGGGAAGGGTACTGTTTCAGTTTACTTCGCTAAACCAGGAGGAGGAGAGAGAGCTTAATTGGGGTGTGTGACTTAGACACTATAAAAGCAGGTGACTCAAATTACAACTTCCTGTTGCTAGCCTTGCTTGTAGAGCAGAAAGCAGCTAACATACAGGAGGGACATTTTCCTATTAATTTACCTCTTATATATCAGCAGGAGTCAGTGCCTGTTGAGATTAAGCAAACAGATACTTTATTAGAAGTAGAAGGGGTCTTACTTAAGGTTAAAAAAAGAAAGAAAGTCAGTGTGTGTTCTGTGCTGGGAAGGGTACTGTTTCATTTTAATTCACTTAACCAGTAGGAGGAGAGAGAGCTTAATTTGGGTGTGTGGCTTTGACACTATAAAAGCAGATGAATCAAATTACAACTTCCTGTTGCTAGCCTTGCTTGTAGAGCAGAAAGTAGCTAAATAAAAGAAGCTACATTTTCTTATTAATTTAACACATGTCTCAGGAGGAGTTAGGACCTGTTGAGATTAAGCAAACAGATACTTTATTAGAAGGGGAAGGGGTCCTATTTAGGAATAAAAAAAGAAAGAAAGAAAAGAAATAAAGTCAGTGTGTGTTCTGTGCTGGGAAGGTATTCTATCAGCTCACTTCGCTAAACCAGTAAGAGGAGAGAGAGCTTAATTGTGGTGTGTGGCTTAGACACTATAAAAGCAGTTGACTCAAATTACAACTTCCTGTTGCTAGCATTGCTTGTAAAGCAGAAAGCAGCTAACTAAAAGAAGCTACATTTCTTTTATTAATTTAACACTTATATCTAAGCAGGAGTCAGTGCCTGTTGAGATTAAGCATACAGATACTTTATTAGAAGTAGAAGGGGTCTTATTTAGGGTTAAAAAAAGAAAGAAAGAAAGAAAGGAAAGAAAGTCAGTGTGTGTTCTGTGCTGGGAAGGGTATTCTATCAGCTCACTTCGCTAAACCAGTAAGAGGAGAGAGAGAGCTTAATTGTGGTGTGTGGCTTAGACACTATAAAAGCAGTTGACTCAAATTACAACTTCCTGTTGCTAGCATTGCTTGTAGAGCAGAAAGCAGCTAACTAAAAGAAGCTACATTTCTTTTATTAATTTAACACTTATATCTAAGCAGGAGTCAGTGCCTGTTGAGATTAAGCATACAGATACTTTATTAGAAGTAGAAGGGGTCTTATTTAGGGTTAAAAAGAAAGAAAAGAAAGAAAGTCAGTGTATGTTCAGTGCTGGGATGGGTACTGTATAAGTATACTTCTCTAAACCAGTAGATGGAGAGAGAGCTTAACTGGTGTGTGTGGCTTAGACACTATAAATGCAGGTGACTCAAATTACAACTTCCTGTTGCTGGCCTTGCTTGTAGAGCAGAAAGCAGCTAACTAAAAGAAGCTACATTTTTTAATTAATTTAACACTTATATCTAAACAGGAGTCAGTGCCTGTTGAGATTAAGCAAAAAGATTCTTTATTAGAAGTAGAAGGGGTCTAATTTAGGGTTAAAAAAGAAAGAAAGAAAAGAAAGAATGTCAGTGTGTGTCCTATGCTGGGAAGGGTATTGTTTCAATTTTCTTCGCTAAACCAGTAGGAGGAGAGAGAGCTTAATTGGGGTGTGTGATTTAGACACTATAAAAGCAGGTGACACAAATTACAACTTCCTGTTGCTAGCCTTGCTTGTAGAGCAGAAAGCAGCTAACTTACAAGAGGTACATTTTCTTATTCATTTAACTCTTATATATCAGCAGGAGTCAGTGCCTGTTGAGATTAAGCAAACAGATACTTTATTAGAAGTAGAATTGGTCTTACTAAGGGTTAAAAAAAGAAAGAAAGTCAGTGTGTGTTCTGTGCTGGGAAGGGTACTGTTTCATTTTATTTCACTTAACCAGTAGGAGGAGAGAGAGCTTAATTTGGGTGTGTGGCTTTGACACTATAAAAGTAGGTGATTCAAATTACAACTTCCTGTCGCTAGCCTTGCTTGTAGAGCAGAAAATAGCTAAATAAAAGAAGCTACATTTTCTTATTAATTTAACACATATCTGAGTAGGGGTTAGGGCCTGTTGAGTTTAAGCAAACAGATACTTTATTAGAAGAGGAAGGGGTCCTATTTAGGAATAAAAAAAGAAGGAAAGAAAAGAAATAAAGTCAGTGTGTGTTCTGTGCTGGGAAGGGTATTCTTTCAGCTCACTTCGCTAAACCAGTAAGAGGAGAGAGAGCTTAATTGCGGTGTGTGGCTTAGACACTATAAAAGCAGTTGACACAAATTACAACTTCCTGTTGCTAGCCTTGCTTGTAGAGCAGAAAGCAGCTAACTATAAGAAGCTACATTTCTTTTATTAATTTAACACTTATATCTAAGCAGGAGTCAGTGCCTGTTGAGATTAAGCAAAAAGATACTTTATTAGAAGTAGAAGGGGTCTTATTTAGGGTTCAAAAAAGAAAGAAAGAAAAGAAAGAAAGTCGGTTTGTGTTTTCTGCAGGGAAGGGTTCTGTTTCAGTTTAATTCACAAAACCAGTAGGAGAAGAGAGAGCTTAATAGGGGTGTGTGGCTTAGACACTATAAAAGCAGGTGACTCAAATTACAACTTCCTGTTGCTAGCCTTGCATGTATAGCAGAAAGCAGCTGACAAAAAGAAGCTTCATTTTCTTATTAAATTAACACTTATATCTCAGCAGGAGTCAGTGAATGCTGGGATTAAGCAAACAGATACTTTATTTGAAGTAGAAGAGGTCTTATTTAGGTTTAAAAAAAGAAAGAAAGAAAGAAAAGAAAGAAATTCGGTGTGTCTTCTTTGCCGGTTAGGGCACTGTTTCAGTTTACTTCGCTAAACCAGTAGGAGGAGAGAGAGCTTAACTGGGGTGTGTGGCTTAGACACTATGAAAGCAGGTGACTCAAATTACAACTTCCTGTTGCTAGCCTTGCTTGTAGAGCAGAAAGCAGCTACCTAAAAGAAGCTGCATTTTCTTATTAATTTAACACTTATATCTCAGCAGGAGTCAATGCCTGCTTAGATTAAGAAAACAGATACTTTATTACATGTAGAAGGGGTCTTATTTAGGATAAAAAATAGAAAGAAAGAATAGAAAGAAAGTCAGTGTGTGTTCTAAGCTGTAAAGGGTACTGTTTCAGTTTACTTTGCTATACCAGTAGGAGGAGAGAGAGCTTAATTGGAGTGTGTGGCTTAGACACTATAAAAGCAGGTGACTCAAATTATAACTTCCTTTTGCTACGCTTGCTTGTGGAGTAGAAAGCAGCTAACTAAAATAAGCAACATTTTCTTATTAATTTAACACTTATATCTCAGCAGGACTCAGTGCCAGTTGAGGTTAAGCAAACAAATACTTCATTAGAAGTAGAAGGGATCTTATTTAGGGTTCAAAAAGAAAGAAAGAAAACAATGTTAGTCAGTGTGTGTTCTGTGCTGGGAAGGGTACTGTTTCAGTTTACTTTGCTAAACCAGTAGGAGGAGAAAGAGCTTATTTATGATGTGTGGCTTAGACAATATAAAAGCAGGTGACAGAAATGATAACTTCCTGTTGCTAGCCTTGCTTGTAGAACAGAAAGCAGCTAACTAAAAGAAGCTACATTTTCTTATTAATTTAACACATATCTCAGCAGGAGTCAGTGCCTGTTGAGAATAAGCAAACAGATACTTCATTAGAAGTAGAAGGGGTCTTATTTAGGGTTAAAAAAAGAAAGACGGTCAGAGTGTGTTCTGTGCAAGGAAGGGTGCTCTTTCAGTTAGCTTCGCTAAACCAGTAGGAGGAGAGAGAGCTTAATTGGGGTGTGTGACTTACACACTATAAAAGCAGGTGACTCAAATTACAACTTCACGTTGCTAGAATTGCTTATAGATCAGAAAGCAGCTAACTAAAATGAGCTACATTTTCTTATTAATTTAACTCTTATATCTCAGCTGGAGTCAGTGCCTGATGAAAGAAAGCAAACAGATACTTTATTAGAAGTAGAAGAGGTCTTATTTAGGGTTAAAAAAAAAAAAGAAAGCCAGCGTGTGTTCTCTGCTGGGAAGGGAACTGTTTCAGTTCACTTTACTAAACCAGTAGGAGGAGAGAGAGCTTAATTTTGGTGTGTGGCTTAGACACTATAAAAGCAGGTGACTCAAATTACAACTTCCTTTTGCTAGCCTTGCTTGTAGAGTAGAAAGCAGCTAACTAAAAGAAGCTACATTTTCTTATTAATTAAACACTTATGTCTCAGCAGGAGATAGTGCCTGTTGAGATAAAGCAAACAGATACTTTATTAGAAGTAGAAGGGGTCTTATTTTGGGGTTAAAAAAAAGAAGTAAGAAATGGAAGAAATTCTGTGTGTGTAATGTCCTGGGAAGGGTGCTGTTTCAGTTTACTTTGCTAAACCAATAGGAGGAGAGAGAGCTTAACTGCGGTGTGTGACTTAGACACTATAAAAGCAGGAGACGCAAATTGTAACTTCCTGTTGCTAGCCTTGCTTGTAGAGCAGAAAGCAGCTAACTAAAAGAAGCTACATTTTCTAATTAATTTAGCACTTTCATCTCAGCAGCAGTCAGTGCCTGTTGAGATAAAGCAAACAGATACTTTATTACATGTAGAAGGGGTCTTATTTATGGTTAAAAGAAAGGAAGAAAAGAAAGAAAGTTGGTATGTGTTCTGTGCTGGGAAGGGTACTATTTCAGTTTACTTCACTAAACCAGTAAGAGGAGAGAGAGCTTATTTGGGATGTGTGGCTGAGACACTATAAAAACAGGGGACTCAGATTATACCTTCCTGTTGCTAGCCTTGCTTGTAGAGCAGAAAGCAGCTAACTAAAAGAAGCTACATTTTCTTATTAATTTAACACTTATACCTCAGCAGGAGACAGTGCCTGTTGAGATTATGCATACAGATTCTTTAGTAAAAGTAGAAGAGGTCTTATTTAGAGTTAAAAATAAGAAAGAAAGTCAGTGTGTGTTCAGTGCTGGGATGGGTACTGTTTCAGTTTACTTCACTAAACCAGTAGGAGGAGAGAGAGCTTAATTGTGGTGTGTTGCTAAGACACTATAAAAGCAGTTGGCTCAAATTATAACTTCCTGTTGCTAGCCTTGATTGCAGAGCAGAAAGCAGCTAACTAAAAGAAGTTAAATTTTCTTATTAATTTAACACTTATATCTCAGCGGGAGTCAGTGCTTGTTGAGATTAAGCAAACATATACTTCATTAGAAGTAGAAGGGGTGTTATTTAGGGTTCAAAAAAAGGAAAGAAAGAAAAGATAGAAAGTCAGTGTGTGTTCTGTGCTGGGAAGGGTACTGTTTCAGTTTACTTCACTAAACCAGTAGGAAGAGAAAGAGCTTAATTGGGATGTGTGGCTTAGACACTATAAAACAAGGTGACTCAAATTACAACTTCCTGTTGCAAGCCTTGAATGTAGAGCAGAAAGCAGCTAACTAAAAGAAGCTACATTTTCTTATTAATTTAACTCTTATATCAGCAGGAGTCAGTGCCTGTTGAGATTAAGCAAACAGATACTTTATTAGATGTAGAAGGGGTCTTATTTATGGTTAAAAAAAAGAAAGAAAGCCAGTGTGTGTTCTGTGCTGGGAAGGGTACTGTTTCAGTTTACTTCGCTAAACCAGTAGGAGGACAGAGAGATTATTTGGTTTTTGTGGCTTAGACACTATAAAAGCAGGTGAAACAAATTACAACTTCCTGTTGCTAACCTTGCTTGTAGAGCAGAACGCAGCTAACTAAAAGAAGCTACATTTTCTTATTAATTTAACACTAATGTCTCAGCAGGAGATAGTGCCTTTTGAGATTAAGCAAACAGATACTTTATTAGATGTAGAAGGGGTCTAATTTTGGGTAAAAAAAAGAAAGAAAAGAAAGAAAGTCAGTGTGTGTTCTGTGCTGGGAAGGGCACTATTTCAGTTTTCTTCGCTAAACCAATAGGAGTAGAGAGAGCTTAACTGTGGTGTGTGGCTTAGACACTATAAAGGCAGATGACTCAAATTACTACTTCCTGTTGCTAGCCTTGCTTGTAGAGCAGAAAGCAGCTAACTAAAAGAAGCTACATTTCCTTATTAATTTAGCACTTATATCTCAGCAGCAGTCAGTGCGTGTTGAGATTAAGCAAACAGATACCTTATTACAAGTAGAAGGGTTCTTATATAGGGTTAAAAGAAAGAAAGAAAAGAAAGAAAGCCAGTGTGTGTTCTGTGCTGGGAAGGGAACTATTTCAGTTTACTTCGTAAAACCAGTAAGAGGAGAGAGAGCTTAATTGGGATGTTTGGCTTAGACACTACAAAAGCAGGTGACTCAAATTGCAACTTTCTATAGCTAGCCTTGCTTGTAGAGCAGAAAGCAGCTAAGTAAAAGAAGCTACATTTTCTTATTAATTTAACACTTAAATCTCAGGAGGACTCAGTGCCTGTAGAGATTAAGCAGACAAATACTTTATTAAAAGTAGAAGGGGTCTTATTTAGTGTTAAAAAAAGAAAGACGGTCAGTGTGTGTTCTGTGCAAGGAAGGGTACTGTTTCAGTTTACTTCACTAAACCAGTAGGAGGTGAGAGAGCTTAATTGGGTTGTGTGGCTTAGACAGTATAGAAGCAGGTGTCTCAAATTATAACTTCCAGTTGCTAGCCTTCCTTGTAAAGCAGAAATCAGCTAAATAAAAGAACCTACATTTTCTTATTAATTTAACACTTACATCTCAGCAGGAGTCAGTGCCTGTTGAGATTAAGCAAACAGATATTTCTTTAGAATTAGAAGGAGTCTTATTTAGGGTTAAAAAAAGAAAGGAAAAAAGGAAAGAAAGTCAGTGTGTTCTGTGCTGGGAAGGGTACTATTTCAGTTGGCTTAGCTAAACCACGAAGAGGAGAGAGAGCTTAATTGAGATGTGTGCCTTAGACACTAAAAAAGAAGGTGACTCAAATTACATCTTCCTCTTTGCTAGCCTTGCTTGTAGAGCAGAAAGCAGCTAACTAAAAGAAGCTACATTTTCTTATTAATTTAACATTTATATCTCAGCTGGAGTCAGTGCCTGTTGACATTAAGCAAACAGATACTTTATTAGAAGTAAAATGGGTTCTTATTTAGGTTTAAAAAAGAAAGAAAGAAAAGAAAGAAAGTCAGTGTGAGTTTTGTGCTGGGAAGGGTACTGTTTCAGTTTACTTCGCTAAACCAGTAAGAAGAGAGAGCTTAACTGGGATGTGTGGCTAAGACACTATAAAACAAGGCGACTCAAATTACAACTTCCTGTTGCTAGCCTTGCTTGTAGAGCAGAAAGCAGCTACCTAAAAGAAGCTACATTTTCTTATTAATTTAACACTTATATCTCAGCAGGAGTCAGTGCCTGTTGAGATTAAGCAAACAGAAACTTTTCTAGAAGTAGAAGGGGGCGTATTTAGGGTTAAAAAAAGAATGAAAGAAAGTCAATGTGTGGTCTGTGCAGGGAAGGGTACTGTTTCAGTTTACTTCGCTAAACCAGTGTAAGGAGAAAGTGCTTAATTGGGGTGTGTGGCTTAGAGACAATGAAAGCAGGTGATTCAAATTACAACTTCATGTTGCAAGCCTTGCTTGTAGAGCAGAAAGCAGCTAACTAATAGAGCTACATTTTCTTATTAATTTAACACTTATATCTCAGCAGGAGTCAGTGCCTGTTGAGAATAAGCAAACAGATACTTTAGGAGAAGTAGAAGGGCTCTTATTTATGTTTAAAAAAGATAGATAGAAAAGAAAGAAAGTCGGTGTGTGTTCTGTGTCGGGAAAGGTGCTATTTCAGATTACTTAAAAAACAGTAAGAAGAGATCACTTAATAGGGATGTGTGGCTAAGACAGTATAAAAGCAGGTTACTCAATTTACAACTTCCAGTTGCTAGCCTTGCTTGTAGAGCAGAAAGCTGCTGCCTAAAAGAAGCTACATTTTCTTATTAATTTAACACTTATATCACAGCAGGAGACAGTGCCCGTTGAGTTTAAGCAAACAGATACTTTAGTTCAAGTAGAAGGGCTCTTATTTAGGGTTAAAAATGATAGAAAGAAAAGAAAGAAAGTCGGTGTGTGTTCTGTGCTGGGAAAGGTACTATTTCAGATTACTTCACTAAACCAGTAAGAAGAGAGAGCTTAATTGGGTTGTGTGGCTTAGACAGTATAAAAGCAGGTGACTCAAATTACAACCTCCAGGTGCTAGCCTTGCTTGTAGAGCAGAAAGCTGCTGCCTAAAAGAAGCTACATTTTCTTATTAATTTAACACTTATATCTCAGCAGGAGTCAGTGCCTGTTGAGATTAAGCAAACAGATACTTTATTAGAAGTATTAGGGGTCTTATTTTGGGTTAAAAAAAGAAAGAACGAAAAGAAAGAAAGTCAGTTTGTGTTCTGTGCTGGGAAGGGTACTGCTTCAATTTACTTCGCTAATACAGGAAGAAGAGAGAGCTTAACTGGGATGTGGGGCTTAGACACTATTAAACAAGGTGACTCAAATTACAACTTCCTGTTGCTAGCCTTGCTTGTAGAGCAGAAAGCAGCTAACTAAAAGAAGCTACATTTTCTTATTAATTTAACACTTATATCTCAGCAGGAGTCAGTGCCTGTTGAGATTAAGCAAGCAGATACTTTAATAGAAGTAGAAGGGGCATATTTATGGTTAAAAAAAGAAAGAAAGAAATTAAAAACTTTCAGTAAGTGTTCTCTGCTGGGAAGGGTACTGTTTCAGATTACTTCGCTGAACCAGTAGGAGGAGAGAGAGCTTAATTAGGGTGTGTGGCTTATACACTATAAAAGCAGGGGACTCAAATTACAACTTCCAGTTGATAGCCTTGCTTGTAGAGCTGAAAGCAGCTAACTAATAGGAGCTACATTTTCTTATTAATTTAACACTTATATCTCAGCAGGAGTCAGTGCCTTTTGAGATTAAGTAAATAGATAATTTATTAGAAGTAGAAGGGGTCTTATTTAGGGATAAAAAAGAAAGAAAAGAAAGAAAGTCGGTGTGTGTTCTGTGCTGGGAAAGGTACTATTTCAGATTACTTCACTAAACCAATAAGAAGAGAGATCTTAATTGGGTTGTGTGGCTTAGACAGTATAAAAGCATGTGACTCAAATTACAACTTCCAGTTGCTAGCCTTGCTTGTAGAGCAGAAAGCTGCTGCCTAAAAGAAGCTACATTTTCTTATTAATTTAACACTTATATCTCAGCAGGAGTCAGTGCCTGTTGAGATTAAGCAAACAGATACTTTATTAGAAGTATTAGGGGTCTTATTTTGGGTTAAAAAAAGAAAGAACGAAAAGAAAGAAAGTCAGTTTGTGTTCTGTGCTGGGAAGGGTACTGCTTCAATTTACTTCGCTAATCCAGGAAGAAGGGAGAGCTTAACTGAGATGTGTGGCTTAGACACTATTAAACAAGGTGACTCAAATTACAAATTCCTGTTGCTAGCCTTGCTTGTAGAGCAGAAAGCAGTTAACTAAAAGAAGCTACATTTTCTTATTAATTTAACACATATATCTCAGCAGGAGTCAGTGCCTGTTGAGATTAAGCAAGCAGATACTTTATTAGAAGTAGAAGGGGCATATTTATGGTTAAAAAAAGAAAGAAAGAAATTAAAAACTTTCAGTAAGTGATCTCTGCTGGGAAGGGTACTGTTTCAGATTACTTCGCAGAACCAGTAGGAGGAGAGGGAGCTTAATTAGGGTGTGTGGCTTATACACTATAAAAGCAGGGGACTCAAATTACAACTTCCAGTTGATAGCCTTGCTTGTAGAGCTGAAAGCAGCTAACTAATAGGAGCTACATTTTCTTATTAATTTAACACTTATATCTCAGCAGGAGTCAGTGCCTTTTGAGATTAAGTATATAGTTACTTTATTAGAAGTCGAAGGGGTCTTATTTAGGATTAAAAAAAAAGAAAGAAAGAAAATAAAAAAGACAGTGCGTGTTCTGTGCTGGTAAGTGTACAGTTTGAGTTTTCTTTGCTAAACCTGTAGGAGGAGAGAGGGCTTAATTGGGGTGTGTGGCCTAGACACTATAAAAGCAGGTGACTCAAATTATAATTTCCTGTAGCTAGCCTTGCTTGTAGAGCAGAAAGCAGCTAACTAAAAGAAGCAACATTTTCTTATTAATTTAACACTTATATCTCAGTGGGAGTCACTGCTTGTTGAGATTAAGCAAACATATACTTCATTAGAAGTAGAAGGGGTGTTATTTAGGGTTCAAAGAAAGAAAAGAAAGAAAGTCAGTGTGTGTTCTGTGCTTTGAAGGGTACTGTTTCAGTTTACTTCACTAAACCAGTAGGAAGAGAAAGAGCTTAATTGGGATGTGTGGCTTAGAAACTATAAAACAAGGTGACTCAAATTAAAACTTTCTGTTGCTAGCCTTGCTTGTAAAGCAGAAAGCAGCTAACTAAAAGAAGCTACATTTTCTTATTAATTTAACTCTTATATCAGCAGGAGTCAGTGCCTGTTGAGATTAAGCAAACAGATACTTTATTAGATGTAGAAGGGGTCTTATTTATGGTTAAAAAAAAGAAAGAAAGCCAGTGTGTGTTCTGTGCTGGGAAGGGTACTGTTTCAGTTTACTTTGCTAAATCAGTAGGAGAAGAGAGAGATTATTTGGTTTGTGTGGCTTAGACACTATAAAAGCAGGTGAAACAAATTATAACTTCCTGTTGCTAACCTTGCTTGTAGAGCAGAACGCAGCTAACTAAAAGAAGCTACATTTTCTTATTAATTTAACACTTATGTCTCAGCAGGAGATAGTGCCTGTTGAGATTAAGCAAACAGATACTTTATTAGATGTAGAAGGGGTCTTATTTTGGGTAAAAAAAAAGAAAAGAAAAGGAAGTCAGTGTGTGTTCTGTGCTGGGAAGGGCACTATTTCAGTTTTCTTCGCTAAACCAATAGGAGTAGAGAGAGCTTAACTGTGGTGTGTGGCTTAGACACTATAAAGGCAGGTGACTCAAATTACTACTTCCTGTTGCTAGCCTTGCTTATGGAGCAGAAAGCAGCTAACTAAAAGAAGCTACATTTCCTTATTACTTAGCACTTATATCTCAGCAGCAGTCAGTGCGTGTTGAGATAAACAAACAATACCCTTATTACAAGAGAAGAGGGTCTTATATAGGTTAAAGAAAGAAAAGAAAGAAAGCCAGTGTGTGTTCTGTGCTGGAAGGGAACTATTTCAGTTTACTTAATAAAACCAGTAAGAGGAGAGAGAAGCTTAATTGGGATGTTTGGCTTAGACACTACAAAAGCAGGTGACTCAAATTGCAACTTTCTATAGCTAGCCTTGCTTGTAGAGCAGAAAGCAGCTAACTAAAAGAAGCTACATTTTCTTATTAATTTAACACTTAAATCTCAGGAGGACTCAGTGCCTGTAGAGATTAAGCAAACAGATACTTTATTAGAAGTAGGAGGGGTCTTACTTAGGGTTAAAAAAAAGAAAGACGGTCAGGGTGTCTTCTGTGCAAGCAAGGGTACTGTTTCAGTTTGCTTCTCTAAACCAATTGGAGGAGAGAGAGCTTAATTGGGGTGTGTGGCTAAGACACTATATAAGCAGGTGACTCAAATTACAACTTTCTGTTGCTAGCCTTCCTTGCAGAGCAGAAAGCAACTATCTAAAAGAAGCTACATTTACTTATTAATTTAACACTTATATCTCAGCAGGAGTAAGTGCCTGTTAAGATTAAGCAAACACATACTTTATTAGAAGTAGGAGGGGTCTTATTTAGGGTTAAAAAAAGAAAGGAATTAAGGAAATACAGTCGTTGTGTGTTCTGTGCTGAGAAGGGTACTATTTCAGTTTGCTCCGCTAAACCACTGAGAGCAGAGAGAGCTTAATTGAGATATGTGGCTTAGACAGTATAAAAGCAGATGACTCAAATTACATCTTTCTGTTGCTAGCCTTGCTTGTAGAGCAGAAAGCAGCTAACTAAATGAAGCTACATTTTCTTATTAATTTAACACTTATATCTCAGCTGGAGTCAGTGCCTGTTGAGATTAAGCAAACAGATACTTTATTAGAAATAAAAGGGGTCTTATCTAGGGTTATAAAAGTAAGAAAGAAAAGAAAAAAGTCAGTGTGTGTTCTGTGCTTGGAAGCGTACTGTTTCAGTTTACTTCACTAAGCCAGTAGGAATAGAGAGAGCTTAACTGGGATGTGTGGCTTAGACACTATAAAACAAGGTGAGTCAAATTACAACTTCCTGTTTCTAGCCTTGCTTGTAGAGCAGAAAGCAGATGACTAAAACAAGCTACATTTTCTTATTAATTTAACACTTATATCTCAGCAGGAGTCAGTGCTTCTTGAGATTAAGCAAACAGATATTTTATTAGAAGTAGAAGGGGGCTTATTAAGGGTTAAAAAAGAAAGAAAGAAAAGAAAGAAAGTCAGTGTGTGTTCTGTGCTGGAAAGGGTACTTTTTCAGTTTACATCGCTAAACCAGTAGGAGGAGAGAGAGAGAGGAGCTTAATTGGGGTGTGGCTTAGACACTAGCAGAAAGCAGGCAGACCCAAATCACAACCTCACTGTTGCCTAGCCTTGCTTATGAGAGCAAAAAGAAACGGCTAACTAATAGGGCTACGCATTTCTTGATAATTTAACACTTATATTCAAGCAGGAGTCTAGTGCCTCAGTTGAGAAACAACAGATACTTTAATATAAATAGAATGGGTCTCATTTAGGGTTAAAAAAGAAAGAAAGAAAAGAAAGAAAGTTGGTGTGTGTTCTGTGCTGGAAAGGTACTATTTCAGTTTACCTAGCACAACCAGTAAGAGAGAGAGCAACATTGGGAGGTGTGTCTTAGACATATAAAACAAGGTGACTCAAATTACAACTTCCAGTTTGCTAAGCCTTCCTTATTGGAGCAAAGCAGCCACTACAAAGACATTTCTTGATTAATTTAACACCAAACACCAACAGGAGTCAGTGCCTGTTGAGATTAAGCAAACAGATACTTTATTAGATGTAGAAGGGGTCTTATTTTGGGTAAAAAAAAAGAAAGAAAGGAAAGAAAGTCAGTGTGTGTTCTGTGCTGGGAAGGGCACTATTTCAGTTTTCTTCGCTAAACCAATAGGAGTAGAGAGAGCTTAACAATGGTGTGTGGCTTAGACACTATAAAGGCATGTGACTCAAATTACTACTCCCAGTTGCTAGCCTTGCTTGTAGAGCACAAAGCAGCTAACTAAAAGAAGCTACTTTTCCTTATTAATTTAGCACTTATATCTCAGCAGCAGTCAGTGTGTGTTGAGATTAAGCAAACAGATACCTTATTACAAGTAGAAGGGGTCTTATATAGGGTTAAAAGAAAGAAAGAAAAGAAAGAAAGAAAGCCAGTGTGTGTTCTGTGCTGGGAAGTGAACCTTCAGTTTACATATTAAAAACCAGTAAAGAGGAGAGAACGGAGTGGGATGTTTGGCTTAGACACTACAAAGCTTATGTGACTCAAATTCAACTTTTCTAGCTTCTTCCCTTCTTGTAGAGCGAGCAGCTAACAAAAACTATTTTCTTATTAATTTAAAACTTAAATCTCAGGAGGACTCACTGCCTGCAGAGATTAAGCAAACAGATACTTTATTAGAAGTAGGAGGGGTCTTACTTTGGGTTAAAAAAAAGAAAGACGGTCAGGGTGTCTTCTGTGCAAGCAAGGGTACTGTTTCAGTTGCTTCTCTAAACCAGTAGGAGGAGAAAGAGCTTAATTGGGGTGTGTGGCTTAGACACTATATAAGCAGGTGACTCAAATTACAACTTCCTGTTGCTAGCCTTCCTTTTAGAGCAGAAAGCAGCTAACTAAAAGGAGCTACATTTTCTTATCAATTTAAATCTTGTATCTCAGCAAGAGTCAGTGCCTGTTGAGATTAAGCAAACAGATATTTCATTAGAAGTAGATGGGGTATTATTTAGGGTTAAAAAGGAAAGAAAGAAAAGAAAGAAAGTCAGTGTGTGTTCTCTGCTGGGAAGGGTGCTCTTTCTGTTTACTTCTCTAAACCAATAGGAGGAGAGAGAAGCTTAACTGGGGTGTGGGGCTTAGACACTATAAAAGCTGATGACTCAAATTACAACTTTCTGTTGCTAGCCTTCCTTGCAGAGCAGAAAGCAACTAACTAACAGAAGCTACATTTTCTTATTAATTTAACACTTATATCTCAGCAGGAGTCAGTGCCTGTTAAGATTAAGCAAACACATACTTTATTAGAAGTAGAAGGGGTCTTATTTAGGGTTAAAAAAAGAAAGGAATTAAGGAAAGAAAGTCGTTGTGTGTTCTGTGCTGGGAAGGGTACTATTTCAGTTTGCTCCGCTAAACCACTGAGAGCAGAGAGAGCTTAATTGGTATATGTGGCTTAGACAGTATAAAAGCAGATGACTCAAATTACATCTTTCTGTTGCTAGCCTTGCTTGTAGAGCAGAAAGCAGCTAACTAAATGAAGCTACATTTTCTTATTAATTTAACACTTATACCTCAGCTGGAGTCAGTGCCTGTTGAGATTAAGCAAACAGATACTTTATTAGAAGTAAAAGGGTTCTTATCTAGGGTTATAAAAGTAAGAAAGAAAAGAAAAAAGTCAGTGTGTGTTCTGTGCTTGGAAGCGTACTGTTTCAGTTTACTTCACTAAGCCAGTAGGAAGAGAGAGAGCTTAACTGGGATGTGTGGCTTAGACACTGTAAAACAAGGTGAGTCAAATTACAACTTCCTGTTTCTAGCCTTGCTTGTAGAGCAGAAAGCAGATGACTAAAAGAAGCTACATTTTCTTATTAATTTAACACTTATATCTCAGCAGGAGTCAGTGCTTCTTGAGATTAAGCAAACAGATGCTTTATTAGAAGTAGAAGGGGGCTTATTAAGGGTTAAAAAAAGAAAGAAAGAAAAGAAAGAAAGACAGTAATGTATTCTGTGCTGGAAGAATGTCTTTTCAGTTTACAATACTAAACCAGTGAAGAGGAGAGAGAGAGAGAGGGGAGCCTAATTGGGGTGTGTGTTAAACACTAGAAAAAGTAGGTGACCCAAATTACAACTTCCTGTTGCTAGCCTTGCTTGTAGAGCAAAAAGCAGCTAACTAATAGGAGCTACATTTTCTTATTAATTTAACACTTATACCTCAGCAGGAGTCAGTGCCTGTTGAGATTAAGCAAACAGATACTTTATTATAAATAGAATGGATCTTATTTAGGGTTAAAAAAAGAAAGAAAGAAAAGAAAGAAAGTTGGTGTGTGTTCTGTGCTGGGAAGGGTACTATTTCAGTTTACTTCGCATAACCAGTAAGAAGAGAGAGCTTAATTGGGAGGTGTGTCTTAGACATTATAAAAAAGGTGACTCAAATTACAACTTCCAATTGCTAGCCTTACTTGTGGAGCAGAAAGCAACTAACTAAAAGAAGCTACATTTTCTTATTAATTTAACACTTAAACCTCAGCAGGAGTCAGTGCCTGTTGAGATTAAGCAAACAGATACTTTATTAGAAGTAGAAGGGGTCTTATTTAGGGTTAAAAAAAGAAAGAAAACAGAGAAAGTCAGTGTGTGTTATGTGACTGAAACAGTACTGTTTCGAGTTTTACTTAATGCCAAACCAGGAGGAAGAGAGAGCTGAACTGGGATGTGTGGCTTAGACATTATAAAACAAGTTGACTAAAATTACAACTTCCTGTTGCTAGCCTTGCTCGTAGAGCAGAAAGCAACTAACTAATTGAAGCTACATTTTCTTCTTAATTTAACACTTATATCTCAGCTGGAGTCAGTGCCTGTTGAAATTAAGCATACAGATACTTTATTAGAAGTAGCAGGCGGCTTATTTATGGTTAAAAAAGAAAGAAGAAAAAGAAAGAAAGTCAGTGTTTGTTCTGTGCTGGGAAGGGTACTATTTCAGTTTACATCGCTAAACCAGTAGGAGCAGAGGGAGCTTAATTGGGATGTGTTGCTTAGACACTATAAAAGCAGGTGACTCAAATTACACCTTGTTGTTGCTAGCCTTGCTTGTAGAGCAGAAAGCAGCAAAGTAAAAGAAGCTACATTTTTTTTATTAATTTAACACTTATATCTCAGCAGGAGTCAGTGCCTGTTCAGATTATGCAAACAGATACTTTATTAGAAGTAGAAGGGGTCATATTTAGGGTTAAAAAAAGAAAGAAAGAAAAGAAAGAAAGTTGGTGTGGTTCTGTGCTGGGAAGGGTACTATTTCAGTTTACTTCGCTAAACCAGTAAGAAGAGAGAGCTTAATTGGGATGTGTGGCTTAGACACTATAAAAGGAGGTGACTCAAATTACACCTTCCTGTTGCTACCCTTCCTTGAAGAGCAGAAAGCAGCTAACTAAAAGAAGCTACATTTTCTTATTAATTTAACATTTTTATCTCAGCAGGAGACAGTGCCTGTTGAGGTTAAGCAAACCAAAACTTCATTAGAAGTAGAAGGGGTCTTATTTAGGGTTCAAAAAAAAGAAAGAAAGAAAAGATAGAAAGTCGGTTTGTGTTCTGTGCTGAGAAGGGTGCTGTTCCAGTTTACTTCGCTAAACCAATAGGAGGAGAGAGAGCTTAACTGGGGTGTGTGGCTTAGACCATATGAAAGCAGGTGACTCAAATTACAACTTCCTGTTGCTAGCCTTGCTTGTAGGGCAAAAAGCAGCTAACAAAAAGAAGCTACATTTTCTTATTAATTTAACTCTTATATCTCAGCAGGAGTCAGTGCCTGTTGAGATTAAGCAAACAGATACTTGATTAGAAGTAGAAGGGGTCTAATTTAGGTTTAAAATAGAAAGAAAGGAAAGAAAGAAAGTCAGTGTGCGTTCTGTGCTGGGAAGGGAACTGTTTCAGTTAACTTCGCTAAACCAATTGGAGGAGAGAGAGCTTAATTGCGGTGTGTGGCTTAGACACTATAAAAGCAGGTGACTCAAGTTACAACTTCCTGTTGCTAGCCTTGCTTGTAGAGCAGAAAGCAACTAACAGATAGAAGCTACATTTTCTAATTAATTTAACACTTATATCTCAACAGGAGTCAGTGCCTGTTGAGATTAAGCAAACAGATACTTCATTAGAAGTCGAAGGGGTCTTATTTAGGGTTCAAAAAAACGAAAGAAAGAAATGGTAGAAAGTCAGTGTTTGTTCTGTGCTGGGAAGGGTACTGTTTCAGTTTACATCGCTAAACCAGTAGGAGGAGAAAGAGGTTAATTTGGATGTGTGACTTAGACACTATAAAAGCAGGTGACTCAAATTACAACTTCCTGTTGCTAGCCTTGCTTGTAGAGAAGAAAGTAGCTAACTAAAAGAAGTTACATTTTCTTATTAATTTAACACTTATATCTCAGCGGGAGTCAGTGCCTGTTGAGGTTAAGCAAACATATACTTCATTAGAAGTAGAAGGGGTCTTATTTAGTGTTCAGAAAAAAGAAAGAAAGAATATATAGAAAGTCAGTTCGTGTTCTGTGCTGGGAATGGTACTGTTTCAGTTTACTTCAGCTGAACCAGTAGGAGGAAAGAGCTTAATTGGGATCTGTGGCAGACATTATAAAATAGGTACTAGATATAACTTCCTGTTGCTAGCTTTGCCTTGGGGCAAGCAGTAACAAAAGAAACTGCATTTCTTGATAATTTAATTATATCTCAGCAGTCAATGCCTATTGATTAAAAACAGATACTTCATTAGAAGAAGAGAGTCTTATTTTGGTTTCAAAAAAAAAAGAAAAAAAGAAAGTCGCTGTGTGTTCTGTGCTGGGCAAGTGTACTGTTTCAGTTTACTTAGCTAAACCAATAGGAGGAGGGGTGTAACTGGTGTCTGGCCAAGCTTAGACACTATAAAAAGCAGGAACTCAAATTACAACTTTCTGTTACTAGCCTTGTAGAACAGAAAGTAGCAAACTAAATAAAACTACATTTCTGATTAATTTAACACTTTTATCTCAGCAAGTCGTGCCTAGTGAGTTAAACAGATTCTGCAATGAAGGGTCTTATTTAAGACAAAAAGAAAAGATGGAAAAGAAAAGGCGGGAAGTTGGTGTGTGTTCTTTGCTGGGAAGGTGCTATTTCAGTTGCCACTAAAAAAAGGAGAGAACTGCTGCGGTGTGTAACCCAGCCCTTAAAGCAGGTGACAAATACAACCATGCCGCTGCCTTAGACAAAAAAAGCAGCAACTAAAAGCTACATTTCTATTAATTTAACACTTATCTCACTGCAGGAGTCAATGCCAGTTGAGATTAAACAACAGATACTTTATTAAGTAGGGGTCAAATTGAGGATTAAAAAAGAAAAGAAAAGAACGTCAGTGTGTGTCTATACTGGGAAGGGTGCTGTTTCAGTTACTTACAGCTAAACCAGGAGGAGGAGAGGAAAACGTTTAAGTGTGTGACTTAGACACTATAAAAGCAGGTGACTCAATTACAACTTCCTGTTATAGCCTTGCTTGTAGAGGCAAGAAAGCCAGCTAACACAGGAGTACGACATGATGATTGCAGCTTATATATCAGCAGGAGTCAGTATATTGAGATTAACAAACGAATACAATTAAGTAGAAGGTCTTACTTAAGTTAAAAAAAAAAGAAAGTCAGTGTGTGTTCATGCTGGGAAGTGCACAACCATTTAATTCCCTTAACCAGTAGGAAGAGAGCTTAATTTGGGTGTGGCTTTGACACTATAAAGATGAATCAAATTACAACTTCCTATTGCTAGCCTTGCTTGTAGAGCAGAAAGTAGCTAAATAAAAGAAGCTACATTTCTTATTAATTTAACACATGTCTCAGGAGAGTTAGGACCTGTTGAGATTAAGCAAACGAATACTATTAGAGGGAAGGGTCCTATTTAGGAATAAAAAGAAAGAAGAAAGAAATAAAGTCCATGTGTTCTGTATGGAAGGGCATTCTTTCAGCTCAATCAACTATACCAGTAAGAGGGAGAAGCTTAATTGTGGTGTGTGGCTTAGACACTATAAAAGCAGTTGCTCAAATTACAACTATATTGCTAGCCTTGCTTGTAAACAGAAAGCAACTAACTAAAGAAGCTACATTTCTTTATTAATTTAACATATATCTAAGCAGAACCAGTGCCTGTTGAATTAAGCAAAAGATACTTTATTAAATGAAGGGCCCTTGGTTCTTCTATTTTCCTTGCATGGCTATATCAGGATGGGGAAGGACATGGGCATTCTTTGCAATTTCTGTTTGTCAATTTTAATGGTATATCAAGGTGGGGAGATCATGGAAGTTTGTTTACAATTTCTATTTGCCATTTTGATGTCATGGGCTCCTCCACTTTATGTAAATCATAATCAGTAACGAGGGCTTGATATCTATTTGGGGTCAGTATATTAGAACAGCCTCCTATATTTCTTCTGCCCTTCTTTCCCTTGATTTTCCCTATACTATGCACCATTCATTTATGTCATCATCCCATTTCCTAAATTTGTTTTAAGTGGACTGGTATCAGCTAATGATGTCTGTTGTGCTGCATAAGGTCAGTCCCAACAGTGTCTATAAATTGTTCTAAAGCTGATATTTCAGACTGTATTCTTACCGCTTTTGCAGGAGGCAACCTCTGCCTGCAGCACTTCAATTAAGATACAATTATCACATATATACCCCTGAACTTCCTCCCCTCATCATACATACCACATGTAGTGCACTGTTTCATCTCTTATCTCCGTCCCACCTTTGTTCAGTATTGTTGGTCCCGTCCAGTGTCACAGCGGACACAGCAGACATCGCTCGGCGGCGTGTCTCGCGTCGTCTCCTCCACGACGGTGACATGCACTCTGCTCTACACTTGCCCTGCTCACAGCAGTGGCATTTTGAATGCTGATATTCCCGGAAGTAGCTGTTTGGTCGTCGGCAAGAAACACTAAAGTGCACAAAATCCCACTTTTATATATGTTGCTCCCATGTCCATCTCATCACGAGGCACAGGCACTGTAACAAGCTGTACAATGTAAAAATAAAATGTTATAGCGCTACTGTAGTTCTGACTAGAGCTGTCAGACAACTACTGTGTCTCTTCCTGTTTCCCAGTGTTGCTAGGATACAGGGCTCTTGATTAAAAGTCTAGCCAAAATTAAATGCTTTATCCTTTGGTAGTGCTTGTAGTTGATAGCAGGATTTATTTTGTACTCCCAAACACTCCAAACTACACATTCACTATTTGCTTTATCAGAGACTGTTATGTCTAATCCTACTCATGGCAAGGCACCAGCACTGCAGCCTACTGCTATGGACTTACAGTTTGCATCTCCTAATTTAGGCTCTGCAGTTTCTTCCATGGACCCTGGTCACCTCAAAAGGCTTTGAGTAAGGCAGGCTGGACATAAACTAAGCAAGGACGTGGCTTCCCACCCCAGATCAGGACCCAAAATTAAATTTCTCTCAGAATTCACCTGAATGGCATCCCACAGTGTTTTCTGGAAGGAAAATCTTTAAATCCCACCCCACATTTGGGTCCAGATCATTCTAGGTACTTCATGATTTCCAGCAACAAGGAGATGGCCCAACTATTTCTAGCTTGGATACCGGGCAGCCCCAGACTTTCCCACTCGATACGGAGACTGAACTATCTTCCCCATTAAAACTATGACTCAGGGATCTTCTGATTTAAATAAACCTTTATTGTTTGAATTGTTTTCAAAATTAAAAGGAAGCTGCACTGCAGAGGAATGCGTGCGGATACATTATGAAGGTGGCCTGTATGTTAGGCCTGATAGGCACCATCTGGGAACATTTTTGTTAAAAGAATCTTTGTTCTTCTCCAAGAGAAAGATCTCTGCTTTTATAAGTATCTCGGCAGAAGATAATTTTGATATCAGTTTCCGTTCTGCATGTGGACTAGATCTTTTTGGGAGTGGTAACAACCAAGTCAAGTTTTCTCCCATGAGGACACCCTTTTTGGTTATTCCTTTATCCAAGCCCTTGATTAAGTTTGTTACAGTTATGTTTCGGAATGAGGGGGTGTACATGGTTGATATTACTTACTGGTTGTCCCTCAAATGTGATGTGTTGAGTCCCCCTGAGGTTATTTTTGATACTGAACAGTTTTGAACTGGGGGTTGGTGCTACAAAGTGAAACTTAGACAGACTGAAACAGGAATAGAACATATTCCCAACTTTTTTAAGCTGGGGCATGATAGGGGTTTGTTTTTTATGTAGGGCAGCCCTGGGCATGCTATAAGTGCGGGTCTTGAACCATTTATCCAGTTCTTGTGACAAACTGAGATGTGACAACTATGGGGGAAAGGTCACATCGCATTCCAATGTGCTAATCATACTAGATGTGACCTCTGTGAAGACACTGGGCATGTCTTCACTGAATGCTCTTGGGCAGCTAAGAACAAGGCCTCTTGTATTAGCCTGGATCTCTTAATTCAACAGGCACAGGATTCTGTTTTTGCCCTGAAAGGATCAAATTGAACCTGATCCAGGTCCTGTCAAGGCACAGCCTTCCTTCCCATCTCATTACAGGACGAATCTTCTAAGCATGGGGACCCCACCACCTCCCCTCTTCCTGTACCCCTGTTGTTACTGGTATGTTATACAGACCAACAGGTAATGGATGCCCTGACCTACTCCCTGCACCTTTAGTGGTTGTAATGGGTCCGATGATCAACCCAAAATATAAGGCCCAGTGTAGCTCCTGCCCCTGTAGATGCTGAGTCTAGTAACTCCTTTGCAGTTCTGGCCACACAATAGGGAGATTCAGAGATGGAGTGTGGTGATTCTGACTCCTTGTCTTCTAAAGTGGACCCACAGACCCCACTCCATCCTCAGGAGGGGTATAAAGGAAAAAGAAAAGAGAAAAAGATTGTTGATTATTACAATTCTTAAACCCTGACTTCTTTCTGTGTGGGTACTCTGAATGTACATATTATATTAAATTCCAGGAGAAGACAGGTGGTTTATGATTTTATTCATAGTAATGCTGTAGATCTTTGTTTTCTTCAGGAAACATGGATGTTTACGAATGATCAGGCTTTGTTCTTCCAGAAAGAATGGATTTGGGACCCCTCCTGTTGATCATTTGGTACTGAAACAGCCGATAGGGTGGGGTCCATTTTTAATTCCTATGATTTTTCTTTAATTAAACTGATTGATTTATTTCCTGGGAGACTATTGATTTTGGATGGCCTTTGAAAGCACATGGCTTGTAGATTTATTAATGTGTACTGTTTCCAGGTCAAGGCTGAAAGGGTAGCTTTGTTTGCTGCTGTGCAGTCTTTTTTGCTTACCTCCTATAAAAAATTTCTTATGTGGAGACTTTAATTGTGAATTGAAATCTAAAGCTCAGGGTCCCATATGGCACGGGAACAAAATTTATTGCGATTCAAATGCCCTGAGGCAACTGGTCAACATGGCAGGTCTACTGGATAGTAGACATGATCAATAAGTGGACCTAAGTTCATCTATAGGCATAATAATTATATCTCTACCGAGTATATGTTTCTTTTGAACAATTTTCCCTCATTTGGCTTTAGGACTACTCCAGTTGCATTTTCCAATCACTTGTTTTTGCAATGTATTTTTTCAAACACACCATTACGGTCACCACATAAACCTCGATGGAAATTGAATTCCTCTGTTTTGGTTAACCCTATTGTGATGTCTAAAACTAAGGAACTGTTGTTTGCCAGACTCTCTGTCTCCTTCTTGTACGACAATTTAGGTGACTGGTGAAAGGATTCTAAGGCAGACCTTAAGGTTTTGCTAATGAACCTAGGAAAGTCTGGGGAGAATGTTAAGTTTCTTCATTATCTTAAATTATGCCAACAATTACAATATTTATTTTCCATGGCTAATACTTCGAGACATGATTACACATCACAGATAGATACCTTAAAACAACATATGCAGGATATCAATATGATAGGGCGGTACCATGAAGGCATTATTACAAAATGGTACTAAAATTCCCTGCAGGGAGATCCCTATGAGGCCTTTAAAAAGTTTGAAGAGGTGACTTCTTTAGAATCTTTGTTACATCAGGATGGACACATAATACGTTCTACAGAAGGTTGTTTGAATGTTATTAGAGACTTTATGTTGTTTCATACTCCCTTGATACCCCCCTATGTAGATGGATATTACATAATTTTTACAAAACATAGATTTTCCAAGGGACCCAGAAGAGGCCTTAGGGATGACACGACCTATTACGGTGGCCAAAATTGAGGGAGCTATTAAAACCCTGAAGAGTGGGACTTCCTTGGGTCTGGATGGACTTACTAATGAATTATACAAGACTTTCCCAAGTAATTTTCACTATGCTTAGAAATGGTATTTAATTATTTTTATCTCTGGAAAGTTTCCACATTTGGTTTATGGAAGGATTGTTGATTTTGTTGTTTAAATCTGGGGATAAATCTTCTTTGGATAATTGGTGCCTCATCACTCTTTTGAATTCTGACTATAACATTTTGACTAGTATTCTGATTGCTAGACTGCAGGTTTATGCCTGTTCAGTCATTTCTCCTTTGCAATTTTGTGGCCTTCCGGGGTAGAAAGATTCAACATGCTCTCATGATTATAAGAGATTTGATTGAACATTTTTCCTTGCAAGGGACATTTGGCAGTATTATTTCTGTGGATCAACAGAAGGCCTTTGACAGGGTCTACCATCCCTTCTTATTTTTAACTTTGGGGGCATAGGGTGTTCCCGCTCAAATGATAAGATGGGCACAGTCTTTATATGCCACTGCAATAGTACACCCTTTGATAAAAATGAAGTAACAGAAGGATTCCATATTAAAACTGGGGTTCAGTAGGGATATCCACTAAGTTCCTTTTGTATATTTTTACCATTGATCCACTAATTCGGTCTCTATCTGATTCCTCCACTGGACAGGGTTTTAGGAGTGACCATGGAAGAGACCCTGTATTTACAAGCCTATGCAGATGACCTTTGTTTATTCTTTTCTGACCACACTCAAATGACCTCTTTTTTAGAATTTTGCAAACTTTTTTGTTTGTCTCCAATTCCATATTAAATGCCCAGAAGAGTAAAGGCCTATTCGTGAGCTCTGGATATCCCTATCCAGTTATGATACAAGGTCTTCAGATTTCTGCTGCAACTGTAAAGATTTTAGGGATTCTTTTTGGACCCCAAAATATTCCCTCCCTGAACTGGGAAAACACCTTGGCCGTGGTTGATACTAAAGTCCAAAGGTGGAAGCATTGGAAGTTGACTAAACTTAAACATATTCGAGTTATTAGGCAGTTTATTATTCCTATGATTTTATGCACTGCAATGATTTTTCCCCTACCGGTTAATTTGGAAATTAAATTATGCAGCCTTTTTTCCAAATGCTTTGGGGAAACAGGCTTAACCCCATTAAAAACAATATACTTATTTGGCAAAGGACAAAGGGGTTTAGGAATGGTTGACCCTGTTGTCTTTTCTGATACCCTTTTTTTTCACAGACCATTAGAGATGGATTGGCTCCTACATCTTCTCCACATAATTTTTTAATAAAAACTACTTTGTCATCTTACTTTTCAGCATGGTATATTACTCCCCCCAAACTTTAGGAGCACCTCCATGTGCTGCAGTTTTTTAGGCCTGTGGCCCAAAAGCTATATAAATGGGGTCTAACCAAACAACTTTTGAGGGATATTAAAGGGCCAAGGTTATATCACACAGTAATGTCAACACTCTACCCTGTGGCACCTGGTTTTAAAAATTGTCCTCCTTTTTAGACTCCAGGGGTGCTGCGGCTACTGAATAATAATAGATTACCTGCCTAGATGTGGGAATTTTTGTGGCTTGCTGTATATGGGAGGATTGGTGTTAGAGGTAATGCCAAACATAAGGCTAGGGAGGAAAGAAACTTCCCCTTCATTGCTTATAATAATCAGGAGGAGTCTATGGAGCATTTTTTGTTCCAGTGCTCCTATGCCAGCTTCCTCTGGAAATTCCTAGCCTTGAAATGGGAAATGTGATGGTTGAGGTGATTAAATTATGATATTTTGGTTTTAGGACAATTTTCTAATCTCGGCAACCTTTATCATTCTGACACATTAATGATCTTTTGCTGTTGATTAATGTATTACTTATGGCAAGCTAGATGCCAATGGATATTGTACCAGAGGCTTATGCCTTATGAGATGGTGGGATTACTGATTCAAATGGCAATGGAGAGGGTTTATGTTAAAGAATTTGGGGTCCATACCACCAGGAAGGTTGATAATTAGTGGAAGGATTTTCTATGTTTTCAAATATAAATAAGTGTCCCAGTTCAGTTCCTCATGATTTTTACATGTTTTTGTATGGTGTGGGAAAGAAATGGGGTCAGTGAAGGGGCACTGCTGGGCTGGAGTTTTCAGCTTTGAGTTTACTGGTTTCAGTTATGAGTATGTGTGACCAAAACACTGTGGGGTATGATTTATTTTCTTTTTCTTTTGATATTTTTTCATAAAGTCTTCTTTACTCCTTGGGGGGAGGATGTATGACTGTAATGCTTATTTGTTTTTTCCTTATGATTTGTATATCATTTTGTGTGACTTAACATTGTTTCTATCTATTTGTTTTGATGTTATAATAATAAACAAATTCCCCACTCTCTTAGAGAAGTGCCATAGGATCTTTAACATCCACCTGAACAGGCAGATGGGACCTCAGTTTAATGTTTCATCCGAAAGACAGCACGTCAGGAGTGCAGCACCCCCCTCATGCTGTACTACAGTGTCAGTATTGGGATATTAACCCAAGGCCCTGGTGTGGGGATAGAACCCACAGCCTTCTGATCTCCTGGCCTCAGAGGTGAGTGTGCTACCTGCTGAGCCACTGACACTGACTATATGTATATATACACATCTAATGAGGGATACTATGTAAAAAAAAAAAAAAATTTGCAAAAATGTTGTTAATGCACCAGTTAGGGTTGAAGCAACAAAAGTAGGAAAATGTGGTGTTTGGGTTTCAACCTACACTTTAACCCCACCACCATACAGCAACAGGAAAAACCATTACAGTTTCACCTCTCTTGCATCTTCACTAATCAGGCATGGGGTGTGCCTTGGGGTTGTCCAGCCCTACCACTCACCCATTCTCATGTACTCCACACATTTCAGCTACTTTCTTGATCAAATGGTGTGAGTGTTAGGGCTGACAACCCCAAGATGCACCCCATGCCTGATTAGCAAAGATGTAGGAGAGGTGAAATTGTAATGTTTTTTCCTGTTGCTGTCTGGTGGGTGGGGGTGGGGTGTAGGGTTGGAAATATATATAAATATTTTTTTTTATGCAATAGGTGTGGATAGATAAACAGTTAAATAAATTAATTTATTCCCACTGGTGTTAAATAAATGGTGGTTCTAAGATTTATTTAACACCCTAACATCAATCAACCACTGTTTATTTAACACCTTGCCATCAATCATTCTCCCCTCCTGCCGGAACGAACTCACTAACCATTGTCACCCCCCACGTGAAAGCATTCTTGTCTGTTTCCAGTACCACACTACTTGTTCTCACTTCTCAGGACCTCCACACACTTTCTCTAATCCTGAAGCAAAGTAAACATTACCTTTTTTGTTTTAAATGTTTCCTAGTTTCTCTCCTCCCAGCTTTCCCGCAACCACACATGCTCACTGTCTGCCCACGCCAATAGTGCCGTCTCTCTCACTCCATATCCAAACTGCCGCAAAAGCCCCTGACTGTGCGATAAGGAGATATATCAAGCCAGCCAACTTTCACTTCTAAAAAACAACCACTGTCCCCACCATCCAACTCTGCCAATACGCCCACAATATAATGCAGCTCTTTTATTATGTACCTTTCTTTTTTCTCTGCCCTCCATGCTGCCCTCACTAAAGCACTCTGCACAATGATCCTCCGGCTGTAGTCTCCAACAGCATGCTCTTGATGTTTCACCCGACACTCACACGCTTGCTCACCGTGCAAAAGAAAAAGATAAAGCACACTATAAACACAGGATCACCCACATAAATGGGCAAGATCAGCCAGATAACCAACAGCCGTCTCATGCTATACCAACTACCTAAGACTCTCACTAAGTGGAGAAAGGAAGCATCATTTTTCAAAAATCTCTGGCCCTACCATACCACTAACAAACAATAGACATAGTGCTTTCAATGTCATAATGTCCCCTGCACAGCAACTGGGCTAGTAACCCTAGAAACCAGCTGAACCTTGAGCAGGAATGCAGGAAAAGTCCTCTAACTCTATAAAAATAAAACTCAAACTCTACAAAATGACAAAAACAAAATAAAAAATGATTTCCTATTGCATAAATCAAATATACAATGGAAATGAGTGTAATAAAGTTTATCTGCATAGAGCAGTTTGACCTCGGACACCTCACTCATGGCTTACGCCACTCGTGAGGTTACCCAAGGTCATCTGCTCTTGTGCAGATAAATCCTATGACACTGTTTCCATTGCATAACCCTTATATATATATATATATATATATATATACACATACATATATATGGCCCAGATATTCAACAGGGGTTGCTATGCGCAATAGGGATGCGCCAGCGCAAGTCCGAAAATGCGCAATTCTGCGATATTCAGCGGGAGGCAGATGCCCCCACAAATCACACTTCACAAGAGCTCAATGATAATGAATGCATGCGCAACTGAAGGGGGAGAAACCGTGCATAAATGGCGCAGTGCGATATTCAACAACATGCCCATGCCAGGGGGGGAAGCGGAAGTTGCGCGATAGCAGAAATGAGCCAAAATAAAAAGGAACAAGAGACAGGTGCAAGAACGCTACAGGGAAGGCACATGTTGCTGAACCATAGGCAGCCACACAGGCAACACACGCTGAGAGCAGGACAGGGCATGACAGAGACAGAGCACCTGGAAACCCCAGGAAGAGGGAAGGTGTGGGGAGCCACTGCCACAGTGTAGTCCAAAAGGGGGAACTGCCACACAGCACTGAGGCCACTGCAGGAAGGTGCTCATGGTACAGGGGAAGTAGCAGCAAGGACAGCGGGGGAAACACAGAAACAGCTGCCGGGGAGGAACACAAGCCAGGGACATGGCCAGTGCCACCATCCAGATGGAGACAGTTATGAGGGGGGTGAGAAGGCAGGCAGCAGGGCGGTGCGGCCATGGAAGGGCCCGTCAGTGGTATGCCCTCAACAGGCAGTACTGAGCCCGCATCAGCTTCGAGGTGTACACTGATACTGAGATCGTGGGCCGGTACCACCTGAACTGGGCAATTCTGAGGTGGCTCTGTGAGCTGTGCAGTGATGTGATGCAGGCACCCACACGACAGAGCCATGCTCTGCCAGTGGAGACCAAAGTGACAGCTTACATGTGCCTGCTCACCACGGGTACCTTCCAGAGACCAACAGGGGACACCACAGGCATAACCCAGTCAGCCGCGTCACGCCACCTCACCCAATTCCTCAGCGCACTGCTGCCACATGCTGCAGAGTACATCCATTTCCCCAGCACACCAGCAGAGCACACAGCAAACATACAGGAGTTCCACAGGGTAGCACGTATGCCTGGCATGCTCATGGCAATAGACTGCACCCATGTGGCCATCTGCACACCACCTGGCCCCGAAGGGGCCACATACATGAATCAGAAGGGATATGCAAGCATCAACTGCCAGGTGGTGTGCGATGCCAGGGAGCGCATCATCAATGTCTGTGCCACGCACCCTGGGGGAGCACCATGATGCCTTCATCTGGCACCAGTCAGCACTGTGCCACAGGCTCAAGAGTGGGGACATCCACACTGGCAACCTAGTGGGGGAGTATGCAAAGCACGCAGAAAGACATGGAGCTTGGGAGGGGCACAGTCAGAGGTGACATGGGTATTAGCCTAGATGGCCCAAGGCAGGGCAACACTGATCACCAAACTAACTTCCACCCTCTACACACAGGTGGGATACCCACTCCATCCCTGGCTGCTCACACCATACCAGTGGCCCGCGACCCCATCGCAGCAATGCTACAGTGAGGCACATGCCACCACACACAATGTCATCAAGCGGGTGTTCGGGATGCTGAAGGCACGTTTCCGTTGCCTGACACGTCTGGTGGTGCACTACAGTACAGCCCCTCAAAGGCCTGTGGGCTATTCCTGGCCTGTTGCATCCTGCACAACATGGCCAACCACTGTGGGATAGCTGTACAGGTCAAAGAGGGGGACAGCGATGGGGACGATGAGGATGCTGGTGAAGACGGTGATGTCAGCCCCCCCCTTGGTCGAAGGGACCCCTCGACTGATCCGGATGGCACAGCTGCACCAGGACACCATCACAGAGGAGCACTTCACCTAAGCCAGGTAAGTCATGGGGCCATGTGCAACCACCGGTGGCAAAGGCACAACCCACAAACACGCATGGACAAACACCAGGGGTGCATGTCGTTAAGGGAATTGGTCGAGCATGGAACCGCACACACCGTCAGGGATGGGCAAGGTCTGACATGGCATGCAGTCACATACACACACACACACAAACCTCACAAGACATGCACAAAGGGTAGGAGTTACGCTGACCCCGACCGCCACCCCTAGCCACACACACGTCCACAGACAACCACGCCCAGTGCCTGTCATTGTGCATGTGTCAGACGCTGGGCACCATTGCACAGTTGTGGACAGCGCAACGCAGGCATCATCATGCACATGCCACAGTGGACAGCAGCGGGAGGTGTGCAGCTGGAACCTGTGCATGCGTGCAGGGCTCTGGTACCCACCATGCATTGCAGCTGAACAACACAATGCACACAGGGCAGCATCAGACAGTAGCCATGCTGGGGAGACAGGTCAGTCATGTGCGACGGTGCCACGGCTGCCATGGATGCATGGGCAGCCCACTGAGACCTGCCAGCAGTGATAGGCTGACCAATGGCCTCATGGGTGGCCCGATGGTCCTCCAGGGGTTCCACTGTGTGAACATGACCATGCTCGCTCAGGGGTCTGCAGCACACTGAACATGCCTGCGCCAGGCGTGCTCGGGATGCCCACAGCTGAACCCGGTGTCGACAAGGAGGGTGTCACACGACGCTGGGAATGGGGGTGGACATTGCACTGTGTGTGTCTGCAATGCATGGGCAAATAACTGTGTGCCCATTGTGGCCATGACAGCTGTGATTGCCTGTGTCTGCCTGTCAATGGCAGCGGTCCATCCTCCGCATCTGGTCCATCCCTGCCAGGAGCAGAGCAGTGTCTCTGCTGTGCCGCCCTCTGCCTGGCGCAGAGCCACACTGAGTGCATCCACTGCCTTCACAAGCCACATCTGCTGATTGACTGATTCTTGGAGTATGCGGGTGTGCTCATCTAAGAGGTCATCTGCCTGATCGGCATGCTGTCCCTCATGGTGTTCATGGCCCTGATGGTCAGCACCCCTTGAGGGTGGGTGCTGCACACCAGGGCCAGGCCTGGGCATGTCCACAGGTGGTGCACTGATGCCACCCCCTGACACTGTACCCCCATGGCCATTGGCCGACTGCTGACACTGCCCCTTCGGCTGCCGCTCTCAGGGCTCAACAGTGCCGCCGCAGTGGCCACAACAGCCCCACTGTCCTGGACACACACACCAGTGCTGCCCCACTGTTGCAGACAGGCACAGACTGGGACCGTGATGTCACACAGGCCTCCACGGTGGCACCACCCATGGCCATGCCCGTGATGTCACCTGCTATGTGGCCATCCTGTGGCCCACACGTATCACTGCCCATAAAGTTAGCTCCATCATCATAAGTGATGGATCCGGCACCAGCCTGAGTGTCAGCATGCTGGCATCCATGGACTCTGACATGTTGGGACACGGGCAGGGCCTCCTCCACAACTGCTCCACCAACATCAGTCCGGACATCCAGGTGGGCCCACTGTTGCCCTGACCCTCGTATGCCTGTGGAGGTGGACAGGTCCTCCTCTATCTCCATGCTACTGCCCTCAGTGGACAAGCCCACCATCACTGACCCATGTAGATGCTCAGGAGCTGTAAGGGAAAAACACTAGCATTAATGTATCTGCCCTACCCTGTCCCCCCTCCATTGACAGACCAGGAGCTACCATGCAGTGCCGGGCTACCACCCGTCTGGAATCCACCACCCGGAACACCCTCGATGGCACAATGCTGCATGCTGCCAGCAACCTGTTCTTCTTGTGGGGTCAGGCATTGCACGTCCAGCTGTCCCCCAACGGTCGCAGACCATGCGGCCCTGATGGCAGCCACCTTCTCCTTAATTCTCCACCTGTCTGTGCCCATCTTCTTTTTGCACTCCTGCATGGACTGCTGGTGGCTGCCATGCAGGTTGATGGCATGCGCCACCTCTTCCCATGCAGCAGCATGGGCCTGTGGTGTTCCCTGGCATCCGCTGAGCAGTGGCTCCTGGTCGAGGTAGGCATCAGACAGGGCATCTGTTTCTGCCTTGGTGAAGTTAGGCCTCCTCTTCCACCCACATCTCTGTTCCTCTTCCTCCACCTCACGATCGGTCATTATTCATCCTGTGAGAATGACAGGTGTTACCTGTGACTGTGCAGTCCCATGCATGTCCCACACACCACAGTCCACACTCCCAAACAGCATGCAACTCACCACAATAGACTGCAGTAACCAACTGTGGCCAGTGCAGCCCAATGTCACATTTTTATAGCGCAACGCATGCAAATGAGGTGAGGCGCATTTTTAAGTGGATGCAAATGCAGTGTCTGCACCATGGAATGGCTGATTAGCTGATTTCCATATGCCAGCTGAATATCATGCTGTTGCGCTTTGTGCAATTGTGTTGAACGTTCTCAGCAAAGGGCGCAGTTCTGTGACATGCGCAGTACACCGAACTGCGCATGCCCGGGGTGATGACGCAGACGCCTGCCACGCTGCTGACATGCTGTGCACAGGAGGCAGTGCAGGGCACGGCCACCATTGTGCCAATGGCACTACTGCACTGTTCACATATATGGCACTGTGGCACTGGGGTGCCGTAGACGTATGGGGCCACAGTGCTGTAGGCCACTACAGGAGGTGGCACACAGACACCCAATCGTGCTACATGCATTGGGTTCCAATCGCGCTGTGGCTGTCCATGTGTGAGAGACCCTTGACCCTGTGCCCGACCTTTGCCCCCTAGGCACCGCAGCGTCCGGCATGGGTGTACCACTATCAGGCTGTTCGGTGACAGCATGATAGGGAATGGCAGTGCTGTACCGTGCAGCATCTGCACGTGGTGGACCGCACTGCCGAGCGCCATTTTGACTCCAACTATCCTTTGAGATGGCACAGAGAAGGGCTGCTATGTGGAGCCAGGTTGAATTGGCCAATTTGGTGGCCATTGTAGAGCCCCATGCTGGGTCATTATATAGTGATGCACCCCTGGACAGGGCCAGGAGTGCAGTTTGGCAGCAGGTGGTGGATGCGCTGGAGGAGGCCACAGAAATCAGGCGCATGGCCGAGCAGTGTCACCACAGGTACTGGGACCTCTGGCGCAGAGACCCGGACATGCTTGCCTGCCTGCCGGGACGTGCCAGAAGGGGCATGGTGCCACAGCCAGGTAGGTGCCCCATCCATACACTGTTAACGTCCATACGGTGCATCACAGTTGCATGTGTCTGGCACATGGGGGCCATCCAGTGTTGACTGTGGTGGTGGTGGTATCGGGGTGGGGGTGGATGGGTATTGCTGTGTGGGATTGCACACACATGGGGGCGAGGGGACTTTGCTACCAGATTGTACTGATGTTCCTCTCTCCATGTTTGCACCTTAGGCCCAGAGGAGCACAGGCTGGTGAGAGAGAGAAGGTGCCACCAGGAGGACCCGCAGGCCAGGAGGATGAAGGTCCGCAGAGACACAGGGACCAGCCTGATGATGGTGAGTGCCTTACATCCATGATTACTATTGCATGCTGTGTAACAGGGCAGGCAGTGGGGCATGGCCACCATCCATTGACACCACTGTCATGCAAGTAACTTGTTACAGTCAGCACAGTCCAGTGGCACTGCATGTCTGGGAGTGCATCAATGGCGGTCTATGCATGCACCGGGTACATGGCTGTGCCACTGCCTTCACACCGCATAGCAAAGTCACTGTATGGCCACGGTGGTGCTGTGTGGGACATGGGTGGTGGGTGTGTGCAGTGGACCACATGGCTGTGGGTACCTGGGTAGGCAGGTCTTGTGGATGCGGTCACTGTGGGTGGTCACACACCATCACAGGGCATGGCACATGGCTGTATGCCATGCACAATGGGTGGGCTGCAGGGGCTGGACAGTCCCTAGGTATTGACTCTGCTCCTCACCCCTAGGTGGACGGTGACTTCAGACCATTGAGAGGGGACTGCAGGAGTTGTTGCAGTTGGTGAGGGCGTCCCTGGAGATCCTCCAAAGAATGCACCGACATGGGGTCAGGAGGTGCAGGACACATCGGCGCCATATGGAGGACGAGCTGGGCAGATGATAGGCTATCCATGCCCCTGAAAACACCTTACCCCCCTGGACTCACCCTCACACCCCTTCTTCCCTCTCCTATATGTTCACCCCTGCCCCTTAACCGCCCCCACCTGGTATGTGGCCCTTCCCCCCATTGTACATAGTTGTAAATAGTTGTTCTGCTTACCTCATTTTAATACATTTGTTTTGTTATGACAATTGTGGTGGTCTCTGATTTGCAGCAGGCTACAGGTGCTCAGCTGCAGTGGTGTGCATGGCGTCAGGGGTGGTGCACACATGGGCATGTGTGTGTGTCCGGAAGGGAACCGCCTATGGTGTGGGCGGGGGGATCAGTCACTGTCTGTGGTTTGTGTGTTGTTCTCTGTGCACTGGATGCCTGTGTGCAGTGGTCCATGGTGCATGCACTGTGTGTATGGCACCCTGTCAGACCATCCATGGTCTGTGCAGCTGACACCCTTGCATGTCTGTGATATTCACGGTCTGCTGCTGGCATGTCAGTGGTGGCTGTCCATGCTGGACAACCACTGTACCGGCACAATGCCAAATTGCCTCCCATCACCAGTATGGTGCACGTCTGCCTCCGGGTGGCACCATGGCCTCCACTGTTCTTGTCCCCCCTCCATGCTGTCACTTGTGTCTGTTGCAGGGGATGTGCTCCAGTGTCTGTCACTTGTGCTCCGGCCACATGCTGGTGGCATACAGCTTCATGGTGCTGCGCAGGGAGGCTGGCACACCTGTCCAATGTAGGGGTGCTGGACGTGTGTACACAGCTGCCGTGGCCACACACCAGTGGATTGGTTGACCCGCTACTGTGTCCCTGTGTTGGTGTGCCCTTGGGTATGGGTGGGTGTTTGCCCATGCACTGTGTTGCATCCTGTGTGGTGCATGCTTCCATGCAACACTGTGTGTGTCTGTGCTGGCTGTTGTGGCCAGTGCTGGGACGGGATGTGTCCTTAGGAGGATGTGCAGGGTGCTGTACCACCAGTGGTGGGGTCCGGGGCATGCCCTGTTGCATGTGGGGTACCTCGTGTGCTGACGAATGGTCAGTCTCTCAGCTGTACCTCAGGGGGGGGATGTGCAGGGTGGCACTGTGTATGCTGTTGTTGCATTGCTGTCTGCTGCCACCCACTGCAGGGTGCACATGGTGGAGCTGCCTTGCATGGCTACGTGGTGCACAGGGTTGCATTGTCACAGTGGGGTGGTGGCATGCATGGGGTGTCCTGCACTGTTGGGCGCTACTCCTGGGAAGGGTGTATGGGGATCGTGGTGCAGGCTGTGCTCTGCATTGGTGGGATGGTGTGGCACGGGGTGGTTGGCCCTCCTTGTGTGCCGGTCACAGCTTGCCAGGGGGTGTGCTGGGGCACCATGACCCAGCTGTGGGTTGGTTGCTGGAATCCATGGGCTGGTGGTTATTCTAGCTCTCCCCCAGTTGTGCAGTACATGGGGTGTCGGGGGGGGGTGATGTCTGTTCTGCTGTGTGCTGCTCTGCCCATCTGTGGCATGGGTGGTGGGCCCCTGCATCCTGTCCCTGCGCATCCCTGGTTGTGCTGTTGCATTGCTACCCTGCTCCACAGGGTGTCCCTGGTTGCGCTATGGCGCATCTGAAATGCGCAACTGCACATCCCTGGTTGCGCTATGGCACAGGTGGCGTGATATTCAGTCGTGTACCAGTTTTTGAATATCGCGCTTCTTGCGCATGGGCGCAGTGGGGCACAATTTGAATATCTGGGCCATATATATATACACACACTATGTATTGAAAAGAGATACACATTTTGGGAGGCTATCTCAACCCTATGAGACAGAAAGACAGACAATTTTCAGAAATATGAAAAATGCAACAAGCTGGGTGCTGCAGGTGTCTAGCACAAGCCCCTTAGACTGAAGAAGAAGAAGAATCAGCATTTATATGGCGCTTTTCATACATCCAAAGCACTTTACAAGCAATGCCAGACTGGTAGTGAAGTGACTGAATGTGTAGTGGCAGCCATATCGCACATCATCACCCACACACAGCCTGGATAATTGCATGAACCAGTTTATGGGAAGGGGAATGTTGGCCAGGACACCGGGAATGTTCCCTACTCTTTGCGAAGAGTGCCCTGGGTTCTTTTACTTCCACCTGGACACCCACCAGGATGGGCAGAAGGGACCTTGGTTTAACGTCTCATCCGAAGGACGGCACACCCCAGCAGTACAGCACCCCCCAATACTGCACTCAGATGCCAGCGATTTTTAGGTGCAAGTCCAGTCCCGGTGTGGGACGAGAACCCATGATCTTCTGGTCCAGAGGCGGATGTGCTACCAACTGAGCCATGCTGACTGATTTAGGATGTACATCAAAACAATGAAGAGAGTGTAAGAGTTACAGTACAAGAACAAGATTAAGGAAGGAGCAGCAGGAAGACTTTTAATATTTGATTCACTGGTCTAACAGACAATTAAGTAAGATCCATTTGTGTAATATGAGAAGAATGGTAAGTATATCTGAGTGCATATGCAGCACAGTTGGGGCCATTTTATTTCTTTCTCTCTCAGTCCTCATTGCTGGGAATACCATTCTTATGAGGTACTGTGAAGGCACGGAAACCTTCTTGAGGAAAGTTCCACTCCTAAAGGTGCAGCAAGATCTACTTAGGTGGAAGGTAACTTTAGTGGTGTGTGAAGTTAATCAACTCTCACTTCTTGGACAATTTTGTGAATTTGACCAAATTCACAAATTAAATCCATTAGCCCAGATATTCAAAAGAGTTGAGCCATGCGCAATAGGGTTGCGCCTGTGCAAATCCGATTCGCCATTCTGCAATATTCAGCAGGAGGCAGTTGCGCCTGAAATCATGCTGAGCAACAGCGCAATGATAATGAGGCATGCGCAACTGAAGGGGAGAACCATGCATAAATGGCGCGGTGCAATATTCAGCAACTGCGCCATGCGCAACAGGGGAGCAAGTGGAAGTTGCGCCATAGCTGAAATGAGCCAAAATAAAAAGGAGCAAGGGAGAGGTGCAAGAACGCTACAGGGAAGCCACACGAGGCAGAACTCTAGCCACACAGACAGGGCAGGAGGAACACACAGGGCAGGCCAGGGAAAGGGCACCCTGAAGACACAGGCACAGGGAAGTTGTGGGGAGCCACAGCCAGTGCAGAAGGGGGAAGTACCACACAGCACAGAGGCCACCACAGGCAGGTGTTCCCATTGCAGGGGAAGTAGCAGGGAGAACAGCGGGGGGAATACAGTAACAGCTGCCAGGGGGGTGAACACAAGCCACAGATGTGGCCAGTGCCACTATCTAGATGGAGGCAGTTATGAGGGGGGTGAGAAGGTGGGTGGCAGGGGGCCATGGCCGTGGAAGGGCCCGTCGGCGGTATGCCCCCAACAGTCAGTACTGAGCCCACACCAGCTTCGAGCTGTACACTGATACTGAGATTTTGGGCTGGTACCACCTGAATAGGGCAATTCTGAGGTGGCTCTGTGAGCTGTGCAGTGATGTGATGCAGGCACCCACACGATGGAGCCATGCCTGTCAGTGAAGACTAAAGTAACAGCCTGCATGTACTTGCTCACCACGGGTACCTTCCAGAGACCAACTGGGGACACACAGGCATAACCCAGTCGGCCACGTTACGTCACCTCACCCAATTCCTCAGCACACTGCTGCCACATGCTGCAGAGTACATCCATTTCCCCAGCACACCGGTGGAGCACACAGTAAACATACAGGAGTTCCTCAGGGTAGCACGTATACCTGGCATGCTAGGGGCAATAGACTGCAACCATGTGGCCATATGCACACCACCTGTCCCAGAGGGGGCCACATACATCAATCGCAAGGGCTATGCCAGCATCAACTGCCAGGTGGTGTGCGATGCCAGGGGGTGCATAATTAATGTCTATTCCTCGCAACCTAGGGGATCACACAATGCCTTCATCTGGCACCAGTCGGCACTGTGCCACAGATTTGAGAGTGGGGACATCCCCACTGGCCACTTAGTGGGTGAGTATGCAAACCACATGGACAATCATAGGGCCTGGGGGGGCATGGCCAGAGGTGACATGAGTAGTGACCTACATGGCCCGGGGCAGGGCGATGCTGATCACCAAACTAACCTCCACCCTCTACACACAGGTGACAGTGGATACCCACTCCGTCCCTGGCTGCTCACACCCTACCGGCGGCCTGCGACCCCATCGCAGCAATGTTACAATGAGGCATACGCCACCACACGTAATGTCATCGAGCAGGTGTTCGGGATGCTGAAGGCACGTTTCCGTTGCCTGGACATGTCTGGCGGTGTCCTACGATACAGCCCTCAAAGGCCTGTGGGCTATTCTGGCCTGTACATCCTGCTGGCATGGCCAGCGAATGTGGGATGCAAGTATAGATTAGAAGAGGGAGGACAGCGATAGGGGCGATGAGGATGCGGTGATGGGCAACCCCCAGGCGACGGGACCCCTGACTGATCCAGCAGGCACAGCTGCACCAGGACACCATCACGGAGGAGCACTTCCAGCCAACCCAGGTAAGTCATGGGGCCATGTGCAACCACCAGTGGCTAAGGCACAACCCACAAACACGCATGGACACAGCGGGGATGCATGCTGTCAAGGAAGTGGCAGGGCACAGAAGCACACACACAACCAGGGATGGGTGAAGATTAACATGCCGCAGATGGACACATACACACACACGCCCCACACACAATGACCAAACATGCACAAAGGGCAGGAGGCACACCGACCCAGAACGCCAACCCTAGCCACACACATGTCCACAGGCCACCACGCCCACTGCCTGTCCATGTGCGTGTGTCAGATGCTGAGCACCATTGCACATTGGTGTACAGCACAATGCAGGCATCATCATGCACACGCAACTGTGTACAGCAGCTGGGAGGGTGTGCAGGTGGACTGTGTGTCCGCGTGCAGGGCCGGGTACCCACCCATTCACTGCCCACTGAAACACACAATGCACACAGGGCAGCACCAGACAGTAGCCGCACTGGGAGACAGGTCAGTCATGCGACACAGTGTCCCGGCCACCACAGATGCATGGGCGGCCCTGCTGAGACCCGCCAGCACTGACAGACTGACCACTGGCCTCATGGGGTGGCACTGATGGTCCCCCAGGGGTTCCACTGCGTGAACGCGACCATGCTCGCGCAGGAGTCTGCAGCACACTGAACATGCCTGCACCAGGAGTGCTCAGAATGCCCACAGCTGAACCCGGTGTCGACAGGGAGGGAGTCGCACGACGCTGGGAACGGGGGGTGGACAGTGCACTGCATGGTGTCTGCGATGCATGGGCACCTGACTGTGTGCCCATTGTGGCCATGACAGCAGTGAATGCCTGTGCATTCCTGTCAATGGCAGTGGTCACATCCTCCTGCAAACAGTCCATCCCTGCCAGGATCAGACCAGTGTCCCTGCTGCGCCGCTCCTCTGCCCGCTCCAGAGCCACACACAGTGCATCCACTGACGTTGCAAGCTTCATCTGCTGCTGGACTGATGCTTGCAGTAGGTGCGTGTGCTCGTCCAAGAGGTCATCTGCCTCCTCGGCATCCTGTCCCTCAGGGTGTGCTCGGCCCTGATGCTCAGCACCCCTTGAGGGTAGGTGCTGCGCTCCAGGACCAGGTCTGGGCATGTCCACAGGTGGTGCACAGACACCGCCACTGAACCCTGTACCCCTAAGCCCATTGGCTGACTGCTGATGCTGCCCCTCCGGCTGCCGCTCCCCAGGGCTCAGTGGTGCTGCCGCAGTGGCTGCAACAGTCCCACTGTCCTGAACAGACACCAGTGCTGCCCCACTGGTGCTGACAGGCACAGGTTGGGACTGTGCTGACACACAGGCCTCCATGGCAGCACCACCCACAGCCATGGGTGCGATGTGTCCTACTGTGTGGCCATCCCGTGGCACACACGTGGCACTGCCCATGACATTAGCGACATCATCATCGGTGACGGACTCTGCACCGGCCCCAGTCACAGCATGCTGGCATCTGTGGATGCCGGCACACTGGGACACAGGCAGGGCTTCCTCCACACCTGTTACAACGACATCAGTGTGGACAGCCAGGCAGACCCACTGTCGCAATGATCCACATATACCTGTGGAGGTGGATGGGCCCTCTCCATCTCCAGCTGACTGTCCTCAGTGGACAGGCCCACCACTGACCCATGCAGATGCTCAGGATCTGTAAGGGAAAGCAAAGTCGGAGTTACTGCATGTGACCTACCCTGCCCCCATAGACAGACCATGACTTAGCATGCAGTGATGGGCCACCACCCGTCTGGAAGCCACCACCGGAACACCCTCAATGGCACTATGCTGCATGCTTCCAGCAAGCCTCCTGTGGGTCAGCTGTACCACCTCCGGCTGTCCTCCACCTATTGCAGCTCGTGCTGCCCTGATGACAGCCACCTTCTCCTTTATCCTCCTGATGTCTGTGCCCATCTTTTTCTTACACTCCTGCACGGAGCACTGGTGGCTGCCTTGCAGGTTCACAGCACATGCCACCTCCTCCCATGCAGCAGTACGGGCTTGGGGTGTTCCCCGTCGTCCACTGAGAAGCAGCTCCTGATCCAGGTAGGCCTCAAACAGGGCTTCAGTCTTGGCCTTGGTAAAGTTAGACCTCCTCCTCCTCCCACCACTGTGTTCCTCCTCTCCCACAACTTGCTCGGTCATTATGTAGCCTGTAAGAATGGCAGTTGTTACTTGTGACTGTGCAGTCCCATGCATGTCCCTAAATCCACAGTCCACACTCACAAACAGCATGCACCTCACCAATAGACTGCAGTAACCGACTATGGCCACTGCAGCCCAATGTCGCACTTTTATAGTGCAACCCCATGCAAATGAGGTGAGGCGCAACTTTAAGTGGATGCAAATTGCAGTGCTGCGCCATTGAATGGCTGATGAGATGATCTGCATATGACGGCTGAATATCGCACTGTTGTGCTTTGCGCAATTGTGTTGAACATACTGAGCCAATGGCGCAGTTCTGTGACATGCATAGTACACACCTCACTGAGCATGCCCCGGGTTGCTGACGCAGTCGTCTGCCATGCTGATGATGTGCTGTGCACGGTAGGCAATGCAGGGCATGGCTACCATTATGCCAGTGGTGCTATAGCGATGGTCACTACATGGCGCTGTGGCACTGGGCCATCATATGCGCACTGGGCCAACTACGCGGTAGGCCGCTAATAGCAGTGGCACACAGGCAGCCAATCATGCTACACACATTGGGTTCCAATGGCACTGTGCCTGTCCATGTGCCAGAGACCCTTGACCCTGTGCCCAAACTTTGCCCCCTAGGCGCCATGCATCAGGCGTGGGTGCACTTCTATCACACTGTTCAGTGACAGCACGATAGGGAATGGCAGTGCTGTACCACACAGCATCTGCATGTGGGGAGCTGTGCTGCAGAGTGCCATATTGCCAAGTCGAGCAGGGAGCATGGCACGCAGGAGGGCAGCTCAGTGGTCGGCAATAGAGCTGGCCAACCTAGTGGCCATTGTGGAGCCACACCATGGGCCACTGTTTGGGGAGGTGCCCCTGGACAGGTCCAGGACCCAGGTGTGGGAGGAGGTGGCCACTGCAGCCTGAGGAGGCCACAGGATGGGAAGGAGCACCAAGCAGTGCCGCCACAGGTGCGAGGGACCTGCGGTGGAGGGAGCCGGAACTACCTAGCATGCCTGCAGGCACATGCCAGGAGGGGCAGGTGCCACAGCCAGGTAGGGGTTACCTCAACGCACTTTTATCTTCCATATGGGTAACACTGTTGTATGTGTCCAGCACATGGGAGGGACCATCCAGGGTTGGCTGTGATGATATTTTCAGGGTGTGGGGTGGGTGGGTCTGGCTGGGTGGGAGGGCACACACCTGGGGGCAGGGGGACTTTGCTACGTGATTGTACTGATGTTCCTTTCTCCATGTTTGCCCCACAGGCCCGGAGGAATGCCGCCGTGCCTGTGAACTTCGGTGGCAGGAGGAGCAGAGTGCAGCAAGGCGGGCCCTCACTGCCCACTGGACCGGCCCGATGAAGGTGAGTGCCATACCTCCATGATTACTATTGCATGCTGTGTAACAGGGTGGGCAGTGGGGCATGGCCACCATCCATCGACCGACTGCCATGCGCGACTTGTTACAGTCAGCACTGTCCAGTGGCAATGCATGTCTGGGAGTGCATCAATGGTGGTCCCACGTGCACCAGGTACATGGTTTTGCCACTGTCTTTGCACCACATAGCAATGTCACTAAATGGCCAAGGTGGTGCTGTGTGTGACTTGGCTGGTGGGTGTGTGCAGTGTTCTGCATGGCTGTATGGACCTGGGTGGGCATGTCATGTGGACGTGATCACTGCGGGTGGTCACACACCATCACAGAGGTATGTCCCATGGCCGTATGCCATGCACAGTGGGCGGGCTGTATGGGGTTATGCATTCACACCTATTGACTGTGCTCCCTTGTCCTAGGTACATGCCATCTCCAGGAAATAAGGGAGGCGCTGTGGGAGATACTCCAGGTGGCGAGGGCTTTGCTGGACATCCTCTGCAGGATTGACAACACCGGGGTCCTGCGGAGGCACAGAGCTCGACGGAGTCTGAGTGGGGAGAGGCACTCCCACTAGGGATCCATCAGTCCCTTTAATCCCCTACCCCCCTGGACCCATGCTCACACCCCTCCTTTCCCGTCCCATCTGTCCACCCCTGCCCCCTACCCACCCCCACCTTGTTTGTGGCCCTCCCCAACCTTGTATATATTTTGTACATAGTATTGTAAACAGTTGAATTTTATATGTTTGTTCAATACACAGTTATTTTGATATGAATACTGTGGTGGTCTCTGATTTGCAGCGGGCTATAGGTGCTCAGCTGCAGTGATGTGCATGGCATCAGGGGTGGTGCAGTCATGGGTAGTGTGTGTGTCTGTGTGGAGGTGACTATGGTGTGGGGTAGCTATCAGTCAGTGTCTGTGGTGTGTGTGTTGTGCCCTGTGCACTCGATGACTGTGTGCAGTGGTCCATGGTGCATGCTCTGTGTCCATGGTGCACCTATCAGCCTGCCATGGCCTGTGCAGCTGACACCCTTGCATGTCTGTGACCTACACGGTCCGCTAGCATGTCAGTGGTGGCAGTCCTGCAGGGCAGCCACTGTACCCATCCATTGTTGGGTTGCCTCCTGTCACTGGTGTGGTGCATGTCTGCCTTGGGTGACACTGTGGCCTCCACAGCTGTTGTCCCACCTCCATGCTGTGCCTTGTGTGTGTTGCAGGGGATGTGCACCACTGTCTGTGACTTATGCTCCGGGCAAATGATGGTGGTGTACGGTCCACAGTGCCTGCACAGGGTGGCTGGCACTCCAGTGCCATGGAGGACTGCTGGTTGTGTGTACACAGTTTACATGGGCCCACACTGGGGGCTTGGTTGCCCCACCACTGTGTCCCTGTGTTGTTGTGCCCTTTGGTATGGGTGGGTGTCTGTCCATGCACTGTGTGGCATCCGGTGTAGTGCATGCTTCCACGCCCCACTGTGGGTGTCTGTGCTGGCAACTGTGGCCAGTGGTGGGTCAGGGAGTGTCATTGGAATACTGTGCAGGGTGCTGTACCACTGGTGGTGGTGTCCGGAGCAAGCCCTGTCCCATGTGGGGTACCTCATGTGCTGACACATGGTTGGTCTCTCAGCAGTACCTCGGGGGGACTGTGCATGGTGGCACTGTGTCTGCCGTCGTTGCATTGCTGTGTGCTGCCATCCGCTGATGGGTGCTCATGGTGGGGCTGGCTTGCATGGTTCTGTGGTGCACAGGGTTGCATTGTCACAGTGGGGGTGGTGGCATGCATGGGGTTTCCTGCAGTGGTGGTCACTGCTCATGGGGGTGTCTGGGGGTCATGGTGCAGGGTGTGCTCTGCATTGGGGGGGATGGTGTGGCACGGGGTGGTCCACCCTCCTTGTGTGCCAGTCACAGCTTGCCGGGAGGTGTGATGGGGCACCAAGGCCCGGCTGTGAGTTGTTTGCTTGTCTCCATGGGCCAGTGGTTATTCCAGCCCTCCCCCAGTTGTGCAGTGCATGGGGTGTGGGGTGACGATGTCTGTTCTGCTGTGTGTTCCTGTGCCCATCTGTGGCATGGGTGGTGGGCCCCTACCTTCCTGGTTGTGCAGTTGCATTGCTCTGCTGCTGAGGCACATCCCTGGTTGCGCTATGGTGCCTCTGGACTGCTCAGCTGCAAATCTCTTGTTGCGCTATGGCGCATCAGATCTGCTCAGCTTCCCCTCCCTAGTTGCACTATGGCACAGGTGGTGCAATATTCACTCATCGGCTGTAGGCACAGTTTGGCCTACTCCATTTTTGAATATCGCGTCTCTTGCATGAGCAATGGACTGCGCTTGCTCCTGCTATTGCTACTTTTGGGTGTGCAGTTTTGAATATCTGGGCCAGCTGGGTAAATTCCAATCTGCAGTGCCAGGCTAACTTTGCAGATGGCAAATTCATCAATTTCACTGGCAGAGTGGGGCCCACAGTCGAAGTTTGCAATGAACCATGGGATTGGAGGTCCCATAGTATTGAAATGAGCTGTATGCCATGCAGAAGTGATTTTCAGTGCAGTCATATGCAAAGAGTGTTGGAGAGAAGTCTGGCCCTGATTGTTTAATCAAAAAAAAATTGTTTTAAGTACTTCTAACACGGAGTATTTCAAACCAGATTAGTCAGAAAAATATCTAAAGTGGGGGCGTGGCTTGGCTGAGCTGAAGATGGCTGCTTAATTCTGCTACTCCTGGGATCACCAACTATCATCATCTATCCACTCCTACCCAGACATTCATTCTTTGCCAAATACTGGGTCTTTATTCTACCTGCATCACAGCTCAGCTCTGGTATAGTATTTTTGCTATCTTGCGGTTATAGTATTTTATATCCGCAATCAGACAGTTGCTCTATTTCTGGCCTGCAATAATGGCAGACCAACTTTTGCAAAGCAGCTCTCTCAACAGAATTGAATCAATGTTTCAGCAATTAATCAATGAGTTAAATGACTTAAAAATAACCTCACAACAAAATGTTACTAATGTACAATTGCTTGACCAAAAAATCTCTGCTACAGAATCTAAAACAATTTAAAATGAAGGCTCTATTTTGGATCTGAAAGCTACGATCAGGGAACAGGATAGAATTATTAAAAATCTTCAGGACAAAATTGATGACATTGAAAACAGAAACAGACGTAACAATCTTAGATTTCTGGGATTTCCTGAAGGTGCAGAGCTCGGAGATACCAGTGCACTTCTGAAACATGCGCTTCCAATGTTGCTTAAACTTCCTCCCGACCAAGACCTCACTATTGAGAGATCTCATCATACTCTAAGCCCAAGGCCTGGTCCTACTCAAAAACCAAGGCCCATCATCACCAGATTCCTGAATTATGCTCACACAGAATTAATCATCCAAAAAGCAAGGCAAGTGGGTATGCTTATTTGGCAGGATCATAAAATATCAATTTTTAGAGATTTCTCGAAAGAACTATCTAATAAACACAGACTTTATAATCCTGTCAAAACTGTTTTGCACCAGAGGGGTATTAAATTTGCTTTACGCTACCCAGCCACAATGCGTCTATTTCTGAATGATTCATTTAAAGATTTCCACACACCTGAAGCTTTATCAACATTTCTCAATATACCTCAAACTACACATACTATACTTATTGATTGTGCTGCAGCCGACCTAAATATTGATCCGAATTCCTTCCAAGAGGTCCGTCAATCTCCAGTGAACGTCTTTGAAACTAATCCAAAAATCATAGAGAAGCCTGCACAAACCGCAATTAAAACTTCAGCTCCTGCCAGAGTTTCAACAGCATACAAGAAAAACAGTCTGTTCAATCTCTGCATGCTAAACATTTATGCTGCTCGAATGATACTCCTTCTACGTCGGACCTGCAAACGGAAAAGCATGTTGACTTCTCCACTCCTCTTGTGTTGTCTAATAAATATACTCCACTATGCGAAGATTCACTCTTTTCTCATGAAGAATGCCGAGAAGATGATTTAGATCCACCTGCTGATACCTATGTGAATGCCCTGCCTAATACCAATTCACCTGACTCCTCATGGGCAGAGCTGGTATCTAGTTCCCCATCCAAATCAGCAGAACCTCCCAAAAAGGAAAGAAAGGGGAAACTAAAGAACAGAATCCATAATACTGCTTCTCAGATAAATAATCATCATAAGCACTGACTGATAGGAGGTCCTGATAGTATTTGCGAGTATCTATATTAAGCCACCGTAATCTCATATTAAAATATGTAACACTATTACTCCCAGCCAGTTTGGTCTGAGTAAGGCTGTAAATCGCACCAAAATTTCAAGGGCTGTATTTAGAACATTTGTGTGTAGCCCTTCATTTTAGTACCACTTTTGGTTACTCCTTTTTTTTCGCTTTTTCTTTCGTTCAAATGCGTTGCCTAGCTTAACCTATTAGAGCTTTCACACTCAGCCGGTTTGGAAGTATTAAGGCTGTAAATCGCATTTGAAACTTAGGGGCTGTATTTCTTTCATTCAATTGAATTTATAAGCATATTCTTGTCTAAAATTATCTAAATGTGTAAACCTATTTACCGGATATATACCATTTCCTTTTTTTTCTCTTTCAGGTTTTCCCAGGCCCATAGGTGTGCTACTAGTCATCAGTTTATCAGTAAAATAAAAAGTGAAACATAAAATATAACATATTGCCATGTATGTTTACTACATTTAAAGACTTATTTTTACTTTATGGCAAGTGCTATATATATATATATATATATATATATATTTACATAGTGGTTGTCATATATATATATATATATATATTTTTAGTCCACCTACTACTTTAAGCTAATAGCACACATATATCACATATCCATTCTTTATTAAGCTCATATGGATGTTTGTATGCCTTATACGCTACCCAGCCACAATGCATCTATTTCTGAATGATTCATTTAAAGATTTCCACACACCTGAAGCTTTATCAACTTTTAAACTAGTCAGGGGGGAGGCACTGATAAGCAGCAGAAAAATCCCAGCCTCTCCCTACAAAACAGGGTACTAAATGGGAAAAAGACCGAGGTAGAAAGGTCAGTGGGGGATGCTGCAACAGAAAGTAAAGCCATCAAAAATGGAGAGCAATGAGTACCAATGCCCGTAGTCTGAGTAACAAGCTTCCTGAATTAGTGGCCTTGATGGAGGAGGAACATCTGGATATCATGGCAGTCACAGAAACATGGTACAATAATAAAACCATGACTGGGATGTAAACATACCAGGATACACTATCTACAGGAGGGACAGGGAGGGTAAAAGAGGAGGAGGAGTAGCTCTTTACATAAGGGAAGGAATCAAAGCAACAGAACAAAAGGGTAAACAGGGAGGAAGCACTGTGGGTAAATTTGGAGACCGGCAATGGCACCACAATCCGCACAGGGGTTGTATACAGACCCCCTTCTCAGGGGGAGGAAATGGACAAGGAAATGATAGAAAGTATACTTAGTATGGCAGAAAAAGGGGAGATACTGCTGATGGGTGATCTGAATATGCCAGATGTTAACTGGAGTTCAGTTGCAGCAGCCACTTCTAAGAGTGGGGTTATTCTAGATGCCCTACAGGGGGCATGCCTTAGACAACTAGTATTGGAGCCCACTCAAGAGGGAACAATCTTAGACCTGGTTCTCTCAAATGGAGATGAAGAGAGGATCACAGATGTAGAAGTGGGTAGCCATCTGTGAACTAGCGACCATCGAACAGTATGGTTCACAATAAACACAGCAATAGAGTCAAGCCATACAAAGACAAAGGTACTGGATTTTAGGAGGGCTGACTTTGTCAAAATGGGTGAGTGCCTAAGGAATGCACTAGCAAATGGGCAGGAAGGAGGGGTGGAAGAACAATGGGGAATAATAAAAACTGCCATCACAGAGGTAACAAGCCTTTGTGTAAAGCAAATAAACAAAACGAAATGAGGTAAGAAACCACTATGGTTCTCAAAGGAAGTGGCAGTGAAGGTTCAAGAGAAAAAGAAAGCATTCAGGAAGTACAAGGAATCACAGAAGGAACAGGACAGAGAACTGTATCAGTTAAAGCAAAAGGAAGCTGGGAAGGCAGTCAGAACAGCAAAGGCCCAAACCGAGGAAAAGATAGCCAACTCAGTTAAGAAGGGGATAAAACCTTTATAGGTACATCAGGGAGCCAAGTAAGATCAAGGGAGGGATAGTGAGGCTTAATAAAGGGAGGGAGGGTGGGCAGAGGGTGACTGTGAAAAGGCAGAGATACAAAACAAATATTTTTGCTCAGTATTTACAAAGGAAGAGGGGGAGGTACCTAAAACAAACAGTAGAAACACTCTGGATACAGAAGTTGATACCAGCCCATTTATAGAAGAAAGAGTTCTGAAAGAACTCTTAAAACTGAAGGTGGACAAAGCAATGGGGCCTGATGGGATTCATCCCAGAATTCTAAAAGAACTAAGGGTAGAACTAGTGACACCACTGACTACCCTCTTTAACAAATCATGGAGGATGGGTGGTACCCGAGGACTGGAGGAGGGCAGATGTGATTCCCTCACAAAAGTGGGAGCAAGGCAGAAGCAGAAAACTACAGACCTGCTAGTTTAACCTCAGTGGTAGGGAAAATGATGGAATCACTTCTGAAGGAAAGAATTGTTGAGCATCTAGAGGCCAGAGGGCACAGGACCCAAGGCAGCATGGATTCACAGCGGGAAGGTCATGCCATTCAAATCTGATAGATTTCTTTGACTGGGTGACCAAAGTAGTTGATCAGGGAGGGGCTGTGGACATGGCCTACCTAGACTTTAGCAAGGCATTTGACACAGTCCCACACAAAAGATTAATATACAAGTTAGCCAGCCTGAGAGTGGGTCTCAAGATGACAGCCTGGGTAAAGAATTGGCTGGAGAATAGGACACAGAGAGTAATAGTAAATGGAGTCCACTCTGAAAAAAGGGGTGTTAGTAGTGGGGTACCGCAGGGTTCAGTATTAGGACCGGTCCTCTTCAATGTCTTTATAAGTGACATTGCAGAGGGACTGGAAGGAAAAGTATGTCTCTTTGCAGATGACACAAAGATCTGCAACAGAGTTGATGCACAAGGTGGAGTGGAAAGGATGAGAAGGGACTTGGCAAGGTTAGAGGAATGGTCAAATGTATGGCAGCTTAGATTCAATGCTAAGAAGTGCAAGGTAATGCACCTGGGAAACAAAAACCCAGGGGAAGAGTACACAATGGGGGGTGAGATACTAACAACAACAAAAATGGAAAGGGACCTGGGGGTAGTCATATCAGATGACCTAAAGGTGGGCAAGCAATGTGAGAGGGCAGCAAGGAGGGCTTGGGGGATACTGGGATGCATAGGAAGAGGCATCACCAGTAGAAAACAGGAAGTTATTATCCCTCTGTACAGACAGCTAGTGAGACCCCATCTGAGTACTGCGTGCAGTTCTGGAGACCCAATCTCCGCAAAGACATAGACAGGATGGAAGCTGTCCAGAGGAGGGCAACTAAATGGTGCAGGGTCTGCACCGGAAGACATATGAAGAGAGACTTAAGAGCTTAATATGTATAGCCTCGAGGAAAGGAGGAGAGGGAGACATGATAGAAACTTTCAAGTACCTCAAGGGAATCAACAAAGTCCAAGAGGGTAGCATCTTTCAAAAAAAGAGGTGTGCAAGAACAAGGGGGCACAATTTGAAGATAGAAGGGGGCAGCTCAGAGGTAATTTAAGGAAGTATTTTTTCACAGAGAGGGTTGTGGATGTATGGAACGGCCTTCCAGAGAAGGTTGTGGAGTCAAAAACAGTGGTGGAATTCAAGCATGCATGGGACAGTCATAAGGCAATTCTAGGGGGTGGGGGTAAGAAGAAGAAGTAGGCTGCTGATTAACTAGGACCTGCAGCTTATCCATCAGGTAGGGAAATGGGCAGACTGGGTGGGCCAAGCGGTCCTTATCTGCCGTCAAATTCTATGTTTCTATGTTTCTATTTTATAAGCCTTTATCTTTTGATTATGCTATTCAGGGATATGTGATGTTATTTTGGCATATTATTCTTTTTTATTGAATTAATTTGATATAGTTCAACATGATTATTATGTCTGGTTTAATTATTACTTTAAAAATGTTTTATGCATTGTTTTGGTATGATGCTTATTGGTTTTTCCCAGGGTTCTAGCTTAAATATTTGAGTGCTAGTCATAATAATTACTTATAAGATATTGTTACACATAGTTAATATCTTAGGAATATTACGTGTAACCTTTTCTTAAGTGTTTTCTACGTGTTTACATGCCTAGTAGTGTGGCAAGAGAGTCTCAGGTATGTGTACCGACTCCTATCTCTCTACACTTCACAAATGTTCTTACCGTAATATACAAGTTTTCATTGTTTCTAGGAATATTCTCTCTACTATTCTATTCCGCTATCTCTCTTTAGTGAGACTCAATAAGCATATTTGTCATAGTATTCTGAATCCATATGTTCTAAGGATCCTGCTCACATTTGCACAACCTATTCATCTGCCTTTAGAACCTTTGACACCCTCTGACTTAGTTTTTTATGAGTCTCTCCTTCCGATTTGTAACTTCCTATTTTACTGTTTACCATTATGAGTGATTTGATATTACACTCATGGAATGTTAAGGGACTCAATTCTCCTTGTAAGCTAAAACAAATACTTACCTACCTTAAGAAGCATAAAACACATGTTGCTTTCTTACAAGAAACTAAACATATGTCAGAGGATGTTGACAGGTTAAAAAAGGATTGGGTCGGTCAAGTATTTGCATCCTCTGCCTCCTCTAAAAAAATGAGGTGTCGCTATTGTATTACATAAGTCTCTTAATTGGAGCCCAAAGAAAATTATTACGGACTCGGACGGCAGATGGATTATAATTCAATTATCTTCCACTACAGGTACATTTATGTTAGTTAATGTTTATGCCCTAACTCTGATTCCCTGAATTTTTTATAACTTGCTCAACAAATTATGATTAATAATAACAACTCACCTATTCTTATGGGTGGTGATTTTAATTTAACCTTAGAAGCATACCTAGATAGAAGTAATAAATCATATGATGCTCATCCATGAAGCATTAATGCCTTGACATTGCTAATGAAAGATCTGGGCCTTTCTGACATCTGAGACTTTCCCACCCTAGACAATGTGACTATACATTTTATTCCCCATTACACAAATCTTACTGCCGTATTGATTTTTGGCTTTCATCCCCTCTTATTACAGAAAAAAACTATTAATAAAGACATCCTTCCAATTACCATATCAGACCACTCTCCTATTAGCTTACATCTACTTTGGGGTCCACCCCCTCTAAATCTCCTTCTTGGTGTTTAGATCCACTTTTACTGAGGGACCCAGAATTTATTTCTTGGATTACAGCCCAGATTCAAGAATTTCTCTCATTTAATGATACCTCTGAGGTATCTCAAGGCACAGTTTGGGAAGCATTAAAAGTAACAATTAGAGGCAAAATTATTAGTTTTGCAGCTCATAGGAAAAAGCTAAGAGAGCAACAACTAGCAAATTTAGAGAATTCCTTAAGTAAAAGAAACTCAGTACTATAAAACAAAAACCCAATCACGACTCACCATTACATCTCAAATACTCCAATTAAGAATTAAATAAATGAATTAATATCTAGGAAAGCTGAACTTGCACTTTTATGGCTTAAACATCACTATTGGGAACATGGAGATAGATGTGGGAAGTTGCTTTGTTATCAGCTTAAAACTCAGCAAATGGAGAGATATATTACTGGTTTGAAAGACCCATCAGGCCATATTTATACAGACAACCTTACAATAAATCATATTATGCGTTCTTTCTACCAGTAACTATATTCTCATCCAAATTCCAGTTCTTCTAATCAAATACATGATTTTCTCGATAAACTGCATCTTCCTCACCTCTCTTATCAAGATATGGCCATACTGGATGAACTCTTTACCCTACAAGAGATCCAAACAGCACTATCATCTTTAAAAAAATGGTAAATCCCCTGGGAGTGATGGTTTCCCTGTCGATTTCTACAAATCCCTATCTGGTACTCTTTGCCCTTTACTGCTTAAGGTCTATTTGGAAGCATTTTCCAATGGTAAACTACTCCACACTATGACCGAGGCTATTATTACTGTTTTACCAAAAAAAAAGATAAAGATCCTTCTCTGCCCTCAAGTTACAGACCAATATCACTACTCAATACAGACGGGAGAATCTTTTCTAAATTATTAACCCTCTGCTTAGATTCATTAATTTCAAAACTTATCCATCCTTCTCAAGACAGATTTATTAAACATAGAACTGGTTCTGATCATCTTCGTTCCTTGTTTAATTTAATCTACAAAGCAAAAACTCTTAGAACACCAGCTGCAGCTATAACCATTGATTTTGAGAAAGCATTTGATTCCCTTAATTGGAACTATTTATACCAAGTTTTATCACATTTTGGTTTTACTAATAACTTCTGCTCCTATATCAAATTATTGTACACTCTCCCTTCTGCTCGAATTCTGACTAACACAACTATATCCCCCTCCTTTCATCTTGCAAGAGACACTAGACAGGGCTGCCCCTTATCACCATATTTGTTTATACTTGCCATGGAGCCTTTCTCTGCAGCTCTTCATCAATCTTGCATAATTAAAGGCATCCCTATTGGCAACTCTCACTACACTTCACTATCTTATGCAGATGATTTTCTTATTATCCTAGAAAATCTCCAATCTTCAGGGCAACCTTTAGTTAAACTTCTTAACGAATTCACCTTTATTTCTGGACTAGCTCTAAATCTTAATAAATCTGAAACGCTACCATTAAACACCCTCTGTAAATCCTATATGAATAATCCTTTGGGCTTCCGCTGGGCTCCCCAAGGTATCTCATATCTAGGTATTCAGATCATCCCAACATTGGATAAAGTTTGGGATGCTAATTTTTCTCCTTTACTAACTAACATTAAAAATATATTTGACAGATGGAAATTGCTTAATCTTACCTTTAATGGGAAAATTTCTGCTATTAAAATGACAATAGCTCCAAAAATATTGTATCTTTTTTCTAATATACCTCTAAAACTTCCCTCTTGCTTCCTCATTAAAATCGATAAATTAATAGGTAATTTTATTTGGGATGGCAAAATCCCCCAATTTAGTCATAATAAACTTAGATCACATTGGTCAAGAGGTGGATTTGACCTCCTTGGTTTCAGGCCTACTTTTGGGCTTTTCGTGCAGCCCAGACTATCAAATGGTTTATTCAATCTGACGCCAATTCACCTTTATGGGTTAATATGGAAGCCTCTCTTTGTGCTAACAACATTGCTACTTCTTTTCTTTATAATCCCATCCCCTCCAAATTAAAATCTCACCCCACTATAGTACCATCCACGTTCTACTGGAAAATAATTCATAAATATCTCAAATCAAATCCTACCCCTCTTGTTTATGCTCCTATCTGGGGAAATAGCCAAATATCTCTCGAAAACCATCCAATCTGCTGTTGATCCTGGAAAAATAGAGGCATACTTTTATTAAGAGACATACTTGAACCCCATACATTAAGAATAAAACCCTATTCTGATCTATGCACTCAATGGAATCTTCCCGCCAGGATTTTGGAAATATCTACAGTCTCACAGCATGCACTTATTATTTCTCACTTATTACGAATCAATCCTCACATGATCAACACATCTCCAAATGGATAAAACAACATGTAAATTGAATAGTGTCATCTATAAAGTTATTAGAGAATCACTACCGGACCAGTCCATTAGTGCAAAAAATAAATGGAGCAACTTATTACACTATAACATTACAAATGAGCAATGGCACTTAGGTGTTGCTTCCTTGCACAGATCTTTTAATGATAAATGTAGCGTAAACTCATTGATAGCTAAAATTCTTCATTTATGGTATAGGACCCCAACTGTATTGCATAAAATGAGATTAACAGATAACGACAACTGCTGGCGATGTAACTCACCTAATGGCGATTTACTTCATATTTTATGGGATTGTCCCTCCATACGAAAATTTTGGCATCAGATTCATATATTTGCAATGAAAGTGACTGGTCAACCCTTTGTATTAGATCCTAAACACTGTATACTTGGTATTTTTGACCCTCATCCCTATAATAGTCCCCAATCCTTGAACAGATGGTTAACCATACTTTTTCTTCTAGCTAAATGTAGTATACTTATGAATTGGAGATCTAATACAATCCCCACTCTCCCTGATATTCTTAATCATTTATCTCAATATGCCTCCCTGGATCGTATGACACACATTTCTCTCAACCGACTCAACATATATAATAAATGTTGGCAGGAATATTTTAAATATTTGGATTCATCTAGCCAATCTGGCACTTAAAGTATGGATTGAAATACTTTATATAATATCTCTCTCTCTCTCCTTTTATTGATATCCCCCATTTCCTTAGATTATGGTCTCGCTTTTTCTCTACTTACTTGATACTCTCTTCTCTTTGCTATTTCTTCCTCTTCTCTTGTTTTCTTAATCTTTTCTATATAAGCTTTAGTAGCACTCTAACGATATATACATTGTAGTAATGTACAACTACGACTATTCATACCTCCTCTTTTACCTTATACTTCTTCTATTTTTACTGTATATTATGTAGTGCTAAGCCTTTTTCTTTTTTCATTATAATATTGTAACTGTTCTAGTTTAGGTAGTTAACCCATAATTATTCTATTACCATTTAGTAGTCTTTTTTTCCTCCTTTGTTAGATGTTATGCTACTTAGTTTATCATTGATATAACCTTATATAGTATCGTTATAGGATATACTTGTTGTTTGTTTATCTTTTAAATACTTCAATAAAAAGATCAACTGCAAAAAAAAAAAGAAAAATATCTAAAGTGCATTGTGCAGCTAGATTTCCATAGTTTGTTTCTGATTTTGTAAATTTATTTAGTTTAAAGTAGTGTTTTTTTTTTAATTGAAGCAGTGTTGCTCTATGTGGGGGTGGAGGGGCATATTTTAGCTAGTAGCAAACATGGGAACCCAGCCCTATGGCTGAGCCTGTGAGCAAGAGCAATAGACTTATTTGTTTTTCTTAGTCTTTCTTCTTAATTATTTTTGTCTGTAATTTTATTTATGTAAAACAATTTTGTGTGTTTATGTGAACTATTTTTGTCAGTCTTTTACTGTACTTATTATGGTTCTTTATTTATTTAGTTATTGAGGTGACTGTTAGAATCACGCCGGTCTTGTTGTGTCTTCATATTGCAATCATGTTAAAAAAATAATTTTGTGGTGTTCTTACTGAAGCTACTGTGTTAGCTCAGTAAACAGTTCTGTTATGATTAAAATCACACTGCTCTGGTTAAGTGTTGTATTGTTTCTGCAGCTGATATTTACTTTTACTGCAGTGTTAAAAAATCGGAATATCCAAATTGACAGAAAGAGATGCCTGACTCCTAAAGTGAGAGTTTCCAGACAAATGGTCAAGAAAAGTGTAGGCTCCTTGGGTCAAAAGGAAGTTGCATCTGAGAAAACTACCACTGCAACAGCTTCATCTGAGACCAGTTGTAGTAGTGAATGACAAGTTGGCAGAGGTGGTGGCAGCATTAGTATGACCACATTTTATTTATTTATTTTGCTTTTGTTGACCGGTGGGTGCTCTAGATAGCAGAACTGCCTTTTTCAGGAATGGCCTGGGAGGTTTCGCACAATGGGTGAAATCAACAGTCAATACATAGAGAATACGTTATGCCACAAAGAGGTTCTGATTCCCTTTGACCTCGAGAGTGAAACTCGAGAGGTCCATGGGAATTAGAACCCCAAAGTGGCAGAACATGCTGGTTGTGCACAAAGTTGCTCATCCTGTATTTTTTATAGTGTATAGTATTATGTGAAATGTGTGTGCATGAGTTCTTTTGCTTTCAAAATAAAACTGACTCATGCAGCCTCTAGAGATTCTAGAATGCTGTTCTACCACAGTAGGGTAGAATCACATTCCATGATCTTCGGAACTGTGGTACAACAGCATTTTGAAAGGGATGGAATTCTATACAGAACAACACTCTACTATACACTAGAAAGGATAAATCAGATGGCAACAAGCAGTACAATTAACCAAAAACATATAGTCAGGTAACAACAAACTGAAGCCAGGATCAAGCATGGAATGTAGTACAGTACAGTGGCCTAAGCAAAGATTCTATAATTAAGGCCCCTGAAACACAACATTATCAATTATTATACAGTACAAAAATAGGGGGCAAGTGCTAGAGAAATAAATAGTTAGGCAATGCTCCAGTATAACAGGATAGGGAACAAGTGCCAGGGTAAGTAACCAAGAGGGACAGGCAAGTGGGTGGGTACACCCACCACAGGAGCAGGGCTCAGAGCAGGCCAGGATTTTACAGTGTTCCAGCTTGAAACTTTGGGGGGCTGGGAGTTTCTGAGTGGCAGTGAAAAGGAATTCCACACTTTAGGAGTGCTGACCAAGAAAGCTTCTTCACCCATTTTAGTGTTACACTTAGGTTGGTAAGGAGGGATTTATCAGCAGATCTAAGGGGGTAGGCAGAGTAAGTAGGTTTTAATAGAAGGGCCAGATTGTCTGGTATCTGGGAGATGATGATATTTTGATGAGGCAAGTGGTAGTGTATTGCCCAGCTGTGGGGCTAGACAGCCCAGGCCAGAGTAGAGTGAGCAGTGGTGAGAGAGCTTGGGTACCAACACAGCAAAGCAGCAGATGTTGTTATAGCAGATGTCCCATTTGTAGAGGATCCCTCTTGAGGTTTCTGGAAAGGCAATCAACCCATAGGCCAGTTTACATCTGAGAACCCCCTGTGTGATGACCAGCCTCACAGTGGATGGGAGTCTGTGCTGAACTTTGTACGCCAGACCAAGTTCTATGTTGACTGCTTTGATAGTAGCTGTTAAGTGCAGCTCATAGTCCATGTCTCAATCCAAGTTGACACCAAGGTATTTAAAAGAGAAAACAGTGTTGAGGGGGGTGTCATTGGATGAACTGATGCATAAATGCTGGTGACAGGCCTTGAGTTTGGGTCTTGAGCCAAAGAGCATGGTGACTGTCTTTTTAGTATTGAGTACCAGTTTGTTTAGCTTCAACCAGTGTTCGAAGGTGTTGAAGTTTGGGTTTAGTTCCAGTTGATGTACAATATGTCAGAGGAGCTGGAGTAGAGTACCAAATTATCAGCACATAACAGGGCAGAGCATGGACTGGACAGTGGGAGGAGATCATTTACGAAGATCGAGAAGACTAGAGGGCCCACATTCGATCCTTGTGGAACTCCAATCAAGGTGTGGGATAGAGAAGACTTGGCATTTTCAATCTGCACAAACTGCTGCTGCTCTGCAAGATAATTGTGGAACCAGGCAGTTGCAGAAAAAGAAAAACCAAGGGTGGACAGCTTGGATAGGAGCAGCGGGTAGTCCACCAAGTCAAAAGCCTACATGAGATCGACAAAAGTTGCCCCAGTGAGACAGCCTTTGTCCATGGCAAGCTTGACATCATTGGTGAACTGGATAATAGCAGTGGATGTGCTGTGCCCTTGTTGAAAACCATGTTGATCCGTGGTGAGAAGTTTGTGTAATTGAAGGTGGTCTGAGACCTGGATGGTGATGATTTTCTCCAGGACTTTGGATAAAGTCAAAAGGATGGCAATAGGGTAGCAGTTGTCCATGTTAGTGGTGTCACCCTTTTTGTGGATGGGTACAATGTGTGCAGTCTTCCAGGAGGAAGGAACATGACCTGTAATTAGGGACATATTGAAGTGATATGTTGCTGGAGAAACAATGATGAGGGAAATGGTTTTCGGGAATTTGGGTAGTAGCTCATCTGCACCAGCCAAACCATAGGGAGCAATGGATTAAGGAGGCACAAATTTTCAGGTCCAGTAACTGGGTGGATGTTGAAAGGAGGCTTTGTTGGTTCTCTGTTGCCAAGATGTGGTCCAGATGAGAGTGCAGGGGGTGATGAGTAGGATGAGAGGTCTGAGAAGCAGGAGATTACAGCCTCAGCAATAGTGAGAGGATTATTTCAGCTAATTCCATTCGAGACCACTTCTGTAATGGTTTCACTTTTGCTTCTACCCAGAATCGAGTAAACGTGACTTCAAAACCCACGAAAGGTACTAAAAGAAGTGTGAAGAAGCTGCCGGTAGTAGGTACTCTTGGCTGTTCTTATAGCTACTTTACAAAGGTTCCTGAGCCTTTTGTACTAATCCCAGTCAGCAAGGGACTGAGAGAGAGCTTTGCTTTTTTCTAGACCTTGTCCCATTGTTTGAGGGATGCCATAAGTTCAGAATTTAGCAAGTGGGTGGCAGCTCCTGGAATTCTGTACCTTTTTAATGGGACATGCTTATCCTGTAAGGCCAGAAGCTTAGAGAGGAAGCATTGTACAACATGTTCCATGTTGGAGGTCAGGTATAAAGGCCCCCAATCAGTAGTTTAAAGATCAGAAATGAGGGCCCTGTTATCCAGCTTTTACTCTGCCACATCTGTGGCTTCCAAGCTGGTGAGTGCTGTGGAGGGGGAGGTGGTGACTAGAAGATCATTCCAAGAATTAGAAAAATGTCTGGCTCTGGAGCAGTGGTCAAAGAGGCTGTTGCTGTTGTCCCCATTACTACTGGTGGCGGCACTGAGCCTGGACTGGATTATAGGTTTCATTTCCTAACAAGAGTATTGAGCTTGGCCATGATGCAAATTCGGAGGAGAGAGATTGAACTGTTGAATGCAAGGATAATGAGAAGGAAAGGGAGTGTGGAGAAAGTAAGGAGGATGTGGTTATTGGCATGGGCAGCAATGATGATTTAATTGGACTTCCTATGGGAACCTGAAAAGCAAAAAATTTAAAAGTTATGCTGCTGAACCTGTGGTGTGGTGCATAGCAGATAGTTTATGGAATTACCACCCCCCCCCGAAATCCTCCAAATATTGTTCCTGTTAGGACTGTTGATCCAATCACAATTGCATCAGTTGCCCACTGTCGCAGTCCTGACATAATTCCCAAAAATACCCATTGCCACCACGCCACTGTCCAAGTACTGCCACCATGTAAAATCACAAATTACAAAATCTCTATGTTGAGATTTTTATATACTGGACCCAGCTGATGAAACAGTGGCTATCTGACAGCTGGGTCAAGCGTGAGTTAGCCATGGAAAAAAATGGGAGTCAGTTAGGCACTGGTGGTCAAAACAGAAACCTCAAGTCCAGGCACCTGTTACACTGGATTCAGAACCAAAGGGAAGCTAGTGTGGGGGAGCCCTATCCCCTGTCATCTTCATTTGGCAAGGCATCCCCAAATGTCAGGAAAATAGTCCCAGTGGATGCAGAGCAGACTGTGGAGGACTATTATAGTGATGAGGAGAAGTCTGCAGGACTACTCGGTAGTGGCCATAATAGCAGTAGTGGGTTGAGTATTAGCAGCCTGAGGCACCAAAGCACATATGCCACAGTCTAGAAAACACCCCCAAATCACTACTTTCATTTCAATAGCATCCATGAATCTCTCTGCATCAAATGCTGTGCCACCTGCCATGCTGCCATCCAGAGTCCAGCTATTTTGTAGCCCAACAGCCCAAGAGGTTTAGCCTACACTACATAGCATGTCTGAGCATTATACAAAATACCTACCCAGTCATGCTGTTAGCATGGGAACTGAATGCAGCAACTGCAGAAATGGTGGCAACTGACCTACTACTATTCTGTTTTGTGGATAATGTCAGATTCAGGTTAATGTTGTATGTGCCTGTCCCAAATTGCACATTCCATCATGAAACTGTTACACCTGTACCATTCCTGAACTTTATGGGACTGTGTCAAGCATAGTAATACATGCCCTGCTGCATTCAGCATAACCATGCATACATCTTAGTATGGATATGTGGACCAATGACCAAACAGCTGGCATCTCCTATCTATACTTTACAGCCAATTGGGCATAGGTACCTGGGGTAGTTAATAACTGACTCCAGGCATGGGAAAAATTGTACTAAGCATAACTGTGTTGATAGTAACACTAGATATTTGTTAGTATGCCACACTGAAAATAAAGATCATATCTGGATCACACATGTGTCAGGAAATGCTTGAACTGCTCCTGTCAGAGATTAATGGGTGGCTGCACTCCCATGTATTGAAAGTGGGTTTCATTGTGAGTGATAATGTAGCAAAATGCATTTATGGTGGGGGTTTCTCAGGGTGTCATACCTGCACACTGTACTAATTGTATTGTGCAGGAGTTTCTATTATATCCTGATATCAAGTCCATGTGACTGTGGCCCATTGCATTTGTGCCTACTTTGCCCATTACAGAAAGGCTCATGACTAAGACACTTGCAGATCCAGAACACATTGTCTCAACATTACATGAATCTGAAGTCATCATCAGATGGAAGTCAACATTGTACGTTTGAGCACTTGTACACAGACAAGGCAATATCTGAGTATCTGCTATTGAATACAAGTCATGACATTGCTGGAGTATTCATGTCTCTGATAACAGACCAGTGGCTACTGATGGATGGTATGATCATGATTCTAATGCCATTTGAACACACAACCCAGGCAGAAAGCGGGGACAGTGCCTGTATCAGTCAGGTCATCCCACTTCTATGTGTGCTAAGACAGATGCTGTTGAATGTACAGCAGGTTTTAGAGGCAGGTCGTGATACTTAAAGCTCTGTCATAATGGAACACATACTCCATGTCTTGGACTGCAATACCCATATTTTGGGCATTCTGAAGACTGAAGATTTTGGGATTGCTACCATGCATGACCCATGTTATAAATGCGGCCAGTCTTTAGTACTTGAAGGTGGGCATGATCGGGCCCAAAATTTCAATGATCTCCTAACAAGACATGTACATGGAGCTCAGATACTAAAGTCACAGATATCGAGGCTTAGCATGAAACTCAACAGAGACTGGATATTGCTACCATCTCACATGGTAAATGGAATAATAAAATATGCAAGGTACAAGATAAAAGTCACAATAATCCATTTGAGATGTTTTGCTCAAGGTGAGTATTGAAGATGTTGAAGAAAAGGCAGAGGATGATGCTATTGATGAGGCAGCAGGACTGTATGCAGTGTTACACATGGTGTGCATGCATATGGCTGACACAAGACAACCTGTCATCACAAAAGAACTCTTGGGGTGCTGAGGTACCAAGGTTATTGACTAGCCAGCGCTGGCCACAGTAGCCATCAAATATTTGAGTTTTCCACTCTTTAGTGTCAGGATGGATTGTATATTCATTTCTAAGGGTGCAACAGTGCATGACAAGTATACAAATCTGTCAACTAGAAATGTTGGCATGATGACTTTTCTTAAGATGAATGCGGGACACATTCCACATAACACACTTATGTCTGTGTTTTTACCACATGAAGGCAGTGGTGGTGGTGGTGAGGATGAACCAGAAGAGCTTGAAGTTGTTGGCATTGGCAAATTGCTTGATACTGAGTGAGGTCAATGAAGCACAGATGGAGAAAGAATTTTCTATGAGGACTACTCCAGTCTGGAAGACTGAGTGGGCTGCTTTATTTAAGAGGAGGACTGAAACATAAATAAATGTGTTCTGTTCATCATGTTCTCATCAGTTTTTATACTTTTATAATAATTCAGTTTTGTTTTCCTTTCATCTTACTTTTCCTCAAGTTGTGATACTGTTTCCAACATACGTCATGTCTTTCCATTCAGATGGCTCCTCCTCCAGCAAGCAAGCCATCACCATTTTCTCCACTAGATCGCTGATGTGGTCAACACTGCTGCCTCTTGCTTTAAAAGCTGCTGAAAAAAAAAAAGAATAAAGAGAAGCAGGAGCAGAAGACTGCTAGAGACTAGAGTGGCAGACATGAAATGAATAACATTTAAATACTTAAAAAAAGAAAAAGAATTCCTACCTTCCCTGGTCAACAATCAGTCTTTGCACCCCTAGCACCTTACCTGTCCCTCGACAAGGCCCCCTGGCTGCACTGTCTCCCGCCCTCGCCCACCTCCCCCTGTATCTCCACTCCTGCCCCCAACCACCTCCCATACTTCCCCTTACCTCCTGCACCTCCTACCCCCTCAATCTCCTACCCTCGCTCCCTCCCCACCCACTCCCTCCTTCCCTTGTCTTGCTCATAGCTCATGTCTTTGTACTGGTTATTACATGTCTGTAAGTCAATGACTACATGTTTGTAACTAAAAATAATGACTGTTGCATACGCTGACGTGGAACCTTTGTAAAAGAGCCTCGGCTCAAAGGTATTGTAATCCTAGATGAATTAAATAAAATAAAAACAACATTATTAAATTAAGAACCAGATCAGAGCCGAACCTATGCAGCAACAGGATTTCATCACCCTATTGATAATACTTGAAAAGAGAGAAACACTTAACAAAAGATTGTTAGAAATACAATGGTTGCATTACCCTCCCACCTCCCACAGTCAAAAACAAAGTAACAAAAATTGCTTACCTTTTCTGGTAGGTCACAACAAAGTGATACTTGAGTTGAAGATTATTATCCAGATCTGGCTTACAAAGCAGCCATATTATTTTGTTTATATAGTTGTAGACTGGATTCACAAAGAGCAGCAGTAGCAGCATATGAGTTCTGGGTTCCTGTCTAATTTCAGGGCATCATAAGAAAAAATCCAGCCATGAGAATTTATTGTGATTTTCTGGGCAGTAAAGTGCAGCATGACAGTCACAAACGTTGGAGACTCAAACAGCCCAGTACCTAGAAGCAGCATATATAAACTGGGTGGGGGTAATTCACAAAAGGGATGTACCCAGTGCATCTGAGATGCACCAGCACAACTCAGACTTGTGCCAAATCACAATTCTGAAAGGGCAGTGATGTGCCAGCGCCGCGGATGTGCGCACAACACCATAATAGTATTGGTGCATCTGGAGGAGAGATGCAGGGTGTGCTCAATGCATATGGGGTGCAGCCCTATTCACAGCCCACCTTGGAGACGCATCTCTGTAGCAACTCCAAAGATCCGCCTCCAAAAGTTATGACTATAAACAATAGACTTAAGTGGGTATTCGCCCACAGGCAGGCTGCCATACTGCAGACAGCAGCCGGGCAGCCTGCCTACCTGGCAGTCTAGTGTCCCTCCCCCCATGTCCATATCCCCATAATGTAATACTTATTACCAGACATCCCTCACAGTCTCATGGTCCCCCCTTCCTGCCCATATCCCTGTAATGTATAAATCATTGCCAAACAATTCTGGCAGTCTAGTGGACCCCCACCCTGCCCTGACCCAATTGCACTGACAAATGTAATTCCAAAATATCCTGGTGGTTCAGTGGACCCTCCCACCCACTCAGGCACCCCCTCCTAACCCCACTCCCCCGTCCCAGCACATGCAGAAAGTCGGCAGTCAGCACAACCCACCCACAAACCACCATGGCTGCCTACTGACTGAGCTGTCTTTGAATGACAGCGTACAGTATGCCTGTAAGCCTATTGGTAGACGCTGCTGACCAATGAGCTTGCGGTGTGTACTGTAAGCTTTCATTCACAACTTTGTGAATGACAGGTCATTCATAAAGTTGTGAATGAAAGCTTATTGTACACATTAAGAGCCCATTAGTCGACAGGGTCTACCAAAGAGCTTACAGGCATACTGTATAGAAATATAGAAACATAGAAACATAGAATTTGACAGCAGATAAGGACCGCTTGGCCCACCTAGTCTGCCCATTTTCCAACCTATCAGATAAGCTGCAGATCCTAGTTAACCAACAGCTTACTTTCTCCTACCCCCCACTAGGACTGCCTTATGTTTGTCCCATGCATTCTTTTTTTTTTTCTCTATACTTCCCCCCCGGGGCCACCAGTCTGCCTTACCTCTACACATCAGGCATCCTCCTGGGTACTCCGACCACCATCTCCTGGGACTTCCTCTGGCTCCACTTGGGTCCTGCAGCTACCCCCACAGCTTTCCCCTGCAGTGGGGTGGTGGGGAGCACTCCCTCAGAGCTCAACCCCACCGGTCAGGATCCAGTACTGCACAGCACCCTTGGTGCTGAACAAGTCCGCTCTGGAGACAGCCATCATGCCACCGTGACTAGTGCCCCTATTTTCCACTTTTCTCCCTTCACGGCTTAGGCGTGCAATGACGCCTTTAGGGCCCGAGTGCGCGCCGTCTCGCACGCACTCTGAGCCAAGTGTCTACCCCAGCACATTCTCTATAGTCTGCCAATGCTCTGTAGCCACCCCCAGCCACCGCCAGAGGCCGCCAGAGCACCAATGGCAATCCTCCCCTCCCAGAGAAGGAGAGTAGTCCTACAGATGCTCCATCCTTCTCCTCCCCTGCCAACCCCCGACGACCTAGGCTCGTTCCCGAACCTGGGTCGCCGGCGTGGTGCAAGATGTGGTGTCCAGTGCCTCAACCCTCAGTGCCACCGGGCCAGGATGTCCCATGCTTTCTTGAATTCCCCCACTGTTCTTGACTCCACAACCTCCTCAGGGAGGCTGTTCCATGCATCCACAACCCTCTCCATAAAAAAATACTTACTCACATTTCCTCTGAGCCATCCCCCCCATCTTCAAATTGTGCCCCCTTGTTCATGCACATCTCTTTTTCTGAGAGATGCTACCCTCTTGGACTTTGTTGATTCCCTTGAGGTACTTGAAAGTTTCTATTATGTCCCCTCTCTCCCGTCCTTCCTCAAGGGTATACAAATTTAGCTCCTTTAGTCTTTCTTCATATGTCTTCTAGTGCAGACCCTGCACCATTTTGGTTGCCCTCTTCTGGATAGCCTCCACTCTATGTCTTTGCAGAGATGGGGTCTCCAGAACTGCACACAGTACTCCAGATGGGGTCTCACCAACTGTCTGTACAGAGGGATAACAACTTCCTCTTTTCTACTATTGATGCCTCTCCCTATGTATCCCAGTATACCCCAGCCTTCCTTACTGCCTTCTCACATTGTTTGCCCACCTTTAGGTCATCTGATATAATTACCCCCAGGTCCCTTTCCAATTTTACTGTTGTCAGTATCTCACCCCCATTGTGTACTCTTCCCCCATGTTTTTGTTTCCCAGATGCATTACCTTGCACTTCTTTGCAATGAATCTGAACTGCCATACATTTGACCATTCCTCCAACCTTGCCAAGTCCCTTCACTGATAGCTCAGTTGGATGGCAGCTATGGTGGTTTGTGGGTGGGTTGTACTGCCCACCAACATTTGGCACTGCTGGGACAGAGGGAGCAGGGTGAGGAGGGGTGCCTGAGTGGGTGGGGGTTTCACTGGACCACCAGGATACTTTTAAATTACATTTATCAGTGCAATTGGATTGGAGCAGGGTGAGGGTTCCACTAGACTATCTGGGATGTTTGGCAATGATTTATACATTACAGGGATATGGGCGGGGGGACCATTAGACTGCCAGGGATGTCTGGTAATAATTATTATATTATGTGGATACAGGCAGGGGGACACTAGGCTACCAGGGGTTTGTTGCTGTGTCTACTGCTCATAGCCCTTACAGGGAGCCCAACAAATTCTGTCAGGTGCATCCCTGCAGGCTTCATGCAAATGGGGCCATAATGACATGCAAATGGACCCATTGCACTTTGCATGCCTAATGGCCCCATTAACATGTCTGGGGCTGTGAATACCATCCTTGGGTACAGTGCCTCTGGAGATGTGCTGCCCCATCAGTTTCCCAGTCCAACCGGAAGGATGCGCCGCCACATCTCAGCTTGGGCGCAACTGTGGTATTCACAGAGGGGATGTGCCGAAGCATCTTCTGACGCATCTTCTCTGAATACCTCAGTTGGGGTTCAGCACATCTCATTTGCGCCATCACAACTGAGATGCACCGAGTGCATTTCTTTGTGAATCCCTCCTGAAGAGTGCATTTCATTTCAGGGCATCATGAGAATATTTCTGCCATGAGTATTTATTACACTGTGAATTTCTGGGCATTAAAGTTCATCCCTGAAGTGCATTACAAGAACTTTGTCCATGGAATGACAATAGCATGGCACCATGTAGCAGCAAGCAGCAGCATGCTCTATGTTTTATGGTAGTTGAAAAAATGTCAGAGCACAGAATTTATGTATGTTGTGCTTTTCTCATAATTTCATCTAACGTGCTGCTACAAGAACTGGCGAGTGTGACTGACATGCAGCTTAGCACAATGTAGCAGCAAGGCAGCCAGACATATTTATTCTGGTAGTTGAGAAACATTCTGAGTGAATGTATGCATGTTGTGTCTTTTCATAATTTCCTCAAGTATGTTACAATAACTGTGGTGGTGAGACTGACACACAGTGCAGCACCTTGTAACAATATGCAGCAGTCTAACATATTTTTTTTCTGGCAGTTGATAAAAAGTCTGTGAGCACTGAATTCATGTATATGGTGCTTTTGGCACCATTTCCCCATAACTGAATTTCAAGAAAGGTGGCAGGGGGACTGACACACAGCATAGCAAAACATAGCAGCATGCAGCAGGCTGATACACTTTTTGTGGTACTTGGAAAAAATTCTCAGAGCACAGAATTTATGTATGTTGTTTTTTTCTCACAATTCCACATAAGTACATTACATGAACGGTGGCAGTGGGACTGGCAGACAGCTTAACACAATGCAGTAGCAAGCAGTAGCCTGACATTTTTATTCTGGTAGTTGGGGAAAAATAGGAAGACAAGAAAAGATCTGAAACAGAACAGTTGTGATTGCCCCTCAAAAGTTACCTGACTCTCTCCAATCTCCCTCCTCCCATCATTTCTTCCTCTACTCTTACCCCCTCCTTTCCTACATAATCCCTACTCCCTTCACTTCCTTCCACCTCATACCTTCTTTCCCCAGCTAACTGCCCTCTTCCATCCCCTCACCTCAGTCCTCCCCTATAGTCATAACACACCTCACCCTGTCTCTCCCTTACTGTAATGGGTCCCCCTCCCTTGACCCCTATTTTATCTTACTGCACCTACCTTCCTCTTCCCCAGTTTCTACACATGCTTCTTACCCTTTTTACCTCCATTAAAAATCCTCTTTTTATTCTTGTGTCCTGCTTCTTAGTAAACTTTCCTCCCTTTCTATCCTGTTCTACTTCATTTAATCCTCCCTCCTATCCCCTCTGCACCTTGTTAGTGGGTTCCAGGACTAGGTCTCTCCAGCACAATGCCTCTCTGGCTGCTCTAACTCTCTCCACCCCCATCTGGTCTCCACATACTCCCTTACCCTTGCTCCTGGCTTTCCAACTACATATACCTTGACAAGGTTGTCCCTTCAGCCACTCAATCACTGTGTGTAAAATTGATACCAATGTAACTCCTGTATCCTTTGCAACTTGTTCATTTTAATCTATGGCAGGTAATTTACTGGAACCTTGTAGCACTTAATTTGTATTTTCTTTTGTCTTCACTATTGTACTCTGTAACCAATTCACGTTTGTTTATTGTACTACAATACTGTCCTTGTTTCCCTCATGTACTGATGTGGAGCCTTTGTAAAAGAGCATTTGGCTCAAAGGTTGTAATTCCAAGATTTCAATAAAAAAATAATAAAAAGTAAAAAGAAGACAGGGATAGTACAATGACTGTGAAGTAGCATAAGAAAGAGAACAACACAGACAGGAAATCAGATTTTTTTTCTTTTATTGAGCAGAAGAGTAACTGATAACAACATTTATTGATTGATTTTTTTATTTAAAATGTGTTGATTGGATAGCTCAAGAGCATCAAACACTCATTTTCAAGGAGGACTTGAGATATAAAAATAAAAAGTACATTAATATCACAAAGCATCAGTATAGTTACACAGACATTGTGAGAGATTCATACAATGTTTTTTTTTTTTACTACTTCTAAATACAAGTGTGGAATTTAAATAGATGAGACAGACAGATAGATAGATGAAGATAGATAGATAGATAGATAGATAGATAGATAGACAGACAGACAGATAGATAGATTGATAGATACATAGATAAATAGATAAGTAGATAGATACAGTAGATGGATACAGTAGATAGATAAATAGATTGATAGATAAAAGATAGGTAGATACATAGAGAGATGACAGCTCGATAGATAGATATCAGTATCAGAATTCAGGACAGAAAGAAATGAAGATGTACAAAATTATTTTGTGATTGCTTTACTTTTAAGATTTTTTCAACTAGTGAAAATAATAATAAATGAGACAGTAAGAGAGATAGAATATCTAGAATAAAGGAGTGTAAAGAATAAGGCAATGGCCTGAGGATTGAGGGTGCACTTCCACCACAGAGTTCTGCAAGACCCTCAAGAATGCTCCATAGTTTCTTTCATGAAAACAACTTGCCAGGAGAGCTCTTCTATCTCCCCACACAGCTGGGCCACTGCTTTACCGAGAGATGTAGGTGGAGGATCTGAGGCTGGTCTCTCATGTGACCCCTGCAGCCCCCAAGTCTGCCTGCAGCTCCCTTTCCTGCTTCCCTCCATTACCTCTGGGTCCCTCTTCGGGACTTGTCCACCAAGTGACAACCTACCATGAGGCCTCTTTTTGTGCTACCTCTCATGTGGCATGGAAGGAGCACTAGGGGTGCCACCTCCTCCACCTCATCAAGTCTCTCAGTATTTCTCCTCCTCACATGTTCCTCACAGTCCTGGCACTGCCTTGCCTTAAGGTAGGTGTGCTGGCCAGCTTTGCCCAGAATGGCTACCCTGTTTCCTTTACCAAACAAAAGTATGACCCAATGTGCATGTCACCACACTGTTGTCAGAGGGGTCAGTTACATAAATGTCCCAAATGTCTCCTTTCCTGTACACATACATAATACTGAATGGTCCCTAAGGGGGAGGAGTGTGTGGGAAGGTTGTTATGGGGATTTAGAAGGGGAGTTCGGTGGGGATAAGGGTGGTGAATGTGCTTTATGACTCAATCATTTTATGTATACAGTTATCAGACTTGTTGGGGGTCTACAGGGGGGAGGGTCTTTGTGTGGAATGGACATTGTATGACTGTGATTGTATTATTTGGAAATATACTTAATAACGCATATTTAATTGCAAAAAAAATGTCCCAAACAGGGGACCTTTGCTACTCCCGATGCTAAGAGACAGATGATCCTGAGTGAGGCTTCTCCTCTTCATGGAGCTCAGGTGGTGGCACAACCAATGGAGGGCACAGTGCCAGGTGCTGCAGCAGGTACAAGACATATAAGAACAGGGTCAACAGGTTGTGGTGGTGCACTGAATGCTACTGCTGTTAGTGCTCCACTGTTGGGAGGGGGAGGATTACACCTCTGGGGGCCCCTGGTCCCAAAGCTTGCCTCTTCAGAGGAATGGAATGGAATGTTCCATCTATGGACTCATCCCCCTCTGCTTGCTGAGACTGGTGTCAGTCCTCCCAGTCGCCTTCTCACCAATCCAACTCAGTTTGATTAAAAAAAACAGAAAAACGAGTAAAAGCAAGAAAATGTGGAGAAATAAAAGTGGGTAATAGAAAGACCAATACTGAAAAATAACAGCTAAATAAACTCTCACAAATGGCTAAGTAAAGATAAGATGACAATCTCAAAAACACTGTAAAAGTTGTTTATTTTATTAGATTTTTGAAGGCTCTAAAAACAGCATATATGACCGCTTCCACTAGCTCTCTTGGACTGCAAAATGAAACTAAGGCTCTGTCTGTACATTGTTGTTATGTGACCGCCAAGCACTTTGTTTACCAGAAGCCTTGATCTGAGCAAATTTCACCCAAATGCTCCACTATGGTGAAGCTGCAGGTGAAATTGCTAAAAGCATGAGTTTCCTAGAAATGGCAACAATTTTGAATTGATCCATTAAGGGTGAGACAGAGAGAAAGAGAAAGCAGCCAAAGCTTCCTTAAATCAAGGAGGTTATTTTCAGACTACACTGAATTGAATTATTATTTTTGGACCTGTATAAGTAACTAGTATTGATTCTAATTTTGGGGTTGACTTTTCTTAGTGTAACTGTAATTTGCCAGGGATGAACTGTAGCTGGGAGATATTTGCAGTCATTTGTGACTAGACCTGTTACTTAACCTCTGTGAAATAGGTGTCTGAAAGGAAGGAAGGCACTCCCTGGGATGGAGGGTCAGAGTTGTAGTTGATTGTTTCTGAAGCGCACAGGTTTACTCCCACCCACCCCAAGCTCATAGCTTTCATTTATAGCAGGGGTTCTGACATCACTTCCCCAAACTGCTAACAACATACACCTGTTCATATACTTAAAGCACACACTGAATGGGGTAGAGACACTCACAAGCCTGCATGCACTAAAACAAGAACAAAAGAAAGAAAACCATCTGTAATAGGAAGGGACACAGACATGCGGGGAGAGGTGCAATGCATTGACTGTGGAGCAGCAGTCTTCGGAAGACATTCTGGAGACTGCGTTGCTGCCCTATTTGCAGGCACCTCTCTGGTCTGAGGGAGGAGGTTGTTCATCTCCATGCTGACCTAGCAATGATTCAGAAAACTTGTTCCCCACCCAGGGACCACCCAGGCCACCACCACTACCTCAGAAGTTGCCAAGAAAAAGGAGTGGTTGGACCATGGTGGACTCAGAGAGGGTGAGAGTGGTGGAACAGAGGCAAATCCCTCCAGTTGTGCCTCTCCATAATTCATTCGCCACTCTGGTGGAGCATGGTTCCTCTATGGAGGCACCCACAGTGGAGACCAAGGAGGATGCTGAGAACCTCCACAATGGAGACCACCGAGGAGGGTGGCATAGGACTCCACAGGGGAAGGAAACAACTCCTGGTGGAGGATTCAATTGTCAGGGGGGTAGAACTGGGGGAGGGAGGAGAAAGGGAGGTAAGGTGCCTTCCCAGCACCATGGCTTGGAGGGATAGGAAACAAATCCTCAGGATCATGGGAGCAGCTGCAAAGGAGAGTGAGCTGGATGTCATTATCCACCTAGGGACAAATGACCTGGCTGAGAATGGGATCAGAGCAGTGCAACAGGAGTTTGTGGAGTTGGGGATGGGCCTTAGACAAGCAGCACACATGGTAACTTTCTCAGAAGTGCTACCTGTCTATGGCATGGATGGGTACTCTGCACCATGGGATTCAATGACTGGTTGAAAAACTGGTGCAGAGCTCAGGGATTTGGCTTCATTGGGGACTGGAGCTCCACCTGAAGGATGCAGGCCTATACAGGCATCGATGGTCTGCATCTATCCAGGAGGGGAACCAGGATCCTAGGTGATAGGTTTACATGCTTCATTGGCAAGAATTTATACTAACCAAGGGAGAGGTACTGAAAAGGAGAAGGAAATCCTAGCCCCCAAAAATTCAGAGTAGTTAGTGAGGTAAACACCAGGATAGAGCAGTCAATAGGATGAAGAGCAGGGGTAAATGAAGAAAAAGACAAAGGTAGTAAGGACAGGGATGGGGCAAAAATAAATAAAGCCATAAAAAATGGAGGGTAATGAGTACCAATGCCCATAGTCTAGGTAAAAAGCACCTTGAAATGGTGTCCTTGATGGAAGAGGGATGCCTGGATATTGTGGCAGTCACAGAAACATGGTACACAGAGAACCATGACTGGGATGTCAACATACCAGGGTAAACAATCTACAGAAGGGACAGGGAGGGAAGAAGAGGAGAAAGAGGAGTTGTCTATGCAAGGGAAGGGATCAAAGCAACAGAACTAAACGGTAAACAGGGAGGAGAGGAGGCACTGTGGGTCACCCTGGAGACTGGAAATGGCACCATAATCCGCACAGGTGTTGTATACAAACCCCCGTCACAGGGGGAGGAAATGGACAAGGAAATGATAGAAGGCAGCCATCGGATGGCAGAGAAAGGGGAGATATTGCTGATGGGGGACCTGAATATGCCATATGTTAACTGGAGCACCTTTGCTGTAGCCACATCCAAGAGCAGGGCCATTCTCGATGCCCTACAGGGGGCATGCCTCAGACAGCTAGTTTTGGAACCCACTCAGGAGGGAGCAGTCTTAGACCTGGTACTCTTAAATGGGGACGGAGAGAGGATCTCTGATCTTGAAGTGGGTAGCCATCTGGGAACAAGTGACCACCTAACAGTGTGGTTCATGACAAACTTAGCTGTAAAGTCAAGCCATACAAAAGTGAAGATACCGACTTCTGGAGGGCTGATTTTGTCAAAATGGGAGAGTGCCTCAGAAAAGCACTAGCAAACAGGCAAGAAGGTGGGGTGGAGCAACAATGGGGAAACATCAAAACTGCCATCACAGAGGCAACAAGCCTTTGTGTGAAGCAAATAAACAAATCAAAATGAAAGAAAAAACACTATGGTTCTCAAAGGAAGTGGCAGGAAGGTAAAGGAGAAAAAGACAGCATTCAGGAAGTATGAGGAAACACAGAAGAAGCAGGACAGAGAACTTTACCAGTTAAAGCAGAAGGAAGTGGGGAAGGCAGTCAGAATAGCAAAGGCCCAAACCAAGGAAAAGATAGCCAACTCAGTTAAGAAGGGGGTTAAAACCTTTTATATGTACATTAGGGAGCAAAGAAAGACTAAGGCGGGGATACTGAGGCTGAATAAAGAGGAAGGTGGTTGGGCAGAGCGTGACAGTGAAAAAGCAGGGATACTGAATGAATACTACTGCTCAGTATTCACAGTGCAAAACCAGTGGGAGATACCTAATCCAGTCAATAGAAGCACTCTGGATAGGGGGTTGATAGTAGTCCTTTCACAGAAGAAAAGGTTCTGAAAGAACCCTTAAAATTGAAGGTGGATAAAGCAATGGGGCCTGATGGAATTCACCCCAGAATTCTAAAAAAAACTGAGGGAAAAACTAATAACACCACTGACTACCCTTTTTAATAAATCATGGGAGGATGGTGTGGTACCTGAGGACTGGAGGAGGGCAGCTGTGATTCCCCTTCACAAAAGTGGGAGAGGCAGGAAACTACCGACCTGTCAGTTTGACCTCAGTGGTAGGGAAAATGATGGAATCACTTCTAAAGGAAAGAATTGTTGAGTACCTAGAGGCCAGTGGGGCACAGGACCTAAGGCAGCATGGATTCACAGCATGAAGGTCATGTCAGACAAATCTTAATTGATTTCTTTGACTGGGTGACCAACGTAGTAGACCAGGGAGGGGCTGTGGACATGGTCTACCTAGACTTTAGCAAGGCATTTGACACAATCCCACACAAAAGGTTAATAAACAAATTAGCCAGCCTGGGAGTGGGTCCCAGGGTGGTAGCCTGGGTAAAACACTGGCTGGACAACAGGACACAGTGGGTTATAGTAAATGGAGTCCACAGTGAAGAAAGGGGGGTTATTAGTGGGGTAGCACAGGGTTCAATACTGGGGCCGGTCATTTTTAATGTCTTTATAAGTGACATTGCAGAGGGACTGAAAGGAAAGTATGTCTCTTTGCAGATGACACAAAGATCTGCAACAGGGTTGATATGGAAGGTGGGGTGGAAAGAATAAAAAGGGACTTGGCAAGGTTGGAGAAATGATTAAATGTATGGCAACTTAGATTCAATGCAAAGAAGTGCAAAGTAATGCACCTGGGAAACAAAAACCCAGGGGAAGAGTACACAATGGGGGTGAGATACTGACAACAACAAAAATGGAAAGGGACCTGGGGGTAGTCATATCAGACGACCTAAAGGTGGGCCAGCAATGTGAGAAGGGAGTAAGGAGGGCTGGGGGATTCTGGGATGCATAAGGAGAGGCATCACCAGTAGAAAACAGGAAGTTGTTGGCCCTCTGTACAGACAGTTGGCAAGACCACATCTGGAGTACTGTGTACAGTTCTGGAGACCCCATCTCCGCAAAGACATAGACAGGGTGGAAGCTGTCCAGAGGAGGGCAACCAAAATGGTGTAGGGTCTGCACCAGAAGACATATGAAGAAAGACTAAAGGAGCTTAAGATGTATAGCCTCAAGGATAGGAGGGAAAGGGGGGACATGATAGAAACTTTCAAATACCTCAAGGTAATTAACAAAGTCCAAGAGGGTAGCATCTTTCAGAAAAAGAGATGTGCAAGAACAAGGCGGAACAATTTGAAGATAGAGGGGGGATGGCTCAGAGGTAATGTGAGGAAGTATTTCTTCACAGAGAGGGTTGTAGATGCATGGAACAGCCTTCCTGAGGAGGTCGTAGAGTCAAAAACAGTGGGGGGAATTCAAGAATGCATGGGACAAACATAAGGCAATTCTAGTGTGGGGTAGAAGGAAGTAGGCTGTTGGTTAACTAAGATCTGCAGCTTATCCGTTAGGTAGACAGACTAGGTGGGTCATGCGGTCCTTATCTGCCATCAAATTCTATGTTTCTATGTAAGGCGAAGTTGGTGACTTTGACATAAATTTGCCAGTGAACTAAAACTTCCAAACATCTCTAAGTGCCTTAGGGAAGCTGCCCAAAACAGATAACGCTGAAGGCATTGAACAGTACAGTCAGAACATGCATGGCTTCCCATAAGGAGAGAGGAATTGTGATAGGACGTGAACAGGTGATTAGCAGTAATGGATGTACAGTGTATACAGCCTTGATGCAATGCAATAACTTACAGTAAGTGAAGTTTCACAAAGTACTGCATGACAAAAAGTATTAATTGACTTTGGATTTCACTTTCATGGCAGTATACTGCAGCATTCTGTGATATGCTGCAGCATTATAGCATTGCAACCTGCCACCACTGTATAGGACAAACAGACTATAACCAGTAGGAAATCAATAATAATAGGCAAATCCTCCATCCAGACCCAAATCTTGACAACTTTTTTATTAGGACCTTCAACATGGAAGAGGGAGCAACTCCTTGTGGTGGAAACCTTTAGGATCTAAGGCTTTAGGATGCCATACCTCCAAGCTTTATTTACTTTAAATTGTTAAAAAAATGACAAACAAAAATCCACAACATGCTACTTTTGAAAGAGAATAATGTCCTCTCCATCTCCTTCATTGTTAAGACTTCCACTCTTTACATGCTACATAATATGGCTGTGTAACCAAAGGAACTCATGACTGCTGAAGATGCCACCCTCCTAGGCTACTGGACACAGCCCAACAAAACAAACATTGGGAAATAGCCCCATGGGGAAAGAGAAGATTAATTAACAGCAGCTGTAAATGGCATTGCAGCTCCGCTCCTCTCCTCCAGGTGCAGGACCCCTGATCACTGGAGCATTGAGCCGTTGAGCTGCATTGAGTCTGGGTAAAGTGCAACATCCATGAGGGACTGTAAGACATTGATAATAGAGGACATGTGGTCAGTAGTCATTCTGGTGTTGTTTTCTTATAGTCAGGGAGTATTGTTACCCACTAGTTTTGGGGGCATTAATGCATAAAGCAGCATGCATGAAGAAAATAAAGCTCTGAATAAATATATGGCATGGGAGTATAGCCCAGAGATGAAAAACCATACAACTGCCAAAGAAACTTGGCAGCAGTAATTGGGAGGTGTGAAGAAGTGGATCAAAGGCCTACAAATCCAAAAAAGATGGAGCACAGTTAGCAACACCATGGAGGCCAACCTTGCACAGGACAGTGGAGCTGAAGCCAAGAGAAGCAGAGAAAAGAGCATGCGAGTAGGTGGAGGTTCAGAAAAAGATTGTTACAGATGAGAGTAGAGAGGAAGGCCATAGTCAGAAATGAAACAGCAGAACTGCAACAAGAATAAACCCCAGGAAGAAAAAGGCAGCAGAAGCAATGTCTGTACAGTCAGGACTGGTTACTATGACATGACCTGAGTCTACTGAAGAAAGCAGGCAATACTGAAGTGGAAGCCAGTGGTGGCCATGTGTGCAGCCAAGATTCAAGAAGCGGGTGTAACAAAACTGCAGTCAGAGTGCAGAGAAGCTGCAAAAGGAAAAGCTTCCAGGAGTGCAGGATAGGAAGGTTGATTGACTGGCTGCTGGATGAAAGCAGGCAAAGACAGCAGTAGAGGAATGAACCACACAATGGGAGCAGCAGTGCAGAGTGGCAACAAGAAGCACTGCTAAAAAGTAAACAGGCCAAGTGGAAAATGAAGATGGGTGCTCAAAGTGGTGGGCAGAGGTGATAGAGGCTATGGACACTATGGAAATTAACCAGAGATCCCCTCAGGCAGTGGACCAGGACCAAACAGCAAAGAAAGGCAGGTCAGGGGTACCAGGACCATATAATGTGAACTTCAAACAGGCAACCATAACAAAGAAAATGGGCAGCATACACTGTTTGTATCACTCAATGTGGGGGTTGGCACAGCTGACTGTTGTGCCACTAAACCTCAGGTCTAACCTTACGGATCTGTTATGGGGAGCAAATTAGCACACAAACAGCCAGCATATATTCTTCAGACCTGAAAAAAGAATCCAAAAGACAAACATTCCAAATTTTTAGGTGCTTCCAATTGAGACCTGTGGTGAAACAAATGTGTGCAAATGGTATGAATACCATAAAGATGTATTTTTATTTAATACATAGGACTTAGGTCACTATTTATAAGATTATCTGTTCATGACTTTAAATGTATACCTGTTCGTCCTTTTTGTGTGCCCAGTGTAATGCATAGTTTACTAAATGGGAAATTAGGACAATTGTGGACTGTATCTGGAGTTTCCACTGCAAGATCTTTGGGAAGGACTTTTTTTCTTTATACAATTACTCCTATGAAATGTCAAGAAAACATTAAGACAGCTCTGTGCAGTTTCATTGCCCTGAATAATAACTACCCTCTACAAGAAAAAATGCTGTTTCTGGAAAATCTTGACTGTCTCTCAGATGGGCTGCTTGGCATATAAAGTCTGTACTCTTTTTCAGCTAAAAATAGCAGAGAACATTTACCTGGAAATATGGTGACTGTCAAAATGGGTAAAAAAAGCAGACACCTTAGTTAATCATGGGCTGTCAAACTAACATGGGAAAAAATAATAAATAGATGTGAATGCTTTTGATATAGTCTGTTGTATGTGGGCTACAACTTACAATATAATTAAGTCCTTCTCCAAACTAAGAACTGGGCTGAGCAAACTTATACAGAAATATATAAAAACATGTACTCAGAAATGGATCAACACCTACTTAAAATAGATACATATCAAGAAAGTGTGCATTGTGCCCTGGAAGAATAGCTTATGTTTCATATTGAAAGGGCAAACGGATTTACAGGCAACACAGAGATTGACAGATGTCTGCAAGACAATCAATTTTTAATGCAGTTTAAATCCTTGAAAGACTTTCTTCCTGTGGCATTTGTTTATTGACATGTATGATTATAAAAAGTATGGCTATAAAAAGCTATTTTTAAATTTTATTGCAGAAACCTAGTGACACTAAATTAGTTATTTTTTTATAACAGCCATATAACAGAGTAAATATTTTAGAATCAAGAAAATCAACACAAGCAAGAAATCAGTCACACAAGAAATAAATTACTGGTTAGAGTGCATTAGAACACACAAACAGTGTGTGGAATTCTTCATTATACATGAGTGTGATGTCTTACTCTTCTTTGTATAACAGATATCTCTTTCTTTCTCTTGTGACTTCAATGCACTGGGCTGGTCTCTCTCCCAAGGAATCACAGTTTAGAGGTTAAAGTAGTGAACCGTGAATTGCTTTGGTACATCCAGCAGACATGGGTTTCATTCCCACAACTTCCACTTGTATACAGTATGACTCTGAGCAAGCCATGTGACCACCACCAGTGCTCCTGGCTTGTCCCTGAATGCAAGCAGTTGTACCTAGTGGGCCTTACCCATTTACCAAAACAAAAAACTAAAATTAATTAAAATGTAATATGGCAACATTCATAACTTTTTTTTTATTTACATGCTTATGGTGTAATACTTATATAAAGCAAGTAAAAGCCTGAAAATAGGCACAACTTGTCTAGTGCACTTATCCTGTCAACAACAACTAAATAAATAAATAATAAACGGTATACATTGTTCGAAGAGATAGGGTTAGGGGAAATGGGAGGAGGTGAAGTGGCACTATATGTAAAGAGGGGTATCCATGCATCTGAAATTCATGATGCAGCAGGGCTTAAGGAACTGAGGCAGTATGTGTACAGACAAGTGTAAGAAGAGGGGAGGTAATTAGACTGGAGTATTGTACTGGCCACCAGCACAGAGAGAAGAGACAGACAGAGTTGGGAGATGATATAAACAGGATAGCAGAACTTGGGAAGGTACTAATACTGGGGGACTTAAGTCTGTCAGATGTAAACTAGAGAACCCCGACTGTAATAAGGATAAGGATCCAAGCCCTGGTGGAAAGGATGCAGGTTGGCATTCCTGAGCCCGAGAGCCATGGATCTCACTAAGGAAGGGGACATATTAGATCTACTCTTGATGAAAAGAGACAACATAGGGTAGGCAATGGTGAGGATCCAAGTGATCACAGGATTGTGTGGTCTGAAGTCAAGCTTAATGTGTAACGGGCATATCAGCCCCATTTCAGTCAATCCACCCAGTATAATGTAAATAGAGGTATTTATCTGAGTGCAGGGTGCCAAATGGTAGTCCTGGGGAGAGGTAATTCATAATGTACCTGTAAAATAAAAGATAAAAAAGGGGGGTCACAAAGGATCCACAGCTCTTAGGGGTCCAATAGGGTGTAAAGAACAGGATAAGCATATAATTATACTTATCTAATAAGGTAGGAGCCCTTGTCCTGTCAGACCTCTAGCAATAAAAAGAAAAAAACAGGTCAGTTAGAAGGAAAAAACCATGAAAGCAAAGCAGAAAAGAAAAAAGGGAGCGAGGAAAGGGTAAATGGGCTCAGCTAAAACTCCTTTGCCTGGAGGAGGGCTAGTATTATACTTAACATTATATTTAGTAGCCCAAGTGGTTAGTGAAAGCTAGTGGAGGGCTAGTGTCCTTTTGTTATGTGAATGGGGGGCAGAAACAAGCAAAGAGAGGATTTGGGCTATAAGAATCCACAAATAAGCAGGCAGCAGACAGTAGCAAAAGTCCACAGGGGCATAAATAAATAAATAAAATATTTCTATAAAAATTAAATGGCTACCCGGGGAAATGTAAGCAGTCCTCTATAGCAAGCTCGAGGCAGGCCAGGTTGTGTAAAGTTTGATGGCTGGCTCTGACGTCACTTGGACGACGTCTGCAGGAGGCAGGAACAGCCAGATGAAAGAAAAGCTTAAAGATCATGTGCAATGGTTTTTACACATTTTTTATAAAGCTTGAAAAGCTAACAATCAAGTCCCTGTGTCATGATTAGTGTTTCCTGAAAATTTTGTGTTGTTTGATTTTGTGGTTTCTTTAAATCAGCATTTGTTAATTTGCTCTACAGTGGCTGAAAACAGTGGAGTTATTTCTGTCCTCTCAGTCAAACTTAGAGTGCGATGACATCATTTTGGAGTAGCTACTGTTTCAGATTCCCAATCAGAGCAGTACTTTGTAGAGTTAATGGTTTGCTGAGCTCTCCAAGTTTCTTACAAACCCAGTCTCTGGTTTGTGTTTAGATAGATCAACTTAAAACACATCATCTTCTGATAAAAAGCTGATCATTTCAGTTGCAATGCTGAATTGAATTAGTGGAAATCTTTCTCTGTGAGAAATCAGCTTGTCTGTATCACAGCTTTCAGTTCTTTCTAATCAAAAATCTGATTTTTTTCTAACTATATAGCACAGGGCTGTTTATGAATATAAAATAAATCTAACTTTTTTTCATTCACACAAACAGTTTGTCTTTGATGTAGCCTTCATAAATATGTTCATGTAACGACATTTTTTTATGTCAGATTGACAAACAGTACATGTGCTTGAAATACTGTAGCAGAGTGTGACATCCACCTGTCTGAACTCACAAATTTCAGTTCTTTGGTGGTTTCTTGTGTGAAAATATATCTTGTACATGTAAAACTAGAAACACTATGTGGCATCCTGATGCACTGTGTCTCTGCCCCACAGTTGTGGCAGCTGCAATCTACTGCCCCCTGTCCCTGCCCCACAAGCCCCCTGCCTTCTGCTCCACATGTAAGTCTACTGCATCCTGCTGCCCACTGTCTTCTCCCACACAGTCAGGGATTGTGCATCATGCTGCCTTCTATCTCCTGTCTAAAGAATCAGGCTGCTGCACCCGCCACCCCTGACCATACAGTTGGGGATGATGCACCCTGCTGCCCTCTGTCCCTCACCCTCACAGTTAGGGAAGCTGCACCTGTTGACCCCTGTTCCTGTCTCCACAGTCAGGGCTGCTGTGCCATGTTAAGCCCTAGTGTGCCAGGTCCCCTGCCTCCACAGCTGGGGTTGTTGTACCATGCTGCCCTAGCCACCAGAGGTGGGGCTTTTGCTACACCCTGCTACCCACTTTCATTGCCCCAAATGAGCAGGGCTGCTGCACATTCTGTACCCCATCTCATAGTCAGGGCTGCTGTACCCTGATGCCCCTTGTGTTCTGCACCACAGTTGAGACTTCTGCATCGTGCTGTCCTCTATCCCTTGTCACCAGAGACAGGCTGCTGCACCCTGTTCCTTTCTACACAGTTGGGGTTGCCATGGCTGCTGTGGTCTAGTTCCCCATGCCACTGCAATTTGGGCTGATGCACCATGCTGCCACTTGCCACAAGATGCAGGGCATTTGCTGTGCCCTGTTGCAAGCCTCCACAGTTGAGGCAGTTGCACCCTGCTGTCCCCTGCCACCAGAGTCAGATCCTTTGCTATACCCTGCTGCCCACATCCCTTGTCCCAGACAGGCATGGCTGCTGCACCCTGTCCCACACTTTGGGGTGCTGTATCCTGATGCCACCCCTATCTTTTACCCGAACATTCAGGGCTGCTACATAGAAACATAGAAACATAGAAACATAGAAGTTGACGGCAGATAAGGACCACAAGGCCCATCCAGTCTGCCCATTTCTTTTTCTACCTTATAAATGTGCCATCGGCCTTTGCTCTGTCAGTGATCTATCTATTCATAGTCATTTGTATTGCTCCCTTATGCCTATCCCATGCCTGTTTGAAGCCCTGCACTGTATTCATAGCCACCACTTCTTGTGGTAAGCTATTCCATGCATCTACCACCCTTTCTGTGAAAAAGAATTTCCTCACATTCCCCTTAATCGGCCTCCTCTAATCTCATGCTGTGTCCTCTGTCCTGCTATTTTTCTTATATTTAAACATGTTAGACTCTTTCACCTTGTTTATGCCCTTAAGGTGTTTAAATGTCTCGATCATATCACCTCTCTCCCTCCTTTGCTCAAGGGTATACATGTTGAGCTCCGCTAATCTGTCCTCATATGTCTTCTGATGCAGTCCCTGCACCATTTTGGTTGCCCTTCCTGACTGCCTCAATTTGGTTAATGTCCTTGTGAAGGTGTGGCTCCAATACTGCACGCAGTACTCCAGATGGGGCCTAACCAATGTCTTGTACAGAGGGATTATTACCTCCCTCTTATGACTTCAGTGATACTCCCTACTAATACACCCTAACACCCCCTAGCCTTACCTACTGCTTTAGAGGTCTGCTTTGATGATTTTAGGTCATCAGTGATGATGATGCCCAAGTCTCTTTCTTCCTTTGTGACTGCTAGCAACTCCCCTCCCAGCCTATAAGTGGCTTCAGGGTTTCTCTTCCCTATGTGCATGATTTTGCACTTCTTTGCATTAAATCCCAGTTGCCACTCTTCTGACCATTTTGCTAGTTTATCCAGATCTCTTCTCATTCTGCCCACCCCATCTGGATCATCTACTCTGTTGCAGATCTTGGTGTCATCTGCAAACAGACAAGCTTTACCTCTAGTCCATCTCGAGGTCACTAATGAAGATGTTGAATAGGACTGGCCCAGGACTGATCCCTGAGGTACCCCACTTGTGACTTGCATCTCTTCTGACTGTATACCATTTACCACCACTCTCTGTTTTCTGCCAGTCAACCAGTTTGCCACCCAGTTGACCAACTTCTGACCCACCCCGAGCCTACCTAGCTTATTTATCAATCTTCTATGTGGAACAGTGTCAAAAGCTTTGCTGAAGTCAAGGTAGGCGACATCAACTGCTCCCCTGGTCCACCACTCTGGTTACCCAGTCAAAGAAATCTATGAGATTGGTTTGACAGGACCTTCCTTTGTAAACCCATGCTGTCTTGGATCCTGTGCCCCTATGGATTCCAGGTGTTGCATCATCCTTTCTTAAGGAGTGCCTCCATAATCTTCCACTTACTGAGAAGACGACTGGTCTGGTTCGCCTCTCGTTAGCCACTTGTGAGCGATCACATAAGTCTTTCTCCAGCCTGATCTTCCCAAGCTCAGAGACTTCACCAACACCCAGCACGGCTCTGTTGCCTTCCTTGCTCTCAGTATTTCCTGAGCTGGGCAACAGTTCTCATTAGCCCAGCCCACCCTGAGCCAGCAAGCCTTTGTGACCCTTGCTAAGCCCAGGTGGATAAGGCAATGGGACCTGATGCATACATCCCAGGGTACTTAAGGAGCTAAAGGAGGAACTAGCAGAGCCATTAGCAGAATTGTTTAGTGAGTCTCTGAGCACAGGAGAGGTCCCAGAAGACTGGAGAAGGGCTCATGTGGTCCCGCTCCACAAGAGTGGTAGCAGGGAGGAGGCGGGGAACTACAGACCAGTCAGTCTTACCTCAGTACACCCTGCTGCCCTCTGTCCCAATGCTCACAGTCAGGGACATGGCACCCTGTTGCCTCCTGTCCCTGTCTCCACAATCAGGGCTGCTGTGCTGTGCTACACCCTAGAGTCTCATGCTGCCTGCATCCACATTTGGGGCTGCTAAGCCCTGCTACACATTTCCATTGCCCCAAATGGGCTGAGCTGTTGTACAATGTACTCCCTGTACCACTGTCAGGGTTGCTGTATCCTGATGCCCACCTGTGTCCTGCCCCACAGTCAAGGCTTCTGCACCATGCTGTCCTTTGTCCCCTGCAACCTTTGTGTCCTGCTGCACCACACAGCCCCTTGCATCTACAACCAGGCACATGTTGCAGCAAATGTCCTTACTCTTGTGTTGCACCTTCCCAAACAGTTGGGGTTGCTGCACCCTGCCATCTTTCTCTCTCTCTCTCTCTCTCTCTCACCCTCACAGTCAGGGACACTGCACATGATGTCCCCATTCCTGTCTCAGCAGAATGTAGCAAAGGATCTGACTCTGTTGGCAGGGGGACAGCAGGGTGCAACTGCCTCAACTGTGGAGGCATGCTACAGGGTGCAGCAAATGCCCTGAATCTTGTGGCAAGTGGTAGCATGGTGCAGCAGCCCTAACTGCAGAGGCATGGGGCTCTAGGGCACAGCAGGCCACAGCAACCACAACTGTATAGAAAGGAGCAGGGTGCAGCAGCCCTGTCTGTGGAGATAGGTGATAGAAAACAGCGTGGTGCAGAAGCCTCAACTGTGGGGCAAGACACATGGGGCATCAGGATACAGCAGCCCTGATTGTGAGATGGGGTACATGTAGGCAGCAGCCCTGCCCATGGAGGCAGGGAACATGGCACTTAGGGCTCAGCGCAGCACAGTAACCTTGACTGTGGAGACAGGAACAGGGGGCAACAGGCAGTTTCCTAACTGTCAGGGTGGGGGGAGATAGGCAGCAGGGTGAAGCAGCCCCAATTGTTTGGACAGGGAGCAGCAGGGTGCAGTAGTTCTGATTCTTTAGGCAGGAGATGGAAGCAGCAGGGTGACAATCCATGACTGTATGGGAGAAGACAGTGGTAGCAGGGTGTAGCAGCCTCAAATGTGGAGCAGAAGTCAGGGGCTTGGGGCAGGGGCCTGGTGGCAGTAGGCTGTAGCTGCCTCAACTGTGGGGCAGAGACACAGTGCCAGGATGCCACATAGTGGTTCTAGTTGTACACATACATGATACATTGTCACACAGAAACCACCAAAGAGCTTAAATATGTGAGTTCTGACAGTACATGTGCTTGAAATACTGTAGCAGAGTGTGACAAGCACCTGTTTGTCAATCTGACATGAAAAAAAAATGTTCTTACATGACTGTATTTATGAAGGCTACATCAAAGACAAACTTTCTATGAATGAACAAAATTTAGATTTATTTTATATTCATTAAACTGCCCTGTGTTATATAGTTAGAAACAAATTGAGGTTTGATTAGAAAGAACAGAGCTGTGATACAGACAAGTTGATTTCTCACAGAAAAAAATTTCCACTACTTCAATTCAGCATTGGAACTGAAATGATCAGCTTTGTAAAAGAAGAGAATTATATATTTTAAGCTGATCTATCTAAACACAAACCAGAGACTGGGTTTGTAAGGAACCTGGAGAGCTCAGCAAACCATAAACTCTACAGAGTGCTGCTCTGATTGGGAATCTGAAAAAGCAAGCTACTCCAAAATGATGTCATTGTACTCTTAAGTTTGACTGAGAGGACAGAAATAACTCCACTGTTTTCAGCCACTGTAAAGCAAGTTAACAAATGGTGATTTAAAGAAAACCACAAAAGCAAACAGCACAAAATTTTCAGCAAACACTAATCATGACACGATGACTTGAATTTCAGCTTTTAAAGCTTTTATTAAAAATATGCAAAAACCCTTGCACATGATCTTTAAAGCAGAGTAAAGGGAGTATGATTCGAGGGAAGGGCACAACAGCAGTGGGAAGAAGCTTATTAAAAAAAATGTCCCACCATTGAAAGAAGCTCAAGATCTCTCCTGATTGGCTGCCAGTGACCTCAGCACCAAATGCTCCAATCAGGTGCAAGAAGGGCGGACAAAAGTGCTGCAGCAGTGTAACTCAACCCTTTGTTTTCTCTGTTTTTCCTCTCTGAGCTGGCAAGCAGTACAGTGGTGGTCTCAGTCATCCACACCCATACTACAAGAAAAAGGAAAGAAAAAAGGGAAACTAAGTTGTAAAGTATAGTCTAATCAGCTTAAGGGCTATCACTGCCAAGGTAAAGAAAAGTTTTCTAGCTAGGAAAGCCAGTTCGAGTAAATGAGTTCCAGCACTGTTGGGCCCTGATAGACCAAGCAAAGAAGGAGCAGCAAAAGCCAAGTTTGCAGTTAACAGTTAAGACCTGCAAAGAGTTTGTTCTTTTCTAGTTAAAATTTGTAGAGAGGGTTCACCTATTTGATGGAGGACTGAAGAGGACCAGAGGTGCAGCTGAGGAAACCTGGACCTGGAAGGACTAAAAGAGCAGTGGATCCATCACTGGACATCAGTAGAGAATGCCTCAGCAGTCCTTGTCTAGGGCAGCACATGAAAGGACTTCATCTTGATGGATGACACCCATTTGGGTTGAGATATCAAAGGCTGTGATTTCTAAGAGAGACTTGAAATGATTTTGGGACATTTTACTGTTTATCTTGGGGGTGGGGTGAAAAAAGTGTGTTGCAACAAAAATCTAGATTTTTTGTCAGTGGAAGAAAAAACTGATATTCATTTTTTTGTGCACGTTATTTTACTGTTTAGGCTGCACAGCTATAATTTTGGATTTTTATAAAGCCATTGCTGAAATGAAAGAAAACGTTAATCATGGTTGCTAAATAAACAGGATCTATTGTTAAAAGAGGTTTCTACCTCTGTGGTTGTTCTTGTAGCATTGCTATTATAGTAAGAGTCATACCCCAAATTAATACCTGCTAGCCTGGTGACTAACCTTCCTTGCAGATAGCTGGATTCCATCACCCAGGTAGGTGAAAGCAGTGTGCAGGAAGCTGTTACAAATGTTGAGATAGTTCACTCCAGGACCAAGGTCCAGGACATCAGAAGGGAAAATTTGGGGAGGGTGAAGCAGGTGTTGGAGAATAAACTACGGAAAGTGGAGGAGGCAGTAGGAATAGTCAGAAATGATACATGATTAAAAAGGGAGTACCAGAGATGACAGATCACTGTGCTAAAATGGTGGGGAGGGTAAAGAAACCACTATGGTTTTCAGAGTACGGCGGAGACAGTAAGAGAAAGAAGGAAAACATTCCTTTGTTATGAAAGGAGTCAAGTTGAAGAAGACAGGGGGCCTATCAGGAAAAATGAGTGTGGAAGATGAGGTAGTGGGACAGGCAAAGGCAAAACCACGGCTAGCCAAATAGATTAGGGATGGTGCCAGTTTGGTATTTCTCTATGTACAGTAAAAGTGCAACACAAAACAAAGGGAGGAGTGAGAAAGCTAAAGAAGGTGAAGGAATGGGCAGAGTAGACTAGTCTTACAATTCTGCTTTGAATTCATGGTGGAAGACAGGGACCCTCTGACAGACAGTAGCATGTTAGGCAGCAGAGGATTGCTTTCAGGTGTCAACAAGAAGCCCTAACTGGAGGAAAGAATTCTAAATGGTCTTCAAGTACTGACTGTAAATAAATCAATGGGCCAGATGGGTTGCACCCGAGAGTGTGAAGAGAAACGTGGCTGTTCTGACCGTTTGAATTTGAGCTTTTCCTGTGCATTCTGGGGCATGTTCAACACTAGTGTTATGAGCCATTTTCTAGCATTTGTACAGTTATATGTTACAGTACTTTAGGAGCATGAACCTTTACTGACTTATTAACAACTGTCAGGTATGTTTAAAACAATCTGTGTGATCCGATTTGTGTTTTTTGAAACATAAATATCCTCTATTATATAAAATAACAAGCACCCAACTGTAAACATCAAGCTGTCTTAGACATCTTGTGGGTACCATGATGCCATATGAAGATCTCAGACTTTGCTGTCATGCTACATGGTTTTACAGTACCCACTTGGTATCAGAATGAGCTTGTACTTCACAGTTGGGGTTTAGGTATTCTATATATAATAGATGATTAGCTCATTTTGATCATTGTGTATACTTCTAAATCCCTCGACCTTGATATTCTCAGTTTTGTGTTTTGTCACTCCCTGAATGTGTCTGTATAACTCCTGACCCTGCTTAGTATTCTGTGATGTGCTGTCACTGGATGCCTGTGAAAATGGGCAGTTGTGCTCATGTGCCTTTCCAGTATAAAAAAAATAAAAATGGAATGAAATGAAAGTAAAAAGTCATTAGCCATGCAAAATGACTAAGATTGTTCACACAGCTGTACATGACTAACTCTCCCCCACCTTCTTTGCTCTCACCACACATTTACGGAAACAGCAATTCCACGAACATGAACCACTGCAGTTACTCAATCAAACTCTACCCATGAACACTCCACTCCCCAGGTTGCTCACTTTTACTTCACAGCTACACGCGATGTAGAAAAACATACTGTGACACTAACATAAATAATATTCAAAAATACTAATTGCAACCATTGGTCCCTATGCAAGAAGGTTATCCAAGGTCTATGCATCTCTTAAGCATCACATAGGGCCAAGTTACATGCATCCCAGCTGTTCAGTAGACACCACAGATGTATTTACAGGACAACCCCACTCCACACCCATGCCCAGGACCATGCAGGCAAGAGTCTAAATGGACCAGTCTGGGCATGGGGCAGGGTAGATGCTCACAGAAGCCCTGCAGAGCATGGCTGCACAATGCCACTTGCATTCTGCTGAGTTGGTATTGGGAGCTACTATTATGCTAGCCAGTGTGCTACTGTAACAGCTGCATGCCCTGGACTGGAGCTTCTACAGCTGTACGGTGTCCCACAGCTGGGACCTCTGCCCCTTAGTACCTAGGAGGGTTGGGGTGGTGGCAGCCCACAAGTGAGCCACCATGTCCCATGATCCTCTGCTTCTGCCAGGTGATGGGGATTGGTGTAAGGGAGTTTGTTCCAGAGTGAAGGAAATTGATAGGAGAAGGCAGATTGCCCAGCAGTGGAGAAGGGGTGAGAAGTGGCAAAAGTGTGAGGGTCCCTGGAACGCAGGGAACAGGAAGCAGTGTGGGGCAGCTGGGAGAGGAGATAGGAGAGGTAAAAAGGGAATCAAGCCTGTATTTGGATACAAAAAAGGTACAGTGAGACTGGTGATGAGAGGGAAAAGGGAGGAAGGATAGGGATGAATACAGTGAGCAATGATGGGCACAAGGGGAGAAGTTTGTAGTAAAATGGCAGAAGGAGTTGCAGAGGGTGTCCTGTCTGGCAAGAGTAGTGTGGGCAGTGCCATACACCGCATCCATGTAGTCAAAGACAGAGAGCACAATTTTGGTAGCAAGCTCATTATGGACATGTGGAGATAAGCAGTCTTTATGGCAGTACAGGGCACCAAGCTTGGGACAGAGTTTAGCATGGATGGCATTGATGTGTCATTTGCTCTGTCACAACAGGGGTACCCCAGGGCTCAATCCTGGGCCCTCTCCTCTTCAGCATATTCCTAAACAAACTTCCCTTAGCCTGCCCTGACCAAACTCTCTTATATACTGATGATACCGTGCTGTTCTCATGCCAATCCCACCCTTCTGTCCTGGAGGAGCAGTTGCAAACCAGCTTTGTTGCTGTTGAATCATAGTTTCTGAAACACAAGCTACTCCTTAACTACAAGAAGACAAAGACAATGCTCTTTGCTTCCTCCAGAATAAAACAAGGCCTACCAACTCCAGATTCAGAACAACCAAAATGAAGTACTGGACATGGTCCCCACATTCAAATACTTAGGGTCACCCTTGATTGCTCCCTATCATTTGTTCAACACATTAATCTGGTTGCCAAAAGTGCAAATGCCAGAATTGGTATCCTATACAAGCACTGGCACTGTCTTACTGATGATGCCCTCAGACTCGCTCTGACCAGTTCCGTTATGTCAGTAATTGACTATGGTCTTGTAGTATATGGAGCTACAACTGACACGGCCATACAGAGCATTGCTGGCCTCAACAAAGCTTGTAGGCTTTCTCCTAGGGGCACACCAGCTAATGCATACCTGGAGCTATATTCATGAACTGGGCTGCTCAATCTAGACTGCAAAATCAAATACTTAACCTTCCTAATTGCCAAAAATCAATAATGGGTCTAACCACTACTGGACTGCTCAGTCTCCTGTATCCCAACAACTGTGGTGGAGCTACCAGAAGTGATGCAATCGGGCCTGAATATTCCTTTTGCTGTACTTCCCAAGGTCACTGATCCTTTGGGTATAGAGCCCCTAATGAATAAACTCACTCTGCCCTGACCTGCTGGTCTGCACCCAGATTGGCCAATTCAAGACAAATCTGAAGGCCCTCCTTGTGAGCAACAATGCCAAGTGTGTCTGCGATCATTAATCTCCATAATCCATGACAGGGTTTATCTCAAGCTGCTCCTTCTCCCCTACCTGCCTGCACCATGTCCTGGCTATCTGCCCTAGCTACACTAGTCTGTCTCCCCGACAGTATTTACTCATATTACATCTTGCTCCTACCTCAGCCTAAGTGACATCTCGTTGTTGATATCCCAGCACAATGTCAATTATTTTGCACATTCTGTAACCAAGATTAATTTACCTTGAATGTGAAAGCTATGCTCACTGCTTTATTGTTAACTTATATCTTCATTTGTAATTTATGTTTAATGTTTTACCTGTTTGTTTCCTGACCTGGAACCTATGTAAATGAGCTTCTAGTTCATAGGTTGTATAATCCTAGTATCAATAAATAAATAAATAAAAACTTTCATTCATTCAAATCTCTGTTGTCGTATATGTATCATAGATGTATCAAATTGTGTTCCAGCTTAATAGTATCACTTGAGCACCGCTTCACATTCATGTAGACTTCTTTCTATATAAGTTGATTCCTGGCAAAGTGTATAGATTCATTGGGCACCGTGACACACAATGAATGTGATGCTCTGGTTGAGTATGATGTGATGCTGCAATACTACCAATAAGAAAAACACAAACCCTTAGTGGTCAAAATCAGTACATAAACATTGATTTCTGCTGGAGTCCCATGTAAGGCACTGGTGGAGGGGTCAGTGTATTTTGCACTGCTGAAAAACTTGCATTATTCTATAGCACAACTGAATTGTATTCTGTGTGGTCCAGGACTGACAGCCAATGCTTATGTGAGTAACTGTTGTTTTTTGTTGCATTTGGCACCAGCTGATGAAGAACTGATCTTACACGACAAGAAAATCATCTAGAATGCAACTAGAATACCAATGTTTTCATTCTGGCTGCATTTTGGGTGCTTCCTGCACAATTCTGGTTCCAGGACCATTCTGTTTCTGGGCACCTTTTGGTTCTACTGCTTTTTAGTTCTACTGCTATTTCAGTTCTGGATCTGAAATTCAACCGAACCTGGGTTCTTTAACCAGACTGCACACAGAAGGTGTGGGAACCAGCTGGATACAGCAAATGGATTCAACTTGCTGCATTTCAGCTGGTTCCAGCACCAGTCCAGGTCTAAATGATAGCTTCTTCCTTCAGTTTAGAAATGAGAATTGATCCATTCCAATAACAGACTCATTTCAGTTCTGAATCAGTTACAGTTTTCACCCATACCAGTCTATTTCCAGTGGAGCACACATTTAAAAGTGGCTGTTATTCAAAGGGGGATAACTATGTAATTGCATTATAAAATCATCCTTCTTTATTTAAAAAAAAATCTGTTGGGGCAGAGCCAGCAGCCCAGCAGAACACACACGTTTTCATGATTTCCTGAATGAATGGTCAGAATCTAAGGTAGTTTTCTTATTTTGAATGTGCTAAATGGGTAGAGAGTTGACAATACTGGCAGAGTTTAAATAGAGCTATAATTATTTGTACAATTAGTCAACCTAAGACTGCAAAATTCAATCAGCAGATGGTGGCGTACTCAAAACCAACCATGGACAAGTTACTTCTAGGAAGTAAAGGTGACTGCCATGCAGTGTTACAGAGTTTACAATGGCTGTCATATTGCTCACCAAACTGTCCAGAAACTTGATAAAAGCTGGATGAGCTACAAACAAGGTTACTGCTGATAGAGTAGAAAACAAAAAATACTGTATTTAGAGTGATAAATCCAAGTGACTAGTGGACATAAAAACTGGCGTGGAGATGCCCAACGGTGACAACTCTTTTCCCCCAAAACCCACCACCTTGGAGCTTGGTGACAGTGGCAACTGCCTGGTGCCAAAACAAGGTGGGTTCGGGAAGCCCAGATAGCAGCAAGGTGTGGCACAGCTCTCCCCATCCAAGAAGATGCCCCGGCTGCCCAAGTGTGCCCGCTGTAGGAACCACGGCTATTCATCGCGCCTCAAGGGCCACAAGTGCTACTGTATGTGGAGGGACTGCCAGTACAAGAAATGCAGCTTGATCGCTGAGAGGCAGTGGGTCATGGCAATGCAGGATGCTCTAAGGAGACAGCAGACTGAGGAGGAGGAGCTTGGTTTGAGCCACCCCATTCCACTGCCCAGTGCAGCAGAATTAGTCGAGAAGAGAGAAACTAATGGAAGTTGTTGCTTGCTGTTGGGTGAGGTGATGGATCAGTGCCATCAGCAAAACTAGTGTTGCAGTGTCTACATCTGCTACAGAGGGATGCACTTATGCTCAGGATGTTCCTTCAGTCCCCAGCAGAGGGCACCCAGACAGCACACCAGATCTGGTTGTCGACTCCAACTACTACAGTAACTTCTACCAGCCTTCCCTTTACCCATACTAGAACAACCTGCACAACTACCCACAGTACCAGGTGGCAGTGGCGATGGACTCCTCTGCTGCTGATATGGGTACCACACTGGGCAGCTCTCCCATGAAAAGCAGCCTTCATGGCCTCCCAGCAGCCTACATGCCTGCCCAGTCAGGAAACCAGTGGCAGCAGATGAGGAGTACAGAGAAACATTTGTCTAGTGACTCCCCCATACAGGATACATTCGTATTACCCCACTGCCTCTTACCTTGGTCAGAGCGTTATCACTGCCACCTGCGTACCCCAGATCTACACATTTGAGGATAGTCCTTCATACTCTGAAGTGAAGACGAGTGTTTTCTCACCATCCAGTAGCCAATACTCAGGCTTGGTTTCCCTGTCTAGCAGCTCCCCTGTAAGCACTGATAGTACTAAACAAGATTTTGAGGCTGCCTCCGAGATAGGCACTTTCAATGTGGACTCCATCATTGAAGATGGCGAGTGAGCCACCCAGACTGAGCCCAAGGGCTGTATTAAGCTAGCGTGGCTGATATGTGAAGGCATCATCAATGTCTGTGGTTCATCCTCGTTTGTTGAATGTTTCATTGTTAAATAGTTTCATTGTTAAATAGATCATGACAAGTACAGTGTGCTGTTTGATGACCGTTATACTGATTCAGCATCAAAAAGCTACGGGGTTAATATGCCTTTGCCACTCCTCAGTAAGCTGTGTTGTTATAATGAGGCATGCTGTGGAATACAGCAGTTTTGTGGTTCATTTTGTAGATCATAGAAAGTCAGTCTTTTTTGATACTGAGAAAAAAGCATATATGCGACAATGACAGGTCCTTATGATGAGGACAACATGACTGGCCTGATTTTTACATCAGTTCAAAGAACATTGACTTTCTTGCTTGATAGTTCCCATTTTGTCATCAAACTCTGATGCAATAAAAACATATCTTTCTAACTCATTTTTACTTTTCAAAATATTAGAAAAAGTTGGAAAGTTGAGCAGATAATGCTAAAATTACTAATATTATTGTTTAAGAACTGTTCAGTTTTTTTAACAAAACAAAAATGAAGTCAAATAGCTGCACTGAACGTTTATTTTAAAGTGGAATTTGTTATCATAGTGGCAACTTTACCAAAGTTCCTTATCTGTCAGGCTGCTCTCAACCAGTCAGAATTAATTTCATGTTCTTCAGAGGAGATGGAGGAATCGGAAGAAATATGAAAAATAAAAAAGGATAACTTCAAAGCTTGCAATAATTATGGAAGAGAAAACTGAATAAACTAGAGTTCTGGCAGCACATTCTGTATGAATAGGTCTCTCCAGTTAAAGGCACCAAACCATTCTGTCCAAAGCTGCATATACTACAATTGCATTACATTTCTCTTGCAAATAGGATTGTGTTTAAACTGATTAATTTGCAGTCAACAAAAAAACTGTAGCAAATGAAGCATGAGAACTGTAGGCTCAATAAATTACTTTTGAATTTTTAGGTTTTTGTATAGTTTGTAAAACTGTTATACAGTATGTTGTGACATGGCAAATAATCTTAACGGGAACCTTTTTGTTAAAAAAATTACAATACGTTTGTCATTTTTGTCAGCCATTTGGATTATAATTTTCTTTGTTATAATTTTCCTGGTTGTAAAGACGTCTTAGTTTAAAGAAAATTCTGTTTGCAAAAAAAAATTTAATTTGGTTAATTCAGTATCATCAACAGGAAGTAACTTTGTATGGTGGGGGTTAACGTTATGATGTGACAAGGGCAATTGTCTTAAAAGAAAACTTTTTTTTTAAGTTACAGCACACTCGTTCATCATTTTGATTGCAGGTTTCTTTATAATAATTTTTCTCCTGACTGCAAATGATTTGGTCTAGACAAAATTCTGCAGACATGTAATTTATTGATAATGTTATGTTTGTAACTTTGGACAGAAATTCATTTTTTTCCAAGCAATTGTTTTTTAACCCTTCCTGCCGTACTATCAGGGATATACCCTGTTCAGGCTATATAAGACATCACTGAGATGGCAGGGAGTATTTGTGCCCTGCTTTTTGCCCTAATTCCTACCTTCACCCCAGTGACATGAGCAGTACCTCCATTGACCTTGACACCACAGTATCCTCACTGTGAGAGGCTATCTCCTTGGGCCAGCAGTAAGGGTTACTGTGGCATTTGGCACTCACTGTCACCCCTTCCTGAATGAGACTAAGTTCCAGACGGCAACTGCTTTAACCAGGCCCATCCCCTGACACAGCAACCCAACTTCGCTTCCGGACCAGGATTGTCTGTGTGGCAGCATGATATGCATCCGCTGGGCCAAGGGGGTGTCCTTTGGAAAGAAAACTTGATGCATGTTTGGTACCCCTTTACTGCAGGCTGACCCCAATCTCCCTAGCACAGATCAAAAGCTGCATTTCGAAATTTGACTGTAGAAACCTTGTGTCTCTGATATACAGTTTATTTGGGAAGCAGCCTTGCATGATCCATGATTGTGTACTGCTAAAATTCAGATGTGTTTCAGTAGTATGAAATGTGAAACTTGTGCTGCTGCAGCTAGCACTGTATAGTTGACTTCTTCATAATGTTCAAATAGCTGTTTTGGAAATCACGGTTATCTATGTTATAATTGTAGTAGGCGAAGAACCTATTTTTTTTTCTTGTGGACCTAGCTGTTTACTACCAAAAAATGTATTAGTCCATCCAAAGTGCAGAACTCCACAATATGCACACTGTTAAAATATTTTGGTGTGTGTGTGTTTGTGTGTTGATCCAGAATGTTACCGTGATTAACTTAAATACACTGTGACATCATTGAAAACACTGGTGGTTCCGTTTTTTGTTTTAAAATAGTTTTATATTTCTGCAGTTTTAACAGTTGATTCCTCTGGTTTATTTGATCATTGTATGACTTGACTACAGTTGATTAGTGATTTACACATGTTGACAAATGTTAAAAACATGGCTACTGTCTTATCTCTTTGTCTATACTGCTTGATTAAAATTGTTTTGCTGTAAAAAAAAATACTGTATTTGGGGGAAGTGGTAGAGTCTAATAAAACTGTAGATAAAGCTTGGATAGTGGTGGTGGCAATGATAAAGCGGCAGGGCATAATCCCAGTCACCTTGAACATCAGTAAATCTTGCCTGCTCAACTCAACAAGAGCAACCCTAGGATGCAAATGGAAAGAGTGGTACAGCCCCTGGCCTTAATGTGTGCTGTGCTTCACTGATCTTTGCTGACTAGGAGAGAGAGACCAATCATGGATGGAAGACAGAGAGATGCAGAAGCAGGGATTGCTTAACAGCAGTTCTACCTGGGTGAATCCCCCTAGGAGTGCACAATATTGGCTCTTTCTTCACTGAGACAACTTCTCTCTTTGCTCATTCTGCTCAGACCCAGCCAGTGGCTGCTCTCTCAGCATAAGGAGCAGTTGGAATCCTTACCAAGAATTCCTGGCTGCTGAATGTAAATCAGCATTTTGTACTGCTGCACCCACTACTGAAATAGTGGTCAGCTAATGGAAAGCTTTCAGCTGGAAGCAACAGCTCAGACACAAAGTTGTTTCACAAAGTCTTTGGCTGGTTGTAACATTTCCAAAACAGTTTCTACTTGAACTCTAACACAAGTTTTTTTGTTTTAGCCACTTACCATACTCCCCTACCTTTGGATCTTCAGGAGCTGCACAGTTGCTCTGACTCACCACTGTGGCTGATTGTTTCTAGCAGCCTCGTGAAGGGGCCACCCACCCTACCCCTCAAAGCACCCACCTCTAGCATCACATTGCTGTTATAGGGGTGTTCTGGTGATATCACCACTCCATGCCTCCTTAAACAAAAACAAACAAAAAACAATTATTTCCATCCTATCTTTTCTTTATTCCATCAACCCTACAAAACTTTCTTTCCATCCTAGCTTTTCTTTATTCTGTCCTCCCTTAACAGGCCAGTGAGCCAAACTGTTGCATTTTCGTCCAACTCAACTCTCAACCAGAATGGATATTGTAAACTTCCACTACTGTGGCACACTCTTCCACAGGTCATATAGCCAAAGAATTAGTCACTGCCCAACCTGCTGGACATTTAGGGACCTACGTTCTCAGCTCCATGCTACATGGGCTGAAATTAACTTCCTCTGGACCAAGCTCAGCACATGCTCATCCTCATCACACTACAGCCTTCACAACTTGCCTCCACTACCCCAAATGAAAACTGGTATAGGAGGATGTCAAACAGTGGGTAAACATTTGTCTAACATTGCTAAACAAACCCCACAAGTGCAAAGAGCAACAACTAGTACAATACACACTACCAACAGATTCACACCACTACAGCATATATCAATTACCAGTCCAATTGATAAAACTGAACCTAACCATACACAAGGAAACAAATTACATGCATCTATTAATGTCACAGGAAAAAAGGCTACCAAAAATCCCTTCTAATCCTGGGGCACTCTATGATACGTGGTGTAGGGTCTCACCTACAAAGAAATCAGGCCAGGGTTACAGCTTGATACCTGCCAGGAGCATCATCATGGAGGGACAATGAACACATAGAAAAGATTGTATGCAACATCAGCACAAAAATGCATGTCCTAGTCCACCTAGGAACCAACTACCTCACCAGTCACTCAGTGGAGGAAACTAAAAAATGTCTCTCCACACTAGGAAACAGGTTGACTTCCCTTATGTCAGGATTCTGCCTGTCTGGGAGAAGGGGAACAGCAGGCAAACAGTAAGAGAAAAGGAAATCACAGAGCTAAATGTCTGGCTCAAAGACTGGTGCAGGACAAAAGGCCATCATTATGTAGGGGACTGGAAGGATGTCTGCGAATGGAAGTTCTTTAAATATGATGGCCTACACCTTACAGAGGAAGGAGTCCATGCACTGGGCCAGAAATTAGATTTGTTTCATAGCCTTTTAAACTAGAAAAAGGGGAGAGGGCATTAGGACCACACACATCGCATGCAAAAGCTAATGCCCCTCCCCTATCACCTATCAGCAAATCGGTCTTTCGTCCGGACAGAGAACCCACTAACATAACACCAGGATAGGATAAAGATCAGACTGCATTAGCAAAATGGTGCAATACCCTAGCCAATCCACCCTCAGAGAGCGTATCACAAAATGTCAGTAGAAAAAAACAAGTATGGCATGCAATGTGTGTCAATGCTCATAGCCTATCCAATAAAATCCCAGACCTCACTGCCATAATGATCATGGCTCAACTAGACTGGGTAGCAGTGTTAGAGATGTGTTTGATAGAGAACCACACTTGGGATGTTGCAATCCCAGGCTACACTCTGTTTAGGAGGGACTGAGAAGGCAAAAAGGGTGGAGGTATGGCAATCTATGTCAAGGATGAGATAAATGCCATTGAAATCCAGGGGACTAGCAGCAATACTGAGTCCATATGGGCAACCCTCAGAGCAGGAGATAAAACCCCATTATGGGTGGGAATAGTTTACAGACCCCACAATACAAAAAATAGAAAGGTACAAGGAGCTTCTTGAAACAATCCTTACAATTCACCTATTTTCACTGGCATTTGGTTAGTTTATTTTATGGTTATTTCATTGTTCTTATGTTTTTATTTATTATTGCTGATGTTTTATCTTTGTTTTGTATCAGCACTTTGATTTTTTGAAAAGCGCTTTATAAATAAATTTTGATTTGATTTGATGACAATGGCTGACAAAGGTGAGCTACCACTTGTAGGAGACTTCAATCTGCTTGATGTAAACTGAGTCTCCGACATAGCCGCATTAGAAATCAGCAAGGAATTCCTCATTGCTCTGCAAGAGGTGGATCTAACACAGCTAGTTGATTCACCAAAAAGGGAAGATGCAATCCTAGACCTTGTGCTAACAAACAACACAAGGATATCTGATGTTAAAGTAGGCATCAATTTGGGCTCCATCGATCACAGGTCAATATGGTTTGCAGTCAACAGACAAGAAGTCACCAGCCACACTAGACTAATAATCATCAACTTCAAAAATGCAAACCTCAACAAGATGAAGTCTGCCTTTTCAAGCCTGTATGAAAACATAAAAGATGGAGACATCGAGGAAAGATGGACAGCATTGAAGACATCATTAAACATTGTCACAGCAAAAATACTCAAAGGTAATCAGTAAAACCAAAAGAAGGAGTAAACCTCTCTGGTTTACGAAAGAGGTGGCATTGAAAATAAAATAAAAAAAAAGCCTTCAGACAGTATAAAGAAACAAAGAAAGACTGTGATAGGGAAGAATATAGGACCAAGCTTAAAGAGGCCGGGAAGGCAATTAGGGTAGCTAGAGCACAGACTGGAGAAAAAATTGCAGCAGAAATTAAAAGAGGTGACAAAACCTTCTATAGGTATACCTGGGGAAAAAAGAAAGACCAAGGGGGGAATAGTCAGACTAAGAAACAAGGAAAGGGCATCAGATGGAGGATGATGTACAGAAAGCAGAAGTATTAAACAAATACTTCTGCTCCATTTTTACAAGAGAACAGAATGGTAATGGTCCAACAGTAGCTACGGGTCTCAACATCCAAGAAGTAGACACAAGGCCCTTTACAAAAGAGAGGGTCCTAGAAGAATTAAATAAATTTAAGACAGACAAAGCTATGGGACCAGATGGAATTCATCCTCAGGTATTGAAAAGAGCTTAGGAGGAACTCTGCTCCATTGGCGAACTCTTTAATAAATCACTAGAAAGAGGACAGGTACCAGAGCACTGGAAAAGACCACTGTGGTACCCCTACACAAGAGCAGAAGTAATAAAGAGGCAGGAACTACCACCTGTCAGCCTCACCTCAAATGTGGGGGAAATTATGGAATCATTTCTAAAGGAAAGGATAGTAGCATACCTGAAAACCAGTGGGAGGCTAGACCCTAAGCAGCACGGCTTCACAACTGGTAGGTCATGCCAGACAAACATGATAGAATTCTTTGACTGGGTGACAAAAGTAGTAGACCAAGGTGGGGCAGGGTATCCTGGGATATGGGCGAAGCAAATTTAGTGACTCATATTTGAGCGACTCAATTTGCATGCTCGCAGGGATAGCTACCATGGGGTAATAGTGAGGGCAGCAAATAGCGACTGTGAAAGGACATAAGAGCAAAGGCGAATGACTAGGGAGAGTAGGGTCATATGGGCTAAATGGAGGAACTTCTGCTGATGCTGCCAAGTTTTCCACCTGATGTGGTGGATAGGGTCACCACCTGCAATGCTCATGGCCCTGGATTCAGGACTGTCTGTAGGTAAATTTTTGGGTGAGTTGTTGTGGCTGATAGAATTATATTATTTTTTTACTAACTCCCAGCACCAGTATCCCCTGCAAAATGTAGCCCCCTCCTGTGTATCACCATTCCCCAGTGTCCGCCTCCCCAGAGTTCATTATGTATAGACATGGTGCTGGGGGCTTGTCCATTAAATATAAGTGTAAATCGTCCCCTGTTTGCAAATGTTTTACGATTGCTGTCTTCATTTGCTTTGGTGTGTTGATTGTCATGTGTGGTTTCAGTGAAATGTAGTCACCAGTAGTGTTAGTCGCCAAAATATTTTTGCTATTATGAGATGGATCCACGGGCAGTTGATGTATATCTAGACTTTAGTAAGGCCTATAATTCCATCCCCCACAGGAGGCTTATTAACAAACTGGGAACTGCAGGTGTAGAGAGAAAATTGTTAATTGGGTGAGAAACTGGCTTCAGGGAGCACCCAGAATGTTGTAGTAAACAGTAGCCTGTCAAGAGAGGGAATGGTGACCAGCAGGTTTCCACAGGGTTCAGTGTGCTTGGGCCAACTTGCTACCCACAAACATGGTCACTCTCTTGACCTAGTCTTCCTCCTGGGGATTGAAGCCTTCAAGTTGTAGGTGGAACCTGTCAGATGGTCTGATCACTACATTGTGGGGTTCAATTTCCACACACCCCTTCGCAGGCCTACCCCTGTGGAGATGGTCAGATACCGCCCTTTATGAGATGTAAGTTCTGAAGGCCTGGCAGTGCTACTTGACCTATCGGTGCTTCCTGGGGCAAGTAGTAGTCCAGAGACCTTAGTGTTGGCCTATAATAAGGCCATTACTGTAGCTCTGGACTTTAATACTCCTGTCCGTGTTCGTCCTCTCCTTTCGCCCTTGGTCCTCTTGGTTTAACTGGACCCTGTGGGAGATGTGATGACTAGGATGACGGTTAGAGTGTTGCTGGCAGAAATCCATCCTGGAGGCCGACCATCTTAGATTGATGAAACATTATCAAGTCTATCAATCTACAATCTCCCGTAAGAAGGCAGCATTCCTGTCCAGGGAGATTGTAGCTGCCCAGAACTGACTGGCTCAGCTCTTTCAAACTGTAGACAGACTGTGCAGCCCAGCCTGCCTGCAGATTCAAACAGCTTTTTCACAAGTGGAGTGTGATGAGCCCACTCAACTCTTCACGGATAAGGTGGCTGACATCAGGGTGCGGTTCCAACCAGCACACTTTATGGAAGATGCTACTGATAGGTGCTTGGGCACCTTCCCTCACTTTTCCTGGAGTACCTTTGACCAGCCGGAGTTCGGCGATGTTGTGCGGATTGTCTGGGGTATGTACCCTATGTGCTGTAGTTTAGATCTGGGTCCAGCTATCCTGGTTATAGGTTGTTGTGACATCATTGGCCCGGTCTTAGCATGGACAGTCTGGTGCTCCCTTGAGTCAAGAGAGTTTTCTAGCTCCCTGAAGGAGGCAGTGGTGACACCCATCCTGAAGAAAGCTTCTCTGGACCCAGACTGCCCTGCTAACTACAGACCTATCTCTAACCTCCCCTTTGTGGGGAAGGCGATTGAGAAAGTAGTAGCTCTACAACTGGAGAACCAGTTGATCATCCATGACAAGTAAGAAATTTTCCAATCTGGTTTCTGAAACAGGCATAGCACTGAGACTGCACTGGTTTGGGTGCTCAATGATCTCCTGGTGAGAGATCGGAAAAAATGCTCCATCTTGGTTCTTCTTGATCTCTCATCAGCATTTGACACTGTGGACCATGGGGTTCTTCTCAAATGCCTGAGGTTCATCTGTGGCCTGTCTGGTACAGTCCTCAGGTGGTTTAAATCTTTCCTCACTGGCAGAACTCAGAAGGTGGTGTCAGGGATTTATTCCTCTGACCCAATCTCTCTATCATGTTGGGTCCCTCAGAGTTTGGTATTGTCCCCCATGATGTTTGCAATGTACATGCTGCCCTTCAGAGACATTATAAGATGGTATGGGCATAGGTTTCACTGCTATGCTGATGATACCCAGCTCTACCTGTCTTTGCACCCGACCAGGATAGAGATCTCTTGGATTTTAATAACTGCCTCACCAAAATCCAGGGTTGGATGAATTCAGCTGGCTGAAGTTGAACTCAGAAAAGACAGAGGTGATGGTTGTGGACCTGGGTCACTGGATAGAGGGGTCGGAGCAGGTTTGCCCTTGGGGCTTTTCCTGGAGGCTCCCAGCTGCTTACCTCTGAATGAGTGTGGGACATGAGGATGATTTTTGATGATGGGCTGACACTACAATCTCAGGTGTTGGCAGTCATCAAATCCTCTTCTTATCATCTGAGAAACATCTCCAGGGTCAAGCACCTAGTTCCGTCCAGTGATCTTCCTACGCTGGTCCACGCCTTTGTGACCTCACACCTTGATTACTGCAATTCCCTTTATCTAGGGCTACCTGGGATTGATATCTGCCACTTGTAGCCGGTGCAGAACGCTGCAGCTCGGTTACTGATGGGAACCTCCCAGTTTTGTCATATCTCCCTGGTGCTTCACAAACTGCACTAGCTACCAGTTCAGTGGTGGATCACCTTTAAAGTCAGACTTCTGACTTAAAAAGCCCTACTTGGACAGGGTCCAGACTACCTGAAAGAGTTTACGGTTCCTTACTGCCCAAGGCGATCTCTCTGCTCGGCTGATATGGGGTTGCTAGAAATTTCAAGGGTATCCTTAAAATCATCTGGGGAACATCCATTTATGTACTCGGCCCTCTGGAATTCTCTACCCCATCAGCTACGGGAGTGCGTGACCATGGGGGGATTTAAACAGACCTTAAAAATGATCCCCTGGCACCAAGCCTTCTATGTTTGATTTACTGAAGACATGAATTTTATGGCAGTCTGTACTTAATTGTATTTTACTGTTTTTTATTTCAATTTTTACTGTTATGGCGTCTTGAGTTTGTGAAAGGCACGATGTAAATAAAGTTATTATTATTATTATTATCTTCTTCAACATATTCATCAGTGACATGCCAGATGGATTGCAGGGGAATGTACGCCTGTTTGCAGATGAAACCAAGCTCTGCAGCAGGGTGGACACACAGTAATGTGCCATAGCTATTGAAATGGACCTAACAAAACTGAAAGAATGGTCCAGAAATTGGCAATTGAAGTTCAGTGCAAGACATGTGAGGTTATGCACCTAGGGAAAAGAAATCCATGAAAAAAGTACCATCTAGCGGGCGAACAATTAGCCATCATGAACCTAGAACAAGACCTCATGAACCTAGAACAAGACCTAGGGGTCATGGTATCCAATGAAATAAAGGTAGGGAGACAGTGTGAGAAGGTGGCACAGAAAGTCAGTAACATCCTCAGTTGCACCGGAAGAGGGATCACAAGCAGAAAGCGTGAAGTGATAATCCTACTTTACAGATCCTTGGTGAGGTCACACCTGCAATACTGTGTCCAGTTCTGGAGACCCCACCTTAAAAAGGATATAGACTGTCTGGAAACTGCAAAGAACAGCTACAAAGATGGTTCAGGACCTCCACCCAAACCCTATGAGACAAGACATAGGTAATTAAACATGTATCCCCTGGAACAGAGGAGAAACAGAGGAGACATGATAGAAACCTTAAAATACCTAAAGAGTATCAACTCACTGCAAAATCAGAACCTCTACCAAGAAAATAAAGAGGCACGTGCTAGAGGCCATAACAGATGTCTAATGGGAGGGAGATTTTGGAGCAACATTAGAAAGTTTTTCTTCACCTAAAGGGTGGTGGGGCTGTGGAACAGGATGCCTCAAGAGGTCATGGACACCAAGACAGTTAAAGAGTTCAAAATATCTTGGGACAGACATAGTGAAATATTGAAATAAGGGAATATACTTGGGGGGGTAGGTCAAATAAAGGGCAGACTAGATGGATCACATGTTCCCCATCTGCTGTCATGTTCTTATGTTCAATCAACTCTATAGATGCTGGGTATCCCCAAAGGCACTGAAGGGGAAGACTTCAAGCCCTTTCTAGAGCGGTGGTTGCCCAAGGTGGTAGGCCTGAACTACTTTGTTCCTATAGTTAAGGGCTACCATATTAACCTCACGCAAATTAACATCAGCATGAGTGAATTCTCAACCATTCTTACAGTAACAACCTCATCAGCAGCGAGAGATAACGTGCTCCAAGTGGGAATAAAAACAACAGGCACCTCTTATGGTGGATGAAAATCAAGTCCTCATCTTTCCTGCATATTCCTACACAACCTAACTTTGGTGTAAATCTTTTGAGGAGGTCACAAGGACACTCAGAGACCTCAACATCTCATACTGACCTGGATTCCCAGCCCACCTGCAATTTGCAACCAAGGAAAAGCACTACTTATTTACTATCTCAAAAATGGCAGGAATCTTAATTAACAAAATGACCCAAGCCAATGCAGCTTCGGGTGATGAAATTTTGGCAGTAGAGGATGACTAATAACCTTTGTAAAACTCATAAAACCAGGCACTCATACATGAAAAAATAACAAACCATAGGTGGTATACTATCAAAATGAAAAATGTATTGAGTGCAAAAACACGCTATGCAAACATCACAGATGCCACCAGCTGGGAGACACCACCAAACATTTTGTGACTTACAAGTGCTTTACCAAGGAGGCAACCCTTGGTGGATGCTAGCTTAAATACACAAAAGTATTAAAGAGCCATGCACATTTAAAAACATTGAATTATTTCATACCACCACCAAGAGAAGTAATTCAAGTAAACACTATTACTATATCAAAAATATCCATGCAATCTTTATATTATAGGCATATATGCCTCATATACTTTGCATTTTGATGCAATCAGATTGCTTATCCAGTACTTTAATTCATTAATTACAAGTTAAATATCAAGCTAAAAGTGACATAATACATAGAAACATAGAAACATAGAAGTTGATAGCAGATAGGGACTGCAAGGACCATCCAGTCTGCCCATTTCTTTTTCTATCTTATGAATGTGCCATTGGTATTTGCTCTGCCAATGGCCTATCTATTCATACTTATCTGTATTGCTCCCAAATTATGCCTATCCTATGACTGTTTGAAGCCCTGCACTGTATTCATATCCACCACTTCCTGAGGTAGGCCACTTCATGCATCCACCAGCCCTTCTGTGAAAAAGAACTTCCTCACATTACCCCTCAATGGCCTCCTCTAATCTCATGCTGTGTCATCTTGTCCTGCTATTTTTCTTATATTGAAACATGTTAGACTCTTTCATCTTGTTAATGCCCTTAAGTTTGAATGTTTCAATCATATCACCTCTCCCTCCTTTGCTCTAGGGTATACATATTGAGCTTGGTTAATCTGTCCTCATATGTTTTCTGATGCAGTCCCTGCATCATTTTGGTTGCCTTTCTCTGGACTGCCTCAATTTGGTTAATGTTCTGTGAAGGTGTGACCTCCAGTACTGCACTAGTACTCCAGATGGGGCCTAACCAGTGTCTTGTTAAGAGGGATTATTACCTCCCTCTTACAACTTGTGATACCCCTACTAATACACTCCAACATCCCCCTAGCCTTACCTACTGCTTTAGTGGTTTGCTTGGATGATTTCAGGTCATCTGTGATGATGATGCCCAAGTCTCTTTCTTCCCTCGTGACTGCCAGCAACTCCCCTCCCAGCCTATAGATGGCTTCAGGGTTTCTCTTCCCTATATGCATGATCTTGCACTTTGTTGCGTTAAACCCCAGTTGGCACTCTTCCGATCATTTTGCCAGTTTATCCAGATCTCTTTTCATTCTGCCAACCCCATCTGGATCATCTACTCTGTTGCAGAGCTTGGTGTCATCTGCAAACAGACAAACCTTACCCTCCAGTCCATCTGCAATGTCACTGATGAAGATACTGAAGAGGACTAGCCCCAGGACTGATCCCTGTGGTACCCCACTTGTGACTTGCATCTCTTCTGACTGTATACCATTTACCACCACTCTCTGTTTTCTGCCCATCAACCAGTTTTCCACCCAGTTGACCAACTTCTGACCTACCCTAAGCCTACCCAGCTTATTAATCAATCTTCTATGTGGAACAGTATCGAAAGCTTTGCTGAAGTCAAGGTAGGCGACATCAGCTGATCCCCCTTGGTCCACCACTCTGGTTACCCAGTCAAAGAAATCTATGAGATTAGTTTGACAGGACCTTCCTGTTGTAAACCCGTGCTGTCTTGGATCCTGTGCTCCTATGGATTCCAGGTGTTGCACTATCCTTTCCTTAAGGAGTGCCTCCATAATCTTGCCCACTACTGAGGTAAGACCGACTGGTCTATAGTTCCTTGCCTCATCCCTGCTACCACTCTTGTGGAGCGGGATCAAGACCTTCATCAGTCTTCTGGGACCTCTCCTGTGCTCAGAGGCTCACTAAACAGTTCTGATAATGGTTTGCTAGTTCCACCCTTAGCTGCTTTAGTACCCTGGGATTGATGCCATCAGGTCCCATTGCCTTATCTACCCTGAGCTTAGCAAGCTCTTGCAGGACCCTTTCTTTTGTGAAGGGACTAGTGCACACCTCCTCCCCTGTGTCCATGGTGCTGAGCTGTGGGCGCTGCTCTACCTTCTCCTCATTAAATACTGAGCGAAGTATCTGTTTAGGATAAATGCTTTTACATGGTCCTCCTCCTCACATGTCCCTTATCCCTTTGATCGTAGTAATACCTCCTCTGGACTTTTCCTTTACTAATGTATCTTTAGAAAGTCTTGTCACCTTCTTTTACTGTTTGTGCTAGTGTTTCCTTGGTTTGGGCCTTTGCCTGCCTTACTGCCTTCCCTGCTTCCTTAGGGCAGTTTGGTATGCCTCCCTATCTTCATCCTGCTGTGTTCCCTTATATTTCCTGAAGGCCAGCCATTTGGCTCTGACCTTTCTGCTACTGCTTTTGAGAACCAAAGTGGTTTCTTTCTTTTTGCACTTCCTTTTCTCTAACACAATGGGATGTTGCTCAAGTATTGCATCCTTGATACTTGCCCACTTTGCCTGTACCCCTCACCTGTATTTCTTCTTGCCAGGGTTAGCTTAACTCTGTTGGCCATGTTGTCAAAGTCATCTCCTCTGAAGTCCCATATTTCTGCCTTAGAATGGGATGATTTAGTTCTAGTGGCCAAATTGAACCATACCATGTGATGGTCACTGTCCCCCAGGTGACCTTCTACCTGGAGATCTGTGATCCTTTCCCAGTTAGTCAGTACTAGATCTAGGATAGCACTGTCTCTTGTGGGTTGTTGTACCAGTTGTTTGAGGCCCTCCCCCTGCAGGGAATCCACTATGTGTCTAGTTCTGGAAGATGTTCCTGCTGGTATTGACCAATTTCTATCTGGCATGTTGAAGCCTCTCATTATCAGAACTTCCCCCTTAGCTGTTATAGTCCCTATGTGTATCAGGATGTTGATGTTTTCTCCTGCTTCCTGTAGAATTTTAGCAATGTGATCAGTGTCTCTCCACGCTGATGTACCTAGGAGACATCTGACTATTACCCCTGGATGGAGATAGGTATCAAATCCTTGAATCATGAAGTCTCCTATGATAAGAAGTGTTTTGGATTTCCTTTTTGCTTTTTTTTTGTTTTGAAAAGCAGTATCACACTGCAGCACAAAGCAAAATTCAGATTGCATTAACATATGCATGTATATATAATAACCCATAAACTACATGACAAAACACAGATAAAAACAGCAGTTCCTGTGCTGGGGTCTTATCCCTCCAACCTGTTTTAAAGATACTGCAGTACTGCCTATGTTTGTTGTAGGTATATTTGCACTATTTTAAAAGACATCATAGTGCATACAGTAACTGTTCAAAATCTTATCAAAGAATCCCAGAGTGAAACACATTTGCATTTTCAACCCATTGGTACGAGTCCCACTACTGAAAATCACACAGGTTCACATTTTGTAAACACATTCAGATAGGCAGCATACTTCATGTCCTTTGAAGTGTCAGTAATGGATAAGCATGAAGAAATCACTGCACAGTAGTGATGGCACAGCAGTTCATTTTCCAACCAGCTTGTGTGCAGTGTTCAGGTTCTACTGCATAAATACTGATGGTTCAGTCTGCAGACAAAAACGTAAGCTGTGTATGTTTCCTAGGGATAAAATGTGATACAAGTCCCGTTCCTAAAATGCATATCTATCTTATTTGAAAAAATAAAAATAAATGTTATATAACTGATTATATGACATAGCAGACTAGTTCAAAACCACCCAAAGTTTCACATAAATCTGTAAAATCATCTTTCTGCAAGACGTAAACAAAAAAATCAAGTTTTTTTTAAATAGAAGTCATAACTGAGCCTAACTACAGGGGCACTAGCATCCCTATAATATATAACTTTGTAATGCTGATAATTTAATAAGCAAATAAAATAGTTCACAAACAGAGCTGTGTGGGGTATGGAATTCTATATGTGGAGTTCATGAGTAATGGTAATTCCACTGCAATAATGCTTTTCAGAATTACATTTTGAATTCCACAGATTTCTGAAAACCATTCTTACAAAAATTGTGGAATTACTTTTTGTGGATTATGTAAACTGCTGAATAAATTTACACGGATTGCAGAAAAGAAACTGTGGTTTATGTAAATCGTCGATACAAAATACACAAAATAATTCTACTTTCAAATTTCAGAATTTCACTGTGCAGAATTAATGAAATCTTTCAGCATTCCCAAGCACTCCATTCTGTCAGAATTTTAAAATTCTATCTAGCACTAGCCACAAACAATTCACTAGACAACATAGCTACCCTGATATCATCTTCCAGTCTTATTGGGATCAATCTAACTATGTACAGTATGAACAACTTTCCATTATTCCAACAACACATTACAAAATCCACAAGTTCAAAATTGCCATTGCTTACAGTAAATGTCTATCATCTCTGTAGCACTGGTTTATAGAATATGAGACTAGACTCACAAAGGGTGTCTATTCACAAATGGTTTGGAATGCCTGTGTTCCACGTATGACTGAGGTACACAGGTGTTCCTATGCCTGAATGTCTCGCAGCAGTGATCTGCGCACCCTGGCAGCATTCATCATGGGCATGCTAGCACCCTGTGCACAGATTGAGCAGCCCCATGCCAGGAGCAGGTCAGGGTGTGCCCTGTTCTGCGCCCATGCACAATGGCACTGCACCCTGTTCTGGGGCTGAAATATGTACTCAAGGGGAACCCTTCCATAATCTTGTTATATGCCCCTCTCACAGGTTGCAATCAGGGCACGGTGGCAAAAGGATCCCCAACACACAACTCTTCCAGCCCACTGGGCTTCCTGGGTGGGATGTGGTGCATTTGGTCAAACACCTTGTATTTAAAACAGGTGGGCTATGCACTATCCAAGAATCCCACACTTATGCATGGACAGGGATCCACTATGGACCCTTGATGGGCATCCCATGCTCCGCTCCCATGCTGCCACATTTCTCTGTCACATGGCTATGCACAGGGGGTGTAGGTGTGGTCCAGCAACTGGCAACCTTGAATAACACTGAAACATAGAAATTGTGAGCCGATAAGGACTGTCTGGCCCATCTAGTCTGCCTGTAAGCCCTTGTACTGGATTACTGCTTCCATTCCACCCACATCTGTACCTTTATGGTTCCCCTATGCCTGTCCAAGGAGTGCTTGAATTGATCCACTGTGCTTGCTCCCACCACCTCCTGAGGCAGACCATTCCATGCATCCACCACCCTCTCTGTAAAGAAGAACTTCCTCACATTCCCTCTTAACCTCCCACCATCCAATTTCATGTCATGCCCCCTCATTCTTGTGCTCCTCCTGTATTGGAAAATGTCTCTCCCCTTCACCTTGTTTATACTCTTCAGGTACTTCAATGTTTCTATCATGTCCCCACTTTCCCTCCTCTCTTCCAGTGAGTACATATTAAGGTCCCTTAATCTCTCCTCATAAGTCTTGTATTGCAAGCCCTGCACCATCTTAGTTGCCCTTCTCTGGACTGTCTCCAGCCTGTTACTATCCTTACAAAAGTGTATCCTCCAGAACTGCACACAGTACTCCATGTGAGGCCTGACCATGGTTTTATATATTGGCATCACTACCTCCCTCCTTCTGCAGATGATACCCCTGCCTATGCACCCCAACATGCCACTGGCCCTCTCAGCTGCCTTAGCACTCTGCTTTGACATTTTTAGGTCATCTGAAAAAATAACCCCCAGGTCCTTTTCCTCCTTCGTGATTGTCAACACCCACCCCCCATCCTGTAGGTTTCTCCATGGTTTCTGTGTCCCAGGTACATAATTTTACACTTTTTTGAATTAAACTTCACTTGCCAGCATGTGCTCACTAGGGCTGTGCATGGTCCGAATAGCATTTCCGGAATACCATGAATATTAGGCTTGCCGAATATTCAGATGGACATCCTAAATAGTTCACTATTCGGGACATACTGTTCGGTGGGTGAAATTTTAAAATCTCACAGAGCTTCGCTGGCCAATCAGAGGCTGTTTTGGAGCTCACAGCCTGAACACCATGTGATCTCCTCACTTGAGTGTGTAGATGAGAGGAGACAGTCGTTTCTGAGAAAGCTAACCTGTTAAGTTTACCACTTGTGACTTTTATAACTGTTTAAAAATGTTTTGTGTGTGATTCAGTTTTGACATCTGATCACCCTGTGACTGCATTTGACTGCAGTCTTGTTTTTCATTATTGAAACTGTGCTCAGTTTCAAGGAAAGGGAGAGTCTCTGTGTAGGTGAATCTGTGTGTGCTGCTGCATGCTAATTCCTCCCCCACTGCTTACAGTTTCACATCTCAGCTGAAGCAGTGCGATTTGATTTTTTGCTTTAGAACCATTTTGTTCTATTATTATTTCTTATCTCATCAGGATTTTTTTTTCTCAACAAAGTCCAGCTGTGCTTTTGCATGCAGTGAGTAACAGTGAGTGGTTCACATTTTTGCTGACTGCCCCATCCCCACTGCTGTGCCTGCTTAGCTTTTTGTTCCAAATCCACACACAGCCGGTGTGGTATTTTCTGTTTTTTTTGTGAGGCAAATTGGTATTTTTCTGTCATCAGGTTCCTGGCACTGTTCCCTGCATAAGTGAGGTGTATTGTCATCTGACTCCCTCTTGTCTGCTTTGCAGCTAACCGTGGTACATACATCATCTGTGTGTGCGTTGTATTGTTGTTCTTGTAATCTGTGTCCTGCAAGTGCATTCTCTTCTCAAGCCCGCGAAACCAGAAAAGGCAAATACCACTCACTATCAACACATCCCTGGGAATCACCCTTGAACAGGTGGCTACCTTCAAATATCTTGGAATCACCTTTGATCAAGGCCTAACCTTTGCAACACATATCAATAGTACAGTCAAAACTATTAATCAGCGGCTTGGGATACTGTACTGGAACAGACAGCTCCTTACCCTACCAGCACTGAAGCTAGCTATTCAATCCTCAATCATCTCAATCATGGACTACGGCTTAATTGTCTATGGGTCCGCCTCTTCTAGCGCACTAAAACGTATTGCAACCTCCCTTAACAAGGCCTGTCGGCTGCTTACTGGCGCTCATCGACGTACTCACACTTGCGAGCTCTATGCTGAAACTGGGTGGTTACAACTCTCAAACCGCTTAAAGTACCTCACCTACCTTATGGCTAAAAAAATCCATCATGGGCCTCACCCCACCTTGCATTCAAGACCTGATATGCCAGAACACAAGTGTCCGACCCACCAGAAGATCTGAAAATCAGCCTCTTCAGGTCCACCGTTGCCGGACTACCCAGGGTCAACGATCATTTGCCTATCATGCCCCCTACTGGCTTAATGCCCTTAGCACGTCTATTACCTCCTCTACCTCTTTAGGTGCATTTAAATCTAGCCTATTCTCTCACCTTGCCACCTCGAACTCCTGTGACTGCCTTGATTAAATCCTAACTATTTCACTTCTCCAGCCTGCCCACTTACCTGACAAAGGCCTAGTAGAGGATCCTTTTCTAACTATGGTCTGCTCCTCCCTCCTTTGTCTCTCATGCTCTATCTATCACACTTCCTAACCTATCTTTTCCCTCCTCATTTGTTTTCTTATTGAGGAAAGTATTCAATTGGTAATTATCTGTCCTTCACAAATGTATTTGATGCTTGACTGTTCATGTCTCTTTTTATTCCACAATGTATTTTATTGTGCCACTCATTGTAACCCTATTGTTTGTATCTAATTTGACGCGGAACCTTTGTAAAAGAGCCTTGGCTCAAAGGTATTAATTCCTAGAATACAATAAACAAAAAACAGTTGCCTGCATGCATTTTTTTTGTGATTTATAAAGCACTGTATTTTTTTCTCATTGGGTCAGGTTTGGCCCATTCAGTTGTTGCTGACTGTGGTCTGGTTCTTGGCTCAGTTTCCTGCACAACTGAGTAAAGAGGATGTCACAAGTGACTCCTCCCTCCACAGCTCACTGCACCTGAGTGGTCTCCAGTGCATGTGAGTTTTTTCTATTTTGCGTGTCTTCGCCTCCTGTGTGTGCCCCACTGTGAGTGTGTACACATACATTTTCTGTGAACTGCTTTAGTATTTCTGTGTGTGTCAGGCATGACTCAATGGGTTCTGGGTGTTGTAAGTAGTTTGGTGCACCTTCAAAGCTTTAATTACTGTACTGTATGACTGCACAACTGACACCATACAAGTAAGCAGTTGTTTGCTGACTCCATCTATCTCTAGTATCAGCCTGTCTTTATTAGCTGCTACCTGAGCGGTGTGGGTATTGTTGTTTTCTGCAAGAAGCACCAACACAAACAAAAACACTAATCACAAATAAAATACACAGTAAGTTACAGACCATGCCTCATCAATCCTGTAAACATGTATGGTCCAGCCCAAACAAGCCATCTTCACCACCAGTCATAAACGGTGAGGAACAGAGTGAGAGAAGGTCTGTTCATATTTGCCACTCTAAAATTATTTTCTCTCCCGATAAGTCTTCAGGTTCTGGTGTAAGTAGGATTGGGGGTAGTACTAGTACTACTATAACTACAACTGCTACCACTAATAGTACTGCATTTGCAGCACCATCATTCTATAAAAGTAGGAGAGCTTTACAGCTGACATCTCCAGCCATACAAGAAACCACCCCGCTACCAGTGGTAGTGCTATTCCCAGAACCACCCCATAGAGGCAACATCGCCATCAGTGTGCCCCTCCCACCACCACCAGTGCCGTGATTTCAGCAACCAGAACAAATCCTTTGTGTGCTGTTGACACCACCACTGCCATAACAGTGTGCACTGTTATTTGTGCTCCTTACACAGCCGCTGTCATCACAACCTTTGCCTCCATTAGTAGTCCTGAGTGTTCTGCTGTCACCATGACTAGTGCCGCCAGTATTACAACTAGCTGTAATATGATGCCAATTTCTTCGACTGTAACTCCTGATAGTAATTCTGGCACCAGGACTACTGTCGACAGTACTACCTTGCCAACTGTGCCCATGACCATAGGTACTGTGACTAGTACTGACCACAAGGGTTCTATGTGATAAAGTTGAGTCTGAAAGACTGCCTGTCACACAGAGTGAACAAACCTGAGCCCATGGTCAAGGGCAGATGGATATTGTACTGACCGCTGCAAATAGTGACAGTCACTACAATACTTAACAAAACAGACAGAAATAATTTTTCACATGAGGGCTGCGCCCCTGCATCCCCCAGGGAGCAAGCCCCGCACTCCTTAACTTAAATAATCAACCCGAGGGGTGTGCACTATGAGGCAAGTTATTGTATTGTAAAAAAAAAAAATTATTCTGCCTATAGCCGGACCCTGGTGTGCTTGCATTGCAAGTGGTGGTGTACTGTACACCACTATGCTATGCAAGAAGCTCAGTGGGAATTGACCACAAAGGATGCTATATCCTGCAATAGTGAGTACAGCTCCTTGCTATACTTGCTATACAGGATATAGTGACGTATTGCACCACTCGTTCTCTTGTAGAGCACTATTATTGAGTTGCTCAAAAGTGCAGCGCTCAATAATCAGTGCTCTACATGGGTGCTACCACCATGAGACTGTTACAATGACCGCATCAATTGTGTTGCTAAAATGTACTGTTGCTCAGCCTCTTAAGTTTCCTGTCACCACTTTTCCTTTTGCTGATGTGGAGGATTCTGAAGAAGAGCATTCATCTGGTTCTGAATATTTATCAGAGCTACAAGACTTGTTCAATACATCATCTGACAGTGATACCCATCTAAGCGAATTTGGCGATGAGGCCAAATATTTGGCATATCTGTGTGAGAAGCATGAACGTGCAGCTGCCAAAAAATGCAGTGCTGTTCATCATGGCAAGCTGGTCAGTCAGAGTCACCCTCCACCCCCTCCTCCTAAAAAAACAAACATTCCACCCTGTCCCTTCAAAGAGTTGTGTCAAGTTCAACTCCATCTGATACACAAAGTAGTTCTACATCTACATCTGTTGCAGAGAAAGAAATGGGTAGAACAACTGCAACCACTGCACCCAGGTCTGGTAAGAGGAAAAGGGAAGAACATGGTCATGGTCTCCCTTATGAGGCCAGTATTTCCACTGTCAGTGGGGGGAAAAGTGTGGCATGGCTGTACGTTAGTGTTGTGAAAGATGATCCAACAAAAAGGCAATATGTTCTGTGTGCAACTGTATTATAAGCCACGGTAAAAACATTGACAGAGGGGCTAGAAGGAAAGGACTGCCTGTTTGCAGATGACACCAAGATCTGCAACAGGGTGGATACTCCAGAAGGGGTGCAGAAATTGAAGAGGGATCTGGAGAAGCTTGAAAGATGGTCAGAGATGTGGCAATTGAGGTTTAATGTAAAGAAGTGCAAAATAATGCACCTGGGTAGAGGGAACCCTGGGGAGAGTTACAGGTTGGGGTAAGAGGAGCTGACTGTCACAGAGGAGAAAAAGGACCTAGGGGTTATCATCTCTGATGGCCTTAAGGTATCAAAGCAGTGTACAAAGGCAGCAGGTAGGGCCAGTGGTATGCTGGGGTGCACAGGCAGAGGTATCAGCAGGAGGCGGGAGGTGGTGATGCCATTATATAAAACATTGGTAAGGCCTCACCTGGAGTACTGCATGCAGTTCTGGAGACCACACCTGCACAAGAACATAGATAAGGTGGAGACTATCCAGAGAAGGGCAACAAATTTGGTGCAGGGCTTACACCACAAAACATATGAGGAGAGACTAAGGGACCTCAATATGTACTCACTGAAGGAGAGGAGACAGCAGGGGGGCATGATTGAAACTTTCAAGTACCTTAAGTGCATAAATAAGGTGCAGGCATGGGAGCTTTTCTGATGTAGAAAAGTACTAGAACAAGGGGCACAATATGAAATTGGGGTAGATTAAGAGGTAAAGTGAGGAAGTTTTCTACACAGAAAAGGTAGTCGACACATGGAATAGTCTACCACAGGAGGTAGTGGGGACAAGCACAGTAGAGGGATTTAAGCATGCTTGGGACAGGCACAAGGGAAGCCTGAGTGGGGAGGGAGTGATGAAGCCATTGATCACATAGGATCAGTGGCCACATACAATGCACAGGGTCTACGGCAGACTGAATGGGCCTAGCTGTCCTTATTCTGCCGACAATTTCTATGTTTCTATGTTTTTAAACCTTTCAAATCTTACAACATCAATGATGAACCATCTGCGAATGAAACATCCAAGTGTGCTACAAAGATCCACAGCTGTTCCTCCTCCACAACATATGTCTGTCAGCCCTCTTCTGGTACTGGTCCAGTAGATGCAGAAAGTATTGGAAGTGATTCTATTACTGAGACAGATAGTGTGCCCTCAACTCCCTACACCACTTGTAGCACATCCCCGTACAGGAGCATCACCATTTCTGCCTTCTTCTGCTCAATCATCTATTTTTGTAACACCCTCCACCATGGGTTCAAAGTCAAAATCAATGTAATGTGGTACCGTTTTGACTACACACATCATGCAAGCCTTCCATGCCTGCACCAAATACCAGGTGTCACACCCAACAGCACAGCAGATCACCAGTTTAATTGGTGAGATGATGGCCTTGGATCTGCAACCATTTTCCATTGTAGAAAACACAGGTTTCCGTATGCTGCTGTAGCATTTGCACCCCATGTATAATATACCATCATGGACTGCATTTTCACGTACTGTAGTAACCAACATTTACCATGATTTGAGAAAAGAAGTTGCCAGACTACTAGCACAGGCTGTTGGTGGAGTTTTCCACTGCACAACTGACATTTGGACCAGCATGAATACAAATCATGCATATATGTCACTGACAGCACTCTGGTGTGTTGCAGATGTGCTAGTTACTGGTGGTGATGGTGGTACTGGTGCTGGTTCTGTCTCTTCCCCCTCTCCCTGCAGGTCTGCTTCGCTAAATGTCAGTGTTATAGAAAAGGATCACTGAGCTGTAAACATATTGTCATTCCTGCAAGAGATGTTGAGCTCATGGACTGATGGCAACAATTTTCAGGTAAGGTTTGTGGTCACAGACAATGCCACAAATATGATAAAAGCACTTAGAGATGGTAATTTTGAGGGGATATGCTGCTTTGCTCATACACTAAATTTGGTGGTGACAAAGGCTTTGGCAAACACAACAGAAGCAGGTCACACAATCAAAATAGCCAGAAGCATACGCAGCCACCTCCATCACTCTGTGAAAGTCACAAACCATCTGCATTAGCTACAAAAGTATCTTCAAATGCCACAGCATCATCTCATCCAGGATGTACAGACCTGGTGGAATTCCACCTACTGCATGCTGCAAAGGCTTCTGGAGCAGAAGAGGGCCCTTCATGAGATGAACATGGAAACTGACATGGGGGAGTCCTAGGACATCAAGACTGGGCTGTGATTGAGGGCTTGGTAAAGGTTTTAGCCCCATTTGAAAGGAGCACTGTTACCCTAGCTCTGATTCTGCACTGCTAAGTCAGGTAATTCCTGCTGTACAGATCCTGAAAAGCCATGAGGAGATTCAGTGAAAATGCTGAGAAAGATCCAAACCAGACACCAGGAACAGTGATATCCCTTGTGGAAAACCTCACCACAGAGCTAGAAGTTAGATTTTCTGATCTCTGTTCCAATAAAAAGCACATGTCTGCCACTATGTTGGATCCACATTTCAAGTGTGAGGTACTACACCTTATAATGACCACTCACAGGGTTACAGACTTTCAGAAGCAGATGTGCTTGGTACTTAGTTTCTGCATGCTTGGGTCGATGACACTAACAGGTAACCCTATAGATGAGAGTGTCAGAATCACAAACTGAAAGCAGTATGGAAAACCTTGAGAAGGAGGGTGACTGTTGGGCTGAACTCAGGTCATCACTACAGGCTAAGCAGCAGAAGAGAACAGAACAGCTGCCACAGTTGGCACCCAATCTACTGAACAGTTATTTCAATGAGCCTATGAAGTCATTCTCCATAAATCCAGTGGAGTACTGGATCAAAAGGATGAAAGCATCTCCACACTTGGCACAGTTGAACCTTAAATATATCTGTTGCCCACCTACCAGCGTATCATCTGAAAGAATGTTCAGCACTGCTGGGGATGTGGTGGAACCTCACCGATCCTCACTTGACCCAGCACATGTGGAACAACTTGAGTTTATAAAAATAAATCTACCTCACCTTGGGTACACGTATGGCCACTAACAGTTGCATTAAATGATCATCATGTACTAGATACAACATTTGTGTGTTGTAGCATTGATGCATACACAGTCCATTCTGTGTTAACCATCATTGTTCTGTTAGCAAATAAGCACAATATGTTAACATTCAGTCAAACATGTTCATCGTATTCATAGTCATACTAACACAAATCTGTGGCCAGCACCCTTTTTCTTTATTACTTTCACTGTCATGGCGTATTCTTTTGAAAGAGCATGCCCTGCAGTTCCTAGTGCCGAAAAAACTGCCACCCACCTATTGTCTGCTGTTCCTAATAAAAAATTCTCAGCTGGTGTTGCTACATCTCTCATCCCCCATGTTGCTCGTGCCCACATTCCTTCCATTCCTTTAACAGCTTTCAAGATGCTAGTTACCATGTCTCAAGTATTTCACACGCATAAAATATGGCAGTTAACAGTGTGTCATCTCCAGTCTCAGTGTTTCCCATGATTGAAATATGGCTGTTACAAGTGTGGCATCACCAGTCTCAGTGTTTCCTATGCCTAAAATATGGCAGTTACAAGCATGGCATCACCAATCTCAGTGTTTCCCATGCTTGAAATAAGGCAGTTACAAATGTGGCATCACCAGTCTCAAGTATTTCGCGTGCATAAAATACGGCAGTTAGTGTGGTATCTCCAGTCTCAGTATTTCCCATGCCTGAAATATGGCAGTTAACAGTGTGTCATCTCCAGTCTCAGTATTTCCCATGCCTGAAATATGATAGTTAACAGTGTGGCATCTCCAGTCTAAAGTATTTCCCATGTCTGAAATATTCCAGTTACCAGTGTGGCATCACCAGTCTCAAGTATTTCGCGTGCATAAAATACGGCAGTTAGTGTGGCATCTCCAGTCTCAGTATTTCCTGCATCTGAAATATGGCAGTTACCAGTGTGGCATCACCAGTCTCAAGTATTTCCCATGCCTGAAATATTCTGGTTGCCAGACTACCACCAGTTGGTACCATTATTTTTTTTGCCATAAGTTGTTGATGCTGCTGATGGCAATAATGATTCAAAAGAAATCTGGAATATATTACTGATGACTGCCAAAGTCAGAGTCTGATGCTTCTCATCTTCAGTGAACACATTGTGTACTACCAGGAACAGTAAGTGAACTATGTAGTCTTTTAATGCTTTTATTCTGTTTGTGTTTTTTTTTGGGGGGGGGATAAATTGTGATTGAAGAGCATTTCTAATCATATTTGTCTCCTTTTTTTTGCATACAGGTATTTTACCACCAGGGTGATGGACTCTTGCTAACACATCGGTATGAACAACAAAGGTAAGTAAAGTATTTAATCTGTTGTCTTTCTGGTTTGGGGTTTGGGGTGGGGCTTATTAAAACAGAACAGGAGACTGCCTGGATGTGTGAAGGCCATTTTGGAAAAACACTGCATTTCATTATGTCTCCTCACAGGTAGTATTCAATCAAAATACCTTTTAATGGAACATCATAGCTGAATAGGCATCATGCTTGAGTGCTATCCTCACAGCTGTAACTCTTGGTTCTGAAGATAAGATGTGAATTTGTATTTTGGCCTGTTGAAGTTACAGTGTTATCCTATGGGCTTAATTATGTCTTATTGCTTGCTTTTCTTAATGGCCACAGTTATTTAAGTCTTGGCATATGGTATTCTTGTAGTGGCCACTGAGACCTTTCAGACCACATATAGATTGTTACTCAGCTCCAAATATTGCCATAATTATGGCCTGTGAGTTACAGTGTTATCCTATAGGCTTAATTGTGTCTTATTACTTGCTTTTCATCATGGTCACAATTATTTAAGCTCTTGCATATGGCATTCTGATAGTGGCCGCGTGACCTTTCTGACCATATATAGATTGTTACTTAACTCCAAATATTGACAGAGTATTGCTGTCTTACACTTCCAGTGTTATCCTATGGGAAACTGCATGCCCATGATGAACTCCTTTCCTCTGCACCCTCCTCCTGAGGCATCAGCATCAGAAGACATATTCTGGCACCACTGTACAAGGCAAAGTGCGGACCTCTACATTCTCCTCCTGAAGTACCAGCAGCACAAGACAGCCTCAAGCACCAGTGTACAAGCCAAAGTGCCGTGACCACTTCATCCTACTTCTGAAGCTCCAGCAGCACAAGATAGCCTCTGGCACAAATGGGCAAGCCGAATTGCCATGACCACTGCATCCTCCTCCTGAAGCACCAGCAGCACAAGACAGCTTCTGACACCAGTGTACAAGCCAAAGATCCATGATCTCTGTATCTTCCTCCTGAAGCACCAGTGGTAGATGACAGACTCAGGCACCAGTGTACAAGCCAACGTGCCATAACCTCTTCATCCTCCTCCTTCTGAAGCACCAGTGGCAGAAGACAGCCTCTAGCACCAGTGTACAAGCCAAAGTGGCGTGACCTCTTCATCCTCCTCATGGAGCACCAGCAGCAAAAGACAGCTTCTGGCACCAATGTACAAGTCAAAGTGCCATTACCTCTCATCCTCCCCTCCTGAAGACATTTTAAAGAGTTATATAGCAATTCTCCATTAAGGCAAATGATATACCCAAATAATGAATATCGAATACCTGGGACCCGAATACTGAATATTCAGGAAATGATATTTGAACAGCCCTAGTGCTCACCCATGCAAGTGCAGAGCTGCATGGGCAGGATATGTGCAACTATGTGTACTCTCATCTGTTAGTGAACAGACCCCACTGACATCAGAAAAGTCCACACGTGCGGGAAAAAAGACTTGCAAAAATGTGAAAACACAAGTGCAGCATATTCACAGCCATATGTTCTGCAGATGTGGGAAAATCATTAAAAGGGTGAGTTACAGAATTCCACACATGTGGAGCTGCAGCTGCAGAGAAAATATAAAAGGCCCAGCAGACAGAACAACATATGATCCATATTAAATGGATCAGAAGACTTTGACAGTCTTGCAAGAGATGGAGCAGAACCCCTCCAGTGAGGCCAGCAGCCAGAGACAAAACTGGAACCACATCAGTACCACCTGTACCAGCAGGACCATGCACCCAGTGGCATTTTGTAACTGTTGGCTGTATCTCTCACTGTGGCTTTTATTTTGCCTCCCTCTGTATCACACACACTTCTGGCTGTTATCACCTCTGCCTCTACTGCCTGTGGGGTCCTTTATGTTTCACACTGGGTCATGTGGTTGTGGTTGGCTGCATTTCGTTGAGATGTGTGCTATTTATGGTCTAACAACTGACACTTCTATAAGGACAACAGGTTTGCTGCTGCTTGGTTCCTGAACCCCACTGTAATCGTTTCTCAAAGATAGTACACTGCCTTTAGCTCAGGATGAGTTACTCGTCACCTCTTTGGCAACAGCATGTTCACAGCATTTTTCCATATCTCAGAAAACGGTGGCTAAGAATAGCCTTTAAGTGGATATGCTATACTTTTCAATGTTTTTCTTTGTGCAAGAACTTCCACAGCTGCATTTTTCCATGGTGTATTTTTTCCACAGCTGCAGATGTTCTTGTGAATATAATACAGGGTAATTACCCTTTCCTTGCAGCTGCACAGTTATTTGGGATTTGAAAATCATTTGCACCTTCAGTGCTTTTGAGAATCCAGCCCAGCTCAGTTAAGCTTTAACCACTGAGGGGTAGGATTCACAAAACTTCTGAAATTCCCACAGCTGCAGGAAACCCAGTGCAAGTGGATTGCCACTTGCAGATCCACAGGTTTCCATAGTTTTCCACAGATACAGGTATTCACAAAGGTGAAGCCGGATTAAGTCTTGCTCCATGATTTATGGCAGCTTGCAGGTGGTGTTGCTAGGAAATCCATGCAGCCACGGAAAAGTGTTGTGGCCAATGGGACCAGCCAACATCTTCCATAACTGCTGCACTGTACGAGTCAATCCCACAGCTGCAGAGATTTCAGTCCACAACTGGAATTGTGGTGTGGGACTTAGTCCCAAAAACATTTGTGAATCCTGTTCTAGAGCATATAGGGGATATGCTCCGGAGTGCCTCAAACTACTGCAAATGATTAATTTCCAATTTTTTGTTTTCACCTGTTGACCTTACAAGTTGACACTAGTGAGGTCTATAGAGGTAAAAACCTAAACAAAAAATAAATCATTTTTTTAGAGACAACCAATAGCATTTGTCATTAATACAATGACGTTGACTAACTTGGATGGTCTGTTGGTCTGGAATGCTGCAACGTGCTGCATAATTTTAGAAGGTGCTGATGCAGCTTGAGTAAAAGTATTTACTGTTATGTAAGCTAGAGTGAGCATAAATTATTTATTTCCACTCCAGCTTTGTATACCACGAAAATAAATTCATTTCTTGGACATTTTTTTATTCTTATAGTCATTGTATCATTCTTTTCATGCAAGCTATGTAGGTGAAAAAAATACATGATGAATAATTTATGTGGTCAGGTTCTACATTTTAAATGAGAATAAACAGTTTATTTTCTCAGGGTAAATTTAACCATTCACTCCACACATCACTAACAGGCCTCCCCTGAAGCAACTATCAGATCACAGTCAGTTTCCAGCATTAAGTGGTCCAATCAGAAAGCTAAATTAACACAATAGTTCTAGGGATTTTGTTTAAAATAATCAATAGAAAACAGTACTGTACATAAATCCATCAAACAAAACTTAAGAAACAAACTGTGTCACATAAGCTGAATATGTACAAGGGCAGTGTTTGAATGAATTTTCATCCATACTCACTGTGGTGACCTCTGAGACACTTTACACTGCATCAAAAGTCCTACATAGAAAGGCTTAAGAAGCTGAATGTGTACTCTAGAGGAAAGGAGGAACGGGATATGACAGAAACATGCAAATACCTTACAGGTAAAACAGGGTACAGGACAATAGCATTTTACAAAGAAAAAGATGGCAAAGGACAAGGTTACACTATGAAGGTGGAAGGGGAGGCTTAGAGGAAATGTAAGGAAGTACTTCTTCATACAGAGAGTGGTAGACGATGGAAAGGCCTGGCAGGTGGTGGAGGCTAAGACAGTTACAGGATTCTAGAATGCATGGATAGATACAAGGGTATCTTGGAACTAAGGCAGGGGTGAAGACTGAAGATTGAGCAGGGTCTGCATGGCTAGCTATAAGTAGGGAAAATAGGGCAAGCTGGATGGGACAAGAGGTCCTTATCTGCTGACATCTTCTGTGTTCCTATGTTTCACTGTCCAGCACTGCCTTGTTGCATATTTGAAATTAGCACATCCAGCAATGCTTTGCTGCATTATCTCATATTAGTACAATAGGGATATGATGGTCAGTGCCAGCTATAGTATGACAACTTTTTATGGAGAAATCTTTAATTTCAAAGTTGATGCTTTAGAAGACACTAACAATCAATTGTATTTTTTTAACTTTTTGCATGGTATTCCATTATATAATTATTATGACTGGCTTAGGCTGCTGCTTCTACTGCAGTGTGTGTGTGCGTGTTTTCATTATCAGTTAAATCTCAGCTCCTGTATGAAATATGAAAAGTCAACGCTGAATAGTAAGCAGAAAAGGACTCACCTTCTAATTTGCACAACACCCTCCTCTCTCCAGCCAGCCCAGTGAAAAGATAACACCTCCTTGGCCTACCCATTCTTTTAGCTAAGCACCATGAGTGCCCACTCATTCACTGAGACACTGGCCAGCCCAGGCAGTGAGAGGAGAGTCTGTGCCAGATGCTGACCCTTGGCCCTCACTGTCTCTTTACCTAATCCAAGTGTGCCTGCTTTGTATGGAGTGTGTAAGCTGGTGTGTTGACACAAGGTTGACACCACCACCGTGAAGTCCAGCACAGCGGCAGATGTTGCCTGAATGTGGCGAGTCGCTGTGCTGATGAGCAGCAGACACCATTGGTGTGGCTGCCAGTGTTGTGCCCCCCCTCCAGTCCAACTCTGACTTGGAGTTAGATATCTAGAGACCGGGAGGGTGTGGGGGACAGAGCCTCCCACATGGGTGGTTGGGGGGCACAGCCCCCTGATAAAATGCAGATGCATCCCCGACAGTGCAATGCAGACGTCAGCATTGTGGCTGTCACTGTCGGGGATGTCGGCACTGCAGATGTCGCAGTGCCATAGTAGAAACATGCAAGTTGATGGGTTGCAGGTGTTGAGTGGGTAAGGGAAGGAAGGTATTGTTCTGTCTTTTTGCAATGCTGGGGGAGAGGGGGGGGACGCTGGTGATGGCTGAGTGGGTGACCTTGGGATCGAGAGGCAGAGATGCTTTCATGTTTTTTCAGTGGGTTTGTGGGAGGAGGGTGGTTGTTAACTGAGTGAGAGGGCCAGGGAGGTGTTATCTTTACATTGGGCTATTGAGGGGGAGATGGGGGGATGCCAGTGGTGTTTCTGAGTGGTTGAGGAAAGGGGGGCACATTTTGATGATGGTTTGGGCTGGGGAGGAGTTGGCAGGCACTGGGAACAGTTTGTTAACAAAATGAACTTTGCATGGTGAAGTACTCATGAAAGGCTAACTTTATATTACTTATGCATACTACGAAGTTTGGTATTTCATTAGCAATTTTCCCATGATGTTAAAATTCACAACACTCTCTCCTCAAGAGCCCTCAGCCCCATTACCAACATCATAGACTTACTGGTTATCCACTACTTACATAGGACCACTAAAGTGGTGGGTAGTGTGCCATGTTGGTCAAATGTGGGCTATGGTGGGGGCAATAACTGATTATCTTATGGACTGGGGATTTTCTTCCATTTTCTTCTGAGGGTGCTTGTGGGAGATGATGCATGAATGTGCATGGATGCATACATGCATGCATGATGTCTTGTGGCAATCCCTTCCACTGCAGTGTGCATTTACTGTGCTGCCACCTAACCTCTGCCAGGAAGCAGTCAAGCAGCAAGACTCAGCTTCCCCTACCCCAATGGAGGAGAGCTGTCTTTTTGCAGTGTTTGATCCCAACCCCCACACACTTGACCCCATAGTGGCCCAAGGTCATTTCTGAATGTGGGTTGCTTGCATAGTGAGCATTAGTGTAACCCCCCTGTTACCCGGGGTTACTATAATCCCAGTAAGACCTAGTGGTAGGCAGGGAAGACAGCTTATGAAACTCCAGTTAAATGGATTTCACACTGTCTCACTCTGTTCTCAGTCTAAGCTGAGACTGAGGGAATGACATCACCGTAGAACTCTCGCAGCTGCATGAGCCACACTGGAGTGCTGCAGTTGGAAGTTAGGATAGAATGTCTGTCTGCAGGCTCTCAGAGCCTTAAGCTCTGTTTTAGAGCTACTTTCAGTAAGGTGTGTGTTTCCACCATAAGAGGGACACAGAAACCTATTGTTGAAATGGTGGAGACTGCTGTTACTGGTCAAAGTTCCCCATCCGTGAGGGGATGCGGGGGAAAGGTTTGCCTGTTTTCCTGGGGCAACCCTCCTGGTTCCGGCTAAGGGAAGAAGCTGCCTATTTCAAGTTGTGCTGCGGCACCAGAAGATCTGAGAGAGAAATTCCTGTGGAGGAATTGCCTGTGGGGCACCTGCAACCAAAGGGTGAGTTTGCTCTGACAGAGGGCCAATGTTTTTCACCTGAACTGTTGGAACATGGGGATTGGACTACTTAATCTGTAGGAGGTCTAGTGTAATAGACATTGCCGGTTAACTCAAGTAGGTTCAAGTCCCACACAAAGAGTGAAGTAAAGTAGGGATTGGACTGCTTAATCAGTGGGGGGCCTAGATCAATGGGCTATGCCAAGTAAAAGTATGTTCAAGTCCAGCACAAAGGGAAAGCAAGACAAGTAGAGGAAATGTGACATACATTTAGCCTTAATCTACTTTGCCAAGCTTTACAGTATGAGGTGTTTACTGTCCAGACAAATGGCCGGCTATGAATTGTGGAAGTGAGAGGTGGGAGACCCCCCATCAGTAGTAACCAAATTCACCTCTATGGATTTGCTCTGTGGCAACTTTACTTTCTCTCAGGTACTTGGCCAGTGCCTGAGGAAAGTACCCAGACATGGGATTAAAAGGAAGTTTCCCTGATAGAGCTGAGGTGCTCTTGGGTGGTTTAGGGAGCCACCAGAAAATGTTTCCATGACATATGGATGGTGTCCGAATGGCCGGCAAGGGAGCCGAGCCAGGGAAAACCCAGATCAGTGTACAAGTTTGGGCTGTGTACCCAAAGCAGCAAGCAAGTGTGGGTTGTGTGCCTGGTGGGTTCAGAGCCTGAGGGCTAAAAAGTGTTGAGGAAGTGTTCTTGATTTCTTTTAATCTGCATTACCAGGAGTGTAACCCCGTGGGGGTCCATCTATGCTTTGTATATTCTGTTTGGATGTGAATAAAAGCCACACTTTAGAATCCCATTTCTGGTATTGGACATTACAGTTATTGCTTCATGTGTTCGGAGTTACTTGGGTGCCGATGTGCAGAGTAGCCAAACCTAGCCTTTGTGCCGAGTGACCTATTCCTCCCCGAACCCAGTCCCCACCTGGTACTGCTGTCAGATTCAAACAGCATACCACCTGTCATTTGCAACATGATGGGGTTGGGGTTACATTAGCACTAATGCCGGACTACCAGGCCAGACACTTACTTGCTGTATAAATAGTTATTCTTCACAGTTATGTAAGCACTATACCATATAGGTGGGATATGCTGGGATTTATCTACGTCTGGTGTGGTTTGGTCATGAGGCTGCAGGCTGAGTGAGCAAACAACACCAAAAGTGGGTAAATCCCAGCATAATCTACATCCTAGAGTGGTATATTATGAATAAACAATGCCTCCCCTTTTTTGACCCCCCCAAAAAAGAAAAAAATTGTGTTATATTTTCATAATTTTTTACTTATTGCTCCATGAGAAACTTATTGCCCCATGAGACTTATTGCCCCATGAGTGCTGGATTTGCTAGGAATGCATACTGGGTTGCTAGGGCTGTGAGCTACAAGCTACAGTGACATTGGTGTCCCCAGCTGGTTTGAATATATTTAAAAGTAACGATGCTGGTCCAAACAGATCCGGATGTAAGTAAAATAGTAAAAATAGATTCTTAAGTGATTTTTTTTTTAACATGAAGAGCCTGTGAGTTGGCTTATTTTTTTCTTTCCAGACATAACTTGTGAGTAAGAAGTGTGTCTGACACACCTTGTTGTGAGTGCCATGCCACCATTCAGCTACAGAGAAAGACCATTTGTTGTTTAAATTTTTGAAAGTACAAGCTGGGGGGCATGGTTTGGAGCCAATTGAGATGGTAGCTTAAAACTGAGTGCTCTTCCTACCCTACAACATCTTCATTCATAATCCAACCATTTCTGCTTCTCACTCTGAGAGACACAGCATTCAAACATGCTAGACTTATCAATCCTGGAAAAGTGACTTGTGACTTGGTGGTCCCAGTAGATCTGGAGCTCTCGTTTTGCAGCATTGACACGAGGCTGAGGCCTGACAACAGAGCAAGTTATGGCAGTGGCGGCTACATGGATGGAGGATCCCAATCTAAAAAGAAATCAGCGTGTTTACAGAGCTGATCACAAAAATGAATAAACTAGAAGTGGTGGCACAAATTAATATTTCTGATATTATTGATCTATTGCAACACACCAGTGTCACGGAGCAGCATCTAGCAGATAATGATGAAATTATGCACCACATGGAAGCAAGGCTGCATGACTAGGATAAGACTATTCATCTTCCCTGGAACTGGGTGGAGGACATAAAAACATAGAAACATAGACTTTGACGGCAGATAAGGACCACTTGGCTCACCCAGTCTGCCCATTTCCCTACCTACTGGATAAGCTGCAGATTCTAGTTAACCAACAGAAAACTGAAAACTGCAGCCGCAGGAACAACCTGCAGTTTGTCTGGTTTCCAGAAGGCTGCGAGGAAAGGGATACCATCATGTTTTTGCAATGGGATCTACCGGGACTACTAGATTGGCAGGGAAAAGGCTGGTTGGAAATAGACTGGGGCCACAGATCACTGGCCCTGCGGCCAGCACCCGGAGGAAGACAGTGTCCAATACTAGCGCGGTTTCTAAGGTTCAGAGACTGGGAGGCCATCCTCATGGGGGCCAGAACAAGAGGGAACCTAATATGGCATGGGGAGAAAGTCCAGATATTCATGGACTTCTCCCAAGAACTCTTGGCTCACTGAAGAGCATTCACCCTCTCCCACAGGGCCCATGCAGAAATAGGCCTAGAATATTCCCTTCACTAACTGGCAACACTGAAAGTCATGACTAACAGGACCCATTGGCTGTTCGATACCCCAGAGGCCACTGAATATTTCCTAATGTCCTATGCCCCCAAACTCAACTGGAGCAAGCTGGGGAATCCTCCTAGATGGAATGAGGTGCAAAACAGGGCAGATTGCATGGACTGCTCAGCCCAAGAGGCCTACATGCCTGCCCAACAAAGTCCAATGAGCAATCTCCTAAACAGAAATCAGAGGCTGTAGCATGGGCTCCTACGCCTATGCCTAAGCATTGGGACCAGAGGAAGCAACCCCCAGAGGGGACACACCTGGACAAATTCCAGAGGCTCCAGTCTCAGAATTGCAGCCATAGCCAGGACTCTGGAGAGTCAACAGAAATTCCAGACATCCCGCCCAGCCCCAACTGTTTCATTGCCCTCAGAGACTTACCAGATTATGGCCCGCCTGTGAAAGTAAACCCTGGAGCAACATCAGAATCAGCCCAGAGAGTGACCTGCCCACCTGAAGTCTTGGGCCGAGGAGACTGACAACAAGACTGGAGAAAGTTGAGGGCCTGATCCAGACCCTGACCAGAGCATGCTTCTAGGATGGGCCTTCCTTCTTCTGCTAGAGGAGGCACGGAACAAGTGGTGGGCTGAAGTATTGAGGCCAGAGAGCTGAAACCTCCGCGAACTGGACTCTTGTGTGATAACAAACATGGGCTTGCCCCTGAGGTGATCATTTTGACCAATTGCAGGTAACGGGGGGTCAATATACAATGTTAGACCAGGTAATGGGCCAAGTTTGCTGTTTCTACCCTCCTGCAGTTGGTTCTAACTTCTGTGTGAAAGGATGCTGCCATATTGCCATATAGTGCGCTGTCCTTGCAAAGGTTTTACAGTTTAAATTTTAAAGTTTAAGGTCTCTTTCTGTGCATTTATTTGTCAGCACAGGGCAAGTATAAGTTAAGGCGCACACAATGTTACTGTTGATAGCCTGCATTTCTGCATCTGGCAGCCTTGGTGATCTAGGTCTCCTGGGGTTTCGGAGTAGCAACCATCGCAAGGCACTGTTTTAGAAAGGAGTCCTTAAAACTCCCAGAATAAGGTAGAAGTATGGGGACAAAGTGGAGGTTGGGGGGAGGGCCAATAAAGGATGAAAGGATTTGGAATGAGGGGGCAATGGGAAGATGCCACTTCTTAGTGCCATAGGTTGCCCCAGGTATAGCCACTAGGAGGATACCACTGTGCCTAAGGGGTGGCACAAAGAACATCCTGGTACATCCCCCCCATGTGGGAAGTACAATGATAACTACAGATCACTCCCCTCATGGGCACATAGGTCCTCAAGTGACCCAATACCCTGCCAGACGAGTCTTGAAGGAGGATAGACTCCCCAACAGTGATCGCACCCATTGGGCCTAGTTGATCATGGGTAGTCACATGGGAAGAAGAATTGTGGTTTAGGCACCAAATGGAGACAGGTGCCGAGTTGGGAGCAGAAATGACATATGAAGGTGGCGGAGGGTATGGCAGAACAGCTGCCTATTAAAACTAATGGAGATAGGACAGCACCCCCAGTGACTGATGCCTGCATCTGGGCTACTTGCTAGCCAATGGAGAAGGCGTAGGCCAGCCTAGACTTAGGGGAGGGGGGTACAAAATCTTCAATCTTATGTAAAGATCAATATACAAGTTGTTTTGATGTTGTATGTACATTGGAACATGTGTTATTATGTGGAAGAAGCAATCAAGAACAATGTGCACAGAGGTATGGGGGACAAGACAGGGAAAGAGCATTGGGGGGAGGGGGCCAAGGCCTGTACTAGGTCTATCTAGCCAGACCAGGAGCACAGGGCTATTAAAACACCAGGTGCTCAGCACTCATAATGGAGGTTAGCATGGTGTCGTGGAACGTCAGAGGGCTCAGTTCTCCCATTAATAGGAAAAAAGTCCTGCTACATCTCAAGAGAATGGGCCTTCTGATACCATTCCTACAAGAAACCAAGCTTTTCTCAGGGGAAGCCTAAAAGCTGCATCGGGGTGGGTAGGGGAGGAAGTGTACAGCATTGCCCCCTCACACAGAAGAGGGGTATCCATCATCCTCCATAAGAATTTAGGATGGAAGGTAGGCAGGTACAAGAAAGACAAGGAAGGAAGGGGGTTGATGGTGGAAATGGGTACACCCCAAGGTCCGCTGATTCTTCTTAATATATATGTACCGAATCAGGACGCCACTGAGTTCTTCCACCAAATCAATCAGTCTTTTACTGAATTCAATGTAAATAAATACCAGATGGTAATAGGGGGGATTTCAATCTTACCCTAGACCCTGCGATGGACAGAAGTAGGGGGAATACAGAGCCCCACTCACAGGCCGCCAAAGCAGTGCATAGGCTGATTGTAGAACATTCTTTGCTGGAAGCCTGGTGCACCAAACACCTGGGGGTATGAGACTACACCTGCTTTTCAGCCACTCATGGATTGTAGTGCAGAATAGATATGTGGCTGCTTTCCAGTTCTGCATATGATATGGTGGCCAAGGTTCACTTCCACCAGGTAGTTATATCAGATCATGCACCTCTGGAACTGAGGATGGAATAGGGTCCTGAGAAGCCCTTGGTTTCATCTTGGAGACAGGACATCATGTTACTAGATGACCTCAGTTCCAAGAGTGGCTCAAAGTTGAAGCCCAAGACTGCTGGAATAATAATTATAATGGGGAAGTCTCGGACTCCACCTTAAGGGAAGCATTTAAAGCCACAATAAGATGCCGAATTATTGCCTTCACCTCAGCACAGAAAAAAAAGACAAGCAGAGCAAGCTGAGCTGGAGCTCAAACTTGCGGAACTTGAAAGCCAGTACAAAAAAGTAGTGAATAGAGACCCCTCTAGGGCTCTGCTAACTTAGTTAACCAGCACTAGACTGAAGTTGAACTCACATTTGACCAGAGGCTGAGTTCAACCTAAGGAGGATCAGTCTCTCCTATTGGGAGGTAGGGGAGAAATCTAGCAAATGTTTGGCCTACCGCCTTAAAAGTAGGCAGACTGCCAAGGCCATTCAAGGCCTGTAAGGTAGGACAGGGGCCCAAATCAATTCACAGGCAGGTATCAACCAGGTCATGGCACAATTCTATGAAACCCTTTATTCCTCTCCTTCCTCACCAGAGATGGGGAAGATCGAGGCATTCCTTAAGGATCTCCCCATACCTCGACTAGCTAGCACTATAGTAGCCAAGCTAGATGAACTCTTGACTGAGACTGCAGTGGTGGCAGTTATAAAGACCATGAACCCAAAGAAATCTCCAGGGAAAGAAGGGCTCCTCATTGACTTTTACCAAATCTCAGTGCTGGAAGTGGCAAAATACTCATTTAAGGGCTTCCTGGGGAAGGGAACGCTACCACCTACACTGAGGGAAGTGGTCATAATAGTTCTCCTCAAGAAGGGTAAAGACCCACTTAATCCCTGGAGCTATAGGCCAATATCCCTCATAAATGCAGATTCTCCCAGTCTGATTTACCCAGCACAGGTGAGTTTCGTTAAAGGGAGGCTGGGGCAGGACCACCATAGGACCCTGACCACACTAATGCATGAGGCATGCAAGTCCCTCTTCCTGTGGTAGCCTTAGCAATTAATTTTGAAAAGGCCTCCGACAGTGTTGAATGGCCATACTTAATGTGCACCCTAGAGAGGATGGGTGCAAACTTCAGAACATTGGTACAGCTGTTACACGTCACCCATGATTTTGGTTCTCACCAACAAGACAATCTCTCCCCCCTTCAAACTGTACAATGGCACAGACAGGGCTGCCCTTTGTCACCTCTGTTGTTTATCATGGCAATAGAACTGCTGGCCATAGCTATTTGGGAGGTGAGGGGATGTGAGAGGTCCAAGCAGGTGAGACTAACCTTAAAATTTCTTTACGCGGATGATCTTCTGATCACCACATACACCCTCCCCAGCCATCCAAGAGATTCTTCATAGCCTGGAAAATTCAGCACTGTAATCAAACAAAACAGAGATACTCCCTGAAAACAACCTGTAATGCCTATGACTTCATGGTTCTGGGCCTTAGATGGTCTCCTGAAGGGATAAAATATTTGGGGGTAATAATTCACCCTGACCCTGTAACGCAGATCAAGTCCAACGTTAGGTCCATGCTGGCCGCTATCAGGGTAGAGTTTGACCGATGGAAGCCACTAAAACTATATTTGGCAGGGAAGATCGACTCAGTTAAGCTGATGGTAGCACCTAAGATTCTCTCTTTCTTGGCCCACACCCCAATGGTCATTCCCTATACATTGTTTCACAGATTAGACACCCTGATAGGGGAGTTCCTATGGGAAGGGTGCCCCCCCACTTTAGTAGACAGAAACTTTGACAATATTGGAGTAAGGGGACTGGTGGTAACACCTGGCATTTATCACCACCCAAACAGTTTAATTATTTACATCATGGCTCTGCATCCCCAGGTTGGTTAGGTCTCAAAGCAGAGCTGATAGGTTTCCATCCCTGGCCACAGTGATATACTCTGCCAAGACAGTATCTAGGACCTACCAACTCCCCATCCTGTTATCAATTAAGTACTGACAAAAGGTGCACAAAATTCAAAAGGTACCCTGGACCCCTGGGGGCACATTCCTCTCTGGGCAAACCAAGCTGTGACAGTGGGGAAGACCCCCATACATTGGAAAGTGTGGGACGTTCAAGGAATTAAGGTAGTACAGGACATACTGACCCCTTGCACCAACATGGTGGACACCTTTCAGGCCCTGAAAGAGAGATACCATCTACCATCTCACCACTTTTGCAGATATCTTCAGATGAGGGATGCAATAAAGTGGGCGTTCCCTTTTACGGTGGCGAACAGCCCACATGGGACTACCTTCTTACTCACTGCCTGGCTTCAGCTAGGCAAAGGGAGAAGCCAAACAAATTTATCGAGCTATTAGGCAGGCCCAACTCGACCCTTCCATGCCAGCTAAAGCCCAATTTGGGAACAGGAGCTAGGATCTCAGATCTCTGACAGACAGTGGTCCCACTGCTGGACCAGAATCCACCAGGCATGCCAAGATGGCAGGTTACATCTGATAATGAACAAAACTCTGTTGAGATGGTACTATATCGTACTCAAGCTCAAACAGCTAGGCCTAACGCTGACTGATGAGTGCTGGAGATGCATCCTATCTGGAGAGCATTTACACCATTTCCTCTGGGCATGTCCCAAGATCCGGCCATTCTGGGAGTCAGTCATTGGCATGGCGCAGAAAGTTCTCCCTAGGTCCCATATCGATGCTCCCTCTTTGCTGCTGGGATGCACCCCCAAAAGAGCCCACAAGTCAGATCCAGGAGTCCTGTCGGTTACAGTGCTTGGAGTTGCAGCAACATGGCTACTGCTGGTGCGCTGGTGTACCCCTGATTGTCCCTCCTTCACAGAACTGTTGGGATCCTTGGCACAAGTGGCCACATATGAAAGTGTGTCTAACTTTGCCAATGGGACAATGGGCAAGTACAAACAAGTGTGGCACCCATTCCTGGACTCTGAGTACTGTCACAGGACCCATATAGAAGCCTCTGAACCTGCTGCTTCCTAATCCCCACGTTGCCCTGAATCTCACATGTCTATTGTAAAAGCAGAATAAGTTAAACTGTGTTCTTGTGATTGCTTTATGTAAATAGGTTAAGGTGATGTTTTAATTTAAAGAGAGAAACTAAACCAATCAGTTACCTCTCACACAATAGTTTGTTGAAGTCAGTCAGTAGTCCACATTCAACTGTTGGGGAGGCCTGGCTGACCCCATTAAAGTCAAGATAGAATCCCATTATGGGGAGCAAATGGTTGAAAATCCATTGAATTGTATTAGTAAGGGCTGACACAACACTGATCAACAGATCAGCTACAAACACAAATTAAAGAATGTATGTAAGTGCTAGGTCTCAGACAATGCCTCTATTTCCTTCTGTACTTGTACATGATGTTTTGTTGATGTATTATCACAATAATAATTTTCAACTTAAAAAAAAAATGTCCAAGCTGGGTGCAGTTTTGAGTTGCTTTTCTGCATATGTGAGACACTAGTGTGAGCATTAACCAGCTGCCGTGTCTCAGCATCTCATTCCGAGTTCAGTTTTCTGGTGATGACAGTGCAACTGGTCGAAGGTTTTTTTTTTTGTTTGTTTTCTGGTTTTACTTTTTTGTTTTATAGGAATGGGAAACTTGTGGGCTTCATAGAGGGTATCGGGGTATGTAAGGATCCCATGGTGTGGAGGTGAAAGTCAGTGAAGGATGTTGCAGGAAAAGCAGGGACCGAGTCGAGCCAGTAATGAATAAAAAATGCTCAGACAGGTGAGCTGGGTGCAGACAATGGCTTTGGAAAGTGGGTTTGGGGTTGTGAAGCAGGGTTTAAGTTTTTCAGTGAAAGTTTCAGCCTTTGAGGTATTTTACCCTTTAGCACCGGCTCACCGGCGGTTCAGCAGGGAGTCAACAGGGTGTTTTTTCGCCATTGATGCTACAGGGTCAGAGTGATTTAAAGAGGGGGTGGTTGTAGATGCAGCTGACTGGCACTTTTACCCATTGGTCATGCCAGGATTTACAAATGGGGAAATCATGCCAGCCAGCCAATCAGAGGACAGGATTTTTCAATCCATTGTATAATATAGAATTTCCAGTTCAATATTTTGCTTTTACTGTATGCCCCTTTTAGAATTTTCAGATTTTACATTTTTGCATCTTAGTGTATTGCTTCCTAAATTGTGCAGTTTTTGTACCCAGGTATTCTATGACACCCCACGGACATTAAACATTGCTGGGCAGATATTTCGCAGGTATAGGTAGAATGGCCAAGCGCTTTGGTGCTGCAACTGCACAATATATTCTACTTTTGGTCACATTTATGGCATTAGGACATGCTTTTGCAGTAACTTGCAGTTATGATGAGCTGCAAGTGGCCATACAAGTTACACACATTGACGCTAGCAAACCACAGGGGACAGTGCAGACTGCAGGAGCCCTAAAGGTAACAAGCTCATCCTCCCCTGAGCAGCCAGATTAGTGAGGGGTGTTAGCCCGTTGATGCTGCACATCAACTGCCCCGCCTGCCCCAGTTACCCTCCCACCCAAGGGTGTCCCTCAATTTGACATCTTCCTATCATGTGACCCCCCCTTTTTTCTAAATGCCTGAACTTCCCTTAGCAGGTTATTCCTCTCTACTACCAGATGGTAGTATTGTGCACAATTTCTCTCCACCCATTCTCTGGGAACCTCACTACCACTGCTTCCCTCCTCCTCTCTTGCACCTTTCGTCCTCTCCCCCCTTTTGGATAATTCTCTCTGACCACTAGAGTCAGCATTGCCACCCCTTCCACCTTCTTCTCCTCTCTCCGCCAACTTACTTCGCCCACCGCCCCTCCCTAGTCTATCTCTCTCTCTCTCATCATCCCTCCATGGCCTGCCCTTCCCAGCCCCCTTAGGCTCAAACCCTGAAGCTTCTATACCGCAGTCCATTGCACTACCACTGCGCCATCTGTGCTGCCTCCTTACTGGGTGCCCACTAGTACCTCTTACAGTCTTCATGTACCCTGGCTTCTGCTTGTATGCTAGTCATGGCCATCCCTTAGCACACAGTTCTAGCCACCCTTTTCACCCCTCTTCTTCTTCTTCTTCTTGCTCTAGCCACCCCCCTTGCTGCCCCCCAGCCCCCATCCAGACGACTCCCACACTTACCCCACAGCATCTTCATGCTACCCCCACCGTGGCCCTTCTTCCACCCCTTCACCCTCTCCTACTCATACCCAAATCTAGCTGCCTCCTGTCCTGACTCCCACTGGCCTCACCTCTCCTATCCATCCCCTTCTATGTTCTCTTCCCATCCCAGTCAGCCTCCTGAGCACACACACCCACATTCCTCCACCACTTGCTGCCACAGGCAGCTGCATCATCCACTACTCAGAATACTATTCCTGCTCCTCTTGATGTCAGGAATATTCACCCAAACCCTGGTCCACCCCTGCCCACTCCCAGTACTGCTCTTCCTCCTCTGGGCTACATTGTTTCCATAAATATCTGTAGCCTACTCGAAGGTTTGATTGCCTCTAAGGGTGATGGCCCAGCACCAGACTGACATTCTGGCAATTGTGAGACCTGGCTATCAAAGACCACCCCTGACTCCTCTATCGCCATTCCTGGATACACCCTGTTCAGAGAAGACATAGTCAGGAAATGTGGGGGTGGTTGCACAATCTACCTTTGTGAGTCTCTACAAGGACATGCTCTCCCTTCCCCAGTTGGTCTGGTGCTTAAGCTCTCTCTCTAAAAATTACCCTGGGCACCTCCAGGGCTCTGCTGATCATCACCTCCATCTATATTCCCTCCCACATCCAGAAACTTACTTTCCAATCCATACTCAACTACCTCTCCCACATTCCCCAAAAGTCAGAGCTAATAACGCTCGGTGACTTCAACATTAATGGTCTCTCCTACTCTGTCTCCCTGTACAAAGATGCTATTACTGCACTTGACCTCACTCAACTCGTTACCTTCCCCACCCATTTCAACCCCACAAATGGTATCTTCACCCTACTGGACCTTGTCCTATCCAACTGTCCCCACAAAATCACTGACACCACTGTGCTCCCTAACCCCCTAAGTGACCACTCCCCAGTAATCTGCACCTGGTCTTGCAAGGTAAAGAAACCAGCCCCCAAAACTGTCCTTCTGCATTGACTCAAACCAGGCAAACTGGGACTGCTAAAAGACCACTTTGCCTGCTGGGACTGGTCCCCAATTAACCTTGTCCCTGACGTGCACTCTGCCCTTAATTACTTCATCTGCTTTTTCAACTCGGCCTGTGACTTATTTGCACCCCTTGCCAAGCGTATTGTCAAAGGTCCTGATACCCCCTGTGTCTCACAAGCCCTACTTGACCAGATGCACCACAGAGACAACCTCTGACACAAAGTAAGCCTTCTGACAGACAGTGCTACTGGGCCACACAGAACAGGTGCACCTGGGCCATATGCAAAGCCAAAGCCAAATTACTACAGAGCTCTTTCTCCACCTGGGGTCTGGTCGAAAGTTCTGGGACAACATGAAGGAAATCAATGAAAACTCCATTTCCCCTCCCTGAACCCAGCTTAACATCAACGGTTCCATCTCCACTGACCCGAAACTTACTGCTGACACCCTGAACTCCTCCTTCTCGGATCTCAGCTCTGTACTCACCTCTAACTTCTTCGATCCCTTTTCCACCTCCCAGACCCCCCTCACACCCTCACCCACCCTTCCACTTCAGAGCTCTCTCTATGCAGGAAGCCTAGCCCTACTTCCTCAAAGCCCTAAGTGGCACTCAACAGAGCAATATCACCCTGGACCTCTGACTCCTTCACCTGGTCTTGGACATGATCTTCTCCTCCTCCTCACTTGCCACCTCAACCGCTACCTCTGCCTTGGTAAGTTCCCTTCCATCTGGAATGCTGCTGCCATCACCCATATTCACAAAAGCGGTGACCATACTTCCCCTGGGAACTATCTCCTCATCTCAACCCCCAAGGCCCTGGAAAAAATTGTCTCGGATCAGCTCACTGACTACCTCACTAAATATAATCTTTCTGTGGGGAGCAACATGGATCTCGACAAGACCACAGCACCACCACCGCCTCCTTGAATTGTCCAGCTTCATCCACTCTGCTCTCGACAATGGGTACTTGGCCAGCACAGTCTTCCTAGATCTATCAAAGGCCTTTGACACCGTCAATCATCCCCACCTGTTATCTGTCCTTTCCCACCTAGGCTTCCCCCAGAAGATTACTGCCTGGTTTACAGACTACCTATCCTCTTGCTTCCAGTGTGTCAGAATAAATGGCACACTCTTTCTATCTGGCTCCCGGTTATCTCTAGTGTACCCCAGGGATCCATCCTGGGCCCCATTCTGCTTAGCTCATTCCTTAATACCCTACCCAAGGTCTGCCCTGAAAGAGTCCTCTTATACACCAATGATGTGGTCCTCTTCACCTACCACATTGACCCCAGCTCCCTTCAACTAGCCCTCAAAAACTCCTTTAGCAAGGCGGGAAACTGGTTTGTCAACCACAAGCTGGTGCTAAATCATAAGAAGACCAAGGTCATGCTGTTTTCACACGCCCAAAGCAAACACAAAGGAACACATCTTCAAATCCTTACAAATAGACTACAACCCGCTCGAGCAGGTGAATACCTTCAAGTATCTTGGGATCACCTTTGACTGTGCTCTCTCCTTCCATGATCACATTCACCTCCTCAGCACTGCAGTCAACACTAGGATTCGCCTGCTCAATCGCTTCAGGAGCTGTCTCCCCCCCCCCCCCCGACACCCTCCGGCTTTCTGTCTCATCTTCTGTTCTGTCACTTATTGACTACAGGATCCGGGTATAGGCAGCTGATAACACTGCCTCCACAGAGTTAAAATCTTCCCTAAACAAAGCTTGCCACCTAGTAACTGGTAGTGCCAGGCTCACCCACACCTGCACGCTATACAACCTAGTCAACTGGCTCAAACTTTGAAAAGACAGATTGTTGTACCAGACGTGTCTCATTTGCCAGAAAGATTACCAGTGGTCTTGCCCCACCTGGTCTAACCACTCTCCTCCAACTGACACCTATGACTGTAGCGCTCCAAACCCACCTCCTAGTACCTCACATCAGGACCACCTTAGCACAGAGGTGCTTCTGTTATAGAGCCCCTGCTGGCTAAACTCCCTACTCAGCTCTAGCACCTGAAAGTAAGCTTGTTCGCTTCAAATCCCTCCTCTGGGGCCATCTCCTTGCCTCCCATACTTGTAACGGCCCCTAATATGACCAGAATGCCCAGATCACCCCCTGCTTTGTCCTGCCCTCCATGATTTCTACTGACCAGCCACCAATTATCTCTCGACAAGGGACTCCTGTCCTGCCTATTCTCCCTATCTCAGATGCACCATTCTTTTGAGCCTTCATGGCACCTACCATTATTTGAATTGAAACCCTCCATTTAATAACCTACCTGGTATCTTTGTCAAATGTTTCCTTGTACTACCTCTGTAAGAAAATTATGTTCCTTACTCATTGTTTGTTCGCTATTTGGTATATACTGTAAACTTCTGTACTACTCTGCTGTGGATCCTTTGTAAAGGAGTCTCTGACTCATAGGATTATAATTCCAATACTGTTAAATACATAAATAAATAAATAAAACTGGCCCCAATAATGGTGCATGCTAAAACAAAGAAATGTGGTCTAATAGATGTCAATATATGCAGGAGTGAAAGTTCCTGAGGTTTTGGTGGTGCAGCATTTATCGGATAAACTAGGGAAAACATTAAGCCCTTTACTTTGTCCCATCCTTGCTTGAACTCATTAATGGTTTTTGCACCCACCACCTCTGCTGATAGGCTATTCCACGGCTCAGTCTCTCCATAAAGTAAAACTTTCTCATATCCTTCATGAATCTCCCTGCCCCACCGGTCTATATTCATATCCCCTTGCTTTTGACTTACCATTCCTGCCAAATAGTTCCTCTCAGTTTACCTTGTTAATTCATTTCAGGAACTTGAAGATCTCTATCATGTCACTCCTCTTCCTTCTGGACTCCGGCAAGTACATGTTCAGTGCTCTTAGTCGATCCTTATAAAATCTGCACTATTGACCATGAATCATTTTGTTTGTTCAACACTGCACTGTCTTCAGCCTGTTTCTGTCTTCCTCAGGTGAGGAACTCCAGAACTGTGCACAGTATTCCGGATGGGGTCTCACAAGTGGTCTATGGAAAGGTAGTATTACCTCTTTCCTCCTGCTATCAAGACCCCTTCCAATACACCCCAGCAGTCTGGTTGCCTTACTGTAGGCATTGTTACAATGGATAGTTTGTTTTAGGGATTCAATTATGATGTCTCCCAGGTCCCTTTCCTCTGATGTAGTGACTAGCTTCACCCCATCATATTAAGGTCCATACTAAGGTATCTACGAGCCAAGAAGGCAGTTGCTCTTGTGTGGCTCCTATCCACTCTACCCGTATTACTGTATAATATTTCCTTCCAATAAGTATCTATACGTTGCTGCTTGAATTGTTGTTTACTGTTACTTATGCAACCTCCAGGGTAACCCATTCCTAGGGACACCACTCTCTGTGTAAAGAAAGAATTCCTTCTAGTAGTATTAAATTTCTTTGGTTGGAGATGAAGTGGGTGTCCCCTGGTACATAGCAAGTTGTATTTAAATTCCAGTTGGAGGTGATTTAACATATATGAGTCCTGCAAGGTGTCGTAGCACATCAGGAGGTCACCTCGAATTTTTCTATTCTCTAAGGTCATAAGGTTTAGTTCTAGGAGTCTTTCCTCGAATGGTTTGTCTCTAATTTGTATATTGTTTTAGTAGCTCTTCTCTGCACCTCTCCAAAACATCAGCCCCACCCCTTGCCACAGGACCCCACACAGGGATACAGTAGTCCAGCACTGGCATCACATAAGCTCTACACAGTGGCATAATCACCTCATGTGTTCTACTTTTAAAATTTATTTTGTTGCCCAAAGTATTTTATTTGCTTTAGCAGTTTGGGTAGCACACTGAGTTTTAAATGTTAGCTTATTATCTATAACTGTACCCAGGTCCTTCTCCTCAATTGAATGCCTTAATGCTTCTCTGGTCAGGTAATAATTTTCCATTTTATTTTGCTTTCCCAAGTGTATAACACAGCACTTATCAGTATTAAAGCTCATACCCCTCTCGAAGGCCCACGTATATATATTGTCCAAATCCTTCTGTATTGATGCTATGCCTTCAACACCCTGTGCAACCCCTGCAAGCTTGGTATCATCCACATATTTGCTCAATCAGTTATTTGCATACTTCCCCATATCAGACATGAATATTTTAAACAGGACCAATCCCAACACTGACCCCTGTGGCACCCTATTCGTCACAGCCACAGGGGGGGATTGATATCCATTTATGCTAATCCTCAGAGTTCTATCCATTAACCATGCTGCCACCCATCCCACCAGTCCCCTGTCCAGTCCTCTGTCCATCATCCTTTCAATAATTTCACAATGGGTCACTTTATCAAAGGCCTTCATAAAGTTCAAGTAAATGCAGTCCACTGGCTTCCTCTCGTCCAATGCCGAGGACATTTTTTCATAAAAACACAATAGGTTTGTCACACATGACCTTCCCTCCTGAAAACAATGCTGATCGTTATCAGACTGGCCGCTACTTATAAGGTGAGAGCTAATTTAATTTCTTATGATGGTCTCCAGTATTTTCCCAGGCACAGAAGTCAAACTAACTGGATGGTAATTTGCATAATTTGCTCTATCTCCCTTCTTATGTATAGGAATCACAGTTTTTCCCCAACCAGTCCCATGGGATCCCCATCTTCTGCAGTGATTTTAAGAATACTAATCTTAGTGGTTTTGCAATCTCTGGGGATAGCAATTTTAGCATGACATTTTTTCAGTTAAGTGCTTTATTGGGTATCCACAATACAAATTAACACACAATACTCAATGTAAATGTGTCACAGCATACATAGTATAAAAAGGAGACAAAAATGTCACATACAGTTATATTCATGTGTGTAGGCTGATCAAATCCCAAAACCGTGGTATGGTATAGTGGGACATAAATACCACCTAGTATCTAGGCCATGTCAAAACAAAAGAAAGTAAAGAAGATTCCCCAGAATACTCTGGGTTAAGGCACCTACCTAGACTTTCTTTGTGGGCTAACCAAACCAAGTAGGAGGTACCACTGCTGAGTCATAGATAAGTCTTAAGGTATTCAAAAAAGGTGTACCTTTCAGTGGTCATCTTAGTGCCAAGTCTGAAAAGGAAAAAGTCACCACAGAGTAAATTCAGCCTAATAACCAGTACTGTAAAGACATAAAAAACATAGAAGCTGAGCGTATATTAGCTAATAAAATGTCCTAATGGAAACTATATACATAACAGGTGTACAGAAGGAAAAACAAGGATAGCTGCTGTATACATATCTGATACAAGAAGAAGGGTCAGTGTCAGCATAGTAAATCATTGTTAAAGTATAATCCAGAGTCTATAGCAAGTGTCCTCAGCCTATGCCAGCCCTGGGGTCCAGGTATTGGTGGAACTTCCCTACCTGTCCAAGTGCTACATGTGAACACCTATCCAATTCATGTATTGCTACAAGGGATAAGAAAATGTGTGTAATGGTGGGTATGGTGGGGCTTCTCCAGCTACCAGAATCAAATGTTTGCCTGCATACAAAGCAACATTATCCATCTGAAGTTTTGTGAGGTAAGGTATGGGGCCTCAGACTTCATACCCAGCAACATAACGGGGCTGAGGGTGGTATAGAGTGACATAGAATCGTGCTAGCCTCTTGAGTGATTCCTAGCCATACAGGGAATATGAGGGGGCACTGCCAGAGAATATGAACTAAGTCTCCTCCAAGCTGATGGCAGCACCAACAATTATCTTGAGTCAATACCTTGGCCTTCCACAACACTGCAGAGGTCCTATACCAAAAGTGCATTATTTTATTATGGATCAGTCTGCTTCGGGTGTCCATGTGTGTAATGTGTATTAGTGTTCAGGCACTGCGTCCACTAGATGTCCAAGATCTGTATATGTAGGGCTCTTTCCCATTTGTTCTTTAGGAGTGATGCTGAATTCAGCATGGAATCCCTCAGTGAGGCATATAGATCCCTGCCATCCCTTTTTAAATGAAGCCAACTACTAAGTTGAGAGGAGGCTCCAAGTGACGAAGTGTCTGAACTGAGGAGAGATTTGACTGCATCCTTTATGTGTAAGTACCTCTAAAAGTCAGACATGGGTAGGGACCACCGAAGCTGCAGGCTGTGGAAGGAGTCAACTATTCTGGTATTGGGAATCAAGAGGTCCCTGAGAAAATAAATGTCCCTGTCAAGCCATTTTGGCCAAAGTACTGAGCAGCCCCCTATCATAATTAGAGAGTTGTGCCATAGGGGAGTATGGGAGAGGGGGTGTAAAGAAGTCCCCAGTTTTTTATGTAAGATCTTCCAGTAACAGATAGAAGGAGCTAGGGTAGGGTGAGTTTGAAGCATACGGGGCATGGGAGCCCATAGTAGGGAAGCTAACATGAGGGCATTCCTCAATGTTTGTGCTAATTCTAGCCATTGGGGAGAACATTTAGTGTTGGGTTGGAACCATTTAAAAGTCTGAGAACAGTGGTATGCCAGCTTGCACCCCTCTATCCAAGGAGTACCCCTCCATCCAAGGAAGCCCCCACCCTCTTTGAGTCCAGTGTGCCCTAAGTGAGTTCTGGCTGTAGTGTGGGAAATTGGTGCCCCATAGGAAGGAGCCAATCATCCCATCTAACATCAGGTACTAGTGCCGGGGAAGGAATAAGGTAATGTGTGAGAGTAAGTAAAAAATGTGGGTGCCATAGACATTTTGAAGGCGGCAATCTTACCAGCCATAGTTAGGTGTAACTGAGTCCATCAGTCCAGTTCTCCTTTACAGTCTGATATCAGGGGTCCCAGGTTATTGTCCCATCACTTATCAGTGTTAGCCCCTATCTTGACACCAAGGTAGGTGATGGTATCTTGCGACCACTTAAGACCAAATTGGGGGATACTTTGAGGGTGGCATGCCAAATTAAGGGGGAGTATTTCAGTTTTACTCTGGTTGACTTTGAGCCCTAAAATATGTGTAAATTGTTTTAGAAGGGACAGTAAGGGGGGAATTGAGGACTGGGCATCTTCTAAGGGGACCAGCAGATCATTGGCATACAGCAGCGTGGAGTACTGAGTCTTCCCCCAGCTGGATCCTGCTATTGCTCCAGTCTTGATGGATGGTGGATGCCAGGGGTTTGACCACCAGGATGAATAACGGGGGGAGAGGGGGCACCCCTGCCTGGTTCCCCTGTGGAGAGGGAAGGGATCAGATAGCATGGAATTGGTTAACACCCAGGCTTGCGGGGAGATATAGAGAGCTTTAATGGTGGCCCAAAAGTGGGGTCCAAAGTCAAAACACTCAAGGACAGTGTGGAGGTAGTCCCATTTGACAGAATTGAGTGCCTTCTCAAAATCTATTGCCAAAGCAGCCACCGGAGTAGTCACCTGTTTGGTTAAATAGATGAGATTGAGAAGGGTCTGGGTGTGGTCAGTACTATATCTCCCTTGTATGAAGCCAACTTGGGATGGATGGATCAGAGAGGGGGTAGGAAGGGGTTTAACCTATTGGCCAGTGCTGTGGCATACACCTTACTGTCAGAGTTGATCAGGGATATAGGACAATAACAGGCTGCCTCAGTGGGATTCTTCCCTTTCTTGGGGAGAAAGTTATTATACCCTCCCTAACAGTGAGTGGTAACATGCCCTTGTCCTCAGATTCAGTGAAAACCTGACAAAGTAAGGGGTTAATCATAGGTGCCACAGCTTGTTGGAAGTCCACAGAAAAGCCATCCCCTCCAGGGGCCTTTCCCTTTTTAAGAGATGACAGGGCAGTAAAAATCTCTTCAGTGGTTAGGGGATCCTCCAGGGCTGCACATTGAGCTGGCGTCAGCTTGGGTAGGGATGCAGTGTCTACGAACTTCTGAGTATCAGACCTGGTTTCAGGGTGGGAGGAGGTATGTAGTTGTGAATAGAAGGTCGACATGATATCATTCACCTCCTGTGGCTTAGTTCTTACCTAACCGAATAGGGGTTCCTTCAGCCCAGTGATGAACCTATTTGCTTGTTGATTTCTGATTTGATAGGCCAATATTTTCCCACTCTTGTCCCCCCCCTTCCCAGTTTGTGTGACATACTCGTAACAAAACTAGATCTGCCTTCTGTGACAAAAGTTCATTGATTCTTATATGATGTGTAAGGACCTGTTGGCCAAGGGCATACTGGGGGGTGTGGTGGGACATAGCTTTAAGAGCTTGTTCGACAGTGACAAGCTCCACTTCTAACCTAGTTAATTTCATCTCTCTTTCCTTCCTTCTATGAGCAGCATACCCCTTGATCTTCGCCCTCATATTGCCTTTATATGTTTCCCATATATTTTGAGCAGATCTGTCAGAAGTAGGGTACTCTTGAAAAAACAGTGTAGTTTCAGATTTGGCCCAATCTATGAACTTGGGGTCTCGCATGAGGAGAGGATCTAGCCTCCAAATGGGGGATCAGGGTAGGGGGGCACCTCAGTTTGAGAGCAACTGGACTGGTGCATTATCCAAGATAACCATGGGGAGGATTCTGGAGTCAAGAATGAACTGAGTGAGAGTCTGCGAAATCAGTCAGAAATCCAATCTGTTAAAGGTGCCATGCACCCCAGATTGGAAGGTATAGTCATGCTGTTCAGGATGGGTGAGATGACATATGTCAATCAGCTGGAATTCTGAGTACATTCTCAGTGTAGCCTGTACCCCTCTGTTATGTGTCTCTCTACCCTGGTCACTTCTGCCTAGCACTAGTACCAGCATGAGATTGAGATCCCCACCAGCAATGATGGGTGTTCCTGGCTTACTCATGGCTTCTGTTCTGGTTGTTAAGTCCAGAAAGAAAAGGGGGTCATCTTCATTCGAGGCATAAATATTTACCAGGAGGACATTACCATTGGGGATGTCAATCAGGGCCAGCAACCATTGACCTTGGTGATCTGATTTACTCTGCAGGATGGACCAGGGTAGGGACTTGTGCAGCAGAATGGCTACACCCCTGTCCCTCATGGGGGCACTGGCATGAAGTTCTTTTCTCACCCAATCTTTCATCAGATGGGCATGATCCTGTCTAGTAAGTTTTGTTTCTTGCAAGAAGGCAACCTGGACCTTATTCTGTTCAGCTGTGTCAGTACTTTTTTTCATTTTATCAGAGTGTTAAGGCCCCTGACATTCCAGGTAATTAAGTAGATCTCATCCATGGTCAAGGGTGCAGCGGAAAGTTATTAAGGATAGGACAGAACCAGCTGGAGACAGCAAGGGGCCAATTGGGTATTCTGATGCAGAAACGTTACCCCTCTGCAAGGAGGGCGTAAACACAGAAAGCAGGGCAGCATGACAGCATATAATGACGTATACAGACCCGCACATAAAGCAGTAGGCAGACAGCGTATCAAAATATAATAACGGCATTAACAAGAGAACAGTAATAACATGTAAACTATTTACAAGAAATACGCATAGTTGCGCAGTGGTAGAGGTCGGTTTATCAGGCCGAGGATAAAAACTCCTCTCAGGCCTAACTCACCTGTCCATTGGGGGGGGGTTAGGATAGAGAGATGACTAAACAGGATCTCATACTTATGAGTACTTAAACAATGTAGAGGAATGTGTGGGCTGGTCTCATCCTGGCCATACCTTACCCGGGGGTTATGGGGAAAAAGAGTGATATACACCATTGAGTGTGCTGGCCCTCAGCTTGACTACAACAGGGTTTAGCATTGTAAAGGTGTCAAGGGCATCATGGAGTCTGAGGTGAGAGGACTATCCTCTCCTATTGTAGGAATGCCCAACCAAAATATTGTGACAATGTGTCCATGGCAAGCCTCCCTGCAATGGTCGGGGGAGGGCACAACAGTAAATAATGTGAGGAGAAGTGGTAGTTAAATAGAGCAAGTCCATGTCCAGATCAAACAGTTATGTTGAAGGGGAAGACCATCCCAGAGGAGGGTGTAACCAGCTACCTATGTCGGGCAGTCAGAGGCCTATACACAGGTTCCCTATTCCACACCTACACCTTCCTGAGACACTGTGAGCAATCAACAAGTTTTAGGCAAAACATACAGCATTATAGTAACCGCAAAAAACAGCCAAGTTTGTATCAGTACAAAAAAGTGTCCCAGGAGCATTTTCCAGATGGCAGGGCAGAGACATAAGGCCAGAGAGCCCCGGTTAGATGTTGGATGGGCGATATCTGTAGGTATCCTAGTTTTACTTCTACCCACCATTAAACTTACAGCATTAACCTTCGGGATATCTTACCCTGAGCCTGTACCCATGCCCTGACCTCAAGAAAGTATACAGAAAGGACACTTATCTATCTCTGGCCCTGCAGTGTCGTTGCCTGGGAATCTTCTATTGGAGGTGACGAATGGAGTGCCAGCTTGCCTGGGCCAAGATCCATGGATTATGGTGAACAATGCAGTGGAGGGGAGGCTGTGCTGGCAGGCTCCTCTACTAGCCATTGTATTAGTTCTGATTCAGTTGTGGAGGTCTTGAGCACCATCTCCTCCTCCCGATATTCAGGAAAGTCTGCTGGTTCGTTCGGTTTCTCCGGGGTAAGTGCTGCATACCAATTCGGAGAGGAGAACTTGTTGAAGCTAGTGTCTTGGTTCCCTGATGGTTCAACCTGTCGACAGCCAGGTTCTGCTTCACAGTCGTGAGAGTGAATCCATCTCGCATGCTTTCCGGACTTTTGGCGCTTGAGGGATCTGGCAGGTGGGCCCAAAGCCATCCCCTTGAAGTTACAGCTGCGCTGGGGCTCCTCGTCTGCTATGGGTGTTACAGCCGACCAGTCTGAGGCCCTAAGATTGTCAGATGTTTCATTATGGTGGGTCAGAAAGTTGGCTCTGGTATGAGATGGCCATTTGCGGAGCAGGTATTCCATAAGAAAGTCTGGAGTTGAGAAGGTAACTGGGGCACCGTTCACTTCCAGTCGCATTGTGAAGGGGTATCGTAGAGAGAACCGAACATCCAGCGAGTGCATCAAGTGGCTGCATTCAGTGTATTCTTTTCATTTAGCTGCCAGTTCCCTAGAATAATCCTGAAATATCAGAATTTTGTGAGCTTGCCAGGATAGGGCACCAAGCTCACGGGCCCTGGAGGTAATCCACTCTTTGTCAGTGAAGTTTAGAATCCGTGCCATGAGAGGTCTAGGCCTCTCTCCTGGTTTGAGTGGAGGATTTAGTGTCCTCTGGGCATGCTCAGTTGTCTGGCCTGGAGGTAACTCATATCAAGGACTTCAGTCAGGACATTGTATAGGAATTCTGCAGGGTTCCTCCTCTCATCTCCTTCGGGGAAACCCAAGAGCCGTAAGTTATTCTGCCGGCTTCTATTCTCCATGTCATCGAATTTGGTTTGTAGCATACAGATGGTTTTCTCTTGGTCATGGACTGTGGCTGTTAGTGTGTCAATGGCTTCAGAGTTGCGATTTACTTGCAACTCAGTTTTCTGGACCCTGGCATCTATTTGCTATATGGTCATAGTAATGTTGGTGGAGGCCAGGGTAACCTCAGCCATGTGTTGCATCAGTGCAGTGAACATATCATTAATGTGCTGCATATTAAGGCCAGTGGATACATCAGACCCTTTGTCCTGTGACATATTGAGATGCGAGAAATGCAGTTGACTCCGCGAGCACTTATAGCTGAGAGTTGGCGACAAAAATTACATCGTTTTGCTCCTGAACATTGCTGGAGAGGAAAGCTCTGCTACACCTGTTAGAAAAATTAGACCAGAGGGTGCAAATAGCAAGAATAAGAACCTGGCTTGGCAGAGCACACAGATAAGGCAGCCATCACTTTAGGAGCTAAGCCATGCCCCCTTTTAGCATGACATTTGATATATTGTCTGGTTCTGTGTGTAAGACCCCCGGACCCCTGCCTTTTTGCAAAATGACAGGTGGCATGCTGTTGAAGCTGACAGCAGTACCTGGTGGGGACTGGGTTCGTGGAGGATGAGGTTACTCAGCACAGGGGGCCTAGGTTTGGCTACTCTGCACAGGTGCACCCAACTAAATCCAAACACAGGAAGCAATAACCGTAATGTCCAAAACCAGGAATGGGATTCTACAGTGTGGTTTTTATTCACATCCAAACTGAACAAAGTATAGACGGACCCCCATGGGGCTACATTCCTGGTAATACAGATTAGAGATAACAAAACACTTCTTCTCTATTCCAGCCCTCAGGCTCTGAACCAACCAGGCACGCAGCCCGGACTTGCACGCAGCTTTGGGTACACAGCCCGACTTGTACACTACTTGGGTTTTTCCCATGGCCCGGCTCCCCCGCCAGCCACTTAATCCATGGTCCATATGGGAATGAACCAGTTTTCCTGTTGGTGGCTCCCCAAACCACCTTAGAGTCTTCGAATCCTAGAGGGAATTATCCTTCCATCCCACATCTGGGTACTTCCCTCATCACTGGCCAAGTGCATGAGGCAAAGTAGAAATCCACAGAGCAAATCTGTAGAGGTGGACCTGGTTACTAAAGATGGGGGGTCTCCCACCTCCCGCTCCCACAATCCATACCCGCCATTTCTCTGGAAACTAAACAACTCTTTTGAAAGCTTGGCAATGTAGATTACTGGTAGACGTATGTCACATCTCCTCTGCATGTCTTGACTTCCTATGTGCTGGACTTGAACATACTTGTACTTTTGGCTAAGCCTATTACTCTAGGCCTCCCACTATTTCAGTAGTCAATCCCCACTTTAACACAGTTCAGGATGAAACATGGGCCCTTTAGAAAGAGCAGAACTCACCCTTTGGTTGCAGGTGCCCCACAGGCAAATCACGAATCTTATTATACCCACACATGTGGACAAAATAAGGCAGCTTCTTTCTAGCTGAAGCCAGGGGGTTGCCCCTTGAATAGCAGGAATCCTTTCCTGCCCCATCCCTGAGGGATGGGGCACAGAGACCCGAATCAGTGGTCTCCACCACTTTAAAAACAGCTTCTGTGTCTCTCTTTAGGGGGAAACACACACCTTTCCCTAAATGTAGCCCTATTTCAGGGCTGAGGCTCCAAGAGCCTGAGCACAGAGCTGCTGTGCTCCTCTCACAACAATCACCAAACTGCAACTGCACACACACTGACTATTCAAAACTCCCAACATTCTAATTTAACTTCCTTCTGCAGATTCCAATGTGGCTCATGCAGCTGCAATAGTTCTATGGTGATGTCATCCCTCAGTCTCAGCTGAGACTGAGAACAGAGTGACACAGTGTGAAATCCATTTAATTGGAGTTTCACAAGCTGCCTTCCCTGCCTACCACTAGGTCTTACTGGGATTCTAGTAACCCCGGGTAACAAGGGGGTACATGTGGAATATGTATTTTTTTAGTTTGTTTATTATCTCATTTACAGTGCTTTCAGTTACATGTATTTGGGTTGAGGATGGCTTTTTGTACTGATGATTTGCTCCTTGTTTATGGGAAAAGACTGTACCAAAATATGTATTAAAGATATTTGCCATTTCTGCTGGATCATCCACTACTTTGTCATCCGTCTTAAGAGTACATAGTCCAGTATTTCTTTTACGAAGTGAGTTAATGTAATTATAGAACTGTTGAATATTATCTTTCCTTGCCCCACTAGCTAGTCTTTCCCATCATCCAGTGTTCTGTACTAGTGGTCTTGTTCCCTATGTACATCAGCTTAAACTTTCTGGTGTTGAATTTAAAGTACAAGACCGTTCACCCCTTGCTTGCCCCCCCGCCGACTGTCTATCCTGCCACAGATCTTAGTGACATCTAAACAGAGATAAATATTTCCCTATATCCCTTCTCCTATGTCTTTGATGAACATGTTGAAAAGGATTGGTCCCAGGACTGACACCTGTGGTAACTCACTTGTGACCTTCTTTTATCCAGATTTGACCCTATTTACCAATACACTTTGCTGTCTTCCCCTAACCAACTTCCCACTAGAGTTGCTTGGATGTCCTGGAATCCATTCTGTTAAAGATTCAATGGGTTGTCAGAAATTCCAGTTCCATTGCTGAATCCAATCCGATCTCAAAATCAGAAAAGAATCAGAATTGGAATCAGAACTGCTGATTATACATCCAAACCTCATGCTAAATTAAATGTCCTCTATACCAGTACACAAGTGCAATTCATGAGCTCAATTTTCAAAGCCCCATTAGACTGGGACATATTGTGCCAATGGCCAGACTGCAGCAAACTCAGGTGCACCAGGGACCCTGCACCCGATTCTATACAAAACAGGGTCCCGGTGTCAGACACTCCTTTGGCACAAGCTGTCCTGTGTGCTGATCACCTGGTGCACAGGCAGGGAATTGCCACAGACTGTGGCCATTTTGGCCAGCATTGGTGGTCTTAGAGGAGACTCACTGCCTGCCGACAGCATCCATGGAGGGCAGGCCGGGGACATTGGGGGTGGGGGGTGGCAACTGACCATGGCTCCATTCATGGTGGGCAGTGGGGGGGCAGTACGGCAACTTGTGAAGGGGCTCTGGACCTCACAAATGGTGTCCCCCCACTCAGGAACACTTGGCTGGGAGTGGAAGGGCATCAGATGCCCACTGGCTGGGGCTATAATGGGGACATGGCCACCATACACCATGGCAGGGCACATAGAGTGGTGCAATGCTGCCCTGGCACAAGCCCCACTCCACCATGCTGCACTGTTGCGTCTGTCGCAAGGACAGCTGGCACAGACAGACCCCAGGTGTCACAGGGGCCATCTGAAAATTGGGACTGGTGCAAGGTGATGCGCAAGGTGCACCGTACACTGCTTCTCCATGATACAAGTCCCTTGCAGCAGTTCTGAACCTTTGAAAATCGAGCCCCATATCTCTACATGAGAAAACAATGTAAAATTTGAGCCACCATTCATCCACCTTTCTTCCCACCCTCTTCCCCACCCTTTGTTCCCCATCCCATGTTCTACCTTTTTATTCAGCTGGACTGGTGGGCCCACACCACCTCTGCTTCAGTGGTCACCATGATCTTGCTGCTTCTCTTGTCCAGTGACTCCAGTATCTTCTTTTCTGTGTCTTGTCTGACTTCTGGATTCCTCCCCATCCCCTCACCACCACCACCACCTCTGCTTCTGAGCTGAGTCATCACAATTAAAATAAAACTTCATTTATATGAAATACACACAGCCCTGAGTACCTGTCCCAGGAAGACAAGTACAGCACAAAGCACAAGCAGGCTTGTCCAGCCATCTATTCAGTCCTCCATCCAAGAGACTAAAACTCCCAGTGTCTACTGGGAACTGTGGTGGTTGGCCAACATGCACAAGACCATCAGTAGAACACTTTGCTTGCTCCCAGTCCAGTGAAGGTGGATGACATGTTTATGCAGGAGTTGTTGCTGGTTGGCCAACTCCCTCCTTCCCTGCACCCACCTATGGAGACCTACTGTTGTTGTTTATAACTGTAGTGATGGTGCACGGTGTGGAAGGAGAAGTCACTGGCTGGTTCAGAGGTAACTAAATAAATAAATTTACAAAGGATGCCAAGTGCCCATCAGGCAGATATCCTGGGACCATCCAGGAGATGAAGAAAATGGGGGAAAGAATGGAATAGTCAGGGTTACTTAGTACTCAACGGAACAGCAAAATGAGGGAGGACTACTGTATTGGCTACCACGGGGCTAGCAGCTCACACAGACAGAAATATCGGTACAGAAGGATCCAAGCTTTCACTTAAAAGAAATGATGAGTTCAGCCCTAATGTTTTAAAAGGTAGTACTTTCTAAATATAAATGGAATGATTTTCAGAAGGCACAATGGAAGCACAGCACCTGTTTTTTTTATGCAGCCTGCATCAAGATCAAGTCCAAGTTGGATTTATTGTTCAACATTCAGTCATTACAATTAAAAAATCATACAAACAAAGCATTTTAAAACTGCAAGAATTTTGATTCCATATATACAGTGAATATACTAAATGTAAGGCAGACACTGTGTACAACAGATTGCATAATGTAATAAGTACATCTCTCTTTAGGTAATTACTCATATAGGATTAAAAAGAGAAGAGAGCTGTGAAATAAATAAATTGCTCTATGAAATTTTATTGTCTTGGGTGCTAATTTAAATACACATGCACCTTCTTATTATAATATTCAATGGGTAAGATTTCCCTAAAACTATTATCCCAGTTTTCTAGGTATGATTTCCAGGACAATAGTGCAAACATAAGGAAAGAGACTTTCTACAAAAGGTACTTCCTGATACTCGTCATTCCCAGGTGATAAAAACGTTTCTGATTCCTTTTAGAAAGAGTCTCAGACTTAAAATATTTCACACTACTTAAGGACTCCACCAAATAGAACCATCAACATTTAGGTAACTAGAACTTAAAATTTGTCTCCTAAGCCCTTACTTATTGCAAAAAACAGACACCTGTACTAGATCCCTCTATAGGGAAGTCTTCCTTTTAGGCCAAAGTAGATCAAATGAGTCCCATTGCACCTGAAGATATTTAGGAAACTTAATTTGATGCTCAGCTGCCAACTAGGTGCTAAGTATCATATGGTCCTGTCCTACTTTGTGCTTCCATGTCATGAACTGTGTGACTCTTCCGAGGGCCTATCATACTTAATATTCCATACCCAAGCTTTGAAAATTAGTCCTGGAATCCCTCCCATGTATGACTATTACCCTAAAGAGTCACCATTATGTGGAACTCACTCCTGAAGAATATAGATTTTAAATTAAACGAATTAGACAAAGCTACTAATCATACAAAGGTGAAATTCTTAATTAGTCACCCGATAGCCAATTGAGTTCCAAAATGCCTCAAAAGCCTGTGATATATTTTGAATGTACAATTCTCCCCAAAAAATGTATTCAGAAATTGAATGTGATCTCAAGAAATGTCTTTAGAATGCTAAATGATAAATATCAAAAGTGGACTGCCTTACTATCTATAAGCCTAATTAAACATCCCAGTAAACAAACATAAAAATGTTAAAAAAAATAACATAAATTCATACTGTTTTAGAGGTAATAAATCATTATTTTTAAATATTTCGAATATAAATGAAAGAAAAACATATCCATTCAATAATAACCCTGAACAAATCAGTATACAGTGAGACCAGTACTTTATATTTGTTTTATTCCTACCAATACAAATTTTAATTCTGTGTATTTGTTAAAGTTTTCATTAACACAGTTATTAAAAAATATATACATATGTAAAGGGATGATAATATTTGTCAGGCCTTGAAATTCCATGTTGTCCAAGGAACAGTCTAATACTCCAAAAAATTGATTCTCGAGCTTCATGACTCCAAGTCAAGTTTTAATAGCATCCCTCTGAGCCTTAGGTAAATACACATATAGGATAAAGAGCTCAGCCAATACTAATATCAGTTTTGTCAGAATAATCATACTCAGCCATCATGTTAATATGAGAGAAAATGCTTAATCTTTTGACTGCCCTTCAAAAAAACACAAAGTAAACAGTTTCAAAATTCCAGGGATTTCATCAGTCTCATAACATCAGAAACACAAATTCCATAGCGTGACCAGGCTTTTCTTTATAACCGCACTCCATGAAGCCACAACACATAAATTGACCATTTTCAAATTCAGTAATGAGTCACATACCACAGACATCTTTTTTCTTTATTGAGTAGACTGTAAATGTAAAATAAATTTAAAAAAGTAGCTTTGGATAGGGAATCTTCATAAAACAAACAGCATAAAATGGAGCAAGACAAGAAGAACACCCTTAACATCTATGCTGACTGCAGGTGTTAAAATGCAGGCAGAGTGCCATGACATATATTAATGTTCACTCTAGAAGAGTTTCTACTCAAATGTTTCCAAACTTCTTGTCCCCCAAAAATCACCATCAGCTGCATCCTACAAACCTTCTCATCCCTTTCTCCCTCCTGTCCAAACTCTAAGCCTTCAGTAATACTCATCTGAAAATTAAAACAGAAATGCCACTCCATTGAGAGTAGTAAACTTGAAACTTGGCTTCCCAGCCAAATGCCCTTTGGGGTAACCCTTGCCTCAGTGTTTACGCACAGAGGTTCTTTGTCTTTTAACTTGGGTAACAACAGTCTAAACAGTGACAACCTCCCATCCCAGCAACAGTGGCATACCTTGTATAAGGTGAGAAAAGGCCCCTCAATACAACCAGTGCAGCCATGCTTTCACCTCGCTCTCTCAAGGATTGTCTTCTTGGGTCCAAAGGTAAGGCATCCATCCTGTTCCTTTCAAGTTAACTCCAGCCTGCATCAGGTATAATGCATCAGAACCTTTAAGTACTATTTTCAAAGGCTATAATGGATAGTTGTGGCAGTTTCCTCACTTTAAGGCAAAAGCAATTTGACACATGTACCATTATCTTGATACATATGTAATTTATATGGTACTTGTGTTTTGATGCATGCATCATTTTTAAGGTGCACTTTGTACTGATTCAGGATGCATGTAAGACTATCTTTTAGGTTGTCTATCATGCATAAGGATTAAGATGCAAGACCACTGAATGTCTCTGAAAATCTTGCTCAATAATCTTATAAAGGACTAACCTTTGAAATGCAACAGCTGGAAACTTATTGCATTTTTTTAAATGAAAGACTGGAATTAGTCCTATGTAGTTACACCATGTCATCACACTTTCAATGCACTGATAAACTGAAATTGCACTTTAAAAACACTGATATAATAAAAATAAAATTCAGTGCATTGATGTGTCTTTCTTTATCTCAATATATTTAATGTATATCAACATTATCCATCTACATTGACCCTACTCCAAGATTTTATTTTCTAAAACAAATAAGTTTCTGGTCCTAACAGTTCAAAAGTTAGAACTTTTTAAAGGTAACATATTTAAAAGAGGGTAACTTTGGAACTGTAAGAGGTAGAAACTTTTTTTTATTTAAATGAAACTTTGGACAGGTCACATGATGGCTGCTTGCATGAGCAGATGTGTCTGCCTCCTGTTCTCACCCTCTTCAGTCTATTTTCTCCATTTAATATATTCTTTGACCCTGTACTGGTGATTTAGCAGTTTTCTCAGCTTATCTGCACTCCATGGACCACTTCGGGCTTACCAGTGTGATCAGTGGAAGCCAGTGATGGACACTGGCATGAAGATGCTTGCTCCACACCATACTCCCCCACCAATGCCTGAGAGAGACAAGGCCTCTAAATGATCTAAATCACAAACTGCAGGAGCCATCAAGAACTGTTCAGCAGCCATGGCTCTCATAGAGAAATTGTTCATGTCTGAAATGGCCCCTCTACAAAGTGCTGTGCAGTTGCTGATGGAGAAGCTGCACAAAATGTGGGTCTCTATGAAATCTGTAACCCAGTGAGTCAGAGACATAGAAGCTCACATATCTTCCCTGGGTGATTGGAGAGACCATCTTGATCCAGAGCTGGTGGCACTGAGGCAACTATTGAAGGAGACTGAGGACCAGCTTGAAGATCTACAAGACTGGTCCCACTGCAACAACATTATACTCCTCGGTCTCCCTGAGGGGGCAGAGGGCTCTAACACTACACTGTTCATGCAAAAAATGTTTAAGAAGCTAGCGGGGCCTTCACTGAATGGGCCAGTGTATGTGGTGGAGCATGCCCATCGGTCTTTGCGCCCTATGCCTCTGGCGAGCTCCCCACCTCGCTCCATCATCTGCCGGCTCCTGAATTTTTTAGATCGGCAGCACATCCAGACTAAAGTGTGAGACCTTAAAGAAATTTTGTGGGAAGGGCATAAGGTGTGCATAACGCAAGATCTTCCTTATTCAGTAAGATGGTGCCGAGCCTCATTTCATCTTACGGTATTGAAGCTGATAGATGCCGGTATTCATTTTAGAGTCTGTTATCCAGCTCAGCTCAAAGTCTTTCATGAGAATGTTTGGCTCAGTTTTGATTCTAACCAGGATGCCACTGCAGATCTTAAGAAGCATCTACCAGATCTTTTTAAATGAGGATTCCATTGCTGTGGCTTCTGTGGATTTATAATGGACTGGTAAGCTTGTTGGGCACTTATGATCTGTGAAATGGAACTGTGTTTTCCCTTTGTATCTCCTTTTGGGGTAGATGGCCTGTCCCTTATGAAGGTTGACTTTAATGGGGCTAGTTCACTCTGACTTCCCATAGGACCTGGGACTTATGTGGAACTAGATGCATGCTGAGTCCGACTGTCTGCGTAGTGGGCCCTCTTCTCTCGGACTAGCAAAAATGATGGGGCTCCATCTTTGGGGGGCTCATTCATTTATCTGAACCTTGTTGTGCTGTGGATAGCCCCCTTGGACTGATATCAACTGGTCTTTACATTGGACGAGGAGCCTAAAGTTACTCAGATCTACTGGACTTGGGAGACTCGGGGGTTGTTTTGTTCCTTCTATTCTAAAGAGGCTGGTCCACAGACTTTATATTAGTTGTCTCTTTTCTGTTCAACTTATGCATTAATCTTGTTGTATTAAGGTCACTGTTTCATGCTCTAATTTTATTAGGTAGTTATGGCAATGGTTGGTATTGGGGGTTTGTGCTGTGGAGGGGGTGGGAGGCAGGGGGTGGCTGTGTTAACTCTCACCCATCAAGGGTGAGCATCAGACTGGAGATTGGTCGAAAGGACCGGAGATAGCAGTTTCTTTTTGTTTATGGGTCCTTTGTTGGTTTCTGAGTTTATTTTGGGGATGTGTGGGGCAATTACTAAATAGCTGGTATCTGTTACAAAAGTTATGGTGGGATGTGGGGGTGCTGCGGGAGAGTTTTGAGATGGGGTTTGTTCTTATAGTTTTGGGCTGTTCTGCTTGGTTGCCGGTTTTGGGGGGTGGGACCTGGAGCACACTTAAGGGGCCATGCATTTTGGCTAATAGAAGACAGTTAGTTTTGTGGGTTTTGTACATACTTAACATGAGAACTGATGGCACAGGTTTTTTTTATTTTTTTTGTTTAACTATTTATGCCTCCTTCTCACCCCCTCGGCTCTGGAATTTCTTGAGAGCACATGGAGTCATCCCCCTATGGCACACACCCTACCTGGCCATCCTCCGTCACCCATGTAGCCTCGGTTGTACCCCCCCCAGGTGGGAATGAGGCAGGCCCCAACCCCACAACACAGTAGTAATGTTGGTTGGTAGGATGCCAGGTGGGCAGCCGCAAATCAGGGGCCAGCTCCAGTGCTCCGTCTCCAACGGAGCCAAGAGGTATTTTCTCTGTTTTCTCTGGGGAATGGCTGGTGCCCTGATGTCAAGGCATATCCGATGTCTGCCACTACCCCTCTCCTTCTCTCTACTGCTCAGTGCCTGCTTTATCTCCAGCCTCCAACAGAGATCAGCAGAGCACCGAACTGGGACCCCTGTCCCTCCCCGGGAGAGGAGAGCTGTCCTCCAGATGCTCAATACTCTCCCTCTCCTGCTGACCCCCAGCAACCCGAGCTCATTCCTGAACCTGGGTCACTAGCATGGTGTAAGGTGTGGCGTCCAGCGCCTCAACCCTCAGCGCCACAGGGCCAGCCAATGGCGCAGGGTTTTAACTTTATTATGTGGAACATTAAAGACTTCCAGGATAGGATGAAACGATATATGATTTTAAAACACCTCAAGAAACTTCAGCCGAGTGTGGTTTGCTTACAAGAAACCCACCTCCATAGAGATTATTTGCTCTATTTTTGGAGAGAGTGGGTCGGTCATGTGTATGGTGCAGGGGCTAGTAAAAGGAGAAAGGGTATCACCATTCTCATTAGTCGGAGAGTGCCATTCCACTTGCAGAAAGAAGTCTGGGACCCGGAGGGGCACTTTGTCTTTCTTCACTGTAGGTTGGGTTTATTGGACCTAGTACTGGGATCAGTTTATGATTCTAATGTTGATTCACCTGGTTTCTTTGCAGCCTTATTGTCCCAATTGGCCCACTTTTTGCACTTTCCATTTGTCATTGGCTGAGATTGGAATCTGGTCTTTGATACAGACCTAGACCAGTCTGGGATGCCTAAGAGGGGGCTCTTCCCAGGGCAACGAGGTCTCCAAGACCTAATGGACTCAGCTGTCCTTGTGGATCCCTGGCGGATCCTACACCCATCAGAGTGCCAGTATACTTTTTACTCTGTGCCACATGCAGAGGCATGTATGGGAGGCATGTGTTGGGAGGCAGTATAGCACAGTGGTCTAAGGCTCTGAGCTGCAAATTTGGTGACATCCAGCAGACCAGACCTGGGTTTGAATCCAACAGCTTCCACTTGCATACTGTGTGACCCTGAGCAAGTCATTTAACCTCCTTGTGCTCCCAGGTCGCTCCTGTAAAAAAGCTTTCAGCTTAGTGTGCTATACCTGGTTAAAAAAAAAAAAAACATGCATCGCAGTCCAGGATCAATTACTTTCTAATCAGTACCTTGACAGTCTCTGGTCTGCAGGCCAGTGACATACACCCTATGGTGGTTTTTGATCACGCGATAGTCTCCATGGACCATGCCTTACTGCTGCTGGAAGTGCACAATTCCACCTGGCAACTCAATGCCACCCTGCTTAAATACCCAAAGACCATCAAGGCTATTAAAAAGTTTATTGACAATTTTTTCTTGACCAATGAGGGCTCTGTCTCCTCTTTAGCTATGTTGTGGGGAGCTGTGAAATGTGCAGTTTGAGGGGAATTCATCTGGATTGAGTTCACCCATAAGAAACAACAGGCAGGTAAGAGGGATGACTCACTATGTCAAATTCAGGTTTTAGAGCAGTTCCTTTCCATCTCCTCAGCCCCTTCTATATGGCACTAGCTGAGTACCTTGAGAGCTCAGTATTTTAGCATGTTAGCTGAACATTCTGACTTGGCCCTCCAGCGCACAAAGCTATGATACCTGGAGACTGGAGAAAAGGTTGGTCAGCTTTTGGCATGATGTCTCCGACAAACCAAGGCCAGGACCGCTATTTACGCTCTTCGACCAGACCCAAAGGGCCCAACACTTACCCGACTGCAGGAGATCACTGAGGCTTTGTGCCGCTACTACCAATGCCTATACAGGGCTGATTCTTCCTCGCCTGATCTCCCAGACCGCATCAAGGTCTATCTAGAAGCCCTGCACCTCCCACAGCTCTCTCCTGCCCAGAGTGAGTTGTTGGATGCTTTGATCACAGAAGGAGAAGTCAGGACAGTCATTCGGTCTCTCCCTTAAAACAAAGCTTCTGGTCCTGATGGTTTCCTTAATAATTTTTATATCGAGTGTGAGGAATCTGTTATTCCCATTCTCACCCATTTGTTCAACTATTTCCATACCGCTGTACCTTCAGATCCCTCCTTCTCACAGGCTTGGATTTTGCTCATTCCTAAGCCTGGTAAGGACCCCTCATTGCCTAGTAATTACTGTCCCATATCTCTTCTCAATACCGATGTCAAAATCATGGCAAAAATCCTAGCCAATCATCTGCTCCAGGTGTGTTTGGGACTTATTAGTCCCACACAAGTCGGCTTTATGGCTGTATGTTCTTCTTCAGACCACCTTCAAAAGTTATGGTATCTAATTTCTGCATCCAGCAAGAGCAAGGTCCCAGCGACTTTGGTTTCGCTTGATGTGAAGAAAACTTTTGCTAGGATCTCGTGGCCTTTTCTCTTTGCCACGCTCTGAAACTTTGGTCTCCCAGAAGGTTTTTGTGCCTGGGTGTGAGCTCTTTATGCCAACCACACAGACCAGATTTGCTGCAACAGCTTATTGTCAGCTCCCTTTACTTTGCAACGTGGCACTTGTCAAGGGTGTCCTCTTCCCCCTTTTTGTTCAACCTCTATCTAGAACCTCTTCTGCATAAATTACAAAATAATCTGATGGTGGAGGGAATTCAGGTGGGAGTGTTCAGTTGCAAGCTTTCAGCTTATGCTGATGAGTTGCTGCTGCATCTTCTCATCCCACACTCTTCCATTCCAACAGCACTTGATGAGATAAGCAGATTTTCAGTGATGGCAGGTTACAAACTCAACTTCGATAAAACTAAAGTTCTACCGCTCAATGCCCATGTCTCATGCCAGCAGATCCTGGACTTGGGCCTCCTTTGGGAGTCTTATTCCCTTACTTATTTGGGTATTCAGGTCACCCAAGAGCTAGCCACACCAGAGAGGGAGAATTTAACCCGTCTAATAAAAGAAATTTAAAATAATTTTCAAAGGTTGATGTGCCATCTCCTTTCTTTCTGGAGTAGGGTAAACGTGGTTAAGATGAATGTTTTACCCCACATCGTATACCCTATGGGAATGTTGGGTTTATACCTATCCAAGGCTTCATTTGTTAAACTTCAGTCAGCTATATCAGCCTTCCTTTGGAAACAAGGGTCACCATGTAGGGCTTTCTTCAAGCTCACCCTGCCCAGGGACAGGGGCGGCCTCCACCTCCCAAACTTGTTCTTGTATTACTATGCCTTGCACAGCTCTAAAGTCTTTCTTTGGGATTCCCCCATGTTGGCCTCCAATGCTGTGGAGTATTGGCCCCTTTGGTTGACCCTGGAACAGCGCCTATATCAACAAGTCAGTCTGCAGCTCTGCAGTCTTTTTATCTCAAACCCTCACTATTGCCACATACACTCCGGGGTTTCCCCCCCGTGGTGGTCCATTAGAGCACTCAGACAACTCTGTGTACACATGAGTTGGGAGTGGGGCAAGGATTTGTCCCAAACCTTGTTGGATAACCAGAACATACAGATTGTGCTTGGCCAATCCCTCCCTCCTTCTGTCCTGCACTCTGGAGAGCTTCACTCTTGACCATCATTGAAGGTGGAACATTGACTCCCCTCCCAATACTCCAGAATAGATTTGCCATCCCTGTTTTTCATCTGTTTAAGTACATGCAGCTTACTAAAGCATTGCTCTCCTTTTTGGGCCCACCTGGTCTGTCCCACCATCAGAGACTTTATCACAGCTTATTATTCTAGCAGGTCAACCTCATTCTCTGTCCAATTTCTATTGATTCTTCCAATTGATAGACCCATGCAGTTTGAAAGGGATTTGTTACTACTGGTTGCATGCTTTATGCCTCCAGCTGAAGGTTAATGCCTGGTAGGATGTCTGGAAAAGGTTTTGTGGCCTTATCAAACAAGACCATTACCGCCTGCTCCATTTTAAAATTTTACATAACCTCTATTTTACACCCTGCAGGCTCTATGGGATGGGAAAACTTGCGTCTCCTAACTGCTACCACTATGGTACAGCAGAAGATCACTTGAAACATGTCCTTTAGGATTGCCCAAAGGTCATTCCCTTCTGGACAGCTATTCAAAACTCCCTCGACCCAATGTTAGGACTTTATTTACTCCCAAGGTCTGTCTGGTTGGCATTTTCCCTGCAGATTTCTCTAGATCCCACCAGGCCTACATGTCCCTGATATTGATTATAGCAAACTTTATCATATGTCGACACTGGCTGGAAAATATTTTCCCTACCTATCAGGAATGGCATCAGAAGATCCTGTTGGTGCTCAAGGTAGAGAAGCAGATTGCCTCTCGTCATAGTAGGCCGTCCTCTTTCCAATCACGTTGGGAACCATTGTATGCTCTGCTGACCATCTTGACCCCTCCTCAGATTCTCTAAGTTGTGGTCTCTCTCATTAATCCCCCTTCATGGCCTACCTCTGGGTGCCCAAGTAGCAGCTTTACTCAGCCTTCTCAATCTTTTACAATAGTGAGGTGGTTTTGATGGTGTGCGCCAGGGGTTGGGTGATGGGAGGGTAGGAGTGGTTTTGGGGTGTGTGGGGAAGTTTTTCTTTTTCTTTTTTCCTTTTTGGGTGGGAAGTTTCCATGTCTGTTTGTATGTCATTGCTCTTCTTATGCTGTTTTGTTTTATTGTTGTATCTTTCAAAACTAAATAAAGTTTGTTAAATTGCAAAAAAAATTAAAATGAAATGAAACTTTGCAGTCAAGCCAATAAGGTAGTATATCAAGTCTACAGCTCACAATACCACATGGGTGGAAACAGCATGGACAACACCCTGCAAGTCAACACCAAGCCACAGAATACCACCCGACAACAACAAAAAACAGGTGAGTGTACACATTTCAATGGAGTGGTGGTCCATGGAAGCATGGTGTTGTAATAGTAAATCTACATTCACCACTGATTCGTGCCTATTTTCACCGGGCATGGAGATGACCAGCACAGTGTAATCCATGCTATTCTGATCACACAATACTGTGAGCAGCAGACTTGATGTAGAGCCAGCCAGTAACCTTACACTATTTTATTTACTTATTCATTTATTTGTTGATGTAAATGTTGGTAACCAGGAAAGGCACACTGAGCCAAGGCTTATTTCCATGTGCAACCAGGGGAAAGGAATATAGGGAGTAACAACTTACAAAACATATGCAGATGCAACTGTACATGACAGGATAACAGCTATGAACAGAGGCATGGTAAATGAGCTAGCTTAATATAAAACAGTTATTATACTGTCCCCCAAAAAATGTCTGGTACATTATTGTCAATTAATTCTCAATTGTAAATTGCCTATGACTGTATATAGGTTTCTTTATTTATATGCAACTCTTTTTTGTTAGTTTGCTTAGTATGTGTTCGTCCTGTTGTTGTCGTTATCTTATCTGTCAAATATCACTGATGTGGAATCTTTGTAAATGAGCTTATTGCACAAAGGTGTTAATTCTTAGCATCAATAAATAATATAAAAATACAGCAAACAACACTGAACAAACAAAGGGTGAGGTAAAGTGTATAATGCATGTTGGGGAAGGGATAAAATGGAGAAAGGCATCAAGCTGGGGTTGTGCTGGAGGAGGTCAAGGGAAAGTATATGGGGATTATGGAGAGGGAAGTCAGGAACAGAAAACTGCAGAAAGTTGTCTCAGGTGGTGTCAAAAGGCAGGAAGAGAAGGGGAGAGTCAGAGGTGGGAGGTGAACAGGTTCCAGAAGAAAAGGAGGTGGTAGGAGAAGGCAGTTTGGCCAGCAGAAGAGTGAGGCTGAGGAAGAGAGAAGGTGCAGAATTCCTGGAGTGAATCAAGTAGGGAGAGCAAGGAGTGGGGAAGATTAAGGAAGAAATTTAGATGTGGGAAGACCCAAACCAGTATTTGGTGATGAAGGCAGCACAGTAGGCCTGGCGGTATGATGGCAGAGTGATTATGGGGAGGGAAGAGTAGAGGGAGCAATGATGGGTACAGAGAGGAGAGTTGGTGGCAGTTGTCAGCAAGAGGAAAAGGAAGAGGAGACCATTATGGTTTTCCAAAGAGGTAGCAAAGAAAGTGAAAGCCAAAAAGATAGCATTCAGGCAATACAAAAAGACACAGGCAGAAGGGGATAGGAGAAGTACCAGGAGAAACAAAGGAGGCAGGAAGTCAGTAAGGAAGCCAAAGCTCAGACAGAAGAACACATTGCAAAATCAGTGGTTAAGGGACAAACCTTTACAGGTACATAAGTGAAAAAGAAAGACAAAGGAAGGGATAGTGAGACTGAAGGGGAGGATGGGAGTCGCGTGGAGGATGACAACAGTAAAGCTGACATATTGAACAGGTATTTCTGCTCAGTCTTTACTGAGGAAGAGGGGGTAATGGGTCTGAAGGGAGTACAAGGGGTGAGAATGGTGCAGAAATGGACATAAGTCCCTTTACACGAGAAAGGGTCCTGAAGGAACTGGAAGTAATAAGAGTGGACAAAGCAATGGGGCCAGATGGGGTGCACCCCAGGGTCCTTAAAGAACTAAGAGAGGTGGTGGATGAACCTCTGGCTATCCTGTTTAGCCAATCACTGGAAACAGGGAGGTACCCAAGACTGGAGGACAGCAGATGTAGTCCCCTTATACAAAAGCGGGAACAAGAGGAAGCAGGGAACTACAGACCAGTCAGCCTCACCGTGTAGTGGGAAAGATCATGGAAGCACTTCTGAAGGAGAGATTGGTGGAACATCTGGTTGTCAATGGACTACAGACCCAAGGCAGCATGGTTTCACCAGGGGAGTTCATGTCAGACCAATCTCATTGAATTTTTGACTGGGTGACTAGGGAGGTGGATCAGGGAGGGCAGTGGACATGGCCTATCTGGACTTCAGCAAGGCCTTTGACACTGTGCCACATAGAAGACTATTACACAAACTGGGGAATATGGGTGGGCAGGACAGTAGTGTGGTGGGTGGGTAACTGGCTGGGTGGCAGGACACAGAGGGTGGTGGTAAATGGCTGTCACTCCACAGAGGGAAGAGTGACCAGTGGGTACCACAGGGATCAGTGCTGGACCGTCCTATTCAACATCTTCATCAGTGACATTGCACAGGATCTAGAAGGCAGAATTTCACTGTTGGCTGATGATACAAAGCTCTGAACAGAGTAGACACACCAGAGGGTGTAGACAGAATGAGAAGGGACCTGCAGAAACTTGAAGAATGGTCAAGAGTTTGGCAGTTGAAATTCAATGCAAAGAAGTGCAAGATAATGCATATGGGGCACAAAAACCCTGGCACAATATATCAGTTGGGGGGTGAGGATATAGCATGCACTAAGCAGGAAAGGGATCTTGGGGTTGTCATCTCTGATGACCTTAACATAGGGAAACAGTGTGACAAGGCATCAGGTAAAGCAAATAGGATGCTGGGATGTATAGGCAGGGGCATCACCAGCAGGAAAAGGGAGGTCATAATTCCACTATACAAGACACTAGTGAGGCCCCACCTGGAGTACAGTGTACAGTTCTGGAGACCATACCTACGCAAGGACATAGACAGGGTAGAGAAGGTTCAGAGGAGGGCAACAAAGATGGTGCATGGATTGCATCACAAGTCCTATGAAGACAGGTTGAAGGAACTGAACATGTACTCCCTGGAGGAGAGGAGGGAGAGAGGGGATATGATAGAGACACACAAGTATCTTACAGGGAGAAACAGAGTGCAGGAAAACACTATTTTTAAGTGAAAAAGATGTTCCAGGACTAGAGGGCATGGGATGAAGTTGGAGGGAGGACGATTCAGAGGAAACATGAGAAAGAATTTCTTCACAGAACGGGTGGTGGACAAGTGGAATACCCTGCCAGAGGAAGTGGTGGGGATGAAACAATCACGGGATTTAAGAATGCATGGGATAGACATAAAGGAATTCTAGAGGTCAAGGGTAAGGGGAAACAGACTTCTAGGAAAACAAACTGAACTTACAAGCTCAAATGGGCAGACTGGGTGGGCCATAGGCCCTTATCTGCCGACACTGTCTATGTATCTATGTATCTATGTAAGGCATTGTATAGGGCATTCAGTCTGGCAATGGAGGACATGTGGCCAGTGCCTTAGACTATATCCACATAATCAAAGACTGAGAGAATCATTTTTATTACTAGCTCCCTGTGAAGCTGAGATTCACTAGCTGGAGGGAACACTATATTGACAATCTTTCAACGTATCAATATAATAAAAATGAAGTTTTGCAATACTGATATATTAAAGATGTATTTTATTATATCAGTGTATTTTTGTGTATCAGTTGATTAAAAAGTGTATCAACACGTAACTATATTGACCTGAATCTAATATTTCATTAATCAATCAAACACTAGCCCTTTTAAATATAATTTCTTTAAAAATTCCACAGCCCCCAATTGTATACTGTGTAACCCTAAGCAAGTCACATAACTTCCTTGTGTTCCCAGGTCGCATCTGTAAACAAGCTTTCAGCTTAGTGTATCTCTCCTGGTTAAAAAAAAGTGCTAAACGTTGAACCATAAGGGCTAGAAAAGTTGTTTGTTAGTAAATAAAAGCATTTACGATAGCCAAATCAGTATACTGTATTTATATACTGATGATAGATTTGCCATGTTTCAAAACAAACACAAATCAATAAAATAAAAACATTTATTATATTAATGCAGCAAAAGTGCATTTTCAGTATATTGATATATTGTTTGTACAGTGTGTCATGAGAATTATTCTTTCTTGCCCTAGTTCCAAGATTTCAGTTTAAAAAAAAAATAGAATCCTAGCCCTAATAGCTTCAAAAATATACTCTTCTAAAGATAGCTCACTTGAAAAGGTTTTGCTTTGGAACCATACAGCAAAGGAACATATAGTACTAGTAGTGCTGTATGAAAATAAAATTCTGCTTGTGGAAGTACCGCAAACATTGGAATATCACTAATGTTTCATGAAAGTCCAACTTAAAATGGTAGAATAAATGTATGAATAGTGGATTAATGTAATAAACTGCAGAAAGAAATTCTGCAGAATTGATCACTGAACTGCATAATAATTGCATGTACTGCAGCTCATCTGAATCTTTTTACAATTCAGACAGAAACATTTGCAGAACAGGGCAAACATTTATCAAACATATTTGGAGTATTTGGATTTTGCCAAAGTTGTTACTTCTGAAAATAGCATGAAATATTTTAAATTTTGCAAAATTTCAGTGAATTTGGAATTTGCTATTTCTGTACAGTACTGTGTACTGCACTGTTTTGTTAAATTAAAGATTGGAGTCTGACCAACATGGCTTTATCCTGTCAATACAGTTTCCATATTTTTATACACATTGATATACATCAGCATACCTACAGTACTGTATAACCATATTTTTTTGGTTTTAAAATAAGTTAGAACACTTACAATGCACAAAAGGTCGGTGTTCAACTTCTCCAGATGGATGTAGGCAACTCTAGTTATAAAATAGGTAGAAAGAATCCTGATTCCTCATTGGCCGATAAGGTTACACAGTTGTGTGGTTCAAGAATAGTTACCACAGTGCTAAAGTTATCATAATTTATTTTTAGAGTGGACCCAATTTATAAGCACAATAAAACTAGTTATGGTGTGGGTTACTATACCTAAACTGTGCTTCCAGATGGTTTAAGGCACTTAGCACAAATGCCTCATGTGTCACAATGCACCTGTGCATGCAGTTCAGGAATAGTAAGCCATACCCTGTTGTGTTTTATTGCTTACCTATAATATTAACTGTGGTATCAGAAGATACATGTGGTATTCCATCAAGAAGAATCACATTCATTTTTCTAGTCATTGCTATGAATTGACTGACTGAAAGTGGCTCACAAGCTTAAAGCATTAAGGATTTTTAGCACATCTCTGAGTAACTGCATATGAAAAATTGTGTCTTTTCTTATACCCAGCAGTGTCTAACCACTTTTCTACAAAGTGCAACATGACTGAGAGAAAGACTATGAACTGGACAGAGTCATTGAAACCAGCAGAGTATACTGTTTACATTTAAAAATGTTCAGGTTGTACTCAGTGTTTGGACCTTTCATAGTGCATTCTAGGTTGTACTGTAGCTCTACATTTTAATATATTTAACACAAGAAGTTACCATTGCTTTTTAATGTGTGCTAAGATGCAAAAAGGTGTACTCCAGGGCTATGCCCTGAGACCCCTTCTGTCTTCATTATTCATAGACGGCCTGAGTAAACACTACAGAGGCAATTCCATGGTACAGTACGCAGATGATGCAGTACTCTACAAAACCTCAGACAGCACTGTGAACCTGGGATATCACCTACAGTCCAATTTTGCTCTTCTGGAAAACTGTCTATTAGACCACAGGTTAATTGTGAATGCCAGAAAAGAAAAGCTGTCCTCTGTGGGCCTCGATACTGAGGATTGGACAGAAGCCCCCTACTACCTCTGGTCACCACCTCAGGCTGTCGCATAGAGGTAGTGAAGTCCTTCAAATGCCTAGGCCTAACTCTGGACAAAAGCTTCTCGCTGAAAACCCATGTGTATCAGATAACTAAAATGATCCACCAAAACCTAGGCCTCCTGTATCACCTGAATGGTCAAATGTTACCTGAAACCTGGGCTACCATAGCCAAAAGCATCTTTCTACCAACCTTAACCTGTGCTGCTCTGAAATTGCATTCAATCATGAAGAATGAGCTACACAGGATGCAGATGCTATATAGCAAAATAGCTTGATCTGCCACAATGTCACACACAAGGCGACATCACTATGAAGTGCTGTCCTGACTCAACTGGCCATCCCTTCTCTGCTGGCTATGATACCCTATACTGTGCCATGGCTATAAACTCATTAATAACAATCCACCAGTAAGCCTTGCTGGCCTGATGACTTCCACGTGCTCAGGTAGACAGCTCCACACCACGAGCGGAAATCTTCTTAATTAACAAAAAGTTATGACAGCTGTCAGTTGTAAATCCTTCACCTATGCTGCCCCTGCTCTCTGGAACAAGCTCCCTGCCCACCTACAAGAAGCAAGCTCTCTGGAGGTCTTCTGTAAAGGGCTCCAGGAGCACCTGCTGGATAAGAGCAAGTGCTCCTTCTCTTGAATTAATAACTAGGTCCCCAAGCCCATCTGTGCTTTCAACTGCTCTTCAACTGCCCCCAATCTGACTTAGAGTGTTCTGTCCACCAGTGGTGTGCACTAATCTCTGACTGAGGACTAGTCTTTTGTGACTGTATATTGTGATTGCACTAAGTATTGTCTAAATTGGTGTTATGTTTCCCAGATGTGTCTGTACACAAATGTTTCTCCTTAACTGCAATGCACTGTATTTATGCTAAATGTTGTTTTTCTATGTAACTAATTCTGGGTCACCCCTGAAAAAGGGACCTTCGGGGCTCAGAGGGTCTACCCACTTATCAAATTTGAAATAATAAATACAATAGGTTTGTTCAGTGGTGGTCGTCGGGGGGGTGGGAGTTGTGGAAACTCAGTTCTGGGAGCAAAATGTGTTACATATAAAATATACCCTGTACAGGTATAAAACTAAGTAACATATAAAAGAGTGTACTTTGTTGATTAATTGAATGACCACTGGTATCTTCCAACTACTAATGTTATATATGTGTAAGCCTATGTAATATTAATATAGTATTTTCATGTTTTCATAGCTTTCATTCTAATTGATAATATGTTGCTAAAAACAAAAGAGCTTACATATCTGTAAACCATATTAAATTTGTATATATCAATATATGGCAGTAACATTATAACCTTATATATACAATAGGGGTGAGTGGTAAATGAGTGAGATAAAACAGTGTATTATCTACTGTCGTGTGATATTCTTATCCTGTGCTCTACTGTGATGATATCAGCCATTTACACACACAGGTCACTAAAGGTCATCACTCTAGGCAGCTTTCCTCTCAGCATGCAATAAACACCTGTGCTGTTACCATAGACACAAATGCAAAACTACTTCAGAGGTCTCACTGCTGCCTACAGCTAACTCAGTGAGCATTACAAAACACACACCTACCCCCCCAACTTCCAGCTCATTGCTGTGACCTGCAGCCAGAATTCTAAACAGCACAGCTTCACAGAACAGTCTAAACTATTGCCTGCAGCTAACTGAAGTACCACTGAAACACACTCTCTCATTGTTCCTCAAACTCTGATTCTCACCCATTACAATTACTGTGATACTTTGAACTTGACTGCAGCCAGAATCCTAAAGAGCATAATTTCAAAGAACACTCTGCACTCTGCCTGCAGCTAACTTAATTACCACTGAAAACAGTATCAGCTGTTCTGACACTCTGCCTCTCAGCTCATTAAAATTACTGTGATGCTCTCAGCTTCACTGCAGCCAGACTTCCAAACAATATAGCCTCACAAAATTATGTGTCTCACTCCTACCTAAAACTAACTCATTTAGCATTGCAAAACACACTCATGTGTCTCCCAGAGTTTATAACACTGGCAGCCCATTCAGAAAAGCTCACACACAGAATGAGCAAACACATAAACAGGAAAAGAACACAAGACAGCATAACAAAACTTCTAAAACTCTTGGCCTTATTGTATATATCGAATACATGATGGTCAGATCATGTGCTATGGCTAATATTGTCACTCCTGCATCGTGAGCTCTTGATATCACTCGTGCTCTTCGGCACTCGTGAAATATCCAGAGTTCACTCTGCAGGAGTGACAATATTTGCCATATCACACTCATGCCCATCATGTATCTATATATATCAACATACTTACATGGCTGACTCTAAACTTAAATTTAAAAATAAACATTTCTAGTTCTAATAGTTTCAAACTTATGCTATTAAAATATATTTTCTTTCAAAAGTGCTAACTCTGGAACTTTAGGGCTAGCCACTTTCTTGTTAAATGAAAGCTTGCAGTCAGATCAACATAAACAGATCACAGTGTTACTGTTTTTATGTGTTGATGCCTGTCATATATGTTAATATATGTTGGTACAGCAAAACAAAAAAAAACAGGATTTAAAAAAAATGTTATTCCTTTTTATATTTCTATAGCAATATGATGTCTTTCTAGATTAACTTAGCTGACTCTAAGCATTCATTGAAAAAGGTTTCTAGACCTAAAAGTTACAAAGTTATACCATGTTAAAGAAATCATCTTCTGAAAAGTCTAACTTTGGAACTGTTAGGGCTATAAACATTTTTTGTTTGTTTTTTTTGTTGAAAGCTTGGAGTCAGGTCAATAAGAATAAACCCAACTGATGCAATATATATGTGTTTTTTCTCATTCTATATTTATCAACACTACAACATTTTGAAATCACTTTTTGAATGCATTATTAATGTATTTTGTGTTGTACCATAGTCAACAAATATCAAACAAATTGTACCAATATATTGTCTTTCTATCAAAATTATAGCAATACAGTTTTTTGGACTAATGCAAAAACATCATGACTTTTAACAAACATTTTTAGAGAACTGTTTTTACATTTTTTTTCTGAACTTTGACAATACTACACATTATTTCATTTGGGATTGTGTAGTTTGTAAAGACCCATAATTAGGTTGTAACATTCCCTCTCCCCTTCCAGTAACCTTAAATCTTTGTTTCTTTTGCAGGCTTTGTCTGCAAACATGTTGGAAGATAACAACATGTAAAAAGGCAACTTGTAATGAAGTAACATGTCCTCTGACCCTTATCAGGTATGTTCAACCATATATAATGGGGTTGTTGCCTCACTGAATTTTTTTCATTTATAACATTGTTGTTCGTCATGCTTTATTTAGAGAAATAAGCACAGAGTTTGTGGATAATGTTGGTTAATGTAGGCTTTTGCCTGTTAATTGTATCGTTCATCCTACAGTCTGATTATTTGTCCTCCTGAATATGCTTTGAGACACGTGGTATTTGGAGGATTCAATTGTTTCTTGATGTACAGTACTGTTTTAAGCCTTCTATTCATGAGACACTTATTATAAATTGTTTTATCATATCCTGTATGCATGCCACCCACCATGGATTTGAATGTGGAACAGTGGCATGCATAGTTGTGCTGTGCTGGGCCAAGGGTAAATAGGCAGTATGGTGCAGTGATTTAAGGCTCTGAGCTGCAAATCTGGAGACCTGGGTTTGAATCCTGCAGCCCCCAACTTGCATACTGTGTGATCCTGAGCAAGTCACTTAACTTCCTTGTGCTCCCAGGTTGCACCTGTAAACAAGCTTTCAGCTTAGTGTGTCTCATCTGGTTGAATAATTGGGAAAATATTGACTACTTTTCCTTTGTTTATGGTAAATTGGCATCTGCCTCTTTACTGTAATCTTATTCAAGTTGGGGTGGGCACTTGTGAATTGCTGGGATGTAGTAATGGAGAGAGTGTTGGCTATTACAGCATTTTCTTGAAGATGGATTATTCTGTGTACAGTATGTACTGTGTCTGTCTATGTATGCCTACAATCTGTACTCTTTTCCTTCCCATCTAAATAAGTTTGCAAATGTGTGTGATCATTTGTTCTTTACTGTTGTTATTCAAAAATATTTAAAAATAAAGTTAAAGAAGAAAAAGATGATTTTTTTGTACCTGAAAATAAATTATTCAGTTGAAAAGGCAGAAGTTATTATTGATTCCACTTACTGCATGAAGTACATCAAGGCACATCCCTTTTCTCACATTTTAGCACTCTACTAAATGAGTATGTGTCCAATACATAAATTAACACAGAGCAAAGAAAACAAGTTAGACAGTGTCTTAACACTATCACAGCAATATGATAATTATACCTGTATTCCCATTTAACAGAGTTGTAAACTCACACGTCAGATCTCTCTGCATTTTGCTGTACAGTATTTGAGTATACTTAAGAAAAATAACTGTGTGAATTTATACATATGTAAAATTCAGGCCAGAATGGAAGCCTGAGCTTAAGAACACATTTTACCTTATAATAAAGTAATATGAAATGGTGCTAAAAAGGAAAAATAGGACTAGTCAGATTCCAGTAATGAACAGAAACAAAATGAGAATATAAGAGCTTGTTTATTGTAAAGTGTTAAGTTTTATTTTAAAGGATAGTGTATTATAATAATTTAAGGTTGGAAGGAACTCTGGATTCATCAGGTCAACCCCATTTCATAAACAGGGATTAATAAGTACACTGTCTAAACATTAACACATTTTATAGGGATTCCCTTTCCACTCTACTAGCCAGTGTATCCTGCAATTTTCATGGTAAGCAGAAATTTTTCAAACCTTACATTGAAGACCTGTTATAACATCTTAGCTACTGTCTCCACTGTTAGGCTATTCCATAGGTTCACCACACCCACTGGCAGAATAAGTGCCCCTGGACATTAATCCTAAATTTACCACACCAAGCATTAGTAAATGTCTCCACATCTATCTAGAGTATACCAGATCAAACATCTATGTCCACAGATCAAGGGAGGTCAGTGGATGTGGCCTATCTGGAATTTAGCAGTGCCTTTGAAACTGTGCCACACATTAGTCTGATAAAGAAACTGAGAAACCTAGAGGTGGGATCCAAAATAGTGAATGAGAAGTTGGCCTACTGGTGCAGCAGTAGGGCTACTGCTTGAGGCACCAGTGAACCAGGTTCAGGAACAAACGCCAGTCATCAGAGGGTCAGAAAGCAGGAGTAGGATTGAGCAACCATGGGACTGTTTTCATCCTCCAGTGAGGGTGAGCTTCCGTGCCAGTGTGGTCCTGACCACTAGTGGTGGCTTGGGGATCGGGCATCTGGGACAGCAATCAAGGCTGGTTGGAGCGGCAGTTGCTGAAGTCCCCATGTGCAAGAGCATACTTGGGAAGAAACACAGAAACATAGAATTTAACAGCAAATACGAACCACTTGGTACATCCAGTCTGCCCATTTTTCTACCATCAAAATTACCACAGACTGCACCTGATCTACAGCTATTTCTCCCTCCTCATTTCCTTTCCACTATGATTGCCTTGTACTTATCCCATGCATTCTTGAAGGGAGTGTCTAGGCAACATTGCACGGCATCCTGCCAGGAGAAGCAACAAAACAGATGTGGAAAAACATAGTAGGCCAGTATGATGGGACCGACCCTTCAAAGGCCTCACATCCAGCTAGTGGTGCACTTCCTATCTAAGGATCCATTTCATTGCCAGGGTGATGGTCACCCTGTCACAGGGGGAAAGCCATGGGGAGGACAGTTGAGTGACAGTAGTCCACAGAATACCATGATGACAGGGCTGGGGGATGGTTTCTGATGATAAGGCCATCCAGGAATGAATAGAAACTAACTTCAAAATACTGAATTGGGTAAGAAACTGGTCTTTGGATAGGTGGCAGGGAGTGGTGGTTAATGGAACTCACTCTAATGACAGAAGAGTGACTAGCAGGGTGCCGCAGGGCTCATTAATTGAGCTGGTCCTCTTCAATGTCTTCAAAAGTGACATTACCGGGGCTGGCCCAATGTTGCAGTGGTTGAATTACTGTCTGCAATATCAGCGACCCGGGTTCAGAAACGGACTCGGGTTGCTGGAGGGCTGGCGGGGAGAAGGTGGAGCATCCAGTGACAGCTCACCTTCTCTGGGGGAGGTGGGGTTGTGGTCGGTGCTGCCCTAGCAGAGCTGGGGGCATCACGTGATGTCGGACCTCGATGTCTAGGGGTAGTGGGCGGTGCGAGCCATGACGTCCGTGGCACGCCACTCTCGGAGAGAAAACGGGAAAAATGGCGCTTTGGTTGGGTCGGATGACGGCCTCCCGGACCTTCACCACGGAACTCCTGGACCCCTATCACCACTTCAACAGCACCCAGGAGTGTTTGGACAGCCATTCAGGCTCTTCCCCTACGAAGGTAAGGGACTCACCCGATGAAGGGATACATCGGGGTGACCTGGGCTGGTAGCAATATGAGGCGGTGGGGTCAGAGGTTGCCGAGTGGGGTACATGTGAGGCCTGAAGGAGAGACCAGACTAAGGTGCGGAGGGAGCAAAAAGAAATAATGCAAAAAAAAATAAGTGACATTACCGAAAACCTGAAAGGGAAGGTATGCCTTTTAGCAGATGATATGTAATAGGGTGGACAATCAGAAAGGGGTAGAAAGAATACGTAGGTATCTTGGGAATCTCAAGGGGGGGGTTTAAAGCATGTCATTGGGGGTCAATGCCAAAAAGGGCAAATTCTTGCACTTAGGGCATAGGACCCAGGAGCTGAGTATAGAATAGGGGGAAGTACAATACTGACATCACTAATTAGGAAAGGGACCTTGGATTATCATATCTGATGACCTCAAAGTGATAGCACTGTGTAATAAAGCAATGGGGTGGGCCACTGGGTGCTTGAATGCTAGGGAGGGGTATCTCCAGGAGAAGGAGGAGGGATGTGGTATTTCCACTGTATCACTCACTGGTGAGACCTCACCTGGAGTATTGTATCCAGTTTGGGAGACCACACCTCAGAAATGACATAGAGTGGAGGCAGTCTAGAGGAGGGCAACTAAAATGTTGTGGGGGTTGCACTAAAAGCCCCATGAGGAGAGACTGAAGGATCTCAGGAGGTACACCCTAGAAGAGAGGAGAGTGAGAGGGAACATGATAGAAACCTACAAGTACCAAGAGTGAACAGGCTGCAGAAAGGGAATCTCTTTCAAATGATAATGAGCACCAGGACCAGAGGGCATACAATTAAGTTGGTTGGGGGAGTTTAAGAGGGATACTAGCAATGTTCCTCAGAACTGAAAGAGTGGTAGATGCCTGGAATAGACTGCCAGTGGAAGTGGCAGAGGCCAAACGTAGAAAGATAGACTCTGATGGCAGATAAGGACCGCTTGGCCCACCCGGTATGCCCATTTCCCTACCTTTTGGATAAGCTGCAAATCTTAGTTAACCAACAGCCTACTTCCTCCTACCCCCCCATTAGAATTGCCTTATGTCTGTCCCATGCATTTGTGAATTCCCCCACTGTTTTTGACCCCACTACCTCTTTTGAAAAGCCGTTCTATGCATCAACCACCCCCTCTGTGAAAAAATATTTCCTCATGTTGCTCCCTATATCTTCAGATTGTGCCCCCTTGTTCTTGAACATCTCTTTTACTGAAAGATACTACCTTTCTGGACTTTGTTGATTCCCTTGAGGTACTTGAAAGTTTCTATCATGTCTCCCCTCTCCCTCCTTTCCTCTGGGATATACATATTAAGCTCCTTTAGTTTCTCTTTATATGGCTTCTGGTGCAAACCCTGACCCATTTTAGTTGCCCTCCTCTGGACTGCCTCCATCATGTCTATGCCCTTACTGAGAAGGGGTCTCCAGAACTGCATGCATTACTCCAGACGGGGTCTCACAAACTGTCTGTACAGAGGGATAACAACTTCTTGTTTTCTACTGGTGATGCCTCTCCCTATGCATCCCAGTATCCCCCAGCCATCCTCAGTCTAAACAGTAGAGGGCTTCAAACATGTATAGGATAGACGGGAATATTAGTAAACAGGTAAGGAGGAGGGATGGTCACTGGGGGCCAGTGCAATCAAGTCTTTTTTTGATCTGGGAGTTAAGGAAAGTCATAATATTTCTATTGTCTATACCAATATTAATCATTTTTGTTTTGTTGGCCTCTCAGAGTACCCGTTGCTGTTTTTCATATTCTGTGATAGGTTTATTGTCTCCTGCATTATGGCCTGAGCATTTCTTTTTATTGCTTAGTCATTAAGACTGTTTTTTTTTTTCCCCCGGCATCACTGCTATTTCAGATCTGGGCCCTAGTTCGAAAAAAATCACAAAGCAACACATAATTTAGCATTGCGCTTTGTGGTTGCCCAAGCATCCAAAATTGCTATTCACAGTTGGATACCTCTGTACCTATTCGACTATGAATAGGGGCAGTCTGAGGCAGCAGCAACCACAGTACTGACAGCGGTACCCCAGAAGTGCTGCCCCTACATGCAGTCAGGAGCACAGGCCCACAAGAAATAGTGCAGGGGCACTAATTCTAATTCACAAAGGCAGCCATGCAGGTACTAAGTGGCCATTTGCATGTCCATTATAGGCCCATCTGCATAGGATGTGAGGAGCATAGGACACACCCCTCCCCCCCCGTTCACCGATCACTGGCCCAATAAAAAAAAGACATTCCCTGCCGGTATAGTGGTCCCCTCCCTCACCAATTAGCAGCCCAATTCAAGATGAACAGCATCTGAGGTTGATGATGCAAGCTGCATGCATGCATGCTAGCTGAACGCTAACACAGACAGCCTGTTCCAAACCATACCAACCGAGTAATGTTTTTTTTTATGTGCCCCAAAAAGTTTAAAATAATGAAAACTCTTGTTCGCCTTTGTCAATGTTCTGAGTTGTACATACAAAAATATGAAATTGCCAGTAGATACAAGCCACATAGTCTATCCAGTCTGCTTAAGCGTGTAGCACTTCAGCTCATTAGACTGAAGCTGCCCCCCCTCCCATTAACTCTTCCCTTCCCCAACTCCCCCCCGGTATGTACTTTCTCCTTGAACTTGTCCCACACCTTCTTGAAGCACCCCACAATCCATACTGATATGAGTTGCTCAGGCAGTGCATTCCACTCTGTTCCCACTCTTTCAGTGAAGTAGTGCCTCCTCCTTTCCCTCCTGAATCTGCCCCCCTTTAACTTCAGGGAGTGCCCTTTGGTATCTTTTCTGTTCTGGAGAGTGAACCCACCAAAGAAGCCGACTCTGTTCATCCCCTTCAGGTACTTGAAGGTCTCGATCATGTCCCCTCTCTCTCTTCTATCCTCCAGGGTATACATGTTGAGCTCTTTTAGTCTTTCCTTGTAAGTTCTATCCCCAACCCCTGGATCATCTTTGTTGCTTTTCGCTGCACTGCCTCTAATAGTTTTGTATCCCTTTTTAAGTACGGGTGACAGAACTGCATGCAGTACTCCAAGTGCGGCCTCATCAGGGACCTGTACATGGGCAATATGACTTCGCTACATCTGGATGTAATCCCCCTTGCTATGCACCCTAGCATCCTGTAAGCCTTAGCCGTTACCTTCCTACACTGGGCCAAGTGGTTTAATTCCCCGGTCACCAGAACCCCCAGATCCTTCTCCTCGTCGGATGTGGACAGTTTAATACTATCCACCCAGTAGCTGTATCCTGGGATTTTGGCTTCAAAATGCATCACCTTGCACTTTTTGGCATTGAACCCAAGCTGCCAGGTGTGTGACCACTCCTCAAGTCTTGCCAAGTCCTCCAGCAGTAATTTGCCACCATCCTCCCCATCCACTTCAGCACAGATCTTGGTGTCATCGGCTGATCTTATTCTTGATCCGAACCGCTATGTCTGCGATGAAAATGTTAAACAGGACCGGTCCCAGTACTGATCCCTGTGGGACACCACTTGTCACTGCCATGGGTTCCGATGCTTCCCCTCCACAACTACCCTCGGTTGCCTGTCCCTCAGCCAGTTTTCTACCCATTGGGCTAGATTCCACCCTATACCAAGATTCCTCAACTTGCAGGACAACCTTCCGTGTGGCACTGAATCGAAGGCTTTGCTGAAATCCAGGTAGACTACATCTACCACATGGCCCTCTTCCAGTGCCCTCGTGACCCATTCAAAAAAATCAGCCAAGTTTGTCTGACAGGATCTGACAGCGATGAACCCGTGCTGTCTGTCATCTTGCAGATCATTATCCACAAGAAACTGCACCAGCCTTTCTTTGAGGATAGATTCCATCAGTTTCCCCACAATTGTGGTGAGGCTCACTGGCCTGTAGTTCCCTGGTTCGTCCTTGGGCCCACTTTTGTGGAGAGGTACCACATGTGCCTCCCTCCAGTCTCTGGGGACACATCCTGTATTTAGTGAGGTGTTGAATAGATCCACCAGTGACTCTGTCAGGATTTCTGCCAGCTCCCTCAGCACCCTGGGATGTACCCCATCTGGCCCAGGTGCCTTGTCTACCTTCAGCGACCTAAGGCCCTCCAGCACCCTTTCCACCGTGATGACCCTGACTGTGGTTGTCTCACCCCCCCATGCCTGCACCCCCTTTCCCTGCAGGAACAGGCCCATCCCTCTCCCTTGTGAACACTGAACAGAAGTTCTCATCAAGTACTTCTGCCTTGTCAGCCCCCTTGTCTACCCACCCACTGCCTTTCCTGATCCAAACTATTTGATCTTTGCACTTCCTCTTTCCCTGATATACCTTAAGAAATCCTTTTCCCCTTCCTTAATCTCCTGTGCTAATTTCCTTTCCCTGGCTGCCTTTGCATTGCTGACCGCTCTTCTCACGTTCCTAGATTTCCTTACATAGTTCTCCCTATCCTATGCCCTGTTGGTTCTCCTGTAGGTTTGGAAGGCCCTTCTCTTATCCCTCACCTTCTCCCTTACCTCTCTGGTCATCCAGCTTGGATGCTTGGTCCTTGATTTCTTTTGCTGGCTCTTGACACAAGCTTTAGTGGATTCAATCAGCCCTAGTTGATCTGCTTCTGGTTTAATGCCTGTGCATTTTGTGACTTTTAACCCTTAGTTCTTCACCTTTACCTGGGTGGCATTTGCCTTGTGCGGCAATCAAATTCCGTGTCTCAACAAGCATTGCCAGTTAGTCATGGGCTCTCTGTTGGCTGAACTAGGCTATGCCATAGGATGGAAAATTGCTGTTTCAGTGACCGTTCTTGTGCTACTCTAATGAGCTATAGTTTTCCATGCTTGAGAGCTTTGGAGCCTTTCAAGCCAACAAAGATATTATAATTTGAAGATGGAATGCTGCAGTACAGTAAAAGTCTCTATTTTGCAAAATATAGTGGAACTGTTGTACTGCACTATAAGCTTTCCATGTCTGAGAGACCGAGAGCCCGTTCCATCTGAAGGAGCTACAGAAACTGAATGTTGGAACACTGCACCTCGGTAAAGGTTTCTATTCTGTTAATCACATTAGAACTGCCATACAGGGACTCAATGCATGCTTCTGTTGGATCTGCTTTCCAGTCCGTGTACTTTGAGACAGTTACCTTTTGGTTTCCTACCTTTACCTGACTGGCGTTTGCCCTGAGCGGTAATAGAATTTTACGGCCTCACAAACATTCCTTGTTAGTTATTTGTCCCCTGTTTGTTTAACTGTGGAGTAAAGGCCACACTTAGGACAGAATATTGGCTGTTTCAGTGACCATTCCCTTGCTATTTTAATAGGCTACAAGTTTTCTATGCTTGAGAGTCTGAGATCCCTTCCAACCAATGGACCAATAAAAATTTGAAGATGGAAGACGCACTAAGGTAAAGGTTTCTATTTTGCAAATTACTCTGGAATTGCTGTATGGCACCACAGTTTATATTTGACTAATTACATAGCAATGGTGTTTGCACAATAATTTGAGCCTATATAGGCTGTTGTAATAAAGTCCTTTATTTAAAACTGGGGATACAGCTTTTCGGCCCAGCCTGATATTAGGGACTAATATGTAATGATGCACTCCTGAGCCTTACTACGCAGTACTTGATTTAAAGACATATTCAAATTGTATATTTTACTGGCTAATACTGGATCCATATGAACTTGTAGATAAAAGGCTGGGGAAGCTCTTCAAAATATCCAGGTCCATATTCTCTAAGGCAAATTCTGAAGAGTTTCATATATCTACAGCTCACAAGAAAAATACTCCTCTGTCCAAAAAGTTAAAACAAGCAAAATTAAGCTTCATTAGCATCTCCATGCAGTCGGAGACTCAGAGGAAACAAGAAAAGGGCCCCAAAGCTGATTCAGAGAAGAAGAATGGGTCAGAGAGGAAGGAAGGAGAAAAGAAAAGTAAAAATACTCAACCTCCATCTGAACCTCAGGAGGATTTAGTTAAAGATACAAAAAAAGATCATGAAAGTAGCTTGTATCAACATATACACTCGATTAAGAACAAGCATTTGTCAATGCTGAAGTTCATCATTGGAATTGATGTTGGTAGGCACAGATTGGCAGGACTACAGTTCCCAGCAGAAAGAACAAGTTATGCCATCAAGTTCACATTCCCTTTGAAATACAGTGAAGTGCATACCTGTTTCCTCAATTCGTGATCTGGCTTTGAAGAGTGAAGATGTGTCTACGATTCAGAGAAGATGAGGGCACTGAAGCCCCACCATGGGTTGAGGGGGGGTTATGGTTAGAAACCCTAATGCCCCAGGTGTTTGTTGGTATTTGCACTATAAATTTTCAACATGGCCTTTTATGACCCTCACCTCATGAAAGCATTTGGGACCTCTGATCATGAACAGTGGCACTGTGATTTTGTTAATCTGTTCCGAATGTTGATTTCTCACAGTGACAGCGCCATTCTGCACCAGATGTGTGAAAACACAGTTTGGGCAGGATGTGAAAAATTACAGCTGTACCATTCATATGGAGGGGTGAAGAGATGGCAGGGTTGAACATCTGGAGTGAAAATATTAAATATGCTCAAATGTACAAGCGTTCATGGAAACTGCACAATGCCTGCTTGCAACAGTCATTCAGTGGAATAATTCCACCAAAATTTCAGTATAGGCATTTTGTGACCTTTGCTCATGAACACTGTCACTATGATTTTCTTAATCTGTCCCGAATATTGATTTCCCACAGCGACTGTGCCATTCTGCGCCACATGTGCAAAAACATATTTCAGGCAGGATATGAAAAATGACAGCTGTACTGTTCATAAGGAGGTGTGCAAAACTGACAATGTTGAAAATCTTGAGTGAAAATATTGCAAATCTCAACGTTACTTAGTGAAAGTGGAAACTGCGCAATGCACGCTTGTAAAATAGTCATTTATGGACTTTGTCACCAAATTTTCAACATAGGTATTTTGAGACTTCTGCTCTTGAACAGCATCACTGTGATTTTTGTTATCTGTCCTGAACACTGATTTCCCACAGCGACAGTGCTATTCTGCGCTGAAAGTGCGAAAACACATTTTGGCCAGGATGTGGAAAACAGCAGCTATACTGTTCATGAGGAAGTGTAAAGAAATACCAATGTTGAAAATCTGGAGTGAAAATATTACATATTCACGACGTTATGAGTGTGCATTGAAACTGCGCAACATACGCTTGCATCGCAGTCATTTTTTGGAATTTTTTTACCAAATTTTAAACATAGGCTTTTTGGGAGCCCACCTCATGAACAGTGACACTGTCATTTCATTAATTGGTCCCAAAAGGTGATTCCATGCAGTGACTGAGAAATCACCTTCTGGGGCCAAATAACCAGATGACAGTCACTGAATTCATGAGGTGGAGTCCCAAGAACCCCATGTGTAACATTTGGTGCCAAAATTCACACAAATGGCTGAGATATGCCCCAAAGTAAAAAAAAAAAAACATTTATGCCATTATACAGCTTACCGGCATTTCTTCAGTTCGTGGTCAACTTTGAAGAGTGCAAACATATTTCTGCTCCATCAAAGATTGTCACGCCGGGCTCCAGAAGTAAGTATGGAGTGGGGTGTGTGGGGAAGTGGGGTGCGCAAAGGGTGGGTGCAGGTTGGGGGCACCAGACTCAATGAGGGGCAGTTTTCTTGTTTACAGTTTAAAAAAAATTTGAAAACATTGTGAGAAGGTTTTCTTTCTTACAAGGACATTTGGTATGCTGGGGTGGGCTCCCATCATGCCATCTTAGTGTTTGGTGGGCAGGGTGGCTGTAGCCAATGGGGATTGGGCACCCCCAAAGGCACATACTGAGTGTTTGGGGGGAAAGAGCCGAGGGGGCTCCACATCAGCAAATGAACTGGGAGGGGGCATACTTACAGGGTGATTGGGCACCCCCATCAGTTTGTTTATTTTTTAATGGCGAGAGGGCATGCTGATAGCCTGGGCTCAGCATGTTCACACTGCTGTAAGTTGCAGCAGTGTGAATGCACAACCAGGAATGCAATGCAGGAATGTAACATTGAAGGACTGAGCCACACCATTATTGGTGAATCTCTGTCTTTTGAAAAGTTGTCTAACTCTGCCCCAACAGCTGAAAAGGAGTCTTCACCAGCCTGCTGACTGATTCGCCTGCCGCTGACCTGCCCCTAGAAATGGAGCTCTCCATTGGGCACACCCCTGTATAGCACCTTTTATAGCAGTGAGTTTGTCTGTGCCTGTGCACCACGACGAACTCCAGAAGTGCAGTGTAGGTTCCTTTAGTCCATCCTCAGATGAAGTTGTACAGGACATAGGGGAAAGCTCAAAATTAGATCAAGCACCTGCATGGGAATCAGAGGAAGATTCTCCTGACTGCACAAACAAATTAAGGCACAATATAATATTCAGAATTCCTTGGAAAGACTGAAGTCCTTGCCAACAGCCATTTATGACATAAATTATCTATGTTCATTATTGATTCCAAACTGGAAAATGAAATCAAAAGAATCAATGAGTTAGAACATAGGCAGTCTAATCTGGAGGACATGGTTAACCCAATTTCCCGAGAAACTGTGGCATTAAAGAAACAACAAGAGTTATTCAGAACAAAATTGGAAGATCAAGAAAACAGGTCCAGGAGGAAAAAACTCAGAATTTGGGGGATTTTAGTGGAATGGGCCCAAAAGATCTTCATTGCACACCATTTTGTCTGTGTTGTTTCAAGCTTTGTTAAACTTGAAAGACAATATTCCCACTATAGACAGGACACACTGGCTGGGCCTCTTGAATATGTCTGCCCAACAGGATGCCACCTTTACCCAACCAGTGATTGTTAAATTTCTTACATCAGAGGTTAAACAGACAATATAGCCTGCATTTCTTGCATCAAAATAATTTACATTGCAAGGTCACAGAATCCACATTAAACAGGACTTTTCCAAGAATTTATGGATATTACAAAAGCAATACAGCCACCTTCAGCAGATGCTTTGGAAAGAAAATATAAAATCTTACCTTGTATATCCCACAAAGTTAAGGGTCTTTCTGAATAACCAGGCATTACTATATAATTCCTATTCTGATGCAATCCTGGACCTAAAAATATGTCTATCTACGATACTCACAACTTTTGAATAACTTTTTGGACCATAAGAGGTGGACTACATTAAAGGGACACTGTCAACCTTTTTTGCATCCATTATTTCAATGTAGAAACCCACATTTTATAATTGCTTACCTTCTCTAAAGTTCATTAATGTTACTGGTTATTTAATCTGCCACCATGCTTACTAGAACTGTAATGCATGGAAATGTATAGTTATACACTGCTTTGTTTTGCTCCACATTGTTTACCTAAGCTTATGTTTACTTCATGAACATTAGAAACACCCTCAAACAGTAGATCCAATTGTGATATAATAGTCACATCTACTCTCCACTGCATAATGGGTAGTTATATAGTGTTGGGGGTGTTTCCGAGACCAGAAAAGATGCAGTTGTAGTTAGTCAAGAAATATAAACAAACACGTTTTGGTGTGGTAACACCCGTCTGGTTGATACTCAGGTTTTTACTTTTTAAAAGGAAAAAGGAGTCTGAATCAAACAACCAGCTACATCAGCAGTCTCTATAGAATTAGAACAATCATAAAATGTGTGTTTTAAACTAGGGACACTTTGAGGCCAAATGGGGTTGACAGTGTCCCTTTAAGGAACTCTGAATAGAACATCCACATCTGGAGTACTGTGCACAACTGTGGTCACCTCAGTACAGAGAGGATATTGTGAGAATGGAGAGTGTTCAGCATAGAGCGACAAGATCAGTGTTCGCCTTAAAAAATCTGTCTTACAATGAGAGATTAACTAAACTTAATCTATATTCCTTAGGTTATAGAAGACTAAGAGGAGACCTTTGTATGATGTTCAGGATATCACAAGATGCTACATTAAGAGAAGATCTAAAAATGTCATATAGAATAGGCTGGTCTAGCGCTCATAAGCATTGTATGCAATTAGAACTGCCTAAATGGAATACCAACTTAAGGAAGCACTGGTTCACTACAAGGGTGGTATCTGCATGGAATTACTTGCCGATAAATGTTGTGGGGAGTACTAGCATGGACATGTTCAAGTCTAGACTTGATAAATATCTATATGATAAGACTACTACATTTTAAAAACAAAAAAATTGAGAGCACTATGGATGAAAGTCCCGAAGCTTGACTTGACTTATGAAACTTATGAAACAGGAGAGAGGAGGAGAGGAAAGAAAATGAAAACTCATTTTTTTCATTCCTTCCTTCCCCTCTTTTCTTTTGATATAGGTATAAGAAATGAAGAAGGAAGGTGAAGGATGGGAAAGGATAAATTAAGTGATAGAGATGGCAATAGAAAAGACAATGAGGCATATCTCTTCAAGTAGGGGATGTGCAGGATCAGGTGGACTAGTGTGTGTGTTCTGCACCCTATGTGTTTTGGAGAGTTGGACTGCAGGGTGTTCTGGTTGGTGATGGGTATGAGTTTTTTCCACCTTTCTTAAACTTAGTCTTTTCATGACAATAATATGGGTCATTAATTATGTAGAAGATTTAGAATTTTTTGATGTTCTCACATATGATTCTGGTTAAATTGATCTCCTGGAATGTTAATCGTTTAAACTCTCCAGTAAAAAGGCATAGAATATTAAGAGGTTAGAGATTGACATTGCTTTACTACAGGGAACATATTTAAATATTACTGAACTTCAAAGACTTAAGAAAGGATGGGTAAGTCATGTAATACTTTCTCTGGCCTCTTCCAAATACAGTACTGGGGTGGCAATCCTATTCCATAAAAAGTTTGGATGTAATATTTTAGATTCTATAGTTGATTCTGATGGATGTGTAGCTCTGTCCTTGATCGAGACAGATTCAGAGAAAATGATTATAGGATCCATTCATGATCCACTTAAATGTTTCAGTCTATTTTTGGCAGCACTGAACAGATTTATTAATTTTTGGGGGGCTCTATTATAATTCTTGCTGGAGTCTATAATTGTCTAAAAGATTCTGATTTAGACAAATCTTCTAACATCAACAAATGGGATAAATATGAATATTATCTATTTAATAATTTCCAGACAGATAACTATTCAATTAAATTCAATTCAAGTTTGTTGTAGGAAAAACTCCATTGAGCAAGCACATTTACAAGCTGGTCCTGGTTACAGAGCATTGGCAGGCAGCAAAAAAATAAAAAAAAGAAATAAGGGTAGGTGGTATGCAAACATGCTTAGAACAATGAAACATTGTAGTCACAAGTAGTGGGACAATACCATGATGGTAAAAGAGATACAATGCATAACATCATTACATAAAAGCAATAGGAATTATAATGCATAACAATTACATATTGGCAACAGAGTAAGAGCAGGGAAGACTATAGCAAGATGCCATTAGCCATAAAGCATTGAAGTAAGTGCTAGGCCATGTAAGGGAAAGTAGAGAAGAAGTTAAGTCAGAGAGGGAGAACTGAGTGGGGGAGGACAGAAGAACTGGAAGGAAAGGTTTACTTGTAGATAGAGAAGAACAGAAACATTCTGGGGACGGACTAAAGGGATGGAGAAGTTGATGGAAGGGAGAGGATAGCTGGGAGGGAGAATGAAAGGGTGGTGTGGGGACTGGTGGGGGAATGGTGGGAAGGAGGGGGTAGGGGAGAGATGTTGCAGTAAGAGTTGAGGTGTTGTAATATGAGGAGAGGTGATGGAGGGGAGGAGGAATGGGAGTAGCATGCATGAGGAGCAAGCATGAGTGTCTGAGAAGGATGGGAGGGAGGAGAGGAGAGGTAGTGGAGCGGCAAAATAGGATGGAAAGAACAGATAGTGGAGATTGGAATAAACTACACATGTGTCCAAGGTAGAGGTGGGAAGGGGTTGGTGAAGATATGGAAGGGGGTTGTGAATGGACGGAAGGGAGAAGTGAGGAAGAGAGGGGAGGGGCTGTGGAGGGAGGGAGGGGAGTGCAAGAGCATGGGGCAGAGGGGTAGGGGAAGCAGGAGAGGGAGAGGATGAGGGCTGAGTAGGGAGGAGGGGGAGGGAGGATTGGGTGGGGAGGGAGAGGCAGGGGGTTGACAGGGTTGGTGGGATAACAATCTCATTCATTTATGGTGCGAGCAGTGTGATCAAAAAAGAGCTTACATTTTTTTTCTCATAGGTTCCTGTCCAAATCCAGACTAGATTATATACTAATTTCAGATGATATAGGCTTTAAATATTTTTCCTTACACTCTAAGATTCTTCCCCTTTTATTTTCAGATCACAATCCAATGATGGCATCTATTCAGATTAATCTATTTCCTAAAGTATTCTCTTTATTAAAATTGAACAATTTTATTCTTCAAGATCATGTTGCACTCAACAGAATTTCTGATGCATTTATTAATTTTATAGTAGATAAAATAGGTATAGAGAATATAATTAATTCATGGGACGCCTTTAAGGCTATGATACGTGGGGAAATTATTTCTATAATTTCTTTGAAAAACAAAGAATGGAAAAAACATGTACTGTTAATTGAACAAAAATTAAAACATTTTAAAAATTAGAAGAAGATGCTAATACAGGAGATGCAAATACAATCAAGAATATGAGGAATTTAAAAAGATGTTGATTGCTTCAGAAAATCTTTACATTAAAAATAGATGGTTAGAGGGGAGGAAAGCATGGCAAGCTAACAGTGAACAAGCATTCAAAGATTTAGTTAAAAGGTTAAAACAGTCTGAACAAACAAAAACCATTTCAGCCATATACAACACAAATGAGCAGTTAATTTCAGGAACCACAAATATTGTTTTAGAATGTTTTGACTATTATCAGAATTTATACTTGTCCTGTCATAACCCATCCATTTCAGACTTGGAAAGTTTTTCTAAACCATTAAAAGTTACCAAAATAATGGATCAGCAGAGAACCTCTTTAATGAACCCTATTTCACAATCTGAGATTAGGGAAACAATTCTGAATACAGCTAAAGGTAAAAGTTCTGGAACAGACAGTTCCACTTCTGAATTTTTTCAAGTTGTAGTGGATAGTTTACTTCTCTTACTTCATATGCTATTTAATCAGATCTAGAAGGAACATCACCTACCTTATTAATTTTATTGAGCTTACATTTCTGTTATTCAGAAAAAAGGTAAGAATGAAAAATACAACTCTAATTACAGATCAATTACAATTTTGAATTCGGACTATAAAATATTTACTAAAATATTAAATAACTGCATATTGTCTATGCTAGATAACCTCATTCATGTGAATCAAAATGGTTTTATTCTGCAGAAACAAATTCTTTCTGGATTACATACTGTACAATTTTTGATTGACTATATACAATTATCTCAAAAACCTGCTGTGTTATTGTTATTAGATGCTTGCAATGGCTTTTGACATGCTCAAATGGAAGTTTCTGTTTTATGCCTTACAAGTTTTTGGTTTTCCAGATACTTTTATCAACCTAATCAAGACTCTTTGTAATGAATCCAGAGCCAGAATCAAAATTAATGACACTTTTTCTGACCCTAGTAGATTATTTAGAGGAGTAAGGCAAGGGTATCCTCTCTCTCCTAGTTTATTTATTTTAAGTTTGGAATTACTTTTGAATTTAATTAGAAAAAATAAGATTAAAGGAATTTCTGTTGTATCTTCTGAAATTAAGGTAAGAACATATGCTGACAACTTGCTTATGACTTTAGAGGACCCCAAAGATAGTTTGTCAGAACTTAAGAAAACATTACATCACTTTTCCTCAATTTCTGGTTATCAGATTAATGAAACTAAGTCAGAAATGTAAATTTTTTAATTTATCCAATGTTGAAGAAGTTAGGCAATCCTTTAATGCTACTATTCCAGAAATGGGATGTCCTACTTAGGTATTCAGTTAACTGCTGATCTGGAAGCCATATATGAACAAAACCACCATAAACTCATTACTTTAGTTCAGCATAAGCTTTCAGGTTGGGTAAAAATGTTTATGTCCATTTGGTGTACGATACAAGTTCTTAAAAAGTTTATTATTCCTAAACTTTCTCTCTTACATCGCAAGCAATACTATCTAAGATTCCTCCTAACTGGTGCAAGAAAATAAATTCTCTGTTCTGGGTTGGAAGCAGGTAGTGATTGTCCCTATTTATAAAAAAAGGGTCAAAGAAGGAGGTCAGTAACTATAGACCTGTAAATCTGACCTCGATTCTGGGGGAAGGTGTTAGAAGGCATTATAAAGGAATACATCATTCAATGCCGGTATAAATGGATAACATTGACCATACACAACACGGTTTCAGGAAGGGAAAGTCATGTCAAACTAACCTCCAGGAATTTTATGGGAAGGTAAACAAAGCCTTGGATGAAGGGGAAGCTGTGGATGTCATCTTTTTGGAAATTTGCCAAGGCTTTCGATAAAGTTCCACATAATAAATTGATTGATGCCCTAGCTAAGATGGGTATTCATCATAATATTATATGCTGGATTCAGTCATGGTTAACAAATAGACAACAGAGAGTCTGTATAAAGGGTAAATATTCCAACTGGACTGGGGTGACTAGTGGGGTACCACAGGGCTCAGTATTGGGTCCCTGTTTATTTAATATTTATATAGGATCCATGAGTTCTACACCTGATATATGGGTATCAAAATTTCTAATAACACCAGCATTGGAAAGGTGGTAAGAGTACAAGAAGATGCAGACTCTTTCAAACCACCATAGCAGAATTGAAGACTGGGTTTATAAGCAAGGGTCATTCTTTAACGTTGACAAGTGTAATGTGATGTTTATGGGTAAAAAACACAGTATCAGTATAGACTGGGAAATAAACTCCCTAAAGGTGATAACTGAAGAAAGAGACCTTGATATTAAAGTTAGCAATAATCTAAGTTTTAAACCCCATTATAGCCAGAATATTAAAAAGCTAGTGGTATACAATTCTGTATAAATAAACATATTAAATGTAGGAATAAGGAGGTCCTCATCCCACTGTATACCTCTTTGGTACACCTCATATGGAATACTGTGCCCAGTTATGGTCACCTGGGTGTAGAGGTGATATTAGCTCCTTAAAGAAAGTTCAGAAAAGAGCAACTCGGAGGATTTTAGAGGTACAGGGTCTGGACTATGATCAGAGGTTACAGTCCCTGGGTATGTACTCCCTAGAGTTTCATAGACTCCGAGGGGACATGTGTATGTTATATAGGGCATTAAATGATCCATCACTGTGGGAACAGTTAAACTTAGCCTTAAAAGAACAGTCATACAATACAAGAGCTCATCCCCCTACAAATAAGAGGGGAAAGGTGTAATACTGCCAAAAGAAAACAGTGGTTGACAGTAAGAGCAGCTAAAATCTGGAATAAACTCCCATTAGAAATTATAGTTAGCAGATCAATGGATGAGTTTAAAACTAAACTAGATCATTATCTGGTACAAAATAAGATCTCGAGTTACACATAAACTACAGGTGAGCACATGGACTGTTGGTCTTTAAAAAGCTCAGACCAATCTATGAAACCTATGTTCTGGTCCTTCATTTGGGATGAAAAAAAAAACTTCCAGGGTAGCCTGTAAGAAACTCTGCTTAGGAAAAAATTTAGGAGGTCCAGCCTGCCCAGATATTTTGTCTTACTACTTATCCTTAATGGCTAAATTAGTCATTAAAATGGACAGGTCAAATAACTTGGACCTTTCAATGAAAAACGCTATATTAAATTGATACAATCAAGGAAAAGAAACTTTAGATATTAAAAACATATGGTCCGGGCCAAAACATTCTCTAAGAGTCCCAATAAATTGTTTTAAAATATTTCAATCCACGTTAGGCAATACTAGCATCAATTATACTGGGAAACTAATTTATCCCCTTACAACTATATTTGGAAGAATCCTTGATATAAAATAGGGGGGAAAACTATATTTAAAAGATACTGGATTGAAATAGGAATTCAGGTTTGGAATGACATTAGAAAATGACACATTTATGAACTGGGAACATTGCAAGATACTATATGGGTTTGATGACCATCAGATGTTTTTCTATAAGCTTTTCAATCTTCATAAGAAGGATTTTTGTAGATGGGAGAGAGCACCTAATGCCAAGGATTTGAAGAAAGCTTTAACTAACATACTTAACAATAAGCCAAACAATTATTTTCTTGGTTCAATAGTCTGTTTCATAAACATTTTAACCTTTAGAGTGGACTTATCAATTCTTGGTCCACAGAATTAAATGATCCTCTATAAAATTTAGTGGAACAACATATGTTCAACCTTTACTGGATTCAAGTTTAGGAGGGATAAATCTATTCAATATAAACTGTTAAACTGGGCTTACTATACACCTAAGAAGTTATGCAGGATGAAGATAAAACCAGACTCAAATTGTTGCCCCTGTAGCCAAGACAATGTTGATTTCTTACATGCTTTTGTTGAATGTACTTTAATTAAAAGGTGGTGGGATCAATCTTTTTGAATTTTGGAAAATATTGGAATTATAGTATCTCAAATTTGGATAACCCTCTTGTCAAATGGTTTAACTATGGAATGAAATATATTAAAGATAGTAGGAATAGGACTATAATATTGGCAAACAATATACTGAAGCTATTTAAAGGATTATCCTTAAATATTGGAAATGTAATAGTGTTTCCATGACCCTTCCCATTTTCAAATAGAGACACTTTTTTAGGCATTCTATATAATAAAAACCTTTTTTGATTCAGAAGCTGCCTTTTGGGCACTTTACAATAAAAACATTGAATTCTGGAAGACAGAAGCTCTTTTCCTGGTCTTTGATGCTCTCTCTGCATGCATTCTGATAATGAAATAGATACTTATTCACTAAATCAATGTGATATAGTTCAGTAAGGTTGTTGTGTATTTATATTTCCTATTTAGGACCCTGGTATTAAATATAAGAAGGTGGGAAGGAGGAGGAATTCTTTCTTTCTTTCTTTCTTTTTCTTCCAGACCATTTTGTCTCTTGATCCTACTGTAATTGCCTATGATTGTTTAGTAAAACAATTTAATAAAAAAGCAGCCCAATCTAAGATATATAATGTATATCTTCCATGGTGGTCAAGAAATCCTCCCTTTCAAATCGCCAGATCAATCCAAGATGTAAAATATATATCTTCCTAGTGGTCTAGTGGTCCCCCCCAGTGATCATTGGCCTCGATATAGCGAAGACATTTCCTGGTGGCCCAGTGGCCCCCTCCCCACCAGCCTCGGATCACCGACTGATGTCACAAATATAAGACTTCTGTGGTGTCCAGTGGTCCCCTCACCTGAAGCCCTGTCTAGCATAGATAGATATAAAACATACTTTGTAAATATCAAAAGTAATTAAGCGCACAATCGCAAAAATGGCAGATCTTTGCATTTTACATACCTATAGCGATGTAATTAATTACAAGCTAAAGAACATCTTATATATAATTTAAAATAAGGATATAATGTTTGCACATTATACATGATAGCTGCAGACTAACAAAATTAACTTGGATTACACTTGGATAAAAAACTCTTTTACACTTTACACTCATATTTTCACTGTTTGCATTGTGATTAATTAAGGTTGTATAAAGTGTTGCACTGAATTAGTGGTATTTGAAATACATCATGGTGTTGTATGTATTTAACAAGATGTGTAATTATGTGACTCCACCCCAATGAAAGGTTATCCCTAGAAGTGCCAGGGGACTCATTTGTCTGAAATAAATGTAATATTTTGGAGCTGTGTATCGCTCGATGTCCTGTTCTGAGTTTGTTAAGCCTATCATTGTAGTGGATCCACATCCTTCTCAGTTCAGCACAGATTCAAACTGTGTTTCTTTTGTGTTCTTTTGGCTCGACAAAGCCTTTTATCTGCAGCTGCTGGTTACAGGCAAACTCTGGTGTGTAAGGTTTATGTGGAGGAGTGTAGCAGGACCCAATGCAAGGGTGTTGCTACACAGGGGTTGGCACCAATTTCAGGTGTTGATTTGGACAGTACATTTCTGTCACAGCACTAAAAAGAAAATAAGAAAAGAGCAGTGCTAATTGGCGTAGCCAAGTGGGGCTGTTGAGTGATTAATGAGCACCTGCTGAACCTTTTCATATCTCTGTCTCATTTGTGAGCTGCCCGTGTCCCCCACCTCATCAATCTACCTGTGAAGAAGAACAGGGAAGAACCCAATTGCCTGTGTGAATGGCGGGTGTACTGTAGCTACAAAGAGTGCAGTGGGGGAATTGGAAGAGCACATAGGCTCTGGAGAGGAATCAGTCAACGAGGAGGGAGACTGAGTGTCATGCTTGGAGTCCATACAGGGGAGCATTAGGAGAAGACAGTCAAGAGGATCCCATCTGTTCAGACAGCAAACCATGAGTGAGCAGCCAGATCATATGTTTGAATTTAAAATAACTTTCCTTAAGCTAGAGAAACTTTTAAAAGTGAAATATCTCTTATAATTCACATAGTTTGGAAGATGAATACTTGGGCAATAATAGAGCTCCATGGGGTCTGAGACTGGATACTCAACTGCCTTTGGGTGTAGAGAACTTTAAACAAAAAATCATGCTGGGAAAATACTCTTAGTACATGCACAGAGGAACCTCATTAAACTGTTGATACAGGAGGACAAGGAGAACAAGGAACCAGTGAAAAAAGACATTGCCACAGCCAAAACAAAATTAAAGGAATTTAAAACACACCCACTTTTTAAACAAATAGAGAAATAACTTAATACAAATGTGGAACAACATAAAAAGGAAATAAAAAGAAAACAAACAAAATATGAGAGGGACCTACAAGATTGTAATTCCGGACATATTTTTGTATAGAGCAGACCACAGAAAACACCTACAGTAACAGAGGGAGAACACCAACTAGGAGCAATTCAAGGAACAGGAGAAGAGGAGGATCAAGCAATCGGAGAAATAAAAATAGAAGTAAAAGTAGAGAAAGAGAAGTAGATGAGGAGAAAGGCCAAAAAAAAAAACACACACAAGAGGAAACAGAAGAAAACGCATCTGCCACCCTGAGTATAAATAAAAATGGTAACAAAAAGTTGTTTTTGGGGGCAAAAGGACACAACAAAGGAAAACAAGATGGTCAAGCTGGGGCAAACGACAAAGACAAAGATGTTCAATCAGTGAGAGCCACCCACCCAAGAACCAAAAGAACTAATAAACCTGAGTGACTGTACATTTTCAGTTGCTGAAAAAAAGCAATTTGCAGAAAGGTTTCAGTTTTGTACCTTCACCAAAAATAAATAGATTTAATTTACAAGTAGAGTTATATAAGATTTGTAGAAAAATCAATTTAAGGTATTTTTTTGCAGCACAGAAAATAGGGGGAGGTTGGGAAACGTTTGAGGATGCTGATGTTAATATATTGAGAGAGGAATTGAGAGATTTAATAGTGACCAGCCTACATGAGGAGGCTGAAGACAATGGTGAACTAACTGACTCTGTGTTGAGTATGGCCACATCCAGAAATATAGACCCTTTGGAATTAGTAGAATTTGACAAGCATGGGAATGCTTTTGCAGAAAACTATGGCACTGTTCAAAATGAGATTAATGATCTGTATACTGTACATATTTTGGACAGGTCATCTAACTTTAAGCCTAAGTCCACTTTTTTGTCTCAGGTCTTGGATCCAGCTGTAATAACCTATCAGAAAACAAGAAATGGCATAATGTGTGTGTGTATGTGGTGGGGTGGGGTTACACCAGCTGAACATACCGCATTAGAAAACCTGAAAAACTTAGAGGGTATAATATTGAAACAGGCAGATAAATGGGGGAATATACTGTAGTGGCACTAAACAAAACAGACTATGGAAAAGAAGCATTACACCTCCTATCTGATGGGATGTCTTATCAGGTTTTAACAAAGGACCCCTCTTCAGAGTGTCAGGTACTTCTGTTTGAATTTCTGGATGAAGTACATTGGATAGGGGGTACAATACAGCAAGTGAGGTAAAATTCTTAACTGATTGTACACAGATAGCAACCTTTTACTATCTACCAAAAATTCATAAATCTTTTGAGAACCCCCCCCCCACCAAGGAAGGCCCATTATATCAGGTATTAACTCCCTGACTGAAGGATTGTCCCATTTTTGTGATTATGTTTTACAACCCCTTGTCCTCCAGTTTCCTTCATATACTCGGATTCTTCTACATGTCCTAGAAAAAACAAGAACCTAACCTGGAACCAAGAATTGCTCTGGACAGGTCTTGATATAACTTCACTTTATACATCCATTCAAATACTTTAGGTTTATTAAAAATGTCTTGGTTTATTATGCTAGTACCTTTTAATTGTTAATTCACTATATCTGACCTCTTATATATCATGGTAGAGGGTAAGGGGAGGTGGGAGGGATTATAGTTCCTAGGCTAGTTACTATTGACTGTTGTTATGCCCGGGGAAAGTGCGTGGTTCCAATTTCTTTGTAAGATAGCTGCAAGATGTCAATGCTTTCCCTGTAAGGTTTATATAACTAAGTACTGATAACTGTGTTTTGTTTTTTGAGAAAACAATAAACTTTAAATGATAAAAAAATACTTTAGGTTTGTAAGCATTAGAGTTTTTTCTAATTAAGAAGTCTCTTGTTAATGCTCCTCCCCCAGACTTCTTTTTAAACTCGTTGAAGCACATTCTGACACATAATTATTTTCTTTTCAACAACATTTATTTACAAAAAAAGGCAGACTGCAATGGGGCCACAGTGGCCCTCACATATGCTAAACTTTTCTTGGGTTGGTGGGAGAAGACAGTAATTTTTAATGGGGAAAATAAATTTGTACCATTCACTAAACAATGGAGTCACTTTATTGACAATCCATTAATAATTTGGCAGGGCCCTGAATCAGAGGCCCAGAGATTGTTGAGAGCTTAAATAACAATAACCTGAATTAAAAATTCACACATAACATCAATAATACCAAAATTGATTTTTTAGAACTAACCTTGATTGCACATTCAAATGGACAGATAGAAAGTGGCAACTATAGAAAAAAAATCAGCTAGCAACACAGTGCTACATGTCAAAAGTGCACACCCACTTACACTAATCAGATCAATTCCATATGGGCAGTTTCTGCATTTAAGAAGAAACTGTTCAACAGAAACTGAATTTGAGGTCCAAGCATTAGACATGCCCAAGAGGTTTGCAGAAAGGGGCTATGATTTAGGGGAATTAGATGAAGCCTTAAAGAAGGCAGCAGCACAGGACAGAACTTCACTACTAGTGCCAACACAAAAAATAGATTGAAAATGATGATGTCATGAATTTTGTGCTAGAATACAATTCTATTGTTCCTAAAGTGAAAATAATCTTATTAAAACATTGGAATATGTTAGGATTGAGTAGGGTCACTGCTGCCTTCTCCACTAAACCAAAAGTCACCTATAGCAAAGGGAAAAATCTTGGTGACCATCTTAGTAACAGCCATTATATTCCAGATAAAACAAACATTACAAATTGGTTACCTAATAGGCCAACAGGGTGCTACAAATGTGGTCAATGTAGTGCTTGTAAATTTGTTAAACAAAAAAAAAGACATACAAACACCCACAAGGGATTTAACAGTGGAAATTCAGGATTTCATAAACTGTTCAAGGAATTTTGTGGTATACATGGCATGTTGGTCTTGTAAATTACAATATGTAGGGAAGACAATCTGTTCAGTAAAGCAAAGACTATTGGAACATTTTAGGGATATTAGAAACCAAAACTTGGACTCAGCACTATCTGTGTGCATTTTAATAATGCACACAATAGTGACACAAGCTTCCTAAAATTTACCATCTTGGAATATGTTAAGCCATTATTAAGAAGGGGAGACAGAAAGACACTATTACTAGAAAAAGAATCCAGAATGATCTACACCCTGAATATATTAGTACCAAATGGTCTAAACAGAGAACTGGATTTAACAGTATACCTTTAAATATGTAAAGTATAGTTGCCAAAATTATCTTAAGGTACTGTTAAGTTGCAAGAAAACTGAATGAGGACTATTTGTGTTTAGCAGAGTATTTTATTATATTTTGCTTGAAACTAATAAAAGGAATTTAGCCCAGCAGAAAATAATTAAAGTCAAATTGAACTTGAAATAACTTCATTGGGATTTGAGTGATGTGATGCAGCATGTGGGTTCAAAGGGGCTTTCATGTAAATACAAATTTGATCCTTTTATGATTTTATTATTGGTTAAATTGATAAAGGTATACCAGTGGACATGATTTTTTTGATCTGGGAAAGGCTTTTGATTCTGTACCCATGACAAACTAATTATTAAATTACAAAATTTTGGATTAAATTGTTATGTGTTTGAGATGGATTAATAACTGGTTAAGTAATAGAAAAACAGAAAGTAGAGAATAAATTTAAGACTATCTAGTGAGGAATGTTACCAGTGGAGTTCCCCAAGGATCCATATTTAGGCCCTGTGTTGTTTGATTATACATGAAATGACATGGGGAGAGGCTCAAGTAGTAAAGTAACTAAATTGCTGATGACACAAAAATTGGAGGGAGTGTTTGTTCCCCTGTTGAATATCACCAATTATGTAAAGACCTTCATTCTATTGAATTATGGGGAATTGAAAGTAATATGAAATTTAATGAGGACAAATGTTCGGAGTTGCATTTTGGTAATAGAAATCCTAAATATCAATATTTTTTAAATAATAAGGTACTTAAGGTTAGTCCATCTGAAAAAGATCTAGGAGTATGGATGGATTTTAATTTTTCTTCCTCAACACATATTAAAAAACTTTTTTTGTTAAATGTAACCAAATAATACATTCTATAAGAAGAACTTTCATATCGAGAGATAGATTAAGTATTTTAAAATTGTACAGAACCTATGTTTTGCCACATCTTGACTACGGAAGTCCAGTCTGGAGCCCTTACCTTAGAAAGGATATTAAATTGGTGGAAAAAATCCAGAGAAGAATTACTAAATCAGTTTATGGGTTAAAGAACTATGAATATAATGATAGATTAAAGATACTAAATTTGTATTCTTTGGAGACAAGAAGAATTAGGGGTGACTTGTTGTTATTATATACAATTATAAATGACCCCTTGTTGAGAGAAAATTGTGGTTTTAAATTAATTGAGAGGGAGGTTAATCTTAGGTCACATAACATGCGAATCAAAGTCCCTAATGTATTAACAGTCAGACGACTGAATTTTTATAATGTGCGTACTGCTAGATTGTGGAATTCATTACCAAATTATATTGTAGAAACATCAACATTCGATCAATTTAAAATAAAATTGGATGATTATTTGTTGAATTTATAATAACCCCACTATGTAGTGGGAGACAATTAAATGGGCATTTTTTTGCCTACTTTGTTTAATTAAACCAAGTTAAACCAAGTTAAGTTTTATGTTTCACCAAAAATTGTGAAGATGCTTCTGCTGATCTTCTTGCATGAGAATACTTACTGTATTGTTTTTATCCATGAAAACAATAAACAGGAAGTAAAAAAAGCTGTTAAAAAAGCCTTTTTGATCCATTTTTATGGCTCAAAACATAGTACATCGATTGCAGAAAACCCTCCTGTACTCATATCATCAAGTGTTCATTGTTTGTATGTGGATTTTGAAAGTTAATTTTGAACATTCAGTCATACTAGAGAGACACTTTGAAGTGTGCTTTGGGGGAGAAGGCGTATCAGTGTGGTGTAGGTAGTAGGTTAACTGGGACAAAAGGCAGTCTTTTGTTGTGGTTATCATTTTGTACAACTGTGTTACTGTACCACAGTAATATTTTCAGTAATTCTTGACATTTTTGCTGATTTTGTGTTGTAGCAGTGCATAATTTCAGTTTGTTGAAAAGATCTGGTTATATTACTGAAGTTTTCAATTTGCCATGCATTACTTGTGGTTGTATCGCCGTATGCCATCAAATCACTGAACACCTTTTATTTTGCTACAGAATAATTACAGCAGTGTGAACCTGCTATCCACCACAGCTGCATGATTTTGTGTGCTGCTTTGTGGTCAGGATTGTGGTATATTGGTTTTGTACTGTTCCTGCAGTGCACTCCTCCCCAATTGGCAAAAGGTATTCTTTCCATATTGGTTTGGATTGTGACTGTTATGAGGAGCAGTGGTTAGCGTGCTGTTGTGACTTTTGCATCTGCATCTTTTTTCTTGATTGTGCAATCAATCTAATCTGTCTGTGCCTTTGCATCTGTTTAGTTCACAATCTACATCTGCAAGCCACAGGTGTTTTGAGGGGCTTCACATATCCACCAGGCCAGACTGAAAGTTCCAAAATCTAAATTGGTTTACAATTTTCTTGGTGATCCCCCAAAATACCTGCAAAGAGATGTGCAAGCAAAGCTGTTTCTAGCCATGGCACTGCTGCCAGTGGTAAAATTGTCTGTGGGCATGGTAGTATGTGGAAGTGAACAGCTGATGTGAGGAAAGGGATTTCTCCATCAATGTTTTTTACAGTGCTATCTGTAGCTTCTCTCATAGTTGGAGAAGATGATGTTGTCCCAGCTGGTGGTGTTAGTGCAGTTTCTGCTGGCATGAGTATTGCTGCCTCAAGTTCCACTTTGACCAGTTAATCATGTCAAAAATATAGCTGTGTCTAAAGCAGTGAGTGACAGTGAAGATGATGTCATACTCCCCAGTAACATCCCCATGGTAGTTGAATATGATTCTGATCATGGCAGCGATAATGCACAATGTCACATTTCTTACACTAGTGGTTGAGGTCATGACTTTGTCATGCAATAATTCACAGTGAAGGTGCAAAAATATCAGGTGATGATGATGATGAAGATGAGTGATTGCAACATGTAGTCTTACTACTGACAGCATCCAAGCAGAAAATGCGGATGTGGATGATGCTGATGAATATTTTGATGATGTCAGTGACCCCTGTTTGTGAACCAGAGAAATAGAAGTCAAGCTGGCTCTGTCTGAGTCTGTTGGCATTAAATCCCCGGAAAATGTTGTGATTTAGTGATTCCAGTTGATGTTGATGATGATGACCCAGTAATGATGATAGGTAGCCTGGGTGGTCAATTGCAGTTCAAGGTGTCCCACCTGAAAAATCATGAAGCACACCCCCATTTCAGGGCTTAAAAGCTGGAGCCAATAAGCAGCATCAGGAAATGTTAAAATGCATGGGATCACAATCCCTTGTTTGGGATTTTTTTGTGCAAGATGCAAATGATGAGTCAGTTGCAATCTGCCAGCTTTGTCATGCACGTGTGAGCTGAGGTAAAAAAGGGAGTCATCTGGGCATGAGGGGGCAGCATATACATCTTAAGAACAGGCACATGTCACTGTGGACCCAGCACTAGATGGCAACTAATGCCATAGTGGGGCACTCACTCTCATCATCAACCTTAATGAGTATGTTATATCCTTCCAAGACTGTAAGACCAAGTAGGAATGTCTGCAGTAGCAATGAAATAACAGCAGCGGATTATTACAGGCATGATGAGGTGGAGCATAATGATTTTGAAATCTTGTCAAGTGGTGGTGAGAGTAGCAGTTTTTGGTGGTGGTCAATGCATGGTACGTCTTAGTGCAAGTGGTACATCAACCCCTTTGTGTAAATCTGGAAAATAACTTCATTTGTTGGATTTATCACCTGTGCAGCCCTCTTCATCACATGTCCACACCCCACCCAGGCCAATCGCAGAGCAGAGCAGAGCCATTTGTCACACACCATGCAAGATGTGTAATTCAGCCCAAGTTGCAAATTGTTTTTGCCCATAACCTAGTAGTACTCACCCAGTCATGCAGTGTCCATGAAGTTAATGCTACTGTGGCTGAAATGCTGGCATAAATCTTTGCCCCTCTCCTTCATGGAGAATTCCTGATTCTGGCAGTGTACATCACACCTGTCCAAAATGGAAAGTCCCATCCAGGACATACTGTTCCACCATGCTGTCCCTGGGTTATACCGTACTTGTGGCGACTCTGTGAATCATGTCCTTTAACGTTCCTCCTCTCCATTCATCCGATGTGTGTATATGGACAAGTGGCAAAATAGTGGGAAGTTCTATTTATGTATAACTGCACATTGGGTGAAAGTGTCGGGGTTGTTTGTGTTTGGTGGTGAATAATCAGTGTAGTAAGGTGGACTGTTGTGGTAGCAATCTTCCGAGGAATTCGACAACATGCAATGTTTGCTATGTGCAAGTATGACCTGTTCACACACTGGTGAAAACATGATGGACCAGTAACTGACTGAAATTGACGAGGCTGAACCCCTGTCCCTGGAGACCTGGGTTTGTAAGAAAGTGACAATGGGTCAAATGTGATTAATCCATCATGAATGGTGGCTTTTGTTCTGGTTCCATGCATGGTGCTCTGTTTAAATCTTGTGGTGTAGGGTTTCTGGGGCTCCCTGATATAAAGAAAATGCTGACAGGTGCCATATCTGTTCTCACTTTTCACAGTCTGCAAAAGGCTCCTCAACCAACTTTGGCCATTGCAGATCCAAAACAGCCTCCTGCTCCGCCTCAAGCTGGAAGTTGTCACCCTGTGGAACTCCACTTTATACATGGCAGAGAGGTTGTATGAACAATACAAAACCATCTCAGAATATCTTGTCATGCACTAGCTAGCTGTGACACCTACAGGCCTCCATGTCTCTCACATACTGACCAGTGGTGCCTCATGGACTCTGTAATAACAATTTTGAGGCCATTTGATTATGCCACCCAAGCAGTGACTGGCGAGTTTGCCTCCATTAGCCAATCAATTCCACTGCTGCAGGTGTTGCGGCAGACATTGCTGAATCTACAGCATAGCCTTAATGGTTCCAGAGACTGTGCTAGCAGTGTGTTGCTGAACCACATGCTGACACTATTCAAGCACAATCAGCACATCTTGTGCATTCAGCAGAGTGATGACTTTACAATAGCAACAATGCTGGACTCATGATACAAACGTGGAATTGCCTCACTACTGGAGGGAGGATCTGAAGAGGTAAAAAAATGTCAGTGGGTAACTGGTGCACTTGATTCATCATGGGGCACAGAAGTCACTTGCCAAGACTGCCAAACCTCAGCAACATAATCAGGCTGAAGGTCAGTTGAAGTAGTATCAAGCACATCCTGTAAGGGGATGCAGTTCCAGGTGGTCTGTTATTAAAATTGGCTGTCATTAACCCACTTTGGGGTGCTTTGTCCCAAGTGGGGATTTGTGACATACTGTAAATGATTCCGGAGAACAGGATGATGCATCAACCACCTGACTTCATGCAGCACAGTGAATGGTTGACTCATATTTGGCTGAAAACAGGCATCTGTCAATAACTGATGATCCTCTTTTAAACTGGAGTGGAAAGGTCAGTGAATGGCCAGAGCTGACCTCAGTGACACTAGAGTACCTGACATGCCACCCTTGAGTGTAAGTGTCTAGAAGGTATTCAGTTCAGCAGGTGCAATTGTTTGGGATCATCGCTGCAAACCTCTCTGCTGCAAATGCATGAGTGGCACATATCAGCTGAACTGCAACCTCAGAATGTGTACCCCAGCATGGTCATGGTTGTGCTGATGTTGTGAAATGGACCATCCTGGTGGCACTGGCAGCATGAAATAGCCTAACAGTGAGGTGAGACAATGACACAATGGAGAAATAATTCCCTATTGGTCAGAATTCAGACATTGATGACTGTGAAGACAGCTTTCTGTATAATTATGGTGATGATGAGGTTGATGGTAAGTTTTGGGTGAAGTGGTTAAAAGGCTGTCATTTTTTCTATGGTACATGTTTTGTTTTCGTAAAGTTAAATGAGTGTTCCACTCAGAATGACTCAAATTCCATGTGTCATATTCGTAATACAATGCACACTATATCCACCTGTGTATGTCTGACTATGATAGTGGATCGTTGCAGGCTGCAGCTGTTCTCCTATGACCACCGCAGAAAACCACTGTTAGCCAAAGCCACCAGATGCAGGTAAATGTAAGAGGAATGTCATCATATGCCCCATGACCACCACCAGAAAACTGCTGTTAGCCAAAGCCACCAGAACATGTAGATAAATGTGAGAGGAATGTCATCATGATGTGCCCATGAGCATCCACCAGTGCCACCAGTAAACTGATGTTTTCCATTCTCTGTCCTGCCCATGCCATGGCAGATGGAGTTGGAGAGGAGCCACATACATCATCTACAGCCACAAGGCTTCTTAGTTTACTATCAATACTTTAAAGTGAGTATATGCACTAATGTTTCATACTGTGGAACTTCCTTTAGCTGTGTTATGTTTCCTGTTGATTTTATGAGATACAGTGGCCAAACACATACGCTCAACTTATTTTCTTTTTTACAGGTTAACCAACCACTCTCCTATGCTGGATTACTATGGTACTGCAGTACTGTCTATAACCGCCTACAGGACATCCATTTCCAGAATGGTAAGTATATCAGTTTTATTTCATGAGTTCTTTTCATTGTTTTGAAAGAGTTCAAATCCGACTGACAAACCATACAGTATAAAGTAGGTGACCTGCATGTAAATCACATAATATATTTGCCATGCACATCACACACTGTATTGTTGCACAGCCATGCCAGTGTTGAACAAAGTTTGATCCAGATTGTGACTTGACAAGATGTGTTTTACAATGTAACTTAATTAAGACATAGGAACAGTGACAGTGTATGGGTTACAGCTGGTACTAAGTTTGTGATTGTGATGATTTGGTCTTTATGTGGTGAGTGAGACAGCTTGCTATCTGTTAATCAGCATATATGATAGGTTGGAACAGCCACACTTTAAACATAATGTTTACTGCAATCAAGTACTAATAACTCCTTCTTCATCTCTTTTAGGAGGAAACTTTCTGATGCTGTGTGCTGTCATTGTTGCTTTCTCAGATAACAAGTTCAACATCATACCCCGTGATGGCCGAAATGACGCAACAAGTAGTATGAATCCATGACCATGGCCATCAGTACTGGACTGGAGGATGCATGCAGATAAAACCTGTGAAGAATTAACCAGACAATAAACCATTAATGAAACTTGCTTGAAAATGCCCCCCGAAAAAAAAAATACTTACCTTCACTGGCTTGACAGTATTCCAATGCCACCATTCCTCATCAAGCACAGAAATGCACACAGCAACTGTGACTATGTTACCTGTGACACAAAACAAAACAATGGTTACATGTATATATATAGAAAACAAATGTTTTTTATATATATAGATATAAATATAAATATATATATATATATATATATATATAGTTAAGGTCAGGTTCTGTGAAAAACAATGATGGTGCCAGGCAGGTACATTAATCAACTTACCAAGGGTAGTATCATTAATCAACCTACCAAGGGTAGTATTAGTGTACACAAAGGACATCCTTCTTGTTGGGGTCATTGCAGGCACCACTTTGGGCAACCAACAGCATTCTCAGTCTCATCATTTGGACAGTTAACTCAATGGTCAAGTTATCCTTTTAGCACACCATTTGGCAAGACACTGTGCATCATCCCATCCTAGTCAGGTCAACAGCAGCATTACATGTAATTCCAACAGCAGCAGCAGCAGCAGGGTACTTAGTTCTTATTGGTGTGTGGAGTGTGGAGATTTTCAATCATTGTTATGTTCTAATTTCTCTTTGTCTGGACTGGGAATTTTCTGGACACAAGACAGTAGCATTTTGGGGATGCACATTAATTCTGGGGACTGTGTGTGAGCACTGCATGCCTGTCTGAGTCGCCATTAATTCAGGAGACTTTCCATTCGTTGTTATGCTATTTGTACCAATATCATCAGTGGACAAAGTCTTATAATATGTTTTCAGAGGGCTTGGTGGGCAGTGCAATCTCAGTCACAGTGCACACATGAGGTTTAGCAGATCATAGCACTGCTCAATCTTGCTTTTCAACAAACCCTGCCTAACAGAAATGAAATATTGCTGAGCCACCCAAAATATTTCACAGTGAACAGACATTATTAAGTCAGAATATAACAGGTGCAGTCCACTACCACCATGCTGAGCTAACATTGGGACCGGGTCATGTGCTGGTGTGGAGCAGCAGGCTGCAAAACTGCCACTGCCAGTCTAAAGCAGAAATCCAGCACTCCAGACCAAAAAATGCAGAGAAGAAATGTTCACTGCTGAGACTTTTTTGATGGAAAAACAAGATACATAAAACTGACCCCTGAGGTCAGCGCTTATGCGCTTCATTATGGGGCCCCCAAAGAAGGCTAACCACCAAAACACAAAGGTCATTTTTGTACTTTGTTTTGCCATCAATACATTACAGTACCAGACTGTGAAAATGTTTTCTTTGCATTTTCGTCTGGAGTGCTGGACTTTCTTGTTTAGTCTGGAAGGAGCGGTTTTGCAGCTAGCTGCTTCTCCAACAGCACCCGGCCCCAGTGTTAGCGTAGCATGCTACTGGACCAGTTATATTCCTACTTAATAATGTCTGATTTACCATGAAATATTTTGGGTGCCTCAGCAATATTTCATTTCTGTAAGGGTTTGTTGAACAGCATGAGTGAACAGTGCCATAATCTGCTAAACCTCATGTGTGCACTGTGACAGAGGTACACTGCCCACCAAGCCCTCATTATTATTGACTTTGTCTGCTGCTGATGATGGTGCAAATAAAACATACATTATGTATTCTTATCTTTATTCTTTAAACCACAAACAGTGGAACAAGTCATCATATATATTGTTTGCAAGAAGCTGAAAAGTGTGTACAGGACAGTACACTGCACACATGCTGTTTAACAGAGTATTACTGCACTGTTCAGTCCTGCTTTTTAACAAACACTCCACGACAGAAAGTAAACATTACTGAGGCACCAAAAATATTGCAGGGTAAAACATTGTTAAGTAGGGATATAACAGGGCCTCAAAAAGCACTACATGTGGACAGCTGCTGGTTTACAATACCTGGCTCCAAAAGTGCACGGCAAATCCAAAAAGACACCACTCTATATGAATAGATGCCAAAAATACTGTTCAATGCTACTGCAACTTTGTGATGGCAAAACAAGGCACACACAATGCCCACTGTGCTTTGGGCACAGGATACACTAATACACTTATACACCAATGCACTAATACACCAATTTAGGATACACTAATGAAGGCCTAACCACCAAAGCGCAGCGGCCATTACTGTGTGCCTTGTTTGTCATAAATATATTTGCACTAGCAGTGAAAATATTTTATTGGCATCTATTTGTGTGGAGTTATGGCTTTCTGGTTTTGTTAAGTTGAAATATAATGAGCGCAAGGGCAAACTTTTTACTCAATTTTATTTCTGCTAGTTTTGGGCATGGTTATCAACATTTACAGGAGTTAAACAGGGTTATGCAAAACAAAAGCAGAACACACACTTAGCAGAAGGTAAGGGTATACAGGATAGAAACTATAAAGTACAGAAATGGACTCAACATGGTAGATGCATACAGAAGACCGCAACAAAAAATGTGCATAAAAAAGAGAATACAATTTCAAGATAGAGGGTGAAAGGATCAGGGGCAAGATAGGGATATTTTTTATCCCAGAGGGTGGTGGTGGGGGTGCAAGCAAGGACAAAATAAAAAACTAATGGTCAATATTATGGTGTGAAAGCAGCAGTTGGAGCATCTTCATTATTTGCAGTTGATGGCCCTCGATGCACTCAAACTGCTGCTCTACATTGGTGATACGGTGGTTTGCAGCATCCACCATGCTTCACAGAATGGCTAAATTGGCCTGAGTGACAGGCAGTTCCAGAGGGATGCCACCCTCAGCAGGAGGTGCTGCAGCTTGTGGTGGTGGAGCAGCAGATTCTGCCATGGCCCTCCCCTATTCACACCACAGGCATGTGGCCGCCGTTCTGCCTCCTCTACCATAGCAGGACAAGCAGGTGCAGTGCTGGTCTGTTCTGCAACCATAGCCTGCCACTCTTGAGATTGATGGTTCTGCATGTGGGTGCGCTGACCCCCTGTGCCCAGGTGACTTCCCCTGGGGCCACGGTGTGCCTCCACACCACAAAGCTTGTACCTCACTATGCTACTGTCTCCCTGCAATGAATCAAAAAAAAAAACTAGGGAGGTGAGGGGAGGCCCAGGCACAGGTGGGGGAGCCCAGATGATGTGGGAGCCAGGGGCTGCGGCTTTACAGTTGGAGCCAGAGGTGCAGACACCTGCTGCTCCATCTCCTGCTGCTGTGGCTCCTCCTCCCTCACTTCTTCCTGCTGCTGCTGAGGTGCTGCTGCTGGCACTGGTGGGGCACTGGTAGGTGGTGCCAAAGGAGGTGGTGGTGGTGGTTCCATGGCAGCATCAGCACCAACTCCCATATCTCTTGCTTCAGGGGGAGCCATCGAGATCTTGCTCCAGTCCAAATGAATCTGGCCCCATCCCCAAATGTGAACGCTCACCATGTCGAACAAACCCCTCTGCCCTGGAGCATTTCTCACCCTCCATTGTGGCCTGTGGGATCAGGAAAACTCACAACACACACACACACACACACACACACACACACACACACAATTAATAAAACAAATACTACTAAATAAAAATCTACACAACAAATATTCAAGAAAAAGCACATAGAGCACAAAACCCAAGAAAGATTTAGTTTTTCTAAAAGCTCTTTCCTCCTCTCTCACTCTCCATCTTCTTCAACAACAACCTCTCTCTCCTTATGCAAGGTGAAAGTGAAACTCTCTTCCTAGCATGAGTCACTTCTTGCCTGCCTGGCTAAAGCATGTGACTTACGCTAGTGTAAGCCATGTGATATGTGGGGGCTGCCAATACACTTCTCATGCTGCCTTAAAGTGAATTAAGGTGAAGTAAACAATGCAAAGTCATAATTACAATGCAAAGTGGTGAAGTGAGGCTTTTAAATGGCCACCTCGGGTTGCGGAGTGGTAACGTGACGTGCCCACTTTGCAGCCCCTCTGCAGGTGGAATTTTACTTCACTGCATCTCTAACTGTAATATACCAGTAGTGTTCCTCATCAGTGTCTGAAAGGCTCTGGTGGCCAGGATGTACAGTGCTGCTGTCACCTTCAGTTCCATGGACATTGCATGGCTATGCTGGGAGGTTGTCCAGAGCTGGTCATGCAGCAGTTCACACAGCTGCATGATCATGGGCCTGTTGAGCCTGTACCAGCCCACAATTTGTTCATTACTGAGGACTTTGAATGTGACCCATGGGCTGTACTGTCTGTTTGCAACATAGCACCCCCTGGGCCTGCACCTGGGCCCATGTGGAGAACTAGCTCCCTCCTCATCCTGCATGACCAGCTGCATCAGGTAAACAGTGTGTGAGACACATTTTCAACTGAGTGTATGTGTTTGTTCTGCTCTGCCCTACCCCCCCCCGGGAGTTGTCCAAGGTTATGACCTACTTTTAGTAGGTGGTAGTTGTGCAGCACTGTCCTGCTCCACTATTAAGTTAGTACAGTGCGGTATCTTTGAATATCATGCTGTGTACTGTACAACATGCACATCCCCCCAAAAAGTTTCTGTGCTGCATATTGTAACATTATAGGAAATGGGTGCAAAAAGTGCAAGAACAAGTGCCAATGTTAGGTGCAAGCTTTTGAATATCTGGTCCTCTATGTTTTCTTTGTTCTCAAAGTAAGAGAAATGATTAGAAAATCGACACTGGTATGGGGACCTGTATTTTTAGGAAAAGTTACATCATCTGTAAGTCACAGTCTAAGCTTTGCTGAGCTATGGCAGTAGCTTGCTAAAAAAGTTTACTGCAACTCACATTTCCTCACACAAGACTGTGTCTCTAAGTAGACTTGAACATGCAGACATTTGTCTTACAGATCTGTGATTTATGTCTGTACCATTCAGCTAGAACAGTTGTTTACTGCACAGTTATGGCCTACATATTTTCTCTGTTCACTTTAGCTTTTTCCATTGGCAGCCTCAGTTCTAAGGGGGGTGAATTTATCTATTTTATGGCTGCATAGGCAGAACCCTGCAGTCATTTTGGGATCACATCACTGTAGGAGAAAAGCGGAAGTGATTGCCTTCTTCTCCTACAGTGATGCAGTCTGCTGTCCATGGTGCTAAAGTCGGTGTTTATCTGTGGTGTCTCCTTCTCCCATCACCTCTGTGGATGGAACTCCCCTTCACGGCACTCTCTCTCCCCCCCAGTGCACTACGTTCCACAACTGGGAAAATGATGCTCCTACTGAAACTGTGCATGTGCAAGTATCGCACATGCAGAAGTCTGTGGGAGGTTGTGCATGGCACAGCGCTTCAGGCTCTGGTGCAGTGAGAGCTCCAACAATGCTTTTACTTGCTCTTGCTGCAAAACATCACTACCATTACACTGAGCAGCCATATCGGCTTTGACCAGAGGTTGTTTCTTATGTGATTAAAGCAAGAGGGAGGATGATGGTCACCCTCTCAACACTGACACTACAGTGTGGACAGCTGATGTATTTAACTGCCTTGGAGTTCAGTACTGGCCAATCAGTGATGTTGCCACCCCGGTACAGCAAGAGCTCCTCTGTGATGTTAAGGTGCTTGGTATCTGCCAAATAGGCATCCGCCATGCATTAGACTGCCCACAATCCTGCTGCCTCATTAGTCACCTCCTCCTTCTTTTCATTCATGTCTTCAATTTTCACTTGTGACAAAACATTCCAAAATGGATTTGTGGTTGTTTTCTCAGTAGACTTGCAGGTTTTATCAGATCTATTACAATGTGAGGTGGTAGGAACACCCAGTCTCTGATCGCTATCAGGTTGTGACTCACGCAGCTGTGACTTTAGCATCCGTGCCCCTTGTACATGTCTTATTAGCTGTTAAATTTTGAACATAATCAGGCTCTGCCTCAAGTATCTACGACAGGCCCCATTTATAATGTTGTTTCAGCATTGTGAAAATACCAAACTCTGCAGACTGCAGAATGCTGGAAATAATAGTATTGAAGGCAAATACCTGTAGCATGTGTTTCGTTCAGGCACAGCTTCCCATATCACCACCTGCCTCTAGCAACTACTGTACATATAACAGTGTCTGCCTCAGCACCCGTAAAAGTGGGATGGCCCAACTGATACCAGCAGTGTCCCCACTCACTGCCTGTGTTGCATGTCCAAGTGGTATTAGGATCATTATCAGAACATCCATTATTTGCACTGGTCTGTTGTCAGAGACATGGAAACTCTGGCACTGTCATGATTTGTATGCATCAACAGATATACCGAGATTTGGAGGATGGCACAATCCAACTGGGACAGGTGGTGGAGATGCTCATACACCATACTGCAGCCATACAAAAGAAATGTACAGACCTAGAGGCATGTTCTTGGAGGGACAGCCTTGGGCTATACATGCGGCCAGAAGGGTCTGAGACTGAACTCCTAACAGATTTTGTGGTGGACTTACTGACAGATGTCTTAGTCTTCCCCCAGAATTTGTCTTTTCTGTTGAGAGAGTGGACAGGGCATTGACCCCTAAACTGATAGACCTCAAAGCAAGACCTCATTCTCTAATTCTGAAATTCTCAAGTTATAAAGCTAAAGAGGAAATCCTGTGCTGGGCCTGGTAAAAGGAAAAAGGTTTCATATTTAGGGGGCCTGACTCCTTCTTGACCGTAACTACCCCTCCGTAGATTCAACTGCAGAGGCAAACCAATGGGGTGTTACTGAAACTGCTGAGAGATGACCAGATTTGCTTTCATACTCCAAACCCAGCTAACTTGTAAGTCTTTTGGCAGGATGGAACTGTTGTGTATAATTCCCTGGAGGAGGCTCAAAAGGCTATCCTTTCAAAAGGCCCGCAGGTACCATAGCAGACAGAGTAGCCTGGGACCAAACAGAAGGCCTTCACCAAGGAATGGCAGACAGTAACCATACAGAAAGCCCAAATCATATGACAACTAGCAGCCTCAGAAGCCATGGGATAAATCTGATCGCTTCTTCAGAACCTGCAGCGGAGCAAAAATACTTATGTCCCTTGGAAAGAGGTGGACACTTTAATTGGGTCAATCAGGTAACAGCCCCTTGGGGTGCCTTTTCTGCCTTTTGTTGTGAGTTTGGAGGGGCCTTGTACTTTTCAATGTAAACCTTTTTGGGACACTTACTTTTGGAAGCGCATTCCAATAGCGAAAATGTTATAAAGACTGGCAGTAAGGCACTGCATTTGAAACTTTTATTGATTCTCTAGTTAATCTAACAATGTGCCCCCCCCCAGATGGATGAGGTTTTACTGCACAGGGCTATTATGCATATTTAGCTGGAATTTGTGTGGTCTGGATGGCTGGTCCTGGGTGGTCAGCTGGGGGGAGCTGGAGTCCTGGGTTGGTGTTTGAACAGGCAGCGGTCTCACTGGGGCCTGAGTTTTCTGAGTTGTTGATGGGACACCTGCTGCATGGTGCCTGCCTGAGCTGTTTGTCTCCCCACCCTTTTTCTGTGTTTCCTTCAGCTCTATGCTGGGGGCAGCCCACCAGGATCCGCAGTTAGGGGCCTGCTAAAGTGAGTTTCAGGTGTTTTTCTTATAATGAGAAATATGCACTGTGTCAGATTTTAGATTCATCTTTTGCAGTCTATCATGAGGTTTGGGAGGGGGGAATACATGACATAGTGGAGGGATATTAAAGCACTAGGCTTCAGTTTGTTTCTATTTGATATCCTGTGTCTACTGTTTCAATATAGAAGGGGTACTGTTAGATCAACTGAAGTATTGCACTTGGAGGGGGAGGCTGGACATTTAGTGGAAAGAAGGTGTAATGTACATGATGTATCTAACTGTGCCCAACATTTTTTCTTGGAGCCCATCCAACCATCTCCTGGCTCCAGGTAAGGCCCCCCCTGAAGCGTGGGGGAAAACTACCACATCCATCCCTCCCTCGGCTGTTTTTTCCTGGCCAGAGGGCAGGAACTGATGTCTGGCAGCTCTGACCTCCTGCCTTGGGAGTACAAAGGTCAGAGACCACTGTGGGTCCACAGCTCTGTTAGCTATAGTTCTTGGGCTTTGGTTTTATTTGTTCTCTGTTTTTAAGATCCAAGCCATGATGTCCACTGTCTGGCTAATTTGTGTTGCTTGGGGAAAAGAACCTGTACCACCAGGCCCTGAAAACTTGCCCTGCATTGCCCTAGACAATAACAAGGGATCATACACTGCTTGTATCTTACAGTGTCCATGGTCTGACAAACCATGTTAAATGTATTTTCTTTCCTTAAAAACTCCCATACAGATTTTTTTCTTCTTGCAGGAGACACATTTGGTGTCCTCTAAGCATGACAGACTGCAGAGATTTGTGTACCGGGCCACTGTTACCACCTCCTGTAAAGTTGGGCAGAGGAGAGATGCAGTGATGATGGTCCCGGACTCAGTGGCCTTTGAAGTGACAGATACAAAAAGAGATAAAGAGGGTAGTTAAACCTTGGTGAAAGGCATTTTCAAAGGTTCCCCCTTGATACTGGTGTCAGTTTACAGACCCTGGGATTTGATTACACTTTTTTCACCAATTTCTCTTACTATTGGTGGAATAGGGAGAAGGCCCCCTGATATGTGGAAGGGCTCTTAATTGAACATTTTTACCCCACCTTGACTCTACCTCTCAAATCCCCAAGAAGGACCATTTAGTTGCTAAGAAGGCTCATAAACTGCTGGCTGAGCTGGGTTATCTGGATGCGTATACTTTATAGCGGCAACTTCATTAGGGTGCCGTAATGTGGGTGTCATGACCAGTTCACTTGTCATGCTGGTGAATTGGATTTCACAGGGCTTGCTATGGACGGAGTTGTGCTTGTGTTGTGCCCCTTGCCCCATACACCTCCAACATGAAGGTGATTATATTATAGTTTTGGGGGTGCAGGAGACAAAGCCTACCACAGTAGGGTGGTGGGGTGGTACAGCCCCCTGCAACAGCCTGCACTTGACCTGGGGCATGGAGCACAACAGGGGTCAAGCGGCACAATGACCAGGCGTGATTGAATGAGGATTTAGACATGTCTGACCATGCCCCTATATTCTTGAAAATTCCATTTGGCATGCAGCATAAAACAACCTACTGGAGCTTAAACATCTCAGTTTTAAAGGATGAAGGCATTAAAATTTCAATCCACAATTAATTAGGCAGGCCATACAGGATAATGATGCCCACCAAGGTATCCTTTGGGACTTGACGAAGGCCATCTTGAGGGGGAAATTCACTGAACACTGTGCAAGAAAGAAAAAACAGAGAGAGGCGCATAACACAAACGTGAAGTGAAGATTAGAAGCTTAGAAACCCAGCGGAAAATCAGAGTAGTAAGGGATACAGCAAAGGAATTGGAGAAGATAAGAAAGAAACTGGGAGACATCCTCAATTATTTTATGGAACAGAAACTACTTTTCCTTCAGCAACATTACTATGAGGATGGCTCCATTCACTTAACTTGTTAGCTGGGAGATTATGAGCCCAGAGGACCCGGGCACAAATCATGAGGAAAACACAGCCCATTACTGGACAGAAAACGAGTGAAACCCTTGGGATAGCAACTGCCATCATAGTTTAGTATGCAGATTTTTAGAACGCTGGACTGGAGGTCCCAAAGGCAGATATGATCTTTATAAACAAGTTATGGCTCCCTCAGGTGATGAAGGAGCAGAATGCTGCTTTAACAGCTCCAGTTACTGAAACAGAGATTTCCCAGGTCATCACAAGAGTAAACACAAGGAAATGTCCAGGGATGGATAGACTGGGTGGAATTATATAAACAATTCAGGGACTTGCAGATTGCAGTCTCAGTGGCACTGCAGAAAGATGGGCAGATGGCTCTGTCTTGAGCTGAGGCTATTATCTCTGTGATTCCCCAGGCACAGGAAGAACCCCTCAGACTGTGCCTCCTATAGGCCAATTTCAGTATTAAACAAAGACTATAAGATGTTGACAGCCATACTCACAAAAAGACTAGGACCCATTATACCACATCTGATTCATTTGGATCAAACGGGCTTTGTCCTGGCCTGGGGCACAAGGCTAGGATAACATCAGGACAATGGTCAACCTGCTGGACCAACCATCTAAACAGATTCCACCAACCAGCCCTTCTTATGAGTTCAAATGTGGAAAAGCTTTTGATAAGATTACATGGGATTTTCTTAAAGGGGATTATTGCCAGGTTTGGTTTTTCAGAAGCTTGTATCGCTTATATTTCTACCATCTACTCAGTACCATTAGCCTACATTAGGGAAAATGGCCATATCTCCCCTAAATTTACATTGGGGGTATGCATCAGGGTTTCCCCCTTTCCACATTGTATAGCAAATACCTGACACAAAGCATTAGATTAAACTCTGGCATTAGTGATATCTATTTGGGGGGCCTGAACATAAACTTGCATTGTATGCAGATGATGTTCTGTTAAAATTTAAACTTTATTGAGAAAAAAATTTCTTTTTATAAGTCAAATTTTACAGACACCATGCTTTCACAGTATTTGAGTAACCAATCACTTAGCGCTTAAATATTGAAATCACTGTGGCTCCTCATTTAACCTAAGCATGGTTGTACACCCCACAACCTATAATGATAGTCATGAGATTAGTCTGGGCCTAACTCAGTCAGCACAAGGAGTCAACAGGCTATGCAATAGTAACACTTCCCGCTACAGTATAAGGAAATACCTGTGGTTGCATGACACAAAACAGCACAACTAAGCCATTTAAATAATTTTGTATCCTTAATACTTTAAAATTACTATATTTACTTTCTCCTAGTGTCCAACTGGGCCTGGGTAGCAGTGACTCTCTCCATTCATTTAACCTGTAGGGTAATGACTTTGGAGAAGTAGAGATAATATTCATGTATTATGTACAAAAGAGGATGAAAATAGTAAGATTGCCAAAAACCTAGGCAACATTAGGGTTACAGGGTGTCTGCACATGAGGTATTTACTTCATTGAGTACTCATCTGCAAGGCCATTGGTTTTTGGTTTTTACCAGAAAATCCGGTAAAATTCCAGAATTAGGTCTGCCTGAACACTGGCAAAAACAAAGATTTCATGGAATCTGGCATTTTATACCAGATCAGTAAATCTATAAAACTAGTGTGTTTCTTATAATTGCCTCCTGTACTATTTTCAGTTTGCTTTATTTAATGCTCTGTATATTAATCCTTCTTTTATTCTGATTATTTATACATGTACTAAAAGAATGACAGCAGAATCCCGTTAAAATCTGGAAATTACAGTAAAAATTACTGGTGCAATTCTGGAATCTGAAGTCTTGAAAATGGAATTTCATTCTTTTAATCAATGTAAATCAGTGACCTTGCTCATCTGTCATGGTAATTAGCACATCAAGTTGACCAAATTTCCTGATATATGCTTGTTGGGCATATTGAATATTATGTGACATTTTTCCTAGCTTAATGCACTCTAAGACATCTGTGAGCCATTTGTTATAGGCTGATGGTCTAGGATCTAACCATAGCCTTGGAATTAGTCTGTTTGCTGTGATAGCCACCAAAGCTGTTCCATGCTGTCTACTGGCTGCCACCCTGGAATGGTCCATGTTTCCAACTATACAGATGACTGGCTCTATTAATTATCTGTATCCCAACATGGCATTAAGTTTGACTTAATTCCTTGCCAAAAGGTCTGGATTAGTGGACATTGCCACAGGAGGTGTATTAAGGACCCATCTGGCTGGTCACATTTTTAACATTTCACTGTGGGTATTTTCGTCATCATATGCAGCTTCTTGGGAGTGTAATACATGTTACTAAGTATTTTTAAACTAACTTTATTTTAATTAAAAAGGCAATATAGTACAACAACTCGATAAAATAGACAAGAAAAGACAGAGGAAAACTGGTAATACAGAACATATTTAAAGCAAAATACATGTTGGGACCTGTGCTACTAACATTGATGAAAAATCTTTATATTACAGACCAAGAAAGGTAAAAAAATACTGAAGTAGAATACAGTAGATGCTAACAAAACTACATGGTCTGTATCACAAAATATAAAATACAAACTATACAAGGTTCCTATAAGATTTTAAGTACTAATACCAGTACATTAATAACCAATAACTTATTTAATAATATAGAATAAAATTGAAAATAGCTGTCCATTTACACATACTGTAAAAAGCGCTACAAAATGAAAAGGAGGGTATGTAGCTTCTCCCACTTCTGTTGATAGCCTTTTAAAGTATGTCTAAGACTTGCAACAGATTTTTTCCTCCTAAGAACTGACAGCATTTCCTCATGCCATTCCTTATAGGAGGAAGGTCTTTGATCTTTCCAATGGCGTCAAATAATTACTTTAGCTACTGCTGTTACGAAAGCCATGATATCATTGATGACCTAATATGGTATCTGTGCCTAAACATAGGAGACAGAGTTCTGGATAGAAGGCATGAATTATTTTATATTGCATAAGATGTAGTTTACTGAGTTTAATATAATTGTAACTGTGTAAAAAAAATTATCATTTTTAAATTGTCTATTACAAATACTTAGAAAGGAGACGAACGGAGATGATGCTGATGGCGGAAGAATTTAATGATTATAACAATAATCACAGTGAGAGATTACAAGTGGTACATCCTTCATTCTTCATTCTTAATTCTTCATTTTTCAAACTAACAGTGTATAGTGGCTTGCTTATATAGTGGAAGATAGTACTATGGTTGTCTATGATTGGTACAGAACAAGTATAAACATTAACTTACAAGGCAATGCTCTTTTTAGTTCTTACATGAGCTAATCCTTACTTAGCACAAATGTATTGATAGTATAAATTATACTACTATATAAGGATAGTAATAATGGTCATTACCAGTTATCAAGATTTAGAAGGAAGAAATAGGTTTGCACTTAGGAATGTGCACACAAGCATTTATTCTGGCCTTTCCTCCTGATAATAATAGTCAAAAGGGTAACTTGAACTCGCTCCCTGTATTTCAGTCTTTGCAGACACTTAAGACACCTGTCTGCCATTACTCACATGGTCAGTACAGATATCAAAAGACACTTGAATTTTACAAGTTGTGGCTCAGTTAATTAAACTTGTAATTTCGCAAGTTTTGATATGATTCAGCTTCATAGTTCATTATTTGTTACACAAACACCTTATGTTTTAGACCAAAATGAAGTTTAGGCTGAAATTATTGGGACATATTTCTTTATCCCCTATTACAAGACCCCTTTTGGCCCAATAATTGCCTAATTATTATTCGTGCAACAATACATCTCCTCTGAGCATGTACATCTTACTATGTACTTCACATTATTCACAATCACTTGATCAATAAGTGTTGATTAAATCCACTCTCTGGCCCTTTTGTCACATTTGGGCATTCAGTTGGTGTTACAGTTAAGTATATGGCATTTGAGATTACAAAACATAATGAGTTGCTTAAACTAGCATAGTTACAAACACTATTATTACCCCAAAAACAGTAGGACAGAGTTAACACATAAACATCATTGTCCTTTGGTGTGGCTCTGTTTATAACAAGAAACACATTTATCTATTTTTAGTCCATGTAGCTTTGCGGTGATCTAGTCTTGATCTCTGATGCACAGCTGGACCAGCTGTTAAAAATGTCCACACACCAATTTAGAAAAGTCAGTGTTCATATTGCTGGCTGTTGGATAGCAGACACACTGCACTGGCCAGGGGTGCATTAGATTGTGCATTGAGTAGCCACACACACACTGGCATGGCATTTGTGTTGTGATAGTTGATTACACCCTAGCACACGGATGAACAGTCCATAAACAGTCCATAGTAAAGCAATAGGTTTGCATAAAGTATCAGCCATGTTTGGAATAAACAACAGTGAAGAAAATGGATGTCTTGCTTGAAGATCAATTGAAGAAGAAACTCTTCTTGCTGAAGTTAGAGGATTGCCCCTACCCCTGACTTTACTTCATAGTAAGTAGAAACAATAAGCTTGATTGTAGAGTTTAAACTGATTAGACCTTTTCAGTTGATTTAAAGTTGTACAAATCAATGTAATTTTGCTAAAACATTACACTTACAGAGGTAATAATGACTTGATTTATGCAATAGTACTTATGTGGAACCAATTAGGAAACATAAGCATTTTTGCAATAGAACAATTTTAGTATTGAGTATAATGTATAAAATACATTTTAAGCACGAAACAAATATAGCTTGTAAAAGGGCTAATTAAGCTGAAAAGACAATCAAAAGAATGAATGTGTGGAAGTACATACACAACTCCCACTCCAGCTTAACTAATTCTTGAAGCATATGTTTTTTGAAGAAGAATCAAAATACACATTTTTTTGGTATTTACCCCTATGTGAAGATAGCAATGAACCTTGCAACCTTTGTGGACATTACACTGGAAGGAAGGAAGAGGAAGGGTAGCTTACCCCCTCCCCCCGAGCTTCTAAGAGACAGCTCAATTACTGTAAAACAAGATTATTTTCATAGGATGAAAGAAGCCAAGCGTCCCTGGGTTTTCTTATCCTAAGCATGACAAAATGTCAGCTGAGTTTATAAAAGAAGTTTTGCTTACAGTTAAATGTTGATTGACTGTGTTTGCTGCAACACAAGAAGGTCAAAAGGTTACATAGTGAGCATGCAAGGATCGCTCAAACCCAGTTATTTTTTGTAGGATCCTTGAACACTACTGATATTAAAAGTATCTTAATGTTACATTGCACAGGAAATAAAACTTTTTATGTAATTAACTTAAACATTTTTATCTAAGGACACTTGAATACCATATTTAAAAATATGCCAACATTATTTTAATGAGAATCTTTTGTCCTTTAGAAACTCTAGTGTTACTGATAACATTATTAATCATGTCAAACTCCTCCAAGTGGTTTGTTTGGTCATGGTAGCAATTACAGAAGAACAAGTGGCTAGCATTTGCTCTAGTCCACCCCACAGCATACTAAGAGTATTTAGAATCAAACTCTTTAACATTAGAAGAGGCAAGGTCTTTGGGCATTAAGTTAGTATGACTTGCCAATACCTCTGACTAATGACACAAATTTGCCATATCTGACTTTTTTTTTACTTTTACATTTTAACTGCTCCTATACAGGAGTTAGCACACTGTAAAGTGCTGGTCTTTAGATTTTAAGACATTTACATCTTACAAACGTGCTACAGAAGCTGTGTCATAGTTTATATTGCAATCAATAAAAGAGAATTATCCCTATCTAAAAAAACAAAGGTCTCCCTGTACCTTTAGAAACTAACTTTAGTTATGTCTCTTTTCTTTTGCAGGGATTTTGGCTCTTGACTTATTCACATTTCTAAACTATTTATTTTTTGACTGTAGCTGGATTATTACATCTTACTGTTCATGCAGCTTTCTCTTTTTTAAAATCTCATGTGTTATAGCATTGGCACTCTTAACTGGAAATGCCTCTACCCATTTTGAGAACATATCTATTACTACCTTTTTATTTTTACTAACTTGCCTTTTACTTTATTTTATCCCTGTCCGTCCCTCTCCATCTCCTGTGTTTCCTCTCTTTTCACCCATTCCTCTTTTTTAGCTCCTGGTGGGGAGGTAGTGGATCCTCTTTTATCACTTTCTCTGTGATGTGCCTCATCATCCTCTCTCAAAGTATCTCTTACTTTAGCATATTTTTTATCATAGCTATCTTCTTGCTTTTTATGTCTTTCTGCCTCTTCCTTGTTTCCCATTTTTTCAGCGTATTCCCTTTTTAATCCATGTTTAGCACACTTATTTTGCAGCTCTAAAGCATATTGTTCTTGCTGATACCTTGTGGTAGCAGACATAGGTTCTACCGTGGCTGTCATTCCCTTAGTTTGCACGGGTGCCACTTTAACCTTTATCACCCCTTCTTCTATATTACTTAACTCTTGAATCTTCTCCATTGCATCCTGTAGTTCTGTATACAGTTGCCTGGTTTCACTAGCCTGCTCTTGTGACTGTTGGTCTAGCTTAATCTGTAGAAGAGCATGATCCCTATTTAACAGACACAAATCCTTTGTGCTTTTTATTAGCTGTGTCCTAAAATTAATACACTGCTGCTCTAACTCTTGGTGTTGATCTATTGGGATGCTATCTTTATACATCAATGTTAATTCTTCTAGTTGTTTAGCATTTGATCCCTTTCATCCCTCATCTGGGCTACTTCTTTATTCTGGCGACACACAATAGTCTGATTATACTGCCACAGCCCTTGCAATGCATTTGCAAAGATTTCCTTTTCATTTTTTACTCCCTCATTACGAAGGGACACTTGCTGAGTAAAATACAATTGTGCCTGTTGATCATCAGGCACTGGTTTATATGCTTCCCCCTTTAGGTGTTTTCCTAGGAAATGACCTATTATTGTTTCCATACTCATTTTTCTTATCTTTTTCTTGCCTGCCTAGCCTTTACAGCCGGGTGCACCCATGCACTGGTGCCCTGGTCTGTCTAGCTATGTCTTATGGCTCCCTTGTGAGGTCCGGCTTGCAAGTCCCAGCACCTTCACTAACCTACTCTGCCCCTAGAGTTCCTACAGAGTTAAGCATTACTTTATATTTAAAACAATTTGAGAAGCATACAAAGCATACATCACCTGATTAGCAAGTGGCTAAACTGTCTGTGTGCACCACTTTCTCTCACTTTAAAGCCATTAGCACCACGTCTCCGAGCGTCATCACCTTCTTATTAAGGCTCGCAGATTAACCAATCAATAGTTAGGCAGCTTCCTCAGCATGCAGCACCAGCGATCCGAGTCTTTAAGGCACCAATTGTAAAGGAGGGCAAAAAATTACCCTTGGTAAATTATCTATTACTGATACTTAGAAAGGAGACGAACGGAGATGGTACTGATGGCAGAAGAATTTAATGATTATAATAATCACAGCAAGAGATTACAGGTGGTGCATTTTTCATTCTTAATTCTTAATTCTTAATTTTTCAAACTAACAGTGTATAATGGCTTGCTTATATAGTGGAAGATAGTACTATGGTTGTCTATGATTGGTACAGAACAAGTATAAACATTAACTTACAAGGCAATGCTCTTTTTAGTTCTTACATGAGCTAATCCTTACTTAGCACAAATGTATGGATAGTATAAATTATACTACTATATAAGGATAGTAATAATGGTCATTACCAGTTATCAAGATTTAGAAGGAAGAAATAGGTTTGCACTTAGGAATGTGCACACAAGCATTTATTCTGGCCTGTCCTCCTGATAATAATAGTCAAAAGGGTAACTTGAACTCTCTCCCTGTATTTCAGTCTTTGCAGACACTTAAGACACCTGTCTGCCATTATTCACATGGTCAGTACAGATATCAAAAGACACTTGAATTTTACAAGTTGTGGCTCAGTTAATTAAACTTGTAATTTCGCAAGTTTTGATATGATTCAGCTTCATAGTTCATTATTTGTTACACAAACGCCTTATGTTTTAGACCAAAATGAAGTTTAGGCTGAAATTATTGGGACACATTTCTTTATCCCCTATTACAATAATGGTGCATGTAGTCCCAGGGAGTGGAAGGGGGACTCCAATCATGCTAAGGGGTATAATACCCGGGGTAAAACACTTATTCAGATAATGGAGATAATGGAGATTCTCCCCCACAATGAAAGTGGTATGGTCTGCCAGTGATACAAGTCTGCCTATAAAGTAGAAAGTAAAGGAGAGAAATTCTGTGCTATTAAAGAGGGGGCAATATTTGCTAGTTGTATACCAAAATAAGTAAGGGTAGTAGGGGACCAACAATGCACCACTTCGGGGGAAGAATGTGCCATAGAGTTTTGTGATTAAGAGGCATTATCACCATTTTAGACAGATTTAACTTATAACCTGACAGTGCACCAGACTCTACTAATTTCTGAAATGCTGCTGGGAAGGACTGGTCAGGGTAAGATAAATGAAGTTAAATATCATCAACCTATGTAGTGATTTAAAGGAAAAAAGACCAATGGGGATTCCACAGATTTCTGAATGTTGTAAAATATGTTGAGTAAGAGGTTCTAAATATAAATTAAATAAGTAAGGGGACAGTTGGCACCCTTGACATGTCATGTTACTAAGTATTTTGAAATGTTGGGTTTTAAGATCAATCAGAGAAATCACATTTCTGGAGAATGTCCATATTGTTTCCCAATGCCATTCTGTGGTGTCTGTTCCTGACTCCCTGCTCTACCAATCCTTCATTTCTAAGGCTTCCCCATATATCTTGGATACCAGTATGTTGTACCATGTGGATATGCAGGTGGACATACTAAGCTGGGTAAGTAATGTGGTTTCCCATTCATTAGCTTAAGATCTCGGGATCCTAACGCCCCAATGTTTAGTATGGAGTGTTGCAATTGAATGTATTTTTGGCATCCGTTGATCTGAGGTAATGTCTTCACTGGAGGGTCTTGAATGGTACAAACCCAGTGGTGGTGAGACCTGTACACATAGAATTCCAGCCTCTTTCCAGTGTTGCCATTGAATCCTTGTTCTGTCTATGAGTATATTACCATTTCCCCAGATCAGTTGGTCCATGCCTCTTTTAAGAGCAATTTTAGTTTTATTAAGCAACTTGGTTAGTATTTGCTGGGTGCACCCCACTGGGTCTTCCTTTAAAGAATGAGGAGGCTGCACACATACTAGAGCCATTAGTTCAGTTGTTGACTGTTTATACAGATCCTGCTCTATCCTCACACATTCTGGAACATGTTTCTGAGATTGTGTTTCATCAGCGGACACCATCCATTGGGAGGCATTTCAAGTTGTGATGCTTAATAGTAGAGTGTAACATCCAGGATGTAAGTCCTCCCTTCTCTGGGGGCCTGGCAAGCCCCTGTAGTGACCCCCTTGTTTTTTTGTGTGCCCAAATAAATTCAGACATTGACGGTTGGATTGCTTTGAATTGCTTTGTATGGATGGTTGTAGTGTAGAGAGGATTAACAGAATGCAGAGTTAGATGTTCATCTTTTTTATTTTTTGTTTGGCTCTCTTTTCTGCTTCTTTGAACCAGTCACACATCGGTCCTGTTCCCTGCACCTACCCCTACCCCATTATCTCAACCTACCTTAACTCCAGAGTACACTGGCTTGCTCCCCATGGTGGGCCACTGAGGGGGCCCTATGCCCAACAAAGACTCAGTCAGTTCAGGAAGGGAGGATTTTCATGGTCAGTGGTGCAGGGCCTGTGGTGAGTGATAGACATTATGGCATGCCGCTCAACACTGCCTAGCTCCAGTTGTCAGATCCCTGGCCTCCACCAAGGATCAGTTGAATACCAGCAGCTTCCCCAACCTCCCCTATGGAGGAGGAGAGCAGTCCATGGAATGCTAAATCCTCCTCCCCCAGCCGGCCCTCCGGCTCCTGAGATAGCTTCTGATCCCAGGTCATCAGTGATGCAGGCAGTAGCACTACCACTGCACCAAAAGGCCAGCAAGACATTTATTTTACCACACTGATAGTGGAAGAGAGTCCCATCAGTTTAGGTCCAGCTTGATCTGTGATGTCATTCTGTGACGCAGTGTCAGTGGCTCAGTACGCAGTGTCAGTGGCTCAGTAGGTAGCACACTCGCCTCTGAGGCCGGGAGATCAGAGGGCTGTGGGTTCAGTTCCCACATCTGGCACTTGGGTTAATATCCCAGTACTGACACTGTAGTGCAGCATGAGAGGGGTGCTGCACTTCTGAGGTGCCGTCTTTCGGATGAGACGTTAAACCGAGGTCCCATCTGCCTGGATTGGTGGTAGTTCAGGTGGATGTTAAAGATCCCATGGCACTTATCAAAACAGTAGGGAATTTCCCGGTGTCACAACTAAATTTCCCTCATTCAGTAAAAATACCAACAGCAGCTTAATCTGGTTCAAGGTCAGTTGCATTCATCAGTATCCCCCTCCCCCGGGTCGTGCCTGAAAATAGGCAGGATTTGTCTAGTGCACTTACCCGGTCAACAAAAGCTAAATAAATAAATTCTCTTAAGATGTTTGGTTGCTGTAATTTGAGGGGAGGCATATATGGCCATACCTAGATATTAGATGGACTTCTGTTTTCACTGCATGTCATACTCTTGGAACATATTCTTGCTGCACTTATGATCCAGGGAGAAACTCTAAATTTATGTATGTTCAATTTATATCCTGAGAAGGATCCAAACTCCCAGAGGTACTGTAGAACTGACAGGATTGAGGTGTCAGGGTTACTGAATGTCAGCAGGTCATCATCTGTGTAAGATAATAGCTTATGGCAGGTGCTTCCAACTTCGATTCCTGTTTTAGAAAAGGGCAAAGAAAATTCCTGATAGCTGATTGGCTGCCAGCCTCCCAAAGGTGGGCATCTATTTTTCAATTGATGCCCTGTTAAAAACTAGTGCCAACTTAATGCCTCACATGCAAAAGTGGTATCCTTGTGCCACATAAAGTACCTGTCATTTTTTTGTTGCTCATTAATGGATGGAACAACCCAGACAGCCCCCTGCTGTGAACAGGAGAAGGCATCCTCCCACATTCCATTTAGCCAGATCATGAGTTTACAACAAAATCAGCTGCTTAAAATACAATAAAACTTTTTAAGCCGTAACACAATTTTAAAATGGCACACATGTACTCGTGGCTCCTGCTCCCACAGAAGCCGGCGCCTGTAGTTATTAGTTAAACTGGCAAGGACTCCGCATGTCCATGGAGCACAAGTCTGCCTCTGCTCCTCACTCCCATTGTCCTGATCCTGAACATAATAAAATAAGAGCCCTGGTGACCCACAGCCTGTGGGATACATTTTCTTACCTCCTGCAGCCTTGCCCTCAGACTTCCTCTTCCATTCATTTTCACTTTTTTTCATTTAAAAAAATGTGCCCGACTGTGTCACTGCCACAACTCCCACATATATTCCCCGCCCACTCTCATAATCACCACCGGTACCGGTGCAGCACAACTCCATCTCAATCATCTTATTTCATACTTCTCCCATATGAAACATGCAAAAATACAATCCTCAGTCCGGAGTGTGCTAGCACTCCTGACTATACCCTCAGATCTGTTCCAAAATTTCTGGATAGGACTACAAGTCACATAAACCCACGGGACATCCATGTACTCAGGAAAATAGAAGCTCCTAAACACAACAACTCTCTACTGTCAACAACAATACAATTCAGGGACTACTTTACAAGACAAATGGATTTTATTCTTTTTTTAAACACTAATTACAGTTCTTTAAAACTTTTTTAATTTATTAAAAAATATAAGTTAAGAGCCATTTTCTAAGCACAATAATACCCTCCAGGGTCATCAGTCTAAGGAAATACTGGCCCTTCCAGGGATATAAGGCCTCTGCCTGTGGTGTCCGGACCTCATTATACCCTGGGTGGTCGATATTTCAATACCACCCTGTCAGGAGTTATTGCTTATATAGCTTAGCATGAGATCTTGTAGGGTTCTAGTGAAAAAATTTAATGGAGAGCAAGTGGAATACCCATCAAGTACCTCACTGCATAATAAACTCTGGGGACAACAGTCCATTTGTACAGACCATTGCTTCTGGGTTGGTATAGAGCAGTTTTATTATGTCACATATGTTTTGGGAAAATCCATTAAGCTCTAGAATCCTGAATAAATACTTCAATTCTACCTGAGTGAAAGCTTTTTCAGCATTCAGCATGGTCAGGAAAGCAGGTATATCTGAATTCTGAGCTGCTCTGGTGGTGTAAGTTACCTTCCTAGTACTGTCAAATATATGTCTATCGGACATGAATCCAGTTTGTGTAGGGTGATTGAGGGAGGGAAGTACTTTGAGTATTCGGTTTGCCAGGACTTTTACGACAGCTTTAGTGTCAATGTGTAGTAAGATAATAGGTTGTGTGGTTCTTGTTGAGCTTAGGCAGGAGACTAATGATTCCTGTCATTGTCTGTGGTAGCCTTTTGCGTTCTATGGCCTCAGCATATACCTAGTGTAGTATCTGTGCCAACTGGTTGGCAAAGGTGCTGTAAAAGTCTGGGAAATAGCCATCATTCCCTGGTGCTTTTCCTTCAGGCAGTGACAAAAGGACTTCATGAAGTTCAGCTTCCCCAATGTCTTGACTTAGAGTTTTTACCTGCTCTGGAGATAACATGGGGAGCTGAATATCTGCTATAAATTCCTCTGTCTGATTGCCCAGCATGGGTACTTCCAAGATATAGAGGTTTTGAAAAAATTTACTGAACTCCTCATTGATTCTTTTTTGATCTGTAAGGATCAGTTGTGTTGTGCTCTCTATAACAGTGGTAATACTCAATTTGGCCTTATGTTCTATTAAGACAAAACGAAGACAAACCTTGAACAGGTGGAGACCTTCAAATACCTTAGAGTAACTCTGGATGTCATCTTTTGGCCCCATGTTGACAGTCTAGTGTCCATAGTATACAGAAGACTGGGTGCCCTGTACCAGAACTGGAACAATCTCACTAGAGATGCTAGAGGCTACATTGTAGTTAGCACTGCTCTGTCACTTATAGATTATGGCCTCCTTGTCTATGCACCTGCCTGTGACATGGTGCTAAGCAGAGTAAAACTCATCTGTAGTGAGGCATGCCACTTCTCAGTAGGTGGAGATAACCACACTCATAGTGGTACCCTTTATGCACTTACTAACTGGCTACCTTTGGTAACCAGAAAGGTGCTCCTGGGTCTAACACCCTCTGCTTTTAACAAATTGCTTCCATACCATCTCCAACCAATAGGACAGCAGGAATATGAAAAAGAATGTCCCTTAAGTCTCCTTTCTGGTGTACATAGCTGGGCAAGCTGTCATTTACTGTCAGGGACACTAACTAGTTAAACAAATTGCCTGATACTCTGCTGAATCTCCGTAAGATTAATCAGTTTAAGAGATCTTTGCACGCTGCCCTTACAGCCCAATGCAACTGTAACTAATTAACAGTTTATTTAGTTTCTCTCTGTACAGATCCTGTGACCTTTTATACAATGATCTATATGGATTTGTTTTAGAAACTGTGTGTAACTGATCTGCCTAAAGTGCTTTGAGCCTGACCTGACTGCATTTCTTCTGAATTTCTTATTGTACTTGTAATGTTTTTTGTGACTATGCATTTGATGTGGAAACTTTGCAAATGAGCACCTGTGCTCAAAGGTAGTCTCCGAATTTTCCAATAAATAAAGATATATTACATCTGGGACTCTCAGAAGTATCCTTCCTGAGTGTTATGACAGATATAGCAATTTACAGTACTCTAGACTTGGGTATACATTCAATACAGATAAAACTGAGGTGCTTGTTTTTCAATTGGATTTCTTCACAGTTGAGGTGTATGTACGTGACGAAATTAAAATAGAGTGCTAGCCACCACCATCTTCATCACCATCATAAGTTATGGCATGCCACGGCCTGATAACTTTGTTCAAAGCTTCATTTAGATAAATGCAATTTTTCTGGTATTGGGATTTGCCACAGCATGCCATTGTGTGCTATTTTTTTAAGTGGCAGTGGCTACCACTGTATCTTGGCATACATATAACCCTGTCTTCTGGCTCATCATTTGAGGATAACTATACTATATACTTCTACTTAAGAAGCTATTCTCTGACTTTAAGAGATGGACAGTTTTATCCCTCCCCTTCATATCCAGAATATAGTCCATCAAGATGAGTGCCCTACTGAGTTATTTATACCTTTTTCAATGTGCCCCTTTTATGGTTCCCATGAAACTCTTGGCAAAGTGGCAATGACAACTGCTGCATTTTTTCTGGCAGGGTGTTAGACCTCAGATTTGAAGCACAACTCTCCACCTCCCAAACAGGGAGGGGGGATGGGCAATCCCGCTGCTCTCTGCATACAGGGCGGCTGTCCAGATGGGGACCATGCTACCTCAGGGTAACCCACAATATGTGGCTCACTGGAAGAATATAAAGGTAGCAGAGGATGGCCAGATACCCTTTCAGGCAAGACTTTTTCTGGGTCGGGGAGAGGGTCTTGGACCTTGGGGGATCACCACTGTCCTGTAGTGATGGCAGAGGGGTCTAGATAGTCTATAGTACAAAAGTACAATGGTCATATAGCTGGCTAGCTTGGGACCCCAATTTCAGACCTGTGCAAGTTGACTCTTGGTATTGGTAGGAATTCCATTTGCAACGCTAATGACCCAGGTTCAGGCATGGACCTGGGAGTCAGAGGTTTGGCCAGGGGAGAAGGATTGAGCATCCTTGGGACTTCTCTCCTTCTCTGGGAGGAAGGGGGAAGTGTGTCTCATGCTTTGTTGACCCCTGGTGGAGGCTGGGGTGCTATGCAGCCAGTTCCAGAATGAAGGGAGGCAGGGTGGATGCCAGTTGCCATTGTATGTCCCCACCCCAGGGCATCAGCACATATGCAAAAAATGCCAGCCCCTGGCATGGTGCCTCTGCCCTACTGCCATCCTCACTGCCTTAGATGTATGTTGGTGGGTCCCTCTCCCATGGCCCCAACCCAGGGGGTAAGACAAGGCTAGCCTACTATGACCATTGTGTGAGGATGCCCCTTTGATTTCCCCACCCAGGGGGGTATGCCTGGGCATGGGAGCAGCATGGATGGGTATTGGCCAATCTCTGGTGGGAGGATTAGGGGGGCCAGGCACATAAAGAATGCAAAATTAAAAAAAATGAGGGGGGAATGCAAGCCCTGTGGCAGTTGCCACAGGGTAGGATGGCTATCTTCTTTGAGGACTACCTTCAGAAGTTTGGGTAGAGACGGAGTAATTGGTTTAGATATTTTTGAAGTTAGGGATTACATACAATCATTTTTAAAGCCCCTCCTGGTTGAACAGAGAATTCTCCCACAGATCAAGGTATTTCATAATGTGTGGCAATCTACTATGGTTAAGAGAGTTACCTCAATATTATATGTTAGAATTATAGGAGAGATGGACCACAACACTGAGTATATTAAAGAGACGTGGCAGGAAGACTTAAACAGCACAATAACAGAGAGGCAAAGGCAGCAGGTATGGCAGGCGACATGACACACCTCTTTGGCCCTGAGATGGCGAGAGTATGCCTGGAAGCTGAGGGGTGAATTCTTTCTAGTACCACAGTTTAAGACTAAATGGGTGGGGGTGGTAGTTCACTATGCTGGGGGAATGTGGAGCCTCTACGGCAACACATTCTCGCATTTTCTGGTTTTGTCCCAAGCTGCAGTGATTCTGAGCAGATGTGGTGGCAACAATATCTATTATTTCTTTCTTACTACAATTTGTGATTTAAATTGCTTAGCAGTGGCAAATACTGCACCAAAAAACATCTAATTGTTACTCTTACCTGAGTACACTTACCATTGGTGGTAAGGCCTCCATCCCTGAGGAGGGCTAAGTTCCTGTATCTATGGCATATTTTAGTAGGTGCAGTGGCTAGAATGATAATGAAGAGGTGACTGCAATTAAACTCCTCCCACTTCTTGAGGAATGGGTGGAGGTAATTGAACAGGTACAAAATATGGAAAGGGTGACTTTTTTGGTGCAGCAGAGACTACCAGCACATACAAATCACTGAACCCGCTGAAAGATGTACAGGGCAGAGTTGGATGTGGTAGATTCAGGTTGATAGGCCCTCCATGAATCCTAAACCCTCACCTGCAGCTTGCCACTTTGTATTCTTTATTTTCTGGTTTCTAATACTTACGTATGTGAATCTATGCTATGTGCTGTATAATTTCTTTGGTCACCCAAACTACAGATCATTGAATAACAGGAATGTGTTGGAAGCTAGACCTTTTTCCCTAACAGACTTCTCATTTTGAGTCTAACAGGTTTCAGATACAATGGATCTTGGACTTGATTGATTGTTCTTTTTTGAGATGTTAATGTTTTACAATGTATAGGTCTTAGTTATTGTACACCCCATATACTTGGTATGGTGCAACAGATTTGTGATTTTAGTAGTAGTAAAATCTTTATTTTTAGTCAGGATCAGTTGACATTGCACACCATTAGGACATAGACCTATTTACAATGCACTCCTGATTTATACATCATTTTTAAACATTCCATGTAAAATTACACAAAATTGTGTTCATTCTTTTTCACAGTATCTTAACAATTAGACACATACACTATACAGTACATTTCCATATTGCACAATAGCTTAACATTTAACAAGACAGTTACAACAACCATAACATTTCTAATTCCATGTGTAGTGGTGGGACCTTAAACTAATCAAAACTACAGTGGGCTGTCAGTTCTTGTCTCAATGCAGAATTAAATGTCCTATGACTTTCAAAAATATTTTTATCTGTATTTTGTGCTCATTCCAAACTTTTGTGTCGGAGTATAAGACAGTTATCTCTTCATACCTAGTTCTAGAACTAGTTACTTTACACAGTATTGTTATATATTGTGGTATATCTGATATAATGTACTCAATAAAGACATATTTTAAAACTAATTTTCAGCCTAGAGAATGGGTAATTGCATAATGTAGATATGATATTAATAAAGACTGTGGGAAAGCCCAGTTTCATTAACAGTATTCCTAGATATTTCCAGCTAACCAAATTGAAAGCCTTCTTTGCATCTAAAGAGAGGATGATGGCACCAAAGGCATTTGATTATAGCCAACTAATTAAATACTGAACCTTGTATGTTCCATGATGAATTACCCTTCCAGGTAGAAAGTCAATTTAATTTATTCCATTTGTATTTGGTAAATAATTCAAAAGACTACTGTTCATTATTTTTGTTGCTACCTTATAGTCAGTATTTAAAATTGCTATGGGCCTATAATTCTCAAGTCATTTACTACATTTGGGTTTTTTTTTCTGGTTTTTTTTTAACATTATAATTACCTTTTTAAAGAATTTTGGTGTATAGCCTTTTGTTTGTATTTCATGAAAGAGATCATTTAACAGTGGAACCAACTTAACCTGAAATTCAGGATATAACTCCTTTATATAGCCATCAGGGCCTGGTGTTTTATCCCCCATCATGGATGTCAATGTCTTTGTTATCTGAGCTTCTGTAAACTGATCTCGACTTGGCCTTAAATAGAGTTAAACAACTAGCCAACAGGGCCTGTCGCCTGGTCCTTGGTGCCAACCAGCATACCCATACTTGCACCCTTTACTCCTCTACAGGGTGGCTCCAGCTCCACCTCAGGACAAAGTATTAGGCATGCATTATGGGGAAAAAAGCCCTACTAGGTTTCACGCCCGACTCTACTGCCGCACTGTTCTAGAGACACCCCTCCTCAAAGGTAACTAGAGGAACAACTAAGGGAGTGCTTCATGTCCCATTTAAAAGAACATGCTTTGCTCAGTGGTCACTCTCCTACCATGGCCCCACATGGTTTAACAAACTCCCTACTACCACACTGGAGCACACAAAAATTGGCCTCTTTGAAAGAGACCTGCTAACCATATTGGCAGAAAATAACCAGTGTGGCTGCAACTACTAGTTGCAGATGGTTATGATATATTCCCCCTTCCCACACACACACCCACACTTCTCCCATGCTTCTGCACCTCCCTGACAAAGCCTCTGGGTGGCTGTCCCCCTCTCCTGCTCCACCCCTCACCCCTTTTCCAACATATGACAAAGCCCCCCTCAGGCTACTGCTCCCTAACTTCAAGCTTGACTCCTTGAGACCTTTTTTTAAGACTTAACAATATAAGTTGAACCGCATGCCAAATGCACTTCTGTTACCTGTACAATTTAGGAAATGCAGTAGACTACTTGCCTGCATGTACAGCCTGTCAGTATTCTGTCATCCTGCAATGCCCATCAAACTACCACTGTATTCTTGTCTCTTCCCCTAATGAAATGTAACCTTGTAATTTGTTCTATCTGTTTGTTCTACCTGACATGGAACCTTTGTAAAAGAGCCTGTTGGCTCAAAGGTGCTAATCTGCAAATGAAATAAATACATAAATACATAAAGGGATTCCCAAGAATCTCAAAGTGAAACAACCTTTTTATTGTGTGTGGAGTAATAAAAGATATAAAACATAAGGTAAAATAATCTATACAAGATTACCTAATGAGATAGTACTGGATAAGACCAGATATGCACTTAGAAGTATAAATTGGCATATCTTTGACAAATTCACTAATGCAGATGAGATGCTTAGTTACTTTTTGCAAATTTACAATGGTATAATAAGTTTATATGCACCATCAAAATGAAAGAGAGTAAAGGGTGAGAAAAAAATTGGTTAACTAAGGAAAGAATGGGAGTTATAAAAAACCAGAGAAGTAGCATGGTACAAATTCAAGACAACAAATAAATTAGTGGATTGGGATTACTAAACAGAGTACAGAAATAACTGCAAGAAACAAATAAAAAAGCAAAAATAGATTATTATAAAAAGGAACAAGAAACAACATTTTTGCAATAAAAAAAGTTTTTGGAAAGGAATAAATACTTTGATTAATCCTCCCAAAAAAGAAAATATTGACTCATTAAGATGTGCAAACTGTATTTTAGAGGACAGTGTAGACATTGCAAATGACATCTAGAACAGTATACCCAACATAGGGAGAGTGGATAAGGGTTCCAGTACTGGTCCAGATACTCACACCTGACATGGGGCATAGTCACAATCATTCCAGTACTGACCAAGACCAACATACCTGAAAATGGGAGGGAGACAAATGTTATTATACTGACCCAGAGACACATACATAACATGGGGAGGGGGACTAGGATTACAGTACTGAACAAATCTGTATAACCGACATGAGAAGGGTAGATAATATATCCAGCAGTTACAGAGACACTTAGACTAGTCATGGGGAGTGGGGACAATGGTGACAATATTTATCCAGTCAATTTTAACCAACACTGTGAGGTAGGTCAAGGGTTCCAGTACTGACACAAACCAACAGACCCAACATGGGAGGGATGGTTACTATAGTGAAGCAGTGGTCACACACAATAACACCAATCCCCATTGACTATTTGTCAAGCTGTTCAATCACAACAGCAAATCCCACAGTACCCACAGTATTCCATATTGTAGAACCTCATGGTGGCCCAGTGTCCTGCCGCACCCAAATGTAAACACCCACCAGACACAGCTCATGATGCCATCAGACAACAGCAGCTTTCATGCCAGTTTCAGTTAGGGAAAAGGGAACATTGTTTAACCAGGAGTAGCACACTAAGCCGAAGCTTGTTTCCAATGTGACCTGGGAGTACAAGAAAGTTAAGTGACTTGCTCAGGATCATACAGTATGCACCTAGGCGACTGTGGGATTCAAACCCAGGCCTCCAAATCTGCAGCTCAGAATATTAACCCACTGTGTTATACTGCCTCCAGTAACATATAACAGTTTCATATAACAAACAATCACAGTTTGTTGGCTTCCAAAATCTATCCATTGTACTGCCAGCCACCTGACCTACTGGCTGAAATCCAACCACCATGCAGTGCTCCACTACCTCAGAACTTGGTGATCCAAAACATACAAACCGTGACAGTCCATTTCCCTCAAAACTCATCCTCTGTTGAGCTAGTAACCTGATATACATGCTGTCATCCAACCACCAAGCACCTTAGCATCCTCACCATCATATACTGCACTCATAACAGCTATATTCATTGGCCAGCACATACATAATCTCCACTATGCAGTTGAGTACCAACTTAATAGTTTTTACATTATGTCCAAACCATATTATTGCATTTTGGTTGTCAGTAGCAGATATGAGATAATGGCTGTGCAGGTCAATGAATGTAGCTGTTGTGAGCACAGAGCACTGGGGTAATAGTAGTGTGCAGTGATGTTGGATATAAGCAGGCAGGTCAGGTGACCGGCTGTACAGGGATGGAGCTGGTGGCCAAAAGGACTACACAGTTTGTAACATGATGCTTGCTATAACTGGAATGAAGACCATGTGACACATCTTGATTTTTTTTTAATTTTTAGTAATTACTCTGCCAATCTTCAACTTTAGTATTGCTTTCTACTTGGGCAATAGTGATTTGAGAATCTTCAGTGATACATACTTTGACTTTTTGTTGGAATGGCACCTGGCTTTAAATCTAACTTGTACTTAAACTCCACCTTTCACTGCTAATTGCATATCAAATTATCTGGGGCAACAAAATGCTCACTACACAAAATCAAAGTATTCTTCCACTAACCCAAAATGTCTAGATACACTTGTCCCATTTTTTTTAGACACTGGGGTCCTAAGGCCAAGTACAAAGGCTGATAGAATTTTGTTGGTATTGCTGCAGCCTCCAACCATATAATGCACTAGGCATTTTGTTAAAATATATTAACTGATCACACTACAGATTTGAAAGTACCAATATGCAATACAGTACTAACAATGTAAAAAATAATGTGTAGAACTCAATGAATGCTAAATGAGCAATGATGTCTCAGCAGCAATAGGTCTGCTAAAGCACAAATTTATAACACAAATAATGTTCCAAAGTAATCAACTTAGTGAAAGGTCAATAAACTGAGAGAATAAATCACACTGTAGTATTTATATTATATAAGGTTTCATTGATGATAATTATTTGTTATAAATTATTAACAGCAGAATTTAACTGCTAAATTGTCAGATCCAATATGCAGAGCACACTGTACAGACTACAACGAAGGGCAACTAGGTAAATGTATCTGCCAACTAGAGCAAAATCTGAAATAATCCTGTATTCAACACAATAAGCAATGCTATTAATAAAAGAGAAGCACACTTCAGGAAAATAAAAATAAAAATAGTCTTTTTTTTATTCAGTGAAAAAAGCTCATTACATACATTGCATAATAACACATACAATCATTATAGTATTGAAGATACATCAATCAAGAGTCATTAATGTAAAGAATCAAGATACAGACCTTTAAAATTAATAAATGTCCCCTGCATTGATACATATGAGTAACCAGTATTAAACTTCAAGATTTCTATACAAAAAACTTTACCCACATACTATGAATAAGAGTTATAAGCACTAGCCAATAATCATATGCGCCAACTACATATATTTCAGTTAGTGATACATCCAATATCAACATAGCATTTAACATGGGATATAAACAGATAATTATCATTCTAACAGATTACATGGTGGCTGTGGAATAAGCTTTTAATGCTTGCAGTGCTTGCTATCGGGAATGCACCAAGGGAACAATCTATGGCTAGTAATCACTTAAGAGGTCCGAAGGGTATGAATAAATGGATCCCAGATTAAGTTAAATTTATTTATTTGCTTATAGTTTGTGTAGTGTATCCACTCTGTTCAATGGATAGAGGTCATAGAGTTAATCCATACCATAAACAGAGGGGGTTCACTATCTTTCCATTTCATAAGTATTAATCTGAAGGCATTGATTATACCTACATTTATGAGGGATCTTTTATGAACAATCAGGCTTGTCAGTGGGCCACCATATCTAAGTAACATCCAAAATGGATCTTTGGTAAGCCTCCTACCTGTAACACATGACAGAAAGCTTAATATTGATTCCCACCATAAACTCAAAACTGGACATAGGATTAACATGTGTTCTAAGGTGCTAGGTAAATTATGGCATTGAGGGTAGGTATTGGATGCACCAGAATTACATTTAGCTGATGTGGTGTATAATATATACATTGTAAAATATTAAATTGTATCTGAGTAAATCTAGAAGATTTCAGTTCCCAGGCTTTTAAATTGATTATTTTCTTCCATAATGAAAGGGTGATTTTCTGATTTAATTTGCTCTCCCATTTAGATTTTAGGTTGTCCAATTCCTGTCCATTGTTTACTGCTAATGCTTTATAGATAGCCCAGATAATCCTATAAGGCTATGAGGATGTTAAAATTTGCTTGATTTGATCAGATCTGGGTTCTACAGGATGATTAATATTTGTAAGGATATAATCTCAGACTTGCAAATAACCATAAAATTATGTGTTAGACCAAATTAAATTTTCAAAGATTCAAAATGAAGAACCTGACCATAACCACAAATTGAGCAGCTTTACATAGCCCCCTAGATTCCATTTTCTAAATGCAGGGTCATTAAGAGAGGCAGGAAAAAGTAATTCAGATATATTGGGGAATCTGCAGAGCAATGCAAAAATGGTGAAGGCTTTCCCATGTCATTTAATCAGATCTTCACAGCAGTTTGTGTACAGAAAGATAGCTTTCTAAGTTGTTTGCTATGTTTCCCAGCAAATAGACAATGTTTTACATTACAATACAGAAGACAGAAAGTTTCAATATTGACTGAGTGATCATCGATGTCATTTTGAAATAATTCCTGTAAGATCACCATATTTGCTGTGTAGTAGTAATTTTTGAAACATGGTAGGGCTAGCCCACCTTATGTGGTAGGAAAATATAGCACGGGGTCATAATGTCACAAGCCAAAACAGCTAAATCATAAACAGTGCAGGCAAAACATCTAAAACGACAACAGCTAATGTAGTAAATGTCTAAGACAAAAACAGTGCAAGCAGGACCACATGATGTGGCCTGGACAGAAGATGCAGGATGACAGTCATGTGATGCAAGTGAGTTTACTGGTGCAGGTCACAGCAATACAAATGTGCAAATGCCCCACACAAAGAGTCCAATCACACCTGGAGGGATAGGTTGAAGGCAATGCCCCTCAGGTAGTTAATGGTGGACTGGTCAGTGTAGGTGGCCATGATCCCGGCAATCTACCTGCTGGTATCCTTATAACTTCTCTTCACCATCTGGATGGTGTTACCTGCAGTGAGCTGGGCCAACTTAACATTGGTGAACTGCTGCTCTGCGCATAGGGCCCTGATGAATCTCCACAGGTTAGGGTGGCATGCCCTGAGGCATATGGAAACCCCCGGTGCCATGCCTCAACAGCATTGGTCATGTGGGGTATACTGTCCCAGGCTGCCTCAAACACATTCCAGGATTTGATGGCATACTGAGGCCATTTTCTGGTGGCATGCCCCACAGGTCTGCCCACCAATGTGTCCTTGAAGTAGTCAAGCAGGTTGTCCAACAGGCCCCTATTTTCCTTCATGTTAGCAAGGTCCTGCAGGGCCCTCACATGTGCCCACAACATCACCTGGAGGAACAAAGGCCAGGGCCAGGGCCGGTACCATCCTGGCATTCAGGATCAACTCAGGGTCCTCTGTGTGCCGTGCCATGAAACCCATGATGTGCTGGCACCAATGCCACACTGCCTGGGCTAGGTGAAAAAACACCCATGCAGCCTGCCTCCCGAGAACACAGTGCCGAACGCCCTCATGGCCACCAGTTCAAAGTTGGTCAGGATCATTGTTGGTGTGAGTCCAGGGCAGAGGGACTTGATCTGCTGGAATGCAGCAGTGCATGCAGCATTGGTCCTGTTGCTCATGAATAGACACACTGCCAGAAAGGTCATGACCTCTAGCAGCCCATGCACTGTATACAATTGTCGGACAGCGAGGGTGTGGCATGGAACATGCCATTGGACAGGATCATTGAACACCCCAGAAGCTGCACCAGCACTGGCTGTGTGGCAAATACAAGCAGCCTACTGTCCCCAGGCCCACTGTCATGCTGGAGGAACAACATCCCTGTGTCCATAGTGGTATATTCTCCAGGATCACTAGGTCATGCAGGGATGTTGGCTGTGATGGTGGCCTGTGGGCTGATGTCCTGCCTCTGGCACAGGTTCACTTGATAAGTGGCATCACTGGCAGTCACCCCATCACTGCCGTAGGCACACCTATAGTGCATTCCACCACCATGGTGCTGCAGGTCTTGTTTGTCTTTTTGGCATGGTCCTTAACTGCTATGAGCACCTCCCTGGCAGCAATTCCCATGGCATCTGGCATATGTGTGTGATTAGCCATGTCATGTACCACTGCCTCACCCAGTGTGTGCACCCTCACCGGGCACCATGCCTTGTCATAGTCCACACATTTCCAATAGATCCAGTCATTGTGTACCCTCTCCCGCCTGTAGAGAAAGCCGGCATGGTGTAGCAGGGAGGCACCCTTCTAGCTCCTGACATAGCTGAGTGGCATCCTCACACATCAAGCAGTAACCACAGTCTTGATGAATGGCCTGCACTGGGGAGCCCTTATATGGGGGTCCTGCTGTGTACCTGAGTGGCAGCACCTGCATGCATTCCCCACCCTATGCTGGGGCAGCCATACACTGTGGAACCAGGATGAGCTGGCAGGCCCCAATAAGGTGCAGATGCAGCTCATCAGTGTGTGGAGGGCAACACACAGCACACAGGTGTGCAGCAACAGTACTTGTGCAACTAGCACAGTCCGCCCCCATCCCCAGGTGAGTCCCACAAGGTGCCTGCAGCAGGGGAGGTGAGTGCTGTCTGTGGGTGTTGTACTGTGGTGCCCCTGACCAGCACAACAGGGTAGGCCAACTGGGGCTATTGCACACAGGTGAATGGTACTGCCCTGGCCTGCACCGCCACATCCCTTGCAGGGTACACCAGGGGTTGGTGTTGTGCCCCATGCCTGGCAGGCCTGACAGCCATGCAGTGTGCCATGTCCCACTGCTGCCTCAGTTGACTGTGAATGTGCTGCCATTTCCCTGTGATAGCACCATGCATGTCGGGGATGCATGGCAGGCATGGAGCAATGTGTGACCAGGATGGCCACCAGGGAATAATAGGGGGGATTTTAAGGTCCATCCACAGATGCCCATGTAGTTCTGAGGCAGGACTGTCGGGTAGGCAGTTACCACACTGTGGCAGTGGTACTGCCAGTGAGTTCTGCTGTCAGGGGGTGCTCGCTGTGTTCTGCTGGTGGGAGGGTGGTGCTGCGAGTTGCACGAGCTGGGGCTTGTGCTGTTCATACTTGGTGGCAGTTGTCAAGGGGGGTACATGCCCGTACTATGTGGGAGCACTGTGTATTGGTTACTGGTTCGGGATTGGGGTCGGGGGTGCTGCAACTGCCTGATGGTATGACTCCTGTGCTGCTGTGCACTACTTGTACCCGTACCTGCATGGCCTCTGTACAGGCCAACTCAGGCTGTCTATGCCAGATTGCAGTCCTGCTCCTGTCAATTTGGGCAAAAAAGTAATACACTTACCTGCACGGCCCATCCATGGGCTGCCCAATCCATCCTGTTGCCACCTCCATGGAGTGCTGCAGCCAGTGATCCAGCAGATGCACAGCAAGTGGTAGTACCAAGGCAAGAGCAGTATCCTGTCAGCTGATGTGTCACTAGGCAGCAGTCTGCTGGTGGTGGCGGGTGGTTCAGCCTCAGTGCTGGCCTCTGGTTGGTGTAATGGTGGTGTCTGTAGATCCTGGTGTGGGCAGTGGGTCTCAAATCCATGGATGGATGATGCTGGCTTTTCTGTGTGTCTGCCCCTTACCTGCAATGCTACGGGTGCTGCCGAATGGTTTGGCTGGCTCTGTTCTCATTGTGCTGTGAAGACACAGGGGATATGGCCATTGCACTGCCTGGCCTGTAGGGGTGTCCCTGTGTGTTGTTGTGAGGTGCATTCACCGGACAGCGCATTGTTGTGCTGTTGGAAATGTGCCGCGCATATAACATGTGCCGATGCTTACATACATGGTGCTGACACCTCCATGCGCCTGCTCTGGCATGTGCTGTAATGCCCATATGCACATAGAGTACTGCACTGTATGGTATGCACTGTATTACATGTGCTAATGTCTGTTACCTTACTTGACCCAATAGGGGCAAATACAGTTTATAAATTTTTAATCTTGGCCTTTTGCCCTTCAACATGAACTTCTTTATTAAAGTTTCTAGCCCTTTGAAAAATTCATTTTTAATGAATATGGGTATATTTTGAAATAAAAATAAACATTTTGGGAGCGTATTCGTCTTTATGGTGTTGACCCTGCCAGTAAGATTTTTCCAATTTTTAATGCCATCTTAGTTTTCTGAATTAGTGGATCAAAATTAAGTAAATGTAGTTTTTTTTTTTTAACTCATTGTCTATATGTATGCCTAAATATAATATTTCTGTCACAGTTTTGAGTTTATATTAAGGTCAGTATTTGAATGGATACAAATGTTGTTTGGTTTCCATGATTTCTGTCTTGTTTCAGTACTTTACAGCCTGAGGCCCCACCAAACTGTAGAAAACATCTAAGATTTAATTGAATGAATGGTTAAGATTTTGAGCAAATATGAAAGTATCATCAGCATACAAACTGGTGCGATGCTCCATGTTGTTTATTCTAGGTCCCAGAAAACTTTCAGATCTCCTGATTGCCATGGCAAGAGATTCAATAGAGAGGTCAAAAATGAGAGGTGATAAGGGCAGCCATAACGGGTGACCTGGTATAGCTGAAAACATGGAGCTATGTATTGATTTGTTTTAATTCTGGCCACCAGGTTGGAGTACAGCACCTCAATCCACTACATACATTTTAGGCCATATCCAAATTTAGGTAATATTGTTTTTATATACGGCCACTCCACCCAGTCAAATGTTTTTCTGCATCCAACAGTATTAGAGAGAGATCAGAGTCTTTGAAATAATCCAAGATATTTAAGGTTCTCCTAATATTTGATGTTAAAATATGATTTTAAATGAAACCATTTTGATCCACGTGGACTATGTGGGGAAGTACTTTCTCCAAACCAGTGGCCAGGATCTTAGCAAAGTTTTGGAATCAGAATTTATGAATGAGATGGGTCTGTAAGAATTGGGTTGTAGAGGATCTTTCAACTTTTTAAGAAACAAATGTATACATATCTTTTTGAATGAGGTAAGAGGATTTAGTATTGAACATATAATCAAATACCAATGTAACAAGAGGGCTAAGAGGGTGGAGAATATTTTAAAGTCAATCATAAGGCCGTCAGGCCAGGAGATTACCAAGGGTACATTTTTATACGCCAACATGGTTTCCTGCGGTAATATCCTGTTCAAATTTTGATTCTCTTCTGGTTGAACTTTAGGAAAGTCAAACCTAAGATAAACATATTTATATTCTAAGAGTACCTGTGTTTTCAGATGTATAAAGCTCTTGGTAGAATTGGGAGAATGCCATGTTTATTTCCAGAGGGCTAGAAACAGTTTTCCCATGAGAATTTTGAATGGATGTGCTAAAATTTTTTTTTTGCTGAACTTTAAGCTGCCAGGCTAACAGCTTATCAGATTTATCCCCCAATGCATAATATTGGCTCCTCGTATATAATAGTTGTCTTTCCAATTCCTCCACATCTAATTTATTGTACTGTTCTTTATAGAGTACTCAAATGTAAAAATGTAGTGGGGTCATTGATTTGAATATGTGATTCTTTAGAGTTAGAGATTAAGGTCTCCAGCTCTTTAATTTTTGTATTCTGTTTTTATTCTGCTTAATAGTATACCTACCCTGAGGTAGGCCTTAAAATATTCCACATACACTCCTTATTTGTTTCTTCAGGTTTATTATTGCAAAGAAAGAGTCAATATCTGATTTAATTTATGAAAATTTATGTCCTTCAAAAGTAGGTGCTCAAACTTAAAAAGTTTTGTTTAATTTTGTCAGAATATTGCAGTGTAAAGTAACTGGGGCATGATCTGAAGTTGCTATCATGCCTTAGTTAATCCAGCTACTTGACAGACAGAAGACTGAGACAGCAAAAAAAATCGATCCTAGAATATATATTGTGGGAGGGCAGTAAAATGAATATTGCTGAACATTTGTGTTCATATGTCTCCAAACCTCTATGAGATTTAAATCTGACATGTGCTGTTTAATAGACACTATGACACTGATAGCAATCTGTTTGGTTGGGTAACAGACCTATCCAAGACAGGGTCAAGCACTAAATTGTAGTCTTCCCCCAATGACATAAAGGGCTGGAAAGTTACTCAAGTCCAAATAGAAATTATTAAAAAAACTGGAGAATTTGTATTTGGCCCATAGATGTTAACTATGGTATAAGATTGTCCAGCAAGTAGAATATGACAAATAATATATCACCCCTCAACATCAGAAAGTTGCTTTGTTATTTGAATATTAAGTGATTTTTGAAAAAAATGGATACCCCCTGAAAATTACTCTTAAATGGAGTATTAATACCCAGGCCCCACCTTTTAGAGTGAAATAGAAATTCACTATTAGATAGATATATTTCTTGAAATAAAGCACAATGTATTGTCTATCCAATTGAACATTCTCCTTGCCTTGTTACATTCCTGAATTCCCTTAACATTCCAGCAAGCGAGATTAAGCTGTTCTAACATCTTCAAGCATACTTCAGATTAATGTATCATACACTGATTTCCATAGCTTTTCAACCCAAAACTTATCTAAATTTTGGTTACTCATCAGCTTATTTCTTAAACTGTACAGTTTTTACAATGTATTAAGCATTTTTATCATTTTTTTACATTTTGTGAAATGAACACAGATTTTAATATTCATTACCTCATACATATTCATTATGCAGCATAACATATCTTTACTTTTATTTTCCCTTATGTACAGATTAAATTCTTTATCCTTAATACCCTTACACCGTGTCCCCAGATGTATGCTATGCTTAATACAAAGAAGCCTCTTTTTAAATTCATTATATTGAAAGGGGCCATAATATAAATTATTCATCAAATTGTGTTGCCCATACTGTTTTCGGTACATTGCATTAATATCCATTTCCATTAAGCAATATATCATAAGGCCAATTAATATAAGCCCCTGACCCAAATTACATAGTATCCCCCCCCCATCCATAGTAAAGATGGTCATAGAGTGCTTTATGTAGGAAAACCACCTGAACTAAAGCCCTGGGCAAATACATTTTATTTTTAAACATTGCGTAGGACTGTAGTTCAAGTTATGCTACACATAGTAATAACTGTATAAGATCACAGCTTCACAGTACTTTATGCGTAGTATTAATTAAGACCCTGACTAGTGGTTACTTACAAAATAAAGAGCATGTGGATTTACCAATAACAGTGCTCAAGGGAGGAGGAGCAGATCCAAGATGGCATGCTGAGCATTCATCCTGCAAGCCGCCAAGCCATCATAGCTCTAGTATGCCTGGAATGAGCAGATTTTCTGATAAAAATTAACCTTCTCCTCGACGTTTGATCCAAGAGAGTCATCTTTTTTTTTTCAGCACAGAAGATTTCAATTGATATTCTGTGGAGTATGTCCTTGCCTGCTTGGAGAAAGCATACCTCCATGAATACCTGCTGAGGGCTCAAGAGCAGCGAGAGCAATGGGAATCCATAAAAGAAAAGGTTGTCCGATTTCTAACAATAGTGCTGCTGTGGTATCGGATGCTCCAGATAAAGTTGGTCCCAGTAACAGGCATACCCACCTGCAACAATAAAAGTTGAATACTTTATTATTGCCTGCTACCATCTTCTTGGGTAAACCATTATCACCTATTCAAGCCACCCCCTTTGCTTGGCTACCTGGCTCCAGCCGATTCTCTCCGGAAACTGAAGAACTGAATTACACAATGGTGTTTGAGGAAGAGGAAAATCCACTGGGCCTCAAATTTACTGCTGGCAACATGAATGAGACTACACCTGTGGCCAGCACAGGTAACATGTTATGCCAAACTAAAGAAGCTGAACTTGTAGAAATCCAAAAAGCTCAAAGCCATTCACTGCTAAGCAACAATGAATCTGTTTGTACTGGGGGTCAAACACTGGGTGAAATATCACACCAAGATGCTTCTGAAACTTTCATAGGGTCAGCTGATACTAAAGAGAACACTTCAGCAAATCTCAATAAGTAGGAAGAGAGTTCTTTTTGCTGGATACTTTAAAGCTTTCCAAATTGAAATCAGAAATGAGATTCATAATGAGTTTGCCACTATTACTACAGCACTTTTGATCTGTCAAAAGTGTTTATTATATTAACCAGGAAATGGAAAATTTGACCCTCACAGCCGTAGAAGCAGAAACTAGGATTGGCCTGTTAGGGACAAGATGAATCCAGTCATTAAAAGGCAAGCTAAGCATAGTGCTACTATAGCTGAACTACAGCAAATAATCAGACCTAGAAGACCACTCCAGAAGAGCTAATGTCAAGATTATTGGCCTCGCTAAAGAAGTGAGAGAAAGGGGATCCCTTCAGTACTCTGAGACATTCTTAACCCTGGCACTCAAATGGCAATATCCTAAGGAAAAAGTGGTTCTGGACAGATCTCATGGGGGGTCAAGTTGCAGGAAAATTGCTGGCATTAGGAAATATCCAAGGCCTGTGTTTGTAAAGCCTCATTACTATCAGGACTGTGAGGCAATACTTTGCACTGCTAGAATTGATAAGAGCCTGCTCATTGAAAACTATAAAGTTTCTTTTTTCAAATTTACTAAACTTTATTAAGGTCAGTCAAGTCAGGATTACAGAGACAAACAAGAGCCAGTACAATATACTGTATAAGTGAAGACAATACACCAAGAAAACTATAATGTTTCTGCATATCCAGACTTTTAATTTTCCACTATGCAGAATCACAAGGCATTTGACCATGCCAGAGAAATAGTAAGAAGCGAAGGACATAAGATTTACTATGTTACCCCTGGCCTGTCTTCAGTTTTTGTTCATGGTAAAACTATGGTATGCTCAGATCCTTAAAAGGCTGACGTATTTCTTACACACTGCAGAGCCATGATTCAGAGAAACTGCTACCTGCTTCTATGTCTAGGACATAACCGTTACTTGATAGCACTATAAGATGCAATGCTTTAAAATTATGTGAGCAATTATGAAGATAACGCTGCTCAGGAATTTATTTTTGTTCTACTGTTATTAGTAAATCAACATGCTCTTTATTTTGTGAAAAATAATCTACTTGAGATACTAGAATTTGGCATGGGTCAAAACCCATAAACAAAAACAACACAGCAAACAATGCTGCAAACAAAATGTCGTGCTCTGAAATAACATTGGTAAAAACACTGACTGTAATAAAATACATGCACACTATAGCAAATAACAGCACTTTTTGTTTTTGAGGGGGGCTCTTCCCCTAAACCCCCCAATGTGGGAGACTTTGTTCCCCCTCAGAATTATTATAATCAACTCTGGGAAGGGGGTGGACCATGAGGATATGGTGAAACTCCAGAGGGGGAAACTTTGTTTCAGAGCCAAAAAAAAAAAATACAATATCGGAGACGGGAATCAAACCCTGGTCCCCAGATCTCCACCACTCTAAGTGCTTATGCCTTAGCTACTCACCATGGAAGTGGCTTGACCAAGCACAGCACCTAAACTTTCATCAGCCTTCATCAATCCACGGACTGTGACAGAGGTAGCAATGCTTAACTAATGCTATTATACCACAGTCGCTGTTATTCCTTTACCATTTGTACAGCACAGTTTATTCCACACTATTCTTGCAGTGCTTAATGGACCTGGTACTGTGGATTTGGCAGCCAAAAGTGTGCCAAGACAGACTATCAAAAGCTATGCATTGTCAGGATAGCGGTGGGAAATCTGAACTGAGCATCAGTGACTTGTCTTGAACTTAGATCATGCGCATTTGGGTTCCTGAAGTTGCTGATCCTGTTGTTCTATGCAGTGCAGTCTCACTTCCAAGTGAAGCGGGTTTTTATATTTAAACTTTATTACAGAGAAAACCTTTGAATATTCACAAACAGGTACAATATCTAGTTTTAAAAGATCAAGATTAAATAACACATCCAGAAGCTATAAATCATATAACAATGAAGGAAAAATAGTGAATTCTGCACACTAAGCCTACAAAACTTACTTAAAAGAAGTCACATTAATTACCTAGCAAAATAATTTAGACAATTAGTCTATTCCCATAACACTGAATCCACTCACACTAAAGAGAAAGACACCATCGCTATTTACTCCACTTAAAAGAGAGGTTCCCAGAAAATGCTGAACCAAAAAAAAGGAATCCAAACTGATAACCTACTTAACATGTCATCTACAGGACAAAATCAGGATTCACTTGTAATTGGAAAGTAACCCAAGGACCCCATATTTCATCAAAAATGAATAGTCAGTTAAAATACTTATACATAGCTTTGTCAAGGCCATATATAAAATGAACAATTTCACAACATTATTGCAGAGTGGAGACTGGGTTTTCAAGCAAAATTTAGTAGGGTCTTCTTAGCAGAGACTATTAAGGTCAACAATAACTTCAATTGGCAGGGCGAAGCATTCTGTTTCTTGGAGAATGAGTAGCATCATTAAAGGGGTGAGTAGGTGCAGGGTCAAACTGCTGGGCAATAGCCTAGGTAACCACTGTCCAAAATGGCTGGATTTGAGGCACATCGAGAATATGCATTTGATCAGCCCTAGTGTCTCCACAATCCTCCAGCACCTCACTGCTAGAGGACCTTTATGATGTGCAACACGAACCAGGGTAAAAAGAAAGATCTACATTTCAGGCAAATTTCTTTATATATGGAGAAGAAAAAAGTATATGTGGCTAAGCAAATTTCTCCCATTTCTCTAAGCTACATTATTCATTCAGTTCCACTATCCATTTTGCCAGTACGGATGCAGTTGAATCTGATGAACTAGAATGCAAAATAGAATACAGATTTCCAATCAAATGTCCCATATCTGTTCCCAATTGCCTTAGAAATCAGCAGTGTGGTGAAGGGAGTAACTGAAGGGGTTAGCCGCTGTAGGTGTGATGATGTAGTGTAAAACTCGCGTAGCTGCAAATACCTAAAAGAATCTACTTGTGAAAGCCCACACTGTACTTGAAGATCTGTAAACATGTGGATACCATGGGAGTCTAAGAACTGATGACAAAAAACTAACCCTGCCTGCACCTGATGTCTAAGAAAATTATCTATTTTATTGAGGATTTTGTTGATCCCAGGCTGCCGCTGTTAAATATGAAAGCTTGTGCAGGGAAGAATTCTCCTAAGTTTGTGCCATAGCCACAAGACCTCTCCAGAAAGCAACCAAAATGAGTAAATGGTAAATAACCAGGAGAGGGCAAATAAGATGAAGCCCACACCATGCAGATCATTTATAGTAAGTTTGATGTCTTACCAACAAGAGGAGTAAGTCCAACAGGTGAAGCAGAGTTTAAAAGGATGATAAAACCTGCAGAAAAAAAATTGAAGTGTGTGCAGGTAATACATTTCATTTATCATATTCTATGACACAGCATTGCCTAGAAACTTGCTGTCTAAGCACAAGAATGCCTACACCTAATGATCTATAAGTGACACTAATAAAGAAGAACAGCAGTTTCACCTGTTATCGACAATACCAACAACTGAGCCCATAGGGCAAGAATAGAGTGTAAAATACATAAGGCTCTGCTCGATCAATCTCCACTTCTGGATGGGCACTGGAGTGCCATAGAGATATAGTCCCACAACATCTTTACCAAGTGAGTAAACTTCCATTGTAGGTCACTAATCTCAATGCCACTCCAAAATCTTTCGTCATGGATACTAAAAAGCAAGCACGTATATTATTTGGGTGGGACAGAGTGATCGTGGGTGGGCCAACTTGTTTAGCAGTGAGTAACACCAACTTGCCAACACTGGTTCTTGGTGAAGCAAAAGTGTCCAGTCTGTAATATTTTGTGAATCTATGGATATGTATATCTCTTCTGCCAATGCTTGGTTTCTTTCAGCCCATGACATGGCTACTGCTCTAGTTGAGTGGGCTCTGAAATCTTGTGGAGGAGCCCTACTGATGCTTTATAAGAGTCTGTGATTGTCTTTTTTAAGCCATGATGTAATAGTGGACTTGGAAGGTGCTAGACCCTTCTTGTGCCCTTGTTAATAATGAAGAGCTTGTCTATCTCCTTCACATTCTCTGTCCTGGATAAGTACAGTTGTAGCCAAAGACATAGCCAGACATTTCCTGAAATGTCTGTGATATCTCTAGATAAATTCCCTGCCTGCCTGCCTGCCTGCCTGAAGTACCACTGTGGGCCACCAGAAATAATATCCTTATTTATACTACAGGGGTGCAGTAGCACCCCCATAGTTAGGGTTGAGTAGGGTGTTCTGTATTAAACTCTGAAATTTGCATCTTAATAGCTTTGGCAGTGTTTGACAAAATTAGTTGCAATTTTGCATGTTGTTGTCTAGTAGGCAAGGTCTAGGTCTTTGAGAAATTTTGTGATGGCAGCTTTTGTAGTATCTGAGATGTACATATGTCATTTCCTGTAGACAGATGATTTTTTCCTATACTTAACATGGTTTATTTTTTTTTTGCTCTTACCTACAACCTAAACAGAGTGAAATTTTTTATTTATTTAGAGTCTAGGATTGCAAGTACCTTTGAGCCACGGCTCTTTACAAAGGTTCCGTCAATTAAGGTACAATACAAACATTACAGAGTTGAGTAGCAATGCAGAAATGGTGCATAGACATTTTAAGCAACTGAAATACATTACATTGAGGAAAGTGAGTACCAGGGGTAGGGTAGCCAGATGTAGCTGAGGCTTGGAATGGACACAAAAAGAGCGGTGCAGCCATGGGCATTTGTCAGGCCTCAAAAAGTACTTGGGGCTAGGGGGCAAAAACAGAAGGGGAGGGAAGGGGGGCTGTAGGAAGAGGAAGAGAAGGGGTAGCAGTAGAAGTGCTAGGAGGGAGATCAGATTATGAGGGAGAGTCACAGGAGCTAGAGGCAGCTAGATGGAGATGAAGGTTGACTTTGAATGGGCCTAGCTTTTGCAGAGAGGAGATGTATTTGTTGAGTCCATTAATCCAGCTAGGAGCTCGGTATGCAAAGGATCTTTGGCCCTGTGTGTTGCGGCACCGAGGAATATGCAGCATTTGATTTTCTGAAGCCCTGGTGAGGCTGGGGTTGCATGCTGTATGGAGAAGACTTAGACTTTGGACTCTGGGGGGAGCAAGATGTAACATAATTTTTTTAGCCATTAGACAAGTTTGGTACTTGATACGGTTTGATAACTGGAGCCACCCTGTTTGGGCATAGAGGTCACATGTATGGGTGAGACAGTGGGATCCTGTGATGAGTCGGCAGGCTTTGTTTAAGGCAGAATAGCTGGAGGCAACATCGTTGCAGAGCCACAAGAGCGTCAGACCATACAGATTAAAGAGCCACCAAACCACCACCCTATATGACATTGGTGGCGTGCCGCGGGAGACATCCCGTGCTACAGCACTGGCGGCGCTGCTCTATGTGGAGATAGGTTGCAGTCATGGTGATCCAAGACATTTAAAAGGTGAACCTGCTCGAGGACAGCACCAAGGCAATTTGTAATATTAAGGGGTGGAAGCATTGACTTGGTTTTCTTATAGTTGAGAACCAACTTTGACTACTAAACCATGCTTCAGTGGAGGTGAAACCCTTCTGAAGCTTGTTTTGGAGTAAGTGGGGTCCTGTTGGGTGGTGTGAATGACAGCATCATCAGCTTAGAGTAGGATTTGTTCTGGACAGGATTGTGGAAGATTGTTCAAAAACAGGCTGAAGGAGGTGGCCTGAGAATGGATCCTTGGGGACTACTGAGCATACTGGTCTAGCATCTGAGGGATATCAGCAATTTTCACTCTTTGGGAATGGTTTTCCAGATAGCTCTTAAACCAAGCTGTAGACTCAGGGGAAAGCCCAGCTTTTAGCAGTTCTATGAGGAGTATTTGATGATGGATGGTGTCAAATGCCTTTGTCAGGCCTATGAAGACCAAACCAGTGAGGTAATTATTGTCCAGGGAGTTGTGAATTGCTCCTGTGAATTCAAGGGGGGCAGATGTAGTGCTGTGGCCTTTTCTGAAGCCATGCTGTTGCTTACAAAGGATGTTGTACTTCTCCAGATATTCCATTAGCTGGTCAGATACCAGACGTTCAATGGTTTTAGAGAGGGGCGGTAGTATGGATATAGGCCTATAATTTCCATGAAGGGCCTTGTCCCCACTCTTGTGGACTGGTGTTACGGTGGCAGATTTCCATCTGTTGGGGAACTGGCCAAGGGTGAGGGAAAGGTTGAAAATCCAGGTTAGTGGAGATAGCACTTCATCAAAAGTAAGAGACAGCAATTTGAGGTTGAGTGAGTCGTCACTTATTAGATCCAGCAATTGTTTTACAGACATATCTATGGACTTCTTGTGTACTGACTGCTCTGAAGTAAAAGGGGACAACTTGAAAAAGGGTGGGGTGGGAGGATGCAGGAGGAGGTCTTCATCAAAGAAGTCTGGAGGAAGAACACTACTGAAGTCAGTGAATGTGTCATTGAGCGTGTTAGCTATAGTGGAAGGGTCAAAGTTATAGCCCATCCACAACCAACATTGAAGGTGATGTTTTGGACAGTATTTCTGTAACTTCCTTGAGATTATTCCAGAAGGACTTCCCCTTTCCCCAGGTGTTTGTGAGGAATCTTTGTAATAGTTACTTTTCTTCAGGCGTATTTCTTTGGTGCAGTCATTTCAGGCATTTTTGTAGTTTTGTATATCTACTTGCCTACCAGTGGCCCAGGCCTGAAACCAGAGGTGGTCCCTAGCTCTCAGCACTGTAAGGAGATCAGCGGTTAGACATGGATTGCTAAGGCCTTTTACTTTCCTCTCTTTGAAGGAGGCGTAAATGTCACAGGCAGCATTGAAGGAACTGATGAAGAAAAACGCAGAGTTGACATCTGATGCATGGAAGATAAGTGACCAGTCTTGTTGTCTAAGGAGTAATTTGAGGTGCTTCAATTGACCAGGTGGAAGGATTCTGCTGTTTATTAGTTTGGGTGGTGGTGGGCTGAATTTGTTAGACCATTCACATGTGACTGGGAGTTGTCACTTAGCGTATCAGGAGAGCGAGTCTTTTGAGATGCGAGATGGTGGCTGGTCAGTATCCAGTCTAGGAGGTGCTTGTCCCAATCTTATAGTTGAGTCTAGTGGGGAGATGATCAGCTGGGTGAGGCTGGCAGCTGAGATGGCATTCTTGTAGCCACCTGTATCTGACCCAAACCAATTTATGTTAAAATCGCCCATTAGGATTATCTCAGTGCCTGGTGGTTGGGAACGGACAAGGTCAAGGACATAGTTGAGACCTTTACCTTGATCCCTGGGAGGGATGTAGACAGCAGCAATAGTCAGTGCCTTGTTGTGAACCCCAAGTAGAATTCTGATGGGTAGTATCTGGGCGGTAGAGACTGAGGTGGGGGGGTTGAACACAGTGCCCCAGGAGAGAGTCTTTGAGGTAAACAGAACATCCACCACCTTTATAGTGGTCTTGTCAATTCTGAATCGTTATATCCTGGAAGGATAATAGCACTGTAGGGTATTTTGGGTGAGCCAGGTTTCGACAATCACAAGAACATCAGGGTTGTGTTGGTGTGTAAATACTTGTAGGACATCAAGTTTGGGTAGAAGGCTACAGATGTTAATCATTGCAAAGGTGAGTCCCCCAGAGTGACTCTGCTGGAGGTTGGAGCTTGGGATTGTGGGGTCAGGGTTAGGGTGAATATTGCCAGACAGAAGTAGTAGTAGAAGCAAGAGTTTCAGGGTGCACCAGCGTAGCTGTTTGATGGAGATTTCATTCAACTGTTTCTTACTGGAGAGAAAGCTACTCTGTAAATGATGATCCCAGTAAGTGGCGACGTAGGCCAGAAGTGAGAGTGAGAACAGGCGAACGTAAATCACCCCATCTTGATTCCAGGAGCGGTGCAAGCCTGTCCTGGCGGTGGTTAGATATGGAGGACATAGCCCAGTGGGTATTGTCCCTGAGTGCCAGTAGATGTTGTCCAGCTGGAAGCACAGTGGGAGATTGGTACAGCAGGCTCCAGGCAGGAAATCCATGGGAAACAGGGAGGAGAAAATAACTAGACATAGAAGCAGAGAGAGGACCATGGTGGATAGAGAGGTGAGGATAGTAGATGGTGAAAAAGGTCTGAGGGAGGGGGAGAAAAACAGTCAGGAATGAAGGTGAAACAGGGAAGGGGGGATGCGATGGGTGCAGTAGGAGATATGAGGAGGGTGTCAGGCACAGAAAGGAGGCAGTGGCAGTGTGGGGACGGAGTTTATTAGTAGAGGGGGAGGAGGAGCAGGGAAGAGGGAGAGTGGGTGGTAAAGAGAGGAGGTATAGGAGAGAGAGTATCCAATAGGAAATGAAAGGGTAGGTCCCTAGGCAGAAAGGGCAGAGCTAAGGCCTATTTATGTAAGGTAGGAGGTGAGAGAAGGGGGTGGTTGAACATTTTCTTCTGAAACCCACTGAAGTCTATGGGTGCAGAGCCCAGCAGAACAGTTTGAATCAGTCAAGATTGCAGGGTCAATCAGGGCCATGAGGAGCACAACAATCCAAGCGAGATGGAAGCAACAGGTGGCAGCCAATGGAGCCTTTCAGCATTTCCCAGCTTGGCCTTGGAGCTTACCAGTAAGAGGAGGGTTCCTTGGTGGCGAGCAGTGGTGGTGTGGACAGCTGGCCCAGGTAGCCCCAGCCGCTCAGATTTTCCCGATCAGGGGCTGAGAGATCTGAGGGTAGGAACAGAGCAACAGATTGTGAGTCACAGTAATAACAAAGGGTGATGCTGGAGAGTAAATCAGGGGCGTGGGCAGTGGAGAGACAGAGGGGAATTAGGCAGAGGGTTGGGGGGGGAGGCAGCCACAAACAAGAGAAATAAGCTTGAACTGGCACCAAAGGGAGGACGGGGGAGATTAAGTAGAACGTGAAATTTACAAGGGGGAGAGAAGAGAGATGCAGGGTTTAGCAGCAGGGGAGGTGGAGAGAAAGATTGAATGCAAAGGGCAGGAATTACTCACAACTCTAAATTACAACAGTTTCCAATCACACTTTACAGTTCAATGCTAAAACATTTAGGCAGGTCTACATAATTAATTTTGACTTTGACAAAAAATAGCAAGCAACCTAGCTATTTATCCTAGATTTTCGTCTGAGACCAGAGTTTTAGAGTTGAGTGCTAAGAACATCAAGGCTGGTCTACACATTAATTTAGACTTTAACAGAAAAATAAGCAAGCAGTCTAGCAATTTAGCCAAAATTTTATTCCGAAACCTACTGAAGTCTATGGGTGCAGAGCCCAGCAGAACAGTTTGAATCAGTCAAGACTGCAGGACCAATCAGTTGCTATGCGGCGCACAACAGTCCAACAGGAGATGGAAGCAACAGGTGGCAGCCAATGGGAGCCTTTCAGCACTTCCTGGTTTGGCCTGGGAGCTTACCAGCAAGAGGAGGGTTCCATTGGTGGTGAGCAGTGGTGGTGTGGATGGCTGGCACAGGTAGCCCCAACCACTCAGATGTTTCCATGATCAGGGGCTGAGAGATCAGCAAGAGGAGGGTTCCTTGGCAGCGAGCAGTGGTGGTGTGGACAGCTCACCCAGGTAGCCCCAACCACTCAGATGTTTCCATGATCAGGGGCTGAGAGATCAGCAAGAGGAGGGTTCCTTGGCAGCGAGCAGTGGTAGTGTGGACGGCTGGCCCAGGTAGCCCCAGCTGCTCAGGCGTATCCCGATCAGGGCTGAGAGATCAGCAAGAGGAGGGTTCCTAGACATTTCAAGGTAGAAGTGTGCTGTGGCAAGGTAGTGCCTTTGGAAGGTTTTGTGAAAAAAATATTAAACAATTCCATAATTCCAGAGATATAAGTATTTAAAGTTTCATGTTTTCTTTTAAGGGTATGCTCAGTGGGGGTTTTGGGATAACGTTCTTTTTTTTGGTCCCAGGTCCCCAAATCCTCCATTTGGCAGTCAGAACTGCCCTGCCTGTTGTGCCTCCATGCCCAGGGTTACCCCACTAGGAGGGTCCACCAGTAAGTCTCCCCTCAATGGATGATGTAGGCAAGCCCCAGCTTACCCCTCTGGGTTGGGGCCACAGGAGCAGGACCCCCCATCGGACATCGAAGGCAGTGAAGATGGTAGCACAGCAGGTCATCACATGGGGGGGCTGACTTTTTGGATGCTTGCTGGATCCCTGAGGGTGGGGATGCGCAATGATGTCCAGTGCCCACCTCACCTCCCCCAAGGTGATGATGCCAGCCGCATTGGACCCCCAGCCTCTGCCAGGGGTCCATAAAGTACCGGACACTCTTACCCCCCCCCGGAGAAGGAGAGCAGTCCTCAGGAGGCTTGATCCTTCTCCCGCTGGCAAGCTCTTCGACTCCTGGGTCCTTTTCCAAACCCAGAGTGTTGGCATCGCAAGCAGAAATCCAACCACTGTGTTAGTGGGCCAGTAGTTTGGGATAACATTCTGCACAACACCAAAAATTTGGTGTTAAGGGGCTGTTTTTGATTTTGTGAGATGTTGTGCTCATGACACAAAAATGTTTTTGTTTCATGACAGCTGCCATCTTCTTTCTCACCTCATTAGCAAACTATTAATTCAAACTGTTATTACAGCAGCCATAATAATAACAACAACAAAAAACATGGATCAACCTCATTAGAACATACTGGCTCAGATTCTGAAGCTTGTTTCAGTCAATCATGATTATAAATACATATCTCCTGTCCATGTTAATATCGTTCCCATTTTTGAATCTTTACAGCAGTCATAATAAAAAAAAACATGAGGCCACCACATTAGAATATGCTAGTTCAGGTTCTGAGGCTTGTTTCAGTCAATCATGATTATAAATATATTTTACGCATATCTCCCCTGGCCATGTTAATATCTTTCCCATTTTTGAATCATGACTCGCTTGTTTGTGTCGCACTATTGAAGTGGCGTGAAACTAAATTTGACTTGCAAAACTGTTTTTTAATTATGATTCAAAAAGTCTGTGGGTAACACATTTTGCTTGCACAGCGTAATTTTTTTTTTCCAATTTGAAATTTGATTTCGCACCTTCATTTTTTGTTTTGGAGCAGCAAATTGGTTTCTCAGCATGAAATTTTTCTGCACATCAGAATTTCTCATTTTACAGCCCAAAATTAGCCTCTCAGCATGAAATTTGATTGCACACAATGATTTTTCATTTCACAGCAGAAAACTGTTTTTTTTCAGAATGAAATTTGATTGCACAACAGAATTTTTCATTTCACAGCAGAAAGTTGGTTTCTCAGCATGAAATTTGATTGCACATTAGAATTTTTCATTTCACAGCAGAAAATTGTTTTTTGACATGAAATTTGATTGCACACCAGGGCCAGATATTCAAAGGTTAGAACTGGCACAAATCCATTGCATTGGACTAGCACCAAATTTGCATCCGACTGCAATATTCAAAAGGACAATTAAGCGCCGGCGCTAGGTGTTACACTGACACTAAGTATAATGTATGCAGGGGAGGGGCCCTGAATGCCTGTGCACTGGCATATTGAAGAGAAATGCAGTGCACGCTACAGGCATTAGTCACGACCTGTAGCGCGGCGCTGAATACCACTGAGAAAAGGCCGGCGTATCGGCAGTACACCCAGCGATTCCGATCCCAGTAATGCCCTGAAATCATTTCCTAGTAATCTAGAATGGTCCCCCACCCCCAGTATGTATTCAACCCCAATTCAAATGCATATCATCTCATTTCCATAGTAGTCTAGTGGTTCCCCACCCCCAGCATATACCTGACCCCTGATTTGCATAAATATAAATTTGTTTCCCTGGTAGTCAAGTACCTCCCCCACCACCAGCATGTATCTCAACCCCAAGTCAAATACGTAAAATCTCACTTACCTGGCAATCTAGTGGTCCCTCCACACAACCAGCAATAACACTGACCCCCAATTTGCATAAATATAAATTTGTTTCCCTGGTAGTCAATGGTTCCCCACCCATCAGTGAAACCCCACTCAAGTACAATCATGTCCCAGAACCTGGCGGCGACTGGCTCAGCCCTCTTCTCACCACACCACGGCTGGCACTTCAGCTGAAGTAGAAAAGAAACGGTACACTTTCTTTCTACCTCAATCGGCAGCCAGCCTGTAATGAAGAGAAACTGAAACCAATCCTGACTAAGGTATGATGAAGTGAGAGACTCTCTGATGTACTAGTTCTGAAACAATTATATTTATGTAATTGAGGTGAATCGTCTTTGAAAAATAGCGTATTCACTAGACTATCAGGGAATAGAGTTAATATTTATTCAAAATGTGGTCAGGATACATGCTGAGAATGAGGACACTAGACTACCAGGGAAATGAGCTTATATTTCTTTGAATTGGGGGTTGGGATTTGTGCCGGGGGTTGGGGGACCACTAGACTACCAGGAAAATAACATTTAATTTTAATTGAAACGGGGCGGGATTCATGCAGGGGGTGGAAGGACCACTAGACTACCAGGGAAATAACATTTAATTTTAATTGAAAGGGGTCGGGATTCATGCAGCGGGGTGGGGGGACCACTAGACTACCAGGGACATTAGGTTTAATTGTATAGTGAATGGGTCCGGAGCATACTTCTCAACTGTCCCTGATTTTCAGGGATGTCCCTGAATTTGCCTCAACATATACAGTAACTGTGTCCCTCCTCACAGTTATGTTTCCGTGGCTAAACAGTGGAAATTGTAAGCATAAAATAATGTCAAGCATTACAGTTACAGACTTGTTCTTCTTTAGAAACTACAATTTGCACTAAGCCCCATATACTACCAGCTTTCTGGGTGGATGTCTTTAATTTTGAAGATGTGTCCCTGATTTTGGTCCTTTGTCCCATGATTTGTTTAACCTTGTCCCAATTCAGGAGGCAAAGGTTGTGAGGTATGTATGCACCGACTGTGCCTGGCAGCACACAGTTCCTGCTGCTTCCTGTCTGTACTTCTATTCTGACCAACAGGTAATGCTGTGGGTATGCTTTGGCCTGCAGCGTCCAGCCTGTACTTCCATTCCAACCAAAAGGGGGAGCTTTGTACTCCATGCAGTAGCACCGGGCAAACTGCATAGTAATGTATGCTAAGCAGCAGTTAATGAGTTGCAAATGTACCTGTTTGCCCACGGATTACCTAAGTGGGCTCATTTGCATGGGAGCTTTGAATATAGCTCCCGTTTACTCCGGGCTAACCAGTTTGCACTGGGCTAATGTGTTAGCACTGTGCAATCAGGTTAGCCCGGGGCAAACCTCACTTCAGCATAGCCCAGTTCTGCAGTGTGTGGCTTACATTGTTGTTTGCAGTCATACCTCTCAACTGTCCCTGAATTTCAGGGACGTCCCTGATTTTACCTCAGAATTTTACTCTGTCCCTCCTAAAAATTGTGTTTCCATGACCAAATAGTGGGGGTTGTAGGCATAAAATAATGTCAAACATTAATGTTACAGACGTGTTCTTCCTTAGACAATGCATTTTACACTAAACCACTTATTCTACCAGCTTCCTGAATGGATATCACCAATTTTTAAGATGTGTCCCTGATTTTTTTAAGCCTTGTCTCTGATGTATGAGGCAGGGGGTTGAAAGGTGTGTTTGCAATAGATGTGAGACATCTCTGTGCAATCACACACAATGTTCTCCACCTGCAACACTGGCTTGCTACAGAGTCTAATGAGCTGCAGTTGCAGTTTGCACTTCCCTGCTGCTATATTCAGTGCTGTCTTATTCCTGGGCTAATTTTGCCCTGCACTCCAAGACCAGTTTGCCCGCTTCCTTAGACTGCTATATTTAGCAAGATTAGTACCGAGCTATTTTCTTTTCAATATAGCTTGCTTTGTGCTCTAGGCTAAATTTGCCCGCTAGGCAGTGCTAATTTAGCCCCAGGCAAAGATTTTGAATATCTGGCCTCATGAATTTTTGTTTCACAGCAGAAATTTGGTTTCTTAGCATGAAATTTGATTGCACATCAGAATGTTTTTTTTGCAAAGAAAAATTGGTTTCTTAGCATGGAATGTCATTGTACACCATGATTTTTCGTTTTGTGGCAAACATTGGTTGCTCAGCTTGACATCTGATTCTGGATCATAATTTTTGGTTTTATAACAAATTGTTTTTTCGCCACATGAAATTTGATTGCACATATATTGAAGACAACTCTTCTCTTGGCATACGGCCCTGCATGTCTGCACCTGTGGGTGACAGAGGCCCTGTGCATTAGCTGACAGATGGACTCTTTCCCTGTGCATCTGTATCTGCAGCTACATGGAAGCACAGATAACCAAGACCTGTGCTTCGCAGCCATCTCACAGCCCATTAATTCTTGGCATCAGTCCACCACAAGACTGCAGAGCATGCAAGGACCCTGAACTCCTTTAGGCAGACAGAGTCTTCCTTTTCTTCCCAAAATATAATGCCAAAGTTAGTTACGAATGAACAAATATGTGAAAAAAATATGAACAAAAAGTTAGCTCACCCACAATGAAAACACTAGTGCTCTCCCCCACCCCTTTTTTTTTTTTTTGCTGCTTAAAAGTCTGTAATTTTGTAAATATCTCCAATGTTCTTTCTTATCATAGATTTTGGAGGGGTTGTTGGTCTCATCATCTAGCTGAATCATGATCAAGCCTGACCACTATGGCAAAGTGACCACCTACAACAGTCAGGAAAAAGTATCACATTTTAGCTTGCCATTCAGAGCAGATGTCCCTTTGCTTTCTCTCTGCCATATGGGAAACCACTCTGTTGGCTTCATTATTTAAGTAGTGTGCTCTGGCCAGTAAGAGGCTCACAGGCAAAACAGTCCACAACTGCAGTCAAAAAATGTGATGCTTTTTGCTGATGAATGGAGGTGGTCACTTGGCCGTAGTGGTCAGGCTTAATCATCATTCAGCTGGATGACAAGACCAAGAACCCCTCCAAAATCTATGATAAATAAGAACATTGGAGTTTTTAAAAATAGTAGGCTTTTAAGCAGCAAAAAGGAGGGAGAGCATTAGTGTGTTTTCACTAATAGGTGATTAACTCCACCTTCACTTTTTCACATACAGTATCTCATAACTAACTTTAGCATTATATTTTTGACTGCAGTTGTAGTCTGTTTTGCCTTTAAGCTTAAAGCTGATTTTAGGTGCTGACCTCACCCACAATGGCAGGTAACTGCCTGTGTATTCTTTGTATCATTTACTCTCCATACACTCCTGAGGTAGGTGCACTATCTATACATGTGTACAGAGTACCCTGTTTCCTGTGGTCCAGAAATAGTTTTTTTTTTTTTTTGTAACATTACAGAACTCTGGAATACATTCTGAAAGAGTGCGGCACATATTTGTGAACTAATGTGGGACAAGCACATTCCATAGCTAAAAGCCTCCAATTTTCATATGAAATAGGCATGCCTGTGAACTTCTTATTGTCACAACACACTACTTAAGTAATGAAGCCAAGAGACTACTTCCCCATAAGATAGAGAGAAAGTGAAGGGACGTCTGCTCTGACTGGCAAGATAAAATGTGTTGTTTTTTCCTGACTGATGGAGGTGGTCACTTTGCCATAGTCAAGTGGTCAGTCTTGATCATAATTCAGCTGGATGATGAGACCAAGAACCCCCTCCAAAATCCATCTTAAGTAAGAACATTGGAGTTATTTACAGAATTGCAGCCTTTTAAGCAGCAAAAAAAGGGGTGGGGGAGCATTAGTCTTTTCATTGTGGGTAAGCTAACTTTTTGTTCACATTTTTTTCACATATTTGTTTATTCATAACTACCTTTGGCATTATATTTCTGACTGCAGTTGTAGTCTGTTGATTTTAGGTGCTGACCTCATCCACAATGGCAGGTAACTGTGTATTTTTCATATCATTTACTCTCAATACACTCCTGAGGTAGGTGCACTATCTATATATGTGTACAGAGCACCTGGTTTCCTGTGGTCCAAGAACTGTTTTGTTTTTTTGTTCCCTTTCTTCTCTTAAGCTCTGTGTATCTGCATGTCTTCATGTAGGTCCCAAAGAAACCTACGTGAATGAGGATACAATTCCACTATTTCAAAAAGAAAAAAAATTATTTGCAAAAACTGTTAATGCATTAGTTAGAGTTCAAGTTAATGCCACTTAAACATAGAAACATAGACTTTGATGGCAGATGAGGAGTGATTGGTCCACCCAGTCTGCCCATTTTCCTACCTATTGGATAAGCTGCAGATCCTAGTTAACGAACAGCCTACTTCCTCCTACCCCCCCATTAGAATTGCTTTATGTCTGTCCCATGCATTCTTGAATTCCCCAACTATTTTTGACTCCACAAACTCCTCAGGATGGCTGTTCCATGTCTCCACCACCCTCTCCATGAAAAAATACTTCCTCACATTGCCCCTGAGGCATCACCTCTCTATCTTCAAATTGTGCTTCCTTGTTCTTGCACATCTATTTTTCTAAAAGATGATACCCTCTTGGACTTTGTTGATTCCATTGGGGTACTTAAAAGTTTCTATCATGTCCCCCTTCCCTCCTTTCCTTGAGGGTACATTACATATTAAGCTTGTTGATCTCTCTTTATGTGGCTTAAGTAGGAAAATGTGGTGTTAGGGTTTTCAACCCTAACTCCCCCCAGCAGCAAAAGGACAAGCCTACACAAGCAACCACAAACAGCCATCATCAAATAAGACAAACAACATACAAGTCTTTCCGGATGAAACAAAAGCAGTAGTACTGATGTGCTGCCTTCTTGAATTTGTATACAAAACATAGAAAGATAGACTTGGATGGCAGATATTGACTGCTTGGCCCACCCAGTCTGTCCATTTCCCTACTTATTGGATAAGCTGCAGATCCTAGTTAACCAGTAGCCTACTTCCTCCTACCCTCCCCCAGAATTTACTTATGTCTGTCCCATGCATTCTTAAATTCCCTCACTGTTTTTGACCCCTTAACCTCCTTAGGAAGGTCATTCCATGTGTCCACTACCCTATCCATGAAAAAATACTTCCACACGTTGCCCCTGAGCCATCCCCCCATCTTCAAATTGTGTCCCCTTGTTCTTGAACAACTCTTTTTCTGAATGATGCTACCTTCATGGACTTTGTTGAGTCCCTTGAGGTACTTATAAGTTTCTATCATGTCCCCCCTCTCCCTCCTTTCCTTGAGGGTATGCATATTAAGCTCCTTTAGTCTCTCTTCGTATGGCTTCTGGTGCAGACTCTGCACCATTTTAGTTGCCCTCCTCTGGACTGCCTCCATCCTGTCTATGTTCTTGTGGAGCGTGATCTCTAGAACTGCCATGATACTCAGATCACGGTCTCACCAACAGCCTATACAAGAGGGATAACAACTTCTTGTTTTCTACTGGTGATGCTTCTCCTATTAATTTCCACAAGCAATATGCATCCCAGTATTCCCCAACCCTCCTTACTGCCTTCTCACATTGCTTGCCTACCTCTAGGTCATCTGATTTGACTACCCCCAGGTCCCTTTCCATTTTTGTTGTTAGTACCCACCCCCACAGTGTACTCTTCCCCTGGGTTTTTGTTTCCCAGGTGCATTACTTTGCACTTCTTTGCAGTGAATCTATGCTGCCATACTTGTGACCATTTCTCCAACCTTGCCAAGTCCCTTCTCATCCTTTCCACACCCCCCTTTGTGTATCATCCTTGTTGCAGATCTTTGTGTCATCTGCAAAGAGGAATACTTTTCCTTCCAGTCCCTCTGTAATGTCACCTATACAGACATTAAAGAGAACCGGTCCCAGTACTGAACCCTGTGGTACCCCGCTACTAATCCCGTTTGCTTCAGAGTGGACTCCATTTATTATTATCCACTGCATCATGTTGTCCAGCCAATGTTTTACCCAGGCTACCACCCTGGGACCCACTACCAGGCTGACTAACTTGTTTATTAATATTTCGTTTGGACTGTGTCAAACACCTTGTTAAAGTCTAGGTAGGTCATGTTCATAGCCCCTCCCTGGTCTAATACTTTGGTCACCCAGTCAAAGAAATCTATTAGATTCATCTGACATGACCTTCCCACTGTGAATCCATGCTGCCTTGGATCCTATGCCCCACTGGCCTCTAGGTACTCAGCAGTTCTTTCTTTCAGAAGTGATTCCAACATTTTCCCTACCACTGAGGTCAAACTAAGAGGTGTGTAGTTTCCTGCCTCTACCTTGCTCCCACTTTCATGAAGGGGAATCACATCCACCGTCCTCCAGTCCTCAGGTCCCATCTTCCCATGATTTATTAAAAAGGGTAGTCAGTGGTGTCACTAGTTTTCCCCTTAGTTCTTTTTAGAATTCTAGAGTGAATCCCATCAGGCCCCATTGCTTTGTCCACCTTCAGTTTCAGGAGTTTCTTTAGGACCCTTTCTTCTTCAAATGGATTGGTATAAACCCCCCTATCCAGAGTGCTTCTATTGGTTGGTTTGGTACCTCCCTCTTCTTTTGTGAATACTGAGCAAGTATTCATTCAGTGTCTCTACTTTTCACTGTGCCCTCTGCCCATCCCCTCCTCTTTATTAAACCTCACTATCCCTTCTTGGTTTCTTGCTCCTACTTTACCTATAAAGATTTTATCCCCCTTCTTAACTGAATTGGCTATCCTTTCCTTGGTTTGTATCTTTGCTCTGCATCCTTTTTTTTTAACTGGTACAGTCCTCTGCCCTGTTCCTTCTGTGTTTCGTTATACTTCCTGAATGCTTTCTTTTTCTCCTTAACCTTCCCCACCATCTCTTTTGAGAATTATAGTGTTTTTTTTTCCTTTGTTTTGTTTTATTTGCTTCACACAAAGGGTTGTTGCCTCTATGATGGCAGTTTTGATTTTTTCCACATTGTTCCTCCACCCTTCCTTCTTGCCCATTTGCTAGTGCTTTTCTGATGCACTCTCTCATTTTGCCAAAGTCAACCCTCCTAAAGTCCAATACTCTCACTTTTGTATGGCTTGACTCTATGGCTGTGTTTATCATGAATGACACCATTTGGTTTTCACTTACTAACATACTAAAAGCCAGCAGAATAGGCCTAATGGTCTGTCATGTCTGCTCGGTAACCAGCCACCTACAGGGTGCTTGCTTTCCTGCCCCCTAGCCCCCAAGAGGGTCTTCTTTGGCTTCAGTTTCCCCTTGTACCTGTCCTACCCCTTCTTGAAGCCCTCCACTTTGCTCTCCTCCACCAGCCTCCCGGGCAGTGCATTCCATGGCTCCACCACCATGTCTCTGTGAAATAATGTTTCCTACAATCTCCCCTGTAATTTCCCCTCTCCAGCTTCCACTCATGCACCCTGGTTGTTTTCTTCTTTAGACTGAACAGCTCCTTGGTTCCACTCTCAGTTATTCATTTTACATACTTGAAGACCCTATCATGTCTCCCCTGTCCCTCCTCTCCTCCAGTGTGTACACCAAGCTCCTTCAGCTCTCCTCCTAGGACCTCTCTTCCATGCCCTGAATCATCCAGGTTGCTCTTCTCTGGACCCTCTCCAGCAGTGCTATGTCCTTCTTCAGATGGGGTCTCTAGAACTGTAGACAGTACTCAAGTTGTGGCCTGATCAAGGCATTATATAAAGGGAGGATCACCTCCCTCCTCCTGCACATAATTCCCCTGGCTATGCAGCTTAGTATCCTGTTTGCTTTGGCTGCAGTTCTACAGTTTTCAGAGTTATTCATTTTGATGTCTACCACTACCCCTAGACCCCGCTCACCCAATGTGGCTTGCAGTGCGACCCCCCCAGAGTGCATACATGGCCTGGGTTTCTGACCCCCAAATGAAGTACCTTACATTTCCCAGCATTAAATTTCAATCCCCACCTCCTTGACCACCCCTGCAGGGTATCCAGGTCCCCTGGACTGTAACTGTCTCTCTTGCTTCTTCCCTATTCACCAGTGCTTCCAGTTTGGAGTCGTCTGCAAAGAGACTCAGCCTATTCCTAACTCCCCTCCCTATATGTGAGACATAGGCATTGAACAAGAAAGGCCACAGTACTGAACCTTGGGGGACCACACTTAATACCTTCTTGGGGGAGGAGACTATTCCAGCAACCATTACCCTCTGTATCCACACTGAAAGGCAATGTTCCGCCCACTTGAGCACCTGTCCTCACACCCCCATCTCCACCAGCATTGCTATCAGCCCATTACGGGGTACCGAATCAAACACCTTGCTGAAATCCAGGTATAGGACATCCACCAGCCTATGTCTATCCAGGGCCCCTGTCACACAGTCATAAAACTCTATGAGGTTGGACTGACATGATCTCCCCAGGACAAAGCCATACTGTTTATCATCCTGGTGCCCCAACCTTTCCAGCTGCCTCCCCAGCCTTTCCTTGATAAAACCCTCCATTACTTTGCCTACCGCAGATGTTAGGCTGACGGGCCTATAATTCTCCATCTCCTCCCCAGACCCCCCCCTATGGATAGGCAATACATGAGCCACCCTCCAATCTTGGGGCACCCATCCTGTCTGCAAAGAGGTGTTAAAGAGTGCAGCCAGTGGAGCTGCCAGCTCCTCCGCCAGTTCCTTCATAACCCTCAGATATAGCCCATCCAGCCCCAGCACCTTATCAGTTTTAGCTTCTGAAGGCCTCCCTCACCCTATTCACTGTGATTTCTCCCCCAGTCCTCCCCTCATGACCTCCCCACCCTTCTGGGTCTGGCTCAGCCTGTACCCTAGCCTCTTCCACTCTCTGGTCTCAGCCTGACCTCTCGCTTTTGTTAGCTCCTCTTCCCTTTCATCAGGCTGTAGGGTCCCTGTCTCCCTCTGAAAAGATTGAGGCAAAGTACTCGTTTAGCACCTCTGACTGTTCCACTGATTCCTGGGCCCATCCCCTCAGTCTTAATCCTGCTGAACTGTGTCCTCACTTTTCTCTTCTCTCTATGTTTCTGTAGAAGCCCTTCCCCTGCTCCAGATATCCCTAGCCATGTTTTGCTCTATCCTGCTTTGGCTCTCCTCACCACTCTGGTGACCCTCCTGGCCATCAGTTCATACTCTCCTTGCTCCCTGTCCCCCCAGAGCATTTAAAACGTGCATAAGCAACCTTTTTTCCCCTCACCTTCTCCTACACCTCCCTGGTCCACCAGCATTGGCTTGTTCATTCTACCATGCTTGCAGATTACTTTTGTACAGGACCTAGTAGCCTCTTGCACCCATTTTTTAATGGTATCCCACAAGCTTCCAGCATCCATGTCCAGTCTAATCATGTCCAACTTCTCCTGTAGAATCCTACCCATGGTCACGAAGTCTGCTCCCCTGAAGTCCACCACTGCTGTATTAGTGTGGTTCCTCCCCCAAGATGCAGTAGAAACCAGACCATGGTGTGGTCACCACCCATCAGTGGACTGCACACCTCCAGGTCTCTTATCTGGTCACTGTCCGCTAGGACTACATCCAATATCCGTCCCTCTTTAGTAGGTTCCCCCCACCTGTTGGATCAGGAAGGCATCCTGAAAGACATCCATCAGTCTCTGTTCCCTGGTTACAGAGGATGTCATGGTGTCCCAATCAGCCCCTGGATATTAAGGTCACCCATGACCACCACCCTACCCTTTCCAAGGTCACAGTGACCCTTGATGTTCTCAAGCAGTTTAGCTTCCAGAGCCTCCTCTAATGCGGGGGCCTGTACACCACCCCTATTTCACTTTTTTCCTCCCCTCATTTGCAGGGTTACCCAAATCACCTCCACAGCCCCTCCAGCCTCCTTCACTCCACTAACCACTATGTAATTTCTGATTATCAGTGCAACCCCTTCCCCCTTCCCATTCCTCTATCTTTCCTAAAAATCTTATGGCCCTCCCAGTTTAGGTTCCAATCATTTCTCTGGGTGGCCCACAGTTCTGTAATTACTGCCACATCCACTGTTCCCTCAGCCAGCATAACCTGGAGCTCAGGGATTTTGTTGCTCATGTTCTGGATATTGATCAGGACTGTCTTCCACCCTGACCTCTCCCCTCTCTCCCCTCTCTCCATTCCCCCAGCCCTGGACAGTCCCTTTTCTGCCCATTTTTCCTTGGATTTGCAACACAGTTCCCTGCACTCTTCTTGTGTCCTAGACCTGGACCCTCAGGCAGCCCCCCTGGGGCCTTTCTTTGATTTGACCCTCCCCCTTTACAAGTTTAAACCCCACCTCTTGCCTATAAATCCAGCAGGTTTTAATTTCAAGCTCTCCCTCCCCTCCAGATTGAGGTGTAACCTATCCCTGGCATATAGCCCTTATCCTCCAAGTATCCCCCAGTCCCCCACCAGCCACCCCTCTTCCTTCACCCAGTCCCTGAGCCACTGGTTCCCTCATCTAAGTTTTGCTTGTTCTCCCTGGTTGCCATTGGTACCACTAAAATCTCAGAGAAAGAAATCTTGCTTCCTATAGAGCGGCAAACCCTGGCCAGTTCCTGGAATCCAGCTTGTATTTCTAGTTCATTGTTCCCTTCCAAGTCATTTGTCCCCAGATGTACTAGGAAGTCTGAGGATCCCCCGCATTCCAGTGCTATCGAGTATAGCTGGAATTTGGCCTTGTGTACAGATAGTCCTGGTATACATTTAGTCTTGACTGGGCTGTTTTTACTCTCCCCCACCCCTTCTCACTGGCTACCCCTTTTCATGGAGTCCCTCAGTAGTATCACCTTCACCCCACCCCCCAGTTTGTTAGCCCATTTTGTTCCTTCTAGGCTCCTCCTCCTTCTGTTATCGACCCCCTGCTTGTTCCTCCCATCTCCGTCAGCCCTGGAAGTCATTGCTAGCCCATTTGTTCCTTCCAGGTTCCTCCTTCTATCATCGTGAGGCCAGGAGATCAGAGGCTGTGGGTTCAGTTCCCACATCTGCCACTTAAGTTAATATCTCCAGTACTGACACTGTAGTGCAGCATGAGGGGGGTGCTGCACTTCTGAAGTGCCGTCTTTCGGATGAGATGTTAAATCGAGGTCCCATCTGCCTGGATTGGTGGTAGTTCAAGTGGATGTTAAACATCTATGGCACTTATCAAAAGAGTAGAATTTCCCAGTGTCCTAACCAAATTTCCCTCATTCACTAAAAATGCCATCAACAGCTTAATCTGGTTCAAGGTCAGTTGGCATTCATCTGTACCCCTCCCGGGTCATGCCTGAAAATAGGCAGGATTTTTCTAGTCGCTGGTGGTTGCCAGAGGTCCAACAAAATGAAAAATAAATAAAATCAACCCTGCTTGCTCCACCCACCCCAACACCCTGGGGTCACCCTCATGCATGCCTGCTTCTCCCTTCTACACTGCAACTGCCAACTTGCTCCTTGCCCCCCAATCTCGGGTGTCCTGTGTTTGTCCTCAGATCGTCCCCATCTCCCTTCTTGAGCTATAATCCTCCAATCCCCACCCGATCATCCTCCCTGCTTCCCTCCCCATTCTGGACCTGCACTTCCCACCCCATCTGCTGTATTTCCCCAACCCTCCCCACCTCCTCTCCCTACTCCACCTCTTCCGATGATTCCTGCCTCAAAGCTGGCCTATCTAGGGAACTCTCTTGAGAATGCTCTATCATGCCCTCCTTGGTTGGCTTCCCCAGACTGGACACTGGCCTGACCCCAATCTTGCCTCCTTCCTACCTGGCCTCTCTCAGTGCTCCCCCATCTACCATATCTCCCTTCAACCTAGGCTCATGTGCTCCCCCTCCATCCTTTCCTTTGGTCCAGGCCCCTCCTCTGTCCCCTGCCCCTTAACTTACTGACCAAGCCCTCTCTGTCCGCCTGCTCTCTCCGCCACCAGCCTCCTCCACTTTATCTCCTGGATAGAGTGGGGTGAATCAGTTTGTAAGTGTGATGCTTGCCCCCAATTTGATCCTCCTACCCCTCCCTCCTCTGCACCCTCTGTGCCAGCCCCTCATGGAGTGATTTATGTACATTGCTTGTTCAGCCCCCCACACTTTTCGAGTGACCATATGGCCCCCCTATCCCCTGGGGTATGCCCTTTTGGCCTTGTCTAATCTCATATGGTCCATACCCCCCTTAACTTCCCATCCCTCCTCCTCCACAATCAGCTGCCATCTGATCCTCCTGATCTCTTCCCTAAGACCCACCAGCTGAAAACACACTGGGCACCCTCTGAACCTCCATGCCCAATTTAATATCATGGCCGCCCCACACTCTGTACACCCAATCACCCTACTGAAGATGCCCACTCTGGCAACCACCAAGTCCACCCTCATTTCGGGCGTGAGCAATATGGTCCCCTACCAGCAATACACTTCCAATCTCACAACACTAATCCTAACCCAGCCTCTAACAGAAAGCTTACCAGATGTCTACTGTTATGCCTGGGTTAGATACCACCAACTGGCCCCTCATGTAACCATAACTTTATACACTTACTGATATTAGTATTCTTACTGTTTTATTTATTATATTTGCTATGATCATATTTTATTGTAATGCATTTACATTTATGATATGTTTCTGCCATATAGTCCGGTTCTACTTTCAACATATATTCTGCTATATTCATATAATCACTCACATTCTGTATTTTCCACCACTGTAACATACTGCATGCTTTTCTGATTACTCTGCAAGTATTGTCAGTCTCCTCTCTCAGTGAGAACTGATAACATTTTTTCCATTTATTGCTGATTATGATTTTCCTTTGTCCTAAGTTTTATGCTAGCTATGCATTGTTGTTTCCTGATGTTTCCACCCAGATATTACACTCTGCATATAACCAATTGTAGTTGTCTGCCTTATCCAAATGTTACACCCTTATCAGTAGTATAACTGTAATTATCAGTCAGCATCTCCCTAGTTTGGTTTTTGGTTCGTTCAGGTTTGTTTTGTTTCTAGATCTAGAGTTGTAGAGTATGTGTAACCCTGGGGCTGACTGGTGGAAATCATCCTCTTTGTAACTTCTCGTTACATGCTTTGGCATGAGTATTTTAGTAATTATCTTTTCTTTATTGCTTACTTGTCCTGTGTTTTCTTTGCTCAGTCATTTGCATACAAGAATCTGAACTGTGGGCAGGACTCATATGTGACATTATCCACTTCTAAATCTGAGATCCTCTGTCTGTCCCCATTTGAGTGTACCAGGTCTAAGATTGTTCCTTCCTGAGTGGGTTCCAACACTAGCTGTCTGAGGCATGCCCCCCTGTAGGGCATCAAAAATTATCCTGCTTTTCAATGTGACTGTAGCAAAGGTGTTCTAGTTAACATCTGGCATATTCAGGTCCTCCATCAACAATAGCTCCCCTTTTTCTGCCATTCTGAAGATGCCTTCTGTCATTTCCTTGTACATTTCCTCCCCTGGGATGGGGATCTGTATACAACCCTTGTGTGGATTGGGGTACCATTTCCTGTTTCCAGGGTGACCCACAGTTTCTCCTCTCCTCCCTGATTACCCTTTAGTTCCATTGTTTTTATCCTTTTCCCTTACATGGAGGAGAGCTACTCCTCCTCCTATTTTACCCTCCCTGTCCCTTCTATAGATTTTTCACCCTGGTATGCTGACATCCCAGTCATGGTTCTCTGTGTACCATGTTTCCATGACTGCCATGATATCCAGGTGTCCCTCTCCCATCAAGGCCACTAGTTCAGGGAGCTTGTTACCCAGACTACAGGCATTGGTACTCATCACCCTCCATTTTTTGACAGCCTTACCCCTTTTAGCCCCATCCCTGTCCTTACTGCTTTTGCCTTTTTCCCCATTTACCCCATCCTGCTCCCTATTGACTTCTTTACCTTGGTGTTTACCTCACTAACTACCCTGTTTTGTGGGGGGAGTGTGGGATTTTCCTGCTTCTTCTCAGTGCCTCTCCCCCCCTTGGCTAGTTTAAATATTTGTCAATGAAGCATTTAAACCTATCACCTAGGATTCTGGTTCACCTCCCAGACAAATGCAGACCATCACCCCAGTATAGGCCTGTATCCCTCCAAGTGAACCCCCAGTCCCAAATGAAGCCAAAACCCTGAGCTCCCTTTTTCAACCATTCATTGAATCCCATGGTGCAGAGTATATTTGCCTCACACATGCCATAGACAGGCAGCACATCTGAGAAGGTTACCATGTGTACTACTTGTATAAGGCCCCTCCCCAACTCCACAAACTCCTCCTCCTCCTCAGCCAACTCAGTTAAGAAGGGGGATAAAACCTTTTATAGGTACATCAGGGAGCGAAGGAAGACCAAGGGAGGGATAGTGAGGCTTAATAAAGGGGACGGAGGGTGGGCAGAGGGTGACTGTGAAAAGGCAGAGATACTAAACAAATATTTTTGCTCAGTATTTACAAATGAAGAGGGGGAGGTACCTAAAACAAACAGAAACACTCCGGATACAGAAGTTGATACCAGCCCATTTACAGAAGAAAGGGTTCTGAAAGAACTCTTAAAACTGAAGGTGGACAAAGCAATGGGGCCTGATGGGATTCATCCCAGAATTCTAAAAGAACTAAGGGTAGAACAAGTGACACCACTGACTACCCTCTTTAACAAATCATGGGAGGATGGGGTGGTACCCGAGGACTGGAGGAGAGCAGATGTGATTCCCCTTCACAAAAGTGGGAGCAAGGCAGCGCAGGAAACTACAGACCTGCTAGTTTAACCTCAGTGATAGGGAAAATGATGGAATCACTTCTGAAGGAAAGAACTGTCGAGTATCTAGAGGCCAGAGTTGCACAGGACCCAAGGCAGCATGGATTCACAGTGGGAAGGTCATGCCAGATGAATCTGACAGATTTCTTTGACTGGGTGACAAAGTAGTAGATCAGGAGGGCTGTGTACATGGCCCTACCTAGACTTTATCAGACATCTGGCTTACGATTTCAAAAGATTAATATGCAAGTTAGCCAGCCTGGGAGTGGGTCCCAAGATGACAGCCTGGGTAAGGAATTGGTTGGAGAATAGGACACAGAGAGTAATAGAAAATGGAGTCCACTCTGAAGAAAGGGGGACACTAGTGGGGTACCGCAGGGTTCAGTATTAGGACTGGTCCTCTTCAATGTCTTTTATTACCCATTACATTGCAGAGGGACTGGAAGGAAAAGTATGTCTCTTTGCAGATGACACAAAGATCTGCAACAGAGTTGATGCACAAGGTGGGGTGGAAAGGATGAGAAGGGACTTGGCAAGGTTAGAGGAATGGTCAAATGTATGGCAGCTTAGATTCAATGCTAAGAAGTGCAAGGTAATGCACCTGGGAAACAAAAACTCAGGGGAAGAGTACACAATGGGAGGTGAGATACTAGCAACAACAAAAATGGAAAGGAAACTGGAGGTAGTCATAGCAGATGACCTAAAGGCGGGCAAGCAATGTGAGAGAGCAGCAAGGAGGGCTGGGGGGATACTGGGATGCATAGGGAGAGGCATCACCAGTAGAAAACAGGAAGTTATTATCCCTCTGTACAGACAGCTGGTCAGACCCCATCTGGAGTACTGTGTGCAGTTCTGGAGACCCAATCTCCACAAAGACATAGACAGGATGGAAGCTGTCCAGAGGAGGGCAACTAAAATGGTGCAGGGTGTGCACGGAAGACATATGAAGAGATTTAAACAGCTTAATATGTATAGCCTCAAAGAAAGGAGGGAGAGGGGGATATGATAGAAACTTTCAAGTACCTCAAGGGAATCAACAAAGTCCAAGAGGGTAGCATCTTTCAAAAAAAGAGGTGTGCAAGAACAAGGGGGCACAATTTGAAGATAGAGGGGGGGTGGCTCAGAGGTAATTTAAGGAAGTATTTTTTCACAGAGAGGGTTGTGGATGCATGGAACGGCCTTCTGGAGGAGGTTGAGGAATCAAAAACAGTGGTGGAATTCAAGCATGCATGGGACAGTCATAAGGCAATTCTAGGGGATGGGGGTAGGAAGAAGTAGGCTGCTGGTTAACTAGGATCTGCAGCTTATCCATTAGGTAGGGAAATGGGCAGACTGGGTGGGCCAAGTGGTCCTTATCTGCCATAAAATTCTATGTTTCTATGTTTCTCTTGCACTGCTCTGATCCCATTCCCAGCCAGGTCTTTTGTCCCTAGGTGGACAATGATATCCAGCTCCCTCTCCCATGCAGCTGCTCCCATGATCCTGAGGAATCACTTCCTGTCCCTCCAAGCCATGGTCTGGGACGGCATCTTACCTTCCTCTTCACTCCCTCCCCCAGTTCTACCCCCCCAATGACTGAGTCACCCACCAGGAGTTCCTTTCTTCCCCTGAGGGATCCCATGCCACCCTTCTTTGGGTCTTCTTTGTGGAGGTTCCTAGCATCCTCCTTGGTCTCCACTGTGGGCACTTCTATGAAGGAACCATGCTCCATCAGAACAGCGCATGAATTGTGGAGAGGTACAACTGCAGAGATGCTCCTCTCTTCCACCACCCTCACCCTCCCTGAGCTGCACTTGTGTCTGTATGTCATACAGTCTGTTCTGCAGACAAAAGACCCCATGGGGCCTGCACCTCTGCATACATAGGTGCTCATGTTTGCTCCATGACGTACCTCGCTGGATTGCATGATCCGCTACTGCAAGAATTTCTATTTGTAGCTGCATAACTAAAAACCTGCTACCCCCCCGAACAATTTATAGATTGGTTGCTGAAACTATAATAACCACATTGCAACAGTATTTCTACATGTGTAGCAGCAGGCCCCACACATGCCTTGCTTCTGCAGCCAGAAGTCGGTGTATATGTCTTACTGAGGAGCACCCTCAGGAGCCTGTGGTTCTACAGACAGATGTACTGTTGCAATTTTTGTATCTCAAAACCTACTACCTCAAAATCTACTACCACTTGAACAATTTCTAGAATCATTGCTGAAACCATGATACCCACATTACAACAGTACTTCAGTCTGTGTAACAGGGGCCTGGTCATCTGAAGCCAGAAGTTGGTGTGCATGTCTTTCACCTGTAACTGAAGACATGCAGGCCCTTAAGGTGCCTGCACTTCTACAGACAAACATACTGTTACAATTTTGGTAACATGGATTTTGTGGCTCCCATGCTTCTGCAGCCATAGATCAGGGTGTATATCTTACATCTATGGTTGCAGAAGTGCAGGCCCATCAAGTTTGTGTATGTCTTACAGTGTGCATGAGTACCTGAGGCTACAGAAGTGCTGGTCCCTTATGGACCTGCACTTCTGCAGACAAAAGAATTCTTGCAGTTTGGGTATTATGGATTTGTATCTGTGGCTGCAGGGCCTGTGATTCTGTACACAGAAGCAGTGCTCTTATTTTTAGTATCCTGGTTTCTGTCTGCAATGACAAGTCCTTGTGTCCATCTTGCAGTGTGCATTCCACAGATATAAATCCACGAAGGCAGCACATCAGTGCTACTGCATTTGTACCATGGGTTCATCATGCCTAACTCTTACCCCATTCCATGTGTAAACAACCTTACACAGTACAGTATAGGACAATGGGATGAGAGTTAAGCCTGATGACCCCATAGCACATCCCGATGCTTGTTGGTGTGTGGAGGGTGGGAGGATGGGAGTGGAGTGGTAGCAGTGGAAACCCTGGGGTTGAGGCATTAGGGTTGGAAACCCTAATGCCTTATTTCTGTGCCTTTGTCACTGTGGCATTCACCCTAACCAATGCATTAACAAAGTTTTTTGCAAAGACTTTCCCTTCTTTTTCAGATAGTACAATTTTATCTTCATTTTGCTGTGGGAGCACAGGGTCCTTTGGACCCTGTGCTACTATCCCTTCATCCAGATAGTATAACAATGTCCATATGTCATGGTGGGAGCTCCATCCAGACAGTACAACAGTGTCCATATGTCACAGATGGAGCACAGAGTCCTTCGGATCCTGTGTTCCCCTCCCTCCATCCAGATAAAACGACAGTCCCTCCATCCAGATAGCCTAACACTGTCCATATGTGATGGTGGGAGTGCAGGGTCTTTTGGACCCTGCACTCCTATCCCTCCATCCAGACAGAACAACAGTATCTATATCTCACAGTGGGAGCATAGGGTCCTTTGGACCCTGTGCTGTCATCCATCCACAGATGCACATATGTATCTAGGTGTGGAAACACAAGCATCTGTGGCTCCTTCTCTTCAACACATTGTTGTGAACAGGCATAGTGAAATTGCAACAAATAGTCATAACTGTGCCATCTCAAACAATTTCACTCTAAACATTCAACATAATCTTCTTAGCACCTCATCACATGTGCCCAGTACAGCAAACTTTCAAATCCCCATCAAAATTTAATTCCGCATAACTGTACACTGTTTTGCACCACAGCTACGGAAAACATTTTAGTAGAATTTGAAAAATGACAGCTGTACTGTTCATGAGGTGGTGTGGAAAAATAGCAATGTTAAAAATCTGGAGTGAAATAGGAAAAATTAGCTGAAGTTACGAGCAGGTGAGTAGAAACTGCAGAATGCACACTCATAATGCAAGTTATTTTGGAACTTTTCACCAAATTCTCAACATCAGCATCTTGGGACCTCTCCTCCATAAACAGTGCAACTGTGATTTTGTTACTCTATCCCAATTGTTAATTTAGCACAGTGACCGTGCCATTCTGTTCCACAGGTGCAAAAACATATTCCAGGCAGGATGTGCAAAATGACAGCTATACTGTTCATAAGGAGGTGTAAAAAAATAGCAATGTTGAAAATCTGAAGTGAAAATATTAAACATGAGCGAAGTTATGAATGTGCATAGAAACTGCACAATGCTGCGCTCACTGCATGATCATTTTGGCAATTTTTTACAAATTTGCAACATGGGATTTTTGGGACCCCACCACATGAACAGTGGCACTGTCATTTTGTGAACTGGTCCTGACAGGTGATTCCATGCAGTGACTGAGAAATCACCTTTTGGGACAGAGAAACTAAATAACAGTGCCAGTGTTCATGAGATGGGGTTCTAAGAACCCCATGTTTAAAATTTGAGGCCACAATTTCTAAAATTGGCCAAGATATCAACAAAAGTTGAACTCCTCCCATTGATTCTCATTATACAGATTAACTTGATTCCTCAGATCACAGTTCAGCTTTGAAGAATGCAGACATGTCCCCAGCCCAGAGAAGATCACTGATCCCAACCTCTTCAGGTTAAGTATGGGTGAGGGGTGTGGGGTAGTGGGTGCACAGAGGTGGGGATGGGGGAAGGGGTGGGGAGACGACAAGGGCGTTTTTCTTTTTGCAGGGTTAAAACCAAAACCAAAATACTTCAGAGGATGATTTTCTTTTCTTACAGGTTAAAATAAAAATAATAATTGGGCACACTGGGCTGGGCTCCCAGTGTGCCACTAAGATGAGGAGTGTATCATGATGCTGACAGGAAATGGGCACCCTGTCAGCAAATAAAGTGGTGGGCTAGGGAGGTATCCGATAGCGGAAGTGGGCATCCCAGTGTCCGAAAGTTAAAAAAAAAACATTAATCTGGGCACACTGGGGGTGGGCTCCCAGTGTGCCACAATACTGGGGGTGGGAGGTTACACACTGACACAGTGATTGGGCACCCTGATGTTGGTGAAAAAATCAGAATGGGGGCAGAATACTTCGATACAGGATCCTGCATCTAAATTTTCACAAATTTTGATGCAGGATTCTGCATCGAAGACAACAGGGCATGGTTTTCTCTTTTCACAGGTTAAAATAGAAAAAATAATTGGGCACAGTGGGGTGGGCTCCCAGTATGCCACAATAGTTGGGGGGATCATAATGCCGACAGGAGGACTGAACACCCCCATCGGCAACAGAAGTGGGCTGGGGAGGCATATGACACCGAGAGTGGCAGTTTTTTTCACACAAAATATAATTTATCTGGGCACAGTGGGTTGGGCACCCAGTGTGCCACAATACTGGGAGGTGGCAGATTACACACCGACTCAGGGACTGGGGACCCCAATGTCAGTGCAAAAAAATAGGAATTGGAGGGGGGCAAATACTTCGATGCAGGATCCTGCATCAAAATTATTGCAAATGTTGATACAGGATTCTGCATTGAATAAAAGGTAGTGGGGAATAGATTTCTTTTTTTACAGGGTTTTTAATGACTGTAACAGTAGGCACACTGGGGTGGGCTCTCAATGTGCCATATAACTGTGTGTTGGGGGGGCATACATTTCTGACACAGGATTGGGCACCCTGTGTCAGCGTGGAACCAAGCAGGTGTTCCTTGTCTCTGCCAGCCAGCAGCAATTCCAGCTGTGGCTGCAGAAGTCAGAAAAACCAGCTCTTCTCCATACAGAGAATGGCCTTCAAGCCATTTTGGTGACTGGCTACAACATAAAAATGTTTGGGGCCAGCCAAAAAAGAAAAAAAAGAAAACATCAGAATATACCTGTTCTGATATTTTTTTCTGTTTTTAAAAGATTCCCTTCGGAACTTTAAAATCCTTGGTAAGTGGCAAAAACAAGATGGTGGATGCAGCCCAGCTCAATCCATTGAACAGACTGTAAACTGTGAGAAAAATATCAGCATTCTTTGCAAAAATAAGCTGGTATTTTTCACACAATATTAATTTATTTAGTTTTTGTTAACCGGGTAAGTGCACTAGCCAGCAGGTGACTATTTTCAGGCATGATCCGGGAGAGTACAAGACAATACATACATGGATAAGGCAATGGGACCTGATGGCATACATCCCAGGGTACCTAAGGAGCTAAAGGAGGAACTAGCAGAGCCATTAGCAGAATTGTTTAGTGAGTCTCTGAGCACAGGAGAGGTCCCAGAAGACTGGAGAAGGGCTCATGTGATCCCACTCACAAGAGTGGTAGCAGGAGGGCGGGAACTACAGACCGGTCAGTCTTACCTCAGTAGTGGGCAAGATTATGGAGGCACTCCTTAAGGAAAGGATAGTGCAACACCTGGAATCCATGGGGGCACAGGATCCAAGACAGCATGGGTTTACAAAAGGAAGGTCCTGTCAAACTAATCTCATAGATTTCTTTGACTGGGTAACCAGAGTGGTGGACCAAGGGGGAGCAGTTGATGTCGCCTACCTTGACTTCAGCAAAGCTTTTGACACTGTTCCACATAGAAGATTGATAAATAAGCTGGGTAGGCTCGGGTGGGTCAGAAGTTGGTCAACTGGGTGGCAAACTGGTTGACGGGCAGAAAACAGAGAGTGGTGGTAAATGGTATACAGTCAGAAGATATGCAAGTCACAAGTAGGGGTACCTCAGGGATCAGTCCTGGGGCCAGTCCTCTTCAATATCTTCATTGTGACATTGCAGATGGACTGGAGGGAAAGGTTTGTCTGTTTGCAGATGACACCAAGATCTGCAACAGAGTAGATGATCCAGATGAGGTGGGCAGAATGAGAAGAGATCTGGATAAACTAGCAGAATGGTCAGAAGAGTGGCAACTGGGATTTAATGCAAAGAAGTGCAAAATCATGCACATAGGAAGAGAAACCTGAAGCCACCTATAGGCTGGGAGGAGTTGCTAGCAGTCACAAGGAAGAAAAGACTTGGGCATCATCATCACTGATGACCTAAAATCATCAAGCAGACCTCTAAAGCAGTAGGTAAGGCTAGGGGGTGTTAGGGTGTATTAGTAGGGGTATCACAAGTCGTAAGAGGAGGTATAATCTCTCTGTACAAGACACTGGTTAGGCCCCATCTGGAGTACTGCATGCAGTATTGGAGCGCACACCTTCACAAGGACATTAACCAAATTGAGGCAGTCCAGAGAAGGGCAACCAAAATGGTGCAGGACTGCATCAGAAGACATATGAGGACAGATTAGGAGCTCAATATGTATACCCTTGAGCAAAGGAGGGAGAGATGATATGATCGAGGCATTCAAACACCTTAAGGGCATAAACAAGGTGAAAGAGTCTAACATGTTTAAATATAATAAAAATAGCAGGACAAGAGGACACAGCATGCGATTAGAGGAGGCCGATTAAGGGGAATGTGAGAAATTCTTTTCACAGAAAGGGTGGTGGATGCATGGAATGGCTTACCACAAGAAGTGGTGGCTATGAATACAGTGCAGGGCTTCAAAGAGGCATGGGATAGGCATAAGGGAGCAATACAAATGACTGTGAATAGATAGGCCACTGACAGAGCAAAGGCCGATGGCACATTTATAAGGTAGAAAAAGAAATGGGCAGACTGGATGGGCCTTGTGGTCCTTATCTGCCGTCAACTTCTATGTATGTTTCTATGTTACTGAGGGTGTTTAACATATACAGTACAATTAGTGTGGCAGTACAATGTGGAGCCGAAGCTATGAGGCTAAGATAACAGTGAGGACACTAGTCTAAGTAAAATGAATACAGCATTGTTCTGTATAGAATATAACAGGCAGAGTGGGTACTGGTACAAAGACAGAGTTATTCAGAGTTCCCCAGGCAACATAGTGCAAACAAGCGGGAGAAGGAGGGTAGAAGGAGTGGAGGGGCAGTCTGATGTTATGATGAGCTTGTAAGGACCTCACCGTGTTTATGGCTTTAGCGGCTCAGGGTACTAGCAAGTGACTGGGCTCATGGTTCTGCTTTCTGGGCGTGATCACGGCGGGCGGCCCCTGATAACAGACTTCCCGGGGGGAGCGAGGTGAAGTCCAATGCTGTTAGTTGTTAGGGAATCAATTCAAATGCAGGTCCCTTGGCTACTGAGGTGGTACCCTGGCAGCACTGAGGTAAAAGGAGAAGTGATCCGAAGCCCAAAAATGGGCTTAGAGGGACTTTTCGGCAACTACGGCATTGGCGGCTCAGGGTACCCTCGAGTGACCGGGCACCTGGTTCTGTTTATGGGCGTGTGCACAGCGGGTGACCCCTGCAGCCAGGATGCAAAGGAGGGGTAGCCCTAGTCAACTCTGGTTACTACTTGGCAAGCGGTGCTTGAGGCAGGCCCCTGAGACTATCTAGGTGGTTCAACATCGGTGCTGGGTGCCAGGAGGAGAGCTCTACGTCCCAACAGGGCTTTGAGGGATTATCAGCAGAATAACAGCATTGGCGGCTGAAAGTAGTGGCAAGCAGCCGGGCTCATGGTTCTGTTGACGGGCATGAGTGCGGCGGGCAGTCCCGGTCAACGGGTATCCAAGGGGGAGTAATATGCGAGGGGAGCAGAAAAAGAGGTGAAGCCCCTGGTTGTACCATTACTCAGCTATCACATCTGACTGGCTGTGAAAAACAGTGAGGGCATATTCAAGTTAAGACAACATAGGGTAAAGCATAAAACAGCATAGTTCAGTCAGTAAACAGCACATAGAATAGCATTAACAGATCACAGTGAGGGCTTATTCTGCATAACACGGTACTGGACATATCATTAATACGGCTTTGTATAGTACAGTATGTAACAACCGAATAGGCTAATTTCAAGATCTACAAGTAGATAAGGTGTACAAACAGGCAGGGGAGATAAGGCAAAAGGAAAGTGAGTGAGCAAGAGAGAAGGGGGGACAGCCGGAAAGGTAGGGAATGGGTGTATGGGGCTGGCTTTCAAGGTACTGTCAGGTAGGGTCAAAACAGGTACATTGGTCAGAGGTAGCTAGGTAGTGTCATAGCCCTCATTTGAAGAGGTAGTGCGATGAGGCATGCCTAAGGTCCTGTGGCAGCATGTTCCACATCTGGGGGGCAGCATGCCTGAAAGCCCCAGTTCCTTTGGAGGTGTAACAACGGGGAACTCTCAATAGTGATTTGTCAGACGATCTCAATTCACGGATTGAGGTAACGGGACGAAGTAGCTCAGCTAGTGATGCGGGCGTGTCCAGTCTGATAATAGAGTCCTATAGACAGCCAAGATAGTATAGCCTGGTAGCAGTAGGAGAGCCAGCCAAGGTCACTATACAGTTGACAATGATGTTTGAGCCGAGGGGACTTGGAAGCATACCGACATACATTGTTATAGGTGACGTCCCATTTTTGCAAAGCTGATTTATGGGCAGTAGTCAGGATCGGAGCACAGTAAGTTAGGGTTGGTAAAAGGATCCCCCTGGCGATGGCTAGCTTGGCTAATGGTGTTAACATATAGCTGGTTCTGTAGGCTGCCCCCAGCTTACAATTTACAGTTTTGCAGGTTGTTTGAATGTGTAGGTTGAAGTCCAGAGATTGGTCAAGCAAGATTCCAAGATAGCGAAATGAGGTGATGACCTCAAGAGAGATCCCATTTAGGTCTAGTATTTTCAAGGGGGAGGTGCAGGATCTAAGTTTTTGGGTGGTACCCAGGAGCATGGCTTTTGTTTTGCTTGAGTTAAGGATAAGTCAATGAGAGCTTAGCCAGCTTTGTATATTGTTGTAGGCTGTGGTCAGCGACAAGTTTAAGTAGTCAATATTATGCAAGCTGGCATAGATGACCAGGTCATCAGCATAGAAAGAGAGGAGCAGGATGAGATATTGCTTAGTAGGTTGTTTATGAAGAGGAAAAGAAGAGGGCCAAGTATTGAGCCTTGGGGTACTCAATATTGATTGTGGTGCTGTCAGAAATTGCAGAATTGAATTTTACAGCTTGGGTCCTGTTGGTTAAACAGCTCCTGAACCACTTGATAATGGGAGAGGAGAAACCTATAGACTGAAGGGTGGTCAGGAGCAAGGGTGATCCACATCGTCAAGGCCTTGGTAAGGTCAATGAAGACAGCTCCTGTTAGCCGACCATCATCCATGTTTGAGAGAGTATCTGATGTGAGTTTGGCTAGTGCTGTAGAAGTGCTGTGGTTCTTCCTGAAACCATGTTGAGCATCACAGAGCAGATTTGTAGATTCTAAGTAGTCGAGGGTTTGGGTGGCTACAAGCTTTTCTAGAATTTTACTTAGGACTGAGAGAATAGCTATCGGCCTGTAGTTTGAGATCTAGTTTCTGTTCCCTTTCTTGAAAATGGGAGTAATTCTGGTAGTTTTCCAGAGATCAGGGACTGTACCACTGGAGAGGACAGTGTGAAAATCTTATGAGTGGTTCAGCAATGAGATGTGCAGCAGTTTTTAAAGGCAGGGTTCAAGAGAGTCAGACCCAGGGCTGGTGTTGTCAGAGATAGTTCTTAGTAGATTTAAAACTTGAGAGCTGGTTATGGCTTTGAAGTAGAAAGACTGGGTTGTTTGAGCCCGGTTTGAGAGGCTGAAAGGTCAGCTAGTTAGCTATCAGCAGAGGGCTGAGATGTGATTGGAGCCAGTGGCAGTGTAGAGGTGTAGGATGATAGATCCGAGAACATTTTGTTGAATGCATTTGCAATGGTGAAGAGTCATTGCAGTGGGTACCATCAAGGACCATCTCAGAGGGGTTATAGATTGTGGGGTACCAAGGATGGTCTTAATATGGGCCCAAAATTTCCGAGGGTCATGGGCTGAGCTAGTTAGTAGGTTCTGGCAGTACCTACTTTTTGCAAGCCTTATCTGCTTTTTGCAGGAATTTCTGTGCTGTTTGTATATTGTGTGGTCTCTGGGTAGGCCAATGCTTTTGTAGTGTCTCCAGAGTTTGTCCCTATGCCGTAGCTGAAGGAGTAAATCTTTTTGGAGTCATCTAGTTTGCTTTCCTCTGACTCTTCTTTTCTCTTCCAGAGCATGCTTATTCTGCACTTCACTGAACATTCTCAGGAAAACTCTTAGGGCATCTTCGACTTTTTCTGCATGGTGGAATATAGAGGATTGTGTATGAGCAATCATACATAACAAGGATATTCTTGCATCGAGAGGTTTCCTTGGTAACAGATGACCTTGAGGCTCAGCTCGGGAGGTACTCTGTGCAAGGGAACCTCAGATAAGGGCTTTCCTTGTTGTGTATGACTGCTCATACACAATCTTTATAGTGTATGGGCAGGCACAGCATAGAAAATCACACAAAACCAGCTAGAGAAGACAACAGAGAATATAAATTGTAACATTTTCATTTTTTTTTAACTGACAGTGTGCTGCAGATGTTTCTGTAAATTCAAGTTAAAAAAAACAGCAACTTCCAGCTTAACTGGATTGAGGAAAGCAACTATGTGGCAACATTCCAAGTTGTTATCCTGCAGTAGTGACATAGCTAGTGCAGCATAAAAGCTGTGATGACATAGCTACTGTATTTCTATCCATAACAACATTCTACCATACTGTACACTATACTCTTGTGCAAAAAATGTTTTTTCATGCCTGACATATAAATTTTCCCATAGCAAACAATGGGAAAATTAAAAATATCTTACCTTTTGAACGAATTAATATTTTTTTGCCAAACCTCCAAAAGGCACATCTGTGATCCAAAGGCTTTCTATCCTAAAACTTTTAGACCACAACATCAAGGCATTCCTGAGACACAGGTGAGCAAAGAAATGTTAAAAAAAATAATTTTTCTGTTTTTTCAACACTACATATCTTAGAAATCCCTCAACGGATTCCCACAAAATTTGGCAGGTCAAGAGAGCTACCCCTAGTAATTATGCGTGCCAAAGGTTCAAAGTTCAGACTCTGGCACCTCAAGCTCCGTAGCTTGTATTCCGCTAGTGGTTGCTCTCTCTCATTTGTCTCATGCCTCATCGCCCCTCTCTCTCACTCTCTCTCTCCACCCTCCCTCACCCCCTCCCACCCCACTTTCTCCATCAATCTCCACTCCCATGATACTGCCCCTCCTCCGCTTGGTCTCTCCCTCCTTCCTCTCTCTCCCCTCCACCTCTCTCTCTCTCTCTCTTTTCTAACCAGCTTCTCCCACCTTACCATGCACTCTCACATGCACTATCTCTAGCTCCCTAGCTCCCAAAGCTGTAATGGGTGTGACAATGCTCCTTCTGGGCTGCTCTCCCATGCTCCATTCACTACCACTGTCTCTTATATACTTCCTTATGACATACAGCACTTAGTACTAAACCCTTAATGAAACTCAAAAGAAACTCTTAGCTGTTTTCTATGTTTTTGCTACTTCCTATACTGATAATTCAACTATGACTGCATTTATACTGTGAATTCAATTATGTACTGATATTTCAACTATGTCTGTAATTGTACTGTAAATTTAATTATATCTGTAGTTATACTGCTTAATGGACATGGACCCTTTCTAAAAGAGTTCTTACTCAAAAGTTGTTTCCAAAATTCCAATAAATAAATAAATAAATTATATATATATATATATATATATATATATATATAAATAGGGGCATGTAGCACCTCTACAGTTAGGTGTTGTATGCAGACTTATATGTTAAATTCAAATTTGTGTACCTTAATAATGTTGGCATTTTTTGATGAAATAGTCTAACATTTGGCATATGTGGTCACCCTGCCAGTGCCTCAAGATGTGAAAAGTTTTGTGAGGATATCGTGCATGGTTTTCGAGATATAAAGTGGTAAAAACAGAATAAAAAAAATTGTTTTTCCCACTGGTTAACATGGGGTTTTTTTCTCTCATCTACAGATCTGACAGAATACAAATTTTACCTGATATTTTCAGGGATGATTGGGCCAATGCCAATGGTGTGCCTTTGGATAGCTTGGTGATAGCTGTTACTGAAAACTGTTTGAACTGTTAATTGTTAAGGATTTCCTGGTTGAACCTCAGAGAATACTGTTCGTGCTTCCACCATCTTGTTTTTATTCTTTTTAAAATTGATGTCCTAAAGAAATCCTACTTGGCAAAGAATGACTAAGACCTGTATTTAGGTCTCAGTCACATCCTTAGCAACATTATTTTATTATTATTTGAAAATTTCCAGGTGAAGTATATGTTTTTTGGTCGAGATTTATAATGCCCATCAGTCGCTTTGAAAGGATCACTGATTAGAAAATAACTGTTCGAAGTCTTTTACAGTTCAAACTTTACTGTTCCAACTGTAAAGACTTCAAACGGTAAATGCTGAAGATGGCCTCAGTCTGTGTCTTTAGAGGCATAGCAGTTTTGATTTAATAAGTTACTCGTTTATTTACCTGTGTTACTGCTCTATGGAACAGTTGCTCCAGTGCACCTGTGTCAGCTTTTCCACTATTAAGAAAAATCCAGCTAAACAAACTTTTGTTCCCGCACCCATTATGCCCCCCCCCCACGCCACGTGGTCTCCTTTCTGAAGAGCTAAATGCAAAAATTATAGTGAAATAAATAGAATTTGTATGAAAACAAAATGTGATTTGGGGCTTTGCTTTACACTCCCATGTATCCTTCAATATTACTCTATTGTACATCGCTTCACTGATGTAATTACTGGACACACGTGGATCCTAATATATAAAAACAGCCCTTTTCTTTTTTTACTGACTACATCTTCCTACAATTTTCTGTACTTGGTGAAACATGAACTTCACTGGGGTTGGATAATACCATTCTAATGTGAGCTCTCCATCAGTGATTATTAGCAATCACGCCTAAAAAAAATCTGCATGTCTGGAGCTACAAAACTAATTTGTGCAACATATTTTCTCCCTACTACTGACCCCATCAGTAGCGCCTAAAAGCAAACACTGATCTGGTGTACTGGACTTGCGAACCCACCTCTACATCTGCCAAGGCTGTAGAGCCATGATTTCTCCTCCTCCTCCTACTACAGTAACTCAGGTATGTTCCTCCACAGCTGTGTGCAATATGGGCTATGTTCACCCCAAGAACTATCTAACTGGTTGAACTTATGCCATGCTTCCACTACATCTCTGGAGCAATAGGGAGGCTCATATTTAAATAAATAATGGCAACAACAAGGTGGCCAGATTGTTGTCTTTGTCTCCCTCTTCCAGGGTGGCTCGACATTCCGTGCATTATTGGCCACCTACCTGAATTCAGCCGACACTCCATCTAGCCTAGTTTTTTTCTATGGCCACCCAGTAATTGAAAGGGTCCACTTTTTATGTGTTTCTTTAACAAACTGTTCTAAATGTCAGACCACTTCAGTACTTCACTGTTGTGCAGCTCAGACCTGCTGTCTAGTGCTTCCCCTTCCTGGGCTCTGTAACATTCATTGCCTGATGCTTCCTCATACTCCAAAAGCTGTTTTACCAGCAACTGATGCAGAAATACTTTTTATGTCATCCAAAACAAGTATATGAGTTTTTCTTTTCAATTAAGTATGCTTTATTGGAGTTTTAAGTAACCAAGGGGAGCAACAAACATTTGGAAACATCAAACCAACCATCTTGGAATAACCCAATACAGTAGAAAGTTAGCTAAACATCGATCTATACATATAACATATATCAGCATGCGTACATGCGAAGGTTACATCAGTTCAACTAGACCCCAACCTCCCCACCCTTCTTCCACCTCCCATTGTCCATCACTCGAAACTAACCTAAGCTACGTGCTGCGGCCAGACAGGGCCAGGAAGAGGGTTGCATTGTCGGGTAATTTATTGACAGGGGAGGAAAAGAGAGGGACACAAATCCTTCCCTAAGTAATTGTATCTCTATTAGGTACAAACAACGTGTAAAGCCTTCCCCATTTCTTATGGAAACTTCTAAGATTATGTCTTAAAGATGTAATCGCTTTTTCAACTCTCAAATTATAAAATAGTTTGTTCAACCACTCCGTGTATGTAATTGCTGTGGAGTCTTTCCAATGCTTAAGCACTAGTTTTTTAACTGAATAGGATATGAGAGCTAGGTAGTACCATTTCAGTATATGAATTTTTAAGTCTTATGTGCCAAAAATTCATTTTATCCCAGTGATAAGCAGGAGACCATGCAGAGCATGTCTTTCTTATGCTATAATTGGATCACCTGATGGACCAACAGCAACATGTTTTATGGATTATCCTGGTTCAGGAGCAAACTTGGTTGTTGTTTCTGGGGGTAGGCCAGGCCAAGACAGCTGCTACATGACAGTGCATCTTGGCAGCAGAGAGCCGTCAGCAGGTTCTGCACCACATCAACCCCTATGACTGGTCTGGGGAGTTTGCTCCTGCCACAGTGGAAAGATGTGCATGTATGTAGTTGACTCAGGCATCACCCATGTGGGGGGGGGGTGGAGATAATGGGAAAAACCATGGGAGAAAAACCCAGCTGTTGTGAATATGAAAACCAGGGTCCTCTGCTCAACCAGGACATATCCCTGTTAGCAGGGTATATCCCTATGCAGACTGACATCCAGATGGGAAATAAAATATATACAGAAAAATACTGCAGTAATAAAAGAAGCCCGATTACTTATTGTTATTTACTATGTGATCATTAACAAGTCACCTGAACTTGCGATCCTTTGGTCTTTCCATCTGCAAAAGTTGGGTAAAGGAAGGACCCCATTTAAGTGGGCCCATCAGCTCAGGTGGTAGCACAACCACTCATGACATCAGCAACCTAAGTCTGGAAATGAGTTCAGGCATTGAAAGTGAGCTGAGGGAGGGAGGGAGACTGAGCATCCCAAAGGATGCTGTCTTCCTCCAGGGAGGTAGGGAGGCTTGTTACTGGCACTACTGCATTGCCACAGTGACCACAGGTGGCAGTGCAGTGGCAGCATGAGCAGACATAAGGTTCAACCTCCCACTTCCTCCAGGTTTTGGAAGCAGAAGTTCCCAGGGCATTGCTGAGCAGGCAGTGGGGCCAGGGTTGGTACCTCAGTGCCTCTGGGATCATCCCATACAGGTCAGGCTTTTCCTCTTTACAGTTCTAGCCCTCATAACATCAGCACACTAGGAGGCCAAATATGCAGAATACTGAGCCTATGTCATGCAGGACCCCGGCCAATGTCCCCATTTACAAAGCTGGTTTCCTGAGTCACCTTTTTTTTTAACATGTGCAAGATTTAGCACCACTATGCATCTTTCCAACCTACTGCAGCAGAAAGTGAAATTAACACAAGATTCTCTAATTAATAGGTCGCCAGTGTCACATGACCTACCTACTGCTGGAAACAATCAGTCTTGTTGCCCTAATGCTCCTTATATTTTGTGACCACTAGGACTCATCGCTGCACACCTCACAAACCTCATCTGTAAGCTCAGCACAACACCCTCAAAACACAACCATTCTCTGCCCCTCCCTAGACTCAAACCCCCTGACCTTCTACTCTAAAGACAGTAACTCTAACCACTGCACCACCAGGGCAGCTACAATAATCAGTAGTATAAAGGTGTGGGACAACAGATGGACACAACAACAGCATTTAAGAGGTGCAACCCACTTTATCTCGTGGGATGTCTATTTTCTTCTTTTTTTTTCCAAAAAAGAAACTATAAAATAAATTTGCCAATACTTCTTGCACAGAAAGAAAGAAATAATAAGATTAAGGCTTAAATCAAGACTGTGGCAAACTAGCTGTTTTCACTTCTACTGGTGCAGCAATAGACTCCCCAGTCATTCATCTGCACTTTTCAGCAGCTACTGCCCTATCTAAAGACTGTCTGCTCAGGTAGGCTTTTATACCCACCTCCTGAGGTCAGGTGATGTCGGCATCATACAGGTTAAAACTTCTTTAGTTTGGCCCTCTTTTTAAGTTAGATAAATGCTGCTGGCCTTTTAAACCTATAACATTTACATACATGTAATCAGTACCAAGAAAGACCACTCAGGAAAGAAAATAAAAATAAGGGGGAAGTGGAAAACTTTCCACTTCATTTGATTGACAGACAGCTTGATATAAATATCAGCCACTAGGGGCCGCTGCTGTCCTATACCGGGTACCTTGACTGGCATTCATTCTTAGCAGCACACCTGGTAAGGACAGTTTACATTTCTTACTTAAACAAAATGTTAAAGACAACCAAATATGTCCCATATCTAATTTATACAGTTATTTATACAAGGCAAGGAGCTTCATAAATTGTAAAGAGCCACAGAACTCTTCTGTGGTCTTTTCAAGATCTGAATTACTTTATTTATTTTAAAGAAAACCAAGGTCAGGGAACATTTTGTTACAGTATTGGAGCAGTTAGAGGCTATCTTCATTGTGCTTAAACAAGGAAAATAAATTGGGGCAGAAGGATAGAGCCGAAAACACAGCTTTCAAGGTTGCCGATGGCTGCACAGTCAAGCGGTCAGCTAAAACTTTCATTTTGGCCCTTATCCAATAATGGGTCTATCATTAGATTGTTCAGGCAGACCTCCGGGAATTTATAGAGAGAGGATGGAGCCTGTAACAACTGTACTTCTGGATTTATTTGGAGTCCAGAGAGTTTTCTTTAGGAGTGTGCCGGCTCTGGGACAAGTGCCATGTCCCAGGGAAGCAGCGCTACACATAGCAGCACACAAAGAAAACAAAGTTCACACTTCAGTCCAAAACGGGAGAGAGAGGGAGCACTTTGCAAAGCGCTGCACCAGAAAACCTCTTCTCTCCATTCCTGTCTCTTCCACTGCATCCAGGATTCCTTTTATTATTTTTGAACTTGCGGCAAAAACAGGACAGGGAAGCTGCATGCCACAAGCAGCACAGAATTCAAAGCCACATGTCAGCCGCAAACAGCAAAAGGCAAAGCCGCATTTTCTTTCATTCTTTTTGTGGTTCAGACTGTAGCAACTTGTACTGGACAACATAATAATACTATAAATATTGTGGCTCAAGTCACCGGGGCCAACATAGACAAGCCGGTTGAAAGAAGACTACAGTGGCTTGACTCAATTCAGCAAGCTCAGCGGTTCTAGGAGGCCATACCACAGCTGGCTGGCATCTAGCTACACAATTCTAGCCTGTCTGGGCACAGAAAATGTACCTTTATTCCAAGGAGCAGCATGGGGATGCAGGGTACATAAAAGGAAAAGGGGGAAAGCCACCCCATTACTGCTTTCCTTCCCTCACAGCTACCTCAGCATCATTTTCTTTTACAACAATCAGACGGGGAAATACAAAGGAGTTTTGCCAGCTTCACAGCTCTTTGAGCTGCCTTACATAATTTCAAACCTTATTCAGGCAAATAGTCATTTATATACTGGTGTAACATTAAGCCTGGCTCACATTCCATGGCTTGGAGGTCATTTTGGACTTAACCTCCCATTCTTTTGGACCTAACAGGATATGGGGAAATTTAGAGGGAAACAGCAAGAAGGAAAGGGAGGGGGGTTTGTCCAAAGGTGTCCAACCTTCCAGACTAGAAAATTAAAGGGATAGCACAAAGAACAAGGAAATAATGGTCGCAACCAAGAAAGAAATGGTTCAATTCAAAGGCAGGGACTTTCCCTGTCACCCCCCCCAAGAGGGAAATAGGTTTTAACCATTAACAAAAACCTGTTGACCACCTTCCTAATTCATGGAAGGGGGTTGGAGCTCCAGTCCACCCTCACTGTGAAGCTCCATCCCAGGGTCTCTATGCAAAAACGTGTTGCTTGCACAAAGGTCATACATTTGCCTAAGTGCTATACTTAGTTCTACACAGTAAATTCTTTACCATGGGACTTCAGTTTAAATGTTGATTTAGAATAAATCCAAAACATCAAACATTGAATATTTCATTACTCATAGTTCAGTTACATCAGTATCATCAATACCTGCCCCATATCTTAACTGGTAGTGGGCATTCTAATGTCATGTGTCTTTCCTATGGGCAACCATAAATTGGTAAGGCTGGGCGTAAATACCAACCCATAATGTAGGATTCTTTTCCTGGATTTGATCTAACCAGCACAATGGATTGTGGTCAGTAAGGACCTGAAACTCTGTACCCCATATATAGTATTTTTAAGGACTCTACTACCCACTTAAGGGCTAAATATTACTTTTCAACAGTAGCACGCCTTCGCTCACTTTCATGGTGCTTCCTGCTTATGTAAACTATGGGGTGATCCTCCCCTCCTATTCTCTGAGTCAACACAGCCCCAATCCTGGCCCCAGAGGCATCAGTATGCACCTCAAAAGGTTCTGAAAAACTGGGGTTCTGAAGTACTGGGGATGTGCACAGAATTGCTTTTATTTTTCAGGCCCCATCACACTCAGGGGACCACTACACTTTATTTGCACATCGTTTCCTGGTAGGGTCGGTCAAAGGACAGGCTACATCTGAGAAACTCAATATAAACCATCTATAATATCCTGCCAGCCCCAAAAAGGATCAAACCTGTTTTTTCATGGTATGGATGGGACAGTTTGCTATGGCTGTTACCTTACTTTGTTCGGGTTTCACTTGACCATTCCCAATAATAAATCCTAAATACCAGGTTTCAGTGCTAGGCAAAGCACATTTGTCTGGGTTAATGGTCACCCCTGCACTCTTAATGGCCTCTAAAATGTTTTTGACATGTTGCAGGTGGGTTTACCAGTCAGGGCTAAACACCACCATGTCATTGAGGTATGCTGCACAGTAGTCAGTGTGCTGCCTAAGCATTTGGTCCATGAACCTTTGAAAGGTAGTTGGCTTCATGCAAACCAAATGGCATGGTCACAAAATGGAATAGTCCTAAGGGGGTGCTAAAGGCAGTCTTCTCTCTAGAGGCAGGTGATTGGGGGATCTGCCAGTAGCCTTTGGTGAGGTCTAGTATTGAATGTATTTTGCCTGACCCAGCCTACCAATGATGTCATCAATGCAAGGCATTGGGTAGCCATCAAAAAGAGATGCTGTGTTGACTTTCTAAAATCAAGACAAAGCCTAATGGTTCCTTCCTTTTCCCAACCACCACTATTGGAGAGGACCATGCACTCTTCGAGGGGACTATAATGCCCAATATCCCCAACTTTTTCACCTTCTCCACTACTTCATCCCTTACTTTCATTGGCAAGCAGTAAAGTTTTTGGTGTATTGGTCGGTCTTGGGTTACTATTATGTTGTGTACAATCTCCTTGGATCTCCCAGGTATACTGATGAATGTAGGGGAATACTTATTTAACTTTATTCAGTCATTCAGATTGTTGGGGGGTTAGCTCTGGGTTTATCATGATTTCCTTCATATTCCCAGGTTTCTCTAACCTTTGATAGGCCACCTCTAACTTGGAGTCCCCACTCTCCGAGTGGATGTAACACATTGGGTCTCCTTCTCATGCCATTTTTAAGCAAGTTTGCATGATAGATCTTACTTCTCTTTCCTGGCATTTCTAACTCATAATTGACAGGCCTGTCTCTGTCTGGTGATGGCGCATGGGCCCTGCCACTTCGTGAGTAGCTTGTTCTCAGTTGTGAAGTAGCAGCAATACTTTTCTACTGGCTGATAAGTTTTACTTCCACCTCTTGATCATAATGGGCTTTCTATTGCATCTGTTTCTCTTCTAGGGACTGATGGGCCAACCCCACATACCTCACCAACCGCTTCCTCAGTTGGGACATGTAGTATAGGACATTACTCTGTCCTATGGTCCTACCCTCTTCCCAATACTCTTTCACCACATCTAGGGGCCCTCTGGGATTTTGACCATACAGAAGGGAGAAGGGAGAGAAATCGGTGAGTCTTGGAGTATCTCCCTGTATGAAAACAGTAGGTATGGAAGAGTTCCATGTCATAATAGTGATCACAAAACAGCGATTGCTATTATGGCATGTGTATATCTACAAAAAGCATTTCGGCAATATACACTTCTCGGCAACCCCACTTATGGCATCACTTAGTGTTTTTAGATTGTCAACTCCAAGGGGGTGCATATCGAGGAGGGGGAAAAACTCAGCAGTGGTAAAAAAGGCAGCTGCAAACAGTGGCAAAATACTTGCCCCTGGTCTGTCCTGAACTCAGTGCCTACTGCACCATAACCAGCCACCTTCCCCACCACACCACAGGGCTGGCTTGGCTGCAGCTGGCTCTCCTCCCAATCTAAACCCTCCCTCCTATACCTCCCCTCCACCTCTGTATCCCACCCCTTCTGGTCACTTTCCTCTCTATTCCATCGTTACCTTTGCAGGGTAGCTAAAGATGATAGCGCTATAAATAAGTCGCTGTTTTTACAGTCGCTCATTTATTATCACTATCGTCACTGGATACCGTATGGAAGGTATTTATCCCAGTTTTTCCTTTCCTCATTGACAAACTTCTGCAACATCTTTTTAAGTATCCAGTTGAATTTCTCCACCAGGCCATCAGTCTGGGGATGGTATGGAGAGGTTCATACAGCACTGATCCCCAACAAGCAATACAATTTGGTTAATAAAGCAGCAGGGAAATGTTTCCCTGTATCTGTCAGGATTACCTGAGGTATCCCCATTCAGCTAAACACTTTAGCCAGCTCCTTGGCTATTCAAGTGGCTGTGACCATTCTCCTGGGTGCTGCCTCCAGATAGCAAGTGGTGTAATCGCAGATGACCAGGATAAAGTGGTTTCCTTTGGAGATTTTCTCCAAAGGGCCTATTATATCCATTGCGATCTGGTCAAAGGGCTGGGGAAACTATAGGGATAGTATGCAAAGGCACCTTGTCTTTTCTCCCTATCCAGGCCACTTTCTGACACTCAGTACAGCTTTGTACGTATTCAGTCACCTGCTCATGGAGGCCTGGCCAATAGAATCGGTCCAAGATTCTACTTAGGGTACTGTCTCTGCCAATGTGACCAGACAAGGGGATATCATGTGCCAACTGTATAACCTGCTGGGCCACAGTTTACTTGATCTTAGGGTTCACATATTCCCTATACAATAAACCATTTCTTTTACTACATTTTGGGGCCCTGGACACCTGTTCCTGTCCCACCTGTGAAAAAAATATTTTTAAAGACAAGTCAACACTTTGATCATTTTGCAATGTACCACTTTTCAACAGTCCTAAGTCCATTGGCTCCTAAGCCTGTTTCTCCTGCCAGGTTTTCTTCTCTCTTCTCTTAAGAGCTTTCCATTTCCTTTCTGGGGCAGTCAAAAGTTCATCCTCAAAGGGAAGACATTGGTTAGCTGGGCCTGCTGCCTTGCCTGAGCTCTAGTGGTAACTGCAACTAGGGGCTCCTATCCTGCGTGACATTCAATAAAGCTTTAGAAGTCCGGATGGTCAGGCCCTATGATAATGGGGACAGACAAGTGTGACACAAGTCCAATCTCCAACTCATGAGTATTGCTCTGGACAGTTAGTGTAAGTGGAGTGGTCGGATAACAATGAGTATCCTCATGGATACAAGTTACTGCAGTCCCTTTTCCCTGGTTCCTTGGAAGATCCACCAGGTCTCCCCATCCAACATCTGGTGACTGCCAGAGTCAAGCAGTCCCATAACATGTTGTGACCCTACTTCCACAGTTGTAATAAATAGCCACCAATTGACCAATGCCAGATGTCCTGGTTCTTTCTTAATACTAGGGCAGTTTCTAATCAGGTGTCCCCTTTTCTGGCATCCATGACACATGATTTCAGAGAGGGACAGACTCCCTTTCTTCTACTGCCTCCATTCATTTCTAACAGGTTGTAAATTAGAAGGAGTAGGGTTTCTTACTGGAGGCGTGGAGGTGGTAGTCATTCCTCCCTGGTAATTCTGTGGTCTAGAAGGTCTGACTGCCAAAAAATCCTCCGCCAGGGTGATGGTCTTCTCTGCTCCCTCTGGCTTATGTTCCTGAACCCATAACTGAACGTCTAGAGGTAACACTTTGATGAAACTGTTCAATGATTATTGCCTCCAACAGTTGGTGGATGGTTTTAGCATCAGGCTGTAACCACTTGTAACATAAGTCCTTGAGTGAGCATAGATCTCCGTGGGGTGTCAGTGGACTGCATTTTCAGAAACCTGAAGCGCTGGCAGTAGGTGCCCGTGTTAATGCCATACCACCTCAGGATCTCCCGCTTGACATTATCATATTCCCCAACTTCTTGTCTGTCCATATGACTGTAGATTATCTGTGCCCTTCCCGTTAATTAGGGGGCCAGACGTATCACCCATTGTTCCCAAGGCCACCCATATATTCAAGGCACCCACTCGCACATCGTTAAGTATGCCTTGATATCATCACTGTCCTACGACCTGGAAAGTGTTATGTCTCTGGGGTTGCTACTTCTCTCTGCAGACTCAGTTTGTATGGCCTGGTGCACTCTCACGGTGTAAGCCCATTTAGCATCCTGATGTCTCCTTTCCAGTTCTCTTTCCTTGTCTAACTGGACTTGCCGGATGCAGAGCCACTTCAACAGGGAAAGGGAAAAAGAGGAAATTGTTTAACCAGGAAAGGCACACTAAGCTGAAGCTTGTTTCCAGGTGTGACCTGGGAGCACAAGGAAGTTAAGTGACTTGCTCAGGGTCACATAGTATGCAAGTGAAGGCTGTCAGATTCAAACCCAGGTCTCCAGGTTTGCAGCTCAGAGGCCTTAACTACTGTGCTATACTGCCTCCTCAAAAGTTCTCCTACATCTTCTTGGGGCACCTCTTACAAATCTGGACAGGGGGTACCATCTTCCTCTTCCTCTGGAAGTTCCTCGACATCTTCCTCATGCTATTTTTAATCATTGGCCTGGCACCTGTGCCAAGGCCTGAAACAAGTCCGCTCCAGTTTGCTCGGCCATTTTCCTTGTCAGCACACAGGCACCATTGCGTCAAGCTTCTTCTCGGACATGTGCCCACCTGAGATACCGGGCAGTATCCTCTGCAACAGTGTCTCCCATCCTCCAGCAAGACACTGATAGCCGTTATCCCACTTGTGAAGATGTGGGACAACAGATGGATACAGCAACAGCATACATAAGCGCCAACCCAGTTTATCTCATGGGATGTTTATTTTCTTCTCTTTTTTCAATAAAGAAAATCTAAAATAAACTTTGCAATACTTCTTACAGAAAGAAAGAAACAATAAGATTAAGTCATAAATCAAGACTGTGGCAAACTAGCTCTGTTTCCACTTTTACTAGTGCAGCAATAGACTCACCCAGTCATTCACCTGCACTTATCAGTAGCTACTGACCCTATCTAAAGACTGTCTGCTCAAGTAGGCTTTTTATACCCCCTCCTGAGGTCAGGTGACTGTAGCATCATACAGGTTAAAACTTCTTTAGTTTGGCCCTCTTTTTAAGTCAGATAAATGCTGTGGGCCTTCTAATCCTATAACATTTATAAACATGTAATCAGTACCAAGAAAGACCACTCAGGAGAGAAAATAAAAGTTATTCATACAAGGCATGGGGCATTCTTAAATTGTAAAGAGCCACATAACTCTTCTGTGGTCTTTTTGATATCTGAATTAACTTATTTTAAAGAAAACCAGAGTAAGTGAACATTTTGTTACAGTATTGAAGCAGCTAGAGGTATTTTCATTGTGCTTAAACAGGAAAATAAATAAATTGAGGGCTGAAGGACAGAGCTGAAAACACAGCTCTCAAGGTTGCCGACTCAGACAGGGGAAAATACAAAGGATTTTGCTGGCTTCACAGCTTCTTGAGCTGCCTTACATAATTTCAAACCTTATTCAGGCAAATAGCCATTTATATACCAATATATCTCTAAGCCTGGCTCACATTCCATGGCTCGGAGGTCATTTGGACTTAACCTCCCATTCTTTTTGACCTAAAGGATATGGGAAAATTTAGAGGAAACAACAAGAAGGAGAGGAAGGGGGTTTCACCCAAAGGTATTCAACCTGCTAGAAAATTAAAGGGATAGCACAAATAATAAGGAAAGAATGATTGCAACCAAGAAAGAAATAGTCCAATTCCGTGGCAGGGATTTTCCCTGTCACAAGTAGCTCTTGCCATCCTCTAGCTTTAATCACTCCTTTACCTCATCCAGACCACCTCCACTCCCCCCACACATAAACAATAAATCCAGTTTTACCCTTCTTCCTTGCACACCACCTGCTTCATTGTCTTCATCTAACATTATGGCCACACTCACTTTTTATCTCCTCATTCTGCTACCTATGTGTTACCTTCTCCCCAACACCTTAACTTATCCCCTTTATGTGTACCATGAAATCACACAGCAGAGTAGTGATCCCTTAAGAAACCCTCATTTCAGCTCTGCTAAGCCCATTCCTCTCATAAGCACCTCAACTCATCACCCAGTTTTATCGGTTTACCCTTCCTCCAACTGCTCTTGTCCCTCATTTACAGTCCCAAACTTGAAAACCTTGTCAAATGCAGGCATCCCCTCTTGGTCAAGGTGCTCAAGCAATATTTTTCTAGGACTGCCCTGCTTCTCCTCCTTCTCTCTGGTAATGTTCACCCCAACCCTGGCCCCACAGTTCACAAAAATCTGAAACAGTGATAAATTCTTAAAGCTTGTAACTATCAAGATCCGTAGTTTGCTGCCCAAGCTTGATGGTCTACAATTTGGGTATCCAGCATAAACCAACGTGCTGCCATCAACGAAACCTGGCTCTTTCAAGGTCCTTGATCAGTAATCTCCCTGTCTGATTATACTCTTTTAGGCTAGACCGGCTCAGTAAAGGGGAGGGGCTGTGCAATATTTGTTAAAGATAACCTAAAAAGCCTAGCCCTCCCTCAAGTGACCCCAGCTAACAACTCTCAGACCCTTGCAGTTAGAATATTCCTTAGGCAACAAGGGAACTCACTTACCATAATCTCTGTATATCTCCCTCCACAAGATCAGACATCCAGCTTTAAAATGGTCCTTGGCTATCTGGAAAATCACCCTTACCACTCTAAAACAGTGGTAATGGGCAATTTCAATATTAATTGGTTTGCCCCTGAAGCAGTCCCATTTAAAGATGCCATCACAGCCCTCGGCATCATCCAGATGGTTGCTGCCCCTACTTCAATTAATCAGAGGACTGGAAACAGCTCTCTTCTGGATCTGATTTTCACCACCCACCCAAAATGAATTACCGGCACCCTAGTTCTTCCTGACTCACTGAGTGGCCATTCCCCAGTAATGTGTCACTGGTCGAATAAAGCCCCCAAACTGCCAGCTAAAACCATTTACCAACATGTCCTCAAAAAAGGTACTCTTGAAAACTTTAAAGTCTACCTCGCACAGTGTGACTGGTCCCCCTTAAATGGATCCAATAGTGTGGACCAGGCTCTGACCTACTTTGTCCCTCAGTTCAATAAAACTTGTGATCTGTTTGCCCCATTCCATAAAACAAAGACAAAGGGTTCAACTAAACCTTGGATCACTGCTGCCTTGCTTAACTTGATGAAAGAGAGGGACAATCTCTGGCATTGGGTGAAAGCCTCTGGGAAACAGGTTGATATGCAGAACTACAGGGCTGCCAGAAACATTTGCACCCAGGAAATTTGCCAGGCCAAAATAGAACACTTTAAGGGCAAGCTCACTAATTCCTGGGGGAATAGCTGGAACTTCTGGGATAAGATAAAAGATCTTACGGGTAAGCCCAATAAAACATCCCCCTCACTGCTTGAGGCAAACAGCGTCAACACACAAGACCACAAACAAATAGCGAACGCATTTACCAATGCTTTCTCTGATCTTAGTGGCGTACTTCCTTCCGATTTCTTTGATGAGCCTGATTTGAATGATGCAGCTGGTTCAGCAGCCCCTCCTCCAAGTATCCCTCCTTTCTACTTTAGGCGAGTTATACTGGCTGAGTTCAAAAGATACCTTCAAAGGGTCTTCTGTAAATCCAGGTTTAGCAGTGACACCCCAGATCTTAAACTTCTGTACTTGCACCTCTCTCCAAACTTCTAAATGTATCACTCCCTCTTAGGCAATTCCCACCCAATGGAAAGCAGCTATAGTCACGCCTGTCTACAAAAGTGGTGACAGACCGTAATATAACAACTATCACCCCATATCCATCCTTCCCCCCTCTCTAAAGCCCTTGAACATATTGTTTCTGACCAGCTGACGGAGTACCTAGTCAAATATAACATTCAGTGCCCGCAACAACACAGATTTAGAAAATCACATAGTACAACCAATGCCTTTCTCGAGTACACCGACCACATACATAAGGCCTTTGATCATGGCCACTTAGTTGGATCAGTTTACATTGACCTAATTAAGGGTTTTGACACCATTAATCACTCCCTACTGTTACACTGTCTCCCTGCCCTTGGCCTCTCAACAGAGGTCACCAGCTGGTTCAAGAGCTGTCTTGGAGGTAGAACCCAGCAAGTGAAAATCTGTGATGCTCTCTCCCAACAGCCTTCCAGTGCGATACGGTGTCCCACAAGGTTCCATCCTTGGACCCTTATTTTTTAGTCTGTTCAACAATAACCTCCCAAAAGCCTGTAAGAATAACTTGGTCATTTATGCGGATGATGCTGTCATCTTCTCAAGCCACCCTGATCCACGCCCTCTCTCTAAATGACCTTCATTTCAACTTCAACATGGTTGAGATGTGGTTTAGTCAACACAAACTACTCATGAACTACAAAAAAAATAAAGGTCATGCTTTTCTCCAGTCCTCACAATAAACACAAAGCTGCAAGATTAGATATTCGTAACAATCATAACCAGCCGCTTAAACAAGTCCAGGAATTTAAATACCTTGGTATAACACTTGATACCGCTCTCTACTACAATCAGCATGTCAACAATATTGCCAGGGTCATTAACTCCAGGATCAGGATCCTTTATTGCTATCACCACTGCATGACCCCCGAGGCTCTGAGAATGACTGTAACCAGCTCAATCCTATCTGTAGTAGACTATGGGCTTGTTATATATGGTACAGACTCCAACACTACCCTCACAAGAATAACTATAGCTCTGAATATGTCTTGCAGACTGGTATTCAGGGCTGACAAATGCACCCACACTTGTGAACGTCACGAAAGGACCAACTGGCTTCTGCTCAAGGGGAGGGTCTACTACCAAACTTGCTTACTCATGAAAAAGATCAGCTTAGGCCTCACTCCCCCTGCCACAGAAACCTTTATAACATTGACGCCTAAGCCCCGCTATATGCATAGTACTTCCAAACAGAAGTACCTCGTCCCTTTGTGCAGGACTTCACAGGCACGGTGGACGTTCAGTACAGGGTGCCCACTTGACTCAATGGCCTCCCATTGGACATCACTGCTGAAACTAAGCTGGGCCCTTTCAGAGCTCAAACTGCATCAACACCTCTTGCACATATTAACTGCGACTGTACCGCCTTCTTCTCATATTCTACCTCCAGTTCCTCTTTCCTCCCATTCCCACTCTGTCCTCATGGCCCTGTCTTCTCCTTCACCCTAGCCCTCTTCAGCCCCTCCCTCTGCTCCTTCACCATGCCTCCCTACCTTCCCCATGTCCCCGTCCATGTCTCTCCACTTCCCCTTCGTTCCTCCTCCTGCTAAATGCTTCCCTGCCTCCCGCATCCCTGTCCTCTCCATTTACCTCCTGCCTTCCCCTCTCCCCTCACTGTCCCCGTCCCCTCCACCTTCCTCACCTTCCCTCCCCTTCTTTTCTTCTTCTCCCCTCTCCCTGTCTCCCTCACCTTATATTTTTCTGAGGCTCACTAAGTTTTCTGTTCCTCCCCTTCCCCCTCCTTTCTCCCCTCCCACTCCACTACATCCCAGCTCTAATTTTACGCTACTTAGCACTCATATTGACTAGGTCATGTTTTGACTGCTGTTTTACCTGCACATGCAGCACTTTCATGTTTTGATCACCATATATCACAATTTGCAACATGTCTGTATGGGAACCTTATTGCATTGTAATCCCCTTGGTTTGTAACCTCTGTTATAGTATACTACCTAATTCTGTATCAGCGTGGAACCTTTATAAAAGAACCCCCTGGTTCAAAGGTATTTGTAATCCTAGCCTTAAATAAATAAATAAATAATTTTACTAAGCAGGCTGCTTAGATGGGATTCTCAACTGTTTACACTCTGGGTTTCCAAAACATTAGTTATAGTGATTACCCTACATGCATTATTCTTTCCAGTCTTTTACTGAATGTTGGTACAGTATTTATAAGAAGTACTAACCTAGGAATCATCATGTTCACAGCCTTCAGCCAGCTATCCACGCAACATCACAAGTTTGGCTTCCAAGTTTACCAAGTGGCAGATATCCCTGTGGCTGCTACAAATTTTGCCCTAACGTTTTCAGAACATGCAGTTTCACCATGATAAAAGTTTAAAACATTGAAATGCAGCGTTTTGTTAACTGCAATACTGTCAATTGGATGCACTTGGGTATTTGCAGCTGTGGGGCATTTTACATTAGCAAGAGGTATTGCTGCTTCTGAAGAAGCCCAAAAAGTCAGCAGAAATGTAAGAGGCAGTGTGTGGCATTGCCATTCCTGTTATTGCACTGTTCGTTCGGATGGAATGGAAGTAGTAAACATGGCTTAAAGACAGCTTTTTGTGTCAGAGTGCTTTGTTCCTTTTTTCTGTGGCAAGGGTGAGTGCTCTCCACCATAGACTTTCATTTACAAAACACTGAGGAAGCACCACACTCCCAGTGCTTGTGTTTAGTATGATAATAATAATAATAAAAAAGTTTATTTGTTAAATGCAATATCAAAATATCAAAGCGCTGTACAATCAACAAGTTCTAAAATAAGTAAACACAAATAACTAAAACTAATAAGACTATACAATATTTAAATATCCAATACTAAAAATCAGAGAAAGCACATGCAAATAGGTATGTTTTTAAGGCAATTTTGAAGCTCTCCACTGTCTGGCACTCTCTGTGCTACATGTACTACATACATTGCAACAGTGACAACTCTGTGACCGGTGCTGGCTTTTGTGCATTGCTGTAGGGATTACAGCATGTATATCTGCCTTTAAGAACAGGCTGAGATACTTAACATCCTCTTCAGTGCAGAACTCCGCTGACAGACATTTGATTAATGGACAGACAAGTGCACAATGGAGAAAAAAATAAAAACAAAATAGCTGATATTTGTCAATCAAAAGCTTTATTGCTGTGGTTATTATTTGCCACCTTCTTGAAGAAATAATCCCTCCAACTCCTCACTGAGCACCCACCAACCCCACTTCTCAGTCTCACTCATCCATAACCTTTTTTATAATTCAGTCTCACTGTGGCAGCTGGACAAAGCAACCCTCCCTCCTTTTCTCCTGGCTGCCTTCTTCCAAATGATGTATTTTCCCACTAAACTGAATTTCATTCATTTATGTTACTTTCGTTTGATTCATAGCTTTTGTGCATTTTAGCGTTTTGTAAAGAATAAGAAATATCATGTCTCCTGATTGGCTGACAGGGTTTGGAATCCAGTGATATAAGGAGTAACACCCACTGGGTTGGGAACATTTGCAGCCAGCTGTGCAGAGGCTACCTTGAAATAAATGCTTTTTCCACATTCTGTTGTGGAATGCCCAACCTCCGTGTTAGTAAAGCATCTGACTTAGGCAAACTGGCAAGTGACAGCATCATTAAATTAAAAAGAAACGTGAGTCCATAACACAAATGAGTAAATAATAACAATATAAAGCAATTAAACCTTAGTGCCCAGTGTTAGCTGCATCACTGTCCCTTTCCTAAACACACCTGCAGCATTTGTCTTTGTAGGCCACACATCCTGCTGTTCATAGTAGGTGTACAACCTGAGTGTTCAATCTCAGCATCGGGCAACTGTCCTACTAGCTGACTGCACGCTTACTCACCCTTCTCCCTCAAAACACTGACAAATGATTTCTAGCCTCATCCCTCCCACAGTCTCTGAGTATTTTCCCCATCAGCATAAATATATAAAAAACAGGAAATCTCAGTGTACAAAATGATTAGATCAGCACACAAATGTAATCCAGCCCCAGCTCCATTTCTGTCACGGCCGCCAGCCCTCAGTACCACACACACATCACAGTAGCGGTATGACTGGAGAGGTGAATCGCCATAACAACAGTACTGAGAATAAAAAACATACTTGATCAGGCCAGAGATGGTAGTCTAATGTATCCAAGAAATCGCCCGGCGACACAGCATAGTAGGTAATGCACTGTTAGACCGCTCACCCTGACCCCAATACCAGATTGTGCAGTGTTAGCCAGAATCAAACAAATCAGTACACCAGAGCATTAATCAACTTTTAAAAGTTGCAAGGCAACGTTATAGTGCAATAAATAATAAACTCTCCAGATAAAAAGCAGTACAGATCCGTAGAAGTAAAAGCCGATCGGTTTCCAAGAGGGCAGTGTGCGTTGCATGCTGGTAGGCACCAAAAATTAAAGAATCAGTGAGTGCTATGAACAGGGAGGTAATTTAAACCCTGCAACAGTAATAATAAATCCCACACGATAGTGAACCTTAAACAGCAACCATGTATGTGTTCAGTAGAAAGTATCCACTGTTACCCAAGCAACAAATAAAAAAAAAAAGAAATGTTTTGACCATGACAGGATCTCGTGCCAACCAAGCACTAAATCTGAACATAGCAGCGGCAAACGAGTTTAAAATAACCTCACAGTCAAAAAGTAAAAACAGTCAGCAGCCCACAGACTGAATAGCTCTTAAGGTAAGACGAAAAGTATTGTAACTGTCATGCAGCTGCAGAGCCTCTGAAGTGGTTGACAGAAAAGTATTAAAATTAGTCAGCTCACTAAGTAAAATGGGTAATAACTATGGAAAAAAGGTAACGTCAATGTGGCCAATTGTAATGTTGAAAATGTTGTAACATTTATGAAAATTTTGGAGCAGCATACGTAGTGGTTAAATGCTCTGAGCTGCAATTCTATAGATTTGGGTTTGAATCCCACAGCCCCACTTGCATACTATGTGATCCTGATCCAGTAACTGAATTTCCTTGTGCTCCCAGGTAATACCTATGAACAAGTTTTCAGCTTAGTGTGTCTTACCTGGTAAAAAAAAAATGGAGAACACAGAATAGAGAATGTATTGACACACTGAGAATAGTAAATTATTAAAGTTCTAGAATGAACAAAAAACAGCAACCTTTGGAAGCAACAGTCTACTTGTTCTAATTGATGATTTGTACTTTACCATTGTTTACCATTTTTCTTCAAAAGGTTAAAATCAACAGCCATGTCAAAAGTACCTCAGTTATATTTCTCACTACTGCAGCACCCTAGAATACAACAAATGCTACAGCAAGCAGAAGAAAAAACGGATAACACAAATACCACTACAAATGTAGAAATATGTAATGAACCAACAACAAACCCCTCAGATGTCAAAGCTATACTGTAAGTAGAGAGAAACAGTGCAGAGACACCAGCAACTACACCTTCGCCAGTGAAACAGTTGAAGCCACCAAAGAAAAAGCAGTTGCATCTGTAAGTAAGCAACTCACTCTAACTGATGCTCAGTTGACAGCCATAGAGAAGTTTAAAGATGTGCAAAACACAGTTAAAACCATAAACTGGACTCATCAGATTTTCTTGAGTTGGGTGTCAAAATGTGAAATAGTAATAGATTTGAAAACTGTCCCAATCAGCGATTTGAATACTGTACTTCGTAAATTCTACATTGAAGTTCGTAGCAGTACCAGTGAACAGTACTCCATCTCTAGCTACCTCGGGCTTCCTGCAGGTCTCAACAGACTACTGAACAGTCCTGACATCGGCTGTGTTAACATCATAACAGATGACCGCTTCACCACATGAACAATGTCTTTCTTGCAGTAGTCAAGCAGTACAGAAGAGAGAAAGGGCGTGTCCACTCACCACCCACCACTATCAGATGTTGACCTGCACAGCTGAAGACTTCTTGATACTGTCACCATCGACACCATCAGGGCTTGTACGGAGAAGTATGAGTTGATGTACAGCTACACATGGCTAGTAGGGGAGAGAGGACAAAGGACCTACATCCAGAGTCATTCAGAATAGACACAGATGGAAATGGTATTGAGTATGTCAGCCTCAAATACAATGAAGCAACAAAAAACCACAAAAGTCACACTGGTGATAACCAAGACCAGTATAGGGGCTTCTTATACACTTCATCAGATGACCCACTCTGCCCAGTGAACTCATTTAAGCTATACCTGTCCAAACTACTACCGTGGGCACCCGCTTTCTACCTTAACCCACTACATGCAAACCAGGAGTACCTGAATAGCAGTCCAATCTGGTATTCCAAGGAACCTATGGGTGTGAACTACTTGTCAGACATGATGCCCCAGTTGAGTAAGGAATGTAATCTAAGTCGAAGATACACAAACCACTCAGTTCGAGCCACCGCTATTCATCTACTATCAACTGCAGGACTGCAAGCATGAAATAATGGCAGTAACAGGACACAGATCGGAAGCAAGCTTGAGAAGTTACTGGAGTGCCACTGCTGAAGATCGTAAAAAGTGGAATGAAATCCTAGAATAAACCACAGAAGAAAACCAAAGATCAGCATCTTCAAGCAAGACACACAAAGTGGAACCTTCAATCAAGAAACGAAAACCAGAACCAGAAATTAAGTCTACCACCCGTGCATCTGAAGCACCATCCAGAGAAACAACAGTATTGGAAAACATGCCATTTAACCTCATGAACCCAATATTCTATAGTAAAGTGCAATTCATAAACTACAGCAAGAATACTGTTGCTTGCTAATGTTGTTGCTAGTTGCTATTTTTGACCATTCAAAAAGTTTACCAAGGGACTATTTTATCTCAGTGTTTCAATTAATTCTCTATTCTGTATTTAAATAAATGTTACAAAGTTTTCATAATTAAAACACCGTTGTCAGTGTCCTTTTTTTCATAGTTATTACCCATTTTATAAGCACAATAAGACACTCCAGGGTGCTGGTCGTTATGTGATAACTGCACACCTAGGTGCAGAAGGACACTCGGCCTTCGGCCTAATGCCTCACCACTCACCTAAGTGTGCGCTTATCACATAACAACCAGCACCCTGTCATGTCTTATTGCTTACTTGAACCAATTTTTGTTGAGTGCTTCACCCCCACTCTCACAAACTCTATCTGTGTCAATGTTCAAATCTCCCTAAATAGGTGTACACAGCCTACACCAGCTTGGGCCATGTACAGTAAACCCACCAGGATGAGCGCAGTGTCATAGGTGTATTGCATGACAAAAGGAATTAACTCCCACTGAAATTGCATTGTTTGCTGCAGTAACTCTACTGCAGAATTCTGCAGTGCTGCTCTTCATCCTGGCGGGCTTCACTGTACATCCATTTTGTGAATGATTTGAAAGTTGACCCCTCGGGAGGGCTCCTGAAACTGAGTGGAAGAAAGTATTTGTCAATAAAAATAGGCTCACCTAGGGAGACGCCCCCTACCTGTTGAGTCCTCCTTCCTTGCTGGTGGTGCTCCTAAGCCTGACAATTCTGGATCGCAAGACTCTGCACCTTCACATGAGGTCATGGGCACTTAGCTTTTCAGTCCCTGTATCACAAAAGCTGTTTCTGTTATTTCTTGACAATCTCTCATGTTTTTCTTTGAAATATACTGATCATAATATGACTGCTGTATTTTGTTACTTTTTGAAGAATAATATGTTGTTTCACACTATATGCACTGTGATAATGTGCTTACAAATGGTACTGTGATGTTATTTGTATCTTGTTGAAACTATTCAATAAAAATTAACTGTAAAAAAAAAATTATTTTTAAATATTGAAAAATAACCCATTGAAATGAATGGACTCATTTATTTGAAAGGGAAATATGTAACATATAAAGGAAAGCATGCTCAAAAACAAAGAGGAAAATTAAATGCCTGCTGTCATCTAAGCTATTAAATTTGTGACCCCCTCCCAACCACCTAACATCACCTCCCTCCCACATACCCCATGTTAACGAAGTCTGATCAGAGCCAACAAGGCTGCATAAAGCTATTTTATGGGGATTAGGCACCATCTACAGGGAAATTGTTTTTATACGAAACCTCAAGCAGCTCAATATTTCTTTCAAACTGCCTGCCAGTAACAATATTGCCCTGCAGTTGCTGGCCCTATTAAAGTTAACACATTCTCTGGTGTCCGCAGGTACATCCCACCCTCTGACTGCCAGGCCCATTAATATAAAAAATCATTCCCTGGTGTGAAGTGGATCCATCATTGCCCCATCACCTGCTGTGTTAATAAATAATTATCTTGCTGCAGTATAAGGTCAGTCTGGTCCAGTGGTATGGAGGGATGAGGCACTGTGTGCCTAGACTCCCGCTACATCAGTGACCAGAGTTCAGGAACATGCTCAGGTTGCCGAGGGTTTGAGAGAAGACTGAGCATTTGTTAGAATAGCTGTCCTGTCGGAGGGTGGAAGGCATGCTGACTCGACCTTTGCTTCCCCAGGTGAATGCAGTAATCCAAGGGGAATGTGGAAATAGCTAGCACAGGCTACCCAGTCACACACTACACCACCTTGATGACTGGCTCAGTTATAGATGTGATTGACTGGTTGGGGAGGATGGCTCCCCTTCCTGCCCCTATCATGGGGGGTCAATCCATAGGAACTTTAGACTCAGTGGTCTGGGACAGGAAATGGCAGACAGGGATGTAGGGACAAGACTGAGTCTGCCTGAATCAGCTAGTAAGGCAAAAATGTTTATGGAGGAAGCGCTGCAGTGCATTATGACCTTAACACATATACACAACCCTCCCATAATGGGGTTACAGTAAATCTACCAAGTATAGGTAATATGTACAGGATCTCCTAACAGGGTTCTATGGAGCCAGAGGAGGAGTCTTAAAGGGATGAATTTCTTAGACCTGTAAAATAAGGATCCACAGTTCTTAGATAGTTACTAGGAAGGATAAGAAAGGTTAGCCATATTGTTATACTTACCTGACGGGAAGGTTCACATCCTGTGAGACTATGAAAGTAAAGAAAGAGGTTAGTATGGAGTAAATACAGTAATAGGAACAATAGAGAGGCTAGAGATACAAAAAGGGTGAAGTATAGTGTAAAAGGTAAAACAAATATTGCTTTAGATAGAAAGTTACAGAATTAAATGAAGTAACAAATATAGAGACATGCTTAATTTAAGTAGTATTCTAATGTCATTAAATGTTTACCATGAGCATAAAAAAACCCACAAAAATACAGACTAATGAAATGTTCATAATTAAGTTACTCGTGTTTTCAGCTTGACTTGCACATTGTTTTTAGTGTGTGGTGTATATCATTTAACAGATCTGTATAAATGAGATGCATACAAAGCTGTCTACTAATTAAATGCTCACAATGTACGATTCTGGTTGAATATTGTCAGCATGTGTTGCAGCAACATACTGCTACCACCGTCTCTGGCAACATCAAGGCTATACTGTACATTCACTAATGTCTGCCTCAGCACCCGCTGCAGTGGAATTGATTGGCTAATGGAGGTAGACTCACCACTCACTGCCTGTGTGGCATGTTCAAATGCCGCAAAATTGTTATTAGCAGAGTCCATGAGGTGCCACTGTTCAGTCGCTCTAGACATGGAGGTCTCCCAGAACTATCACGGCTAGTGTGCATAACAAGATATTCTGAGATGGCTTTGTATTGTTCATACAACCTTCTCATCCATGTATAACATGGAGTTCCATCGGGTGACAACTTCAGTCAAGCGGTGCTGAGGCAGGCTGTTTTGAATCTGCAACCTGCCACAGTTGGCCAAGCCTTCCAGATCTTGAAAAGTGAGAGCAGATATGTCGTGAAATGGTCAACATTTCCTTTATGTCAGGGTGCTGCAGAAATTCCTGAAACACAAGATTTAAACAGTGGGCCATGCATGGAACATGAAAACAAACACCATGTGTGATGCATTGCACCACATTTGACCCATTGTCACTTGTTATGAACCCAGCTCTCAGGGACAGAGGGTTTAGCCATCTGTCAATTTCAGTCAGTATCACGTCCAACATGCTCTCACCAGTGTGTGAACAGGTCACACTGTGCATAGCAATTGTTGCATGCTGGCGAATTCCAGGAAGATTGCTACTGCGGCAATCTACCTTCCTGCACTGATTATTCTCACTACCAGCATCACAAACAACCCCCGGAACCTGCGCCCATGGTGCAGTTATACACAGATATGAACTCCCCACTGTTTTGCCACTTGTCCACATATCCATACTTAAATGGATGAATGTAGAGAAGGAATGTTGAAGGGCATGTCTTACTGAGTCTGAGACAGTGCAGAACAACTCGGGAACAGCACGAGTAGAAAAGTATGTCCTGGATGGGACTTTCCATTTTGGACAGGCACGGGCAGCAAACCACTGGAACCCAGAATTCTCCACAAAGGAGAAGGGCAAAAGATCGATTGCCAGCAATTCTGCTACAGCAGCATTAAGTTCACGTGACACTGTATGATTGGGAGGGGGTACTTCAGCTTATGTGCAAAAACACTCTGTAACATGGTCTGACTTAAACATTTTACACAGGGTGTGTTGTTGGTCACAAATGGTTGTGCTCTGTGATGAATGGCATTAGCAGGGGTGGAGTGTGGACATTTGATGAAGACGGTTGCACAGGGTGATGATGACAAACCCAGAAATTATATTATTTTTCCAGATTTGCCAGCTGGTGTTGACATACCACTTGCACTAGACATACTACATTCACCACCACCACCACAAAAAATGCTACTCTCACCAGCAGTAGATAACATTTCAAAGTCATTATGGTCCTCCACCTCATCATGCTTGTAGTAATCCTCTCCTCTTATTACCGCACTACTGCACACATTTAATTTTCTACTGGTCTTAACAGTAATGGAAGGGGATAACATGCTGGCTATGGTTGCCGGTGATAAGGGTGAATGCCCCAGTCTGGTATTAGCTGGCAGCTTTTGCTGGGTCCACAGAGCCAAATGCCTATTCTTAAGATGCGTATGCTGTCCTCCTGTCCTAAGATGGGTCCCCTTTACCTTGACTCACACGCACATGGCAAACCTGGCAGATTGCAACTAAATCATCATTTGCATCTTGAACAAAATAATCCCAAACAAGGGACTGTGATGCTCTGCTTTTAACATGTCCATGATGATGCGGCTTATTTAAGTTTGTTATTTTAAGCACTGAAGTGGGGCGCACATGATGTTTCTGGCACTGCACATCTGGACTGCAGTTGACCACCACAACTACCTTTCATATTGATTACTGGGTCGTCATCATCATTGTCATCATCCACTAAAACTGGTAAATCACAAGTTTTACGGGGAGGGAATACTTCCTGCAAACAGATTCAGACACAGCCACTTTTAATTTATTTTCTTCGTTCCCAACTCTGGTCAATTCCATCATCATCATATTCATCAATGTCACTGTCACACACATCCACATCTTCTGCTTGGATGCTAACATGTGGACTGCATGTTGCAACAACAGCAACATCAGCATCATCTACATCATCACATTCATCATCACCATCTACACCACCATCACGTAATATTTTTTCAGCACACTGTGAATCACTGTTTCATGGAAAATGTGGGACGTTAAGTGCCACGGTGGGTGGATATCACATTGTATGCTATCGTTGACATGATTATCAGAATCAGGTTCAGTTAATGGGATGTTACTGTGAATTATGACATCTATGCTGTCACTCACTTGCACTGCTTCATGATCAATATGTTTGGATACGGTACGCTTGTCGGAATTAGAACATAATGCAACAATGCTAATACTACCTCCACCACCACTAACACCAGTAACACTAACACCACCGGCTGGGAAACATCATCTTCTCCAACTATCGGTGAAGCTACTGATTGGGCTGTAAAAAACATTGCGGGAGAAATACCTTTCCTCACATCAGCAATGCACTTCACTGTCCGCGTACTACTACCACACCCACAGACCCTCTTACTGCCAACATTGCCATGGCCAGAAACAGCTTTACTTGCACGCCTCTTTGTCAGGCATTTGGGGGATCAATCACAAATATTATTACCAAATTCAGATTTTGATACTTTCACTTTCTGACTCGAGGATGCTGGCTGGATGTGAAGCAAAATAAACAACTGTGGCTTCAGCAACAGATAAGAGACTACTGTGTTGTGACACTGTCATGGAATTAAAACAACTTCAGTAACCAGTGGTGCTGATGGGGTCACAAAAACAATCCAGTCTGGTAAAAAATACCTTTTTAACGTGGGGGTGAGGGGGCACTGAATACAGACAGTGCTGATTTTTACTGCACTACAAGCAGCAAAACTAAGAACAGAACACAATCGCAGTACAAAATCAAGCAGCTGCAGTGGATAGCAGGTTCACACTGCTGCACTTAGTTGCACTTACACTAATCTGTGTCACAAATTTTAAAAGGTGTATTATACTGTATTTGATGCATGCAACATTGCACACAACACAGAGCACTTTGTTGTACAATGCTGAACGAGGAAAGTTCAGTGTACTGCCACGTAATGTAAATTTGTGATTTAAACAACCTGACCTTATGAAATGCTACACCACATTCACACAACAAACAGCAAGAAAATCTGTACTATTACTGACACTTTTACTATGTGTACAGTACCACAGTCTGTTACATAGCAAAAATATAACCAAAACACAAAGAAATCGCTAGTTCTCCAACTTAAATCTACCTACACACAGATACGCCCTCTTCCACACGGCACACCTCACTGTCTTTCACCACACACACTCAATGTTGTAAATTTACATTCAAAATCCACACACAAACAAAAATGCTCCACAATGTGAGCACAGGAGGGTTTCCTACAATCGATGAACTACAGTTGTATCCCAGAGAAAAAGGAAAAATGCTTTTTGAACAGCTTTTAAAAGATTCCTACAGACAGCTATCAGAGCACACTGTCTTCTATTCCTTCCTACTCATACTACCCTGAACTGAGGCTGTGCAGATCAATATAGAGCCCATGTGACCTGAATGCCCATGAATCACTGCAAAATCCACCTTCGGAGCTCAAAAACAAGGCTAAGTGAGGCAAAGTGAAATGCCACCAATGTACTTCACCTTAAAATTGAAAGAGTAGTGACCAGTGGAGAAAGAGTAATGCAAAGTCACTGTTTTCAATGCACTTCGCATTCCTCATTATAACGCGAAGTACTCCGCTTGAAGTGGAGTACTCTATAAATTCACCTGTGCTCCTCGAAGTGCTTCATGGTGCGGATTGAGCCAACTTCGCCCACCACTACATTGCACCTTACAGAAAGAAACTGTAACCAGAAAAAAACATAATATGAAACTTGAAGAAGAGCAATCTGCTACTAAAAAAAAACACAACACTTCTGCACACTAACGTTAAGAGAAATTTGGAATGATTTACCTGACACAGTGTTTCTGAGTAACACAGCAGATTCTTTCAAACACAATCTAGGCAAATTTGTAAGGGTAAGTAACATACATACATATTGCCACTTAAAAGTGAGTGATGAGCTCAATGGACATTTGTTGATTCTTCTGTTTTAACTTCTTATGTCCTTACAGCACTAATCACCTCTACATCTGATTAGCTGAGCTGAGTTGCTTGCAGTCCTGTAGTTTCTTTATGGGTAATGTTTTTCCCTGTGTTTTTTCAATGAGCTTGACTAATGTGGTCAGTGGAACTGCTTGTTCCCTTGATAACCTCTTTGTTCTTCACAGTGATACCTCTCTTAAAAAGAGAGCCACCTTTCCATTTCCTGTCTGACCAATCCCTTCTGAGTAGTCCAAATTCCTCTTCCTTGGTACTTCAAGTGATTTTTTATCCCCACCACACCCCTGTGTTCTGGACATCCAAGTGCATTAGGCACTCAGGCTAGTGAATTTTGCTAGGTGTGATTCTAAGATGACTTACATTCAAGTGAGAATTGTTGTCCCTCTATGCTGACCTTCTCTTGGTAAACCAGTGTATCAGGGTTCTGACACTGGTGACCCTCTGCATAAAAGAACCTGACTTATCCTTTAGTTTGAATCCTCATGACTGCCCTGTCCTTTTAAAATACCAATACCCCCTTTCTCTTGGTACAGCTGCAGACCATTTTGAGTATGAAGACATTCCTCATCACAGAATGCCTTTTAGTTGGCTAGAATATTGAGCCCCTGTCTCTTTCAACAGATTCTTATCAATAGTTTTTATTTGTTATTTTTTTTTATTTAAAAGTTTTAAGTATTACAGGATAGGTTCTATGGGATACAAAGTTTCATTTACAGAATGTCCTAAGTCGCATAACATCATATAAAATAATCATAAAATAGGACAAAAACAATACAGACCATGATTATACAATAAAACAATTAGTTAAAGAAGTTGCAGAATTGTTTCTGTAACAGTAACTTTTTAAAATTTTGCTTGAAAACAAAGAAAGATGGAGAACTATGCAATGGAATAGAGAGTTTGTTCCACAAAAGAGAAGCATTATAAGAAAACTGTTCCTTTCAAAATGTGTTTTGACTCAAGGCAGAACTAAGTCCCAATTTTGTATATCTTGTAAACTGAGGTTATGGGTAGCAAATGAAAATCTTCAGTCAAATAAGCAGGAGTAAAATGATTTAAAGTTTTCTAAACAACGGGAACCAGTGAAGGGTGCATTGAAATAAAGGAGAAAGCCAATTAGTCTGGTGAGTAGGGTGCAGTGGTGTTACATCCTGTGGGAGCTCTGAATAAATATCTGAAGGTGAAATTAAACAGTATCCATTAAGGACAAACTGGAAGCATTTGATTGTGTCCCCATAATCTAGAATGGGCAAAACTGCCTGAGTCACAGTTCACTTGTGGTCCTGAGGGGATAAACAATGCCTTGCCCATGTTAAATGACCCACACATTGGCGTGTTTTTGAAAAGGTATACTCAATATGAGATTTGAATATTAAGGAAGAATCAAAGATAAGATCAAGATATCTGAATTCAGGTACAAGTTGGAGAGGAGTGTTATTAAGAGTAATAGAGAAACTAGGAGAAACATGATTAACTGTGGGTTGAGACCCACATAACATTATTTGTGTATCATTACTGTTTAAAAGTAGTAAATTAGAAGAAAAGCAGGAAATGACTCAATCAAAATCAGATTGTAAAGTTTGGTTAGAAAGCTAGAGGCTTTATGACTGAAGAAAAGATCAATATTGTCTGCATAGAGACAAACTGAGCTATTACTAACCACAGATGGTAAAGGGTCAACAAACAAATTAAAAAGAATAGGACCGAGAATAGACCCATGGAGCGTGGGGAGAGAAGGGGAGAAACACCCAACACAGAACACAAACTGTGAACAACCGTGAAGATAGGAAGGTCACCATGATATAGTGTTTTGAGAGAAACCATAAGAATTTAACCATGCCAAAAGTAAAGAGTGATTAACGACATTGAAAGCTTTGGACAAGTCTATGAAAATAGTTCCTATTCGGTGTCCCTTGTCCGAAGCTCATGATATAGAATTGTAAAAATCAATCAAAGCAGTTTGAGTGAGTGGTGGGGCCTGTAGCCAGACTGAGCATCAGAAAGCATTTAAGTAATCAAGGACCTGTTTGTGGATAATCTTTTCCATGAATTTTGAAACTAGGAGTAGCAAAGAAATCAGGTGGTAATTTTCATCCAAAGATATATCACCATTTTTGTGCAGAGATACAACTATGTAATGTTCCCATGCAGAAGGGAAAGATTGGGTGGTAAGAGACAAATTAAAAATATAAGTAATCAAAGGGGTAATTGAATCAGCACAAGATTTCAACAGAAAATTATTTACGTTGTTGTTACCCTTAGCAGAATCCACTCTCAAGGGGGACAGATGTTCATAAACCTCCCTAGAACCGATATGATGAAAGCATAATTTAGGCCTGGCATGGGAATTTCACAACGAAGTACTAGAACATTGATTGTTACAAATTAAACTGGCTGTGTTCAATAATACACTAGGAGCTTCTGAAAAAAGGGTTGAACATATCACCTATTTTGTCTTTTGAATAAACTGTATTATTGTTGTAAGAAAAAGTAGATGTACATGAGGTAGATGTTACCTTCCATGTAAAATTGACTAATTGGCAGTATTTTGGGGGGATGGTTCTGAAATCTGAGAGGTGGGTTTTGTAGTAGGATGATTTCGATTTTCTTCCTATGGTGACACAATAATTTCAGAATTTAAGTTATGATAACATGGACCAGGGTTGATTTCAATGTCCCCTGTAGAGATGCAGCAAATTTAAAATTTGCATGCAAAGTGAACTCAAAGTGTCCACTTCGTGTTATCATAACGCTACGCAAAGTGACCATTGAAAAGTTCTCACTTCACCTTATTATGACTTTGTGTTGTTATTCTGCCTTAACATGAAGTAAGGTGGAATGACAACAATATAGGCACTTTAGGCAGACCCCCCCACACACACATCCATGGCTTACAGTACTGTAAGTCACATGCTTTAGTCAGGCAGGAAGGAAGTGAATCATACAAGCAGATACTTTCACTTTCTTCTTTGCAGAGGTAGAAGGAGGAAGCATTTTGTGTAGGAAAGTAGAGTTCGGTATTAGTTTCTTTCTTGAGCAAATTTCAGAAAACTCAAAAGCTTTTTAAAGAGCTAATTCTTTAGGTTTTTTTTGTACTGTTTTGTCAGTTCTTTTTGGTGACTGATTTCTTTGTTTTATAAGTTTTGTTTTGTGCGTATGTGTGTGACTGTGAGTGTGTGTGAAGTTGCTCATAGCATGATGCGTCAGATATGGAAGGAGTGTTTTGTATGGTGGACCAGGGACAGTCTGTGGTATGAGGCCAGAGGGGAGTGCACACATGTGGGTGTCATAGCCAGGTGCGGTTGGACCACTGCAGACTGTTTGGTCCTGCCTCTCTCACTCTGGAACCAGCAGCACCACCATTGCCACCACCACATCCACCAAGTCTGCCACCACCACCACTACCTCCAGTAGTAGCTGCTGGAGCTCAGCAGCACCACCTCCACAGCAGCAGGTGGAGCCCTCAGATGTGTGACAGTGCTGCTGGTACTACATCTGTCCCTCCTGTGCCTGGTCAACCCTCCTGCAGCTTCCCAGATTGGCAGTTTTTCAACTGTGTTGGAGTGGGACAGCAGCATTGTGATGTGTCTGCTTTGTGTGTGTGTGTAGGTGCATTGTAACCCCAAGGGGACACACCTGGACTGGGGGACAGTGCACAAATATGCTGAACCACCACAAGGTGGAGTGGCAGGCTACCACTGAACAGGCCAGACCTCCACCTGCTGGCCCTTCTGTGGCAGTGGCAGAGGGCACTGCTGTTGTGCATCACCACAGCAGGAGGAGGAGGGCCACAGCATCAGCTGCTCCAACAATATCCCCCCCACTGCCACCAGCACCACCCTCACCACCACCACTACCTGGTTTTCCCCACCTGCAACAGTGGACCCCATCACAATGCCTGCAATGCAGGCAGACATAGCACTTTTTTGGGCTGTGGTGGAGAAAAATAATGAGAAGGTGGGTGTTGTCCAGCAGCAGGTGGAGCAGATCTAGCAACACCAGCTACAGATTGTGTCAGTGCGCCATCTTCTGCTGGAACATCATGGGATCCCCATTAGCTTTTTTTTTAGCACATCTCCCCCCCATTGCTGTAGTGTTTTGTCTTTTGTTTATGTTTAATACCAGACAGAGGGAAGGCCACACAGTATTAGTTTAAAGGGAAGCAGTCAGCAACAGGAGGTCCTGCCCCCGCAAGGCTTACCCTCCAGTTAAGCCTTTGAGGTATGTTGAAGCATTTTTCTTGTGCCACAACATACTTTATTTTAATAAAGAAAAGTCAGTGACCCAGAAGTATGGCAGATGCTCTGGGGGCTCCATTATGTGTAAAGGTGCATCTCTGCCACACCTTTCCTTTACACATAATGGAGTCCCCCTAGAGTCCATTATCTTTCGGGGTCACTGACTTTTCTTTATTAAAATAAAGTATGTTGCGGCGTGAAAAAAATGCCACAACATGCTTAAAAGACTTAACCGGAGGGAAAGCCTTGCAGGTAGCAGGGGTCTGTGTTGCTCACTGCTTACCTTTTAATATATACATACACATACTGTTATACATGCTCCTTATTGCCCCATTATTATAATCCAGTGCCTCTGCAATGTTTACTTTCTGTTGTGGAGTGTTTGTGGAAAAGCTGATGTGAGCAGTGCAAGCATATTTTGCTAAATTGCATGTGTGCAGTCAGTGTTGTTTCATGTGTGTGTGTGTGTGTGTGTGTGACATCAGACATTGTGCAGCTTCTTGCACACATATATTACTGACTTGTTGCAGTGTTTATGGCATAAAGAATAGCTAACAGAATAATGTACATTTTATTGTCACCATCATCATCATCGGACTAAGTGATATGATACTTTCTCAGAGGTGTCTGGCCAGAGTGCACCTTAGTCACATACTGCACATGTGACTTTTAGGAGAGCATGTGTTTTTTGTGCTATGATCTCCACAAAGTCAAATGTGCACTGTGAGTGACTAAGGTGCATGTTGACCCAATACCTCTGAAAAAATATCATATCACTTACTCCGCTGGTGCTGATGGTACAAAAAAAATATAAGTCATATATTCTTTATTATCTTTATTCTTGAGATACTGCAACAAGTCACACCATGTATATGTTTGCATGGAGCTGGAGAATGTCTGCACACACAGGAAAGAACACTGATGGCACACATGCAGTTTAGCACAACATACTTGCACTGCTCAATCCTGCTTTTTGCAAAACACTTCAAATCACAAGTCCTGACACAAAGTAAACATTACTGAGGCTCCAGAAATATTTCTTTTTTGAAATAGACATTAAAGAGATTCACCAGGTTGCAGTATTGCACCTGATATATGGGTGCCTTACCTCCAGGGGAATCTTTCTTGCTCCACATGCCTTACATAGTGCAATACTTTTCTGGCAAAAACATTCATCATTTTAGTAAACCAGGTCCCAGAGGACTTCCCATTCTGAAGAGATGCCCAAGTTCTGCCCCTGTGCTCAGCAACATTATGAGGTGATGCCAAGGAGAGCGCGGGGGCGTGCTCCATTATAGTGAAGAAAAATATGGATCTCTGTACCCTCCACTACACTACCAGCACTCTGTAAAAAAAAATTTGCTAAATAAATCTTTAAAACATCCATGTATACCTTGCCCCAGTCTATTTTCACCCAGCCTGCTCCTGCTGCAGTGCTGTAGCTGCCAGTGCAGGCTTAGACTGTGCCTGTCTCCAGTCTCCTTTGCAGAACAATTCTACTAGTCTGCTTGAAACTACAGTTAAAGGGACACTGACGATTCCCTTTAATCTTCAAAATATCTCTAGTATAAATAACACATACTCTGATTGGTTATATGATGTAGAGATTGCTGATGTAGCTTGTAGTTTGATTCTGATTTTTTTAGTGAAAAACAGACTGCCCACCATAATTGTGTTATCACACAAAAACATGTTGTTTACAGTATTTGATAAACTCAAACTGCATTATTTCTGGACATGGGAAGACCTCCAGCACAGTCTAACAACTTATGGTAGAAGAGAAAACTACTGCATCGTGAGTACCTGCAGTGTTTGGGGACGTTCCTAATGTTCAAGAAGTATGTAAGAGTAGATTAATTTATGAAACAGAAGAAGGTTGGGTATAATTATACCATTACCATGCCTTTCTGTTCTACTAAGAAATAAATAAATCAGATAAGGTAGGTAATATTTATTGATCAATCATAAGATCTAACAAACATTAACATATATTAATTCCACAATATAAACTATTCCATAAAATTTTAAAAGAATTCATATTCACAACTTTAACTGAACACAAGTTCATATTAAGAAAAAGTAACAATGTCACAGCGCTACCTCATATGCTGTAAGCTTTTTTTTTTTCTCAACTTTGGCCCCCGGTCTGCCATCCACATCCAGGTATCCACCTACTCCAGTCACCATCCAGATCTCCCCGGCTCCTATTTGGGCTTCACTGCTTACCCCCATGGCTTGCCCCCATGGTGGGGTGGTGGAGCGACACCCTTATCTCTGCTGACACAGGATCCAGTAACTGCAGTGAGCCCTCGGATCCGAAGCTTCCCGCCGAACGGCCATTGAGCCACTGTGACCGGTGCCATTTTCCCTGTTCCTGGATTGACGTGAACTGGGGCGTGCACTGACACCAATGGAGGGAGCAAGCATGTGTCCACACACTCTCCCTCCTGGCACCATGCCCCAAGTTCACCCCCCCTTCTGAGCAGTGCCAGTGCACCACCCCCAGCCTCCGCCAGAGGTCGTTAGTGCACTGACAACTGGTGGCCCCCCTCCCCGGAGAGGGACAGCAGTCCAAGGATGCTCAATCCCTCTCCACCCCTGCTGACCCCTGGTGACCCGGATGCATTCCTGACCCTGGGTCACCAGCATGGGGTGAGGTGTGCTGTCCAGCGCCTCAACCCTCAGTGCCACTGCACCAGCTGCTCTAAGCTTATTAATTTAACTCACTTTATCAGAATATAAAATTTTCATTTTAGACACCCCAAGTTTTAATTTGTTAAATTTTACCTTCTTTGCTCAATTATCTTAAGGAGGGAGACCACGGAAACTAATATCTTATGATCACATGTTGTGAAAAGGTAAATCAGTAGTTGCGTAGGCTGATACTGCTGTTGGTCAAGTATATTTCCTAATAAAGAGGTCCTATATTTCTCATACCGTGGATATAAAAGTACTTAATGCAACAGAATGTCTCCAAATCCACATTTGCACACAAAATCCTTATTTTTTTCCCCCTGCATGTTGTTCTCCTTTACTATTACTTTTAAATACCTCAAAGCGAAACCTTGTCAAAAGTATTATTTGCTCTGGGTTTGGCAAAATATGAAGGTATTGCTCAAACGTATGTTCTGTCTTATTTTTTGATAGCTACAGACAGGCTTTGGATAGCTGACAGGCCTCTAAATCTTTTTGAGCAAAGATTTCCTTGACTATCACTTACCATCATTTTAATACAATCAAAAAAAGGATATCTTAGGCAATCTGCAATAATATGTAGCAACCCATATTGTTTAATAAGATCATCAAGGACATTCAGATAAAACAACCAGTAACATTAATATATTTTAGAGAAGGTAAGCAAACATAAAATGTGGGTTTCAGATATAACTGATATGATGCTAAAGGGTTGACAGAGTCCCTTTAAATGAAGTGAAATTAACTAACTAGAAAAATAATGCATGATTCTGTGATTATTTTAAAAAGGTTTCTGATCCAAGCACATTCTTTTTCACATGAACACACTGCGTATTGCATCACCTTACAGCATCCCCTCATCTATTACCTCTGGGTTATGTCCACCTCAGAGGTTGCAGATGCACATGTGACCAGATTCGAAATCCGATCTGCCTAGGTCCTGCTCCTTCTCCCAAGTCTCCAGTTCATTCATGTGCATCGCAGAGCTTGCAAGCATATTGCCTAGCTCCAAACATTTCTGATCAAGGTAAGGGTTTTTCACCTACTTTTATGTATATATTTCTGTAAGTATGTCCATCTGTATTTAACAGTAGCAGGGTAATATGTTGCAACTACTCTGCAATGCAGAAAGAAAGCTTGAAATATTATAAAAACAGCCAACTACTCAAAATTACAGAAACAGCCACTAGCCAGCCAAGTAGCAAACCAGGTTCATTACAATATACCACTGTACTCAGGATTAGATAGCTCCTCTGCTATACCTTAATCTCAGACAGCGCTATTATTATGCACAGACTATTCAGCTGTATGGTATTTCTGCAACACAGCATCAGATCAACCTCTCAGGCTTTAGGACCATCAGAAATAAAGCATATGATCCGAGCAAGAGGATTTAGTAATACAGCTACTGCACTGAGTAAAGAATGCTTCCACTGTACTGAAATTATTGCTTCTACACTAACTAAATATTTGTTCTACACTGGGCTGCCTGAAGGTACCACTATGATAAGCCTCTGTGTCAAGTATAAAAGAGAATATGCATCTCTAACATTGCTGGTTTGGTAAACCAAGTACCCATGTTGCTCACGCTGCCTCAATCCACCTATCCCAACGCTGTTATCCCCCATGGCCTGAGAGCCCCTTGCGAGCAGCTCCTGTGCCCCTCATGCTGGTCGGGCCCCCTTACGAGCGGGCCCAGCCAAATGCAAGGAACAAGAGCATACCTCCTTGACTCCCCCTAAGTACTGCCTAAGCACATCACGAGAAAAGGACCAGAGGAGTCATCTCTCAAATGCTCACCATACCCGCTCCTAGTAAGCACAGGCTCGGGATCCCATAGCGAGTCACCACAATCCAGGTTTCCACAGCTAGTCGGCATACCTCTAGATCCACAAATGGAGGACACAGCATGACATCTTACTTCTATGGACCCACTGCCATCTTCTAATGGTGGACAGACCTCACGCATGACCAATGCCCTACTGCCCGCGCATGTGCATCACTATCAAATCCTGAGCACAGACGTTAAAGGCATATCACAGCCACATGGATAAGGACCCACTGTTAATGAATTACCCTAAGAACTAGAACACAACAGGACTCAAGCAGGGAGACTGCTAAATAACAAGACCACCACTTCACTCACCAACAATTAACCAAATAACCTTCAGGCTACCACCTTGTGGAAAAACAAGGAAATAAACAAGTAATAATCAATAATAAAGTGGCAAGATTACACAGCGTTGAGCACAAGGAACAGCCAGAATAGATTTATCGGCTTCCCATGCATAGGAGCAGGGTTCAGTACCCACAGGGGGAATTAAAATATATTTATAAATACATATGCTGACATAATCATAAACCTTACTCATGCCTCATTACTTTCCATTGCTACATTCCTCTCTTACTTTTGTCCACCCCCCCCTTCCTGTCTCCACAGATCTCACAGGATGGGTAAAACAAAAAAACGCAGCGCCTGCCATATCACACTACTGGGCAATCAGACAGGACCATTATGCCCCACGTGTGCTCCCATACAGTCTGACCCCGGAGCTGCAAGTGACATTGACATGAAGCAGGGGTCTAACTCTCATGAGGCGTCACCCACCGAACTACCACCCACAGCAGGAGGGTTCTTTAGGACACAGCAAGCAGTGATGCTAAAGATACTGGAGAAGATGGAAGAGATATCCCAAAATAGTAAAGGAAACAAACCACAACCTGACAATCACACTAACAATAACAATGATGATGAAAGACAAACACCCACAGGGCCAGTCACTCCGGCAGGGCCAGAACCAGAAAAAACAAATAACTGCGAATCTGGGGATGAGGACCAGCAGGAGGAAGACAAAGAAAACCTCATTCTCACAAAAAAAGCTCACCCCGGTTGAGACGCTGCCAGAATTTATAAGAACAATAAAAGAGACAGTGGGGTTTGAAGTCTCCGATGCCCCTCAACAATGTAAGTTTAATCCTCTTATCAGAGCTAGGCAAAAGAAGGATGAAACTTTTCCAGTCTGCGAAGCGCTAACCAAAGCCATGAAGAAAGAGTGGCAATCTCCTGAGACATCCAGAATTTTGGAGAAATGCACCTTTGACTGATTCTACCCAGTATAGGATGACGTCAACAAGACATGGTGCACTCCCCTCACAATCGACCACCAAATTACGGGATTGTGCAAGAAAATCATCCTCCCTTCAGAAACAACCACCCCACTCCAGGACCCAACACATAAAAAGATAGAGGAATTCCTAAAGAGGTCCTATGAAATGACAGGCATGTCCTGCAGGGCCAACACTGCTGTAACATATACCTCAAGGGCCCTGGTCACATGGTTGGAGGAACTAGCTTTCTCATTAGAACCCAGCTCAAAGCAAGACAGCCTAGCAGAATATGCCAAACAGGCAGCTAAGTACACTGCCAATGCATCCATTGATGCTCTAAAGATGTCAGCTAGACTGGCAGCCTTAACCAACAAAACAAGATGCCACATATGGCTCAAGATTCAGAATGCAGACTCTGAATCCAAGACTATGCTCAGCAAGCTACCCTTTAAAGGGAACCTAGTCTTCTGACAAGGACTAGAAAAGTATGTAAAGCAAAAAGGAGATGGCAAAATGCTCAATAAGGACAGACCATCCTCGAGCATTTACCTACCTACATTCCAAGGCAGATACCGCCTATTTCGAGGAAGGCACGAAAGGAGGAAAACCTCCCAGTACTCCCAATAAAAATCATATTCATTCACACCCTCATACTTTAACAATGCAAGAGGCAGAGCCAGAGGACAGTATCAGAGAGGGAGATACCAATCATCCTTCAAGCGAGGAAAACATAGCTCAAATTGACCACCACACCATACGGCACCCGCCTCACTGGCCACCCCCCATAGGTGCCAGACTAAGTCAATTCTCACACATGTAGCATCAGGTGACTTCAGACAAATGGGTCTTGGAAGTAGTCTCCAAGGGATACTCAATCGAATTCATTCAGAAACCACTCACAAACAGAATGGTGGTATCCCCAGTATCTCGGCTCCCTCACAAAATACGGGCAGCGCAAGCTACAATCAGTTCCCTATTAACCGACAAAGCACTACTAACCAACAAGGCAATAGTGTAAATCCCACCAGACCAAATCGACCAGGGCATCTACTCCATATTCTTCCTGGTAATCAAGAAGATGGGGGATATGAGACCAGTGCTAGATCTCAAGTTCATCAACCATTTTGTGAACTACAAAATATTCAAAATGGAGACACTGTAGACAGTACTACAGTCCATAAAACCCGGGGACTACCTCACCTCCATCAATTTGAAAGATGTGTACCTACACATCCCTATTCGCCCAGCCCACTACAAGTACCTCAGATTCAAAATACTTGGCCATCACTACCAGTATCAGATGCTACCATTCGAACTAGCATCGGCTCTGTGAGTCTTCACCAAGTTTTCCGTCACACTCGCAGCCAAACTGAGACAACAAGGAATTCATATAATTCCTTACCTGGATGACTGGCTTATTCAGGCCAGAAGCCCAGCAATTTCTCAACAACATACTCAAATGGTGGTAAACACCCTACAGATGCATGGTTGGGTGATAAACTGAGACAAGAGCAGCCTAATACTGAGCCAGGTTATAGACCACCTAGGGGCAACCATAGACACAGCAACTGGAAAAACAAGACCATCCCAAAAAAGAACAGACAAAGCGCTATCACAGGTGCAAGCACTAGCGACCAAGAACAACCCCACTCTACTAGCCACACTGCAAACCCTGAGTTCCATGGCCTCATGCATTGGCCTAGTGCCATATGCTCTATGGAACATTAGTCCCCTCCAGAACATAGCAATATGGGAGGGCCATCGGCTTCAACGTGACCTCTGCCAAATGATACAATTGGACCACAAAGCCAACGTGTAGCTCAAATGGTGGTCCAACAGCCACAACCTAAACAGTGGAGCAGCTCTAGACAACCAATATGATGAAGATGAAAAGAAGATCACAGATGTAGAAGTGGGTAGCCATCTGGGAACTAGCGACCATCGAACAGCATGGTTCACAATAAACACAGTAATAGAGTCAAGCCATACAAAGACAAAGGTACTGGATTTTAGGAGGGCTGACTTTGCTAAAATGGGTGAGTGCCTAAGGAATGCACTAGCAAATGGGCAGGAAGGAGGGTGGAAGAACAATGGGGAATACTAAAACTGCCATCACAGAGGTAACAAGCCTTTGTGTAAAGCAAATAAACAAAACGAAAGAGGTAAGAAACCACTATGGTTCTCAAAGGAAGTGGCAGTGAAGGTTCAAGAGAAAAGAAAGCATTCAGGAAGAACAAGGAATCACAGAAGGAACAGGACAGAGAACTGTATCAGTTAAAGCAAAAGGAAGCTGGAAAGGCAGTCAGAACAGCAAAGGCCCAAACCGAGGAAAAGATAGCCAACTCAGTTAAAAAGGGGATAAAACCTTTATAGGTACATCAGGGAGCAAAGGAAGACCAAGGGAGGAGAGTGAGGCTTAATAAAGGGAGGGAGGTGGACAGGGGTGACTGTGAAAGGCAGAGATACTTAAACAAATATTTTTGCTCAGTATTTACAAAGGAAGAGGGGGAGGTACCTAAAACAAACAGTAGAAACACTCTGGATACAGAAGTTGATACCAGCCCATTTACAGAAGAAAGAGTTCTGAAAGAGCTCTTAAAACTGAAGGTGGACAAAGCAATGGGGCCTGATGGGATTCATCCCAGAATTCTAAAAGAACTAAGGATAGAACTAGTGACACCACTGACTACCCTCTTTAACAAATCATGGGAGGATGGGGTGGTACCTGAGGACTGGAGGAGGGCAGATGTGATTCCCCTTCACAAAAATGGGAGCAAGGCAGAAGCAGGAAACTACAGACCTGTTAGTTTAACCTCAGTGGTAGGGAAATGATGGAATCATCTTCTAAAGGAAAGAATTGTTAGCGATCTAGAGGCCAGAGGGGCACAGGACCCAAGGCAGCATGGATTCACAGCGGGAAGGTCATGCCAGACAAATCTGATAGATTTCTTTGACTGGGTGACCAAAGTAGTTGATCAGGGAGGGGCTGTGGACATGGCCTACCTAGACTTTAGCAAGGCATTTGACACAGTCCCTCACAAAAGATTAATATACAAGTTAGCCAGCCTGGGAGTGGGTCCCAAGATGACAGCCTGGGTAAAGAATTGGCTGGAGAATAGGACACAGAGAGTAATAGTAAATGGAGTCCACTCTGAAAAAAGGGGGCTTAGCAGTGGGGTACCACAGGGTTCAGTATTAGGACCGGTCCTCTTCAATGTCTTTATAAGCGACACTGCAGAGGGACTGGAAGGAAAAGTATGTCTCTTTGCAGATGACACAAAGATCTGCAACAGAGTTGATGCACAAGGTGGGGTGGAAAGGATGAGAAGGGACTTGGCAAGGTTAGAGGAATGGCCAAATGTATGGCAGCTTAGGTTCAATGCTAAGAAGTGCAAGGTAATGCACCTGGGAAACAAAAACCCAGGGGAAGAGTACACAATGGGGGGTGAGATACTAACAATAAAAATGGAAAGGGACCTGGGGGTAGTCATATCAGATGACCTAAAGGTGGGCAAGCAATGTGAGAGGGCAGCAAGGAGGGCTGGGGGGATACTGGGATGCATAGGGAGAGGCATCACCAGTAGAAAACAAGAAGTTATTATCCCTCTGTACAGACAGCTGGTGAGACCACATCTGGAGTACTGCGTGCAGTTCTGGAGACCCAATCTCCGCAAAGACATAGACAGGATGGAAGTTGTCCAGAGGAGGACAACTAAAATGGTGCAGGGTCTGCACCGGAAGACATATGAAGAGAGACTTAAGGAGCTTAATATGTATAGCCTCGAGGAAAGGAGGGAGAGGGGGGACATGATAGAAACTTTCAAGTACCTCAAGGGAATCAACAAAGTCCAAGAGGGTAGCATCTTTCAAAAAAAGAGGTGTGCAAGAACAAGAGGGCACAATTTGAAGATAGAAGGGAGCGGCTCAGAGGTAATTTAAGGAAGTATTTTTTCACAGAGAGGGTTGTGGATGTATGGAACAGCCTTCCAGAGGAGGTTGTGGAGTCAAAAACAGTGGTGGAATTCAAGCATGCATGGGACAGTTATAAGGCAATTCTAGGGGTTGGGGGTAGGATGAAGTAGGCTGCTGGTTAACTAGGATCTGCAGCTTATCCATCAGGTAGGGAAATGGGCAGACTGGGTGGGCCAAGTGGTCCTTATCTGCCATCAAATTCTATGTTTCTATGTTAGTACTCAACACAGATGCAAGCCTCAAAGGCTGGGAGACAACCCTCAACCACATGCCAGCACAGGGGAAATGGTCCCCAGTGGAATCCCACATGCAAATACACATACTGGAAATGAGAGTAGTATGCCATTCACTACACTACTTTGGGGCCTTCGTCAAGCACAAGAGGGTACTCATCAGATTGGACAATAGGGTGATGGTGGCATACATCGCCAACCAGGGCAGCACATGAAGCCCCTGGCTACTAAGAGAAGCAAAAATAGTACTGAACTGGGCACAGAAACACCTCTCATCAATCACAGCAGTTCACCTAGCAAGCAAACTCAACATTCAGGTGGATTGGCTGAGCTGCCAACAGATAGCTCTGGGAGAATGGTCCCTACACCCACACACCTTTCAGCAAATTAACGAAAGTGGGGACCACTGGAGATGGACCTAATGACAACAGCAAAAAACCTACAGTTACCAACATACTACTCCAGATACAAAGAATCGGGACCCGTGGAGTAGACGCACTAACCCAAGACTGGTCCTTCTGAAGACCTTACATATTCCCACCGATACTGCTCATCTAGCAGGTGCTAAAAGAATTCAGCAACCAGAGGCAACAGTGGTCATAACCACCTCACTATGGCCCAGAAGACATAGGTTTGCTACCCTCGTGACCTTGTCAATAAGTCCACCATGGACTCGTCCCCTACGGTCAGACCTCCTGACACAGGGACCAATCAACAACCTGAATTTAGCACCACTACAACTCATGACCTGACTACTGAAAGGCAAAGACTGCTAGATAAGGGGTACAACCACATAATGGTAGAAACTATGCTACACTCTAGGTGCACCTCCTCTTACCGACTCCTACAAAAGACATTGGAACATATTTCAAACCTGATGCCACAAGCATAACATCCAAACATGCACAATTAACATCTCTTATGTACTGCTATTTCTTCAACAAGGAGTAGACAAAGGCCTATTGACCGCATCACTCAGAGTCCAGACGGCAGCCATAGGGGCAGGCACAGGACTTCTTGAAGGATACACTTTAGGATCACACCCCGACATTCTTAGATTTCTGAAGTCGGTGTCCAATATACACACCAAAGAAAGACACACAGTGGCACCCTGGGATCTAAACGTGGTACTCGAGGTACTAGCCTCCCCCACCCTTCAAGCCTATGGTCACAACAGACCTCAAATAGGTCTCACTCAAAACAATATACCTGCTGGCCATCTGTTCTGTCAAAAGGGTAGGAGAAATGAGAGCCTCTCCTGCAGGCCTCCCTATCTGATTGCCCATAACAATGGAATTACCCTAAGAACTGCCTCCACCTTCACACCAAAGGTCAACTCCCCTTTCCACATCAACTACCCAGTAGAACTCCTAGCTTGGTCGAATTGAAAGGAAACCAAACATTAGGACATGAAGAGAGTGATCACTACCTACTTGGACAGAAAGGAGGAATTCAGACAATCAGAAGGACTCTTTATTGTCTATAGCAGACTCAGAAAGGGACAAACAGTGGCCACATCGACCCTAGCCAGCTGGATAAAGCAAACCATTGCGGAGGAGTACAAATCACAAGGTCTTGAGCAGCCACAAGGAATTAAGGCCCACTCCACCAGCGCTGTGGCTACATCCTGGGCAGAGAGAAATGAAGCCTTCATACTGGACATCTGTATGGCCGCCACTTGGTCATCAGTCTATGCTTTCACCAGACACTATAAACTAGACATAACAAGCATACAAAGAGCAAATTTTGCAAGAAAGGTACTACTCAGTGTCACCAAACATTAGCTACACGGTGATCCAACCCTCCCAACACATAGTATAATATAACACTGCTTCTTACAACCCAGAGGTAATGGATGAGAAGATGCTGTAAGGTGATGCAATATGCAATGCTAGTTTACTCACCTGGTAAAGGTGATTGCATGAGCATCACCTTACAGCATCCCCAGTCCCACCCAGGTTCACTTGAATAGCAGAGGAGCTAACACAGTCCAAAGACACTAACGGGAAGGTATCAGTCTGCCAGCATGCCTTACGGCCTGGAAATAATACAGTGTCAATAATAGAAAATAAGTGTCAAAATGATTACCTACACAACTCACTCATCCTATTATTATACCACAAGGTTCCACATTGGTCATATGTATGCATGCTCTTTTCTCTCTTGTCTGTATCTCCATACAATAACTTTTGTTACCACAGCATAACACCAGATAATACAGCTTTGGAAATATCAGACTGGAGGCTTGGGGGAAGGAGCAGGACCTAGCCAGATCAGATTTCAAATCTGGTCACATGTGCATCTGCAACCTATGAGGTGGATGCAACCCAGAGGTAATGGATGAAGGGATGCTGTAAGGTGATGCTTATGAACTCACCTTTACCAGGTGAGTAAACTACCATTACTCTTCCTGCCACAGGTCCTGTGAGAAAGAAAGAGATGGAAATGGCACTGAGATATGCGTAATGTGAGGAGCTGTCAATCTCCAGTGCCAATGATTAGTTGTTGTATGTCGTGGCTTGCCAACAACTTGAACTTGCTCAGTGTGGTCTTTCTGTTACAGTGCTGTGTCAGGATGTCGGAGTGCTGAAATACTGAAGGGAAAGCAAGTTCCATTGGACATACTTCCTCTGTACCCAACACATGGGATTTCAGCATGCCCAATAGCTACAAATTCAGCATCGGCTCACTCTGAGATGCTACTAGTGCAGTGGTTCTCAAATGGTGTGGCCAGCCTCCCATGGGAGGCCCTATACTGTTCCAGGGGAGGCCCAGTCAAGTCTAAGACTGTGCAGTATTTAAATTGTAAGTTTTGGACATTTTGTGTGAAGGGATGAAGCAAACTAAATATGGATAATGGTAGGTGAATTTCTTTACTTACGCACAAATTGGTGACCAGGAAATGCCCTGACCCAAAGCTTGTTTATACTGCAGGTGTGTATTTACATGTAAATTGGTGACTAAGAAGGCATGCTGCATCAAGGCTTGTTTCTACAGTAGGTGTTTATATGTAAATTAGTAACTGGGAAAGGCATACTGAGTTGAGTCTTGTTTCTACATTAGGGCCCAGATATTCAAAAGGGTTGCGCCATGCGCAAGTCCAAAACTGTGCCATTTAGCGATATTCAGAAGGAGGCAGTTGAGCCCCCGAAAACATGCTGAGCAACAGCGCAATGAAAATGAAGGCATGCGCAACCGAAGGGGGTGGATCCATGCATAAAGACTGCAATACGATATTCAAAGACTTTGCGATGCGCCAAGAGTGGCACACCCGGGAAATTGGCAAGCAAGGAAATGAGCCAAAATAAAAGGCTCAAGGAAGCGCGCAAGAAAGTTACCAGGCTGCCAAGTGGGGCAGAGAGAGAGAGAGAGACAGAGACAGACAGAGACAGACAGACAGACAGCAAAGGGCAGGCAAGGGAAAGTGTGGTCCATGGTCTGTCGAGGCCAGCGGGGGTGCCAGTGCAGTGGAAGTAGCAGTCAGGACAGTGGGGGTAACACAGCAACACCAGCCGGGGTCAGAAGTCAGGAGATGGACAGTGCCAGTTTCCACATGGAAGCTGTAATGAGGGGGGTGAGAATGCATGCTGCAGGGGGACGTGGCCGTGGAAGGGCCCGTCGGCGGTATGCCCCAGACAGGCGGTACCGTGCCCGCATCAGCTTTGAGCTGTACACAGATGTAGAGATCATGGGCCAGTACCGCCTGAACAGGGCAATACTGAGATGGCTCTGTGAGCTGTGCAGTGATGTTATGCAGGCACCCTCATGACGGAGTCACGCTCTGTCGGTGGAGACCAAGGTGACAGCCTGCATGTGCCTGCTCACCACAGCACCTTCCAGAGGCCGACAGGGGACACCACAGGCATCACACAGTCAGCCACATCATGCATCCTCACCCAATTCCTCAACGCACTGCTGCCACATGCTGCGGAGTACATCCATTTCCCCAGCACTGCAGCAGGCGTACAGCAAACATGCAGGGTTCCACAGGGTAGCTGCATGCCTGGCGTGCTAGGGGCCATAGACTGCACCCATGTGGCCATCCGCACCACCTGGCCCTGATGGCACGCATATCGGGAAGAAAGGGATTCCCTAGTGTCAACTGCCAGGTGGTGTGTGATGCCACTGGGTGCATAATCAATGTCTGTGCCACACACCCTGGCAGAGCACATGATGCCTTCATATGGTATCAGTCTGCACTGTGCCATCAATTTGAGAGTGGGGACATCCCCACAGGACATCTAGTGGGTGAGTACACATGTATGGAATGCAAACTCTGGGCAAGGGTAGGAATGCCACAGGTGCCATGGTAGTGGCACACAGGGAGATGGCCAATATGGACCTGAACATGACACTGATCTCCACTATCTCCACACAGGTGACTGCAGATACCCACTCCATCCCTGGCTGCTCACACCATACCGGCGCCCCATGACCCCAGCGCAGCTATGCTATAATGAGGCACATGCCGCAACACTCAACATCATAGAGCGGGTGTTTGGGATGCTCAAGGCACACTTCCAATGCCTAGACACCTCCAGTGGCGCCCTACAGTACAGCTCCCAAAAGGCCTGTGGGATATTCCTGGCCTGTTGCATCCTGCACAACATGGCCAAAGACAATGGGATAGCCGTACAGGTCAAAGAGGGGGACAGCGATGGGGACGCCAGTGGTGCCGGTGATGATGGTGATGAGCAGCCCCCCCTAGGACGGAGGGACCCCCGACTGATCCGGCAGGCCCAGCTGCACTGGGACACCATCACAGAGGAGCACTACGCACAACACAGGTAAGTCAAGGGGACATGTGCAACCAACACTGTCCATGCGCAAACTACAGGCACACAGGGGAACACAGCAGGGGTGCATGATGGTCAGGGGAGTGGAATGGTCAGGCATACAGACACACCATCAGGAGGGTGAGCACTCATATGGACACACACACCAGGCTGAGGCGTACATGGGCAGATGCACAGCACTGCAGAACCGACATTGCTAACACACAGCACCAACCACCCCCACCACCGCACTGTCCAAGTACGTGTGTCAGATGCTGGGCACCTTGCACCTTGGTGTACAGTGCAATGCAGGCATCATCATGCACACGCACCTGTGGACAGCAGCTGGGAGGGTGTGCAGGTGGTCTGTGTGTCGGCATGGTGAGCAGAGCACCCAGCAGTGCACTGCCCACCATGACACACATTGCACACATGGCAGCACCAGACAGGGCCCACACTGGGAGACAGCTCAGTCATGTAGCACTGTCCCATGGCCACTGCAGATGCATGGGCGGCCCTGCCATGACCCAACAGCATGGGCAGGCTGAGCAGGGGCCACATGGGGTGGCACTGTTGCACCACCAGGGGTCCCACTGCGCGAACGCGACCTTGCCCGCACCAGGGGTGCTCAGGATGCCCACAGCAGAACCCGGCATTGACAGGCCTGGTGTCTTCGGCGCGCGGGAATGGGGAGTGGAGAGTGCACTGTGTGGGGTGTGCGGTACAGGGGCACCTGACTGTGTGCCCAATGAGTCCACGACAGAGACCACTGCCTGGGTCAGCCTGTCAATGGCGGCGGTCACATCCGTCCGCATATGGACCAGCTCGGCTCGGTCCCGAGCACACTTCCTGCTGTGCCACTCCACGGACACAGACAGTGCCTCCACGGACCTTGCAACCCGCCTCTGCAGCTGTGCACTGATTCCTGCAACAGGCGGGTGTGCTTCGTCAATAGGTACTGTGCTAGCGGCATCCTGACCCCCAGGGTGTGGGCGGTCCTGATGCACAACACCCCTTGAGGGTGGGCGCTGTTTTCCAGGACCAGGAATGGGCAGATCAAGGGGGCGGTGGACATGTGCCACTGCTTGACACTGTACCCCCAGACCTGGTGGCGACTGCTGCTGCTGCCCCTCAACACCGCTGTGCCCCGGTCCTCGTTCCACCACTGTGCTGGCAACAGTGCCAGACACCTGCACAGCCACGGTGCTGCCCCACGGGTGCTGACAGGCACAGCCTGGGCCGTGCCAGCATGCTGGTACACAAGTTGGAACCAGACAGGCTGAGGGCGCGTGCTGGCCTGCCGTGTGTCGATCATGGGACACACAGCCATCACTGCCCATTGCAGCCGCCTATCATCAATGGTTACGGATGCGTGCCTGCCATGGTCTGCAGCGTGCTGGCATGCTTGCATGCCAGACTGCTGAGACACAGGCTGTGCACCCCGCACCCGTATCACTGACACCAGAGTTTGCGGCCCAGTGTGCATGCTGCTGCGGTGTCTGCTGGCTGGTGGTGGAGTGGATGGACCCTCCTCCATGTCCAGCAGGTCAGCATCACTGTCTGGACCCACCACCACCGTCTCTGAGAGACGAACAGGATCTGTAACAGAAAGAGTACATGTGAGTGCATGTGAACAACCGCCCCCCCAAACACCACCACCATGTCATACCGTGCAGTGATGGGCTTCCACCTGTCTGGAATCCTCCACCTGGTATGCCCTCAATGGCGCTCGGCTGCATGGCTGCAACCAGTGTCTCCTCAGTTGGGGTCAGCTCCAACACCACTGGCGGGCCCTGCCAGTGCCAGCATGTGCCGCCCTGAAGGCTGCCACCTTCTCCTTCAACCTCCTGTGGTCTGTCCCCATTTTTTTCTTGCATTCCTGCATGGAGCGCTGGTGGCTTCCATGCAGGTTAACGGCCCGAGCTACCCCCTCCCATGCAGCCACACGGGACTGAGGGGTGCCTCTCTGTCCACTCAGCACTGGCTCCTCATCCAGGTAGGTCTGGAAGAGAGCCTCCATCTCTGCTGCTGTAAAGTTGGGCCTCCTTCTACGCCCACCGTCCTCACCCTCACCTTGGCTCTGCTCGGTCATGGCGATCTGTATGGGGGGAAGTGGACACCTGTCACTGTGCAGTCTACAGCACTTTCCCATGACCATCGTCCTGAACATCACACAGCATGCAACTCACCTCTCACCTGCAGTAACCTAATCTGGCCAAGCGCAGCCCAGTATCGCACATTTATAGCGCCAATACATGCAAATTAGGAGTTGAGCAACTATAATGACATGCAAATCGTGCCACTGCAGCCTTGAATGGCTGATCAGATGATTTGCATGTGTCGGCTGAATATCGCGAATCTGCGCTTTGCGCAATACAGAAGAGTCAGCTGAGCCAATGGCGCAGATCTGTGCCTGTGTGGTACACTGCATTGCGCATGCCCAGATAGCTTACGCAGGCGTCTGTCGTGCTGCTGACGTGCTGAGCATGATCGGCAATTCAGGCCATGGCCACCATTGTGCCAGTGGCGCTACAGCAATGGGCACTATATGGCACTGTGGCACTACTGCTAATGCTCCACTGTGGCACTGATGCGCGGCTGGTGGGGTGCGGATGCCTGGATCGTCAGATGGCGCTGTGCGCGCGTACTGCGTCATTGCCCATGACCTTGTGTATGACCTTTGGCCCCTGGCACTGTTCGCCTGCCATGTGTACGTCCCTATTGCGCTGTCTGGTGACAGCGCTATGTGAAGTGACGGTGCTGTTCGAACAGCGCGATTGGAGCCTGTGGTGGTCTATTGCGCAACATCTCCACGTGGGGTTACGGCGCAGCTGGGCGCCATATTGCCTGCTGTAAAGTTGGTGCCATGGCTAGGAGGAGGCGGTGTCCTGGAGCCAGCTTGAAGTGGCCAACCTGGTGGCCCTAGTTGAGCCACACTATGATGGCCTTTGGTGAGGTGCCCTCACCAGTGCAAGAGACTGAGGTGTGGCAGCAAGTGGCCACTGACCTGGTGGGGTCACTGGACAGTGCCGGTCTGCTGAGCAGTGCTGGCACCGGTACAGTGACCTCCACCGGAGGGAGCCAGAGCTTTTAACGCGGCTGCGTTCACGTGCTAGGTGGGGTGTGGTGCCTAGGCCAGGTGGGTGTGCCATCTATGCACCTGTATTATCTGTAGGGGTGTGTGTGTGTGTTTTGGTGGCTGTGCATAGGTGATGGTTCGGCCACGGTTGGCTGTGTCAGTGTGTGCAGCTGTGAGATGAATGGGTATGGCTGTGTGGGCAGGCACTGTCACTGGGGCAAGGGGCAGTCTGCTTTTGAGTCACACTGATGTTTGTCTCAACATATGTCTCCCACAGGCCGGGATGTGAGGATGCGGGGCAACATTGATGAGGGCCGTGCCAGGGACCCAGTGCCAGCAGGGGTTGCACCCCACCAGCAGCAGCAGCGCCAACAACAGCGCCAGTCAGAGCTGCTTGAGCAGTGTGAGTATCATGACTTCATGGATGCTATTGCATGCTGGGGGGTCCAGTAGCCCTGCACAATACAAACATGCACGAAAGGGGAGGTCATAATTCCACTATACAAGACACTAGTGAGGCCCCACCTGCAGTACAGTGTACATTTCTGGAGACCATACCTATGTAAGGACGTAGAGTGGGCAGAGAAGGTTCAGAGGAGGGCAACAAAGATGGTGCATGGCTTGCATCACAACTCCTATGGAGACAGGTTGAAGGAACTGAACCTGTACTCCCTGGAGGAGAGGAGGGAGAGAGGGGATATGATAGAGACATACAAGTATCTTACAGGGTGGAACAGGGTGCAGGGAAACACTACTTTGAAGTGCAAAAGATGTTCCAGGACTACAGGGCATGGGATACAGTTGGAGGGAGGACGATTCAGAGGAAACATGAACAAGACTTTCTTCACAGAACGGGTGGTGTAAGTGGAACACCCTGCCAGAGGGAGTGGTGGGGGCTGACACCTCACGGGATTTCAGACTGCAGGATAGACATAACAGAATTCTTGAGGTCAGGGTAGGAGCCAGACTTCTAGGTAAACAAAGTAACTTACAGGCTGAAATGGACAGACTGTGTGGGCCATAGGCCCTTATCTGCTGACACTGGCTATGTATCTATGTCTGTAGGCATGACACAGGTGACATGCATCACTGTCCAGTTTCACAGCACGTCTGTGTATGCATTACTGGTGGTCCATGCATGCACTGGGCACATAGCTGTGTAACTGGCATCGCACCACGTTGCCACGTCACTTGCCAGCCTTGTTTGTGCTGTGATGGACATGGGCAGTGTGTGTGTGCAGTGGTGCGCATAGCTGGTGCCGCCTGTTTGTGATGGCCATGTGCATGTTCACTGTGGGTGGGTGCATGCCATCACAGGTGCTGGACATTGGGCTATATGGCTTGCAGGTTGGGTGGTGTTCAGGGTTGTGGTCAGTCACAGCCATTGACTGTGTTCCCATTTTCCCTAGGCCTCGAGGTTTCTCCATCGGCTGGCGAGTGATGTGGGGCCATCCGACAGCTTGTGCCCAGAACACCAACATCCTGCAGTCAATACACCGCCATGGCCTGCAGAGGGAGGCGGCAGGGAACTGCAAGACACCAGCAGGAGGGACGGCCGCGGCTGTGCCCATGACCTATCTTCCCTTCCCACTTCTCCCATCCCTACCACCCTGCCTTCCCTCTCCAAGTTTGTCATCCCTACCCCTTGACCAACCCTACCTTGTACCCATCCCCCCCCTTGTAAATAGTTGTAATTGTTCTTGTTAATGTTTGTTGTGTTAAAATACATTTATATTTTTATATGAATAATGTGTTGGTCTCTGATTTGCAGCTGCCTATGGGTGCTCAGTTGCAGGGGTGTACATGTCATCTGGGCTGGTATGGTCCTGGGTATGTGTGGTGTGTGTGTGTGTGCGTGTGTGTGCGTGGGGAGGTATCTCCAGCATGGCAGTGACTTTCAGTTGGTCTTGCCGTCTGCTGCCACCCACTGCTGGGTGCACAGGGTGTGTCTGGCTTGTAGGCTTCTGTGCTGCACGGGGTTGATGTGTGCTTGGGGGGATGCATGGTTTCCTGTAGTGCCAGTCACTGCACATAGGTGGTGTCTTGGGGTCACAGTGCAGGGTGTGCTGTGCGTATGGGGGGCTGATGTGCACTGTGGTTGTCAACCCCCTGTGTGTGGCACTCTCAGCCTGCCAGTGGTTGTGCTGGGGTGTTATGGCTCTGCTATGCTTTGTTGGCTTGTCCCCATGGGCAAGTAGATCATCTGTCCCACCCTCAGTGATGCTGTGCTTGGGGTGTGCAGGTGTGGTGTGGGTTCTGCAGTGTGTTCCTGTGCCCATGTGTGGCATGGCTGGCGGTGGGCCCCAGCCTGCCACCCTGGATGTGCAGTTCCATTGCTCTGGGGGGGGCTCTTCTTGCGCTATGGCACCTCTGGAATGCTCAGCTGGGCTGCCCTGGTTGCGCATAAGCGCAACATTTCACTCAACTTCTCCTTCCTGGTTGCGCTATGGCGCGGTCATGTGCTTGATATTCAGGCGTTGGTTGCTTGCGCAATTTGTTCTGTTCCATGTTTGAATATCACACCTGTTGCGCATTTGCGCAACTGGTTTGTGCTTGCTCCTGCTGTTGCGCTCATTTTGAGTGCAGTTTGAATATCTGGGCCTAGGTATTTATTTATATGTAAATAGGTGTCTGGGAAAGGCACACTGAGCTAATGTATGTTTCAGGTGTGACCTTGGTAAGGGTACAAGAAGTTGCTTAACAGGATAAGAGGGGGAAAGGTGATGTGGCTAGGTTAGTTGTCACAGATGGAGAGGAAGTAGAGTAATAAGGGTCCAAGAGTCAGCATAGTGGAGAGACACGGATAACCTGGGGTGTGGGGTTGGGGGTGGAGAGCAATAAGTCAAATAAAAAGAGAAAATACTCCATCAACATTATTAGTTCTGCTTGATTCCTGGTGTACTGTGCAAAAATTTGATTTTTGGGGGGAGGCCCAAGATTCTTTCCAAATTTGAGGGAGGATCAAAATCTGTTCTGTGGTTTGGGGAGGCTTACTATCACAAAGTGTGAGAACTAATGTTCTAGTACATTTATAAATTTCATAGCATTTAGTAGGTTGGGGGGAGTATGCAGTAGAGGGTGACAAATGAATGCTAGATGATAGGCTTAGCACTGAGCACCTGAAATGTGATTAAGGTTTCATTTGATGTTTCTTTTACTTCTTTTTTTGAGTACCTAAATATGAATACCTGAATAGTGGCTAGTTTTCGCCCATTGTTCATGTTATTCAGAAATTAACATTCATTGTTACATTTGCACTGCTTAACATTACACCCTGCCCTATCCCACATCCTCCAGCAGTGCGGCTAAGCTAACTATGCAGCAATGTTTGATGAAATAAGTGAGCGAGGACTCTCCAGTATCATTAAGAGTAGCATGGAAGGGTTCATTTAATATTATGGGAAGTCCCCACTGTCACTCACTCTATAATGGTAAAAGTAAACCAGCACACTATCAATTAATGAAGTATGCAGTAGGAATATGAAGGCCTAAGCAAATCTAAGGGATGAGGGAGCATGGCATTTTTTTTATGTTGGGGTCATGGATGGTCCCTCATGGATTTCTCTAGGAAGGCTGATGAGCTAATGGTAGAGACTGTTTAAGGGCTGTATCCACAATGGTGGGTTTGATATACTCAAAGTGAGCATATCCAAGCTGTTGCTCTGAGCACCCAATGCCAGTCTACAATGGGTAGTATGCACAGCCCCCCCACACATGCATTAAGATAGTGTATAGCCATGCACTAGGGCAGGGGGCAGCAAAGGTGGGCATTGCTTGTCTGGGCCATGGGCAATGAATCAGATGATCATGTTGGTCACAAGTGGATCTAGCCAGCACAGGAAACAGGGCAAGATGGATACTGCGGTCCTCCTGGACTGCCATATCCATGTTGGAGTGTAGACAAAAAGTATATACAGGGAAAATGTTACCATCTGGTGCCTGTACTGCACCCAGTCCACAGTGGATGCTCCTTGGGATGGAGCTGGTAGAAGGGAGATGATCAAGTCCCAGGAACACAGATATAGCTGGATGGGGGGGCACATAGCCACTAATGCAGTCTTTAGGGGTGCATAACATCTGTCCCCTCCACTGGCACTCTGCACCATGAAGTCTCTTTTTTGTGGATATGGTGAATGCCCCCCTGCCACTATCCCACCTCCATCCTACCTGCCTGCATAGCTGCACACATATTATTGGTTTCCGAGGGGGTGCACATCCTCCTTTGTTGATTCTGTGAAGTACCCCATTGCTGTGCATCATGCATTTGGGGGGCACTCTGCAGCATTTCCCAGTCCTCCACACATGCGGAAGTTCAAAGGAGCCTGTTGTGCACTGGAGCATGAAACAGGCAATCTCATTGCAATCATGTGGATAAATATAATAGTTATTCACAGATAATGAGAAAATTGGGAACTAGAGTCATCTTGTGATGTCCCCATGAGTTCAAGTTGTGGTTGAGGGTGCTATGTGAGCAGTTTGTCAATAATTATTTTAATAAGCAGTCTTCATGTCTTGAAAGGGCTTTGATTACCTCTTGTTTTTCCTTCTAAAGAATTAAATTGTAAATATCCTATTTGCATATCTTGGGAAAGGTACATCTCTTGCAAAATATCAAATAAATACCTGGAATGTTTTTAAAAAAGTCTGACTATCTCAATATGGCATACAAGCTATCCCATTTATATGGGTTTAGTTCAGTTAAGTTGAAACAAACAGATTATTAATTAATACTACCTGTACAGACATATTTTCATTTTTTTAATGTTTTCTTAGATTACAGAGTGGAGTTAAAAGTATTTCATAAATTAAATGTGAATGATAATATCAAATTAACTGGCAAAGTTAATATGACTGTTCCATTAAAATTTAAAAGCATGTATTATGAAAGTAAATTGCAACCAGATGCCACTTATTGAATATTAAAGCAAGGATATATTAAAGTAGGAAAACACTAGTCTTAGTACAAGGTTAATCCCTTTAAAAGAAGCAGGCAGCAAACCATTTTTATGAATCTTTCTAATTTGTTGGAAAATTCAGTGGTCTATGTAGGGATACGTTATCTATGTAAAATCCAATATTTAAATGTTTGTTTTAGTGTCATTTTATTTCTTAATATTCAAATTAGCTTTGCATTCTAATTGACATGTTCAGTGAAAGCCTGTTCAAAACACTCTAAGTGTGTAATGTTGTCTTTGCCAGACTATTTTTTCATTAGGCATATTTACTGTAAATCACCTTTGAGGTTACAGTAAATACATATAAGTGAAATGAAAGGAATAAAACATGTTGGCACAGTTATACAACTATGTATTTTGCCCTTAAAGACTTCAGTTTATTACTCAGTCTGGGTAAAGATAAACATGTGGAGTGTTGCAGGGGTTCAGTATGGGGTGTACAGTAATGCTACTCAGTCTGAATCTTAGTAAAAGGATGATAAATGAAAATGCTCAATAATGAAGAGTGCAGTTGACACTTCTAAGTGAAGGGTTTAGTTATATTGATTCTAAAGAGGGCTTGCAAAAGTTACAAAGGGATTTGCGTAGCCAGGCAGGATGGGTGGATACATGGAAGATGGGCTTTAATCCTGACAAGTGTGCAGCAATGAAACTGGAAAAGAAATATATAAAGGCACAGTACTTCTTTAAAGGAAACTAAGAGAAACTGAGCAAAATGGAGACCTTATTACAAATGATTTGGAGCAACAAGTTTGATGTGAACAGGTAACATAAAAGGGAAATTCATACTGTGCTAGGGTCCTCCTTCCCAGATGAGGTTAAAAACAGCTGGTGACAGAGCTTTTAGTATCGCCGGCCCCATCCTGTGGAATTTGCTATCTCCAGCTGTAAGGAGGCCCCTTCAGTAGATGTATCCAAGGCCCACTTCTTGGTCTTCTTGCATAATTAAGCTTTCCCGGATGTTGTTTTATAATTCTGCCTTGGTCTGACTTCTGTTTTTCCAGCTTTGTCTAAGGCTGCCTATTCAGTTATATATCTAGTTTTGCTTTTCTGACTTATTTTTAAATTCTATAAGTGTGTGATCTAAATTTGTTTTAATTATTATTGTGTTTTATTGTGTTGTTGGTTTTCTTGAACTATTATTGTTTATTGATCAGTGTACGGTGCCCAGAGCCTCAGGGACTGGGCATCTTTTAAATAAAAATTGCCTTGCCTTACTAGAATTCATTGAACAATTGTAAGCAGGCAAAGTAAGTTTTTCTTGCCACTGCACAGTTCACGTGTTAAACCACACCATGTTCACTGCTGTCAGTTCTAGGCATCACATTATAAAACATGCTTTGGTCAATGCCTTAGTGTTTGCTTGCATGTGCTAGTAGTGCAATAGCTAGTGTTATGTATGGTTCAGAGCTCTTTGCTTGTGCTACGCACTGTAATTAATAATGTAGGCTGTACTTGGATACAGAGGCAGATAGTAAGTAGGATGATGTTCATCAGATATTAAGCAGTTTGAATTGATCGGTGCTTAGGTACTTTGAACATGGTTATACAGTTAGCGATTATAGTACAAGTGAGCTGAATAGTCTTATGCAAGTGCTTAGATGCTTGAGCTGATGAATAACGTGTTATGACTTCATATTGGTTTAGCCTTACTCTGTATCCCGCCGTAAAAGAATGCTTAGTCCAGTAGTATGAGATTCCCCTGGTGGGATAAGAGTAATGGAGAAGGAGGAGGTGTCAGGGGAGGATGGAGGGTGAGTGCGACTCGCTGTAAGCAGAGCGGATGTAGCCTACTCATTTAAATAGGATATGGGGGAGGAGCTCTTCCCCCACATAACTACAGGCGATAGCCTTTACCTTATGTGTGGTTCAGAGTTCAGTGCTTGTGCTACGTACTGTAATGGATAATGTAGGTTGTGTTTGGATACAGAGGCCAGATCAGTAAGTAGGACAATGCTCATCAGATATTTAGCAGTTTGAACTGATCAGTGCTTAGGTACTTTGATTATGGTTATACAGTCAGTGATTATAGTACAAGTGAGCAGAATGGTCTTATGCAAGTGCTTAGATGCTTGAGCTGATGAGTAACGTGTCATGACTTGGTATTGGTTTGGCCTTACTTTGTATCCCACTGTAAAAGAATGCTTAGTCCGGTAGTATGAGACCCCCTAAAAAGAATAATAGTATCAAACGATTATCTCCTCCAACTCTGGAGAGTGTGATCAGTAGCACGCAGGAGAGGAAAACCCCCCTTTGGGAGAAACCTCTGAGAACCCACAGTTACTGACCTGCCCATCCTTCTGAGCATACTAAGGGAGAATAATCCTAAATAACAATATTAAGCTAATTTGAGTTCCAAAGTTCGAGATCCTGATCCAGTGAAGCGAAAGCTGAATAAGTTCAGAATTCCAGTTGGTGAACGTAGCAGCATCCTTCTAGAAAATCCTAATCTAAGAATCCATGTCTGGAGCAGAATGTAGGGAGACTGGAATCCATGGTCGATAATAATAATTTGAAGCGTCAAAGTTACATTGGTGAAATGTTCCGGCAGTAAGCACGGCTTCTGCAAGGAGAACCAGTGACCAAAAGGCTAAGTGTCCATGTCCAGAGTAGGAGGAAGGAAGTTTGTATTTCTCTTGGCAAGCTTCGCAAATGAAGACCTTGGTGATGAAACATAAGAACTGGGCACATGCTGCGTGTTCTGGAGAGGGCAGAGCAGTAGGAATCTCTGATCTGGAGTGGAAGCAGGTAAGTGAATTAGGTATAGATCTTAGTGTGAATATGTAGACACAAGTTAAATGTACCTCCAGATCCAGATGGGGGAGTAGGTTGTAGAATAAGGAATCGGTCTTGATGAACCTCTAGGTCCTTTAAGGGTGAAGCAGGTAATATGAGAAAGTAATATAAATAAGAGGACCTATAAAAAAGGTCAGTTGTAGTAGTAAGTAAAGCTGCATGATGCAGATGTAGTAGCATGGAAATAGTTTTGCATCGCTTATGTACGGTATACAGAAAGGGGTATGAAGAAATGGCAATAACACGAGAATCAAAGAGCTTCATCTGGTGATCTAAATGCTTGTGTCACAATGTTGATATCCATGTTTCAAGAGTCAGAATGGTACATTAGCTAGAACTGACTTGGTAAGAATATTCTGAGGAGTCCTGAATTGGCAAGCTTATGAGTCATACGTGGTGATACCTGAAGAGGCTGACTCAAATGAAGTAGCATTGTCACAGGGTCCAAGAAGCCTTACAGCTTAAATCAGGATATTCAAGGTTTTCTGGATAAGCTCAACTAAGCATCCTGGTAAGAGTGTAGCAGTAGTAATTTCATATGACTGAAGTGGCAGGGTGGAAGCATCTAAAGAATACATAACAAATGGCTAAACAAATCCAGACGTGAATCCATAGTAAAGGAGCTCCTAGGGTTGGCTGACATGGTGGCACGTAGGCATACAGTAGAATATGCGAACCTCCAGGCCCCGAGCTGGGAAAGGCAGGTGTTGAGTGGAAGTAGTTAAACCCCCCTGGCCCAATGGGTAAATGCAGGTCATGGAAGTAGATGATTATGGTGCAGTATTGTAAGAGCAAAGGACCTACGGGCCCATAGGGATGCAGGTCTGGTGAAATGAAAAGGCGAACCTCTGCCCCGCTGGCAGAGGCAGGTTGCAGAGCAGTGGTAGATAACGTAATGGAAATGTCGAACTGCATGTGATGCAGAAATAGCAGCGAAGTAGTGAGAATAAATTGTAGATGGTATTGTAAAGGCAGCATATCCTGAGTCGGTTAGTGCAGAGTAGTACTATAGTTTTAAGGCAGACTTATGAGAGCAGAACGGTGCTGTAGACTGTCGTATCCTGACGATTGAGGATGGTAAGGATTGCGGTGAAGAGACCTTGGTAGAAGAGGTGGCAACTCGATGAGAGGTAATAAGCATCCTGAAACTGTAATAAATCAACGTCTTATGCATCAGTTAACTAAGGAAGACAGTATGAAATAAAGGTCAGCAGGGAGTCCTGATGGAGAAGGTAGTAGTAACTTCGGGGGGAGTTAAAGTAGCATGGCATTAACCATCCAAGTGAATTGAAGCGAATATCTTGATGCACTCCAGAAATAATCCAATGGAAGGAGGAAGCTTTAGGGAGCATATTGGAAGGGTTGGTCTGAATGAATAAAGCAGCTCTGTAGGAAGCATCCATGGGAACGAAGGTGAGCTAGCGCAATGAGATAGGGAAATGTGGCTAGACCACATGTAGGTCAGTCGATGAACAGTAGTTGGTATGATTGAATGAGTATGTCAGCCAGTGAGTAAATATAATTAGTAGCTAAATCTAGGAAGGCTAGCATGCAGCTAAACCATGTGAGGTCAGCTGGTAAGGTAAGTAAAGAGTGGCAGCCATCTCCACATAAGCTAGCATGCACAGCTTGACCACACATAGGTCAGCTGGTGAGGTAAGTAAAGAGAGACAATGAAGTCCCATAAAGGTAAGCCAGTATGGCTGGACAATACGTAGGTCAGCCGGAAAGTGAGGAAGGAACAAATGAAGTGAAGCATCAAGGCAAGCATCCAGGTGCAGTGACGTAAAATCCTAAAACATAATCCAATGGAAAATCCATAATGGAGCACAGATGAACCTGGACAGATGGAAAACTGCAAATAGGCAAGGTGAGCTGCAGCGTCCAGAACTTGAGTAGCAGGATCGAAGACAAGACATCCTGGAGGCCATGAACACAAGCACTGCAGATGCACTGTAAATGATGCGGTTAAAAAATGATGTAGCAGGGATTTACTGAAGGTATGGAACTGGAAGCTACTATGGCTGAGATAGAATACGCTGCATAGTAGAGTTGCAGTAGTTACAGGAAGCAAAGGTATGATGTCCCGCATACACTGACTTGGTCCTGCATAAAATACATTGCACAATAAGCCCTTATCCTACTAGCATTGTGCGGATATCTGCAATATGAAGTAGGTTCTGCATAGTTGTAAGTTAGACCCCAATGTGTGAGAGTCATGACTGTAGTCATAGGGTAGGCGGTTGAGAGGCATAACATCTATATTGGAGGAGTACAATTTATATTCATGGTAGAGTTTCTAACGCATGTCCGTAGGTATGCAGTAATGCACATAGAGAGTGCAAATGAGCTGCTGGGCTTAAAAATCATGTAGTTAGCATGTAGCAATTATAGAAAGCCAAAGCTGACAGTAGGTAGTACAAACTACTGCTAGGCGCCGCCATGTAAGCAGAAATGACCCAGCTCATGACTAATGCAGTCAGTGACAGTGCAGGAGGGTGCTACGACAGAGGTGAAGTCTGCTTATCAAACAGTAATGCAAGTAATTCACCTGGAAGGCTTGGAAGCAACTGAGCAGCATAACAACAAAGTGGCATTCACCATGTAGCCGCTTGCGCAGTGAGAAATGTCAGGAGCAACACAGTACAACCACAAATCCCTCAGATGTTAGAATTCGAGGACTACCTGTTTGTAAAGCCCCAGATAAGAGTTCCATATACAGCTGTAGGTGGAAATGAAATGAATGCTCTGTAAATGAGACAGGTGAGATGATGGAATGGAATAAAAGCAAAATCTGCAGAACTAGCTGTTTAGTCAGTGCAGCGTGGGCATGCAGCATCTGCAACAGCTGAGGGTGAATGCGTTCAGTGCTAGAGTAAGCTAAGTCAGGTGGAGAAGGTGTCCGGTGATAATCAAAATGGAGACTTCATTGAGGAATGAGTAACCCTCTTCGGTGCTGATCAGGCTGAGGAAATGAAGGAGCCTGCCAGAGGAAGCATGGTGCGGCGAACGAACTAAGGAGCGGCTGGCGAATCCCCTCTAAAAAGCATAAGGTACAAAGCAGCAGAGGAAAGGGCAGCAAGGCAACAGCAAGGTGAGGCAGGGCAGAACAGAGGGGAGGGTGGGGAAGGGTAAGCCACACCGCCGAAGTGAGTGTGACTTGCTCTAAGCAGAGCGGATGTAGCCTGCTCATTTAAATAGGATGTGGGGGAGGAGCTCTTCCCCCACATAACTACAGGCAATAGCCTTTACATTAGTGGGGTAAAGACATAAATGTTCACAAGTGGAATTGCAGTTTGTGGCTTATGAAGGGGTGTCATGGTGGTGGTTGGCAGGTGATTGGGTTCTGTCCAGTGCTTTGAGGACAGCAAGCAGGGTGAGATGGGAGTTTAGGGCATGCGGTGGTGGGGGAGAGAAATGAGGACTAAAACTGCTGCCACTGGCTTGATTTTTTGGACTTTTTGGAGACTTTCTGCAGTGGTGTCATTTTACAAGAATCATTCTCCCCCACCTGCCAAATTTTATATGATTAAACCCTAGGGAAGTTTTGTATTAGGAGTTCATAGGGGTTGTAGGAGACACCATAGTAGCTAAAAATAAATCATAATGATGCCGGCCCGGTGGCGCTGAGGGTTGAGGCACTGGATGCCACACCTTGTGCTACGCTGCAACCTGGGTTCAGGAACGAGCTCGGGTCATTGGGGGTCAGCAGGGGAGGACTGGCATTGAGTGTAGGGAGACAGCTCTTCAGTCCTGGGGTGAGCTGGGAAAAACTTGCTGCCGTTAACCCTGGGACGCCCAAAGGTACTGTAACGCAAAGGTGAACTGGAAGAGGGACCGCGGCGGAATCTGCACGTCTATGCACAGACATCATTGCACATCCGTGATCCCAATGGGGAGCAAAAGTTGAAAATGGCTAGGCGCAACTGTGCTGCCTGATGGCTGCACCCTGCCTCACTAGGAGGACTTACTTGGAATCACACTGGGGGGTGAGACCGGGGCTGGTCTGGCTGGATAGGGTATGGGGAGACCCTCCAGCAGAGTGGTGATGGTTGTGCCGGTTCCCTCATCATGTGAGTGAGCCTGTTGCTTTCCTGGCGAGCAGGGCCAGTGGCTGGATGCCCCCGCCGGTAGTCGCCTCCGCAGGTGAGTAAATAAGAATAATAAAAAAAATAAATAAATCATAACGGTTCTCAACTGCAACCCATGGCTACCCCTAATTGACACTCCTGTGTTTCTGCCATGGCCTGCTGACTAAATTAGGCACATTTTGTCCATCCTGTTATGTTCCTATGATATGAAATATATTCAAATGGAACATGCTGCATTTAACAACAAATACTTAACAGCAATTAGAAAAATAATTCTTATCAGCAAGAACAGCACTCCACGCTACACACTGCTATAGTGTTTGTGTGTGTTGCTCTTCCTCTCACTCACACCCCAAAGTAAATACTTGGTAATTGCTTAAAGCTGTGCGATAAGGCTCAAGTGTGGGAGGGGGTGGGAAGTTTCAGTGGAGTTATGTGCGATGTGTAGGGCTGTACAAACCTCTGAAAATTCTACTGTGTGATCTCTACCACCTTCCTTTCCAAAATGCAGCAGTGTACCTTAGTGCCCCATACACAGAACAACCCTCTCTCACCTTTCTCTACATAAAACAACACACTGAATGAGAAAAGAAGACTGACACCTGTACATAGATGGTATTTCCAAATGGAACGTTGACTCCCAAAATGCATACACTAAGATCTGGAACAGTTTCCAAGTTCAATTCCTTCTTTATTTAGTACAAGATAAAAGCAGTCACGTAAAGCAATCCCAGTACAAGTGCAGAAATTGTGCAAATAACAAAACTTCCCCATTCCACAGTCCAACCAGTGTAGCATCCTCAGGTTCAGGGCCTAAAGGGGCAAGTATTGTTCCCCTGAACTTGAGGCTGCTACACTGTTTGGACTGTGGAACTGTGAAATTTTATTATTTGCACAAAGCAAAGCAAGTGTGTTGAGTCCCTGGTGCCATTTTTCCATGTGCCGAGGTTGTCAGGGTAGCAAAATTGTTTTAGCCGCCCTCGCTCTTCTATGGATCACCCTTCCACGGTCACCCACATCACATAGAACCCTGTGACTGGACCAGGAAACTTCGCTGACAGTTTTTGTTTCTATTGTTAAACTTTTTATTAAGTATAACTTTGTAGGCAGACATACGAACATACGAACAGTACTACATTGGTTGACAGGATGAGTTGGGTAACATATCTCAGCAGCATCACTTCTATACTAACAGGCAGAACATTTACACAGATAACCGAATTATAGCTGGACATTCACAAGCACAGAGGGGGTAGACCATAGGCATTCGGCTTCACTTTGGTTACACACACTCCTGTATCATATGAGGTGTTACAGATCCCCAGTCCACATTTATTTATTTTATATTTATTTTTTGATAACCGGGTAAGTGCTCTAGACAAATAAATTGCCTGTTTTCAGTCGTGACCCAAGAGAGTTACAGACATAGGTAGAATTACACCACATAACAATGGTTACTATTACATAATACAGACTTGGGTCAAACACATTACAGTATAGACAGGCATGGTGATTTGCAATTGTTGATCTGAAAAAATTGTATCCACCAAGATAGGTAACTGTTGAACCATGTTGAAGAGCCTTGGGAGAATCCAAGTGTGGCCAGCATGTCTAGTAGTAATGTATGATTCACCAGGTCAAACACTTTAGTTAAAGCCATGAAAATTGCTCCAGTGTGTAGCCCTTTATCCATCGATAGCTTGATGTCATTAGTGAGTTTGAAATGCAGTGTGGCCATACTGTGCCCCTTCCTGAAACCATGTTGGGCAGGGCTAAGAAGGTTGTTTTGTTGTATGTAGTCCATGACCTGGTTGGGTACTAGTTGTTCAAGAATTTTGCTACTGCTGACATTAAGAGAGACCTTGCTGTATCAGTATATACCATTTAGAATCGCTTGCAATATGCCCATTTAAAAAGAAGCCCTGTCATTCTGGCAGGCAGAGGGACGTTTAGTCCGTGACATTTACTTATTTACTTGTTTTTCTGCTCTTTAATGCTGCTTTGCACCTTTTATTTAATATACAATTTGAGTGTGTGTGTGTGTGTGTGTGTTATGGGCAGACACAGGACTGGTTGCTAAGGCAACTAATTAAGGACCAGAGCTCCTACTTACTTGCTCCCACCCACTATTTAAGTCAGCTCTGCAGCGAGCGGGATGAGCTCGAGCAGGGCAAGCGCGCCTTGCGTGCAAAGACGCGCGCAAAGACACGCGTGTCATTGCACGTGTTTTGCATGTTTTGCGTGGCAGTGAGGAAGTTCTGGAAGGTAATGTTTGAGGACCTTTTTAGACCAAAGGGGTATAATTAAGTGCAGTAAACTTACTTACAGTGATTTCATGTGATTGCTCAATACATCAGTAGTATTGCCTTTTCAGTCTATTGGACCACAAGTTTGTTTATAATTCTAAGGCTGTTGCTTTTTTAATCCAAGGTTTGGATTTGAAGTTTTGCCTATAAGAACTGAATATTGTTGTGTAAATTTTTTTATTTGGATTTTCAATTTAGAGTGTAACTATGGCAGATTGTAGTGATTGCATAATTATAACCACAACTGGTTCCACTAGTATAATATGCTCAGTTTGCTATATGCATACATTACAAATGGGTGAGCTAATTTCCCAACCCCATACCTGTAGCAAATGCCTAGAAATTATTGATTTACACCATATGATCAAGTTATTTAATTCACAACTAATTACACATGAAAATGGTCAAACTAATATGCAAAACTGCTTTAAAACAAATACTTTATTATTAAATATTGAAACTAGTAAATGCCATGAAGGTTTTATTGATGTTACACCAAGCACCTCCCAGTCCCTTGTGATCCCTATTTTGACAGCTATTAATCATCTCCAGCAAAATAAGGATGGTATTAGAAAAAGAGCTAGGGAAGACGATGATTTGATTGATTACAATCAAGATACTGATGATAGTTGTTTTTTTTCACAAACCACTAGAGTAGCAAAAAAGGGCCGAAAGGCACATCACTTCAGTATCGAGCAATTCAACAGATTTGACCCACTATCTTCTCCTGTCTCAAAGGTTGAAGATGTGACTCCAGCTAATTTTAATTGTTTAATTGGTAGCAGTATTTTGACTCTACCATCAGTTAACAACTTGCAAACTAATGATATTCCACTTATTGATTTGTCCACTGAACTTACATTTTCATCTACATGTGATATACACAGTGTGTCTAATACACTCTTGCCACAACAAATTTATGTATTGGGTGACTCATTGATTAAACACCTGGATAGGACGATCTGCAACCCCGATAAAGTTAATAGAACCTGTTCAAGTTTTAGTGGCTGCAAAATATCTGATCTTACACTCATGTTACCTGAGATTATGAAGGACTGTGGTAACAATCCTTCAGTACTGATACATGTAGGTGCTAATAACATCTATATAGACTCTGTTCAGTCTATCAAAGAAGATTTTTTAGCCTTATCAAACATCCTAGTGGACATGGGTTGCAAGATTTGTATATCAGAAATTTTACCTATCCCACATTTTTCTTCATTTCAGAATCATAAGATTAAAGTTGTGAATGAATGGTTAAGAAAATTGTGCTTAAAACAAGACTTGACTTGCCTAACACATTGGTAAGAATTTGATTACCACCCGGAACTGTTCAGTTTTGATGGGTTGCTTTAAGCAGATGGGGCAACGCTGTTTTTGGAAAACAAATTCTGACATCCATTCACCATCTTTTAAACTAAAATTGGGATGAGAAGGTGGACAGGCCGCCATCTCTAAAATCTACAGTAAGCAGTTTTGTGAAATGCAATATAATACATTTCTTATACTTTAATGTTGGGTGTTTAACCTCAAAAACTGGATGAATTAAAATGTCAAATTAATAAAGGTGATGTTGATATTATTTCAATCAGTGAAACTTGGGAGATGATAAAACATCATGGATCTAACTATACCAGGATTTACTTCTTACACTTTTAATAGACCAAATAGGAAAGGGGTGGAGTACGTTATTTAAGAACCAACTTAATTCTATGAAACAAAGTATATTAAAAATCATGATATACAAACTGAGACTATCTGGATTAAAATAAATTTCTCCACATCTGAGGCCCTTATATTGGGTTCCTGTTATCATCCCTGAATTCATCAATAGACATATTAGATGCAATTTTATCAGAATTTGAACAGGCTAAATCATTAGGTAAAATTGTAGTCACAGGAGACTTTAACATTGGTCCAATTGATTGGCATAATTTAAGTGCAACTACCAGAAAAGGCAACAGGTTATTATATACATGTACCCAGTTGGGACTTCGCAAAATGTACTTTGCCCAATGAGAGGTAAAATGATATTAGATTTGGTTCTTTGTGACATGACCCTGAGTTAGAAAATATGTTAGCCAGGAGCTCATAGGAATAGTGATCACAACACTATTACATTTAATATTGTAGAAACATATGTATACAATTCCAACAGTACTAAAAATTTATTTGTACAATAAAGCTGACTTAGGTACTATGAAACAGACTATGGGAAATATTAATTGGGACATCTTATCGTCTGACTTTACTCGGAACAGTACTGGGAATATTTTAAGCATATCATCTTTCAACTTAATGAACGATATATTCCATCCAAATTAAAAAATGAGACTAATATTAAAGCTCCCAAATGGATGAATCAATCCATCAAAAATGTATTAGACAAAAACATAAGAAATATGTTAAATATCAAAAACTAAAAATCCTTCCAGTTGGATTTCTTATAAACATATACAAAGAAAATGCAAAAGAATGATCAGGAAGGCCAAATCTACTGGAACTAAATTTACATCTAGCGCCAATAAATCTAATAGTAAACAATTTTATTCTTATATTAACTCTTTACGGAAACCAACATGTCAAGTAGGTCCATTATTGGAGTGTGAGACTTTAATATATGAGCCAATAAAAATGGCAGAACTGTTTAATAAAAATTTTTGTAAAAATTTCACTGGTTCTTCAGTCTCAAATAATGATTATGCTTTACTAGATACTGCCAATGTTTCACCAGTGAAATTTTCACTGGACTCTAGCAGAGATAAATTTAGTCCTGGTCCAGACAATATAGCCAGGCATTTATTATTTTTATTAGCTGATGTAATTACAGTTCCTTTAAAATTGATGTTTGAATATTTTTTGCCACCAATTTTGTTCCCTGGACTTGAAAGAAGCTTATGTAACTCCTATTTACAAAAGGGCCAAAAAACAACTGGAAAACTATCGGCCTATAAGTTTAACTTCTTCTACTTGTAAATTATTAGAGAGTTTAATTAAAGATTTAATACCCCTAGTCCTGGACTGTCATGATGTAGAACAACATGACTTCAAAAAGGTGAAGTTGTCTGACAAATTTAATATGTTTTATTAACAAATCATTTCTTTACTAGATAAAACGTACCATGTGATATTATTTACATTGATTTTAGTAAGGCTTTTACATCATGCCTCATTGGGCCTTAACTTCTAAACTTCATAAACTAAATATAAACTGGTTTCTAGTTAATTGGATAATCAATTGGCTTTACAACTGTTCAGCAAGTAATTATTCATGGAAGTACTTCAGCCAGGGGTATAGTGACTAGCGGGAGCCACAAGGTTCAGTATTGGGCCCATGCCTGTTTCAGGCATTTATTGCTGACCTTACTTGGTTGTTCATCATTCACTATAAAATATTCTGATGATGTTAAAATAGGTGGGCCATGTGCTCTGACTATCAGGTTGATGCCATTCAACAGGATCTGAACCACATTACAACATGGGTCAAGAAGTGGGTATCACTTTAAATATCTCCAAATGCAAAGTTATGCATTTGGGCCTTAGAAATTCACAATGTCCTTATTATTTGGATGACATATTACTTGAGACTACATCTGATGAAAGAGATTTGAGAATTAATATCTCAGATAACTTCTCTTATAAAAATCATGTACATAATATCATTAACAAATCCGGTAAAGTGGTATGGTCTATATTGCGTAATATAAGATCTAGAAAACAGGATGTACTGTTACCTCTATATAGAGCATATGTAAGACCACATTTGGAATATGCTTCACAGCTTTGGAATCCATATAAAAAATCAGAATGCCTGTTATTGGAAAGAATGCAGAGAAAATTCACAAAAAAAGTATCTGGGCTTTTTGGTGTTCCTTATGAGAATAGACTTGCTATTTTAAATCTTATGCCCTTATCTACACGTCATCTTCGTGGTGACCTTGTGTTATTGTATGATATTATTCAAGACCCTTATTTATTGTCTGAATTGGGTCTGAATTCAAAAACTGTGGTCACAATATCAGAGGACATCCCTTACAATTAGTTAGAAAACCCTTAGTTAGGTCAAGTCGTAAATATTTTTTACCATTAGAGTTGTTTGTCCATGGAATAGGCTACCACTAAATGTTATTATTAGTGAAACTAAAAGTATTTTTAAATACAGATTGGATGGTCTTATTTGTAAAGGGTATAACCTTTCCTATTATGTCTTGGATTAGTATAAGAGATTCATGGGCTTCTGCCCTCTTGCTCTTGCAATCTACCTTAGTATGAACCTTAGTATGAATTCTGTTTAGTGCTAATGATATTGCAATTGGTCGGTAGCTGTTCATGTCTTTTGTGTCCCCTTTCTTATGGATGGGGACAATTTGTGCTAACTTCCAGAGAGATGGTACTTCCTGCGTACTTAGGAAAGATTGTAGATCCTGGCAATTGGTGTCACTATAACAGTGGCCACTAGTTTAAGGAATCTTGGTAGTAGACCATCTGATCCCACTGTTCCATGGTCAGGTAGTTTCCTCAAAAGTCTCAGAACCTCAAGTATAGTGACTTGCTTAAAACAAAGTGAAGTGGAGGCCTGGGCTGGGGACACAGTTGGAGAGACAGAGGGTTTACTGGTCAGCTTCTCATAGTTGGTGAGGTCAGAGAAGTGGATGTTTAGGGTGTTCGCAATGGTATAGGTGTTATTGCAGTTGGCACCTTTAAAAGTCATATCAGTGATCGTCGAACATCCACCTTGTCCCAAGAAATTCTTTATATGGTTCCAGAAACCACATGCGTTGTTGACCGATTTCTGTAGTAGCTTAAGACAGTAAGCCCTTTTCCTGCCAAATTTCTCATTTGCATGTGTTCCTCTGAGTATGATATTCATCCCAGCTAGTTTGTTGGCTGCATTTCTTTGCAGCAATACAGTCCAGTTCTTTTCCCTACTCCTCATGCTGGTCAGGATCTCACTATCCACCGATCTTGTTGCTGTACCTCTGACCCATCTCCTTTTCATGGGAAGGTGCTTATTTTGAGATTTCCATAGGGTGGTTACAAGGTGGGGTAGAGCAGTGTCAACATCATCTGCCTGGAAAATTGGGGACCAGTCAGTATGGTGGAGATCCGCATGTAGCTTGCAGATATTAATTTTAAAAAATACCAAAAGTGTATTTCTTTGGGGGGAGGCTTTGGGATGTGTGCCCTCAATTTTCAAGAAACTAGGGTATGGTCACTGATGGCATTAGGTAGAGTGCCCAAACCTTGAATGTGGTCAGCTCTGTCTGTGGCAATCCAGTCCAGGAGGGAGTTGTGTCATCCCCATTGTGATGGCTACATTGGACATTTTATTAACTGAGCCAGGTGCAACTTGTTGAGTGTGGAATCATACAATCCCGAGTATTTCCCGCTCAGGTCCAGGTTGAAATCCCCCATGAGGAGAAGTCCTCCTTTTACCTTATGTGATGCCAGGTGATCCATAAGGTTAGTAACGCCAGTGATGCCACTTTTGGGTGGGTTGTAGACACATATCAGATTGATTTTTTTGGTGTTACCAAGAGTCAGAACTGTATGAAGGGCCTTCAAAGAACCAGTTATGTCCATAGGTTGGGCAGTTATCGCTAAGTGATCCTTAGTGTATGCTGGGCCCCCCAGAGGAGTAGCGATCCCTACTGAGAAGTTTATAGCCATTTATTGCACATATGGTGTCTGGAATATTCAACTTTAACCATGTCTCCATTAGCCCAGGTATGTCAGGGGAATACTGTGTCACCCACGCTTCCAGTTCCACAAATTAGCTGAAGACTCCTGATGTTCACATGTATCATCTTCATTCCCTTGACCATGTTCCACTTAGGAGTGATGAATGGGTTCATGCCCAGATATGGTCCAGGTTTACTTTCAACATTACTTGACCTTGGAAGTTTAAGTAAGTGTAGCCATAACTCAAGCACATACTTTAGCCAGTACCTGTGTTTCTTACATCCATGGAAAGATTGGAATCATAGGAAGTATCCTAGCCTTGAGGTCCATAAAAGATTCCAAAACCAAAGTCCAGGGGTGATTCACTTAGAGCTAAGCAGGAGGTTGGAGTATTTGAAGGAGGCATGGGGTCATAATGTCACAAGACATTGTGATGAAGCAATATACTGCACTGCAAATACAGTGCGATATATTGCCAGTGACATATCTCTGTGTTTTGCGGGGGGCTGCACCCCCAATATGGGGGTCTGCATCCCACAACCCCCACAACTAAAATAATCAACTCCAGGTTTCTGGACACTTAATTTGCACAGCGAATAATATAAAAATTATGTGCATCTGGGACTGGGACTCGATACCTGGCCTACAGATGCACCACCTCCATTGCTGCCCATGGCTCATCCCATCGAGCCACAGCAGCTGCTCGGCAGACCCCCTTCCAAGCAGAGAGCTTATCCTCTGCAAGGGAAAAGAGACAGGGTGCACAACTGCGCAAAGATCATTTAGCGGTTTTGCACCGTCACTAGTCCCACCTGCGCTGTCTCTGATGCATGGTTTTAGCATGAGCCATTCTCTGCATTGAAAACTGACCTGGTAGGTTTGAAGGATGTCCCATCATAGAGCCTATCCTTTCATCTAGGTTCCTCCAGTGAAATGTTTGCTGCAAGGACTAGCACCAATAGCAGGCCAACCCCTGCAAAAAAGCCTCTTAAAGTATAGATACTCAGTTTCTGTAAAAAACATAAGAGACAGCCCATTCAGTTCTTGATATAAAATCCCCTCATGTGTTAGACAGTGAACTAACGCACACCACCTAATGTGCTTCAGGCTATAGCCTAGTAGTGAATAGGGGAGTTTTGTTTTTCTTTGGGGACTTCCAAAAAGTTGATTTAAAATGAAAATGCTGATACCTGGTGGTGATATTTTGCAGAAATTCCTGAAGTTGATGATCGGTGGCCTGGATTTGACGGGATGTGGAAACCTTCTGGTTGTACTGTATATTAACTTTGTTCTTCATAGTGGTTGCTGAAAAGCCCTCAGAGACAAGCACAGATCCTTTAGCAGAAGATCAGGAGAAAATGTCAATTCAGTGTAGGACCCAGCATCAAAGAATTTGTCAAGCTTAGTTACTAGGCTTAGTTTTCCGTTAGATGGCTTCCAAAAAGTTAATTTAAAATGAAAATGCTGATACCTGGCGGTGATATTTTACAGAAATTCCTGAAGGTGATGATTTGTGGCCTGGACTTATGCAGGATATAGAAACCTTTTGTCTGTATCTTTCTTTTGTTCTTCAAAGTGGTTGCTGAATAGCCCTCCGAGACAAGCACAGATTCTTTAGGAGCAGGTCAGCCAAAAATGTCGATTCAGTGGACCCAGCATCAAAGAGTTTGGCAAGCTTAGTTGTTAGTCTTAATTTTTCTTTGTGTGGCTTCCAAAAAGTTAATTTAAAATGAAAATGCTGATACCTGGTGGTGATGTTTTACAGAAATTCAGTCAAGGAGACTTTCATAGATGTTGTGAGCAAGAATGGTGTAGTTACTCCAAGCAGAAAAATATGAAAATCCACGAAAACTAATCTACAGATACAGACACAAACAACCACTCACACAGACCCAGGAGGTGGAGTTTTATACAACCACCTCACTGTTTAATCACTTTAAACCAATAGTAATACACTCCATACATTCGGGGTGGTTTAAGCAGGTCTTTGGTGTTGGAGCACCTGTAGCCTTCATTCGTACATATAATAGGTATTGGCCCCATTCTCCCAGGAACCTGTCAATTGTGGATGATACAAAATGCTGCATTTTGGAGTGGTTGGCAAGGGTTTCTAGGGCTTGGAGCCATTCCATATAAGTAGGAATGACAGTGGTGCACCACTTTCTTAGGATCAGCCTTTTAGCTTTTGCCATTGCCTGTAGGAAGGAACCATCTTGCCTGGTGGCCCCACAACCTTACATTCTGCTGCTCTAGCCCTAGAATACAGAGGGTGGCTGGGGGTGGAATTGGGATTTGTAAAATTTTGGAGCAGGCATTTAGTAAGTATGATGGTCCAAAAAGATTTAATCAGTGGGCACTCCGGTATTATGTAGAAGGTCTGCCTCTCGTTGTTGCACCTCCAACAGTTATCATGTTGCAGGACACCCATTGCCTTAAGTTTCATGGTGCACAGTTTTGTTCTGGATAAGGAGGGCATGTTGGTCTCAGAATGCCTTGTGTGCCAACCCCCTGCACTGTCTCCATTCGGCATTCGATTTTTTGGGTTTGAGCATGTATTCCATCCTTTTTGGCTAGATGGAGGGTTTTGGGGCCTCATCTCAGAGCACCCTGGATTTTGCCCACTCTCTCTTTACTACTGGTGACCTTGCTCTTTCATAGGCATAGGCTTGGATTCCCTGGGAGTTGAAATTTACAGGTGACACATTTTCACTTTTCCCTAACCCATGCACAGTGTAGGTTGCACATTTAGAGGTATCTCCAAAAGTCTTTCTTGTCTAAACCATACTTGACTTGCAGCCCCTGACTGAGCCAAGGGTCTTCCCTTCTAGGAGTATTAGATCTCCCATTCTTGTAATCCCTTTTTATTCCTATTCTTTCCATTTGAAGAGGAGATTCTCAACACATTGGTTGGGGTTGTTCCACAAAGGGGTGTACCCTCCCACACGACAGCATCTTTTGGATGTTTTCCCAGTGTTGTGCCACACAGAGTGGGCTGCTTACATGGCAAGTCATTTTTGAGCTATGTGGGGAGTAGTTTACCAGACATACTGTGATGGGTGCTTCATGCAGGATTCCTGACTCCACCTCCATCAAAGCTTTTGGTCTGAAAGGCCCAGGCATAGTGCTTAAAACTGGGAAGATTCCACCCCCCTTTGATCAATGAGCTCTAAGTTTGGCTTGACTGTATCTGGGGGTGGGGGCCCATAGGAAATTCCCCACCAAGGCATCAGTCTTCTTAAACCAAACCTTGGGGATTTCATTTGGTATATGGGAAAACAAGTAGTATATCCTGGGTGCCACAATCATTTTGATGGCATTTATTTTGCCTGCTAAGTTGAGACTGAGCAACTTCCAGCTCTCCAGCTCTCCTTTTAGTTTGGTCATGAGGAACTGGAAGTTTTTAGCTACCAGGTTATGCATATACATGCACAGATTATCTCCCAGGTACTTATTAGAATGGGGGATCCTTGCTAGTCCTGTGCCACTCACTACTTCTTGCTTTATGTGTGTACCAGCAGGAGAATTTCTGACTTTCTTTAGTTTATTTTGATGCCAGAGATGTGGGCAAAGGTCTTGAGAGTGGAAAGTACATGCGGGATGTTAGTCTCAGGTTTTCCAGGGAGGATCAGGCAATCATCCACATACAGCTTTGTATGGAACTCTTTTGCTCCAAACTTTATTCCTCCTATTCCTAGGTGCTCCCTGATAGCTGTCAAGAGCAGCTCTATAGCCAAAGTAAATAGTAAGGGTGACAAGGGTCAACCTTGTTGGGTGTCTCTGTGTAGTTGGAATGATTCAAAGAGCTGTTAGATAGAAGTCTGGCCATTGGATTTGTGTGAAATGTACAAATCTATGCACAAAAACTACCCCCCATGGTTAATTGCCAGAGCAATGCTAGGAGATAGTCCCACTCCACGGAGTTGAATGCTTTCTCGAAATCCAGCATTATGGCTGCTGTGGGAGATGGTTACTCTGAAGAAATCTAGAATAGGGAAATGAGGGCTCTTAAGTGGTCTGAATTAATTCTGCCCTGCACAAACCCAAACTGGGAGGGGTGTATGAGAGTGGGCAGAAGCTCCTCCAGTCTGGATGCCAACAGTTTGGCTGCTATCTTGGCATCTGCATTTGTTAAGGAGATGGGCCTGTAACTAGTCACCAAGCTAAGGTCTTTCCCCTCTTTGGGTAGCACAGTGATTATGGCTTATGAGAGAGTGCCTGAGAGCTTCTTCATTTGGAAGGCTCTTTGCAACATGGCCAGCAAGGGTCTGGAGACCTTGTCAGCCACAAACTGGTAAAAGTCGATTGGAAATCCATCACTCCCAAAGGTTTTGTGTGGCGTCATGAATTGCATGACCAGCTTTAATTCCTCCAGGGGCATCCAGTTCAAACTTTTGGAGGGAGAATAGTGTTTTTTAAAAATAGATTTGCCAATCAAGTCACATGATACTCAGGGAGGAGTAGGACGTGGTTGTGGTGAGCTCCATATATTTACAGCGTTTTCATCCTAAATTCCAGCTTCCACCCTCAAAATACCCTTTAAGTCTGTTCAATTATTGCAGAAGGTACCTCACAGAGTGAGCAGTTACAGCCGATTGAGGTATGGATGTTACCTCGCCGCCAAAAAGTATGGAGATACAGGCCACAAAGGATCCACCTCAGGAGTCTGAGGCTAAATGCCCATGCTGCAGTTCGACCCTGCAGCAGAATCTAACTGAAACATCATTATCGCACATTTGTGCTGCTGAACTTTCTTCGATTAGGGAGGCTCTACTTAAACTCACTGAGGAGGTAGCCGATATAAACCGGCGATAGTACAGCTCTCCCGCAGAGTAACGAATACCAAAGCAAGAGTCGGCTCAGTGGAACAGGCTCAAGAGAAGATACAGCCAAGACTGTCTCCCTAAAATGCACAGTCACTAAATTAGAGGACCATCTGGAAGATTTGGAGGGTAGGAACCGAAGGAACAACGTAGTCTTGTTGGGTCTTCCAGAAGGTTAGGAAGGTCCAAATTCTATTCTTTTTCTCCAGCACCTCCTAAAAATAACAGTTGGGCAATCACCAAATGGGACAGAATATGTTATTGAAAGGGCCCACATATCCCTCTGAGTTAAGCCTCCTCAGTCTGAGCCTCCACGCCCAATTATATTTAAACTGCTCAACTTCCTGGATAGGTAATTCATATTAAAAGAAGCTAAGAAGCTTTCAGCAATCCTCTGGGAAGGCAAAAAGTTAAGAGTGGTTCAAGATTTAACCTATAAGATTAGACAACTCTGGGCTACATTCCAACCAATTACCACCAAGCTATGGACTGCAAGAATTAGTCATAGCATACTTTACTCTGCCAAGCTAGAACTCACACTTGCTGAAAATGTAAAGTGCTTTGACTCGGCCGAAGAAGCATTGAAGATCCTCACAAGAGCTCTTCCAGATCTGGTCCCAAAATGAAGGAATCTGCTTGCAAGTAGAGACACAAGGCAATAATCTGTTAAATCAGAAACTGTTTGTTCCCTTTTCTTTCTTCTAGTCGGGACTGTATCAGGACCCAAATTGTATGGAACAGTTTGAGACTTTCTGATTTTGGTTTCTAGTGCGTTTGATGAAATATATAGAAACCAACAGTGTTTGTCCCTGCTATGGCATCCTTTAAATAACCAGAGTAGTACACAGCATTTTTCTTAAACAGTCGGGAACCTGACTTTATAGGCTGGAAGATCTCAGGTCTTTGTTCCCTTTGCTGAGATTTCTTTGTTCTGTTTTATTTGTCCTTTTCCTTGATGTTAAAAACAATGTTGTTACTGACTAATTTTAAAACCAAAAAAACACACCAAAATAAGGGTATTTGCAAACTGTTACTCTGATCATGTTTAGCCACAATTGGCTTACAATTAGCTATATTCGATACTAATGGTTGAACACTAGATGTCACTCTAATGCAATTGTATGCTTACCTAATCTGGTAATAGCAATATAACTCTACTAGTTATTAGCTGTGTATTAGTTACAGGGGTATTTAATGAGTAGAATGGGTGTAAGTCCAGAAATTTATTCAAGGATAGACAGACTAGCTTAGACAAAATCTTATTTATAATTTTTTTTTTCTCCAGCAGCTGAGGTAAATATCCTTTTTTAGGTTATGAGTCTTTAGCTAGTAGAGTTTATATGACAGGCTATAAATTACCCATTTTTTTCAGTGCAAAAGGTGTTGGTGATGACTCCCTCAAGTCTGACATGATTTATATGGCTACCCTAATAATTTAAGGACTTTTCTTTTTCCCCTTGTATGTTAATCTGGTACAGTGGAGGCTAGAATGTGCATATCGATATTTTCCCATTGCTGTGAATAAAGGAGTGCTCACCACCCCGGGGCATTGCAGACCACTGCAAAGGGTGTGGGCTTAGGGCCCGTGGAGGATTTGTATATAGTTACATGTCTATGTTATTTGTTAGATTTTGCCAGTTTCTGAAATGATTTTATATAATTTCTTGGGTTAGGGAGGGGGGGTGGGATTCAAGCAGGCATGTCTGATTACGGGTCCTCCTTATCTCTACCATACCTCCAATATGACCATGGCTAATTTATTAAAACTTCTTTCCTGGAATGTTATGAGTGCAGGATAATTCCAAGAAATTTGTAATATTAAACCATCTGGGCAGATACAACCTTTCGATTGCTTTTGTCCAGGAGACACACTTGCCACCAGAACAAGCAAACTTCCTCCAGAAGATTTGGGTTAGCCAAGTATTTGGGGCTGGATTTAATGCCCGAAAAGGAGTAGCTATCTTGGTTACATAGAAACATAGAAGTTGATAGCAGATAAGGACCGTAAGGCCCATCCAGTCTGCCCATTTCTTTTCTACCTTATAAATGTGCCATCGGCCTTTGCTCTGTCAGTGGCCTATCTATTCATAGTCATTTGTATTGTTCCTTTATGCCTATCCCATGCCTGTTTGAAGCCCTGCACTGTATTCATAGCCACCACTTCTTGTGGTTATCCATTCCATGCATCCACCACCCTTTCTGTGAAAAAGAATTTCTCACATTCCCTTAATCGGCCCCTCTAATCTCATGCTGTGTCCTCTTGTCCTGCTATTTTTCTTATATTTAAACATGTTAGACTCTTTCACCTTGTTAATGCCCTTAAGGTGTTTGAATGCCTCGATCATATCACCTCTCTCCTCCTTTGCTCAAGGGTATACATATTGAGCTCTGTTAATCTGTCCTCATATGTCTTCTGATGCAGTCCCTGCACCATTTTGGTTGCCCTTCTCTGGACTGCCTCAATTTGGTTAACGTCCTTGTGAAGGTGTGGCTTCCAATACTGCATGCAGTACTCCAGATGGGGCCTAACCAGTGTCTTGTAAAGAGGGATTATTACCTCCCTCTTACGACTTGTGATACCCCTACTAATGCACCCTAACACCTCCCTAGCCTTACCTACTGCTTTAGAGGTCTGCTTGGATGATTTCAGGTCATCAGTGATGATGATGCCCAAGTCTCTTTCTTCCTTTGTGACTGCTAGCAACTCCCCTCCCAGCTTAGAGGTGACTTCAGGTTTCTCTTCCTATGTGCCTGATCTTGCACTTCTTACATTAAATCCCAGTTGCCACTCTTCTGCCCATTTTGCTAGTTTATCTAGATCTCTTCTCATTCTGCACACCCATCTGGATCATCTACTCTGTTGCAGATCTTGTGTCATCTGCAAACAGACAAGCCTTACCCTCTAGTCCATCTGCAAGGTCACTAATGAAGATGTTGAAGAAGACTGCCCCAGAACTGATCCCTGAGGTACCCCACTTGTGACTTGCATCTCTTCTGACTGTATACCATTTACCACCACTCTCTGTTTTCTGCCCGTCAACCAGTTTGCCACCCAATTGACCAACTTCTGACCCGCCCGAGCCTACCCAGCTTATTTATCAATCTTCTATGTGGAACAGTGTCAAAAGCTTTGCTGGAAGTCAAGGTAAGCTACATCAACTGCTCCCTCTTGGTCCACCACCTGGTTACCCAGTCAAAGAAATCTATGAGATTAGTTTGACAGGACCTTTCTTTTGTAAACCCATGCTGTCTTGGATCCTGTGCCCCTATGGGTTCAAGGTGTTGCACTATCCTTTCCTTAAGGAGTGTCTCCATAATCTTGCCCACTACTGAGGTAAGACTGACTGGTCTGTAGTTTCCCACCTCCTCCCTGCTACCACTCTTGTGGCGGGATCACATGAGCCCTTCTCCAGTCTTCTGGGACCTCTCCTGTGCTCAGAGACTCACTAAACAGTTCTGTTAATGGCTCTCTAGTTCCACCTTTAGCTCCTTAAGTACCCTGGGATGTATGCCATCAGGTCCCATTGCCTTATCCACCCTGAGCTTAGCAAGCTCTTGTAGGACCCTTTCTTTTGTGAAGGGAGTAGTGCTCACCTCCCTCCCCCCCCTGTGTCCATGATGCTGAGCTGTGGGCCCAGCCCTACCTTCTCTTCAGTAAATACTGAGCAAAAGTATCTATTTAGGATAGATGCCTTTACAAGGTCCTCCTCCTCACATGCTCCCTTTTCTCCATTAAGCTTAGCAATACCCCCTCTGGACTTTCTCCTTTCAATAATGTATCTATAGAAAGTCTTGTCACCTTCTTTTACTGTTAGTGCTAGTGTTGCCTCAGTTTGGGACTTTGCCTGCCTTACTGCAAGAGGTGTACCCTTCACGGTTGCTCAGATAGAGAGAGACCCTGAGGGACATTTTTATTATTATACAAGGCAAAGTAGGAAATCTCCAGATAGTACTCTGATCAATATATGCCCCTAATTTGGACTTTCCTTCCTTCTTTGCTAATTTAGTCTTTATCCTAGTGCCCCATGCTCATTTGCCTATTATCTTAGGTGGGGATTGGAATCTGGTCCAGGCAAATGATATTGACTCAACTTATCATTCAGGGCTTGGCCTCCTAACACAATGGGTCTTACAAGAATTACTGACTTCCTTGGGTTTGATAGACCCCTGGAGACTCTTATATCCAAGGCCCCTAGAATTCTGCGGCCACTGAAATTTTACTTAGAATTTGCAATCTTCCACAGAACTTCTAATTGCCACAGAATTCACTCTTTTGGTGATTTTTTATTACTATTTCTGTTTATCCATACAATCTGTTTCCCTTCCCCTCTTTTTATATCCAAAACCCCCTATATGCTCAGAATGTGATGTTATCATTGCTATAACATCATACATTAGCTAATGAAATGGCTACATTCTGCAACAGAAATGAACAGTCACTTACCTACCACAGCTCCCACTGCCAGAGACGATGGCACAGCAAATCATGCATGGTGATAGTTGCTCAATCTGCACTACAGCATAATACAATTTTCAGTCTTACATTATTGCACTAGGGAAAACTTAAACAAAACCTTGTCAATAGCACAGACCTGTTAAGTCCATACCTCACTTTGCACAAACCTATTTGTGCCTTTAAGGTATAGAGATGCCATCTGAAATCAATAACTAGTAACATTAATTTAACTGTCATTTTAAGAAAAATAAAGTAATTATGCCCAGAAAAGTGGAATATAATAATGTGTAGACCTGTTGAAAGAATAGATCTGTTAAATAAATAATTGCACTCTATGCATTTTTGGCAGGGTTATTGATTACATATTGTCATTGGTTGATAGAATCACCTAAAAGTTATGGAGAAATGTGTGCAGGGACAGCTGTTGGGCCAGAGGGTAGCATGCTGTGTTTCCGTGCCGGCAACTCGGGTTCAGAGATTAGCTCTGGGAGCTGGCTGGGCAGCACAAGGATTGGTGAAACACATCACTGCTCGGAGCCTGGGAATGTATGGTGCAGTGTTCTGTCACATGGTGGACACATTGTGATGGGCTGGAGAGCACTATCTCACTATCAGTTCACATGCATGTAATGGTCTGGTGGTGTTATGCAGTGTGTCAGGGAAAGCAGGCTGACATGAAAAATTAGTTTTGCAATAACTCCTCTATTCCTTTTCCAATGGGACCTGTATGAATGAGGATGCAGGTTCATGGAAATAAAAAAAAATATATATATATATATATATATACACATACACATATACACACATACAGTATCTGTCTCTCTCACCACACACACACACACACACACACACACACACACACACACACATTTGTATGTATGTTACAGACTGCATATAAATATATAAGTGATACACAGTGGAAACCTCATTAGGGATAGATAGCATGCATATAGAAATACATTCTTATCACAAAAGATCCCTCTGCATACCTCATTTATGCAACAGGCTAGGACCTTAAGGAGATACATTTGTTTTGCTTTTTAGGCATAAAATTATTTTTATAAGTCTGTTATTTTTAACTAGTGTTACTGTGCTTTCCACCATCCTGACTGCTATAACCACTGTCATGAAAGTGAAGTCAGGATAACAAGCTGACACTATGATGTGGTTGTTTGTTAGTGCCGCAGAACTTCCTCAGAAATTACAAACCACCGCTGCAGAAGTTCTGTGGCAAATGATAGTCTTGCCGCAGAACTTGGTCCCACTGTGCCGCAGAAAAGTAGGGGCACTGCTTATACCCCTCAACCAAGGATTTAACTTTTTTCTCTCCTGTTCACAAGAGCTACTCTAGAATAGATTTTTTCCTATTAAGTCACCATTTTTGTCCCAGTATTCAAGATTCTCAAATCCAAGTTAGAGTAATTTTGGATCATTCCCTGATATCGGTCTCTGTAGCTATTCCAGGCCCTGTGTTAAGACCCCGTACATGGTCCCTTAACAATACTCTTCTAAGAGAGAGCCAGATTCTCTCACAATTTTGGGACATCATTTCCCTTACTATTAGGGAGAATTTAGACTCCATTAATAAAATGGATATGGAGTGGGCAGCTCTGAAGGCTACCTGGCTAGGCAAATTAATTTGTATAGCCACAGTATCCAAAAAAAAGAAACAGTTTCATCTTAACCAGTATCTGGAAAAGATCCATGTCCTGGAATCTAAAGGGTCAGCTACACTTTCTTTTGAGGAATCCCTAGAACTAGATCATTTAAGAGCGCAATATGCCGGTACCCTCTTAGAGAAAGTGGAGAGAGCAGCCTCATGGGTCAAAGCAACATATATAGGTCAAGGAAACAAAGCTGGCAAATATTTGGCTTGGCAGCTGAAACAGCGTTCGGCTGCTAAGTTGATACCAGCTATCAAGAATCCCAACAACGACTCCCTGGTTTCTGACCCTCAGAAAATGCTCTTCCTCTATAGGGAATTTTATCAAAATCTCTATTCTCAAGACCAGACTCCTATTTCCCAGTTGCACAAGATTAAAACATTCCTCCTAAAAGCAGAACTTCCCAGTTTATCGAATGAAGTTTAATTGTCTTTAGTTAAACCCATAACCCACGATGAAATTATAACAGCCATCGATGCACTAAAGCCAGATAAAGCCCCTGGGCTGGACAGATATACCAATCTGTTTTACAGAGTATTTAAAGTCCAGCTAGTCCCCCTGTTACACCAACAGTTTTCTTAATGGAACCAGTACCCAGTTAATGACCCCTCCCTCTTTGAAGCGAGGATTGCACTTCTCTCTAAGCCAGGGAAGGACTGCTCCCAAATAAGCAATTGTAGACCAATCTCTTTGATAAATGTTGATATTAAAATCTATGCAAAAATTCTAGCTACTAGAATAGCTCAGGTTTGGACCCCTTTGGTGGGATTGGAACAGGCAGGGTTTGTTTTTGGCTGGGGGCTTGGTGGGTCATTTCCTCAAATTGTGTCATTTAATTTCTGTGTCCAGGGACCCTCAACTCAAAGCAGTTCAGGTGTCCCTGGATGCAGAAAAAGCCTTTGATATGGTAGCTTGGCCCTACTTGTTCAATACTCTAGCTCAATTTGGACTCCTGATGTCTTTATAAATAAAATCCATACCCTTTACCAATGTCCATCAGCTCATCTCTTATGCAATAATCTGTTGTCTGCCACCTTCCCTCTAAACAATGGAACCAGACAAGGTTGCCCACTGTCCCCCTACTTTTTCAATTTATATATTGAACTTCTGGCAAGAGTACTAAAGTGGAACCAAGGAAGTGAGGGAATAAGAGTTGGATCCCAAGAGTTTAAATTGGTTTTATTTGCAGATGATCTGCTACTCCATTTAACTAATGGGAAACACTCAATTTCCTCCACGTTACAAACCATTACTGAATTCAGTGAGATATCAGGTTATAAATTGAACAGAAATAAATCAGTTGTTTACCCTCTTGCAATATTGGACAATAAGAAGCAAATATAAACTTTAGGCCTCCAATGGGAAAAGAACTCAATAAACTATTTAGGCATAAAATTGATGAAAGATCTCGACAAGTTAAATGCCTTTAATTTTGACCCTCTTATTAAAGATATCAAGGAGGACTTGTCAAGATGGAAGAAACTTCCTATATCATTTTGGGGAAGAACTAATATCCTCAAGATGGCAATTTTACCCAGACTTTTTTCCCCCTGAACAGCTTAGCTACCTATCTACCCCAAGCCACTTTTAAGACAATCCATAGATTATGCGCAGACTTTATATGGAAAGGCAAACTCCCACACAGAGCCTACTGAAAACTTACAGGTCCAAGACAGAAAGAAGGACTGTGACGTCCAGATTTTTATCTGTACTATCTGGCCATACATGCTAGCAGATTTTTACACTGAATTCCTTCCTTCGAAGATCCCTCCCCAAATTTACGCTGGCTGCAACTAGATATGGAAGAGCCAAAAAGAATGGATTTCTATTCAGGCTCTCTTACACTGTCCATGGAAAGCAGTTCCACCCAGCCTAGGAATCTCCAGTAGGATGGAATATCAGGCCTTCCACCTGTTTTGCAAGTTTACTCATATATATATTATAGTGGCACAGTAGTACCACTATAGTTAGGGTTGAGGAGCCATTTCTATGTTAAACCCCAAATGTTTGCACTCTTAATAACTTTGCAACCATTTGACAGAGTTGCCTGAAATTTGGATATATGATCAAGAACCATAGGCCTTGGGATCTGCCAAGTTTGTACCAGTTGGATATATAGCTGCATGAGTTATTGTGCGTGATCTGTGCGCCGCATTTAAGCTTTTTCTGGAATTCTACTGTCGTGCCTACAGATCGTACAGTTTATGGACTAGCCCAAAATCTTTCAGGGAATGTGCCAGGATTCCGATGTGCCTTTCAAAGATTTCGTGGAAAAATATTAAACTGTTCAAAAGTTTTATTCAAAACAGTTTCCATTATAAGTCAATGGGAAAAGTTAACAAAAAGTTTGACAGTGTCGCAATGCTATTTTTATTTCGCAATGGGCCTGTTATTTGCAAATCGGCCATTTTGTTTTCAGTTGGTGATCAGAGAAATGGTTGGCATTTAAATTTGGGACCCTCTAGCAACCTAATTTTTTGTATTCACTCTAGTCGGACCCTGAGGATGCTTGCTATGTCTTTATTTTGTGGTAAAACACCCCAGAAATATGTTTTTCAAATTTCTGAAAAGTATTTTGGAAATTACTGTGCTCACTGAAGTGTCGAACTTTTTATGGGAAAGCTTTCAAAATTGCAACAGTAGTTTTCCATCTGTGGAAGTGACAGCGATTCTTTGCACGCGCTGCAAAAGAAATCCGTTGGTAGTTTTGGCTGAAATTTGAGGGTATGGAGCCGATATCTCACAGATGTGCCTTTCAGTGTTGCATTGAAAAATATTACATAGAGGCAAAGTTACAGCACTCCAAAGTTGATGGTTTTTCCATAGGATAACATTACGGCGCCCGACGATATAGAAATCCTTTGGCACCCTGCTGCAAATAACGGTTTGGTCTTTTTCCTGAAATTTGAGGGAAGACAGCCAACAGCCCACAGATGTGCCTTTCAGTGGTTTGGTCAAAATATTACATGATGGAAAAGTTACGTCACTCCAAAGTTGACAGTTTTTCCCATAGGATAACATTACGGCGCCCGACGCATTACAGAAATCCTTTGGATCCCTGCTGCAAAATAACGGTTTGGTCTTTTTTCCTGAAATTTGGAGGGAAGACAGCCAACAGCCCACAGATATGCCTTTCAGTGGTTTGGTGAAACAACATTACAGGGAGGCAAAGTTATGGCACTCCGAACTTTTCTTTTTTCCCCATAGATAACATTACGTGTTCGCTTGCTGCTTCAGGGCCCGGGTATCTCGAAACGGTGCGAGATAATGGACTTTTCATCGGAAAATTTTAGTCCCCTAATGGGGCTAAATACTAGATTAGCCAGGACAGTTGTAAATAATATGACTTTTAAATTTTTTTTTCATAGACGGTTCCTGAGATATAATGTATTTAGTATTCCAAGTTCTCATTTTCTGCACCGATACTCATTATTATGCATACATTATTTGTACTCACTGTTCTTTCTATGCAGGTTTTGGGAAAACTAGCCTGTGCGCTTACATTACTGTTACATTGTTGCCTCTTCCGCTATGGTTCCGTATTCGTTTACTTACTGTTGACGCTCTTGCACCACCATGTGCTATCCTTTGTGTTTTCATTTGTACTTGCATTTCTGTTATTTTTTGCCATTTCTGTCTACAGTACTGTTTATCTTTCTGTTTCACTTTACGCTACCATGCCCATTGACATTTCTGTTTGCAGCACCATGTTATTCTGTGACAACACATCACATGGCAGACCATTCCTGCCTACGCCACCATGTGCGCCAGTCTTTCTGTTCTCATTCGCCATTGTGTTACCATGTGTGCCACTGTTAGCATTTCTGTTTCATGCTGTTGTCCCTGTTAGTATGCCACAAGACATCATGTGGCGGAAGTGCGGGGCCCAGAGGGCTCCAAGGCCTCCCGCCGCTGCATTACATCTACTATTTCTCATTATCATTCTCAAAGAAGGAATAGAGGCAAAATTCAGTTATGCGATAGTTAGTTGTCTCATGCTAAAGAGCTCACAGTTGAAACCCTTGGCTCAGCCACCTCTCACCACAGGCATTGGGACCGTGGGTCCCAACTCTCACCCCATTCTCCTATACTTCTGCTGATTTACACATGTCATGGGGTGAGAGTTAGGCTGATTTATCCAATGCGCACTCCAATGCCGGGTTGGGTGGGCGGGGTCCAAGGGGGTTTTCAACCCTAACAGCGAATTTCTCACTTTTGTCGCTGTGGAACAACCCTAACTACTGCATTAAATGGAGTTTTTGCCTCTAATATATATATATATATATGTATGTATATATGGAAAGAGATCTCCCAACCCCTTTTAACAATCCTAATTTAAGACTAGCTAACAAAATTATCAGTGCCCAGGCCTTATCGATGCAATCAATGATCAGTTTGAAAGAGTTTTTGCAGGGTACCTCATTCTCTCCATTCATCAAATACAGGTAAATTGGAAGCTGTCAGCAAAACACTGTTCTACCTCACCCAAGTTTACCATTGTATTAAAAGCTTCCTAAGCAAATCTCTTTGGGTTGACTAATTAGACTCCTGGTATCACCCTTTTAGATTTAGCTGCAAGCAAGGCCTATCTTTAATCTATACAAGGCAATGGTCATCAATATATGGCTAAACCATGTCCCGATAGCTTATTATTGGAAATACAACATGACTAGACCTCCAAATGATTCTCAAAGGCAAGCTATCTGGACAGATATCTTTAAGCTAATTAAGCAAGATAGATTATGGAATGTCCTGTTCAACATTCTACACAACATATATTTAACACCTAACAAGCTTTACAGAATGGGAACATTATCTTCTCCAGCTTGCTCTGATTGCAGTGCTCCCACTGCTTCACTCCGTCATAAGTTATGGGACTGTCCTAGAATCACTGAATTTTGGGAATTAATAAAAAGACATATCTCTGTCTGTATACCGATAGCTTCATACTTTACAGAAGAAATATGCCTTTTGGGACTTTATTCTGGGGTCCCATCCTCTTCCCTGAAAGTACAAATAGCTATGGTAGCTACGTTTACTAAGCTGTTAATCCTGAGACACTGGAAAGTTCCATGGGTCCCTTCATTCAAGAATGGTGGTCCATGTTCCTGACAGCCTTGAATGCAGAAAGGAGCATAGCCAATGCTAATAATTCATGGGCGAGATTTCAAAATTATTGGATCCCCCTTCCTTTTAAGCTTAAAAGATAAATTTGGGTACTTGTAGTACAACTTTATATAATGTGCCTTAGTAAGATATGGATGTTAGTTTTTGGAGAAAGGAAAATGAGGAGATGGTTATTGTTACCACGAGGACTGAGAAACTAGATATTTAGGTCAACCTAATCAGTGCTTGTGGTGGGTTCTTTTTCTTTTTTCTTCTTTTCTTCACCTGTTTTTTTTTTTTTAATGAGGGTGAGGAGGGCAGATCTGGCTCTCTCTTGGTTTGCCCCCAGTATTAGTACTTAGCTATGTCCTTATGTGAAATACTTATTGTGATTCCTGTAGGGGGAGCAAGAATGCACTATGTTATGATTTTGTTGTATTGTTAATAAATTTAGATTTGCCATGAAGTTGCTAAACCGGAGTTCGTCCCAATTCCTGATAGGTGTTCAACTTTTTGTAAACCTCACCACGGTGCTGCTAAATGCCTTGGTTGTGATGTTGGGGTGCCCAGATGGGTCCATTAGCAGTGAGATGTGTCCTTCGACCTGCCTTTTCTTGAGCCTAAAGGCCAGAAGTTTGCCCACTCTTTCCCCTTCAACCCAATATTTATGTTGGATCCTGTGCAGCTGCAGTTCAGCATTCCTGCTGGCCAATCAGTTCATCTGGATTCTTAGGGAAGTCAGCTCATACATCAGCTTGTTGTCCCTCAGTCTACTGGGGTTTTTCTTGTACTCCTGCTCTTTACTATGGAGCATGGCATCCAGCCACCTCGCCTGCTTCTCTCTTGGCCTTTTCCTGTTCACGCATACCTATGATTTGCTTCAAGGGTGGCCTTAAAGGCTTCCCAAAGTATATCGGGTGGGGCTGACGCCAGGAGATTATCATGGAAGTAAATCTTCACTTGTGTTTAGCCAGTTCTTGAACTCCTGTCCTGTAACAGCAAGGGTCCATTCTCCAAGTTAGGGATCTTGTTGTATGTGGCGTGATGAGAAGTTTAATGTCACTGGGGCATGGTTAGATAAGAATACAGGGCAATAGCAACATCCATCACATTAGATGTGACCTTAAGGGATGTTAACCAGTAGTCAAGTCAGGCTGGCCTGCCAGCTCAGTGGCAGGGCTTCTACTCATGACGCCGATGACCCGGGTTCAGGAATGGACCCGAGAGTTGAAGAGACCACCGGGGCAGAGAAGGTTTGAGTGCAATCTGGCAACCCTTCTTCCCCGGGGGGGGGAGGGGAGAGCTCTCCGTATCTTAGAAGCCTTTGGTGGAGGCTGGAGAGCTGCAGGTACCTAAGCCACACGGGTTCTATGTCATAATAGTGATCGCAAAACAGCGTTTGCTATTATGGTGAGTGTATATCACCAAAATGCAGATCAGCAATATAAACTTGCTGGCGACCTGACATCCAGAACAACAAAAAGTGTTTCTGGGGGGGACACAGTTTGCATCCTGCACTCCCCTAATTTTATATTCTCAGCTCCAGAGGGGTGCATGTTGGGGAGGGGGCACAGTCTGTATTAAAAAAATAAATAAATCCCACAGCCGCAGGCAGTGTCAACATTTCTACCCTCCCAGTCCCAGCCTTGAACCCAATACCTGCTGAACCAGAGCTAGCCACCCACTCCACCACCACACCACACTGCTATCTTGGTGGTAACAGGCACACCAGTCCCCTAAAACTCCTTCTCATTCCCTCTCCTTCCCCTTGCTATCCACCCCCTTCTGGTCACCCTTCCCTACACTCGCTTTCATGTAGGGTCACTACTCTTGCAGGGTAGCCCATGGGGATAGTGCTGAATATGAGTTGCCACTTTGACAGTCTCCCATATTCAGTCACTATCCTCACTGGATATTGGCCACACATTACGGGAGGCAGGACAGACGTCAAGCATGCCCACTTGACATCATAGCATGTCCTGCCTCCAGTGAAACAAGCACCAACAAAAATCCTACCTCCTGGGTGATGCTCCCACCTCTGTCACCACTCTCAAGTGACAAAAGTTCATCATGACGGTCCTGCTCCCATGGCCCAATCCTGGTGGGTAAGACGGCTAGAGACCATATGTCTTGTGGAGGGGCAAACTCGGGCTGGGTTGTGGCAAACGGAGGTGAGGGCTGATGAGCCTCTGCCTGATTGGGAGGCAGTAGTGGGGGTACAAGGCAAAACAAAAAACAGTAGCCAAGTCTACCAGCCATTGTGTTCACCAGAGATAAACAGGTGTTGTCCATTATGTCTGGGTGTGTTAAACTCAACACATCTACAGGCTGGTGCAGACTCATAATTTCTTTTGGCATTTTCAGGGCATGTGTGTGGGGTTCTGCTTTAGAGTTTGTTCTATCTAGAAGGTGATCTAACGACAAATTGTAGACCCCCTCAATAATTACTTCTGGGTTGTCAAATGCTAGGTCCATTACTGCTTGAGACAGAGTCAAAAAATTTGGGACAATCCTTATTGGGGTGTATATATTGACCAGTAGGATAGATATGGCTTGTGTCACGCTCCAAAATGCAGTGGCATACAGTTGAAAGGGGAGCTACGCTTCAGTGAGCACCGATAAGAAGCGTAGCTCCCCATTACGCAGGTGCGCGGCCCCTCCGCACGACTATGTAGCCGACGGTGCCCAACTCACGCTGAGCTGCATCGCCCCCCCCAGAGTTGGTGCCACGCTGGGAGCCCACCCCAGCGGGCAATCAGTCCTAGCCGACGGGGTGCCCAACCCCCGCCGCTGAATGGCCACCTCAGATTTGTGCCACGCTGGGAGCCCAACCCAGCGTGGCAAACGCCCCACGACGCCTTTTTTAACCTATAAAACAAAACGGTCCCACGGCTGCCTCCCGACCCCCTCCCACAACCCGCACCCATCCACTGTGCACCCAGCTTTCCCACACCCCTCATCCCATACTTACCTCCGGACTCGTGCGATGATCTTCGTGGACCGGGAACACGCCTGCACTTTTCAAAGCCGACCACGAACTGAGGAAATGCCGTAAGCTGTATAATGGGCTAGATGGGGGTTCAACTTTATTGCATATCTCAGGCATTTTGGGATTTTTACTGGCCTTAACATGAGTGAGACTTTTCATGAATGATGAAACAGTCTATGGCGTTATTCAGCCTGAAGGGTGATTTCATGCAGTGACCGCGCAGTGATCAGTAAATCACCTTCGGCCTGAATACCACCATGACAGTGACATCATTCATGAGAAGGGTCCTAAAACCCCATGTTGAAAATTTGGTCCCAAAATTCCAAAATGACTGTTTTACTAGCGCAGCATTGCGCAGTTCCTACGCAGGCTCGTAAGTTCACGAAATTTCAATATTTTCACCCAGATTTTCAACATTGCCATTTTACCACCCCTCCTATGAGCAGTACAGCTATTTTCACATCCTGCCCAAAGCTTCGCCCATGTAGCTTACATAATGGCGCAGTCGGTAAAGCGAACTCAGTGTATGGGACACATTAAGAAATCATAGTGTCACTGTTCATGAGCAGAGATCTTAAAATGGCAATGTTGAAAATTTGGTGAAAGAATTCCTAAAATGACTGTTTTCACAGTGTCGTTGCACAGTTCCCATGCACACTCGTAGTTTGCGAATTTTCAATATTGCCATTTTACCACACCTCCTTATGAGCAGTACAGCTGTCATTTTCCATCCTGCCCAAAACGTGTTTCCACCTATGTAGCGCATAATGGTGCAGTCGGTGTCAAACTCAATGTATGGGACACATTAACAAAACCACACTAACACTGTTCATGAGCAGAGGTCTTAAAATGGCTATATTGAACATTTCGTGAAAAATTTCCAACACCTTGGAGCCCTGACAGTGAGTGAATTCTGAGGTTGTGGGGGGCCTGGCTGTCAAACTAGCAGTAGAGATCCCAATCATACCTGATTCTCCCAGGCTGTTGTTCTAACTGAGCAGTAGCTGCCTTGTTCTGATCCTCAAGGCAGTCTGCCCACCCTAGCATATTGATGTCCAGTCTGTCAGTCCTTCTGCAGCTTTCCCCACGAGGCTCTGTCCATTATCCAGTGACAAGGCAAGATCAAGTAAGGCAGGTGCTAAGTCTCGTAGGGGTAGAAATCTGTTGATAACTTTCACAGAGTATTCGAAGGCGAGTTGCTACTCATGCCAGATCACCACTGCGGTCTATGAAAGCTCCTCGACTGGGTTCTATGAGATGGTGGCTTCTACTGAGTAAGGTTTTGTTTATTTTTTGTTCTGCCCCTACCACCAGGCTGCCATTGTCCATCAAGGTGTTGATCTGCTTTGTTGGGAGAAGTCAGGCTTCCTGTCTCATGGTATGTGGTCTCCATAGGAGTGGGTTCACAGTCATGAGAGCTACATGGATGCTGTACAGTTTGGCCCTTTCCACTCTTGCAGATAAAATTTGATAACGGCTTTCAAACCATTATGGAGCAAACTGTGTTGCCACATCCACACTTGTGAGAACCGTGTCTTAACACGGTTATGTGCCTGTCCACACCTTCCAAAATGAAAATGTGTTTAAACACATTGTCAACTGGATTGCCAGTATAACATCATGGGCATCAGGAGGATCACTGGCAGGGAACACAGATCAGATGCCCGCACACACTGGTAAGTGAAAACATTTCTCACTTAAACCATTTTCAAAACTATGCTAAAATCCTGATTGTATTATGGTTTAAACACAGTTTTGAAACATGGTTCGGTAATGTTACTATTATGGGCGGAACCGTGTTCCTGATTCTAAAATGTTATATGGTGTCTGTAATGTTTTATGATCCCTAGTGCAGACAGAGCCTTTGCATTTTGTTAAATTACAAACCCACCCTGCTATATATGTCTCTGTCTCTCTTGATTAATTTCTTATTACATATCTTTTGTTTCATTATCACTGTTGATCTAGCATGGCTTGTACAATATCTGTCAAAAGGCTTGTTTTCAAATAAATTGTACCTGCACAAATGTGTGCATGATTGCTGTTTGTAAATACATAAAGATAATTAAGTTAATAATTACACTGTCACTTTAATAGTTTAAAATAAAACACAGCATGTGTTACATTGCCATTCCCTTGAGAAAGGGTCACGAGAAGGCCAAAGCATAGGGGTAGCAGTAGCCAAGGAGCTCCATGCTTTTGCATTATAGCAGTGTGTGCTGATTTACTTATTTTACATGTTATTCATTCAAGTGCTCCACCAAGCTTGTGTGGTTTATGTTTGCGTTTTGTTAGCCTGCAGCTCCCAAAGGAAATACTCTGCTTCATTTGGATTATTAAATGTGAAGAAGTCCTCTCTGAATTGGAGCCTTAGTAAAGCCAGGTATCTTATGGAGTTGGGAATATTGAGGTCGTACAGTTGTTGTTTCACCTGCCCATATGCTCTCCTTTTTGGATAGTTCAGTGGAGTAGTCTTGAAAATTCATGATGTGGGCATCTTACCACTGCAGTTTCCACCACTTTCTGGTCGCCCACAAGATAACTTCTTTGACTGGACATTTTAGCAGCCTGCAGAGGATTGTCCATGGCCATTCTCCTTGATGAGGTCTGGGGGACAGATACTGGTGAGCTCTCTCAGTTTCAATTGGGGATCTAAATGGCACTCCTACTATGAGAGGCAATGATTTTTGCTGAAAATAGTCTATGTCTCACCCTTCCACACCTTCAGGTAAGCCTACAATTCTAATATTTTTGTGGCAGGCTCTGTTCTCCGTATAGTCCACTTTGGAAAGCAGATATTCGATTTGCCTCTGCTAGTCTCTTAACATCCCTATGGTGGGTGTGTAGCATGCTGTCATGTTGGTGAACCATTTGCTCCAAGCTCGCCACCCTCACAGTTAAAGTTTGTAAATCAGGGTTAGTGTGGGTGGTTGTGGCTTTAAGCTCAGCAGTATTTATTAAGATACATTTCAACAATTCCGAGATCTTTACTAATTCTGTAGCCATGTTGATTGGTGCTGGGTTAAGCTGTGCCATATTTGGACCTTGTATGAGAGTCTTGGTGGTAGAAGACCATACCCACCATGCCATGTAGCTGTCACATTTTCTTTGTCAATTTCACCCTCTGGTCTGGGGAATGACAGCAAGTCCAGCGTTTGGTAAGAAACAGTTGTATTTCTCACAATGATATCTCAGGAACCGGTTGATGGATTTTTATCAAAAAAGTCTCAAAATAATGGTGATAACCTCCTGTATCCTCTGGTGCTTAGCTGACCCAATGTGCTGGAATGAAATAACGAATGGAATTAGCCGCAATATCCAGAGGTGCCCTCTGACTAAGTTACACTGCTACTGTCTTGTTGCGTAGCCCACCCCTGGTTATTTTTTTTTATTAAAAAAAAACCCTCCCTACATCCACTGCACTATGAATACACTCCCTCCCACACACAAGAAAATACAAAACTATTAAAATAACTCCCTGCTTGCACCCTCACACCCTCTTGCCCCAACAATCATCATTACTGCTGCTTTGGCTGTAAAAGAAAAGGTAATACCTTCTTCCCAGTCACCTTCCAAATACAATCTCTCACCTCCACCCCACCTGAGTCCCACTGTCTTTAATTTTACTCCCAGTCCTCCACCCAATCCACCTCTGGTCCTCACCACCCTCCTTCTCCCACCAGCACCCAACAAATATAGGCAGTGAATAAAGAAAATGATCCTCTGGTGCAGAGCGTCTGTTGTGTTCAATGCTGACTCCCAGTCCCATCTCTTAAAATGGCATGAATGAATGAATGTTACTTTTTGTTTTTAGTAAAACCTGATTGGTTAAATTTTCAACCAATCAGGTTTTACTAGGATCTAAGACAATCACCATATATTAATTAAAGCTGTTATTATGAGAGGAGAGTCAGGAATTGGCAAAGAATGAAGCAGATGATCTGCACCGGGGACCAGTTTCTTTTGCAGGTTAATATATTGTGGGTGCTGCTGGAGGAGGTGGATGGTGGGGAACAGAGAGTGCTGGGTCGGTGACTGGAAGTAAAATGAAATACAGTGGGACTTGGGTGGGGAGGTGAGGGTGGTAGCATGCAGGTTGGGAGAAGGATTACCTATTCCTTCACAGATGTTTGCGGGGGAGGAGAGTGCCAGAGTGGAGGTTTGAGGAGGAATGTTCCCAGTGTGGGGGTGCCTGGGGTAATGTTTTTGCAACTCCAATTCCCCTTGTTATTTGCTGGGCAATTAGCCATTTGTCAGGTAAATTTTGGCCAATCCACCTAGTGAATAACAAGTCAAATTACAGTCCCTAGCTCTGCAACTTTGAAGAAATGTGTTGATTTTTTCACTGAGCTAATTTTAGCAATGTTGCACATCTCTACTTGGAACACTGCATGCAGTTCAGGAACCCATATGTGAAAATGGACACAAATAGGGTAGAGGCAATACAGAGAACAGCAACTAAGATGGTTACTTGGTTACTTGATTAGAGGACAAAAGAAGGCCAAAGCCCATAGATATTGTCCTCCATATATGTGGATCATTAACTGTGAATCCTATCCAGTTAACCATTCATCTAGTTTGAGTTTAAAAGTCATAGGAGGTGCGTCTACAATATCTTGGGGAGTGTATTCCATAGTCTTGGGGTTCTTATGGAGAAGAAGTTTTGTCTTTTGTTGGTATTACATTTGGCTATATCCAGTTATTTGTTATTTAACCTGGGTCCGATTTTTCTGGTTGCAAATGAAATGCCACATTGCCCCATCAAAATATGGTTTTTAGTAATCTTAAAAAGTTAGAGTAAGTCCCCTCTTGTTCTTCTCATTTTAAGTGAGTGTAACCCTGTCTTATGTAGTCTAGATGCATAATCCACGTGTGCCAAATGGGGAATACTTTTAGTGACTCTTCTCTGAATTCCTCTCAACCCTGTCTATGTCCCTGCAGAGGTACGGACTCAAAACGGGAACCATAGTCAAGATATGGTCTAATGTGCATCTGTACAGTGCAATGATACACTGCTCAGTTTTAGAAACAAAAGTACAGTTGATCCTTGAAGAAGTGAGTTTGTTTGGTTAGCTATTTTATTACAATGTGAAACTGAGGTCAGTTTATTATTAACTAGAATCCCTAGATCTTTTTCTAAACAAGAAACCTTAATGATGGCGTTATTCAGTGTGTATATTTGTTTGGGATTGTTTTTCCCGATGTGCCGAACAGCACATTTGGATATGTTGAACTCCATTTTGTTAGTGAGGGCCCAGTGTTTGATAGATGAAAGATCGTTAAGTAGAGTTTGTCTATTTGCAGCATTGTTAACAGCACCACCCAGCTTGGTGCCATCGGCAAACTTTGTGAGGATATTTGAAGAGTGAATTTTCATGTCGCTAATAAAGATATTGAACAGAGTGGGTCCCAGGACAGAGCCCTGGGAACTCCACTCGTCACTCTGCTTGTCTGACAGAGTGCCATTAACCTGTACCCTCTGGGATCTATCCGCCAACCAACTTTTAATCCATAACACAAGTGAGCTGAAAACCTAATTGAATAAGTTTGTGATGAGAATGCTGTGGGACACTTTATCAAAAGCCTTGCTATAGTCCAACAAAATAACATCGGAGTGAATGTTTAAATCTAGGTTTAAACTAATGGAATTGTAGAAAGTCAACAAGTTTGTGGTGAGGATAGGCCAGATCTGAATCCATGTTGAGAGATATTTGTAAGATTTAAGGATAGTATTTCCTTTTCTAAGAGTGCTTTAATAGCTTTTTCAAGTAGTTTGCAGGGAATAGAAGTTAAACTAATGGGACGATAGTTGTTAACTAATGAATGGGAGCCTTGTTTGAAAATAGGAGTAACTATTGCTGTTAGCCAATCTGGTGGGACCATAGATTCATGAAGTGATTTGTTAAAGATAATTGTAAGTGGTAGAGTGATTGTTTCTTTAGCGCCCAGGAGGAATTTTGAACATATACCATCTGGACCAGGACTAGTGGATTTTTTAGGGCTAATAGTAGATTGTAGGTGTCTTTCTGCTGGACCAATTGTTCATTGGTGTTGTTGGTGATATGGCTATTGTGGGTTGTAATGGAACTTTGGTAAATACTGATGAGAAGTAGTTATTAAGTGTGAAGCAACAACAAGGTCAGGGGTAATTATTTTATTGTTTACCATAAGGGGACCTATTGATTTATTATTTCCTTTTTACTGTTCAGGTAAGCATAAAGTGATTTGTGTGTGTCCTTAGTATGCAATACGGAATTCAAGATTTCTTTTTGCTACTAATATTGATTTTTGAGTAATCTTACTGATTCTCTATATTGAATAATTAACTCGTCTTTGGTACTTGTGGGGGACTTTTAGATGTATAAATAACTTGCATTTATGTCGAATTTGCTTTTAATGGATGAATTAAACCATGGTGGAATTTTACCTTTGCTGTTGTGTGTACATTTGTCAGAACAAATTGATGTTCAACTAGGGATATTTGAGATTTTAGAAAGTCCCATGCCTCGATGGTATTAAGGGAAGATATGTGTTTGTCCAATCAATACTACTTAAATGTTCATTTATTTTTAGAAATCTGCCCTTTTATAGTGTTTGATTGTTTTCTTATTTGGTACCGAACGACAAGGTATGGTAATGGTAAAGAATATTGACTTATGGTCGCTATTGCCAAGTGGGTCTGATATATGCAGATTGTTCACAGGAACATCTAAACTGGTTATAACAAGATCTAGAATAGTATTACCCACTGTGGGTTCTTTGACTAGTTGGTACAAATCCAGATCAATGATGGTAGTGAGAAAGTTGTTTTCATAGTTATTGGAGCCCATCAAAGTGTCCCAATTAATAGTTGGGAGATTAAAGTCTCCCAAAAGTAGGACGGAACCCACTAGCAAACTGGGAAATATCTTCTGTCAATTTTAAATTTTGAGTACTGTCTAATGAAGGGGAATGGTAACAAGTTCCAACCAAGATTTGGGGGAGGCCATCGAGTTGGATATACACCCATACACTCTCAGAATTTTGTTCGACTGAAGACTGGTATGAGGGGTTGCTATCCTTAACATAAAGACTGACTCCACCTCCCGATTTTGCGTCTAGCCTATTTTTGAAATAGTGTTTGTAACTTGAAATTTCTGATGACCAATTTCTATAGGAATTACCCCAAGTTTCCGTGACAGCAATCAAGGAGAGGTCTATAAAGTGGACTTTGAGTTCCAATTCAGCTTGTTTAGTAATGTTTAGGGATCGAGCATTAGCGATAGTATATTTAAATGGAGATTTGAGGGCTGTGACCCATTTTCAAGAGTTTTGGTCGATGATCCAAACTCCCCTTTGGTAGTTAGTTTAAATGAGAGTTAATAAAGGTGACAATCTTTTTCCCAAGTATAGCACTGCCTCTTCTACTAAGGTGTAAACTGTCCCAACAAAAGAGGGAAGGGTTAAGATGGAAATCCTCCCAATGGGTTAGACAAGGGATACCTTGTCTAAAGCACCATTTCCTCAGCCATTTGTTTATGGCTTTTACCTTAGAGTTAATAGCGCCACTTGCTTTTGGGATGGGTAATATTTCTGAGAGGCAAATGTCACAGACCCTGCCAACCAATAAGTTGCAAAGGAAACAAAATCCTGTTTAATACCTTGCAGGGGTTGCTTAACAATGTCATTTGTTCCCACATGGACAACAACTAGTGGGTTTTCCCCCACAGACTTCAAGATAGGTTTAAGCATTGCTGTGATATCGGAGATCCTGGCGCCTCGGTAGCTAGAGCTAGTATGATGTTCCTTGTCCAGGTTACAGACTGTGTGATCAATGTATTTCATTATGGAGTCTCCAAGTATGTAAACTTCCTTATGATTGGCTAATGTATCTGAGGAGAAAGGGATGTGTAAAGGGGCTGCATCAGGTGAGTTATTGGGGGGTCTGTTATGAATTGCGCTATTACCAGTAATTTTACTAAGTTTGGGACTGGTTGATACAGATTCATCAATAAAGTTTGACAGGTGCTCAAATGAATTATGCATAGGAATTAAATATGGAGCAGGGGGGATAGGTTGTTGGCTGCTGACTTAAATTTGGGATTAGTTTTTTTTGACCAAAATGTTGGTTTTATCATCTTTAAGCTGATGACAGGTTATAGTCAAAGGAGTTGAGGTATTGGTAGGTTGAACTAGTATTGGGACGTGGGTAACATTTTGTTGGGGCTTCTGAATGATGTCCTCGCCCATTGTTGCTGTGATTGAGGCATTAGCCTCCACCAGAATGGACATCTGATCAATGTAGTCCTCTAAGGCTTTGATCTCAGGGTTTACAGACATTTTGGGCTGAAGTCTATCAATTTCATTTTGCAAATCGCCAACTAAAATACACTTATCACACATGTAGTTGGCTATATGTTTACCCAGAGCATACATTTCACAGGTGGTGCAGTATTTATTTGCCTTTTTCATTGTCAGATATAGATGGTAGCACAATTTGTTAAGTAATCAAATATAGAGTCCTATGATTCTTAACAAAGCTTGATTAATATTACCTTATTGTCCCCTTGTCCATGATGGACACGATAGACACACGCTAAGACATGCGTGTCTCTGCGCGAGTCTCCGCATGTGGCCCCACGCACGCTCACCCCGCTCGCTAGAGCGGCTGTTAATAAGAGCCCAAACTGGAAGTGCGAGTTCGCCCTACTTCTGGTTTTATGCTTGTACAAAAGTGTATAAAATGACTGCAAAGCCTTTAAAAAGTTTATCCCAGGTTTTATAAAGGTAATTTCTTCTGAAGAAGAGCTCAATCACTGAAAAAGCACTTTGTTTGTGTTTACTGGGGAGAACTGATGGTATACAGCACAGTCCACCAGTACCTACAATCCCTTGTAGAGCAACCACAGACAAGCTTGCTGCAGAGAGAGAGTACCCTGTTCACAAGATTTAAAATAAACAGTAGTTATATATTGCAACAACAGTTAAATTTCAATTCAATAGTCAAGAACCTCTCTCCAGAGGTGGGCTATGTGGTCCAACAAGTTTATACTGAGGTTCACTCGCAGAGTGGCTGTTTATAAGAGCCAAAGTGGAAGTGTGAGTTTGCGCTACTTCTGGTTTTGCATTTGTACAAAAGTGTATAAATGACTGCAAAGCCTTTAAAAAGGCTATCCCAGGTGTTATAAAGGTAATTTCTTCTGAAGAAGAGCTCAATCACTGAAAAAGCACTTTGTTTGTGTTTACTGGGGGACTGATGTGTAAACAGCACAGTCCACCAGTACCCCTATAATCCCTTGTAGAGCAACCGCAGACACGCTGCTGCAAAGAGAGAGTACCCCTGTTCACAAGATTTAAAATAAACAGTAAGTTATATTGCAACAACAGTTAAATTTCAATTCAATAGTCAAGAACCTCTCTCCAGAGGTGGGCTATGTGGTCCAACAAGTTTATACTGGTCCAGGATCAAGAGAGCAGGACATATGTGGAAAGGTTGCAGGACTTAAACATGTATCACTGAAGACCAGAAGAGAAAGCAGGGACATGATATTGTTCACAATGACAAGGAACACAAACACCAGGGGGAATTCTGTGAAGCTCATGATGGGGTTGGGGGAACAGATTAAGAAAGGATGTCAGCAAATGCTTTTTACAGAGGGAGTGGTTGACATGTTGAACAGACTGTTAAGTGAGGTGATTTTCAACAAAACAACATGGGTCTAAATATGAGACGAGTAAGACTATTAGAGGAAGTGGGGGGGTGAAGTGAGTGATCATTAGGGTGCTTGCAGCCTAGGTTAGGTAGGGATGGGAAGATTGGATGATGGGGATAAGAGGAAATATATTCATTTTTACCCAAAATAATGAGAAACTCAACAGCTATTTGTCTGTGTGGCTCTGGATTTTGGGGACCTAACAATGGGGGGAGGGTTATTAGACTTGTCATAGGGAGTGGCCTTACTTTATGCTGTCTTTGCTATATTTAACAAGCTCTGGCTTAGTGTGCATTTCCTGGTTAAGCAATTTCCCCCTTTCCTTCCCCTCTTAGTGAATCTGCAGATACTTATAAGTGCAAATATATCTGAACTGGCAGCCATTACTACAGCCTGCAAGCAGCCCAAATCCTTCCTCTCCCAAGGACTAAGTCTGTTAACTGGCTAATAAACAGAGAGAGGCTGCACTCTGAAAATAAACTTTTACTTACAGTACTTGTGCTGTAAGCGTAGTAGATGTGTTAGTTCCATTTCCTTTTGACAGGTAGCCAAGTAAAAATGAGTTTACAGTATCTTGTCTACTATCAGAGCTATAGTTGTGCCCTTTTCTCAAATGTTTCTAGGAAGCGAGACTTTTTTTTGTTAGTGGGACAACTTTGACATCTGTTGCTAATTAATCTCTCAGAAACAGAAAATTGTGCACAGGGTTGGTGGTGCTTATGAAAGCAACTCAAAACTATGTAGACTAAAATTCGACACTTACCACCTCATTTAAAGGACACCAAAGCGAATATTCAATGCTTCATTGTCATTTTTGTAAAGAAAATCTGTAAAGTAGGATAAACACTCCATAGCAACTGGGCTTCCTGATGTCTTTCAACTTAATCCTTTATCAATTTTGATAAAGGAGTATGTCCAAAACACAACAGGTGGGCACCAATTGTATGGGTGTTTGCCCTACTTTTATGGATTGTTCTTTTACGGTCACAATGGCAATGGAGCATTGAAATTTTAAGCTGTGGGTGTCCTTTTCAATGAGGGGGTGAGTGCCCAAATTATTCTGCAGAATTGTGCTCTACTAAGATACTATGGAGAACAGGTCTGGATTAAAGATGCAGACAAACTGAATTTTACCACTGAAGTTCTGGCGAAGTCAAGAATTTCACCTGCAAAATATTTTGTGAATTTCATGCATTTCAGGAAATATTTCATGGTCGAAATACAATGGTAATCATGCAAAGGTTGTATACTGATACTGTGCAATGATGCACAATGATGTACAGTGTGTGGCTGCACAGTAATGGTATACATGTTATTCAATGGGTACCATGCTTGTGCACTGCTTGGTATACCCTGCTACTGGGCAAGCTTTGCGCAATTACCACTGTACAAAATTCCACCTGTGAAATGTGGAATTTCACCCACAAACTGTGGAATTTTGCCCACAAATGGCAGAATTTCATCTGTGAGTTGTGAAATTCCACATTTTGAGGGTGAAATTCTGCATTTTGCTGGCAGAATTTTGATATATGAAATATTTTGTGAAATGTGAATTTCCCAAAATATTTTGCAAAACGAAATTTGTGGATTTTCCTGTCTCTAGTCTTGGTGGACTTGCTTTATTAACCCATTCTTTTCACAAGCAAATTTGACACTGCCAAAGTTATACTGCACTACTGAGCACTGACTGAGGAAATTTAGCTGCTAGGACAGCTGAGAGAGAGTTTTTTTTGTCTTCTGCTCCTGCAGACTTAAAAGCCTATCCATCCCACTCATAACTTAATTTATATTTATTTTGGGAGGCATAGATTTTTATCGCAGACATTTAGCCTGCCCTGTTCAGAAATATATCTCAGAAACATACCTTCTTCTTTTTTTTGTAAACTTTATTTAGTTTAGCAGTGAAAGTAAAATCAGACATCACATTACATTCTTCATATTATCTACAGATATCTTATGCTTTTGTTTTCATAACATGTATCCAATAGTTTAGCTGATAGTTATTTTATAATTAATCCTAATCTAGACAATGGTTTACTATTCTTCTTTTATATTAAAACACTGGAATCCAAGGTTGCATCATAGCCTCCTCCATTGGGGCCCACATCTCCATATACTGATCCATCTGCCCTCTAACAGTATATTGGATCAGTTCATATTTCATGCAATTTAGTAAGTGGTTGAGCCACTCCGAGATCGTAGGAGTTGAGCTCAGCCTCCAATGCATTGCCAGCGCCTTTATACCAATTACATTCCCCAACTGACATGACTTTTTGTATTTGTTTACCAGGAAAGGTCCTCGCCCTGGAGCTTCCGATGGAAGGTCCAGTGGTATTTCTACTGGGACCAGACTTAGTGGAGTTCTCACCACTTGGGCCATAATCTCTTGGATTCCATCCCAGAAATACTTCATCCAAGGGCAAAGCTAAATCATGTGATAAAATTATCCATTGTGGATTTGACATTTAGGGCATAGTGGGGATATGGCAGGGTCTATTCTGTGGGCTAGACTTGGGGTATGATATACTCTATGGAATACCTTATACAGAATAATATTATTTCTATTGTTCACTGAGCTTTTTAGACAATTGTTCAGTATAATGCTCCAATCCCCCAGTCAGTCCTCCGGTGGAGTCTAACTCCCACTGTTCCCTAACTTTCATCAGCATTTCTGACATGGCCCCACCAAGATCCTATATGTTCTTTTCAGAGGTTTACATTTTTCATCCTCTGACTGTCCCAAAATAGTTCCTCCAGAGGGGTTCTGGACACCACATCTATTGAACTTTCACCGCTGTTTAACTTGTCTATCGCTACCCTCAATTTCCTATATAGGGTAGGGTTTTCTTGATTTGTTTGAAGACCATTAAATCAGCAAAGGGGCTATATTGGTCTCAACCATAATATGCTTAAGTAGATGTATCACCTTGTGAGCCACTGTTTTAATACCGGTTTATCCAAATGGATAAACTCCCCCCACCTGCAATAACCTCTCAAGAGAGCATTCCAGGAATAATTCCCCCCACACTCCCATCCACCTGTATGCCGTTCTCCAAGATTTTATCAGAGCTCTTGTGCAAGGATTGCACGAGGCTTTCATATTTCCAACAGCTCCACAAAAGACAGAAAATCATGATAAATCGAGAACTCCCTATCTTCCTCCAGCCTTACTCATGCCGGTTGCTTCCCCATTTTTTTAACAGGTCTGAAATATGAGCTAACTGTGAGGCTATCCAGCAAGTAACTGAACATTTGGTAGACCCAAACCTCCCTTCTCAAAGGTAGCCACAATATGGCTTTTTGATCGCAGTCTTCTATTATTCCATAATAATTAGTTATAGCTCCTTCAAGGCATTTGAAATATTTCAGTAGAACATTTAGAGGCACTGACTGAAAAAGCATAGAAATTTAGTGAGGATGGACATCTTAACCAAGTTCACTCTTCTTAAAAGAGTCTGGGTTTTGTGCGCTAGGCCACAATATCATCTCCTATCATCTTAATTATATTTTTCATATTAAGGTAACTAACTCTAAGAGTTTGGAGGGTATCAGAATCTTCAAGTATTTGAGTGCTTTAGAGGTTGCACTATTGTATGCCCCATTCTAATGGGATTCCTCACTCCCCCCCAAGGGCAACCACTCACATTTACTCCAGTTAATTTTACGGCCTGAAAGCAGGCTGTAGCTTTCAAAAATGTGAGATAATTCCCTCATAGCCTCATTCGAGGAGCTAATGACCAGAAAAATATCATCCGCAAAGAGTAAGATTACAAGTTCTACTCCTCTCCACTGCAGTCCTTTAGTATGGGGGTTACCTCTAATTTTGGGGGATAAAGCTTCAATTGTTAGAACATAAGGGGGGGAGAGCGGGCAACCCTGCCCCATGCCTCTCATCAGTGCAAAGGGGCTGAGACTATGTTGTTTGTTAGGACTTAGGCTGATGGTTTCTGGTACAGACTTCCCACCCATTGCATAAATCAGGTTCAAAACCCATTTTCCACAAAACAGCTGTCATGAAAGTCCACTACACCCTATTGAAGGCCTTTTCTGCATAGCAAGTGCTAAAAATCCCCGTCCTTCCCCATGGCCACCGATGCATTATATTAAGTACTCATCAGATATTGTGTTTAATTTGTCTAACTTTAATGAATCCCTTGGTCCATATGAGTTCATTTGGGAAGGTAGTTCTCCAATCTATTAGCTAAGAGCTTAGTCAAGATTTTATAATCAGCATTTAGTAACGAGATTGGGCGGTTGGAGGAGCACAACAAGGGGTTCTTCCCCGCCTTCGGCAACACCGTAACTGTGGCCAGGTTTTGTGAGGAGGGTAGCTCTCCCTCTGCTAATGACTCTCCCATCATTTCCAGCATAATCTGGCCTATCTCGTCCCAAAGCAGTTTATAAAGCTCTGCCAGGATATTGTCCGGTCCTCAAGCTTTCCCTCTTTTCAATTTCCACACCACCCCTTTAAGTTCCACTAAAGTTATCAGGGTTTCTAGTTGATTCATTTCTGGTTCTTCCAACATGGAGAGACTAATCCCTTCCAAAAAGGTATCCGGATTTGCCCCCTGGGGGTATTCCGATGCATACAATCAGGAATAGTAGTTCTTAAATGTATCACTAATTTTGCGCTGATCATACAAAACCCCCCCAATCTATTTTTACCACTAAAATGGTTCTGTCTGCTCTTTGCTTCTTAACTAGTCCAGCCAACCAGTTTCCGGCCTTATCCCCCTCAAAATTAGAAAAAGATTTAGTCAGAATCAGGTCTCTCTCGATTTTACTTGTAGATATTTTGACTAAGCTCCCCTTTTAATTTCTTTAAGACAGCTAGTTTAGAGCTGTCATGCCGTCTCATCACTTCCCACTCTATCTCTTGAACTCGTCGTTCCAATTCCTGTTCCCTCCCAAAGGTCTTTTTCTTTGTATAAGCGACATATGAGATCGCTTCTCCCAAAATGCTAGCCTTAAGGGTATCCCAAATCACTCTAATTTTAGTGTCCCTGGGCCAGTATACCACAAGAAAATCCTGGACATGTTGCTTTAATTGCTGTATGAATTTAAGGTCAACCAGAAGAATAGGATCCAACCTCCATTGCGGGCTAACACATTTGTCTTTCCTCCATTCCACTACCACTTTAAGAGGGGCATGATCAAAAATTAATATTGGGCCATATTCTACCTTGATAATGTCTCCTGCTCTTGTCTTTGTCATAAATAGGTAATCTAGTCTTGTATAAACTTTATGAGCATGGGAGTAGAAAGAAAATTCCTGACAGGATGGATGATGGAATCTCCATGCCTCTAAAAGTTATCTCCCCTCAATCCTTCTGTGTAGTGTCCCCACACTTTTGGTGAGGGGTCAACTCCTCACCCCTGAGTGATCTATATGCTGGTACCAATGTGTATTAAAGTCTCCCCCAATTATTAAATAATCTGGGTAAGGGGCTAGTGTGGTTTCCAAGTGGGAAAATAAATCTGGGGAGTCTATATTTGGCCCATACACCAACACCAACTTTAGTATAGTGCCTCCCATGTCAACACCCCAACTACATATCACCCCTGAGGGTCAGATGTAGTTGAGAGCACCTTGTGTGGAACCCTGGTCTAATCCAGATTGCTACACCCAGGCCTTAGAAGTAAATGTAGAGGCCAACAGTGTCCACTCCCCATGATCTGCGCAGCACCTCCATTCCTCCTGTGTCTAATGAATTTCTTGAAGAAATATGATGTCCCTTCATTTTATTTTTAAAGCAGATGAATACCCTTTTCCTTTTGATCACAGTTCACAACTCATTAACATTCCACGTAATCAAAGAAAAGATAGCCATCTTTAAAACAGCCTATAATCAACTTTACCTGACTTTTGTACATGTGTTAACATCTAGCATCTTTTCACTGCCATTTTCAAGTTTTGTAACATTCTATAAACTTCCCTGTAACTCCCACCCCTTCACTCCCTACATCAACCATAAACACCAAATTGTAACAGGTAACATTTAAAGAATGAAAAAGTAAACCCACCACTCATAGGTCTCATAGGTAAATACAGAGCCATATAGATGATAGTCCTTTGTTTGCCATTTAGTTAGTAACCCCAGATATTGTATTTGAATAGAAAGCTATCCAATCTGTTTTTAAATGTGTTCACAGTATCACTAGCTACTACTTCCAAGGGTAATCTATTCCAAATATTGGTGGCCCTCAGCGAGAGCCAGGATTTCCTTTTATTCATTTTTGGACACTCCTGTTTGTCACCCCTTTCCCATACTTTTCCTCTACTCCTTCACTAACCTCTGTCACCACATAAACTTCCCTCTACTTTTCGTGGATTGCGCATATATCCCTTACAATTATTTTCTGACTTAAATGAGTGCTATTTTATGAACTAAACCCCCCCTCGCAGTTTGTGCCTCATATTGGTGGTTTTCCGAGAGCTGACTTTCAGAAGACCCCCCCTTCACCCCAACCAAATTTGCCCAGGAGGCTCAGAATTCTTGCCCTTTCTAACACTGTAACTCTCTCTCTCTCTCTCTCTCTGTCTCTGGTGTTCTGGGAAAACACTGCCCTCTACTGTCAGCTTTTCATGGCCAGTTTCTCAGTATTATGGAAATATCAGCATTAACTCCATTGCTCATACCCGTGAAAAAAATACATTGTAATGCACCTCTCCCATAGTATAAACTACATACAAAGGTCCATTTTATTTAAAAACAAATGGAAAATTACGCTACTGTTCACCGGAAAGTGAGGGCCCTCAAGCAGCTCCCCTCTCCCCAACAAAAGTTACATTTATATTACATTTTTAGTTTTAATAAGAACAAAAGGGCCAACTGGCCCCATTACTAATTGCCCTATATAATGAGTGAAAAGCAACAAGTCTTTCTTGCACATTAATTTTTCAGGATAAGAAACAGTAACATGCCTTCTAATCAGTCCCAACGTAGTCCCAACTCAAGAAGATCAACAAGTCCAAAAGCAACCCTGGACCGTAATGGAGCATAAAACAAAGGCCTTAGGGTAAGGTAGACACAACTCCCAGACCCACCTATTTAGGCAGCCACAGTGTTACGGATCTGCTGGAGGTGCCACTCCCCACCCCATTCTGTCCAAAATGATGTTTCCCTCGCTTCACTCATTGAATTACATTTTTCTGAGTGTCTAAATTCTGCACAACTCCAAAGCTGCAGACGGATCAGTAAACGCTCTTGTGTTACTCCGGTGGTCTAATTATCCTGCGTGCAGGGTATGCCAGAGTGAACAGACAGTTCTTGGTATGCAGTAGTTGCCGAACCTCCGAAAATGCCTATCTTTCTGTTTGTAGGAGACGTGAGTAATCTGGATAAATAAGGACCCTCCTCTGCTGTTCTAGGATAGTCTCTATCTTCTGGACTGCATCCAGTACAATCACTTTGTCCTGGTATCTCGAAAACTTTACTATTAAATGCCAGGGCCTCTGATCAGGAGATGGTTTTGGGCCAGGTGATCGATGTGCCCTCTGGATTTCCAACATGCTATTCTGGGGAGTTGTAATTTCAAAATTAACCAATTTTTAATGTAGGCGATACAGTTGTTCCCCTCAAGCTCCTCCTGCAGTCCTATAATTTTTATATTGCCATGCCATTCGTGGTTATCATGGTTGCCTAACGTTTGTTTTAAAATCTCAATTTCTCTTAAAGCTTTCATGAAATTTGAAGTGCTCACTACTGCTCTGTCTTCTTGGTTGCTGATCCGATTTTCTATTTCTCCCTAACGCCTTTCATGAGATTCAACTTGTTCCAAGGTGGAATTGAATGTCTGCTGAAGGTTGTGAATTTGCGCAGACATATTATCGAATCCAGCCTCCATTCTGGAACCTAAGTCATATTTCAAATCTTTAATCAGTCTTTCTAATCGCCGATAGCCTTCTGCCATTTGATTGTTTGGGCTGCCCTCTGTTTCTTCCCAGTCTCCCCCCAACGCTTTGTTTCGGGTGATCATCTACCTGGTCTATCTTCTGGGTGACTTCTGGTGCTTTTCAGGCCATGCCAAGTCTTTTGCTGAGAGCTCCTGGAAAGGGTTTGAAGGTAATTTAAGCTTGCTTTCTTCCCAATTTCAATTTAGTCAACATCAGCGTCACTCACTCTTACAAATTCTGAAGAAAATATTATGATAACAGCACTAATTAGAGGGATTGACAGGGATTTACTCAGAGCTTTAGAGCAAAGCTGCCATCATGCTCTGATGCTAGGCCATGCCCCCAGAAACACACCTTCTCCATAGACTTTCTCCACTCTGCCCACAGGTATCACCCTATATCGGTGAGTATTATTGAGCGACTCAATATAAGCAATTCAATAATACCACTGGTGTCTAGGTGACTTTTGAAACTGAGCAAAGATCCTGTATAGTTAGTGTAGCAGTGAACTACGCTCACTATATTAGGATATAGGCAGGTGTGTGCCAAACCCTGCTGAGGTGGCTGTTTGGTATAGTGGCTCGGGCCACTGCCAGCAGAGCCAGCAGACCAGGGTTCGGTCTACAGTAGGATGGAAATTGCTTTTCTTCTTAAATCCACTCCCTTTGAGATGATTATCTTAATTGGGGGGTGCAGGGCTTGCCCCCACAAAAAAGAAATATTTGTATAGCTGTTCATTGAACAGCTGATGATCATCTTGTTTGTAGTAGTCACTGTTGCTTGCAGTCACCCTTCTGCATCGGGCAATATTTGACTTGCAGTTTAGTGTGCTGCTTGGTAAGGGATTCACCATATCACATAAATCCCCAGCAATTGCTTGATTGTGGAGAAGACAGGAGATAATACAGAGCTTCTTTCAATATGCAAGTACTCGGGCTGTCTGACATATTTTCTGGAATGATCAGGTTATGGCTAACAATTAGGTAAGCTAATTTATTAAACTTAATGAGGCAAACCAAAGTTAACAAATTGCCATTGGGATGTTCATGGGTAGTTTGTATGACTAAAACAGCCAAAGTTCAACAATTTTTCATGTTGTGTTCAACTGGACTTGCAGTCTTATTAGTATCTCTGAAAGCATAGTGGAAAAGGAATTGGCAGCTGCACTGATGAATCACATCCTGACTGGGCAACATTAGTGGCTGGCAACATGCAAAAAGGGTCATATGTTGGTATTCAAATCAAGGCAGGCACACACTACACCATTGGCTTAAAAACGGGAGCAGTTGTTTTCACCATCACTCGTTGGATAAAAGGACTGGCACTAGAGACTGCAGTATGCTACCCATGAGTGACCTTGATATGCAAGCAAACACAAAAAGGTGGTAGTATGATAATTAGGGTAGAGGTCATTGAAACGATCTTGGGATGGGGCTGATGGGCAAAATCTACTAGATAATTATCAGTGCTTAAATTGTTCAGCTTATAAAAAAGATGCACTACATATGTATAAACTGCTAAGGAAAATGAGAAAGGGAATAATATATAGAAATGAAGAACAAAGATTATATCACAAGGAGCCACAACAAGCAGATAAGAGGATCATGTTTTGGGGGGAAGTTGAATCATTTGTATACACAGAGGGTTGTGAGCACATGGAACAATCTACCAGAATTGGTGGTGAAAGCACAGACACTAAACCCTTTCAAATCCAGACTCGATAGCATCTCACAAATAAGATGGAAAGGGGAGTGTATGCATTGTAATGCAATGGTTCTGGTGCTTTCTATGTGGAAGTGGCTCTTGCCAGTTGCAGCATATTGCATTCTACTGAGAGAGTCTTACCAGGGTCTGTCCTGTGTCCTGCCTTATTCGCAGTGTATATGCTTCAACTGGGAAGGATCATTAGGTACTTTAGCATAGAATTTTACTGCTCTGCAGATGACACACAACTGTATGTGTCCTTTGCTCTGACAGAGCATTATATGAGCTGAGGCTAAAACATTGCTTGGAGGAGATTAGGATCTGGATGACCTCCAGTTTATTGGCATAATTGCTCCAAAACCCAATTTTGGTGGTGTGTTGTGAGAAGTAGATATCAAGCTATTTATAGGAACCTGAGGCTACCCACCCTTGGTGAGGTTAGTCTTAAGGTGGCAGGTGAGGTGTGCAGTCTGTGGGGTAGTTCTGCACAATCAGTTGACATTTGTACACACTAGTCTTCTGTGGTCCAGAACCACTTTTATCACTTAAAATAATTGCCCTACTCTGCCCCTGCTTTATACTGCAGACTTTGCCACTCTTGTGAATTCCTCACTGTTTCTTGAATACTGTTGTGCACTCTGTAAGGGTTTACCTGGGATTTAAATATGTAATCTGCACCTGATACAGAACACAGCTGCAAGGCTTTTGTCCTCCCTCAGACATTGGATAATATTGTGCTGTCACTACGGGTTCTGGGCTGGCTACTTATTAGGTGGCATTTTGACTTCTGGGTAGGGATGGACAGGTAGTTAAATAACCTACCCTAAACACTATCCATGGGTACCTCCAAACTACCCTAAATTACCCTAAAATACCATAATGAAAAATGGGTAGTTGGTTCGGGTAGGGTAGTTACTACTCTGATGTTTCTTCTTCCCTATTACCCTACACTGACTAACAAAATGTGAAATACTGTTTTTGACTACCCTAAACAGAGAAAACTATTCAAAAGGGTCTGTTATGAGTCAGGCAAGATAGGTACAGCTGCCCTGAGCAAGCCTACTACTGTTTCCAGAAATTACACCCTGAGAAGAGTTGAGCTGGCTATGCCAATTTTTTTTTGTTTGTTTCATCTTTTTTCTGCCTCTCATAGGTTCATAGGACAGTACAGGTTCATGAGGCCACAGGACCTTAAAGAATTTGCCACCATATAAATGTTAATGGTGGAAAATACATTTTTTACTGCCCACGTAGTCATGTAATTTCTTTTTGAATATGTTTATTTTGTCACTACCAACTACATTTATGGGCAAAGTATTCTAGGCTGTAATTATTCATTGTGTGAACCAGTGACTTCTTTTAACTGTTTTATTTCTTTCGTCTATTAACTTAAGGTTATGGGATCTTGTGATACTATTTGTATTATGTCTGGCCAGGCCTAAAGTTTTCAGGGTAAAGTCATCTTGTAGGGCCTTGAAGGTGAAACAAAGATCCCCCCTAAGCCTTCTATACTTCATAGAATACAGTCCAAGTTTCTTTAATCTTTCTCTGTTTCTCTCCCTGCTTTGAGTCCAAAAAGACACTCTAAATACACATGATGCATGTGTTTGTTGTTGATGTATTGTTATATGTTGAAATGTAATAAAATACAAGTTTAAAAATAAGGATTAATAGTGTTCCTCATCCCGTTCCAGCTGGTAAAGAGTTCATAGTTTTAAATTAGAAAAGATAAATAAGAAGGGGCCTACTTTAATGGGCTCTTGGGCCCCAACACCCATGCTAAGCAGCTGGAGGTTATCAGTGTCTTCTGGTCCTCGATCCAAGGACTATCAGCCATGAAGGACTAGCAGGGCACAGTAGGAGCTATAGCAGCATGTTTTGGGCCAGGCAGCCCCATTAAAGAGCAGTGGACACCTTCAAGAGGATTTTAACAAAACATATTATGAAGACACAGTTCAGTTTGTATTTAATATCAGTTCTGTATTTCTCCTCATCATTATTTAGTACTAAGGCCGTTTGAAAAACATGATCTATGCTCCTGAAGAGTTCATTTTATTCCTGTTGCTTTCTTCCTACCCAAGGTCATAATGCACTGCTTGTGAGATCACATTTACTCCCTTGTAACAGACTATGATGTCACAATAGAAGACTATGGCTTAAAGTAGAGTGTAAGCTGTTGAAGGCAGATGAACTCTCAGGGATAACAATTATGTATTCATGCACATTTCTTCAGTTATGAATAAAGGGAGGAGAAATGTATAGAATATTGAGAGAATACACGTTTAATTGTTCTAATTATTATGTCTTTCAAAGCTATTTTTGAGATGTACACTTAATCATTTTAACCAGCGCACCATACCCATAGTCTTATGATCCCAGCCCCAGGACTGTTTTATGTGATCAGGACCAGGATGGAGAGCACCATCAAGTACAGCAGGAGTGCTGCCCAATCACCTTTGGACTTACTGTGGTGCCTGGAGCAGGCATCCGGGCACTAGCATGCCAACAGTAGTAATTGCTGTGCAGGAGCATGCATGAGGGTAAGCAAGCAGCTGGGAAAGTGGCTTGGCTGCTATTCAGTTTTCAACCCTCCCATTACTATAGAATGGGCTGAGCACCTACCAAACTGAACTTAGTCATGTGCCCAGGGCAAGCAGAAGGTAATTATGGACAACACATTTCAAGATCCACTGGGCATAAAAGAATACTGGTGCAGGCAGTAAAAAACACTCAGGATACAATATAAATAAACACCGCTGCTGCTGCAAACCTTCTGACCCCACAGGACCTCTGATGCAAGGCGTCAAAGGCCCATAATATTTTGCCCGCAGGTTCAGTCAATCCTGAGCTCAGGGTTGCAAGACATGCATGCAAACCTGGCTCAGTAAAGGAGATACATGATTTTCCCCATGAATGTCTTGCCAATTCGGGCTCAGACTGTAAATTTCATAAAAAAGACTGCCAACCATTAAACTAGGCTCAGTCTGCTAATTCTCAGTAAACCAGATACTGTAAGCCACACAGAAATTTTGACTGTCGGGGCTCAGAAAGTTGAGTGGGTATGCAAATGCAACATTCTGCTTAGCCTTCACTAAGGACAGTGTCTCTGCTGAGACAAAGGAAAACGGCAAATTGTTGAATTGTTATATATGGCCTAGGACTTTTCTAACACCTTTAAGAGGGTTCAGACCAGACATGGAGAAGCAGAAGGAGAGCAGTGCCTGCGTGACTCCCTAAAGAGAAGAGAAGTCATGGGAAGCCCTGTCAACCCACATCCAAGGCTGTTTTGGGTGTTCATCTCACTAAGAGTGATGGAGTACTGGGGTCAGACTAGTTGGTGCCCCTGTGGTGCAGCAGGAGAAAATACAGACATTCAATGAAAGGTCCCTTGTGAATGAACGCCTAGCATTGCATTACAAATTCTACTTACACTGTCATACAGCATTCATTGCTGTAGCTGGGACATAGCTGATACAGTGAGAGTGCAGCAACAGAAGGATGAACAGTTCTTTCTCTCCTGCCCCTACCCAATTAAGCAACTCAACCCACATTTGTGGAAAGGAAATCCTCACCCTCTAATATACACACTGATGGCACTGCATGGTCTTACTGCAAGTGCCACCAATCGGACTCCTGATTTAAGATGCTGTTAACTGAAAGCTTGCATCCAGCACCATTATCTCTGGTAGCACAAGCCATGATCTGATTTCAGATATTGCCTATGGTGTCCTAGTACTGCATACTGAGCCCAGTACTAACATAGTCCACAGTACTACTAACTCTCAGAAGTAAACATGGAGCCCAGTCAAAACAAATCCAACAGCATCACCTAATGGCAATCCAATAAACATTCAAAGGAACTATTCAGGAAAAAAAACACCTACTGTACATATTTAAACAAATGAAATTTTAAAAATTGATTTAATTTTATTATTTAACAATAACCGCAAACGAGCAAGGGTATCTGTTTCATAATCACAGTAAGACATTCAAGAGTGTGTACTGTGTGAAATATCAGCAGTTCTCTGTGATGGAAACATTCAGTTTCATCTCCAAGTAGTGCCATTATCTCATAACACTGCACACACTGTTGTGTGTTATTGTTAATTGTAACCTGTGTGCAGGTATTAATTTTATGTCTGTTGAGAAATGCCAACAAAGAAAATTAGTGTCAAAGATGGTTGCATCCAAAAGTGAAGGCAGAAGGGAAACCACATTTCAGCTGTACATTTTAGAGGTGCAGTGAAAGGCAACACGGTCCAGTAGCTAGAAAATATGTGAATAAGGAGTTGTAGTAACATAGCACTGTGATAATGCTAAGGTCTTAGATTCTATCTTGTCCAGCCATCCTGCCACATGGCAGTGACTAAACCCAATCAAGGTATAGTGTTAGCTAGAGATATGTCCCAATATACAGTATATCTCTGATAATATACCTCTCAAGAAATTCTATAAAAATTAATGGGGATTTCATTTTCTGTGCTGTATCTAGAGATACTGGAAATTATCTCTGAATACAACTGTATGGACACATGTCAAAGTTCAAGAGCTGGAATGTTACCCCCACTCATTCTGTGGAATACTTAATGCCCTTCTCCCTGTTCAGTCTTACTTTGAAAATCTATACAGTGCTGGTTTCCACAACCTCACTGGATAGGTGATTCCATGTTAACCACCCTCTTTGTGAGTAATGCTTTCTAAGGTTTCTACTTATTCTGTTATCCTCAGTTTGAGGGCATTCCCTGCTAGTTCTGCATGCTATCCAGCTCAAACAACTCTGCATATTCCACTCTGTCTGCCCCTGTAATATTCTAAAACCACACTAAGCTACATCCCTTCATTTTCTTTTCTAGTTTTTTAGGCTACATAATACAGTCTGTCACGTTTCCTCTCTTCGTGTAGCACTAGCATTTTAAGCCACTAATCAACTTGTTGGCCCTGTACTGGACACTCTGATCCCTTCAGTGTCCTTTCTGTACAGTGGTGACAAAACTGGACTCAGTGCTCTTGATGTGGTTGAAACAAGACCACCATTACAGGAAGAGGATTATCTTCATTGTCATGCTCCTTACTACTTCATACATCCTAACAATATGGTTGCTCTCTTAACTATAACATAATTCTGACATTCTGGATTTAATTTAAAGGTCCACAAATAAATCTATTCCCTTTTCCTCAGTTGTGTTGTCCACTGTTTCAGTATACTGTACACAATGTATTTTGTGATGCTGAAATATTGCTCCTAGGTGCAGTAACTTGCAATGCAGCACCTTAAGTTAACCATCAGTTTTGCAACCCATACTCCTAATGTTTACAGGTCCTCCAGGTCCCTGTTGTTCATCTCTTCGTCTGCTGTGGCCACTCATCATGTCAACTCAGTGTCTTCAGCAGCATACTGCTGATTCATTCTCCAGGTCAGTAATAAATATAATAATAAGCAACAGAGCCAGCACTGAGTTCTAAGGTTCTCCACGCAGTACATCCCACTATTCTGAATGGCAATCATCCACTATCACTTTCTTCCCACCTGTCAGCCACTTTGCTGTCCATCTCCTATACAGCTTGTGTACTCTTAATTGTACTTATCCATCCATTACTTTTCCATTTAGCTCAACGTCAGAAGCCTTGCTGAAGTCCAGCTAGGCTACATAAATATCTTGTCAGCCCGTATCCTCCTCTCTAGGTTCCCCAAAAGAAGGCATTCAGGGTGGTTTAGCAGGATTTACTTTATGTGAAACCTTGCTGTGTGCTACAGAACTGTCTTTTCATCCATGTACTGAACCACCATGTCTTTAATGATTGACTAATGTTTGATGTTATGCTCACAAGTCTGTAGTTATCTGGGTCTGACTGTCCTCACTTCTTCAATATGGGATGCATTGACTTATGTTCAGTCCACTGGCACTATCCTTATCCATAAGGAGTCATTGAAGCCATTAGTGTGCATCCAGTCCAAATCCTTTTAATTAGGTGTGGACAAAATTAGTTAATTCCAGTTTTGCATAATTTTCATAAAATTCCATGAATTTTGTGAGATTTTTCAAAAGTTTGTGAACTTTTGTGGCATGTTTGGAAATTATTTAATTGGTTACAATTTAGTCAGTCTTACAGCTAGAGATATGAAATTTGACTTGCTGCTGTTTTTTTTTAAACCAGGAGAGGCACACTAAGCTGAAAGCTTGTTTACAGGTGTGATCTGGGAGCACAAGAAAGTTTAGTGATTGCACTCAGGGTCACACAGTATGCAACGGGGATGTGGGATTGAAACCATGGTCTCCAGGTTTGCAGCTCAGAGCTTTAAATCACTGCCCTATACTGCCTCCAACTGTTTGGAAGGGCCCCAAAAGGATACCACATTCCATGATATTTGAAAGAGGGACAGGAAAGTTATAGAGGCTCAAAGTTTGACCAAATAACATTAATGTTAACATTTCTGAAAATATTTCAGTGCTTACAGCATAGTCGCTTTATATGCAAACTCTCTTGAAGAGTCTTAGAAACTGCTCAATAGACAGGTAGTTGGTTGCCTAACTTGTAAGTTAAAGGAGAACATTTCAATTTTATTATTTGTTAAACTGTGTGAACATTTTCAAAATATCTGGATATTTAGAGCTCCACTGCTATTGGAGGTATACACTCAAGCTTTGCCATGAATACCACAGTAAATGTCTCCTGAAATCTTATTACACTAAATAAATGTGGTTTAGTAGGTTAAAAGTTATTGAGAATACTTACAAAATTACTAATTAGTAGCATTTGATAAAAAATTCAAGGACACAACAGGTAATGCAGTAGAATTCCACTTGTAGAATTTAATCTTCAAATCACTTATCACTACAGAATCACCTTACTTGCACTAGCATCATGCCCCACAATGCTCATCCAATACTCCTGTGACAGCGATGCCCAGCATCATACTCTGTCTTTACTAAAGATATTCAGATATCTGTCACAATGCCCTAAGTCACAACTAGTTGTAAGGGTTGGCATCACTTGGTGTCACTGTTTTCAAATAATAAGTATATACACTGTTATCTACAGGGTTGTTAAACAGTCAGTAGGTGGCATTGTACAGAAACAGTGCTGCATGTACTACCACAAATCATTAAATCAATAAGCTGTGGTGGTTAGCTGGTATAGTGCATAAAGACAGGGTAGTGCCCAATGATGTTCATGACTGTTCTTCATGGTTCATTACTCAAGATAGTGACCTGACACACTTTTGCTATGGAGCCTGTTATGAATGTTATCTTATTGCCTCTTTACTCAGCCTTTACCTCCTTCTCACAATGGCAACTCGGCTGAGAGTGAGTCGGCAAAATGTATGGACATGCCTTCAGCTGAAGTATCACAGCATTCCACAATTTTGCAAATGCTTATGAAATTCAACTTAATTATTGATATTATTTTCAAATCTTTGCTGCTTATAATGTGGTCAACCTTTGAGCAAGAGATTAAAGAGTTCACACACACACACACACACACACATACTTCTTTTTTCCATATTGTTTTTTCTTCAGGCCAGTAACTCATCTCTCAGAGGTGTACTCTTTTCACAGGGATATATCCTGACCAGGCTCAATACAGCCACCATTCACTTGGCTAGCGGGTTTTTCTCCAACATTTTTCCCTCCTGCCTCCCCCGGTGGGGATGGTGCCTCTGGCAGCCTCGTACAGTCACAGCTTCCCTTGTGGCAAGTGCAAGCTTCCAGGCCCAGCTGCAGGGCTCTCTGGTGGTATAACCTGCTGCTGATCCTCCAAGACTCAGATGTATTGCCAAGCATCAGCTGCCTCCTTACATGACTTTCTGAGCTCTCTTCCAATTCAGGTTGTCAGCATGGCAGCACAATGCCCTGTTGCAGGGACATGGGAATGGCTGCATGCTAACATTTAGAGTCAATTAACCCAACAAACTTGGTGATATTCATTTCTAGTTTTAAAGTTATAGGGCTTAAAATCCGGCAGTTTATATAACTGAAATTAATTCTTTCAATTTCTGAATATTTGGAGGTTTATAACTCAGTCACCTTTAAAGACAGAATATTGCAGTTTGGTAAACTTCAGTAAGGACATTGGTAAAGTCACCATTCCAGATGTGCAATTTGGCAAATACTTTCAAAATTAAATGGAAATAACCAACATTATTTTGGCAAAAGTTTGCAAAATGTTCGTGGAAATTTCACATTTACAGAAGCAAAAACAGAATTTCACCAGAATTTCACAGGCAGAAGATGCAGTTCACCCAGCCATTCTTTTAATTCTGCCATTACTCTTTGGTGTATGCCATCAGAACACTGGGATTGTCTGAATTTACACCCTCCAGATACTTACCAACAGATTCTGGCATGATCATCACTGCCACCTGTTTGCCCTGCACCTCACCCAAAATTTTCACCTGGGGTGATCATGCACCCTAACTTACTGAAAGAATATTGATACTGCATGATTATTCAGTATGCCTTCTATTCTCCCTGCCTCGTTCAATAGGTGCTACCCATTTCCAATGATCAGTGACCCCACCATATATTTGATTCTCCTTTTGTTCCTTATATAGCATATAGAAAAAAGGATTCATTATTTCCTATAATTCTCTGCACTTTTAAATGGCTGCATCCATTTTTGGATGTATCTGCCGGTGTCTTTCAAGATGTTCAATGTATTCATCTGTCCATTTGTAGTCACTTTGTTTCTTTATTAAAGTATTTGTCCTCAGCGTATTTGTTTAATTTTTCAATGGCTGTCTGGCAAGGTTTATTTTTATTCTTTTTGTTTAGTCATTTTTGTCTTGAGTAGACCAGATTTGAACCTGGCATCATGGAAGCAGATTCACAAAACAAGAACATAGCAACATCTATATTTCTTTCTTTTCTATATTTAGAACATCTTCTACATTTAGCAAAATGCTTTATGAAAATTGTGTGGGATTTATTTTGTTTTAAAATGAAGAATGGTCCAGTGTGACCTTGTGTCCCTGGAAGGAAAACAAAGGCTTGGAAGAGTCTGTTCTAACAACCATGAACTCATTAAAGTAATAACTCAATTACAGTACTATTAGGCACAACCAAGTAGATTAAAAAACAGTCTATTACACTGTTTTGTGGAGCTAAAATCACACTTGTTCTAGAGCCTTCACCAATAAAGTGACACCTCATATGAATTGTGTTGGTAGCTTAGTGGGCACACTTTATTAATTCCTGAAATTTTTCTTGTTCCATGTTCGTGATGATACATTTAATCCCAAACATTTTTCATTCATTTTCTTCCATTCAATTTTATCGCATCATCATAATTTTCCTTTATTTACATTATCACATATTTACATATCCTATTACCATATCACATTCCTTTTCCTTTTCCCCAGGTATAAATCTGAGAGGTTCTTCTCTTAAATTCTTCTTATCTTTTCACACCAGGTGTAAACCTGAGGGTGTATCTTCTTAACCCTGGGCCACATAGTCCATTCCTGGCCCCCCTTTTACCTTGGTGTCCATAACCCCCGAGTATCCTTCCTACCTCTCTTGGTGTAAACCAAAGTTGGGTTCCTCCGGCTCTGCTCTATTAATACTTATTCCTTTCTACCACTAGTCCACCTCCAGCCTGCATTGGAAAGTATACTTCCTCCTGGAACAATGACAACTGCTGTTATACTGTCAAACTCCTGTATCATGCATCTTGTCGCATACCTATTTCTATTATAAAAATGTGATTTCCCAGTTCTGACAAGTGGACCCCATCTGTTCTATACAAAACATTACTTTCTCCTCCAACTCCTCGTGCCCCAAGGTTGTCCCTCAAATGCCGGAAACATCTCCCTACCCTCCTGTTCATCCTTTTCAGGCTTCTTCAATTGCCTTATGGCTCATGTCTCCTAGGGACCATTTCTGACCACACAAAGTGACTTGTGGCCACCAGCTCTTAACTAATGCCAGGTCTTCCTGGATATGATTGAAAACATCCAGCCAAAGCCGAGTCCCAAGATCATTTCACCCAGGTGGACTATGATCAAGTGTGCAAAAGCAAATGAAGTGGGCACTGGAATGGCGGTGCAGCATAAAAATCAACTACCTTTGTTCCATAAGTGTTTATACACTCACCCCTTCTGAAATAAAAACTCAAGCTGTAGATTTTCAATTCATAACTTTTATTTCTGCAGCCTCAGACCCATGCTGAAAGGAACTTGATTTTTTTGTTTCAGAAGGGGTGAGTGCGCTAAACACTTGTGGAACAAACATGATCAAGTGTGGTTCTGGGTTGATCCTGCAGGTTTCCTCCAACAAGGGAAAAAATTGGGCCCATCACATACCCCAGATTTCTTTCTATAGGATGCGCACCTCTCGATGATTGTAGTAAAGCTGCTTGCCCCTCGCTTTTCACTCTGCTTGTCTCTCCGCCCAATAAATGTATGAGTGACCCATGATTCACACCTCCAAATGCCGATGTTTGTCTATAAATATTCAATTGAAAACATGTGAGACAAGATCATGTTATTGTCCTCCTCCCTCCCCCTCATGACTTCCTGCATTTTTATTAGGTTTATGCATACTCTTCCAGGGTCTGTGGAAAGAAAAACAACAGTACCCCTTAGTATTGTAAATTCCTCACAAATTTTTTTATAGCAGCTGGACATCCATCTGCCCATGTTCTAAATCCCTTCCTCCTGGATCCCTCTGGTGGCTGCTTCAGATGCAGCCCCAATCTGAAATGAATGTGAAGAGTACCACGACAGCTCCTCTGTAATAACCTTAATCCTCTTCATCAGCACCCCTGCTAGATGGGCCCCCATTATTGCTACCCCCATTCTGATGCACAAATAGCATCCCAGGCCTTTGTGGCCTGATGGTCCCATATTCCCATAATGTATGCACCTGGAAAAAATGACCTTGCCCAATAATTTGTTTAGAAATATGTGGGCGCTTAGTCCCACCTGATCCATCTTCAACTTTTTCAATGTCACTGTAATCACTTCTTGACCCCATTGCACATCTTCCCATTGCAAACCTCCCCATGTTGCCTCCCCATACCTAAACCTCTCTGATCCTTAATTCCCTCCATACATAGTGGCAATAGTACTGCAAACAAAACCAACTCATAATTAGAGTAGCATACCCGTGGTAAGACCCCAATCAATCTCACCAGCAGGTGTTCAGAAATGGGTTGCCGCTTGTCATGTTTTTCCCCATTAACCCTCTGCCATCCCTCATCATGCATCTGATAATCTGCCTTTACAAGGGTCTCCCATCCCACATCATACAAACCCACCCTATAGGCTCTAAATGCACCCCCATAGAAGCGTGAACCATCATCTCCTGCCAGCCCTTGACCACAATCTTGACTATTTGCTCCTCAGCAACCAACCACTTACTTCCATGTTGTGTTTGAACCAAAAAGACTGAAAAGCCCTCCAGGACCATTCATATGCTTTCAGATTGCTATCTACCCAAGAGTTCTGAAAGAGAAATTCTTCTCCTTCCAGTCAATTTCCTAGCATTCCACTGGGATCTTTGTCCCTGTTGTGGCCACCTTTGAAGCAATGGCCTGAAATCTGTCCATCTGTAGACAGGAGAGGCTGTCAGCTACCATGTTCTGTGCTCTCTCAATGTGCCTGGCTCTAAAACTTATATTTAACTGTAAACCCTGAAGTACCAGCTGACGCAACACCTGTAGCACTGTGGCCAATGTTGCCTCCTATTAACACCTCAAATACTGCCTTGTTGTCACAACAAAATGTTAACTTTTGGTTGTGAAGGTCTTCCCCCTAAACCTCTGTGGCTACTCATACCAGAAATATCTCCAATAAAGTGATATCCTTAATGAGTCCCCTCTCCCTCCATGTCTGCAGCATTGACTTTGCAAACCATTGTCCCCTGAAAAATGCCCCTATACCTAAACCCCCTGAATCATCTGTTTATAGCTCCAAACCTGTGTTATACTCTAAAACCAATCATCTTGTCAAAATGTGATCCCATTATAAGCTCATAAAAACTGCTCCCACACCTGCATATCCTCTCAGACAGACCTGGCTATATTGACCCAGTGGTGCGGCCATTGTGCCCCCCTTGTTGCCCTGGCCAGGTGACTTGTAAACACTTACCCAGGTCCAATGGCCCTGCACACAAAGTTCAAATGGCAAAGCACTTGCTGTACCAACTGCAACGTAACCCTCCTTTGGCTTGTTACTTTTCCTAGCAGTTCCCTCAGTTTTTCTACCTCTTCTGCTGGCAATCAAAACAGGCCCTCGCAGTATTAATTTTATTCCCAAAACTCAAACAATGGCTAGGCCCTCTGTTTTATCCGCCATCAATGGAACTCCCACCTCCTTACACATCCCTTTAAAATCCTGGAGCATTCTTTCTACTCTTGCTTTGCCTTCACCTATAAACAGAAAATCGTCCAAATAATGCACCACCGACCCATGCCCATACCATTCCTTAAAACCACTGAAGCCAAGTGCTAAACATTTCAGATATAGCACAAGCCATGAACACCCATGGGCATGGCTTGTTAAAGTAGTACAAACCATCTATCCTAAAAACTAGTAACTCTCAATCCTCTCTCCTAACCTGCAGTAGCCTGAAAGCCAACTCAGTGTCAATTTTACAAGCCACACCTCCTTTGAGACCTTGATCAGTGCCACTGCATCCTCTGGGTTGCATAAGCACTTGACTGTCCTCCTCACTAATGAAATTGTTTACTGAATCCCTTCTGGATGATAGGTGATGAATCACCCTATACTGTCCTGGCTGCTTTTAGGTACCAAACCCAAAGGGGATACCCTAAGGTGACCAAATGGTGTTACCTGAAATGGACCCTCTACCCTCCCAGCCTCCCCTCCTTGTGAATTTTCTGAGCTAACAATTCTTCTTTCCCTTTCACTTATCCCAAATTCTTAGCCCATTTTCTCCTCCTCTCTCCCTGATACTGCAAACTAAAATCCTTCTGAAACCCCTCCCTCAATAAATAATCGCCCTTTTGTCTGGGTAAGTCTGCACCCATTCTATCACCACCTCCCCCTTAAAGGGTGTCTTTGCTAAATGAAAACTGTCCCCCTGTGGTTCCTTATCTACCACTGGAGTTATAGCCCCTTCTTCCCGAGAAACCGCTCCCTCACCCCCCATTCTCCCAATGTCCCCCTCTCTTCCTACCCCAAAAGGACTGTCCTCTGTATGAACTACCTGAGCTGTTATCTCCATATGTCCTGCACTTCGATGCTGGGTGTGAACCACCACACAGGAAACAGGCATGCTTGAATTTACAGTTGGGAAATGAGCAAAAAGATTGGTTATATCCCCAACAATACTGGTACCATTTGAACCTTTCGATCATTCCACCTCCTATCACCCAGCTACTGTCATCGTTTCCCACCATAGGTCATTGTGTCTAGAATCCCAGTGGCAATCCCCACTGATTGCCCACATCTGCATCCATACTTGTAGCCAATTAATGCCCCTCATCTTATAAGCACCGCTGATTATTAATGAGCAGGGCAGTAGTGGAATATCCATCTCAGGTTTCTTCTCCTGTACAATGGCGCTGTAATAGGCAAAACCCATGGACCAAGCATCCCAGGTCTTCCCTTTAAAAGTTGGCTCCTTCTGTTCTTCCCCTCTTCCTATCAAAACTATAGTTGTTGCCAACTCTTTTTTCCCCAAACCTTCTTTCTCGTCATATTTTTCTGCAGTTGTCTTGTCTACTAAGGCAAATATGTCGATAAACTCCCCTTTCCATATTTTTTCTTTTATTGCCAAGGGCACATGATCTATCATACACACCCCTGGGGTACAGATTACTTTTTCAGTGCCCCCCCCCATTTGCTCATCCCATTTCTGTACTTGTTTTCTCCACCCTCTCTTTTTCAACTCTTTCTAAACCATTTAAGCTTAACACTCCCATCCCCATGCCCCCAGCAACTGTTCCACATATTCCTTAATACTGTTCTCCACTGTTAAATAATTTATACCTGTGCTGTGGTTGGTAAACCTGCTGGTTCTGATTGTAGCATCAGGTCTGGCACTCATACTGGAAATGGACCTGGCGGTTGTGGGAGGCATCAGACTTGGAGCAGGTATTGGTACCTGCATTGAGATGGCATTGGTGCTGGAACCAGTTGTGGAACTTGGCTTGGTTCTGGAGCAGGCAAGGCAATTGCACTGGCTGTGGCACAGGAACTGGTAGAGGCTCAGGAACAGGGACAAGACTTGGAAATGGCACTGGTTGCAGCACTGGGACCAGTATCAGGATGGGAGCCACCATTGGTGTCGGCTGATGAACCAGAATAGGCACCAGAGCAGGCTGGGGTACTGATTCAGGTGAAGGCTACTTGGGTCTGGGTGCCTTTGGTATGGGAGCCTGTGGGGCTCTGCCCTTTGGCTGATCTTTCCCCCACCTCCAGAAGCGACCCTGTCCTTCCTCTTTTCCCCTTTCCCACCGGAGTCCCAGTATCCAATTCTGGGTCCTCCATGGTGTCCAAAACCTGATGAGCTCTTCCCTCCAACTCCATAATCATCTTCATTGCATCTGCTTTCATGGACCTCATCCCTCTGTTATCCATAATGCCTGAAACAAAACACTTGCTCTGAAACAAAAAAGGGAACATATGTTATTCCTTGATCCACACATTGTTTTTTTTTCATTATTGTAACCAATGTAACTCATATCCAGACCCCTCTTGCAGTTCAGTGTTTTTCCCTGTGCAGCATAGTGTAGTAAAAATGGTCTTATTGTGTTTTTTTTGTATCCATGCCTGAGCCAAACTGTAGCTCATCTAACATTCACCTCTATCAGAGCCCATACTACAAGGCCTGTTTCTAAAACATTTGTCTCTGAATGAATAACCAGATCCCTGCAATTCTCATACTTCCCCGGAAGTTACCAAACAAAAAGCTTTAGTGAGACAGTATCAGTTTAAATACCTGGGTGTACTATTGTTACTTCAGCAGTGGCTCTGTATAGTAGTAGAGCAGTCTGTGTCTCCTTCCTTTCTTGCCCAGGGACCCCCTTCCTGACACTAAATAGAGTCCCCCAGATCTTTGTGTCATGTGAGCCCCTGAAGTCCTGATCAAATGGTTGATCTAGGCCTGCCATACCAAGTTTGTACTCTGTGTTGCCCTCGTGCAAGAAAACAGGCCAGCCGTTTCTGAAATGGTGGCCTCTGTACAGCCACGCTATTCAAAATGACAGCCACCACACAGCTGTGATACTGAAAATGGTGGCCGACATGCAGCCAGTGAAACTTCAAGATGGCGGCTGATTTGGGACCTCCTGTGTTTCCCCTGACTGTCCCACGTGGTTGTCTGCTTCACTAGCAGCCAGCCCCCAAGATCCCCCCTGGCCCTTGCCATACATGATCATTTTTTGGTTATTTAGCCTGCAAAATTGTATCATGCTACTTGATGAAAACTATCACCCAACATAAACAATTACTTCATTTCAGCCAAAATCTCTACAAAGTTTATAAGCCCTTTTGATGTCTATAGAATCTGACAGAGTGTTTGAACCTTTGCGCCTGTTTTCACATTTGAAACCTTCTATCCTCACTGTAAGCATTCCACATTTTAAATCCCTTCTCCTGCCTTGACTTTCACTGTATATTCTCTCGGATACTCGCTCAATGGTGCATTCTGTCCCATATAGGTCTTCTGCCGCCTTATCCTCTTCCAACTCAGACACGAAAACCATGGCTAGACCAAAGCATGTGCCTCTTTTTCACTCCAAACCAAGAAAAACCAGGCCCTTGACTTGCTCGCTGCTACAATTCTCCACCTAATCACCAACTGTAAACTGTGTGCTCCTGCTCCAGAAATGGCGTACATCCCAAAATGCTCTCTACTCACCTCACCTGACATAATATTATACTCCAACGCTACCCATACAGAAAAGCAGAAATTGCAGACTTCTTGGCCAGAACTGGCCTTACCCATTAGCAGACTAACCAATTAAAAGGGTAGCAAATTCTTCCTCCGATTAAAACTACACCACAACAAAACCTTGCACTAAAGCATATGCTATCTACCTAAAAGGCACAAACTTCCATATTGCTGACAATTAACCATCAAATCTGCCAAGATCAACTTACAGAACAGTCTCTTGTTCTTTTACAAATTTTACTTGCTAGTGTAATTCAATTCAGGAAAAATCCACAAGAAAATTCACTTACCAAGAAAATTGCTAATAGGGAACAAACCAACTAACTGACATGCTGTCCAAAACAAGATTCTGGATAGCAAACTAGGAGTGATTTCTTCCTTGCAGCATCTTTTAAATCTCCTCAAAACCCTCCCTTTGCTTTAATTCCTCTCTCTCTTTCCTTAAAACTATCATCTCTTCTCCCTTTGTCCTTTGCTCTGCCCCATACTGAGGTCATACCCTTCTGGCTTAGTCCTCTTTCTGTTCTTTCTCTCCCTATCTCCTCTCCTCCCTTCTGATCTTATAATCCCACCCCATCCCTCCCTCCCTCCCTGTCCTAATGTCCCAATCCTCCTCCTTCCCTTCCTTCTGAGCATCTTCAGAGCTTCCAAGCCTAGAACAATGGTGCCTGTCCTTTTAAGCGAATAGCCTTCTTCCTTGGGATGTAGTGGAAATTAATTTAGCATTCAAAAATTGAAAAATGTCATTTATGTATGCAAATATGGGGTTTGGGACTTAAGATAGGCTTCTTATTGCTGACCTGTTTACATTGGTGCAGGATGCTGCTTTTAAATCTAATTGGCTGCACCAATAAAAATGTTTTACACACATTATTAATAACTGAGTCATTACCCCATTGCTTCATGTTCAAATGTATATGGTTTTAGGCATTAAACATACAAAAGGTCCCTACAATGTTCTGCATGTTAGAACAAGAGGATATCATATTATTGCTAATTCACACTTTTGTTTTACAATGGTGGAACAAATAAAGCAAACATTACCAATGCTGCACCCTTTTTATGTTTTCTTTAGTGCCAGTGTTGACACAAGTAGTGATGTTTTTGCTAATAAAAATAATCCAAACCTCTACTGATCTTTTCCAGCAAGAAGCATTAAGTTGCACTATATAACTCCAAAACAAGCATGGAAGCTGGTGAGATAGGCATATGGGGACAATAACATGGGTGTGGAGGATGGCACATATGATAGAAGTGCAGAGTGACCTGTAGGGTACTCATAACATACAGCACTGCAGGTAGAACTGGGCAGACTAAATGGGTCATGAGGCTGTTTTCTCTCATCATTGTCACTGTCTATATTTCTATAAAAGATTTTGTTTATTGTGTAGATTTTAAATGTTTGCATGGCCATCTTGCATTACACAAAAAATATAAATTTGACAAGGGGTGCAGAAACATTTCTTGGAATTTCTTTGGACAACCAAGGAGAGGAACAGGGGCCCTCCCATAGCTTGGAGTGAGTTTAGCCTTGGTTCATGCCTTTGTTTCCTCAAGACTAGACTGCTTGATGCTCTGTGCCTAGAGCTATATGAAGGGTTAGTTAAATGCCCACAACTGGTGCAAAATGCCACAGGCAGGCAAATTATAAGGACTTCATATCAGATTATTTTACAGCTTGCTGTGGCATTTGCACTTGCTATCTCTTAGGTAGTGCACCACCTTCAGGTCCTAGCTATCTTAAAGATCACTTTGTCTGGTGTATTCTTGTTACTCACTCTGCTGCTGTGTTTCTGTTGGCTACCCCAAGATGCCATGTAAAGTACTTAGGTGTTGGGGCTTTTTTGATGGTGGCCCTGGAATCTGCAACTCCTCCCATTCCATCTTAAGAGAGCCCCCAAGTGGATGCATTTAAGAAGGGTTTGAAGTATGATCTTTTCAAGAAGCTAATAGCACTGATCAACTTATTTATGATTTGTATCTTTGTATTATATTTTACTTTTTGATCTTTTTATTGTCTCTTGTATTTATTATTATTTTATATTGTGCAGCATTTTGAACCCTGGAACAGGCACTATAAGAAAATGCATTGCCTTTTAATTTTATTTTATTTTTCAGCTCTATGGCCTGCTCTGCTGTGTTATCTGTTTTCCAAATGTGTCTTTTTACCCAATGTGTCGTAATTCCAGCCCCAGACTTTCTGTAGAGCTCCCATCTCTCTTTACTCCCTCTTTCATGCTTGCTTTAATCCCATCCTTCTGCATCTGATACCAGCATGGAAGCAGGACGCTGACTTCTGTAATTGAAGTAAAATCTACAGGATTCCTGTCTGACAGATGTTCAAGGGAGGGCTGTGTAAGCTGAGGTACAGTAAGTAAAACACATGAACCACAAAAACTGCAGGAGCCACAGAAGATAATGTTGAAAGATACTACAGTTGCACTGACAAAATTGTGCATGAGTTAAGAAATGTTGGCATCTTAAGACTGTGGGCTGGGATCCAACGAGCCTTGACTAGGCTAGGGACCCCCCAATTTCTTGAACCTAAACAGTGGTTCAGAAATCCTCTGTGAGCTACAGTTCAGCTGATACTGCAAGGGATCCAGCAAGCCTTGACTAGGCCAGGGACCCCTCAATTTCTTGAACCTAAACAGTGGTTCAGAAATCCTCTATAAGCTACAGTTCAGCTGATACTGCAGAGGATCTAGTGAGCCTTGACTAGGCCAGGGAACCCTCAATTTCTTGAACCTAAGCAGTGGTTCGGAAATCCTCCATGAGCTACAGCTCAGCTGATACTGCAAGAGATCCAGCGAGCCTTGACTAGGTCAGAGACCCCTCAATTTCTTGAACCTAAACAGTAGTTCAGAAATCCTCCATGAGCTACAGCTCAGCTGATACTGCAAGGAATCCAGAAAACCTTGACTAGGCCTGGGACCCCTCAATTTCTTGAACCCAAACAGTTGTTTAGAACTCCTCCATAAGCAACAGCTCAGCTAATACTGCAAGGTACTATCCCTGACTTTTGGATTTGGTACCAGTGGAAGCTGATCTCCAAGTGGCCCACACTATCTCCTGCTAAACACATCTCTAACTACTGTACTGTATCTCTCTAGTTGAATTTATGTGCCAGGTTTAATAACTTGTTTAATCCTCACAGTCATTTTATGTTCTGAGTTGATATTAGAAGTGAATTTTGAGCCTTGACTGTGTAAATCCTTCTCTTGCTCTCTGGCCTGCACATTTCTCTTTCTCTTTCTCTCTCCCCCAACCCCAAACAGTCTGCTGTGCTCTCTGTCCCTGCCCACTTCTTTTGTTCTCTTTGTTCTGATGTAACAAGCCTCCTCTTTCAGCCTTTAAAAAGCCTGTTTTTCAACTTTATTTCAGGCATCCAGCGAGCCTTGACTAGGCCAGGGACCCTTCAATTTCTTGATCCTAAACAGTGGTTCAGAAATCCTCTGTGAGCTACAGCTCAGCTGGTACTATAAAGTACTAGCCCAGACATTTGAATTTGGTACCAGTGGAAGCTGATCTCCAAGTGGCCCACACTGTCTCCTGCTGAACACATCTCAAACTACTGTATCTCCCTCTGTCTCTCTAGTTGAATTTATGTGCCAGGGTTCAATAATTTGCTTAAACCTAACAGTGATTTTAAGTTCTGAGTTGATATTAGAAGTGAATGTTGAGCCTTGAGCTGACTTTCCATTAGCAGATTATATCTTTTAGCCACTAGAGGGCTATATCACTGGTAGCAGTGACATTTTCTGTGTTTGCTCCACTATTAGCAAGTTATATGCAACTGCCACTAGGGGCTCCTATCCTATTTGGCACATCACACACTCTGTTCTCCAGATTTTATCATCACAACGCTCTTCCCCAGTGGACTCTCCTTTTCCTCTCTCTCTCTCTCTCCCCTCCTTAAAATTAGATAAGCCTGCCATCCACTCTCACCCTAACCACTTGCTTCTAGCTGCAATCTCCCTACAGAGGTTAGCATGAGACGCTATCCCACCATCTGTAAACACACTTAGGAAATTCTTTCCCTGCTGTAGCCCACAGTATGTCCCTCCTTAGAACCTTCTGTCTATTTCTATCAGTTCTGATACTAGCCCACTCTACAGGACAGGACCACACAAAATGCTCACCCCAGTATGAATATGACCACATCAAGAATGCATTGCAGAATATCAGGAGGACATTAATTCTCCACCTCCAGACTGTAGTGCCACAATATCACCACCTGAATAACACTAAAGCCACAAATGTGTAGCTGTCAGTAACACACTGCATCATACCCCCACTACATGGGTCTATATGAGCAGTGGACAGGCTGGCTATCCCCCCTCCCTTCACCTGGTAGGGAAGTACCACTAACCTACCCATGTTCCACGCCAAAAAAATCACATTGTATTACACAATTGCAGGCCCTAACATATTTAAAATGGCAAGCTATAAGGATCACATGGCTGCTCCTACTGATCTCGGGAAATATACAACCCAACCCAGGCACGATGATATGCACTGCAACAGTTCATAAGAAACAGAATGGTCTAACAATAGCGTCAATAAATATCTGCAGCCTGCTAGCAAAAAATGGTCACCCTCCAAGTCTGGGTCCAGCAGCACCAGCCCGACATTCTTGTGATAGTAGAGACCTGGCTATCACCTAGGGTGCCAGACCCTGCTACACAACCCACTGGATATGCTGCATTCAAACTAGACAGACTCGGTAAAACAGGAGGTGGTTGTATTATATATGATAAAGACCACATTCAGGGCCAAATGCTTAACTCATGTGACACCAAATATGGGGCTCAACTGATGGCTATAAAAGTAATACTTGGCAAGAATGGGAAAACCATAACAATAGTGTCAGCCTATATCCCTTCAAGGAACAAGCAAAGGTTTCAATTCTATCATCAACTACCTCTCTGAAGGAGAACCAAACACAGAGCTGATAATGGTTGGAGACTTTAATATCAACTGGTCCTCCGCTGAAGCTGTACTCTACAAGGACTCATTAGCCACTGTCAACCTTGTGCAATTTGTAGACTTCCCCACTCTGTATAGCAGCAGAACAGACATGGGGTCAATAATCGACTGGGTGATCACAAATCAGCCAGAAAGAATATCCTCCATCATGGTTCTCCCCGGCTTCCTCAGTGACCACTCCCCAGTAATCTGTAAATGGTCAAATAAGGCCACAAAGGTGCCAGCCAGGACTATAACTGCTAGACCTCTGAAGAAAGGCAAGTTGGGAGCTCTAAGAGCACACCTCAGCCTCCAAGATTGGAGCTCTATTGACCACAAAATAGACATCAACACTGCTCTAGAATGCTTTATAAGCAAATTCAATGAAGTGTACAATGTCTATGCCCCCTACACCAAAAGAAGGAGCCGCGACTATGACAGCCCCTGAATCATGCCACAGCTACTAGCCCTCATGAAAAATACAGATGACTTGTGGTACAAATCAAGGAACTCCAGTACTTAAGACAGACTACCAAAACTATAGAGCTGCATGGAATAAATGCACCAGGGCTAGTCACTAGGCCAAAAACACTCACTTTAAAAATGAGCTGACAAACTCATGGGATGACAGTAGACGGTTCTGGGAGCACATCAAGTCCCTAACCGGTAAACTTAATAAAACTCCCCCTACCTTCCTGAACATTGAGGGCCAACCTACGCAGGATCACAATCACTTAGTAAATGTCTTCAACAAAGCTTTTACTGACTTCAGCGGAGTGTTGCCCCATAGCTTTCTTCAACACCAATCAGATACTTGCACAGAACAAAACCCAGGGACCCAATCAAACTCCCATCCACCTTTCTACTTCAGAGCTATCACTTTTATGGAAGCAAAAAAGTACATTCTAAAAGCGCTAGGTAATTCCAGAACTAGCTCTGATCAACTTGACCTAAAACTAGTTAGGCTCGCCCTGGACACAACTTTCAAACCCCTCACCAAAATCTTAAATCTCTCTCCTTAGTATCAGGCAAATTCCCTATGGATCTGGAAGGCGGTGGTGGTTACCCCTGTTTACAAAAGTGGTGATAGGGCCAACTCTTCAAATTACCACCCAATATCTATCATTCCTCCACTCTCCAAGGCCCTGGAGCGAATCATAACTAACCAACTGACAGAATATCTAAACAAGCATCATTTACAATGTCAGCAACAACATGGATTTAAAAACAACACAGTACCACAACCACTCTAGTGGAGCTTATCAGCTTATCCATAATGATGAGACAGAGGGCTCTTGGTGGGGCAACATATATTGATCTCACCAAGGCCATTGACACAGTCAGTCAAAATCTGCTCCTGAATCAGATCTCCAGTTCCAGCCTCTTCCCTGCAACAGTAGCATGGTTCAGAAGCTACCTCTCTGGGAGGGTCCAAAAGTGAAAATCCTGGACACCTTCTCCAACAACCTTAGTGTTAACACAGGGGTTCCTCAAGGCTCTATCTTTGGCTCTCTACTGTTCAGCCTTTTCTTAAACAGTCTCCCTCAATCGGTAAAATGACCAGCTACTCCTATATGCAGATTTTAATTAATTTATTTATTTATTTTATTTATTTATTTAGTTTTTGTTGACCGGGTAAGTGCACTTGACAAATCCTGCCTATTTTCAGGCACGACCAGGGGGATACAGATGAATGTCAACTGACCTTGAACCAGATTAAGCTGTTGGTGGTATTTTTAGTGAATGAGGGGAAATTTGGCCAGGACACCGGGGAAATTCCCCTACTGGCTGCTTGGTTGCCGTCAGTGGGGAGTTGCACTGATGTCACGCTGCATGATGGCAGCAGTCCAGAATCCAATGTTGGAGATGGTGGACGGCCGGCGCGGCAGTTCTGAGTTGGACATTCCTTTAACGGTAAACTGCTTACCTGATTTCATTGTGGAGGCTCCCTGTCTGGAAACAGCACCGGAGGCGAGTAGGAGTATCTCGGAGGTGGCTGGCGATGTTCCAGTGAATGGGGGTATGCTTATAGCAGAAACGGAGGCGGAAATGGCTTTTGCTGTACCGGTTACGAGTCGCATGGTCATTTGCAGCACGAATGTACCAGGACAGACTTCGGAGGAACAAAAATTACCGGCTTGTGTTTCTGAGGGAACGGATATTATTGAGGGACCGAGAGTATCACAGTTGATGCGTCGGCGTTTTGGGTTATCTGACACTGCTTCCCAGGATTTTTCTAAGGACTGGTCGGAAGATGTGGCTCTACAAGGGGCAGGCTGGACTAAAACTGACTCTGGAAGCTGGATACCTGACCCGGAATGGATGGATTTTTCATTGGATGAGAAGACGACGATGCATGCCACCGATTCATCTTTACTGGGCCCAGGTACTAGTGCTACATTTATTAAAAAGGCTGTATTTACTGAGGGTGGGGAGAGTGGTTTGGTTTCTTTGAAACCAACCACCTCCTGTAATATTACGGGAGATGTTAATGAATCTGTTGACAGGCCATCACAAGATAGGTGTGGATCCTCATACAAAGCCCCCTATGTCAGATCTTTTAAAAATAAATTGGAACAGGCTCCACGCCACAATGCAGTTAGACTAAGATACAGAGGGGGTCTTGCTGAACATCCAGACAGGTACTATGTGTTTAAACATTTGTTGAAGTCATCTATAGGGTTTTCTGCTGCTGATATATATGCACTCATACACATTTCTGGAGAGGATTCCTTTGATGTAAGTTTTCAGACTCATTCTTTACTGGATAAATTTTGGGATAAATATACCACTCTTAAAACCACCTTAATATGGAGTTCTTTTTTGTCATACCCTCACTAGACCCCAAATTCGTTCGTTACTATTATGTTTGAAAGAGGGGTAAATGTGAGCGATATTTATCACTGGTTGCAATCTAAATGCGACAGTTTAGGCCCTCCCGAAGCCTTATTAGATTCTGAAGGCATATGGACTGGGGGTTGGAAGTTTAAAGTAAAACTCTTTCTAGTCAACTCTGAGATCATGCATCTTCCTAATAGTTTCTTTTTAGGGAAAGATAGGGGCGTTTGTTTTTATGGGGGTCAACCCAGGGCCTGCTATAAATGTGGGGCAAGAACTCATTTAAGTAGTGTGTGCGATTTGATGAAATGCCCATTGTGTGGCAGTTTCGGACATTCTATTGATATGTGTACTAACATTTTTCAGTGTAATCTCTGCGATGAAAAGGGCCGCATTTCATCAGTGTCCTAGGCCATAGAAATTGCACTGAAGGGTGGGACCAGGATGAATTATTACGAAAAGCCCAAAAAAGCAAAACATGGCCTTGTTGCAAAAAATACCCTTGTTAATCAACCTACCATAGGGGGCAGAGCAGGGGTACCTACAAAAAACTGCAGGACCTGCTGTTTTCGGTATCTCCGACCTTAACTGATAGTCCTGTCACTTCTACACCTTCTCTTCCTAATAAACCCATTATTGACCCTGCCATGCCACCACCATTTGAAATAGTTAAGAGTAGAAGACTGACTAGGGCTTCCATGAAGCAAGTAACTGTACCTCCCTTGCATATTGATAATTTCTTTTCCCCCCTCCAAGAAGACCCTAAGGACTCAGACATGGAATCTGATACTTCCCATGTATCAGAACTCATTACAGAGGATGATGAGATTAAATCAACCGAACTAGCCAAGGAAAAGAAAGGAAAAAAAGGGAAGAAGAGGAAAGTTAGTCAAAACACATGATCCTTAAATTTTCTTTTTTCTCCATGTCCGTGTACAGCTAGCTTCTACAATGTTTGCAGTTTAAAAGCATTCCAGAGACAGTTACCTATTTTAATGTATTTAGGGACTTTGAATCTGGACATCATTCTTTGCAAGAAACTAGGTTAAAATCTCTCTTTGAAATTACTCAATTACAATGGAAATGGGTTTGGGGCCCTTCTTTCTGGACTTTTGGTTCAGACTCTGCAGATGGGTTGGGGATACTCTTTGGGAATTCAGCATTTAAAGTTTCCAGAGTAATTGATCTTTACCCCGGTCGAGTACTTATTTTGGATTTTTCTTTTGGTGAATTTTTATTTCGTTTGGTAAATTTGTATGCCCCACAAACTAAGTTGTTGCGCATAGATCTTTTTGAAGGCATAAAACCATATTTGTTAACTAAAAAACACATTATTTGGGGGGGAGATTTTAATTGTTCTCTGGATGCCCATTTTAACAGATCACTGAGTAAAAAAGTTTATTGTGATTCTAACTATCTTTACAAATTAATACAGGATACAGGCCTCAAAGATGTTCATAGAAGTTTACACTCTCAGGGCGGAGACACATATTTCAGACATACTTTTTCCCGCATATTGATATGGTTTTTGTCTCTAGATACCTTTCTCCACATGATTGTTTAGTTCGCCTACTGAATTTTCTGAGCACCATATACTGTTGAGCACTATTTCTTTACGGGAATACCCCTATTTTTCCTCTTTTCATAATGGCAGTTAAATACTTCCTTTTGCAGGATGTTAATTATTATTCTAAGTTGGAAGCTTTCTTTTCTGCTAAATACTCTCGATGAGTTTTTTGATAACTACTATGAATGGTGGACACAACTCAAATTAGAGATAAAACCATGTTTATTTCATGGGGTAAATTTAAGGTTAACTCGAATATCTCCAATATTTATTGTACAGGAACAAATTGTATAAACTAATGTCCTTGCCACCTAAAACTGGTGCTTTATTCCATTCTCAAATTCGAGATCTGAAACAATCCATGAAGGATTTCCAATATGATAGAGCAAAATCTTTAAACTTAGAATTTAAATATGGGATAAAGCATAGTCCAGCGTCAGATCCCTTTCAGGCGTGTAAAACCAGGATCGCTCATACAGTGATGACGGGCCTGGTTAGCCCCAAGGGGGAACTAGTTACTACCGAAATCGGGATGTTATCTATTGTTCAAAAGTATGTACAGGATTGCTTTTCTTTTTCTGATACAGTACCTATGGAGTCATTTCCATTTCATAAATTTCCCTCTATTCCTAAACTGCCAGAAGATATCTTGCAATCATTGGTGCTCCCTATCACTTCCCACGAAGTGGCAGAAGTCATAAAACGTTTAAAATCTGGAACTGCTCCAGGTTTAGATGGCATACCAAATGAATTTTATAAAATTTGCTCTACATATATGGAATTTTTTTTGCCACTAGTTTTTAATTCAGTTCTGAATATTCCGCCTGTAGAAAAATGGTCAGCTTCGCTTCTGACTTTTCTTTATAAAAAAGGTGACAGAACACATATTTCTAACTGGAGACCAATTAGTTTATTAAATACAGATTACAAAATATTGTCTAAAATATTACATAACCGACTTTTAAAAGCTGCTGAAATCTTAATCCACCAGCACAAACCTGTTCTATACCTTCTAGAACTATTCAACACAATTTGTATTTGGTGAGAGATATTTTTCAGTGGCGCCAAATAACTCTTCAGATTCTGCTATCATAGTAGCTTTAGATCAAACTAAAGCCTTCGACACTATCTGCCATTCCTTTTTATATTCTACCTTGTTACATTATGGTATCCCAGATATGTTTATGCGATGGATCACTAACCTGTAATAGTCATGCAGTGGCAATTCCACTAGTTAATGGCCTCATGGGCTCCGAAGTTAACATTAAGAAAGGGTAAAACAAGGATGTCCTCTGAGTCCCTTATTATATGTTTTCAGTTTAGACCCAGTCATCAGGACTATTGTTTCAGACCCTCAGATTTTAGGACTTTCCCCTCCCTGGTTTAGACAAAGTGAAAATCACGACCTTTGCTGATGATGTTACTCTGCTTTTAGATAACACTGCATCACTACAGAAGCGTTGAATGTTTTTCTTTTTGGGAAATTTTCAGGTGGTTCTTTAAACATAGGAAAAGCTTTATAATTCCCCTGCAAAAACATTCGTTAACAATTCCTTCCTATTTGAATATCCCTATAACATATCTTCCCAGAAAATATTAGGGATATGGTTAGGGTTGAGGATCTGGCCCTTTATAATTGGAATAAATGGCTAGAGATTGAGAGGCAAAGGTAAATATATGGAAAAGTTGGACTTTTGGTAAATTAAATAGAGTGGCAATCATTAAACAGTTTTGTTACCTCAGTTTACTTACCTAAGCCATGTTTTCCCTCCCCATCTCTGTTGAAACTCGATTACACAGCATTTTTCCAGATGCTCTGGGGAAATAGACTCAACCCTGTAAAAGAGACTTTACGTACCTTCCAAAAAAGAGGAGGTCTTGCTATGATTAATCCAATAGTTTTTTCATGCCACCTTTTTATTTTCATCATTTTCCTTTCTTTGGTCTCAACCATTATTACCTTGTCATTTCTGGTACAGTCGATTTGGCACAAGTATTTTTTAAGTGGTCTTTCCCCAGAATTATTAAGTCTGATTCTTTACCTCTATACGGCCTAGCTACTTTTAAAAACTTTATCAATGGAAGATCCCACTGCATACATTATTGACATTCTCACGAAAATCTTTTATGCCTATATTGTTTATGATGTTCAGAAGGTGACATTGCTTTTTCCTCAGTGTTCCCTTCAAAGATGATTCTGGCATTACACAAATTAACAGATAATAGACTTCCATTAAAACTTGGGATGTTGTCTGGATGTCAGCACATGGTAGATTAGGGGTCAGAGGAAATATGAAATATAAACCTTTGACTGAAAGGTATTGTCTCAGGCCCCAATGTGTTAATATTGAAGAAAGCCAACAACATTTTTTTAGATTGTTCAGAAAGTCAGGCCTTTTGGTCACAGGCAGCAATGTATTGGAAAATGCCATCTTATGTCTTTAACTTACAATACTCTTATTTTAGGGATTATACAGGAGTATGGAAAAATCATCCTAAAAGCACTTTGAATGTTTTTGCTTTAATACAATACTTTTATGGCAAGCTAGATGCAAATTGTGTTACAACAACAACAGGCGGCTTTCCTTATTATTGACTCTGTACAGAATGACTTACTTTCTTTATATGCAAGTGATAGAAAACGTTTTCAATTGTTAAAATGTCTATTTTGTGGAAAAATTTCCTGTATTGTAATGTTTTCTTTTTCTTGTATATACATAATGTCTGTTTTTAAATAATTGTGCTTTTTTTGTTTTACTTGTGATGTTATGTTCTGTTTCTCAATAAAAACTTCCCCTACTCTTTTCGATAAGTGCCATGGGATCTTTAACATCCACCTGAATTACCACCAATCCAGGCAGATGGGACCTCGGTTTAACGTCTCTTCAGAAAGACAGATGTGGTCCTATATTCTTGTAATGCTGGCCCCTACATACTGGAAAAGCAAATGCAGGCTAATTTTACTGTGGCTGAGCACTGGTTCCTTCAATCAAAACTGCTCCTCAATTATAAAAAAACAAGACTATGTTATTTGCATCATCACACTAAACACCTCACCCACCAACTTTGCATTCATAACAATCAGAACCTTCCCTGGAGATGGTTCAAACATTTAAATACCTAGGATTGACACTGGCCTGCACCCTCTTTTTAACCAACACATAGACACAGTGCCAAAGTCATTAAATGCAAAACTAGGATTATTGTACAGACACCGAAAAGACCTGACTTCTGAGGCACTAAAACTGCTGTAAATAGCTCAGTCCTATCAGTGATAGACTATGGTCTAGCAGTATATGGGGCTGCCTCCCAAACTGCTTTAAAATGTATCAAAACAACACTAAACAAAGTGTGTCATTTAGTCCTAGGTGTACCCCGTGTCATTCACACCTGCGAGTTGTACACACAAACAAACTGGCTCAACCTTGACAGCCACCTCCATTATCTAGTATGCCTGCTCGCCAAGAAGTCTATGCTAGGACTTACCACCCCAGGCCTGCAAACCTTCTTAGCCAACCTAATTCCATCAGATGCACTAGGGTACAAACTACTCAGCCCTCTGCATCTCTTTCCATAGAACCACACAAGGCCAACGGTCCTACAAATACCAGGCACTACTTTGGCTTAATGCACTTGACCTAGACATCATGAAAGAGGACAAAATAGGCCCCTTTAAAGATAAACTCTGAGTGGCCCTTGCCACAAACAGTAACTGTGACTGTGAGACCTGACCCCCCCACACACACTCTTCCCTCCTCTTTCCTGATAACCTTATTCTAACCTGCCCCCTTGCCTTCTCCTCTCTTCTTGCTACCTAACACGCCCTAGTAGGCTCCAGGTCCCGCCTCAGCACTTCCCCAATGAGTCTAGCCCTCCTCTGTGACTACACTCTTTAGCACTTAAGACAAAAGAACTGCTGCCCATCAAGTTCTTGTCTCCTTGCATATAGTATTAGTTATTTATTTTACAGACCATATCATCCTCTATTCCCTACCTGATTTGCTCTATATCCTGTAGATTCTCAAGTTGTTCACTTAAACTTCTTGTCAACCTAATCTGCTATAAACTATGGTCCAGATATTCAAACTGTGCCAGGCTGTGGTGCAAGCTTGGGCACAGCACTACTTGGCTGGGCAGGGGTGTGGACAGGGTGATATTCAGCGGAGCTGCACCATGGCACAGCATCATTGAACATCACACTCTGGCCACCACGCAGTGTGCTTGTGCAGTGGCACTGTCCCAGCACAAGTGGCCAGAAGTAGAGCATGGGGATGCACTCAGCATAGAAAGTTCCATTGCACTATGCACAGCAACGCGATATTCAAAACTTGACATGCTAATGGGGCCATAATGTATGCAAAGGTGCACATGGGGCCATTTGCCTGTCATTATATTCATTGCATGCAGGTGCACCATCCCGGCGACTTGTGCTGGCGCCCTGCCAGGCAGCAGCTGTCGAGGACCCTCTGCAGCCCGGCAATGTGTTCCACAGCTCGATCGCTGGCTAAGTAAATATATAACATCCCTATCATCCCTGGTGGTCCAGTGGACCTGCCTGCCTGATTGCAGACTCGTACATGAACAGAATTATCAATATCCCTGGTGGTCCAGTGGACGCTATCTGCCGCTTCGCAGCATTTGTAAAAAAGAAGAAGTGCTTCAATATCCCTGGTGGTCCAGTCGAGCTGCTATCTGCCTGATCACGGACATTTATAAAAAGAGAGTGCATTCAAGATCCCTGGTGGTCCAGTGGACCAATATCTGCCGATCACAGGCATTTGTAAAAAAAAAAAAAAAAAAATATGTCTAATATCCCGGTGGTCATGGGGTACCCCCACACCCACTGAGCCACCGCCTCCCCGGTCAGCGGCGGTGCAGCACCACCCATCTGCCGCCCGCCGACCCCAGCCTCATCAGCTAGGGCTGTACATCCATTGGTCCACAGCATGAGCCAATGGGCGTGCAGCCATACCATTACATTCCAGATATGTGAATGGGATCCTTCACATATCTGGAATGTATGGCTCTGACTATGGGCTGCCATTGCTCACACTGGACCAATGGTGTACAGCCCACCAATGGTGATCGGTCGGCAGGCAGCAGGGCGGCAGGTGGGGGTGCTGCCACCCACCGGCTGACTGGGGGAGCGGGGTGGTGGGTCTCAGTGTGGGTGGGAGGGGAACCCCTAGACCACCAGGGATATTGGATATATTTTTTTTAACAAATGCCCGCGATCAGCAGATAGCGTCCACTGACCACCAGGGATACCCTGGAAGCACTTTTTCTCTTTTTACAAATGCCTGCTATCGGCAGATAGCGTCCACTGACCACCAGGGATATTGAACAGATTTTTTTTTAAATGCCTGCACCGGGTATTCAGGGGTGCCGCCAGTTGCAGCCAGAGTTGGTGGCCACCCACAGGTGGCAGCTGCCGTGTTGCACCTGCAATGTGGCAGCTCACCTGTGGGTGGCCTTTGAGTTGTTCCTTTTTTTGGATCAGCTTTGCGCTGGCGCAAGTAGGGTTGCACTGCATGGCTCTGCACATCCCGGGCTGAATATCGGGCTGTGCAGGGTATGCATGCGACCGCCCCACCTGCATCTGCAAACATTACTGATGAGCCGGCGCAGCCGGAATTTTGTGCCGTGCACTTTTTCCCTTGAATATCACCCTGGGCGCATCAGTGGGTTGCGATGGTGCAACACTGTTGCGCCATGTGCAACATTTTGAATATCTCAGCCTATGTGTCTGTATATTTTTACTTATGTAATCCTGTTATTGTAATTATGTAACCTTTGCAACCTGATGTGCTCATGTTTTCTAAGGCATGGAACCTCCTTGTATCTGTTTATGTACTTGTAACCGTTATAAATGATGTTATGTTCATGCATTACTAAGATGTGGAACCTCTGTAAAAGAACCTTTGGCTGAAAGGTACTTCCTAGAAATAAAAAATAAATAAATAAAATACTTTTTAAAACTAGGAATAAGCCTTCATCTTTTTGTTTGCTTGTTTAATTCTATCCTTGAAATACTCTAGCTAGTAACCCCCCACACACTCCATCCCTCCGTATGTCATCTGTACCCACTAATTCCCTCCTTCCACCTCATCTGAGTCCTACAATAGTACATCGTAGCTAGCCTCACTCATTTTGTTGTGCTCTGCATATTCACAGACATGCAAAAAAGGTTTGTGTTTCTTCCCCCTCTCACTTTAAGGCTCTTATAGTTGACCTATTGACCTCATCTGTACTTGGCTGGGGCATGATATCCACGTAGATGTACACCTACATGCTATTATCCTAGTTTAAAATCTCTTCACCACTCTCTTCTGTTTGACAGCACCTCCATCCCGTCTGGGTTCACATGAAGCCATCTGCAGTGTACAAGTTTTTGCTGCCAGAGAATGCCTTCCAGTGTGCAAGGAATCTAAATTATTGATCTTTGCATCAAACCTTTAAACATGCCTTCAAATGATTAATCTCCATCTAACTTGCTGTCACTGCATGTATCACTGGTAATAGCTATGATTATACTACCTTTGAGGTCCTGCCTCTGAGGTTACTGCCTAGTTCCTAAATCTATGTTGCAGGATCTCCCAGTCTACCTCTGGCTATGTCACTGATGCCAACATGTACCATGATGGTCACCTCCTCTGCCCCTCTGGCATAAATCTGTCCTCCCTTGATATGATACTTGCAACCTGTAAGTCAGGTTGATAGCGATAAAACAGTCCTCACAGCTCTGGGGTCACAGCACTCAGCGTACATTATCAACATCACGGTACCTCATTATATAGTTCCTTTCACTTCTGCCTTTCTGCCTCCCTGACATACTGCTCACAAACCATTTTGCACTGTGGGTGCCCCTGAGCTTCATTCCCTGGCAGTGGCCTCTACCACCCTGTGGTCACCCTCCACATTTCTACCATGTGACTAGTACCATGTTTTATACAGCCAACAGTGGTGGTCCCTGCCTCATAGCATGACCCCATCCCTGTCACCTTCTGCCTACCTTAACATAGTCATCATATCTAATGTGACTACTACCATGTTTTATACAGCCAATGGTGGTGATCGCTGCCTAATTGAATGACCCCATCCCTGTCACCTTCTGCCTATCTTAACATATTCATCATTTCTAATGCCTGGAACTATCTTCCTGGCCCCATCTGTGTCCCAGCCATGGACAGTCCCACCCTTCATCCTAAAGCACTACTAGTTGCCCCACAAGCATGCCAGCTGTGACCCTGAGTGTTGCAACCAACTTACTGTGATCACAGAAAAAAACATCCATCGCCATAGCCCTGAAAGACTACAGCCTGCTGTACCCGAAATGCACTGAATTCACTATCATAGTCCCACATTAATTACAATGCTACCTCGCTTGAAAAGAAAGACTTCTGTGCCCCACTAACCCAGTCCAACTTCCACTCAATTACCTACCGTTTGCCTTGTGCCCATTTTCATGGAGATTGTTCATTAATGACTTACACAGTGTCTGGCATATGCAGTACTGATTGCTTATGTTTTGTTGTTTAAACAACCAGTTTCAGCTGCTTGCTTAATCTCAGGCTACTTTACAGATACTTGTCCATATGCTTGTTTACTAAATTGAAATAGCCCGGGTCCTTGAATTCAAAATTATTAACCTGGTCCACAAATATAAATTAGCCCTTTTTTTTGCCACTCAGCTAAATAATTTCATTTGGCCCATGAAGTATATTATCATGTACACACACACATATCTTTGGTCCACTTGGCCAATTAAGTATATTATCCCACATACTCGTCCATGTCTGGCACAATTTAAATGGTTAGTTTTGTCCTCAAGTCATACACTACTCACTTATACACAATCTTGATTGTTTCTGGACCTTAGTACTGTATGTTAATACTTCCTCTGACACCAACCTTATGGTTGTAAGTGTGGTCCCAAATGCATTTTTAGGTTATGAGAGCTGCAAACCAAAGGTGAGGGGTTCTGATATCCTAAAATGAATATTTAGGGTATGAGAACCACAAACAGAAAGTAAGGGGTTCTGATATCCTAAGAATGTAAGTGAGACCACTCTTACAACAATACGATTAGTGCTGGGATATTATTAATATATTTTTGATTGATATTGATCAATAATATATTATAATTTCAAAAGCCTTTTCCACACACACACATTTCAAGGGTAACTTCATGAGATACTCTTTCTTGAATAAGAGTGTCTCATGTACAGCGAAGATAACTCTGATTGGTCATAAGTGCTACCTCAATCTATAATCTGACTCATTGGCCAAAACCCGGTCTTCCCCATGGTACTCTTGGTATGGGTAATGGCAGTGGCCTGGTGGCAGTTCAGAAGACTAGTGTAAATGGTTTTACACTAGAGCTCCTTGATATCTGTGTTTGATTTCAGAAAAAAAACATGCTATAAAATGGCATCACGTGAAAAAATATCAATCACACATAAAATGCACTGGGAGTTGGTTACCACCTGTTGAATGTCTAATCCTGCTGGAATCCACTATGTTTTGCAACAATTAAATAAATGCCTTCTTGCACACTGAAATGTGTGGCTGAATTTATAGCATTTGAACCTTGGGATGGTGAGTGCTAATATCTAACTAGGACTTCTAAACTGTAAGCAGTTGAATGAGAAGGGTTGTGAAATAAAGAGCAATTTACAGTGGTGCATGCCAGGATGCCACACAGTAATGCTGCAGTATATCACTAAATATTGTATTTCAAAGAGGTCAAAAACTGGATGTAGTCAAACTTTTGTGTGTTATTCATAAGCTTAGTGATTGTGGGGGGTTAGATGGCAGTTTTTGAGGTTGGCAATTCCCTTTAAAAGTTGATCCACTTTGATATATTTTTAATTTATCTTTGATGTCTCATCAATTTCCCTTTGATTGGAAATGTGCAAGGATGGTGCCTATTCCTAAAATGTCTCATTCTGCATTATTGGAGAACTTTAGATCAATATATATTCTGAAACCCTTAAGTAAAATGTTGAGAAGATTGTGGCAAATCAAATTAATGCTTATTTGGATACTTATTATATGCTTTATTCCCAGCAGCATGGATTCTGTAGGAATCATGGTAATGATACTGCCTTGGTCAGGTTCACAATTACAGACTCCATCCTGAGGGGCCTTGAAAATGGCCTAATAACTGGGGTGGTGTTTGTGGACCAGACTAAAGAATTTGACCTTATTGGGTGTGATTTAGCATGCTCTAAATTGAGTGCTATTGTTTTTTCTGATGCTGTTGTTTCTTGGGTTGGGGATCATTTGTTGAATCATTCACAGTTTGTTAATATTGGTTCAGTTGAGTCATGTGTTTCTTTAATTAAATGGGGGGTTCCCCAAGGGTCCATTTTGGGGACCTTATTGTTTTCTTTCTTTGTCATCCAGTTTCCCCAGTAATGTAAATTAGGTGACTCAATTCCTTATGCTGATAATTTGTCTTTTTTCTCAGGCTAATTCTTTGCTTCAGTTAACGACTGCTGTTAAACAAGATTTTGGAGATGTGTGTTACTGGTTCACAAATAATTAAATGGTGTTAAATTTGAAAAAAAGAAAATAGTATATGTTGTTTGGCATGGCATCCATGCTCTAGGAGAACTCCAGTTTATTGTTACATGATCAATATGGTACCACAGTTGAACAAGTACATCAGTTTAAATACCTGGGAGTGTTGATAGATCCTGTGCTAACTTTTTCTTTGCTGGTTAATTTGTTTAGTCGCATTATTAATCAGAAACATGGCTTGCTTTACAGATTCAAATCCTATTTTTCAGTTGAAACAAGGAAATCAATTGCAATAGGCTCACTTCTCCCACATTTTGATTACTTTCCTGATCTTTATTCCAACTTAGATACTAAAGAACTGCATACTTTGACTGTTACATATAATAATATTTGTTTTACCTGTTCCTGTTCAAACCCACCATTGTGATATTTATACACAATTAGGTTGGTTGTCCCCTAGATTAAGAAATGAATTTTTCTTTGGATGTATTGCTTTAAAATTGATTATTTTTAAATCTTTGTTTCCTTTATCTGACTTGATCTCTGTTCACTCAGTTCTATCTAAACTTAGATCTGCCAATGGAGTATTAATAAATGTTACATTTTATAACCATATGACTGGTTCATGTGCTTTTTCCATAGCAGCTCCTTTACATTGGAAGACATTACCTGTGTCACTTCATTTGGCAAGTTCTCTTGTATGTTTTAAGATAATGTTAAAACAGTTTTTATTGTAAAAGTATGTGAGTAAATGAATTACTTATGTTGTTAGTTATTTGTTGTCTTGTTGTTGTGTTCTGTAGTTAATATATTGTATTATTTCCGGGTTGGACCTGAAAGAGGGCCTTGGTCCAGTGTCCTTAACCAGTTAGCCAATGAATAAAAAAAATGAAACATAAATAAAATGCTGCAGGAACAGTGTAAGTCAATAGTAATTGAGCCCTTTTTACTGCAGTATTTTTGACATGGCATTTACTGCAAGTTATTGTGTTGTATTATGGCAGGCTCCACTGTAAGTAATGTGACAGAATAATCCTCTTTGGAGCATTGGCACTGCTTGCAAAGTGGGGGCAAGGTTTTGTAATTTTATTTCTGGCATGCTGAATGGATGTTGGTAGGAGGCTATGAGAATCAAAGGGCATCACTTGTGAGCCAGTTGACAATAATAATGTTCTGAATATATGTAGAGTTCCAGTTCATCAAATGATGGTACAACATGATGTCAGGTAAAGGACGTTGATTCTGGAATTTAATTGATATCATTGCGGACATGTGGATGATAACAGTATCATGGACTCTATGACAATTTATGGCAATTTCAGGTATGGGCAGAAAACCTGAAAGTCCAGTAGAAAGGAGACTAACATGCAATAAAGGGATAATGGGGATCTAATAAGCTAAATAATCGATAAGGTGCCTTAAAAGCTAACAGGCAAGCTACTAAATCTACTCATTGTAAGTATATTCCCCAAAAATTAAGGAGACGAGTAACAAAAAATCCTTTAGTAGCTACTATGTGCAGTTTAAACACATAAAGAGAGTGATATAAACTGTCATGCACACCATTCATTCAGTATGCAAAAACAAGAAATGAATGAAAGGGTTGCTCAGAATACATTGAACAGAATCAGCCTCATCAGATGTTGGACTTTTTTCACCAGCCCAGTGGTGCAGAGAGTTGAGGCACTAGATACCACACCTCACGCCATGCCGGTGATCAGAGTTTGGGAATGTACTTGGGTTGTCGAGGGTCAGTGGGGGAGATGGAAGTGAGTAGCTGCCGGTCTGGCAGCTCTCCACCTCAGGAGGGATCTGGTGGGTCTCTCGATGCTTGGCTGCCCCCCAGTGGAGGCTGGGTGGCAGTGCCACCTCCAAGAGCCCAGGCAAAATTCCAGGGGAGGGTGGAAGGGGTTGTTGTCTGCAGCTGCAGCACACATGCATACCTCCAAGTGCTTGAGTCACCATTTCCAGGGCCCTCGGCAGTTAAGAGGAGAAAGGTGGAACAATTGGGGACACAGCTCGATGAAGCCTCCGGGCTGGCTCAGGAGTTCCACCAGGATGCATATTGTGCAGGTTAGTTCTCAAATTATCCGGCCCAGTAGAGTGACAAAGAATTGCAGTGGCCTTCTGGGAGGATAAAATAGAGTTAACAAAAAAAAAAAAAAAGATTCTGGACTTTTTTCCAAATCTGGAACTTTGGTGCTCAAGGGCAAAAATCAAAATTCTGAAAAAGCCATGTCGAATGCAGAAGCAGAATCAAATCTAATTCTGATTCCATAATCAAATACAAATTAGTTTTTTTAAAGCCACCCCTCCACCTAGTGCAAACTCAAAGGAGCCCATTAGTGAGTCAAAATAAGACCCTACCCCTCATCCACTCTTATCTCCCCTTCCATGATCCCTTTCCTTAATGTGCCACTGTGCTTAGGCTGCTAGGGTCCCCAAAATGAGTGTGGTCATGGCTGCCTGCACGGCCTGATTGGAGAACAACCGGAGGCAGTGAGGGCTTGGCCACAGTATGCAGATAACTTCATCCCAGGTTTCCAAAACAATGACCCCCCCAGCAACAAGGACTCATAATAATAATAATATTTTTATTTATATAGCGGAATTCCTATTTCAAAGCACTGCACATACAAAAATATCATAATAATTTAAAATACTAAACATAGAATCAGCATTGGTTTAAAAAATCCCCAATTATAAATATCGGTCATTAAAAGCTTGTTGGAAAAGGTGCATTTCAGACTGGTTTTAAAGCTCTCCACGGTCCTGTACTCCTTAATCTGATGAGGTAAAGATTTCACAGGACGGTGCCATAAACATAAATGCCCAGGCCCAGATGTTTTTAAACGTACCTGGGAATCTCTAACAGCTCCTTGCCAGATGAGAAGAGGCCGGCTGGGGCTGTAGGAATCAGGAGCTTTGCAGATAACTCAGTCCCAGTCCATGCATGGCTTTATAGGTCAATAGACCACTCTTAAAGGTGATCCACCACTGTATAGGCAGCCAGTGCAGAACACGCAGCAGGGGGGTAATATGACTAGAGCATGATGTCCCAGTCAACAGCTGAGCTGCAACATTCTGCACCAGCTACAAGCAGTGGATATCAACCCCTGGAAGCCACAGGTAAAGGGAGTTACAGTAATCAAGGTGTGAGGTCGCTAAGGCATGGATCAACATGAGCAAATCATCGGACGGAACAAGGTGTTTTATTCTGGAGATGTTCCCAAGATGGTAAAAGGAAGACTTGATGACTGCTGACACCTGCGCCCACAGTGTAAGCCCTTCAACAAGAACCACCCCCAGATCATGCACCCTTTCAGAGGCAGGTAGCTGTACACCATCCAGCCAAAGCCCAGATGGTAGACCTACCACCGGCTTCTCTAACCAGCACCCCAGATCTACTACCAACACCTCAGTCTTCCTGGAGTTCAATTTCAACCAGCTAGTCTTCATCCAGTCATAGATCTCCATCAAACAGCCGTTAAACAAGGAGGCCGCACTTTCCTGGTAGGGGGAAACCTCAGCCCATATCATTTTACAATGTCTCTGAGGGGCAGCAAATACACTGCGAACAACATGGGGCACAACACCAAGCCCTGAGGGACCCCGCACGGCAGAGAGAATGGTTACAAGGAAAAATCCCAGACACCATCCTCTGAGACCTACCGTGAGGAAAGAATAGAACCATCTGAGAACTGGACCAGCCAGGCCACAGATAACCCTCAGGTGCTCAAGTAGCACCCCATGGTCCACAGTATCAAATGCTGAAGAGAGATCCAGAAGTACCAAGATGGAACAGGGTTTCTGGTCCTTTGCCATCAGGAGATCATTGAGCACCTGAACCAGAGCTGTCTCAGTGCTATGTCTCTTCTTGAAGCCTGACTGGAGAGGGTTGAAGAGATCATGGATGGTAAGATGGTTCTCCAGTTGCAGCGCAACCACTTTCTCAATCACCTTCCCAACAAAGGGAAGGTTAGAGATAGCCCTGTAGTTGGCAGTTGTTCAGGTCCAAGGAAAGTTTCTTAAGAAGCGGTGTCACCACCTCCTCCTTCAGGGAACTGGGAAATTCTCCTGAGTCTAAGAAGCAAAAGGCAATCTGTGCCAGGATCTGTCTGATAAACTCAATACACCCCAATAAAAAGTGTGTAGGGCCCGGATACAAACTACAGTACATCAGCTGCAAATTCTGGACAATCCACATGATATCCTCAGTCTCCAGATGGTCAAAAGAACTCCAGGTTGACCGAGAGAGAGTGACCAAATACCGACCACCATCAACTCCCATAGAAGACGCTAAGTGGATCTCGGCCCTGATGTCGGCTACCTTATATGCAAAAAATCAAGCAAACTCATCACACTTAAGTTGAGAAAATGCTCCTCTAATCTGCTGACAGAATGGGTTGCACAACCTGCCTACGGTTCGAAAGAGCGGAGCTGGTCAGTTTTGATCAGCAGCAATCTCGCCGGAAAAAATTCTGCCTTCTTACACATGATTGATGATTGATAGCAATGATAATGTTCTATCAATCAAAGGTGGTTGGCATCAAGGGAAAATTGACACCAGCGATGTTCTAACCTTTGTCCAACTCATCTCATCTCCCTCAAAACTCCATCAAACCAAGGTAGTTGGGGGTGAAGAGAGTGGTAAAACATGGACTGGGGTGATGGAATCCAGAGCCTCAGTGTTGGCCTTGTTATAGGCCAACACTAGATTCTCTGGATCCTCACCTGCAGAACTCTCAAAAGGTCCAACACTACCAGAAGACCTTCACGGGTTACTCCCTCAATGGGTGATATTTGACCATTTCCTCACAGGTAGACCTATAGGAGGGTTGGAAATTGGATCTCACTATGTAGTGATCAGATCATACTACTGGTTCCACCACCAAGATGAAGCCCTCGATCCCCAGGAGGAAGACCAGATCAAGAGAGTGACCTTGCTTATGCGAGGCAGAGGTAACTACCTGTGTGAACCCCAACAAATACATAAGTTGGAGGAAATCTTGACCAAACTGCAAGAGTTCATCATCGACCCAGGCATTGAAGTCACCCAGGATCATCAGCCTGGGTGTCTCCAATGCCATGTCAATGATGAAGTCCACTATTTCTTGCAGGAACAATTTCTCACCCCTGGGTAGATGGTAGATGATAATGATCCTACAGCCCACACCTGCTACTGCAGTAAACTCAAATGATCTGGCTCCCTCCCCTGGTACAACAGTAAGATCCAATTTCAATCTAAAACAGATAGCCACCCCCCCCACCCCTGCAGTCCGATCTTGGTGGTGTATCAAGGAAAAAGCGTGGGACAGCTGCCTCCAAAATGGGGCATGCGTTGCCATCGAGCCAGGTCTCGGTGATGCAAGCCAGTCTGTCGACTCAACAAGATCAGCAATAATTGCTGTCTTGTTTCTAACGAACCTGGCATTACATAATGCCACTCAGGTCGGACTTGGTTCCGAGGCCGACCCGAGTTATCTGCCCAGATAAGCTGGAGCCCTTGGGTATGGTAACTAGACATGGAGGACCACGTTCTAGTGACCATTTTGCCCCAGGTGTTTCCTGGACCATGCAACCATGATATGGCTACCCTGCTCCCCCCGTAGTCCTGGACCCCCACCCTCTCTTCTCCTCCTACTAATGATACCCACTGCCCTACAGTGGTAATAAACTGCTGCAGGTAAAGGAGGCAGTTAGAAGGGCTGGAGGCCCCAGAGTTCAGATGAGGAGTAGTGCCTGACCGGGAGAGCCTCAGCCCAACACATCCTCCAACTCAGAAAACCCATACTTCCACTCTCTATAAAGCTATTTTCCTCCCCAAAATTTATAAACTAAAACAATCCCAAATGTAAATAAACAACCGACAAAATGCAATATAAAATCAAGAGAAAATACAGTAAATAATGAACATTTGAAATTTAAAAATACTGAAGTCCTCTCACTACTCCAGTCTTTATATTGTCCAGAATTTTATCTCCTCACTACCTCTCACGAAGTTGGGGGATACAACTTGCAAAACAGGAGTCCTTTCATGACACCAGTATAGAGTCTAAATTGAATATTTCTCACTGTATAGGGGGGAACTAACCGTAAATATAACAGCCAGGCATAAAACCCTCAGTAAGTCCAATTGAATTATTTCTGATGCTTGGACACTCCTCAGTAGTCTTCAATGATTCAAGCAGCTGCGTTTAAATGTAAAGTTCTTTTTCAATAGCTCCTCAATACAATCCAAATTGACCAAACTGTGGCAGTCTGGGGTGTTAGCCAAAACTCCATGGAGGAGCCCCCCCCAACCAGCTAAGGCCTCACAGGTTATCCGAACCCACTCCCCACAGCCTGCAACTAAAATCTCCCAGGGGACAAACCAAGGAATACCCCGTGAAGGATTTTAGAGAAACCTCACTAAAGCTGCAGCTCCCCAGAACACACCAGGCGACTCCAGTTCGGCTGTAGAAAGTAAAGTTACCACCAGCCCAAGTCCACAGAGGTGCCCCCCACCCTTACACAACACCCAGACACACCATTACTTTAATTTGGTTCAATAATCCATGTTCTCATTTTTTAACTTTACTCACAGCCCGATGGTACAGGTCAGCAAAAATCTCTCAGTTCTCCATTCCACAGCGATTCGTCCAAAACATAATCACTCCAAAAATATTAGTCCCAGAGCTCTTCTGTACCTCCCAGAAAACAATACTCTAAGTTCCCAAATGTAGCTCCAAGAACTGACAAAATCCAAATGCGTCCTCCTGTTTAAAAATAAGACAGCCAGCCAGCCCAAGGGAGAAAGTCCCTCTGTTTAGCAGAATGCCCAGTTCCTCGTCCATCAATATTCACCCTGGTTTCTATGACAGTCTTTCTTCCTTCAAACTCCCTGTTTCAAAAATCCATACCAGAACTAAACAACCAACTCGTCACGGAATGCACTGCGAGCAGGTTTAAAGCGAGAGAGAATACATAATACAGAACTTGTTTCAGATAAACTAAAACTACGATGCGGCTAAAATAAACAAAACATGTAAAACACGGAGAATCAGAAACAGCAATGCAGAGCTCAAAACTCAAAGCTCATTTCAGCAGCACAGCCTCGCCGACATCTTGAATCCTGTGTGGCTATGTGGCATGTGGAATAATCATCAACTATCCTTACCCATTGCCAACCTTCAAGCCCCTTCCTCCAATAACCCAATCCCCTAGTCCTGATTCCCAGTTCAAATCCATTCAAGAGACTACAGCATAGTACCCACTTTTGTCCCAGATCCACTGTGCTGCAACAGAGACCAGTTCCAGACTGGTACCAATACTGTTTCCACATGTTCACCCCCTACGTCTATCAATCCATTGATCACTACTGCAAATAGCCCAGCAGCCCCTGGTCCTCGATAAATGACCTGGGAAGAGGGGAGGGGGGGATGTCCAAAAGAAAACTCTTTATGGCCACTATACCAAATGCTATACTGAGTAAGGCATCTGCTATAGTTGCTATCCTGGGTTTTCTTTAGGTCTGTCATGTCCTCTACTACTCATGTCACTTATGGAAGATCGTGGGCTCTTGAGCTATTTGCCATGTTGCTCAATGAATGGATGGACTTTGGGTTGGAGACTTGGTACTAATGCTGGTCCGCAGTGGAATCAATGTTGCTCATTGAAGGCACAGCAAAATTAATTGGGGGATGGAAGTGGGACTATGCTCTAGTCTCTGATAATTTGTGGAATAATTAATTGTGACTTGAAGTCATGACTAGGGGAATCGGGTTACTGGGGTGGTTTGGCAGTGAACAATGGTACATGTGACAGATTGCTGTTGCTACGGATGGGGGTGGTTTTTGTAGAAACCTACATATGGATAAAATTAATTTTACTGTATTCCATAGCCAGACACTCACTGCCTTCTCTGTCCTTCAGCTAGACCACGGCAGGCAGCACCAATTCCACACAGCCACATACTCAACACAGGGACCCAAGCAGGCCAGGCCCAGCAGTACATTCAGGTACTGAAGCATGTGAGGTGAAACAAGGGTGAGAGAGGGGAAAAGGATTTTTTTCTCGACCACTAATGGGCTTCTATAAGATGTATTTGGAACAGGGACATTTTCTTATGTTATCTGGTGTGCAGTCGAATGCAGAATCAGAACATCTGATTCTGAGTCTGATTCTAACTCCAGTGCCTTAGTTAGCATCAGAATGGAAGCAGAGTCAGAATCAGACATTCTGATTATCCAGAATCAGCAGAATGTATCAGAATCAACAGATTCTGAGCAACCCTATAATATAGGGGAAGCTAAATCCAGGTTCAGCCTCTGACATATACATGTATTTTTGTTGCTGTAGAAATTAGTAGATCAGCACATCCCAAACTTCTTAAGAACTCCATGTTGAGCAAAGCCTACAAATGGATATTTAGAAAATGGGTAGAGAACATTTTTCATGCTGATTGGCTTAAACCACCAACCAGCCAGTCCGGTATGGGGCAACAGAGACCAGGAAATTAAGAATCACAGTTTCTGGTACCTCATTTTGTTCTAATATTATTGAACCCATGGAATTTTTAAAAACTAACTCTCACCATTTTTTTTTCTCTCTTAGGGAATGAGATCCTCCTACCCCCAACTCACATCAATAACCTGTCCACCATGCCACAGTGAAAACATTTTTTTATTTTTAAATCAGCAGCTGTGTTTATGGTGCTTACCTCACACTGCACAGCAGCACAGTCTGTTTGTTCATTTTATTTGTTTAAACTGGAAGAGTCCATGGACTGAAGACCAGTTTACATGGTCGACCAGTGTACATAAAAATTACTGCACTGACTGTGCCATTCCTTTAGAGTCTGAACTGAGATCACTGTATTTCCAACTACATGTAAAAGTTACCATGAATGTTTTATGATATTTCTTTAAAACGGTACATCACACCGTGTTCCCTGATTGATTTTCATTGCAACATATCATCACTGTCACCCAACAGCACTCCTGCCCCTACCGTTCGTCTATTTCACCGATCCCACAAACTGAATTACAGTAACATAACTTCAGCGCATCACTCCAGTTCCTGACCACACTCACTGCCAAATCTCTGCAAGCCTCAAATCTTTTAATTTTTTCACAAGAAAAAGAAAGAAAATGAAAGTGATGACCGCACAATGAGATCATGCACACCACACTTTTTCTGAGTGATCACTCATTACTTGCCTGAGCAGTCCAGAATGACAGTGCTCCTTTTAACTCACAGATCATTTTTAAATAAATGAAATAAACTGATAACTAAATAACATTCAAACTGGACTGCTGGTAGAGGTAGGGATGATGAACATAAGCACATAAACATGATACCTGAAATTACCTGCATACACATTATGAAAAAATACACAACACTCTCTACTGCTAATTACAGAAGTGGAGGGACTACTTTACAGAAATTTTGTTTTATTCTTTTTATGTACTTTTTACATTTGCTTACATTGCTTTAAACAATTTATTTAAGTGTCACAAGAACTCCATTTTCTAAGTGCAATAATACCCTCCAGGCAGAACAGTATGGGTTATACTGGATTTTCCAGGGGCTATAAGGCCCTTTGCCTCCAGCATCAGGCCTCATTACACCCCTGGGCAGTGTGGTATAGCCCAATACCACCCACCCTGTTGGGTATTATTGCTTACATAGCTGTGCAAAGTGAGTTAAAAGAATATTATTCAGTTTCCCAGCTAGCAGTTATTGCTGCATACAGCATAGTAAGAATTCCTGTACACTGAATGTTATTATTAGAGTGTCTAAAGAGTCCTTTACAACAAGGAGTAACATAATATCCCACATCATTTTTCTTCTTATTTAACGCAAGTGAATAAGGATGTATCTTCTTGACAAACAGAGCATTCAGCTGGATAGATAACCAACCTGTGGTGAATTTGTTATTTTTAACAGAGCCTAGGACCATAAATATTTTATTAGCACCCATGAGCTGCCTTTTGCTAATGTAGCATAGCAGACAATATCTGATATTTCTTATAATGTGCATTCTTAAGTATTTCAGCAATCAACCAATTATGAGCAGCTAGCACACTTACTAAAGAAAATTGAGACAATTCCCATGCTAAATAGATCTTTCCCTAAAGTGGGGACATTGACACTTGAAAAACTAATATCTGCTTCTTCAGCTTGATAAGTATTTGCAATGGTTTTCAGTAGTGCTTCTTTATTTAGCAGCTTAGTAATGCCTAATTGGTTTAAGCATTTTCATTTCAGCACTTGAGAGTTGTTCAAATATGGTAATTGTTTGGGAAAACTATATTATGATGTCCCTTTGTGAGTTATATCCTTTTCAGCAACTACTGATAATGAGCTTGCATAAACAATAGCCATTTAAGCATGTTTTCTTATTGAACAAAAAGCAAAACAGCAATTGAAATCTAACATCATTAGTTCAAAATGACTTAAGTAAATCACAAAAACACTTGTTAGATAATTGAAAAAAGTGCAGATCTCCTAGAATTACATATCATCTTCATAGTTCAGTTATCATCATATTGTTTTAGTCTAGACTAATTATCTTTAGTACTATTTGTGGTCTTAGAAAACAGTTCCACTCTGCTAATATGTTCACAGAGGCTGGAAAAAAACACAGAGAACATGAAGTAAAGCCTGTAGATAGTTCATACAAAAGTCACGGCACTCACACACCTCAAGAAATAGAAGTCCTGATCTGGTTGCAATCAAATTCTCCTCCTTTATTGAGCAGATAGCCACAGCAGAGAGGAGCAGGTACACTCTGACATTTCACCTTGACAGGCTTTTTTAAAGATGATGCCTCCTGAAGTCATGCACCTTATATAGCAAGCACACCCATGTGACTTTGTAAAAAACTTTTCTGAAGTGATACACACATATTTTACAGCTTAACCACATCTGATACAAATCACCCATTTTTGTAGAAAAAGGCACCCTAATCATTCACGTTACAAAGCAAGGTACACTGTATACATCCATAATGTAGTTAATACTATAGCCTTTCCTGGCCATACAGATTATTTCTATTTTTCATCGAGATGCCATACCATTGCTACAGAAGTTTGTTAAAAATGCTATTTAGCTAATAAAGATGACTGGCTCAAGAGTCGAGGAGGGGAAACAAAACATTGTTGGGGTGAAAAGTAAAGAAGAAAGAAACAGTTATGAAAAGAAAGGTGAGTTCAGGGAGTGGTGGAGGGGGGAGTTAGAGAAGGAAAGGTTAAAATCACCAAGGAGGTCAATACATTATTATTGGACTGATACTTTATGCTAGTCCTCAGTCCCTTCTTTACATAAGCTTCTGCTAGGCAACCTAACTATTTCCTTCTCTCTTCCTCTATTCATTCCCAGCTTGTGGTTTCTGCCCAGCCTATCAGTTATCTCCAAGCTTCAGATTTCATGTTGCAGTCTCAGAAAACATCTGGCTCCTGAGTGGACTTTGCAAAATACATGTCTTTGTAATGTGTTCATTGAACCAACCAGGCTACTTTGCTTCCAACCTTGACACTGGGGGTAATCAAGAGATTTACCTAGACAAGCTGAAGGAACCAGTAAAACTGTGTGAATAAACAAAGATGGCTACTGTACTCAGGATTGCTGAGGGAATAAAGGATAATGCCAAAACATTTATTAGATATTTAGATATAAAGAAGAAGAAGTAACCCAAAGAGGGAGCAGAAAGATTGAATAAAAGGGTTCAAGATGGAGGGGGATGAGAGAAGAGCAGATATTCTAAATGAATAATGCAGTTCAGTAAGCATGGGAGAAGGGGAGGAGCACTTCCAGAATGTTGTGTAAAACCCAAAAGGGCATTTTTGCAAAAGTTGAAGATAGGAGCAGTCATGGAAGACAAGGCACTCTCGGGGAACACTGTCTCTGGGCCTAGAATGATTGTGGACTCTTACTGGTGAAGCCTCTGGTGAATTTGTTTACTTTTTTATAAAGGCCAGTCTGATCCCAACTGTTTGAAGTGCAGAAGGTGCGTTGCCTCTCCACAAGAGTGGGGACAGTGACAACCCAGGAATTACAAACAAGTTAGTTTGACCCCAATTCTGGATACAATTTTGGAGATTATATTAGAGTAGATACAGTAGCAAAGTTCCTGGATGCTAATGGATTCTAAGACAGAACATATAGTTGTGGTCATACACATGTTGTTCAGTACTGAGGTAAAGCTGCAGATATGCTGAGGAACTCAAGTTACAGTTTTCATTGGATGTAATGTGATTTTTCCTTAGCGTACCTCAGCAGTAGTGCTGTGCAGAATGGGGAACTAGGCCAGTGGAATTAGTGTGGAATGTTCATTTCACTGGCGGAATTCCTACTAGAATTTCACTGGTCCTTCTGCAGAATTCCACCTGTTGTGATCCACGGAATTATATTCTACAAAACAGCATTTTTTTACACAGAATTCATTCTGCAACCATTTCCATGGAAAATATTGAGATCCACAGACTAGAATTCCATAGAAATGTAGACTCATCCCTCATTTTTCTACTATGGGATTCTACCATTCCATTTCCAAAGAAATTCAATAGAATTTCAAAAATACCACAAAATTCTATTCTGCTGGAATTTTAAAATTTCGCACACAACTGCCCAGCAGTACCTCAGTATCTGGTCAACTTTTGTATGACTAGCACTGTAATGTGGTTTCAAGATGGCAACTTCTTTCCAGATAAACCTCATAGACTTCTTTGGCTTAGTGTCTCAGGCACTGGATAAAGACCAGGATATGGGTGTCCTGGATAGGATTCTCAAAAATCATAAAGTGTGCAAAACTCCTGGTTATGTCAGGTGGGATTTAAAAACAAGCAGTGGCTCAGGAAGTAGCATACTCACCTTTGGCATTGGAAGATCTGAAGGATGTGGGTTCTAGCCCCACACCAGGTACTTAGAAACATAGATTTTGTCAGCAGAAAAAACCTTTAGGCCCATCTGGTTTTCCCCTTGTCCCTGACTACTCTGTCACCTCTGATGCTTGTTGGTCATAGGTGTCACTCCTTTCCTCCATTCCTCTACCTAATATGACCCTGTGCCTATCCCATGCAGGTTTTAAGCTCCTCACAGTCTTTGTACCCTCCTCTGGTGGGCTGTTCCAGTCATACACCACCCTTTCCCTGAAGTAGTATTTCCACCCATTTCTCCTAAACTTCCCCCCTTAGCCTCATTGCATGCCCTGTTGTTATAGTGCCTTTCTGTCTCTGAAATAGACCCTCCACTGGCACCTTGTTCACTACTGTGAGGTACCTGTAGCTGTTAATCATGTCCCTCTCCCTCTCCTTTCTTCCAGAGAGTACATGTTGATAAAGGTGAGCATGAAGCCAAAGGGACATTCATTGAAACATTGACTTTGGTGGGTTTTCAGCTGGCTGAAGCCAGCTCAGAGATTGACTTCTATGAACACTTTGGTGGGCACAACACAGCACTTCTTCAATAGAGCAAACACTAAGCATGTGCAGCTTTCTGGAAGCCGCCTGATGTTCAGCAACCTATCAGAGACATGAAATATTAGCGAAACTGATTGTTCTGCAGCTCTGTGGGCAACTGCAGCTGTGATATCAGGGAGAAAGGACATCTTTTCTGTGCTCAGTGCTGTCATTTTGTCAGAAAAATTAAAGGTAACCATCTGAAGTCTTGAAGAAGAGAGCATTTGCTTGCAATTGCAAGTTGTCAGTTGTACAGATTTTATTTCTGGAAGGCAGTCAGGGAAAGGGAAGGAAAATAGCAGTTACATATTTGTGAAGGCAAATGGGCGAGGGGGGAGAGGGGCCTGTAGTGCTCTGCTAATACTGCTAAGTTATGCTTTTGTACTCAAATCTTCTCTGTTTGTGCAGTGTAGTTTTCTTAATAGTGGGTGCCAAAGCCCTAAATCTTGTCAATTACTTTATCAAATTGTAGTTTTGGTGACTGTGGGTAGTTGGGCGCCACCAGCTTGCCTGGTCCCCCAGAAATCTGGTGAAATACTTGATCCAATTGCAATGTAGTTTTGGTGGTGTGTAGCAGTGGGTGCCTGATCTGCCTGAGCTCCCCCTCCTCCAATCCTGTAAAACACTTTGTCTAATTGCAGTGCAGTTTTTGTGGGTGTGTGGTGGTTGGTGCCTTGTCTGCCTGAGCCCCCCCCCAAAAAAATCTTGTGAAACATTTTCCAATTGTAATGTAGTTTTGGTGGGTGGCAGTGGGTGCCTGCCTGAGCCCCCCCTCCCAAATCTCATGAACTCTTTATCTGATTGCAGTGTAGTTTTTGAGATAGGTAATGGGTGTTTTCCTGGACTGCCTGAGCCACCTCCCCCAAGTCTTGTGAAACACGTTACCCAACTGCAGTGTAGGTTTTATGACAGGCAGTGGGTGCCTGGCCTGCCTGAGCTCCCTCCCAATCTTGTGAAACACTTTAGCCAAATGCAGAGTAGTTTTATTGCTATAAGGTGGGTACTTGGCTTGCCTGAGGGAGCCGGAGTCCCCACACAACCTGTAAAACACTTTATCCATATGCATTGTAGTTTTTGTGTCAGGTGACAGGTGGTGGGTACCTAGCTTGACTGAGGGAGCCAGAGCCCCCTACAAGTCTTGTGAAACACTTTATCCATATGCATTGTAGATTTTGTGACAGGTAATAGGTGCTTGGCCTGCCTGAGGGAGCTGGAACCCCCCTCCAATCTTGTGAAACACTTTATATAATTGCAGTGTAGTTCTCATGACATGCAGTGGATGCACGGTCTGTCTAAGCCTCTCCAAATCTTTTGAAACACTTTATCCAATTGCAGTGTAGTTTTTGTGAGACACAGTGGGTGGTAGGTCTGCCTGAAGCAGCCAGAGCCCCCCCCCCCACCAAAATATTGAGAAACTTTTTATCCAGTTGCAGTGTAGTTTTTTGGGAGCATGGGTGCCTGTGAGCCCAATTTTGTCAAAAGCTTTATCTGACTGTAGCAAGCTGCCTATAACTGCCATAAAGATGAAGACAGGATGTCCTGAAAAGAAAGCAGGGAGGCCTGGGAGAGAAGGAAGAGGAACAGCAGGGCAAGGTTCCAGTATGATATTCATTCCCTCAGCAAGTAGCAGTTCTGCAAGTATCAGTGGTAGTCATGGGGCCCATGGTGGGGTGATATACATGGTAAGGATGTTAGCGAGAAGTACACAGACAGGGAGTGATGTTGGTGTTGTTGGATCTGAGATTAAGAGGTGCATTAGGGTTGGGCTTATAAGTGTGTCTAAAGAAACACAGAAACATAGAATTTGAAGGCAGATAAGGACCGCTTGGCCCACCTAGTCTGCCCATTTCCCTACCTAACGGATAAGCTGCAGATCCTAGTTAACCAACAGCCTTCTTCCTCCTACCCCTCAGTAGAATTGTCTTATGTCTGTCTCATGCATTCTTGAATTCCCCCTCTGTTTTTGACTCTATGACCTCCTCAGGAAGGCTGTTCTATGTATCCACAACCCTTTCTGTGAAGAAATACTTCCTCACATTACCTCTAAGCTGTCCCCACCTCTCTTCAAATTGTACCCCTTGTTTTTGCACATCTCTTTTTCTGAAAGATGCTACCCTCTTGGACTTTGTTGATTCCTTTGAGGTATTTGAAAGTTTCTATCATGTCCCCCCTCTCCCTCCTTTCCTTGAGGCTATACATCTTTAGTTCCTTTAGTCTTTCTTCATATGTCTTCTGATGCAGACCCTGCATCATTTTGGTTGCCCTCCTGTGGACAGACTCCACCCTGTCTATGTCTTTGCGGAGATGGGGTCTCCAGAACTGCACACAGTACTCCAGATGTGGTCTTACCAACTCTCTGTACAGAGGGCCAACAACTTCCGGTTTTCTAATGGTGATGCCTCTCCCTATGCATCCCAGTATCCCCCCAGCCCTTCTTACTGCCTTCTCATATTTCTGGCCCACCTTTAGGTCATCTGACATGACTACCCCAGGTCCCTTTCCATTTTTGTTGTTGTCAGTATCTCACCCTCCATTATGTACTCTTCCCCTGGGTTTTTGTTTCCCAGGTGCATAACTTTGTATTTCTTTGCATTGAATCTAAGCTGCCATACATTTGACAATTCCTCCAACCTTGCCAAGTCCCATTTCTTTCTTTCCACCCTACCTTGTGTATCAACCCTGTTGCAGATCTTTGTGTCATCTGCAAAGAGACATACTTTCCCTTCTAATCCCTCTGCAATGTCACTTATAAAGACATTAAAAAGGACTGGCCCCAGTACTGAACCCTGCGGTACTCCACTAGTAACCCTCCTTTCTTCACTGCAGACTCCATTAACTATGACCCACTGTGTCCTGTTGTCCAACCAGTGTTTTACCCAGGCTACCTCCCTGGGACCCACTCCCAGACTGGCTAATTTGTTTATTAATCTTTTGTGTGGGACTGTGTCAAATGCCTTGCTAAAGTCTAAGTAGGCCATGTCCACAGCCCCTCCCTGGTCTACTGCTTTGGTCACCCAGTCAAAGAAATCAATTAGATTTGCCTGACATGACCTTCCCTCTGTGAATCCATGCTGCCTTGGGTCCTGTGCCCCACTGGCCTCTAGGTACTCAACAATTCTTTCCTTCAGAAGTGATTCCATCATTTTCCCTACCACTGAGGTCAAACTGACTGGTCTGTAGTTTCCTGCCTCTGTCTTGCTCCCACTTTTGTGAAGGGGAATCACATTTGCCCTCCTCCAGTCCTCAGGTACCACACCATCCTCCCATGATTTATTAAAAAGGGTAGTCAGTAGTGTTAATAGTTCTTCCCTTAGTTCTTTTTGAATTCTTTGGTGAATCCCATCAGGCCCCATTGCTTTATTCACCTTTAGTTTTAAGAGTTTTTTTAGAACCCTTTCTTCTGTGAAAGGACTAATATCAACCCCCCCATCCAGAGTGCTTCTATTGACCAGATTAGGTATTTTCCCCTGCTTTTCCATTGTGAAAACTGAGCAGAAGTATTTGTTCAGTATCCCTGCTTTTTCACTGTCGCTCTGCCCAACCACCTTCCTCTTTGTTCAGCCTCAGTATCCCTGCCTTAGTCTTTCTTTGCTCCCTAATGTACTTATAAAAGGTTTTATCCCCCTTCTTAACTGAGTTGGCTATCTTTTTCTTGGTTTGGCCCTTTGCTTTTCTGACTGCCTTACCCATTTCCTTCTGTTTTAACTGGTACAGTTCTCTGTGCTGCTCCTTCTGTGTTTCCTTATACTTCCTGAATGCTGTCTTTTTCTCCCTTACCTTCTCCGCCCCTTCTTTTGAGAACCATTGTGTTTTTCTTTCATTTTAATTTGTTTATTTGCTTCACAAAGGCTTGTTGCCTCTGTGATGGCGGTTTTGAAGTTTCCCATTGTTGCTCCACTCCACCTTCTTGCCTGTTTGCTAGTGCTTTTCGTGCATTCTCCCATTTTGGCAAAATCTGCCTCCTGAAGTCCAGTACCTTCACTTTTGTGTGGCTTGACTCTACAGCTAAGTTTATCATAAACCATACTGTTTGGTGGTCACTTGTTCCCAGATGGCTACCCACTTCAAGTTCAGAGATCCTCTCTCCATCCCCATTTGAGAGCACCAGGTCTAAGATTGCTCTCTCCTGAGTGGGTTCCAAACTAGCTGTCTGAGGCATGCCCCCTGTAGGGCATTGAGAATGGCCCTGCTCTTGGATGTGGCTGCAGCAAAGGTACTCTAGTCAACATCTGGCATATTCATGTGCCCCATCAACAATATCTCCTCTTTCTCTGCCATCCCAAGGATGCCTTCTATCATTTCCTTGTCCATTTCTTCCCCCTGAGACGGGGGTCTGTATACAACCCCTGTGCAGATTGTGGAGCCATTTCCAGTCTCCAGGGTGACCCACAGTGCCTCCTTTCCTCCATTTACCCTTCAACTCTGTTGTTTTGATCTCTTCCCTTACATAGAGAGCTACTCCTCCTCCTCTTCTTCCCTCCCTGTCCTCCTGTAGATTGTGTACCCTGGTATGTTGACATCCCAGTCATGGTTCTCTGTGTACCATGTGTCTGTGACTTCCACAATATCCAGGCATCCCTCTTCCATCAAAGCCACCATTTTATGGAGCTTTTTACCTAGACTATGGGCATTGGTACTCATTACCTTCCATTTTTTTATGGCTTTATTTCTTTTTGCCCCATCCCTGTTCCTACTGCCTTTGTCCTTTTCTCCATTTGCCCCTGCCCTTCTCCCTATCGACTGCTCTATCTGGATGTTTACTTCACTAATTATCCTGATTTCTTGGGGGCTAAGATTCTCTTCTCCTCTTCAGTGCCTCCCTCTGGCCAGTTTAAATGCTTGTCATTGAAGCATTTAAACCTATCACCTAGGATCCTGGTTCCCTCCAGGATAGATGCAGACCATCACACCTGTATAGGCCTGCATCCTCCAGGTGGAGCCCCAGTCCCCAATGAAGCAAATCCCTGAGCTCTGCACCAGTCATTGAATCCCATGGTGCAGAGTGACCTAGCCTCATCCATGCCATAGACAGGTAGCACTTCTGAGAAAGTTACCATGTGTGCTACTTGTCTAAAGCCCCTCTCCAACTCCACAAACTCCTGTTGCACTGTTCTGATCCCATTCTCAGCCAGGTCATTTGTCCCTAGGTGGATAATGACATCCAGCTCCCTTCCCCTTGCTGCTGCTTCCACAATCCTGAGGATTAATTTCCTCTCCCTCCAAGCCTTGGTTCTGGGCAGGCTCCTTACCTCCCTTTCCCCTCCCTCCCCAGTTCTACCCCCTAACAATTGAGTCCCCCAACAGGAGTTGTTTCCTTCCCCTGTGGGGTCCTGGGCCACCCTCCTGTGGGTCTCCATTGTGGAGGTTCCCAGCGTCCTCCTTGGTCTCCACTGCAGGTGCCTCCATGGAGGAGTCATGCTTCACCATGCTTCACCTGAGTGGTGAATGAATTGTGGAGAGGCACAACTGGAGGGATATGCCTCTGTTCCACCACCCTCACCCTCCCTGAGCCCACTGTGGTCCAACCACTCCTCTTTCTTGGCAACCTCTGAGGTAGTGGCAGTGGTCTGGGTGATCCCTGGGTGGGGAGCAGGTTTACCAAATCCTTGCCAGGTCAGCATGGAGATGAACAATCTCCTCCCTCAGACCAGAGAGGTGCCTGCAAATAAGGCAGCAACGCAGTCTCCAGAATGTCTCCCAGAAGACTGCTGCTCCATAGCCAGTGCATTGCACCACTCCCCATATGCCTGTGTCCCTTCCAGTTACAGATGCTTTTTTTGTTCTTGTTTTAGTGTGTGCAAGCTTGTGAGCATCTCTACCCCCTATTCAGTGTGCTGTGCCTTTAAGGATATGAACAGGTGTATGTTGTTAGCAGTTTTGAGGAAGTGATGTCAGAGCCCTGCTATAAATGAAGTTATGCACTTGGGGTGGGTGTGGGGAGGAAGGGTGGTGGAGTAAACCTATGCTGTCTAGAAACAATCACCTATAACTCTTAACCTCCACCCTGGGGAGTGCCTTCCTTCCTTTCAGACACCTATTTCACACAGGCTAAGTAATAGGTCTACTCACAACTGACTGCAAACATCTCCCAACTACTGTTTCTCCCTGGCAAATTAAAGTTATAACTTAAAACTAAGAACAATCCACTCTAAAAACAGAATCAATACTAATTACTTACACAGGTCCAAAAAGTAATAATTCAGTTCAGTGTAGTCTAGAAAATAACCTCCTTGATTCAATGAAGCTGTGGCTGCTTTCTCACTCTCTGTGTCTCAGACTCAGCAAACCATGGGAAATTGTTAGTCTGCAGAAGTCAGCTAGTTGTATGCCACTGTAAGCAGCAGTTTTCCCAGTCAGTCACATTCAGTGTCCAGTGGTGCATCTGGTGGTGCAGAAACCAGCTGGAATGAAGCAAAAACACACAAAACACACAGTTCTTCAACTGTTTGTGGTCGTCCTCCTCCCAGTACCTTGTTTTCCCCTACTTCCATGGTGGTTATGTAATGTCCCGGGATCGTACATGCCTTTCCAAACATATACAGGTAATGTAAGCCCTCCATCTGTGCATCTTGTGTGGACCACATGACAGCAGCTGGCAGTGCCAGGTGGGGTGCCAACTCAGCAACCTATACACCTGCACCATACTGAGCATCATTGGCAATTTCATGTCTATTGCCACTGACTTGAGGCATTATATGATGTTCCTTCTCAGATCATACCTACAGGCCCAAATCAGGGAGTGAGTCTGGGTCTGACACTACTGTTAACCTGTCACCAAAGAAGAAAGAAATGTTTGTGTACACAGGTAAAGTGCTGTTTATGTATGCCAATGCCACTATTTTATAAAAGCAAACCAGTAGCACATGCACCACCAGCAAAACTGCCACAGAGGAAGAAGATATGGAGTGCAGGGTGCCAGTGGAGGGAGAGAGGCTGGTGATAGAGAAGGGGGAAGCAGAAGAACAGGAAAAGGAAGAGGAAGCAGGAAAAGAACAAGGGAAGTGTGAAGTATCAGGTAAGAGAGAGGTGGAGATGGGCGGGGAAGAAAAAGTTGCAGGGGAAGCAGGGTGCATTGGAGAAGGAAGTAGGATAAGGGGAAGAGGAAGTGAAGGTTTAAAGTGTGTTGTCAGTTTCAGAAAGCTCCTCTGATGAGGACTATGATCCTGAGGAGTGAAGACCAACATCACTAGTGGTATGGGAGAACAAGAGTGGCAAACCAAGAAATGCAATGAAGAAGAGAAAAGAACAAAAACAACTTGATGAAGCAGGGAAATCCAAATGCCAGGCCAAGCTCCCACTTCCACCTGAAAAATGTACTACTGCTGCTTCTAGTGATCACATGCCATATCATTCCTCCCCCACGACCAGGAAAAATAAATTTCATAGTGGTCACCCTATTTCATCTAAGGCCCCAGAGGGAAAAAAAACAGATAGCTAAGTAAGCCAACAGATCTTCAGCAGTATGAGAATATTTTAGGGATGACTTCACAAATCCACAGAAAGCATGTGCAGATAAGGACTACCTGGCCTACCCAGTCTGCCCCTTTTCCCTACATACATTATTACTACAGAACATTCTTGATCGGCTCTTTCTCCCATACCCCTTCATTTCCACTATGATTCCCTTGTGTATCCCATGCATTCTTGAATCCCAACACTGTTTTTGTCCCCACCACCTTTACTGGAAAGTTGTTCCTGAAATCTACCACTGTTTCTGTGAATGAGTACTTCCTCACATCTCTTTTTTTTTCCTTGGTATTAAAAGCAAAGAAATATATTATTACATCCATCAACAACACAGTTATACAACAAACATAAATAAATTGGGGACATGTCTTGTCACAAATATATTCCAGTCTAACATCCTCATATGTATAATATTTGCTTAGAAATCTTCTATCCTTCTGAAAATTCCCTTGATTGTGGCTTGCCTTACTATCTTCAAGAAGTTTTACTCTCTGATCAAACCTTGGAATGTCTGGAGGTTTTCCTTGCTTCATTAAATTAACTTATAAATCCTAGTATAGTTGCAGTGTTTATTATTTGGTTAAATGATCATATCTTGTTATACAAACTTAACTCATTTCTCATGGTATAATGTACTTTTTCTAATCTATGCACAGAGATCATAAAATATAGTCAGGTTGTTTAATTAGGAGGTGAATTTCTTATTAAAATACACTTAAAAGCAATAATGTAGCCTATTCTAAGGAATGTTTGTTTATGTAATGGGAGCATATCTATTTTTGTACCAAATACATCATCAATCATTTGCAGTATTGTGCAGGAGATAACCTGATGGTAAAACACCACAAACACAGATGTGCAGAAAATCAGTTTATTTCTCCTAATAATATTACAAAGACAGAAGCATAAGATAAATCTTAACAACTGGAACACATCAACAGTCATACACCAGGTGTGGAAGCTGGTGTTCTTAGGGATCCCAAAGGGTTTGGCTGTGTATTAATATATATATTGGAGACAAGAATGTCCTGTTATCAGATTAACATGCTCATAAATATCAATGCTTTCTGTATTTGGTGTTCCACTGACAATACATGGGTGTCTTGCACCCAGGCTGATACATATGGTTGCATCTTCAGCAATGTGCTGACTAGCTAAATATTAGAACAATAGGTTTCTTCTCATAAAATTCACTGACTAAAGCATCGTGACTTCAGAACATACTGTAGGTGGTGCTGCAGACTGCAAAATATATTATTATTATTATTATTATATTATGTTAGGCTGCTAATATCAGAATTGTCAGTAGATGTCCTTACAGACCACAAATATATGTTTATATCTAATATATTAGGTTACTAGCTAGACAGGAGATTTCTGAATAGGTCCTAATACAACAACTCTGTCAGTGCATTAGTAATACCATTAGTATACAGTATATAGAGAATAATGCATGTCTATGTGGTTATAATGATGATTTTACACCTCCAAAGGGGTGGGATGCCACATAAACCCTGAGAGTGAAGCTCAGGGGGTTTATTAGGGCATCCCACCCCAAGGGATGTGTAAAATCCAAGTTTTACTCATCTACCCATCCTTTATTTTGTATAATTGCTGGGGATCATTTTTTCACCACAGTAATTATGTAAAATAAATATGTTTGTCTCACGAGTTGAGCCGTGGACCATTGGAGTTTTTAGTGTGGTCTGTGCTGGCTCCTAAATGGAAGCTATTTTGTTGTTGCAATCCCATTACAGAAAGTTTTCTGTGCCTAACAATAATTTTTTTTTTAAAACAAAAAGAGAGGGAGCTTACTGCTGACTTCTTCCATTGGGGAAGTTTGCAGGAGGTGCTGAGGAGCCAGGACTGTGGAGAACAGGGCAGAGAAGTGGAAGATCATGTTTGGTGCATGCGCCAAATTAGGAAAACAGGGTGTGTGTTCGTTGTTATAACCATCTTGTTATAATGATACAATTATAACCCAGTTTCCCTATGGGAAAAAACGGTCACCAATTATTATTATAATATTATCTCTTGTCTCTTATGATAGCAATATTAGTCCTCATATGGGATGGCAGGTCAGGCTGGTCTAACACATTGTGTTTGTTTAATCAAATGAGTTCCTATCCCTAACAATATGGTAGTGAGGACTTGATGCCAAAAATTATCCAATGCAGAGAAATTCACCACCATGTGTTCAAGATTACCTAAATCCAGACACTTTGGGCATCTATTTGACCTATTATGAACCATCAAATTAAGTCTATGTGGTGTGAAGTATGTCCTGGCCCAGATATTCAAAAGGGATGCACCATGCACAACAGAGATGCACCAGCACAAGCACAAAAATGCACCATTGTGCGATATTCAGTGGGAGACAGCTACGCTGTGCAAGTTGCAATGCACAAGAGCGCAATAGTAATGAATGCATGTGCAACCGTAGGGGGAGGAACCATGAATAAAATGCACAGTGCGATATTCAACAGCATGCGCCATGCACAATAGGGGAGCTAGCGGAAGTTGCATGATAGCAAAAATGATCCAAAATAAAAAGGAACAAGAGAGAGGTGCAAGAATGCGACAGGAAAGTCACAGGCAGGGGCGAGGTGACAGGAACAAGGCAGAGGGTAGCAGTGAGCAGGACTGGTCAGGAGCAGGACAGGGCATACCTGGAGTCAACCAGGAACAGTAAAGGAGTGGGGAGCCTGTGCCACTGTGCAGGAGTGCTAGGGAGATGCCACAGTGGACTGAGGGCAATGGCAGTAGGCAGGACAGCCACAGGCAAAGGCCAGAGGTGTACCGGTGCAGGGGAGCATCACAAATGGACAGCAGGGGAGAGGATAACAGCTGCTGAGGGGAACACCAGCTAGGGACATGGCCAGTGCCATCTTTCAGATGGAGGCTGTAATGAGGGTGTGAGAAGGCAGGCACCAGGGAGCATGGCCATGGAAGGGCCCGAGGTGGTATGCCCCAACAGGTGGTACCGAGTCCACACTACCTTTGAACACTACTCTGACACAAGGCCGAACTGAACTGATCTGAAAGTGAACTGTATGCCAAGGCTTGAAGAGGATAGCTAAAGTTTAATAAAACTCCCTGGCTGAGTGCTTTTGCCTTATAAGAGACATTTGTTATTTGTTATTTTAGATTGATCTGATTTACAGCTTTACAAATGCATTTTATTACATGCTATTACCGCTATTTGGTCTGAGATTCTATTTTTGAGATTTATGTGTTTGATTGGTGTGATTTTTATTATGCTTCGAATTTTGCATTTATTTGATATATTGTATCCCTGTGCATTTTCTGTGCAAGTCTATGTATGAGCAAGCAGTAGTATGATCTGATTATTTATTTAATTTGTTTAAATTGCTCGGATTGTTGTAGTGCTTTGTTGCTCTTGGCACTTGAAGCCAACAGATAAAGTAACGAGTTAGCAATGAGCAAATGAGCAAACGAACAAATGAATAAGCTTTAACTGGTTTCTTTAAAAGCCATGGATATTTGATATGTTTTTGATCTATAGGCTAGCTAAATCCTTGCTAAATGCTTGATTAAATGGGTATCTAATAATGAATAGATGCGTATTGAATTAAGCTACAAGATAAATCTCAATGGATTAAAAGAAACTAATTTTACCAAGTATATGAAATAATATACATTACCTCAGAACTTCAGGTGTTTTATATTTTATATTTATATTTTTTGGGATTGAGATTTGATTGAGATGTGATTTTGGGTTTATCCTAGCAACCAATTATTTTTAATTGGAATCTCAATTTGAAATCTAAATTGAAAATTGTGTGCTATTAAAACCCATATGCTGTTGTTTAAATTAAAGCATATCACCTGACTGGAAGGCAGTATTAGAACTGCTTTCTATTCAGTAAGCATTAGCAAGCATCGACAAGCTACACTTTTTCATTAAACAGCTCAAGGCAGAAATATATTACTGGCAGAAGCAGATGCAGTCTTTGAAGGAAACGGACTGTTTTTGCTGAAACCAGTTTTTATTGCTATCTAAATGTTATGAAACCATGGATATTGGCTGGGGGATGTAGTTTAAACAATTTTGAGCAACCCCTTAGTTTCATCCATCTGCTTTTATTCTGCCAACAAGTTGCTGAAAAGCTGAAAAGCCGAAAAGCCATAAAATTCATGTTTATCAAGGATCTATAAAAGCATACAGATCTGTTATATAAACATATTTTTTGAAGTCTTGAAAAAGTAAGTGTTTTAAACTTTAGCTATTGTATTATAGTATTATAGTTTTATTTAGGATTTTAATGTCCGTTTTCATTTCTCTGGTATCTTGTTTTTAATGTGCTTAGAATTATTTTATCAGGTAGCTAGTAAATATGTGGATACAAAGGCAAACACATAGGTGCTTATAGGTGTTGGATTTTATTAGTATGTCAGATAAATAAACAATTTTATTTTTAGATTTTTCTCTTATTTTATTTATAGAAAGATCACATCTCTGGAAAGGGAATCGGTAATATTTGAACACTCGGTCACTTTGGGAGAACTGGGAATCATTAGTACTTATCATAGGACTTTACAGGAACTTTGAATGGTGGCCTTCTTTTTACAGCATTTTAAAGGAATGTGATTCTAATTTAGGAACAAGAGTCTATTTCTTTTGGTGAAGTAAGGAAAGAAAGATCTACCAAAAGTATTTTCAAAGTTCCTTTATAAGTTTACACAGGACTTTGGAAACTTCTAAGCTGCTGAAAGAACTTTTTTCTGGGACGTATCTAATTGAGATTATTTGGAGTCTTTACAATTCTTTACAATTTTTGAAATTTTGAAAATATTCGATTGTCTTGGAGTAAAACTTTTTAAAGGTTCTAGTGCATATAATATTATATCCTTCAACTTCCATGTTAAGTAATTGACTACATTCTAGTTATTTATTATTGTAGTACAGGTATAATAATTAACTGTTTGGAATTTTGTAGTAAGTTTTGTAAAGGAAAGTTTCTACAGTTGGAAATTTTAGATACAGAAATCGATCAGTTTAACAACTTCTGTGTTAAGATAGAGTGATAAAGTTTTTATATATACTTATTGTTTAGAGTAAATGCCTGTTATGACCAGAAGCAAACAAGGGTTAAATCAATGAGGTTAAACCCAAGAACAAAAGCGATCAGAAAGAGGTGGTGAAAGGGGGTGATAGTTCCTTAACAAGATTATTGGTTAGAAAAATGCCAAGCAAATGAAGGAGTAAAGCAATTCTGGACAGATTGAAACTAAAAAAAGAAGAAATATTAAAAATAATGAATAACAAGGAAATAGTTTGTACTTCAACTCCAAATGGAGATATTACACAATTTCTGAAGGTAACTAAGATGGACAAAAATATTAACATTGATTTAGGACTTGATGGATCATGATTGGATAAGATGGAGGAAACTAAATGTTTAAGATCTAATGAGGGGGATCAAGAAGATAAGGAAAAAAATAATAATGATATGGAAGTATTGGATTCATTGATGGAATCAAAAATTAAAAAAAGTAAACAATAAAGGTGATCCAATTAGGAATGTTTGGATAGTGCAAGAAGATATGCAAACTAAAAGTCAATAGTAATAAATAAGGCATTGAGTTCTTTAGAAACTCAACAGACTTGGACAGAGGATGAACCATTGTGGTCTCATAATTCAGCATCTCAGTGATGGATCTAGATCTAGATGAAATAACAAAAGAAGTTGTAAGAGTACTTGAGACCAATGCAATCTAATGTTTTGATTTACCAACAGCTGACTGAAATTAAAATGGACTTGGCATTCCTAAAAGGTATAATGATTGAAAATAAGATAAGACTAGATTATCTAGTTGAAAATCAAGATAGAAACAATTTTGGAACTCAACAAGACAGGACACCTAGATTAGATGAGAAAACAGATGAAGATAAGAAATATGATTAAAAAGTGTTCAGTGCTGGGGAGGATTCATTAGAATCTGTGATGCTCCCAGACAAAATATTTAGGGAAGAAAGTATATGTATGGACTTAAAAAATAGATTTCCTGATATATGGGAAAAAGGTGAACAACAGGAAAAGGAGGAGATAGAAGAAGAATGTGAATAAGGATGAATGAATTAGTAAAGATGTTAGAAGGTTAAATGATAAAAAAGAGAAGGAACCGGTACTAGAAGGTTCGAACAACAAAAAGGAAGGAGTTTGATAATAAAGGACAATGGAAAATGTTAAAGGAAGGCAGATAGAAAGGGTAAGTGGAAAGAGAGCAATGGAAGGGAAGATTAAGGTAAAGAGTAAGGAAATAGAAGATGGAAGAAAAGTGAATAATACAGTTGAGAGTAAAAAAGGACAATTGGGACAAAAAGAATGTGGAAAAGTAGAAGATGATAGGGGAGAAGTGAAAGACAATGTGGAGGAGAAGGTGGATAAAGGATCTCTAGGGAGAAATGACCTAGAAAAAATAACGATGGATGGCGGAGGGATAGATATGAAACAGGATGAAATATTGAAACGATTAAAAAAAAAACAACAAAATGAGATTTTGTTTTACCTTTATATAAAATGGCATGTTTACCTAATGAAACAGAAGAAAGCCTGTCAAAATAGATCAAGAACTTATTAGATTGTGTACTAGTGGATGCAGACAAATGCTGAATAGTATTAGTATTGTTAGGCCAATTATGGAATTGGAGCTGGTTTTGGTGGTTACAGATCAGTACTATGTTTTGAAAGCCATTGATAATCAAGCAAAGAGATAGGAAAAATGGGAATTCAAGTTGAGATTTGGTAACCTTGGGAGAATTGTTTCCAGAATATTATGAGGTTTTGGAAAAAAGAGGGGAAACAAGGGAGATCATAATATATGCTTTAAAGCAATTTTACATGGAAAATAGGAAGAATCTTAAGAGCAAGATGGCCGACTTACTAAATATATTATTGGGCACTGAGGGCTGCATCCACAAAATATTTCAGGCTATTCATTGTGAAAAGGATGGTCAAATATTGGTAAAGATGAAAAAGGGGACTATTTCTGAATTGTTAAAACAGAGACAGACACTGTTGGATAATCTTGGTGTATATGTTTGTATGGAACTAGAAGAGATAGATCAAGGAGTTCAAAAGTATAAGGAATTAAGAGCATGGGAAGTAATGATAGAGACATCAAATAGATATACACTGCTAACAGATTTTGATCAGTGACTGCCTGTAAAAAGTAATGAAAAGAGGTCACAGATACCAGAGATTAACACAAGAGCTAAAGAGATAATATATGAGAGCGATCAAAGTGAGAATATGATAGAATTAAAGGACAAGATACAAATTCTTACTTGGAACTCTTCAGGATTACAGGAAAGATTAGGAGACTCGGATTTAGTAAAACATCTAAAAATGTTTGAGTATATATATTCAGGAAACATGGACAATGAATGATGTGTATTTAGATGGATATATGTCATATTGGAAAACAGCCGAGAAGTTGAAAAGGTTTGGAAGGAATGAAGGGGTCTTCAAATTTTTTTGTAAATTAAGTAATCAGGTGAAAACAAGAGATACCGATTGATAGCAAGAGTATATTAATAGCACATAAACAGGAGCAAGGAGAAGATGGTTTAATATTATTAAATATTTATGCACTTCCATCCAATAGTTCTTATGGTGACAAGAATTGGTTGGTAAAATTGTCAATAGAACTAGAAAGATTGACATTTGAATATCCTATTAGTAAAATAATATTGGTAGGAGATTTTAATGCAAGATTGGGTACTTTACAAGGAACATCAGAAGAAAGCATATCTTGTTGTTTTCTTTTGGAGAAGAATAATTTGTTGTCTAATAGGGAAGTGATGGACCATACAGTAAATAACAAGGGAATTCTTGTTCATAGGATGTTATGTGACAAGAATTTCCTCTTATTAAATGGGATAATTAAAGGCGATTTCCTGGGTAATTATACATATCAAGGGGGTCGAAGGTCATCTACAATAGACTATGTTGGGTTAATGTAAATTTGCTATCAAAATGTGTTGAGATGAAGATTAAGACAACTTTAGAGAGCCAGCATGCTTCTATAGAACAGGCATTGGAAAAGGACCAGGCAAACTTTGTTGTTGACCAAGTGGGACCTGAAACATTGAAATTGATAAGAAAGAATGTTATAGGGTGGAATATTATAGAAAGTGGGAAACTTATTCAGTTAATGTATGATGGAGGTATATTGGAAAAAATAAACAGCTGTACTGATGATAAAAATTATACAGAAATACTATTAGAATATAATACTGTCATGGCCGATGTTAGGCAGATTATTTCTAGGCAACAAATTATAATAGCAAGGAAAGGACAGGCATGGTATAATAAAGAATGTAGGGATGCAAAGAGGAAACAATGGGTTAATGAGAGCCCTAAAAGGAAGCCTGGTAGGAAATAAGAGTAATGAAATGAATAATCTAAGAAAAGAGTATAATACTATACTGAAAATAAATAAAGAAAAATACCAACTTAAATTATGGACAGAATTAGAGGAACCCGTAACATCAAATGACTCCAAGAAGTATTGGAGTATAGTTAATAATGGCACATTAAATTATGATAATAGAATAACTACATTAATTGAGCCAGATGTGTGGGTACAATATTATAAAGGTCAATTTTATACAACAAATAAAAAGGAATCAAAATATTGACGAATAATATGATGAGAATGGATTTGACATCAAAAATCAAGAACTGGGTAATAATAAATTAATCACGGAAAAGGATGTATGGAGAGTTTTGGATACCTTTAAAAAACAAACCCCAGGCCCAGATGCGATACCTATAGATGTTATTTTTATACAAGCTCAATTCTGGGTTCCTTATCTGATGATACTATTTAATAAGATTTGGGATAAAGGAATAATACCAGTTAGTAGGTAAATTAATATAATCGTTCCAATATTTAAAAGGGAAAAAAAAAACGATATTGACCAATTAGTTTAATAGATAGTACGGAGAAGATATTTACTAGTATACTAAACAATAGATTAACAACATGGGTTGAAAGAAATAATATTATTGATACAGCTCAAGCAGGATTTAGAAAAGGTCACTCTAAACTAGACCAGTGTTGGACATTGGTACATTTAGGCCCAGATATTCAAACTCTGTGCAGTTTGTGGCACAAGCCCCTGCACCACTCAGAATAGTTGTGCTGGGGTGTGGCCAGGGCGATATTCAACAGAGTTGCGCTATGGCGCAACTGCTTTGAATATTGTCCTCTGGCCACCCCCACTGTGCATGGCGCAGTGGAACTGTGCCAGCACAAGTGGTCAGAATGGAGCATTGAGATCCGGTGGCGCAAGTTCCATTGCGCCATGCACAGCACCTGCGATATTCAAAGGGTGACATGCAAATGGGGCCATAATTTTTGCAAGGCGCACGGGGGGCCATCTGCATCTGATTACAGCCCCATTTGCATGCCATTAGCATGCAGGTGAGCCGATCCCCGATGACTTGCACCTGGCGCCCTGCCAGGCAGCAGCCATTAGGGACCGACTCCCCCTGCAGCCTGATCATGGGATGTCCCCTAAGGGACAATGCATGTCTCCAATCCCTGGTGGTCCAGTGGACCGCGATTAGCCCGATCACAGGCATAACTGTACCTCCCCCCCAGTAGACTGATCATGGACATAACTGTATGTCCCCCAGTAGCCGATTGTGGGCATAACTTAACTTATCCCCCATTAGCCCGATCGTGGGCATCAGTATCCCCAAAGTTCAAAATCCCTGGTGGTCTAGTGGACGAGCCAGACCCGATCGCAGGCAGCATTTCTCACCCCCAAGTGCAAATCCCGGTGATCTAGTGGACCCCCACCCCACCGCCCGCATGAGCCCCACCACCGCTCCCCATCAGCGGTGAGGGCGACACCTCACCCTCCTGCCACCCTGCCGCCCACCAACTGACAGCTCAGTATGTGACATATCTGGACTGAGCTAATGCGGTATGGGCTGCCGCCCATTGGCTCGTGCTCTGAACCAATGGGCATGCAGGCATACCGGCTGTCGTCGGCAGGCGGTGGGGTGGCAGGAGGATGGGGTGCTGCTGCCCGCCGGCTGGCGGGGAGCAGGGTGGTTGGGATCCGTGGGCGGGTGGGGTGGGGTCCACTAGATCACCAGGGATTTCGGACTGGGGGTGAGGAATGCCACCCATGATCAGGCTCCATTTGGTCCACTGGACCACCAGGGATATTGGACTTTGGGGGTTACTGATGCCACGATTGGGCTACTGGGGGAGGACAGTTATGCCCATGATTGGGCTACTGGGGAAGAGAGTTATGCCCACGATAGGGCTACTGGGGGAGGAGGACAGTTATGCCTATGATCTGGCTATTCACAGTCCACTGGACCACCAGGGATATTGGACTTGGGGGGGATACTGATGCCCACGATGGGGGAATGGGGAGGCGCTGCCAGGTGTGGCGAGAACAAGTCGAGGGCCACCCACAAGTGGTAGCTGCTGAGTTGCACCCTGCAATGTGGCAGCTCACCTGTGGGTGGCCCTCGACTTGTCCTTTTTTTTTTTCGGTGTAACTTTGTGCAGGTGCAGGAAGGCGCTTGCATAACTCTGCAACGGCCTGGGCTGAATATCGGCTGTGCAGCAGTTTATGCATGGTTCCTCCCTTGGTTGCACATGCCTTCATTATCATTGTGCTGTTGCTCAGCATGATTTCGGGGGCACAACTGCCTCCTGCTGAATATCGCAGAATGGCGCAATTTCGGACTTACGCAGGCGCAACCCTATTGCGCATGGCTCAACTCTTTTGAATATCTGGGCCTTAATCTATAAATATACCAGGATTAAAAAAACAAAAGTTGTATTACATATTTTTTGACCTAAAAACAGCATTTGATCGAGTGAATCATAGTATGTTATGGGAAAGATTAAAAGGATTATGAATGGATAGGGATATGGTGACAATGATTGAGCGATTATATCAAGATAATTATACAAGTGTAAGATATTCAACAAAGGGACAATTGACACAATGGTTTCAAACTAATATTGGGTTAAGCAGGGATGTACTCTTTCACCATTGTTGTTCAATTTATATTTTCAAACAATATTAATTAAATTATATGACTTAGATTTCCATCTGCCTAGAACAGGAGAGAGGTATTGTGCTTACTTGGCATTTGCGGATGATGTAGCCTTATTATCAACAAGCTTCATTGCCATAAACAGAATGTTAAATAAATTTGTCAGAGAATGTAAGAAGGCAGATTTATTATTAAATTATGAAAAAACAAAAGTATTGATTTTTGGAGGGAATAAAAAAGAATATCAATACAAAATAGATGGATACAAATTGGAAGTGGTTAAAGAATTTTGCTACTTAGGAATAGTTTTTACTCAAGATGGAACATGGAACAAACATATAAAAGAAACATATAGCAAAGTTAACAGATTTATGTTAATTATGAATAGATTTGCGTACAAACATGGAGGGCAGTCAATAAAAGGAAACTTGAAGGTTTTAAATGCAAAAGTCAAAGCTCAAATACTTTATGGGGCAGAAATCTGGGAATTTGGTGATTTTCTAAATTAGAAAGTATCCTGAATAAATTTTATAAAAAAATTGGGACTTCAGCATTAGGGCCATCAGCAATGGTTGGGACAGAATTGGGACAATATCAACTGGAATGTGAAGTAAAAATAAGGTAAATGAATTACTGATTGAAAGTGTATAACATGAATATCCAAAAGATTCCTAGATTATATATGGAGGAGGCAATAGAGTATAGCAAATATGATAGGTCATTTCCAAGTACGGCAATAGTGGAGAAAATAATAAAACCAATGGGGTTGTTAGAAATATTCCGGAAAGTACAATTTGTCCAGTAGATATACTGAAATTAAGAATTAAAGATAGGGTCAGATATTTTTTATTCAATCAGACTTGACATTGTGTAAACAACGTAAAGTGAGTAAATGGATGGTAAAAAATAAGAGGTAGCATGAACTAGAATATTATTTGAGAATGGTGACTAATCTTGAATTTAGGAAATTATTAACCCGAGCAAGATTTGAGACTATAACAACTAATTGGAAATTAAATATATATATAGTAAAAGGAAAATAGTGGTGGATATATTGTGTAAATGTGGAATAGATAAAGATTCACTTAAACATTTATTAATAATATGCCCTCTATATGAGAAAGATAGAAGAAAAATTATGGGGGAGATTTTGAGTAAACTTGAATTAAATTCAGAAACTATGTTACATTTTTGTTAAAATCTCATAATTTGAAAATACTACAGCTGTGGCCTCCTTTCTAAAAAAATTGAGCAGAAGAAATCACATGTGAGAGGCGCCTCATTTCAAGGGTGGGTTAGTTGCTTATATCTTGTCCAATATGCTGATATATATCTAGAATTGTGGATACTATATAGACGAATGTAAAATTGAAGATTAATGTTTAGATGAAGAAAGATGGATGTTTTAATATGGAAATTGTAAAGATGTGTATTTAATGGAATTTTAAAATATGTATTTTAATTGTAATGACTTGAATAAGTTGATCAATAAATATTACTACTCTGAGACAGAGATTGTGGGCCGGTACCGCCTGAAACAGACGATCCTGAGGTGGCTCTGTGAGCTGTGCAGTGATGAGATGCAGGCACCCACACGACAGAGCCATGCTCTGTCAGTGGAGACAAAGGTGACAGCTGTCATGTGCCTGCTCACCACGGGCACCTTCCAGAGACCAACATGGGACACAACAGGCATAACCCAGTTGGCTGCATCATGCCTACTCACACAATTCCTCAGCGCACTGCTGCAACATGCTGCAGAGTACATCTGTTTCCCCAGCACACAGGTGGAGTGCACAGCACACATACAAGAGTTCCACAGGGTAGCATGTATGCCTGGTATGCTTGGGGCCATTGACTGCACCCATGTGGCCATCCACACAGCACCTGGCCTGGACGGTGTGTCCTACATAAACTGGAAGGGGTATGCCAGCATCAACTGCCAGGTGGTGTGCTATGCCAGGGGGCACATAACCAATGTCTTTGCCACGCACCCTGGGGGAGCACATGATGCCTTCATCTGGCACCAGTCCACACTGTGCCACAGGTTCGAGAGTGGGTATATCCCCACTGGCCACTTAGGGGGTGAGTATGCACATCATGCAGGATGACATGAGCAGACATGGGGGGTGCATAGTCAGAGGTGCCTTGGGTACTGGCCTTGACGGCCCATGGCAGAGTGATGCAGACCAGCATACTAATGTCCACCCTCTACACACAGGTGACAGTGGCTACCCACTCTGTCCCTGGCTGCTCACACCATACCAGCGCCCCGTGACCCCATCGCAGCTATGGTACAATGAGGCACACGCAGCAACATGGAAAGTCATCGAGTGGGTGTTCGGGATGCTGAAGGCACATTTCCAGTGCCTGGACACATCTGGCGGTGTCCTACAGTACAGCCCCTCGAAGGCCTGCGGGCTATTCCTGGTCTGCTGCATCCTGCACAACATGGCCAATGACTGTGGGATAGCCGTAGAGGTCAAGGAGGGGGACAGTGGTGGGGACGATGAGGACACCGGTCTAGACAGTGATGGGCAGCCACCCCCTGGGCGAAGGGACCCCTGCCTGATCCGGATGTCACAGCTGCACCGGGACACCATCACAGAGGAGCACTTCTGCCAACACAGGTAGGTCACGGGGCCATGTCCAACCACCAATGGCAAGGGCTCAACCCACAGACAGGCATGGATGAACCACAGGGGCAGATGGCGGAAAGGGAATGGGTCTGAGCATGGAACTGCACACGCCATCAGGGATGGGCAGGGCCAAACATGACATGCGCTTACACACACACACCATAAGACATGCACAAGGGGTAGAAGGCACGCCAACCCAAATGCAACCCCTACCCACACACAGGTCCACACCCGACCATGCCCAGTGGCCATCACTGTGCATGTCTCAGATGCTGGGCACCACTGCACACTGGCGGACAGCGCAAAGAAGGCATCTTCATGCACACACCACAGTGGCCAGCAGCCGGAGGTGTGCACAGGGACCATGTGTGTGCAGGGCAGGTACCCACCTGTGCATCACACGATACACAACACACTGCACACAGGGTAGCAGCAGACAGTGACCATGGTGGGAGACAGGTCAGTCACGTGGCACAGTGCCACAGCCACCACAGATGCGTGGGTGGCCCCGCCGAGACCTGCCAGCCATGCCAGGCTGACCATTGGCCTCATGTGGTGGCACTGATGGTCCCCCAGGGATGGTGCTGTGGGAACATGACCTTGTTTGCACAGGGGTCTGCAGCTCACCAAACATGCCCATGCAAGGTGTGCTCTGTATGCCCACAGCCAAACCTGGTGTCGACATGGAAGGTATCACACGACGCCAGGAGCAGGGGGTGGACATGACACTGCGTGGTGTCTGCGGTGCATGGGCAATGAAATGGGTGCCCAATGTGGCCATGACAGCTGTGAATGCACATGTCTGCCTGTCAATGGCAGCAGTCACATCCTCCTGCTGCTGGGCCATCTCTGCCACGAGCAGACCGTGGTCTCTGCTGCGCCACTCCTCTGCCTAGCGTAGACCTGCACTGAGGGCATCCGCCACAGTCACATGCTGCAACTGCTGATCCACTGAAGCCTGGAGTAGGCAGCTGTGCTCATCAAAGAGGTCATCCGCCGGTTCGGCATGCTGTCCCTCGTGGTGTTCCTGGCCCTGCTGGGCAGCACCTCTTGACAATGGTCACTGCACACCAGAGCCATGCCGGGGGCATATCCAAATGCGGTGCACTGTCACCGCCCCCCGACACTGTCCCCCCATCGCCATTGGCTGACTGCTGGCACTGCCCCTCCAGCGCCGATCATCAGGGCTCATCAGTGCTGCCCGCAGTGGCCACAACAGCCCCACCAGCCTGGACGCACACCAGTGCTGCCCCACTGGGGCATACAGGCACAGGCTGGTACTGTGATGTCACACAGGCCTCCACAGCAGCACCACCCACGGCCACGCCTGTGCCATTCCTGCTGTGGGACCATCCTGTGTCCTACACGTATCACTGACCAGACGCAGGGATCCATCGGTGCCAGATCCGCACCAGTCCATGTCCCAACATGCTGGAGTCCATGGGTGCTGTCACGCTGGGACACAGGCAGGGCCTCGTCTGCACCAGCACCACCATCTTCAGTCCAGACAGACAGGCAGGTATGCGGTGGTCCTGTCCTTGGACACCTGTGGAGGTGGATGGGTGCTCCTCCGTGTCCAGGGCATCACCCTTGGTGGACACACCCATCACTGCTGACCCATGTAGATGCTCAGGAGCTGTAAGGGAACACAGTAGCGTTAATGTCTCCGCCTTACCCTGTGGCATTCCCCCCACCTCCAACACAGTGACAGCACAGGACCTACCATGCAGTGACGAGCTGCCACCCATCTGGAAGCCACCACCAGGAACACCCTCTATGGCACAAGGCTGCATGCTGCCAGCCACCCGCTCCTCCTGTGGCATCAGGCATGGCACATCCGGCTGTCCACCACCGGTTGCAGCACGTGCAGCCCTGATGGCAGTCACCTTGTCCTTTATCCTCCTCTTGTCCGTGCCGACCTTCTTTTTACACTTCTGCACGGACTGCTGGTGGTTGCCATGCTGGTTTATAGCATGCACAACCTCACCCCATGCTGCAGCATGGGCCTGAGGTGTTCCATGCTGTCCACTGAGCAGTGGTTCCCTGTCGAGATAGGCCTCGAACAGAGCATCTGATTCCACCCGGGTGAAGTTGGGCCTCCTCCTTCTCCTACATCCCTGTTCCTCCTCTTCCTCTCGCTCAGTCAATATAGAGCCTGTGGGAATGACAGGTGTTACCTTTGAATGTGCAGTCCCATACATCTCACACATCACAGTCCACACTTCCAAACAGCATGCAACCCATCACAATAGGCTGCCATACCAAACTATGTCCTCTGCAGCCCCATGTCACATTTATATAGTGCAAGGCATGTAAATGAGGTGAGACGCAACTTTAAGTGGATGCTAATGCAGTGGCTGTGCCAAGGAATAGCTGATGAGCTGATTTGCATATGCTGGCCGAATAGCATGCTGTTGCACCTTGCGCAATGGTGTTGAGCGTGCTCAGGCAATGGCGCAGCTCTGTGATGTGCACAGTAGGCACTGCATGGTGCATGCCCTGGGTGCTGATGCTGACGCCTGCCGTGCTGATGACGTGCTGAGCACAGGAGGCCATGCAGGGCACGGCCACCACTGTGCCAGTGGTGCTAGTGTGCTGTTCTTGCCTGTGGTGCTCATGCCCTGGAGCGCCGTAGGTGCCATGGTGCCACAGCATGGTAGGCCACCACAGGGCATCACACACAGACACCCTACCGTGCTACATGCAGGGAGTCCCAATAGTGCTGTGGTGGTCCGTGCGTGACAGACCCTTAATCCTGCTGTCGACCTTTGCCCCCTAGGTGCCATGTGTCCACATGGGTGCACCCCATCACGCTGTTCGGTGACAGCACAATGGGGAATGGCAGCGCTGTACTGTGCACCATCTGCACATGGGGACATGTGCTACAGAGCACCATTTTGTTATCTGGCCTGCATGGAAAATGGCACACAGGAGAGCACCACAGTGGGTGTGCTAGAGCTAGCCAACCTTGTGGCTATTGTTGAGCCCCATGCTGGGGCCCTGTTTGGAGAAGACCCACTAGACAGGCCACACAGCGCCATGTGGGAGGAGGTGGCAGACACCATGGAGGAGGCCACAAGGATTGCCTGTAGTGCTGAGCAGTGTAGCCACTGGTATGGGGACCTCCAGCAGAGGGACCCAGATAGGCTGAGGTGACTACAGGTAGACACCAGGGAGGCGCCATGCCATGGCCAGACAGGTGCTCCATCCATACACTGGTAGCATCTGTCCATCTGGGTATAGTGGTGTGCATGTGTCCACCATGCAGGGAGGTGGGGGCCATCCAGTGTGGGCAGAGGTGGTGGTGATGGTGGTGTTGTGGCATGGCTGGGCTGTGCTGGATCACACACACCAGTGGGGGGGGCTTTGCTACTGGCTTGTACTGATGTTCCCCTTTCCGTGTTTGCACCCTAGGCCCGGAGGAGCGAAGTCGAGCTAGGGAGGCCCGAGCTCAGTGGGAGAGGGCTGATGCGCAGCAGCAGGAATGTGGCAGAGAGGCCATGGGACAGCAGGGCCCAGCTGTTATGGATGCAGGTGAGTGCCTTTTTTTCTGATCACATCTGTGCGTGCTGTGTTGCAGGGTTGGCAGTGGGGCATGGCCACCAGCCCTTGGCACCACCACCATGCACGCCACACAGTACACTCATCACTGTGGTCCGTGCATGCACTGAGTACATGGCTGTGCCACTGCCTTCGCACTGCATAGCCATGTCACTGTATGGCCACGGTGGTGCTGTCCGGGACATGGGCGGTGGGTGTGCACAGTGGTCCACATGGCTGTCGGTGCCTGGGTAGGCAGGTCTTGTGGATACGGTCACTGTGGGTGGTCACACACCATCACAGGGTTGTGGCCCATGGCTGTATGCCATGCACAATAGGTGGGCTGCAGGGGGGATGGACAGTCACACCTATTGACTCTGCTTCCTTGTCCTAGGTGGACATCGCTGGACGGCGATGGAAGGAGGGGTGCAGGAGCTGCTGCAGCTAGCATGGGCATTCCTGGAGATACAGCAGTGGATGGAGCGGGATGGGGACTGATGCCGCAGTGGTCAGACGCACCACAGGAGTGGAGAATGGGGCAAGCATAGGCTCTCCATGCCCCCTGAGTGACCTAACCCCCCTGGACCCACCCTCACACCCCTTCTTCCCTCTCCCATTTGTTCTCCCCACCCTATTCCTGCCCCCACCTGGTTTGTGGCCCTTCCCCCCACCCTTGTATGTAATTATATATATGTTTTATTGTTTATACTGTTCAATGCACACATTTTGTTATAACAACTGTGGTGGTCTCTGATTTGCAGTGGGCTACTGGTGCTTGGCTGCAGTGGTGTTCATGGCGTCATGGGTGGTGCAGGCATAGGCATGTGTGTGTGTCTGGCAGGGACCTGCCTATGTTGTGGGCGAGGGATTCAGTCACTCTCTGTGGTATGTGTGTTGTTCTCTGTGATTTGGATGCCTGTGTGCAGTGGTCCATGGTGCATGCAATGTGTCCATGGTGCCCCTGTCTGACTGTCCATGGCCTGTGCAGCTGGCACTCTTGCATGTCTGTGCTATGCATGGTCTGCTTGCATGCCAGTGGTGGCTGTCCATGCTGACCACCCCCTGTACCTGGCGCAATGCTGGATTGCCTCCTGACACCGGTATGGTGCATGTCTGCCTCAGGTGGCACTGTGGCCTCCACTGTTGTTTCCCCCTCCATGCTGTTGCTTGTGTCTGTTGCAGGGAATGTGCTCCAGTGTCTGTCACTTGTGCTCCAGCTGCATGCTGGTGGGACGGATTCATGGTGCATCGTAAGGTGGCTGGTACATCTGTGCCATGGAGGGTGCTGGCCATGGGTACATAGCTGCTGTAGCCCTCACCAGCGGGTTTGTTGCCCCGCTATTGTGTCCCTGTGTTGGTGTGCCCTTGGGTATGGGTGGGTGTTTGTCCGTGCACTGTGTTGCATCCTGTGTGGCGCATGCTTCCATGCACCACTGTGGGTGTTTGTGCTGGTTGCTGGGGCCAGTGCTGGGACAGGGTGTGTGCTTGAGTGGGTGTGCGGGTTGCTGTACTGCTGGTGGTGGGGTCCGGGGAAGGCCGTGTCACATGCGGGGTACCTCATGTGCCGATGCAGGGTCAATCTCTTAGCTGTGCTTCGGGGGGGGACATGCAGGGTGGCACTGTGTCTGCAGTTGTTGCCTTGGTGGCTGCTGCCACCCGCTGCAGGTTGCTCACGGTGGGGCTGCCTTGCATGGCTTCATGGTGCACAGGGTTACATTGTCACAGTGGGGGTGGTGGCATACATAGGGTGACATGCACTGTTGAGCACTGCTCCAGGGCAGAGTGCGGGGGATCGCTGTGCAGGGTGTGCTCTACATTGGTAGGATGGTGTAGCACAGGGTGGTCAGACCTCCTTGTGTTCTGGTCACAGCTTGCCAGGGGGTGTGCTGGGGCACCATGCCCCAGCTGTGGAATTGTTGCTGGTGTCCATGGGCTGGTGGTTCTTTCAGCTCACCTCAGGTTGTGTGGTTCATGGGGTGTGGGGGGGCGCTGTCTGTTCTGCTGCCTACTCCTATGCCCGTGTCTTCCATGAATGGTGAACCCCTGCATACTGTCCCTGTGCAACCCTGGTGGTGCTACTGCACATCAGACCTGTGCCACTGCGCATCCCTGGTTGCACCATGGTGCGGTTGGCATGATATTCAGCTGTGTTGCGCAAGCACATCTTGGCCTGTGCTGTGTTTGAATATCGCGCGTGTTGCACATAGGCGCACTGCACTTGCGCCTGCTCCTGCTATTGTGCTACTTTGTGGTGCAGTTTGAATATCTGGGCACCTCTGTATTATATTACAATACATTTGCTGTAATCTTGTGGACAAGATGCCTTGTTTTGTAAGATCTGTAATTTTACATCAGTTACTTTCTGTAATATTTTGTTGTATAATTCTCATTTTGTCTTAAGTAGGCTTAAATTATTACCTTTTTGAGTTACCAAAAAGGTACATATTTTTGATATAACCTTATGTTTATCTGCACCCGTAAATATAATTTCAAGTTCATTATATTCCGGACTACTAGAAATATCTGTATATTTTGCAATATAATTTCTGATTTGCAGATATCTAAACAATTGGGATTTTGGAGGTGAATATATGTTTTAATTGTCAGAATTCTATTAAACCATGCTCATCAAACAGATGTCTAATTTCTCATATTCCTTTTTTTTTTGCAAAATCATGAAAGTACTGTCTGATAAAGATGAGATTACATTTCGTGTAAGTAACCTGGGAAATGAAAAGAAACTGTGTTGTAGATTTGCCAGTTTGTAACTTGATCCCAAATTTTGTATATTGTTTGTGTAGCGAATATAATGTTGGTTAACTTTTTCTATGATCCAGTATATAATATGTATTTAATATTATCATATGGGCAGGAAGATATTTCATTTGGAATGAACTAGCTTGGGTATTATTATGGAGCCATGTATATATTGGAGCAAAGCTGAATGCAAAGTAATACCATTGCAGATTTAATAAGGCTAGGCTGCCCTTAACATTTGGGATATATAATTTTTCTATTTTTAGCTGAGTGTGCTTCCCCTCCAAAAGGATTTTTTTGATTAATTTTTCCATTTTTTTAAACCAATGTTTTTTTATGTAAATTGGTAGTGTTTGAAATAGAAACATGAATTTGTGCAAAATGTTCATCTTAATAACATTCACTCTACCAATCAATGTTAGGGGCAAAGGTTCTCGATGTTCTAAATCATTCTTAACCTTTTCTTCAACTGGATTAAAATTATTATAAATAGTTTTTCTGAATCCATACTATTAATTATTCTCAAATACTTCATCTGTTTACTCATTTTAATATTATATTCGCTTGGAACTGGGAATGGTTCTGAATGATTCTTTCATTTCATTATCTCTGTTTTGGACCAAGTCACCTTATACCCAGAGAGTTCTCTATACTAATGTATAATTTTAGTCAAGGGTTTGAAATCCAAATTTAAATTTGCACTATAAATTAATGCATCATCTACATAGAGATTGATCTTATGCTGCACATCCCCATACTGTATGCGCTTAATATCTTGAGACTAATTGCTTGGGCCAGGGTTCTATTGCAATTGCAAATATCAAAGGTGACAATGGTCATCCCTGTCTTATGCCTCTTTGCAATTGGAATGTTTTTGATATATTATGATTTGTTTTTACTCTTGCCAATAAATTGGAGTATAAAACATTAATCCAAGATTGAAGACTTGGATCGAAGACCATTTTCTTTAAAACTGAGCTGCTGTAATCCCACTGCACCATATTGAATGCTTTCTCAGCATCCAAAGAAGAAAGCAATGATGTATTGGAATTTTTTAATTTATTCATAAGATTTAAACATGAGTTTTATGTTTGATTGAAATCATCAGCCAATTTTAAAACCATATTGATCAAGATTAATAATTTGTGGCAGGACATTGTCTAATCTTCTGGCTAAGAATTTTGTCAGGATATTTGAATCTGAATTTATCAAGGACATTGGCCGATAGGATTCTGGGAGTAATAAGTACTTGCCTTTTTTTAGGAAAATCATTATATTAGCCTGGCAGAGAGAGAGAGAGTCTGGTAGATTGTGTTGTTCAACGATTTGGTCAAAAACTATTTTAGGATATGGCACTCATTTCTGTGCAAATATTTTATAAAAATCAGAAGATAATCCATCTGGTCCTGGAGCTTTACCAACAGCCAATGCATCTATGGCTGAGTGAATTTCTTCAATTATTATTCATTTTTTAAATATATGATTTTGTTCCAATTTGACAGAGGGTAAATTAATCTTAGATAAGAAAGCATCTATATTATTTTTTTATTCCATTGTGTAGAGATTTTTATAGTAATTAAAGGAAACCTTACTGATTTCTTCTAGGTTGTTTGTAATATTTCCATCTGCTTTCTGGATTTTGGTTATCAAACCATTTTATCTTTCTTTTTTGAGTTTCCAGGCTAGGATTTTATCTGGCTTATTGACTAAAGCATAATATTTACTTTGAGTAAGGAGTAATTACCTTTCCACTTCTGTTGCTAGCTGATTAAATTGGTTATTTAATATTAACAGATCCTGTAATACTTTGGGATCTCCTGTATCTATATGTAATTTTTTCTTTGAAATTATTATTTCCTTCTAGTTTCTGTGTTTTTAATGTCCTTGATGTTTTCCTATGTGAGTCAAATTCAATATTTCCTCTTATGTATGTTTTAAAATCATCCAAAATTGTTAAGTTTGAAATTTCATTATTCTGATTTACTGTGAAGAAAAAAGCAATCTCTGAATTTATTTTATCTAAGAAAAGTTTATTTCTAAGCATAATTTGATCTAATCTAAAAACTGTATTTTAGGTTTTTGAGAAATTTTGAAATTTAATATTACTGGGCAATGATCTGATATTAAGATATTTTTGTACTTAGTTTGTTTTACTAAATAGAATATGGCTTCCAAAATAAGAAATAAATCAATTCTTGAGTAATTATGATGAACATTTGATTAAAATGCATATTGTCGATCCAATGGGTGTGATGTTCGCCAAGGATCAATAAATTTAAATTCTTGTATAAACCGTAACAATTGAATTGATGCAGATGATGACATAGGTGGAAAAATATTTGATCCATTGATGCTATTATTTAGGGTTAGATTGAAATCTCCTCCTACAATCCAAGGTGAATAAAAGGTTTGTAAGTCAAGTATGAGCTCATTGAAGAATGAGGGAGAATTAATATTTGGACCATAAATATTGGCAAGAGTAAATTGTACATCCTGGTTTATTACTTCTGCAATGATGTATCTTCCTTTGGGATTTGTTTTATGTCTCCTAATATTCCACCCTGAGTTACATTTTATAAAAATAGAAACACCTCTAGCATTATTGGTACATGGAGCATTTATACCTGGACTCCATTTTTTGCTTAAAAAATTTAATTCTGAATCTGTCAGGTGTGTTTCCTGTAAAAGCAAACAACTAACATTTTGTTTATTTGTGTAATTAAATATTTTCTGCTTTTTACTTTATCCATTATCCCCTTCACATTCCATGCCACGATTTTAAGTGAGACCATATATTTTCTATTTTAACAATAGTGTGATAGCAAGCTACTTTCCAGTTTTAAACCATATCAAATATATTTTGTTTGTGATTCTTTGTTTCAACTTTTGCCTCTGTCTGCATTTCTATGTAAATGGTTGTCTGTTTCTTTTGTTTAGTTATAAGCCCGGTTCCCCCCATAATCCTCTCTACTAACCACCTCATCACTTATCCTTTAAAACCCCCCTTGCCCTCCACTCTCAGTTGGGTTCCTTCTAAAATGTGTAATCTCTTATTGAAAATTCCTACCCCTACATAATTTCTGCCCTTTATTTTAATTTAGGCATCTGCTTGCTGAGGAACCCTCCTCCCTTTATCATATGTCTACTTGATAGGCCAAACTGTGAACAGCCAGACTTTCCCTATTCCACACTATTAGCTACCTAGCACCCACCTCTTCTTTGTTAATCCTTGTCTAACTATTTAACCTCTTTATTTTCTCTTTTTTCTTTTTTCTTCCCCCTCCTTCCGCTCTCCTCCCCTTGTACCCCTGAATTGTTTCCTTGTCTAACTTACCCCCTGCTCTCCCCTTATCTTGCTTTTCTCATATTTTCCTTTCTCTCTCCTCCCCCCTCCTGAACTCTGTTGGAGGTTAGCACAAAGACTTTGTATTTTTAAAGTGATTAATCAACATCAACATTTTTATCAGTAGAGAGATATAAAATTAATCTAATTCAATAAACATATTATGATATGACCACCCTTTATCTTAGAAGTCTTCTCCTCTATCTAGTCCATCTCTCAATGTGAACATTAATTATTACTGTCTATATTCCTAGTGAGATGAACCCAAGGTGATGCAACCTTTTATAATAGCTTTAAATATTGGGAAGGTTACCTTTTACTGCTTCCAACACCCACTAGTGAAATCTTTAGTGCCATGTCCTTTGCAATTTACTTCTCTTCCATTATTAATCTGTATTAATTCTGAAAACAGAATAAAAAATATCCAAAAAAGAGTTTATTTTCTTAAATGCATGGGGCCAGATTTTCAGAGACCAGATGCAAGCTGTGACAATGGCAGCTTGCGCCACATGCAGGTGTGCTGGGGACCCTGAGCCCAGTTTTCCAATCCACGGGGTCCCAGCACCAAAGTCCAGTGGCTTGTGGGAAAGGTGGTGCTGCACCAAATGTATAGCACACCTACCCGGAATGCTGCAATGGCAGCGGGGAGTCTGCAGCACCCACAGACAGGGGCTAGCAACTGGACACAGCCCCCCCAACACCACCACACCACTGGCACCCATGCCCCAACACACACCAGTACCCTGGTGGTCTACTGCCCCCATAGGTAGTGTCCATCTCTGCATTCCCATGCCCCCTCACATACCCCAACCTGGTGACTGGCACAGCCCTCCACACACCACCATGGCCAGCTTCTGAATGAGCTGTCAGTGCATGCTGTATACTGGTATGCCGTATGCGCGCTGACAGCTCATTCAACTAACCATGATGACAAGCAATGAAGCAAACGTCAGCAGATCAGAGGTACAGAAGAGGGTGGGAGCGGAGCACTACAGTTGTCAGCAGCCTAGGGGTTGAGAGTTCCCCACCACCGTTGTCACCTCCCCTTCAGCCAGTTCATGATCCAATTAGTCATTTTAACCCCCACCTCTACACATCTCAGTTTTCACCCCAACCACCCATGAGGCACTGAATCAAAGACCTTGCTGAAATCCAAATACAGGACATCCACTGCATTGTCCCCATCCATTTTTTTGTTACCCAGTCATAGTTCTCTATTAGGTTGGTCTGACAAGATCTCCCAGAGATGAACCCATGCTGCTTCCCACCCTGAAGACAATTTACCTCAAAATATGTCACCACCTTCTCTTTCAGGATCACTTCCATAAGTTTACCTACTATGGAGGTGAGACTAACAGGTCTGTGGTTTCCTGGCTCATTCCATGGGCCATTTTGTGAATAGGTACCACATGAGCCACCTTCTAGTCCTTTGGCATGCATCCTGTGTCCAGTGAGGTGTTGAACAGGTCCACCAACAGTCTGGCCAACACCTCCACCATATCCCTCAGTACCCTGGGGTGAATGCCATCAGGACCTGGTGCCTGGTCCACCATTAATGCCTTCAGACCCTCTACTACTCTGGAAAATACTTTATTGGGTTGCCTATTTCTGCCACACCTTCTGGAATATTTATTAATTTTAAATGATTCCTTCTGGGTGGTCTTCCAGCTCTGTTACTTTCTGTTGCAACATTTTAAGTTGGGCAGCAGCTTGAGATTTTAACCATGATAAAATTAACTCTGTCCTCTAGGTCAATAACCTTTGCCCAAAGGCCCTGTTCTCATATTGGTGGTTATTCAGGAATAGTGGTGGGTGTATGTGCAAAAGGAACATAACCCCTCCACACAGCTTCATACTCTTGGGAATTCTGCACATCAGCTGTATTCTCAAACACTGGACAATGCACAGCTCCCATCCATGGCCCTGCCCACTAGCGTGCAGGTTCATGGGGGGTGGTCCAGTGCAGAGCTGTGGAGCCAGTCATGCAGCCACTCAGCTGCCCATTTTGGGTCCCTTGGTGGAACTCCTGCCCCCATGGGGTGCCATGTTGGTGGCAGACATAAATGCACTGACAGTACAGGGGGGATATCCCCAGATGACTGCCCCAACCCTTCCAATGTGCCCGATGGCAGGGGCAGTCTCAGGGGAGTCCATTGACACTCATCATCCCACGTGACCAGTTGCAGCATCCCAGGGTTGGCACATAAAGTTTACAGCTGCCAGCAGAAGGTGTAGCTGTTGCACCAAGCACAATGCACCCGCATCATCATGAATGGTGCAGTCTGTGGACACGCCCCCCTGCAGAATTCCTAAAAAATATTGCAGGACCCTGTGAAGGTTAGTGGGTAGACTGATGCAACAGACACAGGTAAAAGGTGTAGAATGCCCTTTGCAGTATTTATTTTCCAAAAATAAAAAAAATAAAAAATAATAAACATACAGAAGGGAAATAGTTGGTTAGTCTTTCAGTTCAAGATATCTGTTTGACATCACCACTTGTATATCTAATTTGTTAGATCTGGGTTTGGGTTTCATATCGTACAAAATCTCATTAATACTTTCATAGCATGAATACATTCAATTATCCACCCACTGTATACAGGTACACCATCTTTCATTTTTATGATTGCTTGCATTCACAGCACACAAGAAACATTTTGAGGAGAGTAGAGTATTGCAGAGGTGTGGCAGTGTTCAGCCAATCCAGGGAATGCTTTCAGGGGTGTGTCCCTTGGCTACCAATCAACAGGAAAGCTGCAAATGATGGCAGTTTCAGAGTGAGCGCTGGACTTGAAAGAAATCTGCTGCTCCAATCAGGGACAGTTTCATCATCCCTGATTGCAATGGCAGCTTCTCCCCTCCCCACTTCAATCAGGCACACAGAAGCAGAGAAGACTCCAGCCATGCACATTACAGTGCACAGTAATGTGCATGGCTGGAGGGACGAACAACCCATTTGCTCATTGTGCCTTTCATGGTGAAGCATATCCACGCAGTCCCCTGAAAGCAGACATTGGGGTGGTCAATCCCCGTGTTGGCATGCCCTCCACCCCACTATTGTGGTACACTCAGAGCCCACCCCAGTGTGCCCAGATACATTTTTAATTTTTTTTTTACTTTCCAACTCTTGGATGCCTACTCCCAGTGTTGGATGCCAGCCCCCTTCATTGCCAACAGGGGTGCCCAAATCCCACTGTTGGCATCATGTATGCTCACCCATCCCTCCCCAACTGGTGGCACACTGGGGCCTATCCCAGTGTGCTGTAATAACACAAATCTTTCTGAAACAGGGATGCCACACCTCCCGATGTCGGATGCCCTCCCTCCAAGCCTGTTCTTTCAAAGCCAACATTGGGTGCCCAATCCTGAATCAGCTTGTGTCCCACACACACATTAGTTGGCACACTGGGGCCCACCCCAGTGTGCCAAAAAATAATATTACCTGTAAAAAGAAAACCATCCCAGAGCGTCTTGTTTGTTGTTGTTTACCAGCAAAAAAACAGTCCCTTGTTGTCTCCCCAGGCACACCTCCCCATCCTTACCCACCCTCTGCACACCCCTCACCCCATACTTACCTCTGGAGGTCCGGCACTGTGATCTTCTCTGGACATGTCTGCACTCTTCAATGCTGAACTCTGAACTGAGGAACCGAGGTAAGCTGTATAATGGGATTCAATGTGGGTTTCAACATAGGTTGATATCGTAGCCATTTTAAGGCATTTTGGCTCCATATTTTCAACATGGGATTCATGGGACCCCACTTCATGAACACTGTGACTGTCATCTCATTTCTCAGTCCTGAAAGGTGATTTCACAGTTGCTGCTTGGAATCTCCTTTTGGGACTGATTAAAGAAACAACAGTGCCACTGTTTATGAGGCTGGGTCCCAAAAGGCCCATATTGCAAATTTGGTGACAAAATTCCCAAAAATGAATGCGTTACCAGTGTGCATTGCACAGTTTCTACGCATGCTCATAACTTAGCCAGTTTTTTTATATTTTCACTCCAGATTTTCAACATTGCCATTTTGTCAACCTCCGTATGAGCAGTATAGCTGTCATGTTTCATATCCTGCCCAAAACATGTTTTTGCACCTGTGGTGCGGCATGGTGGAGTCACTGTGCAAAATCAACTTTCAGGATGGAGTACCAAATTGATAGTGTCACTGCTCATGAGGTGGGGTCCCAAAAAGCCCATGTTGAAAACTTGGTGAAAAAATTCCAAAACATGATTGTGTTATGGGTGTGCATTGCAGGATTTCGCACCTCATAGCAATGATTTTTCATATTTTCCTCAGATTTTCAACATCGTCATTTTTTAAAACCTCCTCAAGAACAGTACAGCTGTTATTTTTCACATCCTGCCCAAAATGTGTTGCAACACGTGTGGTACAGAATGGAGCAGTCACTGTGCAAAATCACTTTTTGAGATTGAGTAACAAACTGATAGTGCCTCTGTTCATGAGGTGGGGTCCCAAAAAGCCCATGTTGAAAATTTGTAGTGAAAATACCAACAAACACTGGGCATTAGGGTTTTCAGCCATAATGCCCCACCCTGTAGAGACTGGCAGGCATCGGGGTGTGACTTGGGATAGTCAGCCATAATGCTTATGCCATTCCACCCCCAACCCCACCCTGCAGCCAGAGACAGGCATTGAGGTGTGGCTTGCGGTCATCGGTTGTAACATTCAGCTCATTCTCCTATACTGCACCCATCTCAGTTTATTTCCTATATACAATGGGGTGAGCACAAGGGCTGAGGACCCCAGGGCAAGCCACGACACCTATAAGTATTTGAAGGGTGGGGTGAGGTGGAATGGGATGAGTGTTATGCCTGATGACAAAAGCACACCCAATGCCTGTCAGTGTCTGCAAAGTGGAGGTGGGGTTGGCGTTAGTTCAATACTTCACTGCCATTCCTATTATGCATCTTTCTAACTCCTGCACTACCAATGCCAATACCAGCAAGCAAACATTCAGCATTGACAAATGCATGTTATACACTGTTTCAGTTTCTCCATAGTATGATCCCTAGACTGCAATTTACCCCAATCCACTGTTTTCCCATTTTTGCCTAGTGCATCTACAAATGAAGTCCCTTCAGACAACTTAAAGGCCTCTTCTTGTTTGACTGTAGTTTTACTGCCCAGCACAATATTTAAAGGACCAGTCTCACCTGTGATTTCAATGTATACAGGCAGCTGTCCATGATTTCCTAACACAGACTCCCCTCACTTTCAGAGTCCGTATCACACAAAGAACACCCTGGTAACATGAGGACCTCAGGACAGTCATTACAAAATTCAAACCTTTCCACTGGCTCCTGCGGTTGGTAACAGGACTCTGTCTCCTCTGGTTCCTCCTCCTCAAAGTGCACAGCACCTTTACTGAAACTCTTCTTGACCTGCAACACTTTGTTCTCTGCCTTCAGGCAAAGCCACTCTGCCTATAGCCACCTTCTGATTAGCCACTTCATCAAGGCCTCTATCACCTGGAACACCACAGACAGACCATCTGTCTATTTCACTGGATGCTTACCACTGGTACTGGCAGATTGCAGCAGACTTGTCAAAATAGCCTGCAACTGCTCCACCGAGGCCCCTTCATGCTTTAACATGAACAGAACCACCAGCTCTAGCCCAGGAAATAATGGTGCACACAATTTCTCTGCCATGGTTCTGGTTAAGACTCAGCTGTCATCTCATACCAGCACCTCTGCCTTGCTTCTGTTGTTCTTCCTGCAATATCTGCCAGGATAGCAGGGCCATATCCCCCTGTAACATCTCTCTCAGTCTAGATGCACCAGCATACCACTTCTGACACCAGATGTGAAGATTAGTGGGTAGACAGATGCAGCAAACTCAGGTAAAGGTACAGAATGTACTCTGAGGTACTTATTTTCAAAAATAAAATACAATACAACAATAAACATACAGAAAGGAAATAGTTGGTTAGTCTTTCAGTTCAAAACAGTGCACAATTCTCTCAGTGCACAAGACTAGGTTTGCTGGCAAAGGTACCTAGCTTCACCTGAGCTCTTTTCCTCTAGGTTTGCTTGTAAGGACAGAGCAGGGAACATTTTCAGAACAAGTAAAAAGATTAAAGCTTCTTTTGGCTAGGCAGATTTACTGTGTAATAGTATTTTCTTTTGTACTCACTGTTACTGTCTTTTGCTAAAGGTTTACTGCTTTATTGTTCTCTGATTCAAATTGTTGTTGCAGGGTATACTTTCTGCTGCATTATTACAGGGTAAGCCTACAGGTTTGTTACTGTTTTGTGCTTGCAGATTACTGCTGTAATCTTCTCTGATTCAAATTGTTTTTTGCAAGGTATATCTTCTGTTACTGCTTTATTTTCTCTGTAGCAAAGTGTTTTTGAAGGGTTTACCTTCTGTGAAATTATTACAGGTGGTGCTTACATTTTGTGACTTTTTACGAACATATGAACATACGGAATTTGCCAGTAGATAAAGGCCTGGGTCTATCAAGTCTGCTCAATGTGCAGCTAGCACCCTTATTCTGCAGCTGCCTCCCTTCCACCCTTCCCTTCATTGACCCTCCCCTTGTCCTGTACCATCCCTTTCAAAGCAGTCCACTGTTCTACTGGATGCCACTTCTGCAGGTAATGCATTCCACCTCTCTGTAAAAAGTGTCGCCTCATCTCTCTCTGAACCTTCCTCCTGCAGTCTCATATCATGGCCCCGTGTCCCTCCTCCTTATCTGAACAGCCCCTTTGTACCTGTCTTGTTTAGTTCTTTCATGTACTTAAAGGTTTCAATCATGTCCCCCTATCCCTCCTCTCCTCCAGCAAGTACATGTTCAACTCCCTCAGCCTTCTCTCGTATGATAAGTCCCCCAGCCCCTTGATCATCTTTGTAGTCTGCACTGCACCCCCTCCAGTAACATAATGTCCCTGTTCAGATACGGGCAACAGTACTGCATGCAGTACTCCAGGTGCAGTCTAACTAATGACCTATACAGTGGCAGAATCACCTCCTCTGTCCTTGAAGATATACCCCTTGCAATACCACCCAGCATTTTGTTGGCCTTTGCAGCTGCCTTCCTACATTGTGTCGAGGTTGTTCATTGGCCTGTAATGGGCACCCCAGATCCTTCTCCTCCTCTGTGTGGCTAGCTGCACTCCCCAGCTGTAACTCCTCCTTGGGTTCTTCATCCCAAAATAAAGCACCTTGCACTTTTGGCATTAAACCCCAGTTGCTAGGTGTCTGACCTCAGTGCCTTCAAACCCTCCCAAACTCTGTCCTCCATGATTTCCCCATCTGTCACCTCTCCCCCATTTCTGCCATTTCCTTCCCCATGGGTGTCACCCCTCGTCTCCTAGTAAATACCGAGAGGAAGTAATTATTTAGTGCTTCTGCCTTATCTCCCCTTGCTTCCACCCAACCCCGCTCCTTCCTAATCCTTACTATGTGGTCCTTACAGCTAATTTTCTCCCTGATGTACCTAAAGAAGTCCTTCTCCCACTTCTTAATGCCTTGTGCCAGTCTGAGTTCCATAGATGCCTTGGCTCCCCTTACTGCCCTTGTCACATTCTTTGATTCTGTTAAGTACTCCTCCCTGTCCTCCCCTCCCTGTTTTCTTGTACCTCCTAAAGGCAGCTCTTTTCCTCCTTACTTTTTCCATGACCTCCTTGCTCAACCAGCTCATTTTCCTAGCCCTAGCCTTCTTCCTCTGGGCCTTGCAGCAGGTTTTATTTGCCTCCACTATCCCCAATTTTATGAGCTCCCACCTCTGGTTAGTGTCCCTACTAGATTGAATTCTGGCCAGGTACCCTTTTACCACTTCCCCCATACTTCCAAAGTCAACTCTCCTGAAGTCCAGCACTCTTGTGCCAGATTTCACTTTCCTTGCCCATATACAATGTGAGCCATACTGAGTGGTGGTCACTCCCAGACAGTGGTTCCTCCACTGTACGTTCTCTCATAAAGTCCCTATTTGCCAGCACAAGGTCAAGAGTATTCCCTAACCTGGTTGGTTCACTGACCATTTGCAGCAGGAAGCTGTCCTGGAAGGCATCCAGCAGTACTTGCTCCCTTCTGTTCCTGGTTGTTGGGGTACTCCAGTCCACTCTTGGCATGTTGAAGTCCCCTACAATCACCACATTACCCTTATTGCAGGTCCTCCTGATCTGTCCCACTAGTTCCCTGTTTATCAGTCATTAGGCTAAGCAAAATTACTGTTTGCTACTATTGTATTTTATTTAATTATCTTGCTGAAAGGTTTTTGGTTTGTTCTCAAATGTGTTACAGTCTCCTTCTCACACTGAATGAGCTAATTGCTTTTCTCCCACAGCTCTTCCAGGGGATTAGGTGTGTAACTTGGGGGTGGAGCTGACAAATTCTTAGCAACTTCCAAGAGAAGGAAGAGTTAAAAAGTCAGGTTAGCTGGTGTTTTTGAGGTGGAAGACTAGGTTTGCTGGCAAAGGCATGTAGCTTCACCTGAGCTCTTTTCTTCTAGGTTTGCTTGTAAGGACAGAGCAAGGAAAAAGATTAAGGCTTCTTTTGGCTAGGCAGATTTACTGTGTAATATTATTTTCTTTTGTACTCAGAGTTTGTTACTGTCATTTGCTAACAGTTTACTGCTTTATTGTTCTCTGATTCACATTGCTGTTGCAGGTTATACTTTCTGCTGCATTATTACAGGGTGTGTCTGCAGGTTTGTTACTGTTTTGTGCTTACAGATTACTGCTGTAATCTTCTCTGATTCAAATTGTTTTTTGCAAGGTACATCTTTTGTTACTGCTTTATTTTTCTCTGTAGCAAAGTGTTTTTTTGCAGGGTATATCTTCTGTGAAATTATTACAGGTGGAGCTTTATAGGTTTTATAGTTTTATCTATCATTAGGCTAAGCTTTCAGGGCTACTGCATTTGTTGTTGGTTGATTGTTTCTGCTCTCAACTCCTTGATTCTTTCATCCGTGGTTCTTCTTTTTTGGCAGGGAAAGGGCCAACCACCCCCATCCCCAACCACCCCATGCTACACTCCTTTTATAGCATAGCACAGTCATGACATTTCCTGCAGCAAAGCAGGAAGGGGAGGATTAGAGGAGTATCTACACAGTGACCTCACTTACAGGGGCACATGTAATTTTGTTTTTCTATAACTTGTTAAACAAAATCTAACTTTTGCTTTCATTTTCATCTTTCTAATTACTCAAACCAGTTTATAAACCCAGCAGCTCATCTGGAATGGATATTATTAACTGCATATACTACTAGACACTTTTCAAAAGGGCAGTTATACAGGATTTAAGATGCTGTCCTACATGCTGGACAATTGGAGATCTAAGAGCTCAGCTCCAGGCAGCATGGGAAGATTGCATGCCTCAAATCACATATTCAGGAGGAAATATATTATAAAAACCACCCGCCATTTCCCCATCATCCAACTGAAGCACCTCGGCTGCAGAGGGTAGTTGGTCCAATGGTTGCCAGGTGGTTAGGTGGTGCAAATCAGCTGCCCCATCACTCACTGCTCTCCAATGTATTACCCTCACAAACCATATAAAAACTACAAACAGGTATCTGCCTCTATCTCCAAAATCAAACAAAGGGAGGAAACTGCAGAGGACACTGCAGTAAGAAGCTAGTGCAACAAAACAGGAAACAAAACAAAAATGCAAAAAATAACTCCAAAACACTTCTGATCATAGGAGACTCATGATTCGGGGAGTTGATACCTATCTCCAGCCAGGGGTAATGGTCAGAAGTCTCCCAGGTACATCAGCATGGAGAGACACTCACCGCATTGCTAAAATTATGCAGGAAGCAAGAGAAAACATTGATGTCCTAGTACACATAGGGACTAATGATCTCATCAGCTGGTCAGTTGTGAAGACCAGGGAACACCTGACCAGGCTGAGAGACACACTGTCATCCATTTTGTCCGGCATCTCCTTCTCTGAGATCCTGCCGATTAGGAAGAGGGGATCAGAAGGATGGGAGGTCAGAGAAGGGGAGAAAGGGGAGCTAAATATGTGGCTCAAGGGCTGGCACCAGGAAAAAGGACACACATGTGTAGGTAACTGGCAAAAGTTTTGGGAGCGAAAGTTCTTTCAGTTCGATGGACTGCTTCTGATTAAGGAGGGAGTCAGTGCATTGGGGCATAAGTTTGACATCTTTACAGAATATTTAAACTAGATAATGGGGAGGGGGTACAGCACCCAATACATTGAATGGGAAGAACACCCTTCCCCCTTAGCTAGTGATCAAACAGGAGTTCAGCATGTTTATAGTTCATTTGCATCACCAGGTAAGGAAAAAGTTCTGTCTCCCCATACGACATGCAGAGGAAATGCTGGACCTTGCCCAACAACTAACACACTGAAATCTAGCCAATGGAAAATCTTGTACACAAATGCCCTCAGTCTGGGAAACAAGATCCCAGACCTGCAGGCAACAATTACAGAGGCTAAACTGGACATAGTAGCAATTAGTGAGACATGGTTCACCAGTAACCACACTTGGGAGACTTCAGTACCTGGCTATGTACTGTTCAGAAGAGACCGATGTGGAAAAAGGAGGGGTGGAGTGGCCCTTTATGTCAATGAAGTTATCAAAGCTACAGAAATTCAGAATACACATAAGGAGCCAAAAGAACTGTGGGTCACCCTGGAAACAGGAAATGGGTCAGCCATATGAACTGGGGTTGTCTACAGGCCTCCAGACCAGGGGGAGGACATTACTGTTAGCAGATATAAAAAACATGACAGCTAAAGGGGAGGTTCTGATAATGAGAGACCACTGATAGAGATCAGTGAGGGAACACTAAAATAACAGAGAAAGTAAAGATGACCACTAGGCTGGGCATGCTGCTGCTAGTCTCTTTTTAGTTTCATTGTTGTGTATTTTATTTTATTTGTTTTGTGAGTTTTATTTTATCCGCCTTGTTTTTTGAATGTTTCCGTTATTTGCCAGTCTTACTGGTGTGGAGTTTTGTCCCAAAAATTGGTGACTGCGGTGAGAAAGCAGGAGGAATTTGTGTGGGTCTGTTTTTCCTCCCGCTGCTGTTGTTGGGACCTGGTGAAGTCTTTTAGAGCCCAGAGACTTTCTTGCCCCGGTGATTGATTGATCCTCACCACCCTGCCCAGGAAGAACTTGGTTGGCATGTGGAGGGGTAAGGGGTTACAGAGAGCTGGTGAGCCTGAATAGAATTGGACTGTGGAGAGCTGGTGGAGCCAGAAAAGAAACAGGACTGTGGAGATTTGGTGGAGCCCAAAGAGAGATGGGACTCCCCTGGTGAATTGGACCCAGATGTGAGTATGTGTGGACTCAGGGGACGATGAAGGATTTCTGCTTTCCCTGGAGATTGTGGCAGTGAAGTGACCAGGAACTGTGTTTGGTGTGTGAGAATTGCAAGAGGACTGACTCCACCTGGTGATTTCCTTCAAGATTTGATGCCCCACGGAGGGAGAGAGTGGAGTAGTTATCTAGCCAGGGAATTGGCTGGGGTACTGTGCTCCCTTGGATGCGCAGATACAGCTACAGTTGTGGCCTATCTTGGGCTCCGTTTCCATTGATGTGGCAATATTTCTCGAGGACTGCACCTGGCTGGGAGGAAGGGGACCGTAGAGTCCCGTGGAGTTTTTCCCAGAAAGAGCTGGGAACAGTGGATTTTGGGCTGAAAGTTTATATCCAGTGGAGCTTCTTTTACTTCATGCCTTGTGATACTTTTATTTTCTGTATTCTGTGGATTTTTTTTACTTTTCTCAAAGACTCCTGACTTCCCCAATTTTTTGGAGTTAAAATTTGTTATTTTTCTTTTGGGCGACCAGGTGGTGAGAGGACCCTGAGTCCATATGTTTAATTCATTTGTTTATGTCATAATTTTATGTTGTTACTATCCTTTCTCCCTTGTTGTGAGAGGACTGGAGTGGAGGGAGGAATTTTTTGTTTTTTGTTTTCTCTTTCCTTGGCGGTGTGAGGACTAGGGTGAGGGAAATTTTATTCTATTTATTTATTTAATGTTTGGGTGGTGAGAGAACCTAAATTTTTTATTTTATTTTATGTTTTCTTTTATATGGTATGTTTATATGTGGGGGGTTACAGTTCTCTTTAGAGTTAGGTACAAATTGATCTAGCTAATTAGGCTCAGGGTGGTGTTTTAATTGTGTTATATTGGGTTTGTTTTATTGCATTTATTATTTGAGTACAGCTGCAGCATGTGCTGGTCTTTAACCCCCACAGAGGTGCACTATTCATCCTCTTCCCTTCATGCCCTTTGCCCTTTTTACTCCCCTTCCCTCCCTCCAGTTTGAGATCTACCAGTGCTGTAGGTGGGTATTTCACGTAGGAGGGGGAGAAGGGCATGGGGTTTTGAACAGGAGAGGATGGATGAGGGGGGCCACCGGATCAGGGTGATTAGATCTAGAAGGTGCCCTGGGGCACAAGGGAATCCAAATCGTGGTTCGCCATGTCTGGTGCCCATACCTAAGAGTACTACTGAGTATAGTAGGCAGATGGTACGGACGGTCCGTGTGGTTCATCCAACTCGGGCAGTGTTGTGCAATGCCAGGTCCATTAGGAATTAGACTGCAATTATTGCTGATCTTGTTGGTATGGTGGACCTGGCTTGCATCACCGAGACCTGGCTGGATGATAATGCTGGCCCCATTTTGGAGGCTATGACTCCAGCCTGGTACTCAGTGATACACCGCCTGAGATTGGATTGCAGGGGGGGTGCGATCTGTTTCAAGACCGAACTAGGCCTCATGGAGGTAGTAGTTGAGGAGGTTGAGTCTTTTGAGTGTACAGTAGTAGCAGGTGTAGGCTTTCGAATCACTCTCATTTACCGTCCACCCGGTGATGGGAAGCGATTCCTTCAGGAAGTGGTGGACTTTGTCATCGACATGCCGTTTGAATCACCCAGAGTGATGGTTCTGGGCGATTTTAACGCCTGGGTTGACAACAGACTCTCTCAATTTGGTCAACACTTCCTCCAGTTAATGACATCTCTGGGCCTTTCACAGGTGGTTTCCACTGCTACACATAAACTTGGACACTCATTGAACTTAATCTTCCTCCTCAGGATCGAAACCTCCGACGTGGGGGTGGAACCAGTAGGATGGTCAGATCGCTACACCATGGGGTTTAGTTTTAGCACCCCCTCTAAAAGGCCTACCCATGTGGAGATGGTTGGGTACCACCCTTTACAGGATATAAATTTCCAAGGCCTTGCAGCAGTTCTTGACCTATCATCCCCCGCGTTCACAAGCAGTGATCCAGAGACTCTCGTGTCAGCTTATAATATAGTAGTCACAGTAGCCCTGGATTCTATCACTCCAGTCAGTGTGCGCCCCCTCTCCCTTCACCCCAAGTCCCCTTGGTTTGAGGGGACATTGAGGGAGATGCGGAGACAGGGGCGAAGGTTAGAGCATTGTTGACAAAAGTACGCTCTTGATACCAACCACCTTAGATTGATGAACCACTATTTGGTCTATCAATCTGAAATCTCCCATAAGAAGGCAGAATTACTGTCCAGGGAGATTGCAGTTGCTCAGAATTGACCAGCTCAGCTATTTTGAACTGTGGACAGACTGTGCAACCCAGCCTGTCTATGAGTTTGGAAAGCTTTTTCACAGTTAGAGTGCGATAAGCTTGCTTGATTGCAAATAAGGTGGCTGATATCAGGGCAGAGTTGCAGCCAACACACTCTACGGGGGTTGCTTTAGAACAGTATGAGATCACTATGCCACAGTTTTCCTGGAGTTCCTTCAGCCAGTCAGAATTCTTGGATGCCATGAGGATTATCTAGAGTGTGCACCCTACGTCCTGCAGTTTGGACGCTGGACCGACCTCCCTAATTTTGGGTTGTTGTGATATCATCAGACCGGTCCTTGTGTGGATAGTCTGGTGCTACTTGGAATCAGGTGATTTTCCTAGTTTCCTGAAAGAGGTGGTGGTGACACCATTCTTGAAGAAAGCTACCTTGGACCCAGACTGTTTCACAAACTACAGGCCTATCTCTAACCTTCCCTTTGTTGGGAAGGTGATTGAGAAAGTAGTGGCAGCTCAACTGGAGGACCATTTGACCATCCGTGACATCTATGAACCCCTCCAATCCAGTTTTTGTAAAAGACATAGTACCGAGACAGTGCTGGTTAGAGTGCTCAATGATCTCCTGATGGCGAGAGATTGGAAGAGCCGTTCCATCTTGGTTGTTCTTGATCTCTCTTCAGCTTCTGACATTGTTGATCATGTGGTGCTGTTTGACCATCTGAGGCATATATGTGGAATATCAGGAACCGTCTTAAGATGGTTCACCTCATTCCTCATGGGGAGAGCACAAAGAGGTGTGTCCAGGGTCTTTTCCTCTGACCCAACTGCTTTGTTGTGTGGGATGCCTCAGGGTTCCATTCTGTCATCCATGTTATTCACAGTGTATATGCTACCCATTGGAGACATTGTAAGAAGGTATGGGCTGAGGTTTCACTGTTATGCAGATGATACCTGCTATACCTTTCTTTTCCACCTGACCAGGATGGAGCTCTCACGGTCTTTAACAACTGTCTGAAAGAAATTCAGGTGTGGATGGACTCTAGCTGGCTTAAGTTGAACTCGGAAAAGACAGAGGTACTGGTCGTGGACTCAGGTCATTGGCTTGGGGGGTCGGGGGTTGATGCACCCTCTGGAATTCTTCTTGGCAGTGTTTCTCTCCCACACTCTGAATGGGTATATAACCTGGGGGTGGTTCTTAATGATAGATTGACACTGCAGTCACAGGTGTCTGCTGTCATCAAGACTTCCTTTTACCAACTTAGGAACATCGCCTGGGTTAGGCATCTGGTTCTGTCTGATGACCTTCCAACTTTGGTCCACACTTTTGTGTCCTCACGCCTGGACTGCAGCAACTCCCTGTATCTAGAGCTTTCAGGGGTTGAAATACATTGCCTGCAGCTAGTGCAGAATGCTGCAGCCTGGCTTTTGGTGGGCTCAAGCAGATCTTGCCATAATACTCTGGTGCTGCACAAACTGCACTGGCTGCCAATGTGGTGGCGGATAACCTTTAAAGTCAGTTTACTGACTTTCAAAGCCCTACATGGTCTGGGTCTGGTCTATCTAAAAGAACTTCTGGTTCCTTACTTCTCTGAGTGATCGCTCCGCTTGGCTGATGAGGGGTTGCTAGAGATTCCAAGGGTGAATTTGAAATCTTTTGGTGCTAGAGCTTTTTCATATGCTGCTCCCACCCTTTGGAATTCTCTACCCCATCAGTTACGAAAGTGCACTTCTGTGGTGGATTTTGAGATTGGATTGAAAACATTTCTCTGGCATAAGGCCTTCTTAAAGAGTTGATCTGTTTATTGGATTTGATTTTAACTGTATTAAGTTTCATGGAATTTTATAATGGTGGTTTTGACTGTTTTAAATTGTTCGGTGCCTTGAAATTAGAAAGGTGCCTTATAAATAAAAAGTATTATTATTATTCTTCAACATGCTAGATACATATTGGTCAATACCAGCAGGAACATCTCCCAGAACAAGACACATGGTGGATTCTCTGCAGAGGAGGGCCTCAACAACTGGTAAAACAACCCACAAGAGACTGGGCTATCCTAGATCTAGTACTGACTAATGGGGAAAGGATCACTGATCTCCAGGTAGAAGGTCACCTGGGGGCCAGTGACCATCACATGATATGGTTCAATTTGGGCACTAGAACTAAATCATCCCATTCCAAGGCAAAAATATGGGACTTCAGAGGAGCTGACTTTGATAAGATGGCCAACAGAATTAAGCTAGCCCTGGCAAGAAGAAATACAGGTGAGGGAGTACAGGCAAAGTGGGCAAGCATTAAGGTAGCAACATCCCATTGTGTTAGAGAGAAAAGCAAGAACAAAAGAAGGAGGAAACCACTTTGAAAAGGACTGTTATCTGAAATGTGTCAGGTTGTTTGTTGTATCTTTTCCATAAATAAATTTACAATTTTATAGTGCTCCAGTGCCATGTTTTATTTGGGTGTGAGTGCCACAGTTTTACAGTTTCACGGTTCTTAAAAACAGCAGCAGAAAAGATCAGAGCCAAAAGGCTGGCTTTCAGGAAATATAAGGGAGAACAGAGAGGTGAAGATAGGGATGCATATCAAACTTCCCTAAGGGAAGCAGGGAAGGCAGTAAGGAAGGCAAAGGCCCAAACTGAGGAAACACTAGTACAAACAGTAAAAGAAAGGGACAAGACTTTCCATAGATACATTAGCGAAAGGAGAAAGTCCAGAGGGGGTATTGCTAAGAGCAAAGGAGATAAGAGAGAGTGTGTGGAAGAGGACCAAGGAAAAACATCTATCCTAAATAGACACTTCTGCTCATTATCTACTGAGAAGAAGGCAGAGCAGGGCCCACAGCTCAGCACAATGGACATAGGGGTTAGGGAGGTGTGCACAAGTCCCTTCACAAAAGAAAGGGTCCTACAAGAGCTCAATAAGTTCAGGGTGGACAAGGCAATGAGACTTGATGGCATACATCCCAGGATACTAAAGGAGCTAAGGGTAGAACTAGCAGAGCCATTAGCAGAACTGTTTAGTGAGTCTCTGAGCACAGAAGGGGTCCCAGAAGACTGGAGAAGGGTTCATGTGATCCCGCTCTACAAAAGTGGTAGCAGGGAGGAGGCAGGGAACTACAGACCACTCAGTCTTACCTCAGTAGTGGGCAACATTATGGAGGCACTCCTTAAGGAAAGGATAGTGCAATACCTGGAATCCATAAGAGCAAAGGATCCAAGACAGCATGGGTTTACAACAGGAAGGTCCTGTCAAACTAATCTCATAGATTTCTATGACTGGGTAACCAGAGTGGTGGACCAAGGGGGTGCAGTTGATGTCACCTACCTTGACTTCAGCAAAGTTTTTGATACTGTTTCACATGGAAGATTGATTAATAAGCTGGGTAGGCTCATGGTGGGTAAGAGTTTGGTCAGCTGGGTGGCAAACTGGCTGGTGGGCAGAAAATAGAGAGTGGTGGTAAATGGTATACATTCAGAAGAGATGCAAGTCACAAGTGGTATACCTCAGGGATCAGTCCAGGGGCCAGTCCTTTTCAATACAATATCTTCATCAGTGGCATTGCAGATGGACTAGAGGGTAAGGTTTGTCTGTTTGCAGATGACACCAAGATCTGCAACAGAGTAGATAATTCAGATGGGGTGGGCAGAATGAGAAGAGATCTGGATAAATGGCAAAATGGTCAGAAGAGTGGCAACTGGGGTTTAACGCAAAGAAGTGCAAGATCATGCACATAGGGAAGAGAAACCCTGAAGCCACCTATAGGCTGAGAGGGAAGTTGCTGACAATTCCAAGGGAAGAAAGAGACTTGGGCATCATCATTATCACAGATGACCTGAAATCATCCAAGCAGACCTCTAAAGCAGTAGGTAAGGCTAGAAGGATGTTGGGGTGTATTAGTAGGGATATCACAATTCATAAAAGGGAGGTAATAATCTCTCTTTACAAGACACTGGTTAGGTCCCATCTGGAGTACTGTGTACAGTACTGGATGCCTCACCTGCACAAGGACATAAACAAAATGGAGGCAGTCCAGAGAACGGCAACCAAAATGGTGCAGGGACTGTATCAGAAAACATATGAGGACAGATTAAGGGAGCTCAATATATATAACCTAGAGCAAAGGAGGGAGATGATCAAACCATTCAAACATCTTAAGGGTATTAAAAAGGTGAAAGAGTCTAACATGTTTCAATATAAGAAAAATAGCAGGACAAAAGGGCACAGCATGAGATTAGAGGGAGGCCAATTAAGGGGTAATGTGAGGAAGTTCTTTTTCACAGAAAGGATGGTGGATGCATGGAATGGCCTACCTCAGGAAGTGGTGGATATGAATACAGTGCAGGGCTTCAAACAGGCATGATATGGGAATAAGGGAGCAATACTAATGAGTATGAATAGATAAGCCATTGACAGAGTAAAGGCCTATGGCACATTCATAAGGTAGAAAAAATGGGCAGACTGGATGGACCTTGCGGTCCTTATCCACCATCAACTTCTATGTTTCTGTGTTTCTATCTAACTTTCAGGCTTAGTTCCAGCCAAATAGTTTTCTAACACATGAAAACTTGCATGTACTATTCGATGCTTCCTCCACAACAGTCAGGTCTCCACTGACTGACTCATCTGTTTTGCATCTTAGGAGGTAGGCTTTTATACTTGCCTACTGATGATGTCAGCACCATGTGACCTGCCTGTCTCACAATTCTCTAAATAAACAGACAGACTGACTAATCTGACATGAGATCATGATATTTCTTTAGAAAATAGGGTATAGCATTTGTACACACCTAGATTATTGCAGCATCTCTCCTAATTTTCCTTAAAATAAATGTTACCCTCTAAATTGGCACAAGCCTCCCCCCCCATTCAAATGTCATCACATCTTATGGTAACAGTATGAAAGAACTGGCTTTTCATCTGACTGAGAAATTAGCTCTTCAGCTTGGGGACAGCTATAGTATCTCTGTAGATAGCTGGCTCTTTTATCTTCATTCCCCACCAACTCAGAAGAGGGAATAGAACAATAAAAAAAACAATGTTGTTGGTCCTTCATTTATTATATAAGGCCTCCCTGTCACAGACCCCTAGAAAGTGGCACTACCTAAACTACTTAAAGGGCACATTGCTCATTGCACCCCCAGCCACCACCAAAAGAAAAGCCCTGAGCCATCACCTTAAGGTGCTTAAACTTCCAGGATAAGGTGCTGTATATATATCCAGGAACAAGCAAAGAAAAACAGAACTTAACCGGGAATGGCCACCGAGTGCATATTTTTAGCGATGTCCCTCCAGCAGTAAAAAACAGGCAAAAGGCATACAAATTGATCAAAATAGCCTTGCATGCTGCCAATGTGAAATTTAGGATTCTCTATCCTGCCCAGCTCCTAATATCTATAAACCAAGGCACTAAGGAATGTGCCAATGCAGAAATAGCAAAGGTATCTGCCATGTTACATCCCTGGCATGACTTTTGAGGGTGGCTGCACAGGAGACTACAGCGGTATCTGACCTTAATATTATCCTTCAGTAAAAAACCTATGTATCATAAACTAGATTTACAGTAGCTCTTTCCTCCCCTTTTTGCTCATTGTGAACTGTCTGAACTGCAAAGTGTGGCTGTTAACTTCCTCCTTGGACTAACTATGGACTATCTTTTATTTACTCAGACACAACAGTCTCTTGCTTTCATTTAAATGGACACCGTGTGGGTGCTTTCATCTGTCAAAAAGCAACTGTGTCTCATTTTCTGAGCCACTGCCATGGGGGTTTTAACTGTGCTAAGATGGCAGACACTTAAAATGTCTCAGATACTAGCTATCTCCTTGTTCACCTCTGCTTCTTTCCCTCCACTGGAACCCCATCCTATCAGCAGCTGCAAACATCACTTCCTTTGACATACACTGAACCTGGCAGAACAGCTGTAGTTCCCATCATGCTGTGGCTTTTTTCTCTGGCACAAGAAGAATGTGCTCACATCTGCACGTTTGTGCAGACTGTGTTCACCAAATCAAACAATATAGGCCACCACTGGTCACAGAAACAGGCTCCAATGTATCCAGACACTTTTTGACATTCACTGCTCATTTCATCAGACCCCTCAGCTGCTTAAAACCTCTATAAATGATATTCCCACTTCCTGAGCTGTCTGAGACAATTTTCCTGCAACCTTCAGGTAGGGTGGTGGGCAGTAAATGCTTTTAAATGAAGGACACTTCACAATCTGCAGAGAAGGTGGGGGTCATGTAAACTTCAGTCAGAGGACAATATACAAAAGACTATGCTGTTATCTTTGCATTGACATTTTCAGACTTTTTCCCCAAATTATAGATTCAAATTATTATCAGTTCACTGGATCACGAGTCATAGAGCCAGGAATGGGGGGGGCGCCCATAGCTACTTTTTAATCCACCAGGTAAACAGATTTTGTCTATAGGGAAGTGGAGCTGGGGAACACCTCATATGAGCTCCTAACAGACTAACTGATTACTCTGGCTTGACTTGACACCTATGGTCATCTGTTAAAGTGCACCTATGGTTGATCTCGGTTGGGTTCTTTCCCTATATACAGCTTGTTCTGTACTAACTTTTATTTTGTGTTTTTTATTGTTTTACCATGTACACTGTTTATTGTTTGCCACTTGTTCTAGGCTTTATGGTTACTGTTCTTAGATAGATGTTCATCCGTGTTAATACAGTATACTGTATACAGAGGTACACATGTATTTAAGCTGGGGGATGCACTTTCAATGTCCTTTCATACCAACCCATAACTTTACCATGGCAGCACCCTTGCAAAGGCAGATCTTGCAAATTAAAAAATTTCTCATAAAGGGTCTAATAGTACAGCAAACTATATCTTATTTCACTTCTATGGCTAGTCATGCTCAAACTGGTATAACTTGGAATGTGAAGGGAGGGCAAACTACAAAAAAGTCATACCAGGTCCTGCAGCAATTAAAATCTAAAAGGACTAAAATAGCCTTCCTACAGAAAACATACACTTTAACCTCCTAGGCACACCTTTGGAGAAGATAATAGCTGTGGCAGGTTTTTGCTTCTGGGAATCATAATGAGAGGGCAGGGACTGCAATCTTTATTTATTTATTTATTTAATTCTTTGGAAACAATCTTTGAGCATGGTGCTCATTTACAAAGGTTTCACATCAGAAGCACAAGCCAGTTACATTGGTACAAGTCACAACAGACAGACTCAAAATTACACGGACAACAGAAAATACTACATGGTCATTTGTTATATTGTTGGTAAAAATGAAATAACAAGAGATACATTTCAAAACATATTTAAATCATAAGCAGCTAAGTAAGTAGGCATTGTCAGTTGTTAATGTTCTGGCTAAGTATAAAGGAAGAGAGAGAGAGAGAAGTGGGGAAAAGGGAGGATGGGACCTTAGTATAGGTAAGTGGGGGTTGAAGTAGTACCTGAATAAGGTGAGGGGCTGTCAGGGGAGGGAGTAAGTTAGTGGAAAAGAGCCGAGAAGTGCGTGATGAGAAAGGTTAAAGAATATAGTTGGAAAAGGGTGGTAGTGAGGGCAAGGAGTAAAGGGCCATGGGGGGATGTTAGGGGGTGTGAGTGCATATACTGGAGCAAGAAGTAAATCAAGGGTGCACAATGGGAACAAGAGCTAAATTCCCCAATATCCGAACAGCAATGGGCCCATAACTGGAGGAGGATCCACTCTGCTTGCACAGATGAATGCACACACTTGATAATGACAAAGACCCTGTTGAGATGGTACTTCACTCCTGCTAAGCTCCAAAGTTAGGGTTAAATGATATGGACGGCTGCTGGAGGTGTGGGCAAGCAGGAGCTCATCTATACAATGTACTATGAGAGTGCCCAGAGCTGCAAAATTTCTGGGAAAGCATGCAGGCCATTTGTAGAGCATTATATCCAGAGGTGCCCCAGAACCACCCCTGCTGCTGTTGGGATGTGAGAGGTCAGACCTCTCCAAAAACAGTCTAGGAGCAAGATGGGTCACAGTAGCAGGGGCAGCCACAAAGTGATTGATACTGATGAAATGGCGCTCCCCTGGGAGCCCCACCATCACAGAACTGCTCCAAGCAATATCCCAAGTGGCTAACTTTGAGAGACTCTCAAGTTTTGCTGAAGTCATTCTGGCTAGATATGGAGACACCTGGCAGCCTTTCCTGGACTCGATATATTGCCACAATGCCCACCCATCCCCAAACTGATGGAGGTCATCAATGTCAAGGTCTGGGCCCAGTTACTTCTGAATAACTCTAAAATACTCCTCCACCTGTTTTACTCAATTAGCCCCATATTCTGTGTATAAAGGGATTGCCTGATTTTATATAGTTGTGTTACTGAGGAATATACAGTAGGGTAGAATGCACAACAAGTGCTTAATAAGTGTTGATTAACAGCATTGCCAAAGAAAGACACCCTGGAAGGCTGTCAAGGGCAGCATCAAATGGGCATGTAATTCAGGATAATTGCACGATGCAGCCATACTGTTTACAGGCCTGGGTCAGCCAGTACTTTACTGTTTCCCCTGGAACACCAAATGTTGCAGTGCTTCCAGGGCTGTATGTAAATTATTTTGTGCACTAGAAACAATAAAACATCTTTAACCACAAAAGAAGTAAATCAAAGGGAGATGGAGGGACAGAAGTTTCCTCTCATTCACCTCGGATTACAAAGGTGTAGGTGAGTGACTATGAGCAAAAAGTGGGAATTTTAATTCATAGAGGCTTCTCATTCATTCTCATTGAACAAACAGGTGACTCCAAGTGGAGATACACAATTGTCAAGAGCACCATAGACTGCATGGATATTATCCTAGCTTCCATTTATTAACCTAGTAACGAAGATCATCTCTTTTTCACCAAAGTGTTTTCTTACCTGGTATCACGTGGTAAGCTTGCCAACCATTATAGGGGGTGATTGGAATGTTGTGCAGGATAATACACTGGACAGATCTGGGAACAGACAGCTCAGTCTCTGTTCTAACCAGCAGGAGACCGAAGAGCTGCTATATTCTGTTGGGTTGATTGATATATGAAGAACACTGTACACAGACATTAAAGATTTTTTCTTTGTCATCCGCTGCCTTCAAATCCTTTTCAAGATTAGATTATTTCCTCATCACCCACCACTTGCTAAGGGCTACCTTACACTGTGAGATATTAACCAGAGTTATTTCTGATCACTCATGAGTTAAATTACTATTACCCCATTAGAACAGATAAAAATAGATTATGGAGAATTAATAATGCCCCGTTGAAAGACCCTAAGAACCTCAAAACTGCCAAAACAAAACAGAACAATTCTTTGAAACTAATATCAACTCAGTCCCCAACTACTGCCACCTATGAGAAGCCTTTAAATGTACACTGAGAGATTAATTAATTTGCCTCACCGCCAACAAAAAAAGAAAGAGGTAGGCTAAATTTATTAAGCTCCTCTCTGAAATTAAGCAGTGTGAAAACAACATCTCTTGCAACTCCTCTCAGGAGGATTGGCTAAGCCTAAATTTGGCTCAGTCTAAATATGACAAACTCACACAGGAACCAGCAGAATTTGCAATTTTCAGAGCAAAAACTAAGTACATTAACCATGGTGATAAAGCCGGTAGGCACCTTGCCCTGAGACTGAGTCAGCAGGAGATGTGTAGAACAATCTGCTCTGTTAAAGCCTCTCCGTAAGGTCCCCGGCCCCACCCCCAACTCTTGGGACATTGCATCAACTTTTAAAGATTTTTACAAATCACTTTACACAACAGATTCCCAGTCTCAGGTCAGGCCATACAGCAGTTCCTAATTGTGGCACAACTTCCTGAACTGGTCCCTTCTTAAGCTGAAGGGTTATGACAAAATACAGTCTGGGAAGTAAAACAAGCTATCAAAAGTATGCCACTAGACAAAGCTGCAGACCCTGATGGCTTCTTCACCAGCACCATCGATGTGGTGGCAGTTCCCTTAACCCAACATTTCAGCACAACCAAAGAAAATTTGGCCCTGGAACCCAGTTTACAAGAAACACTTACATGCTCCTCCCTAAACCTGATAAAGATCCTGAGATGGTAGTAAACTACAGATCTATATCCTTGCTTAATATAGACATTACAATTCTTGTGAAAATACTAGTTACCCGCATTAATAAAGTATGGCACTCCCTTATAGGCCCTGAGCAGGAGGGCTTCATGCAGGACAGATTGTCCACAGACTATCTCTATACACTTCGCCACATCACAACTGCATCCAGGGACTCCCAGCAGCCTGCGGTGCTGATGATTCGGGGCACAGAGAAGGCTTTCAATAGGGTATTATAGCCCTATCTCTAGTCCACCCTCACTGAATTGCCTTTCCCTCAGACTTTATATACTGGATCAAACTGCTATATTCCAAACCTATGGCTAAAATCCTATGTAATGGGATGCTATCTGCACCCTTTGCCCTGCAGCAAAGAGCCTGACAAGGTTGTCCACTATCCCCTTTCTTGTTCAACCTATACCTTGACCCACTCTCCAAGCATATGCAACTAAATAACTCAATTAAGGTATACTACTAGGCTACAAATGATATAAGATTTCCGCATATGCAGGCAATATTCTCCTGCACCTGAAGGAACCAGAGACCTTGGTCCCAGAGGTTCTAGATGTTCTAAATAAATTTGGCCAACTTTCAGGTTACAAACTTAACTTTATAAAAACCGTCTTAATGCCTCTAAATACTCATATTTCTAAAGCACAAGTGATGCATGGGAGGGGGCCTCTGGTCTCCGTATGGTATTAAATACTTAGGTATAAATGTTTACAGATATAAGAAAGCTTTATTTACTGGGAATTTGGACCCACTACTAAATCAGATCAAACATGACCTAACCAGGTGGACAACTCTGCCTATAACACTTTGGGCCCACATAAGTACAATCAAAATGAATATTTTACTCTGCATATCATGCCCCTTAGGAATTACTGTTGCAGTAGTCCTACACAGTGGGTTCATCACCCTTAGGACATTGATATCAACCTTTTTATGGGCTAACAAAAACCCCAGGAGATCCAATCAAAAACATTCCTATTTCAGTAGCCAAGGAGGGTTGCAATTGCCTGACTTCCATCTCGATTACCTGTGAATGCATGCAAGTCAATTTCTCTGGTGGAGGGATGACCACACTGGGGAAAGTGACGACCCCTATTTTCCACAGTGGAAGCAAATGAGATTAGTACTTTGCCACAAAGCCAAGATCGGCATTAAAGCCCTGTTAAGTATTCCCTTCAAAAAGTTACCAAAATTATTACAACCCCCCCCCCATTAGTTAGTAAAAAACTTCATAGACTGCTAGGAACTACCCCAATCTTAGACACAAATCAATCCATTATAGCCAATCCCAACCTTTAGATACAAAACTTCCAATACCATCAACCTTTGTAGACCAAGCTTGCTTGGACAAGTTAAGCTGCTTGCTAAATAATGATAACTTGATGTCATATGACCAATTTAAAAGAAGCAATACCCACATGCCAAGCCCTTTGTTTCCATTTCTCCAGTTACAACATATTCTGGCTCATTCACTAGGCCCTAAACCTTGGAACACAGATAAAAGCTCAGTTTGGGATGAACTTGGAGAGTTAGCTGCTCACAGACATTCTACCTCCTCCCTTTATAAAAAATAGTTAATCTGACCACTCCTAGGAATGGAGACTTATGTCACTATTGGTAAAGTGAATTTCAAGAACTCACAGACCCAAACGTCAGGGTTAGAATGTGGGAGAAGATTTACAAGTGCATTAGGTATGAAGGATTAAGACTTGTGCAATGCAAAAGTATCAATAATATGCACTACACTCCCATTAAATTGTACAAAATGGGACAACTAACCATAGACACACATACCAGATGTCAAACTCACATGAACACTCTTAAGCACAACCTGTGTGACTCCCAAAATTCCCAGCTACTCTGGGAGAAAATTCAAAGACATTTAGATCCACTGTTGGGCCTAGAGTTTGCATTTGTGGCCCAAATCTGCCTCCTGGGATATAATTTACACCAAATCATGGGGCAATGAAGATATCATATCTCCCTAATATCTGCCATTGCTAAAAAATTATTCTTAAGCACAGGATGGATAACATAACACTCACCGGGAATGGCATAACTCCACTGTAGAAGCCCTTCACACGGAAAAATAATATTCTCTCACTCTGCCATAGGCAACAGGTAGTATACCTTTAGAGGTGGGGGACATTGGAAGCTCTCCTATCAATTGCTCAGAAGATGGGTTGAATTTGTTTTAAACCTTACTGTTAAATGCTCAGTATTTTGCTAATAGTTTTCTATTGCAAATGCTATTCTCCATGTAAGTTTAGTTGTTGTACTTCCTCAATCAGTCTCTACCACTCCCTATTATCCAGGGAGGGTATCATACTGGGTTTCATACTGCGTTATGGATGGAAGAAGGCACATCTGCCCATGTTAACCATCCATCCACATCAGTGGGTCCAAATACATCCCCTATCCAGGAGATAATTGTCCAGCTGTTTCTTGAACATATTCAGGGTATTACATTCCACTAAGTTGCTTGGTAATTTATTCCATAGTCTACATGTTCTTTGCATGAAAAAGTTAAATCTCACACTTTTGATTGCGATAACCAGCTTTATTTGTTGTTTGTGAGTCCTTACTCCACTTGGTTTTTGCTATATTATAATATCTAAATCCTGCATTAAATCTTCTTCCTTCAGGATTTTATAAATTAACAATAAATCTCCTCTCAACTTCCTGTTTTCCAAGCTAAACAGATTAGATTTTTGCAACCTAGCATTGTAATTTAGCTTCTTCCAGCCACCCACAATCTTAGTTAATCTACATTGAATCCCTCCATTATGTTTATTTCCCCCCTATAATGAGGGCTCCACAATGGGGACTCATAATCCAAATATGGTCTTATATATGTCCTGTATAGTGGTAATACAAATGATGCTGACCTACTTGAAAATGCTATTTTAATATTTCTGACCATATAGTTAGCTTTCCTTATAATACTCGAACGATGTTCTGTAAAATTCAGCTGCCAATCAATAATATTTCCACAGTACCTTTCGATTTCAATGCTCTTAATTTTTCCCTCATTCAATAAGTATTCCTGTTTTTTATTTAGTTTGCACACATGTAAAACAGAACATTTATCCACACTAAAGCGCATTTTGTTAACCCTTGCCTACTCTTCCACCTTTTTCAAATTCTGTGCCAGTTGATCCACACCTTTGACTGCATCAACTGGCCCTCTCAATTTCACATCATCCGCAAACTTGACAATCCAACTATTTACATTCTTATGTAAATCACTAATATATAAGGAAAACAGCATGGAGCCCAGAACGGACACCTGAGGTACCCCACTGGTCACCTCCCCCTCCCCCTCTTCCGATGTACATCCCCTAATCCTAACCCTCTGCCTTCTACCAGTGAACCAATTGTCAATCCACACTACCAGTTTTGAATCAATCCCTAATGTTACTACTTTGTCAATTAACAAGTCATGAGGTACCTTATCAAAGGCTTTTTTGAAAATCAAGCATTATTACTTCTGTTTCTATATTGTCACTTATGCTTTTATTGACCTTGTTGTAGAAGCTCATCTGATTTGCTAGACATGACCTTTTTTGTCTAAATCCATGTTGCATTCTATCACAATAGTTAATGGCACTTACATTTTCTTCTGATTTGTTTTTAAGAAAGGTTTCAGCTAGCTTACATATAATCGAGATCAGACTAATAGGTCTATAATTAAAACATACTGATCTACTTCCCTTTTTAAACAATGGAATAACAATGGCATGGCACCAGTCATCTGGCACTAGTCCTATACTAAAGGATGAGTTGAGTAAGTAGGATAATGGTCCTACAGTGGTTTTAATTATTTCTTTTAACAGGCTTGGATGTACCAAGTCTGGCTCATCTGCCTTATTTGTTTTAATTTTATTAACCATCTCAGACACTTCCTAGTCAAGCAAACTCTGTAGGTTATGATTTTTCCTTTTCTCTTTAATGTTTTTTATGTTTATTGCTGCTTGTTGTAAAATGTTAAAATGTTTAAATAAAGCATACTATTAAAAAAACATGTCACATTGTCTTGTGTGACAAATTGGAGTAATTGACATTGGATTACATTATGTTCCTGCAGTATTCTGCAGCATGTCACTGGCAGAAACTGTGATTAGAGTGTTACATACTGTCTGACTCCATTGTTCTCCTACACAGAGAGGGTGGTGGACAAGTGGAATTGTTTGTTCAGAAAGGTGGTCAGTGGGTGACAGTGACAGGATTCAAGAGGTGGTAAAACAAATTTTGGAAGCTGGTGAGGACATATGTGGGAAATAAGGGATTGGGATAAGCAGAGAGTGAGTTAGATCTGTCAGTTGGGCATGCAACTGTCAGTGTCACTTTAGCAGTGTCAGTGGCTCAGTAGGTAGCACACTCGCCTCTGAGGCCAGGAGATCAGAGGGCTGTGGGTTCAGTTCCCACGTCTGGCACTTGGGTTAATATCCCAGTACTGACACTGCAGTGCAGCATAAGAGGGGTGCTGCACTTCTGAGGTGCTGTCTTTCAGATGAGATGTTAAACCAAGGTCCCATCTGCCTGGATTGGTGGTAGTTCAGGTGGATGTTAAAGATCCCATGGCACTTATCGAAAAAGAGTAGGGGAATTTGCCCGGTGTTCCTGGTCAAATTTCCCTCATTCTCTAAAAATACCACCAACAGCGTAATCTGGTTCAAGGTCAGTTAGTATTCATCTGTATCCCTCTCCCCCGGGTCGTGCCTGAAAATAGGCAGGATGTGTCTAGTGCACTTACCCGGTCAACAAAAACTAACTAAAGAAAAAATGAATAAAAAATAAATGCAGCCTAATTCTAACCAATGACAGGCTGGTATGGCACAGGTTGGTGTCATGGCAGACTTCATGGACCACTGGTCTTTCTGACTGTAAATTGCTGTTTATGTGAGAATAACCTTAAAAGCCCCTCATAATTCTGGAAGGTCATCCACAGCCTATTTGATCCCCCAACCCAATCATTGACTGAATTTCTCAAACATGGCAATTCCAGGTGCATGCTCCAGTTATGGCTGGGAATGGAAGCCTACTGTAACTTAGTAGCTCCTCAAGACTTGTTACAAACCCCATCCAAAATGCAGTAATGGGTCTTTCCATATCACTGTAACTGACTTTACTAGATAGAGATAATTTAAGTCTAATCCAGAAATCTGACTCATGTTGGCACATCCATGGTTCAGTAGTCATCATTGAAAGATAGAGGTCAGCTAAAGCAATGGGGAGTGGTATCACAACATGACAGTGGCTGCAGCTCTGATTTCCCTCAATGACGTGGAAGAAATGAAGGGTCTCTTCCAACAAGTGTTCTTGGACATAACATCTTTCAAATCTTCAGTCTCAGCTCCAGAAGAAAAGGTACAGATCCTAAGCAATAAGGCATGGGACCCAGAGACCTTTTTGACCTACACAGATGACAAGGACTCCATACATAATGCCTGAATGCAAGAACACAAAAGAATGATCAGCTTATTATGGAACAGAGCAGAGTACATTGAAAACAGAAACTGTAGAAACAATCTCTGTTTCATTGGCTTCCTGGAAGGGCCTGAGCAGAAAGACGGTATATGTTTCCTCCAAAAAGAACTGCCCTGGCTTCTAAAGAACTACTGGTGCCCTGCTCTAGAAATGGAGTGGGACCACAGATCCCTGGCACCCCCTACAAATCAATGTGGGAAACCAAGAGAGATTTCCCCATGTTCATCTGGTTTCCTGAAAAGGAGTGGATCATGGCCCTAGTGAGGGAAAAGGGTCCCTAACTTGGGAGGAACATAAGATCTTTATTTTCTGGGACTTTTCCATCAAGTTTGCCTTCTGCAGGAAGGACATTACAGATATGCAATGGCTTTTCCAGGCCCTGGGGATCCCGTACCAGCCGCAATGCCCACTGACCCTGAGAATCATCTGGAATGGGATCCTCAGTTCCTTTGCAACCTGGAGGAAGCTGGGCACTACATTGTTAAAAAGTGGTCTGAGAGAGCCTGAGACTGAATCAAGGGTCCACCTGGGAGCCTTGAGTGCAATGCTGAAGGTCTAGCTAGCAGCCTGGCATCTTACCCTCAGGTTACTTTCCATTATGAACTTGAACTTTCAGGTGTGGCAGGTATTGAAGACAAAATGAAGCAACAGGAGGACTTAGCCCAGGGACCACAGCAGAGGTTGAGAGTCTCCAATTCCAGCTCTGACGCCATGGAGGAACCAGCCAGAAAAGGCTGCATCAATGTCCTTCCTTACCTGCCAGATTCCCCCACACTCCCTGAACTAGCAACCACTTCATCTCTACAGGTGGATCAGCAACTGCAAATCATGATATGGGATCCTGAGCTGAGATTTTTAGGAGCAGGTTCTGGTAACATCATGAGTAATGATGGGGAGTATGGCTGGCCTACTGACGACTCGGGTATAGCAGCCATCAACAAAAGTCACAACTTGAAAAACTGTACATCAAACTGGAGCTCTGGCTCCACAACCCTCAGGACTTTCTCTCTGTTTGCCATTTAATATGGGTAATACTTAACTACTGTATACTATACTGGTAACTTGGGATTTAACAGCTTAACTATGTGATAATTGAGATCTCATCCACTACTTCCCCCCTTTCACCACTCACATAGATGTCTCATGTCAGGCCTTATTGGTGGTGAGGGCATACTGTCTCATCAGGCCCTGATTACCTAAGCCCAGACCACACACAAGGTTAGATCGTCAATTAATTTTGCCTGGTAATGCCCCTGATCCTCACACTTAATATTTTCTGTCTCCTTTAAAGAACCCAAGCTAAGATGCTCCCCTCTCACTCTGTACATTGACTATGCACCCTGCAGTAAACTACCTTCCTGTGAGAGGAACGGCCCTGAAGAATGCTGACACAAATGTATTTCTTGTTGTCACTGATCTTCTGTCACTGAAATGCCAGTATAATTTAGGCTGAACAAGCAGAGGTGCAACCCCAGTGTATAGGTTGCACTGAGAGTTGCTGAGCTGTAGCACTCTAATATATCTGGGCCTGTTACCTACCTATTCTTAACCACCATAAGGCTCCTCCCATGTGTGCCACTGTGGTTCTATATACATAGTGACTGATGAGTGGAAGAGACTTTGGAGTTGTGTGCTGTCAATATGCTGGTGGGTAAAATTGTCGACATCCACAACAGCCACTGCCCTGAATAGTAACAAAGCACAGATGCCATGTGACTTACTGTATGTAGGAGATTGAAGTCATACTCTGTGGTTGGATTATCTCATGAAGTATGACAGTAGCTCCCCTTCCCCATAGAACAACCAGACAATTTCAAGCAGCAGAGATTGTAAGGTCACGAGGGGTGGGTACTACACCCTAGTTGATGGTAGAAGTCAAGATTTCTTATCAGCACCTCCTCCAATTCTCTTTCCATAGAGGCTGAAAGAGGCCTAGGAGTGAGCCTTTCCTCATTTGTGGTCTGGCCACAGCTGTGATTTTCTGCTCACAGACCTTACTTAGTTACAGTTACCATACTCGACACTCAGGCTTACGTTAGGGCACTGAGCACCCCACTGATTCTGAAGACTCTAGGTAACATATGCTCTCTGGGATGTACTGTTCAGGGAGGCCTCTCCCTGCCTGAGCTACATCCTAGGAGTGCAAAAAAGTCAAGCTACTATCTCACTTATGGCTATGTGTGTTATTTACCAGTGTTATCTTTGTTCCACAAAGTCCTACACTGGGTAATCCCGTGTCCATTTCTGGGGAGAATTCTTTAACCATTTTTACTGCTGTGGGCATAGCCCAGCAGGCGGTTTGCATTCTGAAAAGGGCTGATGTCATTTTTGCTACCAAACAACATGATGAGTGTTAAAAATAGATTCCTCCATTGAAGCCTCATTACTACACTGCCTGTGTATGTATAGGAAGCTGTAGAGCACTATTTTTCCTCTGGCTTGAGTAGTTAATTGAGCCCACAGAAAGTTAGCTTACTATCTTCTGGCACTCATTCTGTGTCAGATTTCCAATGGAAAGTACAAACATCATAGAAAGCTATTGGAAGTAGAATGGGTTAAACACTTCCTGGAGCTTTCTGCATAACAAATAAGCTCTGCTGTGCCCTCATTAAGCCATTTGACACCACCATCCTAAGAGCAGTCATTCTGCTACGTTGCAGGACATTCCATAGCGAAGAATCCCAGTGATGCCTGTTTTCAAATAATCCAACAACTTAATTTCTCAGGCTGTCAGTTCTGGGCTACTGTTTAAATTCTACTGAATGTTCTTAACCTGCAATTTGTAACTATAGGTGTTTACAACTGAATAATAGCAACCACATTTACTTCACTTACAAATAGGTAGACGTGTGTGTGCCTAATTTTTGTTTGACTTATAGTAGGTTACGCATAGAATCTGATCAGTTCATAGCATGCTGTATTGTGATTAAATGAACTGATAAACGGGAGCTTTGGTTTCTTTTAGAAATTCATTTTTCCTGACCATGGATATAATAAAACAAAAATTTCTCAACAAAATGTTTAAAAATAAGGTGTTTAGCAGTAATTTAGTTGATGTGGTATAAAGAACTGCTCCCTGGAAAATTACCTGGTTGGGGGGGCTGCCACAATCAGAATGGGACTTCATGGATGGGAGAACACATGGCAGCAGAAGAGGCATTATGGCATAAAAGCTTAATGGTGTGGCTGTAGAGGCATCAATATTTGAGCATGACTTTGGTAGAGGACTGTGTGTGACATGGGGTTGGGGGATCATCAGGAATTGAGTGAGTCTTGGTATTTTTAGCATAATAGTTTTCTGAAACTTCATCCTTCAATGGGTTAGACTCTGCATCCATCTGTACAGTATGTCAAAAAGCCACATCCAGTGGGGGTATGGATAAAAACCAAATCACCAGACCCAGACCAGAGCTGTAAAATCTGGACTAGGCACAGCTTGTGCAACTATTGCTGATCCACTCACTCCAGATGATCTGGTCTGTCTTTTACCTATATGGTCTGGTCCTGATGTTTCTGTTTTCAACCATGCCAAGGAAGGGCTGAAGAACAGATTTCCAGGAGCAGGCCAGATATGTAAAAGTCAGACTGAACAGTGAAACCAGAGTGACCGGACCAGCAGTATTAGTACAAGTTGCACCCGGTATGGCCAGTTTGAATTTTTACAGAACTGCTGTGGTTCAGGTCTGTCAGCCCAGTTTTTAATCAATCAATCAATTTTTGTTTTATACTGTAAGGTATGTGAGCAAAAATTCCCTTTTACACAAACGTCCAGTTAAGCATAAAAAGAGTACAGAACACCAGGTCAAACAATTACATACAGTAGTAAAATACAGTATAAACAGGTCTAACATAAACAGGTCTAATACAGTGATCTTGAGGGATATACAGAAGAAAGGGGAAGCAAATAAATAATGGTGACAAATTTAAGCTCATGGACACCCTCAATATTAGAAGCCGGGCTATCCATTATACCAGCCTCCTCCTCCACCACCTCTACCTCCTCAGCCTCTGCCTCCACAACAGCCTCAGGCTGATATCCAAGCAGTGTTTCAGATCCTGATTCAGGAGGCCATGACTCAACTAGCCTCAGAGCCTGACCATCAGAAATCAGTGGCAGCCTCTACTACCACCTCCTTTCTGACCCTTAAATCAGTCTCTCGTGTGGATTCCCACCTTTCCAGAGACCAGATCAGGAATAAATCCCAGGACACTCCTCTAAAAAGGGTTCATAACCCCAGCAGGCATTCTTCAGACTCTGACTCATCCTCCAGCTCTGGTACATATACACATATAGAGCCTTAGCATAGGGAGTCCCCGAAGTCCCCTCCAGAGGACTCTTCCTTTGCAGAACTCCTCATAACTATACAAAATGCCTGTGGCTGGGCTATCCAGGAACAGGATCCAAAGCAGAAAAGTCTTGTGGAGCATCTAGACATGACTGACAGCTCCTATGCACATACTGCCTTGGACTGGACCCCATGAAGACCTGACATTCACTATCTGGCAATAGCCTTCCTCTATTCTGGATGTTTTAAAAAAGGCAGACAGGATGTATCACCCCCCAGATGGGGTCACACACCTTACTGGCCATCCTAATGCCAACTCAGTGGTTATCACGGCAGCCCATGACCAGTCCTCTAAACCTAGACATTTGAGCATGTCTTCTCCTGATAAGGAGTCTAAGCAGCTGTACAATTATGGTCGCAAGATCCATTCCTCTTCCACTTGTGTCCTCAGGTACCTTAATTACATGGCTCAGATGATTTCCTACCAGAAATCTTCCCTGACCTCACTCAAGTCCAAGCTGGAAGCTATCCAGGACCAGGAGTGTAAGGCCAAGATTGCCAAGACTTATGACACAGTAGACTCAGTTGCTCACACCACAGCCACTGATGTCTGCATTAGGTGACATTTGTGACTCAGGATTGCTGGCCTGGCACAAGATGTCCAGACCTCCATCCTGGATGTCCCTTTCAGAGGATCTGTGTTATTCAGAGGTGACACCAAGGATATTATGCCTGAACTGTAGGACCGTGGTAAATCCATCTGCAGCGTCCACTTCAAGTACCGAGGAGGTTACAAAGGCAAACAGCCATTTCTTTGGCAACAGAGATGCCAGACCAAAGAGGCACCTGCCAAACACCAGGCCAAATGCTGGTATCCAGCATCAGGAACCCCTACTCCCCCTTTCAAGTCCCAGAAACCCCCTGGACGAGCTGCTGGCTCCCTCCCCTCAGCCTTCTGACTCATGAAGGACTCCTCTGCCTCCTTCAGATCCTCTAGGGGAACCAGTGGGGGGGGAGATTTTCCCTCCACATTCCTGGGTTGCAGGACATAACCATGGACTCTTGGGTCCTTCAGTTATTAGCAAGAGGTGACACCATAGAGTTCCTAGACAGGACTCTGGACAACCCCCCAGGCCTCTCTCATTATCCTCCAAGGCACCTGTCTCTGAAAGGGGATGTGATGCAGGCTCTTCTGCAAAAGTCAGCAATAGAGCCCATGGCTCCAACACAGATAGCAAGAGGGTACTACTTCCATTTTCTCCTAGTGTTCAAAATGACAGACAACCTAAGAAACATTTTGGACCTCAGCATGCTCAACCTGTACATCGAGTACAAGATGATCTGCATGCTCACCATCTACAGTAGGGGCTTCTACCCCTGCTCCACAATGGACATTGGTTTTGTGCATTGGACATGCAGGATGCTTACCTGCACATCCCTGTCTTCCAGGCCCAACACCACTTTTTTCAATTTGCCTTCAAGGGGAAAATTACCAGTCCAAGGCTCTCCCTTTTGGCCAGTCCTCTACATCTCAGGTTTTTGCCAAGTGCTTAGCAGTGGTGGCTGTGGCCCTATGCCACAAAAGGATCTAATTGTGCCTGTAACTGGATGATTGGCTTCTGTCAGCCCAATCCCAGAGCAGTCTAAAGGAGTCCCTCTCCTTCACCCTGGACCTCTTTTCCAGACTTGGAATAACAGTCAACTATCCCAAGTCCCACCTCTCCCCTCCCACTGTCTCCAATTCATTTGGAGTGGACAGAGCAGAGACCCTGCAGGAACAGGCCAGATTAGTGGCCAACTCATGCTGGACCATAGCCCAGTCAATCCTCCATCCTCTTGGGCTGATGGTAGCTGTGATCCCTACAGTTTCTCTAGCCAGACTGCATTATGAGGGTGACCCAATGGACTGTTTGTATCCAATGGGATCAGCAGCTGGACAACCTGGACCACAGGGTCCTAGTGTCTGGGTACATTAAGAAAGATCTTCTTTGGTGGCAGAAGTTGTGCAATCTCTTCAAGGGGTTCCTCTTTCAATGCTCTGCTCCTACCATGACCCATACAATGGATGCTTCATGTCAAGGCTGGGGAGCCCACCTAGGAGACCATCAGACCCAGGGAACATGGTCTCAGCTGGAAGCATCTCTACACATCAATGTGTTAGAAATGAAGGCAGTGCCCTCTGGGCCCTCCAGCCTCTTCTATGTCCAGGGACACTCCTGGTTCAGACAGACAATATGTCCGTGGTCTGGTACTTGAACAAACAGGGAGACACTCGCTCGTACTCTCTATGCTGGGAGGCAATGCAAGTGTGGTATTGGGTAGTCCAGCATGACCTCCACCTGACTGCTGTCCATGTGTCAGGCATCACCAATTTCCTGGCAGACAGTCTGAGCCACACCACTGTCAGGGCTTATGAGTGGGAGCTAAATCAAAAGGTGGTCAAAAGCTTATTTAATCTGTGGGGTTGGCCAGAATAGAACTCTTCATCTCCCCATCCAATGCAAAACTATTCAGTTTTCTCTCATTCCCAGGCATGGTGTTTTCTGGTGAGATGCACTGTCTCTTTGCTTGACAGGGAGGTTTTTGTATGCCTTTCCTCACTTCCCACTGATTCAGAGAGTTCTCTTAAAGCTACAGGTGGAAGGGGCTCACATGATTCTAATAGCACCACTTTGGCCTCATCAGATTTGGTTCCCTCTGATTCAACAGCTATTGATGGAACCCCCAGTACCTCTGCCTCTTTGCCATGATCTTCTGACTCAGGAGTGGGGCAGATTGGTGCATCTGGGCCACAGATCCCTCCATCTGCATGCATGGTACCTGTGGACATATGTGGAATAACTCCCACTGTTACACTTTTTTACAAAAATTGTCAACTGTGCAGATGCATTTATAAAAAATAAATTATAATGATGAGACTTTTTGAAATGTTATTTGACTTACCATACTCATGTTGTCTAACCACTTACTCAGTCTCCTACTTGTTTATGTCCTTGTACTAACTAATTCCTGTTGCTTCATATCAAGGGGTTGCTGATTTTCATATTGTGTGTGCCTGGGGTGGAGCAGCAATAAAAGTTAAACTATGCAATACACTCAATAACACACCTACTCCAGTTTACTTTTACCTAACGCCCATTTTTAGGCCTTGTACGGTAAGATATTCCTTCAAGAGAACAACTTGTAATGAAATGTGTAAGATTTACATTGACATTTTGGTATATGCACTTTGATATTATACTAATTATGTGTGTGTACTGTATAGCAATCTCTTAAAAACTCAATTAAACACATCAAATGTCTTCCTAAGCATGTCTCAACCTTGTGTTTATCTTAGTTTCTCCTTGTAGTCATCCCAGTACTTGTCAGATCCAGTTTTCTTGTATTTTCTGAAAGCACTTCATTTTTTTTCCTGGACCTTGGTGGCTAGGTGTCAGCGTGGCTCAGTTGGTAGCACATCCTCCAGAAGGTCGTAGGTTCTCGTCCAACACCGGGATTGGACTTGCACCTAAAAATCGCTGGCATCCGAGTGCAGTATTGGGGGGTGCTGTACTGCTGGGGTGTGCCGTCCTTCGGATGAGATGTTAAACCGAGGTCCCTTCTGCCCATCCTGGTGTTGTCCTGGTGGGTGTCCAGGTGGAAGTAAAAGAACCCAGGGCACTCTTCGCAAAGAGTAGGGAACATTCCCGGTGTCCTGGCCAACATTCCCCTTCCCATAAACCAGTTCATGCAATTATCCAGGCTGTGTGTGGGTGATGTGCGATATGGCCGCCACCACACATTCAGTCACTTTACTACCAGTCTAGCATTGCTTGTAAAGCGCTTTGGATGTAGGAAAAGCGCTATATAAATGCTGATTCTTCTTCTTCCACCTTGTCACAACATATAATTGTCTCAGCAGTGTTTGCAATTAAGGTACAGCACCTTCATGTATATGATGGCCCTTTTCTATTGAGTTGATTGCTATAACAGTGCATAGAATAAAATGTGAAACATATAGGTAACTGTAATACAGACGGTGGCATTATTTTTATATCGGCTCTTTCTCAATGTACCGTACATTGATTCTATTAGTGTATGTAATGCCAATTCATGTTTATGTTTAAGCCCATGAAACACCCTTGTCTAGTAAATGCATTTACAGCCATAGTGGCTCTGCCAGACCTTGTTTGATGTAAAGGTTTTATGTCACTAGAGAGTGAAAGGAAAGTTCCCTCCCACCCCACAACCTCCACTGCAGTATTTGTAAAACACATTAATTTAGGAAGCATGTATATTATGGGATTACACTTTGAGCATGGCTAATCAACCAGTCAGATGTGTTTTATTGCATGTCAAGGGCATCCAGTCACCAGTTAAAAGTCATAACCTTTTAGACCACCTGAAACAGCTGAATGCAGGAGTAGTCTAAGAGAGACACCTAAAGCAGCAGAAGGTGGAGAAACTGAAAATGGGGTGGGTTGCCCAGGCATAAAGTAGCTCCTACAAAACAAAGAGCAAGTGGATAACCATTTTGATAAATCCAGGAGTAGACTTCTAGGCAGGAGAATGCATTAAGGATTTAGAAGGGAATTTTCTATGGCAGGTCAGCAGGTTACCCTTTCTAATGTATACTCCCCACATTTAATGGATGACAGCATTTTCTTCATCCTGACCTAGAAGTTAACAAAGTAACATTTTAGCTAGACTCTCACAGGGGGGTATTAACATGGTTCTAGATGAATTCCTAGGTTGGAGCAGACTCCTAGTGGGCTGCTGGTCTAATGCTTCCTTGGCACTACAGGAGAGGCAAAATAACCGGGAGTGGTAGACAGCTGGTGAGTGATTCACCCCTAAGGTAGGGACTATTCCTTCTTATCCCACCCCATCAGCTTTACAGCTTTAAACCACTGACATGGCTCTCTGCTGCCACCTGGACCTTAAATGTCACAGCGGCAGAGGCTGGGTTGGTGTTAATTTCAGACCATGCCCCGTAACTTTCACATGGCTCCCCTAGGTACACAGAAATGGGGGAAGAATAGCTGGCACCTAAGTGAGTCCCTCCTGAAGAGTCACTGAAGAAATCAGAGATTTCCTGGAATTTAATAAATAGATAGATAGACAGACGAAGCACATTGTTGAGCCGAGTTGTCCCTCAGAAGCTTGGCTGTGTGTTTAAGTGTTTTTATTGCACATTTGTAGTACAAGACATTGACCTTGTGCTTGCTGGAGCCCTGTTTTCACAAGCAGGAAACAGGAGGAGTGAGTCATATTTCTGCAGAAAACCTGGGAACTACAACTCAATACTGGGGCTTATTATTCTGCTTTCAGCAAAATAGCAGAATTCCAAGCATACCAATGCCACACATGAGTGGTGTTCACCTGCTTTAACTGCTGTATTAATAATTTTGTGGAATTTAACATTTCGGTGATCCCTGTACCGTTTCCGGGTCATGGACAGTGATTGAAACTGCACTGCAACAAGCAGGGGGAGCGCGCGTGTAGCACATGCTTTTGCATGTTTGGTGGATTGGGCAGAAAATAAATAAATTGAAACATTGTCCTGAGCACTGGTAAGACATTGGAACTAATATAGTGCCATTACATAATAGCAAATGACAAATACCTACTACTTATAGTTTGGTTAAACTAATCTTGTACCGCTAGGACCTGTATTGTTTGGAATAAATATCTCTTCTGAAGTGATAGCTAACAAAATGGATACAATAAAGACAATAGAGGGAAAGGTGGGAATCAAGTGTATGTCCTGCTATGCATCAACTAAACACACTTCCGGAAGTATTACACTCATTTATGTGTAGTAAATGTAAACAAAATAAAGAACTGACACATGAAATCGGCCTTTTTAATGAGAGACTGGCTTCTCTTGAAAACAGTCAGAAAGAAATGGGTTTGAGACTTCAGGCCAGAACAAGTGAATGTACTACAACAAAAGGGGTGGATACTGATATGTGCACTCAAAATTTTAGTAAGGAACACTCCCCGTCACCTCTATGATCACTGACCCAACCATAGCACCCATCATGCCAGCAATAACCACAGATAAAGAAATACAGAAAGAGATTCCACATAGGAAGAGACTTAGGGAGGAAGAAACAATAGTGAGTTCAGACTATGATTGGTTTTTAGTTCAAAACTCCAAAGCCCCTAAAAAGGTGAACCAGTTCAGGATCCCAGTCTCAAATTATTTTGACCCATTGTGTACAGTATCTACTGATAACGAATCTGTCCCTAGTTACATGAACCCCAGGCAGATCTGGTCAACATAACCCAGACTCAAACATTCAATCAATCAATCAAATTTTATTTATAAAGCACTTTTCACATTAATCATAGTGCTTAACAATAAACACTCAATAAATATCATATTCAAATACATATTAAAACCACATAATACAATACAAAACTTCCAGCCATCCTGCAGCAAAGTCACTAGTCTGGAAATCCAGCCCAAACAGGTGGGTTTTTAGAGCAATTTTAAAGGTCTCCAAGGCCAGGCACTCATGTAACCAACAAGGCAGAGAGTTCCACAGGGTAGGGGCCACAAATGAAAAGACTTGGGCCCCAGATGTCTTCAGCTTAACCCTGGGAACCTCTAGCAATCCCTTGTAGGTGGAGCAGTGTGGTCGGCAGGGGCAATAGGGACACAGGAAATCTTGCAGGCAACTATGACCCTTGTCCATGTAGGGCCTTAAAGGTCAACAAACTGATCTTAAAGGTGATTCACCACTGAACTGGCAGCCAGTGCAGACTACGGTGCACAGGTGTGACATGATCTGAATCAGGCAGCCCCATCAACAGCCTGGCTGCTGCATTCTGCACCAGCTGAAGGCAGCAGATATCAACCTCAGGTAACCCTAGGTACAGGGAGTTACAGTAGTCAAGGCAGGATCTCACAAAAGTGTGGATCAGAGTAGGAAGGTCACAGGTGGAACAAGGTGCTTAATCTGGGTGATATTCCTTAGATGGTAAAAAGAGGACTTGATGACAGCTGATACCTGAGAATGAAACGTCACCCCATCATCAAGAATAACACCCAGATTCCGCACCTGTTCAGTGGCTGACAGCTGGCTACCACCAAGCCAAAGCCCAGAAGGAGAACCTGCCACCAACCCCTCTACCCGAAGACCCGGATCCACCACTTGGACCGCAGTCTTGTCCAGATTCAACCTCAACCAGTTGGCAATCATTCAGTCCTGAATCTCAGCAAGGCAGCTGTTAAACACAGAGACCGTACTATCCTGTTCAGGCACAAAAGACAGGTAGAGTTGGGTATCATCTACATAGCAATGAAAACCCAACCCATACCACCTTACAATGTCTCTCAATGGCAGCATGTACACCACAAACACCATGAGTGGCAGTACACAGTCCTGCAGTACTCCACAAGGCAGATAGAATGAGTCAGAGGAATAAATCCCAGACACTACCCTCTGAGATCTGCCGGTGAGAAAAGAATAGAACCATCTGTGGTCTGTATCAGACAGGCCACAGATCACCCGCAGAAGCTCCAAGAGCACCACATGGCCTACAGTGTCAAATGCTGCAGAGAAATCAAGAAGAACCAAGATGGAATGGCTCTTCTGATCCCTCGCTATCAGGAGATTATTGAGCACCTGAACAAGGGCAGTCTCCATGCTATGCTTCTTCTGACATCCTGACTGGAGAGGATCAAAAATATCATAGAAACATAGAAACATAGAATTTGATGGAAGATAAGGACTGCTTGGCCCACCAGTCTGCCCATTTCCCTACCTAATGGATAAGCTGCAGATCCTAGTTAACCAGCAGCCTACTTCTTTCTACCCCCACCCCCTAGAATTGCCTTATGACTGTCCCATGCATGCTTGAATTCAACCACTGTTTTTGACTCCACAGCCTCCTCCAGAAGGCCATTCCATGCATCCACAACCCTCTCTGTGAAAAAAATACTTCCTTACACTACTCTAGGCCACCCCATCTTAAATTGTACCCCTTGTTCTTGCACACCTCTTTTTTTGAAAGATGCTACCCTCTTGGACTTTGTTGATTCCCTTGAGGTACTTGAAAGTTTCTATCATGTCCCTCCTCTCCCTCCTTTCCTCGAGGCTACACATATTAAGCTCCTTTCGTCTCTCTTCATATGTCTTCCTGTGCAGACCCTGCATCATTTTAGTTGCCCTTCTGTGGACAGCTTCCATCCTGTCTATGTCCTTGCAGAGATTGGGTCTCCAGAACTGCACGCAGTACTCCAGATGGGGTCTCACCAGCTGTCTGTACAGAGGGATAACAACTTCCTGTTTTCTACTGGTGATGCCTCTCCCTGTGCATTCCAGTATCCCCCAGCCCTCCTTACTGCCCTCTCACATTGCTTGACCACCTGTAAGTCATCTGATATGAGTACCCCCTGGTCCCTTTCCATTTTTGTTGTTGTTAGTATCTCACCCCCATTGTGTACTCTTCCCCTGGGTTTTTGTTTCCCAGGTGCATTACCTTGCACTTCTTAGCACGGAATCTAGCATTCTAGCTGAATCTGGATTGAATCATGGATGGTAAGGTGATTCTCCAGCTGCAGCTCCACTGCCTTCTCAATAATCTTCCCCACAAAAGGGAGATTAGAGACTGGCCTGTAGTTGGCAGGACAATCTGGGTCAAGAGAAGATCTCTTAAGGAGGGGGGTCACCAGCACCTCCTTCAGGGAGTCCAGAAACTCACCTGTCCACAATGAACACCAGATGATCTCTGCTAGGACAGGGCCAATGACTTCAACATACTCACAAGGAGGCGGGTTGGGTCTGGGTCCAAACCACAGCAGGTCAGCTGCATACTCTGGACAATCTGCATGACATCTATAATTTCCAAGCGATCAAAGTCAGACCATTCAAACCAGAGAACCACTCACTGACCACCATTGCCCTCATTGGTGTTAGCTGGATGGATCTCAGATCTGATATTGCCCACCTTATCAGCAAAGAATCAAGCAAACTCATCACTTTTTTCCTGTGAAAACACTCTCTGTAACTGCAGACAGGCTGCACTGCACAGTCTTTCCACAGTTCAGAAGAGATGAGCTGGTCAATTCTGTGCTGTGGCTATCTCCTTGGACAGGAACTCTACCTTCTTATGAGAGATACCTGATTGATATTCTCAATAATGGTCCTTCAATCTAAGTTAGTCAGCATAAAGGCCCAATTTTCTCCAGCAATGTTCCAGCCTTCATCCCACTTGCCACAGCTCCCTCAAAGTTCCATCAAACCAAGGGGGCCGAGGGCAAAGGGTGAGGGGATGAACATAGACAGGAGCAATGGAAGCCAGAGCCTCCATCACAGCCCTATTATAGTCTAGTAGCAGATTGTCTGGACCCACGTTTGCACTGGAACCACCAAAAACCTCCTTTATTAAGGACACCAACAAAGAACCTTTATGCAGATTAAAGAGGGGAATTTCACTAAGCCATGTTCAGTCTGAGCCATCACATTTGTCCAGAGTCTAGCAGTAACAAATAATAATGTTGATGAAGGAAATAGGGTTAACATCCATCTTGATAATAGATGAAACTGATTCCTGGGCTAATATTTATTTATAAAATTTTGTTAAACGGGTAGGCCTGCTGAGCCATGAAGGTCCCTTTTTCAGGGGCGATCCAGTATTAGTTACATATAGCAAGGCATAGACATTAGAATAGTACATTTTGGGACAGATTATTCAGGATTACAAAGACAGTGTACAGTATTACATAGTACAGTGAAGTTATTTACAACAGGGTTATGCAGTTAAAAATAGCATATAACTGCAGTCACAAACTTGAAAGAAAGGGGGATTGTTAGGGCAATAGCTGATGCAGGTTCCACTGAGCTGATTGGCAGGCAACAACCAGGAAGGGGGGAATGAAGGGACGATAGTGCAATGTAAAGCTGTCCGTTATGACAGGAGCAGAGACTGCAGTTAAGTAGGTGCTCGGATAATCCCTTACAGAAATTCTCTAGGGAGGTAGCTTCCTGTAAGAGGCCAGAGAGCTTATTCCACTGTGCAGGGGCACTGTGGGCATAGGATCTGCTGCCTACTAGAGAGCTGATCCTGGGTACTTCCATATAATTTCTAATTCATCTAACTCCAATGAAAATGTTGATTTAATTGAAACTGAGTAACAAAAAAACTACATAAAAAATTCAAACCCAAATACAAAAAAAGGATAAAGCTACTGTACTGCTGATAAATGGTAGGAGTTTAAAAAACAAAATGGATGAGTTAAGGAGCATTCTGACAAGTAAACAAATAGCAATATGTGGTGTCACAGAGACATGGTTTCAAAATGATGACTGGAACACAGAAATACCAGGTTATACGAAAATATGCAAAAATTGGACAGATTTGGTAAGTGGTGAGATAGCATTATACACAGACAAAAAATATAAGTTCTGTGAAACAAACTCTGTCCATAATACATCTAAGCTGGTTTGGGCTAAAATCAAAATGTATAATAAAGCATTAACTATAGGACTGGGTTATCGATTATCAAGTTTAAACTCTGTTGAAACTCATTAATTCCTTACCGATGTTGAAAGTATGGCCATTGATGGGGACTATATTTTGATGGGAGACTAATTTCCCCTTCAGTAAATTGGGATCTGCTTGACGGCACAGGAACTTGCTAAAACAGATTCATTAATATTGTAATTGCTATTAATCTGGAGCAATTGGTTAAAATATAAACAAGAGAAAACAAAGTCCAAGACCTTATTCTAACAAATATCCAGACAGATATATCAGAGCCAATAGCATTACCTCCTCTAGGTGACAGTGACCACAGAACTGTTGAAATCAAAATGGAGATTAAAGATCAAGGCATTAATGACATAACAAAAGTGAGGGACTTCTACAATGCAAACTACAATAGGATTAAGTACTGGTTAAGTGCAGGGGACTGGGAAGCTGAGTTAAAGGACCAAAACTTGGAAAGTACCTGGAGAAAGATTAATAAATAAATACTAATTTATACATCTAATTGGGTTCCAGAAAGGATAAAATATCCCAATATTAGAAGATTACCTTCATGGTGAAATAAGAAAACCAGAAAGCTTATTAATAAAAAGAAGAAATTGTATAGTAAACATAAAAGGTTCCAACAGAAAGATCATGGGAAAACTATAAAAAAGCAACCAACAAGGTCAAAAACAATATCAGAATGACAAAAAAAACTCTATGAATTAAAATTAGCTATACTCACCAAGGATAATAAAAAAGCAATTTTATAATTACATATCCTCATTGAAAGGTAATCACAAGGTTGAGGGACCCTTAGAATCATCAAATGGCACTATCAGCAATGTAAAAGAAATTGCTATTGAACTTAATAATTATTTCTTAAGTGTATTTGAACCTAAGGAACATACAGTATAACCAAAGTTAATACAGCAAATGCTGATAATTGTAGTGAATTTACAACAGAAGAGGTATCAGAAGTTATAGGATTTATTAAACTCAGCAGGCCTTGACGGAGTACCCCCAAAATTCTTAAAGGAAGTGTCTTTGGCATTGCTTGGACCACTAACTCAGCTATTCAATGTATCCCTTAAGAAAGGGAAGTTGTTACCTGAATGGAGAGTAACAAGCGTGACACCAGTATTTAAAGGTGGTAATAAAACCAAAGTAAATAACTATAGGCCAATCAGCCTTACTTCAGTTACAGGGGAAACTAATGGAATAGCCACTTCAACAAAGAATAACCAGCCACATTAAGGATACTGGATTAACTGACATATCTCAGCATGGGTTTTGTAAAGGTAGATCGTGCCTCACAAATCTACTTCAGATTTTTGAGCCTGTGAGTGCAACCATTAACAAGGGAATGCCAGTTGACATGCTTTTTCTAGATTACTCAAAGACATTCGACACTGTCTCACATATTTTGGTTGAACATCTCATCAAAATCAAACTACATCCCAATATAAAGGGATAACCTCCTGGCTGGGCAACAGAATGTAGAACGTGGTGATAAGGGGATATGAATCAATCATGGGGCATGTTACAAGTGGAATGCCTCAGGGATCTGTCTTGGGACCCACTCTTTTTAATATACTTGTTTCATCCATGCAGACTAACAGCACTGCATCGATGTGCAAGTATGCAGATGACTACAAACTGGGTGTCCTTATAACAGATTCAAAATCCCAAGTATTATTTCAAGAAAACATTAACCAACTTAATAAGTGGGCCAAACAAAATCATATGAAATTTAAAGAAGGAACATGTAAAATTATGCATCTTGGTGATAATAATCCCACTTTCACATACACACTTAATGGCCATTTACTAGATACTATAACCAATGAAAAAGACCTAGGTGATTATGTCAGTAACGATCTGTCTTTTGACACACACACACACACCAAACACAAGGTCAAGCAAGGTCATAAAATTGTGTGATGCATATTTCAGAGACTTAAGAGTTGGGAACTAGATGTTATTATCACACTGTACAAAAGTTTGGTTAGACCACACTTGCAATGCTGCTCTCAGTTTAGCTCCCCACAAACAATAGTAGGCGAAAGCATTATAGATAAAGTACAGAGGAAAGCAACCAAAAAAATTAAGGATGTGAATTACCTTAATTACCACGAAAGGTTACATAAACTTGGGCTGTATTATATGGATTATAGAAGGACTAGAGGAGATATTTGTCTAACATACAAGGCTAACAATGATCCATTCCTAATTGAGAATCTAGGTATAGAAAGCCATACTAAAAAGAAACAAACTAGATCCCATGATTTTCAAATGATTAGAGAAAGGAATAATACGGTAAGGAGAAGTAAATTGTTTTCACAGAGAGTAATGACTAAGTGGAATGCATTACCCCACATTATAATATAAAGTGATACCATTGCTACATTTAAAAATAGATTGGTTATATTTATGGGCTCTAAAAAATGTGAATACCACCCTTAAAAAAAACAATAGGGTGGCAAGCTAACTCCTCCTCCTGAGGCTGAGTGGGTGGCTGTTTGTGCTTGTCTGTGTCTGTAGGTTAGTTTTTGTTCATTTACATGTTTTTCTGCTTGGAATACACTGTGCCATTCTTGCACACAACATCAGTGAATGTCTCCTGGACTGAATGTCTACAAAACATTATCATCAGTTATCAGCTTTTTAATTTTAATCAATTTTCTTGAAGCCTCCCCAAGGAAGCAGATGTCTTTCAACTAGTCTTGCAAACATGGTGATGCTGGGTCCTGCAACTGAATCAACATTTGAAACATTTTCATCAGACCACTCTTAAAGCAGCTGTACTTGTGGACTTTAAAGAACAAAGGAATTTTAACACATTTTGTGACTGAATCAATATTTTTGTCTGACCTTCTCCCAAGGTATTGTACTTGTCTCTGAGGACATTGAAGATCAAAGGAAACATACAGACAAAAATATTTCACACGTTGCATATGCCCAGGTCACAGTTTATCATCTTTCAGGAATTTTAACATATTATGTGACCCTGGATCTCAACAGTTCATAATTTCCTCTGGATGTAATTAACCATCAGCATTTTTCCTTTGCCATCTCCTCCTGGTGTGCTTGTTAGACCACCCAAGTACCGCCACCTCTGCTCTACCATGGATTACTCCATCCTCCTAGTTCTTCTATTCACTGTGGGTGCTACAGGCCCAAAATGCCAAGCTGGACCACTACCACCCCTGCAAGAACCTACTCTTGACAAAACTGGAATCTATGGCACCCCAATGCTAACTGTGTTGAGGGAGCTCCAGCTTTCCACCACCTGCATCCCGCCTGCTAGTCTGGGGCCCCTGACACCTGCCACAGTTATCAACAACATTATCATTTTCACACTCATAAAGATCACCCTGGTGAACGCTCACCTCCCCCATTGCAAGAGCAGGAGGTGCAAGATACGCTCCACCATTAACATTAACCTCTCAGCCAGGAAAATAATATTCATGCTTCTTCTACTATTAGATAATGTCCATGACAACCTAGCCCCACCACCAGTGTCAAACGCAGGGGAAAACGAAAGTAGCTGCGCTGAACATCTGCAGCCTCACAGCAAAGTTTGACCTACTCCAAGCGTGGATGTCCCACTGTGTACCTGACATTCTCTGTCTGCCAGAGACCCGGCTGTCAAACAAGATAAGACAATGAAGTGATGTTCCTGGGATATCAAACATTCAGGAAAGACAGGTGTGGCAAGAGAGGCGGAGGAGTCCTTATCTATGCCAGGGATTACCTATACTGCTCGGTCCTCCGTTTCCAGGGTCGAGGATGATCATGAACTATTAGCAATAAAAGCACAGGTCAGACTGCATGGCAAATCTCTAATCTTAGCCTCGGTTTATCTTCCACCCACTAAAGTCAGGGATGGCCTCCCAAAAATACTGGATACAACTGCTACCCTTCCTAAGGGCACAGAGCTTCTCATTAAGCAATAATGCCCTACAGGGTGGGCGGTATTGGGCAATACCGGACCGGCCAGGGGCGTGATGAGGCCAGGCAGCGCAGGCGGGGCCTGATAGCCCTGGCGGTCGGTATGCTCCCTATCCCACCCTGGAGGGCATTATTACATTAAAAAATGGGCTAACTGTTGAAAAATAAAGATACATAGTATTAATTTGGTTGTGAATAAATGAAGTTTTATTTTAACATTTTTTGAAATTTGAGAAAAAATAGTCCGTTTTAATATGTTTAAATATAGTTAAGAGTTGTCCACTAGAATCTTGAAGTTAGCCCCCACACAGAGTTTGTACTTACTGTGTCAACAGCAGTGCCTTTACTTTAATTGGGGTTGAAAAATGTATACTGCGTGATGTCTTTAATTATTTAGAGATGCAGCGTTACTTCGGTGTGCTTGATTACATGCAGTGTTACTTCGGTGTGGTTGATGACATCATACCCGGAAGTAAAAGAGCTGTTTCAACAAAAAGTAATTTATTTCTTTTTTTTATTTCTGTGTGCAGTTTTGGGTTGTTTTCTTTTTTTGGAAATTCATTTTATAGTCAGCGATTGATGTGTGGGGTTGGAGAACTCAGGAAGGAGAAATGAGACAGGCGGCATCACGGACGAGTGAGGAGACGTGAATGCCAACCGTGGATCTGTTTTGAAAGTCACGATTGCTCAGCCCAGAGCAGCATGTGAAAATAAAGGGAGATGGAGGAGCCAAAAATACAGCAGGACTGCTGCGTTTGAATACTGTAAGATGGGTGATTATTTTTAAGTAGGGTACTGGGGATACAGGCGGTAAAACTACTGAGAAGGGCATAGGTGCTCTGTATGTCTGAGTCACATAACCTTGCCAGCAGTTAATTTTGTGTTCTGACGTCTAGCCTGACGTTTTCTCTGTGAATTGAATTTTTTTTTTTATAAATAGGCTAGGTTTTGGGGATAGGGCACTGGAGTTGTAGGCAGGGTTGTGCGTGTCTGTCTGTGTGACTAGTTGGTCTTTACTGTCGCTTAGCGAGGGCAGAAAATGGCGGCAATTTTAAATTTAAATTATGTGGTTTTAGCCAGTCAGGAACCAGGGTGGGCACTAGGATTCTTCAGTGGGTGAAGGGGTCTTGTGCTGGAAGTTTTTATTTGCTGGGCATCTATTGAAAGTTAATGTACCCCCCTGGCAGGGGTACCAGCCAATCAAAGCTCAGCAAATAAAAAGCCCATTTTCTAATAACAGGTAACTTTAACATCAACTGGGAGGGCAGGCAATCCACGCCTTTCAGGGACATGGTCACTACTTCCAACCTGACCCAACTCATAGACAGCCCAACAAGGCAGAAACACAAAACAGGAAAAGACACCCTCATCGATTGACTCCTCTCGAGTTCCCCTTATCAGATCTCTGAACTTAAGGTCCTGCCTGACACCTTAAGTGATCACTCCCCAGTCACTTTCACTTGGTAAAACAAATTAACCAAGCCCCTGCCTATCATAACTGTGGAGGTGGTGGGATTGAAGACACAGACACCAATTCAAGCAGCAGCAATTGGACCTCTCTGTCCAGTATTTATTCACAAAATAACAAGCAAAGTAAATAAAGAAAACAAACTTAATACAGCAAAACAAATGTCCAAAAAGCAACTGAGCAGGTTTACAAATGTAGCTGTAGTATGGGCTAGAGAGATGTTGGTTCTTAGACAGACCAACTCAGGACTAACTTCATTCAGAATCTGAGCTCTTTTTATTTAGGGACTTGATCATATGACCCGAAGCCCTTCCCACATGCCATTAAGTAACATGAATTTTATTTAATAACAATTCTTTTTACTCAAGTAATATTTATATTCATTCATAGACTAACTAACAATATGTCTGTAGCTCTACAGTAGGGATTTTATGTGATTTACACTGATATTTTCTATTCCTGCATACTCTAGCTCCTACCACATCAAGGTATACCATAAATGACAGCAGAATGAGGCCGGACGGCTCTTAGGATGGTATACCTAGTGTGGAGAGGATGCAGCAGCAGCAAAGAACAAGAAAGCCAACAGAGAAGTCTCAAAATATACCATTCCACAATATAAGGCAAGCAGCCACGCACAAAATAAATGTCATCTCCATTGTATTTCATTTATGCTTTACTCAAGTGTTTTCCTGTGTTTTACTTAGCTACCTATAGACTACCTTCTTTCTACCCGGTTTAAAAAAAATATAGCCTTTGTATAGCTGTTATATTGCAGGTAAAGTGTCTAACTTGGGTCTTTTAGTGTGACCTAGCATGCTTCAGAGCTGTGAGTAGCAAAACTAAAAGGGGCAAAAACTTTTGCCAAAACAGTCGCATTGTATTGTACCACGTTACTGAGTTATGTACAGTACAAACTAAGAGGAAAGGTTTTCAGCTGAAATGCCGCATTGCGCCATGCTACCAAGCTATGGGCAGTACAAATTGAAGGAGAAGTTTTCTTGGCAGAAACGCTGCATTGCACCATGCCTACAAGTAAGCCTTTCACTATCCTCAAGGCAGACAGCACGGCTTACCTAGGTGTGGTGCTCAGCTGCTTTCAGAAAGAAGAATTACACTGGTGCTATGTACCGAACGAGGGTTCTGTTTGAACGCTGAAAAAAAACATTTAAAGGTATTTAACTGACTGATTTGTCAGGACAGCTCGTAGCTGTTTTCAAAATGGCTTGTCAAGCCATACGGACAGATAAAGGTCATGTTAAGAGGGCACTTCGTTCGGGAGCTAGAATATGGCAGGAAATATCAAAATACAAGGGTTTCTGCTTCTATAAGCATAATATGTAGGTGGTCAGCCTACTAATACGCTATGAAAATCTAGGGAAGAGACCTGCAGAACGTTTAATATAGGAAGAGCAATGAAATGGGGGTACCAAAAATAAATATGCTGTTACGCAACAGACTTGAAGGGCAAATTAATGCAGAAAAAAGGAAAGATAAAGATAAATATTCCAGCTCCAAAACAGAAGGTGTTCCCTATTACAATAACTAATAATAGGGTCTTGGGAAGGGCAAGCTTGGGACCCTCTCCTGTGCCCTCTCCCAGCATGACTGGTCCCCCATCGATCATGCGCCTAATATTGACCAGGCCCTAAGTTTCTTTATAGAGGGCTTCAACAACATTTGTGATATCTTTGCACCACTGAAGAAAATAAAAATTTGGGGTCAAGTTAATGGCTGGACCACAGGGATTCTCCTCACCCAGATGGAGAAAAGGGACAACCTCTGGGAAAAAGCCAGGTGCTCTCACAGCAAACACAGCTTCCAATGCTATAGAGCTGCAAGAAACCACTGCACCCACCTTACCCGCCAAGCAAAGGCCAACTTCCACAAAGAGCAGCTTAATAAAACTTGGGGCAATGGGAAGAGGTTTTGGGATAACATCAAAAACCTTCTTGGAAAGGATGAGAAGAAGATCCCCCGCTCGCTCAACATCAACAATGCCACGATTACTGACCCACGGCACATCGCGGATTCTCTCAACACAGCATTTATTGACCTGACTGGAGTGCTACCCACCCCATCTACCTGCACCCTGCTGGGGAACAAACCAACTGCATGATTCAGTGGAGCTCAAGTGTTAGTGAAGGAGGCTTACAAACACATAAAAAAAAAATACTAGGCAAGACCAGAATGGGGAGTGATGGAGTCGATATGAAACTCCTATCCCTAACACTGGATGTCATCATCGTGCCAGTTACAAGACTATTTAACAAATAACTGCTCTTGCACAATTCCCCGGGATCTGGAAACAGGCTCTCATGATGCTGGTGCACAAGAACGGTGATATGACATGCACCGCCAGTTATAGGCCAATATCCATACTCTCTCCCTTATATAAAGCCCTGGAAAAAGAGTGTGGCCACACAACTCACAGATTACCTCAACAAATACAACCTATTATGACCCAACCAACATGGCTTCAGGCAGAATCATAGTACCTCCACTGCTTTTCTGAACTAAACTGACTACTTGCACAAGGCACTAGATGAAGGAAAACTGGTGAGGTCAGTCTTCATAGACCTCACCAAAGCCTTCAACACTGTCAATCATTCTCTTCCTGACTCAACTACAGAACCTGGGGGTTGCAACCACTGCTGTCTGCTGGTTCAAGGAATACCTAACACACAGAAGCCAATGTGTAACAATTGGGCACACAGTATTTAGCTCCAATGAGGTATCTTTAGGGGTCCCACGGGGTTCAATACTGGGGCCCTTACTATTCAGCCTCTTCCTAAATAATCTTCCTGAAGCCTGTGAAACAAGACTAATACTTTACGCTGAAAATGCTGTACTTCTTATCAGCAGTTCATCAATAGTTGCCCTCCACTCCGAGCTGCAGGCATCCTTCTACAAGCTGGAAGACTGGTTCTGTAGCCATAAACTTCTATTAAACTACAAAAAGACCAAGGTGATCTGCTCAGCCAGCCCACAGCACAAAAACAAGCTCCCACCCCTCACCATCTCCAATAAAGTCAGTGAGCCGCTAGAACAAGTTCACCACTTCAGGTATCTGGGGGTCACCATTGATGACTCCCTCACCTTCACCCAACACATCGACACAGTGATAAAGGCAGTGAACACCAAGCTGGGTGTACTCTATAGGCATACAAAGTATCTCACTCCAGAGGCCCTCCATCTCTCAGTCTCCAGCTCCATCCTTTCTACCATCAACTATGGATTGGTGGTCTACGGTGAAGCAACAGACACTGCACTAAAAAGGATTCACATTGTCCTCAACAAGGCATATAGGCTCACAATGGCTGCAGATCAAAATACTCACACCTGCTCCTTATCTGAGCAGACCAACTGGCTCTCGGATGCCCCACGGCATTCACCTAGGGCACGCAAGACACTTATGCACCCAACTCCCCAGCTCCATAGGCAACTCCACGCTGAGGGCTATCGCAGGTGTGTCTGGGGCATGCCTGCACTATGCGTCATTCACTAAGGCACATAGTTCCAGACACAGTGGGGGCACAGGTTATGGCAGCTGGGACCCTGCCCTAACCCGGTGTGTGCCCCCGTGATCCTCACCCACCAAACATGGCAGAAATGGACAATGGACCTCCGTGCCGCCCCAGCCCACTAGGCTGCTGGGGAGGGCTGTGCACAGTATCAGGAAAGTGCCTGACCAGTTGTGCAATGTTGCTGCCTATGCAGCTCCACTCCTGTGCTATGCACCCTCCACATAGTTGCAAGGTATCCCCATGGACCCAGGTTGGCATCTGATTATAATGCCCACCAGGGTCTGCCCCCACACGGGCTGCCTCATGTGCTCCTGTGAACTGTGAATGACTGGGTACAGTACACACACTGCAAGCCATTGGTTGGCTGGATACACCAATGGGCTTCCAGATGTACAGTAGCTGTCATTCACAGAGAGATCTGTTGATGGGCAGCTGTGCGGCATGCAGGTGGGTTTGAGCTGCCCACCAATGTTATGACTATGCCGGGATGAGGGGAGTGAGGTGGGACAGGGGTGCCTGTGTGGGTGGGGGGCCCACTAGATTACCAGGGTGCTTTGGGGATTATGGCAACCTTGCGATTGGGTTGGCAGGGGTTTTGGCTCCTACCATAATACCACCACAGTGTGTGAAATGCTATCGGGGTTTTGGGCAGGGAGGGGTGGGTTCAGCACTTATTACTGCAATGCTGCAGTGTGCAGCATGCTATCAGGGTGCCAGGCAGGGAGGGGGATGACTGGACCACCAGGGCTCTTTTGTGGGCATCCACATGACCAGTGTTCAGGCCAGGGATGGATGGGAGATGCAACCTACCTCCCTGGGGCTGTGTGTGTGTGTGGCCCATAGTCATTGTAGGGCACCTGGCGCATACTGCCAGGTGCATACCTGCAATACGCATGCAAATGGGGCCATAATGACATGCAAATGGCCCCACTGAGCCTTGCATGCCTAATGACTCCATTTGCAGGTTACTGGCTCTGAATGGCTACATCGGGCACAGTGCATCATGAAATGCGCTGCTCCATTGGAATGTCAGCCTGACCAGGGGGTTGTACTGGCACATCCAGGGCAGGGCACAAATGTGGTATTCACAGAGGGGATGCACTGGGGGCATTCCCTGGCACATCTTCTGTGAATATCACAGATGGTGCTCGGTGCATCTCATTTGCACTTGGGCATCTGAGATGCGCCAAGTGCAAGACTTTTGAGAATCCTGCCGTGTGTGTGTGCAGCCAGTAATATTACAATTATCCAAGCCATTGGGAGGTCTTGCATTGTCTGCAGCAGCACAGTACACATACTATGCTGTCATTCCTATGCTTCAGCACGAAAATTTGCCATGCAGTAGTAGACCCAGAATACACTGCTCAGGGAACTTTTACTAGCAACAGTACATTAAAAGGAAAGCATGTTTTTTTTGTTTGTTTTTTTCTTTTCTTTTTTTTTGTAATCAGCAAGTGGCATTGTTTCATAAGACTGTTCATTGCTAAAAATTGCCATTTTAAAAATGAGTCATTTGCACAACTATGGTGCTATACAAGGGGAAGGCTAGTGTAGAGCTCAGTCAGTGTCAGTGGCTCAGTAGGAAGCACACTCGCTTCTGAGGCCGGGAGTTCACTTCCCACATCTGGCACTTGGGTTAATATCCCAATACTGACACTGTAGTGCAGCATGAAAGGGGTGCTGCACTTCTGAGGTGCCGTCTTTTGGATGAGACGTTAAACCAAGGTCCCATCTGCCTGGATTGGTGATAGTCCAGGTGGATGTTAAAGATCCCATGGCACTTATTGAAAAGAGTAGGGGAATATTTTATTAGAATAACATCAAAATTCAAAAATTACATGCAGTGTAAGATTCACTCCACAAACCCTTGTACATCAAGAAAACATGTTAATAAATACCCATATTGTGAAACTATACTAACAAATATTGAAATCAAAAAAGAATTGAAACAATCATTACGCCATATATTCACAAAGAAACCTTGTTTTTTTTTTTATATATATATAATAAACCCCAAATATTAGGTAACAAAAGTTTCTATTATCATGTAACATTGCACATCTAACTAATACTATCCTATACATACTCCCAACTAACAATCATGACCTCTCCCATATGTAACCCACTCAGCCATAGGTGAACAAAGGCACATTACTTAGCTTTCTATTTATATTTAATAAACTTCAAAACCCTTTCCACCATTCCTTCACCTTCCTTGATGAGAAGAATGCTGTGTCTTGAACATAAATCCTGTACATTGCCCGTGAATCAACCTCCGGACATTGTCATAGGGCATCAACTTCTGATATAGCACCCACTGGCACCTAGCTTGCCACAAGTAGTATATCAATGTGCTACAAAAGATTTGTAAAGTGTCAACATGATATATTAATCGAAACTGTGGAGAATGACCCAGTACCAATGTATCATAATCCATGTATTCTAACCATTTCATACTCCATTGTACTGCAAGAATTTCCACAGAGAAACAGCATAAACACTTAAAAGAAAGTGATCAACCGTTTCTTCTTGTGCCACACTCCAAAAATGGACAATTTCTGTCTTGTATCGGTTTATGCTTGGCGTTCCCTCGTACTCCAATTCGACCATATACCATAAGCCATCGCGTTTCCACATATAAGTAGGTAACCTTGGGTTGTTTAATTTACTTAAAACTATATCCACACCGTAGAGGACAGTTCTTAAACACCTGCTCACTGGGATACAGTTGGAGCATTACTGATTTGTATAACTGTGGACCCGTACTTACTTTAACCACCTGTGCTACCAACCCCATTTAAATACTTTTTTGCAATAGGTATAAATATGTCGGCAGAAACAACTTAGGAATTGGTTTGGAGGTCTCTCATCCCAACAACCATAATACTGCCCCATTACCTGGTGATGTAGCATCCCACATCTTTCCGTGGGTACCCCCCAACCGAACTTTACATTTGTTGAAATAAATAGGGTAGAAAAAAAGATAACCGGATCTATCATTCCTAAACCTCCCTTCTTTTTATCTAGATATGTAAATTGTCTTTTAATTGGATTAAGTCTACTACCCCATAACATCTGAAAAAATAAGCTATATATTCTGGTTTCCAAATTCAGTGGCAAGGGAAAAATCAGTGCTGTATACAATAACTTCGGAATAATAAATTTTTTAATGATTGAGACCCGTTTAATTTTATCCAATTTCCATTGTTTCCAAATCTGGATTTTTTTGTCTATTGAAGTCAAAGCTAATCCCCAGTTAAGTTCTGGTACATTTTTGGTCCGTAAAATAATCCTAGAATTTTATCGGGTCACAAGAAATCTGAATACCTTTATTATGAGTTCTGGGAGACCATCTGTACCTATAAACAAACCTTTACTCTTATTCTTGTTAATAGTAGAATTTGCTAACAAAGCATAATCATCCATAAAATCTAAAAAAATGCTTACTTGTGTACTATCAGAGAAGAATACACACAAATCATCCGCATAAGCTTGCACATACAACCTATCTTCACCAGCAGCCCAACCTATCCCTACCCAACGAGGGATTTGTGTTAATGATCTAATTAAAGTATCAATAGTAAAAGCATATAACAGGGGACTCAATGGACAACCTTGACGTACCCCTGTCGGAACGTGAAACCCTTCCCCAATCTCCAGTTGAATCACTGGGTGGGAAATAGCCGAATTGTAAATTGATTGAATGGTGGTTAAGAAAACTTCCGGAATCCCATAATGCCTCAACGTTGCAAATAAAAATGGATGGTAAACTCTATCAAATGCTTTCATCTGGTCCACAGAGACAATGCATCCTGAAATTCTTTGAAAACCGGCTATCTCCACAATGTCTCTCAGTACCATATGAGCCTGATATATTTTTTTCCCAGGTACTCCACAAAACTGAAATGGGAAAGAACTTTGACTGCAAATTGTTTTAATCTGGTGTTCAAAATACTCATAAAGAGTTTATAATCGGAATTCAATAGTGTAATTGGTCTCAGTTATTCAAGTCAAATGTATCACCCACTTTATGTAAAAAAATCAACAGCCCTTCAGCAAACCAACTTGGAAAATCTGATTGTCCCATAAAAGCATTAAAAACTAACACTAAACAATTTGCAAATTCCACTGGAAAGGCTTTATATAAATCTGTTGTCAGACCATCAATTCCAGGAGAAGTACCCTTATTTTGATTTTTAATAGCCGTAATTATTTCCTGTGTAGTGATAGGCTGTATCAATATTAATGTATCAAATACATGTCTGGGTACCTCAATCTGGTTTAGAAAGTCCCAAATGTCCTGATCATTCTGGGCCCTTACTGGCTCATAATCCAGAAAAAATTGTTTAATAATATGTTGTAGTGACTTCTGATCCTGTACCAATTTTCCCACCTTATTCCGTAGGAATTTAAGGTAGTAGATTGTGTATAAACTTTAAAGGCCTCATATGGATCACCCTCCGGCTTTTTCTTCACCCCATATTGTAGAAGAGCAGTAAGGGTCCGAGCCCTATTGTACTGAACCTCTAGGAGTTGATCTTTTATTGATCTAATCTGTGAACTATAATCCAAAGTAGAAGTATTGGCTACTGAAAATAAATAATATAATTGTTGTCTTAATTTCAAATATTGGAGAAAATCATTGTTTGCTTTAACCTTCCTTGTTGTTTTAATAGGTGAAAATAGGTCATCAGAATCTTTCCACCACTCACCCACTGAGTCATATAAAAGGCTACTGAAAGCCTTGCCATCAACTGCTTGAACTCTATCCGTACCTCCCGAGAGTTTAATAATAGAGGATTCAACTTCCATCTCGCCCGCCTACCTATCAGTCTGGCATGAGGAGAAACGGTACAGAGCAACAAGAGATGGTCAGAAAATGCGACAGGTCATGTTTCAAATGTAAAGGGAATTTTGTCAGATAAAAAAATATAATCTATCGTAGAAGTAAACCGGTTCCTTTTATAAGTAAATTTAGGCCCTGAGCTTTGTTTACTACTCCCATTTATTAAACCCACTGAGTGTACCAGTTTGTATAAAGCCCTGGAATCACAGTAAATTTTCCTACCTACTCCCACCATAGAATCACCAGCATTTATTAATGCACAGTTAAAATCCCACAAAAACACCTCAAAGGAGGTCAGTAAATAAGGTTGTATCATATTACAGAGCGCCACCCTTTCTGCCTTGAGCTGTGACCCATAGACATTAATAAACCGGCACAATCTTGATTTCCACAAACCATCTAAAATCATTAACCGTCCCGGTATTAGATCCATCAATTTAATTAAAGAGAAGTCATACGAGTGAAACAGAAACCCTATGCCATCTGCCGACTGCTGGCCAAAGGACCAATACGAAGGCCCCCAGCACCATTCCCGTTGAAAACACCTGGTTTGTTCCATAGTATACATCCATGTTTCTTGTAATAAACAGACATCAATCTGATTAGCATGAACAAAGTCATAAACTATCTGTCGTCTCTTATAATTCACTATACTATGAACATTCACCGAACCCAACCTAAAGTGCATCAGGTACAGTCAATTCCAGCCCATCACCTATCTTTCTTCCGTCGTTTCTTCTTTTTCCCCTTATAATCCTCCTGAATCCTTAATGGGGATGGTGGACTATCCAACGTCTGCTGCGAATCATTATCTGGGCAATCCATATCCGATTCCCCCCACGGACTTGATAGCAAGGCAAAAGAATTACTTATTTCTACACTCATAGCAGACTGCTGTGGAAGGCCCTTAATATTTCTGGAAGACCTTCGAACTGCAGACACCACAGGTGCCCTAAAAGACTCCTTTGGTTGTTTCTCTTCTTCAGGCAAAATTCCTACCCCAGTAGGTTCCAAGACTCTTGTCAAGAACTACTAAATCTTCCACCTCTACCACATCTTCCTCACTTCAATAACAGAAGGTACTTTTCCAACTGGCTGCTCGTGACCCACATGACCTTCCCTATTATCAAATCCTGGGCTTTTTGTATTAATAGGTCTGGATTACCACAACACTTTATTTTTGGCTGCCCATGTACATTCTGCAAACACATGTCCTGTCTCATCACAGAGATCACATTTTGTGACGTTAGCACATTGAAAAGTAATATGTCCTACTTCTCCACAGTTATCACATCTTGGTTTGTCACAGGAACTTGATAAATGAGTTTAGCACCACATTTATAACAAGCCGAGGTTGCCCAGCATAAAAACATACCCTCTGTCCCTACCCAACATAAAGGAGTTAGGATATGCTCAATTCCTGCAGCTGTTTGTCGTGAGTTTAATTTTAAACCCCAGCCCCTGTCCAAAATTGTTCTGCATCCAGAATTGCTTCTGGGAACTTAAAATCTCGCATTTTGGCCTAACCAATAAGTAATATCATCAATATGAACCCCTTCATTCCTAAACATAACAGTTGCATACTTTATTAAAGGTTTTGTTAACGGTATCACTAAAAAGGGTGTCCAAAGGGGGGAAAACTTAACCTGAGTATATCTTTCCCAAAAAAGGTCAAGAGCATATGCTGAACGAAAACTAACATCAAAATTGTCTTCCCCAGAAATATTAATAAATGCAAACACTTCCCTAGGAGAGAAGTGCAAAGAATCTTTCAATAAACATTTACCAACATATTGTCTATCAGGTCTAACCTCTAAACCTCCTTTGTAACGAAGACGCACCGCATTTCTGCGAGGTGCAGCATCCTGCTTAATTTTTGAAAACAATTCTGACATCAATGGTTTCTTCCCCCTTTCCTCCCTCTGGTCCTGTGCCTCTACCTGTAACTCGGTGACAGGCGCAGCTTTGTCCTGCCGTTCAGGAGATGAAACTACAAAAGGAATAGTCTCCTCATTTCCACCCACCATCTCTTTAACCCCACTTAAAACAGTAATGTCTTGTAGCTTGGGTCTCCATGCTGGTTCATTCTGGGAGAAGTTTAATTTTGGTCCCAATCAGGTGGGCTTCAAGCCCCACTGTCCAAAGTCCAACCAGCCTCACTAAGAGCTCTCTGTGGGGACCAGTTCTCATCATTGAGAGGCTCAGTCTCAGCGTTAGTTTGAACTTCCTTTCCCCCACACTGCTCTTTTCCTGGTAACTTCTCACCTATCCCAGCAATAGGTAATACTAAATGTCTTTTTGCAAATGTCAAGGCCATTCTTTTCTCCTTTCCCTCCTCTCCTACCTTATCCAGTTGTCGTTTTGAAAAAGAAAACTCCGACACTCCAACCTGTGTCCCGGGATCAGTTTGAAAAATACAATGTTTCAGTGGTGTAGTACTCTCACTCGCAGCCCCAGTAGTAGCTCGAAAAGTAAATCCGGATGATTTCTTTGCCGGACTGTTCTGTGCGTCACTGAAACCGTTCCCCTGTCTCACTTCCTTTTCCTCCTGGATGTTGTCATGCAACTTGTAATCAGAAGGTGCATTTTTCTTGTGTGCTGTTCTCTCTGCTGGTTCTCTGCACAGTTTTACTCCCAAGAACTGCCAGCCACAGCCTGTGTATTTTTTTCTGTTAACCTCATGTTCCATTGTACTGTAAGCACGGCAGACCAGTAGAGATTCTCTTTGATCAGGGAGGGTTACATCTGCTACAGCGTTCAGAAACGTCTTCTAACTTGGTAAGCTTCATAGATTCCACATTATTTGACTCTTGCAATTGCTCCACTACAGTCCTCTGTTCTCTACGTAATGCTTCCAATTTTAATTGTAAATTCTCACTCTCCGTAACGTTGTACTGTAGCTAAGCCACTGCTCACCATTTCGTATCCGTTAAATTATCCAGAGAATCAAGTAACTCCACATCTTCTGTTTCAGTGTTCTTCAGGGTGATGTCCTCTTGTACAGCCATACTCATTGTTTCCACTTGCAGCCCTCGGCTGCTCCAGTAGCTCTCACCATCCATCCTCCAGCAGAGCAGGCCACCAACTGATCCTGTGGTCAGTCGACAGCAAGTCCCCTACTGGCCAAGCAGTAGGGGAATTCCCCTGGTGTCCTGGCCAAATTTCCATCATTCACTAAAAATACCACCAACAGCTTAATCTGGTTCAAGGTCAGTTAGCATTCATTTGTATCCCCCTCCTCCGGGTCGTGCCTGAAAATAGGCAGAATTTGTCTAGTGCACTTACCCGGTCAACAAAAAATAAATAATAAAATATCTGCTGAAAGTCTGTTTTTTTAGAACTTGCATCTTTAGGATGCACAACGTTTGTAATTCAGGAAAAATTCAAAAAGCAAGATTATATTGGATTTTGAAGCCATTTAGTAAAAATTGCATGAATGTAATATTGGCAGATTTGCACTATTTCAGAAAGTAACCAGCTTCTCTCTTCTTCAAAAATTGAGGCAGGTTACTAGTGAGCACTCATAGAGTTAAGCCTGACCCTGATAGTTAATCTATAGTGGGGCACAGCTACTATAGGGGACAGGGTGTCTGAGTTTGCTGTCTGTGTTTGCTGACTTAATCATATATGAAAATTCATGGCCATATCCTTCTCCTTTGGCTCTATACAAGGGAAGGCTAGTGGAGAGCTCAGTCCCAAGCTCAGGAGGCCCAGTGAGTTCCATTCAGAAAGGTCTAGGGGCCCAGGTATCACAGAGTTTCATAGATTCATAGATTGGGTACGAGTTCAGTGAGCCAAGGCCCTTTAATGAACTTGCCACCACCTCAGTGATGGAAAAAAAGTTTTTGATCCCCTACAAACCTATCCAACCTTTTTTAAAAGGTATCCAAAGTGTCACTATTAACTATGTCTTTTGGTAAGGTATTCCATCTGTTAATGACTCTCTGTGTGAAGAATTTATTTTTGCTGTAGCTGATTGATCTATTAATTTAAATGCATGTGATCTGGTTAACTCTCTACCTGTGTGTCTGGTCAACCCTAGAGTATTTAATCCATAAGGTTCTTTTATATGTTTAAAAATTAAACAGATTTCACCTTATACGTCTGTAGTAAGTTGAGTAAAGGTTCAGTTTCTCAAGTCTATTACCATATCCCAAGTGTCTATCTGACCTAATTTTTTTGGTTAATCTTCACTGCACCTTTTCTACCAGTTTCTTGGATTTAATATCCTGAGGAGCACAAAACTGGATACAGTATTTCAAGTGTGGGTGTACCACAGTGGTATATAGTGGAAGTATAACATCTCTTTCTCTGCTTTTGATGTTTCTTAGAATACACCGTATAAGTTTTTGACATTTCTTAACAGTCTGTTTATTATACCTAGTGAAGAAAAGGTCATTAGTGATTAACACCCCGAGTTCTTTCTCTTCTTTAACCTCCATTAATGGATTATTATCAATAGTATATGTATACATAGGGTTTTTATTTCCAAAATGCATTACCTTGCATTTTGTGAAGTTAAACTCCGTCTTGTTAACCTTAGCCCAGAAAACTAAACTATCAATATTTGTTTGAAACATCCTGGCATCGTTTACAGTTGGTACATAACCCCCTACCTTGCAGTCATCCGCATATTTGCAGATCCATATGTTATCTGTGGGCAGCAGGGTAGATATCATAATATTAAAAAGAATAGAGCCCAAGACTGAGCCCTGGAGAACTCTGCTAGTTACCCAGCCAGGTCTAGAATAATGACCTTTGATTGACACTCTCTAGGATCTGCTCCTTAGCCAGGACTCAACCCATTGGATTATATTAGCATGTACTATCAACTTACATAATTGTTTCCAAAATAGTGAATGGGACAGCTTAGCAAATGCTTTGGCATAGTCCAGGAGCACCACATTCACTGGTATGCCAGCATCCAGTGCTGCACTCACCGGTTTGAAGAAATGGAGATTGATTAAGCAGGACCTTCCAGAGACAAAGCTGTGCTGCGTAATGTTTCTTAACCCTGATTCTTCCATATGTGCTATTAACCTTTTAACTAGTAGTCTTTCCATAATTTTGCCCAGTGCTGATGTTAGGCTGATAGGTCTGTAATTAGCAACATAAACATTATTTCCCTTTTTAAATATGGCGGTTACAACAGCCATCCTCCAATCTTGTAATGTTTTACCCTCTTGTAGGGAGATGTTAAAGAGTATAGTTAAAGGACCAGCTAGTTCCTCAACCAACATTTTGATAAATAAATTGGTTATACCATCAGGTCCTGGAGCACTTGATGTTTTTAATTTGTGAATACATTCTATAATTATTTTTTTAACAAATAATACAGGGGATGTTTTAGATTCAGGGATCTGGATTGTCACATTATCTTTTGTGATAAACACTTGGGGTGGGATATTTAAAAATGCACTAGGCGCTGGCATGTGACTGGCTCAGCGCCAAGTCCAATGCAACATGGCACACTAGGCGTGATATTCAAAGGTTGCACATGGCGGCGTCGCCAGCGCAACACAGCTGAATATCACATGGATGCACCAAAGTGCAGCCAGGGGTGCACCAGGGAGCAACCCATCAGGAGCAATAGCACAACCATGGATGGCAAGGTGCTGAGGAAGATGCGCCAGGACACATATGAACCAGCCAAAGGCACAGCAAGGAACAATGCACCAGGGAGGAGGGGGAGGTTGCCAGGGAGGTGGTGGTGCCAGGCGAGAGGCACAGCTGACCCTTGGTGGAAGAACTGCCAAGGAGAATGGGCAAGTAGCCAGACCCCACCCATGTGCACCACAATGGTGGATGTAGGAAGAGTGGCACCAACGGCCATGGGTGGACTGCCACCGGCCACCCCCACTGGATGTCACAAACCATGCCACCCGGCCACAGCCGACAACACCCATGCAAACGGCACCCAACACATATGCCACACAACCTGAACAGCCAGCCCATGGCCACCCCAGGGCACAGCCACTGACTGGTGGGTGATCACCACCATGCACAGCCCCAAAATAACACAGGCGCACCAGACAGTCACCCAGTACACCACTGCAGCATGGCTCCACATGCCAGCTGCAAAGCAGACCCAGACACAGATGGGTAGCCACATAAAAGCTTTATTACATAACAAATCTAACAATACAACAGGGAACAAGATAGGGAAACTATATACATAGCAGGATGAAGGCAGGGAAGAGTGGTATGGGGAGAGGGACAGGGCTATACAAAGGGACAGGGAGGGGCATGGGAAGGGGTGGACAGGTGAAGGTGCAACTGGTGCAGGCCCAACAGGCCCTATGGGTGGCCTTATCCCACTGCTGCCTGGCACAGTCCCCTGCAGCAGCAGCCATCATCACTAGTGCAACTCCAGTGTGGCAGTGGTGATGGAGATGAGCCTTCTCAGGAGGCAGCTGTAGTTAGCCTGTCGAGCTCCCCAATAGATACCTATGGCAAAGGAGGAACATGTGATCAGTGTATGTTCAGGACACTCCAGCCCACCTACCGTGTGTAGCGGACAGTGACAACAAGTGCCCCTGGGTGGCAGCCTGACCACCCACAGTGGATGGGCCACACCTGCTGCTGATCCGGCATGCCATGGCCATGCAAAGTGATGGACACCACCACCCATGGGCTAACCACCAACAATGTGGCAGGCAGGTGACATGGTACAACAGTGGAATGCAGCAGCACAGGTGGCAGCTGGATGCACTCACAGCCCACTGGCAGCAGCCACACACATGTGCAATGGCCACAGCACAGTGCCACCCACACCATGGGCAGAACACAGCTGCCATGGCTCAGCGCACAGGGGGCCATGACCTCCCCTGCTCCCACTGCTCACCATGCACAACAATGTAGTAATGTACTGCACCTACCTGCTTGCTGTTGCACTGCCTGCACTGGTCCAGGGGCTCCACCCCTCTGACCCACATCCCGAGCCATGGGTCCCACGGCAGCCTGCCATGGCCGCCAGGCGTGCCTGCTGCTCTGGCTTTCCTCCTGTCCTCAGGGCCTAGAAAACCATAAACATGCATACATCAGTACACAGCAACACTACATGCCCACTGCCCTCACCCCCCCTACACAGAGTGCACCCCAGTCTGGCATGGCCACTGTGCGGTGGCACAGCATACCCAGGGCATGCAGCACCAGGCCACAGTGTGTGCAGCATCAGCGCCCCCCCTGCATGGCATGCAGCGCTGCCAGCCCCATGGAATACTGGACATGCACAGATGCAGGTGGAGCACACTTACCTGGCCATGGCACGGCCCCCAGCAGGACATGCGCCTGCAGCACCCGAGTACCTCCGGGTCACACCTCTGCAAGCCACCATATCGGTGGTGACACTGTTCCCCACTGTGCCACACACCTGTGGCCTGCTCAAGACCATCTACCTCCTGCCAGACCTCTGTTGTAGGCCTGGTGAGGGCTGCTGCCCAAGCAGGCAGCCTGCATGGGGCTCCACCTGAGCCACCAGGTTCACTAATCTACCTGGCTCCAGTTAGAGCCCATGGTTCTGCATAGTGTGGCATGTCTACTCCGTTAGTAGCAAACTAGAATGGCACTCTATGGTGCACTAGCTCCACGTGCTCAAAGGATATGCGCGTTGCTTGAAGATGCACTGCCCTCATGGATCGTGCATTCCCAGAGATGTGCAGTATGGGTGTGGCCACACTGGCACATGGGGCACAGGTCCCTGGGAGGCATAGGACAGGGAAGGGCAGAAGACAGGGGTCAGCAAGTGCACTGTGCATGAGTGTGCTGTTGGGACTAGAACACATGGTGCTCCATGGGCTCTATAGTGTCTGGGCACCATAGGCCACCATGACACCTGATGCCATAAGCCCTATTGAGCCCAAGTGCCATAGGCCCTATAGTGCCTGAGCACCATAGGCCCTATAATGCCTGAGTGCCATAGGCCCAATAGTGCCCAAGTGCCATACACCTCATGGTGCCCAAGTGTCATAGCCCCTATGGCTTCATAGCACCATGTAGCCTATGGCGCACCTTGCGTACACTGTGCAACTGGCATAGGCACAGGCTGTGGTGCATGCACACTGACAGCTACACTGTACACATCTGAGCATTGTGCCATGACTTGTGCTGGCTAAGTCCATTGCTGAAGGCGCAACGATGCGATATTCAGCCAGCATATCAGAAAAGCTCATCAGCCTATCCGTGGCACACTGGGGGAATAAGCATCTCATTACAGTTGTGGATCGGGCCATTTGCATGCGATGCACTATAAAGGCACTGCAGGACTGCACAGGAAATGGACTGGTATTGCAACCATCTATGGTAAGTTGCGGCAGCTGAAGGGACAGACAGCAGAGCAGGATGGGTGGCAGGAGTGGGATGCTGCAGCCACTGACCACATGTCATTGCCCACAGGTAGCAGCATGTCTGAGCAAGAGGAAGGCAAGGAGCATGGGCCTGCATGCAAGCACAGGCCCAACTTTATGAAGGTGGATGCAGATGCCCTGTTTGAGGCGTATCTTGACAGGGAGCCTCTGCTGAGTGGAGCAACTGGCACACCCCAGGCCAGGTTCACAGCTTGGGAGGCGGTGGCGGAGGCTGTGAACCAGCACGGCAGCCACAGTAGTCAGCACAGGTGCAAAAGAAGGTCATCACCCGAAAGGCACAGGATCAAGGAGAAGGTGGCGGCCATCCAGGCCACAAGGGTGGCCACAGGTGAGGGTAAGGCAGACATGCCACAGCTGATGCCACAGGAGGAGCTGGTGGAGGCCACCATGCTGCACAGCGCTGTTGAGGTGGTGCCAGGCGGTGGCTTCCAGACCAGTGGGAGCCCATCACTGCATGGTAGGTACAGTGGCATCAGGGGCAGGAGGGTGGTGGCTGGCGGGGACAGGGGCCTGCGCATCAGCAGCATTAATGTGACTGTTTTCCCTTTCAGCATCAAACGCCAGCATTCGGTGGCAGGGGTGATGGTGTCTGCCGTGAGGGGGCATGCCAGCTCTGGAGGACCAGCCATCCACCTCCACTGGCGTCCGGGGACCCGAGTGGCACCAGCACACCACTGCTGTCCAGCTGGATATCCTGGGCATGGTGGTGGATGAGGCCCTGGCTGTGTTCCAGTGGGACACCAGCCATGGCATGCAATATGCGGAGACACAAATCAGGTAGGGGTCCAACACTGATGACGATGCGACCATTGTACAGGACAGAGGAGACGTTGTTGAGGGGGAGACACCCATACCATACATCATCCCAGGTGGTGCCGCCAGTATCCTATTGGCAGTGGGTAGGCTGCCCGCCACCACCCCCGGTGCCACCGTGTGCAACAGCAGCGCAGCACCAGCAGATGGTGGTGATACAGCCACACAGGCACTGCCCAGTGCACAGTGGCAGGAGGAACAGCAGCTGCAGATGGCTAGGGATGTTGGGGGGCCAGGTGCAGCATCCACCGCCATTGTGCCAGTCACTTAGCAGCCCCAAGGGGACCTTGCTGTGCAGTGCCCACCTGAGTGGGGGCTGGGCAGCATGGTTGCATGCCACCTGTGGGTTGGCGCAATGCCCATGCTCCCTCAGGTGCTGACCCCTTGCCCAAGCACACCCGATTGCTGCGGGCCTCTGTGGAGCAACAGGTGCTGTTCATGGCTGGGGTGCATTCACTCCATGTTGAGGTGCACCAGGCAGCAGGCAGCATGATGACAGGGCTGCGCGGGTCCAGGATGCCATCACTCATCTGCAGGGAGAATCGGCCGCAGCCCTGGATTGCCTTACCACTGTGGTCATCATCAGCCCTAGCCACTGGGCACCATTGGGTACGCCAGCTGCACGCAGACCCCATGGAGTGCATTGTCCACCCACGGTCACGGCGTCATGCGACCCCCCTTGATGTCAATGCTGGGATCCACTGTAGGCATTCTAGGCACACCCAGTGCAGGCCTGTTTGGAAGCCTGCAGACCCCTGCGAGGACATGGTCACATTCCTTCAGTGCCACCCCTGGGGGACTGTCGCAGACACCACATGTGGCCATAGCACAGCCTGGGTCTGCTGGGCAGCCTCGGCGGGGCTGTCCACATGTCTGTGATGGCCATGTGACCGTGCAGTAGACCCGATGTGCCCGCCTCCCTGTCTGCAGTCTGCTGCCACCACCTTGTGTCCACATGGGTGTTGTGTGTGCATGTGCATGCCATGGACGTGGCATACATGGACTGCATCCACACTGGCTGCTTGTACATCTGCCTGGCCACTGGCCTGTGTGGTGTGTGCATGATGATGCTAACACAGCACCGAATGCATCTGTGCAAGGTGCTCTGAGTCTGATCCATGCCTGGTGCCAGCGCCTGGGTGCTTGCCTGCAGACACCGGTGTGTGTGTGGGGGGAGTGTGTGTGGGTGTCTGGGTGTGTGTGGGGTGTGCTGTGCTGCGTGTTGATGTGTGTGGCTGTGTGGTCCAGCTCCATGCCCACCCATGCTGCCCACCCAGCTTTTCAGGCTGCAGGGCATGCCTACACATGCCTGTGTGCCATGCCACTGTGGCTGTCCCGTACTTGGGTGTTTGTCCACCTACCTGCATGCACTGGTGCTCCTCTGCTATTGGGGCCTGTGCTGGCATGCCATCCTGGTCAGCGGAGATCCACTCCTCCCAGAGCTGCCACCACCACATGGCCTGTCGGCTGCCTCATCCCCTGCTGTTCCCTCTTGACCTCAACAGCTATCCAACGGTCAGTGGCCATGTTGTGCAGGATACAGCAGGCCAGGAATAGGCCACAGACCTTTGTGGGCCTGTACTGTAGGGCACCACCAGACTTGTCCAGGCAACATAATCGTGCCTTCAGCAGACCAAAGATATGCTCAAGGATGTTCTGCATGCTGGCATGTGCCTCATTGTACTGTTCCTCTGCAGGGGATGATGGGTGCTAGTAGGGGGTGAGCAGCCAGGGCCAGAGACGGTAGCCACTGTCACCTGTGTGGAAGGAGATTTGGTTAGCCTGGTGTCCTATGTTGCTGCACCCCTCATCCTTCTCAGCTGCACCCTGTGGCGTCCCTGCCCTGGCAGCCCCCCATGACCTATTGTACCCAGCTGCCTGTGGTCTCAGCATACTCACCCACTAGGTGGCTGGTGGGGATGTCCCCACTCTCAAACCTGTGGCACAGTGCCGGCAGCTGTGTCAGATAAGGCATCATGTGCTTCCCAGGGTGTGTGCACAGACATTGATTATTCGCCCCTGGCATCACGCACCACCTGGCAGTTGATACTGGGGTAGCCCTTTCCCTCGATGAGGCTACCCCTCCAGGCAAGGTGGCATGCAGATGCCAACATGGATACAGTTGATGACCCCTAGCATGCCAGGCATACTTGCTACCCTGTGGAACTCCTGCATGTTCGCTGTATGCTCTGCCTGTGTGCTGCGCATGTGGATGTATTCCACGTCGTGGCAGCAGGAGGTGTTGAGGAACTGTGAGGAGCCATGATGTGGCTGACTGGGTTATGCCTGTGGTGTCCCCTGTTGGTCTCTGGAAGGTACCCATGGCAAGCAGGCACATGACAGCTGTAACCTTTGTCTCCACCATCAGGGTGTGGCTCTGTCTAGTGGGTGCCTGCATCTCTTCATTGCACAGCTCACAGAGCTTCCTCAGAATCACCCGGTTTAGGTGATACCGGCCCACAATCTCCATATCAGAGTAATTTTCGAAGGTAGTGCAGGCACGGTACCACCTATTCCAGGCATACCACCAACGAGCCCTCCCACAGCCATGCTGCCCTGCCTCCTGCCTCCCCACACCCCTCATTATGGCCTTCATCTGAAATATGGCACTGGTCATAGCTCCTGTTGTCCTGTCCCCCCGGGGGTCTGACTCCGCTGACCCTCCCAGCTGTGTGAGGCTGTGTGGACTGCTCAGCGGGGCCCATGCCTGTGTGCCCTTCCCCCAGCTGGCTGCCTGTGGCCTCTGACTCCCACCCCTGTGGGTTCCTGTGTTGTCCCTGTCAGGCCTGGTGCCTCTGTGTCACGCACAAGCACACTCACACACACCGTCACTTCCCTGCCTGCCACACTCACACACACTCACTCTCTCACACACAGCCACTTCCTCTCTGTCTCTGTTTCTACCTCTGTCTGTGTCCCTCTTCTAGTCTTCTAGACTGTTGTTTGCTGGCCTGTCTGTCTCCCTCTGTCCTGTTCCCCTTCGGCACAAGTGCCCTTCTCCTACTTGCTCCTGTATTTATAGGCTCAGGTGTGCTCCTCACAACTGCCATTGCTCCACCGCTGCGCCATTTGTCCGGCATTGAATATCACACTGTGCCACATATTCATGGCTATGCCTCTGCACTGGTGCTTGCATACATTCACATTACATGGCACCTGCCACTTGTGTTGCTGAGTTGCTGCCGCTGAATATCGCTCTCTGGCGCATTTCCACAGTTGCGCATGCACAACACTGTTGCGCAATGCACAAACGCTTTGAATATCCCACCTTAAGAAAATAATCATTCAGAGCATTTGCCATATCGGTTTCATCAGTAATGACTCCAGCCAGTGTTTGCAAGGGGCCTACTACTGGTTGTTTTCCCTTCAGTGATCCTATATAACTAAAAAATTGTTTTTTGTTATCTTTAACTCATGTAACCAAATTATGTTCAAGTTTGGTTTTGGATTTTTTAATACTATTTTTAGTTTCTTTAGCTAATAACTTAGATTTCATCCGATTTGTATTAGTTGGTGCTGTTTTGTGTTTGTTGTAGTATTTTTGTTTCTTTCTTATTAATATTTTGATTTTAGTATTACACCATAAAGGGATTCTTTTAGATTTTTGATATTGCATCTTGTGAGTACCCAATTTTTAATACAATAGTTTATATGTTTTTGGCAAACTTCCCAAGCTGAGATTAGATCTCTCCCCTCCAGTTCTTTTTTCCAGTACCATGTATTTAGATATTTCTTTATACTATTTTAGTCTGCATTTTTAAAATCCTTAAAAAGGATTTTGCCTTTTGTTATTTATTTAATTGTGTACTCATAGTAAATCATATTGTGATACTATCCGCAAGTGGTGGCAATATGTTTATATTATTAATGTTTTCAGGCATATTTGTAAGTACCAGATCTAAACTATTACTTTCTCTGGATGGTATGGTTATTAGTTGATCTAAATTCAACAGTGTAAGTATTTCAAGGAATCTTTTTTCAAAGGCACTTTGTCGTAGCAGTGATTACCAGCAGATTACAGGGAAGTTAAAGTCTCCCATCAAGATACTCTCATCTCTAGTGTCTGTTGTTTCTAATGTTGACAATAATAAGTCATTTTCAGTCATGGTATTGTTGGAGGGTGGTAAACCAATCCTATTTTAAGTCCATTGGTGGGTGTTTTTAACTGATACCAGCATAATTCCAAGTTGGTATCTGTATTATTATCTAGTTCTAGTACTTTGATGTTATCTTTTACATAAAGTGCTATCTCACCTCTTATTGTTTTTCAATTTTTATTTAATAAATTATAGCCAGAGATATTGATGTTCCAATCTTCATTACTAAACCAGGTTTTGGTTACTTCACATACTTCAATGTCATATTGAAATAGTGTATCCTAATTTGCTTCTATTTTATTTCTCAGACTTCCGGCATTGAGGAGCATTATCTTTAGTTTCACTTTTGAGGATGTTTCATCTTTCCTTATTGACTTCTTTATATTGTTATTAGCTTTCATATCTGCTAAGCTATTGGAGATTTTAGTAGAAGGCTGCTGGTTGGGCTTATTTTTATAGTCTGATATCACTACCTCCCTATCTAACTGTTTAAAGTTTTGTCAATGCATGTTGTTATGTGCTCTGCTAGAAGTTTATTTCCATTTTTAAAGTGCAATGCATCCCAACAATAAAGCCTGTTGTTGTCAATAAATGATTCCCAGTGTGTTATGCAGAGTATATTTGGTTTCATGCACCATTCCCTGATCCAGTTATTGATATATTTTAGTTTCTTGTATTACTTATTTGAGACTCTTGGAATGGGGATAATTTCTGAAATTACAGGAATATATCCAAGATGAATAATTTTATTGGTTAAATTAACAAATTCCTATTTTATTTTTTTGTATGGGTTCACAAAATATATTATTAGCGCCCATGTGACATATCACATGGGAATTTGCTGGTGCCTTCTTTAGTATGCTGTCTAGCATATGAGTGACATCTTGTATCCTAGCTCCCCCAAAACTGGATAAAGTTCTAGTAGCTTTATTTGGTTTACATATAGTGCAGCCAAGATGTTTTATTATTGAGTCATTGAGGACGTAGATTTCTGTATTGCTTTCTTGGTCAGTTACCATGTCATTGGTATTGAGTTCAGCTTCAAAGTGTATTAGGGATTGTCCATCACTAATATTTTGTTGTGATATGTTTGTTAGAGTTCCATCTGTAGCAATAATGTTTACAGTAGAATTTATGCTATCCTGGGTAATATCTGGTACCAAAATTATATTAGATACTGTAGAATCTTCATTTAAACTAGTGAGGGGTCAAAGTGGTTCAAGAGGGGATGTGGTATTGGCCTGCTTTTCTTCCCTTTTGTCTGTTTTGTAGCTGAACTAGATACCACTTATCTTCTGTATTTTCATTATTATCTAGCTCTCCATTTCTCTTTTGATTCATTTTTCCACTTTTTAGTAGTTACTAGATTAGTATTCGAGATTACGATATTTTAGATTGGGGGAGGGGCTGGCAATTGTTTATCTAGACTCGCTGGAAGATTATTTAATGTCATTTGGCTGAATATTTTGCAGCTCGTTATACCTTAGTGCCATTTGTTGTTGACTCTGTTCCAATACTCTCAGTCTGTCATTAAATGGATTTATTTCTCTTAACATGTCAGTATTTTGTTTGCATTTGTCACATGTAAGTACAGAATCAAGTTCCTCAGCCTCCATAGACTTATACATGAGACAAGACACACACTGGATTAATTGGATTCCAATGTCAATTATTAAATGGGAGTCCATGTTAGATATCAGTATGTGTTTGTAATAGTACGTTTAATTCTAATTTTGAAGACCTGCTATCTGAAAAACAATTCTGATTTTCCAATCCCTATTTTTGGACTAGAAGACGGTTGTTTTTACATCCACTGGTTATACTCATAGTATCGTGTACAACTCTGTGTTTTGAAACCCCACATTTACCTGCTTCCTCTTGTCACTTTTATTTTGATCCTTTGATATTTGCTACATTCGCTAGACACGCAAGACACGCATTAGGAGGCATGGGTCTTTGAGCGTGTCTTCATGCACTAATTTATACTTACCCTGATTGGCTCACTCTGCTTGCAGCAGGTCGTATTATATAATGCCTGAGACCCTGGAAGTATGTGTGGGTGCTAGAAGACCCACTCATGCACAGAGCCTGTAATTAACCCCAACAGTATCTAAAACCTGGAGCTTTTCTGATGTCCTGGTGTAAATTAGGATACACCAGCACAAACAATCAATAAAAAGTCCACAGTAGAATAAAAAATATTTTTACAGAATAGGTCAAAATTATCATGTGAACAGGAATTAACCCTCTCCTTGTTCTATGGATGGCAATAGAACAGGGCTCAAGTGCCACAGAAAAGTAAAATCGCAAACAACTTGGTTTAAAGTCAATAATGTTTCATTTGCAAGGCAGTATTTAATATCAGACAGCACACAGCACAACGTTCTGTAAAAACAGTCGCACAGAACTGCTGTGTCAGTTTAGGAGTTTGAATGCAAGAAGAGCAGAAGGAGAGGAGTGCAATCTTTCATGTCCCTTTTGAGGCAGGAGCATCCATTTAGAATCTAGCTTAGGAGAAAGACCAAGTAGTCCTGCTCTGAGGACAGGAACACTTAAACCTGTATGTCTTCAGGGAGTAGTGGTGAGCCCCTCTCAAAGGAGAACACCAGGGTCCTTGCAGATCCACTCTCACAAACAAGTAAACAAATGAGGAAGCAATATGTATGTAAACCTTCATGGAAGTTCTCCAGAGGAGAAAAGGTGCCTAAGAGGTAAATAACAGTAATGGTAATGATTCATCAGGATGAGGGGCCTGGCAAGAGTCAGGGTCAGTTATGTACCAAGGTGGTTGGCCAGACATGGGAGTCCATTGCTTTGGGTCACTAGGACCATCCCTGTGATGATGGATGGAAGACACACACTAGGATCATCACTGTGCTGTTGGATGGAAGACACACAAGGCTGAATCGAATATTTAGGAGTAAACCATATTCTGATTGCTTCTTCTTCAGTTGCCACCAGCTAGCACAGAGAGTCTTGTTTGGGCATTGCTATCTCCAGGGTAGAGTCATGCCCTGCCTGAAGAGGGTACCAGACATATTTGGTCTTAAGGGTGACTGCATCCATAGGACCCCATATGGGAGATAGGGTAAATCAAAGTAACTATTTGTGCAACAGTGTGTAATAAATTTGAAGGCAGTAGTTGTTATAGTAAAGGGACTACACTGGAATGAAATGAAGCTATGGCAAACAAAAAGTGGCTAGCAAGAGTAATGCCATTTAAAGCTGTGTTTATCAGACAACAAATCTATGCAACCTTCTAGACACCAATTCCTAGAAATGACCTTTGTTTTGTGCATGGCCTCACTTATTGGTACCTCTGTATATGGGTTTGGTGCCCCTGGTCCTCATCTGCTCAGACATGTGGTGGTGCAATGAGAAAGAGTTTCTGAGTGTCCTGGCTGTACACAGAGCTCTCCCTAGACACAGGGGCAAGACCATGGCATTACACAAGTGTAATAATGATTTTTCCCAGCACATCACATGGCTCCTCATCTTTTCATATCAATCTGGATGACACTGTGCTATTTACATTTGGCCCCTTCGCCCCTGACTTGGCTATGCAACTCCATCATGACATTAACATTGTCAACTAGAGCTATGTGGAATTGGAAAATTCTGAATCCATGGAATTTTGATGAAATTTCACAAAACTCTGCGAAATGTCATGGAATTTCACTGGAATTCACAGAATTGTTATAATGTTTTAATCTGGTTATAACTTGACTGCCATTTAAGCTAGAGCTCTGAAATTCAGAATATGTACTCTGTGAGTCAATGACCACTATTGTGCTACATATCTGGAAATCTGGATTAATAGTTTTAAAATTATAGGTGCTCAAATGTTGTCATTTTATTGTCTGTGCAAAACTTCATGAAACTTTTTATCTGCACATACCTTAACCGTGTATTGGGTCAGGGATCCTAAATTTGGTATGATTTCTTGATGATAGGTGTTCTAACAATGTACCAGATTTCAAGACAATATGATGCATTGTCTCAAAATTACATGTGCTCAAAATCTGTTATTTTATTTTTACAGGAAATGTCATATCAAATTTAATCTGCACATAACTCAGGCACCTTTGAGCTAGGCATGTGTAAATAAGTATGGATAACCTTTGTATAATGCTTATATAATTATATAAATATGGACATAATTACATAAGAGATTTTTAAGTCACAGGTGTTCAAAATTTTAATATATAAATACTTGCAAAACTTTGTGAAAACTATCAAAATGTAGATGTTCATAACTGTTCTGCTCTTGCATGCATAGAGTAAACATTTGACATGCATATCCATAGTCAGTGTATCCTGGTGTTGAACACAACTGGATAAATTTGTTAAGCAGTTTTAATTTTGCAGAAGAAAAAAAAATATTATTAACATCTTCTCACATATTTATCATAGCTTATAGTGTAGATCAAGCATCCAGAATTTTTTTTGTGGAGTTTGTCATTAACAATGCACATATCACTACTTTATTTGATTAGCTGGACTGAGTTTTTCACAGTCCTGCTGTTCCTCTATAGGTGACTATCCCCCCCTTCAATTGATTGACTCAGTAGAACTACTGATCCAACTGATATCCTCTTTGTTCTTTACAGTAACAAGCTCCATTAAAACATGACTTGCCTACTCCTTTTCCTATCAACCTACCCTTTTGGAATAGCCAGAACTCTTTCTTCCTGTTGTCCAAGACATTATCTTTCCCCACTACATCTTTTGAGTACCTCTAAGTCCCAGTCTTGCATGTACACCAGGCTCTCCAGATTATAAATTTACTGGATGTGATCCTTAAATACACTGCATTCAGGTTGGAATTGTTGACACTCTGTGCTTTCTTGCTCCAACCTGGGGTCTACCACTGTTGTGCTATCCAGCTCAGCTGTCCATTTCTTGTGAAACTGTGCATCTAACTCCACAACCTGGTGACCACCTGTGATACCTGCCTCTTATACACCTATCCTCTAATTAGAATCCCCAGATAAGGCTGAGTGAAATTAGATTTCAGTTTTATGGAATTTTTCATGAAATTCTACAATTTTCACAAAGACTCATGGGATTTGACTTTAAGTACACAATTTGAAATTTCTCGCAGCAAGCAATTAATAAAATTGGGACACACAGTCTCTTTATAAGGTCTACAAGCCTGCCAAATTTAATGATATTGCATTCTTATTTTTAAGATTTCAGGGGTTTATACATTTATAGTTTACATTCTTGCAAATTTAATTTTAAAATGTTTTGAAAGTTTTACTACTTTTAATTCAATCCCATTTAAAGCTGAAAATATGAACTTTTTCAGAAATGACCATGTGGTATAGAAGTTTAAATGTTTCAACTCTAGTTAAATTTAAATATGTAGTTTTAAAATTAGAGGGAACTAACTGAAAATGTAAATTTTGGCAACATGTCTGGTAGGCTATAACTCAGTCCAATTTAAGGCTAGAAATATGAAACTATGTAAATATACAAATGATGTGATCACCTGTATGCCTGTTAATTTTTGTAACTTTTCAATGAATGCTATCAAAATTGTACTAAAAGTACAGAAAAATATTTGGCTACCTACAGTATAACTCAGCTCCCATTGAAGCTTGAGACTTAAAACATGGTTCATAGATGAATTCTAGGTACTTCTCTAAATCCTAATATCATGGAGAAATTTACACAAGAAATTTTAAAAGTATCTCAAAATAAATGAAAATAAAATTTTGATTAAATGTTTGGCCACCCATGACTCCACCCCCTTTCAATGTACATGTTCCAAATTTGGTGTTATTCAGATGTGTACTTCTAAAACTATAGCGCAATAACTGAAATTTAAAGTTTTGCAAAATTCTGCAGAATTCCGTGGAATCAGAATGGTCATTCCATGGGCATTCTGTGGGCAGAATTTTATATTCCACACAGCTCTCATGTAAACACTCGTTCCACACCAATTAACTTACCCCTAAATGCCACAAAGACTATATCAATGACCTTGACACAAGGTCTCACCTGATTGGTATCCAAATATACAACACAGGTCTTGGTAAAAGAACACAGCTCACCACAAAAAGTACATTTTTGATAATATAGTACACAATAAGCATGTTTCCTCAATGTTTTATCAAAAGCTGCTCTTCACATTTTAGAATGTTAGTAATGTTATCATCAGTTAAGGCTATGAGAATTATTTGTTCTTAATACTTTACAATATAAAGAGCAACTTTTCTCGGGTGCATGATCAATCTCACACTTCAGCAAAACTAAAACAGTGGAGTTTGAGCTGAGTTATCTGCCACACTCAGCTGCTTTAAATGAAGATGCACATTCTGCCTAAAAATGGTAGCTTCCATTCAAGCTGTCTCACGATTAAAACAAACATAAAACACACACGCAGAGAGCATCACAAGTCTGTCTATAAAGTAGAAATAAAAAAATTTCTACTTGGAAAACATGCTTACTGTTTTATTATACATAATACAAATAAAAAAAACCCTACTTGTTAAGAGCTCACAGTTTCTCAACACCTCGTTAATGTGATGACATCACAAGTATCCTGAGCTTTGCTTTCATTCTTGTGATGTCACCACACTAACTCAGGGTTGATAACAGCTTTTTCTTAGCACTTAGGAGCTAGTTATTCTCTGTTTATTCCTGGATAATATATAAGGTGTCAGTAAACTGTTACTGTGAATGTTTCATATAAGTAGCAATATGCTTTTATTTCAGGACTTTTACTAACTTATAAAACTATGATAAAGCACACAATTCACTATTTCAAATTCATTCATTATTCTCTCAGACATCTGTCTAATTTACAGTCATTTCAGAACCTAACTTATTTCAGTAGCTAATATTTCTCAGTATTTAATCTATATTCATTAAACATGCAATGAACAATATCACAAAACAAAGATATTACAGGAGATAATTGCTGTTATTTTGAGTACATATTTACCCTATAGGTGCTCTCCACATTGATCATTTTTAATTTTATATCAACTCTGTATTCTATAAAAAAAACATATAACATTAAATGTTTCACTTCACATCCTTATCCATATCCATATCAATAACATATAGAAAAATGCATGGAGTGGTGTGTTTAATGGGGTTTATGTGCATCAAAACCAAGGAGTGTATATGAAATCTCAAGTTAAACACACCTCGTGTTTTTATTTTATATACCTTGCTGAGGAGCGTTTTCTCACCACAGCAATTATATAAAATAAAACAGCCACCATGGATGATGGGCAGTCCACAGTCTGTGCTGAGTGGCTGCTGAAACCTTTTTTTTTTTTTAGGTTAGCAGTGAGCAAAGACAAGAGCAGAGAGGCAATTTTCTTTTTTTTCACTTACCACTGAGTGATCCTGGTGGTGTCTGGTCGACTGGCAAAGTGTCTGGTGCCAGAAGAGCAGAGGCGAGTGCATGCATGGAGCATTGGAAACCTGGTGCATGTTTGCCATTATAACCCATGGGTTATAACGAGAATTATGACCTGGGTTTCCTATGGGAGAAAATGCTCCCCAGTTGTTATATCTTAAATAATTGACTTTATAACTAATTGGAGTGTGGCAGCCATTGAAACCATCACTAGTGAAAGGAACCCAATGACACAGGTGGCCTATTGTCAGCCCCATGCAGTCTGGCAGAGCTACTCACCCTGTGGATCTCCTTGTCCCCCCAGAAGTTCCTTTGTTCATCTCCCTGCAGCTACTGTCATATCCCATGGAGTCCATTATACCCACCCACCCTGCAGATCTCTATGCCCACCACTAGAAAGTGTAATGACCATCGCAGTCTGTGATACCCACCCATCCAATGGACCTCCATGTTCAATGCAGAAAGTGTCATGTCCCATGGCATCCTGAATTCCCACCCACCTACCCAACAGTCCTCCATGTCCCCACATAAAGTGTACCATGCCTACCATGCTTCCCTGAGGATGGCTGTGTACAGCTGCAGTGGTTGCACATCTGTCCAGTGGATAATGCATGAGTTGGTGAGTCCCTGGATACAGCAGTCACTGTCTGCACTCGCTGTAGTGCTCAGTAAGAAAGTGATAGTTGCTCCTGGTGCTGTAATCTGCAACAGTGGCCATTGTTGGGTGCAGTGTCCTTTGTGTCACTGCAAATACCAGTGCAACTGATCAGTGATGGAACACAGCAAGAAGAAACATCCAACAGGGCTTCTTGTCAGAACAGCACAAGTGACAGTAATCGGTAAGGTAATCCTCTCTTCAATTGGACAGTAACCTGAGTATCAGTGAACAGCACAACAATGTCCAGTACTGTGAGTAATACAATGACACCGCCTCACTGCTAGCAGTGTGGCTAACAAGCTGTGGAACTGTGACCACTACCATGTCACTGCCCTTAACCCCGCCACTCTGACATTCCACAGTGCTGGTAATTGTCGAATGATTATTGACAGTGATCTGTGCCTTCTCTGAGTTCTGTAGCTGACAGCACATGTAGAAGAGGGCAGGGCAGGACAGAAAAGTTATCTGTACCGTTCTATCAATGTTTCCATACAGACACAATTGAACAGTGCCATTTCCTTCTCTACCTCAGATCACCCTTCTGAGCAGGCATTGGATGAGCACTGAACATCCCTTGCTTTCAGTGCAACAGCGCTGTCATCCCTGACATTATGTGCTATACCGTGGGACACTTCTCATAATCCTTTTTCTGTGTTAGCTTCATCTTGGGGTGAGTTGAAGATGGATAGTCAGGATTTAGATTCGCAACCCATTCAGGATAGTCCTCCATCTCCTTTGAGGGTTACTGAAGGATATAAAGGTAAAAAGGAAAAGAAGAGAAAAAAAGATGCATGAGGTGTTTTTCTTTCTTTTCTTTTTTTTGAATGGTTGTTACCCTGGGCTCTATGAATGTTCATAGCCTTTTGAATTTTAAAAGAAGGAAGATAGTATTTGATTACATTCATTTCCAGGTTTTGCAGATTTGTCTATTGCAAGAAACCTGGATGTATTCTCTGGATCAAACTAGGCTTTTTCAGAAACAATGGTGCTGGGGGCCTTCCTACTGGTCATTTGGCCAGGATACAGCTGATGGTATAGGATTTTTTTTCAATTCCTTTAATTTTTCAATAAGTAAGTTAATGGATATTGTGCCAGGAAGATTAATGATTTTAGATGGGGTTTGGATGTCTTTGACATGCAGATTCATCAATGTTTACTGTCCACAAATCAAATCTGAAAGGATAGCCCTGTTTCATTTGATTAAGCCATATTTGTTTACTTCATATAATATTTTTTTATGTGGTGACTTTAACTGCGAGCTCAAACGGCAAGTTGGGGTGACTAAGATTGAGGATCAGGAAAAGGGAAAAAAAAAGGTATATTGTGATTCCAATGCATTGAAACAATTGATTAATGGATCTGGCCTTGTTAATGGTAGGAGTAGGCAACTGGGTGGAGTAGACTTTACTTATAAAAAGAATACATTTACTTCCACTATTGATTATATGTTTCTTTCAGATTCTTTGTCATTTGAATTTTTTATGGTACCTATTTCTTTTTTGGATCATATGCTCTTGCTGTGTAAAATTGGACCTTTAAGGTTGCCTGCACGGACAAGGGCTAGATGGAAACTGAATGAATTATTGTTACATTGTCCGGAGGTTTGGGATAAATTTGCAGTATTATTACAGGCAAGATTATCAGTGGATTTTTTATATGATAATTTAGGGGAATGGTGGTTGGATTCGAAACATGATTTTGCATCATTTTTTAAAAATATCAGTAAGACAAGGGGTAATGTGAAGTTTTTGCATTATCTAAAATTAAGACAATGCCTGTATGATCAGATTTCATTGGCAAATACTTCTAGAATTGATAATTCTGTGCAAATTGCTCACATTAAACAACAGCTTAAGGAATGGCAGTATGACAGGGTGGAAACTCTGCAAGCTTTGTTTAAATATGGAAAAAAAAATGTCCAGCAGGGAACCCTTATGAGGCCTTTAAAAACTATTAACTGAATACTACCATTGATGCTCTTAAGGATGTTGATGGTAACATTGTTACAGAACAACACATGTTACAACAAATGATTAAAAAATGTTTTGATACCCATAGACCTGAGACTCCACCTAGCATTTCGCTAATGAAACAATTCTTGGCACAATTAGAGAAGCCAGTATGTTCTGATGATATGGGAGCTATAGCCTAACCTATTTCAAAGAAGGAAATTATTGCAGCGATTACGCGGCTGAACTCTGGAACATCACCAGGTATTGATGGGTTGACAATGGAATTGTATAAAGCTTTTCCTGATTCCCTAGCTACGGGTTTGGAATTAGTTTATAATTTTTTTCTTGTCTCAGCAATATTCCCGTTGTGGTTTTCTGAGGGTATATTAATTTTTCTTTAAATCCGGGGATAGATGCTCATTGGAAAATTGGAGGACTATCACTTTATTGAATTCAGAATATAAGATCTTGATGAGTATATTTACTACCAGATTAAAGAAAGCAGCACTTACTGTTATATCCCTAATCAATTCTGCAGTCTGCCAGGAAAAACTATCTTCAAGCACACAGATTCATTAGAGATTGGATCGAATATGTTAACATTTATAAATTAACTGGCTGTATTGTGTCTGTTGATCAGAGGAAAGCATTTGACAGGATATATCACCGGTTCTTATTTTTAGTATTGTCCCATTATGGGGTCCCTTGGCAATTTGTACATTGGATTACGGTAATATATGATACCAATTTGACTTACCCTATGTTACAAACCATAATAGGGGATGGATTTCATATTCCTACAGGGGTGCGGCAGGGATGCCCGCTGAGTCCATTATTATATGTTTATACCATAGATATATTGATTCATTATGTCTCACAATTTTCATTTTGGGATGGGATTTGCACCTCCTTTGCTACAGGAAGTAAGGATTCTGGCTTATGCTGACTTATCTGTGTTTATTTTTCCAGCGTTATGATCAAATATGATTTTTTAGACTCCATGCTGAAGTATTCTGGTGTTTCAAATTCAAAACTTAATCCTCTAAAAGTAGAGGATTGTTTATTGGGGTGCAAATTCCTGCATCTTTACTTTTTCAGGGAATACATATCTCTTCTGACCCTATAAAGATACTTAGGCTGTGGTATGGACCTCAGAATTTACCTTTCTTGAATTGGGAAAAGGGATTGCATGCTGTTGAAAGTAAAGTAAACATATGGAAACATTGGAGATTACCCAAATTACAGAGGGTCATAGTTTTAAAAAAATTTCTTGTGCCACTGTTATTGTATATGGCTCATATATTTCCGATTCCACTTACATTAGAAACTAAACTATATAGTCTATTTTTTCAAATGGTATGGGAAATAGGCTTAATCCTAATAAGCGTCACTATACATATTTATCAAAACAGAGCCGGGGTTGGGTATGGTCAATCAATTATTTTCTTTTCAACCTTGTTTATTTCTACGAACTTTAGGGATGTATGGGATTTGCACCCTAGGAATGATGTGAAACTACTTTCTGCTATATTATATAGGTACTTTCAAGCTTGGTTAACTGATCCCCCTAACCCTGTTCCCACTTTACGTATTCCTTGTTTTTTTTTTATCTATTGTTAAAAAATTGTTCAAATGGAAATTATCAGCGGACTGTATACGGGACTGTTCAGGGAAAATGTTATATAATAAGATAATGTTACAATTATACCCCAGTGAACCTGCTTTTAAAAATTGTCCATCACAAAATATTAAAGTGCTTCAGAGGTTAAATAATTCACAATTACCTCCTTATATGTGGGAACTTATATGGTTATCGGTATATGGATGGATTGGGGTTAGAGGAAATGCTAAATATAAGGCTCATTCAGAACGTAATTGTCCTTATTTACACTGTATTAATAGGGAAGAAACAATGGATCATTTCTTTTGACTGTTCCTATGATCAGTATCTCTGAAATTCTTGTGGTCCAGTGGAACATGAAGTGCTTAAGTACACTGGATTATAACATTCTGGTTTTGGGTCAATTTGCTCATTTACGGTCAAAGTATGATAATGGGACTTTACATATATTGTGCTGTGCAATGATATATTACCTATGGCAGGCTAGGTGCCAATGGGTGATATATCAGAAACTAATGCCAGTTGAGATTGTCTGTTGTTTGATAAGCAGGGCTTTAAAGAGGGTATATTTGACAGATGTTACCTTTGCATCCACCAGGCAAGTTGATAACTGGTGGAAAGGAATGACTTACTTTATTAAACCTAAATGAATATAAGGAGGTGGGTTGGCACTATCTCTTTTTAGGAGTATGAGAACGGTTAAAATGTATTAGTGCTGACAGTATAGGATCTTGCAGTCTGTTCATCTCCTGTATGAAGGTTTTGAATTTTCAATGTGTACAGTTTTATGTACTTCCACATTTCTTTTATTTAAATTGAAATTTTGTTGGCATCATATTTTGTATTGCTTTTTATCATTGGATAGAATTGAGGGTTTGTCAGAATGAATACTTCCTCTTTTCTTAAGTCAGGGGGGAGTGGACAAATTAAGGTATTAGTGATTACTAGGCTGTATGTAAGAAGAATATGCTGATCTAATTTCATTTTCCTTTTAGTAATTGTGATTTTTTTTCTGTTTTATATGGTTTCTCGTTTTTTTCTTGAGCAGTGTTGGCTTTTGAATTTGTTTTTTTATTATGTATGTCATGCTATGTTTTCTTAACTGTATGCTTGGTATATTGTTGTGATTCAACACTGTTTGTACTCGATTTGTTTTGATGTTATTATAATAAAAAATTCCCCTACTCTTTTCGATAAGTGCCATGGGATCTTTAACATCCATCTGAACTACCACCAATCCAGGCAGATGGGACCTCAGTTTAACGTCTCATCCAAAAGACTTCCTTGGACATGAAAACATAATAATTAGACTTACACATCCCTTAGAGACTACAATTAATTATTGTAGCAGCTCTTCTCTATGGGAAAGTAAAAAAAAATGGATTTCCAGTCTCACATCTAACTTGGAATTCTTCAAGAATGGTGTCCAACAACAGAGAGATGTGTACACATGCTTATAATTCCCTACCTCCAAGACACTGAATTGAGCATGCAAGGGTCATACAATCAGCAAGCAGATGTGATGGTGCCATTGTGTCGATACATGAATGTTCATCATCACAAGAACTCCCACTCACCCAGCCATCTCAACATAGAGATGGTAGCAATAAGGAAGCTGTCATCACTGATTGTGAAGCCCAGGAAAATGGACTCAAATACCATATTAGGATATTACCTCACATACCGTCACTACTTCTATTTTGATCAATTATGAAACAGCAGCCCTCAGCTCCTACTTATAATGTGCAGAATGTATTTGTCAGCCAGTTCATTGGGAGCCATAAAATCCAGCAAAGACTAGCTATTATGACAATCCACCACCATCCTTACAAAGAGACAGTTATTCAACATAATACTGTAAAGGTGGGGAATCTCGGGAAAGATGCCAACAGCAGGAGCCTTAGAGAGAGTACTAGCCACATATAACCCTCTACAACAGTATCCACACATAGGCATCATATTTTTGTCAACATTCTTTTCCTAGGTACTGTAGTTCAGCAACCTGTTCCTCTGTGTTTTAGCAATCATTTTTCATATTATTCGCCATGTAAAGGTATTAAACAGTAGAGGGTAACTATATTTATTTAATTAAGATGTTATTGATATGGATAATGATGTGGATTGAAACATTTTATTTTATGTATTTGTAACATCCAACTCTGACTGTATGTAAATTTAAGCATGTACAGTAAAATAAATTCAGAGAGTGACTATGTGCAATTATATGCTCATACTAAAAGTGATTATCTCCTGTAATGTCTTTGTTTTGTAAATGTTCTGAAAAAGGAGTGTGTTGTTACTGATGTAAAATGTTGACAGCAATAATTTGTTGGCACCTTACAGTACATAAACTTAGCATGAATATTCAAAAGTCTACTTTGTGTGGTGTACCAAGACCTACACTGTATATTAAGTTAACTCCTTATCTTGATGCACATGCTTCTCGGTTTATGATTTTTTATGGCTGTGGGTGGAGCTTACAGTCGTTTTGGTATCTGTTGCCTTAAAATGGCTAATCGTAGCACCTTCCATTGGACTTTTGGAAGTATCCTTCTGAAAGTCAGCAATTAACATGAAACACTCTGCCACTTGGATTAACAGCCACACTATTTCAGCTGTTACTTCCGCATTACAGAGCAAGAACTGTGCATGGCTGCTGCTGCCATCTTGTGAATGGCAGAATGCCATTCACTGCAACTTCACTCATGCGCAGTGCGTAGCTGCCCATCAGTGGCACTCAGTCTCACAGAGCTCTGAAGGTAGTCACCCAACAGTCAAATTCATTAGATGGTATGTGTTGTTAACTGTAATAATTACACAGCATTGTTTTCTTGCATACAATAATTAAATGATAATTGCAAATTAGGCATGGCAGCACTTTAGGTTGCTGCTGCTGGGCTGCTCCCAGCTGTGAAACAACTGAATAGCTCATAACTATTTTAATGGGAAGGAGCTGAAAGCCAATGGTTGTGAAGCCACAAAATGTTGAGGCTGGCGGCTTGGATGATCAGTGCCTATGGAAGGCAGCAGAAAACCAATGTGAAGTGAAAATGCCTCTGACAGTGTCAGGAGATGTTGAGTGGAGAAAGGAAGTCCTGCTGTTCTGCCCTCTCATTGTGAAGCCCAGGTTGCTCATAGTGGGACAACAACCCTCCAGCCACTGTGAAGCGGAGACTGTGGCTTGAAAGGGCAGCTCCTGCGGTTGTGAGGTAAAAGAGACTGAGCTTGACAGACCCACCTGCTGCCTTGCTGCACACAACAACAGCAGAGATGGCATTCTAGCCTGGAGAGTGGGGCTGGTTTGTGAATGAAGCAGCAGGAGAGAGAAGGGCCGGTGAGCCATTCACCCTGCCCACTGAAACGGCTCCGCTCCACCTGCATTCTGCACATTCACTGCACAATTGCCTCAGCACAACAGTAAGCCAGAGTACACAGCAGCAAGCCCCAGAGGCTTCCAGTGAGGCTTCAGCCCTGTAGTCCAGTGGGCCAAGTCTGGTTTGTTGGTTGGTGTCCAAGACAACCAGATTAGGAATTTTTTTTTTTATTACCGGTAGTGGCCATTTTTGGATTCGGGAAAAGTTGACGATACAGAGAAATGCACAGCTCCCTGAATACTTTCAAGTATGTATGTGTATGCCAAGGAGAGGGTGAGGCACATATGTACTAAACAAAAGTATGAGTAGAAAATATAGGACGAACTTTTAAGATTAATTGCTAAGCTATTTTGTTATATAGCTATATAGGGAATGTCTATTCATAGTAATTAGTAACAACAGTGTGCTACTGCTTACCTGACACATATTTCTCTCAGTTTCCAGTCACCAAGAAAGACCAGAGCATTAAAGGACCCCCAAATTCCATGTTTCAAGTTACATGAGCATCTGGGGGACTGGAAACACAAATTGAAGGAGGAACAGGGGTAAATTTGGAGGCAAGATCAGGGACATCCCTGAAAATCTAGGACTGTTGAAAGGTATGGAGTTGGCAAGGGGCATAGGCAGGATTTGGGAAGGGGGCCAAATCCTACAACTTACCATCCCAGTGTACCAAAAAACCTTTTCAATGCACACATAATAGAAGAAAACTGGAATAGGGGTTTTGGGTATCCAGGACACCCCCCACATTGCCTGTCATTCGGTGGCTCTTGTTCTCCAACTTCCAAAGCTCACCACAGCCATATCGGCTGTGGCTAGAATTGTTTTATTTAACCATATATGGATGGTTGATCTTTCTGACTCTGGTTCATTTAAAGGACATCTGTGAACATCTGGCAGTGACTGGCTAAAACAGAACATTAAAGGCAGTTTCCCATGTTGAAACTGTCAGCATCATTCATTCAAACACTTATTAATGTACAAAAGACATCTCTCTGTAGCGCAGGACAGTTTAATAGTTTTGCAGGTGCAGGTATTTTGAGGTGCTTGGAGGAGGAGGGAGGTAGGGGCCATAGGGTGGTTGGGTGTAGTGAATACAGCTGAAAGTAGGTGTCATGTTGGGGTGGGGGATTTTTTTTATGTGCGGGGGGGTGTAGAATATTATCCTGAATTTCAATGATATGTGTATGATGGTGAACTTCACTGGGAGAGGGATGTGAGGGAACACCTCATAACTATGGGTGGAGGGGTGGGGAAAAGGTTTGGAATAGCTAGATGAAGGCCAGCTAGAGTAGAAGCACAGTGGTAGAGTTACCACTTGCCATCCAGACGACCCGGGTTCGTGCCCCAAGCCCAGAATGTCTGGTGCTGGCTGACGAGGCGGGGTTTGGGAGTCCATTGTATGCCTCCCTCCTCAGGGAGGAAGGGTACCTCCTTCCATTTCAGGACAACCCCTTGATGACCCAGGGAGATGAGGCTGACATGCTGGAAGGAACAAGTGGTCCCTCTGAGGTGGCCTTTTGTCAGCACATACCCACTCACCTGTCAGGTGTCATGGAGGCATCACATGCCCAGAGTGGGGCTGGCAGGGGGGCACTGAATGTAGGGTGAGGGTCACCCACCCTTCCAATGGCCCTGAAAGGCATCTCACCAATGCCACCTGTCAGGACCATACCCTGGGGTGGGATAAGAGGTGGGTCTAGTAAGGAGTAAAACCTTGGCAGCACCAAGCAGATGAAGCCACCCTGCCCCCCCACACCACAGCTGGGTCTCCTCAACTCCCCCACACCTCGACGGCTTCTCCCCATGGGTCTTGAATGTTGAGTGAAGTACAGTATGCTCCTCCAGGCTTCAGGGGAACTGGGGGGTCTGGCCCATGAGGGATAAGCCATATCTTACAGTTGGGTACCCAGAAGGTTGTCGAGCAAAGGCTGGTGTTGGGTTGGATCATTGAGGGATGTCACATGGCAGGTGGAGAGCTTTGACAGGTTGAAGGAGGTCCAAGCAGTTGGTGAGGTGAAAATGGGGATGAAAACGGAAAGTAAAGAAAAAAATGGCTAAATGATGGAAGGGGTGGGTATGGGATAATGAAGTGAGTAGGGATGGAAAAATGCTTTCAAAAAGAATTAAAAAAACAATGCCAAGTGAAGCTGGTGGTGAACTTGGTAGCTTCACCTGCACTTTTTGGGATGCATCAAGTTCCTGACATCTCACTAATGATGCAAGCAAAGTAAAACTTCATGGGCCCAATTCTCAAAGTGGGCTTGGATCAGCGAAAGCTGCGGCAAACAGCAGCTTGCACCAATGCCTGATGCACCAGGGACCCTGCACATGATTCTCTAATTAGCATGGTCCCAGCAGCTAAGTCTCTAGGCCAGCGGCAAGCTCTCCTGCTGCACCCTGTATTTGGTGCCCGATCTGGCGTGCCACTAGCCTAGAGACTTAGCCACCAGGACCCTGCTTATTAGAGAATTGGACACAGGGTCCCTGGTGCATGGGACATTTGCACAAGCTGTAAAATAGCTGTGCAGTGGTCCATCAGGGCCCTCGGTGGCCAATGCCTCCCCACCACGATACATCCAGTGATGATTAGTATAATATTTAATTAAACCTGTTGGTCTAGTGGTTTCCTCCCCCGCCCCAATATGCCTGGTAATTATATGTTATAGAATGCAATTTACTTGGTGGTCTAGTGGTCTCATCCCCCCACCCTGGCATGATGTGCCCACCACCCCACACACCCCCAACACAACCCCAAGCTAGACTAGCACAGCCTTCCTCACACCTCCTCAGCTGGCCCTGACTGACCTGTCACTGAATGTGTAATACAATATGGTACTTACTCACGGATTACCTGTGAGATCATACTGTATTTTATTGTCTCAATGACAGTTCAGTCAGGGCCAATTGAAAGGAAGATGTGAGACATGCCAGTCCTGGCTCGGAGTCAGGGTTTGGGTGTGGGGGTGGTGTTAACATCTTACCAGAGTGGGGGGACAGGACCACTAGACCATCAGGTAAATTGCAATATTTAACATATACATACCGGGCATATCTGAGTGGGGGAAGGACTGCTAGATCACCAGGTAAATTGCAATAGTTATCATATAAATTCTGGGCATATCTGGGCAGTGGAAGGGACTGCTAGACCACCAGGTAACTGTGTGCATGTGGGGAGGGGAGTTGTGGTACATTGTTGAGGAGCTGTACCACTCCAGAGGACATTCTCTAAGTACCCTTAGACCAGCCCTGGCTGGTCTAAGAGTACTTGGAAAAATGTTCTCTGAGTTGGTTTTAAGAATCCTAAATGTGGGGATGTAGCAGCTTGCATCTGCCACATACCCCCTAGTGTCAGGTCGTAGCCCATTCTTGGGTGCATGGGAGGCGTAAGCCCTGTTTTGTGCAGGCAGCCTGTGGTTTATGCAGGCTGACTTTGAGAATAGCTACGATGGCATTTTCTGGTGTAAGCTACCACTTGCACCATTTATTTTGGGTGGAGGCACTTTGCGCCATTTCCAGGGCTTTGAGAATTGAGCACACCATGTCTAAGTCATCAGCCAATACTGTCACTGTGGTGACAGCAGCATTCCACTGTAAGCTGGTGACACTACTTTTCAATGGCAAACCAAAAATTAAACGTACTTAGTTAAACAGATGTGCCCCCTTGGTACTCCTCATTCTTCTCATGCTGCCCAGAAATGCCAAGACAGAGCCATGCAGTCGGACATCTACCTGTAATACAAAAATATTCCTTTAAAACAGTGCCATTGTATCAGACTCCTCAAAAATGAGCAGCAGAAACATAACCGATAAAGTGACCTAGCCAACAAGAGTAAATAAATTAAAGCTACGGCAACCAGTGACACCAGTAAACCTGCAAGAACCAGTCTTCCTTAGCTACTCACAATTTGAGCAGGACAACGAGGTGCTTGGGTTATTTCCACTCAGTAAAGCAAAATAAATCACAACATAGCAACATCCTTCACAACGATCACCCCTGGAAGTGAAACCACTTTTGATCCACGCCAAACGCAAACCAATCTCAATGCACAGTCACAAGATAGGCAACTACCACCACCAATCACAGAATGAACTCCACATCCAATTCCATTACAACACTCAGAACAGGAAGCAAAGCAACCAATCACCAGACACAGTGGAAAAGCAACAACCAATAGAACAACAACAGGACAACCCATTCAGAAAGTGAAGCTACAGTTATTCAGAAATCGACAAACAACTTCTGAATGACACCAAACCATAAAATAACACCAGCAAAACAGAGCTATTTCATCACCTAAACAAACAATACGCAGCAAAAATGGCAAAAACCACTCCAGCCCTATTGTGTAAATCGAACACATGATGGGCAGGTGTGGGATATGGTAAATTCTGTATCTCTATTCATGTCCAGGGACCTCAGGATACTTTCACTCCTGGCGGAGCTACGCTCCACCACTCATGAGTATCCTGAGGTCCCTGGCCACTAATGGGGATATTTACCATATCCCACTCCTGCCCATCAAGTACCCCTATACATATTCATAGATACAATTATTTTGCTATCCAAAAGCTAATGTCGGTGATCTTGCTTGATAATAAATGACCAAATTCTTAGACATCATTATTACTTAGTTATAAGTGTGACACTCTGCCCTCTGCTTATAGTTTTGTGTATACTATTTGTAAAATAAATATATGGCATGTGAAGGTCTGCTTAGGCAGGAAAACAGCCTAGCAGTGATAAGTGACCTTTGACCTCCAAGGTGTCAGTGTGGCTAAAGCAGCAGGATGTGTTAAAATAACCAGAGAAACCCCTAATTAAAAGTCTTCCTTCCAGAGTTACAGTTTATTAACCCTTATAACATTCTCCTACTTTTGAAGTTGAAACTAAATATGAATTTTATGACCCTAGCAGGAAGAGAAGCCATCTGGCTGATCCTTTATGGTTTTCTCACCTAGCCGAGAACTAGTGACATGATTGTGGGATTGTGGAACATCAAAGGGATGTTTTGATCAAAGACTGTCATATTTTGGGAAATGGCTACAGTAGTTGCTGATTTTCACAGTAATAACATACATCCTTGTGAGTATCCATACTCAGATTACAGATTTATTACAGATCTAACAGTGACCTCATGGGTGACATCACCAGGAGGTGGAGAAAACTGACTTTTGAATATTGCTTGCAAGAGAAGTTGTTGCAGAAGGACTCTGAAAATCTAAGACACACTTAGTCTGTGGACTGGTAACTAGGCTCTTTTGGAAATCCACTGGAACTTAAGTATTTTTTTGGTAACGTTTGTGTTCTGTAACTTCCCATTTATTTTATGTGACTGTAAGTTGTTGATATATTTGTTCTGTGTTTGATATTTTACCTAGTTTACAATTTTTAGTAAACAATATTTTCTTTGAAATTATGCCTGTGCTTTTTCTCAGTTTCTTTTGTATATGAGTGCTAAATCAGTGTTTAATTCTGAAAGCTGTTAAGGGCTTGAATGTATTAATAATCTTGCAAAAAGGTAAGAATATACCTAGGTCTCATACTGAGTCTAAGGGTACATTTTGGGAACCTGGCTGGGTGCCACTGGGCAAAAGATTATATTGCCTTCCCCAGAAGAGAATATTATCTGAGCCTGTTAACTGGGTATGCTAGCATAAGGTTCACATTTGACTCCCAGGACTCGAGGCTAGTAGGTGATTCAGACACAAAACAGACAGGAGGGTTACACTGTTTGTCACCTGTTCACATTATTGCATTTCGAGGTTGGCACTGTGGGAACAGAGGGCCTGACCTGTGGAGCGCGTTTGTGACAATAAGCACTATGGCATCTCTGTTGGTCTTTGAGATTGGCAAGCATTCTAGCATTTGTCATAGCTGGCAACAGACTGTGGAATACACTCCTGAGAGGAATTCACAAAGTTCCTCCAGGCATAGTTTTTTTAAATCTCTGCTGAAAATGTGCCTTTTTAGGCAGGCATTCCTATATTAAGCCCCTTGGGCCAGTCTTATGTCCGAAAATGAAATCTAATTCATTGAATGCATCTATATAAAGTATTGTCTATGTGTTGGTTTTACAATATCACTGTACAATGCCATGAGCCCAGTAGATGCTCTCAATAAATAAAACTATCTTCCTGTATTTCTCTGTGTCTGTCTGTATGTAATCTGTATTTTTGTATTCATGTCTGAATGTGACTGTTTGTCTATCTGTCTATCTATTTATCATGTAGCTTACAACAAAATTAGCTACTGTAAGTAAATATGTCCTCAGTGTTATTCTGCCTTACTAAGCATGAATTGTGATTCTGTGAAGTACTGTAAATGGAGTGCACGTACTATCTACTGTAGGCAGTATGTGCGTTACCTTTATAGTACAGGGGACACATGCTCTGTCATCACATACAGTGACTGGCCAAGGTGGTGAGAAGAGAGCTGTGCTAGTCACTGTATGCGCTTCCATGGCACTAGTGAGGGAGGTAAGGGGGGTGGGCAGGGTGGGTGGTTAGTGCACCTGGTGAGGGAGGCTGCTAGACCACAGTAAATATGGGAAGGTGTATACAGATACTAATCGGTAGGGTGCCACTGGATGTGCCAAGGAGTTATTTTATGACAATGAGACTGGCAATCAGAGGGTGGTGGAGACCACTAGGCACCAGGGCATTGTTGCTACATATGGGAGCTGGTGATCACAGGTGGGGCCCTAGGCACCAGGGCATTGCTTTCACATACCCAGACTGGTGATCGGAGGGTTGAGGACCACCAGAAAATAGGGAATTGTTTCCACATACCAGGGCTGGTGATCTGAGGGCAGAGGGTGGGGGGGCACTAGGCACCAGGGTATTGCTTCAAAATACCAGAGCTGGGGATAGCAGGGCAGGATGTACCACTAGGCAGCAGGGACATGTTTAACAATTCTATGTGTGGTGATTGGAGGGTGGGGGGATGACTAGACACCAGGGTACATTTGACAATTATATGGTCTGGCAATCAGAGAGTGAGGGGTGCCACTAAACACCAGGTAATACTTGCTTTTCAGGACAGGGTGATCAGAGTGGGGGCAGAGCCATTCACAGGGATACAATAGGGCTGCCCCACATGCAAATATGCCCATAGTGGGCATGCAAATGGCTCTTTAGTGCTTTGCATGACCAATGGGCACATTGTATGGGACTGTCTGAATATTGTGTTGGGAGCTACTGGCACTATCAGGTCTGGGGCACTGTTCCCAACACTGTCAGTATCCATGTCAGGGCAGTGCTAATGGCTTAGCGATGCACCATCACATTTCTATTCAGTCAGATAGTGCTGGTGTGTATCCCACTGAATATAACATCCTTAGGTACTGGGCAGTGGGCAAGTGCAGAATAAACCTTTGCACACCACTTTGCCCATTTTGAATCTTGGGCCCCAATGTTTTACTACCTATCACAGTGATACACTAGACATTAACTGTGAAGTATTAATAGCAAAATATCTTCCTCCTCTTCCATTTTGCTAGTAAAGGACCATGTAATTCATACCCTTTTATGAGTCATGGACCAGTACCCTCTAACACTTTTAGGTTCATGCAGCTATGGCTTGTTCACATGACAGTGTGTGCTAAAGTGTGTAATTTTTTGTTACCTTTTCTTGTAAGCCCATACATCTAAAACAGTCATGTGGAAAGGAGAGCAGGTCACTGGCTACATGACAGTGACAGCATACTCAGCATTATACATTAATCTAATCTCTTCCAATAATTTGAACCTACATGTTACCCTTTCTATAGTGGCAGACAGCCTTTTGTGAGTGGGTGTCAAAGGATCACAACAAATACAATATCTTAAGTGTCTGCAGAACATCATTAGCATCTGGTTTACTATATACAATCTAGAACCAGCATTTCTTGAAACAGACAATTAGTACTATGATAAGAATAGTTTCTGAAGGCAGTTACACATATGTCATACTTTATATACTGTCTTAATTCTTTTTCAATATTTCCTTTCTAAAACTGCCAGACCATCCTTATGATAGGAACTGAAAACAAATATGGTTGGTCAAATCTCACTTAGTAAAGACATGGTAGGGTCTGAAAGTCATCCAACAGGCAAAACAGCTGATGCAACATAACCTGAAACAGCATGTAGTAACTTTGTGAAATTCCACCTAATACAATACATGTTAGAATTATTCCTAGAAGAGCAGTTGCTGTTCATTAATATCTACTGCCACAGCAAATTGCTGGTGCTGAGATAATGCTTTTACTCAGTAACTGACAGCTTACTGAAAATTTGGTTATTGAACTGGAGCTGTTGATCCTGTCACCAGGAAGTCATCTCTGAGAAATCATACTAAACTAAAGTTTAAGGAGCTGTGATTGCTGATTTGCAACTGAAGTCGGTGGATCGCAAGGGAGGAGGGATCTACAAGGGGAGGACTGGGAAGCAGGTTGGTAGCCATCACTGGCAGCAAGGAGCAGCTGGGCTATGTTGTGATCTGCAGTTGGTGGATTGCTGGGGAGGAGGGTGATGCTACAGGCAGCTAGCAGAGTACCGGGAGGAGGTTTTGGTGACTGGAGAGGTGGAGCTGGTGATGTCCAGAGGTCACTGAGCCAATTGAGAAGCAGGGTGCCAAGTCTGTACTGTGGAGCTGGGCTTTAAAAGCAGGGCCCAGCCACAGGACTAAGCAGGACTGAAAGGAGCTATGACTGAAAAAGCCAACCCACCCCCTCCCCTGACCTTAATTAAATACTCAATCTGCTATGGAAGGCTGGTCTTGAAGGTTGTTGGGAAGAGCTTGAGTGCAAGCAGAGCTTCAGCTACAAACTGATTGGTGCATAAAGACTTGGAGGAGGAGCTGGGAGCAAAAAGACTTAAAGCTACACACTGGCTTTACTGGTTTTAAAATTATTTCTTCAAGGTTAATGGTTAAAGTATTGTCAAATTGTTTTGAGTTTGAAAGCTAGCTGGCTGGATTAAGGTTCAGCTGAGGGGTCTGGATCAATGTTTAATTGTTAAATTGTCTTGAGTTTGGAAGCTGGCAGGACAGGGTTAAGGAGGGGTGACTATTTACTAGGAGCATGGCATCAGGAGGGTGAAAGTGAGAGTGGGGGGAATGGCCCTGGGTGAAGAAGGGTGGGGTTTGTGGATGGAGCAGTATAGAGGGGCATGAAAGGGGGAGTGGCAGTGGCAGCATAAGGGGAGGGAGCAGTATGGAGGAGCATGCCAGTGTGAGGGCCAGTAGTGACATCAGGGGAGGGATGACCGGTGGAAGGAGGGGAAAATGGGGCACAGAGGAGGAGGACAGATCGTGGGGTGTAATAACTGTGGTGCAGCATTTTTCATGAGCACTCTGTGGAGGCTGGGGAAATGCCCAGTTTGTCTAAGGCTGGAGAGACTGGAGGCAGAACTAGCATGGCTAAAACAGGAATTTTCCTGGACAAAAAGTGAAATTGACAGAAGAATTACAGAAGGCAACCATTTAGGGGACAGGGGACAGGCCAACCGAGGGGACAGGAGGTGGAGTGAGATGGTCACACCGGGGGCCAGGGAGAGAAGGCCCAGGGCAGGAGACAGAGGTACAATATGCAGGAGTGCCAGTGTATATGAGCATAGATACATAGGCTCAAACAGATATTGGCCCTTAACGGAGATGACAGAGAAAGAGGAAATAAATGGGCCAAAGGCTAAGGGGATCGAGGAGCTGAGCCAGGAAAGGCAAACAAAGTCAGAAGTAAGGGCAGATCAGGCTATGGTAGTCCAGGATGAGAATGGAATGGGTGACACCAGGAAGGAAGGAAGGGAGAAATAGCATTGATGGACAAGTTGTAACAGTCGGGGGTGAAAATGGGAAGGGGACAGAAACAGGAGGAAAAGTCCTAGGGGGAGAACAGAGAAGGGCACAGAGTACAGGCATCCAGGGAGATGATGAGTTACTAGGAGAGAGGATAGAGAGTAATGGGAATGGAATAGGTAAGGGCTGGAGGAGGCACGGAGGGAGAGACTGGTCCAGGGACCACTCCAGGGCAGGGGATAAAGGCATAGTGGGGTAGGAGTTGAGATAGGGGTGACCGGGAAAAAGCCAGGTAAGGGCAGTGGATGTATCCTTGGGTCAGTGCAGGAAAAATTACTGATGGTGTCACGGGTCTCTATTTAAAGGGATACACTGATTAAGAAAGGAGTGGCTTTCAAGGGAGGTCATTTTTTTGTGAGCCAGGGATGAAGGCAAGCAGGGCACTTCCAAAAATTAAGGAGTGCATTAGCTCGACGCATGGAAACCTCACCTGGCTTTAAACCTTGGTACAAATGACCTGGCAGGGGAAGAGGTGGAAGAGATGCAGAGGAGCTTTATTAAATCAAATCAAATCAAATCAAACTTTATTTGTAAAAAGTGGCTTTCTAAAATCAAGGCACTTGTACATAATTAATTGAAATAAATCAATACATCAATAAATGAAAAAAATACAATTAATTAAAACCATAAATACAACAAGTTAAAACTTATAACAGCAGCATTAAAAATCAGTGTACGCTAGGCTAAAAAGAAACGTCTTCAAAGCCACCTTGAACCTTTGGACGGTCAGGCAATCTCGCACCTGATGAGGTAAAGAATTCCACAGGGCTAGGGCCATAAAACTAAAAGACCTGGCCCCAGATGTCTTTAAACGAACCCTGGGAATCTCTGGCAATCCCTCGTCAGTGGATTGGAGAGAGCAGGAGGGACAGTAGGGATGAAGGAGGTCTTGCAGGTAACCAGGTCCCTGGTTGTGTAGGGCCTTATAGATCAGCAAACTGACCTTGAAGGTGATCTTCCACTGTTGTGGCAGCCAATGCAGTCCGCAGAGCACAGGCATTATATGACTGGTCCTAGATGTACCAGTCAATAGCCTGGCTGCTGCATTCTGCACAAGCTGCAGGTGGCAGATATCACCCGGTAACCCAAGGTAGAGGCATTGCAGTAGTCAAGGCAGGAGGTAATGAAGGCATGGAACCAGAGTTGCAAGATTGTCAGAAGGAACCAGGTGCTTCACCCGTGCAATATTCCTCATATGGTAAAAAGAGGTTTTGACAACAGCTGACACCTGAGATTTAAGTGTCACACATTCATCAAACATAATGCCCAGGTTCTGCACCCGGTCTGAGGTAGTTAGCTGAACAAACCCAAGACATAGACCTGAATGTAATCCCGCCAACAAAGGTGCCTCCTCCTGGTGACCCGGGTCCACAACCAACATCTCAGTTTTTCTGGGTTTAACCGCAGCCAACTCACATTCATCCAGTCCTGGACTTTGAGAGACAGTTGTTAAAAACCAAAGCAGCAGTATCCTGGCCAGCACAAAGGACATGTACAGCAGAGTATCATCTGCATAGCAGTGAAACCTCAGCTGTACCACCTAATAATCACTCCCAATGGCAGCATGTACACTGTAAACAACAAGGGTGCCAAATGGAACCCTGCAGCACCCACAGGATAGGGGAGTGATGCTGAGGAAAAATCCCAGACACCACCTTCTGAGTCCTACCTTGAGGAAAGATCAAAACTATCCGAGGATCATACCAGACAGTCCACAGATGAACCACAGGCACTCCAGCAGCACACCATGGTCTACAGTGTCAAATGCCGCAGAGAGAGATCAAGAAGGACCAAGATGGAACGGGTCCTTTGATCTCTTGCTATTAGGAGGTCATTTAGTACCCAGACAAGGGATGTCTCAGTACTATGTCTCATCCTAAATCCAGACTGGAGAGAATCATAGACATTGTGGCTGGTCAAATGATCATCCAGCTATGATGCAACCACCTTCTCAATAACCTTACCCACAACGGGCAGGTTAGAGACAGACCTGTAGTTAGCCAGACAGTCTGGGTCCAAGGTGGACTTTTTAAGAAGGGTCCAAACCACAGCCTCCTTCAGAGGATCAAGAAAGATCCCCCTCTCCAAAGACATCCAGACTATGTCGGCAAGGACCAGACTGATTTTATCCACACAGTCCACTAGGAGACATGTGGGGCCCGGGTCCAAACTACAGTTGGTCGGACTCAATGAGTGGATGACCATCACAATGTCACTGATCGTGGGGAGGCTGAAGTCACACCACACAAACTGGGTGTCGACATCTCCTGCCAACCACCACAGCTCCCATTAGAGACGGTCAAGCAGATGCTGGATCTGACTGTGGCAACTTTATCTTAAAAGAATCGAGCAAACTCCTCATACCGTGCTTGAGAAAAAGCACTTCCAGGCTGAAGACAGATTGGATTACACAATCTGTCCACAGTCCAGAAAAGCTGAGCTGGTTGATTCTGTGAGGCAGCAAATTCCCTGGACATGAATTCTGCCTTCTTACGGGTAATTGCTGATTGATAGACCACATAGTGGTCCATCAAACTAAGTCTGTCACACTCCACTCTACCTGAGGACTGGAGGAAGCAAATGTGATTCCCCTTCACAAAAGTGGGAGCAAGATAGAGGCAGGAAACTACAGACCTGTCAGTTTGACCTCTGTGGTAGGGAAAATGATGGAATTACTTCTGAAGGAAAGAATTGTTGAGTACCTAGAGGCCAGTGGGTCACAGGACCCAAGGCAGCATGGGTTCACAACGGAAAGGTCATGTCAGATGAATCTAATTGATTTCTTTGACTGGGTGACCAAAGTAGTAGATCTGGGTGGGGCTGTGGACATGGCCTACCTAGACTTTAACAAGGCATTTAACACAGTCCCACACAAAAGGTTAATAATCAAATTAACCAGCCAGGGAGTGGGTCCCAGGGTAGTAGCCTGGGAAAAACATTGGCTGGACAACAGGGCACAGAAGGTAATTGTAAATAGAGTCCACTCTGAAGAAAGAGGGGTTACTAGTGGGGTTCCGCAGGGTTCAGTACTGGGTCCAGTCCTTTTTATTGTCTTTATAAGTGACATTGCAGAGGGATTAGATGGAAAAGTATGCCTCTTTGCAGATGATACAAAGATCTGCAACAGGGTTGATACACAAGGAGGCATGGAAGGGATAAGAAGGGACTTGGCAAGGTTGGAGAAATGGTCAAAAGTATGGCAGCTTGGATTCAATGCAAAGACATGCAAAATAATGTACCTGGGAAACAAAAACCCTGGGGAAGATTACACAATGGGGGTGGGAGGTAGTAACAACAACAGAAATGGAAAGGGACCTGGGCTAATCATATCAGATGACCTTAAGGTTAGCAAGCAATGTGAGAAGGCAGAAGGGAGGGCTGGGGGATATTGGGATGTATTGGGAGAGGCATCACCAGCAGAAAGCAGGAAGTTGTATCCCTCTGTACAGACAGTTGGTGAGACCCCATCAGGAGTACTGTGTCCAGTTCTGGAGACCCCATCTCTGCAAGGACATAGACAGGATGGAGGCAGTCCAGAGGAGAACAACTAAAATGGTGCAGGGTCTGCAAGAGAAGCCATACAAAGAGAGAGAGACTAAACAAGCTTAATATGTATACCCTTGAGGAAATGAGGGATTGGAGGGACATAATTTAAACTTTTAAGTACCTCAGTGGAATCAACAAAGTCCAAGAGGATAGCATCTTTCAGAAAAAGAGATGTGCAAGAACAAGGGGACACAATTTGAAGATGGGGGGGATGGCTAGGGGCAATGTGAGGAAGTATTTTTTCACTGATGGATGGATGCATGGAACAGCCTTCCTGAGCAGGTTGTGGGGTCTAAAACTGTGGGAGAATTCAAGAATGCATGGGACAGACATAAGGCAATTCTTATGGGGGGTAGGAAGAAATAGGCTGTTGGTTAACTAGGATCTGCAGCTTATCCTGTAGGTGGGAAATGGGCAGACTAGGTAGGCTAGCCAGTCCCTTATCTGTCATCAAAGTCCAATGTTTCTATGTTTCCAGGCCTGACTTCTGCCAACACATCTCTAGCCTTGGTCCCACTGTCCTCAACTCCCTCAGAGTTTCATCAAACCAAGGAGACCTGGGGTAAAGAGTGAGGGGACGAACATGAACAAGAGCAATGGAATGGAACTAGCAAGAGGGTGCAAGGGTATGGTGGATTCCATAGCTTTTTTGGGAAGTTCTGCCAGTACACTGTACCAGTACAGCTAGACAATTGAGAATCAAAGACTATAACCACTGGCTAAGGCAGTGGTTCAGGAGGGAGGGCAATGAAGCTGATTATGGGGGACACATAGGTGGACCAGCATCTGTATGTGAGGGACAGGTTGCACATAAATGATGAGGGGGCTAGTATATTGAAGAGGAGGCTGCAAGGATACATAGATATAATACTAGGGAGTGCTTTAAACTAGGAGAGGAGGAGGGTGAAGCTAGGTATAGCCCAGTGGGAATGGTAGGAAGAACTGACCTGACTCAGTCTCCCCCACAGCTGGGGGCTAGAATAGCTGGATTGGGGGGAAGGGAGAGGAGTAGGGCTAGTGGAAGGGTTTGCTAACTAATACCAGGAGTCTAGGTAATAAGATGGGAGAGCTGTACGTGGTGGCGGTGGAGGATGACCAGGACCTAATTGCAGTTACGGAGACCTGGTGGACTGAAAACCACAGTTGGGAGGTGTAAATGCCTGGCTATGTACTCTAAAGGAGGGACAGGGTAGAAAAAGGGGTGTCCCTTCTGTTAAAGAGGATTAGAGCGATGGTGTGCAGGGTGAGAATTGGACCAGCACAGACTCTATGGGTCACTTTAAGCAAAATGGGGAGAAAGGCAGTGAAGGTAGGGTGGTCAACAGACCACCAAATCAGGGGAAGGAAGTATATATACAGTTGAGTAGGGAGATACAGGAGATGGCCAGCAAAGGGGAAGTCATGGTGGTGGGAGATCTAAATCTACTGGACATGGACTGGAAAATCCTGACAGCATCCACAGAAAGGAGTAGGTGGTTGTTTGAAGCCTTGCAAGAAGTGTTTATCAATCAGCTGGTAAGGGAACCTACTAGGGGGATGCCATACTTGACCTGGTTATGACAAATGGGGCAGTGTCGAGGGGGTGGAGGCTGGGGAAAATTTGGGCAACAGTGACCATGGGACAGTAAAATTTTAAATTAGAAAGGGGCCAGTTAAGAGCAGTTCCAACACTAAGGTGCTAGACTTTAGAAAGGCAGATTTTAGGAGGATGTGGGCAATGGCACAGGAGGAGCTAGTGGGGGAAGGAGGACATGGAAGATGTGGAGGAGCTATAAGGGAAATTAAAAGAGGAATATTGAAGGTGACAGAAATATGCGTAGGATGGTGAGCAAGAACAAGAGGAGGAAACCATTTTGATTCATTACAGACATGAGGAATGCAGTTAGGGAGAAAAAGGAGGTATTCAGGGTATATAAAGCATCTGAGAGGAGGCAGACAGGGCGGTATATAAGAAAAAACAGAGGGAAGTGGGAAAGGTGATCAGACGAGCGAAGGCAGAAATGGAAGCGCATATAGCAAGAGAGACAAAAGAGGAGACAAGTTTTTCAAGTATGTGAATGACAGAAGGAAGGGGAAGCATGGGATTATGAAGCTCAAGGGGGAGGGTGGGCACTCTTGATGGGAGATCTAGAAAAAGCCAAAGTCCTTGATGAATACTTTGTATCAGTCTTCATGATGGAAGAGGGGAAGGGCACACAATTGGAAAACAGGGAAAGGATGGGTAGTGGGACAGACTCAAGTCCCTTCACAGAGGCTAGGGTATTGGAAGAAATAGGAAATCTGCAGACGAATAAGGTGATGGGTCCATATATGATTCACCAAGTGTACTCAATGAATTAAAACAGGAGTTGGCAACACCACTCATGAGGTTATTTAACCTGTCACTGCACAAGGGAAGGGTTCCTGGAGACTAGAAAAGGCCTGAGGTAGTGCCCCTGCATAAAGGGGGAGAAAGGGAGGAGCTGGGAAACTACCGCCCCGGTTAGCCTTACCTCCGTGGTTGGTAAACTAATGGAGGCACTTGTTAAGGAAAAGATGATGAATTATCTAGATGGGGAGGGTCTCCTAGGTGACAATCAACATGGATTCACAGGTGGTAGGTCCTGCCAGACCAACCTGATTGAATTAATTGACAGAGTGACAGAGATATGGACCAGGGTGGGGCGGTGGACGTGGCCTACCTGGACTTCAGGAAGGCCTTTGACACTGTCCCCCACAGGATCCTGGTAGGCAAGGTAGACCCCATCTGGAGTACTGTGTGCAGTTCTGGAGACCCAATCTCAGCAAAGACATAGACAGGATGGAAGCTGTCCAGAGGAGGGCAACTAAAATGGTGCAGGGTCTGTACCGGAAGACATATGAAGAGAGACGAAATGAGCTTAATATGTATAGCCTCGAGGAAAGGAGGGAGAGGGGAGACACGATAGAAACGTTCAAGTACCTCAAGAGAATCAACAAAGTCCAAGAGGGTAGCATCTTTCAAAAAGAGGTGTGCAAAGAACAAGAGGGCACAATTTGAAGATGGGGGGCGGCTCAGAGGTAATTAAGGAAGTATTTTTCATAGAAGATTGTGGATGCATGGAACAGCCTTCGGAGGAGGTTGTGGAGTCAAAATCAGTGGTGGAATTCAAGCATGCATGGGACAGTCATAAGGCAATTCTAGGGGTGGGGTAGGAAGAAGTAGGCTGCTGGTTAACTAGGATCTGCAGCTTATCCAGTAGGTGAGGAGAAATGGGCAGACTGGGTGGGCCAGCGGTCCTTATCTGCCGTCAAATTCTATGTTTCTATGTTTCAGCTTAGGAGTGGGAAGAAAGCACACAAACTGGGTAGAAAATTGCTTTGGTGGGAGAACACAAAGGGTTGTTGTGAATGGGGTGCACTCAAAGGAAGAGCAGGTGACAAATGGGGTTCTAGGGATCTGTGTTGGGACCCATAATTTTCAACATATACATAGGGACATCACAGAGGGTCTATGGGGAAGGCATGTCTGTTTGCAGAAAGCATGAAGATATGTAGTGATAGGGGTTGATGCTGCAGAAGGGGGAGGTGGAGGATATGAGGGGAAGATCTGGCTAGGCTGGAGGAGTGGTCAGAGAGGTGGCAGCTGCAGTTCAATACAAAAAAAGTGCAAAATTATGAGTATAGGATGCAATAATCCAAAGGCAAAACACTGGCTTGGGGGAGGGAGGAGGAACTAGTGGCAACAGAACAGGAAAGAGACCTGGGGATCACTATTTCAGACAATCTGAAAGTCCGGAGTCAGTGCGACAGAGTAGCAGGAAAGGCATTTAGAATGCTGGCATGCATAGGAAGTGGATTCACAAGCAGGAGGAGGTGGGGTGATCATGCCACTATACAAAACCATGATCAAACCACACATGGAATATGGGGTCCAGTTCTGGAGCCATACATGTGAGGGAACAAGGACGGACTGAAAAGAGTCCAGAGAAGAGCATCCAAAATGATAAGGGGGCTTCATGGGAAGTCATATGAGGAGAGTCTGGGAGAGCTGGGCCTGTAGATGCTGGAGGAGAGGAGGGAGTGGTGGGATTGGTGAAGACATTCAAGTACTTGAAGGGCATAAACAGGGTAAGGGCCAACAGCATCTTTAGAATGAGTAAAAACAATTCCACTAGAGGGCATACCTACAAACTAGAGGGGGGGGTTCAGAGGGGACATCAGGGGGAGGTTCTTTACCGAGAGAGTGGTGTGGCCATGGAACAGACTGCCAAAGTGGGTGGTGGTGGTGGATACGGTAGACAAATTCAAAAGAGCCTAGGATACGTATATGGGCCTAACTGGCAGAGGGCAGGCAGGGAATGGAGGGCGGGAGTCTTCCTAGAGGAGGGGGTTTCAGGCAGACTGGATGGGCCCTGGGGTCCTTTTCTGCTGACTAATTTCTATGATTCTACGATTTACTTTCTGCTCTACAACAAACAGCAAGTGACTGCCAACAAAAGGAATACAATAGTGAAGGTGTGTTACTGATTGAGGCCATACAGAAAACCCTGCTCACTGATACAGTAGGTCTAAAAGGATACATTTCACATGGAGCATTGTGTGCTTGCATCTTTTCTTGAACAAAGAAATGTAAGGAAAATATTTTCCAACAAATCACTGATTAACAGCACATGGCAGAACAAGAACTGGAGGATAGTGCTTACATTGAGAAGGAAAAATCTTGGGCTGGAAAGAACTAATTTCAAACCCTACCTGCAGAAATGTTAAAAGTCCTAGGAACTGTTCATTATTTGATGTGGTGTTAACTATCTGTTCACATGATTATGATGAGTTGGGTGTGATGGTTGTCATATTTAGAGACCACAATTTGGTATATTGTGTTACAGACAGAAATAGGGCTATGGGGCAGCCAAAATTGTTGTTAAATTTATTATTTTTATTATATTTTGTTAATCAGGTAGGCCCATTGTGCCCCGGAGGTCTCTTTTTCAATTTAGATCGTTAAAGAATTTTGATTATCTAGCCTTTGTGTCAGACCGGAATAATTTAATTGTAAGAGACTAAACCTGATCCCTGACATTAATGAGGGTGATCATACCTTGTTTCAGACTTAATGGCAATTTATAATAAATAACTTCCTTTAAACACCAGAAAAATCAAAAATAAATCGGCCCTGTAGTACTCATCTTATTTAAAGAAATTAAAAAGGGATCAAAACAAACATGGGAAAGGATTTGGATTTCTATGGTACCACAGGATTAGGAATTTTAAAGGAAATGTAAGAAAAATATAAGTCTGGGATAAGAAATGCAAAAAAAAAAAAAGACTTATAGGGATAAAACAATGCAGGCTGCAGGAGACTCCACCAAAATTTTGGTCCATTTTTAGGGACCTAAAAGGACAGACTAAATCCAATACAACCATCCTCATTTCTACTGATGAATTTGAAAGAGGGATTCCACTTGTCGATAAATGTAAAACTTTTTTTTTTTAATCTTGGAATTTTATGAGACAGTCAGCAGAGAAATATCAAAATCCATGGGATGGTGGCCATTAAGTAGGTAATACCACCTTTTCATTTAGTATAATATAACAACATGTAGTACTTGAAATCTTGTAGGATCTAAAACTAACAAAAGCAGTTGTCTGGATTGACTGGCCCATACTCTGTTGAAATATTCAGCTATCCATATAGCTGAACCTCTTAGCTATTTGTTTAATTGGTCCTTTTACTCTATCTTTATCCTCTAAGCTTAGAAACTGGCCAGGGTTGTTCCAATTTTCAAGGTGGGTAGCCCTTTCCAGCTGACAAACTATCACCTTATTTCCTACTTCTTTGGTCTGCCAGTTACTGTAAAGGATGTTGATCAAACAATGAACAGTCCATCTACAGAACCATTGTCTATTTGATTGCTTCCAATTAGGGTTCCATAGGCACCATGGTATGTTGGTTTCCATGTTGAGGGTCTTGGATGATGTCAACAAAGCAATAGACTGGGAAATTTACCAGAGTAACCTTTGCTGATCTCTCCAAGTCCTTTGACCCGGTTCACCACCAAATTCTATTGCACGGGCTAATTAGCTGCCTTGATACTCCGAAATAAGATCTTTGTACCTTTTCTTCTGTACTTGTATTTTTCTATGTCATTGTCATTTTTATGCAACATGTTAACGCTTGCCCATAATTCTGTACTTGAATTTGTACTGTTTTTTCGATTTTGCAATCTGTAACTACCTGTCTGTGTCAAAGGACCTCCTTGTGAATGAGCATGCTCAACGGAGTTTTCCTACAATAAACTTGAACTTGAACTTGAAATGGTACTCAATAGGGAAGCATTCAATTGGTTTTGTTTATATCTGTATCACAGATGTCAAACAACTGTGGTAAATGGAGTTGAGTCTTCCTCACAGGTTATTTCAATAGAGCAACCCCAGGGCTCAGTCTAGGTGCTGCTTCTATTTTGATTTATGCCAGAGGTCTGGATACATGAACAATATAGTAGTCTACACCAAAAGTCCTTCAGTTTTGGATATTCAAGACAACACAGTGATATTTTCATGCATTACATGCCTTTTAACAATTCTAAATAAAACTGAAGTCATTTGAGACCAAGCTTATGCTTTTTGGTTAAGTTTCTAAACTTAAAGACTGCACAGATGTGTCTGTAAGGGATGTAAGTGAGATCCTGCTGGAATGTGAACACATTGCAAGTACTTGGGATTCTGGATAGATCCTACAGGGTCAAGAAATAAGCATGTGGATACTTTGTGCAGGTGGATAAGAAGGTCAGGCTGTTGTACAGGAGCCAACATTGTCTGCACTCTGAAACAATTAATAAAATAGAACCGATACAGGTTTTTCTGTTATTTGAATATGTGGATGTTTTCTATGATTATGCCACAAATGATGGGCTTCAAAAACTTGTGGTCCTGTACAACTGCCTTGCCAGACTGATTCTTAAGTGCCCAAGAGACACCCACCATTGTTTCCTTTATCCTAGATTAGGTGGATTTCCTGCATGATAGAAGGAGGTTACAAAAATTAGTAAATGGAAATGTGCTGGCCCAAGTTCAGAACACCTGAGGAACAGACTCTGTTAGTAAAGTCAATTCCTCCTTAAGGAATTCAAATCTCTGGGAAATGGTGGTTCCAAGAGCAAAAACTCAAAGGCTTTTTACTTTTATAGTCAGTAAGTATACCACTATGTGGAATTATATCCCGCTGAATTTCATTCACATAAAACCTCCATCAGTTAAAGTTTTAAAACACTGGTGTTTTAATTCAATTTCAGCAGAGGGAGGATGTTGTCATTATGCAGTTTCAGCTTTTGCATAATGGAATAGTCAAACCGTGTACTATATTATTATATATTTATCATAACTATTTTTGAATGTCTATTGCTATGTGTGCGTTTGTTATAAGCTTCCTAAGGGTTGCCATTTTAATATGCTTAATATTTATAACCCTAAATAAATGAAAATGAAAAAAAAATAAAAGGAGTGCTAGGAACAAGATAAATCAAAGATAGGCTATGCCAGTGTGACATACCAATTGAACTTTGTGTAAAGGATAAATCTGTTTCATCATTTGCAATAAATGCATCTTACTGATAGAGGGCAAACAACACAGGTGTTCACCAGGATTCAGCCATGTGTGGTACTGCATCTGTGCAAAGGATTACTTCATTGTCAAGGTAGTCATTGTATAAGTAATAATTAATCATCTTTTTAGAAGAGGAAGATGATAGTAAACATCCTAATGGACCATTCAAGTGCTGAAACAGTGCATAACTCTAACAGACAACCATGTAAGAAAAACAGAGACAGCTCTCCCTTCTCTTCCAGTGCAGACAGCCTCAAGTAGCAACAAATAGCCTTTTTGCAGTGCCAGGTCAGTGTCTGGGACTCCAAAATAACTGTTTCTTGTAATTAAGCATGTGGCACCACATTTTAAGCATGTCGTACAGTCAGCACGTTATGGAAAATAAAAGAGTCTATTTGCTGTCCTGTCCACATGATAGTAGAGCTACTGATCAGGAAGCTGGCAACTGGGGATTGGGAATAATCATAGGCCTCTTGGGGGCAGTCAAGGGAGTGGGAATTGTGCATCCCAAAGGATGGTCTCCGGGAGGTGGCTGCAAAATATGCTGTTACAGCAAACTGTGTGTGACCACTGGTGGTGCTAAAGGCATGGCTCCCCATTGGGAGAGCAGAAAGCTGGTGGATGTTCTACAACAAAATATGCAGTCCAGCTTTGTGCAGTTGGTGCCCCATTTGCCAGCTTCCTTTGTGATAGTAACAAAATGGGAAAATGGCCTCATTGTCTGTAAATTTTGGACACTGCTGCCTCAGGGCTCAGTGTCTCCACAACCTGCCCTAACACAGATACACGGGTGGAGGAATATACACTCCACTCAAACCCTGCCTGGTGGGCAGTCCAGGGCACTATGGGCATGGTAACTAAAGTGAAGAGGTGAGGCCAGCCCACTGGTGCAGCGGTAGCACTACCACTTATGATGCTGGTGACCAGGGTTCGAGAACAAGCCTTAGTTGTCAGAGGGCCAGCTGGGGTAGGAGGTTTGAGCATCCGAAGGACTGCACACCTCCTCTGAGGGATGGGGGGACCTAATCCAGTGCATGCCTGGCCTCTGGCAGAAGCTGCAGGCATAGCATGCCTGAGTCCTGCCTGGGGGGAGGTGTGACAGATGTTGGTGAGTGAGCCTTGACGTCATGCACATGTCACGCTTTTGGGGTGTGTAATTGGAAAATTATCTGCTCCCACTATGACATCGATGAGAGGATAATAATAATAATAATACTTTATTTATTGTGAGCCTTTCAAGCATAACTGTTTTGTCTGTGTACTGTTCATTGGAATTTAATATAGTATATTCTTTAAAAAGATCCATATCTCTAATGCATTCTATATTCAGGCACATGTGTCAGAATGCATGCATCAGATTTCAAAACATCCAGATATATTTGCAATGTTTGTTACAGCTTACAGCAAAAAAAATTAGTTATATGTCACATTCTAAACCATGCGCTATTTTCAAGTGCATGTCATGGTATCACACTCTGACGATAGACCACCCTTTAAATGGTCTATCAGTCCAGGTGAATGTCCCACCCATGTATGAAAAATAGATATGGGTCTTTGAAAGTCTCCTCCATATTACTCTCACAGTGAACAATGCCTTTCACTTATCAGAACGCACTTAAATGTAATTTTCTGTCTCCTCAGCCCTACTGTTCGCCAGTTTGTCCTCAGGCATATATTAATTGCACATTTCTAACTTAGATGTTAATAGTGTATTATACTGTACACAGTAACCTAGATATTCAGACATGAGCCCAAGGGGTGTGCAATGTATGGCACAGCACAATGCAGATGCGCCATGTGGCAAAGGATGCCATATTCAGAGGATGCACCACCGACATGCACCGGTGCAAAGCAGACTGAATATAGCACAGATGCACCAGAGCGCAACCACACATCCACTGGAGCAACCAGGAATGTGTGGGAGCAGATCAGGATACTCAGCCCAGCAGGTTGAGCAAGGGCAACAGGCAACAGGGACACAATTGCAGGGCTGCAAAGGAGCACAGGGGTACAGTGCCCCACCAGCGCGGCCAGTTACAGACAATAGGGGCACACTGTTCCAGAGGCACCACAGGGCACCAGGGGATGGCAGAAACAGGACACCGGGCCACCAACAGTGGTAGAGGGCACCAGGGCAACACACCTGTACCAACAGCATGCCAACACAAGAGCCATGCAATACATGCCAAATGGGCTGTGCTGCAGGGGGCCATGGCCATGGTGCCAGGATAACACGCAAACACATAGGACAGTGGCCCAGGGGAGAGGGAGGCATAAGTCACCCAGGGGGAAAACAGGCCACCACCCAGACTGGAGAAGGGTACAGTACCACAGGGTACAAAGGTGGGCAGCACATCATATGGACAGAAAGGCAGCACAGGCAGACAAGGGCACAAAGCACAGGGCAGGCCAGTGCGACACCCACCACAAAGGGACATGCACAGGACAGGGACATGGCACACAGGCCCAGGCGCACATGAGCAGCACCCGTGGGGACAGCAGTGGGACACCAAGGACACATCCAAGCACATCCGACAGACACCTGCAGCATGGCTCAACATGCCACCTGCAAAGGAAACTCAGACACAGAAGATGTAGCAAAGAACAGGGTTTACTGGTGGAACAAAACACAGCCAACAGGCCAACAATATACAAAGCAGAACAGAAAAACAGAAGAGTGAGGGAGCACAGGAAGAGGGGGACAGGGTCCTGGGGCTGTACAGTGGGACATGGTATGGGTAAGGCAACATGGGAAGAGCAGGGCAATGGTGGACCATGTCCCCAATGGGACCAGGGCAGGTCAATGCCTGCCACATAGTGCAGCCTCCATTTTCTGCAGGTCTCTCCAAATGGCCACTGTCTCCCACAGATTTCTCAGAGTGATCCTGACCAACCTGGCCACCATTGCAGTCATTCAGCTCTGCTATCCTAGGATGATGGTCATGGCTCAGCCGCCGCCTCGCCCTCTGCCTTGGATAGACCCTGGCCCGACCTAGGAGAAGGGACAGAACAGGTGATAAGTGACATGCCAGATGGAGCCCCATCCCACCCAAATGTGTGCAATGGACAGCTGAGGCACACACCAGTGGATGGACCCTCAAGGGCCCATGCATGGAGGGCTGCACTAGCCATCCACACAGTACATCACAGCATGGCAGACAGGTCACAGCATGTGACAGGCACACATGGCCACGCAGTGTGCTCAGCAGTGCATGTGCAAGGCACATAACACTGACCACAGGCACCCTGTGGCTGCACACACAGTGGTGGCCTTGTGCACATCCCCCCAGGTGGCACAGTGGATATGGGCATGTATACGCATACGCAGTGCATCACTGGCATGTCCACTGGGCCTTGTGCCCACCCAGACAGTGTCCAAACATGGCAGTGGTGACCATGAATGGAACCCTGTGACTTACAGAGACCCACAGATTCACAGTACATCAGTGAGAACATGCTTACCTGGCTGTTGCTGCTCTGATGACCCTGCAGCATTGCCAGCATGCTGATGGACATCCGTGGCCATGGCCGCCCTGGCCCTCCTGTGGTCCTCTGGTCCTACAGATGGATGAGAGAGAGGTAGACATGAGAGGTCTGTCAGACACACACACACATACACACACACACCCGGCACACAGCTGGCACAGCGCAGGACAGGACACAGTCCACCTGGTGGCCCTGGCTCCTTCACAACTGCAACATGCACAACAGTATTGCACACGTTGCACATGCAGGACACACAGCATCAGCAGAACCATGGCTGCCCCCAGCAGTGGCACATGCTGTGCATCTGGAAGCCCTGTACCAGTACACCACAGGCATGCATGACACATGGGAATAGTAACCTGGCTGTGGCACAGTGCCACGCTGCACTCACACCTGGAGCCATCTGAGCCATCTGGGATCCCTCCTCCGCAGGTCCCCATAGCGGTGCCAGCAGTGCTCCATGGTGTGCAGCACCCACGTGCACCATTCCATGTCACTGGCAACCCATGCCCACACCTGGGCTAGCAGCTTCTTCAAGGGCACCTGCCCAAACAGCTGGGGTGCAAAGGGCTCCACAAGTGCAACCAGGTTGCACATTTCCACCTCTGACCAGTTCACGACCTGACACATTCTGCTGCTATAGCCCACCATGGCACAAGTGCAACTGTACAGTCATAAGTGTTGCAACACACACAGCATGCACGTGGTGCAGCCCGAGTACATTGCACAATATTGGACCGCTGTACGTGACCATGCAGCACATGGATGCATGATTGGCATGCTCTGTGGTGGTGTATCATGCAACACCATGCATGAGCACAGCGGCAAAGCCTGGCAGGTGCATGGGGTCATGGCCATGACCCTGCGCAACATCTTACATGCCCCTGCCCTGCGTCATGTGTGGCATGGCGTATCCCGAGATGCTGCGCCATGGGCCATTGTGCCGTGATACATGCATTTGCATGGTAGGCGACCAGCTCCACATGTGCAATGGTGGGATATCATGCACCACACAGGGTTGCACGATAGTGGCACACATGTGCACCTCATGCCACCCTCATGCACTGGTATGCGTCCACACGATTGTTCTGGCGCATCCTAGTTGAGCAGTGCAAAAATTGTGATATACAATTGCCATATGCAAATCACCTCATGAGGCTATGTATGGTGCAATCAGGCTCATTAGCAGCTCATTACATTGCGCGCAGGCTTAATTTGCATGCTGTACTTGAAAAGCACCATGCCACTGCACAGGCCATGGACTGGTATTGCAGCCATTCCGTAAGGGATGCTAATGCTGGGAGTGAGAGTCCCATAATGACAGTACAATGGAGCACCTGTCTGTGCCATGCTGCTGCTAACATCATTTCTGTCACTGTCCACAGAGTAGCATAATGTCTGAGGCTGAGGGATCAGAAGCGCAGGCCCAATTTCACAAAGGAGGAGGAGCAGCAGGCCCTGTTTGAAGCCTACCTCAACAGGGAGGCCCTGCTGATTGGTGCCATGGACACACCGCAGGACAGGTTGACTGGGTGGGATGCAGTGGCCACCTATGTAAATGCCCATGGCAGGCACCAGAGGAGTGCACAGGAGTGTCAGAAGAAGGTGGGGATGGACAAATGCCACATTAAGGGGAAGGTGGCAGCCATCAGTGTGTCCTGCAGCAGGACAGGTGGCGGACCACTCACCACAATGGCACTGACGGCAATGAAGGAGCTGGTGGTGGCCACCATCAGCCATGCCACCATAGAGGGCATTCCTGGTGGTGGATTCCAGATGAGTGGCAGCCCCTCACAGCACTGTGAGTGACCACATACCACGCATGGGGGGTATGGGCAGTCCCATGCAGGCAGGCCTGCTGCCGTGCTGTGTTGCCGGTGTGGGTGTGGCATGCAGCTGTGCAAGGCACACCTGTGGACAGTGGCCATGGCATTGGGCACTCCTGAGCATGGGCCCTGCCTGTGTGGGTGCTACACCTATGCTAACTCTGTGTTTCTGTTTTCCAGTGCCATCATGACTCCACAGAGCGGCACAGGAGGAGGATGCCAATGTAGGACCAGAGGAGGTGGTGCCCTCTACATCCATTGGCATCCAGGATAGAGACCAATCATGTAGAGACAGTGAGGGGCTGTTGAATGTACTGGGCTGGAGTCAGACATTGCACCAAGATCCTGCTCAGTGAAGGTCTGCCTGTGCTGTGCATGGGCACGCTGCTGAGAGGTGCGTCCGACTTAAAGATGATGATATAACACTGATCCTGGATGGCACTGGACATGGGATGCCAGCCAGGGTCCAGGGACAGTTGCAGGCACTGTTGGGGACCAGTGTCACACCAGTGTCCACGCAGCTACCCCCATCCATGGCCACACAGGAGGTGCTGTTGGGTGCAGCTGTACTGGAAACAGCTCAGTAGATGGCTAGACAGCTTCAGCGGGATGCAGTGACCACTGGGCAGCACACCACAGGGGCTGCCTCCGGTGCACCCGTAGCCACACTACCCCCTGTGCAGTCCCCTCTGCATTGTCCACAGGAGAGGGGCATTGACCAGCATGCCACGTCACCCCCAGCAGGCCGGCATCTACCCCAGGATGTGCAGGGCACTGACAGGCTGGCTGAGTACACCCGGCTGCTGGGGAATCAGTAGATAACCAGGTGATGCTTGACATGGAGATCCATGCACTGCGGGTTGAGTTACATCAGCTGGCCGAGTAGCAGGACAGTGGTCATGCGCAGCTCATTGGTGATATCCACCAGCTGCTGGAGGTCATGACCGCATCGCTGGACCACGTAACTGGTGCCATTGCAGCTTGATTTGCATCGCTGGCATCCACTGGGCATGGCCATGCACATTGGACTCCCCACATTGCAACTTCCACACCACAGTCACAGCATCTGCCAGCTCCTGCATGGCTGACGCTGGGATCTGCCATGCCCATCCCCGACACCCCCGGTGTAACCCTGATTGCTCAGCAGTACACCCCAGCAAGAACCTGGTCATGTTCTCAGGCCTCCAGCCCCGCAAGTGTGTTGGACACTCCACCGGTGGCTGTTGACAGCCTGTGGCTGATGAACAGCCTGGGCATGGCCGCCCCTGTGGCTGTGGCAGCTGTGGCACCACATGGTAGGCCTGCTGAGTGTGCTGCCCTTTCCTGCTGTTTACTGCTGCTGCCTAGTGCACACATGTGATGTCACCCTGTCCGTGTGGTGGTGTGCAGGTGTGGTGTGGTGCATGCCCTCTGTGTATGCTGGCTGGGCTGCTGGGCCTTGTGGTGTGGGTGTAATGAGGGCAGCTCGCATCAGCTATGCCTGTGCATCAGTGTCATGTGTCTGATCCATGCCATGTCCTGCAGCCCATGTGTGTGTGCCCACACCTGTGTGTGTGTGTGTGTGTGTGTGTGTGTGTGTGTGTTCTGTGGGCCTGCATTCACCACGCATGCTGCATGTCGTGTGTCACTGCATGCATCCTATGTGCCCATCCAACCCTGTGGTGGGATGGTGGTCTATGCAGGCCTGCACATGTGTCCCTTCCACTTATCTGCAATCTCCAAATGGTCCTGTGTGATGGTGGCCCTGTGCATCCTGGACTCTGCTGCCAGTCTGGGGTCCCTCCTCCCCATGGGTGGCTGCACACCCTTCCAGCCCATTGTCCCCATCATCCTCATTGCTGTTGCCCTCATCCACCTGGACCTCTATCCCATGGTCAATGGCCATGTTGTGGCATGCAGCAGGCCAGGAATAGACTGCATTTTTCCATGAGCTGTACTGTAGGGCACCACCTGACCTGTCTAGGCAACATAAACACATCTTGAGCATGCCAAAGACATGCTCAATGACACTGCATGTGGTGGTGTGTGCCTCATTGTAACTTTCTTCTGCAGGTGTGGATGGTCTCCAGTAGTGAGTGAGCAGCCAGGGCCTCAGTGGGTATGCACTGTCACTTGTGTGGGGAGAGGATATGGTTGTCACTGTGCATTGGTTGTGCACCCCCATCACCCCTGCTGCCCCCCTGCATCCTGCCCCAGTGTCATCACCTTCCTTCCCCTGGCATTGCTGCACCTGTGTCCATCCCATGCCTTGCTCACCTAACAGGTGCCCCATGGGATATCCCCATACTCAAATTTCTGGCACAGGATTGAACTGCACCAGATTGGCATTGTGTGCACTCCCGGGGTGTGTGGCGCAGACATTGGTGATGCACCCCATGGCATTGCAGACCACCTGGCAATTGATGGAGGCATACCCCTGGTTTGTGTATTGCCATCTGGGTGCAGTCTATAGTCCCTATCATGCCTGGCATGTGTGCAACTCTGTGGAAGTCATGCATGTTTGCTGTACACTCTGCCTGTGTGCTCAGGAATCATATGAACTCAGAAGGATGTGGCAGCAGAGCATTGAGGACCTGTGTGAGCAGGCAGGATGTGGCCGACTGGGTGATCCCTGTGGTGGCACCCGTTGGTCTGTGGAAGGTGCCTGTGGTGAACAGGGACATCACTGCTGTCACCTTGGTCTCCACTGACATGGCATGACTCCATCTGGTGGGTGCCTGCAGCTCCTCATGGTACAGCTCACAGAGCTTCCTCAGAATTGCCCTGTTCAGGCAGCCCATGATCTCGACATCACTATTGTCCTCAAAGTTGATGTGGGCACGGTACCATCGGTGTTGGGCATACCGCTGATGGGCCTTTCGTTGGTCACATTGGTGTTCCTCCCTCCTTCTCACTCCCCTCATTACCTCCTCCATGATGAAGGGACCTGTATCCATGTTGCTGTGACCAGCTCTGGTTTGCACATCTGCTATGTGTGTGTTTGATCCTATTTTTATCAGCTCAAGTCTGCCTGGCTCATCCTGTGGTTTGCTCCTGACTTGCGACAGGGTTTTCAGCTGAATATGCCATTGCACCACATATTCATGGGTACGCCTCCTTGCAATTGCTCTGCATATATTACATTTGTGCCATGGGGCACTGTGATTTGAACCACGCTTATGCATACGTTGTGGTTGAATATGGCTCTCCGGCGCAGTTCTGTGGTTGCACCGGTGCATCACGGTTGCTCAACTGCTCTGAATATCTAGGTCACTACGTAACCCAGGTGTTGCAAAAAGGTTACTAAAGTGATACATGTTTAAGTATCCGAGGGTAACAGAGAGTCCAGAGACATTGAGGTAATGTAGAACCTAATTTAATGTGGTACTGGGTTAATGGAGAGTGCCCAAAGGTGTTAGGGTATCAAGGGACCATATGTGCCTTGAAAATAAATGTTAATATTGTATTTGCATCAGGATGCTATTGCCCAAAGTAAAATTCAGTTGGCAGATGAATACAGTGCACTTATAGGGTTAATGCTAGCCCAGTCAAGGTTCTGAAATGTGGTCATGCAATATATTCTGACATGTTAACAATGTGTTTCTTGTGTGTCCTGCAAATGTTTAATGAGGTATATTCTGTTTATATGATGTGACTGTAATGTGTTCTGCTTAGAACAATAATTCTAGTTGCCCACATTTACACTTCTAATTGCTCATTGGTTGTGAGGGTTCTTGAGCAATGTTTCACACTCTATAGGACATATAAATAGCCTCCAGACCATCAAATGTAGTTCTTAGCTCCATTTCATGGTTCCAGTCTAAGTGTACAGATTCAGCACTTATGGGTATGCTGATCTGGCTGTGACCAGCTGGAGGGGGTATGTGCACCCAGAGGTGGTACAAGGGTCCCTGTGTCTGGGTGGCACTGGTCCCCTATGATGCAGGTCTCTGTGTTCTGGCTGGGCTCGAGATGAGGGACAGAGGGGCCTCTGGGACTCCACCTCAGGAATGTCTCCAGATGGCATCCAACTTATCTGTCCTATATCCTGTAACAGCAGTGGAGATGTAACAGACTGAATCCTTTGCTAGTGAGTGACATGGCCAAGAAAAAGAAGCCTGTGCATGAATACTGTAATATCAGAGCAGCTTTTGGGGAGCTTTGGAACCCCAGAACCAGGGAGGGATTTATTTAGCTGGCACACCACTGATGTCTGTGACCACAATTAGGTTCTGACATTGACTTCCTACGGAAGCTCCTATGGGGGTTTGGGGCAGGCTGCTAAGGTAGTCACCAAACTACTTCCAGTTTGTGTGATTGTATATCAGGGATGGTATATCCCTCTATAATTTTCTAGTGAAAGACAGCACTGCTCATCCTTCTGCTCTGCAGGAGAGGCACAGCCTGATCTCCAAATTCCCTCCTAGGTATGAGTTGGTGCAACACCCAAAGAGCTGCTGACTCTCAAGAAAAACTTTGAAAAATATAATATTTAGGTACACTTAAGCTTGCAATTCAGTATACATTTATATAGTTCTCTTCCCATTATTTATTACTGAAGAAATTTGCATGAATACATGATCGGTACCCTCAGAGCTCATCTGGCTCTACAGCTGATTCCCTACTTGAAATCATAATCCTCTGTTGTGACATCAGAATCTGTGCCTTAGGAGTAACTGTGATTCACAAGCCATGCATTATGACCTCAGGTAAAGAATGAGAAACAGGAATAGATGAACTCTTCAGAGCAAAGATCTTGTTTTCATGCAGATGACCTCAGTACTAAGTAATGGTGAGGAAATACAGAACTATTAAGAAATACAAGCTGAACTGTGTCTAATTAATATGTTTTCTTAAAGTCCTCCTGAAAAAGTCATCTTCTCTTAAACTAGCAACAGTTCCCTCAGTTTTAACAGAAGTAAAAGGGGACATGTGTCTCTAAAGAAATAATTACACAATATAGGCTGCAGAGAAAGTGGAAGTGACTGTAAATATGTGTAAAGTGTTTAAGCTGTTTATCATACTTGAACCCATAACTGTCTGGAACGAGGCATGTATGGTAACTGTGATGATTACTGTTCTAAACTGGATCCGTAATGGGGACTGTGGTGGAAGTATTTCCTATTACCTCAGCACTATTTTACCACTTAAAAAAATGTTCAGGAATTTGAAAGCAACATAAAGTCTAAGGGGCTTGATTCTCAAAAGAGGGTATGATCAAGCTGTGGTAAGGAGCTTAGTGTCAAAGTCCAGTGCCAGGGACCCTGCACCAGATTTGGTAAAGGAGGGGTCCTGGTACCTAAGTTCTCACATTTGCAGCAACTTCCCATGTGACAAAACATATGGTAGGTGTGATGCAGGCTCTAGCAGCAAACGTGGACTTCCAGTATTGAGACCCATGTGTCACAAATCTTATTTTTATGACAGTGTTTTACTTAATTAAAGTATAAGAATAAAAGTAAGCATATGAAATACTGTGTAAGCTCTATATTGTATGTTTACAGACATTTTAAATTGTTCTTCTTATGTCATATGCAACATTCCACCAGTGCACCAAAATAAATAGACATGACATCCCTCTCCTAAAATGTCTTTAGATTCTGTTGGCTTAAGCCATACAATCGAGATATCCTGTTTGTCTGGAACCTGGAACCTGCATAAAAATAAAAACAGAGAAATCAGTTATGTTTTCTTATTAAAATGTGTCAACTCTTTGTCTACAGTTCACAGTATATCTTTCTTTATTCATGCACTTTCTGGTAGCCACTTGGTTCCTTTGGATGCTTGCAGAATCTACCTCACTGCTCATGGCTACCAACAGGAGCTTATAGATAGTTCCCTGGTCTAGCAGACCCCCCCAGCCCTGATTCCCTCTTAAAGAAATTATTCTCTGTCTCTGGTGGCTAGCAGTCCCTGATCCCCTGTTAAATAATGTAATCTCCATCCCTGGTGGCTAGTGGTCCATCCACACCTAATCCCACTTTAAAGATATTTATTGCAATTCCTGGTGGTCTAGTGGACGTCCCCCTAGCCCTGATCTGCCCTTATAAAGAATTGTTATAATTTCATGGTGGTCTAGTGGACCTCCACCCATCCCCACCAGCAGGCAGTGCCCCACCACCCTGCTCTCCCCCATCCCAAACTCAAGCTGACCACTGGTACAGCTCACAACTCACCTCCACGGTCAGCCAACGACAGCTCTCAATGCACATGTACTGTATACAGTGGGTGCTCATTGACTGACAGCCCATTGTGCTGTCAATCAATGAGTGCATACTGTATAAACAGTATGTGCTTATTGAGAACTCAGTCAGCAGCTGGCTGTGGTGGTGAGTGGTGGGCTGTGCCAGTTGCTGTCTCAGGTTCAGGATGGGGGGAGCAGGGTGGTGGGGCACTGTGTACTGTGGTGGGCGGTGGTATCCTGTGATAATAGCGACTGAATATGGGTGACCATCAAAATGGCAACTCATATTTGGCAATATTATCATAGCCCAGCCCACAAGGTGGCGACTCACTGCTACATGAGATGAGGCAGAGCAACCAGTGAGAGAAGATGGTAAGGGAAGGAGGGATAGGGAGAGGGTTATTAGGGCAACTCATATTAGGGTGATAGTAGCATGGGTGACCCAATGTTTAATGACCACTGATACTGCGAGGGTAGGAAAGGGTGACCTGAAAGGGAGGATGGTGAGGGGAAGGGGAGGGGGAGGGATAGGAAAGAGTGTTATGGGTGTAGTGTGCCTGCTGCTGCCGAGCCAGCCCTGTGTTGTGGTGGTGAGGGAGGCTAGCTCCAATGCAGCAGATACTGGGTTCGGGGATGGGGACTTGGAGGGTGAGAATTTTGCCACTGCCTGCAGCGGGGGGGACTAAATTATTTTTTTACATAAGGACTGTGCCCCCTACCTAACATGCACACCCCTGGAGTTAAGAATCTAAAATCAGGGAGGTGTGAGGGGCAGAGCCCCCCACGAGGGAGGGTGCTGGGGGGCACAGCCCCTTCCCACAAAAAAAGCTTATTGTTTTGCAGGTGTCGGGTCACAGGCAAGTGGATATTGCCAGTTTGCTTTTCACCAATATACACTCATGATAATAGCAATCACTGTTTCATGTTCTCTATTATCACATTGAACCAGTGGGTGAGAGTCCACTAGACCACCATGGAATTATATCAATTTTGTATAAGTGCAGAACTGGTCTGGGGGTCTGCTAGACCACCAGGGAAGTCTATCTATTGTATATCAGGTGATCGTGGCTTGGGGGGGTCTGCTAGACCACCAGGGATGGGAATAAATATCTTTAAAAGGGGATCAGAAATGGGGGGACCACTAGCCACCGGAGATGGAGATTAAATTATTTAACAGGGGATCGGGGATCACTAGCCACCAGAGTGGAGAATATTTATTTGAAAGGGGATCAGGGATGGGGGGGCTGCAGCACATTGACACACTAAACCCTCTCAGACAACACACATCTTAGTATCCTTAGACCAGCCCTGGTACTTAGAAATGTGCTCTCTGGGAGGGTTTAGAAAATCCTGACATTGGGAATATGGCAGCTTTTGGCAAGCCCTCTAGCACCATGCTCAACTACACTAAGACTAAAACAATGTTGTCTGCCTTCCATCAAAACCGTCATAAGTCCCATCACCTCAATATCTACAATAACAAGTTTGATACACTCGAAATGGTCACTATCTTTAAGTACCTTGGTGTCTACCTTGACAGCTCTCTCTCTCCTACAGCCAGCACATAGACCATATAGCCAAGGCAGTTAGTGCCAGACTAGGTCAGCTCTACCGGCATAGGCAGTGCCTCACCAAAAGTGCCATCAAGCTTGCAGTTAACAGCTCTGTGCTGTCTATCACAGATTATGGACTGGCAGTCTATGGAGCCGGTACCAATACAGCACTTAGGCGAATCAAGATTGTCCTAAACAAAGCCTGCAGACTAGTCCTGGGTGTGGACCATTTAACTCACACTTGTGAACTATACTCAAGCTCTGGTTGGTTAAACCTGTATAGCAGAATTCAGTACCAAGTCTGTCTATTAGCGAAAAAATCCACCCTAGGTCTTGCTCCTCCTGGAGTGAGGCAACTGCTAAGAAACTCCACCTTCCTCCAGACTAACTAAGGGAGTCAGGTAGAGCTGCCTTCATTATCCCATTCTGCCGGACCTCACTAGGGCAATTGTCCTTTGAATACAGGGCCCCCTGTTGGCTAAATTCACTTAACTCTGAGCTGATTGAGGAAACAAAACTATGCCTATTTAAGGCCAAGCTGCTGCAGCACCTGGACACTCTTAATAAGTGTGACTGTGTCACCTGTGCATAATCCTACCATTATTGGTAGCTTATCTGTCCTGCAAAGCTCCCACTCACCCCCCCCACTTCCTCCTCTGCCTGGTGTGACCCCACTGAGCACTTACCCCCATGTCCCCTCTTCATCCCCCCGCCTTCCTGCTTTCTCTTCACAAATACTAATCCCCCCTACTTTTGACTCCCCCGGTTTCCCCTCACCTTACTCCCACACTTTAAAAACACTTTCCCTTATCCCCTCTCTCACCCCACATCACCCAGCCCCTGCCCTATCACTCACGTGACGGTAACCCTGGGCAGATTCCTATCCAATCCCACTCTCTGAATACTCAACCCACTTATTCTGTCACCCCTTTGTCTATGCCCACCCTCCCCTGCTTATCTATTCTGTCCTCCCCCTCCTTTGGTCACTACCACTTCTGACTCTCCATAACTCTACCTGCATGCTCTAAAGTTCAGCTACCACTATAAATTGCTTGTCTACCTTAGGTATGCTCTTAGTACTGTTGCAATAAAGTTGACCTCTCCTACCTGCTGTATTTTAACTGTACTTGCTTGAATCTGTATCTGTATGTTTCATAATGTACTTTGCCTGCTGTATATACCCCTATCTGTTTTGTAATGTTTACGCATCTTGTCTATTGCCTTATGACGTGGAACCTTGTAAATGAGCTTTTAGCTCAAAGGTGTTATCCAGAGATTCCAATAATAAATAAATAAATGCTGCAGACCCTTTTTGTGCCGCTAAGGATGGATTAAGCCCCTTTGGTCTGCGCAGCCTGTATTTGATGCAGGCTGCATTTGAGAATCACTCCCAGTGCATCCTGTGGTGCAAGGGATACTTTGTGCCATTCCTTTTGGTGCAAGCCCCTTGCACCATGCCGTGAGCTTTGAGAATCAGGCCCTATGTTTCTGCTCTATGCCTATGATTTTATACTGGGTACGGTGTTTAAATTGCAAAGTAACCTGCCAGTTCAAACTGAAAGTAAAGCTGTGTGTTCAGTGAAAATGCAAATGGGCTGTGCTGTGAAAAAGTGAAAGTGAATGCCTTTAGCTTACAGTTAACATAATGATGAGGCCTCTCCCATGTTGGCTTGCTGAAAACCAAAACTGTACAGTGCTTGTGGTGCAAGTTTAAATCTATTTTCTTGACCAACAAAATGGTCCCCATTTTACCCGAGGCCAAAGGGGTAATGACGATGAAGAGTATGACATGTATGGATCAAATGCAGAGATGCTTCAAAGGAGCACTGCAGTGCCTGCAGTCGAGGAGAGCACCAAGTTCAGTTTAAGCTCATCTTGGTTGAGATGAAGACTGCAGAGGCACCAGACATGCTTCCTAGTCCATGCTGGCATGCCAGGCAGTGGGATGGCAATGGCTTCTCTTCCATCCCTGCAGCATGAGGACTGCTGAGCAGAAGAAATATAAGCAGTCCCCTTCCCATTGTCATTTCAAAGAATCAGAATGGGCAAACAAATCCATGCTGTTCTGAAGGGACAATTATAGCTGTATCTATCTAGGCTTCTCCTCCAGGGGTAGGGTCTTAGTACCAAGTCTGGGAACTGTACAATTCTAGGAGGTGGCTCCCAGAAACACTACACCATCTAGTATCCTTGTACACAGGAGTCGCCACTAAGGCTGTTGCCAATGCCTCCTCACCACCGCAGGGACATTTGTAGCAGGGTGAAAAGGAGTCTAGCTACAGTATGTATGCATGCTGTGTAAGGGTCCCATTGTAATGTAGTAAATGCCTCATTATTTTTAGGATTTAAATATTCACATATTTCAACTCTCCAACAATTTCTGCATACTTCACATTAGTCCTGTGGTATTGCACAAACACAGACTTTTTTTAAAAAATTATTGCACAATCCCTAAACAGCTTTTCTCTAAACTCAGTTCATCTCCAATTTTATGCTGGCAAATGCCAGTGGATGGTAAAAAGCTTCTTTATTTCAGCTTGCCCTCCCGATTCTTACTAACAAAGAATAAATATTATGAATCCAAGATCTCATGATGGAAATAAAATGTTAACGTGTTTCTGCTCTTTAAGGACTCTTGGCCTTTTGTCTGTTGGCATTGCTCTTTACTCCTGGTACAGTATGGCTGCTTGCTTTGTAGCTGTGATTTGTATCCAGACTGTATGGAGTACAGAGGAATACCATAACATATTACTGTGGAGCTGCTCTGTCTTTGATACCAGGTAAGTCATCATGATTGTGGACATGAGTACTGATGGCAGACAGACAATCAGACAGGTCTCAATATAGTACAAAACCTATTCACAGTTAGTACAGTACTTGCAGAACATGGTTGTGTACCAGGTCATTACCAGGGCTGAACGTTGGTCACAGCCAATTATGTTTTCTGGACTTTTCCCCCTTGCACAATTGTTGCTTATCCCTGTGAATTACATTTGTTGCACTGATAAGCACCTGTTATTTCTATTAATTGACAGATTTTGAGATGCTTGTGTATGAAAACACTACTGCATTACAATTTAACTGTATGTTTCAAGTGGACATGATGAAGGGATTAAATTTATAAAAAGATTTATTTTAAGAGTTGGTTTGGGGAAAGAATTAATGACACAGCAATTGAATATTGGTGACACACTTCATTTCAGATGAGAGCAACAACAGGATTTAATTTGGCACACTTTCCATGGTCACAGCTTTTCCAGTACACATATACTTCCCTAGAGGTGTTCTCTGAGACATCCCAGCATTGCCTAAAGGCTCAAAGCTGAGTGGCAAGATTACCATTTATTATTTCTCTTGTCTTTGATGGCAGATGGCTATGATAGATAGATAGATAGATAGATAGATAGATAGATAGATAGATAGATAGATAGATAGATAGAAAGAAATATAGATAACTAAAAAAGATAGATAAACAACTTTATTTTTTAACAGGATGAAACTGTTAGGACCATAGGCCCTGTTTAACAAAGTTGCCCTGCAGAGGCTATAGGTAACTAAGGGAAGAGAGAGGAGAGAAATTACGGTATGAAAGCTGGGAATGAAAATTCTCTACTGTCCATAGCAACACTGAACACACATGACCCTTTTTAATCAAAATGTTTTGCTGACAGGACTTTTTATAAGGTATATTTTATTGAAGAAACCCTGCAAATGAAAGGTTTGTTTTTTCATAAAAATAAACAAAGAACAGAAGGGAACTGTTTTTATTTACAATTATAGCCCAGAGACTCTGTTACTGGGATCTCTTTATTTTTATAATTGGATTTGCCAGACCAACTTGGTGACAGTAAAGAACTCTGGTTGCATTGTATCCATTTGGCTGAACAGACAGTTCAAAATAATAAAAAAAAAGAGACAAACCTGCACTGAACTACTGGACAGGCTGTGTTATGAATCCCATATAAACATTTTTAGTGAGGCAAGACTCCGATGAACAGCAGGCTCAGTACACCTGAGAATTCCAAATTAAACTGCATGCATAACATTCACTGTAATGTTTCCTAATCTGTATTGGGTGACCTTCCCTCTGGCAGTAAAGGTAGCTGTAATTCCTTAACTATGACAGTTTCAGACTACAGGGAGTCTGAATCTCCTAGTAGTGAAACTGATCTATTTTTCCCCTTTGTACCCCACCTGCAATGCAGTATTGTCTGTGAATGATGCTGATATTGACTAGCCAGAATGCTGTAGTCAGATGTAGCTTTGTGGCAAGGGATTATGATAAATGCTATTGATTTTGTTTTGCTGCAGCAGCTAGCACTTTGTGTCCAGCCATGAAGCTGAAGGAACAAATAAATAAAAGTCTTACATCATGTTAAGGACTCATTTCCAAAACCAATTATGAATAGGCCTAAAAGTGGTTGTTATGAGAAATTGTTTAGAAACATGGTGCTAGTTTCAGAAGAATTAATCTCATGCTCGCTTTTCTCGTTCCTTCTCTCTCTCTCTTCTCTCTCTCTCTCTCTCTCTCTCTCTCTCTCACACACACACACACACACACACATACACGCACGCTGCAGGCAGGGAGGCACACACAGCAGTTTTAGAGTTAACCCTTTCTGATGTTTTGATTGTTCAAAATCCTATTAAACTTTTAAAGCATGCCAATATACAGAAATATACTGTATATATTTTAGACAGGGAAGGAAAGGGAGACAGCTTGTTAGATACTGTGGTACTCCCAGGGATATTTCATGAGCTCTCAATATGTAAGTCATGGTTGTGTATACCACAGCTTGAATGATATGTCATAGTATTGCTGACCAACATTAGGTAAAGTCCTGGGGAGGATAGAGCAGACTCATACATATGTATGCACCTTTATACTAATGAGCCATAATACGAAGATAACATGAGGCTGAGACTTTCACTTTGCAAACAGAAATTTACAGAAGGCAAATGTGCTAAAACCATGAATCTGTACCTTATAAATATTAATAGTGCACCTACAGTACTGTACATATCCTCTGTTTTAATCTAAGAGCCTGATCCACAATGCAGCAGACAAGTGGTGCGTAGTGTAGCTACAGATGCAAGTACACCAGAGTGGCATACTCATGCACAGTACAGGTAGGTAGAAGTGGACAGCTTTGTATGTGGTGACCAGGTTTGTACGTGCTGCAGTAGTGGGTGGTATGCATGGGTGTGTGTCCAAATAAGGAGCAGAACAACAAGCAGTATTGCAGATCCACAGGATAAAATAGTGCACAGTTTCAGCATACATAAACACTGGCAGGCTCTCATGCTCTAGTTCAGTAGTAACACCCACAGTGATAGCGTACAAAAGTGGTGGATTGACAAACAAAAGCCCCATGGGTGTGGATGGCCAGGACAGATGAGTGTGGGATGACATTTTTCATGCAAATAAACACTTAACAGACCAGCCTACCAGCCACAGAGATGCACACTCATGATGTACCCTAGTGGAAGCATGCAACAATACAATATGACAATAATGACATGGACACCATAGCATGTGGACTTGGACCAGTGTATTAGTAACAAATGACACAGAAGCACATTGCACAAAACAGTAAAGGCAGGGAAGGGGTGATAGTCAATAATCACATTGGTGCACCATTTGAATCCATGACACATGGTGACTAATAGGGCCACTCAATGAAATGTCTATAAAGGCCATATGGGCATCAGCAGTCATCAACATGCACCCTATTGGCCATGCTTTGGCCACAGCACTATCTGCTCTGACACCCTGATGTGGAATTGGGTGATATCCTCCCCAACTGTGGCAGCCATATCACCATTATCCAGTCCTTGATATGTTGTTGGTGGGGCTTCTTCCACCAGAGCTGTGGTGACATCCCAACCACCGGTAGATGGATGGTCCTTGCCCTAGTTCTGCTCCAGGATGGACAATACTGTGACATCATGATACTCCTGCAATGAGAGGGGAAAAGGGCTATGAGTCAGACATCACAAACAAGGCACAACTGCACTGACCCCACACCCCATTATATAACTACTCATCCAGGTTGAAACCACCACACACTTGTAGATTCCCCATCTGTCCCAAAGCTATGATTCTAATAGGTCATGGTCTGTAGAAGAGGGTCCCCCCTGGGGCACTGCATGGAGATTAGGATTCATGTGCTTCATTAGTGCTATGTTACCACTGGCACAGAGTTATGTGTACTGCCACACTAAGCCTTTATAGGCATGGGTTTTCCTAGCATACAAAAGCATATTTCAAAAGGGTACCCTCTTTTTGAGTATCTAGTTTTAAAGGTGCTGGTGGGTTGCAGCTACAAATTTTCAAGGTCCCTCTAGACAACCCCACAAAAAACACAAATTAGTTCAAAATCAATTCTTTTATTATTTTGTTTCCATCATAAATTCACTCCATAACAGCCCAACATTTCACCTGTGTCAGGCTTCTCCAGAAGAGAGGGTTTTCTAATCAGTAAATAAAAAATCTGTAACAGTAAATATACTTGTAATAATTGCAAACAAGTTCATATTACTTTTCAGTGCTTCACAAACTTACTGTGAGTTCTCTTCACCATTGCTGAATGCCTCGAACAATCTAATTTGTATAATTTCCCAGGTATTACAGTGCCCCAATCCCATCATGTTTATGTTATATACTTTTCAAAATTATTAATCACATTTAGACTGTCTAGGATTTACCATATTTTCTCCTAGCTCTATGTTTGGTGATGGCAAACCATGCAGAACCAGTGTGCTTAATGCTCTGTTGATGTATTCTCATAGCATTACTATTACTCTCATATTGAGACACATATAAACAAGTCAGAGAAACACATACTTGTATATTAATAGGCACCTGACTTAAAAATAATTACAATTAAAACTTCAGCAATGTGCTACATTTTTTCATCAGATTTACCATTCGTATTATTCTGATTATTTTCTTTTGTCTTTTTTTTCTTCATAAGGTAGACAGATCCAAATCTTTGAACATACTAAAAAATATAAATTATTATTTAGGATAATATGTTAGAATATAGTAAGTGTAAGGTGGTGTTTTGTAGTATAGTGTCACAATCAATTATTTGTTGACTTTGATGTTCAAATAATTTTTTTTTTTTTCTGGTTACCAACCTATGAATTAATCAAAAATAACCTGGAACCATCTCCACTGTATTCTTGTTTGCTTTGTGTGTGCCTAATACACAATGCATTTTTTGTTAATGACTTTTATTGAGCAAATGCCAAATTACAAAGAGATAGCCACTGAAGCATATATCTTATTACAAACTATAATCTCAACTATTTTAACCTTTTCTAAATTATACAATAATTAGAAAGGCTGGTAATACTAAGTCTGCATTTTATACATAAAATCAATACTGCAGTAAACAAATTCTAGAACCACCAATGAGGGATACTGTCTGCTTAGCATAGTCTATCTGTGCAATCCCCTCCTACCTCTAACAGACTACTCTGTAAAATTATCACAGGTTGATGTTAAGAAAGGGACCCAAGGTGTTTTGGCAACTGACCATATTGCCCTTGGCAAGGTGAGACAGTCTCTCATATTCAGCCAGCTTAGACTTTGCTGAAAGCCAGTCTGATAGTGTAGGAGCTAACAGTCAGCATCATTTCAGTAAAATCTGTATTTTGGCCTCCAGTGCTGCTGGTATAATCCAGCACTCTGCACTGGTGTGGGGGGGATAGGGAGAGGCACTCCTAGAACCCAGAAGACTGGGGCTTCAGTGATTGGATATCCCATTACTTTGGAGGACAAGTTATGAATGTCTCCAAATGTTTTTCAGTGCGGTACAAGTCCATAGGATACAGTATGTATAATGCAACCAACTCCTTTGTGGCAATGCCTGCATTTGTCTGTATTGAGAAGGCTCATATTGTTAAGACCAACTGGGGTATGGTACCACCGATGAAGATTCTTTTTTCTAAATGAGCTGATATTGTAGGTCTCTGAAGTTGGTGTGAGCTCTTTTAAGCATTCCTGTCCAACTCCCCTGAGAGATGGTGACTTTCAGTTCCAACTCCCAGGCTGTCCTCTGAAAATGAAGGGTGAGACTGTGGAGCTGCAGAAGGGAGTCGTAGATTCAGCCCCTGAGGCAGGATGTGTCTGACATCTAGGAGTCAATCAGCTTGCTTAGAGTTGTATCATTATACTTGGCCAGAGGAATAGCAGTGAGTGACAGAGTTGAACGTAGCACAAGAAGTCCTTCTGGGGACCCCCATCAAATTTCAATCTGTTGAAATGAATCTAGGTGTCCAGAGAATGGGTCCGGTAGGTACAAAACTCACTAAATATCCTTTGTCTTCCAGGCACCCAAGGATAGAGTTTGGCCTTGTATTGTCAGCCTGGGGTTATATCACATCAGCTCCCACTTGCCCAACTCTGCCATGTCTTTGCCATACTGCTTCATGAGAGTCAACCATGATGCTTTAGCATAGGAACAGATTGGTGGCCTTTGCTAAGCACATTGGGTTGTGGTATTAATTTGAGTAATAGATGTTTGCTCTTGGGGTGGTGGACTGTGTGGTGTACCATCATCTTGGTTACCACGTACTGGTTCTGAGGACTCTAGTTTTTCAGCTGGAGCAGTTGAACTGCAAAACATCTGCATGTGTTTAACATAGGGGACCAATTTATTCTTAGTCCTGAGGAAAGGAAACCTTTGTTTTATAGTTATTTTAAAGAACCAAATGTTTTCTCTATTTTTAAGTGTGGTGAATGGGAAGTCCCAGCATGATTGGTGCATGTGGTCATGTGACTGGTGCTCACTTGCTGGTCCTAAGGCTCCAAATACAGGACACCTAGTGAGTGGGGTATTACAATTTGTGACTGCTGCTTGTGAGACAGGCAGTGCTAAACCTGTACTGCATACTGTGGCTAATCTGAATATCGGGGTATTAATCAGAGAAATAGATATTTGCTCTTGGGGTGGTGGACTGTGCAGTGTATCATTGCCTTGGCTGCCACATACTCATGCTGGGAACTGTAGTTTTTCAGCTGGAGCAGTTGAACTACAAAACCACTGTATGTGTTTAATATAGGGAACCTACCAATTTATTCTTAGTCCTGAGGAAAGAAAACCTTTGTTTTATAGTTATTTTAAAAAAATGTTTTTCTCCATTTTTAAGTGTGCTAAATTGGTAGTCATGCGTGGTCTCATGACCCGTACTCACTTCCTGGTTCCGAGGCTCCCAATGTTTTGGAAGCATCATTAGCTGGGCGAGAATGTGTGGGCAATCACGCATGCATGGAGACACTTGCAGAGACTCACATATCATACATGCATGTCTGGTGTGTCCGGGGTGCATGGCGGGCTGGCAGCAAGTTACTCTAACCACAAGAAGTAAGCAGGACATGCTTAGAAATAGAAGTTGTAACAAATTGATACTGCTAATATGTATGTGTTTTATTTTCCTGTTGATGGTTTGATTTCTTAACTAGGCAGTCCAAAACGTTTCCTGCAATTGTCAGTTTGGTAATTTCAGCCAAAGTCTCCTATGTTGTCTTGTGCAGGCACAGTGAGAGGTGTGTCAGTGTTGGTAAATGCAGGGCATGCTTTAGTTGGTACATCTCTCATTCAAGAATTAGCCAGCATGCTAGCGCTGATGCAAGAATTATGTAAAGTGCCACCAACTTGAAAGAAATGTGCCACTGCAATCAGAGACAAGCTCGTCATGCAGCGGCACAGATGATACGCCTCCCGTACATGCCTTTCCTTGTGAAACATTTCAATAAACATGACAGCACACAATCCCCAAATACAGCCAACATCAGGGGTTGCAATCCCCATGTCGGCATGTCCCCCACCTCCCCACAAGTCATGATTCACACTGGGAGCATACCAAACACATCTGGACTCTTCAAAGCTGAACTGCGAAATTAAGAAATGCCGGTAAGCTGTATAATGGCATCAATGGGGGTGGTTTTCAACTTAGGTTGATATCTCAAACATTTGTTTTAAATTTTGACTCCAAATTTTCAACATGGGGTCTTTGTAGCCTGAAGTGCCCGCGAGACTGACATGTCTCCCAAGTCCCAAAGCCCTGATCCTCGATCCAGCAGCTCGCTAGTAATAATAATGATGTCTGCCCATATTCCCTGGTAGTGTAGTAGCCCCCTATCCCACCAGGTGGTGTTAATCCACCCCTACCCCATACCCATTCATTGTTATATCTCACCTCTCACTTCCACAACTAGTTGTTGATTGAGCTTCACTGAGTGTGTACTACTTTATGCAGTACACTCTCAATGAATGACATCTCATTCATTGAGTGTGTACTGTATACAGTACTACTTGCTCAGTGGAAGCTCAGTTGGTGGCTGACCATGGAGGTGAGAGGTGGGATGTGCCAGTCACTGACTGGGAAGGGGTGGGGGTGGACTGGCACTGCTGGGTGGTGCCACTAGACTACCAGGGCATATGGGCAGACATTATTAATATTACCAGCAAGCAGGCGATCGGGGATCGGGGCTTGGGGACTGGCAGAGACATGTTTAGCCCTGCGGGGCACTACTCTGGCACCGGGTGGAAGACATGTTCAGTTCTGTGGGGCAATTAATAAGGATTGGGGCTTGGGGGAGCCAGCAGCCTGCAGAGGGCAGGTATGCAGTCCCCAATGGGGGATGGGTGGGTGGGGCATATGTGGGTTCTTGGGGTGTCTGTTAAGTACATGGCACAGTGGTGCACCCCTGCTGGACACAGAGTACAGTTAGCCCAGCAAATAGCTGATCTAACTGTACTTGGACCAATGTCCTCTAGGGTGTCTCCAGGAATAACAACTGTGCTGTTCCGGCAGCCACCCTCCTGGAATAGGATGCAACTACTGCCGTAAAACCCCTTGCACCATGTCATAGGGGGTTTATGGCATACATGGAGGCATAAGGGCTGAGCTCCCACTATGCAGCATTTTCTAAGCAGGTGACTATGCTTGTGCCATCGCTAATCATCCTGTTGCACCACCCAGGACCTGCACTTACCTGTCTCAGAAATACCATATGGCTACTAAACCCACCTACCCCCCTGTCCTTCTATTATCCATAGTGGGTCTATACCCTGCCTCTAGTGCCCTCTCCTCTCCCACCTACCCCTTATCACTCTGTTACATTACCCATCTTTTCCATATAACTACACTTTCTCTCTCTTTCTCTCTCCTCTCGCCCTATATGCACTCACACTCTTTGTCTCTCCCCCCTCTCCCTCCACTCTCACCCTCCACCCCTCACTATCTCCATCTCTCCAGTCCCTCTGCTATCTCTACCCCCTCCTTCACTCTTTCTCCACCCTATGGGTCTACACACTACCCAAGTATCACTCCCCCTGGTACCCTCAAACCACTCCTCTCTGCCAGTCTGTACCCCACCTGCCCAATGCACTATATTCACCTCTCACATCTCCCCATATCCTATTTGTATTTCTGACAATGCTGTTGGGCTGTACTCTGTAATCCTTTGCTTCTCCCCCCACAATCATCTTTAGCAGAATTCTGCTACATCCTACTCCAGCCTGTTTAGAGTATTCTTGAATAAGATGTAACTTCCCATCAGGAATCACCTAAATAGATGTTTATGTGGAACAAAATGTTCAGTGAACTTAATATGTCTGTATCATGTTGTCTTTGTTTGCCTGACATGGAACCTTTGTAAAAGAGTCCTGGACTCAAATGTTGTTTCTGAACCATGAAATAAAATAAAAATTAAAAATTAAAATAATACCACTTCAGTGCAGGCAGCCTGCGACATGTCACAGGCAGCCTTTTGGAATACTGAATGTCTGAACTCATGTGCAAAGTGCTACTTGCTCCATTTGTTTTGGCGCAAGACACATTTCTCCATGTGCATCCATTCTGGAATCGGGCCCTGTGTGTCAGCTGTCTGTGATTAATAGATATTTACCTCTACAAAATGAGGACAATAGCTCAATGGAAGTACTGTAAATCCAGAAGAGGATTCACCAAGGCAAATGTTGGTGTTGGGGGACTTCTTTATTCAACACTTTGGCTCAGTCATATGTGAACCAGATAAAATGAACAGAACAGTATTACATTACCCTGGGGCAAAGCTTGGAGATTTAAGTGCAAGAGTACCAGATGTATTAAACTGCTATGGAAAAAAAACAATTGTGGCGGTCCACATAGGTACTAATAATGCTGGTTTTGACCATGGAAAATACATTTTCTATGACATCATAGAAATGGGCAAAACAATAAGGAGTACAGGAGCAGATGTATTAATCTCAGACATCCTGCCTTTCCTGAGGGAAGATCAAGCCACAAATTGACACTATAATCCATATAAACACACGATTAGAGAATTGGTACAAGAGGGAAGGGTTTAGATTTATTAACACCTACTCCTATTTCCACAACAGAAACCACCTATATGGTAGAGATGGACTCCAACTTAACAAACAAGGGGCATTTATACTGGAGAGACTCATTAAAAAAACACAGAAGCGGTCCCTTTAAACTGGTCTCTGAAGAGGAAGGGTCAAGAACTCATAGGGACATTACTCACTCTGCCAGCAACAACAGAAAAGCTAACCTCAAACAAGCCAAAGATGTGAAAGACATCAGATGCTTATTGAGTAATGCCAGGAGTTCAAATAACAAAATGGGGGAACTTCAATCCATTCTAAATATGGGATAGGATATAGCTAGTGCTTTAATCACAGAAACATGGTGGACAAATGAGGATGCATGGAATAAAAACATCCCAGGTTATTATTTAATGAGGCTGGACAGGGATATTATGAAAGATGGAGGGGTTACTGTTTACATTTCAAACATTATTACAGCTACCAATATTTCACATGAAATTAAATGTTACCAAACCAATACTGAAATCATTATGATGAAAGTTAATTTAAACATTTTGGATACCATAATCATGGGCCTATACTATAGGCTGCCCACATGTAATGACATCACTAATGAGGCCATAGTAAAAGAATATGAAACGGAATGTGACATAGGGAGAACTGTAATAGTGGTAAACTTTAACTATAGTACCCTGGATTGGATAAATCTAAAAACACATACCAAACAATCAGCTTTATCTCTTAATGCATTTAAGGAAAGTAACTTGACAAAACATGTGAATGAACCGAACAGAGGTAGAAATATTTTGGATTTGGTTGCAAGCTGTGAATCAACTCCCTTTACAGACTGTGTTGTAGCCCCCCACATTGAGTAATAGTGATCATTTAACCATTTTATTTGCTATCCACTGTGGTTTCAGGAAGAAAACTGGATGTACAGAAATTTATTTGTACAAAACAGCTGACTAGGCAGGTATAAACGAAAACATTTCTAGTATAGACTGACATGCTGTCTTTCAAGACAGATTCATCGAAGAATGTTGGAATATACTAAAACATAACATCATGGAAGTTTGTAAAAACACATCAGACATGTCAAGAAGTATAACGCCAGGGGGATTAAATCAAAATGACTCACCAGGAAGATCATGAAGTTAATCGTAAAAAAAAAGAAATGCTATGCTGAGCATAAGCAGTCTAACTCTTCCATAACTTGGTCTAAATTTAAAAGTGCCCCCAAAAAGTGCAAGAATGCTATTACTAAAGCAAAAAGAAGGCTAGAGATAAAAATCTGCATCTACCCTGTCTCAAAGCAAAACAATCAAATGTTTTATGGGTATATAAATTCACTAAGGCGTAATGATTCAAAACGAACTGCAATCCAGCAAAACAACTCTCTCATCTCAGATCCCACTGTGATTGTCAATTCTTTCAGTCACTACTATTCAGTATATTCTAGGGGCAGGCCAACATATTTTCATAGTTCCCAAATAAACTACGCATCCTATAAAATAAAGCTTAAAGCAGCAGTACTGTGAAAAAATAAATTGCGCTTTTTTGACAGTTTATTCCCTGTGCCCTGCTAATCATATATCTGGTACTCTTTCTCGCTAGCATTGTACTATCGCCGAGTAATTTGCTCAGTTATTCTCTGCTTTTGTTTACATTTCTGCCACTAAGCATGTTGCACTGGAACCCCCTCTGCTGCCAACTGCACATGTTTATGACTTGCAGGGACATCGGGAAAGGTCAGCAGAGGGTCCTTCTGCTGTTGTAAAAAGACGTGATGTGACCTGAAGAAAAAGCGCAGCTGAAATTAGTCAGCCGCCATATTTGTTGTAGCGTTACAACACTTCAAATAAATTGCAAATATCTAAAAAACTAAAGAAGACTGGAAAAAAATATTTACAGGTATGGAAACTGGAACTTTGGCCTCATGCTTACAGCCAAAAAACAGAATTTTGAAAGGTCATCTCCTGATTTCATAGTACTGCTGCTTTAAAGACATTCAGAAGACATAGATGACTTGAAACCTTATGGCACCACAGGACACAACAATATAACACCTCAGATGCTAAACATAATGAGGGACATTATTTGTGTACCCCTGTAGATATTTGAAAAGTCACTTAAGGAAGGAGAGGTCCCATACGATTGTAAAGATAGGATTCAAATGCAGTTAAAGTTAAATGACTGTGTCGACAAAAGGGGCAGCATGGTTTTAGTGCAGGTTGATCATGCGTAACAAACTTCCTTTATTTCTATGAAAAAAAACTGTGACATCCTTGACAAAGGTGGAACAGCAGATATAATTCTTCTAGATCTTCATAAAGCATTCGACACTGTCCCACACTGGGCAGTAATTGAAGGGTTAATAATTTTAATAAAGTTTAATAAGATACAGGATTGACAAGTGTATTGTAAAATGGATTACAAACTGGTTAAACTATAACTCTCTAGGACATTTTACTTAAAGCAATTTTATGTCATGTGGCTAGGCCTTGATGCTTTTGAATTTCCAAACAAGCATTATCCAAGAAATTAGATTGCCAGGGAATGTTGCTGGCTCAAAGCAGGAATATTCTTCACTAACACAAGAATGATATATTTTTGGTCCAGGGTGAGTATCATGCCTCAGAAGGGCAGCCATCAGAATTCACCTCTCCAGTAGTAGTCTGGAGGCAATTCAATGCCGCTGACATGGCAGTGGCTGGATATACTGATGGTGGTGTGTGCTGGCATGCAGTTACATCGCTGCAGTGATGTCATGTGCTCCTGGGTGCTGTCTATTTGGTCCGAGTCTTCCCTCTAACTGGGATTTAAAAAAGCAGGCTAATCACAGCAAACACTGCAATACATGAGATGCTCCCAGTCAGAGCAGTTTTCCATGAGATGGTGGTAAGCCTATTTCTGACCACTGAATATTCCTTCGTATGAGAACGCTGCAGTAGAGAAATACTACTGTGGTTAGATTTAAAAGTGAGATATATATATATATATATATATATATACTATGTATACAGTATATATATATATATATATATATATATATTTTTTTTTGTTTGTTTTGTTGTAGTGAACTGTAGAAACTAGTTTAACAAATATTACCATGAAATAAAATACAATGATCCAAAGTAATCTATGATTTACATGTTGAAAAAAATGTCATGTATTTCAGGCCCACATAAAAAAGAAAAGTAGAATATAGTGGAGATGGTTGCAAGTTATTTTTGATTAATTTATAGGTTGGTAAATGGGAACAAAATGCATTTAAACATCAAATTCAACAAAGAACTGATTGAGGTAATATACTATAATACACGATCCTTACACTTACTATATTCTAAACATTTTATACTAAATAAAAATGGATATTTTTTATATGTTCAAAAATTTGGGTCTGTCAACCTAACAAAGAGAAGAGTAACAAAACATTTTAATCCAGAATAATAAGAATGGCAAATCAGCTGCTAAAATATAATGTATAGTTTAGGTTTTAATTGATGATATTTTGGGCGGAAAGTTAGGAAAAAGGTATTTAACACAGTCCTACACAAAAGATTAGCCTGGTAAAACATTGGCTGGACAACAGGACACAGAGGGTAACTGTAAATGAAGTCCACTCTGAAGACAGTGGAGTTACTAGTGGGGTACCGCAGGGTTCAATACTGGGACCAGTCCTCTTTAATGTTTTTATAGGTGACATTGCAGAGGGACTGGAAGGGAAAGTGACTCTTTGCAGATGATACAAAGATCTGCAACAGGGTTGATACAAAAGGGGGAGTGGTGGAAAGGATGAGAAGGGACTTGGCAAGGTTGGAGGAATGGTCAAAAGTATGGCAGCTTAGATTCAATGCAAAGAAGTGCAAAGTAATGCACCTGGGAAACAAAAACCCAGGGGAAGAGTACACAACACGGAGGGAAGGTAGGAACAAAAACCAAAATGGAAAGGGCCCTGGGGGTAGTCATATCAGATGATTGAAAGGTAGGCAAGCAATCTGAAAAGGCAGTAAGGAGGGCTGTGGGGATACTGGGATTCATAGGGAGAGGCAACACCAGTAGAAAACAGGAAGCTATTATCCTTCTGTACAGACAGTTGGTGAGACCTCATCAGGAGTACTGCGTGCAGTTCTGGAGACCCCATCTCTGCAAGGACATAGACAGGATGGAGGCAGTCCAGAGAAGGGCAACTAAAATTGTGCAGGGTCTGCACCAGAAGCCATACAAAGAGAGACTAAAGGAGCTTGGTATGTATACCCTTGAGGAAAGGAGGGAGAGAGGGGACTTACAAACATACAAAATTTGTCAGCAGATAAAGGCCTAGAGGTCTATCAAGTCTGCTCGAATGTGCAGCTAGCACCTTATTCTGCAGCTGTCCCTCCTCCCACCCTTCCCCCTTATTAACCCTCCCCTTGTCCTGTCCCATCCCCTTTGAAGCAGTCTACTGTTCTACTGGATACCACTTCTGCAGGTAACGCATTCCACCCAGCCACTACCCTCTCTGTAGAAATGTCTCATCTCCTCCTGAACCTTCCTACCTCCAGTCTCATATAATGGCCCCTGGTGTCCCTCCCCTCCTTTAGTTTGAACAGCCCCTCTGTGCCTGTCTTGTTTATTCCTTTCTTGTACTTAAAGGTTTCAATCATGTTCCCCTGTCCCTCCTCTCCTCCAGTGAGTACATGTTCAACTCCCTCAGCCTCCTCTTGTATGATAAGTCCCTCAGGCCCTTGATCATCTTTGTCACCCTGCACTGCACCTCCTCCAGTAACTTAATGTCCTTCTTCAGATACGGGCGCCAGTACTGCAGGCAGTACTCCAGGTGAGGTCTAACTAATGACCTACACAGTGGCAGAATCACCTTCTCCCTCCTCGAGGATATACCCTTTGCAATACAACCCAGCATTTTGTTGTCCTTTGCAGCTGCCTTCCTGCATTGTGCTGAGTTGTTCATTGACCCTGTAATGAGCACACCCAGATCCTTCTCCTCCTTTGTCTGGGCTAGCTGCACTCCCCCCAGCTGGTAATTCCTCCTTGGGTTCTTGATCCCAAAATGCAGCATCTTGCACTTTTTGGCATTAAACCCCAATTGCCAGCTGTCTGACCAGGTTTCAAGCTTTGCCAGATCATCCTGCAACCCCTGCCATCCCCCTAGATCATCTACCACTGCTCCTACCTTGGTATCATCAGCAAACAGACTGATCTTGCTCTTGATGTCCAATGATATGTCTGCAATGAATATCCCTAACAACACTGGTCCCAACACCGAGCCCTGTGGAACACGACTCGTCACTACCCTTGGGTGTGAGAGTGCCCCACCCACCACCACCCTCTGTTGCCTGCCATGAAGCCAGTTTCCTACCCATTTCAGCAGCTTTGCACCTGCCCCTGTGCCTACTAACTTACTTCCCAGCCTTCCATGCGGCACCGAGTAGACATGATTGAAACATTTAAGTACCTCAAGGGAATAAACAAAATCCAAGAGGGTTGCATATTTCAGGAAAAGAGATAAGCAAGAACAAGGGGGCACAATTTGAAGATATAGAGTGGATGGCTCAGGGGCAATGTGAGGAAGTATTCTATCATGGAGAGGGTGGCGGAAGCATGGAACAGCCTTCCTGAGGAGGTTGTGAGGTCAAAAACAGTGGGATAATTCAAGAATGCTTGGGACATACATAAAGCAATTCTAGTGGGTTGTAGGAGGAAGTAGGCAGTTGGTTAACTAGGATCTGCAGCTTGTTCAATAAGTAGGGAAATGGGCAGACTGGGTGGGCCAAGCGGTCCTTATCTGCCGTCAAAGTCTATGTTTCTGTTTCTGTTAGTATACATGCATGTTTATGAATTGTTATTTGCGTCTCAATATGAGAATATGCTAATATTATGAGAGTACATCAACAAAGGGTTTTGTGCACTGGTTCTGCATGGTTTGCCAACACCAAAAATAAAGCTAGGTGAACATATGATACATTCATGTGATTGGAACACTGTATGTTTCTGTGAATCTGAAAACATTTGACAGTGTTTGTAGCGATCTGTAAGGTGAAGAGATTTCAAAACAAATTTGCAAAACACTTAAGGGTTATATGAACTTGTTTGCATATATTACAAATATATTTACTGATATGGATTCATTTTTATTGATTAGAAGACCCTCTCCCCGGAAGAAGCGTGATGTGGGCAAAATGTTGGGCTCATATGGTGAGCATTATTGATGGAAACAAAATTATAAAATAAGAATAGATTTTGAACTAATTTGTTTTGTTTGGTTGGTTTGTCCAGAGGGACCTTGAACTTCTGTTACCAGCAGCCCCACATACCCCACTGATGACCCCCCATGATCTTTAATGGGACATAGCAGCCTGGATGCAATGCAAAACACATTGTGTGTAGACAGCATGGTGCTGACTGCTATCTCTACCTGTACAGCATAGTGATCCTGCAAATGAGATGTGCCTGGGTATCTGCTGAATGTCCTCCTTTCTGAGGATGAGCTGCAGCACTGCAGGTAACAGCACATGTACAGACCCAGAGTCAAAAGCACAGCATTGTCTGACTTGCAATTCATTGGCTGCTGTAGGTTTGATAAGGCTACCATTGAGGAACTCTGCCAGGTTTTGACCCCCCGGAACTGAGAATGCATACAAGCAGAATGGGCATATTCCAAAGGGTCACAGGTGCCATGATTGGCATGAACCAATCATCTGTGTCCAGATGCATGTCAGAAGTGATAGAATCCCTCCTTCAGCATGGAACAAACTACCTGTTTCTACCCAGGATGGAGGCTGCGTGAGCCAATGGGCATGCAGCCCTTACCCGTACTACACATTTCAGATATGTGAATGTGTCCATTCACATATCAGGAATGTGTAGTACGGTATACTGCATTCCCATTGGCTCATGCTGTGGACCAATGGGCATACAGCTACATTGACGTGTGTCAGTCGGGTGGGCAGCAGGCGGGTGGGGTGCCGCAGCCCGCCGCTGATCGGGGGGGAGTGGGGCGGTGGGGATCAGTGGGCGGGTGTGGAGGGGGGTCCACTCGATCACCAGGGATATAGGATTTGTTGTCTGTGTACTTAGCCCGCAATCGGGCAGACAGGTCCACTGAACCACCAGGGATATTGGATCTATCATTAATATACTTAGCCCGCGATCAGGCAGACAGGTCCACTGGACCACCAGGGATATTGGATGTCTTTGTTTTACTTAGCCCGTGATTGGGCAGACAGGTCCACTGGACCACCAGGGATATAGGTTTATACTTATTTTTACGAGTCTGCGATCGGTGGGCAGTGGTCCACTGGACCACCAGGCATATAGGTTTATACTTATTTTACATGGCCATGATCGGGCATGGGGGTGGGTGCAACCACGGAGGTGCAGCGGGACTTGGAGCCACCATAGGTGGCAGCCGCCGTGTTTCACCCTGAATGCAGCAGCTCACCTGTGGGTGGCCATCCATTGTTCCTTTTTTTTTTTGGATCAGCTTTGTGCTGGCACAGGTAGGGGTTGCGCATGCATGGCTCTGCATATCCTGGGCTGAATTTCGGGCTGTGCAGAGTGTGCTTGAGCACACCCCCCCCCCCCACCTGCTCCTGCATACATTAATGATGTGCTCTGGCACATTGGGATTTATGCCGCACACTTTTCCCATTTGAATATCAAAAAAAGTAAAGCATTTGATACAGTGGATCATGAATCATTAATCTCTCTCTTAGCTCTGTAGGCCTTGATTCACTCTCACTCAGTTGGTTTAGGTGCTATCTCTCTGGAAGGTTACAATTGGTAAAAAATGAAAATTACCTATCTACCTCTAAACCACTGCTAAGAGGTGTACCGTAAGGCTCTATCCTAGGCCCCATCCTCTTTGCCATTTATATTAATAACATTGATGCCAACCTCTCTCAATCTAACATTCATCTGTTTGCTGATGATACTGTATTATATGTCAGCAATCCCTCACCATCAAAAGCCTGTGAACTGTTACAGTCAGAATTCTCCATCCTACAACACAACCTATTGGAAAAAAAATTACTTCTAAATGCCAAAAAAACAAAAGCTACGTTCTTTGCAACAAAGAATTGCTCTGCCACTACCCCATCATTCATCACCCCACAATAATCCACCTTATTTGGAGAAAAGCTGAAATTTGTGGATAAATTCAAATATCTTGGAGTCTGGATTGACAATAAGCTTGACTACTCTGTCCACATTGAAGAGCTATTAAAAGTTGAGACAAAGGCTTGCCTATTTTACAGGATAAAACACTACCTTACCAGAGACTCCAAACAAAGATTAATCCAGGCATCATTCCTGTCCCTTATTGACTATGCTGACTTTCTCGGCCATTGCTCACTTCCTCTTAAATAAGCTGGACACCCTGTATCATAGAGCCATCAGATTTATTATAGACCTTCCCTCCAGCACCCATCATTGCTCTCTTTACATGGCAGTCAATTGGACATCCCTACAGCACAGAAGAAAAAGGAATGCTGCACTCTGGATCTTTAAAGCTCTATCAGGCAAACTCCTCTCCTATATCTCAGACTGTTTCACCCGAATCACATCTTGAGCCATACACCTAAGGATCAATAAGCTCATTATGCTAAAGATTCCCAATACCTGCACCCGGTTTGGGAGGCTGCTATCAGCTATTCCCTAGCATTTGTCTGGAACTCACTCCAAAATCTATGAATCTGAATACCCTCTTACCCTTAACATCCTTCAAAAGATTATACACAGCACTTATTTCCAGAGTTGTGCAACTGCTTCCATAAGGCCTAGTCTCCCATCCAACCTACACCCCTCCTTCTGTAATCCACTATGTTTAGTTTCCTTCTTCTACCCAGTCAGTTATCACATTTCATATAAAAGCCTAAAAAGCCCTATTATTTGATTATTATCCCTGCTATATCTATTATCTCTTCATTTTTACAGGTTAAGTTATTTTACTGTGCCTTGTATATCTGTAAATTTTGTATATATCTCTTATTTATTTGATTGTACTAATGTTATGCTATTCTCATGTCTTTGTAAAAACTTGTACTGTTATTTGTATGACCACTCAGGTCCATCTTGTAAATGAGCTACGCTCAATGATGTTCGCCTGAATAAATAAAGATTTTGATTGATTGATTGATTGATTGAATATCGTGCCGGGGCGGATCAGTGGGTTGCGCAACCCTTTTGAATATCTGGGCCTATGTGTTTTAAAAACAAACACCTGGACCTAGCTAAATGGGATCCATTTAGCTAAATTATGGTGTCTGTTCATTTTTAAATTATGGCTAGAAATAGCTTTTTTGGGCACCAAGAAATCCAGGGTGTCTGGCTTAGCAAGAGGAGTGGTTCATCCACATTCTCAGCATGAGAACAGCCAGAGATTTGTGACATCTGCAACCACAAATGGAGGTGTAATGCAGGCTTGGGTGACAGCAATGAGCAAGCAATCTCTATCTGTCAATTTGTCTGCCTGCCAGCCTGCCATCCATCTGTCTGTATGTCTGTCTGTCTATCTATCTATCTATCTATCTATCTATCTATCTATCTATCTATCTATCTATCTATCTATCTATCTATCTATCTATCTATCCATCTATCTGTCTATCTATCTATTCATTCATCTATCTAGATTTTATTTTATTTTCCCTCCTACTCCCAGCACAGTCAGCACTCCCTTGTATTTCCCTGATAGTATATTGTATAAAAAAGTTGAGCTGGTTGCCCACCCAAGTACTACTTCCCAAACCCCTCCCTTCCAGATGGCCCACTCTCCAATGAATAGGTGGTAACACCAATGCACCCACTGCCATTGTCAGCATAGTTTAAAGCAGATACTGGGTGCCTAATCCCCAGTTTTGAATTTAATACAGTAGCCTGTAAAAAGTCCCTCGATGTCTTTATTTTTAAATATGAACCTGAAAGAAAGAAACTGTCCCTCACCAATCTGACCTTCACACACAACACCCACCCACCCCACCCCAACCACCCTCTGCACTCAAACCCCTCACTCACCTGAACATTTCCTATGATGCAGATCAATTCTCTGATTGATGGCATGCTTTCCTGCTGGAACCAAAGACTGAGATAGGAGAAAATAAGGTAAGTCTGGTTTAATGAATTTTAATGCAGTCTCAACTTTTACTCATAACTTTTGTTATTTTTTTTTTTAATTTTACACCAGATTTTTAACAGGGCCTTTTTGGGACCCCACCTCATGAATAAGGAAAGTGGAATTATTCAGATCTGGCCTGAAAGGTGATTTCATGGTCACTGCTTGAAATCACCTTTTGGGTTGGATTTGAAAATGTTCACGGGTTCATGGGGTGGGGTTATAAAAAGCAATGTTGACAATTTGATGTAAGAATGAGTTAAAATGACCAATCTATATGTGAACATTGAAATATTTCAATATTCATGTATAACTTTGCTAATTTTTACAATGTTTCCACCAAACTTTCAGCATTGCTTTTTTTGGGACCCTACCTCATGAAAAAGGCAGGTGAAATGTTTCAAATCCATCCCAAACATGATTTTTGCAGTTGTTCCATGAAATCACATTTCATGTGGGATTTGAACATTTTCACCTACTGGGTTCATAGGGTGGGGTCATAAGAAGCCTATGTTGACATTTTTTTATAAACATAAGGTAAAATAACCAAGTGAATGCATAACTTCACTAATTCTCAATATTTTGACTCTGAACTTTCAACATGGCCATTTGTTTTTTCACATCCTAGATGAGAAGTGTTTTTGCACATGTGGAGCAAAATTATCTTTCAACCAGTATTCTATAAATGCCCCATGTCGTTTTTATAATAGGGAGTCATAAAACAAGTATCTTGAAAATTTGGGGGACAAAATAAAAAATAAGCATTAAGAGATGTTGTAGGCAGTACCAGCCTCTGTCTTGGGGGTAATGCTTTGTAATAACATGCCAGTGCTTTACGTTTGTGGGTGAGATCAGTAACCTAGCTGGATGGGCCAAGGCTGACCCTTTTATGTGACAGCAACCTCCAGCCTAGGAAATGGTAGGTGCAGGATTATCCAGAAGGACCCAAGAACCATATCATGAAGAAAACGTTTCCCTTGTTATATGGTCCTGTATCTCATTGAGAGAATTCAAGAATGCATGGGACAGACATAAGGCAATTCTAATGGGGGTAGGAGGAAGTAGACTGTTGGTTAACTAGGATCTGTAGCTTATCCATTAGGTAGGGAAATGGGCAGACCAGATGGGCCAAGCAGTCCTTATCGGCCATCAAATTCTACGTTTCTATGTTTCTGCACCTGTGGGTACCAGAGGGCCATTAGCTTTGATTAGAGATGGATTCTTTGCCTTGTGTGTCTGTGCCTGCAGACATATGGAAGCATAGGACCCATAGGGCCCAGTGCTTCTGCAGTCCACCAAAGAGGCTCATGAGTTTAGACCTTCATTACTGTACTTCAGTAGGTGGAGGTAGTGTTTCCTTTGCACAGGGCCCAAAGGTCCATGCATGTCTGCATCTGTTCTTGTTGGTCCCAAAGAGACCTGCTTGAATCCAGATACAATTCCACTATCTCAAAGAGCAAGGAAATAATTTGCAAAAAACTGTGTTAATGCATCAGTTAGGGTTTAACTAATGCAACAAATGTAGGAAATGCTGTGTTAGGGTTTCACCCAAAACACACCACCCCCATCACCCAAGCAGCAGGTCTCTAGCAAATCTCAACAAATCAGTGCTGGTGGTCTTTCCTTGGATTGTCAACCCTGATATCTTGCCTATCCCCTAAGCAGACCGGTCTCATAGGAGCCCATGCTTCTGTGGCCAGAAGAGTGTGTGTGTGTGTGTGTGTGGGGGTACAGTGTACATAAGCACTGACCCCACAGGGGTATGCACTTCTGCAGACAAAAGTAGTGATGCAATTTGTGTATCATGGATGTCTATATGCAGCAGCAGAAGTACAGGCCCCACAGGAGTCAGTGTCTATGTCTTATACCACAAGGGCCTGTGCTTCCTCACACAAATGTCAATGTGTATGTCACACATCTTCAGCTGTAGAAGTGCAGGCACATCTGGAGCCTGCACTTCTGCAGACAGAAGTAGTATTGCTATTTGGCCATGAGCTTCTGAAGAAGGACTGGTTGGTCCGAAAGCTAGAGCACTTTGTTCTTGTTGTTACATCTATGTTGGTCCATTAAAAAGTATCAAATCATTTGCTTCTGGATCTATTGCTATTTGGGTATCATGGATTTAGTGCAGCCTGCAATTCTACTGCAAGAGTTTGGTGTGTACTGTATACCTTACATCTGTGGCAGCAGAAATGCAGGCCCTTCAGGTTCCTGCCTTTTTGCAGCCAGAAATGTGTATGTGTATATCTTACAGTGTGCATGAGTACAAGTGGTTACAAAAGGGGTGGCCACATAGCAGCTTCTGCAGGCAAAAGAACTCATGTAAACTGGGTATCATTATTTCTATCTTTGACTGTGGGAGTCTGAGCTTCTGCTGACAGAAGTAGTGTTTTGATTTGAATATTGTGGATTTCTATATGCAGTCAGAAACTAGTGTGTATGTTTTGCTGTGTGCATCCCACAAATATAAATCCACAAAGGGTGCACATCAGTGTTACTGCATTTTGTCATCTGGAAACAGCTGCATGTTGTTTGTCTTATCTGATGATGGCTGTCTTTGGTTGCTTGTGTGGTCTTGTCCTTTTACTATTTGGGGTGTTAGGGTTCAGAACCCTAATGTCACTATTCCCTACTTTTGTGACATTAAATTGAACCCTAACTGGTGAATTAGCGCAGTTTTTTGCAATGAATTTCCTTTCTTTTGAGATCATGGAATCATCTCCTCAGTCAGCTACATGAACAGATGCAGATGGCCAAGGCCCCCTAGGCCCTGTTCAAAAGGAAGTGTCTGTCTGCATTTAACTGTGACCCAATAATTCCATTTTTGGGTTGCATGGAAAATGTTAATGTTGCAGATGTTTGCGTTGCATTTTAGTGTTGCTCTGACTCTTCATTATGAACATGATCATTAGAATGTGTTAAATGCCACTCAAAAGGTGGTTTTGCAGAGTTACTGCAAAATCACCTTTTGACCTGTACTTGAAAAGTCCCAAATTCCTAGTTCCCCAGGTAGGGTCATGTACATGGTATATTCAAAATTTTGGGTAAACTATAGTAAAATGGTCAAGTTATGAGAAAAAGTATATGAGCCACAGAAATTAAATTTTTTTGTGTCACACATTTTAGCGTTGCATATTTAAAAGCAACACAAAAATGTGTGACTCATACATTTATGTGTTGCTCTTCAAAATCATCTTTTGACCTGTCATTGAAAAGTCACACCATCCTCGGTCATGAGGTAGGCTCATGTAAACAGTAAATTCAAGGTTCAGGACTAAAATATTGTAAGACAGACACGTCATGAGTAAAAGTACATGAAACGCTAAAATTTAATTTCTGTGTCGCACATTTTAGTGTCACACATTTAAGTACAACACAAAAATGTGTGACACATTTATGTGTTGCTCTTTGAAATCATCTTTTGACCTGTCCTTAAAAATTTAAACCATCCTTGTTCATTAAGTAGGCTCATGTAAACAGTAAATTCAAGATTTGGGACTAACATATTGTAAAACAAACAATTATGAGTAAAAGTATATGCGACACAAAAACTGAATTTTTGTGTCACACATTTAAGTACAACACTAAAATGTGTGACACATAAATTCTTGATTCACGACACATAAATAGGTAATTTTGGTAAAATGACAGCCAAAGTCCCCAAAAGCTTTCTCTGGCTCATTTTGGGATAAAGAAACATCAGAATCACACTTAGCAGGTCCTGTTTAGGAAGATTCATGTTTTATTTATTCTTCATTTTTTTATCCAAGTGAAAAATGAAGATGGTGGCCATCACAATTTGCATTTTGTTCTCACAAAAGATAAATTACTAATTTAGCGAATGATAAATGCCTGTGAAAGGCACTCTTAGCAAGGTCTATATATCAGTAGTAACATACTGTACACCTGAAGTCATAATACTGTACTCTACTTATGGTATCACTGTTATTACCATGACTAATTATAATATAGCTATAGAGGGGTATGAATTTAAAGTGGGAAATAAGAAACAAGGGTTAAAACAAGGGATTAAGACCTGGTTTCCCCTACAAATTTCCTCAGTAAAGACAGGAAAGAAAAATCTAAGAAAGAAATATGTAACATTAGCTAAATTGTACCTAAATAATACCTTTAAGCTGTACCTCAAATGCATGCAGCTTTTTGCACCTCAGATTGTGCTTAAAAATGTGCACCAGCACTATAAAGAGATGCATTGTTACCTGAATATATGCAGTACAGAGTACAGCAATCTTTATTGCTGTGCATATAAACGCCCTCTAGCAAAATTCCCACAAAAGTTGGAATTTTGCTTCCACAAAATTTTGGAATGCACTTTGGCGACTTTCATGAAATTCTGACTTAGAACAATGAATAAATGTACTGCATGAATTGCAGATTAATGTGCTGTATAAAACTGTGGAAATAAATTCGGCATAACTGATTAATGAAGCGTGGTATGATTGTATGTATTGCAGAATGATGCATTAAACTATGGAATGGAATTCTGCAGAAATATTATTCTGTTTTTCATCTGTATCTTTCCTCAATTCAGTAAGAACATTTCATGGAATGGTGCATAAATTTACCAAACACATTCTGAGGATTCAGATGTCACCAAAGTCTTAATTTTGGAAAACGTTGCTGAATTTCGACATATTCAGATTTCACAGTTCCGGCTATCACTTGCAGTCTTCCTTGCACAATTCATACACAGGCCCGGATATTCAAAAGGGTTGCGCCATGTGCAACTGGGTTAACGCCATCGTCAGTCAAAAATCGCCATTTAGCGATATTCAGAAGGAGGCAGTGCCTCGAAAACATGCTGAGCAACAGCGCAATGAAAATGAAGGCATGCGCAACCGAAGGTGGATCCATGCATAAAGGCCACAATCTCGATATTCAAAGACTTGCGTGATCGCAATAGCGGCACAACCCGGAATTGCGCGACTAAGCGAAATGAGCCAAAATAAAAAGGCTCAAGGAAGCGGCGCAAGAACGCTACAAGGCTGCCAAGTGGGGGAGAGAGAGAGAGAGAGAGAGAAAGAGACACAGACAGACAGACAGACAGACAGACAGACAGGCTACGGCAGGCAAGGAAAGCATGGGCCATAGGCTGTGGAGGCCAGCGGGGAGTGCCCGGTGCAGTGGAAGTAGCAGTGAGGACAGCGGGGGTAACACAGCAACACCACCAGCGGGGCAAGCCAGGAGATGGACAGTGCCAGCTTCCACATGGAAGCTGTAATGAGGGTGAGAATGCATGCTGCAGGGGACGTAGCCGTGGAAGGGCCCCATTGGCGGTAGGCCCCAACAGGCAGTAACGCGTCTGCATCAGCTTTGAGCTGTACACAGATGTAGAGATCGGGGCCGGAACCGCCTGAACAGGGCAATACTGAGACGGCTCTGTGAGCTGTGCAGTGATGTGATGCAGGCACCTCACAACGGAGTCATGTCTCATCGGTGGAGACCAAGGTGACAGCCTGCATGTGCCTGCTCACCATGGGCACCTTCCAGAGGCTGAGAGGGACACCACAGGCATCACACAGTCGCCATGTCATGCATCCTCACCCAATTCCTCAGCGCACTGCTGCCACATGCTGCGGAGTACATCCATTTCCCCAGCACCGTGACAGAGTGTACAGCAAACATGCAGGAGTTCCACAGGGTAGCACGATGCCTGACATGCAGGGCCTATAGACTGCACCCATGTGGCCATTCACGACGCCACCTGGCCCCGGCGGGCTCGCATATCAGAACAGAAAGGGATTCTCTAGTGTCAACTGCCAGGTGGTGTGTGATGCCACTGGGCACATAATCAATGTCTGTGCCACACACCCTGGTGGAGCACATGATGCCTTCATATGGCATCAGTCTGCACTGTGCCATCGATTCGAGAGTGGGGACATCCCCACAGGCCATCTAGTGGGTGAGTACACATGTATGGAATGCAAACTCGGGGCAAGAGTGGGAATGCCACAGGTGCCATGGTAGTGGCAAACAGGGATATGGCCAATATGGACCTGAACATGAGACTAATCTCCACTATCTCCACACAGGTGACAGTGGATACCCACTCCGTCCCTGGCTGCTCACACCATACCGGTGCCCCATTACCCCATCGCAGCAACGCTATAATGAGGCACATGTTTCCACATGCAACATCATAGAACGGGTGTTTGGGATGCTCATGCATCAGCTCGATGCCTAGACACCCGTGGTGCCCTTGCCAGTACCCCCAAAAGGCCTGTGGAATATTCCTGGCCTGTTGCATCCTGCACAACATGGCCAAAGACTATGGGATAGCCATACAGGTTGAAGAGGGGGACAGCGATGGGGACGCCAGTGGCACCGGTGTTGATGGTGATGAGCAGCCCCCCTAGGATGGCGGGACCCCCGACTGATCCGGCAGGACCAGCTGCACCGGGACACCATCACAGAGGAGCACTATGCACAACACAGGTAAGTCAAGGGGACATGTGGAACCAACACTGTCCATGCGCAAACCACAGGCACACAGGGGAACACACCAGGGGTGCATGATGGTCAGGAGTGGAAGGCTCCAGGCATACAAACACACCATCAGGGAGGGTGCGCACTCATATGGACACACACACACCAGGCACAGACTGTACATGGGCAGATGCACGGCACAGCAGAACCGACATTGCTAACACACAGCACCACCGACCACCCCACCACCTGTACTGTCCAAGCACGTGTGTCAGATGCTGGGCACCCTTGCACCTGGTGTACAGTACAATGCAGGCATCATCATGCACACGCACCTGTGGACAGCAGTTGGGAGGGTGTGCAGTGGTCCGTAGGTCGGGCGCAGGCAGAGCACCAGCAGTGCACTGCCCACCATGACACATTGCACACATGGCAGCACCAGACAGGGCCTGCACTGGGAGACAGCTCAGTCAGCTAGCACTGTCCCACAGCCACCGCGGATGCGTATGCCCGCCGCGTGACCCAACAGCACTCGGCAGGCTGAGCAGGGGCCACATGGGGTGGCACTGTTGCACCACCAGTCCAACCGCGAACGCCGGCCTTGCCCGGACAGGGTCTGCAGCCCGCCGAACAAGCCTGCACCAGGGTTTCCGGATGGCTGACAACAGAACCCGGCGCCTACAGGCCTGGTGTCGCATCACACCGAATGGGAGCAAGAGGAACTGTGTGGGGTGTGCGTGTTGGGGCATCTGACTGTGCCCAATGCACCCATGACAGAGACCACTGCCTGGGTCAGCCTGTCAATGGCTGGCGGTCACATCCGTCCAAGATATTTAACCAGCTCGCACGGTCCAGAGCACACTCCCTGCTGTGCCACTCCACAGACACAGACAGTGCCTCCTGCTGACATTGCAACCCGCCTGCAGATGTACTGATTCCTGCAGCAGGTGGGTGTGCTTCACCACTGGGTACTGTGCCCCAACGGCATCCTGTCCCCAGGGTGTGGAAGGTCCTGATGCACTACACCCCTTGAGGGTGGGTGCTGTCGCCAGGACCAGGAATGGGCAGATCAAAGGGCGGACATGTGCCACCGCTTGACACTGTACCCCCAGACCAGGTGGGTGACTGCTGCTGCTGCCCCTCCAACCGCTGTGCCCCAGGGTCCACTTGTTCCACTGCTGTGCTGGCAACAGTGCCAGACACCTGCACAGCCACCGGTGCTGCCCCACCGGTGCTGACAGGCACAGCCTGGGACTGTGCCAGCATGCTGGTACACAAGTTGGAACCAGAAAGGCCCAGGGGCATGTGCTGGCCTGCTGTGTGTCCGTCATGGGACACACCTATCACTGCCATTGCAGTCCTTGCATCATCAATGGTGCGGGTACATGCTACAGCCATAGTCACAGCGTGTTGGCATGCTTGCATGCCAGACTGCTGAGACACAGGCTGTGCACCCCGCACCCGAATCACCGACACCAGAGTTGGCAGCCCAGCGTGCATGCTGCAGCAGTGCCGCTGGCTGGTGATAGAGGTGGATGGACCTCCTCCATGTCCAGCAGGTCATCATCCCTGCCTGGACCCACCACCACCATCTCCTGAAGACGAACAGGATCTGTAACAGAAAGAGAGTACATGTGAGTGCATGTGAACAACCTCCCCAACCCCCAACACCACCACCATGTCATACCGTGCAGTGATGGGCTTCCACCTGTCTGGAATCCACCTCCTGGTACGCCCTCAACAGCGCTCCACTGCATTGATGCAACCAGTGTCTCCTCAGTCAGGGTCAGCTCCAACACCACTGGCGGGCCCCCACCAGTGCCAGCACGTGCCGCCCAGAAGGTTGCCACCTTCTCCTTAAACCTCCTGCGGTCTGTCCCCATCTTCTTCTTGCATTCCTGCATGGAGCACTGGTGGCTTCGTGCAGGAGTTAATGCCCGAGCTACCCCTCCCATGTCAGTCAAGACGGGACTGAGGGTGCCCGTCCACTCAGTACTGGCTCCTCATCCAGGTAGGCCTGGAAGAGGGCCTCTGTCTCTGCTGCTGTAAGTTGGGCCTCCTCCTACGCCCACCGTCCTCACCCTCACCTTGGCTCTGCTCGGTCATGGCGATCTGTATGGGGGGAAGTGGACACCTGTCACTGTGCAGTCTACAGCATTTTCCCATAGAAACATAGAAACATAGAATTTGACGGCAGATAAGGACTGCTTGGCCCACCCAGTCTGCCCATTTCCCTACCTACTGGATAAGCTGCAGATCCTAGTTAACCAGCAGCCTACTTCTTCCTACCCCCAACCCCCAGAATTGCCTTATGACTATCCCATGCATGCTTGAATTCCACCACTGATTTTGACTCCACAACCTCCTCGGAAGGCCATTCCATGCATCCACAACCCTCTCTGTGAAAAATACTTCCTTAAATTACCTCTGAGCTGCCCCCATCTTCAAATTGTGCCCTCTTGTTCTTGCACACCTTTTTTTTGAAAGATGCTACCCTCTTGGACTTTGTTGATTCCTTGAGGTACTTGAAAGTTTCTATCATGTCCCTCTCTCCTCCTTTCCTCGAGGCTATACATATTAAGCTTCTTAAGTCTCTCTTCATATGTCCTCCGGTGCAGACCCTGCACCATTTTAGTTGCCCCTCTGGACAGCTTCCATCCTGTCTATGTCTTTGCGGAGATTGGGTCTCCAGAACTGCACACAGTACTCCAGATGGGGTCTCACCAGCTGTCTGTACAGAGGATAATAACTTCCTGTTTTCTACTGGTGATGCCTCTCCTATGCATCCCAGTATCCCCAGCCCTCCTTGCTGCCTTCTCACATTGCTTGCCCACCTTAGGTCATCTGATATGACTACCCCAGGTCCCTTTCCATTTTTGTTGTTGTTAGTATCTCACCCCATTGTGTACTCTTCCCTGGGTTTTGTTTCCCAGGTGCATTACCTTGCACTTCTTAGCATTGAATCTAAGCTGCCATACATTTGACCATTCCTCTAACCTTGCCAAGTCCCTTCTCATCCTTTCCATCCCACCCATGACCATTGTCCAGAACATTGTCCAGAACATCACACAGCATGCAACTCACCTCTCACCTGCAGTAACCAAATCTGGCCAGGGCAGCCCAATGTCGCACATTTATAGCGCAATGCATGCAAATGAGGAGTGGAGCAACTATAATGACATGCAAATTGTGCCACTGTGCCTTTGAATGGCTGATCAGATGATTTGCATGTGTCGGCTGAATATCGCGAATCTGCGCTTTGCGCAATACGGTTGAGTCGGCTGAGCCAATGGCGCAGATCTGTGACTGTGTGGTACACTGCATTGCGCATGCCCAGATAGCTATACAGACGCCTGCCACGCTGCTGACGTGCTGTGCGCGATCAGCAATTCAGGCCATGGCCATCATTGTGCCAGTGGCGCTACAGCAATGGCACTATATGGCGCTGTGGCACTACTGCGCAATAGTCCACTGTGGCACTGGTACGCAGCTGGTTGGTCACGCAGGATGTCTATACATCAGATGGCACTGTGCGTAGCCTGCGTCATTGCCCGCTGACCTTGTGTCTGACCTTTGCCCCTGGCGCTGTTCGCCTGCCGTGTTTACGTCCTAGTTGCGCCGTCTCGGTGACAGCTCTATGAGTGGCGGCTGTTCGAACAGCCATTGAGCCTGTGGTGTCTATGCGCAACATCTCCATGTGGGGTTAAGGGCAGCGGGTGCCATATTGCCTGCTGTAAAGTTGGTATCATGGCTAGAGGAGAGCTGTGTCCTGGAGCCAACTGGAACTGGCCAACTTGGTGGCCCTAGTAGAGCCCCACTATGGGGCACTTTATGGTGAGGCGCCCCTCACCATTGCCCGCACACAGGTGTGGCATCAAGTGGCCACTGACCTGGTGGGAGTCACTGGATGGAGCCGGTCTGCTGAACAGTGCCGGCACCGGTACGGTGACCTCTGCCGGAGGGATCCAGACCTATTGGAGAGGCTGCGGTCACGTGCCAGGTGGGGCGTGGTTCCTAGGCCAGGTGGGTGTACCATCTATGCACCTGTATTCTCTGTAGGGGTGTGTGTGTGTGTGTGTTTGGTGGCTGTGCATAGGTGATGGCTCAGCCATGGTTGGCTGTGTCAGTGTGTGCAGCTGTGAGATGAATGGGTATGGCTGTGTGGGCAGGCACTCTCACTGGGACAGGGGGCAGTCTGCTTTTGAGTCACACTGATGTTTGTCTCAACATATGTCTCCCACAGGCTGAGATGTGAGGATGCAGGCCCGGGTTGAGGAGGGCTGTGCCAGGGCCCCGGTGCCAGCAGGTGTTGCACCCCAGCAGCAGCAACAGCAGCAGTCACAGCTGCTTGAGCAGTGTGAGTATCATGACTTCATGGATTCTATTGCATGCTGGGGGGGGGAGACCACTAGCCCTGCACAATACAACCATGCAGGAAAGGGGAGGTCATAATTCCTCTATACAAGACACTAGTGAGGCCCCACCTGGAGTACAGTGTACATTTCTGGAGACCATACCTACGTAAGGACGTAGAGTGGGCAGTGAAGGTTCAGAGGAGGGCAACAAAGATGGTGCATGGCTTGCATCACAAGTTTTATGAAGACAGGTTGAAGGAACTGAACATGTACTCCCTGGAGGAGAGGAGGGAGAGAGGGGATATGATAGAGACATACAAGTATCTTACAGGGAGGAACAGGGTGCAGGAAAACACTATTTTGAAGTGAATAACATGTTCCAGCACTAGAGGGCATGGGATGCAGTTGGAGGGAGGATGATTCAGAGGAAACATGAGAAAGAATTTCTTCACAGAACGGGTGGTGGACAAGTGGAACACCCTGCCAGAGGAAGTGGTGGGGGCTGAAACAATCATGGATTTCAGAATGCACGGGATAGACATAAAGGACTTGTGGAGGTCAGGGGTAAGGGGCAACAGACTTCTAGGAAAACAAAGTGAACTTACAGGCTCAAATGGACAGACTGGGTTGGCCATAGGCCCTTATCTGCCAACACTGTCTATGTATCTATGTATGTATGCATGACACAGGTGACATGCATCACTGTCCAGTATCACAGCACGTCTGTGTATGCGTCACTGGTGGTCCAGGCATGCACTGGGCACATAGCTGTGTAACTGGCATCGCACCACATTGCCACATCACTTGACAGCCTTGTTTGTGCTGTGATGGACATGGGCAGTGTGTGTGTGCAGTGGTGCGCATAGCTGGTGCCGCCTGTTTGTGATGGCCATGTGCATGTACACTGTGGGTGGGTGCATGCCATCACAGGTGCGGGACATTGGGCTATATGGCTTGCAGGTTGGGTGGTGTTCTGGGTTGTGGTCAGTCACAGCCATTGACTGTGTTCCCCTTTTCCTAGGCCTCGAGGTTCTCAGGAGGATTGGTCGGGATGTTCGGGGCCTCAGACAACTGTTGGTGGACAACCAGGCCATCCTGTAGTCCATCCGGCGCCATGGCCTTCGGAGGAGGCGGCACAGGACGGGGCGCCACCAGGCAGAGGATGAGCAGCTGGCTGGCCTCATAGATTTTATTACCCTTCCCACTTCTCCCATCCCTACCACCCTGCCTTCCTCTCCAAATTTGTCATCCCTACCCTTGAACACCCTACCTTGTACCCGTCCCCCTTGTAAATAGTTTTTCTTGTTTTGGTTCTGTACTATATTTAAATATACATTTCTATTTTGATATGAATACTGTGTTGGTCTCTGATTTGCAGCTGGCTATGGGTGCTCAGTTGCAGGGGTGTACATGCCATCTGGGGTGGTATGGTCCTGGGTGTGTGTGTGTGTGTGTGTGTGTGTGTGTGTGCAGGTGGAGGTATCTCCAGCATCACAGTGACTTTCTGTTGGTCTTGCTGTCTGCTGCCACCCACTGCTGGGTGCACAGGGTGTGTCTGGCTTGTAGGCTTCTGTGCTGCATGGGGTTGACGTGTACTGGGGGGATGCATGGTTTCCTGCAGTGCCAGTCACTGCACATAGGTGGTGTCTTGGGGTCACAGTGCAGGGTTTGCTGTGCATACAGGGGGCTGATGTGCACTGTGGTTGTCAACCCCCTGTGTGTGGCACTCTCAGCCTGCCAGTGGTTGTGCTAGGGTGTCATGGCTCTGCTATGCTTTGTTGGCTTGTCCCCATGGGCCAGTAGATCATCCGTCACACCCCCAGTGATGCTGTGCTTGGGGTGTGCAGGTGTGGTGTTGGTTCTGCAGTGTGTTCCTGTTCCCATGTGTGGCATGGCTGGTGGTGGCCCCAGCCTGCCTCCCTGGATGTGCAGTTCCATTGCTCTGGGGGTGGCTGCTTGCGCTATGGCACCTCTGGACTGCTCAGCTGGGCTGCCCTGGTTGCGCTCATAGCGCAGAACATGTTCAGCTTCTCCTTCCTGGTTGCGCTTATGCGCAGTATGTGCGATATTCAGACGTTGGTTGCTTGCGCAATTTGTTCTGCTCCATGTTTGAATTTCCCACCTGTTGCACATATCTGCTAATCGGTTTGTGCTTGCTCCTGCTGTTGCACTCATTTTGGGCGCCAGTTTGAATATCTGGGCCCACAGTGTTATTCATCCTTAATCACAACATTTTATTCTTGCATGTTTCTTGAGAAGTGTAAGCACATGATTTTATCTTTCATTCTTCATACAAACATATGTGCATGTTTGTAAAACCAGTCTAAAACAAATCTGCACTTACACTAGTCAAGAAACATGCAACTAAAATTGTTTTGTACTACACTACATTATAAATTTGCAGATTTCTTGACTAGTGTTAAATGCATATTGTGATCTTGCAAAACTTTTCTGTACTTGCAATAAACTTGAATTTCTTCATGCAAGACAATGACAGTCTGTGTTTCTAATAAAATTCTTGCAGTCGTGTAAACAACTTACAGTAACATTAACACTAAGCAGATTTTATTATAGTATTTCTTACAAATCATGCAAAATTAGTTTCATTGTATTCAATAAGGATTGTAAACTGCATGATCAAAAACAAACAGCTGTTGTCAGATGTCCCCTGAAAACTCAATTTGGAGAGATTAGCAAGTAACCACCTGTGCGGTCATGTGTGGGGGGAAGGGAACTAGGCCATCATCCTTGTTTGGCATAAAAAACAAAACTTTATCAGTAAAAAAGTTAGGAGTTGAAGAACATTTATTTGACCCCCTCCAAAACAAAAAAAAATAACTAATACCACATGCATGTAGAGTTTGCTTTTTGTCAGACTTCTTTTTAAGTGCTATAGTGATACAATGCTTGCACACATTAGACGGTGGCTAGCCAGGAAGGTGAGAGTTGGGTCTGTGTTGGTTGCCATCATCAGTAGAGATGGGGTGGACATCACATACAAGGAGTGGGATGTGGTCTACTAGACTGCAAGGGAACTAAAATGTATATCATAATTAGGATTTAGTGAGGGAGGATTGCTTCACTAGACTAGCAGGGTTAATTTTCCCTACATTTACAAAAACTGATCTGAATATGTCTCACAGTTAATAAATAAGTAAACACACTAATTCAGAGATCAACACAGAAACCTCATACTGCTGCAGAACAAGGTGTTTGTATCATTATTTGCTGCAAGCTGTGAGGGAAATTTAGTGTTTAAAGAGTAAACATATCACTGTGCCAATGCACGTCAGTGGCTCCATCCTAGTCATTGAACTGAATTACTTAATGTGAGTCAATGTAGAGAATTCACTACTCACCTCAACTTCAGACCAGAGACAAAATAATAAAACCTGTAGAGATATAATGAATTTAAACTTCATTGGTGAAGTTCTCACAAAGTTGGTAACTTCCATGGAGCTTTACAAAATGCTCCTGTCTTGGAAGACTATGAAGAATTTGTGGAAAGTGGATTCCCTGTTGCGTGCCATACTGCTACATGCTCTATACCACAAGCTGTGTGAATTCAGCATTGCATCTTGTGTTTCCTGGGTAGCAGCACCTAGGAGGGAAACAGAGAGGAGGTAGTAATAGCACTTCTCTATCTCCTATACCTTACAAAAACATCAACAAACTCCAGGAAATCCAATATCCTATTGAGCTTGCTTATGAATTTATTCCAACAAAACTGTAACATGAATATCAAAAATTAACAAAATTCAGAAACCAGTGTGCTGTTTTCACTGTCCAAGAGCACAGTTTGTTTTTTTCATAGCCATTTAATTTAATTCAGTCCAACATTTCAAGATCATCTAATGATCACTTCATCAGAGAAATGGCTGTAAATACTGTAAAACACAAAAATACAATTACTTATCTAATTTTCCTATATACAATACAAATAGTAAAATCCTAATTAATATTATATTTCAATCTGAAAGTTGAAACTTAGAGTGAAAAAGCTCCAAGGTACCTTTATAACTATCACAAAGTATGCACATCTTCCTGTTTACTCAAATTTATACAAACACAATTTATTTCAACTTCTTCAGTTATCGGTGTATAAAAGAACATCATGGGCCCAATTTGCAAAGGGTTTGGAATGACGAAAGAGACTTGTGTCAAAAGAGCTTGATACAAAGGGTTGCCTCCTTAAGGTCAACCAGAGTTGTCAGGGGTTCCTGAGTGAAAGCCAAGAGAAAGGAGGGAGTGGTGGGCAGGACCAGGTACAAGCAAGGAAGCAGGGAGGGTGAGGGAAGGGGAGAAAGAGAGGAGGGAGGATGAGTATGAAAGGAGGAAGCAGGGTATTGGACACAAGCAGGGAGGGGATGGGTCACAGGGTGAATATAGCTAGATGCAGGGAGGGAGATCCTCTTCTTGCTGGATTTCAAGGATTACACTACATACTTGGCAATCTAGCACATCGATTGTCCTAAGTGGAAGGTTTGGGAGAAGTGGAGAATTCAAAGACCAGGTAACATTAAATAATTGGGAGAGTCTGCATGGAGGAATGTTACAGCTTTGTGTGAAGCAGAAGTAAAATGGACAGCCTGTGGAGGTTCAAACAGAGCCTTTTAGAACATTTTGCTGGGTAGCACTGAATTCATTTCTCAAGACAAATTGCACAGTTTCCCAGGTGTTACATTTGCTGGTTTCATTTAAGTCTTAGTTAAGTTAAATCAAAGTTGTTATCATGGCTCACTAAGACTTTTTGTAGTAGAGCTGGTCTCAACACTTTACCAAACAAGTAAATGGAGCTCGTTCTTCAGATATACCATTTCTTCATGTTGAACACCTGTGTTAAATAAAAACCACTCCAAATGTACACTCACAGTACTCACTCTGAGTGAGACTGAGTAGTGTGTGTGTACGTTTGCAGTGGTTTTTATTAAAGCCAGGTGTTCAATATGAATAAGTGGTGTATCTGAAGAAGGATCCTGACTTTGTTTACTTGTTTGGCAAAGTGTTTTAGACCAGCTCTTACTACATTACCTTGAACTATATGCTGAGGATCCACTTGCTTGCTTTGTACGGTCTCCTGCCGTCTTCACCAAGGGTGTGCATGATTTACTGCTGCAGGGAGTGGAGTAAAAGCAGGTGAAGGAACAACAGAGCAGCTTGGTTGTGATGGGAGATGAAAGGGAGCTTAGTCCTGTAAGGCCTTGGTACTGAGCAATTTGTTTCAGCGTGCACCAACAGAGAGGTCGAGGTGTGCAGCAGGCTGGTCGAGAGGCGCTCCCAGGTAGCCATGGTGCAGTGAAACATGGCAAAAAGGGTGAGCAGATGCCAGCTTGTATTTCAAACCATATGGGTTGGCATCTGACATAAGCAATGGGGCTCAGCTGGTGAGGAAGCAGGGTGGCGCATTAGCAAGTCATTCTTGGGTGGTGGCCAGGCCGGCATCAGGTTGTGGGGAAGTTGTGCACTGTTTGGCGTGCTCTACAGCTGACTTTGTTTGGTGCCAGGGCATTAATGGTGGTTGGCCGTGCAGTCCTTTGTGGCCTGGGGGGCTGATTGCTAGATGTACCTCTGGGGATGTGTGGGTAAGCACAGCAGTTTCTCTGATTATGAGCAGTGGGCTCCATAAACACAGAGTGCAGATTCAGGGCACCTGAAGCAACAAATAGGGGCAGGGGAGGACTGGGCAGACATTTTGGGGAATGCTACATGTGGGTGGCTGTTTTGGGTATACCACATGGCCAGGAGGCCACAAGAGGACGTCTGCATCATAAGGTGTTAAAAAAATATATAAAATATTATAAGCACACCCGGTAGTACTACAAGCATGGTGGAAAGGGGAAATTGCAAAGCCACCTTTCAGAGTGGGAACATTTTGGTGCAAATAAAGGCAAGTGGTGAGACACATAGGGTGTCATATATACCAGGTAAGCTGACTGACCACATAAATAGTGGATCATTTACAATCCCATTCAAGGTAATTAGGATGCCAAAAAAAAAAAAAAGGAAAGGAAAATATTTGTCTACTTTCCTACCATAGAAATTCAGGCCAGCGGTATGCTGGGGATACAGTGAGCACAGTATTACTTTTGGGCACATAACTTGGAGCCTGATTTTCAGGAAATGGGATTTCCTGGTCCCTAATATGGAATGGAAATGCACGGTGGGCTAACTTATACCAACAACAAATTATAGCTAGCGGAAGTGCAAGGGGTTATGGAGGAGGTTTTGATGGGAAAACAAATGGCATAAGGACAGAATAGTTAATTAGAGAGAAGCAGTGAGAGAAACAGGTTAGTATGGAGTAGCAGCAACATAGAAAAATAATAAAGTGACCCCTGAATGGGGGCAGGAGAACCACACAAGGGAAGCAGCAAAATGCAGTACTTAAAAACACCAGTTCAGACAATCGATCAAAAAAAATATATGGAGGTCTTGCTTACACAGTTAAACAGGATATCTTGGGGTGTTAGCAGGGAAAGGAACAGGAGGAGAAATGAGATGAGAAAGGCATGGATTTTGATTTCAGATTTTCTTGAGTTGGCAGGATGGTACCAAGGAAGACCCCCAAGAAGGCCAGATCTAGCAGTGAGAATTTGGCCCAACAGGTTTCAGATCTTATGGGACAGGTCTTGGCATTGTTGGATGAAGCAAGAAAGGCACCGGAAAAGAGAAGACAACTGAGAAGAGAAAGCCCCAATGGACAAAGATGGGAAGACAGGGAAGCAAGGAAAGGGCAACTCCCTTTGGGGAGAAAGAAACACAGCAGCCCAAGAGTAAGGACTCATTAGTAGACCTGATGGTCGATGGGAGTTTATAAGATTATTTGACAGGTATCATTGTGGAGAAGGGTGGGAAAGGCTGGGAGGAATGAAAAGAAGCATTTGCAGGAGTGGAAGGTTAATAAAATGACAGGTCAGGGTCAGAATGGGGACATAGAGGGGAGAGCCAGGAGAAGGGGATCCTATGGTGACACTCAGGGATCATGTGCCACTTACATTAAGGAAAAAAATATGGAAGGGGAGTATGGACATGTTCACCATGGCCAATGAAGAATTGGTGAAAAAATATGAGCAAATGGAGATGGTCAGGAAATCAGAGAAGGCAGTAGCACTAGCATTGGTGGAAACACCACTAAGGACACAATGTATAAGGGGAAGATATTTGACACATAGGTTTTATGCATTTTAGTACAATACTGCTGCAGAAGCAGTCAGAGTTAGCAATACCACTGCTAAGGTATTCTGCCATCATAAGGAATGCATACAAAATGAATGGTGGGTATGGGTGGTTGCATTATAATGATAAGTTTCATCAAATGATGGCCACACATGGAGACGTGTGGTGGGACTCCACCCTCCCTGACCTGTGGCTGAGTACAGTATCAGGTCACATGGGGGGGGTTCGAGGGAGTAAGAGGGAGTGTGGGCAGCCAAGTTAAGTTATGTTTGGGATATCATAAAGCCACCTATAACTAGGCGCATGTAGGTTTAAACATGTCTGTTCCTTACTGTGGGGGTTCCACCTGGTTTTGCAATACAAGACCATGGGGAACAGAGTGGGGTTTCAGCGGTACAGGGGACAGTCCTTTCTGGGGGGTTTCATAGAAACATAGAAACATAGAATTTGATGGCTGATCAGGACTGTTTGGCTCACCCAGTAGGGGGCTTTGGGAAAGGGGACAGAGGCAGGGGATTTAATGGAAGAGGGAATGTTAGGACAGGCACCAGGGCAGGTAAAGAGGGGAGGGAACCCCATAGGGCAGATATGGTTCCACATGGCTCATTTCCAATCAAGACCAGGGTCCTAATAGTCTGGATGGAAGGATACCCAGATCAGGCAGCCAGGGAAGTACTGAGGAAAGGTTTCACAGAAGGGTTCAATATACATTACGAGGGGGATAAGTAGGGCCATGAAAGTGGGGAAATTAGCTCAGTAAAAGGGAATAAAGATGTGCTACAAAGGAAGATAGAGAAGGAGTTAGCAGCGGGCTGGATAGAAGGGCCATTCCTGGTCCCGCCATTCCTGGAGCTCTGGGTCTCCACACTGGGATTGGTTTCTAAAAAACAGCTGAGGGAATACAGGTTGATTCACCACCTGTCCTACCCAGAAGGGGAGTTGGTGAATGATGCAATCTCGGATGAACAGAGGGTTGTGTCTTATGCCACGCTGGACCAAGCAGTGGAACTGATCAGGGCAATATAGGACACATGGCTGGCTAAGACAGATTCTGAGGCTGCTTTCCAGTTGTTACCAGTGAGGGCAGAGAATTGGGACCTTCTCGGTTTTAAATTAAGGAGTGGGTATTACTTCGACATGGTGATGCTCATAGGGTGTTCAGTGGCATGTGTTGTGTTTGAGACATTTAGCACTTGGCTCCAGTGGGCATTTCAAGACAGATATGCACACAAAGCGGTAGTCCATTATTTAGATGATATTTTACTGGTTGGACGGGGACAGTGGGGGAGGCAGAGATGCTACAGGACATTTAGGTGATGTGTAACTGGTTAGGGGTGCCTCTTACACATGGAATTCCTGGGGATTGAGGTAGATGCAAAGGTAGGGGTGTTCTGGCTGCAACAAGGTGAAGTGGCTAAGAGAGATGATCAGCCAGGTGAAAGGGAACTGTAGGGTGAAGCTGGCATTGGTGCAGCAGCTGACACCGGGGAGTGCGTTCACTCACTAGCTGGCAAGAGCAACAGTGTAAGCTAAATTTCCCCATCAATGGGTGGACATATCTAAAGGGGTATGGCAGGATGGGTGCCAGTAATTAGCTGGGGAGACAAACTGAGGAACCAGAGGGTTATTTTCTGGCGTGATAACTGGGTGGTGGAGGTGCTGAACAAATAGAAGGAGTCCATGGAGACAGTCAAGAGAGTGGTAAGGCAGCTGGTGCTAGAAGGTTTGAGATTAAATCTGTCTTTTAAAACATGGCACATTTAGGGCATAAAGAATGAGGTGGCTGACAGTCTTTCCCATCTTCAGTTGGACAGGTTCAGATCGTTGGTGCCCAGGGTGGCTGCCAAGAGAACATGGGTCCAACCAGTGCTGTGGGAAATTGTATGGAAAGAGCCCAGCTGCTGTTTTGAAGGTCTTGGGTGTCAAGTGCACTAAGGGCATATGAGGGGGCATGGATGGCATTCCAGGAGTTTCAGCAGCATGCTGGGATGGAGATAAGTGGGCCAGTAACTGAAAGCCAAATCATGAGGTTCATGTTCATTAAGTGGGAAGAGGGTATGGTGCACTCCACCATGGGGCTACACTTGGCAGGCGGCATAGTGCTAGTATGCAACTTGCAGGACTGGGGGGAGCCCAATAGGTTACTGGTAGTGAAGAGAATGTCCCAAGGATGGCAAAGGCTGCAGGGAAAGATAATAGACATTAGGAGGCCCTTAGTAGGGGAGCTGTTAGGGTGGTTAGTGGAAAGTTTGAGGCACTTCTGCAGCTCAGAGAATGAAATGTCCTTATTTACAGCAATATTTCTGATCATGCAAAAGGGGGCATTCTGGGTCAGTGAAGTCAATCAATCAATCACTTTATTTAAAAAGGCATAAACACCATTGAGCAAGCTCATTTTCAAGGCGGTCCTGGGCATAAATACAATACAGTACACTTCATAAGATTACAATTACAGTGGACAACAGTGCAAAAAAAAAAAAAAAGAGAAAACATTGTGAAGGTGCCGGTCAATATGGGCCTATACATACCGGTCAACATAATTAACATGCAAAGGTAAATACTGTAATGATAAGCTTTACTGAAATGAGAAGATACAACAATCCCATATAGTCTCCGCTGAGTAAGAGCTCATACCTAAATGATAAAAAATAAGGAGGTATTAAGGAATAGGGTAGAAATTGGGGTGAAAGAGTAGGCAGCCAAAAGGGAGGCCAGAATAGGTAAAAGGTAGAGAATAGGCATGGTCATCTTGGATTAAGGGAACTAGGCTTGTAGGTCCTAGGTTTCTGTTGTTAAGAATGTGGGGTGGATAAGATACTTAGGCATAAGATTTGAGAGTGGCACCTGAGGCTTAGGGATCATCGGCATCTGAAACAGTTGCATGATTCCTTCAGATAATCCGTTAATAGAGCTTTGAATGTGAACATGCTTGGAATTGAGTATAATTTTAATGAGTCTTGCATAGTGTTCCAAAGTGATGGAAGTGAGAAGTTGATTGCTGCTAAGCCAAGGGTAGTTTTCACTCTAGGAATCTGGAAGCAGATTAAGGAGAAGCGTCTCAGGCCATAGGAACCTTTAGCCCATTTGAAGATGTTCGAGATGTATGTAGGGAGGTTATCAGATAATGCTCTAAAAAACCAGAGGAGAGCATTCCTTTTTCTTCTAGTTGAGAGTGAGATCCATCCTGAAACCTGGTATAGACGACAGTGATGTGTACTACTGGGTAGATTTAAGATAAATCGTAAAGCCCGGTGGTAAAGGGTGTCCAGTTTGTTTAGCATCGTTGATGGTCAATGACTGTAAAGGAAGTCAGTGTAGTCCAGTATAGGTAGGAATGTAGTTTGTACTAGTCTCATTCTGGCTTCTAATGTGAGTAGGTGTTTAATGTGATAGAATAAACCTAATCGCTGTCTTAGTTTCTTCAAGGTTTCATTTAGTGGCACAGAAAGTTGAGCTTTGTTATCCAGCCAGAACCCTAGGTATTTAAAGGTATCAACTACTTCAAGGGGTTCATCTAAGAGTGTTCGGATCTGTGTGATATGTGGACATCCGGAAGTAGACTTTGGTGAGATAATCATTGCTTTAGTCTTTTTGGCGATGAGGAGGAGCTTATGAGTGAGAAGATTGTATTAGAGGGTGACAAAGTCTTTCTGTAAGTACTCATGGGCCAGATCCAAGGATGAATTTGTGGTATAGAGTACAGTATCATCTGCAAATAAGTGCACATTTGCTGTGCCCAACTGTGAGTCCAGATTATTGATGTATATTGCAAAGAAGATAGGACCCAGGATGGAGCCTTGTGGGACTCCTCATAACAAGAATTTTTGTGGAGACAGATCTCCTATGGCTTTGACTTGTTGTAACCTATTGGTTAGGTAGTTGGTGAACCATTTAATGGCAGAACTATGAAGTCTGATGTTACTCAGTGCAGTAAGCATGATGGTATGATCCACAGTATCGAAGGCCTTACTTAGATCAAGGAAGAGGGCAAATACATGCTTCTTAGAGTCCAAGGCCATTTGCCAGTCTGTAGTTACGTTGGCCAGAGCCAACATTGTACTGTGTTTGGCTCTGAAGCCGGACTGAGCTGGGTTTAGCAACTTTTGTGAATCCAAATGTTCTCTAAGTTGGATGTTGACAATTTTTTCAAGTAATTTAGAGAGGACGGATAGTATAGAAATAGGCCGGTAATTGTTCAGATCACTCGGATTCCCAGTCTTGAATAATGGTAGGATGTGAGCAGTTTTCCACAAGACAGGTAGCTCACCTTGAATCAGGGAGGTGTTGAATAAGTGTGTAATGGGGGCGGTCAGATAGGTATGGCCAAGTTTTAGGAAGTAAGGTTCAATAATATCTGCACCCGCACTCTTTTTTGTATCCAGAGAAAGGAGGAGGTCCTCCTCTGCTTGAACGTAATTGTGAGGAAGCTGAAGGGGTGGGATGCAGTTGGTTATGATTGTGATTATCAGTGAAGCCAACAGTGTAGTCTCTTGCTGGGCTAAGTTTGCTGATAGGTGAGGTGTCAAAGGCAAGCCCTGCAGTGGCAAAGTGATCATTAAGCTTTTCTAGTATATCAGCTTTGTCCGCATAGGTGGTACCATCAGACAGAATTTTGTTTGGAAGGGGTGTTGCAGTGGACTGACCATCGACTTCTTTAAGGATGTTCCAAAATTTGGCAGAGTTGTTTTTATTGTCTTCTAGTTCTTTTTGGAAGTACCTAGCTTTTTCTGACCTAATTAGCTTGGTACAAGCATTCCTAGTGGTACGGAATGCTAGCCAATCAGCCTCCAGGTGGGATTTCCTCGCTTTTTTCCACCAGTAGTCCCTATCCCTAAGTGCTTTCTTCAGGCTGGGAGAGAACCAGTCAGGTGTTTTATTTTTTGATTTGATCAGTCTTAGTGGGGCGTGTTTGTCTATTAGCGCTAGTAAGAGGCTGTGAAAGATGTTAAATGCCTCGTTAAAGGTGGGGGCTAGGTAGAAATCCTGCCAACGAATGTTGCTTAGATCTTTCAGGAAAGTGTACTGGCAGAACTTTTTCAGGCATCTTTTCAGTTTGAATTTGGAGGCCGTTTTTATTTGGGAAGGATGTCTGATGCAGGCAGTAGTGCAATGGTCACTTATATAATCGAAGAATACTCCAGTATGCAAGATAGTGTGAGGTTTGTTTACTAGGATAAGGTCCAGGAGGGTGCTGCACTCGGTTTTTTCTCTTAGGTCTGGTTATAGCAGTCACCATTTGTAACAGACTATTAACATCGCATAGATCCTTCAGTTTCTTAGAGCTGTCATCATTCCAATTTAGATTGAAATCCCCATTAGAATACACTCAGTATCAGCAGAGTCAAGAAGGTTTTGAAGGTGTGGCAGAAGTGCCCAGCCACCAGACGGTGGTCAGTGCATGCTGCCATAAGGAGTGATTTCCTGAAAATGATAATTTTAGAGCAAGGCATTCAAATTTTAGCTTCTTTGAGGTACAGTCAAAGACTGTGACTGTGTATTTGCTTTTGACATATTGCAATCCCTCCCCTCTAGTCAGTCTATCACAGCGGTAGATGATATATCCGGGTACGTTGATAGATTTGTCCAGGGTCGAGGGTGTGAGCCAGGATTCAGTTATCATGAAGAAATCAGGAGATGCATGTAGAGCCCAGGTCTGTATAGAGTCTATCTTCTTTAGCAAACTACAGACATTGATATGGAGAAAGCTAATCCCTTTTTATTGAGGGAGGTCTGCAGGGGCGTCCAGAGAAATAGGTGGACCTGGGTTTAATGCAACATTTCCCGAACACAGTAGGAAAAGCAGTAGTAGTTTTTTAAGGTGGTGTCTTAGCCTGCTAAACATTCTTTTGTTACTCCTTCTAGCATACATTGATTTAGCGGTGACTGTGTTAAGGGCAGGATTGCTATTTACTAGGGATAAAACTTAGAGAACTGATAGAGCCGACACCATCCTTGGGAATTGTACGTGTTCTATAGTTATGGCCTGGTGGGAGGAGGGGCATGACCATCGAGGAGACGTCCCTGATGTAGAATGCCATGGTCTAATGTGGGAGGCTATATCTTGGTAGATGATAGAGGAAGGAAACTGGCCTTTGTCTGAGTTGCAAACCGAAATTTTGGGTAGAGTATAACAAAGTAATATAAGACAACTATAGAGAAGGATAGGTGCAGATGGCATTCTTAACGTGGAGATATTTCCTTTTACCAGTAAAACCACAGGATTTGCAACAGTTCCTCGAGAGGGCCAAGAAAATGAGTGGATCTTGTGGGAGGATGGGGTACCAATGAAAAATTAAGGCCTAGATAATTAATAAGGCACGGCTGGCAATAGCCAGTAGGAGTGAGCTAGAAGGCCGGGGTGGGGCTTATGTGTATTTAATCAGGACCGGGAGGGGTGCATGGGTGGGCAAAAAAATTGGCAGCTAGGGCTCCCTTTCTGGAGGTAATCAGTCCCTGAGGGCAAGTCTGTACCTGCATTTCTGTGAGGGGCTGGTGGCTTCAGACCTGGACTGAGGGTGACAGTCTGGCAGGTCGGGTTCATTAGAGAACAATGGCTATGGCTCTCAAGACTACCTGGAAGGAGAAGGCAGAGGAGAATTAAATAAGAAAGTCAGAGGGGGTGGGGCTGCTCATGGAGCTAAAACGAAATGCAGGCTGGCTTAAACAGGGGGGTTTTTGCAGAACAAAATGTTAGGCAAGGTGCCTTCAAGTCTGAGTGGGCAATAACAGTGCTATTTAAAACATACTAGTGTAAAAAGGTGAAGGGGGTTTCAAAGTCCTGAGCTGAGATCACTACTGGTCTTATGAGGAACACAATACAGGCATTTGTATTAAATCTGAAGTAGTAGCCAGGAGCAAGCTCGATGGAAAAGGTGGTCTACAATGGGGAGATGTGCTCTGGGGAGATAGGGTCATCACAATTGTACTCCAGAAATCCAAAATGGACTAAGCAGGCAAGGGACAAAAGTGTTTTACAGGAGAGGGATTGTCAAGGGTAGCTGTGCAGTAAGGGCTTTAGAAGAACACAGGATGGTCAGGTTACAAAGATAGGGCAATTTGTTAATACATGAGGATGGTTCCCCGGTGACCAGCTACCAACTGACAGCAGTTCTTAAAAAAGAGATGGAGTTTCTGGGGTAGGATGCAGGCAGGTTCTCTTCCCATTCCTTTAGGATTGAAGTGGCCTCTGAGCTGGCAGCATTGGGGGGGGGCAGTTAAGGAAATCAAGGAGGTGGGGAGATGGCGGTCAAACTGTTACAAAAGATAAATCAGAACAGTAGGGCCTAACTTGTTTTTTGTTTTATCCCCAGATGCCACACACAGGAGGACTGTCTAGATTCTGGGGCTCTCCTTTATGTATTGGGTGGAGCAGAGAGCAGAAATGATGCCAGGTGGGAGACAACTTCAGCAGGAACCAGAAAGAATCAGAGTGTACTAGAAGGGGTTCATGGGCTGAAGTGGGCGCAGGTGCTACCTATAGGGGAGGAGCTAAAGTTGAAATGGCCTAGCCAGATATGCTGGTGTTGCATACCGGGGGAATGATTTAGGGGACTGACCCTGAGTGGAATTGTTACATGAGATAAAACATGATAGTGAGGTAATTAGAGCATGGTGGCTGGGTTTGGTTATTGCGTGGTCTACCATGATAACAAGGTGGGTGTTGAGACAAATGAGTGACATCAGAGCCATTGAAAAGGCCAGGAAAAGATTAAACAGACAAATGGTAGCATTTTCATTAAAAACGGGGGGCTATATAGCCCACAACATTGAATACAACTGCTCTGGCAACTATAGGCATGATGGTACACACCTTTCAGAGATGGGAAATGCCATGTTTATTCTGAGGATAGAAGAAGCCATAGAGAAATGGGAATCTCAGGTGAGCGGCTTGGGGTGAAGCCCATTGCCCATCATCGGAATGGGAGATGGGCTAATGGAAGGATGAGAAAAAGGGGGAGGGTGGACAGAAAGATTAGGGAGTGCATGAGGTGTGTGGTGGGAAGGTAAAGCATGTGTTGGGTTAACATCCACATTGGGGAGTGGGCAAAATCCAGATCTTGGAAAAAATGAAGAGCCGCAGCTCACAGCTGTGGCAAAATGTAACCCACTCTCAGTCCTGAACCCAGTACCTGCTCTGCCAGAGCTAGCCTCCCACACAGCCACACCACATGGCTAGCTTGGCAGCAGCATGTACTCCAGCCCCTGACAACCCCTTCCCTGTCCCTACCCTTGCCCTCGCTAGTCCCCTCTTCCATTTTCCCTTACCCACTGTCGCTGTCCCATACCCTTGTTATTCTGCAGGGTAGCCCAGAATAATATCACCCAAAATGAGTCACTATTTTAGTAGTCGCTCATCTTGAGTTGCTATTATTACGTGATACCGATTGATACACAGCTGGGGATCTGAGGGTATATAGCTAGATGCAGGGAGGGAAAGTCTTCTTCTTGCTGGATTTCAAGGATTACCCACCCTCCTGCCTTGAGCTATGCAGAAGCAATGAGGTTAGTAGATGGAGGGGGGTAGGAGGGGCTGGTTGGGCCATTAGAAAGTAGGTCAGGTAGGAGTGAGGACAGGAGGAAACTGGCTGGGCTGCAGAAAGAGGGCACAAGAATGGGACTCAAAACAATGAAAGGGGTTGCTGATGGAGGGCAACAGAAAGGAGGAATGCCTCTAGGAACAGAGATATAAAAAGGGAGAGGAGGGGAGAGGTTGGCAGAAGGATTAGGGCCACAGGGTGTAGGAGGTGGGAAGACAAGGCACAGGCTGTGCTAACATTTATTTATTTAAAGTTTTACCAGGAAAGCATACTGAGCAGACTACCACTCAATTCCAGATGCATCCTGGGGAAAGGCATGGAGACAACACATAATATATTACATCAGCAATGTGTAGCACAGCACAATACATACATGGACACAGCAAGAAATTAATCATAGCACATTGCAGTACATGCAGTTCACTACTCTGTTAGTTGGAATTCAGGAATACAATAAGGTAGAGTGAGTGACCAGATCATAAAATGCCCAACCTAAGTTTCTAGTCACTGGTAACTGACATCCCAGACACCAGGATTTAAGAGTTCCAAGACTAAGTCAGGGAATATGGGGAGGAGTGAGGTGCATGCACAGGTGGTGCAGAAATGGTCTTTGAGGAGAGAGCTTAGTTGATGAATGGTGAGGGCATGTCAAATGGCCGGGGGAGAGAATTCCACAGATTAGGCATGTGATAAGAGAAGTCTGCCTGGCCTGTACAGGTGACATGAGGGACAGACAAGGAATGGATGTCAGAGTTTCTGAGTGAGGAGAAGGTGGGAAGGCCAGGACAGGACAGTGGATAGGTACGGAGGTAGGGACTGGGTCAAAATTTAGCCGAGAACCTGGCGCAATTGGACTGTCTCCTATCCTGCAAGGAGGGGAGGTTCAAAGCCTGGTAGAGGCTGCAGTGGTGAATGCTAGGAGGACAGTCAAGGGCAAAATGACAGGAGTGGAAGAGGGCATCCAGTCTGGTTAAGGTAGTTTTGGGAGTGGCACAATAGACTATATCACCATAGTCAAAGATTGGGAGGATCATTGTCTGTACAATTTTGAATCGTGCCAGTAGTTGGATGCAGCTGTGGTTGTGGTACAGGACATCCAGCTTGGGGTTTGGCTTTTTGTGGATTGCCTCGACATGTACAGAAAAATCGATGTATTGGTTGAGCCACACCACAAGGTATCTAAATGAGGTGCAGTCCTTCAGCATTGTCCCATCCAGGTTGTGGAATGAGAGGAGGCAAGAGAACTGACAAAGTCTCTGCTTGTGTTAAAGGACATGGAGACTGTTTTCTTTGCATACAGGAAGAGCTCATTAGAGCAAAACCAGAGCTGGACATCATTGAAGTCACACTGCAGTATGGTTGCTACATCAGAGGTGGAGGGGCCAAATGTATACAGCACTGTGTCAGAGGGCAGGTCATTATGGAAGATGGAGAACAGTAGCAGGTCAAGAACAGAGCCTTGGGAGACCCCAGTCGAGGTTGTGGGGGGGTGGAGATGGAGTTCCTCATCCTGACAGATTGAATCCTGCACACCAGATAGGAGTGGAACCACGTTGTGGCCATGCTGGAGAGCCTGGCTAGGGAAACCTTGGATAATAGGAGAGGGTATGAGACAGTGTTGAAAGCCTTTTCAAGGTTGACAAAGATGGCAGAGGTGATGTGACCATTATCTATACCGGTGAGGATGGCATGAGTGAGCCTTTGGAGTGATATGGTGGTGGAGTGAGACTTCCTAAATCCAGACTGGTAGGGGGTAAATAAGGAGGTGGAGTCAAGGAAAGAGGAGAGCTGGGAGAGGACTAGGCATTCCTGGACTTTTACTAGAATGGGCAGGAGGAGATAAGGGGTCTCAAGTGGAGAACCCTCTAAGGAAAGTCTTAGAGACCTCCAGCTGAACAAATGTCCAGTGACGGAGCCAGAGGGGGGAGGTCACCCCTCCTTGCTGCCCCAGTTTGAGTAGTGGTGCCCCACCACCCTCTTTATACACTGTTTAATGCCTATTGTGGAGCCTTTGATTGACTGAATGGCCCCCCGTGGCTCCCACATGATCCCAAACCTGGCTCCGTCACTGCAAACGTCCTGTCTGCAAAAGGGACATGGTAGGCTGAAATGGTTGCCATGTGTACCTTCAAGGACGAGTGACTGAGACCCAGATCAAAGAGGTGGCACACGTAATCCAGCAGCCGCCCAACAGAGCACGAGAAATGCTCGAAAATCTTTTGAAGCGGCCCGGATTGTGAATAGTTTCCATTTCATGGCATAGGTAGACCTAGTGGAGGGTTTTATAGCCACCAGAATCTCAGCCGGGATGAAACCCCAAATCAGGCTTGAGCTACGTCTGCAGGAGCCATGTGAGCAGTTGAAGGGACTTGAGACCTGGATGGACTAGGGTCCCCTGATCCTGGGTCAGTGAAAGTCACGACAGAGGAAGAGGAGGTTCCTCTGAGTATTGTTGTGGAAGAGAGAACCAAACTTGCCGGGCCAGAAAGGAGCGATCAGTGTCATTCGAGCTCCTTCTGAACCAAGTTTCTGTAAGACTCTCAGAATCAAAGGGATCGGGGAAAGCATAGGCGAATCTGTCCTTCCAATCTAGAGACAGAGTGTCTCTTCAAAACATGCCGCGCTCTGGAGCGAGTGAGCAGAAGTCGGGAAGCTTTGCATTTAGAGGCAAGGCGAACAGGTCCACCTGTGGTATTCCCCAACGTAGGAAGATATCGTCTAAGACCCCGTTCTAGTTTCCACTCGTGAGCTTGAGCAGACAAGCGACTGAGTTTGTCTGCCAAGGTGTTCTCGACCCCCGGGATGCGAATTGCTGTGAGGTGGGGGTTGTGCTGAACTGCCCAATCCCAAACTTGCATCGCTTCCCTGCAAAAAGGGTAGGAACGAGTCCCTCCCTGTTTGTTGATGTACCTTACCACACACATATTGTCCGTCTGTACGGCTAAGTGGCGGGGAAGGAGGTGTAGATGCAGAGCTTGAAGAGCATAACGCACTGCCCGAAGCTCGAGCACATTGATGTGAAGCGTCGAGCTTGGACCAGGAGCCCTGGGTCCTGTGAGGTCTGAGATGGGCTCCCTAACCTTCGTCTGAGGCGCCAGTGGTCAGAGTCTTTGGGAGAGACAGAAGGGAACTCCCTGACAAAGATTCTCTTGAACCATCCACCACTGCAAGTGCCAAACTGTGGGAGAGGAGACCAGGACAAGCTGGTTCAGGTCATCCGCCAACTGATCCCACTGAGACCGGAGCGTCCACCAAGATATCCTCATGTGGAGCCAAGCGTGAGGGACTGTTGGGATTGCAGCCGCCATAAGCCCAAGGAGGCGAAGGACCGACCCTGGCACTGACCGCCTGTGGCGGACAACAGGCTGACCTGAGCCTGGAGTGTGGCGCCTGTCCGGTGGTAGAAGGCCCTGTCAGAGGTCGTGATCAGGATTGCCCTGATACACTGGAGCCTCTGGGACAGGATCAAGTGGGACTTGGGTGGTTGATGATGATGCCCAGGAGAAAAACACCCACTGGGTAAGGGAAAGGAACCGGGAGATCCTCCTGGACAGGGCCACCAGGGAGCCAATCGTCTAGCACAGGGAAACCCAACTTCTGGTACGAGGTAGGGCCGCTTACCACCGAAGGCATTTGGTGAACACCGGGTGCTGAGGAAAGACCAAATGGGAGGGCCTTGAACTGGTAGTGGTCCCCTGAGAAGCAAAACGAAGCAATCTGTGGTGAGAAGGGCAGATAGGGATGTGCAGGTAAGCATCCTGTATATCCAGAGTGCACAGCCACTGTCCCGGCCGAAGGAGGGGCAAGAGGATCTGTAGGGAGAGCATCCTGAACCTCTTGTACTCCACGAACAAGTGCAGGGAACCGAGGTCGAGAATCAGTCTTACATCTCCTGTCTTCTTCAGGACCAGGAAGAAGTGGAAATAGTAACCCATTCCCTGAAGAAGAAGGGGGACGGGCTCTATCGCCTCCTTCAGCAAAAGTGCTGAAATCTCTTCCTGGACCAGAAGAACGTGTTCACGAGAGTAAGACGACCTTGGGGGAGGGTGATGAGGTGGTTTCTGGAGAAACTCTATTGAATGCCCTTCTGCGATCAGCTGGAGAACCCAGAAATCTGAAGTTATCCTCTCCCAACCCGGGAGGTGGAGGGAAAACCTCCCTCCTACCGGTTCCTCTGGAAGGCCCAGAGGCTGTGGGAGAGGAAAGGAGTCAGGTGGTGTGGGGCAGCGCCGCAGCTGAAGCACCCGTTGCTTTTGGGTGGAGAGGGCATGGCAGGCAGAGGGCCGGCGTTTGCTGCCCGTTTCCTGGGGTTTCGCCTTTGCTGATTCCACCTGCGAAGGGGATGGCGCTCGCGCTTGATGGGGATGGTACATGGAGTCTACAGACTTCAGTGCAGTCCCCTTCTCCTGCAGATCAGTGATAATGTCCTTGACATCACCACCGAACCACGGAAGGGCACTTCCTGAAAAGCGGACTGCACTTCCGGGACCAACCCTGACACACTGAGCCAGGGATGACACCGTAAGCCTACTGTGAAAGCAGAGCTCCTCCCAGCAGTGTCCACTGCATTGTAAGTAGCACGAAGCATGTGCCGACTGGCCGAACGTGCAAAGCGGATGAGGTTTGCCACTTCTTGTTTGACTTGAGAGTCCAGAAGGAAGTCCAATTTGGATTCCACCTCACTAAGAATCGCCTTCTGGTAATCCCCCATGTGACCGACATAATTTAGGGCCCTAATACTCAGAGTGCAACAAGCATAGATCTTCTTCCCGTACTGGTCTAGAAGAAAAAATTACTCACCTTAGTAATTATGTTTCTTCTATTGGAGTCTTGCTGTATTCTGACAAGTGCAGTTAGTCCCAGCCTTTAAACTGCCCAGGAGAACAAAGGGTTAATCTTTCTATGCAGAGCACAGAATGCTGAGCTCGAGCTTGGTAGATGTCTCTGTTCATTTCCCTTTGAAAGCTAACCGTCAGATTCTTACGAGCAACACTCTAATAGCTATTCTACGTGGAAATTGTAAAACATTTTTAATAGCCAACTGGCAACAAAAAGTTTTGGATTACCAAAAGAAGATTCAAGACAGGAAACTCAAAACCCAAACCAAACAGGAATATAATAAAATAAACACCCAAACAAAACAAGAGGGTGTAGAAGAGGCACCCCTGAGGTGCAACACTGCACCTGCCCACCCACTTCCCAAAACCAGGTTCTCAGAGGGGAGGCAGGGAGAGAGGTCAGAATACAGCAAGACTCCAATAGAAGAAACATAATTACTAAGGTGAGTAATTTTTTCTTCAAACAACTTGAAGTCTTGCTGTATTCTGACAAGTGCAGACTACCAAGCAGTACCTCCATGGAGGAGGGACAGAACCTACTTTGGGAATAGGCTCTGAAGTACTGCTGTGCCAAACCGAGCAACACTCCTAGCCTGGCTATCCAGATAGTAGTTCTTGGTAAAGGTATGGACTGTTTTCCAGGTGGCTGCTTGACAGATTTCTATGAGAGGGATATCCCTGGCAGTAGCCAGGGAAGCAGCTGTACCTCTTGTAGAGTGAGCCCTCAGTCCTGAGGGTGGAATCTTTCCCAGTTTTTCATAGCAGAACTGTATACAAGACACAATCCACCTAGCAATAGATCTCTTAGGGGCAGGTTTGCCCTTTCCCACTTCTCCATAAGTGAGGAACAACTGAAGGGAGTCAAACCTGTGACCCTCGGTACGCTCTATGTAGTAACTAAGGGCTCTTTTAACATTTAAACTGTGTAGCCTCCTCTCTCCTGAGGAAGAATGATCAGTGAAGAAAACAGGAAGAGACAGACTGGTTTAAATGGAAGTCTGAAACCACTTTGGGCAAGAACCTTCTACTGGTTCGAAGGACCACTTTATCGCTGTGAAAGGAGATAAAATCAGGTTCCACCGACAGGGCTTACAATTCACTGATACATCTGGCAGAGGTAATGGCTACCAATAACACAGTTTTCCAAGTCAAGTACTTAAGCTCTGCTGAGGACATAGGCTCCAAAGGAGGTAGCATAAGTTAAGCAATGCAAACATTCAAATCCCAGGCAGGGGCAGGGTCTCTAAAAGGAGGATTGGTGTGAAGCAATCCTTTAAAAAATGTACAGAACACAGGATGAGAAGATAGTGAGGAAGATTTCCCCACAGACAGAAACGCAGAAACAACTGACAAGAGTAACTTGAGAGTAGCTGTTCTGAGGCCTAGACCATTAAGATGACCATATACTCCAGAACTGTAGGCAATTCAGCAGTATCTGGGGAAATATGCTTCTTAGAACACCAAATGCTGAATCTCTTCCATTTGGAGTTACAAGTCTTTCTGGTGGAGGGTTTTTGAGAAGCTTTGAGAATATCGAGAACCTCCTGAGAAAGATGCAGCTCTACAAACTCTAACTCTTCAAGAGCCATGCCTTGAGATTGAGAGACTGAAGACTGGGGTACCAAATCCTCCAGAGAGGATGTTAACAGATTGTAATTCCTGGGAAGAGACAGGGGAAGATGGACTGCTAGGGACAACAACAGGGGCTATCAAGTCTATCTGGCCCACTCTGGAGCAATCAGAATCACTTTGCAAGGTTGAGACCTTATTTTGACTAAAACTTTGAAAAGGAGTGGGAAGGGAGGGAAGGCACACAGAAATTTCCCTTCCCAATTCAGAATCAGAGCATCCAGAGGGACTGAGCCCAAGACTGGGGGTCTGCAGCAAAAGAGAGGAAGTTGCTGATTGTCTGGGGCTGCAAAGCGATCTATCTCTGGAGTGCCCCACCTTGAAAAAATCACTTTCAACACCTGAGGGTCCAGGGACCATTCGTGATGGCCCTGAGAGATCCTGCTCAGTGCATCTGCTAGCACATTGTCCTTCCCTGGAAGGTGAATTGCTACCAGAGAGGTTTGCAGGGAATAAGCCAGGAACCACAATTTCATGGCGTCCGTGCACAAGGCCGTGGACAGAGTGCCTCCCTGCTTGTTGATGTACCACAAGGTGGTGGTGGTAGTGGTGTCTGTTCTGACCTGAACCACCTTGTTCTGCACTGACAGAGAAAGCTTTCAGGGCCAGAAAAACTGCTCCAAGTTCTAGGAGATTGAGATGGAGAAGGGATTCCTGAGGGGACCACAGTCCCTGGGCAGTGAGGGCCCCCAGGTGGGCTCCCCAGCCCAGAAGAGAATCATCCGTGGTAAGGACCACTGAATAAGGCTGAGTGGCAAAAAGGACCCTTTGTCTTAAATTGTCCCGATCCTGCCACCATTGAAGGACTTGGATCAAGGTCAGAGTCACTGGGATCAGTTTGGAAGCTTCCTTCCTCTGAGACCAAAAGCTCACCGATGGAACTGAATATCCCTCATCTGGAATCTTGCCCGTTGGACCACTGCTGTTGAAGCTGCCATGTGGCCCAAGAGCTGGAGGAAATGCCTTGCTGGTTGAGATACCCGAAGGCTGAAGGAAGAGGCTAGTTCTTATAAAACCCTTGCCCTTTCCAGGGGAAGAAAGGCTCTTGCTCTGACTGTGTCCAGTTCTGCCCCTATAAAGGTAAGAAGCTGGACTGGTTCGAGAACTGACTTGGGAAGGTCGAAAAGAAATCCTAGAGAAGTGAGCACTTGCTGGGTCACTTGCAGGTGAGACTTGACTTGGTCTGGAGACTGGCCCACTATTAGCCAATCGTCCAGATATGGAAAAATGGAGATATTTTGCCTTCTTAGAAAGGCAACTACTACTGCCAGGCACTTTGTGAAAACCCTTGGGGCTGAGGTTAGGCCAAAGGGCATTGCTCTGAACTGATAGTGGCCTGAGGGCAACTTGAACCTGAGGTACTTTCTGTGGGAGCACCTGATGGGAATGTGAAAGTATGCATCTTTGAGGTCCGGGGAAGCTAGCCAGTCCCCTGGCCTTAGAGAGGGCAGGATTATTGCCAGAGTTACCATCTTGAACTTCGGTTTTAAAAGATGTTTGTTTAGATATCTTAGGTCTAGGATGGGTCGCCACTCCCTGTCTTTTTGGGGTCAGGAAGTACCTGAGTACATCCCTTTGCCCCAGTGTAGGGTAAGTACTCTCTCTCTCTATGGCTCTTAGGGCCAGAAGAGATTAAACCTCTGCCTCTAGGGCAAGGGTTTCTGAGAGATTTGCAGGTAGAAAATATCTGGCTCTCATCTTTGGAAATTTTCTGAAGCTGAGAACCAGTCCCTGGCTTACTACTTCCAGGATCCACTTGTCTGATGTAATAGACATCCAGTGCTGGACAAAGTAAGCCAGCCTGCCCCCTACTGGAATAGGAGAGTCGACCCGGCAGGCCCATCAGGGTGTCTGCTTGGCAGGGGCCTTAGGCTGAAGAGTGGATGCAGCCCTGCTCATCCCCCTTCTGCCTCTCCCTCTGAAGAACCCCCTCTGTGAAAAGGAAGAGGCCTGTGCTTGGTAAAAAGGCCTATGAAAAGGCCTGCCCCTGCCCCTAGACTGCTGCCTTTGAGGAGCTGCCTGCCTCTCCTTGGCCTGAGCACTCCTGTAGGTGGTCCTGTACTCATCCATATCCTTCATGTAATTCTCTGTCTGCTCCCTAAACAGAGAATTACCCACTACAAGAAACTCCATGGCCTTAGCCTGGGTATCCTGCTAGAGGCTAGTACATCTGAGCCAAGCATTCTCTAAAGAGCCACAGATGTAGCCATGACTCTTGATGACACATCATTAGAGTCTACAGCAGCAAGAAAATAAACTTTAGATTCCTCAATCCCATCTGTAGCCATTGCCTCCAGCTCCTTGGCTAGCTGGGGAAGAGGCCTGTTTCGCCAGTGCCAGTACAGTGTCCCACCTGGACTTCTGGTACCTAGCTGTATAGGCCATATAATTTGCCTGTCTGAGTCCCAAGGAAGATGTCATGTACAGCTTTTTTGCCATGGCATCAATCTTCCTAGAGTCTTTTCTGGGGGTGTGAGCCAAGGAATGCTTGCCTCATCACAGGCAGCAGCCTGCACAACCCCAACATGGCTGCATTGCTGATATAAAAACTCTGTTTCTGAGCCTGAGAGTGTATAGCTCTTGTCCATTCTTCTGTCCACAGGAGGTACAGAATTGGGAGACTTCAGAATTTTTGTGTCTGTTTACCAAAAGATTTGTGGAGGGAATAGACAGCCTCCTGGACTCTGGGATGTCCATCATTTCTACAAAAATCAAGCTCCTCCTGATCCTCCATTGCCTCTTCCATAGGAGCTGGAGGTCTCAGCCACCTTTCTGAATAACAAAGTGGGAAGGGACTCAGAAAGCCTAGGAGGATACACCTGAAGGTCTGTCTGGGGAGATGTCTGGTTCCACAGGCACATCTAGACTTTCACCATCACCATCATCTTCAAACTCCCTTCCTCCTCAAACTGTCTTTGAATTCATAAAATTCTTCCAGAGTATAGTCATGAACTGGGGAACCGACCGAGCCGACCCCTTGCCAAAAGGTGCCGGATCGGTCGGAACCTGGCGAAGCGATTCCACAATCCAAATCGTTCTGGCAATTTTTTCGGCAGTCGGAACATGGACTTCTGGATCCGAACCGGACGATTTTTCTTTGAGCTTTCTTTTAGTCGGAACCGACCCCTCGGGATCGACTCTCCTTTTGCCCAAAGAAGTATCGCCCTGGTCAGAGGGCACGCCTTCTGGTTCGGTCGGAACTGAACCGGGCTGGCCATCTGGGTCAGCAAACTTCTCGGCCTCCTTTTCCCTCAGTCTACCTAATCTCTTTTCAAGGGTAGATTTGGGAACATATTTGCAAATTTGGCAGTCTGAATCGAGGTGTTCAAACCCCAGACAATAAACACAGGTGGTGCAGGGATCGGCCTTAGAAAAGACCTCCCCACACTCACTGCAGTGTTGAAACCAGTGGGCCTGGTTTTTTTCTTGGGTTTCTCAGACATGGCCAACCTAACCAAACTTACCCTTTTTTTGGCAACGCCAGGCAAGACTCCCTTATCAGTTCCTAACCATGTCATGGGTCTTGGAAAAAAACGTTTCAAAACACATTTTTTTTTTTTAGAACTGATAAGGACCGGTAATCACACACTAAAGTTAACAAGAACTGAACAAAAATGATCAGTTCAGCCGAACTGATCCACACTTTTTACAAGTTCCACACAGAAAACAATACAAAACCTGTCTAGTACTCTCAGTACCACAGACAGAGACTGAACCAACTATGCGGGAAACTTTTTTGGTTAGAAACCGACGAAAAATACGACACTTCAACCGACTTTCGAACTGAGCTGCAGGAGAAATCTCCAGAGCGACTGTTCAGTGAGGCGGAGTAAAGAATCTGACAGTTAGCTTTCAAAGGGAAACACAGAGACATCAACCGAGCTCAAGCTCAGCATTCTATACTCTGCATAGAACGATTAACCCTTTGTTCTCCAGTGCAGTTTAAAGGCTGAGGCTAACTGCACTTGTCAGAATATAGCAAGACTTCAAGTTGTTTGAAGACGGGATTCTCTGTCAGGTGGCGATGAGCTCAGATGTTTCGGGTTAGCTGTTCGGCCATGAGCGGTGCTAATCACGACTGAATCAGCTCAAGGTTGAGAATCTAAAAAGTTAATACCCTCGGGAGCCTGATATAGTGTGTTCGACTTCCGAGGAAGTGGGGCTATAGCAGACGGTTGCTTCCTAATAGTGGAAACAAGATTGGCATGAGGCTCAATCCAGGATGGCACCAAGGTGGGAGCTGTCACAAGCAGATCCAGATGCTCAGCAAGTTTCTTACGCTGGGGATCCAGCTCCAAGGAATGCCACTTATGAACCTCCTGGATTTTGCGTAGCAACTCCTTAAAAGAAGGATCCTCCGGAGGGGACTTTGGAGGAGTCCTTGGCCTGGGCTTAGACGGAGAGCGTGGCTCATAGTCCGGCTCGGAACAACCGTCGGAATAGTCTGAGGTGTCCGAGGAGGAAGAAGGTGATGAGGAAGACTTCCTCTCCAGGCATGGGGGAGGAACGGACCCCTTGGGCAGCCCTCAAGGAAGCATGTCCTGCCCTGCCCTGGAACCAGATGGCTCGGCCTGGTGTCCGGGGTGGGGAGAAAGTCTGTCGTCGCGATGTACGGGAACCAGAACAGTCATCGGAGATGACTCTCCACACCTCTGTGGTGAGCTGAGCCTTGGCCTCAGCCACCCAGGAGCCAGAGTCTCCTTCAAGTCCACCAGTGGCTAAGGGTGCAGTGGAGAAGTAGGGGAGGGGATAGGGGTATGGATTATACCCACAAGGTGCGTACCAAGCCGGCGAGCAGCCCGCTCTATTGAGGCCCCAGGTACTGCGGCGTCCAGGTACTGGGGCGGATACTTCGGAGCTGGGTAAGACAGCATCTGACACGACAGGGTCAGATACCCGGAATCAAGGGGTCTGCCGAGCAGAGGGCCCACGGCGGGTCTGGAGCAGAAGGCACGGAGGGCCCGGCGTTGGAGCGGCATCCAGAAGCAGGATGTCATCCGGGTCGGCAAGACCGGGCGGCCAGGGAGCAGACATCAGGTCGGTCGGCCCAGCGGGTGGACAGTCTGATGGGGCACAGCAGGAACCTCAGCATTGCCGGGATGGAGGGGAAAAAATCCCCAGGGTCAGGCTGAGGAGACCTAGGATCCCCGGAGGGCAGCGAAGGCTACGGGAAGCTGGAAATGACGGACATTGGAAGGTGTGGCGTCGGCTCAGCTGACGTCTAACTTATCAGCGGGGTCCGGGTGGATGCTGGAGGGGCTAATGTCTGACTTATCGGACCCGTCTCCTGAGGCAGGTCGCAAAGGAGGGGCAGCCTGGTTGGGCGGAAGAGGGGCCGTGCGCCGCCCTGAGGGGTTAGGCGACTTATCAACCTTCTCCGTGCGGGTGGAGGAACCGACGTCTGGCTTACTGGAGCCGCTCGAACCAGTAGGCTGCACGGTGGTGGCTTTACCACGAGTGGAGGCCTCCAAGAGCCTGGAGGTGCCCAAAGAGCTTGAGCGTGAGCCAGACGGGTGGGCTGCCGCCGTCCTAGAAGCTTCCAAGGTGGCCGTCATAGATTGGTCCCCCGGGGGGAACGTTACCTGGAACACGGTGACTCCCGAGGAAGACGTGGTGGATGACGAACCCTTGTCCCGGTGCTTCTCCTCGTCTTTTTTTCTTGCGATGGCCTTCAGGGGAAGTGGACGCCTGCCAGAGCTTTTTTAACTCCTTTTCCATGGAGGACATTTTCTTCTTTAAAATATGGGCCTCCAGGGACTGCTGCCGCCGTCTGCGGGTGGCCACACTGAATTTAAGGCAATGCTGGCACTTCTTCGCCTGATGATCTGGGCCTAGGCAGAAGAGGCAATGGGAATGGCCGTCCTTGCGCAGGAGTTGGGCACTGCATGAGTCGCACTTGTTCTTGTGCTCGGAGGGTGTAGGGGAGAAAACACACCGACAAATACCTGACAAAAATTTGAAAACTCTAAAATAACTCGGTAAAAACTACAGACGACTGAGGTTAACAAGTGTTGAACTTTTCCTCGAGGCGCTGAGATGAGCCAACGGCGGGAAAGAACTGGAAGGCGGGCGTGGGGAACCACCCCTTTATACTGACGTTGCATGATGTCGGTCACCTGACGTAGGGGCGGTCCCCCACCAGAGACTGCTAGCTAGAAATTTTTCTGTGGGGTCCTGATGCCTGCTGGCGGCAGTCCTATATGTAATTACTTACTGCAAAAGCCCTCTTGAAGTAAGATATTACAGTTATGTAAGAACATACCGTAACAGAAGATCTTCAAGACAGGTTCCTGCAGTAGGTCATAACATTTAGGATGGCGCTCTCTGGTGTCAGGACCGCACAGCAAACTTTTGCTAGCAATGTCTGGCGGGGGACTGCCCACCGAATGTCATGTGACTGACGTCAGTACGACCTTATAGGAGGGCAGTCCCCGCTCCTGTCTTCCAGTTCTCCCATCGGAGACCCAAGAGAGCGCGACAGGAGAAAAGGATACCATCCCTGGAGCCCAATCCAAACAGGCCTGCAAGAGTAAACAGAAGACTGGGGAAGGAGGGCAGGAAAAAGATGACCTACTGCAGGAACCTCTCTCGAAGATCTACTGTTATGGTAAGTTCTTACGTAACTGTACTATCTTACTTCGAGAGAGTTCCTTCGGTAGGTCATAACATGTAGGACTGAGTCCCAAGCAGGCAACTGATCAGGGCAAACTGAAGCACAGGATGAAAGTCTGCAGAAAGACCACAGCAGGTCTATGACAGAAGGCCCTGCAGGACGGTGAGGCCAAAACCTGCCCTATGCCTAGAGGCAATGTCCACACTGTAATGTTCAGCGAAGGTGTGGACTGAACTTCAAGTTGAAGCAGCACAAATCTCCGCTGTGGACACATTCCTGAAAAAGGCAGCAGAGGCAGCCACACCTCTGGTGGAATGACCTTTGATCTCCCGGAAGAGGCTTGTCGTACTTCTGGTAGCAGAAATTAATGCAGTTAGCCGACAAGCACTGCTTAGAGACTGCAGACCCCAGAGTCCTGGGGGCAAAGGAAAGGAAAAGCTGGTCATCTCTATGGACATCCTTAGTCCTGCTGATGTAGGGAGGCATATCCTGTGCACATCTAAAGTGTGCAGGACTGCCTCACTCCTGTTAGCGTAAGCTGACTAATAGACTGGCAGTTCAATGGTTTGAATCAAAGTGAACTCAGAAACCACCTTGGAAGACACTTAGGATTTGTATGCAGAGCCACCCGGTCTCTGTGGAAAATCAGAGAAGGCTCCTTACACATCAGGGCCTGGAGCTCGGAGATCCTTTGAGAAGAAGTGATGGCAACTAAAAGAGCACCTTCCAAGACAGACAACGCATTTCATGGCTTACTGCTGGTTCAAAAAGGAGTTAAAGTAAGCTTTTCCAAAATAAAATTCAAATCCTAAGGGGGCAGGGTTACTATAGGGGTTAGATGGAGGATCCCTCTCACAAATGTTTCGAATCCTCCAACTGAGCAATTGTTTTCCCATCTACTAAGGAGTGGTAATCAGAGATAGAGAGGTGGATCTTTAATGAAGAGTGAGACCTGAGTCAGACAGGTGCAAGAAGTACTCCCATCACCTGGGGCACGGGCAAGAAAGAGGGTCCCACTTTTGAGGCCGCCCAAATGGAAAAGTGTTTCCATTTCATAGTAAGTAGCTCTAGTGAAAGGCTTTCTGGCCTCCACCAAAAATGAATGCTGGATAAGAAGATAGAAGGATAAGAGTCTAGGGTCTGGGACAGGGGCCCCAACCTCTGGGAGAGCAAAGGAGGGAGAAGAGGTAGGACAGAGGAGAAAAGAGAAGAAGGGGGGGTGGGGAAGGAGAGAAGACACCACACTCCACCCGTCAGGGTGCAAAGGACTGCCTGAGAACTACACAAGGGCAATACTGGTTTAACCATGTTCATTTCTTCCAGAAGGAGAATCCTCTAGAAGAATTCAGTGGACAGCTGGCTTGAGGTCCAGAAGAGGAAGCAGTGCACCGACTCAGAAGAGTCCTCATAGGGAAGATAGATGGCAATGTCTTCCCCTCCTCCCCGAGCAAGGGATAAAATGAGAAGGGACAGGACGATCCTAAATTAGATGATAAAAGAATCCCACAACTCTTTAAAAAAAAAAAAAAGTCTCTCTGAAGGAGGGACGAAGAGGAGGAGGCTCATTCTTAAAATTACAGAGCAACAGAAAATCCCAGGGGGGAACCCTGCCAGGGAATATCATTAAAAACAGATATATGGGGATACTGGGATGTATAGGGAGAGGCATCACCAGCAGAAAACAGGAAGTTGTTATCCCTCTGTACAGACAGTTGGTGAGACCCCATCTGGAATACTGCGTCCAGTTCTGGAGACCCCATCTCCGCAAGGACATAGACAGGATAGAGGCAGTCCAGAGGAGGGCAACTAAAATGGTGCAGGGTTTGCAAGAGAAGCCATACGAGGAGAGACTAAAGGAGCTTAATATGTATACCCTTGACGAAAGGAGGGAGATGATAGAAACTTAAGTACCTCAGTGGAATCAACAAAGTCCAAGAGGGTAGCATCTTTCAGAAAAAGATGTACAAGAAATGAAAATTACATACCTACCGTAATTCTTGATCTTCTCTTGTTCTTGATTAATTGATTAAAATGGTTCTCGCTAATTCTTGATCTTCACCATTCATTGCTGCTTGGGTTGTGCCGGAGGCGTGCACCCGCCATGGGAGATTTTTTATTTTTAGGTCAGCACCAATGGCGCCACCCCCAACAGCAACGCACTGTGTCATGTGCCAGGGGCGACCATTAGGTGCCTCAGACTCCTCCTGCATCTCAGTTCTGGTAGCCGGAGAGGTGAAAGAAAGGTAAGGAAAAGGAGAGTGAAGCAGGAGAGCCGAGGGACAGAAAAGAAAGGATATAAATTGAAAAAAGGAATAAGCCAGTAGAGGACAGAAAGAAAAGAGAGAATGCCCACCCTAAGGGACCACAGGGCCTCCCTTCTGGGGAGACTCCAAGGGAGGAACAGATAGAGAGAGAGAGAGAAAAAGGAAGAAGAAGAAGAAGAAGAAGAAGAAGAAGAAGAAGAAGAAGAAGAAGAAGAAAACAAGGGATGTTGAGAGGGGAGAACACTGCCCATAGATATATTGGTTGAAAGGCTTATAAGCTCGGAACCAAAAACAAGGGAACAAGAATCCCTCCTGATAGGACTGAGAGAAGGTTCAACTGAACCGCTTGTACAAATTGGACACAAAGGGCAGATTTTCTAACCTCCCGTCATCCAAACCCCTTACACTCTAGCTGAGAGCTCACAGACTGCCCAAGCAGAAATTCTGTTCCGGAAAGAGAGTGCCCAACTAGGAAGGGAATAAGCCCCTTAGCACCTTGTTAAGTGCTAACACAGATGTGTGTGTGGAGGGTAAGCCCTGCAGAAGGCAGCTTTGTGTAAAAGGATAGAGTGGGAACTCAATTGTACTCCCTGAAGGCAAGGCAAGAACAGCTCCTGGTAAATGAAGTGCCAGAAGCACCAACCAGAAGAAACTGACACAATATTAATTAACACCTGCCAGAGGGAATTTGAAAATTGGGGTCGAGCCATAGAGGGACGATCTCTTCAACTCTGAACTGAACAACATGGCAAAGAAGTCACCCCTAGGGGCAATCAGAAAGAGTTCCCTCAGGATAGAATAAATCCTACTCATTCCCCTTGAGGAAAAAAAATCAGTCCAGAGAAGAATGGAAAATCAAGATAGTTTTTCTTTTTTTTTGCTTAAAGACCAACGAGGAAGGAAGGAACGAGTAGGGAGGGGGAAGGCGTCACAGTAGGAGGCCACTGAGGGAAAGGGTGGAGGTATCAGTAATGAATGGTGAAGATACAAGATAAGATCCAAGAATTATGGTAGGGTATGCAATTGTCATATCTTCCCTTGTCAATCTTCTCATTCATTACTGCCTGGGTGAGCACCAATCTTCCCAAAGGGGATAACAGAAACCCTGAGGGAACAAGACCCTCAGCCTCCTGCTGGTGGGAAACAGAAGGGGAAGACCCTGGGCTAATCAGACGAGAAGCCTATGGCGGAGGAGAGCTAGGAGGTGTCCCCCAGGGATGGCGAGACGGAGGAAGCCCCTGCAGAAGCCTCCTAGCCCTGGAGGAAAAAAAAAGACAGATCCCACGGAAAGTGAAGCAAATCAGCCTATGACGGGCCAAGGGTGATGACCTAGACAGTCGAAACCATGACGTCCGTCTAATACAGATCGCTGTCCCTGGAAGCCACCTCACTGGCGTTGTAAGATGCCCTTGCTTGGTGTCTTGCCAGCTCCAGGCCTGTAGCAGAGAGGGCAGTGGCCTGTCTAGATTGCTCGAATCAGGCACTGGCGCTAGAAGCTGGGATAGCATCACTATGAAAAATTACTCACCTTAGTAATGTTGTTTCTTCTAATGAGTCTTGCTATAGTATGACAATTGCAGTTTGTCCCAGCCTTAGAACTGCTCCGGAGGTGAAGAGTTAACTTCCATGCCAGGCATGGAATCCTGGCCAGCAGGCTCGGTGGAAAAAACTCTGATGATATTCAAACCCGAAACTGTCAGATCTTTGCTGCAAAAACTCACTAAGGTTCTGTGTGGAAGCTGTAAACCTACACTCAGCCAACTGGCTACTAAAATATTAACACATTTTTCTGGTCCCAAACCAAGACTCAAGTCAGGCGACTCTAGAAAATAAAATGAAATACAACACCCAAACACCCCAAAAGGAGTGGTGAAAAACAAAGGTGGGCATCATTAGGTGCCAACACTGTACTGCCCACCCACATCCCAAGAGCAGAAGTTCTGAGAGGGCAGGCGGGCTGGGGAGGTCATAATATAGCAAGACTCCATTAGAAGAAACAACATTACTAAGGTGAGTAATTTTTTTTCAAACAACATGAAGTCTTGCTATATTATGACAATTGCAGAACACAGTAGTACCTCCATGGAGGAGGACAGAACCTACTTAGGAAATAGGCTCTGAAGCACAGCTGTGCTAGAACGGAGCATCCCTCCTAGCCTGGATGTCCAGGAGTGATGCTTGGTGAAAGTGTGTACTGTTTTCCAGGTAGCTGCTTGACATATCTCTAAGATAGGATGTCCCTGGCTGCAGCTAGGGACGCAGCTGTACCTCTAGTAGAGTGAGCCCTCAGGCCTGAAGGGGGAACCGTACCCAGTTTTTGATAGCAAAATTGGATACAAGAGACAATCCACCTGGCAATGGATCTTTTAGTAGCAGGTTTCCCTTTCCCAACCTCACCATAAGTGAGGAACGGTTGGAGGGAGTCAAACCTGTGACCCTTGGTAAGCTCTATGTAGTAACTAAGGGCTCTCTTTACATCTAAACTGTGCAGCCTCCTCTCGCCATAGGAGGAATGGTCAGTGAAGTACACTGGAAGAGATATAGATTGATTAAGGCGGAAATCTGAAACCACCTTAGGCAAGAACTTCCTGTTAGTCCTGAGGACTACCTTATCTCTGTGAAAGGAGATAAAATCAGGCTCCACTGACAAAGCTTGTAATTCACTTATGCCTGGCAGAAGTGATGGCTACTAGAAACACAGTTTTCCAAGTCAAGTACTTAAGCTCTCTGAAGACAAAGGTTCAAGGGGGTTGCATCAGCTGAGCAATGCAAACATTAAGATCCCAGGCAGGAGCAGGGTCCTTGAATGGAGGTTGGTGTGAAGCAATCCTTGAAAACTTGGAGAATACAGGGTGAGCAGAAAGAGAAGAGGTCTTTTCTGCTGAAATAAAAGCAGACACAGCTGCCAAATGCACTTTCAGGGTAGCTGGCCTCAGCCCCAAAGTATTTAGATGGACCATATAGTCCAAGACTGTGGGCAAATCAGCAGATTCTGGGGAAATATGCTTCCCAGAACACCATATGGAAAACCTTTTCCATTTAGAATTATAAGTAGCCCTGGTTGGAAGGCTTCCTAGAAGCTTTCAGATTCCGAGTACACCTTGAGAAGGTGTAGGTCAGCAAACTCTAACTCCTCAAGAGCCAGGCCTTGAGGTTGAGGGATTTAAGATTCAGATACCAAACTCTCCCCTGGGCACAGGTTAACAGATTGTGATTCCTGGGGAGACACAGAGGAAGATGGACTGCTAAGGACAGAAGGAGTGGATACCAGGGCTGTCTGGCCCAATCTGGAGCAATCAGAATCATCTTGCAAGGTTGAGATCTGATTTTGACTAGCACCTTGAACAAGAGAGGAAGGGGGAAAGGCATAGAGGAACTTCCCTTCCCAATCGAGAAGGAAGGCATCCAGAGGAACTGAGCCCAACACTGGAGGCCTGCAACGAAAAGGCAGAAGTTGGTGGTTGTCTGAGGCTGCAAAAAGATCTATCTGAGGGGTGCCCCACCTGACAAATACTAACCCTAGTACTAGGGATCCAGTGACCATTCGTGATGGCCTGGGAAATCCTGCTGAGAGCATCTGCCAGGACATTGTCCTTGCCTGGGAGGTGAACTGCTATGAGGGAGGTGTTCAGGAATAAGCCAGAGACCACAACTTCATTGCCTCGGTGCACAGGGCAGGGACCGAGTGCCCCTTGGTTGACGTACCACATTGTAGTGGTGTTGTCTGTTCTGACCTGTACTACTTTGTTCTGAACAGATGCAGAAAAAAACTGAAGTGCTAGAAAAACAGCTCTGAGTTCCAACAGATTGATGTGGAGCAGAGATTCCTGAGGGGACCACAATCCCTGGGTGAGTGAGTCCATGTGAGCTCCCATCCCAAGAGGGACCATCTGTAGTAAGGGTCAAGGTGAGATTGAGAGATGAAAGAACCCCTGTCTCAGATTGCTCTGATCCTGCCACCACTGCAGGGCCTGGACCAGGGTTCGAAGTTACTGGGATCAATTTGGTTGGGGATCTCTCCTTTGAGACCAGAAGGCTCTCAAATGGAACTGAATGTCCCTCATCTGAAATCTGGCTCCTTGCACTACAGCTGTGGAAGCAGCCATGTGCCCTAGGAGCTGTAGAAAGTGCCTTGCTGGCCGAGAGACCTGCAGAGTGAAGGAGGAGGACAGAGCCACCAGGGTCTTTACCCTTTCTAGAGGAAGGAAAGCTCTGGCCTGCTTTATGTCAGTTCTGCGCCAATGAAGGTGAGTAGCTGAACAGGCTCTAGAACTGACTTTGGGAGATTGAGAGAAAACCTAGAGATGTAGCAGCTGCTGGGTAACCTGAAGGTGTGATTTGACCTGGTCTGGAGACTGACCCACTATGGGCCAGTCGTCCAGGTAAGGAAAGAATGGCAATCTTTGCCTTCTTAAGTGAGCAACTGCTACTGCCAGGCATTTTGTGAATACTCTTGGGGCAGAGGTAGGGCCGAGGGCATTGCTCTGAACTGGTAATGGCCTGAGGGCAGTTCGAGATCTGAGGTACTTTCGGTGGGAGCTTCTGATGAGAACATGGAAGTAGGCATCCTTGAGGTCCAGGGACACTAGCCAGTCCCTGGCCTTAGGGAGTAAAATAATTCCCAGAGTCACCATTTTGAATTTTGGTTTTAAAGGTGCTTGTTTAGGTATCTTAGATCCAGGATGGGCCATTCTCCTGTCTTTTTGTGTGAAGTACCTGGAGTATAGTCCTTTGCCCTGGTGTGGGGAGGAACCCTTTCCACAGCTCTGAGAGCCAGGAGGTTGAGACTTGTGTTTCCAAAGCAAGAGCCTCTAATGGATTTGCAGGTGGAAAGATCTGGTTCTCATCTTTGGAAATTTTTGAAGCTGAGAACCAGTCCCTGGCTTACTACTTCCAGGACCCGCTTGTCAGATGTTAAAGACTCCCAGTCCTGGATGAAGTAAGCCAGCCCCCTACAGGTAATGGAGAATCGGCCCTGGGCATCCCATCAGGGTGCCTGTTTGTGAGGGCTTTAGGGTGAGGGGGTGGGGCAGGGCTGCGTACCCATCTGCCCCTCTCCTCTGAAGAACCCTCTGGGTATAAGATGAAGAGGAGGCCTGGGCTTGGTAAAAGGCCTGTGAAAAGGCCTGCCCTGCCCCTGGAAGGCTGCCTCTGAGGAGTGGCTTGCCTCTCCTTGGCCTGTGCACTCCTATAAGTGGTCCTATACTCAGCCATTTTCTTCATGTAATTCTCTGTCTGCTCCCCAACAGAGAATTACCTACAACTAGGAAAATCTATGGCTTTTAGCCTGGGTATCCTGTGACAGGCTAGTACACCTGAGCCAAGCCATTCTCTGAAAAGCCACAGGATGTAGCCATGACTCTTGAAGATACATCATTAAGAGTCCACTGCAGCATGGAATTGCACCTTGGATGCCTCAATACCATCAGCAGCCACCTGTTCCAGCTCCTTGGCAAGCTGGCCAGGGACCTGTTTCGCTAAAGCCATAACAGTATCCCATCTGAATTTCTGGTATCTTGCAACATAGGCCATATAATTTGCCTGTCTAGAGTCCCAAGGATGCTGCCATATTGTTTCTTTGCCATGGCATCAATCCTCCTGGAGTCCTTGTCAGAGGTGTGAAGCCAAGGAATTTTGCCTTATCACAGGCTGCAGCCTGCACTACTAACATGGCTGCATTGTTGTGAAAGGAACTCCGTATCAGGGCCTGACAATGTGTACCTCCTGTCCATCTCTTTATCCACAGGAGGTAAAGAATTAGGAGCTTTTAAAATTTTTATTGTCCGTTTCCTAAAGGATTTATGTAAAGGAATAGACAATCTCCTGGACTCTGGGATATCCATCATTTCCACATAGTCAGGCTCCTCCTGTTCATCCACAGCTTCTTCCAAAGGGAGCTGGAGGGTTTCAGCAACTTTTTTATAAAACAGAAAATGAGAAGGGGACTCAGAAAGCCTAGGGGGAGACACTCCTGAAGGTCTGTCTGGGGAGATGTCCGGTTCAATGGGCACATCCAGACTTTCAAAATCACATTCACACTCTTCATAATCCTCCTCCCCCTCCTCCGGTTCATAAAATTCCTCTATATCATATTCTTGAACCGGTGGAACCGACCGAACCGACCGTTTACCTGATAGTGGCGGTTCGGACGGAACCGGGGAAAGCGACTGGACAATTTGGATCGCTTTGGCTATCTCTGCAGCGGTTGGAGAAGGAAATTTTGGCTCCACACCTGCTGATTTTCTAGTCCTCTTTGCTGGAACTGGCTCCTCCAAGTCAGCTCTTCATTTGCCCGAGGAAGTCTCGCCCTGGTCAGAGGGCACTCCCTCCGGTTCGGTTGGCACCGAACCGGGCTGGCCATCCGGGTCAGCGGACTTTTTGGCCTCTCGTTCCCTGAGCCTACCAACTCTCTTATCCAGGGTAGCTGCAGGGAAATTCTTGCAAATCTGGCAGTCTGATTGAAGTGGTCAAACCCCGGACAATAAACACATGTGGTGTGTGGGTCAGCCTCGCACAGGCTTCCCACAGACACTACAGTGCTGAAACCAATGAGCAGTTTTTCTTTTGGGTTTCTCAGACATAATGCCAGCCTAACTAAAAACTTGCCCTTTTCGGCAAATGCGCTAAGCAAAGACACCCTTATCGGTTCCCAACCGTGTCACGAGTTAGTGGAAAAAACGTAATGAAATCTTTTTTTTTTTAGAACCGATAAGAACCGGGAACCGCACTTTAAATGTAATTTAACAAGTTTTAAAAACAACCTGATCGTTCAAACCGAACAGATAACAACGTTACAAGTTCCACACAGAGAATGTAAAAACCTATCTATTACTTACGATACCACAGACAGAGCTTGAACCGACGGTTTGCGGTTAAAATAAATATAATTGCGGTTTAAACAGGCCGAGAAAAACACTTTTTAACCGAGAAATTAACCGAGCAGTAGGAGGAATCTCGGGCGACTGTTCAGTGAGGCGGGTAAAGAATCTGACAGTTTCAGTTTGAATATCAGACAGAGTTTTTTCAGCGAGCTCCGCTCAGGATTCCATGCCTGGCACGGAAGTTAACTCTCACCTCCGGAGCAGTTCTAAGGCTGGGACAAACTGCAATTGTCATAATATAGCAAGACTTCATGTTGTTTGAAATGTCTATTGTAGGCAGCATGGTGCGCCTGATGTGAGGCAATGCACAGCATCCACGAGAAGAGGAGAACACCAGTCTCCCCCACCGGTCAAATTGTAAGGAATCTGAATCCGGTGGGTGGTCGTGCGCCAGGCCGCGGTGCCCAGAGGTAGTTTCTAGGAATGCCAATCCTGAAGGCGGGTTGGGAAGAGAACCTAGAGACTCCAATGGGGCACAATACCTTCTCCTGCAGTCTGCGGGACTGGAACAGGGATGGCTGGCGACTGCCAGGAAAGGAACAGGCCAGAACAGTACCACCAAATGCTGTGCACTGAATTCACTGAGGAATTCACGCCTGCCGTCAGTATTGTCTCGCCAAACAAAGGAGATCGAAGATCCCTCACAAATCCTTGAAAGGAATCGCTGATATTCAGTGAAATCAGCATCGGAGGAGAGAGAGGGGGGTTCCTCTCCCTCTGAGGAGGAGACTAGGATGATGGGAACTCCCGAATGTCCAAGAGACTCCTGCGGCGGTGGGGATAATGAAACACCTGCTCATACTATCCTAATGTGTGAGGGAAGGCCCCAGAGCATCTGAGCGTCTCCCAGGATAACGGGCCCGTGGGACCGACATGGCCTGGGAGAGAAGGGGGTGGCTGCAGAGGACGGGAGAGGGACACCCACGACGAGGCAACTGTCCTCTGCTGAGGCTCTGAAATCCGGAAAACAGAGCCTGAGCTGGCAGGATCCTGGACAACAAACCAGGGTGAACCAAGGGATGCGAAGCCTGGAAGAGCCTAGTAGAGGATCCTCCTCACGACAAACCTGGGGCTGCATGGGTCCAGAAGGGCAGCCCCAACAACGCCACCAGAGGGTCCCTGGAGCCTGAGAGGGAAAGATGGGGCCCAGCTCACGGCTCTACCTGCACCCTGAGGTGTGGCAGGTGAAAGACTCGGCGCCTCATCCCGATCTCTCAGCCCTGGACTCTGAGAACGCCCTCCTCCTCAACCCCAGCGACAATCCACCCCAAGCAGGTGCAGTAGCACTGGATCGGCAGCTATCGCGACCCCACAGGAGGATGAGCCCTCCCCACCGCCATACTACTCCTCCAGGGACCCCAGACCACCCCAGCCTCAGGAGAGGACAGTACAGGAGACAGAGGAATAGGCCTGCTGGGCGCCTAGCACCTAGTCTCACTGGAGACCCTGACTCCAAAGAGTCAGGGTGCCAGGACGGGTTCACGTCTGAATCATCCTTCTCCGAGGAGGAAGAGACCAACTGGATCTCAACACTAGCCACCCAGGGGTCTCCAGAGAAATGGCACTGCAAAGCGGTGCCGTTGTCACTGAGCGGGCGATCTCGGACCACCCGCAATGCCTAAACCTGGCCCCGACTCCCCGACAGCTCCGGTCAGACCCGGGGCACTGTCCCTGGTGCTGGGACTCGACTCGGTGCTGTTAGAGGAGTCGACCAGGCCCACAGCGCTGCGGGCAGCGCCAGGAGCCAACACGGCACCGCCCCCCTCTGGAACTGTGCCAGAAGGCGGCATCGGGGGTCCACTGATGCCGGGCCCAGCAGACCTGGGCCTCGACACTGGTGTAGCCTGCACCTCCGAAGAGGTGACTGCCGAGGCAGTGTCTCCACCGCGGCCCTGGGAGGGACCACGGCACTCCTCCGACACCGCAAAAGAGGCCTCCTCCTCTCCAGACTATATAGGCCTGGGAGGGGACCTGGAGGAAGGGTCTAGAGATCTTACCTGGGAAGCCCTGGAGCGATGCCGTTCCCCGAAAGTCGGCAGAGCCTTGCTGATCTTGAATGCGCAGACTTCTAGGATGCGACGGTCCATCGAGAAACAGGTGTCGCACAAATCCATATCATGGTTGGGTCCCAGGCAGTGAAGGTAAACATCATGCTGGTCTGTAGGAAGAAAATGCTGGAGCCACAGGAGCACCCGACGCATCTGATGGGCCGCCCTGCTAAGCTTGCTGCTCTCGACTCGGACATGATGCTAAAACAATATAAAAACAGAAAAAGGCTCTTGGTGCCGTAGAAATAAAGGAATGGTCTTACGGAGTGAAAACAGTTCAACGGCGTTGGGAGGAACTGGAGAAGAGTCGTGAGGAAGGCCCTACGGCGCAGGTTCAACAATCTCACACGCAGCGTAGCAGGTGCAGCCTCGGCAGCGGGAGAAACAGAACTGAGATGGAGTAGGGTCTGCAGCACCCAATGGCCGCCCCTCACGATGACGAAAGGCGCTGCTGTTGGAAGTGGGCGCCGCTGGTGCTAACCTAAAAAAAAAATCTCTTGTAGGGGGTAGCCGCCTGCGCAGAACCCAAGCAGTAATGGAATGGTGAAGACTGACAAGGTAAGATCAAGGGGACACAATTTGAAGATTGGGGGTGGGGGGGTGGTGGTTCAGGGTCAATGTGAGAAGTGTTTTTCACAGAGAGGGTGGTGGATGCATGGAACAGCCTTCCTGAGGGGTTGTGGGGTCTAAAACTGTGGGAGAATTCAAGAATGCATGGGACAGACATAAGGCAATTTTGTGGGGGGGTAGGAAGAAATAGGTTGCTGGTTAACTAGGACCTGCAGCTTATCCTGTAGGTAGGAAATGGGCAGACTAGGTGGACCAAGTGGTCCTTATCTGCCATCAAAGTCTATGTTTCTACATAGGAAAATGGAACAATCACCAGGGCCCCACCATCCCCATTTTAAGAAAACCCCTAGGGCTTTAGATAAAGCATGGAAGATTATCCAAAATGGTTCCGACCAGGAGGGTCCCATTAGGATAAAAAAAAAACAGAACCCTGGTTACTAAAAAGGGTTGCCTCTCTGCTTATCCCCCCAAACACTCTCAACGCCCTCTAAAAGGGACAGAGCTAGAGGTACCACAATTACCAGCAGGACACAGTTTGGAGAGACAAGCAGGGAGGAGGCATCGCCCAGAGACTGAGAGGGGAAGATGGGTGGGAAGCAGTGATGAATGGTGAAGATACACAGAAAGATCGGGAATTACAGTAGGTATGTAGTTTTCATATCTTATCTGGGTCAGTGTTCACCACTCATCACTGGTGGATGATTACCAAACCTCGAGGGACCTGGTACCTCCCTGAAAGAAAGTCCCCCAGCCTCCTGTGGGGAGGCACTGGAGGAGGAACCTTCCAGGTCTAGTTAGGCCTGAGACTGGTCTGGGTGAGGCGGCGTTCTCCTTGGGTAGGAGAGAGGAAGTCGCCTGAAGTTCCCGCTCACCCTTAGGAAGAAAAACAGGTTACTCACCAGTAACATTAATTCTAGGAGTGGTATACTGCATGTTGTTCATCCACACTCCTTAGCATGTCCCCTTCTGCTTTAAATCTCACCAGAAGTCTTCAAGCTGGCTCCACCCATCCACCGGTGGTATATACCTCGGCTCCGCCCCTGGCGGCAGATCTTAGTCTGCTGGAAGCCAGGTTGGGTGCATCTGCAGCCAGGAGGTCAGGTGGGTCTGTGTGGATGAACAACATACACCACTCCTAGAACTACTGTTACAGGTGAGTAACAGGTTTTCTAGGAGCATCGATATGTTGTTCATCCACACACTTTGGCAAGCTCCTAGCAGTTCTCCGGGAGGAGGGGAGGCAAGCACACCCCTACTTAGGGAACAGAGACTGGAGAACTGAGGCCCCAAAATCAGCATCCTGGCGTGACTCAAGGTCGATGTGGTAGTGGGAGATGAAGGTGTTTGCTGACTTCCAGGTAGCAGCCCAAACAGATTTCCTGGATAGGGATATCCCTGGAAGCAGCCACTGATGCAGCAGTATGGTGGGTAGAATGAGCTCTTATTCCTCTGGGAGGCTCCTTGCCTGCCAACTCGTAGCACAGACCTATGCATGATGTGATCCATCTTGCAATAGTCTGTTTGGCTGCAGGTCTGCCAGAAGCAGCTTCAGCACAGGTGACAAACAGCTGGCGAACCTCCCCGAATTTCCGCTGTTCTCTCCTTGTAATAGGACAGAGCACATCTCAGGTCCAAAGTATGAAGCTTGTACTTGGCCTCTGAGGTGTAATTAGGGTAGTATACCAGCAGAGTTAACACCTGGTTAAGCTGAATCTCTTGACACCACCTTCAGAAGGAATTTCGGGTGTTGCGTAGGACAACCTTGTCCCTGTGGAAGACCAGATAAGGGGAGTCCACCAAAAGTGCCTGTAGCTCCCCGTCCTTCTGGCAGACGTGATAGCCACCAGGAAGGCCGTCTTCCACGACAAGTGCGACAAGGCACACTTGTGCATTGGTTCAAATGGCTTGCCCATGAGCTTTGCCAGCACCAGCAGTAGATACCACAGAGGTGGAGGTTCACGCACCGGAGGGAATATGCAATGCAGGCCTTTGAAAAAGCAACGACCACGGTCTCCTTTGCCAATGTAGCTGACCAGCCCGCACCAGGTAAGCAGAGATGGCTGCCAGGTGTGCCCCAAGGATCGATGACTGCAGACCCCCTTTGGAGAGAGACCAAAGGTAGTCAAGAATGTTAGCCACTGAACAGGACAAAGGGTCCAGGCTCTTGCCCTGACAGCAAATGGAAAACCTTTTCCACTTGAAGGCATAACATTTCCTGGTCGATTCCTTTCTGGATGCCTCCACCACAGTGTAGACATCTTCGGAAAGACCCAAAGCCTGGAACTCTAGCCGTTCAGGTACCAGGCTGTGAGCTGCAGGAATGAAGGTCTGGATGGAATACCTTCCCTGGTTGAGTGATATCAGGTCCGGGCATGCTGGAAGCCACTCCGGGTGCCTGCAACTGAGACTGAGATCTGGATACCAGAACTGGTGCGGCCAGTCTGGGGCTACCAGGCGCACCTTCACCTTGTCCTTCCTCACCTAGAGGAGCACCTTGTGGATCAGGGGAAATAGAAGGAAGGCGCAGAGGAGCCCAGGGGTCCACGGCCTCAAGAAGGCATCACCCTGCAGTGAGCCCTGCTGAGGGGGGTGGGCATGAAATAGCCTCAGCTTGGTGTTTTCCCTGAAGGCAAACAGGTCCACCATCGGTTTGCCCCAGTGGGAGAACAGGTTGTAAGCTACCTCTGGATGGAGAGACCACTCGTGGGATGTCTGGCCTAAGCGGCTGAAAGCATCCGCCAGATGGTTTGAGGTGCCTGCCACATGGATGACTAGGAGATCTGACTCTAATCGGCTCACGAGGGTCCAGATGCGGAGCGCCTCCCCGCACAGCAGACAGGAGTGCGTGCCGCCCTGTTTGTTGAAGTAGTACATGGTCGTGATATTGTCCGTTTGGACTTGAACCACTTGACCCCGGAGCTGAGGAGCAAAAGCTGACAGTGCCAGTCTGACTGCTCTGAGCTCCCACAGGTTGATGTGGCATCGGGACTCCTTGGGGGTTCAGAGCCTGTGGGCTCCCCAGCCCATGAGAGAGGAATCAGTCGTAAGGACGACCGTTGGCTCAGGGTGGACAAACGGGATCCCTTCTTGCAATCTGTCTGGGGCGGTCCACCATTGGAGAGCGTCCCACATCCTCTGGGTTACAGTGATCAGCTTGTCAAAATGACCATGGCGTTGAGTCCACTGGGCGGCCAGCTCCCACTGGAGGGGGCACATGTGCAACTGGGCCCAAGGGACCACTGAGGTGCACGCCGCCATGTAACCCAGAAGGCGCAGGTGCAACTGCCCAACCCGAAATGACTGGGCAAGGAGGAAAGAACCTCCGCCCCCTGTCACGGGAGCCGAGCTCTGGCTTGACAAGAGTCTAGCTCTGCCCGATGAAGCCCATCACCTGAGAAGGAGCGAGTTCTGACTTGGCCTTGTTGATCAGGAGGCTGAGTTGTTGGCAGGTCTGGAGGGTCAGGTCCGTGGACCTCTCCACCTCTTGTTAGGTAGATCCTGCTAGGAGCCAATCGTCGAGGTAGGGTAAATCCTGACCCTCAAGATAGGCTGCCATCACTGCAATGCATTTGGTGAAGACATGGGACCGATGACAGGCGAGCGGCATGACTCCAGAAGTCTACAGGGTCCCTTTGGCCCTGAGCGGAGGGAACACGCTGATGGGGACGGAAGGATTGGGGCGTGAAAAGAAGGCGTCCTGCAGATCTAGTGAACAGAACCACATGTTTCACTCCAAGGATGGTATGATCTGGGACAGAATGACCATACGAAGGTCGTGACCGAGATATTGATTCAGGTCGTGTAGATCTAGAATGGGGTGCCAGCCACCGTCTGCTTGGGGCACCAGGAAGTACCTGGAGACAAAGCCTGGGTCTGCTGGAGGATCTGCCACTGGAATTACTGCCTCCTTACACAGGAGCTGGACGATGTCGTCTCGGAAAGCCGACTGGGTCTGAGTGGATACTTTTTCCTCCCAAGGGTGCGCAGGCTTGACTTGGAGGGTACTGCTTGAATTCCAGAGGCAGTCCGTGACCGACCACATCGAGAACCCACCTGTCTGAAGTGACAACGGACCAGGCGGAAAGCAAGTGGCGGAGCCGACCTCCCACAGGAGGACCCAGAACTGAGGTGACGGGAGAGGGGTTGACAGCCCCTGCCCCATCACTGAGCAGGCTTGCAGGAGAAGAAGGCTCCAGGACCTGAACCTCGGCCTCCTTTACGAGCCTATTGGGGTCCAGGCTTAGGCCGAGCGCCAAGGTTGAGCCTGCTGTTGATGCCGGTGCTGTGCTGTCCACCTTGAAAGAAGGACTACTAAGACGCAGGGGAAGAATGCTGAAAAGGCTTCTTTTTCTTCTGCTGGTTCTTGCCTGGAGTACACCTGGCAGAAGTATCGTCCAAGGTGGCACTGGACTGCTCAATGCACTGCAAGTGACTGGCCACTCCTGGTCCGAACAAGTGGGTCCCGAGGAAGGACACGTCCAGCTAGTTTGTGCTGGGTTTCTGCAGAAGTAAGAGCCTCAGCGCCAAGCCCCACGGGAGAGGCAACTGGCGCAGCCATCGAAAGCAGGTACAAAATCCCAGCTGTTCAGGGCTGTCTGAAGCTGCTGTTTGGTGACAGCTCGGCTCTGATCCTGGACTTGCTTGACCGTGGTCTGCATGTCCATGGGGAGATTTGGAAGGAATTCATCCAGCGACCCTAAGAGGGCGTGAGAGAAGTGTGCCATGATGACGGCTGAACTTGCCTGACAAAGGCATAAGGAGGAAGCCGCATAGACCTTCCTGGCTGAATGGTCCAGAAGCTTGGACTCTATTAGGTCAGTCGGTCAGTGTCGGCAGAACTGCCAGTATGCCTGAACACAGAGGCAGTACACCAGGCTCTCGGCCGAAGGGTGCTCTGTGAACCCCACAAGGGACCCCATGGGCACTGCGTACTTGCGGCCCATGTGGGCAGACGGAGCTGGACAAGAGGCAGGTCGCCAAAGTTCGAGGACCGGATTGACAATAGCTTCAGCCACAGGAAAGGCCTTCATTGGGCTATCCTCTCAAGGATGTCCGTAAGAGGGTACTCCAAGGATAGGCTCCAGGGGCACCCTGTAGATTCAGAGATGAGGCAAAGGATCCCATGGAAAGACAGGGACCTTCCTCAGTCTTGAGGGCAATGGTTGATTCATCATCACCCGGATGTGAATGCAAGCCGGCGACATCAGAATCCGAGGAATCCGGATATAACGGCCTACCACCCAGGTCACCTTCAACTAGCCGAAGGCAGTCCGGGGTGACCGTAACAGACAATCGCCGGGGAAACCAGTTGTCAGGTCCGTCCTCCTTGGAAGGAGCCCCTCCCACAGGCTATTTGGGTGGTGGTTCCACCACAATCGGTGGAGAGACTGTTTTGGGCCGAACTGGTGGTTTTGCCGGCTCTGTGGGCTGAGGGACCGATTTAATTGGCTCTGAAGGAGTTGGCTTCGGTCTAGGAGGTGAAAATCAGGCAATGACCGGTGTAGAAGCCAGGATCGGCTTGTGCCCGGTCAGAATTAGCTGTTGCCACATTAAGTCCTCTTAGCGCCGATGGAGTTTCCACTGGAGCCTCTCCTTATCTGGGGAGGATGAGGACGACCAATGGCGTCTCCTCTTTTTAGAGCATTTATGGCTCTTCTTCGGCCTGTTGGACGAGGGGGTCCGAGACCTCGATCGAGATTGGACAGGCCGACTCAGTTGTTGGGAAGACACCAGTGGGACCGTGAATTCCTGGGATCAGGACCACTTCTTTGACTGGAGTCCCAGCAGGCTGGGTCTTGTCATCTGGAAAAACTAAATTAGGGTTCGATCAAGGAAATCATCAACTGGAGTCGGCGAGCACCGGATCGATAAGATTGAACACGATTTCTCAACCCCTCGGCCAATAGGTAATTCAGTCGACTGACCAGACGGCAAAGCCCAAAAGCCAGAGGCCAAAAAGCGATCTTGATCAAGTCGAGACTGCATGTCCCTGGGACCGATATCTCCCGCCTCCCAAGAATTTCCACAAGATGAAGACGCCCGGATCCTTCTCCGCCACGGGACTGAGAGAAGTGCGAGCTCATAGCGCCTCCTGGTCGAGAGACTGGCACAAATCTCGGAAGGAACCAGAGAAGGTGGAGCCAGATTGAGCTGAACGAAGAAGCTCCGCGAAGACTAAGCAGCATGAGCGGCTTCCTCCTTGAATGCTTGCATGCGTTCCAATTGCTCCACGGATCCCGCAGCCGTGGAAACTGCCCACTGAGCCTCCTTGTATTTCACCGGAGGATTCCTCTTCTCCGGCCTCCCCAGCTTCAGGCGTGTGAGACCGTCATTGAGGACATTGGGATGAAAAGTGAGACACAGGTCGCATTTCGAGGTGTCATGGTCGACACTGAGGCAGCAGATGCACACAGTGTGGGGATCGGTGCGTGACATTTTCTGGCTGCAAGGGCACCGACGAAATCCTGGGGAAGACTTGTCTTCCATTATCGAAGCTGCAAACTTGCAATCTCTAACGCGAACAATGTGAATTTTCGGAATAACCGAAGGTTTGAAAGCAAGGGCCTACAAGATGCGTGAGCATGAGGGAGGCAACCGGACTCTTCCAGGAGAAAGGAAGATCTGGCGTCATGGGGCGGAGCTGAGGTATATACCACCCGAGTGGGTGGGAGAAGCCAGCCTGAAGACTTCCAGTGAGATTTAAAGCGGAAGGGGACATGCCTAAGAGTGTGGATGAACAACATATCCATGTTCCTAGAAAGGTGGGCTCCCCGGAATGAGGAGGCAGTCACCCTACGCCGGGCCAGGGGTGATAACCTGGAAAGACACAGCCATGCTGTCCACCTAATGCAGATCGCTGTCCCCTGCCATCCTGGATGCAACCTCATTGGCATCATCTGATGCCTTGCTTGGTGCCTGCGAAGCTCCAGGCCCCTGCGGATAGGGCAAATGGCCTGTCTGGTCACCCCTGAATTAGGCAAGGATACTAGGATCTGCCCTAGTAAAGACCATAAGTGCCTGTTGTTAGGCAGCATGATGGGCCTCATGTGCTAAAAGAGAGACATGCCGAAGAGAACACCTCCACCCCCAAAAGTCAAACCCAGCAGAATCTGTCTCCGGGGTCGGTCACATCTTGGGTGTCTATGCACGAAAGGTGTACCCAGGAGCAGCACGCCCAAGGGAGGGTGAGCCAAGACTCCTGGAGACCCTAGGGGTGCGCAATACCAGTGCTGGCAGTCCCTTGGGGCTGGAGAGAGGGTAGAAGGACTTTTCCAGGTGCAGTACAACACCTCCCCGAAGGGGGAGGGCCAGGTGGGAATCACCAGGTTGGCCGCTCTGAATTCATCTAAAAAGGTGTGAGTCGTCTGCTCAGCAATGCCTTAGTGTAGAGATGTGGAGCTTGCTAACCAATTCCGAAAGGAAATGCTAATAACTACATAAATCAGCAGCTGGGGACATGTGGACGGAGGAATTCTCTCCCTCAGAAGAGGAAGCCGACGAGTCCGGAGAGTCAGGCACTGGCTGCACGGGGGAATGGTGGAACACCTTCTTGTCCATGGTCCAAGTAGGCAGGGAATAGTGCAGCCGTGGACCTGAACTGTTCCCAGGTGAGAGGTCCCGTAGGACTGGCGTGGCCTGGGAGAGAGGGAGGGAGGTGCTGGCAGAGTTAAGGGGGTTAAACAGCTCCGAGAAGGAGCGTGACCTCTGCCAGGGCTGGTAGAGGGCAGACAGAGATCTCAAAATTGGAGAAGATCTGTCGGCTGGAGCAGTCTGGGGCAGTTTAACCGAGTTGAAACGGTCAAGACTGAGCCCTAAGAGAGAATCCCCGTGAGGCGACCGGGCTGCTGGAGTCCAGAAGGCGCCTCAAGCCTCTAAAATGAGATTCATCTCAAGGAGTACTCGGGAAGGGGGAGAGAACAGGACTGGCACTGTGCCCAATTCTGTCCTCTCAACCCTTCAGAGTCGGAGAGGACCTCTTCTTCAGAGTCAAGCCAGGCAGCTCAATCATCGTGGCAGACTCCTGAGAGATGGTCACCGAGAGCACCCTTTCCCTGCCTCAGGCACCCTAAATATCCAGAAATGGGCCTCAGCCCGGCACCAAGAAGGGAGCTCACACCCCTTGAGGGAGAAGGAGAACCACCGACTCAGACACCGTCCCCTGGTGCCACCCCAGCACCAGAGGACCAGTCGGGACCACCGACACTAGCAGTAGCTGGCAATCACCGGGAGGGGCTGAAACAGAGTCGCAGTGCTAGGTAAGGAGGAGGAGTCTGAGAACTCAGAAGAATCTGGGAGCCAGTCCGGGTCTGCTTCTGAATCGTGATCCTCACCTGAGGAGGCTTGGACCAAGACCACCCTATGATCTCCCCCGGTTCCAGGATTGCAAGCAGCACCGTGAACCAGCTCAGCACTACTCATGGCGCCGCCACGATGCGTGGCACTGGGATCATGAATGGCGCCAGGAGCAGACTCCGTACCACCTGTGGCACTGCCCTGATCTCTGGTGTCAGGATCCGAGGCGGCACCGACAGGTGGTGTCGAGAAAGATACCTCACCAGGCTTGGAGGCCATAGGCCGCGACGCTGGGGGAGCCTTCACCTCTGAGGAAGAGACTGCCAGAAAGGTGCCTCCCACCCGACTCCCGGAGGAATCAGACTGTGCCCTCCTGCACCACGGAAGGAGTTTCCATCGAGGCAAGGCAAGAAGAGGAAGAAATTCTCCACAGGCCAACATAGGACTGGGAGGGAACCGGAGGAAGGGTCAAGAGACCAAGACTTGGCGTCCAAGGCTCAAGCCTGTCCACCGAAAGTGGAGGCATACGCTCTCACTTTAAACACGCGCAGCTCCACAGCCGACGGTCCATGGAGAGACAGGCATTGTAACAACTGTGACGTGGTATGGGCCTACAGGTCAAGACCGAACATGCTGGTCTGAGACAGAGAAAAGTTGGATGCAGGGACACCGCTGCATAGGAGGCCGACCATTGGAGGGTTTCTTTCTTGCCCTGAAAGAGACATGACTGAATGGAAAACAAACAGAAACAGCGCTCAGCGTCATCGAAAAAATAAAAAGGAATGGTCTTACCAGTCGGTGGCACCAAGAAATGCAGCTGTACAGAACTAGGTATTACCGACAGACTAGGCTGCTGGCCTTGAGAATTGGGTCCGAGGAGAGAGCTCCATTTACTGACCAACCCACGACTGGCATGCAATGAGTCTGCTCGAGGATGGCGCCTGCCTCCTACCTTGCAAAAAAAAAGCCCTGCTGGTCCTTGTTCCCCAGCCAGATCCTACCAGTGATGAATGGTGAAGACTGACACAGATAAGATCTTTGGGCGACCCTGTTGGAGACTCCAAAAGCGGTTTTCGCGATAATGTCTGAAGAGACCACGCATGGAGGGAGGTAGGGAACTGAGGCCCAGATGCACCAGTTTGTCCGAATCCTGCGCCAACAGGTCTGACTCAAGAGGCAGAGGTACTGGGAGTTCCACAGCCAACTGCTGTAGGAGTAGAAACCAAATCTGCCTGGGCCAGATGGGGCGATCGACAGTTGTGTCCCTCTGCCTTAAGTTTCAGCAGAACCTTCTGCAGAATGGGAAAGGGAGGGAGGGAAGGCATACAAGTATCTTCCTGTCCAACAGAGAGATAATGCGTCTAGCCAGATAACATCAGGCCCTTGAACGAGTAAGCAAAGCTTGGGAAGCTTTGCACTGGATGGGGAGGCGAACAGATCTACCTTTGGACGCCCTCAGCAGCGGAACAGATTTTTGGCCACTTCCTGGTGTAGTTCCCATTCTTGAGCTAGGGCTAAGGTACGGCTGAGGGTGTCCGCCAGGATATTGTGCACGCCATGAATGTGCATGGCGTGAGATGTGGACCGTATTGGACTGCCCAGTACCAGAGCCGATCGCTTCCCTGTACAGGGATATGACTGGATGCCTCCTTGCTTGTTGACGTACCAGACTATGGACATATTGTCGGTCTGAGCAAACAGTGTTCCTGCTGTCAAAAGGAAATGGAAGGCCTGACAGGCGACAGGACATCTCCAGAATGTTTATGTGGAGCGAGATTCCAACTGGGACCATTTCCTGGGTTTGGTGGTCTCCTAGGTGAGCTCCCCAATCCAGACTGGATGCGTCTGTGGTGAGGGTCCAAGAGAGAGGGGAGGGCCTGAACGGTGTCTCCCGAGACATGTTCAGAGGGCCCTGCTGTGACAGGGTAGAATAGGACCCTGTCCCATTTCTTGTGAATAAAGTGTTGAAATGCAAGGATCTGTATTCTCTCCTTTTCTGTCTCTTCTGTCTGGCTGTGCAACCAAATTTTCCTGTGAGACTTCGGACTTTATCAACATGAACAGTCTCGCAATTCTTTGCCTCTATCGCTCAGTTTTCTCTTGCTGTGTGATTTTCTCCCTTGCGTATCTGTATCTGCTAATATAAAATATGTGCACATCAGTGTATGAAATGAAACTGATAATGGGATCACTTTTGTTTAGAAAATAGTGTTAGTGTTGCTATATATATATATTTGTAACACGGCTCAATGTGCACCGCTGAAATGCAGCGCCAGGATTTGCCTAATGGCCACAGCTGACTGAAACCGAGCAGGTATTAAGCCACAGGTAACGCCCGCTCGGTCAATACCAGCTGTGGCCATGGAGACACCAGAGGGCACCCGCCCGCTCCGGCACCACCAGGAGGTGCCACCGAGCCGCCAAGCCCCGCTCGCAGCCAGCGCCTGACCCGAACTGCATTGTGTTGTGCAGATCGGGAGAGCAGCCGAGCAACCCAGCAAGTAGACCAGTAAGTGTGTTATTCATGTCAGTGACATGATTTGTAATGCACAGTATCCCATTGCTTCAGTTTCACCCGGTTTGAGAAGCAGAGTGACAGAGAAAACTTGGATGTTATGGACATCCGATCTGGGCAGTGTAAAAGTAATTGTACAAAGTAAACAATATAATCAAATACAAACTAAGCTCACCTAACTTTACCGTGGCCAAACAAGGCCTCAGGGCGCTGAGTTTCTATTACTTACAAAGTAAAACATGGTACAGAAATAGGTTTTAAAGGTTGCTGCATGAATACATTATCCGCATTGGGATACATCTTGCTCCTTTATCCCCTTTGATTACAGGCGATCTCCAGCAAAGCTCCTCTAAAAGTGCTCAGAAAAAATGTGTTTCTGGCACCGAACACTAAAGCAAACTTCAGGACTCATCTAGTCATTTGACCTATATGATGTTACCTTTTATAAAATGCTCACGGAAATAGAAAAGACCAATCAGTGGAAACCCTTTCGGCGTGTTCATTGCAGTATAGTGAGCATGTAACATGGCATTAACACCACGAATAAAAATATGCTGACTCTGTGAACATGTGGCACTATAAATAGATATGTTTCCCACAGTGCACTGCTGTGATCCGTAATCGCCACATAATATCGAACGCCACAGCACAGAAACAGTTACTGGGAATGCCAAAATTACAAAGGTATTGTATCTGTTAGACAGTAATCCTCTGCTGGTGTCGATTTAAAAATAGCTGACACTATATAAAAGAGTGTGTAGCGTGCACCATGACCGCGCATGTTGTAACATCGGGACACTGAGTTCAAACCAGGAAAATATAGCATAGTTCCTAAAAAAGCATTATCGCTGTCGGCAAGCACTCTCTATTTTGAACCAAAGTACTAGTATCACAATATTTGCCTTGCACTTGCCATGTTACAAGCGCGTGTCACCTTCAGCCTCGGGCTCTACCAGTGATTAATGCCTCGCTACCGGCTGCTTCCTTTGCAGCACGGTAACCCCCCAGCAGGCATTATCCACCGTAGAGCCCTCAGCTGGCTGCATTAATGCTTACTTATAATTTGAGATAACCGTAGAAAGCCAGAGGTTATTTGAGTGCATTGTTGAATCTTTTGCAAAAGGGGCCTCAAGCACACCCTGTTCTAGCAGCTCATGAAATTTACAAAGAACAGGATTGCTTGCTACGGATGGGGGTTGAAGAGACTTATAAAACAGCAAAGTTGAGCTGCAAGAGAGGAGATTACAAGAGATTTTATTTTGCTTCTGTATATGGTTATTTTGAATAGGTTTATTTTATATTACTGCAACTACAAATAAACACTTTTGTGGAATTTTACAACTGCTCCTGGGTTTTCTTTATGCTTCCTGACCTGTGCCTTGATGACAGATGGTGTTGGCAGTGGGATTTATGCCGTGCATACCCTAAGACAAGAGAATTGTGCATGGGTACTGGACCTAGTACCAGGGAAGCACAGAGAAAGGTATGGATTCTACAGCAGCAAGTCCAGGAGTGGTTACCAGAAGAATGGCAGCCAAACTAGCCGCAACAGAAGTCCAGTCCGAGATTGTACAGCCAACACAAGTCATGGAAAAGAACAGGCAGTGACAGAACCTGAAAGCCTGATGGACTTTTTCAAGTGGTGGGCTATACAACAAAAAGAGACAGACGCTGAGAAAATACAGGTTACTCACCTGTAACAGGAGTTCTAGGAATGGTATATGTTGTTCATCCACACTCATTGGCAGGTATCCTTGCCGCTTTAAATCTTGCCGGAAGGTCTTCAAGCTTGCTCCTCCCACCCACCCGGGTGGTATAACTGTCGGCTCCGCCCCATGACGCCAGATCTGGCCCGCTGGAAGCTCAGGTTGTGCGTCCGGGCCGGGAGGTTTGGTGGAAACGTGGATGAACAATATATACCATTCTAGAACTCCTGTTACAGGTGAGTAACCTGTATTTCTAGGGACATGGATATGTTGTTCATCCACACTCATTGGCAGACTCCTAGCAGTTCTCCGGGAGGAGGGAGGCAAGACGCACACCCCCATATACTTACTTGGGAAAGAGAGACTGGAGAACCGAGGCCTCAAAACCAGCATCCCGGCGTGACTCAAGGTCGATGTGGTAGTGGGTAATGAAGGTGTTTGCTGACTTCCAGGTAGCAGCCCTGCAGATTTCCTGGATAGGGACGCCCCTGAAGCAGCCACTGCTGCAGCAGTATGGCGGGTAGAATGAGCTCTTATCCCTCTGGGAGGCTCCATGCCCGCCAACTTATAGCAGAGATCTATGCAGGAGGTTACCCACCTGCTTATCGTCCGCTTGGCTGCAGGTCTGCCAGATGCGGCTTCAGCGTAGGTGACAAACAGCTGGCGAACCTCTCCCCGAATTTCAGCCGTGCGCTCCTTATAATAAGCGAGCGCCCTTCTAGGGTCCAGAGTATGGAGCCTATATTCGGCCTCCGAGGTGTGATTGGGGTAGAACACCGGCAGAGTCAACACCTGGTTAAGGTGAAACTCCGACACCACCTTCGGAAGGAATTTCGGGTGGGGGCGCAGGACAACTTGTCCCTGTGGGAAGACCAGGTAAGGAGACTCGATGGAGCGCCTGGAGCTCTCCCATCCTTCTGGCTGACGGATAGCCACCAAGAAGGCGGTCTTCCACGACAGGTGAGAGAGAGCACCTGTGCATAGGTTCAATGGCTTGCCCATGAGCTTGCCAGTACCAGCAGTAGATCCCACGGAGGTGGGGTTCCTCGACTGGAGGGAAATGTGATCAAGGCCTTGAAAAAGTGCCAGACCACCTCCTGCCATCGACTGCTTCCCCGCCCGGCTACCGTAAGCAGAGATGGCTGCCAGGTGCACCCTTAGGGTCGCCGACCTAAGCCCTTGACTAGAAAGGGACCATAAATAGTCCAAGATGCTTGCCAAGGAACAGGAGGAAGGGTCCAAGCCTTGCTCTGACACCAAATGGAAAACCTTTTCCATTTGAAGGCATAGCATTTTCTGGTCGACTCCTTACGGACGCCTCAACTACATTGAGGACCTCGTCGGAAAGACCAAGGCCTGAACTCTACTTCAGGAACCAGGCCGTCCAGGTGCAGGGATTGAAGGTCCGGATGGAACACCTTCCCTGATTGACTGAGAGCAGGTCCGGGAGCTGGAAGCTGCCGCGAGTCCTGGAGCTGAGACTGAGGAGATCTGGGTACCAGAACTGGCGAGGCCAGTCTGGGGCTATCAGAATCACCTGCGCCTTGTCCCTCCTCGCTTGAGAAGCACCTTGTGGATCAAGGGAAATGGGGAAAAGGCGAAAGAGGCCGGGGTCCATTGCCTCGAGAAGGCATCCCCTGCAGCGAGCCCTGCTGAGGGGCGGGCATGGAACAGACTCAGCTTCGCTCTCCATGGAGGCAAACAGGTCCACCTGAGGTGTGCCCCAAAGGGAGAACAGATGCTGTACTACCTCCGCAGGAGAGACCACTGTGGGATGCAGCCCCTATCCGCTCAGGGCATCGGCCAGGGTGTTGGAGGCTCCTGCCACGTGAATGGCTAGGAGATCCGCCTCCAGGCTGCGCAGACGAGTGACCAAATGCGAGAGCTTCTTGCATAGAAGCATGGAGCGCGTCCGCCCTGGCGGTTTAGATAGTACATGGTCGTGGTATTGTCCGTCTGGACTCGGACCACTTGACCCCGGAGGAACGGAGCAAAGGCGGTGAGAGCTAGGTGGACCGCCGGAGCTCCAGCAGGTTGATGTGGCATCGGGACTCCCTGGGGACCAGAGGCCATGAGCCCGTGTTCCCCAGATGGGTACCCCAACCCATCAGAGAGGCATCGGTCGATAGAGAGACCGCTGCTCTGGGCGGATTTAACGGGATGCCCTCCGCAAATGATCTGAACGTCCACCACTGGAGAGCCGCTCCACATCCCTGTGTCACCGACTACAAGCTGGTCCAAGGGATCGCAGCATTGTAGACCACTGGCTGGCCAGTCCCACTGAAGGGGATTTATGTTCCAGCGGGCCCAACGGACCACGCTTGTGCAGGCCGCCATGAGACCTAGGAGCGAGAAGTCCCGGCAGAAGTGCCTTGCCTCAACCAGAAATGATCGGGCAAAGGAGGAAAGAACCTCGGCCCTGTTCCGCTGGGAGCCGCGCTCTGGCTCGAAGAGAGTCGAGGGCGCCTCGATGTGAATAGAATCACCTGCTTGCTCGAAGTCTCGACTTGGCCTCGTTGATAAGGAGGCCCAGTTGAGAGCAGCAGACCTGAGGGCCAGATCTCTGACCACCCGCCTTCCTGGAGGGAGCTGCTGCTATCAGCCAGTCATTCAGGTAAGGGTACACCCGACCCTCGGCGCCGCAGGGAATGCTGTCACCACTGCCATGCATTTGGTGAAGACCCTGGGAGCTGGAGACAAGCCGAGGCGGCATGGCTTGGAACTGAAGAGGGATCCTTCCCGCCGAAGCTTAAGGGAATTCTGTGAGACGGTGGATCTTGATAGGGACGGAAAAACGTCCTGTAAGTCCAGAGAGCAGAACCACATCGCCGCTCTCCAAGGATGGTATTATTCTGAGCCAGAGTGACCATCCTGAAGGCTCTGACCTTAGGAACTTGTTTAGGTCGTGGTAGGTCTGAGAATGGGGCGCAGCCTCTGGCCCGCTTCGAACCAGGAAGTGTACCTGGACACAAACCCTGGGTCTGAAGGAGGGTCCACCACCTCTCTCTTACCACCTCCTTCTGGAGGAGGAGAGCCGGCGCCGCGCTCGACGAGCCGCCAGTGAGGTTGGGATCCCGAGGGGCGACGGGCTCTGAAGGGTGGTGCCTGCTCTCAATTCCAGAGGCAGGCCTCTTCCCACCACCTTCCAAGACCCACCGTCCGTGGTAACAGCGGACCAGGCGGAACGGAAGTGCCGGAGCCGCCTCCACGGGGGACCCAGGGCAAGGTGACGGGATGGGGCGTACACCCTCAGCCTGCCACTGTTGGCAGGCTTGGAGGAGGGACCGCCGAGGGACCTCCTGGGCCCTTTCCTCCTGCCTCCTGTTAGAGGAAGCCGGCTGCTTGGGTTTGGGATGCCAAGGCCGAGCTCTGCTGGGCCCTGATGCTGGGTGGGCGCTGCCGGGGCTGACAGAAGGACAAAGGGTTTAGGGCTGTGGTTTGCGGCCTTGTCCTTCTGAGCGAAGAGACCGAGTCCAAGGTGGCATTGGACTTCCTGATCCTCTGCAGGTGACCTTCCACCCCAGGGTCAAGGAGGTCAGTCCCTGGGGCAAGGAACATCCTCGGCCTAACCTGTGCTGGGTATCCGGCGCAAAGGTGGATAATCCTCAGCTGCTCCCGACGATAGCCACCGCGGCCGCCCACCGATCTGGCACATGAGAGTCTCTATATCCAAAGCAGTCTGGAGCTGCTGTTTGGCCACTGCTCTGGTTCTGGTCCCGCACCTGCTTAACCGTAGTCTGTAGATCGGGCGGGAAGATGAGGGATGACCTATCCAGGAGCCCAACAGGGCATGAGAAAATATGTGTTATGAGATGACGCCGAACTGGCCTGGACGAAGGCCGAGTCATGGCGCAGGGCAGCTGGAAGCAGGGCGCTGCCAAGCCCAGTGCCGACCCACTCTGGCCTCGCCACCGGAAAGGCCCTCCGTCGAGAATCCTCGGTCCAGAATCGCGTGAGGGGATACCTGGTCCGCTTTGGAACGGTTCGAGCCCATCCCGTAGACTCGGGATGAGCCGGCAGTCCTAGGAAGGACGACGGCTATCATTCATTGACTGATTCCTCCGAAGACTCCAAGTCCAGTCGCTGGAGAAAAGGAGGAATCATCTTCGACTCCTCGAAGAGTCCTCAAGAGCTGCCTCTGGCCTGAGCCACCCTTCACCTGCCGAGGTCGGTCGGAGTGAGGGTAACTGACAGCCGATGGGGGTAGACCCCAGTCAATCGAGAATCCTTGGTCGGAGCCCCAACTGGTGGCTGTGGAGGGCGGAGGTTCCACCGAATCGCGGAGCAGCTGGTTTCTGGCCAACAACCGGCCTGGGTAGCAGGCTCCTTGGTTAAGTCGAGGGTTGTGTCGGGCTGCCCGTGACAGTTACTTAATGGCCGGGCGACGGGTCGGGCTTATTCCCGCCAGGAGGAGCTGTTAAACATAAGGTCTCGCATCGCCGACGCACTTACGCCGAAGCCTCCCTCATCCGGGAGGAGGAGGACGAGACGAAGCGGCACGCCGCTTTCATGGTGCCGAGACCCGAGACCGCCATGACGGTGGGATCGGCTGGACTGGCTGAAGAGGTCCGGAGACCGAGTCCCGAATTTCCAGGTCGGTGCGGGAGGTGTCGGCCGGAACCGCACTCCCTTCGCCCGGATGGTCCATCCGAGGGCTCGGAACCGAGGCACAGGCGAGCCCATCGGGATCTCAGCTCCTCCCGGGGAACTGGGAGAGGGGAATCTCGCCGTCAAGGCAGCCATTCTAATGGGTCGAGAAAATCTCGACTTCGATCGGGTGGAGTCTCTCGGCCAACTGGACCTGACGGGGACCGCGAGGCCAGTGGTCAGTTTTGTGCCGGTCGACTGGCCGACGGGTCGACGGCCGGAGAGGGACCTTTCCGCCCCAAGAGCGCCGACGGAGGGGACTTACCCCCGTCCCTCTTTTGGAACCGAGAATAAGGTCCAGCAGACGCAGGCCCTTCTCCTTTAGTGGAGAGGACAGACAAAGCTCCTTAAAAGAAGCCGTGTAGGAAGAACCCAGAGAGAGCGGGATAAATGCCGCGGCCGAGGAAGATATCGGCCATACTGCCTCCTCTCTCTTTCTGAGATACCATCCGCCGAGTTATCCCGCCGAGTTCACTACGCGACACCGCTTAACCGGGCCTCTCGGACTTTCACTGAGGAAACGCTTTCGATGCCCAGTTGCAACGGGCAGCACGGTTCGAGGACGAGGCCGAGAAAGATGAGCACAGGTCGCAAGCTCTGCGGGTCGTGGCTCAAGGCCTAAGCAGTAGACACGTGGAGTGGATCCGTCCAAGACATCTTCTGCCCGCATGGGCATTTCCAAACCGAGTCGATTTGTCCATCGTGAGTCGCTGAGGGATAGAAGACGAAGTCTTTTTGCAAAATTTATTTTTAAATCCGCAAACGGAGAAATAGGAACCAGTCACAAACGCAGAGCGTTAAGGAGGGAACCTGAGCTTCCAAGCGGTAAGGAAGATCTGGCGTCATGGGGCGGAGCCGAGAGTTATACCACCCGGGTGGGTGGGAGGAGCAAGCTTGAAGACCTTCCGGCAAGATTTAAAGCGGCAAGGATACCTGCCAATGAGTGTGGATGAACAACATATCCATGTCCCTAGAAGAATGAGATTCAATGCTTAGAAGTGCAAAGGAGAGAAGAAATGTAGCGATACAAGAGCAGCAGATGACAGAAGAGATGCAGCGACGGCTGGATGCCTTGCAAGCTATCAAAGGCAGAGGATCCAGCACAGATCCAGACTGAGCAACAAAATGCAAGCAACCTAAAAGGCATTACACTAACAAAGTTGTGTCCCTCAGATGATATTAAGACATACTGACAACCTTTGAAAGAGTTGCCATGCCTTGCCAGTGGCAAAAACAATGGACAACCAGACTGGTACTTAACCTGACAGGAAAGCCCAGCTTGCCTACAGCAATATGGACATTGCACAATCAGAAAACTATGACCTACAGAAAAGCTAAATCCTGAGAAGGTACAACATCTCCAGAGAGATCTACAGGCAGAGATGTTCATCTCTGAGGTACAACTCTGTTGACAATCCTTGAGAAGCTTTCACCCAACTCGAGACCTCCTGATGAAGTGGACCCAACCAGAAAGCAAAACAGTCCCACAGATCGACACATTTGCCATGGAGCAATTCATCAACATCTTGCCTACAGATGTGCAGCTGTGGGTAAAGAACACCGACCAGAGAATGGGGAAAAAGCTGTTTCTATTGGCTGAGGACTACCAAATGGCCTGACAGATGCCACAGCAGCGCAGGTAACAGCCAAGCACCAGTAAGAAATATAGGTTACTCACCTGTAACAGGAGTTCTAGGAATGGTATATGTTGTTCATCCACACTGTCTGGCAGGTTCCTTGCCACTTTAAATCTTGCCGGAAGGTCTTCAAGCTGGTCCTCCCACCCACCCGGTGGTAAAACTCGGCTCCGCCCCATGACACCAGATCTAGCCCGCTGGAAGCCAGGTTGCGCGCTGAAGCTGGGGAGGTCGGGGGGTCGTGTGGATGAACAACATATACCATTCCTAGAACTCCTGTTACAGGTGAGTAACCTGTATTTCTAGGGACATGGATATGTTGTTCATCCACACTGTCTGGCAGACTCCTAGCAGTTCTCCGGGAGGAGGGAGGCAAGGCGCGCACCCCCTACTTAGGGAATAAGGATTGGAGAACCGAGGCCCCAAAACCAGCATCCCAGCGTGACTCAAGGACGATGTGGTAGTGGGTGATGGTGTGTGTTGACTTCCAGGTAGCAGCCCTGCAGATTTCCTAGATAGGGACGTCCCTGGAAGCAGCCACCAATGCAGTGGTATGGCAGGTAGAATGAGCTCTTCTTATCCCTCTGGGAGGCTCCATGCCCGCCAATCTATAGCAGAGCTGATGCAGGAGGTGACCCACCTGCCTGTCGTCCACTTGGCTGCAGATCTGCCAGGTGCCGCTTCAGCATAGGTGACAAACAGCTGGCGAACCTCTCCCGACACCAGCCGTCTGCTCCTTATAATAGCGGCGCTCTTCTAGGGTCCAAGTATGGAGCCTATGTTCAAACCTCTGAGGTGTGATTGGGGTAGAACACCAGCAGAGTCAACACCTGGTTAAGGTGAAACTCCGGCACCACCTTCTGAAGGAATTTGGTGGAGTGGGACAACCTGGCCCTGTGGAAGACCAGATAAGGAGACCTCGATGGAAAGCGCCCGGAGCTCTGCCATCCTTCTGGCTGACGTGATAGCCACCAAGAAGGCGGTCTTCACGACAGGTGAGAGATGTCACACCTGTGCACTGGTTCAATGGCCTGCCGAGCGATGGCCAATACCAGCAGTAAATCCCACAGAGGTGGAGGTTCTCACACCGAAGGGATATGTGATCAAGGCCTTGAAAAAGCACCTGACCACCTTCCTGTGCCACCGACTGCTTCCTGGCCTGCCTGCAAGCAGAGATGGCTGCCAGGTGCACCTAAGGGTCATCGACTGAAGCCCTAGCTGAGAAAGGGACCCAGGTAGTCAGTATGCTTGCCAAAGAACAGGAGGAAGGGTACAGGCCCTTGCCTTGACAGCAAATGGAGAATCTCTTCCATTTGAAGGCTGAGCATTTTCTGGTCGACTCTACGCTGAGGACCTCGTCCGGAAAGACCCAAGGCCTGGAATTCTAACCGCCAGGAACCAGGCCATCACGCTGCAGGGATTGAAGGTCTGGATGGAATACCTTCCCCTGACTGACAGAGATCAGGTCCGGGTGGGCTGGAAGCTGCCTCGAGAGCCTGGAGCTGAGACTGAGGAGATCTGGATACCAGAACTGGCGGGGCCAGTCTGGGGCAACCAGAATCACCTGCGCCTTGTCCCTCCTCGCCTTCAGAAGCACCTTGAGGATCAAGAGAAATGGGGAAAGGCGAGAAGAGGCCCGGGTCCACGGCCTCAGAAGGCATCCACTTGCAGCGAGCCCTGCTGGGGCGGGCAGGCATGAAACAGTCTCAGCTCAGATTCTCCCTGGAGGCAAACAGGTCCACCTCAGGCATGCCCCAGTCGGAGAAGAGATATTGTACTACCTCTGGCAGGAGAGACCACTCGTGAGACGCAGCCCCTATCTGGCTTAGGGCATCGGCCAGGGTGTTGGGGGCTCCTGCCATGTGAATGGCGAGGAGATCCGCCTCCAGGCTGTGCACGAGAGACCAAATGCGGAGAGCTTCCCTACACAAAGGCAAGGAGTGGGTCCTGCCCTGGCGGTTTAGGTAGTACATAGTCGTGGGTATTGTCCGTCTGGACCTAAACCACTTGACCCCGTAGAAACGGAGCGAAGGTGGTGAGGGCTAGACGAATCGCCCGAAGCTCCAGCAGGTTGATGTGGCATCGGGACTCCCGAGGGGACCAGAGGCCGTGCGCTCTGTGCTCCCCCAGATGGGCACGCCAACCCATCAGAGAGGCAGTGGTCGATAGAGAGACCGTCAGCTCGGGGCGGACAAATGGGATGCCCTCCTGCAGATGTGCCGGAACGGTCCACCACTGGAGAGCGTTCCACATCCCCATGGTCACTGTCACTAGCTGATCCAACGGATCGAAGTGCTGTGACCACTGGCTGGCCAGTCCCCATTGAAGGGAACGATGTACCAGTGGGCCCAACGGACCACGCTGGTGCAGGCCGCCAGGAGGCGCGGAAGTCCTGGGCAGGCGCGATTGCCCAACCTGAAATGATTGGGCAAGGAGGAAAGAACCTCCGGCCCTGTCCAGCGGGAACCTTGCTCTGGCTCAAGAGAATCTAGCTCTGCCCGATGAAATGTATCACCTGCTTTGGCATGAGTTCCAACTTGGCCTCATTGATGAGGAGGCCAATCTGAGAGCAAACCTGGAGGGTCAGATCTCTGACCGCCTCCGGAGGGGCTGCAATCAGCCAGTCGCTCAGGTGGGGTACACCGGACCCTTCAGTGCCAAGAGGAATGCTGTCACCACTGCCATGCATTTGGTGAAGACCTGGGAGCTAGGAGAGGCCAAGGGCATGGCCTGAACTTGTAGGGATCCCTCCGCTCTGAAACAGAGGAATCTCTGGTGAGACGGACAGATTGGGACATGAAAGAATGCGTCCTGGAGGTCCAGGGAACAGAACCACACGCTTCGTTCCAAGGATGGGATTATCTGAGCCAGAGTGACCATCCTGAAGGTCCGAGACCTTAGGAATCTGTTCAGGTCGAGAATGGGGTGCCAGCCCCCCCGTCCGTTTTGGGACCAGGAAACACCTGGACACAAACCCCGGGTCTGCAGGAGGATCCGCTACCTTCCTAATCACCTCTTTTCCAAGGAGCAGGGCAATATCGGCTCGTGGGCCGACAGCGAGGGCTAAGGACCCCGTGAGTCTCCCTGAGGCGGCGTGTCTCAAAGGGTGGAGCCTGCTCAACCCAGAGGCAGGCACTTCCTACCACCTCCACACCCAGCGGTCCGTAATGATATCGGACCAGGTGGAAAGGAAGTGGTGGAGCCGTCCCCCCATGGGGGAGTGACGAGGCTAGGGGCGACACCCCTCAACCAGTCACTGGGCAGGCTTGGAGGAGGGACCAGCCAAGGGACCTCCTGGGCCTTTACCTCCCTGCTTCCTACTAGAGGAAGCCACAGGTTTGGGTTTAGGATGCTAAGCGCGAGCCTGCTGGCCCTGGTCCTGTTGGGCTGGACGTGCCGCAGAAGGACGAAAGGGCTTGTACTGCTGCTGTCGATGGCCTTTGTCCTTCTGGGCGGAGGTGACAGAGTCCAGAGTGGCATTGGACTTCTCGATCCGCTGGAGGTGACCTTCCACTCCAGGGCCGAAGACGTCGGTCCCCAAGAAGGTGACGTCCGCCAATTTGTGCTGGGTATCCACCGAGAAGGTGGATATCCTCAGCCATGCTCTGTGGCGCATGGCCACCGTGGCAGCAACTGATCTGGCACAGGAGTCTCCTATGTCCAGAGCTGTTTGGAGCTGCTTCTTCGCCACCGCCCTACCCTGGTCCTGAACCTGCCGGACCATGGTCTGCAGGACAACCGGGAGATGAGGGATCACCTCATCCAGGGAGCCCATGAGGGCATGGGAGAATTGTGCCATCAGCACGGCCGAGCTGGCCTGGCAGAGTCCAGGGAGGACGAGCGTACACCTTGCCCGCGAAGTCCAGCTTTTGACTCCTTTGTCGGGGCTTTGTCCATGTCCCTAGCATTCCTGGAACGCTGGAAAACGCGGTCGGTGATCAACCCCTCGGCAGAGGGGTTCCGAAAACGGGCAAAGAGCTTAGGACCGCTGCATTCCTGGTCACCCTGGTCGAGGCCGCAGGGCAGGAAGCAGGCCACTGCCAAAGCTCAAGGCTGGGCCTACAATGGCCTCAGCCACCGGAAAGGCTTCCGTGGTAATCCCCGGGTCCAGTATCTCCGCGGGATACTTGGCCCGTTTGGATACGGGTCGAGCTGCATTCCGTGGACTCTGAGACTTCGTCCAGTGACTGGCCCCCGGAGGACTCCAGGTCAACCGGCCTGGAGAACAGGGAGGAGCCATCGGACTCCGAGGAGTCCACGAAGAGCTGCCTATGGCCTGAGCCACCCTCCACCTGCTGAGGACGGTCGGAGTGAGGGTGACCGACAACCTGTGGGCAGGCTTTGACCCACCAAGAGTCCCTTGGTCGGCTCCTGATTTCGGTTGTGGGGTGGAGGTCCACCACAATCGGGTGGGGCAGCAGGTTTCAGCTGAACAACTGGCCCAGGCTTGGGCATCCCGACTGCAGTCGAGGTTGTTTCACGTTGCTCGCGACAGCCACTTGATGGCTGGGGAAGGCCGTCGTGTAGCTTGCTCCTAGACAAAAGTAACTGCTGCCACATCAGGTCCTCAAAGCGTCGATGCAATTTGCAAGCCTCTCTTAGAGGAGGAAGAGCGGATGAACGGCGTCCGCTTTACCTCGGTGTCGGACAGAGACCGCCGATGTTGGTGGATCGGCTTGGACCGAGAAGAAGTCCGAGACCAAGATCCTCGGTGTTTCGAGGGACGGGCCTGGGAAGGAGCGGGGACACCCACTCTTCCCTCGGTTGGACACCTTAACCGGGACTGCTGCACCGGGGCACAGGCAGATCCTCGGTCTCCACCGGGGAACCAGTGAAGAAGGGTTGTCGGCCTCACCAGTCGACAACCCGTCCGGACGGTCGAGAGAAAATCTTGACTGTGTCGACGGGTGTCTCGCCAGCTGACCTGACAGGGACGCCGGTGAAGCCAGTGGCCTTAGCCCAACTCGACCGGCTGTAAGACAGTCGGCTGTCCGGGAAGGGACCTGTCCCGCCCCACAAACGCCGATGATGGACTTATCCTTTGAATCCTCCTTTTGACCGAGAGGAATGTCCGATGGCCCCTCTCCTTCGTGGAAAGGGATTGGCAAAGCTCCTTGAACAAAGCAGAATACGAGGTACCCAAAGAGAGCGGGATAAATGTTGCGACCGAGGAGGAGGAAGATGCGGCCTGGGCCGCCTCCTCCTCGAGGGCGATCATCTGCTTGAGCTGCTCAGGCGAGTCAGCTGCAGCGGTAACCGCCCAATGGGCCTCTTCTCGACTTTTACCGCGGATAGCTTCTGCGCTTCAAGCTTCAACTGGGCAGCGGGTCCTCCAAGACGTTGGCTGAGAACGCAACAGCATGACTACAGGCCTGCAAGTCGTGTTCTAGGCTGAGGCAGTACGTGACGTGGAGTGTGGATCCATCCTGACATCTTCTGATTCCGCAAGGGCAACTGCTGAAAACCGAGTCGATTTGTCCATCGCATGCCGCGAGGGAAAAGGAAGACCGAAGTCTTGAAAATTTTAAAACGAGTTTCGGACGAACCGAAGAGTTAGGATCCAGTCTATCACGCAGAGCATTAAGGAGGGAACCTGAGCTTCCAAGCGGTAAGGAAGATCTGGCGTCATGGGGTGGAGCCGAGAGTTTTACCACCCGGTGGGTGGAGGAGCCAGCTTGAAGACCTTCCGCAAGATTTAAAGTGGCAAGGAACCTGCCAGACAGTGTGGATGAACAACATATCCATGTGCCTAGAAACTCTTTTCCCATTTAAATTCCAAGCCTGATATGAACTCTGTGGAGGTAACATCTGTGCAAAAAACGTTATCTGCTATAACTGTAATAAGCCAGCCATGTTGCAAGAAACTGGGTAATAAAGAGTGGCACTGGAGCAGATTTGTCTTGGCAAACTGGGGCAAGTTCCAATAGATGAAGGTGGGGAATAAGACTGTAAAGGGACTCTGATTCGGGAAGCAGTCAGACGCTTAGTGCATGTTAAAATGCTGGGAGAAAACAGTGCAAATGGACCAGGTACTGGTGTCATCTGTATCCATGGGGACACTTGATACTATCCCACCACCCAAGTGACCAACTGTTGAGGTGTGTCGGACCAAATGAAAGTAGCGGTAGTACCAAAGTTACCTGTACCTGATTATTGGAAATGACGCTCCAGGATTTACTGAACTGATCAAAGAGGGAGCAAGTCCTGATGTTTCAGCAGCTGTGGTGACAACAGCTCAGGCAAAGAAAATTTCAGATGGTGGGAACACTACCTTTCAGTGATTTTGATTCGGATTTGTTTGAGCATAGCTTCAAGATCCGGAAATCCAGGAAAGAAAGAAAGCCGGAAAAAAAATGTGGCAACAAATGACTGATGGATATAAAGGGTTAAAATATACAAAATGCTGAAACTAAATTGATAACTGATTGTGATTTTCTTTCAGAACAAGCTAATGATGTTTCTCTCCACGGTTATTTTAAGCAGCTAGGGGTGAAACCAAAACAGGGTGGACCAATGTTTAAAAAATGTAATGTATTACTATACAAAGTTTGGGGTAAACCTCAGACACAGGAACAGAAAGAAAGTACAGTTATGTAAGAACTACGTAACAGCAGATTGGAGAAGCTCTTGCGCAGGTAGCAGAGTGGGACTGATGCCGCCGGCAGCAGATCTCGCAGCAGTTCTTTTCTCTAGCAGTACAGACGCTGGACCTCCCACCCGGCATTGGCTCCGCTCCTGATGTCACCCTGTATAAAGGTAGTAGGCGGTTCCCACGTGCTCCAGTTCTTGTATGCCAATGTCTGGCCAAAACCAACATCTGTGGATAAACACTAACTCTGGGCAAAAAAGGGCCGCAACAGAAGGCTAAACCTTTGGCTCAGATCAGAGAGGCTTACTCCTAGGGGAAGGGAGGGAGGGAAAATCATACCTGCTGCAAGAACTTCTCTCAAAGGTCTCCTGTTACGGTAAGTTCTTATGTAACTGTACTATCTTACTTCGAGAGGAAGCTCTTGCAGCAGGTAACACATGTAGGACCGATTCCCAAGCAGTATAAAACTAAAGACAACCCTTGGGAAGGGTTGGGGTAAACATATAGAAACGCACCCAAGTGGCATGAAACGTAAGACAACCCTTCGGAAGGGGAAGTCAACATACAGACACTCCCGAATGGTATAAAACTCAAGACAACCGATGGGAGAAGGAAAGGAGAGGCAGACACACAAGAGGAGAGAGAGACCTCTCAAGAAAAAAGGCTCTGGAGAACTGCCAGGCCAAAACCTGCTCGACGCTTGGAAACGACATACAGACTGTAAAGCTTGATGAAAGTGTGAACAGCGTGCCGAGTGAAGCGGCAGCACAACAAATGCCGCCGACACCCTCGAGTGCCACAAAGGAAGTAGCGACCACTCTGGTGGAGTGCACCCTGATCACACCTGGAAGGGTTTTCCCACCCTTTTCAGAACAAAAGGAAATGCAATGAACCAACCAACGCGAAAGCGTTTGTTTGGTGACAGGGCTCCCCAAGGACCTGTCCGCAAAGATTACAAAAAGCTGGTCCGATTTCCTGACCGCCTTGGTTCTGGACACGTAACAACGCAAAGCGTGATGGACATCTAAGGTGTGTAACAGCACCTCACTCCTCTTGGAATGTTCCAGGTAATAAACCGGAAGTTGAATCGCCTGATTCAGAGTAAACTCCAAAACAACCTTGGGAAGGAATTTAGGATTGGTGCGTAGATCCACCCTATCCCTATGAAAAATAAGATAAGGCTCTACACATCAAAGCATGAAGCTCTGAAATGTGTCTAGCAGAAGTGACTGCCACCAAGAGCAACGCCTTCCAGGACAGGTAGCGAAGCTCACAACTCATGGCCGGTTCGGGGGGGGGGGGGCGCTAAGTCTTTCCAGAATGAACACGAAGTCCCAGGGAGGGAGGGACAGGCGGATAAAGATGCAGGATCCCTTTAAGAATGGTTTTAACTGCCTCCAACTGAAGCCACCGTCCTGTCCTGGATGCAGTGATGATGGGCAGAAACAGCGGCCAGGTGTACTGTAATGGAGGAGTAGCTGAGACCAGACTTCGCAGGATAGCAGATATTGAAGGATAGAGTTAGTCGAACAGACCAGAGGGTCCAATCTCCTGGCTGTGGCCCAAAGACAGAAACGCTTCCATGTCATGGCGTAAGTGGCCCTGGTAGCTGGTTTCCGCGCCTCAACCAGGATTTGGGCTATTTCATCACGTACTCCAAATCTAAGCTTAGCTAGGTCCAAAGGAGCCAAGCATGCAGGTGGAGGAAGCGTAGACTGGGATGGACCAGAGCTCCCTGTTGCTGAGAGAGTAGCTGACTCGAAAGAGGAAGGGGCCACGGATCTCCACCAGACGCCTGAGCAGTGAAAACAAATCTGTCTGGGCCACAGAGGGGCTATTAGGATCATGATCACCCTCTCTGACTGGGCTTTGAGGAGTACCTCTGCAAGAAGGGAAAGGGAGGAAATGCATAAAGAAACCTCCCGCTCCAAGATGGGACAATGCGTCTTGCCAAAAGCTCCAGGCCGGACTGAGCGAGGAAGAAATGGCCAGTTTTGTGCTGAATTGAGATGCAAAGAGATCCAACTCTGGCATCCTCCATCTGGTGAACAGTGAGTCTGCCACAGACTGTAGCAGAGAGCACTCGTGAGAGAGTGGTTTGGCCTGGCTGAGACATCTGCAACCACGTTCAGGGAACCTGGAACAGGAATCGCCGAAAGACTGATTTGATGCTTCATCGCCCAGTCCAACACCCTCATAGCTTCCCGACAAAGGGGATAAGAGTGCGTGCCCCCTTGCTTGTTGACATAGAACATCGCCGAAGAAGTGTTGTCCATCTGAACACAAAGGTGATCAGGCAGAAGGAATGGAGCCAAAGCCTGTAGAGCGTACAGGATGGCTCCGAGCTAGAGCACATTTAATATGCAGGTTCTCCTCTAAAGGGGACCACATCACTTGAGTCCTGTAGGTCCCCAGAACAGCACCGCATCCTGTTCTGGACGCATCTGTAGTGAGAGTCTGGGCGGGAATGTCTGGCTGGAAGGGGAGACTTTGCAGAGATTCTGAGGGGACCCCCACCAGCGGAGTTCCCGATGGATTGGCTCAGAGATCTTAATAGGCAAATCTAAGTCGGACCTGGTTTGGTCCCACTGGACGTGAAGCGTCCACTGAATAGTGCGCATGCGCAACCTGGCTATCGGGACCGAAACTATGGCACCCGCCATGTGGCCCAGAATCCTGAGAATGGATCTGGCGGGTATGACAGATGCTGAACAGATCTGGATTGCCAGTGCCCTGAGACGCTCCGCTCTGTTGGAAGGTAGGAAAGCCTTCCCTAGGAAAGTATCCAAAAGAGCTCCCATGAATTGGAGATGCTAAGAAGGAAGGAGCGGAGATTTTTCTGGGTTCACTGTGATCCCCAGATGTCGACAGAAAGAGGGCGCGTCCAGTATGGTCTCCCAGAGACGTGGCCTGGACGGGGACAGAAGAAACCAATAGTCTAACTAGAGAAACAGGAAGTGTCTGTCTCTGCGCAGAGCTGCTGCAACGACGGCAAGACACTTTGTAAAGACCTTGGGGGCAGAGGAGAGACCAAAAGAAAGGAAGGAAGGAAGGACCTTGAACTGGTAGGACTGACCTTCGAACCTGAACTTCAGGAATCTCCGATGGTTTTGGCATATGGGAATATGAACATGTGTGTCCTGCATATCCAGTGATGCCAGCCAATTCCGGACCGCCAAGAAGGGGAGGAGATTAGGGAGCGACACCATGCGAAATCTCCGATAAGCGACCCACCGGTTGAGGTAGCCGAGATCCTGGATCGGCCTTAGGTCCCTCGACTTCTTGGGAACCAGAAAGACGTGGAAGTAGAAACCAGAGTCTACCTCTGCCTCTGGAATGCGCTCTATGGCATCCTTGCCTAGGAGAGACTGGATCTCCTATCTGATAGGAGCCCTGTGGTCTTTCGGATAATAAGACGGGGGCGGCGGTCTGTCCAGCGCTAAGGATTCGAACTTGATGGAGTGCCCGAACTCCACAAGGTCGAGGACCCACTGATCGGAAGTCACTTCTCTCCAAGCTTGGGCATAAAGAGAAAAACAACCTCCCACCTGCTCGTCTGGGAGAGGAGGGTCGCCTGAATAGTCAGGTTGAATGAGGTGGAGGGAGGGCAGCAGCAGAAGGTCTAGCCTGTCTAGAGGGGGTAGAGGCAGCACCTCTGGACCCCCGCCCTCGTTGACCAAAGCCTCCCCACTGTGCGTGAGACTGAGCACAGGGCTGCTGAGGCTGATGTCCCCCTCTGCCATGAAAACGGGGTTTGCGAAAACACTCCCGTTTCGGGCAGGACATGGACTGCACAGAACGGATGGCCTTTCTGGAGTCCTGCAGTTTGACAGTAACTTTCTCTGTGTCTTCCCCGAAGAGCACAGAGCCTCTGAAAGATGTGTCCAGAAGGGTGTTTGAACCTCTGGGTAGAACCTGAGATCGGGAGCTTGAGTTGGCACTGAAGGCAAATTCCAGTTGCAGCCACTCGCTGAGGTTATCCAGAGAGTCGTGACATCAGCTCTGAGGATGTAGGTACCCACATCCGGCCTGTTTGTAAAGCTTTGCAAGCTCCGCCTTTTGGGGCAGTTGGACCCGCCTTGCAGGATGTCCAGTCCTTGGTCCCAAAGGGCATTTTGGAACTGGACCATACGGGTCAAAACTGAGGCTCCAGTATGCTGCAAGTGGCAGACAAGCAGACCCTGTGACTTAAAGAATCCAGCTGCTTAGACTCTCTGTCAGGCGGGCTGGGTACCTAGGCCTCTGTGAATGATCATGCACAGCTGAAATAACCACCAAATCAGCTGTGGGATGTTTGGCTTAGTAAGAATGGTCCTTGGGGGGCCTGGTACAAGTGACTGGCCTTTTTGGGCACTGCAGAGGAAGCGTGTGGGTCCTCCAAGTTGTGGGAGCACCTGATGGGAATGTGAAAATAGGCATCTCTGAGGTCCAGGGAGGCTAGCCAGTCACCTGGCCTTAGAGAGGGCAGGATTATTCCCAGAGTTACCATCTTGAACTTTGGTTTTAAAAGATGTTTGTTTAGATATCTTAGGTCTAGGATGGGTCGCTACTCCCCTGTCTTTTTTGGGGTCAGGAAGTACCTGGAGTATAGCCCTTGCTCCAGTGTGGGGTAGGTACTCTCTCTACTTGCTCTTAAGGCCAGAAGAGATGAAACCTCTGCCTGATGGGCCTGCTCAGAGTCGACTCTCCTATTCCAGTAGGGGCAGGCTGGCTTACTTTGTCCAAGACTGGATATCTATTATATCAGACAAGTGGGTCCTGGAAGTAGTAAGCCAGGGGACTGGTTCTCAGCTTCAGAAAATTTCCAAAGATAAGAGCTAGATCTTTTCCACCTGCAAATGTTTCAGAAACCCTTGCCCTAGAGGCAGAGGTTTCTTCTCTTCTAGCTTTAAAAGCTAGAGAGTACCTACCTACACAGGGGCAAGGACTGTACTCCAGGTACTTCCTGACCCCAAAGACAGGGGAGTGGCGACCATCCTAGACCCAAGATATCTGAACAAACATCTGTTAAAACCAAAGTTCAAGATGATAACTCTGGGAATAATCCTTCTCTCTAAGGCCAGGGGCTGGCTAGACTCCCTGGACCCTCAAAGATGCCTACTTTCACATTCCATCAGCTGCTCCCACAGAAAGTACCTCGGGTCTGAATTGCCCCCAGGCACTATCAGTTCAGAGTAATGCCCTTTGGCTAACCTCAGCTCCAAGGGTTTTCACAAAGTGCCTGGCAGTAGTAGTTGCCTTTCTAAGAAGGCAAAAGATTTCCATATTTCCTTATCTGGACGATTGGTTATTAGTGGGTCAGTCTCCAGACCAAGTCAAGTTTCACCTGCAAGTGACCCAGCAAGTGCTCACTTCCCTAGGATTTCTTCTTAACCTTCCCAAGTCAGTTCTCGAACCAGTCCAGCTCCTTACCTTTATAGGGGCAGAACTGGACACACTCATAGCAAGAGCCTTTTCCTCTCTAGAAAGGGCAAGGGCTCTTATGGAACTAGCTTCTTCCTTTAGTCTTCAGGTATCTCGACCAGCAAGGCATTTCCTCCAGCTCTTGGGCCATATGGCAGCTTCAACAGCAGTGGTCCAAGGGGCAAGATTCCAGATGAGGGATATTCAGTTCCACCTGAGCGCTTACTGGTCTCAGAGAAAGGACTCCCTTACCAAACTGATTCCAGTGACTCCGACCTTGATCCAGGCCCGCCGGTAGTGGCAGGATCAGAACAATTTAAGGCAAGGTGTTCCTTTTGCTGCTCAGCCTTGTTCAGTGGTCCTTACCACAGATGCTTCTCTTCTGGGCTGGGAAGCCCACCTGGGGTACCTCACTGCCCAGGGCCTGTGGTCCCCCCAAGAATCCCTTTTCCACATCAATCTTCTAGAGCTCAGGGCAGTTTTTCTAGCTCTAAAAGCATTCAGCATTCTCACAGTCAGTTCAGAACAAGGTGGTTCAAGTCAGAACAGACAACACTACCACCATGTGGTACATCAACAAGCAGGAGGCACTCGGTCCACGGCCTTGTGCACAGAAGCCATGAAGTTGTGGTCCTTGGCTTATTCCTGCAAGCCTCTCTTGTAGCAGTTCACCTTCAGGCAAGGACAATCGCATGTGATGCACTGAGACAGGATTTCTCAGGGCCATCACATATAGTCCCTGGACCCTCAGGCGTTGAAAGTGATTTTTCAAGGTGGGGCACTCAGAGATAGATCTCTTGCAGCTCCAGACAATCACCAACTCCCTCTCTTTTGCTGCAGACCTCCAGTCTTGGGCTCAGTCCCCCTGGACGCCCTGGTTCTGAATTGGAAAGGAAGTTTCTGTATGGCTTTCCACACCTGTTCAAAGTTTTAGTCAAAATAACGTCTCAACATTGCAAGGTGATCCTGGTTGCTCAGACTGGCCAGACAACCCGGTACCACTGTTGCTGTCCTAGCAGTCCATCTTCCCTGTCTCTTCCCAGGAATTACAACCTGTTAACATCCTCTCAGGGGAGGATTTGGACCCCAATCTTTAGTCTCTCAATCTCAAAGCATGGCTCTTGAAGAGTTAAGAGTTTGCAGATCTGAATCTTTCCCAAGGGGTTCTGGACATCCTCAAGGCTTCTCAAAAGCCCTCCACCAAAAAGACTTACAACTCTAAATGGAAAAGATTCAGCATTTGGTGTTCTAAGAAGAATATTTCTCCAGACACCGTTGAATTACCTACGGTTCTGGATTATATGGTCCATCTTAATGGCCTAGGCCTCCGACCAGCTACTCTCAAGGTACACTTGTCAGCTGTTTCTGCATTTTTGTCTGTGGGGAAGCCTTCTCACTATCTTCACATCCTGTGTTCTGTAAATTTTTAAAGGATTGTTTCACACCAATCCCCTTTAGAGACCCTGTTCCTGCCTGGGATTTGAATGTTTGCATTGCTCAAATTATGCAACCCCACTTTGAGCCTATGTCTTCAGCAGAGCTTAAGTGCTTGACTTGGAAAACTGTGTTCTTGGTAGCCATTACCTCTGCCAGGCGTATCAGTGAATTGCAAGCCCTCTCAGTGGCACCTAATTTTATCTCCTTTCATAGGGATAAGGTGGTCCTTAGAACCAATAGAAGGTTCTTGCCCAAAGTGGTTTCAGACTTCCATTTAAACCAGTCTATGTCTCTCCCTGTTTTCTTCACTGATCATTCTTCCTCAAGAGAGAGGAGGCTACACAGTTTAGATGTCAAAAGAGCCCTTAGTTACTACATAGAGTGTACCAAGAGTCACAGGTTTGACTCCCTCCAGTTGTTCCTCTCTTATGGAGAAGTGAGAAAGGGCAAACCTGCCACCAAGAGATCTATTGCCAGGTGCATTGTGTCTTGTATACAATTCTGCTACGAAAAACTAGGAAAAACTCCACCCTCAGGCCTGAGGGCTCATTTCACAAGAGGTACAGCTGCTTCCCTGGCTGCGGCCAGGGATATCCCTCTCCTAGAAATTTGTCCAGCAGCCACCTGGAAAACAGTCCACACCTTTACCAAGCATTACTCTCTGGATATCCAGGCTAGGAGTGATGCTCGGTTTGGCACAGCAGTACTTCAGAGGGTATTCCCAAAGTAGGTTCTGTCCCTCCTCCTTGGTGGTACTGCTTGCTAGTCTGCAATTGTCAGAATACAACAAGACTTCATGTTGTCTGAAGAAAAAATTACTCACCTTAGTAATTATATTTCTTCTAATGGAGTCTTGCTGTATTCTGACCTCCCTCCATGTCTCCCCTCTCAGAACCTGTTTTTGGGAAGTGGGTGGGCAGGTGCAGTGTTGCACCCCAGGGGTGTATTGGCTGGCACTCTCCTCCCTTTTTATTTGAGTGCTTATTTATTATTATTTTTTGAGTACACTGGGTTTAGTTTTTGGGTTTCCTGACTTGAATCTTCCTTGAGAATCCAAAACTATTCAGCCAGTTGGCTAGTAGAATTTTTACAATTTCCACATAGAATTTTTAGTTTAGTTGGGCTAGTAAGAATCTGACGGTTTGAGTTCAAAACACTCCAGACAGAGACTTCAACCGAGCTCGAGCTCAGCGTTCCATGCCCTGCATGGAAAGTTAACCCTTAGTTCTCCGGGGCAGTTAGTTCAAAGGTTGGGAATCACTGCAATTGTCAGAATACAGCAAGACTCCATTAGAAGAAATATAATCACTAAGATGAGCAATTTTTTTCTTCCTGTTCAAGCGTGGAGCAGGGGGCTGATCCCCACGCAGGTCTCTCATTGGTGGCTTTCTCTGTGCAGTGGGGAAGTCTGGTAGGGCCAGCGTGGCATGGCCAAGGCCCATGGAGATGAACGCGGATTTAGTCCAATTAGGCTGGATAAAGCTTCCGGCAGTCAGAACACAGTTCACACAGTGGGGTACCAAATCACAACCCACTTTCAATACACAGCACATTTACATGTAAAGGATTCTACTGTACCAGCAAGCAGAACACAGTTCACACAATGGGGAACCAAATCATGACCCACTTTCAATACACAGCACATTTACATGTAAGGAAATTCTATGGTATCAAGCAAACTGCTCTCTGGTCACAGTTGCAAAGTCTCTGCACAAACCAGGGATTCAAAAACAGCTGGAAATGCTGACAGGCTGATCGCATTCAGTAAAATCTTCGGTCTTCTTCAGGTATGAACCTGGTAAAAAATCAGTGGCTTAATTGTTCTCACAAACTTGGATTTAGTCTGAAATAATTCTCTTCTCTCCCTCTCAGGGCAGCAGGCAGACATGCAGGCCACAACTCAGGCCTTCCAGCAGTTCTCCTCGTGAAACTACTCAGATGGCTGCTTGACTGTCTCAAGCATGTTGCTTTTCAGCTCCCAACTTAGATCAGATTCAGCTGCCAACAAGCCTGGGAAATTCCCAAGATTCAAAAGGTTCGTTGGCTGATCCTCCATCAGTTACAACAAAGGCTCCCTTCAGGTGCAAAAAGGCGAAAAGTCCAAACTACAATTACTACAGACTTTGACTCCAACAGCTACTGTAGTCCGCTCCATTTTAGGTCCCACCACATTTGATTGGTCCAGTTCGCAGTTCAGGACCAAAATAGTGAGATAAACAACAGTCCTTGCTGCAAAGAAGGCAGGTTAGACAAACTACATTATCATTATCACTAAATGATTTTCAGCAAATAGTTGCATCTTTCAGCAGAACGCTCTCTCAGATTACTTATGACTGCAATCCAGGCAGCTCTTAAAGAGGCGGTACACATAGGCTATACAGGCACTCTCTGGCAATCACATTTAAACTGCTGAAACTCAGGACACCAGCCTGACAGTGAGCATTTAGGCAAGCTCGAGGAAGACTTTTCGGGAACCCCCATTTGTAGGGGGGTTATATGTTGAAATTGCCCATAGTAATCAGGAAGAGGCTTAAAACCAGCAGAAAGTATATTATGTCCATGGGGTAAAAGAAAAAGTTTTCGAGCCAGGTGAAAAGGTTTTGCTACTGTTACAACAACAGAAAATAATTTGTTAATGAAGTGGCAAGGGCCATATAAGGTTCTCAGATGTACTGACACTGTTAACTATGAGATTGAAACCCCTGACTAGAAAAATCCTTCTAAGATATACCATGCTAACCTCCTCAAGAAATGGGTTGAAAAAATGCCAAAAGCTGCCTTGCTAGTTTTACCAGAAACTGATAAGGAAGACATTGAGGTAGCTTATGATAGACTAGAACAAACTGTAAATGTTGATGCTGTAAAGTTAAATGTTTCCTAAACCTCAGCACAAACTGCAGACATTTGTAATGTGCTAAATACATTTAACAGTACTTCTACCACAGTACCAGGCCAAGCAAAAGGGGTTGAGCACATAATAGTGACAAAGAATGCTCAGCCTATTAGGCAAAAAGTCATACATGTTGCAGAGAGGTTAAAAGCTGATGTGGTTAGGAAATACCAAAATTAAAGAATTGGGTATCACTGAGGAGTGCTTGGTCATCTACCATGGTAACTGTAAACAAAAAGAAGGGGTGTTAGAATTTGCCTTGATTTCAGGAAACTTAAGGGTCAGAATTTGACAGTTACCTTATGCCCAGAATAGCTGATTTAGTGGGCAGACTGGGGTGTGCAAAGTACATCAGTACCCTCGATCTCACCAAGGATTACTGGCAAATACCTTTAGCTAAAGAATCCAGAGACAGAATCCTATATGGGTGGCAAATGCAGTTTTATCAGTTTACCACCATGCTCTTTGGTTTACATGGTGCACCAGCTACATTTCAGCGGTACATGGATGTAATTTTATCCCCTCACACTAGTCATTGTGCTGCATACCTGGATGATTTCATGGTGTACAGTCCAGACTGGAAAAGTCACGTGGAACACCTATGAACAGTTATCCAAGCTATCAAAAATGCAGGTCCGACAATTAATCCTACTAAACGTGCATTGGGCATGCAGGAAAATATAGGTTATTCACCTGTAACAGGAGTTCTAGGAATGGTATATGTTGTTCATCCACACTTACTGGCAGGTTCCTTGCCGCTTTAAATCTTGCCGGAAGGTCTTCAAGCTGGCTCCTCCCACCCAAATGGGGATAAAACTGTCTTCAGCCCCCATGACGCCAGATCAAGCCTGCTGGAAGCCAGGTTGTGCGTCAAGCCGGGAGGTTTGGTGAGTTGTGGATGAACAACATATACCATTCCTAGAACTCCTGTTACAGGTGAGTAACCTGTATTTTAGGGACATGGATATGTTGTTCAATCCACACTTACAGGCAGGCTCCTAGCAGTTCTCCGGAGGAGGGAGACAAGGCGCACCTCTATTTGGGAAATAAGGACTGGAGAACCGAGGTCCCAAAACCAGCATCCCGGCATGACCTCAAGGTTGATGTGGTAGTGGGTAATGAAGGTGTGTGCTGACTTCCAGGTAGCAGCCCTGCAGATTTCCTGGATAGGGACGTCCCTGGAAGCAGCCACCAAAGCAGCAGTATGGTGGGTAGAATGAGCTCTTATCCCTTTGGGAGGCTCCATGCCCGCCAACCTATAGCAGAGATCTATGCAGGAGGTGACCTACCTGCCTATCGTCCGCTTGGCTGCAGGTCTGCCAGGTGCGGCTTCAGCGTAGGTGACAAAACAGCTGGCGAACCTCTCCCCGAACTTCAGCTGTCCGCTCCTTATAATAGAGTGCTCTTCTAGGGTCCAAAGTATGGAGCCTATATTCGGCCTCCGAGGTGTGATTGGGGTAGAACACCAGCAGAGTCAATACCTGGTTAAGGTGAAACTCCGACACCACCTTCGGAAGGAATTTCGGTTGGGGGTGCAGGACAACTTTGTCCCTGTGTAAGACCAGATAAGGAGACTCGATGGAAAGTGCCTGGAGCTCTCCCATCCTTCTGGCTGATGTAATAGCCACCAAGAAGGTGGTCTTTCACGACAGGTAGGAGATATCGCACCTGTGCATCGGTTCGAATGGCTCGCCCATGAGCTTAGCCAATACCAGCAGTAGATCCCACGGTGGTGGAGGTTCTCGCACCGGAGGGGATATGTGATCAAGGCCTTTGAAAAGTGCCCAACCACCTTCTCCTGTGCCACCGACTGCTTCCCGGCCCACGCCTGGTAAGCAGAGATGGCTGCCAGGTGCACCTTAAGGGTTGTCTACCGAAGCCCTTGCTGAGAAAGGGACCATGAGTAGTCCAGAATGCTAGCCGAGCAGCAAGAGGAAGGGTCCAACCCCTTATCCTGACACCAAATGGAGAATCTCTTCCATTTGAAGGCATAGCATTTTCTGGTCGACTCCTTACGGGATGCCTCAACAACGCTGAGGACCTTGTCGGAAAGACCCAAGGCCTGGAACTCTAGCTGCTCAGGAACCAGGCCGTCAGGTGCAGGGACTGAAGGTCCAGCTGGAGTACCTTCCTGGTTGACTGAGATCAGGTCCGGGCAGACTGGAAGCCGCCTCGAGCCTGGAGCTGAGGCTGAGGAGATCTGGATACCAGAACTGGCAGGGCCAGTCTGGGGCTACCAGAATCACCTGTGCCTTGTCCCTCCTTGCCTTGAGAAGCACCTTGTGGATCAAGGAAAGCAAGAGAAGAGGCCTGGGGTCCACGGCCTCAAGAAGGCATCCCCTGCAGCGAGCCCTGCTGAGGGGCGCAGGCATGAAACAGCCTCAGCTTCGCATTCTCCCTGGAGGCAAACAAGTCCACCTGAGGTGTGCCCCAGTGGGAGAACAGATCGTGTACTACCTCCGGCAGGAGAGACCACTCGTGAGATGCAGCACCTATCCGGCTTAGGGCATTGGCCAGAGTGTTGGAGGCTCCCGTCACATGGATGGCAAGGAGATCTGCCTCCTGTCTGCTCACAAGGGACCAAGTGCGGAGAGCTTCCTTGCACAGGGGGCAAGGAGTGCGTCCTGCCCTGGTGGTTTAGGTAGTACATGGTCGTGGTATTGTCCGTCTGGACCTGGACCACTTGACCCCGTACAAATGGAGCGAAGGCTGTGAGGGCTAGTCGGACCGCTCGAAGCTCCAGCAGGTTGATGTGGCATGGAGACTCCTGAGGGGACCAGAGGCCATGCACTCTGTGCTCCCCCAGATGGGCACCCCCAACCCATCAGAGAGGCATCGGTCTTTAGAATGACCGTCTGCTCGGGGCAGACAAATGAGATGCCCTTCTGCAGATGAGCTGGAATGATCCACCACTGAGAGCATTCCACATCTCCTGGGTCACTGCCACTGGCTGGTCCAGAGGACCGGAGTGCTGTGACCACTGGCGGGCCAGCCCCCATTGAAGGGGATGCATGTGCCAGCGGACCCAGTGGACCACGCTGGTGCAGGCCGCCATGAGGCCCAGGAGGCTCAGGAAGTCCCAGGCAGGGCGCAATTGCCCAACCAGAAATGATTGGGCAAAGGAGGAAAGAACCTCGGCCCTGTCCGCCGGGAGCCGTGCTCTGGCTCGAAGAGAGTTGAGCTCTGCCCCGATGAATTGAATCGCCTGCGTTGGCATGAGTTCCGACTTGGCCTCATTGATGAGGAGGCCAATCTGAGAGCAGACCTGGAGGGCCAGATCCCTGGACCGCTACACCTCCAGCCTGGAGGGGGCTGCAGTCAGCCAGTCATCCAGGTAAGGGTACACCTGGACCCTTCGGCGCCGCAGGAATGCTATCACTACTGCCATGCATTTGGTGAAGACCATGGGAGCTAGAGAGAGGCCAAAGGGCATGGCCCGGAAATCATAAAGGGACCCCTCCGCTCTGGAGCGAAGGAATCACTGGTGGGATGGATGGATTGGGACGTGAAAGAACAAGTCCTGGAGGTCCAGAGAACAGAACCACACGCCTTGTTCCAAGGATGGAATGATTTGTGCCAGAGTGACCATCCTGAGGTTTGAGACCGTAGGAACTTGTTCAGGTCGTGAGGTCTAGAATGGGGCGCCGATCCCCGTCTGCTTCGGGACCAGGAAATACCTGGACACAAACCCTGGGTCTGGTGGAGGATCTGCCACCTCCTTGATCTCCTTCTGGAGGAGCAGAGCAATAACCGATAGAAGCGAGCGACAGAGAGCTGGACCCCCATAGCCCGTGGGCGCGACGATCGACAGGGTGGGGCCTGCTTGAATTCCAGAGGCAGTCCTTTTCCCTACCACTTCCAACACCCAGCGGTCCGTGGTGATAGTGGACCAGGCAGAAAAGAAGTGGCAGAGCTGTCCTCTGGGGGAAATGGGGTGACGAGGCTGAGGGCTTACACCTTCAACCCATCACTGGCAGGTTTGAGGAAGGACCGGCCGAGGGACCTCCTGGGCCTTTTTCTCCTGGCTTCCTGTTGGAGGAGCTGCAGGATTGGCTTTGGGGTGCCAAGTGTGAGCCTGCTTGCCTGATGCTGGTGTTGCTGGGCCAGATGTACAAGAGGGCAGAAGGCCTAAAGTGGCTTACTGGCTGCTGGTGGCTTTGTCCTTCTGGGCAGGACGTGACAGAGTCCAAGGTGGCAGTGGGCTTCTCTATCCTCTGCAAGTGACCCTCCACCCCAGGACCAAACAAGTCTGTACCCAGGAAGGGAACGTCTGCCAGCTTGTTCTGGGTATCCGCTGTGAAGGTGGAGATACACAGTCAAGCTCTGCGGCGCATGGCCACTGCGGCCACTACTGACCGGGCACAAGAGTCTCCAAAGTCAAGAGCAGTTTGGAGCTGTTGCTTTGCCACCGCCCTTCCCTGATCCTGCACCTGCTTGACCGTAGTCTGAGGTCAGCCGGGAGATGAGGAATCACCTCATCCCAGGAGCCCAAAAGGGCGTGGGAAAAGTGTGCCATCAGTACGGCCAAACTGGCCTGACGAAGGCCTAAGGAGGACGCAACATAAACTTTATGACCGGAGTAGTCCAGTTTCTTGGACTCTTTATTCGGTGGCTTGTCCACGTCCCGTGTGTTTCCGGAGCGCCGGAAAATGCTGTCGGTCACCAACCCCTCCGCAGAGGGGTGCTCCGAGAACTGGAATGTGAGCCGGTGGGAACAGCATGCTTCCTGGCCATCCTGGCCAAGGAGCTGGACAAGAAGCCAGCCACTGCCATAGCTCAGGACCGGGCAACAATGGCTTTGGCCACAGGAAAGGCTCTCCGAGGGAGAACTCTTGGTCTAGCATCTCCGTGAGGATACCTGGCCCACTTTGACACAGGTACCGAGTCATCTCAGTAGATTCTGAGATGAGCCAAGTAATCCCATGAACGAGGATGGGCTTCGGCCCACCCACTGTCCCCAGAGGACTCAGGTCGAGAGGATTGGAGAACAGAGAAGAGTCATCGCCAGACTCGAGGAGTCTGCAAACAGCTGCCGAGGGCCTGAGCCACCTTCCACCTGCCAAGGCGATCGGGAGTGAGGGTGACCGACAACCGATGGGGCAACCTATGACCCGACCAAGAATCTCGGTCAGAGTCCCAGTTTTAGTTGTGAAGCGGTGGTTCCACCACGATGGGTGGTGCAGCTGTTTTGGCCAACAACCGGCGCCGGGCTCGCCTCAGTGACCACGAGGGGTTGTTTCGCCACTCAGGTGACAGCCACTTAATGGCTGGGGAAGGACGGAGTCGGCTTGCTTCCGGACAAAGGAATTAGACTTAAGCAGGAGGCATCACCAGAGGGCATGGTTTAGTTGGAAGGTGGAAAAGAAAGTGAGGAGGAGAGTTTTCACCGAGAGGGTGGTGGACCTTGAATGCTCTGCCTGGTGAGCTGGTTCAGAGATCCACAGTGGAGAGCTTGGAGAGGGTGGGGACAGACACAGAAAGTGGACATCAGATGATGGCCTGTCCTGGGGGTGGGATGACGATAGGGTTTCTGGAGCACAAGGGATGGAGGTCTCGCACCCAACTAAGGATCTAGGTTCGGTTAAGATTGCACTGTACTGTTCTGCTGGCAACAGTATGTTATATGTTAGTATATCGAGGAAAAGAGGAAATCTACAGAAACCTTGGTTGCAATTCAGGAGAGTATCCAGGATGATCCAGAAGAGGAGTCTGCAAAACAGAGGAAGTTGGTGATTGTCCAGGGCTGCAAAGAGACCATCTCTGGGTCCCCACCCTGAAATGATTGTATAATGCAGGATTCAAGGCCCATTCATAGTGACCTTGAGAAATCCTGCTGAGAACATCTGCTAGTATGTTGTCCTTCCCTGGGAGATGCACACAGCCATCAGGGAAACCTGAAGGGAATAAGTTAGAGACCATGTTTCATGGCTTCTGTGCACAAGGCCGAGGACAGAGTGCCTCCTACTTGTTGAAGAACCACATGGTTGTGGTGTTGTCTGTCCTGATCTGCACCATTTCCCTGAACAGTGTTTGAGAAATGTCTGATGCTAGGAAAAGCGCGCTCTGAGTTTGAGGACGATTTATGTGCAGAAGAGACTCTGATGAGACCAGGTTCTTGAGCAGTACTGGCTAGTCCAGATGGGCCTCATCCCAGTAGAGAGGCATCTGTGGAATCACTGAAGGAGCCTGACTGAGGAAGGGACACCTTGTCTTAAGATTGTCCTCCTCCAGCCACCACTGGAGAGCTCTGAACCAGAGTTTGAGACACACTGAACCAACTTGAGAGAGGGTCTTTTTCTGAGACCAGTAAGATTCAGACTAAACCGATTTCTCTCATTTGAAATTGCCTCTGCACTACTGCAGTGGAAGCTGCCATGGTGTTGCCTAGTGGAACTGGAGGAAGTGTCTGGCTGGCTGAGACACTAGAGGACAAAAAGAGGAGGCCAGTGATGAGGACTGTACCTTTGAAAGAGGGAGAAATGCCCTGCCTGACAGTCTGTCCCACCTCATCAAAGTGGAGAAGCTGGGCATGTGAGAACAGACTTTTCGGGTTCAGAATGAATTCTAAGGAGTCTAGAAGCTTTTTGAGTGACCTTTAGAGCTGACCTGACTTGGTCTGAGGACTGACCCACTATGTGACAGCGTCCAGATATGGAAACAGAAGAATACCCTCAGCCTGAGAAAGGCCACAACCATTGCCAGACACTTGGGTGAACAATTCTGAGCAGATGTTAGCCCTTGGGCAACTCCTTTAACCTGAGGTACTTTCTGGGGAATGTCTGATGTATGTGGAAGTGGCATCCTGAGATCCAGGGAGGCTAGCCAGTCTCCTGGTCTCAGAGAGGGGAAGAATTATTCCCAGAGTCACCATTTGAACTTGGCTTTAGTATATGTTTGTTCAGGCATCTTAGATCTAGGATGGGTCACTTTCCCTGTCTTTTTGGGGTAAGGAAGTATCTGGAATACAGTCCTTTTCCCTGTGACAATGAGGTATTTCACTGCTTGTACGGCAGTAGAGAGGAGACTTCTGCCTCTAAGGCCTTTCTGTCTCCAAGGGAGGGGAGGACTGAAAGACTTGCCTCATTTTGGGAACTTTTTGAAACTGAGAAGTCGTCTGGCTCACTACTTCCAGGACCCATTTGTCTGAAGCAACAGACTCCAGGCCTAGGAAGTAGTGAGCCAGCCTGCCCCCACTGGAACTGGGGAGGCAACCCTGACTGACACCTCAGGGTGTCTGCTTGGCAGGGGCTTGCACTGAGGACATGGGATCCTCTGTCATCCCTCGCCTGCCTATTCCCCTAAAAACCCTCTGCTGGAAAGAGGAGTGAGGACTGGGCTTGGTAAAAGGCCTGTGAAAAGGCCTGCCCCTGCCAGCCCTAAATTTGCTGCTTCTGGAGGTGTGGCTCGCTTTTCTTTGGCTGCAGCACCCTGTAGGTGGTGTTCCTACTCCATCTTCTTGCATGTTAGCCTCTGTTTGCTCCCCAGAGAATTACCAGTTCCAGGGGAAATCCATGGCCTTAGTCTGGGTATCCTGTGACAGACTGGTAATCTGAGCCAAGCAAATCTCCTCATGGAGACAGATGTAGCCATGACCCTGGAATGCACATCATTCGAGTCCATAGCAGCATGGAATTGCACTTTGAATGCCTCAATACCATCCGCAGCCACCTGCTCCAGCTTCTTGGCCAGCTGAGGAGGGGCATTGTTAGCCAGCTCCAGAACTGCATCCCACATAGATTTCTGATAGTTGGCTGTATATGCCATGTAATTTTCTTTTTGCCCCAGTCCCAAAGAGGATGCTAAGTAATGTTTTTTTGCCATGGCATCCACTTTCTTGGAATCCTTATCTGGGGGGTGAGATGCCAGGGGAATGTTAACCTTGTCTCAGGCTGCAGCTTGCAGTGCACCCCAACATGGCTGCAATGATTGGTGAGGAATTCTGCCCAGGACTCATTAAGCGCATACCTCCTGTCCATTCTTTTATCCACAGGAGGTATGGATGTTGAAACTGCAGAATTTTTTGTGTTTCCCAGGGATTTGTGTAAAGGGATAGACACTTTCTTTGACTCTGGGACAACCATCATTTCAACATAGTCAGGTTCCTCCTGATCCTATTCAGCCTCTTCCACTGGAAGCTGAAGAGTATCAGCCACTTTCTTGTAAAACAAAACATAGGGGGACTCAGAAAGCCTGGGAGGAGAAACATTGGAAGGCCTGTCTGGGGAGATGTCAGGCTCTACTGGCTCATCTAGGCCTTCAAATTCTTCTTCTTCATATTCTTCATCTCCTTCCCAATTGCCCTCATAGAATGCTTCAGGTTCCATTTCAGAAGCAACTATTTCTGACCAAACCGATTGTCTTTGAGTTGGTGTCGGTTCTGTCGGAACCAGGCAAAGTGATCTGAACTACAGTAACGCTTTCAATCTCTTCAGGGGCCTGAACATGGGAATCGATCCCAATCAAGTTGACTTGTTGCTTTTTAGACGGAACCAACTCCGCAGGAGTTGACTCTCCTTTTGCCCGAGGAGGTATCGCCCAGGTCAGTGGGTACCCCCTCAGGTTCGGTCGGAACTGAACCGGGCTGGCCATCTGGATCAGCGGACTTCTCAGCCTCCCTTTCCTTCAGCCTACTTAAACATTTTTCCAAAGTGGCTTTGGGAATGTTTTTACATATTCTTCTTTGAGGTGGTCAAACCCCAGACAGTAAAACACAGACGAGGTGGGGATCAGCCTTAGCAAAGGCCTCTCCTCACTCTGTGCAGTGCTAAAACCCAGTAGGACCGGTTTTCTTTTTGGGTTTCTCAGACATGCTGGATTCAGAAAAGTTACCCTTAACAGCGTTTAAGCCAGTCAACTACACACCTATTGGTTCCGACCATGTCACGGGTCAGTTAAAAAAAATGAAGAAAACTGTCATTTTTTTTAGGATCCGATAAGTACCGGAAACCAAAAGAGTAAATGAACAAATGACAAGAATTAAACAAAACAGAATTTGTTTCGGTTTCCAACCGGACCGACTGGGAGAAAACCGAACAAAAAGCTATTTCTAGTAAATAAAACTCTAACTACCTACTAGCTACACTTACTGTACCGTAGACAGAGACTTGAATACCGAAATAAAAGAAGAAAAAAACGGTTGAAAACCGACCGATTTTACTTTGACCGAACCGAAGCGAAGGAGGGATCTCTGGAGTGACTTCACAATTAGGTGGAGTAAAGAATCTGACGGTTACACTGCAGAGTACCTGGGACAGAGGTTTGAAAACTGAGCTCGAGCTCAACATTCTATGCCTTGGCATAGAGTTAACCCTTTTCTCTCCAGAGCAGTTCAAGTGCTGGGGCTAACTGCATATAGTCAGAATACAGCAAGACTTCAAGTTGTTTGAAAAGCTGAGAGCCCTTTTTACATCCAGACTATGAAGCCTTCTTTCACCAGAACTGAAATGGTCAGTGAAATGGACAGGAAGAGTAATGGATTGGTTCAGGTGAAAATTCAAAACCACCTTGGGGAGAACTTTTCTGTTTGTTCTGAGGACTACCTTATCTCTAAGAAATGAGATATAGTCCTGGTCGATACAGAGAGTCAGGAGCTCACTGATTCTTCTTGCAGAAGTCATTGCTACTAGGAAAACTGTTTTCCATGTGCCATATTTCAAATGAGCCGTAGCCATGGGTTCAAAGGGAGGGCCCATGAACTTAACTATATACGCATTAAGACCCCATGCTGGCACTGGTGCCCTGTGAGGGGGATGCAAATGGGTCAGTCCCTTAAAGAACCTTCTAAAAATAGGTTCTGAGGCTACTGTTACCTTTGCTCTAGCAGAAAGGTAAGCAGACACTGCTGCAAGATGGACCTTTAAAGAACTGGGTTGTAAGCCCAGAGAACACACACGAGAAAGACAGTCAAGGACAGCTAGCATGCCAGCCTGTGTTGGTACCACATTTTTAGTTGAACACCAGATGGAAAACCTTTTCCATTTGGAAGAGTAGGTTTTCTTAACCCCTCAATATGTTTAACACAGCTTCAGAAAGATTTAAATTAGAATATTCTAACTTCTCAAGAGCCAAGCCTTGAGACTGAGGGACTTGAGGTTCAGGTACAAGAAGGTTCCCTGATTGGAGGCCAATAGGCTGTGCCTCCGAGGGAGGTGTATTGGTTTGGCTACAGACATGGAGAACAGCAGAGAGTACCATGGCTGCCTGGGCCAATCTGGAGCCATCAAGATCAGAGATGCTGAGTGGGATCTGAGCTTGAGTAGCACCCTGAATACCAGAGGAAAAGGAGGGAAGGCATATATATATATATATATATCTTCCTAACCAATCCAGAGCCAGAGCATCTAGAGGAAGTATGCCCTGATCTGGTGGTCTGCAGCAATACTGTGGTAGGTGATGGTTCTGGTGGGAAACAAACAAGTCTATCTCCGGAGTGCCCCATCTTTTGAAAATCACTCGCACCACCTGCCTGTTCAGGGTCCATTCGTGACAGGCCTGATTAAATCGACTCAAGGCATCTGCCAGGGTATTGTCTTTCCCTGGCAAGTGGGTTGCCTGCAGGGATAATCCCAAGGAGTAAGGCAGAGTCCAGATTTTCATGGCTTCTGTGTAGAGGAGGCATGACCCGGTGCCTCCCTGCTTGTTTATGTAGTACATTGTGGTGGTGTTGTCTAGTCTGACTTGTACCACTTTCCCTTGTACCAATACTGAAAAAGCCTTTAGATCCAGCAATACAGCTCTGAGTGCCAGCAAATTTATGTGCTGAAGGGACACTGCAGCTGACCAGGTGCCCTGGGTTGTTTGATCCCCTAGATGGGCACCCCAGTCCAGGAGGGATGCATCTGTTGTGAGAAAACTGAGGGAGACTCTTTTTGAAAGGAATTCCTTGCCTTAGGTTTGATTCCTCTTTCCACCACTGGAGGGCCTGTAACAAAGTCTTTGTTACTGGAATGTGCTTTGAAAAGGGATCTTTTCTTTGACTCCAGTGAGCCCTGAGGTGGAACTGAATGTCTCTCATTTGGAACCTGGAACCGAGCACTGTGCCTGTGGAGGAAGTCATATGGCCCAGTAGCTGCAGAAACTGTCTTGCAGTTTTTGGTTTGTGCAAGCTGAACGAATTTGCAATCAGCTTGAGACTTCTTACCCTGTCCAGAGGCAGCAAAGCCCTGCCCTGTGGGGTACTGATCTCTGCCCCTATGAACTGCAGGATTTGTGCAGGGATGAGGACTGACTTCTTGTGACTGATTAGCAATCCCAGAGACTCCAGGAGCTCTTGGGTGATCTGTAGGTACTGCCTGACCTGGTCTGGTGATTTCCTTACTACCAGCCAGTCGTCCAGGTATGGAAAAACTGTAACCCCCTGCCTTTGAAGGTGTGCCACTACAGCTGCTAGGCACTTTGTGAATACCCTTGGGGCTGAGGAAAGGCCAAAAGGCAGGGTTGAAAAATACAGGTTACTCACCTGTAACAGGAGTTCTAGGAATGGTATATGTTGTTCATCCACACTGTCTGGCAGGTTCCTTGCCGGAAGGTCTTCAAGCTGGCTCCTCCTGCCCACCCGGGTGGTAAAACTCTCGGCTCCGCCCCACGATGCCAGATCTAGCCCGCTGGAAGCCAGGTTGTGCGTCGAAGCCGGGGAGGTCGGGTGGGTCGTGTGGATGAACAACATATACCATTCCTAGAACTCCTGTTACAGGTGAGTAACCTGTATTTCCAGGGACATGGATATGTTGTTCATCCACACTGTCTGGCAGACTCCTAGCAGTTCTCCGGGAGGAGGGAGGCAAGGCGCACACCCCCTACTTAGGGAATAATGACTGGAGAACCGAGGCCCCAAAACCAGCATCCCGGCGTGAATCAAGGTCGATGTGGTAGTGGGTGATGAAGGTGTGTGCTGACTTCCAGGTAGCAGCCCTGCAGATTTCCTGGATAAGGACGTACCTGGAAGCAGCCACCGATGCAGCGGTATGGCAGGTAGAATGAGCTCTTATCCCTCTGGGAGGCTCCATGCCCGCCAACTTATAGCAGAGATCTATGCAGGAGGTGACCCACCTGCCTATCATCTGCTTGGCTGCAGGTCTGCCAGGTGCGGCTTCAGCATAGGTGACAAACAGCTGGCGAACCTCTCCCCGAACTACAGCCGTCCTCTCCTTATAATAAGCGAGCGCTCTTCTAGGGTCCAAAGTATGGAGCCTATATTCGGCCTCTGAGGTGTGATTGGGGTAGAACACTGGCAGAGTCAACACCTGGTTAAGGTGAAACTCCGACACCACCTTCGGAAGGAATTTCGGTGGGGCGCAGGACAACCTTGTCTCTGTGGAAGACCAGATAAGACGACTACATGGAAAGTGCCTGACCTCTCCCATCCTTCTGGCTGACGTGGATAGCCACCAAGAAGACGGTCTTCATGACAGGTGAGAGATGTCACACCTGTGCATTGGTTCGAATGGCCTGCTCATGAGCTTAGACAATACCAGCAGTAGATCCCACGGAGGTGGAGGTTCTCGCACCGGAGGGGATATGTGATCAAAGCCTTTGAAAAAGCGCCCAACCACCTTCTCCTGCGCCACCGATTGCTTCCCGGCCCGCGCCCGGTAAGGAGAGTTGGCTGCCAGGTGCACCTTAAGGGTCGTCGACCAAAGCCCTTGCTGAGAAAGGGACCACAGGTAGTCCAGAATGCTTGCCAAGGAACAAGAGGAAGGGTCCAGGCCCTTGCCCTGACACCAAATGGAGAATCTCTTCCATTTGAAGGCGAGCATTTTCTGGTCGACTCACGGGACGCTCAATCCACGTGGAGGACCTCGCTTGGAAAGACTCAAGGCCTGGAACTCTAGCCAGGGAACCAGGTCGCAGGGTGCAGGATTGAAGGTCCGGATGGAATACCTTCCCCTGATTGACTGAGATCAGGTCTGGTGGGCTGGAAGCCGCCGGGAGCCTGAGCGGAGACTGAGGAGATCTGGATACCAGAACTGGCGGGCCAGTCTGGGGCTACCAGAATCACCTGCGCCTTGTCCCTCCCTCACCTTGAGAAGCACCTTGTGGATCAAGGGAAATGGGGGAAAGGCGTAGAAGAGGCCCGGGGTCCACGGCCTCGAGAAGGCATCCCCCTGCAGCGAGCCCTGCTGAGGGGGGCGGCATGAACAGTCTCAGCTTCGCTGCTCTCCCTGGAGGCAAACAGGTCTGCCTGAGGCGTGCCCCAGTGGGAGAAGATCTTGTACTACCTCCGCAGGAGAGACCACTGGGGACGCAGCCCCTATCCGGTTTAGGGCATCGGCCAGGGTGTTGGAGGCTCCTGCCACATGAATGGCGAGGAGATCTGCCTCCAGGCTGCGCACAAGTGACCAACTACGGAGAGCTTCCCTGCACAGAGGCATGGAGCGCATCCCACCCTGGCGGTTTAGGTAGTACATGGTCATGGCATTGTCCGTCTGGACCTGAACCACTTGACCCCGCAGAAACGGAGCGAAGGAGGTGAGGGCTAGACAAACCGCTCAAAGCTCCAGCAGGTTGAAGTGGCACCGGGACTCCCGAGGGGACCAGAGGCCGTGCGCTCTGTGCTCCCCCAGATGGGCACCCCAACCCATCAGAGAGGCATCGGTCGAGAGACAGACCGTCGGCTCGGGGCAGACAAACGGGATGCCCTCCTGCAGATGTGCTGGAACGGTCCACCACTAGAGAGCGTTCCACATCCCCTGGGTCACTGTCACTAGCTGATCCAGCAGATCGAAGTGCTGTGACCATTGGCTGGCCAGTCCCCACTGAAGGGGACGCATGTACCAACGGACCCAATGGCCCACACTGGTGCAGGCCGCCATGAGGCCCAGGAGGCGCAGGAAGTGCCGGGCAGGGCGCAATTGCCCAACCTGAAATGACTAGGCAAAGGAGGAAAGAACCTCGGCCCTGTCTGCCGGGAGCCGGGCTCGGGCTCGAAGAGAGTCGAGCTCTGCCCCGATGAAATGTATCACCTGCTTTGGCACGCGTTCCGACTTGGCCTCGCTGATGAGGAGGCCAATCTGAGAGCAAACCTGGAGGGCCAGATCTCTGGACCGCTCCACCTCCGCTCTGGAGGGGGCTGCAATCAGCCAGTCGTCCAGGTAGGGGTACACCCGGACCCTTCGGCGCCACAGGAATGCTGTCACCACTGCCATGCATTTGGTGAAGGCCCTGGGAGCTAGGGAGAGGCCGAAGGGCATGGCCCAGAACTTGTAAAGGGATCCCTCCGCTCTGAAGCAGAGGAATCTCTGATGGGACGGACAGATTGGGACATGAAAGAACGCGCCCTGAAGGTCCAGGGAACAGAACCACATGCCTCGTTCCAAGGATGGGATTATCTGAGCCAGAGTGACCATCCTGAAGGTCCAAGACCTTAGGAACCTGTTCAGGTCGTGCAGGTCGAGAATGGGGCGCCAGCCCCCCGTCCGTTTTGGGACCAGGAAATACCTGGACACAAACCCCAGGTCTGGAGGAGGATCCGCCACCTTCCTGATCACCTCTTTTTCAAGGAGCAGGGCAATATCAGCTCTGCGGGCCGACAGCGAGGCTGCGGACCCCGTGGCTCCCCGAGGGGCGACGGCTCGGAAGGGTGGGGCCTGCTCGAACTCCAGAGGCAGGCCCTTTCCCACCACCTCCAACATCCAGCAGTCCGTGGTGATAGCGGACCAGGCGGAAAGGAAGTGGCGGAGCCGTCCCCCCACGGGGAGGCACCCAGGGGGGGGGAGTGACGAGGCTGAGGGTGACACCTCTCAACCCGTCACTGGGCAGGCTTGGAGGAGGGACCGGCCGAGGGACCTCCTGGGCCTTTACCTCCCTGCTTCCTGTTAGAGGAAGCCGTGGGCTTGGGTTTGGGATGCCAAGCGAGCCTGCTGGCCCTGGTGCTGTGGGGTCGACGTTAAGCGCAGAAGGACCTAAAGAACTTGTGTTGCTGCTGTCGGCGGCCTTTGTCCTTCTGGGCGGAGGTGACCGAGTCCAGAGTGGCACTGGACTTCTCGATCCGCTGGAGGTGACCTTCCACTCCAGGAAAAAAGAGGTCGGTCCCCAAGAAGGGGAAGTCTGCCAATTTGAGCTGGGTATCCGCCGTGAAGGTGGATATCCTCAACCATGCTCTGCGGCGCATGGCCACCACGGCCGCAACCGATCTGGCACAGGAGTTTCCTATGTCCAGAGCTGTTTGGAGCTGCTGCTTCGCCAACGCCCTACCCTGGTCCCGAACCTGCCAGACAGTGGTCTGCAGGTCAGCCAAGAGATGAGGGATCACCTCATCCAGGGAGCCCATGAGGGCCCGGGAGAAGTGTGCCATCAGCACGGCCGAGCTGGCCTGGTGGAGGCCAAGGGAGGACGCATCGTACACCTTGCGCCCGGCGTAGTCCAGCTTTTTGGACTCCTTGTCGGGGGTTTGTCCACATCCTCAGCTGCCCCGAACGTCCGGAAAACGCTGTCGGTGACCAACCCCGGCAGAGGGTGTTCAAAACCCGCAGCAAAGAGCCGGTAGGGACCGCATACTTCCTGGCCATCCTGGCCGAGGGTGCAGGGCAGGAAGAAGGTCACTGCCAAAGCTCCAAGGCTGGGTCAACAATGGCATCAGCCACCGGAAAGGCCTCCGTGGGTGAATCCCCTCGATCCAGTATCTCCGTGAGGGGATACTTGGCCCATTTGGATACGGGCTCGAGCTGCATCCCGGTGGACTCCAAGATGAGCCGAAGCAAACCTATGAAGGACGATGGGCGTTCATCCAACGACTGGCCCTCGGAGCACTCCAGGTCAACCGGCCTGGAGAACGGGGAGGAGTCGTCGATGGACTCCAAGTAGTCCGCGAAGAGCTGCCTAGGGCCTGAGCCACCCTCCACCTGCTGAGGACGGTCAGGAGTGAGGGTGACCAACAACCTGTGGGGCAGGCCTTGACCCGACTGAGAGTCCTTGGTTGGCGCCCCCGATATCGGTTGTGGAGGCGGAGGTTCCACCACAATCGGTGGGGCAGCAGGTTTCGGCCGAACAACCGGCCCAGGCTTGAGCAGCTCGACTGCAGTGAGGGGTTGTTTTGGCCGCTCGGGTGACAGCCACTTGATGGCTGGGGAAGGCGTCGGCGTCGACTTGCTCCTGGACAAAAGTAACTGCTGCCACATCAGGTCCTCGTAGCATCGATGCAATTTGCACCGAAGCCTCTCCTCTTCCGAGGAGGAAGACGAGGACGAGCGGCGGCGCCGCTTACCTCGGTGCAGAGACCGAGACCGCTGATGTTGACGGATCGGCTGGACTGAGAAGAAGTCCGAGACTGAGACTGAGATCCTCGGTGTTTCCGAGGACAGGTCTGGGAAGGAGCGGGGGACACCCGCTCTTCTCTCGGCTCGGACACCTTAACCGGGGACTGCTGCACCGGAGGCGCAGGCAGATCCTCGGTCTCCACCGGGGGAACCAGCGAAGAAGGGTTGTCGGCTTCACCAGTCGACAACCCATCCGACGGGTCGAGAAAAATCTCGACCGCATCGATGGGAGTCTCGGCCGGCTGGCCTGACGGGGACGCCATGAAGCTAGTGGCCTTAGCCGCAACCTCGACCGAAGTCGACAGTCAGCTGTCCGGGGAAGGAGACCTCTCCCGCTCCCACGAACGCCGACGATGAGACTTACCCTTAGAATCCTTCTTTTTGGACCGAGAGGAATGTCCCAATGGCCCCTCTCCCTTTGTGGAAAGGGATTGGCAAAGCTCCTTGAATGAAGCTGAATACGAGGTACCCAAAGAGAGCAGGATAAATGCCGCGACGAGGAGGAGGAAGATGCAGCCTGGGCCGCCTCCTCCTGAGGCGTATCATCTACTCGAGCTGCTCAGCCCGAGCCAGCCACTGATAACCATGCAGAGCCTCCTTCGACTTAACGGTGGGTAGCGCTCTCAGGGCGCCTTAGCTTTTACCGGGCAGCGCGGTCCTCCAGGACGTTGGCTGAGAACGAATAGCACAACTCGCAGGCCTGCGGGTCGTGTTCTAGGCCGAGGCAGTAGACGCATGTGGAGTGTGGGTCCGTCCTGGACATCTTCTGCCCACAAGGGCACCGCCGAAAACCGGGAGTCAATTTGTCCATCGCAGCCGCGAGGGAGAAAGATGACCGACGTCTTGAAAATTTTAAAATGAGTTTCGGGTGAACCGAGGAATTAGGATCCAGTCTATCACGCAGTATCATGCAGAGTGCTAAGGAGGGAACCTGAGCTTCCAAGCGGTAAGGAAGATCTGGCGTCATGGGGCGGAGCCGAGAGTTTTACCACCTTTGGAGGTGCCAGCTTGAAGACCTTCCAGCAAGATTTAAAGTGGCAAGGAACCTGCCAGACAGTGTGGATGAACAACATATCCATGTCCCTAGAACTGGTAATGGCCTCAGGGAAGTCTGAACCCAGGATATTTTCTGTAGGACTCCCTTATGTGGATATGGAAATCTGCAGCTTTCAAGTCCAGTGATGCCAACCAATCTCCTTTTTGGAGTGTTGGCAGAATCAAAGCCAAGGTTACCATTTTGAACTTTGGTTTCTTCAGGTACTTGTTTAAAGCTCTGTGATCCAATATAGGCCACCATGCCCCACTTTTCTTTGTGGTTAGGAAGTATATGGAATAGAAATCCTTTCCTCTCAGAGGGGTTGTAACAGGTTCTACTGCTTTTATCAGTAGCAGGTTTCGAACCTCTGCCTCTAGCAGTGTCTTTTCTGCTAGGGAGGGTGAGTTAAAAACCCTGGTCTTTTGAGGAGGAAGGGATTTGAAGTCCAGAGACAGACCCTGACCCACCAACTCCAGGACCCACTTGTCTGTGGTGATGTTCAGCCAAGCCTGGACGAAGTGGGAGAATCTGCGGAGGAGAAGGTCTGTGCCTCAGGGGTTCTGCTTAGTTTGGGGCTGAGTCTGAGTCTGAGACCCTCGCCTGGAGCCCCTTCTACCCCTGCCCATGAAGTATCCCTGCTGTGGATACTGCTGGTACTGGAGTAAGGCCACTGGCTGGAAAAAGGGCCCGGTATTAAGAAACCTGCCCCGGCCTTCCCTTCCATAAGGCCTGGTGGATGGTGAAGCTCTCTCTTTTGCAGAGTTGCTTCTGTAAATGGCCTTGTACTCATCCACTGTCTTCATGTAAGCCACCGTGGATTTTCCAAAAACAGAGTTACCCTCTAAAGGGAAATCCAATGCCTTAGACTGTGTGTTCTGAGTAAGATTTGTGGCCCTAAGCCAAGCAAATCTCCTCTGTGCCACCATATTAGCCATCCATCTGGCTGCAGTATCATTTGTATCAGCAGCCATCTGGAACCGATACTTAGCCGCCTCTAACCCAGACCAGGCAGTTTCAGCCAGGTTGTCTGACAGGCGCAAGGAGGCTTTCTGAGCCATTGCCAAAACTGACTGCCACAGTGATTTTTAGTGCTGTGCAGCATAGGCTTGAAAGCTGACCTGGTGGATGGCCAAGGAGGCTGACAAGTACTCCTTCTTGACCATGCTGTCAATTTTCCTAGAGTCCTTGTCTGGAGGATGAGAGGACAGAGGAATCCTAGCCTTGTCACAGGCAGCTTGCTCCACGACCCCCTGGTGGTCAGGATGGGAAAGGAAAAAATTACTCACCTTAGTAATTATGTTTCTTCTAATGGAGCCTTGCTGTATTCTGACAATTGCAGTTAGCCCCAGCACTCAAACTGCCCTGGAGAGTAGAGGGTTAATTTTCTATGCAGAGCATAGAACGTTGAGCTCGAGCTCTGTTCAAACCTCCGTCTGCTGCACTTTGAAATGCAACTGTCAGATTCTTACAAGCTAATACTAACTAACTATGTGGAAATTGTAAAATTTTTACTAGCCAAATGGCAACCAAATATTTTGGATCCCCAAAAGACTCAAGTCAAGAAATCCAAAATCAAAAACCAGGTAGTGAACAACTTAAGACTGTTAAATTAATAATATAACCCACTCCCCACTTCCAAAAGGAGGGAGTACCCAAATGCACCCTTGGGTGCAACATCACCCACAGCCCACTTCCCAAAAAACAGGTTCTGAGAGGGAGGTAGAGGAGGTCAGAATACAGCAAGACAAGACTCCATTAGAAAAACATAATTACTAAGGTGAGTAATTTTTCTTCAAACAACATGAAGTCTTGCTGTATTCTGACTACTACAGAACTACCAAGCAGTACCTCCATGGAGGAGGGAATCGAACCTACCTTGGGAATAGGCTCTGCAGTACTGCTGTACCAAACCGAGCATCACTCCTAGCCTGGATGTCCAGGGAGTAATGCTTGCTAAATGTATGGACTGTTTTCCAGGTGGCTGCTTTACATATCTCTAGCAAAGGAATATCCCTGGCTGCAGCCAGAGAAGCAGCTGTACCTCTAGTCAAATGAGCCCTGAGGGAGGTATTTTGCCTAGCTTCTCATAGCAGAAATGAATACAAGAGACAATCCACCTGGCAATAGTTCTCTTAGTGGCAGGTTTTCCCTTACCCACTTCCCCATAAGTGAGAAACAACTGAAGGGAGTCAAACCTGTGAGCCTTAGACCGCTCAATGTAGTAACTAAGGGCTCTTTTAACATCCAAACTGTGTAAACTTCTTTCTCCTGAAGAAGAATGATCAGTGAAGAACACAGGGAGAGACATAGATTGGTTCAGATGAAAATCTGAAGCCACTTTAGGGTAAAACCTCCTTTTAGTTCTAAGGACCACCTTACCTCTATGGAATGAGATAAAATCAGGCTCCACTGACAGCTTGCAATTCACTGATACGCCTGGCAGAGGTAATAGCTACCAGGAACAAAGTTTTCCAAGTCATGTACTTAAGCTCTGCTGAAGACAAAGGCTCAAAAGGGGGTTGCATAAGCTGAGCAATGCAAACATTAAGATCCCAAGCAGGAGTAGGATCCCTAAAGGGGGGGGGTTGATATGAAGCAATCCCTTGAAAAATTTACAGAACACAGGGTGAGATGACAGTGAAGAAGGCTTTCCCGCTGACAGAAAAGCAGAAACAGCTGACAACTGTACTTTGAGAGTAGCTGGACTGAGGCCTAGGGCATTAAGATGAACCATATAATCCAGAACTGTAGACGATTCAGCAGTGTCTGGGGATATATATGCTTTTTGGAACACCAAATGCTGAATCTTTTCCATTTGGAGTTGCAAGTTTTTCTGGTGGTAGGCTTTTGAGAGGCTTTGAGAATATCCAGAACCCCTTGGGACAGATGCAAATCTGCATACTCTAACTCTTCAAGAGCCATGCCTTGAAATTGAGAGACCGAAGACTGGGGTATCAAATCCTCCCCTGAGAGGAGGTTAACAGGTTGTAATTCCTGGGAAGAGACAGGGGAAGATGGACTGCTAGGGACAGCAACAGTGGGTACCAAGGCTGCCTGGCCCAGTCTGGAGCAATCAGAATTACTTTGCAAGGTTGTAACCTTACCTTGACCAACCTTGAACAGCAGAGGAAAGGGAGGGAAGGCATATAGAAATTTCCCTTCCCAGTTCAAAATCAGAGCATCCAGAAGGACTGAGCCCAAGACTGGGGGTCCGCAACAAAACAGAGGAAGTTGGTGATTGTCTGGGGCTGCAAAGAGATCTAGCTCTAGAGTGCCCCACCTTGAAAAAATCACTTTCAACACCAGAGGGTCCAGGGACCATTCGTGATGGCCCTGGGAGATCCTGCTCAATGCATCTGCTAGCACACTGTCCTTCCCTGGTAGGTGGACTGCTATCAGAGAGATCTGCAGAGAATAAGCTAGGGATCACAGTTTCATGGCTTCCGTGCACAAGGTCGTGGACCGAGTGCCTCCCTGCTTGTTGATGTACCACATGGTGGTGGTGTTGTCTGTCCTGACCTGAACCACCTTGTTCTGCACTGACTGAGAGAAAGCTTGCAGGGCCAGAAAGACCGCCCTGAGTTCCAAGAGACTGATATGAAGAAGGGATTCCTGAGGGTACCACAGTGCCTGGGCTGTGAGAGCCCCCAGATGAGCTCCCCACCCCAATAGAGAAGCATCCATGGTTAGGACCACAGAGTGAGACTGAGTGACAAATGGGACTCCTTGCCTGAGGTTGCCCTCATCCTGCCACCATTGGAGAGCCTGGATCAGCGTCTGGGTCACTGGAACTAGTTTGGTTAGAGAATCTTTCTTCTGAGACCAAAAGGCCCTCAGGTGAAACTGAATGTCCCTCATCTAAAATCTGGCCCCTTGGACCACTGCTGTAGAAGCTGCCATGTGGCCCAGAAGTTGAAGGAAGTACCTTGCTGGCCAAGAGACCAGAAGGTGGAATGAAGAAGCCAGCTCTACAATAGCCCTTCCCCTTTCCAGGGGAAGAAAAGCTCTTGCTTTGACAGTATCCAGCTCTGCTCCTATAACGGTGAGAAGCTGTACAGGCTCGAGAAGACTGAGAAGGAATCCTAGGGAAGTGAGCACTTGCTGAGTCACCTGAAGGTCTGACTTGACTTGGTCTGGGGACTGACCCACAATGAGCCAGTCGTCCAGGTATGGAAATATGGTAATATTTTTACTTCTTAAAAAGGCCACTACTATTGCTAGGCATTTTGTGAATACCCTTGGAGCTGATGTCAGGCCGAAGGGCATAGCTTTGAACTGATAATGGCCTGAACGCAATTCGAACCTGAGGTACTTTCTGTGGGAGCACCTGATGGGAATGTGAAAGTAAGCATCTTTTAAGTCCAGGGGGGTTAGCCAGTCCCCTGGCCTTAGAGAGGGAAGGATTATTCCCAGAGTCATCATTTTGAATTTTGGTTTTAAAAGTTGTTTGTTCAGGTATCTTAAATCTAGGATGGGTCGCCACTCCCCTGTCTTTTTTGGGGTAAGGAAGTACCTGGAGTACAGACCTTTGCCCCCAGTGTAGGAACTCTCTCTACAGCCATTAGAGCCAGTAGAGATGAAACCTCTGCCTTTAGGGCAATGGTTTCGGAGATGCTTGCAGGTGGAAAAGATCTGGCCCTCAGCTTTGGAAATTTCTTGAAGCTGAGAACCAGCCCCAGGCTTACCACCTCCAGGACCCACTTGTCTGAGGTAACAGACATCCAGTCCAGGATGAAGTAAGCCAGCCTGCCTCCTACAGGAATGGGGGAGTCGACCCGGGCTGACACATCAGGGTGTCTACTTGGCAGGAGCCTTAGGTTGAGGGCTGGATGCTGCCCTGCTCATCCCCCTTCTGCCTCTCCCTCTGAAGAACCCCCTCTGAGGAAAGGGAGAAGAGGCCTGTGCTTGGTAGAAAGGCCTATGAAAAGGCCTTCCCCTGACCTGCTGCCTTTGAGGAGCTGCCTGCCTTTCCTTGGCCTGTGCACTCCTATAGGTGGTCCTATACTCATCCATCTTTGTCACATAATTCTCTGTCTGCTCCCCAAACAGAGAATTACCCACCACAGGGAAATCCACGGTCTTAGCCTGGGTGTCCCGTGAGAGACTAGCACATCTGAGCCAAGCCATTCTCCGAAGAGCCACAGATATAGCCATGACTCTAGAGAACACATCATTGGAGTCTACAGCAGCACGGAACTGTACCTTAGATGCCTCAATCCCATCAGCAGCCACCCCCTCCAGCTCCGAGGCTAGCTGGGGGGAGGCCTGCTTAGCCAGTGCCAGTACAGTGTCCCACCTGGACTTCTGGTACCTGGCTGCATAGGCCATATAATTAGCCTGCCTGAGTCCCTAGGCGGATGCCATGTACTGTTTCTTTGCCATGGCATCCAGTTTCCTAGAATCTTTATCTGGGGGGTGTGAAGCCAAGGGTATATTAGCCTTATCACAGGCTGTAGCCTGCACAACTCCAACATGGCTGCATTGTTGATACAAGTACTCTGTACCAGAACCTGATAAGGTGTACCTTTTGTCCATCCTTCTGTTGACAGGAGGTACAGAATTTGGAGTTTTTTAAATCTTTTGTGTCTGTTTCCCAAAAGCTTTATGAAGGGGAATAGACAGTCTCGTGGACTCTGGGATGTCCATCATCTCCACATAATCAGGTTCCTCTTGTTCCTCTACAGCTTCTTCCACAGGGAGCTGGAGGGTTTCTGCCACTTTCCTGTAAAACATGTAGTGGGAAGGGGACTCAGAAAACCTAGGAGGGGAAGAAAAAATTACTCACCTTAGTAATTGTGTTTCTTCTAATGTAGTCTTGCTGTATTCTGATAATTTGTAGTTAGCTCCAGCTCTTGAACTGCCCCGGAGAGTGAAGGGTTAAATTCTATGCCAGGCATAGAACGTTGGGCTCGAGCTGGGTTGAAAATTCTGTCTGTGTCCTTTTGAAACCAAACCATCAGATTCTTACGAGCTAAAACTCACTGACTAAGTAATGTGGATATTGTAAAAACTCCTAGTAGCCAACTGGCAACAAAGACTTTGGATTCCCCAAAAGACTCAAGTCAGGAAACCTAAAGAACCAAACCCAGGTAATAAGAACTAAAAACTCTTAATTAAACAAATACAAAAGCACCCAACACAACAGGAGTGGGGTAAAGACACTGCACCTGTCCACCCACTTTCCAAAAACAGGTTCTGAGAGGGGAGGCAGGGAGGGAGGTCAGAATACAGCAAGACTCCATTAGAAGAAACACATTACTAAGGTGAGTAATTTTTTCTTCAAACAACATGAAGTCTTGCTGTATTCTGACAATTTGCAGACTACCAAGCAGTACCTCCAAGGAGGAGGGACAGACCTACTTTGGGAATAGGCGCTGAAGTACTGCTGTGCCAAACCTAGCATCCCACCTAGCCTGGATATCCAGAGAGTAATGCTTGGTGAAGGTATGAAGTGTTTTCCAGGTGGCTGCTTGACAGATTTCTAACAAGGGGATATCTCTAGCTGCAGCCAGAGATGCAGCTGTACCCTCTAGTGGAATGAGCCCTCAGGCCTGAGGGTGCAGTTTTTCCAGGTTTTTCATAGCAAAATTGAATACAGGACACAATCCACCTGGCAATGGTTCTCTTGGTGGCAGGTTTTCCCTTACCTACTTCCCCATAAGTGAGGAACAACTGGAGGGAGTCAAACCTGTGACCCTTTGTACGTTCTATGTAGTAACTAAGGGCCCTTTTAACATCTAAACTGTGTAGCCTCCGTTCCCCTGAGGAGGTGTGATCAGTGAAGAACACAGGAAGAGACATAGATTGGTTTAGGTGGAAATCAGAAACCACTTTAGGTAGGGACCTTCTACTGCTTCTAAGGACCACCTTATCTCTATGGAAAGAGATGAAGTTAGGCTCCACTAACAGGGCTTGCAATTCACTGATACGTCTGGCAGAAGTAACAGCAACCAAAAACACAGTTTTCCAAGTCAAGTACTTGAGCTCTGCTGAGGACATAGGCTCGAAGGGGGGTTGTATCAGCTGAGCAATACAAATATTCAAATCCCAGGCAGGAGCAGGATCCCTAAAAGGGGGACTGGTATAAAGCAATCCTTTGAAAAATTTAGAGAATACAGGGTGAGATGACAGAGAGGAAGATTTCCCCACTGACAGGAAAGCAGAAATAGCTGACAAATGAACTTTGAGAGTAGCTGGTTTGAGGACAAGGCCATTAAGGTAAACCATGTAATCCAGAACTGTAGACAAGTCAGCAGTGTCTGGGGAAACGTGCTTCTTGGAACACCAAATACTGAACCTTTTCCATTTGGAGTTGTAGGTTTTTCTTGTGGCAGGCTTTCAAGAAGCCTTGAGGATCTCCAGAACCCCTTGGGACAGATGTAAATCTGCATACTCTAAGTCTTCAAGAGCCATGCCTTGAGATTGAGTGACTGGAGACTGGGGTAACAAATCCTCCCCTGAGAGGAGGTTAGCAGATTATAATTCCTGGGAAGAGACAGGGGAAGATGGACTGCTAGGGACAGCAACAGTGGGTACCAAGGCTGTCTGGCCCAGTCTGGAGCAATCAGAATCACTTTGCATGGTTGCAACCTTATCTTGACTAGAACCTTGAACAACAGAGGAAAAGGAGGGAAGGCATAAAGAAACTTCCCTTCCCAGTTCAAAATCAGAGCATCCAGAGGGACTGAACCCAAGACTGGGGGTCTGCAACAAAACAGAGGAAGTTGGTGATTGTCTGGGGCTGCAAAGAGATCCATCTCCGGAGTGCCCAACCTTGAGAAGACCACCTTCAAAACTAAAGGATCCAGAGACCATTCGTGATGGCCCTGGGAAATCCTGCTCAATGCATCCGCTATCACATTGTCCTTTCTTGGGAGGTGGACCGCTACTAAAGAGGTCTGCAGGGAATAAGCCAGGGACCATACTTTCGTGGCCTCTGTGCACAAGGCCGTGGACCGAGTGTCTCCCTGCTTGTTGATATACCACATGGTGGTAGTGTTGTCCGTCCTGACCTGAACCACCTTGTTCTGTATTGACTGAGAGAAAGCTTGTAGGGCAAGAAGTACTGCCCTGAGCTCCAGAAGGCTGATGTGAAGAAGGGATTCCTGAGGGGACCACAGTCCCTGGACCGTAAGAGCCCCCAGATGGGCTCCCCACCCCAAAAGGAAAGCATCTGTGGTAAGAACCACAGAGTGAGTCTGAGAGACAAATGGAACACCTTGCCTCAGATTGTCCAGGTCCTGCCACCACTGAAGGGCCTGAATTAAGATCTCGGTAACAGGAACTAGCTTGGTAAGAGGTTCTTTCCTTTGGGACCAAAAGGTTCTCAGATGGAACTGAATGTCCCTCATCTGAAACCTGGCCCCTTGGACCACTGCTGTGGAAGCTGCCATGTGGCCCAGAAGCTGCAGAAAATGCCTTGCTGGTCGAGAAACCAGAGGGAGAAAGGAAGAGGCCAGCTGAGAGATGGCTTTTGCCCTTTCCAAAGGAAGGAAGGCTCTTGCTTTGAGGGTGTCCAGCTCTGCTCCTATAAAAGTGAGGAGCTGTACCGTTCGAGAACTGACTTGGGAAGATTGAGAAGGAACCCCAGGGAAGTGAGAACTTTCTGGGTAACCTGCAGATCTGACTTGACTTGGTCTGAAGACTGGCCACAGAAGCCAATCGTCCAGATATGGAAAAATAGAAATCCTTTTCCTTCTTAAAGGCCACCACTACTGCTAGGCACTTTGTAAACACCATTGGAGCTGAGGTTAGACCAGGGCATTGCTCTGAACTGATAATGGCCTGAGGGCAATCCGAACCTGAGGTACTTTCTGTGGGAGCACCTGATGGGAATGTGAAAATAGGCATCCTTGAGGTCCAGGAGGCTGGCCAGTCTCCTGGCCTCAGAGAGGGAAGAATTGTTCCGAGTCACGATCTTGAATTTTGGCTTTACTAGGTACTTGTTTAGGTATCTTAGATCTAGGATGGGTCGCCACTCCCCTGTCTTTTTCGGGGTAAGGAAGTACCTGGAGTGCGGACCTTTGCCCCTGTATGGAGTAGGAACTCTCTCTATTGCCATGAAAGCCAGTAGAGACAAAACCTCTGCCTCTAGAGCAAGGGTTTCTGAAGTATTTGCAGGTGGAAAGGATCTGGGTCTCAGTTTCAGAAAACTTTTGAAACTGAGAACCAGCCCCTGGCTTACAACCTCCAGAACCCACTTGTCTGAGGTAATAGACATCCAGTCCTGGACACAGTAAGCCAGCCTGCCTCCTACTGGAATGGGGGAGTCGACCCGGGCTGAGACATTAGGGTGTCTGCTTGGCAGGAGCCTTTGGCTGAGGGGTGGATGCAGCCCTACTCATCCCCCTTCTGCCTCTCCCTCTGAGAAAAGGAAGAGGAGGCCTGCGCCTGGTAGAAAGGCCTGTGAAAAGGCCTGCCCCTAGCTTGCTGCCTTTGAGGAGTTGCCTGCCTCTCCTTGGCTTGGGCACTCCTATAAGTGGTCCTGTACTCGCCCATTTTCTTCATGTAATTCTCTGTCTGCTCCCCAGAGAATTACCCACTACAGGGAAATCCATGACCTTAGCCTGGGTGTCCTGTGAAAGGCTAGTACATCTGAGCCAGGCCATTCTCCGAAGAGCCACAGATGTAGCCATGACTCTTGATGACACATCACTGGAGTCCACAGCAGCATGAAATTGCACCTTTGATGCCTCAATCCCATCAGCAGCCACCCCCTCCAGCTACTTGGCTAGCTGCAGGGAGGCCTGTTTAGCCAGTGCCAGTACAGTGTCCCACCTGGACTTCTGGTACCTGGCTGTACAGGCCATATAATTAGCCTGCCTGAGTCCCAAAGATGATGCCAAGTACTGTTTCTCTGCCATGGCATCTATCTTCCTGGAATCTTTGTCTGGGGTGTGTGAAGCCAAGAGGATGTTTGCCTTGTCACAGGCAGCAGCCTGCACTACCCCAACATGGCTGCATTGTTGGTAAAGAAATTCCGTATCTGAGCCTAACAAGGTGTACCTCTTGTCCATTCTCTTGTCAACAGGAGGTACAGAATTGGGAGACCTAAGAATTTTTTGTGCCCGTTTCCCAAATGACCTATGAAGGGGAATAGACAGTCTCTTAGACTCTGGGATGTCCATCATCTCTATGAAGTCAGGCTCCTCTTGATCCTCTACAGCCTCAATAGGAAGCTGGAGGGTTTGAGCCACTTTTCTGTAGGACAGAAAGTGGGAGTCGGCCCGCCGGCACAGCAGTTGGATTTCCGCTTGCGACGCCAGCCAGGAGGGGAAGACTTGAGCATCCCAAGGACCGCTCATCCTCTCCGGGGGAAGGGGGGTACCAGAGCTCGGCTCTTGTCTGACCCCGGGTGGAGACCCGAGGTACAGCAAGCCCGATGCTCCAACAGAGGGGGCGACGTGCCAGACGTCGGCGCTTCAGCGCTTTGATGTCCGGGGACCTGGCATGTCGAGAGAACATCAGGAAAAAAGCCTTGCAGCCTCCCGGTAGATGGAGCACCAGGCCCTGACCTTCAGTGCCCCTACCTGCCCGGAGACAGCATGCCGACGAAACACAGAGAAGCGTTGGGGTGTAAGGGCTCCCACCCCGTACCTGCCTGGGGCATATAACCACAGCTCCATGGGGCACGGACTGCACCGGTCACCAGGTAGGTGAGCGAGGGCTGATAAGGCCGTAGGTGTCTCCCGAAGATGGGAAGAGCTGAGAGGAAGCATAAAGAGAAAGTAAAAAAAAAAAAAAAACAGAAAGTGGGGAGGGGATTCAGAAAGCCTAGGAGAGGAAACACCAGAAGGTCTGTCTGGGGAGATGTCCGGTTCCACAGGCACATCCAGACTTTCACCGTCGTAACCATCCTCTTCAAAATCCTCCTCCTCATCAAACTCCGGTTCGTAAAAATCTTCAAGGGAATAATCCTGAACTGGGGGAACTGACCGAACCGAACCCCTGCCAGAGCGCGGATCGTCGGAACCGGACAAAGCGATTCCACAATCCGAATCGCTTTGGCTATTTCTTCGGCGGTCAGAACATGCAGTTCTGGATCCAAACTGGCCGATTTATCCTTTCGTTTTCTTTTTGTAGGAACCGATCCCTCAGGATCGGCTCTCCTCTTGCCCAAAGAAGTATTGCCCTGGTCAGAGGGCACTCCTTCTGGTTCGGTGGGAACCGAACCGGGCTGGCCTTCCGGGTCAGTGGATTTCTCAGCCTCCTTATCCCTAAGTCTACCTAACCTTTGCTCCAGGGTAGACTTAGGGAAATTCTTACAAATCTGGCAGTCTGAATCGAGGTGGTCAAACCCCAGACAGTAAACACAGGTGGTGTGGGGATCGATCTTAGCAAAGACCTTCCCACACACACTGCAGTGTTGAAATCCAGTGGGCCGGTTTTTTTTTCCTTGGGTTTCTCAGACATGGCCAAGCTAACCAGCTTACCCTTTAAATGGCAACCGCCTGGCAAGACTCCCGTATCGGTTTCTCACCGTGTCACAGGTGATGGAAAAAAATGCTAAAATTACTTTTTTTAAACCGATACGGACAGGTAACCACACACTAACTTTTTCATTTTCAAGGTCTTACTACAAGATCGGTTCAGTCGAACCGATCGGAAAAATGTCACAATTTCCACACAACAGCTACTAATCTAAGTACTTACGGTACCACAGACAGAGTCTCGAACCGAAAAACGGAACGAAAATCGGACTAAAACCGAAACTTTAACCTCGATAGAACCAAGCAGAAGGAGAAATCTCCGGAGCGACTGTTCAGTGAGGCGCAGTAAAGAATCTGACAGTTTGGTTTCAAAAGGACACAGACAGTTTTCAACCGAGCTCAAGCCCAACGTTCTATGCCTGGCATAGAATTTAACCCTTCACTCTCCGGGGCAGTTCAAGAGCTGGAGGTAACTGCAAATTGTCAGAATACAGCAAGACTTCATGTTATTTGAAACACCAGAAGGCCTGTCTGGGGAGATGTCCGGTTCAATGGGCTCAACCAGACCTCCCACACCATTGTCATCATCATAATCTTCATCCCCCTCCAAATCTGGTTCATAGAAATCTTCAGGGGCATAATCTTGAACCAGAGGAACCAACTGAACCGAGCGCCTGCCAGAACGCGCCGGATCAGACGGAACTGGACGAAGCAATTCTACAATCCTTATCGCATTGGCAATCTCTTCGGCGGACGGAAAATGGGTCTCTGGATCCAAATCGGATGAATTTTCTTTTCTTTTTCTTTTTGTAGGAACCAATCCCTCAGGATCAGCTCTCCTCTTCCCAGAAGTATCGCCCTGTTCAGAGGGCACTCCCTCAGGTTCGGTCGGAACCGAACCGGGCTGGCCATCCGGGTCACCGGACTTCACGGCATCCTTATCCCTGAACCTGCCTAGTCTTTTTTCCAGGGTAGACTTAGGGAAATTTTTACAGATTTGGCAGTCTGAATTGAGGTGGTCAAACCCCAGACAATAAACAGAGGTGGTGTGGGGATCAGCCTTAACAAAGACCTCCCCACACACACACTGCAGTGTTGAAACCCAGTGGGCCCGGTTTTTCTTTTGGGTTTCTCAGACATAGCCATCCTAACCACAAACTTACCCTTTTTATGGCAAACAATCAGGCAAGATACTCTTATCGGTTTCTAACCGTGTCATGAGTATTGGAAAAAACCACAAGAAAATGCAGTTTTTTTAAACTGATAAGGACATGTAACCACACTCAAAGGTTAAAAACAAAGGCAGAATATATAAATCACTAAACGGCCGGTTCAGCCAAACCGGTCGAAAAATCAATTTTTACAATTTCCGTAAGTTTTACTATGTCTAGTTCACTACCTAGTACTTACTGTACCACAGACAGAGATCTGAACCAAAACTTGCGAAAAAATAATTGGTAAAACCGAGGACTTTAACCGACTTACAAACCGTGAGCAAAGGAGAACTCTCCGGAGCGGCCGTTCAGTTAGGCAGAGTAAAGAATCTGACAGCTGCGTTTCAAAGTGCAGCAGACAGAGGTTTGAACCGAGCTCGAGCTCAACGTTCTATGCTCTGCATAGAAAAATTAACCCTCTACTCTCTGGGGCAGTTTGAGTGCTGGGGCTAACTGCAATAGTCAGAATACAGCAAGACTTCATATTGTTTGAAGAGGAAGTCTGCTCCTTCCCTATATCCATCTGGTACTTCTTATCTATCCTCTTACCAAGGGGAGGAATGGAATTAGGAGTCTGAAGCAGCTTTAAAGCATCATTCTTGAAAAATGTATTTACTGGAAGGAGAGTTTTTGTGGGCGTCAGCCCCATCATCTCCACATATTCCACTTCTTCCCCGTTCTCTGTATGCTCAGTGGTGGTGATGTCCAGGGCATCAGCCACCTTCCTGACAAATGTGACATTTATTTATTTATTTACTGAATTTTGTTGACCCGGTAAGCCCACTGGGCCTAGAAGTCCCTTTTTACGGGGCGACCGGGGGAAGGGGGATACAGATGGTAAGCAACTCAAATTGAACTAGATTAAGCTGTTGGTGGTATTTTTAGTGAATGGGGGAAATTCCTCTACTCTTTTTTGATAAGTGCCATGGGATCTTTAGCATCCATCTGAACTACCACGAATCCAGGCAGATGGGACCTCAGTGTAACGTCTCATCCAAAAGACAGCACCTCAGACATGCAGCACCCCCTCATGCTGCACTGCAGTGTCAGTATTGGGATATTAACCCAAGTGCCAGATGTGGGAACTGAACCCACAGCCCTCTGATCTCCCGGCCTCAGAAATGGGACAAATAGTTCTCAGAGGCTCTTGGGGCAGAACCAAAGTCCTGTTCAGGGGACCTCTCAGGCTCTATGGGCTCCCCATCATCTTCCTCAAAATCATCATAAACTTCTTCCACAGGGAAAGAAGATTTTGCAGTGCTGCCAGCCTAGGGACCTGGAGAAGGGACAGGAGGCTGCTGAGAAGGAACAAAAGTCTGTAAGGCCTGTATTATCTTAAAAGCCTGGGCACTCTCGAGCCGAAGGCACAGTCTGGCCAGACACAGAAGTCCCTGGTTTGGAAGGTGAGGGTTCTGTGTTTTTAACTTTTTTGTTCTTTTTGAGGGAACTGGAGAGTTAGCCGGTTCATTGGTCCTCTTAGTGCCTTTTTCACCCATCTCAGGGGCAGAGGCAACAGTTGTTGTGGTTTCATCCTTAGTAAGAGGGGGTATCGGCTGATCAGAGCACGAAGGACCCCTAGGATGAGGAAGTTTCTTTTTAAGCCGTTCAAGGCATTTTCCAACTGTTTTTCTGGTAATGTGTTGCAGAAGTCACATTCCTCATTCAAACGGTCATAACGCAGACAAGCCACGCATAAATTATGCTTGTCTGCTTTTGCAAACACTTCCCCACACTGTGCACAGTTTTTGAAACCGGGCTCACTGGTTTTCTTTTTAGGTTTCTCTAACATAATGTCCAAAAAGGAGAAAAAACAACAACCGCTAATAAAAAAATACTTTTTCTTTTCAAATTAAGCAGTTGCGGTAGGTTCTGCAACTGAAAGGGAACCAAGTGAACCGAATCGATGTAGAGAAAATGAACCGGGATTAGCGTTCAGCAACCAAAGTTATCGGTTACAAAAATATAGTTTTTAAAACAAAATAAACTAAAACTAAGGTTTTTTTTAGTCAGAAAACCCCTGACTAACTACGAAACTAACCCAGTTCCCCTACGGTTATTCTGAACCGGGAGGAACCGGGAAAAACAATAAATTTAAGCTAAAACTAAGATTTAACAACAAAATACAACTAGTAGAAGGCAGCAAACAAAAATAAAATGATACTTATGTATATATACTGAAGTGTTCTTCATGCAGGAGAAAGTGGGACGAACGGTTCTCAGAGTGACCAGACTTGTCAGGTGGAGAGAAAAATCTGAGGAGGTTTAGAACACTGGCACTTAGTAGAGACAGTGTTTGAAAAGTTCTCAGGTGCAAATAATTCCATCATTTTCATGTGTTCTATTCTCTCTGGGAAGTCCTACCTACAAGGCTTACTGCAAAAAGTTATGAATACCTAAGCATTATTGGGGTTAGAAACACTCCCTCCCCTGTAGACATATAGCAATATCCTCAATGAAAATGTTGAAAAGGACTGGGCCTAATACAGACCCCTGCGGCACCCCACTCATGACTCTCATCTCCTCAGAGAGCACCCCATTCACCATCAAGCTTTGGCTTGTACCCGAGAACCAGTTTCCCCACCCACTTTGTTATGGCCAGATCCACTCCTACCTCCATCTTGTTTAAAAATCTTTTGTGGAGAACAGTGTCGAAAGCCTTTCAGAAATCCAGATAGACCACGTCCACTGCCCCTCCCTGGTCCATCTCTCCTGTCACCCTTTTATAGAACTTACCAAGAGGTACAGAAAACTGATAGTATATTCTTGACTTTTAAAGAGCTAGACGCATCAAAAACAGCAGACAGAAAACGCTAATAAGGTTTTCAAAAAGTCTGTTTTTATTTCTGAGGTATGTTTGTTTTTTTCTTTTGCTTATTAGGTATTCTATCTGATATTGGTAAATGGGATAACAAAAATACTTGATGCTGATTGGCTGATGGCACTCTTATGCCACACATTTATACTAATATGCCAGCAGAGGAGGCCTATTGGTCTTTCGTCTCTGCTCGATAGCACCCATACTGGGCACCGATTTTGCTGTCCCCCGCCCGGATTCTATGTCTCCAGTCCAAGATGTTTCCCTTGTATTGGACTTCATCAGCTTCACCCTCCCCCTCCTATACATTTATGTAGCATGTATACCTAAATGTCTATTTCCCATTGTTAAGTACTTTTCTTACCGTATGTTTGATTTTCATACCCTGGAATCTGTCTTAGATTGAATTTATCTGTCATTGTCACCAGTTGTATTTGTTTTTGGTTCTAATTCACCTAGGTCATGCCTGAAAATAGGCAACCGTTTGTCTAGGGTATCTTACCCAGTTAATAAAAACTGAATACACTTATGTGCCAACACTGACCAGCAAAAAAAAAAAAGAGTATGTTTCCAGTATCAAAGTTTAAATAGAATGCCATTTTTCACTTTCAAAATCAATGTGTAACCCCCCACTGGCCCTTATTTGCCAGCAGGCACACCTCCCACAGTCTGGGGGAAAAGAGAGGGTTGGGGGTTACAGTGTTTGTTTTTGCCACCACAGACAAGGTGGGATATGCAGATGTAGTTGTCATTATAAAACACAAACCAAGTGCGGCCACTAGGCACACACCTGGTGGGACCAATACATGGCCACAACCCAGGTCCCAGGGAGAAAACGTTTACTCAGGGCTATGCTAGGTTTGCACTTCTGGACAGGGGTACCCAAGTAACTCCAAACACGGGAAGCAATAACATAAATGTCCATACCAGGTTGGGATTCTAGAGTGTGGCTTTATTCTGTAACAAAGTAGGAACAAAGCGAAGATGGACCCCCAAAGGGTTACACATACAGTAAATGCAGACCTCTGAGGTACAAAACTCCAAGAATTCCCATTTAGCGTAGGATGACTGTACAAATTGTGGACTAGCCACCTGTAGAACACACCTTTCTCCTGGAAATGGCACATACGGCCAGTATTTGGTCACTTCCCATATAACAAAGGATACATTGTGGCACACAGACCATGACAAAGCACTAGAGACTCAACTGGAGAAGAACCCACTCACTGGAGTAAACTGGAGAAAACCCACTCACTGGGGCAAACTGGAGAAAACCCACTCACTGGGGTAAAAGTTCCTTCAGGCATTGACCACTTGCTCTGACAGAAAACTCAGATGTCCTTCAGAACCTAGAGTGCTAAACTAGTCACTCCATATGGGGGGGTCTCCCACCTTTTGTTTCCAAGTTCATACTTGGCCATCCCTCTGGTAAACACACCTCACATTATCCACAATGTACTGATGATGCTTTCTAGAAATGTATTTCACACTTAACATCCTCACAGGACACCACAGGGGTGTCAAGAACAAAAGTCTCGCTCACACGGCAGTCACAGACAGGACTCCACTGTGGAACAGCAGACTTTTAAATGATTTAGGTGACAGGGTCCCTTTGTCAGAGAATTCACCCATACAAATGCAGGTACTCCTGGTCAGTCTCAAACAAAACAAAAGTACTCACAGAAGCTGTCATACAAGGCAGCTTCAAAATGTCCTGGTAGGATCAGGGGATTGCCCCTAACATCCTGGCAGCCAGCTCCATCCCACCTGGGATAAAACACAGGAAAATCCCTGGAGACAATTTCCACCACTTAGACAAAACTGGAAAACTGCTGTACTCCACTAGGGTGAGAAAGAAGAAAAAATTACTCACCTTAGTAATGTTGTTTCTTCTAATAGAGTCTTGCTATATTCTGACAGTAGCAGTGAGTCCCAACCTTCGAACTGCCCCGGAGATGAAAGAGTTAACTTTCCATGCCAGGCATGGAACGCTGAGCTTGAGCTCGGTTGAGAATCTGTCTGTTGTTCTTCAAACTCAAACCGTCAGATCTTTATGAGCTAAACTCACTGAGGTCGTGTGTGGAAGCTGTAAACCTACACTAGCCAACTGGCTACTAAACATAAAACACAATTTTTGGTCCCAAAACAAAGACTCAAGTCAGGAGACCAAAAAAATGAAAAACAACACCAACTCACCCCAAGAAAAGAAGGGTGAAAACAAAAGGTGGGCACCTACTAAGTGCCAACATTGCACTGCCCACCCACATCCAAAACAGAGGTTCTGAGAGGGGCAGGCGGGGGGGTCAGAATATAGCAAGACTCCATTAGAAGAAACAACATTACTAAGGTGAGTAATTTTTCTTCAAACAACACAAGTCTTGCTATATTCTGACAGTAGCAACTACTAAAGCAGTACCTCCATGGAGGAGGGACAGAACCTACTTAGGAAATAGGCTTTGAAGCACAGCTGTGCAAACCGAGCACCACTCCTAGCCTGGATGTCCAGGAATAATGCTTGGTAAAAGTGTAAACTGTTTTCCAGGTAGCTGCTTGACATATCTCAGAATAGGATGTCCTGGCAGCAGCCAGGGAAGCAGCTGTACCTCTGGTAGAGTGAGCCCTCAGGCCTGAGGGAGGAACCTACCCAGTTTTCATAGCAAAATTGGATACAAGAGACAATCCACCTGGCAATGGATCTTTTAGTGGCAGGCTTCCCTTTACCAACCTCACCATAAGTGAGGAACAGTTGGAGGGAGTCAAACCTGTGACCCTTGGTATGCTCTATGTAGTAACTAAGGGCTCTTTTCACATCTAAACTGTGCAGCCTCCTCTCACCAGAGGAGGAATGGTCAGTGAAGTACACTGGAAGAGACACAGATTGATTAAGGTGGAAATCTGAAACCACCTTAGGGAAGAACTTCCTGTTAGTCCTGAGGACCACCTTATCTCTATGAAAGGAGATAAAAATCAGGCTCCACTGACAAAGCGTGTAATTCACTTATGCGTCTGGCAGAAGTGATGGCTACCAGAAACACAGTCTTCCAAGTCAAGTACTTAAGCTCTGCTGAAGACAAAGGCTCAAAAGGGGGTTGCATAAGCTGAGCAATGCAAACATTAAGGTCCCAGGCAGGGGCAGGGTCCCTGAATGGAGGGTTGGTGTGAAGCAATCCCTTGAAAAACTTGGAGAATACAGGATGAGCTGAAAGAGAAGAGGGCTTACCTGCTGAAATAAAAGCAGACACAGCTGCCAGATGCACTTTCAGTGTAGCTGGTCTCAGCCCCAAGCTATTTAAGTGAACCATATAATCAAGGACTGTGGGCAAATCAGCAGATTCTGGGGAAATATGCTTCCCAGAGCACCATGTGGAAAACCTTTTCCATTTGGAATTATAAGTAGCCCTGGTGGAAGGTTTTCCAGAAGCCTTCAGGATATCCATTACACCTTGGGAGAGGTGTAAATTAGCAAACTCTAACTCTTCAAGAACCAGGCCTTGAGATTGAGAGATTTGAGGTTCGGGTACCAAACCCTCCCCAAAGCACAGGTTAACAGGTTGTAATTCCTGGGAAGACACAGGGGAAGACGGACTGCTAAGGATAGTAGGAGTGGATACCAGGGCAGTCTGGCCCAGTCTGGAGCAATCAGGATCATCTTGCAGGGTTGAGATCTGATTTTGACTAGCACTTTGAACAGGAGAGGGAAGGGGGGGAAAAGCATAGAAACTCCTTCCCAATTGAGAACTAAGGCATCCAGGGGACTGAGCCCAACACTGGGGGCCTGCAGCAAAAAGGAAGTTGGTGATTGTCTGGGGCTGCAAAAGATCTATCTTCGGGTGCCCCATCTGGAAAATATCACCTCCAAGACCAGGGGTCCAGTGACCATTCGTGATGGCCCTGGGAAATCCTGCTGAGAGCATCTGCCAGGACATTGTCCTTGCCTGGGAGGTGAACTGCCATGAGGAAGGGGTTCAGGGAATAAGCCAGAGACCACAACTTCATTGCTTCGGTGCACAAGGCCGTAGACCGAGTGCCTCCTTGCTTGTTGATGTACCACATTGTGGTGTTGTCTGTTCTGACCTGTACAACTTTGTTCTGAACAGATTTGGAAAAAGCTTGAAGTGCTAGAAATACTGCCCAGAGTTCCAACAGATTGATGTGGAGCAGAGATTCCTGAGGGGACCACAACCCCTGGGTGGTGAGGTCGCCCATATGAGCCCAAGAGGAGGCATCTGTAGTAAGGATTAAAGAATGAGACTGAGTGACAAAGGGAACCCCTTGTCTCAGATTGTTCTGATCCTGCCACCACTGTAGGGCCTGGATCAGGTTTCGAGTTACTGGGATCAATCTGGTCAGAGGGTCCTTCCTTTGAGACCAAAAGGCTCTCAAATGGAACTGAATGTCCCTCATCTGAAATCTTGCTCCCTGCACTACTGCTGTAGAAGCAGCCATGTGCCCCAGGAGCTGTAGAAAATGCCTTGCTGGTCGAGACACCTGCAGGGTGAATGAGGAGGCCAGAGAGACCAGGGTCCTTGCCCTGTCCAGGGAAAGAAGGCTCTGGCCTTCTCTGTGTCTAGCTCTGCACCTATGAAGGTGAGGAGCTGGACAGGCTCTAGAACTGACTTTGGAAGATTTAGAAGGAAACCCAAGGAAGTGAGCAGTTGCTGAGTTATCTGTAAGTGTAACTTGACTTGGTCTGGGGACTGGCCTACTATGAGCCAGTCGTCCAGGTAAGGGAAGATGGCAATCTTCTGCCTTCTTAGAGAAGCAACTACCACTGCCAGGCATTTTGTGAATACCCTTGGAGCAGAGGTGAGGCCAAAGGGCATTGCTCTGAACTGGTAATGGCCTGAGGGCAGCTCAAACCTGAGGTACTTTCGATGGGAGCTTACTAACATACTAAAATGCCAGCAGAATAGGCCTAACGGTCTTTCGTGTCTGCTCGTTTGGTCAGCCCCCACCCTGGGTGCTGACCTTGCTGCCCCCCTCGCCTTCTCTGGCTTCTCCCTTCCCAGTTCCGGATATTCTTGCTGCATTGGATTCTGCTTCCAGAACCCTTCCCCTATACCTGTCCCACCCCCTCTTGAACCCCTCCACTGTCTCTGCCTCCACCAGCCCCCTAGGCAGCGCATTCCATGGCTCCACCACCCTCTCAGTGAAGTAGCACCTCCTCCTTTCTCCCCTGAATCTTCCCCCCTCCAGCTTCCACCCATGCCCTCTAGTGGCCCCTTCCTTCCTTCAAGCACCCTGACTGTTCCTCCCCTATTTACCCCCTTCATGTACCTGAAGACCTCTGTCATGTCCCCGGTCCTTCTCTCTTCCAATGTGTACATATTTAGCTCTTGAGCCTCTCCTCATAGGTCCTGTCCCCAAGCCCCAAATCATTTTGGTTGCCCTCCTCTGGACCCTCTCCAGGAGGTTAATGTCCCTCTTTAAGTTGGCCTCCAAAACTGCACGCAGTACTCAAGGTGCAGCCTCACCAAGCAGTTATACAGAGGAGTATCACTTCCTCCTTCTGGAGGTGATCCCCTAGCGATGCATCCCAGCATCCTGTTGGCCTTGGCTGCTGCCCTCCTACAAGTCTCAGAGTTGTTCATCTTGACATCCATCACCACCCCCAGGTCCCTCTCAGCCATTGAGACTTGTAGCATTCCCGAGTTGTACACTTGGCCTGGGTTTCTGCCCCAGGTGGAGTACCTTGCATTTCCCTGCATTGAACCTCAGCTTCCACTTTCTAGACCATCTTTCCAGAGCCTCAGGTCCCCTGTAGGCCACCCTCCCCTCCTCCCCATCCACCACCGCCCCAGTTTAGTCATCAAAAGAGACTCATCTCACTCCTGATTCCTGTCCTTATGTCAGAGACATAGGCGTTGAACAGAAGGGCCCAGGACTGATCCTGTGGGACCCCACTAATGACCCTCCTTGGGGATGAGGCTATCCCACCAACTACGACCCTCTGGGTCCGGTCCTGGAGCCAATTGCCTATCCATCTGATCATCTGGTTCCCCACCCCCATTTCTCCTAGCTTATCCAACAGGCCCACGTGAGGAACAGAGTCAAATGCCTTGCTGAAGTCTAGAAAGAGGACATCCACTGGTCTACCCAGGTCCAAGGCACTCGTCACCCAGTCATAGAACTCCACAAGGTTTGTCTGACCCGATTTCCCGGATGAATCCATGCTGTCTATCGTCCAGGCACCCTGACTTTTCCAGGTCCCCCCCAGCCTCTCCTTGACAATGCCCTCCATCACCTTGCCCACCACCGATGTCAGGCTGACAGGCCTGTAGTTCCTACCACCTCCCTTGATCCCCCTTGTGGATAGGCACTATGCGCCACCTTCCAGTCTTGGGGCACCCACCCTGTCCTCAGAGAGATGGTGAAAAGCTCCGCCAGGGGTTTCGCCAGGACATCCGCAAGTTCCTTCAGCACTCTGGGATGTAATTTATCCGCCCCGGTGCTTTCTCCGTCTTAAGGGAGCTGAGGGCTTCCCTCACTCTCTCTGCTGTGATTTCCACTTCGGTACCTCTTCTCCCTGCTTAGCCCTCCCCCTCCTGCCAGTGATGCCTCCCCCTCTCCCCAGACCTGCCGATCGGTAGGGTCCCCCTCCTCAGTATCTCTGTCTCCTCCCATGTATGATGCAGCACCCCATTTTCCTTGGTGAAAACTGAGGTGAAGTACTCATTTAGTACCTCAGCCTGCTCCCCGGGTCTTGTGCCCATCTCTCCCTGATTTAATCCTGCTAATCTGCCCCTTCACCCTTCGCTTTTCCCCAATGTATCTAAGAACCCTTGTTCCCTCTAATTTCCCTGTCCAGGTTCTGCTCCTTGCTTGCCTTGCCGCCCTCACCACCCTAGTGGCCCTTCTAGCCATCAGCTCGTACTCCCTCGATCCCTTTCACTCCTGAGCACTTGAATTGCTTATAGGCTGCCTTCTTTCCCCGCACCACCTCCTGGACCTCCCTGGTCCACCAGCAGGGTTTTTGGGCCCTACCGCATTTTCGTCTTACTCTTGCACAGGTGCTGGTAGCATCCTGCACCCCTCTCCTGATGATTTCCCACCTACTATCAGCGTCCATGTCTGACCCAATCCCATCCAAATGCTCCTTAAGGATCCTTCCCATTTCCTTAAAATTCGCCCCCCTGAAGTCGGTTACTTCTGTCTTTGTGCAGCTTTCTACCCTCCTAGGTCCAGGCAGAACCAGACCGTGGCATGGTCACTCCCCGCCAATGGGTCCCTTACCTCCAGGCCCCCAATCTGGTCACTGTCTGCCAGGACCACATCCAGTACCCGCGCCTCCCTGGTCGGTTCCCTCACCTGCTGAGTTAGGAACGCGTCTTGAAAGACATCCAACAACCTCTGTTCCCTGGTCACAGAGGATGTCATAGTCTCCCAGTCTGTTCCTGGCATGTTTAAGTCCCCCAACACCACCACCGTTCCTCTGCCCAGTCTGCAGTGTCTCCCAACATCTGCCACCAGACTCTCCTCCAGCTCCTCCGCCAGGGCAGGGGGTCTATACACCACTCCTATTTTTACTCTCTTGCCCCCGTTATCAAGGTGACCCAAATCGCCTCCACGGTTCCCTCCGCCTCTCTACTCCCCTATGCCAATGCAGTTTTGACTATCATTGCTACCCTCCTCCCCTTCCCTCCCCTGTCCTTCCTGAACATAGTGTAACCCTCCAGGTTCAGGTCCCAGTCGTGTCCTGCAGTGGCCCAAGTCTCAGTGACGCTGCCACATCCACTGCTCCCTCAGTTAGCATCGCCTGGAGCTCAGGCATTTTACTGCCCAAGCTCCTGGCATTTAGCAGGACTACCTTCCACCCTTTCCCTATAGTTCTATTTCCCCTGCCCGTGTTCCCATGGGGATTCTGTTTTCCCCTGGTCTGCACTTTGCCAGTCGGCCTTTTCCCGCAATCCTCCAGCTCCCCAGTGGGTTGGAGACAGAGTCCCTCCTTTATCGGCACCCCCTTGACAGCCTTTTCTCCCATCCCTCCCCCCTTCACAAGTTTAAACCCCACTTTTCAGCTTCTGACAAGAATATGGAAGTAGGCATCCTTGAGGTCCAGGGACACTAGCCAGTCCCTTGGCCTTAGAGAGGGTAGAATAATTCCCAGAGTCACCGTTTTGAATTTTGGTTTTAAAAGGTGCTTGTTTAAGTATCTGAGATCCAGGATGGGCCGCCATTCTCCTGTTTTTTTGGGGGTAAGGAAGTACCTGGAGTACAACCCTTTGCCCTGGTGTAGGGGTGGAACCCTTTCCACAGCTCTGAGAGCTAGGAGGGAAGAGACTTCTGCCTCTAAGGCAAGTGCCTCTGATGGATTTGCAGGTGGAAAGGATCTGGTTCTCATCTTTGGAAACTTTTTGAAGCTGAGAACCAGTCCCTAACTACTACTTCAGGACCCATTTGTCTGATGTCAGAGACTCCCAGTCCTGGACAAAGTAAGCCAGCCTGCCCCCTACAGGTAGCTGAGAATCGGCCATGGCAACCCCATCAGGGTGCCTGTTTGGCAGGGGCTTTGGGCTGAGGGGTGGAAGCAGACCTGCTTGTACCCCGTCTGCCTCTCCCTCTAAAGAACCCCCTCTGGGCATAAGCAGAAGAGGAGGCCTGGGCTTGGTAAAAAGGCCTATGAAAAGGCCTGCCCCTGGGAAGCTGCCTTTGAGGAGTGGCCTGCCTTTCCTTGGCCTGTGCACTCCTATAGGTGGTCCTATACTCATCCATTTTCTTCATGTAATTCTCTGTTGCTCCCCAAACAGAGGATTACCCACAACAGGAAAATCCATGGCCTTAGTCTGGGTATCCTGTGACAGGCTAGTACATCTGAGCCAAGCCATTCTTAGTGCCACAGATGTAGCCATGACTCTAGATGACACATCATTGGAGTCTACTGCAGCATGGAATTGCACCTTGGATGCCTCAATACCATCAGCAGCCACCTGCTCCAGCTCCTTGGCAAGCTGGCCAGGGACCTGTTTTGCTAGGGCCATAACAGTGTCCCATCTGGATTTTTGATACCTAGCAGTATAGGTCATATAATTGGCCTGTCTGAGTCCCAAGGATGCTGCCATGTACTGTTTCTTTGCCATGGCAATCCTCCTGGAGTCCTTGTCCGGGGCTGTGAAGCCAAGGGAATGTTTGCCTTATCACAGGCTGCAGCCTGCACTACCCCAACATGGCTGCATTGTTGTGTAAGGAACTCCGTGTCAGAGCCTGACAATGTATACCTCTTGTCCATTCTCTTATCCACAGGAGGTATAGTGTTAGGAGTCTTTAAAATCTTAAATGTCTGTTTCCCCAAAAGATTTGTGCAAGGGAATAGACAGCCTCCTAGACTCTGGGATATCCATCATTTCCACATAGTCAGGCTCCTCCTGGTCATCCACAGCTTCTTCCATAGGAAGCTGGAGGGTTTCAGCCACTTTTTTATAAAACATGAAATGGGAGGGGGACTCAGAAAGCCTAGGAGGAGACACTCCTGAAGGTCTGTCTGGGGAGATGTCCGGGTCAATGGGCACATCCAGACTTTCAAATCCACATTCACTTTCCTCATACTCCTCTTCCTCCGGTTCATAAAATTCCTCTAAATCATACTCTTGAACCGGTGGAACCGGCCGAACCGAGCCTGCCTGATGGTGCCGGTTCGGTGGAACCGGGAAAGCGACTGAACAATTTTGATCGCTGGCTATTTCTTCAGCGGTTGGAGAGGAAAGTTTTGGCTCCACACCAGCTGATTTTTCTTTTCTAGTTCTTTTAGCCGGAACCGACTCCTCAGAATCGGCTCTCCTTTTGCCCGAAGAAGTCTCGCCCTGGTCAGAGGGCACTCTTTCTGGTTCGGTTTGAACTGAACCGGGCTGGCCATCCGGTTCAGCGGACATTTTGGCCTCCCTTTCCTTGAGCCCACCAGCTCTCTTTTCTAGGGTAGCTGCAGGGAAATTTTTGCAAATCTGGCAGTCTGCATTGAGGTGGTCAAACCCCAGACAATAAACACAGGTGGTGTGGGGGTCAGCCTTGGCAAAGACTTCCCCACACACACACTGCAGTGTTGAAACCCAGTGGGTCCGGTTTTTCTTTTGGGTTTCTCAGAGTGCCAGTCCTAACCAAACTTACCCTTTTATGGCAATCCGCCAGGCAAGACCCTCTTATCGGTTCCCAACCGTGTCACAGGTTGTGTGAAAAACCGTAATAAAATCTTTTTTTTTTTTTTAGAACCGATAAGAACCGGTAACCACACTCTAAAAGCACAATTTAAGATTTTTTAAACAACTTGATCGGTTCAAACCGAACCGATAAACCGTTTATACGTTCCACACAGAATAGAATAAAATAAAACCTATCTAGTGCTCACAAATACCACAGACAGAGACTGAACCGACAGATTTCGGTTTAAATTCGGTCGAAAACCGAGAAAAGCAGTACTTTAACCGACAAACTGAACCGAGCAGAAGGAGAAATCTCTGGAGCGACTGTTCAGTGAGGCGAAGTAAAGAAACTGACGGTTTGAGTTTGAAGAACAACAGACAGAGTCTCAACCGAGCTCTAGCTCAGTGTTCCATGTCTGGCATGGAAAGTTAACTCTTTCATCTCCGGGGCAGTTCGAAGGTTGGGACTCACTGCTACTGTCAGAATATAGCAAGACTTCATGTTGTTTGAAAAAAAAAAAAAAAAAAACTGGAACACTGCAGCTCTCTATCAGAGCTGCTACTAAAGACTACTGCTCACACTGAGCACTGGCTGCACTCTACAGACTCCAAGTACAGACCGACTCAGAGTTCTAAATTCCCCACTCACAGCAACTGACCGTGGCGTATGCTGCTGCGAGAGTTCTAAAGCGACATCACCTCTCCAGCCCCCAGCTGAGACCGGGGAAGGGAGGAAGTCCATTTACTGGGAAATCACTAGCTGCCTTCCCTGCCTACCACTAACTCTAATGGGATTCCTGTAAACCCTGGGAACAAGGATGTTGGTTATAAATGTGTTTTTACCGTCCAAACCCCACACACAAACACAACAGTATTCAATGATAAACACAAACTGTGTACTGAATTCTGTCTTTTTTTCTTTTTTCCAACTCTGTTTTGTTAAAAATTCTTGCTCCGATCGTGCTTGCCCACATGCTCACCCGCCCCTTACCCAAAAACCTCCCACACTCACACATGACAGCCTGCTTCCAGCCACTGTCACTTATACTGAATTATAACCACTCATCATTATCAGTGACCCACATTAGAAATTCAATCTGCACAGACACACCTCACTACAATCATTATTGCTTCACCTGGCATTACACGCTAAACTGGAACAAACACTTCACAAATAAGCAGTTACTACAGCGCTGGCTCATGCTACAGTGTAATTTTTGATGTCCTCTAGTGCGTGTTCCTTAAAAGCTGTTAAAATACCACGCATACAACCCAACGTATCTAGCAGCTCGTGAACTATTTTACTAACCAAATCTATTTTTAACTTTTTTGTTAAAATTGTCTTTTTTTGACAGGAAAGCAGTGCAATCCATTTTCCAAGACATTCTCAGGTAGGTGGCATCAGGCCTCTCTATGCCCTAGGGTATGCAGGCATATCCCAACACTTCCCACCCTGTCACATATCATTGCTTACGTATTTAGATGCCTGAAGGTGGACATATCCCATTCTAATCCCCTTCACACCTCATCTGCACTGTGAGCTTACTTATAGTGACATCACAAGTGACCAATGTGGCAGCAGGAAAATAGCTCTTCTTGGTCAGCTGTAATATCACTATCATCATCATCATCATCATCACAGTGCTGATGAGGTCCTGTATGAAGCAGAATAGAACTCGATATGCCAGTCTCTAGGTAAAGTGCAGTTCTATACATCACACCCAGTACTGTGAAGCAGAAAATCTTCCAATTGGCAGAAGTGAGGAGAAAAAGTACCTCAGAGTTAAAAAGTAACAGATGGCTACTTTTAAAGGACCATATTAATTTCAGGCAGTGTTCTAGCTCTTTCACTCTAAATACTTCAGCATCTCACTCACAAGATCAAGGTCATGTTATATTCCTATTAAATGCTTGCATGCTCTTACCTGTTCTACATCTGTTCATAGGTCTACAGAGGGTCCACTGATTTTGATGTGGGTCATATCTCTCAATACTTGACACATGAGATGCACCATTGTGTCCACCCACTACAAAAATAAAGCCAAACATGATGCCAACACCAAAGTTAATTCTCTTGTCTGCCATTGGAGCCACCATTTCCCAGGTGTCTATGCTTGGATCGTAGCGCTCCACACTGCAAGTAAACAGACAGAAAATATTGGAAAGTCTATGTTCCATATATATTTGAAATTTACATCCTATAGAGCAGATGCAATATGCTGACACTGTGGGAGTGTTGTAGCTGGGCACAGCATTGTTTGGTGCTTCACCACCAACTGGCTAACTAGGTTGTGGCTTCTAGGAAACAAATCATGAGACACTTTTGAAAAGTGATAAAATGCAGAGGACAAAAGTAAATTAGAAAACACATGTAACACATGGAACTTCAGTTATAACATGTATTAGAAATTAGAGCTAAATTCTGAATCAAGATTATGGGTAATGACTTACATTAAATATTTACAATACAGTCTTTTTTTCTAGCTCTAATGAAAGTGTTGTCTGAAGCCAGCCTTGTGTATGTAGACAGGGATGGCTTGCCTGCTGTCCAAGTTTTGTGGAATGCAGAAGGTAGCCCTCAGTAGGACAGGGATTTTATTTATCAAAACATGCTACTGACGCCGGCCCGGTGGCGCTGAGGGCTGATGCGCTGGACGCCTTACCTTGCACCACGCTGGCAACCCGTGTTCGGGAACGGACATGTGCCGCTGGGGGTTGGCAGGGAAGAGAAGGATTGAGCGTCCCTAGGACTGCTCTCCTTCTCCGGGGAGGGGGGATTGCAGGGCTCGGCGATTGCCTGCCACCTAGCGGAGGCGGGGAGGTGGCACGTCAGCACTTGTGATTGGGTCGAGAGTTGTGGCAGGCGCTTGGCAGGACGCGCACGGGAGCGTGCACGCTGCCACCACTGGCACCACTGCATGCCTCAACCTCGAGTGGGAGAAAAACAGCACAGAAAATGGTGGAGTCCTCTGAGAATGACGATGGTTCCCTTCCGTGTTGGCCCGGGAAGACACCTCCCTGAACGCTAATCCTGTCTGGTGGGTTGGGTCGCTTCCCACCCGCTGCCACGAAGGAGTAAGTCATTGGGAGGTTCTGGGGAGGGTCTCATACCAGAGCCTACACACGGGGAGGGACATCAGATGTAGGCAGAGGACCCAGGGGAGAAAATAAGTAACTGCAAAAAAAAAAAAAAAAAAATGCTACTGACCGCCGGGATTCACAAGTAAAGAATAGTTACTTACCATAAAAGTAGGTCTTCAAAAGAATCTCCTTCATTGAGCCACCTCATGGAACTGTAAGCCGTCGACGTTGGGACCTCCCTGAAACATTTGCTAGCTGGGGCCACCCAAGTCATGTATCATCGCCACCTATATAATGTGGGTGGTGTTATGTCTTAGATCCCCACCAGAGACCAACTCGGAGGATCATCAGAATGGTAGGTACCAAAGCAACCAGGACCAAACCAGGCACACAGGAGAGGATGTGAAAAGTTTGAAAACCTGAGTAATATAATGTCGATGTCAGACATATGAGGAGAGAACCAGCTTGCAAGAACATGCAGAATAGCCGCCTGCCATCCAAAAAAGTGTGAAGTAGAGAGGGGAGAGCTGTGGATCAATGGAGGAGATTCTTTCGAAGATCTACTGTTACGGTAAGTAACTATTCTTTTTCAAAAATATCTCCCTTCATTCAGCCACATCATGGAATGATTCCCAAGCAGTAATAAAGAACCAAGGGAGGAAAGAAGGATCTAAATACCCCCAGTAAGGAGGCCTTGCAGGATAGTAAGGCCATATCCAGCACATCTGTGAGAGACAATGTCTAGACTGTAATGTTTAATGAATGTATGATGTTTAGTGACTGTATGAACAGCACTCCAAGGTTCACTTCTGAACGTAGGATCACACAAATGGCAAGCTGTTTCAAAATGTGTCCCCCCTTTTCTTTTTTCCCCATTACTGGGACACTCGATGCACTTCTGACATGCTGTGCTTCTGATCCTGCCTCAGCCAGCTGTGCACACACGATTCTCGACAAACTCAGCTGAGACAGCCAAATTAAACATGGCTGTCTTGGCTGAGTTTGGCGAGAATCATGTGAGCATGGCAATGGGCTGGGGAAGGATTGAAAGATGATATTATGCAGCAGATCCCACCTCAAGCATAAGAGTCTTGGCGCTGCAACCATGGTTTCATTGGAGAGTCCTTAAAAGCCAGCCAACCTGAGTGATCAATGTGGCAAGATAAGGCCATATTTTATTATTTTTGGTCATGTTTTATGTAACTTTATGTGAGAAATGCATCAGATGCCCATAGTAGCCAGTGTAAGGGCAAAGCACCATGGGTACAGAAAAAAAAGCCATAAGCCCTAGACTAAGGTTGGAATTCCTGTTACTGGCCAGAAAAGCGGTTTGTTGCTAGCCAGGAAATTGGAATTAATTAAATTATCTAAAAGGAGACAAAAGAATGATTAAGCCTAGCTGGGAGGCAAGGTAGGTCCCATTTGTTTGTGGAAGGACACGATCTCATGAAGTCGGGATGTCTGGGCATCCTTTTTGTTGAAAGGTCTGCAGTGACTTAAGCTTGTTACAACTGAACAGGGCTACCATTTATGTAAATAGCTGTATTTAAGTGTTGAGTAACGATGGCCATCTCCCAGCATGGAGACCTGGAATGTTCCCAGAAAGTCTAGCTTGAGGAGCTGGCTACCTCATGGTTTTTTTTCTGCTGGCTACCTCATGTTTTTTTTTCTATGTTCAGAAACTGCAGATCTGTGTTCTTGTAATAACATCCTGAACTCTGATTGGTTGGGTAACCACAGAAAGTGAAATGCTAGTCAGTTGCAAGCTAGTCACTGTCGACTGGACCTACTCTTCTGAACTCCTTTAAAACCTAGATGCAGAGGGTTATCTGAGCCTTTTTGCTGCCTTCTGCCGTTTTCTTGCTTGAAGCAATTGGAACCCTGCTTTCTTGAGCAGAGATAATTTTCTCCGGGATCACAGAGCCAAGATTTCATCTACCACACTTTTTAAGGATACTTCTGCACTTCAAAATTCCAACTGAGGACTCGAGGTAGACTTTTAACCTTAGAGTTTAAAGTGTAGGCTTCTTATGTATACTTTCCTTTTATTTTTCAACATCCTGTAACCAGTCTCCAAATTATTTTGTCTTTTTATTATGTACCATTTTCTTATTAAATTAATTAGTAAAGCCTTTGGCTTATTTAAAAAGAATTCTGTCTATGTCGTTTGTGTGTGTGTGTGTGTCTGCCCGGGTAAAAGTTGTTCAAACGATACTACACCTGTGTGACTGTTTTAAGGGTCAAAACACTACCAATAGAGAAGTTTACTAGGGACTTCGTGATGGAGGAGGGGAGGAAATACGAAGGGTCTCAGGAGAAGCCTGTGGTGGGATCTGAACGGAGTGCTGCATTTTTGGGAAAGACACATAATCGGGTATATAGGCCCCCCCCCGAAGCCAACACACATCTGTGGCTTTCTGGTTTGTGGTGCAGTGGCTGAAAGGATTCTACCCCAGCACAGACTCGAGACTGTATTTGTATCCCCTCACATGGAGAAAGAGCATCTCTGACCCCATTGTCCACCCCACGTCACAAGAGTGATGTGCTGTGATGGAGAGAGAGGGAAATCCCACCCTAAGGGAGTGGGCTTGTAACAACTGGAACACACTCAAGAGGACTGGAATGAACAAAGAAACAAGGTATAATCATGACAGGGCAGGGAAGGCGGGGGGAGGGAGGGGACGGTGGGTCTGCCAGCAACACAGAAGTTGAGCCATTCAAGCCAGCTTGCCTACTTGCACAGCATAGGCAGACACTGTGTGTTGTTCTGCAACATACCTGGTACGCTGTCTTGCCAAAATGCATGTGCAAATAGGAGGATCTACTCAGTGTCAGTTTTTTTAAGGAGACAGATGCCATTAGACAACTGTCTTGAAGAGATTTCATATCACGTTTAAAAAACCATAGAGGCAGCAGGCACGCAGTACTCCTACCTCCTTACTTGCCAGTGAGAGTGCCCAGCATTTTGGAGTCTGTCCCCTGTTTTTTCAAAATTTGTGCCCTATTTTTCAGTACCTGTGGGACACTGTCCCGCTTCAAAATATTTCTAGAATGAACCCTGGTACTCCAAGTGACAAACGCAAAGCAACACAGATGTCCGCAGTAGACACATTGTGAAAACAAGCCACGGAAGCAGCCACTCCACAGGTGGAGTGAGCATGGACAGGATGAGGAAGCTGCTTACCATGCTTTTGGTAACAAACTAATGCAGCACGGCAACCATTTGCCCTGCTTAGAAACAGGAAAGCCCACCATCCTGGGGGCAAAAGCCACAAATAGCCAAGGTGATTTTCTACAATCTTTAATATGATCGGTGTACCAATGCAATGTTCGACGGACATCAAGCATGTAGAGACGACATTCCTCACAAGCTGTGGGAGTCAAAAAGTAAACCAAAGGTCAGTAATTTGATTTAGTGTTCACTCAGAATCGCTCTTTGGGGAAAAAAAAACAAAAAAAAAAAACAAGGACTGGTACACAAGATAACCCGATCCATGTGGAAAACAAGGTAAGGAGGTTCCACAACCAGAGTCTGCAAGTCAGAAATGCGTCTAGCAGACGTCATAGCCACAAGGAATGTGTTCCAAGAGAGTAGCAGCAGGCCTGAAGGGAGGTGTAGTGAGGGTCTCGAGAACCAAATTAATGTCCCTCACCGGAACTGGCTCACAGACCAGGAGGTGCAGAAGAAGGAAACCTGTGAGAAACCTCAAGTTGAGCCCCCATCTGCCATCGGTGAGGGCATGAAAAGCTGACACTGCAGCCCAGTGAACCTTTATTGAGGAATACACAAGGCCCCCATCCATAAGGGACCGGAGGTAGACTATAATTTGACTGACTGAACACCTAAAGAGATCCAGCTGATGGACAGGACACAAAACTGTAAAACATTTCCATCTTTGCGAGTAGGTGTATATAGCGGATGGCTTCTGAGTCACCAATAGAACAGCTGCTCTGCCGGGGGAAACCCCAAAGTGGGAGAGCTCTATGTCTTCAGGAGCCAGGTGTGGAGGTGCAGGGAACAATGATCCAGATTTACCAGACAGCCCTGCTCCTGTGGCAGAAGTCCTGCTCACAGAGGGAGTGAGACAGGGGTTACATTGCTAATTGCTAAAGCAAAGGTAACCAGATATATCTAGGTCAGTATGGAGCCACTAGAATCAGAGTGGCCCACTCGGGTGCAACTTGACCAGAAGTCTCTGTAGTAGAGGGAATGGAGGAAATGCATGCATGGAACCTCCCTTACCAAGAAAGGGACAATATGTCTCACCAAAAAACTCAAGGCCCTGAAGCAAGCACACAGAAAAGAAGCAGTTTTGTCTATGGAGATGCAAAGACATAAATTTTCAGCCGACCCCACTTTATGAAGGGGCCGCCCACAATGGAGTCCAATAACTCCCATTCATGGCAGACTGCCTGGGACGAACTGAGATGATCTGCTAAAGCATTGAGAGTATAAGGCAGAGAAATAGTTGACCGGAACATATCGTGGTTCACGGCCCAGTGCCAGAGTCTTACCGCCCCTCTGCGGAGAGGGTATGAGTGGATACAGCCTTGGCAGCTGATATAGTAAATCACTGAAATGCTGTCCATATGTATCAACAGCTGGTAACCCTGAAGGAGTGTAGCAAAGACCTGTAGGGCAAGCAGAACAACCCTCATCTTCAGTGCGACAAGGCAGCAAGTAAAGCAAATAGGATGCTGGGATGCAAAAGCAGGGGCATCACCAGCAGGAAAAGGGAGGTCATAATTGCACTATACAAGACACTAGTAAGACCTCACCTGGAGTACGATGTACAGTTCTGAAGACCTTACCTACGTAAGGACATAGACAGGGTACAGAAGGTTCAGAGGAGGGCAACAAAGATGGTATATGTATTGCATCACAAGTCCTATGAGGACAGGTTGAAGGGCTTGAACATGTACTCCCTGGAGGAGAAGAGGGAGAGAAGGGATATGATAGAGACATACAAGTATCTTACAGGGAGGAACAGGGTGCAGAAATACACTATTTTTCAGAAAAAAAGATAGGACTAGAGGGCATGGGATGAAGCTGGAGGAAGGGCGATTCAGAGGAAACGTGAGGAAAAAAAATTTCACAAAACAGGTGGTGGACAAATGGAACACCCTGCCAGAGGAAGTAGTGGGGGCTGAAACAATCACGGGATTTAAGAATGCATGGGATAGACATTAAGGAATTCTGGAGGTCAGTGGTAAGGGGCAAAAAACTTCTAGGAAAACAAAGTGAACTTACAAGCTCAAATGGGCAGACTGAGTGGGCCGTAGGCCCTTATCTACAGACAGTATCTATGTATCTATATATCTAGCGTTGCTGTGCAGAACAGTATCTAAGGGGGACTACTGACCCTGAAACTGGAAGGGGCACAAATGGGCACCACATCTCGAACCCAAGGTGTCTGTCCCCATCACCAGAAGAGGAGATGGATAGAGAAAGGGGACTGCATCTCCAGGTTACAGCAGCTGAACCACCAAAGCAGGGTGCAGTGAAGTGGAGGAGACACTTGTATGAGACACTTCAGTTCATCTAAATGCTAAGTCCACTGGACATGAAGGAACCATTTTGGAATCCTTATATGCAGATGTGCCAGCAGGACAGTGAGACTAGCAACAGCCAAAAGGCCTATCAATCTGAGGAAACAGCTGGCTGAGGCAGTGTCGCTGAATGAGACCACCTGAGCCTGTGCAACCAGCACTGTAGCACAGTCCAAGTGAAGAAAAGCTCAACCCAGTCCTGTGTCCAGAACTGCACCAATGTATTGGAGATACTGGCACAGCGTGAACACTGGCTTTGGCTCATTCACCACAACGCCCAACTGTTCGGAGAGCTGTCTGGTGTAGAACAGTGTGTAGCCGGCCCGTCGGCGCCAGCGCTGGATTTCCGCAACGCAGCATCCAGGTTCGGAATGATTCGGGTCGCCGGAGGGCCGGCTGGGAGGGAAGGATTGAGCATCCCTAGGACAGCTCTCCCTCCCTGGGGAGGGCAGGGTGCCTCCAGCGTATGAGGCTGCACCTAGCGGAGGCTGGGTGGCCGCATACGTCAGGCGCGATAACAGTACGTCAGGATGGGACGGACGCTGGCATGCCATTGCTATTCCCATCCTGCTTAAAGGGGATGAAAAATCCGAGCCTCGCCGTCTTAATGGCGCTCTGCCCCTGGGAGCCCTAATCAGCCTCGGGCCGATCCCCGACTAGTCATAGTTCCAGCGGCCGATATCGAGTCGAGCCGTGGCCCCGCTCTCTGGGGGGTAAGCCAGGGATGACCGAGGGGATGCGGTGATATCCGGAGGTGGGGGCAAATAGGGGTCTGTGACCGGAGCAGAGAGTTGACGGGAGCAGTAGGAGGCAAAAATAGATAACAGAAAAAAAAAAAAAAAAAAGAACAGTGTGTAAATTACTGCCTTTTGCAACGGGGCTTTCAGAATCAATCATCGAGGTCATGGAAAACATAAATGCCCTCCCTTCTGAGGGTGGCTGCAACCACCGCAAAGCATTTGGTAAAGACATGCGATGCAGAGGGCAAGCCTCAGGCCAGCATATAAAACTGACAGTTTATTTATTTTGTTTTTGATTACTGGATAAGTGCTTTAGACAAAGACATTGCCTATTTTCAGTCACGACCCGGGAGAGTTACAGACATAGGTAAAAGCACATCACAAAGGTTACTATTACGTAATACAGACTTGGGTCATACACATTACAGTATAGATAACACAGTGATACCTACTGTACAGGAGAAATTAGTCATTATACTAGGCTATCCACAGATACAGGGGAATACAAAATACAGTTTCAAGGAGATAGACCTTATGGTATAAGTAAATAGAGAAACTATTCCAGACAGTCAGTGGTGGGAGACGTCACAGCCTGTCCTTGCCTGCTATTTAAAAGTGGGTGAGAGTGATAAGTGCCTGAATTTGTGCTTAATGGACATGCAAAGGAAGCCTAGCTAGGTGTCCTCCCCAGCAGTTAGGTCACAAGTGCATCTGTCAGAGGTCAGGATGTAGGCACGGAGCTCATTTTTAAAGATTAGGTGTGTAGTGGAGTGCCTCACATTTGAAGACAGAGAGTTCCATAGCTTTGGGGCGAACACCACAAATGCCTCTGCTCACCCATCCTAGTGGCGCATCTGGGTGTTTTAAGGAGCGACTTTTCAGTAGATCTCAGTGGGTAAGTCTGATGAGCTGGGTTTATCAAGCATGCAAAGGACATTAGTGTTCCAGTTCTGATGATACTGTCAATTGTGCATCCTGTGGCAAACACTCGGTAAGAGGTGGGAGAGAGAGGAGAGAGCCAGCCTAGACTGGAGTAAAGTACACAATGGTGGGTGCACCTAGGTGCTGATACTGTGAAGTGACAGATACTATTATAACAGGTGTCCCACTTCTGTAATAGTCCCTTGTTCATGTCTTTATAGGAAATGATTCCATAAGTCAGCCTGGGTTGCAGTACCCCCTGCATGATTGCTAATTTTGCCTTAGAGTTTAAGGATGCTCTCACTTTGTAGGCCAGCCCCACCTTGATACAGACTGCCTTACAGGTGTTAGTGACATGGAGGCTGAAATCCAGGAAAGGGTTGAGGGTTATACCCAGGTATCTGGAAGAGTCCACCAAATCCACAAGCAAGCCATCCGAGCCATGTATGGCTGGTGTTGCAGACCTGGCTCTAACCCTTGGTGTTGATCCAAACAGCACTGCCACTGTTTATTTGGTATTCAGAAGAAGTTTGTTTTGAACTAGTCACTCACATAGATAGGCAAAGTCTGACTCAGATGTGGTATTAATGGAGATATGTCCTTGGCACTGGAGTATAACACCATATCATCAGCGTATAAGATGGTAGAGGTAGTGCTCAACATTTGAGGCAACCTTTTCACAAAAAAGTGAGAAAAGTAGTGGTCCAGGAATTAAGCCTTGTGGTACACCGATGCTGGTAGGAGAGAAATCAGATTTGCAATTGTCAATCTGAACAAATTGCGTCCACCCAGATTGGTAACTGCTGAAACATGTTGAGGAGCCTTGGGAGAATCCAAGTGTAGCCAGTGTATCTAGTAGCAACTTGTGACGCACCAGGTCGAACACTTCAGTTAAAGCCACGAAAATCGCTCCAGTGTATAGCCCTTTATCCATCGATAGCTTGATGTCATTAGTGAGTCTGACAAGCGCTGTGGCTGTACTGTGCCCCTTCCTGAAGCCATGTTGGGCAGGGGTGAGAAGGCTGTTTTGTTGTATGCAGTCCGTGACCTGCTCGGCTATCAGTTTTTCAAGAATTTTGTTTAGTGCTGATAATACTGCAGTTGGGCGATAGTTGTTCATGTCTTTTGTTTTTATTTATTTATTTATTTATTAAAATGTTTCACCAGGAAGGCACACTGAACAACAAGTTGCTTGTCTCCCGGTGCGACCTGGAGGGGGGAGGTTTACATAGGGATGAGAGTAAAACATACAGTTAATATTTATATACCTGTCAGATATACATTTAGTTACATTTGTAGAAAGAGACATATAGTTACATTTATAGGATGACATACAGTTACCATTTAACATGGCTGATAAATATTAAACATTTACATTTAGTGTACCCATTCAATTACATTTATAGAAAGACACATTCAATTACTTTTACAGAAAAAATTCCATTAATTTATAACAGCTGAGGATAGTGCTAGGCTAGTACAAGCTGTAAGCAACCCAGAATAGGCAAAACAGTGTAAGTAGTTAGTGCAATTTTACCAAGTTTAAGTGTAGGATGGTAGAGAGGAGGGGCAGGAGGGAGGGAGGTAGGGGTAGGGCAGGGATGGACGGGTCGAGCCAAGAGCTAACCCCTCCAGGATGCAGAGAACCCTGCAAGGGGTAGCGGAGGTGGTGATTTTTTTTTGGGGGGGGGGCAGGTTAAGAAAGAGGGGAATGTTAGGTTTGATATGGGTCTGTAGATAAGGTGATGTTGAGAAGAGGGAAGGAAGAGGCTTTGCTTAAAAACTTGACCTCTCCAGGATGCTGATAACCCTGCAAGAGGTTAGGTTCAAGGTGAGAACAAGAATTGGATAGAAAAGTACAGCAGGGAAGGAGGAGTGAAAGGAATGGACTTGCGCCATGCTAGACCCCTCCAGGATGCAGAGTACCCTGCCAGGGGGCAAAAGTAGACACGGGCAAGTTGATAATGCGGGTAGATGAGGGAGAGAGGTAAAGCAAGGGGGCTAGAGGTAGTAGCAGAGAGTGAGCACCAAGTAGCTAGGTCATAAGGGGAAGGGAGGATTTGCAATGGGATGAAGGCGAGCAGCGGTACAGGCTCATAGAGGAGCTATTTAGGGAGGGTTAAAACAGGAGCAACTAGAGGAGAGGAAGTTATGTAAGACAGAGGCAAGGGAGAAGGAAGAGCAGGAGTGGCGTATTTGGGGGGTAGGGAATTCCAGATTTTAGGGAAGCGATGGGTGAAGCCTGACTGGCTGACGAGGGTGGTTCGACGGGGGACCAACAGAGTGCTGGAGTCTGTGGATCGGGGGAGTGAGAGGAAAAGGGGGGCAGAGAGAGAGAGAGCAAGAGAGGTAGAGGGGAAGTTCCCCTAGCCAGAATTTAGAGGCGAGTTTGGTGTAGTGAGCGAGGCATCTATTTGCAAGCGGGGGAAAGGACAAGGCATGGTAGAGGTCGCAATGATGAGTGCGAGATGGGGCATCGAGGGCAAAGCGACAGAAGGAGTTGAAAAGGGTGCCCAATCTGGTTAGGGAGGATTTGGCAGTGGCACCACAGACCACATCACAATAGTCAAAAATAGGTAGTATCATCTTCTGGACTAGTGCATGCCGCACCGTAGGAGGAATGCAGCTATGGTTCCTAAATAAGGTGCCACTTAGAAAATATATGGAGAGCCCGGTCCGGGGCTAGACCTGCACCTGCTAAAGGTGGAAGGTCTGTGGGTGAGCAAGGTGGTGCGGCTGGTCTGGCTGTCCTGCTGCCGCTGTTGTCATGGAGGAAATCGACGGAGAGCCCAGTCAAGGGCTAGACCTGCACCTGCTAGCGGTGTCCCCTTTCTTATGGATTGGGACAACTTGCGCTATCTTCCAGAGAAATGGTACTTCCCGTGTACTGATGGAAAGGTTGTAGATCCTGTCAACTGGTGCTGTTATAACAGGGGCTGCTAGTTTAAGAAGTCTTGGTAGTAGGCCATCTGATCCCGCTGATCCATGCTCAGGTAGTTTCCTCAAAAGTCTCAAGAATCTCAAGTTAGAGCTCTCGATCATAAACTGCACATACTGTCTGTGGGACTTGCAGATCTTGATATGGAGAAAAGTGTCTTTCATACTGAGAGCACAAAGCCAATCCGCTTCCAGCAGCTAGGGGAGTAGGGACTATAAAGAGGCCATTCTGAAATGCTGCATTCCATAAACAGGTTGATGCCCTGAAGGTCCAGGATGGGACATACATCCCCTGTCCATTTTGGTGCAGGGAAGTACTGAGAATAGTAGCCCTGATTCACTTACAGAATTGAGACAGTTAATGGCCCTCCTGTGGAGGCGGGATTGAACCTCCTCCAGCAGGAGAACAAGATGTCCCAGAGGGTAATGGTTCAGCAAGGGAGGGTGTACTGGAGGGATAGACATAAGTCTTAGGGCTTGTCCTTGCTGAACCACCTCTAGCACCCAAACATTTGCCATGATCTCCCTCCACTTTGGAAGGAAAAGGGAGATGCGACTACCCACAAGGATGCCCTGATCTGCAGGGGATGGGAGGGCAGAAGGGAGTCAGAAAGCTCTAGGAACAGGAGGCACCCTGCCAAAACCCACACCTTTGATGACCCTGGCACGGGCACCGGGAGGTAGTGAAGCCTGAGGGGAAGCCTGGGTCTGCTGAGAACACATCTGGGCACCTGAAATATCCTATACCAGGGTGTGCATAGAGCCTATGAAAGGAACTGCAGCCAAACCACGAGGCTTAGAATTTAGGGTATAAAGGGACCGCAAGGTCATTTTAGATGTCTGAAGGTCCCTCAAAGCAGATTCAATATCAGAATCAAAAATCTGCTTACCTCTCTTTGTGGGAGGGGGCAGACTGTAATTCTAAGACTGTGGTAGAGGAAGGTCTTTGACTATTTAGAGCTCTCAGGGTGGATCTTTGGGGGGAGGGGGGTTTAGCACAGCACAGCCGGGGCCACGTTGGTAAGGCCCGGGCTTGGGGACCTGGAAATATGGGTTCCCAGCCTCTGTTAAAGTTTCCCAGTTTTCTTGTTATTCGGGAGAACTCAGCTTCTTTTAATAGGAGAGTCAAAGGGGATCAAAAACTTCTTGAGATAAGAAATAAGTACTCAGTACAGGCTGGATTAACAGTCTTTTCAATAATAGTGGCTTTGCCCTGTCTGAAGGAAATGAAGTCTGGAACATTAACTAATGTACAGTGAAAAGATAACACCTCTTACTGTCATGGATTAAGTCAGAGATCCTATGCATTACTGTCGATCTGATTTGATTGTAATAAAATACTCTAATGAAGCTGAGTTTAAAAGAAAATCTGCTTACCTCCAAAGGAAACATTAAGGACCAATTGCTGGACATCAGTGGCAAAGCCATCCACATGTAACCACAAGTGTCAGAGCAAGCAAATGCCAGAAACAGCTACACGAGCAGCAGCAGCAGAGGCCTCATAGGCCGAACTTAAAAGGAGCTTACGAGCCTGCAGACCATGGACAATAGTCAGTCGGAGTTTTTTTCATGATCCATCAGGCAGCTTGCTGGCCATGGCAGCCATAGGCAGTTCTGATATTTAATCATGTGAGCCTGGTAGTTGGCAATCCTGAGGTAAAGGGACGCACTTAAGTATACGTCCTCTTGCCCATCACATCCAGCTTCCTCGAATCCGTGTTAGGAGGAAGAGAGCTCATGTACTTAGGTGCTTTTATCTGTCATCTTCAGCCATTAAAACAACAGAATCTGTTTCAGGTTGTGTGGCATTAACAGGGCTTACCTGAAGGGAAAGAATATTATCTGCCTTATGAGGCACAGCAGGCAAAGCACTGGGCCTGTGCCAAGCAGCTATCGTGGCATCCTCCAGAGCTGAGCTGCTAGGAGGAACAATAACCGTAGGTAGTGCTGAAACCTCTAAGAATCCAGAGAGGGTCTTCCCTGAGGAATCTTTCTCCTCGGCAGAAAAAGCCCAGCTTAGACTGGAGCTGTTGTAAGAAAGCCAAAAAAGAGGCGACCTTAAGAGGGGATCACGGTGTGTAACACACACTGTCCCTTACTACAGGAAGATAAAGTAAGCAGGCCCATTGATGCTGAGGGTTAAGGCGCTGGATGCCACACCTCGCACCATGCTGGTGACCCGGGTTCAGGAACGGACTCGGGCCACTGGGGGTTGGCTGGGGAGGGAGAGGATTGAGTGTCCGGTGCACAGCTCTCCTCTCTCAGGGTGGGTTGCGAGTTTCATTCGGCACTTGAGCAGCCCCTGATGGAGATCAGGGGGTCTTACAGGTGCCGGCGCAGTAAAGGGTGGAACAGCGGCAGACAGCAGCAGCGTGTCTGTGCAGACGTCACTGCACGTCACGCTCAGGGAGAAACCACAGACATGAGAAAAGACCCTGGCCACTGGTAGGCGATGGTGGGGACCAGGGGCTGACCTCCACACCCACTGCCGGGTCCTCAATCCTTTCGGTGCTCCCCTCATTCTGTGGCAGCCTGTTTAGATTTCAGAAAGGTTGCCAGGAAGGAGTCGGTAGTCCCACCCCAGGGGGACTTAGATCCAGGGGGCCAGGAGAGTGAGGAAGGAGTGGCCAAGGACTAAAGGGTGAGACTGGGACTTCAGACGGGTGGGACAAGGTTGCATCATGTGTTCCCACTGGAGAGAGTTCGGGGGTGAGAGAGAGAGGAGGCATATGAGAATTGGAAAAGAAAATAAAAAAAAAACGAAAAAAGGAAGATAAAGTGGAGCCGGAGCCCACCACATTGTGGGGATGGGGGGAGGGGGTCAAACCTTCTTCCTCTTCCTCAAAGTCCTCCTCCATTGAGTCTGAACTATATTCCAGTTCCTCCTCCTCGTCAAAAGGAACAGAAAGTGGGATGACGACATTTAGAGGCTGCACATAAGAAACCACTGGGAACACCAGCATCGTTGACAAAGTTGATTGAGGCATACCTGGTGGCGGTGATGGGTTTAGCACTGACAGCAAAGTCAGGGACAGAAGCTTCTGAAATAGTCTGGAAATAGTCTGAAAGAGCATTGTGCATCGTCAGACCCCCGATGGGGTCTGCTGATGACATTCGTTGATGGGACAGTGCCAGACATTTGAATTGGCTGTGAATCCCCAGTGGGTGATTAGAGCTAGTACAAAACCCCAATCTCAGTGTCTAAGAGACAGTCAGGGGGCAGGACAGCAGAACCAGAGTACTTAGCCTGGGATCTCTCTATTCTGCAGACCTCTAGGAGGAGAGAAAGATTTGGCAGGAAAGGCATCTTTGTCATGATGCGATGATTCTCTTTATTAGCATGTTGGTATTTTTCCACCAACTTTGCAGCTTTCTCCCTTTTCTTTGATGAATGAACAGGTGGTGGCATCGGCCGCAAGGAGTGGCAGAGCTATGGCGAACTACGGGTTACTCTTGTACGATGGACTTTTGTTGCTCCCTAATTGTATTATGAATGTGTTATTGCTCTATGTTCCTCTGTAATTAACCTCGGGTCGCCCCTGAAAAAGGGACCACATGGTCTCAGTGGGCCTATCCGGTTACCAAAATTAAATAAATAAATAAATGGAGCGAAGGAGCAGGGGATGACAGTGAAGCCATCTGCGATGCACGCTGTTCCATCTCCATTGTCTTAAGCTTTAAGTACATTTCCAAGCTGAAAACATTCTAATTTAGCCAGGCATTCTCTGACATAATTTAAATAATGATCACAAGTTGATAGAATTGGGTTTTACTGTATAATGTATGGGAAGCATGTGTTTTTATGGTTTTAACTGATGTACTGTATGTACAGCAGGGTTTTGTTTAACTCCAAAAACTGATTAGCGTTTTGCTCATTAAAGTGCTAAAACATTGTGAAAATGCATAGCACTTGCTTCATAGCGTTGAACAAACATAACACTTCTAGAAAACCTATATAAATACTTTCTGTACAGTTAGCATTGTCCCAAGAGAAAAACTGCTAATCAATTATTTAAAACCCTGGTACAGCGCGTTGAATCTTTTTGAGAATTGCGCTTTAGAAGTAAATTCCAATTGATTATTGCAACACCTCCATGTCACCTGGTTAAAACCCTGGCAAATTCTGCAGGCCTTCACGTTGTGACAGATGCCTAAGCAGCGGATGCACATGGTGTGAGTGTTGTCCTTATGTATCTTAACTTTACTGTAATGACAACAGTGGAATGGTTCCTTGTCTTTTACTGGCAGCATACACAACTGTTTTACATTAACAAAAACCAAAAAAAAAAAGAGAAAGAAACAGCAGCATGAACAATACTTGCAAATTTTGATGGTGTTCTTCAGCAACAGTGGACCAACAAGTGGTTAAACAACCGAAGAATGATGGTCCATCCACATTCTATGCGTGGCAATAATGCAAGTTGATGTGTGTGGTCCCAGTTAGCAGAAGTTTCCAGGTGCTCCTAATGATGATGGCTTACAGTTCCATGACATGGCTCATTGGAGAGAGCTACCCTGAAAGAGAATCCTCTGTTACTGGAGCTGCCTGGTAGTACGACTGTGGGCACTGCTGGCCTTGTTGAATTCTTGCAGCTCCCAGCACACGCGTAGCTCAGTCAACCAACTCTTCTCTGTCCCAAGATGCCGGGCAACAATTGTTTGCATACAGAGCACCACTATGGTTTAATGCGCTGCCCAGTGATATCTCTTCCTTACCAAAATTGGGACCATTTAAATGCACTCTTCATCAGCATCTTATACCTAACAGTTCCTGTGACTTTCAACTGACATGGTACTACCTCAGCAGTATTGACACATCCTTGTGTACCTACTTCTTCCACTTTCTCTGAGAATAACCACTTTCACCCTAACCGCTCTGCCCTATTTCCTGCCTCCTTCCCCGATCCTTCTTTTACCTCACCCTCCACCTTCTTTCCACTGTTTAGCTTCACGTACCAGAACTTTTTGTTCACCCAAATCTACCTATACCTACAGTATTTGACAAAGCACCATGGGCTGCCTCCTTTTATTAGGTTATTTTTAATTTCCTACTGATTCATAGTTTTAATTTTTACCTGCAATGTTAATGTCATATTGTCATTTTAAATACTTTCTTGTCAAAATTTTATGTAGTATCATCTGTTGTATGTCTGTCACCCTTCCCACTAACATGGAACCTTTATAAAAGAGCTATTATGTGCTCAAAGGTCTTGTAATCCAAGAATGAATAAATAAATAAATTTGCAAAGTTAGTAGAGATGTGAATTTTTACTACCTTGGTGAAAATGGTGTAAAGTCAGAACCTTTGTGCTATATATATATATATATACATATTTTTTTGTTTTTAAGTTTTTGTTGACCGGGGGAAAAAAGGGCTAGGCAATTCTTCTTATTTTAAGCCTCGTTCTGGAAAGGAGAGGAGCTACAGATGCATACTGACATATTGAACCAGATTAAGCTGTTAGTGGTAGTTTTAGCAAATATCTATGGTATATCTAGTCTTACAGTTTCCCCCAACTTCATTTTAACTCTGTGTGGCAAACTGTTAATAAAAAAAAAAAGCTTTCTGAATGCGTAACCCACCCCCACCTATTGAGACATACAGTTCCTGCCCTCTACCAACATCCAGATACTTCAGAAGACAGCATCTCTGCCCTGTAGAGCCACCTCTCTCCTCCCTACACAGTCCCAGCGAAGTAATAATTCTATTCCCCCACCTGTGCCATGTCATATAAAACATAATCCACCGACCCACAACCCTATGCCATTCCTGCCCCGAGTTATCATACAGTGAAAGAATGCCCACGGTACCATCCTCTTGTAAAATGGATCCAATTATACAGGTTCCTGGTTGGTAATTCTCAGTAATTCAATAAAGCCACCACACTATTTCTTTGCCAAATTAGTTGTAACTTATTGAGATAGTCTATCATTTCTAGGCATCAGGTAACCTGCTACTACCCGAGTGTACCTGATACAATTTAATCTTACGGCCAATGAAACAGTCCATGGAACAGTCCATTGGGGTGTTTCTAACATGCAATCTAGACAGCTAGTAATATTTGCATTACAGGGCTACAGAATTTCAGAGACACATGAAACCATACATCTCTGGATCCCACGAGCAATCTATGGATAGTCTCAGACTGCAGATTGTCCGAGACTGCGTCTTCTCGAAGGGATGCTGGACATAACAATAGGCTCCATATTTATGTGTAGCAAGCTTAGAAAAAAATGCAAGGCTGGAATTTTCCAAAAACTACGACAGCAGATTTAAACACAGACAATATGTCATTCAACAAGTCATAAGACTCGGGTTCAAAAATACATTGGCCACAAGATGCCTCGGTCATAAGATACTTTTGACACTTTGCCAGAGACATACGGTCATTCTTAAATGGAAAAACAAGTAACCAGGGTTTTTTTATTTATCAAAAATACTTACTTCAGGATACAGAAAACATGCAAGGGGATGTGACTGTTTTAAAAATACTCAGCTTACAGATAAAAAACCAGACAGTGGCCAAATTGGGGAACTCAATTATCAAGGCCAGCAACGGTTACTAGCAGCTGCATTCTTATCTTAGCTGTAACCTTTTAAAAAAACATGTTTTGGTAGACAATATTTTCTGCTGAATAGGGCAATTCCAAGTTAGACCTCTGCTTTGTGCTTCTTGAATTATTTCATTTCTTCATTTCAACCATTAACCTTTTAAAGTCTTACACATGCATGCACATTAACTGATATGGTGGTATCATTCATTTACTTAGCCACTTGCAGCCATTGACTAGCTAGCCATATTAACTTGTATGTTGGCCTCATTCAGTCATCTACTGGCCATTAGCATTTTCTGCAAGCCTTTTACACCTTTCTATCTCATCAACCTTTTGGTTAGCCAACTATATATTGTTGATAAAAGTTTTGTCACTGGTCACTAAAACCTTGGCCACTGGTCACTAAACTTTGGCCACTGGCCACTTTCAACACTCTAGCACCCAACCTCCCTCCTCCCCAGCCCCTAATTATGCAAAGGAAAAGGATACAGAAGAGAAAATTACTCACCTCAGTAATTATGTTTCTTCTAGTGGAGTCTTGCTGTATTCTGACAAATGCAGTTAGGTCCTGCCTTTCAACTGCCCCGGAGAACATAGGGTTAACTTTTCTATGCATGGCATAGAATGTTCATCTCGAGCTCGGTTGAAGCCTCTGCCTGTTGTTATTCGAACTGCAACCGTCAGATCTTTACGAGCAAAAACTCATTAGGTGTTCTGTGTGGAAACTGTAAAATTTTTAACTAGCCAACTGGCAGAAATATAATGTTTTTGGTTCTCAAAGGAAGACTCAAGTCAGGAAACCCAAAAACAAAAACCAATCAAATGAACAACATTCCACCCAAAGAAAAAAGAGGGTGTAAAAGGGGGGGCACCTCCAGGGTGCCAACACTGCACCTGCCTACCCACATCCCAAAGAATCTAGGTTCTGAGAGGGGAGGCGGGGGGAGGTCAGAATACAGCAAGACTCCACTAGAAGAAACATAATTACTAAGGTGAGTAATTTTTTCTTCAAACAACATGAAATCTTGCTGTATTCTGACAAATGCAGACTACCAAGCAGTACCTCCATGGAGGAGGGACAGAACCTACTTTGGAAACAGGCTCTGAAGTACTGCTGTCCAAACCGAGCATCACTCCTAGCCTGGATATCCAGAGAGTAATGCTTGGTAAAAGTATGGACTGTTTTCCAGGTGGCTGCTTGACAAATTTCTAAAAGAGGGATATCCCTGGCAGCAGCCAGGGAAGCAGCTGTACCTCTTGTGGAATAAGCCCTCAGGCCTGAGGGTGGAGTTCTACCCAGTTTTTCATAGCAGAATTGTATATAAGAAACAATCCACCTGGCAATAGATCTCTTAGTGGCAGGTTTGTCCTTCCCAACTTCTCCATAAGTGAGGAACAACTGAAGGGATTCAAACCTGTGACCCTTGGTACGCTCTATGTAGTAGCTAAGGGCTCTTTTAACATCCAAACTGTGTAGCCTCCTCTCTCCCGAGGAAGAATGATCAGTGAAGAAAACAGGGAGAGATATAGACTGACCGACAGGTGGAAATCTGAAACCACTTTAGGCAAGAACTTTCTGTTAGTTCTAAGGACAACTGTATCTCTGTGAAAAGAGATGAAATCAGATTCCACTGACAAGGCTTGCAATTCACTGATACGTCTGGCAGAAGTAATGGCTACCAAAAACACAGATTTCCAAGTCAAGTACTTAAGCTCTGCTGAGGACAAAGGCTCAAAAGGGGGTTGCATAAGCTGAGCAATGCAAACATTAAGATCCCAAGCAGGAGCAGGATCCCTAAAGGGGGGATTGGTGTGAAGCAATCCCTTGAAAAACTTACAGAATACAGGATGGGATGACAGACAGGAAGACTTGCCTACAGACAGGAAAGCAGAAACAGCTGCCAAGTGTACCTTGAGAGTAGCTGGTCTGAGATCTAGGCCATTAAGATGGACCATATAATCCAGAACTGTATGCAATTCAGCAGAGTCTGGAGAAATATTTTTCTTAGAACACCAAATGCTGAATCTTTTCCATTTGGAGTTGTATGTCTTTCTGGTGGAAGGCTTTCGAGAAGCCTTAAGGATATCCAGAACCCCTTGGGAAAGATGCAGATCTGCAAACTCTAACTCTTCAAGAGCCAAGCCTTGAGATTGAGAGACTGAAGATTCGAATACCAACTCCTCCCCTAAGAGGATGTTAACAGGTTGTAAATCCTGGGAAGAGACAGGGGAAGATGGACTGCTAGGGACAGCAACAAGGGATACCATGGCTGCCTGGCCCAGTCTGGAGCAATCAGAATCACTTTGCATGGTTGTGACCTTATCTTGACAAGCACTTTGAACAGGAGAGGGAAGGGGGAAAAGCATACAAAAATTTCCCTTCCCAGTTCAGGATCAGAGCATCCAGGGGGAATGAGCCCAAGACTGGGGGTCTGCAACAAAATAGAAGAAGTTGGTGATTGTCTGGGGCTGCAAAAAAGATCTATCTCTGGAGTGCCCTATCTTGAGAAAATCACTTTCAACACCAGAGGATCTAGGGCCCATTCGTGATGGCCCTGGGATATTCTGCTCAGTGCATCTGCTAGGACATTGTCCTTCCCTGGGAGGTGAACCATCAGAGAGGTTTACAGGGAATAGGCCAGGTACCACAACTTCATCGCTTCTGTGCACAAGGCCACAGACCGAGTGCCTCCTTGCTTGTTGATGTACCACATGGTGGTGGTGTTGTCTGTTCTGACCTGAATCACCTTGTTCTGTACAGATTTGGAAAAGCTTGCAGTGCCAAAAACACTGCTCTGCGTTCCAAGAGATTGATGTGAAGCAGAGATTCCTGAGGCGACCACAGTCCCTGGGTGGTAAGTTCCCCCAAATGGGCTCCCCAGCCCAGCAGGGGAAGCATCTGTGGTGAGGACCAAGAATGAGAGTGAGTGACAAATGGAAACCCTTGCCTCAAATTGTCCTGATCCTGCCACCACTGCAGGGCTTGGATCAGAGTTCGAGTCACTGGAATTAGTTTGGAAAGGGAATCCTTTCTTTGGGACCAAAAAGCTCTTAAGTGGAACTGAATGTCCCTCATTTGGAATCTTACGCCCTGGACCACTGCTGTAGAAGCTGCCATGTGGCCCAGTAGCTGAAGGAAATGCCTTGCTGGCCGAGACACCTGAAGGCTGAATGAAGAGGCCAGTTATCATTTTGAACTTTGGCTTTAAAAGATGTTTGTTCAGGTATCTTAGGTCCAGGATGGGTCACCACTCTCCTGCCTTTTTGGGGGTTAGGAAGTACCTGGAGTACAATCCTTTGCCCCAGTGTAGGGTAGGTGCGCTCTCTAGCTCTAAGAGCTAAGAGAGAAGAAACCTCTGCCTCTAGGGCAGGGTTTCTGAGAGATTTGCAGGTGGAAAGATCTGGCTCTCAGCTTGGGAAATTTTTTGAAGCTGAGAACCAGACCCTGCCTTACTACTTCCAGGACCCACTTGTCTGATGTAAGAGACATCCAGTCCTGGACAAAGTAAGCCAGCCTGCCCCCTACTGGGATAGGAGAATCGATCCGGGCAGACCCATCAGGGTGTCTGCTTGGCAGGGGCTTTAGGCTGAGGGGTGGATGCAGACCTGCTCATCCCCCTTCTGCCTCTCCCTCTGAAGAACCACCTCTGTGAAAAAGAAGAGGAGGCCTGTGCTTGGTAAAAAGGCCTTTGGAAAGGCCTGCCCCTGCCCCTGGACTGCAGCCTTTGAGGAGTTGCTTGCCTTTACTTGGCCTGAGCACTCCTGTAAGTGGTCCTGTATTCATCCATTTTCTTCATGTAATTCTCTGTCTGCTCCCCAAACAGAGAATTACCCACAACAGGAAAATCCATGGCCTTAGCCTGGGTATCCTGTGAGAGGCTAGTACATCTGAGCCAAGCCATTCTCCAAAGAGCCAGAGATGTAGCCATGACTCTTGATGATACATCATTGGAGTCTACAGCAGCATGAAAGTGAACTTTCGATGCCTCAATCCCATCTGCAGCCACCTCCTCCAGCTCCTTGGCAAGCTGGGGAGAAGCCTGTTTAGCCAGTGCCAGTACAGTGTCCCACCTGGACTTCTGGTACCAGGCTGCATAGGCCATATAATTAGCCTGCCTGAGTCCTAAGGATGATGCCATGTACTGCTCTGTTGCCATGGCATCAATCTTCCTGGAGTCCTTGTCTGGGGGTGTGATGCCAAGGGAATGCTTGCCTTATCACAGGCAGCAGCCTGTACAACCTCAACATGGCTGCACTGCTGATAAAGGAACTCCGTATCTGAGCCTGAAAGTGTATACCTCTTGTCCATTCTTCTGTCCACAGGCGGTATGGAATTGTGAGACTTAAGAATTTTTTGTGTCTGTTTCCCAAAAGATTTGTGGAGGGGAATAGATAGTCTCCTGGACTCTGGGATGTCCATCATCTCTACATAGTCAGGCTCTTCCTGCTCCTCCACTGCCTCCTCCACAGGAAGCTGGAGGGTATCAACCACCTTTCTGTAAAACATGTAGTGTGAATGGGACTCAGAAAGCCTAGGAGGAGAAACACCTGAAGGTCTGTCTGGGGAGATGTCCGGGTCAATAGGCACATCCAGACTTTCACCACCACCACAATCATCTTCCAACTCTCCTTCCTCCCCAAACTCCGGTTCATAAAATTCTTCCAGGGTATTATCCGGAACCGGGGGAACCGACCGAACCGAGCCCCTGCCAAAAGGTGCCGGTTCAGTCGGGACCGATCGAAGCGATTCCACAATCTGAATCGCTTTGGCTATTTCATCGGGCGGTCGGGTGTATGAGATTCTGGATCGAACCGTCGACTTGTCTTTTCTTTTTCTTTTGTCGGAACCGATTCCTCAGAATCAGCTCTCCTTTCGCCAGTATTGCCCTGGTCAGAGGACCTCCTTCTGGTTCGGTGAACCGAACCCGGGCTTAGCCATCGGGTCAGCGGACTTCTCGGCTTCCCTTCCCTCAGTCTACCTAATCTCTTTTCCAGGGTAGATTTGGGAAAATTTTTGCAAATTTGGCAGTCTGAATCGAGGTGGTCAAATCCCAGACAATATACACAGCTGGTGTGGGGATCAGCCTTAGCAAAGACCTCCCCACACACACTGCAGTGTTGAAACTCAGTGGGCCTGGTTTTTTTCTTGGGTTTCTCAGACATGGCCAACCTAACCAAACTTACCCTTTTTTCGGCAATCTGGCAGGCAAGACTCCCCTATCGGTTCCTGACCGTGTCACGGGTCTTGGAAAAAAATGTACTAAAACCCTTTTTTTTTTAGAACCGATACGGACCGGTAACCACACACTAAAGCAAAGTACAAATTTTACCTCAAACTGATCGGTTCAGCTGAACCGATCCACAGCTTTACAAGTTCCACACAGAAAACAGAACAAAACCTATCTAGTACTCACGGTACCACAGACAGAGACTTGAACCGACTATGCGGTAACAACAATTTTGGAAGAAAACCGACTGAAAACTGACACTGCAACCGACTTTGAACCGAGCAGCAGGAGAAATCTCCGGTGCGACTGTTCAGTGAGGTGGAGTAAAGAATCTGACATTTGCAGTTCGAATAACAACAGGCAGAGGCTTCAACCGAGCTCGAGATGAACATTCTATGCCATGCATAGAAAAGTTAACCCTATGTTCTCCGGGGCTGTTGAAAGGCAGGACCTAACTGCATTTGTCAGAATACAGCAAGACTTCATGTTGTTTGAATAGATCCAATCTGTAAAAAAAGAAAACTCCTGACCTAAAGCGAGTCCTCACTTCTCAGTTTCCTGCTATAGAATGAATGAATAAACAAGCAATAATGTCTTAGTGTAACACCTGACTGGCCACTTCTCCACCTCCCCTTCTACAGAGTCTGTAGCATGCTCTAGATTTATTTTTTTCTACCAATTTTTTAAGTTGTTTTTTTAGCAGTGATGGTCCAAAGCATTTGGACTGACTGGGGTGTTCCTACGGTGTGCTACAAATAGTACTACACCACTGGAACGTGAAAACAAGTAAATTGGACTAAGTAAAGCAATGTTACTTTTTTAACCCCATCCATCCCCTGACACATGATGAACTGATCGCCCAACAATTAACAACCACTGACAATACCATAACCACACACGACGCATACCCATATCCAACTCTGTAATCTCCTAAACCTACAATGACACAAACAGCCTGCTGCCACAGCCCAAAATGTACTTCTCGACGATCTGGGAGTCACAGTAAGTGTATCAAAGTCTGTGTTGACTCCATGCCAGAGACTGCAGTACACAGGGGTAGTCCTGGACACAGAAAAGGGATGTGCCTTCCTGCCACAGGACAGGGCGGACACTCTGATTTCTCAGGCACACTTGGTACACAGGAGCCACCACATTTCTGTATGAACATTGTTACATCTCCTAGGCTTCATGGTTTTAGACATAGTGCCTGAGGCACTAACCTCACTTCATATGAGGATACCTCAGTGGACACTCAATTCTGAAGCAAAATCTAGGACATCCCTTAAAAAAAAAATCAGGGGTACTCCTACCTGGCTCTTCGGGAGAAAAACTTGGTCCCCTGGAATGGCAAAGCAGTCACCCTACACCAGGCCAAGGGTGACGCCCAGGAGAGGCGAAACCATGCAGTCCGCCTAATACAGACCATTGATCCCACAATCCTGGAGACTACCGCACTGGCATCATAAGATGCCCTCGCCTGGTGTCTCGCTAGCTCCAGGCCCCTTGTGGAAATGGCAATGGCTCACCTGGTTACCTCGCAATCAGGCAAGGCCGTTAGAATTTCCCCAATGTGGCCGCAGGCGCCTTTCATAGGCCAAAATGTGTGCCCAATAAGCAGCAATGGATAACAAGAGAAGCGATGAGAGGAAAACTCTCCTGCCCCAGCGGTCGACTCCGCGTCAGGAGGATGGTCTATTGTGAGGCGCAGACACCTATAAGGGGTGTCCAGCCACTCCAAGCTCAATGAGGGGTGGGGCAAAGATCATGGAGATCCCGAGGGAGTGCAATACTTGTGCTGGCAGTCCCCAGGGGTTGGGGAAAATGAAGCGGGCGACTGCCCCGTGTAGCACAACTCCATAAAGGGATCCCTAAGGATTCCTGGCTGTACTCACCAAGGAACACCACAGTCACATGTGCAGGATTGCACTGAGTCACTGGGGTAAGATTGAGCTCTTCCATCATTGTCAACAGGAGCCGTTGATACTCTGAAAACTCAGCATCTGAGGACCCATACAAGGAGGTGTCCTCTTCCTAGGAGGAGGAAGCTGGTGAAGTGGAAAGGCTCAGTATAGGGAATGACGGTGCAGGAAGAGAAAATGTGAACACCCATCTCATCCATGGCCCTGTAAAACATGGGGAAAGCACTCGCTGTGGCACTATACTGCTCCCAGGTGAGAGACCCCAAAGGACCAGAAAGACCTGGAAGAATAAGGGGAGGAGGAGGCAGAGGGAAAGAAGGATGGACAGAATAGTCCTGGGAGACTGGGCTCCCTCTGTCAGGGCTGTGGGAACAAGCAGGGGGACCCTCTGAAGCAAGGCGGATGCACTGCCCTGACACCACCTGCTGCTCAAACCTCCCCGAGCCAGCAGGGGGAAGCCCATGTGGAGAAGACCCTGGTGGGGAGACCAGAACAGAGTAAACCCAGCAGGGTGGTCCCATTCCCCACCCACTGCAGGACTGCGCCCCCTAAAGGAGGAAATGCCCAGCCCAGCGCCCCATCTCTGGCCCAGAGTGACCAAGGTAACCTGAGCAGAGTTGGAGACAGACCGAGCAGAACCAAGACCTGCCCCTCGAGTGAGGTCAGACTATGGCAACCGCCCTCAAGGAAGGGAGGAGAGAAAAGCCGGCACCAGGGTTGGCCTCCGACTCCCCTTCCAACTCCGTGTCGGCGCAGAAAAGCGACCCAGCAACTAAATCGGCCTACCCCACTGAGATGGCACCCAAAACATTGTCGTCACTGAAAGCGTCACCAACCACGGCACCTGAGCCGACTGCGGCACCCACAATGGCGCCATTCCCAGAAACAGCACCGACTTCAGGGGTCGCACTGACCCCAGGGATGGCGCCAACCATGGCACTGACCCTTGAAATGGCACCAATACCAAGTGGGACACCAACTGTGGCGCCGTCACTGGAGATGATGCCGCAAGCAGCAGCAGCGTTACCTAAGATGGTGCCACTGATGGCACCAGAGTCCCACGTGGCACTGAACGCAGCACCGGTGGAGGGAAGGGTGGTGTCGTAAACAGTGTCAGTCCTAAGTCTGAAAATTACAGATAGGGCCTTGTATGGATCCCGGGGAGCGATCATTGCTCTGGAGAGCTCGGCTGCCAATCTGGATCAGCCTGATCACTCTGTGAATCTAAAGGGGAGATCACAGCGATCCTGAGATAGGCAACTCATGGCTAGTATACCCACCCTGGTACCGATAGCAGTGTCAGAAGGGGACTCTACAGCACCGAAGGATCAGTCTTGCTCTCAGACACCAGAGTCGGCATCAGGAGCCGATGTTGTATCCTCCGAAGCCCTCGGAGGGACCGCTGATGCAGGCCCCACATGTAGTGGAGGCCTCGACACCAGGGTCATCTGGTTCCCCAAAGGGGAACGGGGTTCTAAGCGATCCACAGCCAGCTCCTTGGAGGAGGCCAACTGTTCCCTTGACCGCTCAACCAGGATTCCAGGCTCAGCGAGACATGAGCCAGCAGAGGCCTGCTCTCTCCCAGTGCGTATAAGCAATGGGGGGGTGGGCGCAGCCCAGCGTACTGGCTTAAGGTCCTTACCTTAGCGACCTTTGTGCAATGCTGTCCACTGAAATTTGGGGGGTCATGTCCCAACTTCAACACGTGGATTTCTAGGGTGCGGCGATCCATACTGAAACAGGTGTGTCGCAACGATCCATGCCGTTGTTCTACCCTAGGCAGGAGAAGTATCGGTCATGCGGGTACATTATGGAGAACTGACTTCCACAGAGGCACCAACACACTGGGGAAGTCTCCGCCATGGAACCTTTATGCCTTGAACCCATGAACCAACCGCAGCAACTAAATGTAAAATGGAAGAAAAAAAGACTCAACACCGCACAAAAAGACGTGATAAGAAAATAACAAAACTATGCCAAACATGGCATCGACTAGTACGGCATCAAGTATATAGTAGACAAGCAGAAAAGTACAGTTACGCAAGAACTTACCACAACAACAGATCTTCAAGAGGAGCTCTTGCAGCAGGTTATAACATAAGGACTAAGGCCGGCAGGTGCCAGGACCCCAAGGAAAACTTCTATCTAGCAGTGTACAAACAGGGGACCGCTCCCTGACATTGGCCCACCCCTGACGTTGGCCAGTGGTATAAAAGGGGCGGACCCCCAGCCCTACCTCAGTTCTCCTGCCGGAGATCCCAGCAAACTCAGAAATGCAGAACCAAGGAGGTTCCTCTGAAAAGAAGAAATGCAAAACAGTCGATGGAGAAACAGTCACCAGGAGGAAGGTGGGAGAGAAAGCAGCACCTGGTGTAAGAGCTCCTCTCAAAGATCTACTGCTTTAGTAAGTTCTTAAGTAACTGTACTATCTCACTTCAAAGGGGAGCTCTTGCAGCAGGCTACACCAGAAGAACGAGTCCCAGGCAGTGAAAGGACCAACCCCCTAAAGCAGAAGAAGGTAAAAGTTGGCTGGATAACTCATGAGAGTAGGCCCTGTAGGGCAGCAAGGCCGAAGCCTGCCCTACAATGAGAGGCAATGTTCAGACTCTAATACCAAATGAAAGTGTGTATGGAGCTCCAAGTGGCAGCTGCACAGATGTCAGCTGTAGACACATTCTTCATGGATGCAAAGGAAGTAGCCATGGTAGAATGGCCTTTGATCGGTCCCGGTAAAGGCTTGTCATACTTTCTGTAGCAATAAATAATGCAATTAACTTGCCATTTGGACAGAGTCTGTTTAGAAACAGGAGCCCCTTCAGTCCTTGGGGCAAAAGAAACAATAACTGTTCAGACTTTTGGACAGCGCAGGTGCACTCTAAGTAGTAATGAAGCACCCTATGAATGTCCAGATTATGAAGAAGAGCCTCTCCTCAATTAGAATACTCTGGATAGTAAACATGTAGGTGGATATCCTGATTCAGCGTAAACTCGGACACCACCTTAGGCAAAAAAGTAGTTGTGTAAGAACTTACCTTAACAGCAGATCTTCGAGAGAGGCTCTTGCAGTAGGTAATTACCTTGAGGACTGCACCCCCTGGCGTCAGGACCACACAGAAACTTTAGCTAGCAGTGTCTGACAGGGGACCACCCACCCGTCACATGACAGACGTCAGTGTGACACTATATAGTGGATGGTCTTCATGCCCACCTTCCTGTTCTCCCTGAGACCTCCCAAGGGGGTGACAGGAGAAGTGAAAAATGTAGGCTCCTGAAGCAAAAAAAAAGAGATAGAAAAGGAGCAGCAGCAAACGGGGGAAGCAGGGAGGGGAAAAAGTTACCTACTGCAAGAGCCTCTCTCGAAGATCTACTGTTAATGCAAGTTCTTACGTAACTGCAGGGTTAGAAATTAACTTTTTTCGGTACTTGCACCAAGGTGCATGTCGTGGCAAAAGTTACATGCACCCAAATCGGGTTACTTGCAATGGTAGACAAAACAATAAAAATTTTAAAAAAAAAGCAGAATATTAGTACAGAAACACAAATAAACTGCACCCACAAGTCAAGAAAGGGTAACTAACCACTGTCAGACTGAGATTTTTTTTCTCCAATTAAGATCCACCAGAAAGTATTCCCAGTGCCAGTGGTGGCATGCACCACTGACCAACCAATGTACAGTTAAATTGTGCTTGGCGAGGCATGGACAGGTTAGGGTGGGTCAGTCTAGTCAAAGTCACAAGCACAAGGGTGAGTATGGTGGGCATATGATGTACAGCAGAAAAATTATAGCAGGCTCACTGGTGGGTGGCACACTACACACAGCAGCACAAGCCTTAGCCACTCTGCTTGGGCTTCAGCAGATCTCACACTGCCTTGGCTTGCCTGCCTTTTTTTTTTTTTTTTTTTAATGGGACAGTTATAACACACACTATTTATTTCATGATTTTAAGGCTAAGGTTTTTTCCCCCCTCTCTTATTTAGACACAACTGTTGGTGCTTCTCTTTATCTGTTGTAGACTGGGACTCTGGGCGGGATTAACACAACTGTGCTGCTGCTAATATGCAGCATAAATTAGCTTTTTACAAACTGTCCCAAATAGAAAAAGAAAAGCAGTTGTCTGCAAGACCAAGCCTCCCCCCCCAACAAAATAAATGAGTGGGGAATCGAAAATGTGTCACGGTTGTGGTAAAACCATAGTTGCTCATCTGACAGTTAAGTCCTTTCTTTATATCAAAGAAGCCTTAGTTTGTATAAAAAAATTTCACAGCAACTGCCCTTATACAAAAAAAACCAAAAAAAAACTGTTGCTCCGAGGCAAACGACGACTGAAAATCCCCTTGGGGTGGGGTGAAGCCTTAAGACACTGCTTGCTTTCTGCTAGTCAGTTTTATAATCATCTTTTTTTTTTTACTGAAAAAAAGTCTTTAGCTTTTACACGCCCTCTGCCTACCTGGATACAGCTACTAATGAAATTATTTGCACACAATGAAAAAAGATTCAACTCAGTGAGTTGATTTGTTCTTGATCACAAAAATGCGTAGATGGAAATATGATGCGCATGCCTATCAGAACCTTACTATACCACGGGGGTGACAGAAAGAGGCACACGCGGTACAGTAAAGTTAAAATGACATGTGATATGCCAGTCTTGTCACCAGGACCCACTTTGAGCTCTGTAACTACCCTGCCCCCTGCTCTCAACACGCATCCCCGACTGGTAGCACTAGTCGACTCCAGCCCAGTGTCCACCGCCAGTCCCCTCAGTACTATTCACCACCACAGCCTGGAACCTGAATAGCATTGATCCTGCCTCGCTGACACTGTAGCTCCTCCTGATGTCCTACTGGGTCCCGTCTTCTCTTCCCTGGACACTCCTTCCACGGGCAGATGATCCTCAGTCCCAGCCTGTGCTCGCTCCATGGTCGTCCCACTGCTCACTCCCAAGTCCTCATAGCAGCATGCGCGTGCGAAAGGACGTCAGGGGGGAAAAAATGCTTCAGCATATCTTTACTCTCTGGCACTGTGCCCCTTGTGGCAGTGTTTGGTATTGCAGACTGCAAAAACAGAGATGGGCTACATGCATTACAGTGCATGCAGGAGACAAAACTACATGCACCAGCCTGTTCCTACTTGCACAGGGAACAGGCTGGGTATGTAAATTTCGACCCTTGCGTAACTGTACTATCTTACTTCAAAAGGGCTCTTGCAGTAGGTAATCACCTTGAGGACTGAGTCCCAAGCAGTGTGAATCAGAAGGAACTGAAACACAGGAGACAGGAAAGGTCTGCAAACCTTGCACATTTACTCTCTGTACAACACTGCTGTTTGTTTTCCCAATGTTGTAGCTCATTTCAATGCCTGTACTCTGACATGGAGCCTTTGTAAATGAGTCTCTGACTCAAAGGTATTAATTCCGAAATCTAAATAAATAAATAAGGACAGAAGTCCTTGAAGGACAGCTAGGCAAAAGCCAGCCCTGCGCCTTGAGGCAATGTCCAGACTGTAATGCTTGGTGAAAGTGTGGACAGAGGTCCAAGTGACTGCAGCACAAATGACACATTCCTGAAGCAAGCAATAGAGGCACCCATACTTCTGGCAGAATGCCCCTTAACTTCCTCAGAGAGAGTTTTACCATACTTCTGGCAACAGAAAACAATACGGTTTGCCAACCATTTGGATAAACACTCTTTGGAAACTTCCACACCTTCCCTCTTGGGTGCGAAAAGAAATGAAAAGCTGGTCCGTTTTCTGGACAGATGTGATTTTGTTAGTGTAACAATGCAAGATTCTATGAACATCCAAGGTATGTAGAATTGCCTCCCCTGATTTGTCGCTCAGGGAAATACACTTGCAGTTGAATCGAGTGGTTTAACGTAAACTCCAGAAACTACCTTCGGTAAGAACTGAGGATTAGTATGCAGAGCCACTCGGTCTTTGTGAAAAATTAAATAAGGCTCCTTACACATCAGGGCCTGAAGCCCAGAAATCCTTCGAGAAGAAGTGACTGCAACCAAAAAGAGCACTTTCCACGACAAATAGCACATATCAGAACTGACAGCCGGTTCAAAAGGAGGCAAGGCCAGTTCTTCTAGAACAAAACTGAGGTCCCATAGAGGATCCCTTTCAGGAAGGTTTTGGAATCCTCCAGCTGAGCCACAGCTTTGCCCTCCACCAAAGTGTGGTAGGCAGAAGTAGCTGACAGGTGAACCTTCAGCGAAGAGTAACTCAAACCCTGGTCAAAGAGGTGTAGCAGGTACTCCATGACCTGTGGAACGGGGCACGAAAAGGGGTCCCAACCCTTCGAAGTGTCCCAAATGGAGAAATGCTTCTACTTCGTGGCATATGTCGTCCTTGTAGAAAGCTTTCTGGCCTCTAACAGGACCTGCACCACACTGGAGGAAACTCCATAATGTGAAGCCACTATATAATGAGGTGCCATGCAAGAAGGTGAAGGGACTTCAGCCCTGGATGGACCAGCGAGCCCTGCTCCTGAGTCAGGAGATCGTGGCGGGGGACCGCTGGCTCCACTGCAAGCTGCTGAAGAAACAGAAACCAAACTTGCTGGGGCCAGTATGGGGCAATCAGAACCATGTGAGCTCCCTCCACTTGAAGCTTGAGCAGCACCCTCTGCAGAACTGGAAAGAGAGGGAAGGTGTACAGAAACCTCCTGTTCAGCAGACAGACAGCATGTCTCACCAGAAAGCATCATGTGCGGCAGCAAGCGAGTAAAACCTGAGTAGTTTTGCATTGTATGGGAAGGCGAACAGATCCAAGTCTGGATGACCCCCTAGGTCAAAAATGTGCTCGTCCACCTCTTGCTTAAGCTCCAATTCGTGCGCTCTCACTCTGGCGCAGCTGGGACTGTCCACTAGGACATTTTTCCCACCTGGAACATGGACAGCTACGAGGTGAATTCGATGCAGAACTGCCCAGTTTCATACCCACATCGCCTCCCTGCAGAGGGGATATGAACGACTGCCCCCTTGCTTGTCGAGGTACCAGACCACACACATATTGTCCGACTGGACAAATAATGGGCCCTGGCGAAGCAGATGCTGGATGGCTTTAAGAGCATACAGCACTGCCCTCATCTCCAGCATGTTTATGTGCAGGGAGAGTTCCAACTGGGACCACAGCCCTGGAGTCCTGTGGTCCTCCAAGTGAGCACCCCACCCAACCCTGACGCATCTGTAGTTAGGGTCTGGGTGGGAGGAGGGGCCTGGAAGGGGATCTCCTTGGTGAGGTTGCCAACATCTTGCCACCAGAGCAGACTGCACTGCATTGAACTGGAGACCAGGACCATGTGGTCTAGGTCATCAGACCTCTGGTCCCATTGCGCTCTGAGCGTCCACTGTGAAATTCACATGTGAAGCCTGGCCAGAGGGATAGTGGGGATGGCAGCTGCCATAAGGCCAAGGAGTCGGAGAACCGACCTGGCCATAGTCTGCCTGCTGGAGGCTACTAAATGAGCCTGATTCACCAGTTTCTGCCCTGTCCAAAGGGAGGAAAGCCATACCTTGGGCCATATCCTGCAATGCACCAATAAACTGGAGGCACTGGGAAGGGGCAAGCTGGGACGTGAGAAGACTGACAGTAATCCCCACTTGCACAAAAAGGTCAAGGGTAGCCAAGAGGGACCATTCCAACTGCTCCCTCAATGAGGCTGACAGAAGCCAGTCGTCGAGGTAGGGGAACACATAATGGCCCTGGCACCTCAGGGCTGCCGCCACTACTGCAAGGCACTTGGTAAAAACCCAAGGTGCAGAGGACAGGCCAAAGGGGCAGGCCTAGAACTGGTAATGCTCCTCCAGAAAGGCAAACCTGCGGTAGCGGTGATGGGCCTGAAAAACCAGAATATGCAGGTAGGCATCCTGCATATCCAGGGCGCACAGCCACTGTCCCTGGTGCAGAAGGGGCAGCAGACCTGGGAGGGTCAGCATTCAAAACCGTTTGTATTCAATGTACAGGTTTAGAGCACCGAGGTCCAAGACGGGATGCAAATCTCCCACCTTTCTGGGGACCAGGAAAAAGTGGGAGTGATACCCCTTTCCTACTTGGTTTGACAGAACAGGCTCTATCGCCTCCTTCTGTAACAGAGCCTTAATTTCTTCCTATAAGAAGGGAATGTGCACCTTTGGATAGTGGGACACACCTGGGGCCTGTCTGGGGGCCTCTCGAGAAATTCCAGAGTATAGCCTTGTCTGACCAGCTGAAGGACCCACAAATCAGTGGTGACCACCTCCCACCCTGGCAGGTGACTGGCGAACCTTCTGCCCACCAGATCCTGCAAACGACTGGGAGGGAGGGGGGAGGACCGCGAGTCAAGACAGGGAGGGAGGGTTGGGGAGTGTCCCACCTGAAGCCCTTTGAACTTTGGCTGGAGGGGCGGCTGTGATGGCAGGGGCACGACATTTTGGCTGACGTCTGGCTGTCTGCTGCCATTTCATCTGCCGTTTGGCCTTGTGATGAAAAGGTCTCTTAGCCTGAAATCTAGGGCGGTACATGGTTTGAACTGACCTAAGGGCCTTACCCTTGTCCTGGAAGCCGGCAATGATATCCTGGGTGTCGCCTCTGAAGAGGACAGAGACCCTAAAGGAAGCGCCCTGGATGGCTGCCTGGACATCAGGAGCCAGGCCAGACACCCTTAGCTAGGAATACCTCCGAAGACTAACAGCCGTGCCCCTGGCTGAGGAATCCACGGCGTCATATGTGGCTCTCAGCGAGAGCTGACAGTAAACCTTGGCGGACCTGATAGTGTTGGCCAGAATGGTTCTGAGTCTGGCATAGCATCAATGGCAGGTTCCAGCTGACTAAAACGAGATTTTTGGTAAACCAGCATGTGAGCTACATAGTTTAAGGCATGCATGGCCAAAGTGGAGGAAGAATAAAACTTCCTGCCAAATTGATCCAGCTGTCTTGACTCCTTATCAGGAGGTGAGGTGCTCATATGTCTGGGCTTGTTGGACCTGTCATGAGTGGCAGCAGTGACTACAGAGTCCACCTTAGGGTGAACACTGAGGTGATCTTTCCCCTCTGGTGTTTTGTAAGTCTGGTCCGCCTTCTTGGCTACCACTGGGACAGAAGAGGGCATCATCCTGATGGTGGATGCCAGGTCTTCATGTGGTTCTAACCAAGAAGTGGTGAAAATGGGAGCTGCCTCCTAGATTTCCAAATGCTCTGCCAGATGTTGGCGTTTAGGATCCTGAGCATGTGACTTCCAATCACAGCCCTCTGCCTATCTTCTTGAGGAGGTTTGCGAAAGAAGGGTCCTCAGGCAGGGATTTTGGAGATTCCTTAGGCCTGGTCTCCTCTGTGGGAGGAGTTTCAAACTCCGACTCTACAGAGGAAGAGGTATCGGAGTTCAAACCCGGATCCTAGGACTCCAAAGACCGGACGTTGTGGTGGGAATCTTCACGAAAACCAGAAGGGGCTTTCTCTGATGACCGCCCTACAACAGGCTCCTTTCTGACAGGCCTGTCGGCTGACATAAGCCTGGCGTAGGGGTAGACCCGGGCATCCAGTCTACCAGGTCCCGGGGGGCATCCCTTGGCGGGTGGCGGCTATCCAGCTCTGACACCAGCTAGGCCTTGGTCTCTGACCACCAAGACTGAAGGACAGCCCAAATGTCTGGCGGAGGTGGAGGAAGCAGTGGGGGCTGGAAGGCTGGAGGGTACCTCCGAGAGACACCGGATGGGTGTGTGTCAGGTAACCCGGAAGGGGGTAGGTGGATGAATACTCCTGAGTCTGACTGCCTGACAGTGTGTAGCCCGGGGGAATATAAGCTGGAGCATAGTGAGGCGTCGGATGACCCCATGGAGGGTGACCTGTCAGGAGACCTGACGGCGGTGCCAGTGGGCCCAAAGGAGGACCTGGAGGCCTGAAAGCTAGCCCTGAAGGACCTGGGAGAACTGGGTTGAACAAAGGATTAGTGTGGGGTAAGCCCCGCATCGGAAGTCAGCGTCCTCAGCAAAGGATCCATCTGCAGAGGGCCCACAGGGTTCTCAGGGAAACATGATGTCAGGTCCAGAGGTGAACCAGGGGAAGTGTCACCTGATAGATGACCCCCATCCTCTGCACCCTGAAGACCCGGGGAGGGCGGAGGAAGCTTTTCCTCCTGAGGAAAGGGGCTGGCCCAGCTGGGGGGGGGACCCTACTGGTGAAAGCTGTGGTAACTCCGGCTGTTGAGCATCGTCGGGGCGGACACCAGACCCCGACGTAAGCTGGCTGGTCAGGCGGACGTTGAGCAAACCAATGGCTGACTTATCGATCAGAGTGGACGTCAGATGAACTGGCAACCGGCTTATCAACTGTGGCTAGGTAGGCACAGGAGACCGCGGAACCCGACTTCACAGCCTGGGCCAGGCACTCGTTGGAGGATCCAATGTGCAGCTTATCAGCCCTACCAGACCACTCAGAATCTCCAGCAGAAAGGGGCCTAAGAGTGGAAGAAGCCCCAGATGAAGCTGAGGAGCCTGCGGACACTATAACCAGTGGCGGCAGGGTGTCCAAGGACTGCTCCTGGGTAGATGGGGCAGACTTGGAGGCAGCAGCCGACTTCCTGGAGGAAGAGGGCCACTGCTCAGCCAAGCGGTCCGAGGGCAAGAGGCGGACCGGTCCTGGTCCCTGTGCTTCTCTTTGTCCCTCTTTTTCTGCTTGTGCTTGTCAGTCAGAGAGGAGAAAGTGCTATGGAATTTTTGGAGTTTCTTTTCCATCATGGCCATTCTAAGTTCTAACAGATGAGCCTTGAGGACCTGCTGGCAGCACTTGCGTGTGGCCTGGTTGAAACTGGAGCAGGCATCACAGTCCTTGACTTTGTGCTCTGGGCCTAGGCAGAAAAAGCAGAGGGAGTGACAGTCTTTATGCTGTAATTGTGCGCCGCATGAACCGCACTTATTTTTATGCGACTCAGTGGAAGACATGCAAAAAACTAAGAGAAATCACTGAGGAACAGTAAAAAAAAAGGATACTCATCCGAAGAAAGTGGCTGAACTGCAACGACGATCTCCGCAAGGTCTGATGTGCTCAGGTCGTCGGCAGTAAAGAACTGGAAGGCAGGCGTAGGGACCGCCCACTATATAGTGTCATGATGACATCGCATGGGTGGTCCCCTATCAGACACTGCTAGCTAAAGTTTCTGTGTGGTCCTGATGCCAGGGGCACAGTCCTCAAGGTAATTACTTACTGCAAGAGCCCTCTCGAAGTAAGATCTTAGAATTCATCTGCAAGGACACCTGGTCCTTGTGGAAAACTAAATAAAGTTCTTTGCACATCAGAGCCTAAAACTCAGAAATACTTCAGGCAGAAGTAATGTCAACTAAAAATAACGCTTTCCGTGACAGAAAGTGTAGCTCGCAATTTGCAGCCGGTTCGAAGGGAGGCAGCGTAAGTTTTTCTAAAAGAAACAAAAGATCCCATGGCGGGACAAGGTCCCTAATGGAAGGTTTAAGGTGGAGAATACCCCACAAAAAAGTGTGGGAAAGATCCAGCTGGGCAAGAGTTTTGCCCCCTACAGGTGCAGGATAAGCAGATGGCTGATAAGTGCACCTTAACGGAGAAGTAGCTCAGCCCCGAGTCTGATAGAGAAAGGAAGTACTCCAAAAGAGTTCAGCAGACATGTGAACGGATCAAGATGGCAAGCAGAAGACCAAAGGCAAAACTGATTCCACATCGTAGAGTAAGTTGCCCTGGTGGAAGGCTTTCTAGCAGCCACCAAGATGTCTGTCACTCTGAGGGAAACCCCAAACGGAACCATGGCTAGGTCTGCAAGAGCCATTTGTGCTGGAGCAATGACTTGAGTTCTGGATGGACCATTATACTTTGCTCCTGAGAGAGCAAGCCTGAGCTCAGGGGCAGGGGGAACCGAGGGTTCCATTGCCAGCTGCTTAATTAGTGGAAACCAAATCTGCTGTGGCCAGTAGGGAGCTATCAGGATCATTTCTGCTCCTTCTGACTGCAGCTTGAGAAGGACTCTCTGCAGTAACGGGAAGGAAGGGAAGGCATAGAAAAAACTCCCTGTCTGACAATGCATCTCACCAGAAAACACCAGGCCCTGGATCTAGCAAGCAAAAACTGGACAGTTTGGTGTTGAGCAGGGAGGTCCACTTAGGCCAGCCTGACCTGTTGAATAGCTCTTTGGCCACAGATTGGAGGAGCTCCCATTTGTGTGCCTTGGACCAAGACTGGCTTAAACTGTCGGCCACGGTGTTTTGTATGCCTGGGACATGCACAGCAGTGAGTTCCGATGAGGCTCGACAGCCCAGTACCAAACTTTCATGGCCTCCCTGCCGAGCGGAAAGGAGTGAGTCTCTCCTTGCATGTTTATTGTAGAAGACCACTGACATATTGGCTGTCTGAATAAGCAGAGAAACATAGAAACAGCAGATAAGGACCACTTGGGCCCACCTAGTCTGCCTGGGCCCGGGAGCAAACTCATCTGAAATGCCTGAAAGAAATAAAGAACTGCCTGCATCTCCGAAACACTGAAATGGAGATGTTGCTCCTGGGGAGACCAAGTGCCCTGGGACTGATAGTCTTCCAAATGCGCTCCCCATCCCAGGCAGGTCACATCCATCCTCAGGATCTGACAAGGAGACTCCTGACGAAAGTGGATTCCTTTAGAAAGATTGGGGGAGTTCAACCACCAGGCCAGTGTCTAGCAGACTGGAGTGGAGACCATCACCAGCTGCTCCGACTCGTCCATGCGTTGATCCCAATGGACTTGCAGGGTCCACTAGGGAACCCATATGTGCAGGCATGCTAGAGGAACTGTTGTGATGGCTGCTGCCTTGTGTCCTAGCAGCTGCAGGAAGACTCTGGCTGGGACCTGGCTTGCCGAGGTAACTAGGTGAGCCTGTTCCTGAAGGTGTTCCGTTCTGTCCTGAGGCAGGAAGGCTTTGCCTTCGGCGGTGTCCAGAATTACTCCGCTGTCCTGCATTCTTTGGCTCGGCCATGGGGAGGACTTCAGGAGGGTTGAGGGTGATCCCTAGATCCCGAAACAAAGTAAAGGTGTCAGCCATGGTGTTGACCAGCCAGGAGCCAATTGTCCAGGTATGGAAATACACAGTGGCCCCTGTGACATAGACAGCCAGTTCTGAGTGTTGTATACTATTTTTTTTATATAAAATGTATTAATGACTATCTCTGCTGAAAAATCTATGCTCTAGGAGTGACCTCACCACCCCCCCGCCCCCAGTTTTCAGCTGACAGATGCAAGCTAAGAGAAATGCTGACAGCATGTATCACACACACTGCTTTTAGAGACAATTGTTACATGGAAGACTTTAATCAAGGATCCTGTTTCTCTGAGTTAATTGCAGACTTGTTTAAGTTAATTTTGTTAAGAGAGAAATCATAAACAAGGTTTATGATGTTAGAAGGGGAAGCTAGGATGTTACATAGGGGTGTAAGGTTGTAAATGACCCTGTGAAGCCTGTGTGAGGGAGGGTACAGCATGAGATCAAAGAGGTGTAATTTGACATTGAGTTATGGAAAGAGAAGCGTTTTAAATCTGAGGTCTTTATTAAAGTTTTAGGGTTCATTTCTGCACGCCTGGTTAGGAGCCCATAGGCAAAGATATCTGACCCCCCCGAAGACAGATATATCTGAGCCTGTGCATTGGGTATGCTAGCAAGAGGTTAACAGTTTGAATCTCTCCAGAACTTGAGCCCAAAGGTTGATCCGAACTCACAAAAACAGACAAGAGGGTTACCTTGTCTGTTACACTGTTCACAAGACTACGCTCAGAGGTTGGCACTTTGGGAGTAGAGGGCCTGACCTGCTGAGTGGGTTTGTGACAGCCCTTTTGTATCAGGGCCGCAGCCACTAGTGCAAGGCACTCTGTAAAGACTTGGAGCTGAGGACAGGCTGAATGGCAGAGCACAGAATGGATAATGGTTGCTTTGAAAGCAGAAGCGAAGGAACTGCCTGTGGGGCTGAAATATCAAAATGTGGAGGTACACATCCTGTAAGTCCAGGGAGCACAGCCAGTCTTTATGATGAAGGAGGGGGAGCAGGTCTGGGAGGGTGACCACCCTGAACCATTTGTACTCTATATACTTGTTCAGGTGGCTAAGATCCAGGATGGGTCATAGGTCCCCTGTTGTCTAGGGAAACAGAAAAAAGTGGGAATAAAATCCCTTGCCCCTTTGAGTTGGCAGAACTGGCTCTATAGCCCATTTCAGCAAGAGTGCTGGGATCTCTTCCTGGATAAGGGAGAGGTGTGATGGAGGGTAATGAGAGTTTACGGGAGGATTGTCTGGGGCATCTCCATGAACTCCAAGGTATGTCCTTTCTCTATTATATGAAGAACTGAGTGATCTGTCGTGATTTTGTGACATCCCTCTAGATAGAGAGAAAAGCGACCCCCTACCATCTCCCCCAGGGATTCTGCCGGGGGGGGGGGGTCGGGCAGGGAGTCAGGATGAGGAACCATGGACAAGCAAATGGGCCTGGGAGGTTTTGGGGCCTCTGGGTCCCGAACCTCCTGAGGCCTGGGAAGTGGCCTTATGCTTAAAGGCTTCTCTATTTTGTTGGCCTCGGGGCTGTTGCCCAGACAACCGACGAAATGGCTGGCAACTATTCTATTTCTGTGTGGATCTGTACATGGTGTGAACAGATCTCAGCGCCATATCAGATTCCTGGAAGTGAGTTAGGACTGTTTCCGAGTTCTCACTGAAAAGGACCGAGCCCTTGAAAGGGGTGTCCATTATCTTCGCTTGAACTTCCAGGGTAAAACCCAAGATTTGAAGCCAAAATAGTGGCAGAGGCAAATGCGACAGGCCGCTGCCCTGGCTGCAGCATCTGCCATGTCGTAGGAGGAATGTTAGACATGGGTGCCTATGTCTGAATCTGACTTTATGATATGCAGCAGCTCAGCCTTCTGGGGACCATCCTGCTGAGTCTGGACCAGTTCCATGGCCTTTTCCCACAGGGCATTCTGGTACTGTACCATGTGGGCCAAAACGTTCAGAGAGCGAATGGCACAAGTGGCAGAGGCATAGACCTTTCTGCCAAGCTGGTCCAACTGCTTGGAGTCCTTGTCCGGAGGCTGGGTAGTAAGATGACGCAGCCTCTTGGACCAATCGTGAGCTGCTGTGATGACCATAGAGTTTACAAGAGACTGCTCACCAAAACAGGGTTTATCCCGGGGAACATTATAGAGATGGTCAGCCTTTTTGTAAACCAGTCGGAGTGGAAGACAGGTGTTTCTATGCTGATTTAGTGACATCCATAAAAGTGTCCACCAGAGAAGGAACTACCATAGGCTTTGGATCCTTTTAAGAACATAAGAATATGTCAGCAGATGGGGACCGGGTGATCAATCTAGTCTGCCCTATGAATACCCCCCCTCCCTAGTAGATTTGTTGTTTTTGGTTACTGCAATGCCTATCCCAAGACAGCGTCAACTCCCTGTTTTTCCTACACCATCTCTAGTGGCAGCCTGTTCCAAGGCTCAACCACCCTCTCAGAGAAGAAGAATTTCCTGATGTTGGTCCTACACTTCCCTCCCACTAGGTGCATGATATGGCCTCTAGTTCCGATTTCCTTGCTTTCTTTGTATAGACTCTGATCCTGTACCAAGTTGATTCCTTTGAGGTATTTGAATGTTTCTATCATGTCTCCCCTGTTTCTTCTTTGTTCCAGGGAGTACATATTCAATTCTCTAAGTCTTGCCTCGCAGGGTTCCTAGTGGAAGCCTCGAACCATCACAATGGGTCTTTCTCTGTGCTGTTTCCAACTGGTCTGTATCCTTTTTCAGGTGAGGTCTCCAGAACTGGACGCAGTACTTCAGGTGTGGCCTCACCAAGGATCTGTATAGTGGGACTATCACTTCTCATTTTCTGCTAGTAATACCCTTGCCTATGCATCCTAGGATGCCACTGGCTTTTTGTGCCACCTTTTCACACTGTCTTCCCTTCCCACCTTCAGATGACTGGAAACCATGACTCCAAGGTCTCTTTCTAAGTTTGTAACAGATAAATTTTCTGCCCCTAACGTGTACACCTTACCTGGGTTATTTTTCCCGGTGCATAACCTTACATTTCTTAAACTTCAACTGCCAAGTTGTTGATCATTACTCCAGCTTTCTTAGATCAGATTCCATTGCTGAGGCCCCTTCCTGTATGCCTACCCTGTTGCAGAGCTTGGTGTTGTCTGCAAACAGGCATACCTTCCCACCAATCAATCTGCAATGTCGCTGACGAATATGCTGGACCCAGCACCGATCCCTGTGGAACTCCACCGATTACTCTTCCCTCTTACGACTGGGAGCCATTCACCATTACATTCTGGGTTCTCCCCTGGAGCCAGTTTTGCACCCAGTTAACAGTTTTTTCTCTGGTGGAGAAAAATAGCCATACAGGCTCTGTGGGTCCAAATCTGCTGTATCCCAGCCCATATTTGACTGGATGTGCTACATGACCTCCATTAAGGTCGGGTCATTGGGAGGTGACCTAGGGGTGTCCTTAGGGTCCGTTAGAGGGGGAGACAAGAAATGAAAATTACGTACCTACCGTAATTCTTGATCTTCTCTTGTATCTTCACCATTCATTACTTACTGGGTGTAAGCCGGAGGCGCGCACCACGTCACGGGAGCTTTTTTTTTTAACTTTACAACCGGCACCGCCGAGTGACGCCACGCTGGCATGCCGAGGGCAGCCAAGCAGTAGCTTATCGACCTCCTCCAACTCAGTTCTGTGAGCCGGAGAGGAAAAGCGTAAAGCAGAGAATAGAGATAGCGAGGCAAGATAGCCAAGGATAGCAAAGCAAGGAAGAATGAACTGAAAAAGGAATAAGCCGATGGAGGAAGGACAGAGGAGATAAGAGTATCCCTAACCTAGGACTGCAGGGCCTCCTTACCTGGGCGACTCTAGGAGGAGAGAGAAGGAAGGAAATGAGAAAAGAAGAAGAAGAAGAGAAGAGAGAGATGGATGTTGAAGGACCAGAATGCCCAACGAGCATAGTAGCTATAGCTGAAGGCTCGACTAACAGGGAAGCAAGAATCTCGGAGATAGAGCTGAAGAGAAGGTTCACCAAACCCGCTAGACAGACTCAGGAGGGCATAGTCCTATCTTCAACATGCCATTGTTCTTGATACCCCTTCGGCTCCTGGCCGGAAGGCCTTTAACTGGAGGACACTCGAGGAGGGAAGAATAAAACCCAGGCAGCATGAGAGCGCTGCTCAGGGGTTTAGAAATGGAAAACGTATGCCTTTCAGGCGTTTATAAGTATAGAAGTGGGACTCAGTTGGACTCGCCAAGGCAGGCCAGAGGCTTAGGCTGGCTGGGATTGGTTATGGTCAGCACTGCTTGTCTGTAAAACTGTCCAGGAGGACACTTGAAAGGAAAAACCAATCATCAAAATCTCACGAGAAGGGTTGTCTGCCCTCTCATCTCCCTTCTTGTTTGTTTTCCTTTTTTTTTTTTTTTTACAGATAATCACTTGCAGGCTAGGAGCATGACCTCAATACCAAGAATGCCTATAGCAGTCGAAGAGAGTTCCCTCAGCTTTTTTTTTTTTTTTAGAAAAAGAAAAAAAAACAGACGTGCCCATTCCTCCGCTCTGCAAGGCAAGAATTAGAGAAGGGGGAGGGGTTTTTGATTCTAGGGCGGAACAGCTGGAGCACGGGATTGCAGGATCAAAACTGAATAGCCTGAGCCAGGCTAAAACCCCAGAGGTATCTCGCCGGAGGGATGGCAAGAGATAGTTGTGCAGTTTGATCGCCAATGCAAATCCACGAGATGGCCCAAGAATCTTAGAGTAAATAATTTTTCTGGAGAAATAAGAACCCCCCCCCCCAAAGATATAGAATTTTTTTTTTTTTGGAAAATTGAGCAATTCTTCCTATCTTTTATGTTTTTTTGTTTTTTTTTTATTTTGCAGAGAGAGGAAGGAGATGGAGGTGGAGAAGCCACAGGAGAGGGCCACTGAGGGATGGTAGTAATGAATGGTGAAGATACAGAGAAGATCAAGAATTACGGTAGGTACGCACTTTTCATATCTTCCCTTATCAATCTTCACCATTCATTACTTCTGGGTGAGTATTGCTCCTCTTCCCCGGGAGGAAGAGGCCAACCCTGAGGGAACAAGACTCCAGCCTTCTGTTGGTGAGAAACAGAAGGAGAAGACCCTGGCTTATTCAGAAAGCCTAAGTGGGGAAGAGCTAGGAGGTGCTCCCGAGGTCGAGGAGACGGAGGGAGCCCTGTAAAGTCTCCTAGCTCTAGAGGAGAAAAGACGTCCCCGGAAGGCGGAGCGAATCACCCCACGCCGGGCCAGGGTACAACCTGGAAAGACGGTCATGCCAGTCCGCCTGATGTAGATCGCTGTCCCGCAAGCCTGGAAGCTACCTGATTGGCATCGAAGATGCCCTTGCCTGTGTCTTGCCAGCTCCAGGCCTACCGCTGGAGAGGGCAACGGCTTGTCTGGTTTGCTCCGTGTCAGGCATTGATGCCAACAGCTGGGACATCATCACCACAAATGCCGCGTTGTAGGCAGCTGGTGAGCCTGATGAGATGCAATACAGGCACTCGAAACGAGAGGAGAACACTCTTCGCCTCAACAGTCGAACTGGAGAGAGTCCGGATCCAGTGGGTGGTCTGCGCCAGGCAGTGATCTCTCAGAAGGAGTATCTAGGTAAACCAAACCAGAGGGCGGGTTGGGAAGGGAACCTAGAGACTCTGAGGGGCACAATACCCACGCTGACAGTCAGCCGGGCTGGAGAAGAAGCGGTTGGGGACTGCCAGGACCGGATAGACGCCCTGAAGGGATAGGCTAGGAAGGTACCACCAAATGCTGGGCACTGAATTCACCAAGGAATTTCGCCTCCTCGCTCGGGTATTGTCTCTGAACATAGGAAATCCAAGATCCCTCACCATCCTCGAGAGGAAACGCTGATATTCTGTGAAATCAGCATCGGAGGAAAGATGAGCAGGTTCCTCTCCCTCAGAGGAGGGAGACGAGGATGATGGGGAGCTGGAATGTCCAGAGGATTCCTGCGGCGGTGGGGAGAGTCGAAAGACCCGCTCATGCATGTATCTAACATATGAGGGGAAGGCTGCCACAGAACCCCTGAACTGCTCCCAGGATAACGGACCCGTAGGACCGACATGGCCTGGGGGCGGGGGTGGAAGGCAGAGAGATGGGAGAGGGCACCTCCGAGGAGGCAACTGCCTTCATGAGGGCTCTGGAATCCGGGAAAGGAGCCCTAGTAGGAGGGATCCCGGATATCAGACCAGGCCGCAGAACGGAACTCTGGGAAGCGGAGCCTGAAGAGCCCTGGGAGAACCTCCTGTGACGACGCTGACCGTATGGATCCAGAAGGGCAGTCCGGACAAACGCCGACCGGAGGGCACCCTGAACCCTGGAGGGAGGGGCGAGGTTCTGCACTGATGGCTCCTGGCCACCCCTGAGGTGGCCAAAGAAGACCAAGTGGCAGACCCTGCCCCTCAACCCTCGGACTCTGAGAGGCCTCCTCCTCGACCACAGCCCCCTGTCCCTAGAGGGGCAACAGCACCCTGGGGTAGATGTCACCGGCCCTCCAGAGAGGGAGCCTCCCTCCCACCCCCCACGCCTGCCCCCGGGCTCCCGCCACCCCAGCCGGGGAACCCTCAGGAGACGACGGAAGGGGGGACAGAGGGAGGGGTCCGCCGCGCCAGCTTGGTACCTCTAGCCACAGGGGACCCAGACCCCGAAGAGTGGGGTGCCAGGATGGGTCCACGTCCGAGTCATCGCCCGAGGAGGACGAGACCAGCTGACTCGATGCTGGCCACCCCAGGGGTCCCTGAGGCCACGGGCCGCCAACGGCCCCGGCACCATGGGTGACGCCGCCGCCCACGCCGGTAGCAGCCAGGCCCAACTCAAACCCCCACGCGCCGCAGGCCCGCACCACCTGGAGGATGGACAAGGCTCACGGGCGCTGGCCGGCGCCGGGAGGCGAGGCGGCACCGCCAACGGCACCGCGCCATATCCATCGGGGCGTCAACGGTGCCGAGGCTCAAAGCGGCACCGCCAACGGCGCGCTGCCGATCACCGCACTGCGACGGTGCTGGATCCAAATCGGCTACCAAAGGTGGTGTCGAGGGTCCACCCGAGCCAGGCCTAAAGCCGAGGGCCTTGACACGGGGGAGCCTGCACTTCCTAAGAGGTGACTGCCAGTGCCGGGCGTCATGCCCCGGGAGGGACTACGCCCCCAACACCGCAGAAGGGGCCTCCTCCTCGGCAAGAAAAGACAAGGAGACCCCCTCCTCCTCAGACCGTATAGGCCCAGGAGGGGACCCGGGGGAAGGGCCTAACGACCTTGCCCGAGAATCCCGAGAGCGACATCGTCCCCCAAAGGTCGGCGGGCCTTGCTGAGCTTAAACGCGCGGATTTCGAGGACGCGGCGGTCCATCGAGAAACAGGCGTCGCACGAATCCATATCATGGTTGGGTCCCAGGCAACCAAGGCAAACGTCATGCCAGTCCGAGATGGAGAAATGCTGGCCACAGGAGCACCGACGATAGGGCGCGCTCCGTTTTGGAAAAGCGCTTAGCTCCCTAACCGGACATAACGCGAAATTAACAAGGCTAAAACACAGTGGGAAACACACCGCGCCAGTAGATAGAAAAAGGAACAGTCTCTACCGATTGGCGCCGAGTGTGATGAAAAGCAGGAGTCGGTACACTACACTCACGCAGTCAAACGACGCTTACACGCGAACAGGTGCTGCCTCGACGGGGAGAAACAGAACTGAGTTGGAGGAGGAGTTTGTCACATATCGTGTCAGTCACAAGATGACGCATGGCGCCACTCAGGGCGCTTAGCCAAAAGTTTAAAAAAAGTTTCGTGACGGGTGTGCGCCGCCTGCTTACACCCAGTAAGTAATGAATGGTGAAGATTGACAAGGGAAGATCCCTGATTCAGATGACACCAAAGTGGAGGAGAAAGAGCTACGGCTCAACTCCCTTGAGGAGGACGACCTAGAGGTAGAACGCCGGTGCTTATGGCCGTGCAACCGACGCCTGTGCCTGCCCATGGACTTGGAGGACAAGGGGCAGTGCTTCCTCCCATGATGTTTGGAGTGACTCTTGCAAGTATCTTCTAGCTGCAGGGTAGGCTCCTTTGGCTTCAGAGACAGCTGCCAAGATGGGGCCTGAGGCTGAACCTCCTAAGGAGAAGGATCTTTAAGAGGGGGTGCAGGTCTGGGTAGCCCTTAACCACAGTACACTAGGAAGTAAAAAGGGCTGTTAGGTACGGCAGAGGATTCTGTGGGTCAGAAGGGTTAGGGTCCGTGGTTGGTCCCTTCAGAAGCAGCAACCCGGGCGTTTGACCCTGAGAGTTCGGGTTGACCAGTGGTGGCCCAGCAGGCATCAGGTCTTCTGGTGTTGCCCTGGGATGTGTCATCAGGTCGGACGGCAGGCCATCTGGTGTCGGCTGAACTGAGGTATTAGGGTCAACTGGCCATGCAGGGCGATTGGGGCATGACAGGATAGGTGTCGCCAGCGTCGACGCTGGATTGGCCAGGGTCAACCACACAGATTTGAACTGGCGCCAGGTGGGGGACATCGCCAGTGTAGGTGTGGAAGGACCCTGTCCAGGGGAGCAAACTCACAAAAGGGGTAGGGGCATCACTCTGCCTGAGGAGGTGGACGCATGCCCCTGGGTGGCATCGGCCCCACAGCCGGGGTTCGACTTACACAGAAATACAGAAACATAGAAACTGTCAGCAGATAAGGACTGCCAGACCCATCTAGTTTGCCCTAACCCTACACTAGATTGTGCCCTCTGACTCTCAGTGGTCAATACCTTACCCCCACCTCTAAGGTTCCCCTGTGCCTGTGTCAGGCATGTTTAAAACCCTCTACTGTGCCTGCTCTCACAACCTCCTGTGGCAGTCTGTTCCATGGGTCTACCACCCTTTCTGTGAAGAAAAACTTCCCATTTCCCCTTAACTGACCTCCTTTCAGTTTCATGTCATGTACCCTTGTATGTGTACAACTTTTGGAATGGAAGATGTCTCTTGCCTGCACCTTGTTTACACCGTAATATTTCTATCATGTCCCCCTGATCTCTCCTCTCCTCTCCAGTGAGTACATACTGAAGTCCCGAGTCTCTCCTCATATGTTTTATGTTGCAATCCCTGCTCCATCGTAGTCGCTCTCCTCTGGACCGCCTCCAACCTGTCAATGTCCGTACGAAGGTGTGGCCTGCAGAACTGCACACAGTACTTCAGGTGAGGCCTCACCAGCGTTTTATACAATGGCATCACTACTTCCCGCCTCCTGCCAGTGCTACCCCTGCCTATACACCCCAGCATGCCACTGGCCCTGCCTGCGGCCTTTGTACACTGCTTAGACACCTTCAGTTTGTCAGATATGACGACTCCTAGGTCCCTTTCTTCCTTGGTGATCTTCAACAATCCCCACCCCCAATTGTGTAGCTTACTTCAGGATCTCTCCTTCTCATGTGCATTATTTAGCATTTTTTGGAACTGAAGCTCAATTGCCATATCTCAGACCAACTCTCAAGCTTTTTGAGGTCGCTCCTCATCCTCTCCACCCCTTCAGAAGTATCTACCCTATTGCAGATCTTGGTGTCATCTGCAAACAGGCAGACCTTTCCCTCCAGGTCTACTAAAATGTCGCTAATGAAGACGTTAAACAGAACTGGTCTGAGTACTCAACCCTGAGACACCCCACTGGTCACCCCCTTCTTCTCTGACTGGATCCCATTTAACACCACCCTCTGTATTCTGCCTGTTACTGACCCAGCTTACCACTGTGCCCCACGCCCATACTGTTAACCAGCCTATTGTGTGGGACGATGTCAAAGGCCTTGCTAAAAACTAGGTAGGCGATGCCTACGCCCCCTTCCCCCGATTAATTTCCCTTGTCACCTACTCAAAGAAATCTATTAGATTTATTTGACATGACCTTCCAGTCTGTGAATCCATGTTGTCTCGGATCCTGGCCCCCCATCCCCCATCTTCCAAGTGTGCTACTATTCTTTTTAAGCAGCCCTGGGTGATCTTGCCCACCACTGAGGTGAGGCTGACTAGCCTATAGTCCTCTGGCTCCTCCCTACTCCCGTTCTTGTGAAGTGGTATGACATTATCCTGCTCCCCGTCTTCCGGGACTACGCCTATATTCAGTGACTCTGTGAATATGGCTCCTAAAGGTGCTGCAAACTCCCTTCGTAGTTCCTTCAATATCCTAGGATGTATGCCATCTGGTCCCATTGCCTTGTCCACTTTCAGTTTTGTGAGTTCCTCAATGACCCTTTCCACTGGAAATGGACTTCTGTCTACCTCCCCCCTACCTCGTGAGCATTTCTGATGTGTGGTCCCTGTCCATCCCCTTCAGTGAATACTGAACATAAGTATTTGTTTAGTATTTCTGCCTTTCCCATGTCTCCCTCCTCACACTCTCCTGTTTCCCCTTTTATCCTCACTATTCCTCCCTAGTCCTCCTCCTCTTGCTGATGCACCTACAGAATGACTTATCCCCTTTTTTCCCTTTCTATGCCAACCTTGCTTCCATCTGCACCTTTGCTCAACTCACAGCTTTTCCTGCCTCCCTTAGACCTCCCTGTCTTCTTCCCTTCAAGTCTCCTTATATTTCTTGAACCTCTCCCTTTTGGCTCTGACTTTGCCTGCCACCTCTTATGAGAACCAAAGTGTACTCCTCCTTCTCTTTGTTTGCTACCCTGATGCACTGGCTTGTCACCTCCCCAATGGCCCTCTTCAGGTGTTCCCACTGTTGCTGCACTCCCCCCCCCCCCATTTCCCTTCTTGCCAGTGCCTCCTTGATGTATCTCCCCATTTCTGCAAAATCTGCTCTCCTAAACTCCAGGACCTTTGACTTAGCTGATGCCAAGGCCGGATGGACAATGGGCAAGGACATGCTGCCCGCAGAAGACCCGGCAGAGCCACCCAACTGCGAGCCCAAAGAATGGCGGAAAGGCCAGAGCAAAAGGGGCTGGGAGGCTGAGAAAGAAGTCCCCGACCCCGAAGAACCACCACCTGATGTCTGGATAAAGACAGGAGGTTTCACATCAGGAAGTCTGGTAGGCGAGAGGGCTGCCATGGAAGTTGAGTCTGACCTCCCGCAGGAGGACGACCCAGAGCCAGCTGATTTCGAATGAGGAGACCAGAAATGGGAGGAAGACCTGTCCTTATGCTTCTCCCTATGCTTATGTTTTCCATCTGACTTTTTCTCCCGTGGGTGGATGAGGAGGCGGAGGCCCCAGAAATCAGTGAAGAGGAGGAGGAACGTTTACACTGGATTTGTTTCTCCATCGCTGCAACCTTTTCTAACAAGAATCTTTTTAGGGCCTTCTGGCAGCGGATCCTGGTCCTTTGGTTGAACTTTAGGCAATGCTGGCAGGCCTCAGTGTCGTGCTTTGGGCCTAGGCAGAAAAGGCAGCGAACGTGGCCATCCTTCAACAGGATCTGCTTGCTGCAAGGACACTTGGAACGCTGCAATTCCACTGATGAAGTCACAGATGTAGACATGCAGAGAAACTGAAGAAAAAAACAAACTTTAGAGAGAAAATAAAAAAGCACGGGTAATCGTGGAAAAAATGACAGTCGACTGGTGTAGAAGGTGTCCATGGAGCTGATGTGCGCAGGTCAAAGGCAGAAAAAGAACTGCGGCAGAGCTGGGGGACCGCCCCTTTTATGCCAATGGCCGACGTCGGGGCCGGGACGATGTGAAGGGGAAGTCCCCACTGTATACTGTTAGCTATTAGTCTTCCGTGGGGTCCTGACACCTGCTGGCTTTTGTCCTTATGGTGTAACCTGTTGCAAGAGCTCCCGCTTGAAGTGAGATCAGTAGTTGAGGAGTGTCATAGTAGACGACTTCTTGCTGTCCCATGCAGTCCATGCAACCTTGTTGGCGGGAAAAGCAGAACTGAGGTAGTGGAGAGGATGATGATGATATTGCTGGGACTCTGGACGCATCATGGAGGCACGCTGCACGCCTCCAAGGGAAGTCCCGCAGCACCTCTTCCTTAGCACCCAGCAAACCTGCACTACCTTTGGGTCTCCACCCAGGGGCGGTCATTTGTCGGAAGCACCAATCCTCCCTCCCGGGAGAGGAGAGCTGTCCTTCGGATGCTCGATCATCTCCTTCCCCAGCTGACCCCTTGCGGCCCGCTCACACCACAAACACAAGTTGTCGGGGTGGCAAGAGGTAAGGCATGGATGCCTCAGCCCTCCATGCCACTGGGCCAGCCTGGAGAAAAGCTATTTAAGCTAAAAAGCTTCCTGCGGTGTCCTAGCACCTTTGGCGTAGTACTCACCACCGATGAATGGTGAAGATTGATACACTGAAGATCTGCTGGTCACTGAATCAGTAAAACTCTCCAGATGGCATTAAGCAAGTAGAAGAGGAAGAGGAAGATGAGCCACTCCTTGTAATCAGTGTTTAAGCTGCCATTACCCAAATACTGTTCTTCTAATCATTTCTCTATTTAGCTAGAAATATCATTGTTTAAGTAGTTGAATTGCTACTTACAAAGCAGTGTTCCCATTCATGTAGAAATGTACGTGAAACATGCAAGGAATTAGAATTTCAAGTACATCACCAAACCTGTAGGGGTATAAGTATGCAGGGAAGTCACGGACGCCACCATACTTTACACTGAAGACATGGCAGCAGTTACAAATTGTACCCTCCACACATAGCCATGGAGAGTATAGAGCACCCCCAAACAGCAGGACACCATGGGAACTCTGCTACAAAGCCACATACTGAAGATTCAAATACAATGATTTCTTTTTTTAAACTTGTATTTTATTATTTTAAACAAAAACCAAAAAAAACAACAGCACACAGTTAATACTGCCTACCAGGCACACAATGCTAATTATAAGGGGCCATCAAATGGAACACAGGAAATCAGTTTAACCTAAGTAGACTGGTGAAAGGAGGTGGGGGTAGTTCCAATAAGTCCAGTATCAGAATCTCACATAACTGCAGCTCAAAAGATTAAGGCGATAATCTGAGAAAAAAAGGTGAACTAAAAAGGTTAAACTCAACACAGGGGTTAATGTGATCCCATTCCAAACATGTAAGATATAAAACAACAATGTTGGCACTCAGGTCCCTCTCCACAATACCTGCAAACCTCCAGTATATGACTCTCTACGGAGAATGGCAAACAAGTTACACAACAGTGATAATACCAAGACTTAAGAAACATTATGAAACAGCCTCCGGACTTACCAAAGGAATGAAGGAAATCTACAGCAATCAATTGGGTGACATTGGGTCTGGGAGGAAGAAATGGCAGTGAGGAAACAGATGCTCAAATTAAAACGCAAACCCCAGTCCTTTGTAAAACACCAGTCTCAGTCCATTGAAGAATCAGGAAAAGCGAGGTAGGAAAAAAAAAACAGTTTCCCTCATGTGTCGTCGTGCTTGTAGTATCGTCGGTTGAAAAATGGAGGGCAGCAAACTCTCTTTCAATGGCCTCCACCTTCTTGCCGGCTTCTTGAGAGTCCATGTATTGAAAGGTGTGACCCCCAAAAAAGATACAGAAGCTTGCTGGCATCAGGAGAGTGTGTACAACTCAGACTGCGAAGACACGCACGGACAAAGTGAAACTTCTTGTGACAGGATCCAGTTGCAAAGGACAGAGCAAGACACATGTGGAGAGTCTTGCCATTGTGAGTAAAGTTCTGAGAGTTGCAGGCAGCCTGTAAATACGTATCTCGGACCATCACCCCCATAGCAAACGAGAGAAATGGAAATTACGTACCTACTGTAGTTCTTGATTTTCTTTGACGGAGTGTCCACCACTCATTCACACTGATGGGGCTATACCGGAGACGCTAGGACCCAGCAGGAGCCACAATTTTTCAGGAGGGCCGGCACGGACGTAGGGCCATGAGGAAGCGGCACTGTGAGCCAGGCTTGCCCCATATAGACTACCTCGGCGTCAACACTCCAACTGCATCAGTACCTTTTTTCTTGAGGAGGTGCAACATAACTAACCTAGTAAAAGACTAACCTAACATCGGACATAAGATAGTCCGACTGACCCGTGTAAGAAGGGTCAACAAACCAGAGTCTTCACAGCCCAGCCATTGAGGGAGTAAAGACCACAAACACAGAAACAGAGAAGTGAGCTCGGGGGATGGTGGGTGGACGTGTGAATGAGTGGTGGAGACTTCGTCCAAGAAGACCAAGAATTACGGTAGGTATGTAATTTCCATATCCTCTTGGACATAAAGTCTCCACCACTCATTCACACTGATGGGAGAGTACTGAGCTAAAATAATCCCCCAAGACAGGCGGCAGGAGAAGAGAGCAGCTCTCCTAGGACAAGAGTCCATTAAGGATTGTCCTGCCAAAGGACTGATGCTGTCTGGCATGGACATCCAAGGTGCAGTGCTTTATGAAAGTGTGCATGGAGCTCCAAGAAGCCACACTGTTGATGTCCGCAATTGGCACATTGCGGATTTCAGCCAGAGATGCCATGACTGCTCTGGTAGAATGAGTGTGCACTCTGCCTTCTAACTTAACCTGTGCCATAGAGTAGCAGTGGCGCATGCATGCTACTATCCATGCTGAAATACATCTGATAGCAACAGACTGACCCAGCCGGGTTGTGCTGAAGGAGATAAAACAGTTGTTTAGACATGCGGATTTCCTTAGTCCGGTCTAAGTAGAACCACAAGGCTCTCTTCACATCCAGGGAATGAAGAGTATGCTCTCCCTCATTCTGGACGTTCGTGAAGTAGGTAGGAAAGCAAAGGCTGATTCAGATGGAATTCTGAGACAACCTTAGGAAGAAACTTGGGGTAAGTCCTAACAATTACCTTGTCTTTATGAAATACAGTATACGGGGGGGTCTGTGACCAAAGCATGTATTTCTGATACTCTGCGGGCGGAAGTGATGGCCACCAAGAAGGCCATCTTCCAAGTCAGAAATTTCAAGTCACAAGTACCTAGAGGCTCGAAAGGTTTACAGGTGAGCATGTCTAGCACAAGGTTAATGTCCCAGGCTGCTACAGGTTGTCTAATTGGTGGCCTGATATGCAGGATGCCCTTAAGAAGCCTCTTAACCACAGGTAGCTGAGTCAGAGACATGGCGAGTAGAGGCTCATGATACGCAGATATTTCGCAAAGATAAACCTTGATGGTGGACTACTGTAGACCTGTGTTAGAGAGGTCTAGAAGATACTCTTAAGACTTTGCTCGGTGGGCAGGAAAAGGGGTTCCAGGAGGATTTCGGACACCAGACAGAGAAACGCTTCCACTTAGCTGTGTAAGTCTTTTGAGTAGCTGCCTTGCGCACAGCTAATAGAATATCTGAAGCACTACGGGAAACATTAAACCTGTTCACCTCTATCTCCTCAAGAGCCAGGCATGGAGGTGAAGGGACCTCAGGTTGGGATGGACTACATGGCCTGAGTCAGTAGGTTCGTTCGAAGTGGAAGCGGTTTCGGGGAGATTTCCGATAGCCTGTTGATTAAAGGAAACCAGATTTGATGAGGCCAGAATAAGCGTATTAGAATTGTCTGTTCCCGTGCCTCCAGTTTGAGCAGTACCTCTGAATTACGGGAAGAGGAGGAAATGTGTATAGAAAGCATTTTGTCAACCGTAGTCTGAATGCATCCTGACAAAAATGCCACGTCCTGGATTTCTGGAGCAGAAGAGAGGCAGTTTTGCGTCGAGTGGGGACACAAAAAGGTCCAGGTCCAGAGTTCCCCATTCTTCGAAGAGTGACTGCAGGACGGTTGTGTCGAGAGACCACTTGTAAGGATCTGCTTCCATTCTGCTGAGATGGTCCGCCAGATCGTTCTGTATTCCTGGCAGGTAGACCGCCGGGCCGGGATTAGAGCTTTGTGCACCAAGCACCATTCCCACACTCTTATCGCTTCCCTGTATAAGGGGTAAGAGTGTGCTCCGCCCTGCTTGTTGATGTAGTACATCACTGCCTTGTTGAACGTTTGAAGGAGAATGGTCTTGTGACAGAGTATGTCCTTCAAGGTCCAGACTGCGCAAAGGACAGCTCTCATTTCCGGGACATTTATGTGAAGTTGGGACTCGTCCTGACTCCCATCAGCTCTAAGTGTGGAGATCCTGGCAGTAAGCTCCCCATCTCAGCAGGGACGCATCCGTGGTGATGGAGATCTGGGGATCTAGAGGGGTGAAGGGATAACCTTTCTGAAGGTTATCCCCCTGAGACCACCAGGTAAGAGACCGTTTCAGTGGTTCCATCACCTTGATGTGAAAGGACTGAGGTTGTGTGGTTGGCGACCACTGAGTGCTGAGCATCCACTGAGTAGTTCTCATGTGAAGATGAGCCAGTGGCACAGTGAGAACTGAGGATGCCATGAGACCCAGAATCTGCTGCATCGAGAGAGAGAGAGAGAGAGAGAGCTCGGACTGAGCTGTTTTCTCTGATGAAGCAGGCCATCTGGAGGATATCGCTCCTTCTGTCCTCCAGAAGGAAGGCTTTCGCATAGGAGGTGTCCAGAAGGGCTCCTACGAAGAGGAGCTTCTGGGAGGGCTGTAGCTGCGACTTTTTTAATGTTTAGCAGAACTCCCATGGATGTGAGGAAGTTGGAGGCCATGGCCACGGCTTCTAGAGTCTCTTTTCTGGAGGGGCTTGCAAGAAGCCAATCGTCCAGATATGGGAACACCTGAATTCCAATTTTCCTCAGATGCACCGCAAGAACGGCACAGCACTTTGTAAACTCGAGGCGCAGAGAATAGCCCAAAGGACAGGACTCTGAATTGGTAGTGCTGACCCAATGCCATGAATCTTATGTATCTGTGGTGGTTTGGGTGCATGAGAATGAGTTGATAGGCATCCTGCATGTCCAGGGAGCCTAGCCAATAGTGTTGATGAATCAGGGGTAAGAGTGTACTGAGGGATATGATCTTGAATTTTTCCTTGTAAAGGAACTTGTTTAACTTTCTGAGGTCAAGAATAGGGCGCATACCACTTGTCTTCTTTGGAACTAGAAAGTAATGGGAGTAGAAACCTGTGTTCCACTGCTCCAGCGGAACCACCTCTACTGCCCTGTTGTTCAGAAGGCCTTGGATCTCGGAAGCAAGAAGGTCTGACTGAGAGACAGACAGCTTGGGCTGCCGTTTGAGTGGATGATCCAGAGGGGTTTCCAACAGGTTTAAGGAGTACCCCTTGCGGATTGTTCTGAGCACCCACATGTCTGATGTGATCGAATTCCACTGGTAGTAAAACAGAGTCAGACGTCCTCCTACTGCCGAGGAAGAGTCCCCATTCGGACAGCTGAGGTGGGACGTGGGCCTGAATCTCAGAGGGTATCAATGGGTGCTTTGAGGCCTGGTGCCTTCTGCTGCACTTTCTTTTGCGGCTGGGGAGTTGGGTTCATGTTAAAGCCTCCTCTGCCTTTACCATGAAAGGACTGATGGTTATGAAACTGATGCCTGTTCCTGCCCCTTTGAGGGGCTACTGAAGGGGTTCTAGCCATTTTGATGGCTGTCCTAGTTTTCTGAGTGGCCTACAGCGCCTGCTCTACCTGAGGACCAAACAGATACATACCATCGAAAGGTAAGTCCATAACCCTTTGCTGGCCATTATTCGTGAAGCCCGAGACGCACAAACAAGAGTGGCGACTGGTGCAAATACCAGCCACCGCCGCTCTGGAGGCAGTGTTAAAAGCATCCATGGCAGCTTTAAGCTTTTGATTATTGGATTCAGTGCCTCTAGTAATGGTTTGAAGGAGCTCAGAGTTAACATCCGAACTGGGAAGAGCTTCTACTGTAGCTTTGAGCAAATGCCAGAGTGTTTACTTGTACTGAGAGAAGTAACCCTGGAAGCTAGCAATGCGCATGCCCAAGGTTGAAGCAGCAAAGACTCGCTTACCCAAGGTGTCGCTATTGAGAGATTCTTTGTTAATAGGATGTGCTGTAGATTCCTGCGGAAGAACCGCCTTATCATTCTCTGCCAGAACAACGATGGCATCAGCAAAAGCTTGAGAGGCCAGAATGGGCCGATCCTTGGAAGGGGCACATTTCCTATCTATGGACTTAGCCACAGAGGGAATAAGAGCTAGGTTATCCCACACCATCTGAGAGAGAGAGAGTCTCAAAAGAGGGTTGCACCGTACAGGTTAATTTCACAGGAATATCCGGAATGTGCAGGTACTGCAGACACAGCAGTTTCCCAGGATCAATATCCGAAGTCTGGAGAGAGAGAGAGAGAGGAATTTACATTTCTGAGCAGAGACTTAATGGAAAGGTCCTTGATCAAAGGCTCTGTAGAAGGTTTGTTCCCCGCCCCCATGGCTGAATCATCATCGAAGTTGTCTCCTAATCGAAGATCAGGATCAGGTTCAATGTCATCCCCTGCTAGTCCAGGAGGAGGAGCAAAGTGAATCAGCGTTGAAAACTTCTGAAACCCATGTGGCACCGCCAGTGTCCCCACAGGAAGGGGCGCCAGGAACATAGGCAGCGCTGGCATAGGAAGCGCCACTGACTGCAGTGCTGGCAAGGATTGTGGCACTGCGTACGGTGTCAGCACAGAATACAGCACTGCATGCAGTGCCGGTGAAGCTGACACTGAGTGTGGCTCCGGGGAGGCCGGCACCGCAGACTGCGGTGCCACAGCAGAAGTTTGCAAACTCCGAGTCGACGGGACCAGAAAGGGTGCCGACTGACTAGGAAGTCCCAACCGCCCTGCCTGCAGGTCCGAAACTGACCGGTCCGAAGGCCCCAGCGACAGAGTAGCCAGTTCAGGCAACTGGGACACCGCCACATACACTGCTCCATAAGAGCAGCCCAGTGGTGAAATTGCTCACCAGAGGACCCCCCCAACAGGCGGAGGGGGACTCTGGAGTCAAGGATGTCGGTCACCAGGGACAGAAACTGGAGGGGACTCCGGAAGAGACGGAGACTGGCCCCTGCCCCAGGCAACCGACGATCTATGCGCAGACATAACAGAAGGCGAAGTCAAGCGGTGCTGCCTCTTTTCCGACCAGGAGGCCAAAGAAGAGCTCGAGGTCGAGCAGTGCCTAGAATGAGACCGCTTCTTTTTGTGCTTTCAGGGAGACTGCCCATCCCCCCGAGCACCGGACCGTCTGTAGTCGGACCCTCCCTCCGTAGAAGGTGGTGGACCAGACCCAGCCCGGCTGACTGAACAGCTGTCATATGAAGTCTCCCTACCGTCACCTGCCCCACTTATGGCTGACTCCATCAATGGAGGGCAGAAGACTTCTTCTGACGAAATGCATTAAATACAAATTAATTGTTTACTTTATTTTTTCCAGAAAACAATTAGACTACTATAAAGTAAACGAAAACTGAAGACTATAGCTGCTGTCGTATAGATGAGAATTTCTGACTCACAGCGGCCGAGCAAAGTTGTCACTGATGCGCACTTGACGGCAGGAAAAAAGGAACTGAGGCAGTTGGAAGGTCGACGCCAAGGTAGTCTAAATGGCGCGAGCCTGGCTTACGGTGCTGCTTCCTCGCAGCCCTACCTCGACGCCAGCCCTCCTGAAAAATGTTGGCTCCCGCTGGGTCCTAGCGCCTCCGGTGTAGTGCCATCAGTGTGAATGAGTGGTGGAGACTTTATGTCCAGGAAAATCAGTTCTGAGCAGGTTAGATTGAGCTGTAGTGGCCCTGGGGGATATGTGATAGGCTTTCAAAAATTGGGAAAAGGTATCTGTACCTTCAGGAATGTTTAATGCTCATGGTAACCAGCCACACAGAATGGCAAGTAGGTCAGCCCCCTCACAGCTCTCCTGGAGTCTGACGAGCCAAAGTTTCACAGCCCATTGCACATTTCACTTGCTTCCTGACGGTATCGGAGCTGCCCATTCTTGTGTATGAGCCTGCTGGTGGCAGACAGAGCTTTTATTGCTGTGTGTCTGCAGAAGAAGCGTTTTTTGTGGCAGCTTCTATTTTAATGCCTTGGTCACCCAAGTGCTTCTAAATTTCCTCAATCTTTCTGTCAATGGCCCACACAGTGTCAGAGACTGCCATGGCGGTTCAGGAGACTCTGAGGGTCCCATTGGTTGTGCTGGGGCCACCTGCTCCATGGATGGCAGACTTTTAGAACCCTTTCCACTACCTTTGTTTGTACGGCCTACAGCTGAAAAAGGTAGCAAAACATTCCTCTCCATAAAAGCTTCCAGATGCTGTGACTAAATTTAGAAGATTTTGCTAAACATATATAGTATTTTAAGTTAGAAAGTCACAGGATTGCAGAGCTGAAACGGCACATGTCTATTCAGCGAACGTGCTCCACAGCCACCCCCAAATTCAGTGATTTCTAAGGTTTGGTTATGTGTTTTATTTGGCTACAATATTCAGGTGGCAATTAGCCAAGATGTTATGGAGTTTTAGACTTCTAGCTTAAACATTCTGAAATGGCAAAAAAAAAAGAGATAGTGAAAAAAGGCCTTCCTTAATTGCAAAGGCCACTAAATGTTTCTGCTGCTTGCCTTTTCGTACTTCAACAGAAAAAGTACAGTTACGTAAGAACTTACCGTAACAGTAGATCTTCGAGAGAGGCTCTTGCGGTGGTAATTACATATAGGACTGAAGCTGGCAGGCGTCAGGAACCCACGGAAAAATTTCTAGCTAACAGTCTCTGGCGGGGGACCGCCCCCATGTCAGGTGACCGGCGTCAGGCAACGTTGGTATAAAGGGGCGGTCCCCCACGCCCGCCTTCCAGTTCTTTCCTGCCAAAGGCCAAAAAGGCAAGACGAGAGAGAAGCGGATATTTGCCTTCCTGGAAAAGGATCTGAAAAAACTAAGGGGGATGGAGGGCGGGAAGATATTACCTACTGCAAGAGCCTCTCTCGAAGATCTACTGTTACGGTAAGTTCTTACGTAACTGTACTATCTTACTTCGAGAGGGCTCTTGCAGTAGGTAATTAATATAGGACTGAGTCCCAAGCAGTCTGGAACAAAGAAGCACACGGGAGGAGGAAACTACTCATACAGAGATCTTCTGGCTGAAGAGGGCTCAAGAAAGAAGCCCTTGCAGAACAGCCAACCTGAAGCTGGCTCTACGGCGAGAGGCAATGTCCAAACTGTAGTGTTTCATAAAGGTATGGGCAGAAGTCCAAGTTGCGGCTGCGCAAATGTCAGACGCTGACACATTCTTGAAACAAGCAGCAGAGGCCGCGACACCCCTGGTGGAGTGACCCCTGACCTGACCTGACCTGGCAAGGTCTTGTGATACTTGTCGTAGCAGAAAGTGATGCAATGAGCCAACCATTAGGACAAACATTGTTTGGAAACAGTGTTGCCCTCTCTTTTGCTGGCAAAAGAAACAAATAGTTGGTCAGTCTTTCTGAGATCATTCGTCCTGTTGGTGTAGTATCTCAGAATCTGATGAACTTCCAGAGTATGTAAAAGATACTCCCCGTGATTGGAGTGCTGTGTGAAAAACGCAGGCAGTTCAATGGACTGGTTCAACGTAGATTCCGCTATCACCTTAGGGAGAAACTTAAGATTGATGTGCAGAGCCACACGTTCCTTATGGAAAATCAAATATGGAATTTTGCACATCAAGGCCTGAAGCTCAGAAATTCTTCGAGCGGAAGTAATGGCCACTAGGAAGAGAGTCTTCCACGAAAGGAACTTAAGGTATGCCAAGGTTGCCAGCTCAACGGGAGGCAGCGTAAGCTTCTCGAGAATGAAATTCAAATCCCAAGGGAGGGCAGGAACCCGAATGGGGGGTCTGAGATGGAGAGCCTCTCGAAGGAAGGTCTTCGCGACCTCCAGCTGAGCGAAAGTTCTGTCCCCTAAGGGAATATGATAAGCGGCAAGAGCCGCCATGTGAACTTTCAAAGAGGAATGACTGAGACCCAGGTCGAAGAGATAACGCATGTAGTCCAGTAGTCGCCCGACAGGACAGGAGAAAGGCTCCAGGTCTTTGGACGAAGCCCAAATGGAGAACCGTTTCCATTTCATGGCATAAGTGTAACGAGTGGAGGGCTTCCTGGCTTCCACCAAAATCTCTGCCACTTGTGAGGAAACCCCAAAGCGGGCTTGTGCTACGTCTCTAGGAGCCAAGCATGCAGCTGAAGGGACTTGAGGCCGGGATGGACCAGGGATCCCTGATCCTGGGTCAACAGTAGTCGTGAAAGTGGAAGAGGAATCGGAGGTTCCTCTGAGTACTGTTGCAGAAGAGAGAACCAAACTTGCCTGGGCCATAAGGGAGCGATGAGAATCATATGGGCCCCCTCTGAGCTGAGCTTGTGCAGGATCCTCGGAATCAACGGAATTGGGGGAAAAGCATAGACGAATCTGCCCTCCAGTTGAGAGACAGAGCGTCTCTCCAGAGTCGCCCGTGCACTGGAACGAGCGAGCAAAATGTGGGCAGTTTTGCGTTTAGAGGGGACACGAACAGGTCAACCTGAGGGGGTTCCCCAACGTAGGAAGATGTCATCTGCTATTTCCTGATCCAATTCCCACTCATGAGGTTGTGCCGAGGATCGTCTCAAGTGATCTGCCAACGAATTCTCTACCCCCAGGATGTGGAGTGCCGTGAGATGAAGGTTGTGGAGGGTCGCACATTTCCAGACCCGCATCGCTTCCCGACAAAGAGGGTAGAAATGGGTCCCCCGCGTTTGCTGAGTTACCAGACTACACTCATGTTGTCGGTCTGGACGGCCAGATGACCGGGAAGCAGAAAAGGGTGCAGTGCTTGAAGAGCATACAACACCGCTCTGAACTCGAGCACGTTGATAGGAAGTGTCTGCTCGAGATAGGACCAAGAGCCCTGGGTCAGCTGGGATCCCAAATGGACTCCCCAACCTTTGCCTGCGGCGTCCGTTGTCAGCGTTTGGGAGGGAGGAGGAAGACAGAAGGGAACTCCCCGACAAAGGTTCTCCTGAACCAACCACCAGTGCAAATCCCGAAGCAGCGGGTCGAGACTAGCACCTCTTGGTCCAGGTCATCGACCAATTGATCCCACTGAGACCGAAGAGTCCACTGAGAGATTCTCATGTGGAGCCGCTCATGCGGAATTGGTCGGAATTGCAGACGCCATGAGCCCCAGGAGGAGAAGGACCGACCTGGCGGGAACCCACCTGTGGGAGGACAAGTTGCTTGCCTGAGCCTGGAGGGTGGCCACCCTGTCCGGGGGCAGAAAGGCCATACCAGTGGTCATGTCCAGAATAGCCCTGATAAACTGGAGGCGTTGCGATGGGATCAAATGGGATTTTGCCTGGTTGATGGTAATACCCAGGCTGGTAAAAACCTGCCTGGTAAGACAAAGGGAACACAGGAGTTCCTCCCTGGACAGGACCGCCAGGAGCCAATCATACAGGTACAGGAAAACCTGAACTCCCCGAGTACGCAGGAGGGCCGCTGCCACCACAGACAGGCATTTGGTGAATACTCGGGGGGCCGAGGAAAGACCAAATGGGAGGGCCTTGAACTGGCAGTGGTCCTCCTGGAAAGCAAACCAGAGGTGTTTGCGGTGGGAAGGGCGGATAAGGATATGCAGGTACGCGTCCTGCATGTCCAGTGCACAGAGCCACTGTCCCGGCCGAAGGAGGGGCAGAAGACTCTGCAGGGAGAGCATCCTGAACCTTTTTATTTTTTATTTTTTTTTATTTATCAAGTCTAGGATTACAAATACCTTTGAGCCAAGGCTCTTTTACAAAGGTTCCACGTCAGAGAAATATAAATTATGGGGAACATCAAGACAGACATTACAACAATGTGGACATTGCAAACAGAGTACAGATTAAACCAATTCAAGGTTAGCATTGTAAGCAAGGCAGCCAGCAGAAAATAGACAACAGATAAGAAGTGCCAGAGTCACAGGGAGAGGGAAGGGGGTGGGGGAGAAGGAATGTAGTAGGTAGGGTGGAGAGAGGGCGAAATGTGCAGCATTGGGTATACCAAGATGTGAGGGTAGAATCCAGTGGGGGGGACCACTAGAGCAGGCAGGGAAGTGGAGAAACAAGGTTAAGTTGGGCAGTCACAGGAGCTGTTGGTAGTGAGATAGTCCCGGAGCCTAGTTTTAAACGTATCAATTGTTGGGGCAGAGGAGATGGTGGGGCTGAGGCCATTGAACCAGAGTGGCACTCGATAAGCAAAAGAGCATTGTCCCTGGGAAGTGTGACAGTGGGGGACTTTCAGTAGCTGTAGCGTGGATCTCCGAAGGCACCATTTGTTAATCCGGTGTTGTAACAGAGTTGAGACCCCAGGGGGTGCAAGGCCAAGGTAGATTTTTTCACCATGGAGCAGGTGAGAAATTTTATGCGGTTTGATAGTTGGAGCCAGCCAGTCTGGGTGTACAGGTCACATGTGTGGGTGAGACTGTGAGCACCAGTGATGAGCCGACATGCCTTATTTAAGGCAGTTGAGAGGCGTCTAAGGGTTGTGGTTGTGGCCAAGCCATAAATTATGAGACCATAGTCTATTACAGAGATTACAGAGCTCAGGACTGCAACCTTCAAAGCTTCTGGCGTGAGGTGTTGTCTGTGTTTGTAGAGGAGACCAAGCCGTGTATTAGCAGCTCCAGCTACATTATCTACGTGAGGTCCATAGGAGAGATTAGGGTCAAGCTGTATCCCTAAGTATTTGAAGGACCCCACCTGATCTAGAGTGTTCCCCTGGGTGGTGGAGATGAGCCAAGTGGTGTAGCTGGTGTGGGTATGAGAGCTGCAGAAGAGCACAGATTTGGTTTTCTTGTCATTGAGGACCAGTTTATGATTAAGAAACCATGTCTCTACAGAACTGAAACCAAGTTGAAGGTTGTTGAAGAGCTGCAGGATCTTTTGAGTGGAGAATACAACAGCATCATCGGCATATAGTATGATCTGCTCCAGAGCAGTGGTAAGGGAGGGAGTTTAGAAAAGGCTAAAGGAGGGGCCCAGTATGGATCCCTGTGGGACACCCAAGCGAAGAGGCAGGGTGTCAGAAAGAGCGTCCGCAATTTTTACTCTCTGCAACCGATTTTCTAAGTAGCTTTTAAACCAGAGAGAAGAGTCAGGTGTTAGCCCAGTATTCAGTAGTTGGTCAATTAGTAGTCCATGGTGTACTGTATCAAAGGCCTTGGAGAGGTCGATGACAACAGCCCCTGTGAGAAGGCCGTTGTCAAGGGATTTGTGCAAAGCTCCAGTGAACTCAAGAAGGGCTGTGGTGGTGCTGTGACCTTTCCGGAAACCGTGTTGTTGTGGACAAGGTATATTGTATTTATCCAAGTGGTCGGTAAGTTGATCAGCTACGATGCACTCGAGTGCCTTAGAGAGTGGGGGCAGTATGGAGATAGGGCGATAATTTGAGTGATTCGTCTTATCCCCACTTTTTTGGACAGGTGTCACGGTGGCTGTTTTCCATAAGTCCAGGGATTTTCCACAGCTGAGAGAGAGAGAGGTTTAGGATTTCTGTTAATGGATGAATTACCTCATCGAGGGTGAGCAACAGAAGCTAAGGTCCAGGGTGTCGCTACTAGATCTAGATTTAGAGATAGCTGCAGTAACATAGCGGCGAGCTTCATTCAGCCTTACCTCCCTGAAGTAGAAAAGGGGATGGTTAGACTGAGGGGCTGAGGTATTTGGGGAGTAGACCCTGTTTTAGAAAAAGTCATGGGGTAAGACAGCACTAAGGTCTGAAAAAGCCGTGTTAAAGATGTTTGCGATCACCTTGGGGTCGAGGGTTGAGGATCCATCAACCATTAACATGGCCAGAGAGGTTTTTGGCTGCTTCTCTGTGACATCCTTGATATTGTCCCAGAAAGCACGACCATTTCCCCATGTATTAGTGAACGCGTCTTTGTAATAGGTGATTTCATTAGCCAGATGGCTTTTGTGCAGGCATTTTGTGCTTGTTTGTAATTTTGGATGTCCAGTTGTTTGCCAGTGGCCCTGGCAACTGCCCAGAAGTGGTCCCTTAGTTTCAGCTGTGAGAGAAGAGCCGCAGTGAGCCATCGGTTACAGAGAGATTTTGTTTTGCGCCTTTTAGCAGGGGCAAAGAGGTCGCAGGCTTTGTTGAAAATTGAGATGAAGTGATCAAGAGCCAAGTTAACATCTGTTGCTTCATAGATGGGTAGCCAGTCTTGTAGAAGCAGGTATTGTTTGAGATGTGGAAGTTTTCCATGAGGAAGGACTCTGCTAGCGATAATTTTGGGAGGGGGCTTAAGGAATTTGTTAGACCATGCACACATGACTGGGAGTAGTCACAGAGAGAGTCTGGGAGAACGGTCGTACAAGAAATCCTTGTGGGGTGAGTTGTAAGGACCAATCCAAGAGGGTACTGGTGCCAGTCTTGTAGTTAATCCTAGTAGGGGAGTTTACCATTTGCGTGAGATTAGCAGCTGAGATGGAGTCTTTATAGGCACTGGCGCTCGATGCTAACCAGTTTATGTTGAAATCCTAGTAGAATAAGTTCAACTTCAGGAGGATGAGAGTTGATAAAGTTTGGGACCGCTGAAGCCATGTTTAGGGTCCCCATGAGATGTAATGGAGACAATAGTCAGGGCTTTATGGTTGGGACGAGGATGATTTTATTGGCAGAATCTAGGCCGAGGCAGAAAGTGATGGAGTTGCTACAGGGTGCCATGACAGAGAGTCTTTGATATAGATTGAGCAACCACCGCCTTTTTGGATATCCGTCCAGCTCAGACATTGTAGCCCTGCACTGTTACTGCTGAATCAGGGAACTTTAGGTGTCAGCCAAGTTTCCATTACTGCAAGGATGTCAGGGTTGTGTTGGCATATGAAGGCTTGGAGTGCATCCAGCTTTGGCAGAAGGCTGCAGATATTAATGGTTGCAAGGATAAGGGCACCTGGAGTTTGTGTGTGGCCTGAGCTTCTAGGGCCAGGATTGGGATGGACGCTGCTTGAGATGAGGAGGAGGAGGAGGAGGAGTAGGAGTTTTAAGGAGCAGAGTCGCAGCTCTTTGAGGGATAGTTTTGATCGTTGTTTCCGGGAGTAGAGGTTGCAAGGTTCCAGGCGGTATCCCATATGGACTGCAAGGTGGTATAGTGTAGAGAGGTGGCCACACTTGTTGAGAGTAGTGGTGGGGGTAAGTAACCAGGAATATCCAAACGGTGCACCAAGCACAAGTCTCGAGTGGAAGTGGAGAGTTCCCTTGGAGTAGCAGTGGTAACCACAGTAGAGGGTGGCAGGGGCAGGGTGGGGGTGGCTAGGACCTGGGAGAGAGAAGAGGGGGGGCAGGGCAAGGAGGAGGAGAGGCGAGAGAAAGGCAGAGAGAACCCACATGGCTTGCGTACTAGATAGAGATAGAGATACAGCCCTCTAGTGGTGAGAGGATATAATCTGCTAATGGAAAGTCAAAAAAAGCTCAAAATTCACTTCTAATATCAACTCAGAACTTAAAATGACTATAAGGATTAAACAAATTATTAAACCCTGGCACATAAATTCAACTAGAGACACAGAGGGAGATACAGTAGTTAGAGATGTGTTCGGCAGGAGACAGTGTGGGCCACTTGGATATCAGCTTCCACTGGTACCAAATCCAAAAGTCAGGGCTAGTACCTTGCAGTATAGAGGATTTCTGAAAAACTGTTTAGGTTCCAGAAATTGAGGTGTCTGTGGCCTGGTCAAGGCACGCTGGATCCCTTGCAGTATAGAGGATTTCTGAAAAACTGTTTAGGTTCCAGAAACTGAGGAGTCCGTGGCCTGGTCAAGGCACGCTGGATCCCTTGCAGTATAGAGGATTTCTGAAAAACTGTTTAGGTTCCAGAAATTGAGGGGTCTGTGGCCTGGTCAAGGCACGCTGGATCCCTTGCAGTATGATGATTTTGTACTCCACAAACCTATTCAGGGAGCCGAGGTCTAGAATGGGCCTCACATCTCCTGTCTTCTTGGGGACCAGGAAGAAGTGGGAGTAGAAACCCGTCCCAGAAGAGGGGGAGAGACGGGTTCTATAGCCTCCTTCACCAGAAGGGAGGAGATTTCTTCCTGAACCCTGAGAAGGTGTTCTGGGGAATAAGACGACCTGGGGGGTTCTGAAGAAACTCCGTGGTGTGGCCCTCTGCTATGAGCTGGAGGACCCAAGAGTCGAGATTGATCCTCTCCCAACCCGCAGATGTAGGGAGAATCTCCCGCCTACGGTTCCTCTGGATCGACCAGAGGCTGTGGGAGAGGGAGGGAGTCAGAAGGTGTGAGGCACCGCCGCGGCTGGAGGTCCCGCAGCCCGTTTGGGTGGGGGTGGGGGGTCTCGTAGCCGGAGGGGCCCGGCATTTGTTGGCCCGCTTTCTTTGTGGTTTCGCCTCAGGCCGGGTGTGACAGCGAAAGGAACGATGCTGTGCTTGAGGAGCTCTGTACATGGAGTCAACCTCCTTGAGAGCAGTGCCCTTCTCTCGCAGTCCGGTAATGATGTCCTTGACATCACCACTGAACAACACCTAACCTTGGAAGGGGGCGTCCTGGATGGTGGATTGTACTTCCGAGGCTAAACCTGACACCTGAAGCCAGGCATGTCATCGTAGGCTGACGGCGAACACCGAGCTTCGTCCAGAAGCATCCACTGCATCGTAAGTAGCGCACAGCATGTGCCTACTGGCGAACGTGTGGAGCGAACCAGGTCTGCCACTTCCTGTTTAGTCTGTAACTGAGGAAGGGAATCCAACTTGGCTTCCACCTCGCTAAGGATAGCCTTCTGGTAATCCCCCATGTGAGCCACACAGTTCAAGGCTCTAATGCCCAGAGTGGAAGAAGAAAAGACCTTCTTGCCATACTAGTCCAGAAGGTGGGATTCCTTATTGGGTGGGGACGAGCTCTGGTGTTTCGGGTTAGCCGAACGGCCGTGGGCGGCGCTGATCACGACCGAATCAGCCTTGGGGTGTGACGTGAGAAAGACAACCCCCTCGGGAGCCTGATACGGCATATCCGCCTTCCGAGAAAGGCGGGCTAAAGTCAATGGTTGTTTCCAGATAGTGGAAATGAGGTAGTCGTGAAGGCTCGATCAAGGGTGGAACTAACGTGGGAGCAACCTCGGGCAAATCCAAATGGGCAGCTAGCTTCTGCCTCTGTGGATCCGGCTCCAGAGATTTCCACTGATGAAGAGCCTGGATTTTTCTTAGCAACTCTGTAAATGAGGGATCCTCTGGAGGGGACTTCAGAGGGGTCCTGGGCCTGGGCTCGTCAGGAGTGCGAGGCTCATCTGGATAGGAGCTGTCATCGGAGTCCTCCGATGAGTCCGAAGGAGACGAAGACCCCTCCCCACTTGGGGGAGGAACATGGCCCCTAGGGCGCAAGGTGCCACCCCCAGCCTTAGACCCGTAGCAGTGTCTCGGGGTTGGGGAGGAGGGCTCTGCCCGGCGACGGGTATCCGGGACTGGGGTCCATTGTCGGGAGGCGGCTCTCCACCTCCCTGGTTAGCTGAGCCTTGGCCTCAGCCCACCAAGAAGCAAGAGTCTCCCTCAGATCCACCGGCGGCTGGGGGGTGGAGGGGGATATGGATACTGGGGGTATCTGTAGGGTGAGTATCCGTAGCCCGATGGCGGGAAGCACAGCATCGGGTACTGAGGCACCAGGTACTGCAGTGCCGGATACTGCAGAGCCAGATAAGACGGCGTAAGATCTGGCACCAGGGGCTCTACTGGGGTAGAAGGTCCTGGAAGAGGCCCTGCAGGCAGGCCAGGGCCAGGGTCCGGCATTGGGGTGACATCCGGTAAGGGGACGTCGGCCGGCGATGGGGCCGGTGTCCGAGGGTCCGACGTCAGGCCATCCGGACCTACAAGAAGGAGGCCTGACGGAGACGCCAAGAGTTCCAGCGGCATCCGGGGAGGGCCGGAGGGATCCTCCGGTCCAGCTGGGGAGGCAGGGGCCTCGGACGCAGCGGTGGCTGCGGAGCCATGGCGCCCGGATAAATCCAAGGATCGGCGTGAAGCTCCATTATAGCGACGCTGGAGCAGGCCGGCAGCCGCCGGTTTCCTCCGACGCTAACTGATCAGACTCAGCACCGCGAGAAGGCCGCAGGGAGGCGACCTGATGGGCGGCTTGACGGCCGCAGCGCTGCCCTGAACGGGCTGGAGGCGGCTTTAGCAGCCGGCTCTGGGCGGACATCAGAGAGCTGACGCCTGACTTACCGGAGAGGTCTCAACCAGAAGGCCATGCAAGGGTGGCCTTACTGGGAGCGGATGCCCTTTGGCCTGGAGAGCTCCGACTGGCGCCAGCCTGTCAACCGAGGGGACTGACGCCTCTCAGACACCACCAAGACGGCCGTCGGGGAACGGTCCCCCGGACGGGACATTACCTGAAGGGCGGCGACCCCAGCCGAAGTCATCGCAGCCGCGGATGAGGAGTCCCGCTCCCGGTGCTTCTCCTTCTTCTTCTTCTTCTTCTTAAGGCCCTCGGGGGAGGTGGAAGCCTGTCGGAGCTTTTTCAGCTCCTTTTCCATGGAAGACATCTTCTTCTTTAGGATGTGGGCCTCCAGCAACTGCTGCCTTCTTCTGCGGGTAGCCGCGTTGAACTTCAGGCAATGCTGATAGGAATCCACGGGATGGTCGGGGCCTAGGCAGATAAGACACAGAGAATGGCCGTCCTTGTGCGGGAGCTGAGCGCTGCACGAGTCGCACTTGTTCTTGTGCTCGGACGTGGTAGGGGATGACATACACAGCAGGTAAAAGAATCCTGACGAATATCTTAGAAAAATCGAAAAAAACGACAGTATAACTACCGGTGACGGACTGATGAGCAGTGGAACTTAACCGCGAGGCACTGTCAAAAGCAAACAGCGGGAAAGAACTGGAAGGTGGGCGTGGGGAACCGCCCCTTTATACCGACGTCGCCTGATGCCGGTCACCTGACGTGGGGGCGGTCCCCCACCAGAAACTGCTAGGTAGAAATTTTTCCGTGGGGTCCTGACGCCTGCCGGCTTCAGTCCTATATGTAATTACCTACTGCAAGAGCCCTCTCGAAGTAAGATCTCATCTTTACTGTTGCAGTTGTCCTGGTACATGGTAGAATGTGTCCTTGCAATGCAAAATGCCGACAAATGGACCCTCAGGAAGATGAACCAGCCAAAATTTGGAAAGCACCAAGATCCCAAAGGAAAACTTCTTCTGTGTTTGTGACTGCAGAATTAGGTACAGTGACATAAGAATCCTTGACAATGTTTACTCTTTTTCTACCCTCAACAGTTCTTAGTCTGTATATGTTAGTGCCTACCGGAAGTCCTTCATTTTACCATATTTTTGCTTCACCAGGCATTGTCTCTGTTGCTACTCCAGTTGCCAACTGCCACTTTATACAACTACATATCGTCTGTGCCAAATGTTGTCACCTGAAGCTTAATTCTGGCTGACTGTGCTGTAATGTTAGTTCACTTACTACAGATGTTGCCACAATACAAATTGTCTTGCAAGACCCAAATTAAGATGCCTTTCTTCTGTGCAGGATGCTCCAGATCTTTCCTTTCTACCATTCTGCTGAAATGTCATTGAAATACCCCAAGCTCTACAAAATACCTACAATTATTTACTGTTTTCAAGTGTTAAACCTGTTCCACCTTTTGCAAGCGATCTGAACTTTTTGTTCAACACAAAATGCTTGCAAACTCAGACGGTCAGTGGTTTGCGCAGTACTTCTGTAGTATTGTTTTACAGGGAGTTTGCCACTTGAGAAAAAACATGAAAAACAGCATTTAGACACAGTTCAGCTTATAATTTATTACTTTTAGTAACCACAGGAATCCCTCACTTAATGGATACACTCTAAGCATCATCTCCTAGAAGACAGATGCCCCGGAGACAGCACCTTATCTTTTCCAGACCTACTTTGTTTTACTGTTGATATTGTTATCCCCAAAGATATTTATGTAAATTGTCATGTTTTGTTGTTGTATTGTACTGTATCTTCCCGGGTCGTGCCTGAAAATAGTCATGGTTATGGCTAGTGCACCTACCCGGTAAGCAAAAACTAAATAAAAAATAAAATAATTAGAAGAATTCAGAATACAGGTTCAAAAAACTCTATAGCTTCTCGGGTTATACAACACCATCCAGGCGAACTTAGCGAGGTGGACCTTACTCCCCCTTACACTATAAAGGTAGACACAGATTAAAATTAATGTCCTCCCATGGTTATTGTTTCTTTTTCAATCTCTTCCCATCCCCATCACAGTCAGGTACTGGAATACCCATCTTAAGGATCTTTAAGAAGTCTGTGTGGGTGGGAAAGCACCCTCATGTGACTGAAAAGATGATCCTACAGGAGTTGTTGTTGGGGGGACTGGGGTTACCCAACCTGTGACTATACTATCTGGCAGCACAAGGGACCTGTGTACATGGATTAAAGAAAGGGCATCCTTGGGTACCCTACTGAGGAGAATATGCTACCTGGAAAAGCCCTGTGGGCTCTCCCATCAGCAGGAATTCCCCCAAACTCATAACCCATGGACTCAACCTATAACATGTATCTTGGTAAAGCTCAGGAAACTCACAGGCACACACAATGAGATAGGACCGCTCTCTTTAATTCTACATGAAGCCAGCTTTACTCCACCTAGCCTTGATAATGGCTATAGTTTCTGGGAAAGACACAGGTTGATGAGGTTCTCCCAGTTGGTGGGCCCACAATGCTGTCATTCATTCAAAACTTTAAAAGATAACTTTGGCCTGTGGAATGTGGACCATTTACGATATTGCAGGTCTGCCACTTCATTAATTCTATGGTGGCCTTACCAAAACTCACTAGGGAGCTAAAACCCCTCAAACATTTTCTTTATAACCTGGTGGTCCTCAGGCTGATAATACGGTATATCTCAGAACTACATAAACTGCTGACCTCAAAAAGCTCCCCACCACTGAAGTCAGTCAGACTTAGCTGGGAAAGGGAAAGGGGAGTAGTCATACCTCCTAATCCATGGAAAGTGAGGGTAAAGAAGGGCTGGAAGAGGAGTACACAGCCCATGTAGCAAGAACTCAACTCGAAATTCAGTATTAAATTCTCTCATACACCGTTGGCAAACAAACACTTTTCTAGAACATATGGGGATGCCTGCTGGAGGCATTTTTTTTTGGGGGGGGGGGGGGGGGCAGAACTCACTACCACATTTTTGGGATTGTCCCAAGCTGGACCCTTTCTGCAGAGCAATCCCTTCTCAAATGCAACAGATCTTGGGGTGCACAATCCTTCATTCCTTCATGAACCTGGTGCTAGGCTTCACCATCTTACTGAGAGGGACGAGAGGGGTCCACAAATTAGGACAAATATTAAAGAGTGGCAGCTCTGAAGTGTATTACAAATAACTGACTCTCCCATTCACCACTCACATTATATCAGTGGAAACTTAAGGTAAATGAACTTGAAACATATGGCAAGATTTAACGCATATCTGAGACTTCAAAGGGATAGGTTTCTAGAAATTTGAGGACCATGGTACAGGGTTTCACTGCCAGAGGTGGAATAGTGTATAAGCAGGACACAAGCAGTCGTGCTAATTCCTGCTGTCTCATACACAGAGGTGGTTTAGGCTCACACAAGATCTACATTTTTATGTCTTAATGCTGTAAAGATGGAGGCGGGGGGTGGCGACGCACGCTGTTGATAGGTTAAATTATTATTCTCTCTGTTCTGACAACCTAGCTGTTGTTTACTTATTAAAAGGCTAACAAAAGTGGCCAATGCATGGTGCTCATTATGGATGAGCGGATTTTCTTGCATGCCACTAAACTTTTATTTTTAATAAAACCTTGACAAGTTAACAAAAAAAAAAAAATACACAACAAACTGCAGCCACCTTTCACTCTAGCAGTTTCCATATTTGTTTCTCCAACTGGAGAGAACAGTTGCGTCAAGTCAAGCTCCGGTACTGCTGGGTCTCTATTCATTTATTTGTTACAAACAGTATTTAGTGTAGTGCAGTGTTTCAAGTTTATTCGTTTATTCCTCTGCATTAGTAAGGGTATTTTGTTTGAATCACTCATCCTTCTGGCTCCTGTTTTTACTCTGTGAACTAGAGATCAACTGGGATATCACAAAACAGAAGATTAAGACTAGAGCAAGGGATTAGCCGATGACGTCTAGGGGGACAATGATCCAACAAACAAACCTAGTAATGAAGACTAAATGGCAGAGAAGTGCAGAAAATACCTACATTTTCATCTAAACTGCATGTACATATCAGAGTTTCCTGAAAAGTTGGAAACACGCTTTGATTACCTTTATAAATTGGTTGCTGAGAATCCTGCAGTCTGACTGGTCGAGACCCACTGATTAATACAGCAAGAAAAAGAAAACAATTAATACAGCATAAACTACAGTCTGGTACTTTTTTCAGCAGCCAAACCGAAGTACTGTACTATATAAAATCCCTACACCTCCAATCCACTGCCAGTAGGCATACAACTCAGACATAAAAACTCTATAGTTTTCTTTTTTTTTTACTTTTACTTATTCTTGATACTCCCCCTACCCGCAGCATTCCCAGTCTTCGGGAGACAACTATGGCCTTCTAGTCCCTGCCCTCTTACCTGGAGCCAGGTGCAGTCCATCCCCCATGTAGCCATGGCTGTATCCCCCAGGCGGGCACGGGGTAGGGGCACCACTGAAGTCCTTCTTGTTTTCGTCGGGATGCTGGTACCGGGTCAGGCAGAGCACTGGGGTCGGGGCCTGGTGCTCATCTCACCGGGAGGCGCTGCGGGTGATTTTTCCAGTTTTTCTATGGGAGTGGCGCGTGCCCCAACATAAAGAGCGCCTCCGCCACGTCATCCACTCCCAACCATCTCTTTGTGCCTCGTACGCTTGCTAGGCTTCCGGCTTCCACCAGAGGCCAGTCAGGCGCCAAGCGTGTACCCACCTCCCTCCCGGGAAAGGAGAGCTATCCTCCGGACACTCAGTCCTTTCCCTCCCATGCAGACCTCTAACGGCCCAGGCTCGTTCCTGAACCCGGGTCGCCGGCATGGTGCGAGGTGTGGCGTCCAGTGCCTCAACCCTCAGCGCCACTGGGCCAGCCAACTCAATAGTTTTCCTGCAGCACTGCTGTCCTTCAGTATCTATCTCTGCTTCCAGCTTCTGGTACAACTCAATTTGTCTATCCATCCATCTGTTGCTCTATTTTCCCTTCTTGCAGTATCTGCCTCGTTTCTCTGTATCCTGTGACTGCAGCTCAGAATGCTTCACACTGTGATTTTAGCTCAGTAATTACTTGGTAGCAACAAGCATGGCCTTTGAGTACTTCACAGTGCTTTTAGTTGAGTAATTTGCCACTATAGCAATGAGAAGAGACTACTGCTGTTTCGCAGCTAGGATTCAGAAAAGCAATCAGCAGCAGTAGCAACAACTAGAAGGCAAACTTTTTTTTGGGAGGGGGGGCAGCAAAACACAGCCTCCATAAGAAAATAATTTTCTTTACCAGCCAATACCCCCTTTTGTAAGTGCAACAACACACTCCAGGGGTTTGTGGGATGTGCCAAAATAAACCATGTTTACGACTGCTTGAACTGGTAACCAAGGTTTATTCCTGCACTACTGACACTGTAATGTGTTGTTGCTTACTTAAAGTTAATTTTAAAGTTTCAAGAATCTATTAAACCTTAATGATGGCAGTCTGTTTTTAATACTTTGCAATCCCGTTTAGAAGGAACACCAACACTACACATAGGCGTATTTGAAAAAAGAGAGAGAGATAGAGAGTTAGGTACACTGATACAGGATAAATGCTATTTCCAGGGCTGAAGTGGGTGGGAACTCTATGGTATAAATTCCACCACTTCTGAACTATATGATCAAATGGTACAGACAGTGTAAGCCATCCATGAGAAGTACCAAAGTCTCACGGAGAGAGATGTGTAACTTTTTCATTCAATCATTGGTTAATTTAATGCACAGAATCATACCCACAGTGAAATGGGGCCCCCTAAGACATCTGTACCACATTCATCATCACGTTTCTTACCTGTTCATATGAGCTGGTCCATAGCCTCCAATAGCATATATCATGCCATCCAGTACAGCAGTTGCAAAACAGCTCCGTGTCTTTAACATGGATGTTACTGACTGCCACTTTCTCATTTTTGGAATGTACTTCTCTACCGATTGTAAATAATGTTGCCCATCATAGCCACCCAATGCATACAGTTCTCCTGCTAACACCACCACTCCAAGAGTAGTCCGGCACTCGTTTAGTCTTTCAATCTGTGTCCATTTGTTTGTGTCTGGATCCCAGCATTCCACAGAGTTCTCGGGTTTTTCATTATTGAGACTTCGTTGCCTTCGGGATGCCATGCCGCCTACGACATACACTTTCTGGTCTAAAACAGCAATTCCAAATCCATAGCGAGGGATGCTAATTGGTGCCAGACCGATCCAGGTGTCTGTCTGGGGAAAGTACATCTCCACACTACAGCATAATCAAAGAAAAAAAAAGTTAAGTTATAAAATGAAGCTGCCAAAACTGAGCAGAACAGTTAGGACACATTAGCAGGCTAGCAACAATGACCCTCTGGCTCCTGCTGAGTAAGTATCAGACAAGGCTATTACAACTAGTCATTAATCTAGCAAAGCACCTCATCAGGCTATGCCTCATTTTACACTGAGCATCTGGTTTCAGAGATGGACACAGCTTTCTTCAAATCTATACTGGTTACTGTTATGTCAGACACTGTATGAAACTGGTCAACAAAACACTTGTGCAGCTGCTCACATGCAAGGTTAGAACAATAGTGCATCAAGACACTGGCCCACTTCTACACTCAGTTATAAAACCACATACCCATTCCCGGGTGTGTACAGACGATGCCTCAATTTAAAATGTACCACTTATTTACCTTGTGTGTCAACAGCTGCTATGCATGGGTTTTGCCCTTAGTAACTACTTTTTTGCTTAGTGACTTCTGTCATTTACTGTTACCTACTGTTACTTTCTGCAGTCTGGTTCTGTTTCTTTTTTCCTCTTGAACCTGGCCTCCCTCTGTCTCTCCTTCATGCCCTACCCATCCACTTCTCCTGACACAAGTACAAAGTTCCTGGGATGCCTCTTTTCCAGGTCTCCTTGTGCCCTGCACCACTCCAGGCCCCATGTATATCCCCATTTGTGTAATAAATATATATATTATCAAGATAATTTATGGCATTTTTTTCTTTATCTGTTTATGCTCCATCTCAACCGTACTTCCCCGGCTCCACCACTAGCCTTCTACAGGACTTATAAAAGAATGAATCCAGACAGAAGGTCATCCATTGTTCAGTGGTGCAAGGACGGCGAGGCGTGGGACTTATTCTGCTGCAGCTGAGCATTCCGCTTTGTCTCCCACTCTGAGAAGTCAGCATTAAGTTAAGACATGTGTGAGAAATAGGCCTGCATAACAGAGCACGTGCGCCTCCCCTCCCACCGTCACATCCTACTTTGCTAGCACCACTTCTGGGCTCTGAGGTAGTGCTAGCGCAATGAGGAGCAGGCAAACTCCCTCCTGTGGGACACTCAAAACAATCCTCTCACACTGGCCCTCCTGTGCCTTGGGCTCATTCCCAAACCTGGGCTGCCAGCTTCCCGAGCAGCAATGCTATGGCTATGACAATGGGCCTGCCCTATATATGGCACTTCTAATTTGAGGAAAACAGTGAAAATACGATGGGTTGAGGAAGAAAATTTATTCACAATAGTAATTCTTCTAAAGGATTCAAACAGCCAGCCAAACTTGTGCATCATCTCTGCCAGGAATATGGTGCCCAGAACACAATCATTTTCGAAGACACTCTCTCAGTGTTCCGATCTCGAGCCTCCTAGCAACCCAACATTACGTATTTGAGTTAAAAATGCCAGGATACTGGAGATCTAATTTGAAAAAGATATTCCTATTACAGCAACATACAATTTCAGATTAAAAAAAGGGCATCAGCTGTCCCAGTAGCATGGAGGTCTGAGAGGCTGGGCACCTCACTTCCTGCAATGCTGGTGACCCAGGTTCAGAAATGGATGTGAATCCCTTGAAGGCTGACCAGTGGTGGGAGAATGAAACGTCCTCAGGACAGCTCTCCTCTCTCAGTGAGGAGGGTCTGTGCACCTTGCTAAGCGACTGCTACTAGGAGGTTCTATGCACCAGTGCAGCAGGACACCAGAATAGGTGTCCCACCCATCTGTAGACAAATCACATAATGACATAAGTTATTGTGCAGTAGAACTGAAGTTATTTCACACATATAAAAATCTGACATTTAAGCTGTTTTGTTTCACAGATCATTTGGGGGAAGGGGTATGGATTCAGTTAATACTGTATGTCATTTACTTATGTCTTTTTACAGCTGCATGGACGAAGATCAGCAGACGTTATGCCATCATTCATTATCTCAGAGTAGCACTGTGGAAGCACATGACTGGACCACTGTCCAGTCTGCTTCCACAGTGCTGCAGCATACTGTCCAGTAGTTGTGTTTATGTGGCACTTCCCCTCTGCCGACCGCATAAACACACCCACTTCACAGCATACTTCTTTTTCTTCCACAACAGAGGAAGCCTAATTTTTTTTCAGAGGGTACTTCTTCATCTCCCTGTTTCCATCATGCCCTACAATAACGATCCCCCTTACTTTAGTATTTGGCCCATCTCTTACCACAACATTCCAGGCCCCCAAAAAGCTCCTCTTCCCCAAAACAAACAAGTCTTTATGTTTCATGACAGGGTACACAGGCTTCAGTAGCTGGTGTTCTTATTTCCCCAGTTTGAAATGCTGACTGCCCGAACTTGCCAGTGCGATGATGTCATGACAGTAACCATAAAAGCAAACAAACACTTATTTTTCTCAGAAATCCAAACCAGACCATACAGAGAAAAATTGATGTGCCATTACTGGGGAAAAAATGTACTGCAAAAAATCAAATTAGTTTAAAAATGAAGATCTGCAGAATTTAACTTGTACTCACTGCCTAAATTTTAACATGGAAGCAGGTTATCAAGGTGACAATTTAAATTGGCCGTGTGACCAAATCTTCCCACTCTCAGTCAGTATAGGCATACAATTTGAGACAATATCAAAATACCAGGGACACCAGGATGAAAGGCTTGTCTGACGGAATGCCTCAGAAAGACTTATTCTCCTGGATGTCTTCATCTTTAACAGGAAAAGAAAAAATGTACTCCTTCTCAGCTAACCTAACCTAACAGCGAGATCACTGAGTCAGTATTGTCACTTGTGATCAGATCACAGCCCCCCCCCCATTCCAAATCCTCATTTAACCCACATTTCAGATCTTTCCCAGTATGTTAGGGACTTTGATTCTGCTCCAGACAATCGAGCTCGGATCCAAGAGCAAGCCAAACATTCAATGTCATGACACTTTTTTTTTTTGGGGCGGGGGGGCTTGATCTAGTTTGTAACTGAAAATGAAAGATCAGTGAGATATTGAACTAAACATAGCATAAGCATTTTAGACAGTCGGTGAACGTGGAAGCAGCAATACAAAAACAAATAAAACTGTTAATAAATATAAACTGCCAGCGCACAATACATTGCTACAGCAGTGTTCCCCTTGAAGCTACTCCACTCTGCAAAGCTGTCTAAAAACCTCAAGATCTGCTTTATTCGCTTGTTGTAACCTTTATTGTTATTTTGATAATGGTGATATTTCCCTATTAGACCCACTTCGCACACTCCACATTGTATCATACAACAGTGGCATCCCTCCCCCCAAAAAACTGATAGGGCTCAGTACACTGCTACAGTGGTGTTCACCTTAAAGCTATGCCAATAACCAGTGCTGTCTGAATAGCCCAAGATCTCGTTTACTCGCTTTCTTTTAGCTTTAGTGTGGTTTTTAGAATTGTGATATTTTACTCTCAGCCCCACAAAACATGTTTCTCATACGCCATATACAGTATCATACCACAGTGGCGTCCCAAGAATACCAGCTGTGCTTCCCTGTGTAAATCAATCCCCCTCAAAAAAAAATCTGTATCGTTCAGCAGACTGTCCATAAGGAAAAGGAAGACCAAGCGCAATAAAATGTCTCCATATACAACACACTACTTTTTTTTTTTTTTTTTGTGTGTGGTGGTGACGGTGGTAATCAGGGGATCTTTCATTAGGAGCCACTCCATATTGAGCAGCATTTGTGTTAAGGTAGCATATGGCGGGTTAAAAAGAGTCAAATAATGCACTAGTGATTATACTGCATATTGCACCAACACATACTAACCACAATTCAGAGAAGTTATTTGTTGAGTGTGATTGTTTTAGTTTGTGGTTGTGTGCTTGAATGCCTTCCGATTTTGGCTCTTAATTGCTTTTGTGTGTGTGTGGAGGGTTGGGGGTAAGTGCTTTAGTTATACATTGGTTGATCCAGGGAGGCAGAGCTGAAATTCTTGGGATGTCATTATGGTTCAGTATGGAGCGTGAAGCACCAGCTGTATAGTGGGGCTAATCTGGAAGAATCTCAATTATAAGTAACCAAAATAGGTTACAGGTAGCGAGTACAGGAGATCTTGACATTTGTAGACAGCAAGGGACAATGGATTAGGTTCAAGGGTAACACCGTTGGAGCAATGCGTTGCAACGCTAGAGAACACTGGCTGTAAAGAGAATCTCAGTGCTAAAAAACATCTGTATGAAGGCACTAAATATAACTCAATAGCCAAATAACATTGTTCTGAGCGAATTTGGAAAAAAAAAAAGTGTAAAGTTATGACTCTCTTTGCCTCGATATGTACAGTGTGCCATCCTTTTAACTTTGTCCTGCAGTACGCTGACAGAAAGACGCAGTTCCCCAAATGACTACACATGCTTCAGGCACAAATTTTGATGCAACACTGCTTCTTAAAATGATGTGTAGGACATTATCTCACACTGCAAGTGATATTATTAATCTCACATTAGCCATGGTAACCTCAGAAGCATCCAGCAGCATAGTTAGGTTGATTTGCAGATTACAAGAATCTCGATTAAAATTTTATTGCGACATACAGTACACGTACCTATTATACTGACACTACCTCTGGATGGGAGAGATCCCCACAAAAACTGTTCTGTGCTAAAAAGGCTGGCAAGGAAATTATATGAATAGGAGTTTATGCGACATTAAGGGGTCTTACAGTATGCACTGTACTCACACATTGTTATTTTCATCTAATATTAAAAAAAAAAGCGGTTTCTGTCATGAATTTCCCTGATTAGTGTCTGTCTCCAGGATTTTTATGCTGGATGCATATACCTCATATAAAGACCAGAACAACCTTTCACTGCAGACGCGGTAACAGTGATGTTTGCAAAAGAGCTGCTGTCTCTATTTTCCGGAGGGGGACTGAATCTGTATGTAACCGAGTAAAAAGTCATCAATGCTTAATAAATAGCCCGTAAGGCGACTGATTTTCCCATAGTGGCACTTTTCTTTTGCAGAGAAAGCAGCTCTTTAGCAAAACAGCACTATTATACAAACAAGAGGTGAGAAAGAAGTATGTGCCTCAGCTGGGACTTACTTCTTTCTCACCTCTGTTTGTATGTGTTCCACAAATATGCACACCACACTCCTGTGTGACTGCTACAAGCACTATTACCATGTCAGTAGTGAAAAGCCATTTTTGTCTTCTTAGAAGGTATATGTCTCCAACACAGTAATCCCTGGCACAGACACTAAGAGAGGAAATTCATGACAGTGACAGTTGTATTTTCTTTTAAAGGAAAACTGTCAAAAACATGGGCTCCTGCCCCAGGACAGCTTACCCACCGGTTTAGATTCTAACAGCAAGAGCAGCATTTTTCTAGCACCGCAGTTTGCTGTATTTTAATTTTAAAAACTCCAGAACCTGGAAGTATGGAAGAGGCAGGGGACGCTCCATTATTTATTTATTTATTGAAATGTTTCACCAGGAGGGCACACTGAACAACAAGTTGCTCGTCTCACGGTGCGACCTGGGGAGAAGGGTTACATAGGGTTGTGAAGGATGATCAGTTACAATAGTATGTTGGTAGTACAAACAATACAACATTGTAAGATTGTGCAACAGTTGGAACACAAGGTATTGTACAATAAACAGTAGTGGAACATTGGGTAAATTACATGTCCAAAATCATACAAAAGAACATATGAACGTACAAAACTGTAATAATGACACTGAACCATTTATAGTGCATGAGTGCAACAGGAGCAGGCTTGAGGTAGTACGTAAGTGTTGTTGGAGTAAAAACGATGGGGTTAGGCTGTGCACACTGGTGACCCAGAAGGACAGGAGGAGAAGGGGGGGGACAAGAACTGAAAATGAGGAGAAGAGGTAGCCATTTCCTGATTTCCCCCTCCAAGATGTTGAGAACCCTGCCGGGGGGTCATGGTAGGAAGGCAGAAACTGGGGATAGGTATTAAGGTGGGTTAAAGCAGGAACAGCTGAGGGAAAGGTAATTGTGCAGGGCAGAGGTAAGGGAGTAGTTGGAGGAGGAGTGACGTATTTCAGGGGGGAAGGAATTCCAGATTTTAGGGAAACGATGGGCAAAACCAGTCTGACCGATGAGGGTGGAGCGGTGAGGGACCGTCAAGGTGCGGGCGTCATCTGATCTGAGAGAGTGGGTGGAGGGAGGTGGAGTGTAGACAGAGGATGAGAGACAGAAGGGGAGCACCTCGAACCAGAATTTGGAGGTTAGTTTGGCACTGTGAGAGATGCGTCTGTGAGATATGGGAAGGAAGGTTAGAGAGCGATAGAGTTCACAATGGTGGGAGCGGGAAGGGGAATTGATAGCACAGCGGCAGAAGGAGTTAAAGAAAGTGTCCAACTTGGTCAGGGAAGATTTGGGAGCAGCACCATAGACTACGTCACAGTAGTCAAAGATGGGGAGTATCATATTCTGGACAATTTCGCACCTCGCTTGGGACGCAGTTTCTTCAGGATAGCATCGATATGCACAGAAAAGTTGCAGTGCTGGTCCAGCCAAACTCCCAGATATCAAAATGAGGAGGTGTCCTCCAAGATGGTCCCATCAAGGGTGTGGAAGGTGGGTAGAGCCGGGAGCCTAGAGAGTCTCTGGCTGGTGCAAAAGGTCATTGAGACTGTCTTCTTGGTGTTTAGAAAAAACTGGTGAGAAGTAAACCAGAGCTGAACTTGGTTGAAGTCATGCTGTAAGCTGGTTTGCACAGCAGCAGGGTTTTTGCCAGAACTGTACAAAACAGTATCATCAGCGTACTTGTGGATAGAAGAGGATGAGTAGGCTGTGGGAAGATCATTAAGGAAAATGGAGAAGAGTAGAGGACCAAGCACCGAGCCCTGAGGGACACCAGTGTTGATGGGGAGTGGAGGGAAGGGGTTATGGAAGTAAAAATTACTCACCTTAGTAATTGTGTTTCTTCTAATGGAGTCTTGCTGTATTCTGACAATCTGCAGTTAGCTCCAGCCTTTAAACTGCCCCGGAGAGTAGAGGGTTAATTTTCTATGTAGTGCATAGAACGTTGAGCTCGAGCTCGGCTGAGGTCTCTGTCTGCGGCACTATGAAACCCAACCGTCAGATTCTTACGAGCAAACACTCGCTGACTATGTGGAAATTGTAAAACATTTTTTAACTAGCAACAAAAGATTTTGGATTCCCAAAGGAAGACAAGTCAGAAAACCCAAAACCAAAAACCTATCCAAAATAAAGATTATAATATAAGCACCCAAGTAAAAAGGAGGGTGTGCTGAAGACACCCCTGGGGTGCAACACTGCACCTGCCCACCCACTTCCCAAAAACAGGTTCTGAGAGGGGAGGCAGGGAGGGAGGTCAGAATACAGCAAGACTCCATTAGAAGAAACACAATTACTAAGGTGAGTAATTTTTTCTTCAAACAACATGAAGTCTTGCTGTATTCTGACAATCTGCAGACTACCAAGCAGTACCTCCATGGAGGAGGGACAGAACCTACTTTGGGAATAGGCTCTGAAGTACTGCTGTGCCAAACCGAGCATCACTCCTAGCCTGGATATCCAGAGAGTAATGCTTGGTAAAGGTATGGACTGTTTTCCAGGTGGCTGCTTGACAAATTTCTAACAGAGGGATATCCCTGGCAGCAGCCAGGGAAGCATCTGTACCTCTTGTGGAATGAGTCCTCAGGCCTGAGGGTGGAATTTTTCCCAGTTTCTCATAGCAGAATTGTATACAAGAAACGATCCACCTGGCAATAGTTCTCTTGGTGGCAGGTTTGCCCTTTTCCACATCCCCATAAGTGAGGAAAAACTGGAGGGACTCAAACCTGTGACCCTTGGTATGCTCTATGTAGTAACTAAGGGCTCTTTTAACATCTAAACTGTGTAGTCTCCTCTCCCCTGAGGAAGAATTATCGGTGAAGAAAACAGGGAGAGACATGGACTGATTCAAATGGAAGTCTGAAACCACTTTGGGCAAGAACCTCCTATTGGATCTAAGGACCACTTTATCTCTATGGAAGGAGATAAAATCAGGTTCCACTGACAGGGCTTGCAATTCACCGATACGTCTGGCAGAGGTAATGGCTACCAAAAAACACAGTTTTCCAAGTCAAGTACTTAAGCTCTGCTGAGAACATAGGCTCAAATGGAGGTTGCATAAGTTGAGCAATGCAAACATTTAAGTCCCAGGCAGGGGCAGGATCCCTAAAGGGAGGATTGGTATGAAGCAATCCCTTGAAAAACTTACAGAATATAGGGTGAGATGACAGTGAGGAAGGCTTTCCTACTGACAGAAAAGCAGAAACAGCTGACAAGTGTACCTTGAGAGTAGCTGGTCTGAGGCCTAGACCATTAAGATAGACCATATAATCCAGAGCTGCAGGCAAATCAACAGTGTCTGGGGATATATGCTTCTCTTGGAACACCAAATGCTGAATCTTTTCCATTTGGAGTCATAAGTCTTTCTGGCGGCAGGCTTTCGAGAGGCTCTGAGAATATCCAGAACCCCTTGGGACAGATGCAAATCTGCATACTGTAGCTCTTCAAGATCCATGCCTTGAGATTGAGGGACCGAAGATTGGGGTACCAAATCCTCCCCTGAGAGAAAGTTAACAGGTTGTATTTCCTGGGAAGAGACAGGGGAAGATGGACTGCTAGGGACAGTAAGAGGGGGTACCAGGGCTGCCTGGCCCAATCTGGAGCAATCAGAATCACTCTGCAGGGTTGTGACCTCACTTTGACCAGAACCTTGAACAGTAGAGGATAGGGAGGGAAGGCACAGAGAAATTCCCTTCCCCATTCAACATCAGAGCATCCAGAGGGACTGAGCCCAAGACTGGGGGTCTGCAACAAAACAGGGGAAGTTGGTGATTGTCTGAGGCTGCAAAGAGATCTATCTCTGGAGTGCCCCACCTTGAGAAAATCACTTTTAACACCAGAGGGTCCAGGGACCATTCGTGATGGCCCTGGGAGATCCTGCTCAGTGCATCTGCTAGCACACTGTCCTTCCCTGGAAGGTGGACTGCTATCAGAGAGGTCTGCAGAGAATAAGCCAGGGACTACAATTTCATGGCTTCCGTGCACAAGGCAGTGGACCGAGTGCCTCCCTGCTTGTTGATGTACCACATGGTGGTGGTGTTGTCTGTTCTGACCTGAACCACCTTGTTCTGCACTGACTGAGAGAAAGCTTGCAGGGCCAGAAAAACTGCCCTGAGTTCTAGGAGATTGATATGAAGAAGGGATTCCTGAGGGGACCACAGTCCCTGTGCTGTGTGAGCCCCCAGATGGGCTCTCCACCCCAAAAGGAAGCATCCGTGTTAAGGACCACCGAATGAGACTGAGTAACAAATGGGACCCCTTGCCTTAAATTGTCCTGATCCTGCCACCACTGAAGAGCTTGGATCAGTGTCCGAGTTACTGGAATCAGTTTGGTAAGAGGATCCCTTCCTTTGGGACCAAAAGGCCCTCAGATGGAACTGAATGTCCCTCATCTGGAATCTTGCCCCTTGGACCACTGTTGTAAAAGCTGCCATGTGGCCCAAGAGTTGAAGGAAATGCCTTGCTGGTCAGGACACCTGAAGGCTGAAGGAAGAAGCCAGTTCTATAAGAACTCTTGCCCTTTCCTGGGGAAGAAAGGCTCTTGCTTTGACAGTATCTAGGTCTGCCCCTATAAAGGTAAGAAGCTGCACTGGTTCGAGAACTGACTTGGGGAGGATGAGAAGAAATCCCAGGGAAGTGAGCACTTGCTTGGTCACTTGCAGGTCTGACTTGACTTGGTCTGGAGACTGACCCACTAGGAGCCAGTCGTCCAGATATGGAAAAATTGAAATCTTTTGCCTTCTTAAAAAGGCAACTACTACTACTACTGCCAGGCACTTTGTGAAAACCCTTGGAAATGATGTTAGACCAAAGGGCATTGCTTTGAACTGATAATGGCCTGAGGGCAACTTGAACCTGACGTACTTTCTGTGGCAGCACCTGATAGGGATGTGAAAGTAGGCATCTTTGAGGTCCAGGGAGGCTAGCCAGTCCCCTGGCCTTAGAGAGGGAAGAATTATTCCCAGAGTCACCATCTTGAACCTTGGTTTTAAAATATGTTTGTTCAGGTATCTTAGATCTAGGATGGGTCACCACTCCCCTATCTTTTTTGGGGTAAGCAAGCACCTGGAGTATAGACCTTTGCCCCGGTGTAGGGTAGGAACTCTCTCTATGGCTCTTAAGGCCAGAAGAGATGAAATCTCTGCCTCTAGGGCAAGGGTTTTGGAGAGACCTGCAGGTGGAAAAGATCTGGCTCTCATCTTCGGAAATTTTTTGAAGCTGAGAACCAGTCCCTGGCTTACTACTTCCAGGACCCACTTGTCTGAAGTAACAGACATCCAGTCCTGGATGAAGTAAGCTAGCCTGCCCCCTACAGGGATAGAAGAGTCGACGTGGGCAGACCCATCAGGGTGCCTGCTTGGCAGGGGCCTTAGGCTGAGGAGTGGATGTAGCCCTGCTCAGCCCCCTTCCGCCTCTCCCTCTGAAGAACCCCCTCCGTGAAAAGGGAGAAGAAGCCTGTGCTTGGTAGAAAGGCCTATGAAAAGGCCTGCCCCTGCCCCTACATTGCTGCCTTTGAGGAGTTGCCTGCCTCTCCTTGGCCTGAGCACTCCTATAAGTGGTCCTGTACTCATCCATTTTCTTCATGTAATTCTCTGTCTGCTCCCCAAACAGAGAATTACCCACCACAGGGAAATCCATGGCCTTAGCCTGGGTATCCTGTGCGACGCTAGTACATCTTAGCCAAGCCATCCTCCGAAGAGCCACAGATGTAGCCATGACTCTTGATGACACATCACTGGAGTCCACAGCAGCATGAAATTGTACCTTTGATGCCTCAGTCCCATCAGCAGCCACCTCCTCCAGCTCCTTGGCCAGCTGGGGGGAGGCCTGTTTAGCCAGTGCCAGTACAGTGTCCCACCTGGACTTCTGGTACCTGGCTGTATAGGCCATATAGTTAGCCTGCCTGAGTCCCAAGGAGGATACCATGTATGGTTTCTTAGCCATGGCATCCATCTTCCTGGAGTTTTTGTCTGGGGGGTGTGAAGCCAAGGGAATATTTGCCTTGTCACAGGCTGCAGCCTGCATTACCCCAACATGGCTGCACTGTTGGTATAAAAACTCTGTATTCGAGCCTCAAAAGGTGTACCTCTTGTCCATCCTTCTGTCAACAGGAGGTACAGAATTAGGAGACTTTAGGATTTTTTGTGTCTGCTTCCCAAAGGACTTATGAAGGGGAATAGACTGTCTCCTGGACTCTGGGATGTCCATCATTTCAACAAAATCAGGCTCCTCCTGATCCTCCACAGCCTCCTCCATAAGAAGCTGGAGGGTTTCAGCCACTTTTCTGTAAAAGAGATAGTGGAGAGGGGACTCAGAGAGCCTAGGAGGGGAAACACCAGAAGGTCTGTCTGGGGAGATGTCCGGTTCCACAGGCACATCCAGACTTTCACCATCATCACCATCATCTTCAAAATCCCCCACCTCCTCAAACTCCGGTTCATAAAAGTCTTCAGGGGTATAATCTTGAACCAGGGGAACCGACCGAACTGAATCCCTGCCAAAAGGCGCTGGATCGGTCGGAACCGGGCGAAGCGATTCAACAATCAGAATCGCATTGGCTATTTCCTCGGCAGTCGGAACATGAACCTCTGGATCCAAACAGGTCGATTTGTCATTGCGTTTTCTTTTTGTAGGAACCGATCCCTCAGGATCGGCTCTCCTCTTGCCTGAAGAAGTATCGCTCTGGTCAGAGGGCACTCCTTCTGGTTCGGTCGGAACCGAACCGGACTGGCCATCCCGGTCAGCGGACTTCTGGGCTTCCTTTTCCCTAAGTCTACCTAATCTTTTTTCCAGAGTAGACTTAGGAAAGTTTTTACATATTTGGCAGTCTATATCGAGGTGGTCAAACCCCAGACAATAAACACAGGTGGTGTGGGGATCGGCCTTAGCAAAGACCTCCCCACACTCACTGCAGTGTTGAAACCCAGTGGGCCCGTTTTTTTTCTTGGGTTTCTCAGACATGGCCAACCCTAACCAAACGCACTCCTTTTTCTCGGCAACCACAAGCAAGACTCTTTATCGGTTTCTAACCGTGTTAATGGTATTGAAAAAAAACGTTGAAACAGGTTTTTTTTAAAACTGATAAGGACCGGTAACCACACACTAAAGAAGAACACAAGAATTCAATATAAAGGATCGGTTCAGCTGAACCGATAGAAATACAAGTTTACAATTTCTACAATAACAGAGAAACTATCTAAGTACTCATGGTACCACAGACAGAGCCTGAACCGACAATGTGGAAATAAATTCGGAATGAAATCGACAACTTTAACGGATTTTGAACCGAGCAGAAGGAGAAATCTCTGGAGCGACTGTTCAGTGAGGCGGAGTAAAGAATCTGATGGTTGGGTTTCAAAATGCTGCAGACAGAGACCTCAACCGAGCTCAAGCTCAACGTTCTATGCACTGCATAGAAAATTAACCCTCTACTCTCCGGGGCAGTTTAAAGGCTGGAGCGAACTGTAGATTGTCAGAATACAGCAAGACTTCATGTTGTTTGAATCACGAATTCTCACCGACTGGGTCCTGCCAATGAGGTAGGATTTAAACCAGTTGGTGGCTGACGGAGCAAGGCCAGCTGAGAAGAGTGAATCAAGAAGCAGGGGATGTGAAACAGTGTCAAAAGCTTTGGCTAGGTCGACAAAGATGGCTGAGGTGATCAGGCCGTCGTCCATCCCTGAAAGGATGGAGTCAGTAAGCCTAAGGAGGGAGGTGGTTGTTGAGTGGTTCTTCCGAAAAACATATTGGAAGGGGGTGAAGAAGGAGGAATCAGAGAGGAAGGGTGATAGCTGAGAGAGAACTAAATGTTCTTGAAGTCTGGCAAGGGTAGGAAAGACGGAAATGGGGTGATAGTTGCCACGAGTGGATGTGTTACCACCCTTGGGGAGAGGAAGGACTACAGCGTGTTTCCAGGATGAGGATACTTGGGCAGAAATAAAGGACAGGTTAAGGATTAGGGAGACAGGATAAGCAATTGCAGGAGCAGAAAGGTAGAGAAGTTTAGGATCGAGCTCATCTGGTGAGGAGCCTTTAGAGGGGTCGAGGGATAGGAGAGCATTAAGAGCTTCGTCAGGGGAGATAGTAGAAAAGGAAAATGGGGGAGGGGTAGGCACTGGCTGAGGCGAAGGGCTGAAGTTAGTAGGTGGCAATGGGGAGAAAAGATGCGGCGACACACCGCTCACTTCAATACAAAAGTATCGAAACGAGTGGTGCATCGCCGCACCTTTTAAGCAAATGGAGTGTCCCCTGCCTCTTCCATACTTCTGGGTTTTTAAAATTAAAATACAGCAAGCTGCGGCGTGAAAAAAATGCTGCTCTTTCTGTTAAAATCTAAACCGGAGGGTAAGCTGTCTGAGGGCGGGAGCCCACATTTTGGACAGCTTTCCTTGAATACTAGGTGAACATAAAGTCTCATGTGAATGCAACACATATGCCTTTGGATGGTTTGGTGAAAAAAAGATGTCACCATTTTTAATTATAATAGGTTCTGTGATAGCCGCTAGACAAGCAGGTAAACCACAAACAGTTCGACTGATAAAAAAAAAAAAAAAACATTCGAGAGGCCGGCCCATCGGCGCAGTGGTTGGATATTTGCCTGCGGCACCGGCGCTGGAGTTGGGAATGGACTTGGGTCCCTGGAGGGCCGGCTGGGGAAGAAGGATGCGCGTCCACTGACGGCTTCTCCTGGGGTGCTCGCCGTTTCGGCGAGGCCAGAACACAGCAGGACGCTCAGGTTCTGATTGCAGGGGGAGTGATGGACATCGGGCGACGCTTTGACGCAGTGGCACGCCACTCTCGAGGAGAAAAAAGAAAAAAAAAAAAACAGGAAATGGCTCCCCGCTAGCCGAATGAGGGTCTGCCTCCGCTGCTGCCAGGCCTCACGACTGACCTGCCTCAGTGACACCTGGAGCAGACTGGCTAGTGCACTGGACAGCCCCACGGTGCCCCTCTGGGAGGAGGGACCCCACCAGCCGAGGATATGCGGGCTACCTCCAGGGGGTTGTAATATGAGGTAAGGGTTGGCATTGGAAAGGGGCAGGCAGACGGAAGGACCAAGGAGGCTTGAAGAAGGGGACAGCCAGGGAAGCAGAATCGCAAAAATAGAATAAACAAACAAATAAAAAAACATCTGAAGTGTTAAAAAGACAGGTGGTAATTTACTGTTCGATTCTGGAGAAATTCCCCTTGTTCCCCTTGCAAAAGGTCAAAAAACATTTTCTGCTGAGCCCTCGGTCTGTATACCTCAGGTTCTTATAACCCTCCCTCCCTTTGACAGCAAATGTCAGCTTACTGTCAAACTGCCCTGTGTCTACAGGGTGTTGCACTAAACTGGAGAAAAAAAACAAAACAAAAAAAAAACAGAGGCTTACTGGAAGTACCTGTTTGCAGTTAGAGGCTGAATTTTTGTAATATGGAGTCCGTTTGTCATTGAGACGCTGCAAATTAATATCGCTTGGAATGAGAATTGGAGTAAGCCTCTGTTTATTTCTACCATTTAGTGCAACACTCTGTGGGGTCCTGGAGTGCAGGTCCTGTTCTCTTGGTAGATAATAGCCCTGAACCTGCAGCATGTCCCCTGTGGTGAGTGCTCTACTTCCTGGTTTGGTTTTGACCATCAGGACAGAGACACCTGCAATCATTTTTTTATACTTCATTTTTATTGAGTCATTTTCTCTTTTTTTTTTTTTTTCCAGATACAAAAATAATACATTCTATTTATCAACACTGCAGTGTCGATAGAGAGAGGTTTGCACATTACAACTGGAGTCATCACCAACTGATAGCAAAAGTAATACCAAACTTAGTACATCATGCACAGCAGAAATCAATATGTGTCTGGCTGAATCAGATTTCTTAAATAAATTAAGATTCTAATGTCTGTAAATTGGGCTCTAATTCAGCCCTTAGTAATCAGATCAAAAATTGTAACATTTCGAATAAATGGAGAATTAAAGGAAAAAGAAAAACATAATAACTGTGTCAGCTGTCTTTTTCTTTTACTATTTAAAAGAGGTGTCTTTTCAACTCAGAGGAGAATCAAGTCAGGAAGGCACAGAGGATGATCTTATTGACGTTTATTCAGTTTCTTTGGGTGGGGGGGTGAAGAGAAGGGGGAGGGTAGCTTTCCTAAGTTTTGGGGGCTAACTCTCAGGTCCCATCTGGTCCACCGATTCTGGTAGGTTGCAGCCCTATTTTGTAAATTATGAGTTAATTGCTCAAAATTTTGGATATAATTTATTATACTAAGCCAGTCTTCTACCGTGGGAGAATTAGGTCGTAAATATTTTTTCGTTATAGCCTTATAGGCCGCCACCAGAAGGATGGACCATAGATACTGGGGGTCTTTTCCTTTTAGATCTCTAGGGGGTAAACCCAATAGAAGGTTCTCTGGACTGAGTTGGTCCTGTAGGTTGAGTACATTTGTAACTTGCTGAGAGATTGAATGCCAGAAGGCCTGAATTTTCAGGCACAATAGAAAAATGTGGGCGTGAGAAGCTTCAGTGGTGCCACATAATCTCCAACAATCAGATGTAGTTCCTGGATTACGCCTGGTACGGGATTTAGGCACCAGAAAGTATCTGGCACAGACCTTCCAAACATATTCCTGCCACCCTGGGGAGAGTGTTGTGGACCAAGTCATATAACATATTTTAGGCCAGATTGTCTGAAGAAGGGGGGAGCACAAGTCCTACTCCCATCAGATTTTTTTTTTATACTTCTTTATTTTCTATTAGCATACGGATACATACATAACATTTCTGTATCTGTGTATACATTTCAGCATTCCAATACACACAACTGTATAACAGTATTTTTTCATATACAATAAACATTCTTAGTACAGAGAACTATAGCCTAAATTCTATTTACTTAATAATGTCACCCATCTTATTTAAGACTGTTTATCTTCAAAAGCAAAAAGCATTCTATTTTATCTACTTTATATAGTAGTTCATTAATATATCAGCTACCTTTAATCTATAATTTCCTCTTTTTCTTACAGATTTCTTTGAAGAAAAAGACAAGGAGCATCTCATCGTTTGGGATAAGACCTTTTCTCATGCAACTTTACCCCTAATCTATTTAATTTATTTATTCTTTTCCTTTCTGTTCCCTTACCTTTCAATAAAAAGAAATCACCTTATTTGTCTGCGTTTCTGGTTTTTGTTCAATTATCAAGACCCTATTCCTTATCTACCTTCCCCAGGCTCCCCCCAACTGTGTGGAGAGGGAGGGGAATATCAAAAAGAAACCAGTATACCCTTCTAGTAATCTTACCAGTTCTCATCTATTCCCCACACTCTCTCATCCTCAAGTTGACTATAGGCTGCTCTTTTATTACTGGTATTCTAGTTGTGAAATTTTAAGTCTCCTCTCCCCTTACTCTTTCAATTAGGAACAACTCCCATCTATTCCACCTATTTTCAAACTGTGGTCGGTTTTGTCTAAGCGAGTAAGTGACCCTCTCTAGTATTTTTATCCCCTCTACCAACTCTCTCCACTCCTCCACCGTGGGGGCATTCGGAGCAAGCCACTTTCTGGAAATTGCTTTTCCAGCTGCAGCTATCAATATATTCCACAAATATCGTGCCTCATTTCCCCTAAGGTCTTCGGGATGCAACCCTAATATAATGCGTTCCGGTCCTAATGGGGACTCTATGTCGAACATTTCCCTCATGTACCCTTGTATTTCCCTCCAGAATCCCTTTAACTCGGGACATTGCCAGAGGACATGTGTTTGGTTAGCTACCAACGAACCACAGTTTCTCCAATAGCCAGTGGTGATTGATTTGTGCCATCTAGCTGTCTGAGTTGGTACCCTAAAAAAATCTCACCCTTAATTTCCATAAAAATTCCCTCCACCCTGGAGAGGACGTGGTACCCCAAGTATTTTGCCAAATTCTTATCCATTCTTTATCCTTTACCTTAATTTCTAACTCTCGCTCCAATTTAATTTTTATGTATTCTGTTGTATGTTGGAGATCTTTTATATAATTTTGATATAGAATCGAAATAGCTCTTTCCCCCCTACTCGAGTTCCAGATTGACTCGAATATGTTTGGTACTGGGGAACCACTCGCCCTCCTAGTCGAGGTGTTCATTTCTGTTCCTATAAAATCTCTCATCTGATAGTAGTAAAGTAACTCTCCCTTTTTCCAACCAAATTTAGTCTGTGCTTCTTCAAAAGATATAACCCTGTCTCCTCTAAGGAGCTGCCACGGGGCCGTACATCCCTGTCGTTCCTGTTCTTTGTACCAAGGGTTAGTAACTGCCTGATTTCTCTCTGTATTTATGGACCGCCAAACATATTTCCAGAGGTAGACTTTTGTTAGTCCTCTCGAAAGTCCCTGCCTATAGCCTTGAATAGCTGTTTCTGTCCCAAGATAAGGTGTATTCACCCAACCAACCCCAGGATTCAATGTCGTGCACTGTGCCAGTAGAGAAGGAGACAGGTTTACAGCTAGGTCCAGCTCCTTCCATCTGGCTGTATTGCTCACATGGTGTAATAATAAAATTATTCTCGTCTGGGTTGCTATCCAATATCCAGCCATTAGGGGGACAGCCAGCCCTCCTAGACTTTTGGGGAGATAAAATGTTTGCTTTTTAATTCTAGGTTTTTTATTTAGCCAAATAAAATTCCCTATCATTTTTTGCCAATCCCCTAATTGTTTAGGTGATACCAGAGCTGGGACACACTGAAACAAAAATAAAAAGCGTGGTAAAACATTCATTTTTATTGCTTGTATCCTTGTAGTTACAGACATAAGGAGAAGCCTCCACCTTTGTATATCCTCTTGTATCTGTTCCACCAATGGGGGGTAATTTAATTGAACTAAATGGGCAGTTGTCGTGGCCAATTTTATGCCCAAGTATTTCACATATGGGAGCTCCCATTTCATAGGGTAACGGGATTTGAACTCAGGAGTCTGATGAAAATTAAACTTTGGTACCTCTGTTTTAGTATTATTTAGGGTATATCCGGAAAGGATCGAGAACTTCTTAAGGTGTTGAAATAGACTTGGTATAGATTTTTCTGGGTGGGTTAGGTAAAGTAAAATATCGTCTGTATATAAGGCTAATTTTTGCTGCGTCCCCCCTGATTTGCACACCCTTAATATCTTGATTATCTCTAATTCCTTGGGCCAGGGGTTCTATGTATAGGTCAAACAAAAGTCGTGAAAGGGGACATCCCTGTCTAGTTCCTCTTTCTAATGCAAATACATTTGAGTGATGTCCATTTACTCTTACATACGCTTTGGGGGCATCATAAATCTTTTTAATTAAACCCACAAACTGCTCTAGGAAACCAAACCGCTTCAGCACTGCCTGGAGAAAAGTCCACGAGACTTTATCAAAAGCCTTCTCTGCATCCAAGCTAAGAAGAATGGCAGGCTGCTTAGTGTGGTTTAGGTGGTCCAGAATATGTGTGGTCTGTCTTAGGTTATCCTGGGCTTGTCTACCTGGAATAAACCCTGTTTGATCTATTTGCACCAACGTCAGTAAGGTTTGTTGTACTCTACGAGATATAATTGCCAAAACAATTTGTAATCCGTATTAAGGAGGGAGATGGGTCGATAAGAGGGGCATAGTTTAGGATCCTTACTACGCTTAGGTATTACCGAAATAACTGCCTGTGACCACGATTCTGGGGGGACGACCCTCTGGTGTGAGGGTTTCATTAAAAACTTTTAACAAAAGTGGGATAAGTTGTTTCTGAAAATATTTATACATCTCAGCTGGATATCCGTCTGTTCCAGGTCATTTATTTGTTTTAAGCTTAGTTATTTCCTCCCTTAGCTCTTCCCCAGACACAGGCTTCACAAGCAGACTTCTCGCAGACTCTGGGACTATGGGCAGGGAGATATCCTTTAAATATTGTTCCATGTTCGTTTCCTCTTGAGGTGGAGGAGCCTTGTATAGTTCCTTACAATAAGATCTAAAGGCCTCTGCAATATCTGGGGTAGTCTGTAGAATACTTTTATTCTGTGGGTGTTCTACTTTGGCTATATGGTCCTTGGCTCTCTGAACACGTAGCTTGGCTGCTAGGATTCTGGTAGCCCTAGGTTCCCCTTCGTAGTATCTTTGTTTAGTATATAGCAATTTTTGTTCAATGTAGTATTCCAATTCCCCATTTAACTCTTTTTTTAAGCTTGTTTAACTTTTGAAAATCCTTTTTGTTACAGTTCTCTTTTAGTTTTGTTTCCAGATTGACTATCTCCCTCCTCAGGGATTCTACCTTTCTTTCCCTCTGCTTTTTTTGTATGCCGCCATAGCTATTAATTTTCCCCTCACTATAGCCTTTATCGTGTCCCATAAGAGCGCCGAGGTTATATCTGGGGATGTATTTTCTTCTGTAGCTTATTTGATGGCGTCAGCCACCTGTTGCTTAACCTCCTTGTCCTGCAACAAGGAGACATTCAGTCTCCAGAACGTTTTTTTCTGAAAACCCCCTAAATCTATTTGAAGAAATATCGGAGCATGGTCGGATATCACAGCACTGCCTATCCAACTATCTCTTACCCTGGCCATTAGTTCCTTTGGTAGGAGAAAACAGTCTAACCTCGAGAAACTCTTGTGAGGAGGAGAAAAGAAAGTGTAGTTTCTTTGTTTAGGATGGCCTACCCTCCAGGCATCTACGTATCCTATCTCCCCCAAGAATTTAAGTACTTTCTTTGAGACCCCCCTTCCTTCGACCCCCGACAGCCGTACTGTCCAAGTTCAGATCCAACGTTATGTTTAAATCCCCCAGAATAACTTGTCCTTCCGCCCACTCCTGTAATTTCAACAAGATAATTCTGTATGTCTGAAAGTTTGCACTAGGTGGTACATATACCGATGCTAACGTTAACATTTTCCCCGATATCTACCTTTCAGAAACACATATCTCCCCCCTCTGTCAACCTGCTTATCTATTACTTCAAATATTGTTTTATTCGGTATTAATATAGATACCCCCCTCCGTCTTCCCCACCCATAAGAGGCACTAACCTCGTAGTTAAAACCCATCTTCCCCAATTTAGTATGCTCTAGAGGGGAGAGATGAGTCTCCAGTAGTAAGATGAAGTCAGGCTCTCCTTTCTCAACGCTGCCAATACCTTGCTCCTCTTAATCGGGTTTGTCAGCCCATTGACGTTAAAGGAACATATCACAGTTGTTTTATCCATTGTTATACCCCTTCAGATCTTTCAGGACTATGTCAAACCCTTTACCATTATTCCTTCGTGGCATCTCAAACCGAGTACTATTCAGGTAGCTTTGTTTGAGTACATTTGCTTTGATATTATATCCATATGAATTAGACTTATCTAACTTTAAAACAAACATTAAACACATTTCAAATTCTACTGGGGTATCTGTTTAACATGAAACCCCTCTCTCCTTAGTAATCCAACAGTGAAACCAGTAAGAGATTTTATAAGTAACAACTTTTTTTTTTTTTTTTTTTAAAGAACTTCGTTGCTTCCAAGGTAGGGGCTCCCAACAATGTGGGACCCTAAGTCTGCCCTATTCTAGATTGAGATTCGGGCAGCTACAAGCGTTAGTGATCTCTTTTATCCAGAGATTACCCTTGCATGCAAGCCTCCAAAAAACAGTGGCTTCCCCAGTAATCACGCGCCACCGTACAGTCAGGCAACGCAAATTCGACTTGAGAACAAGAAAAAAGGACTGAATCTGTATCCCCCCTTCACCTCCCACCTCGCTTATTGTAAATTTCTATAGCCCCCCTGGGTATTTCTTATACTTTTTCATTATCCCCTTAGTCTCCTTTCTGAGTTCTAGAGAGGTTCTGCAACAAGTCTTTCTCTTGCTTTTACTGTATTGAAGTCTTCTCCCTCCTTGGATAGCATTACTTCGTTTATACCAGTCACCCTCTGCTGTCCTGAGATTGCCCCCCTGGCCCCCTCCCACCAGCCCATCCCCGTCGATCCCCCCTCACATCCCCCCTCCCTGCAATATCAGCCTGCCAGACCCCTCCCTCCCTATCCCCCTGTCTTCGTATATTTCATAAGAATGTCCCATACAAAACTATACAGCTCTGTCCGGAAGCAATACACTGCGTAGCGCTTTTGTTGCATTTATTAGAGGGGTACGAAAGATTCAATACTCAGAAGAAGGAGGAGGGAAGAAAAACAAAGAGAGAGAAGGAAGAAACGGAGAGACAGGGGAAAAAAGAAGAACAAACCGGGAAGGGAAGAACAACAACAGGGGAGGGACAAACCAGGAGGTATATATCTTGTCCTATTCTGATTCAAGGAGTCTTTTTGTTTGCAGCTTCGATTCTAGGCACCATAGTCTGTAACCGCAAAGTAATTTTCTCCTTTACATAGAGAAACATAAAAGGAAGCAAATCGAGATAACCTTGCTCACCCGCTAAACAGTCTATGCTCATCTCTCATTCTCTGGAGTTTTATGGGCCCCACGCTGTGTTCCTTTCTTCACCATACCCCTTATCTTCTCGAGGGTCTCCTGAAGTATCTTTGTTGTGGCTCCCCTTTGCTGCGTTCCCGGTTGAAACCAGTCTGACAGAAACACTTGCCTCCTGCCTATTCGTTCCGCGTCATCAGCCGCCAGTGTAATTCCTCTCTGCTTCATCGCCTCCAAAGCCTTATGGGGAGACCCATATATTTGTGTACCCTCCTGCCAGAAGATTCTTAATTTTGCAGGGAAAGGGGTTTGGAAATGAATCCTTCTCTCTCAATGCCTTGATATCAGGGTGTGTGCTGTCTGGCTTGTTGAATCTCCATGGGGTAATCGTGATCCAGCGTTATTTTAGATGAGAGGTATGTAAGGTCTTTTTTAGCCCACGCTCTGCGTAGAATATCTTCTTTTACATGATAACTCGCCACAAGGAATATCATGGAGCGCGGGCGTGCTTTTGGGTCTTGAGGCCTTGCGCCTAGCGCTCGATGAGCTCTTTCTATCTTTAAGTCACAGTTTGGTGAAAGCTCTAATATATCTTGGAGTATGTTATCAATAAGCTGCTATCGGAGTCGTCTCAGCAACCTCTGTTAGGCCATAGAGTCTCAGGTTATTTCTTCGGGATCTGCTCTCCAGGTCAATGGTCTTGGCCTGCAATGCCATTGATTGCTGTATCAAAGCACCAACCGCATGGCCCAGGCAAGTAGTTACATCCTCCACCTTCGATATTCTTGTTTCTCTTTCCTCGATTCTGTTATCCAGTTTCGACAGTTGAGAAGAGAGACCTTGTAAATCTTTGTTTCTAATCTGGATGTACGAATCTCACATAATAATGTTTCGTAGCGCGATCGGGTCAATTTATCCTGCTCCCCCTCAGTATCATAATCCGACCCTCGCATACTGCTTGGCGAGCGGCTCCGGCTGTGCAGCCTATGTCCCACAGTGCTTCGATCTCCATCTATTGGTTTTTTCGCCACCCTGTTCTTCCATGAACCACTCTTATCTCTCTTACATGGATCCTTGGACATATTTTGAGTTTTTTTTGGTTTTATGTTGTCCGGGTAGGGTTTATTATTCTTAATTTTCATCAGGTGAGGTAGGGAGTCTACCGATTGAGCTGCCTAGCTGTCCGTGGCGGAACCGGAAGTCTCCCATCAGATTTTTAAAGCATCTGAAACATGGGCTTGTTGTAAAAGTAAAAACTTATACAATTTGGAAATTGCATGGTCACTTTCAGTGGCAGTCCATATCTGGATAAAGCGGGAGTCGTCCTCAAAGCTTTGGCCTTTAGAGGTTTGTATTCTAAATTGAAAGTTTATGAAATCCCTGATTTGGAGATAATAGATTTAATTGAGTTCCATGAAAATTGAATATAACAGCATTTTGACGAATTAATTGTCAGGGGGCCCACAGGCCTCGAGACATCTGAATAGTATACCAGGCAGATACCCCAGCAGGAGTGAAATCTGGATTTGTAACAAGCCATGCATATTTCCAATTATGAGTAGTGTTTCTTCTTTGGGAATAGCCTCTCTTCCAGCCCTCTAGGATTGAGATAGAACTGCTTGGTAATACTGTTGGCTGTGTTTTCAATTGGTGGGCGGAGAATAGGGCTGCTGCAGGGGAAAGTGCTTGGGATCTCAAGAGGTCCATCTGCTTCCAGTGTGCTGTGTAGGACGGGTTCCCCCAGAGGAGGGCAAGCCTCATCTGTGAGGAATTCCAGTAATACTGCAGGTTCGGAAGCGCAACCCTCCCCCCGTTCTTCTGACTGTATCAGGAGATGGGACTTAAGCCTCGGTTTCCTGCCTTGCCAGAAAAAGTGTGAAAGGGCACACTGCAATTGAGAAAGGGACTTGATGGGGACCACACATGGGGCACATTGAAATAAATATAGTAGCCTTGGAAGGGCATTCATTTTAATAGCCTGGTTTCTGGCATAAAAAGACAGAGGGAGAACAGTCCATCTCCTTATGTCTGTTTTAAGGTTCTTCATTAGGGGAGAGTAATTTAGGTTGAACAGGAGCTTCAAGTAGATAGGAATTTTGATACCTAGATATTTTAGATCAGTTAGGTCCCATTTAAATTCATATTTATCTCTAATCTGTGGTGGTGGGGGCATATAGTTGTAGGCTAGTACTTCGGTTTTGGTGGTATTTAATGAGTAGCCTGCTAAATTGGAAAACTGCCTGAGTTTTTGAAACAGGTGGGGAAGGGAGACGTCTGGGTTGGAAAGGTAGACCAAGTCATCATCTGCAAACAAAGCTAACTTATGCTCTGTACTGCCAAACTGTATTCCTGGGAGATTCTTATCCTGTCTAATGAATTGGGCTAGGGGTTCAATGTAAAGGGCAAATAATAAGGGTGAGATTGGACATCCCTGCCTGGTTCCTCTATGAAGTGGGAATTTTTGAGATATATGGCCATTAGATCAAATGTATCCTTGTGGGTTTTGGTAGAATTTGAATACAAGATTTATAAATTGGTCAGAGAATCGGAAGGAAACTAATACTTCTCTTAAGAAGGGCCATGAAACCATATCAAATGCTTTTTCAGCGTCTAGGCTGAGCAGAAGAGAGGAAATTTATTGTTTGGTTATATGTTCAATAAGATATATACTATGTCTAATGTTATCTTGTGCTTGACGTCCTTGGAAAAAGCCACTTTGGTCCTGATGAATGATAGTTGGGGCTATAGGGTTACGTCTATGAGAAAGTATTGCAGCCATAATTTTATAGTCATTACTGAGGACTGAAATACGGTGGTAGGAACCAGACAGGGAGGGAACTTTACCAGGTTTGGGAATTACAGAGATTATTGCATAATGCCAGGATGGGGGGATAGGGGCTTTAGGGGAGGACATCTGAGAAGAGAGTCTATGAAGTATAGGGGAGAGTTCTTGTTTGAAGGTTTTGTAAAATTCCCCTGGAAGACCGTCATTTCCAGGGCATTTATTTGTTTTGAGATTTCCTATTTCTGTGGTTATCTCTTGGGTAGTTATTGGGGCCACTAAAGTTTCTGCCAAGGTTTTCGGAAGTGTTGGGAGGTTAAGGGAGCCAAGAAAGTCTTTAATTTGGGATACTGGGGGTGTTGGGGGGGGCTGCATAAAGCTGGTAGTAGTATTTAACAAAGATATCTGAGATCTGGGACATTGAGTGTTGTAGAGGGCTCTTAGGAGAGATTCTAAGGCCTGTTATTGGGGCTTTAGCCTGCTGGACTCTCAAATGCCCGGCCAACAATTTCAGGGCCCGGGGGTCTCCTTCGTAATATTTTTGCCTCAGAAATAAAAGCTTCTTTTCCACGTAATAATCTAAGAGATTATTAAATTCTTGTTTCAAGGTTTTTAGTTTTTTAGAAAGTTCAGAAGGGAGGGCCTTGATTTTTGTTCTTCCAGGGTTTGTATTTGTATTAATAATTCAGTTCTCTTTTTCGCTCTCATTTTCTTTTTCATAGCAGTAATTTCAATGAATTTACCCCTACATAGGGCTTTGAGTGTATCCCAGACTATGGAAATGTGCACCTCTGGTGTGTCACTGTCCAGTAGGCCCTGCTTTATCAGATCTGGTATTTCCTGTATAGTCTCTTTGTCTCTGAGAAGAGATATAGTTAGTCTCCAAACCGTGCTTTTCTGAAAATGATCAGTTTTAATTTTGAGAACTATAGAAGCAAGATCTGACAAAACAAAGTCACCAGTCCAGGACTTTTGAGCAATCTGCATGTGTTCTTGGGACATTAAGAAATAGTCAATGGCAGAGTAACTTTGATGTACTTGTGAGAAGAAAGTGCAGTGTTTAATTGTGCCATTGAGATACTTTCACGTGTCCGCGAAGCCAAGCTCCTTCAACAGCTTGGACAAATCTCTGGTCCTCTTGTCCAGTTTTTGTCGGGTAGTTCCCTGTTCAAATTCTAAGCTAAGGTTTAGGTTAAAGTCTCCTCCACAAATTAATGGCCCTTTTGTCCACTGTGCTAGCATAAGAAAAAAGGATCTATAACTGGGGAAATCTGTATTGGGGGAAAATACACAGAGGCTAGGGTAATAGGTTTCCCATTGAGTTTACCTTTCACAAGGGCATATCGTCCTTCTTTGTCAATTAATTTGTCTGTACAAACAAATGGGGTCTTTGGGGGAATCACAGTCACCTCTAATCACGAAAAAAAAAACCTCACTCATGTGGACAACTGAATGACTAACTGTATAAACAGGTCATATAACAGTTGCACAGCAGGTGTGGTCAGTGTGCTGATTCAATATTAATGCTCCTATGCTGGCTCAATCTCCATACTGAATTTGCCTTGTAGCATTTACTGTTTAGCTTTATCTGTTTGTAGACACTCGTTTCAGAAGTAAGGAAAATATTTTAAAGATTTTATTTATTTTTTTTATTCAGAAGTACTTCATTGCAAACTGCATCTCTGAGTTTAAGACAGAGACAGAGGGACGGCTGTTAGGGCTGTATGCATCTGAAAGAGGAGTCAGCACAGTTACAAATCTGACTCCCTCCTCTCTCTCCAGTCATGCAGTGTTACTGCTGATATTTAAAAATGATAAAAGATGTCTAACTGATTTATAAAGTCAGACTGTGTTTGCCTGTAACTAAATATAACAAAATATTTTGCTTTGGAACCATTTCTGAAATTTCTTTCTTTCATTTTTAACTTGTTCTCTTGGGGGGGGGTGTAAATGAACACACAGCTTCAAAAGAAAACAAAATCATCATGTATGTATAACAGATTTCATTACATTTCCTTACAGGCAAATGAAATCTTACTTTATAAATCAATTAGACTCCGTCTATAATTTGTTTTTAAACTCCGTTATATTTCATAGATCCATCATACAACTCAGACACTTGACGTGTGACATGGGCTATACAGAAATGTTTCTAAAAACAAATTCTTCAGATTTTGAGAGGCAAGTAAATTATCATACTGTACTGAATTCTCCATTACCCCCTCCTCCTTAATAAGACTGTATAATCCCTTTTTTGTATCCTTCGAATTTTTATGAGGTGTACAACACATCCACCAGTAACCTGTGTATCTTCCAAAGATCTCAGTCTACTCCTTAGAAGACTCTATGCATAGCTCCGCATGTTAAAATTAGGTGAGTTCCAACTGGAATGTCTGTCATTTAAAGGAGCTTTTGGGCAGAACCCATTCAACAAAACACTAAATTGGAGTCTTATAACTATCTGTGGAGTTTCTGTTAGGCATATCATCCAACAACTATCCGTGAATCTTGGGTCTGGGTTAGCCCAGTCTACAACCATTACCAAATGTATGGGTCCTAGACCTGAAAGACCTGCAGGGGTCCTCTCCACTCCTCCCTCACTGAATCCCTTCCCCTCTTCCAGATCCAGATAGTCTCCAGGGTCCCTACCTGGCTTGTTGGGGCAACTTTACTGCTTAAAGATTCAATTCTTCCCCTGTCTTCATCCGCTTCCAAAACCCCATTAATTCTGTATGTTTTTCCTCTACCAGCCTGTGCTTGGCAGTCAGGCCTTCCATTCACCTCAGGTCTTCTACTCTATTTCTCTAGGAGCCCAGGTCTGGCGGGGTTGAGGTCAGCAATCTAGTTGTGATCTCCTTTAGTGCTGCCAGGCAAAGCAATCTAAACAAGGACTGCTGCCTGTTTCCCCTAATTACTTTTATATCTAGGCTCAGGGAAAATGAGGCGAATGAGAAGGGAATCTGCATGTCCCACATAGAATTAAGCGTTTGATAGACCCTCTGCCAAAATCCCAATACCGTCAGGCACGTCCAAAAGATATGAGTATGTGCACCTATCTGACTGCACCCTCTCCAACACATCTCTGTGCCGCCTCCCTGGGAAATGTTTTGTAACTGTAGTTGTATGGAAGAACCTAGACAGGCATTTCCAACGTAACTCCCTCCAAGTGGGGGATGCCGTTGTACGCCAACCCTTCCTCCAGGCTTCCTCCCAGCGTTTTCTGGTATTCCCTCTCCCACCTTTCTCTTAGAGCCCAGAACTGGGGGTTATCTTCACCCCGGAGGGCTCTGTACCCACCTGATACTACCCTCCTCTGGCCTGTCAGCCTGGCCGACCAGTACATAAAATTCTCAAGGCTGGTCAGGTCCCTTGTAATTGTGGGTATCAGGGACTGGATAGAAGATGATGCCGGATTTGTAAGTACTTATAAAAATCTGTCTCGTCTAGGTGACTATTTATGCCACATCTGCTCGAAGGACACAAGGTTGTCCGTCCCCCTGCAGCAGGTTACTGAACCCAACCAAAGCCCGGCTGTTCCAGATCCTGAAACCTGGGTCAGAGATAGCTGGAGCAAAGCCTGGGTCTCCCAGGATGGATGTCAGGGGGCAGATTCCTTCCGGGGTCAAGGCAGCACCCCTGGCCTTGACCAGAACCCTGAGTATATGTCTGGTCCAGGGGTTCTTAAGAGTCCGCCATATCAACAGGGCAATCAGGGCGTGAGGAAGTGAGGGCAAAGAGAACGGTCTGGAATGGTGTCTTTCTATACCCTGCCATCCCGACTCACCCTCATTCTTCATCCAAGATATGACGGGGCCAATTGAGCTGCTTGGTAGTATAACTTGAGGTCAGGGTATGCGAGGCCCACTTGCTTCTTGGGATGGAGAGGAGCCCCACACTAACCCGCTTCCTACCACTCTGCCAGATAAAGTTCAAAAGGGCACCCAACACCTCCTTCCAGAAGCTGTTCAGTATCCTCATGGGGAGGGCCTGAAACAAGAACATGAGCCGGTGGAGGACATTCATTTTCACAGCCTCTGTCTGTCTATAATTTAAATATCAGCAGTAACACTGTCTGACGGGAGGGGGAGAGAGAGAGACTTGTAACTGCGCTGACTTGGCTTTAAATACAGCCTTTACAGCAGTCCCTCTATCTCAGTCTTATAAGACCCACAATTGCAGTTAGCAACCAAGTACTTCTGAATAAAACAAGCAAAAAAAAATAATATTTTTCCTTCCTTCTGAAACGAGTGGATACAGACATAAAAAGCTATATAATTATCACAATAATAAATTCTGCAAGACAAACTCAGTATCGAGATTAAGATCCAACATAGGACCATTAACACTGAATCAGCACGCTAACCACACCTGCTGTGCAACTGATAAATGGCATGTTTATACAATTAGAGTCATTCATATTTGCCTAGGTTATTTAGCAAATCATTATTGCCATTTTTAAATGAGTGCAGGAGTCACTGTCCTGAGGGTCCAAACCAAACCAGGAAGTACAGCACTCACCCTAGCGGGACAGGATGCAGGTCGCAGGCTATTAGCCACCACAAAAGTGCTAAAAACAGAAAATTTAGGACCCTACAGAACATTGCACTAAATGGGAGAAAAAACAAACAAACAGAATAATCAAAAATTTAGCATGCAATGCTTCACTGCTAACATACCTCACAAAATAATTCATATAATCTTTTTTTTTTTTTTTAATTCTTTTGGTAACTGGGTAAGGACCACAAGGCACAAATGCCTGTTTTCAAGGGCAACCTGGGAGCACTGGGGTGATTAAGTGACTTGCTCATGGTTACACAGTATGCAAGTGGAGGTTGTGAGAATCAAACCCAGGTTTGCTGAAGTACCAAGCTCATTCATAGCCCATTAACCTCTAGTTATTCTTCCTGGCAATTTGTGTGCATGAAGGATCGCCACCCTCACCAATGGCTACTGTAAAATCAATGTGGCTAACATTTTTAGGCTCCCTTTCGCCTCTGTGGCGAAGACATTTTGATGAATGTAACAATGTGGCTGGCTCTCGCACCACACCATAGCAGGCTGACACAGTTACATCCATTAGTATATGTTTGGCCAACTGGTGCAATACAGCAGAGCATAGCTCTCAAGTGTCCTTCATTAAGAGGGGACATCCCTCATTTTACTGCTCAAAACTGCCCTGTTCCTCATTTTTCCCTTATGGAAAAGGAACTGCACACAGATAATGTACTGTAAAGTCAGACTTTAAAGCAGAAATTAATAAAATTCAAAGATGCTAAATAAAAAATAAACTTTGTACAAATAAAGCCAATGGTTTCCACTGTGTTCTGAGGCTGTATCTCCATGTTTGAGGATGTGTCCCTCATTATGAGAGTCAATATCCCTCACTGTCCCTCATTTTCAGTGTCCATGTCCCTCGTTTCAGTGACAAAATGTTGAGAGGTATGCAGTAGAGCGATTTTTTTTTTTCTTCAGAAAAATCCTAAGCAAAGCCCGCTAGACAGTGCAAGTTCCCTCACTGCCCCTTGAGAACATGACATCTGTCAGTCCAGATCCGGCACCAAACAGTGGAGAACCCCAGGATGTTTGGGTCACAGACAGAGGAAAGCAGCATCAGATCATGTTTGTAGAGTGGCTAATTCAGTTAACAAGTGGCTAAAACACTGGGTGCATTTTAGCCAGTGGCTAATTGTTAGACCCGAGCAGTTACTCAGCTGGCATGAAGCAGCACTGGACCAATTGCTGGATGTGTAAGGGAAATATATTGTAGCCATGTTACAAGTAATTTCCCAAAACTTAATAAAGTGGTTAAAACAAAATCTAAGGTGTCAAATTGTAAGCAGCATCACTGGCTGTATGTTATTAAAAAAAAATAATGCCCGACAAGGTGGGTGTTATGCTGGGATAACATGCCGCCTAGAGTGGTTGGGCCCGAAGCTGCAAGCCGAGGGCATCCAACATCCAAGAAGGGATGTTATCCCAGCATAACACCCATCTTGGAGGGCATTATTCCCATTATACATCGGCTTGTTGTTATATACAGAATAAAAAAAAATGGCTTTAAAGAATGTTTTTGTTAGTCTGGAAAAATATTTTTGTTTCTTAAGAGAAGATGGATAACGATGGTGATGCAAATCAATCAAACAATCAGCAGGGATGTTATGCCAGGTTATACAATGGCTTGTAAATTAAAGCAATCTGATTGGCTAGCTGGCACCTCCTAGCCATGGTAAATCCTAGCATTAACACCGGAAAGAGGTGCCAGTCAGCCGCATCTCAATAAGACAGCAAAAAAAAAATTAAGAAATCATTCCGAGCCGCCATCTTGGTTTCCTCGCTAAATGATGATATACCAAGTGACCCCGTAGCTGAGCAACCACAACAATAAGTGAAAGAATAACTCAGTTATAAACTTAACAAAAAATTCCCCTCAACAGCATTGTGGTCACACACCCGGAAGCTGTACACAATACCACGATCTCGGACACCCCGCTCTGGCTCAGTCGCAGCGCTAGACACCCCACTCTCTGCCTGTATCAGCCTGACAGCTACTCGCGCAAAGCTGGGGTAGATAAATTCAAAAAAAAGGAAGCCTTGCGTTTTCTCTGTGTGTCTGAGCACCAACGGGCAATTTTCACACTCCACTGCCTTCATTGGGATACAAAAACTAAAAAAAAAAAAAAAAAAAAAGGAAACGTAGCAGTCTCTCTCTCGCAGGGCAGTATTCTAGTAAGCAAAGGGGAACTATTTTTTGTGGCGCAACAATAAAATCAATAAAAACAGTAGTCAAAATTAATTTTTTTTTTTTTTTTTAAACTTACAGTAAGTAAAGGGGCACACTGTATAATCGCAATAATCTACTCCAGGGTGTAGGTGATGAAGGGGTTTACCAACACCAGGCATAGTTTGGTCACTCAGCCAGAGGCCTCGTGACCAAACCATGCCAGGCGTGGGTAAACCCAGCATCACTCACACCCTGGAGTGGTTTATTGCTTAAATAACATCCCACTGTGGCAGCCAACTGACCAATCAGAAGCCAAGATTTTTTTCTTGCCATTGTATAATTAATCAATCAATCTTTATTTATCCAGGCGAGACACTGTTGAGCAAGCTCATTTGCAAGATGGACCTGGTTAAGTCCAGATTATATTACAAAGCAAACATCAAACATCAACATCAATATTTACAGAGGCGATAAAGACATAGTGGAAGTGCAAAACAAGAGGCACACAAACAGTACAGCGCGTATCAAAGACATACACACATAGCAACACCAGTGATACAATAGGCATTAACCAGTAAGCAGATGGAGTAGGCAGACCTGAGATATACAGGAATGGATCATAATACTGTAATTGTCATAGAAGAAGGATAGGCTAGTCCCAGATGATGCTGTTAGGGCAGGCAGATGTAAGTGATGCAGCCTTTCTTGACCAGTTCACGAAAGAGTGGGCAGGTGAGTCTATACTAGGAGGGAGCTAGGTGCCGGTAGCCTGCTGGGTACTAATACCGCAATCCCACGGGTGCTTGCATCGGGGCTGCGGCCAGCTGAGCCTCTGCATGCTGTGGAGGGGTATGAGCGAGGTACTGGGCACAGGTGAAATTTTTTATTTGTTTATTTATTTATTTGTTCTAGGATTACAAATACCTTTGAGCCGAGGCTCTTTTACAAAGGTTCCACGTCATTGGTACAATTGAGACAATCATAAGCAAAGATAACAGTTTATAAAATTAAAAAAAAAAAACATAGTCTTGTAGATGAAAAAAGAACAATAAGGTGAAACTTTGGGGAGGAAAGGAAAGGAGGAGGGTGAAATCAGGGAGACTAAGTGAATGGGAGAGAAGAGGAGGTAAGTTGGGGGGACAGAGAGAGAGAGGTGGAAGGCAGATAAGAATAGAGGTAGTGCAGCCGGGTGGCATTTGTCATGGGCCAGCAGGGAGGTGAAGATGGGGGGTGCTGGCAAAGTGCAGGAGTAGGTGTGGATCCAAAAAGGCATCTTCAGCTATGGAACCAAAAGACATGTTTAGCCACAACAGTCACAGAGGTTGGAGGCAGTCAGGGTTAGGCGGAGACGAGTCTTAAAAGTGCTGAGCGATAGTGAAGATGAGATGTCGCTGGGAAGACCGTTGTACCAACTAGTGGCCCGGTAAGCAAAGGATCTTTGGCCTTGTGTTGTGGGGCAATGCGGGACTTGCAGATGCTGAGGTTTCGATCCCTTGGTATGTCGGGTGTGGATTCTCGGTTGTATGAGGGCACAGACTCCGGGGGGGCAAGGCCCAGCAAGATTTTCTTATCAGTAATACAAGTTTGGTGTTTTATTCGATTGGCAAGATTCAACCATCCAGTTTGAGAATAGAGGTCACAGGTGTGAGTTAGGCGTTGGGAGACAGTGACAAGTTGACAGGCCTTGTTGAGGGCGGTGGATACACGTTTGAGTGCGGTGGTTGTAGCAGAGCCATAAATGATAATGCCATAATCAATGATGAATATGATGGAGCTCTGGACAGCGACAGTGAGGGCTTCAGGTGTCAGGTGTTTCCTATGACGGAATAGCAGGCCTAGCCGGGAGTTAGCGGCTTTGGCGACATGGTCGATGTGGGCAGTGTAGGAGAGGTGAGGGTCAAGGGTGATCCCGAGGTATTTAAAGTTTTGACCTGTTCCAGTGCGGCACCTTGTCTGGTGATAACGGAGGTTAGAAGTGCTTATGTTTTATTATGGAGCTGCTGAAGATCAAGGCCTTTGTTTTTTTTGATTAAGGATCAGTTTGTGCTTTGAGCCAATTCTCAACCGAGAAGAAGCCGAGTTGGAGATTTTCTTGTAATTTCTTTGGATCCTGATGTGTGGCAAGAATTACTGCATCATCGGCATACAGGGTGATATGTTCAGTGCAGGAGTCCGGTAGGGTGTTAAGGAACAGGCTGAAGAGTAGGGGGCCCAGTATTGAACCCTGGGGGACTCCAGAGAGGACAGGTCTGGAATTAGAGTGCACATCTCCAATTTTTACACGCTGGGTGCGGTTTTCAAGATAGCTTTTGAACCAAGAGATTGAATCATTGGAGAGACCAGCATTTTTTAGTTGGCTCAGCAGGAGGGAGTGGTGGACAGTATCGAAGGCTTTGGTCAGGTCGATGAAAATAGCACCAGTTAGTTGACCATTGTCAAGGGAGCTGTGAATGGAGCTGGTGAATTCGAGTAAGGCAGAGGATGTACTATGACCTTTTCTAAAGCCATGTTGCTGTTTACAGAGAATATTATGATTGTCCAGATGCTCGGTAAGTTGGTCCGCTACTATACGTTCCAGTGCCTTCGATAGGGGAGGCAGAAAGGAGATAGGGCGGAAGTTCGCATGGTCAGCCTTATCACCACTTTTGTGAATCGGAGTAACAGTGGCCATTTTCCATTTGTCTGGGAATTGGCTAGAGGAAAGAGAGAGATTAAAGATCTTGGTGAGGGACCCAAGTACCTCGTCAAGCGTTAGGGCCAGTAGCTTGAGGTCAAGTGTGTCATTGCTTGTTCTAGATTTGCTGATGGCTTTAGCAATGTAGTTTCGGACTTGATGTTTCTTTAGTGCTTTAAAGTAGAAAGGTGGGTGACAGGCGTGGGTGGAGGAGTTGGGGGGGATGGGAGTTGACACATCTTGGAAGAAGTCGGAGGGGAGAACACTGCTAAGGTCAGTGAAAGCGATGTTAAAAGTGTTACGCAATAGTTTTAGAGTCAGTGTAGTGTGCCCATTTTATGTTGAGTATGTTTGCGAAGATTCTGACTGCTTCCAGTGACATCTTTAATGTTTTCAGAAATCCTCCCATTTCCCCAGGGGTTAGTGAGGGCATTTTATAGTAGTCAATTTCTGTTGCCGAATGGATTTGGTGCAGTCGTTCCGTGCCGTTTATAATTCTGGATGTCGGAGTTGCTTACGGGTTTCTAGCCAGTTCCCAGAGGTGGTCCCTGGATTTAAGTTTTTTTAGGAGGTCTCCTGACAGCCAAGGATTACTGAGCGATTTGACTTTACGCTTTTTGAGGGGGGCAAATTTATTACAGGCTTCATTGAAAATGTGAATAAATTGCTCCAGTGCTGTATTAGTAACTGTTGCCTTGAAGATGGGGGACCAGTCCTGCAGACTGAGGTGTGATTAGAGGTGGGGTACCTGACCACGGGGTAGGACTCTGCTGGTGATGATTTTTGGAGGGGGCTTATAGAATTTGTTTGACCAGGTACAGCTGATGGGAGAGCGGTCACTGAGTGAGTCAGGGAGGACTGAGGTTTTCGTGATCCGAGAGGGTGGTTGGTTAGGATCCAGTTGAGTAGGGTGCAGGTCCAAGTTCTGTAGTTCTTTCTGGTTGCATAGCCAACCATTTGAGTCAGGTTAGCTGATATAATGGAGTCCTTAAATGACCCACCTTCAGCTGAGAGCCAATTAATGTTAAAGTCACCAAGAAGGATGATTTCGGAGTCCGATGGGTAGGATCTGACAAAGTCAAGGACAGCGATTAGACCAGGTCCCTGTTCTTTAGGAGGTATGTAAACAGTGACAACTGTGAGGGCCTTATTGTGGGCGCCTAATAGGAGTCTGATGGGAAGAATCTGAGTAGGTGTTGCTGGAAGATTGGAATCAATGGGGTGTCCTCAGAAAGTGTCTTTCACATATAAGGCACACCCTCCACCTCTTTAGGACTTACGATCAACCCGGAAAACACTGTAGCCAGGAAGGGTGATTGCCTGGTCAGGAATCTTTGGGGTGAGACAAGTTTCAACTACTGACAGAATATCCGGGTTGTGTTGGGTGGTAAGGCTTGCAGTGTATCAAGCTTCGGAAGTAAACTGCAGATGTTCAGGCACATGATTGAGAGAGTGCCTGCTGGTTTGTTTTGGTCAGAGGTGTTTGGTCCGGGGTTAGAGTGAACAGTCCCTGATAGCAGCAGGAGGAGGAGCACAAGTTTCAGGGTGCATAGGCGGACTTCAGTCAGAGAGAGGTTGCGTTTCTTTTTTGAACAGTAGTATGCCAGGTGGTAATGTCGAAAATGCAACATTGGAATAGTTGTATACAATGTGGCTAGATGTGCCCAAGGCTCACACATGAGCAGGGACAGATCAATTTCGGTGGTGTACCTCAAGGGGAAGGATTTGCCCCATTGCCAGATGATGTAAAATAATCAAATCCACAGGAAAATGACCAGTAAAATGTTTGATCTATAGTAACAAGACAAAGGATGTGTTAAATTCCTGGAACACTGGCCTGGGGCATATGCAGGAAGTTAAAACCCTTTGTCAGTGTCTTCCCTTTGTTTAAATAGTTGTGGATGGTTCTCAAAGACATGCAGTTCCCTTTAGCAACAAGGTAGACGGAAATGTGGATTCAGTTTGCACTCCCCAGGTCAGAGCTTGTAGAATTTCTTAGCTGTACTTACTTTGATTGTGATGGCTTCCAAAAAAGTTGATTTATAATGAGAATCCCAATATCTGCTGGTGATGTTTTCCAGTTTCTTAGTCCAGGAAACTTTCATAGATCACAGTCCAAGAATGGTCTAGTTCCTCCAAGCCAAAATACATGAAAATTCACAAAACTAAACTATTGACAGAGACAACACAAACACCCAGCCACACAGCCCAAGTATACCTCTACCGCGTATTTAGTCCAGTACTAGATACTATCACTAATTGCCATATCCATCATACCAACAGACCACAGGGATAGGATGTGAGCGTTACGGCTCCTGTGGCCATACGCGGTCTGTGATTCAATGGGGGCTTGAACACTTATAGATCTTCTAGTGAGAGCACTTTAGCCATGTGGAAGGCTAGCTCTTATACTTCTACTGAGAGCACTTTGGCCATACGGAGCATACTTTATAAAACTGTATAATTAATTGACTGGGTGACCAAAGTAGTAGATCAGGGAGGGGCTGTGGACATGGCCTACCTAGACTTTAGCAAGGCATTTGACTCAGTCCCACACAAAAGATTAATATACAAGTTAGCCAGTCTGGGAGTGGGTCCCAAGATGATAGCCTGGGTAAAGAATTGGCTGGAGAATAGGACACAGAGGGTAATAGTAAATGGAATCCACTCTGAAGAAAGGGGTTACTAATGAGGCGCGCAGGTTCAGTATTAAGACCGGTCCTCTTCAATGTCTTTATAAGCTAGCACTGCAGAGGACTGGAAGGAAAAGTATGTCTCTTTGCAGATGACACAAAGATCTGCAACAGAGTTGATGCACAAGGTGGGGTGGAAAGGATGAGAAGGGACTTGGCAAGGTTAGAGGAATGGTCAAATGTGTGGCAGCTTAGATTTAATGCTAAGAAGTGCAAGGTAATGCACCTGGGAAACAAAAACCCAGGGGAAGAGTACACAATGGGGGGTGAGATACTAACAACAACAAAAATGGAAAGGGACCTGGGGGTAGTCATATCAGATGACTTAAAGGTGGGCAAACAATGTGAGAGGCAGTAAGGAGGTGGGGATACTGGGATGCACAGGAGAGGCATCACCAGTAGAAAACAGGAAGTTGTTATCCCTCTGTACAGACAGCTGGTGAGACCCCATCTGAGTACTGTGTGCAGTTCTGATACCCAATCCAGAAGGCCATAGACAAGATGGAAGCTGTCCAGAGGAGGGTAACTAAAATGGTGCAGGTCTGCACCGGAAGACATATAAAGAGAGACTAAAGGAGGTTAATATGTATAGCCTCAAGGAAAGGAGGGAGAGGGGGGACATGATAGAAACTTTCAAGTACCTCAAGGGAATCAACAAAGTCCAAGAGGGTAGCATCTTTGGTGTGCAAGAACAAGGGGCACAATTTGAAGATGTGGGGGTGGCTCAGAGGTAATGTAAGAGTATTTTTCACAGAGAGGGTTGTGGATGCATAGAACGGCCCGAGGAGGTTGTGGAGTCAAAACAGTGGTTGAATTCAAGCATGCATGGGACAGCCAAAGGCAATTCTAGGGGTGGGGTAGAAAGACGGAGGCTGCTGGTTAACTAGGATCTTCAGCTTATCCATTAGGTAGGGAAATGGGCAGACTGGGTGGGCCAAGTGGTCCTTATCTGCCGTCAAATTCTATGTTTCTAATGGCTTTCCCTTTCTCCCACAGGGAAACTGTGGCGTAATCTGGCATAATAAAGGGGTGTTTATTACGGCAAACACGCACACGGTTTCCCTCACTCTGCCCATGCGCTCGCTGCACTCTGTTCCTTCCCAACTGCTCACTTGCCTTCCACCACGAAAGCCAACCACCAGGGGAACTTGGCGGTAAGTTATTTAAAATAAAAATAAAAACAATTTTTTTGTTTTTAAAACAAGCTCATTTCCAACACAAGGGTGTAAAAAAAACATTTTAAAACATTTAAAAAATGCAGACATGACAAATATGGGAGGCGTCTGAAAACAAAACTGGAGTGGGGCCACACTGTAATGGTTGATATTTTATATAATTGCTGTGGTAAAAAGGGAAACCCAGCAATTTTATAAAACAAAACATGGAGTGGTGCGTGTAAACCTGAAGTTTACACACACCCTTGGTATTACATGCTTTAATAAACCTCACGAGCGTTTATGTAGCATCTAACACGTCGTAGGGAGGGGGGTATAAACTTCTCGTTTCACACACCACCCCATACTTTAATCCATTTATAGACAATGTCTGGGTTATTAAAAATAAATAAAATCCCATATTGTAGCTTTTTCAACACTGGTATACAGCTGGATACCATCATAACACAGTAACTTCATACAGTATGCACCTATCATGGTGTCATCACTCTAAGAGTAGTATATTGCTTCACACAAGTTCCCCTTGAATTTTTCTCGCTTGCTCAATGCATATATTATTACATAGACAATGACAGCAGAAAAAGAGCAAAGGTCCATTTAGTCTGCCTAGACGTCCATATCTACCTCGGGACCTACTGTCCATACAGAGTATCCCCTGCTCCCCTCCTTTGTGCTGCTGACCTGAGCAACCACCAAGCCCTTCACTCCATCCCAGCCATGCCTGAAACCATTTATGGTCTTGGTGCCCAACACCTCCACTGGCAGACTGTTCTACAGCTTCACCACCCTTTCCATAAAATAGAATTTCCTCACATCCCTCTTAGACCTTCACCCCTCCAGTTTCAACTCACGACCTCAGGTTTTTGTTTGTCAAAACATGTCTGTTTACAGTCCTTGATCAAATCCCACTGCATCTTTCCTGGACTTTGGCCCCCCTCCCAAATAAAACATCATACGCAGCGGGAGGGGAGGACAATATGGCATCATGAGTTACTGCATTGTTTGGGGTGTTCCAAAAGTTCAGGGAGTATACTGTTAGAGAAGGTCAAGGATTTGAAACAAACAACTCTGGGTATGCTAACACCATTAGCATGCATTTCAGTTCTACTGTGAAACGAGCATATAAAACAACCAGCAACATTAATGAAATTTAGATAAGATAAGCAATTAGAAAATATGGGGTTTCAACTAGAAATTATGGCGGGCCCGGTGGCGCTGAGGGTTGAGGCGCTGGACGCCACACCTCGTGCCACACCGGTGACCCGGTTTCGGGAACGAGCCTGGGCCACTGGGGATCAGCAGGGGGGAAGAGATTGAGCATCCCCAGGACTGCTCTCTCTTCCCGGGGAGGGTTGGGGTAAAGCGCTCGCTTCCTGGAGCGACCTCTGGGTGAGAGGCCACGGGGCGCCAGAGTGGCAACGCAGCGGATAGCGCTTAAGGGGGGCGGAGTTTTATGCAAGGCTGCCTTGCGTGGGCCTGACCGAGGGAACAAGAAAATAGCCAGAAAAAGAACCTCACACCCTTCAGTGAGATGACGGTGGCCCCAGGGACTCTGCCCACATCCCAACAGCCAGCCCAACGCACCCAGGATCGTCCTCCACCCCCGACCCAATAACCGATTAGGTAGGCACTTCACACTTAAGAAGTTACTGCCACGGAGGGCGGAATCAGCCCTGGAGATGGTTCCGGGGGTCGAGCCTGCCCGGAGGTTGTTCGGGGAAGGGGATCATGGGAGAGACGAGGGTTCAGGTTGGGAGTAGGGTGGTTGTCGAGTGAGTTCTCCTGAAGGATGCCCGAAGAGTGTGTGAAGAAACAAAGTTAAAACAAAAATAAAAAAAATAGAAATTATGATGCAAAAAGGGCCAACAGTGACCCCTTTAAAATAAAGATTAAAGAAAAAACAGACAGAGGTCATGTTCCTAATTTATGTAATTCATTAACAGGGGTCAATTTGTATTCTTCCTAGCACTGGGTATGCATGAAGGATCACCACCATCACCAGTAGCTACTGTACAATCAATGTGGCTAACATTTCTAGGCTCCCTTTCGCCACTGTGGCTCAGACATTTTGATGAATGTAACTTGGCTGTGGCTGGCTGTCACACCACACCACCGCAGGCAGACACTGCCACAACCACCACTATGTTTGCGCAATTGGTGCCATGCAATTGAGCAATTTTTTATCTTCACAAATATTATGTGCAAAGCCTGCTAGAGACTGAAAGTTTGCTCACTGCCACTTGAGAATATGATATCTGTCAGCCCATTTCCAGCACCAAACAGTGGAGAACCCCAGGATGTTTGGATCACAGAGACAGGGAAAGCAATGTCAGACCATGTTTGTAGAGTGGCTAATTTAGTTCACACGTGGTTAAAACACTGGGTGCATTTTAGCCAGTGGCTAATTTTTAGACCCTAGCATTTACTCAGCTGGCACGAAGCAGCATTAGACTTTTTTCTGGATGTGTAAGGGAAATATTTTGTATCCCTCCCCACATCATATTCTTTTACACTTTGTAGTTGGACAATAGCAGTTTCTGTTAGTTCTTACTCATTATCACAGCCCTTTGTGGGAATAAGGAACCTAGAGAAAACTAGACACATATATGCATGGGAGATAACTAAATGACCATTTTACACGATTATGAGACAACTATAAAGGAACGTACAATGTCTCCTGTTCTCTCAAAATCTCTAGTAATAACTCCCAAGTATTAGAGAAAACAATTTTGAAAACTGGAAAACAATAAACTCAGCAGTTTTTTTTATATCTACAGTGTTGTGTAGAGGTATGACATCAGACTGTACATGGATGGCACGTATCTGGGCATCCCTCTGCACTATGTCCACAGGAAAATACATGTGACCAGCTATCACTGAGCTTGCAACACCTACAGTAGCTGTCTCAACTCCTCTATCCTCTACTACCCATTTGATTATCCTGTGTGATGGTACAACATGACTTACGTGTGCCACGCAGTTTATAGTATCGACATTGTGCATATTAATAATTTTACACTGTAGCCATTTGAATCACATGACCTGTGATACATAGAAACTGACAGCAGGTAATGACTGCTGGGCCCATCTTGTCAGCCCGTATTTAATTATGTTCACTTTTGCTGCAGACCCAACTTGATCTACAACACTGTCTTTTCCACCTCCTTCCATCCTCCAAACCAAAAGTTAATTGGCTGAACAGAACTGCAGTCTCATAAGAAGTGATTTTCAAAAAATGAATTAACAAAAAAAAACAAGGTTGCAAATTGTGAAGAGCATCCTTGGCTATCTGTCATTACTGTATAGACAATGTCTGAATTATTAAAATTAAAACTAAACAAAATCCCATATTATAGCTTACTCAACATTGTTATACAGCTAGGTACCATCACAATACAGTAAATTCATAGAGTATGTACCTATCATGGTGTCACGACTCTATGAGTAGTATATTAGTAGTATATTCCTTCCCCATGATTTTCTTCTCCCTTGCTAAATGCATGTATTACTGATTTGATTATCATGTCTGTGTAGCATATTACAACATGAATTATTTGTACCACACAATTTACAGTATGGACATTGTGCACATTAATAATTTAACACTGTGTCCATCTGAACCGGTCATACACAGAAACATAAAAACTGATGGCAGATAATGACCAGTGGGCCCATATAGTCAGCCCATTTGTAATTATGATCAGTTTTGCTGGTTGATCCAACTTGATCTACAGCACTTTCTCTTCCATCCCTTTCCTTCCTCCAAGGGTTCCTTTGTACCTACCCGAGGCATTTTTGAAACCCACTACTGGTTTCACCCCCACAGCCTCCCATGGAAGGCTGTTCTAGGAATCCACAACCCTTTCTGTGAAGTACTTCCTCACATCTCTCCTGAATCTACCTCTTTCCAGCTTCATATCATGACTCCTTGTTCTACAGCACCTTTTTCAAATCAAATCAAATTTATTTTTAAAGCGCTTTTCAACAAACCAAAGCGCATATACAATATAAAAAACATTGAATCAAATAAAAAATGTAAAATAACAAGGCAGCAGTAACAAAACTAAACATTATCCCCAAATGCCATTTCAAATAAATGTGTTACTGTAAGGGAAAGGTGTGTGTTTCCGCCAAAAGAGGAACACAGTAAGCTGTTCGTGAAGTGGTGGAGACCATTGTTTCTGGTCTCTGTGCCCCATCCCTGAGGGGATGGGGGTAAAAGGTTTGCCTGTTATTCCAGGGACAACCTCCTGGTTCCGGCTAGGGAAGAAGCTGCATTGTTTTTGTAAGTTGTGCTGCAGCACTAGAAGTTGTCAAGAATCGCCTGTGGGGCATCTGCAACCAAAGGGTGAGTTCTGCTCTTACATAGGGCCACTGCTTCACCTGAACTGTTGTAAAGTGGGGATTGAACTGCTTAATCAGTGGGAGGCCTAGAGGAATAGGCTAAGCCAAGTAGAAGTATGTTCAAGTCCAGCACAAGACTGAAGTAAAGTGGGGATTGGACTGCTTATTCAGTGGGAGGCCTAGAGTAATGGGCTAAGCCAAAGTAAAAGTATGTTCAAGTCCAGCACAAGGGGAAAGCCAAGATATGTAGAGGAAATGTGCTATGTGTTTACCCTTTAATCTACATTGCCCAGCTTTTCAGAAAGAGTTGTTTAATGTCCAGAGAAATGGCCGGGTATGGATTGTGGAAGCTAGAGGCGGGAAACCCCCCCATCATTACTAACCAGGTTTACCTCTACGGATTTGCTCTGTGGCCCTTTTACTTTGCCTCAGGCACTTGGTCAGTGCTGAGGGGAAGTACCCAGACATGGGATTGAAAGGAAATTTCCTTTAAGGAGTCGAAGGCTCTAAGGTGGTTTAGGGAGCCACTGGAAAATGTGTCCATGTCATATGGACAGGATGCGAGTGGCCGGCAGGGGAGCTGGGCCAGGGAAAACCCAATTAGTGTACAAGTTGGGCTGTGTACCCAAAGCAGCGTTCAAGTCCGGGCTGTGTGCCTGGTGGGTCCAGAGCCTGAGGGCTGAAGTGTTGAAGAAGTGTTCTGTTTCTCTTATCTGCATTACCAGGAATGTAGCCCCTTGGGGGTTTGTCTATGCTTTGTTTGTTCAGTTTGGATGTGAATAAAAGCCACACTTTAGAATCCCATTCCTGGTATTGGACATTACAGTTACTGCTTCCTGTGTTCGGATTTACTTGGGTGCCCCTGTGCACAGTAGCCAAACCTAAGCCCTCCCCGAACCCAGTCCCCACCTGGTACTGCTGTCAGCTTCAACAGCATACCTCCTGTCGTTTGCAAAAAGGCAGGGGTGAGGGGCTTACACCATCCCTCAGCTTTCTTCTTTTCGCGTTCTCCTTTTTGCAATTGTTCCTCATTACTCACCTTTCTTTTTTGAGTGCTCCTTTCCCACTTCCCTCCTGTGCTGACCCCCTGCTTGGGATCTCCCTACTTTCTATCTCAGCCTGTGGTGGCCCACTTTCTGCCTCCCCCATTTGTTCATCACCCCCTCCTCCTGGCTACTTTAAATGTCTACTGAAGTAACATTTAAAGTGTGCTCTGAAGACTATGGTTTTCTCCTTAATGGAAGCTGGCCATCACCTCAGTAAAGGCTCTTATCCTTCCAGGTTGCCCCTCAGTTCCCAAAGTAGCCACATCTCTCCTCTCTGCACAATTTCTTCTACCATAACTTCAAGGCCTCAGTGAGGAGATCCCTCTCCTTCCCCACATAGTACAAGACGCACTCGCTGCTCACATTTTAAACACATAGGAAACACAGGATCAACCAGATAAATGATCTAACTTTACTGAAAATGAAATATACACACAAAGCTGCCTACAGCAATTCATCTTTACATTTAAGCCCATGAAACATCTTTATCAAGTTAATGCATCAGCAGCTGTAGTGGCTCTGACCAGAGTTTGTTTTCGTTGCTGTCACCAGTGAAATTAATCCCCCACCAACTCCACAACGCACAGAAACACAGACTTTGATGGCAGATAAGGACCACTCGGCCCACCCAGTCTACCCATTTGACACATAGTAGACTCAGACAGAGCACAGCAAGTGAGTCATACAAGAGTGATTTTACTCAAGACAAAAAAAGACAGTGTGTGTGTACTGATTTGAAGTACTTCCTGCATAAACGCAAATCCCAGACCATTTTTTTGCCTTGGATTTGCATTTAGGCTGTCACCCCATCTTGGCAGCCAAACTGAGACAAGAAATCATCTGTACTTATAAAAGGGCAGCAACTTAGAACACAACTTTTTTATGAACAAAAGTTATTTCCTGCTCATATGTTGTTAATGGTGCTTCACAATCTGGCATTGCCACATATCGCAGATTAGCCACTGGCTGATTTATCTTAGTGTGTCCTCCATGATTTGTACAGCCTCACAATGCAGTCAGCTATTACTATGGTCTCCACAAGCATAAATGTAAAGAACAGCACTTGATATTTACATGTACCGGAGCATCAAAGGTCAGAAGAAACAGCATAGCTATTCTTTAATTTTTTTCTCTGCGGTCTCGCTGAAGTAACCAATGGAGTCACACAGGAATTTCATACATTTGGCACAACACTTCACAGCATCCAGTAGAACTAGCTTAACACACACTTATGGCACACCTTGAGTTGGCCAGCAAGAGACACTTACCTGAATAACCGCAATCTCAATTTGGTGATTCCAAGTGGAAAAAAGCTTCTCAAAATCTGGAACTCAGTCTCAAAATGCAATTTGACAAGTGTCAGTTTAAACACTGCCTGCAGGACAACAAATGTACTTAGGGGGCTTTGGGGCAATAGAGCTTCTGAACACAGTAGACCATATATGGTGGTCTATGTGGTGAGAGTGTGTAGCAAGGAACCAGTCTAAGAGAGAGGGCGTCCTCCCTGTCGTTGAGACACAGGTCAGGAAGCATAGGAAAACCAGGAGCAGTTTTACAATTTTGAATTAGTGTTTCATTATCAATAACAGAAAATTAAAAAATAAAACATGTTCTGTGGAACTATTTACAAAGGCAGTAGAAACAGAGAAAACAAAGTACTTCATCTGAGGGTTTCAATTCCAAATATCAGTCTCTGTCTCACTCTCTCTAGCAAAGGCACTGCTGCTCTTTTTTAGAAGCCTTTGCCTGAGAACTCGTTAAGAGACATCATGTTTCTCCCAAAATGTTCTTGCCAGTTTCTTTGCAGGGCAGGCCTGCAAACAGAACAATGTCCCAAGCTGGCCCCCTGCTGACAGCTCTGCAAAAGAATCTGCAAGCAAGTTTGAGAGGAGCTAAACTGCATCTCAGGTTAACCCCCTAAATTCCAAATAGTTTTGCAATCATTTCAATGGTACAATTATATTCAGTTTCAAACTAAGAGATCCCAGTACCACTTACAGTTTCACATATATTTAATAACTGCAAATACGCAAGGGGGAAGAAAAGACAGAAACAGCAAGTGAAAGCAGAGAGGTAGTGAGTGGCAGAGAATCACGAGACTGTCACGAGTGATCAGTTCCTAGCTCTTACGAGAACATCTGGCTGAGCAACCAGATAGACAAGAGACAGAACAGGATAAAACAGATCCTTGTGTTTAACTCTTTCTGCATAACAAATGGGACAGGGCCTTAACCCTGTCACACTCCCACCTACCAGACATCAGGAATAACACTCTGGCAGTCTTGGCTCACAACACACTTGTGAGCAGGTGCCATTTCTCATGATGGAGCAAGCTCCCTAACCCACGTTTGGGGGCACTGTAACAGTGGAATAAAATATCTGGTAGTGGGGAAGATCATGGAAGCACCACTGAAGGAGAGACTGGTGGAACATCTGGTTGCCAACGAACTACAGGACCCAAGGCAGCATGGTTTCACCGGGGGGAGCTCATGCCAGACCAGCCTCACTGAATTTTTCGACTGAGTGACAATGGAGGTGGATACAGAGAGGGCAGTGGACATGGCCTATCTGGACTTCAGCAAGGCCTCTGACACTGTACCACATTGATGACTAGTAACCAAACTGGGAAATATGGGAGCTGACAGGACAGTAGTGTGGTGGGTGGGTAATTGGCTGGGCAGCAAGACACAGAGGGTGGTGGTAAATGGCTGTCACTCCACAGAGGGAAAAGTGACCTGTGGGGTACCACAGGGATCAGTGCTGGAACCGACCGGTCCTATTCAACTTCTTCAAATCAGTGACACTGTGCAGGACCTAGAAGGCAGAATTTCCCTGTTCGCTGATGACACGAAGCTCTGTAACAGAGCGGACACACCAGAGGGTGTAGACAGAATGAGGATGGACCTGCAGAAGCCTGAAGAATGGTCAAGGGTTTGGCAGTTGAAATTCAATGCAAAGACATGCAAGACAATGCATATGGGGCACAAAATCCCCGGAACAACATATCAGTTGGGGTGTGAGGATATAACATGCACCAAGCAGGAAAGGGACCTTGGGGTTATCACCTCTGATGACCTCAAGGTAGAGAAACAGTGTGACAAGGCAGCAGGTAAAGCAAATAGGATACTGGGATGCATAGGCAGGGGCATCACCAGCAGGAAAAGGGAGGTCATGGTTCCACTATAGAAGACACTGGTGAGGCCCCACCTGGAGTACAGTGTACAGTTCTGGAGACCTTACCTACGTAAGGACATAAACAGGGTAGAGAAGGTTCGGAGGAGGGCATCAAAGATGGTACAGGGATTGCATCACGAGTCCTGTGAGGACAGGCTAAAGGACCTGAATATGTACTCCTGGAAGGGAGAGGAAGGAGAGAGGGGATATGATCAAGACATACGAAAAAAATTACTCATCTTAGTAATTGTGTTGCTTCTAATGGAGTCTTGCTGTATTCTGACAATTTGCAGTTAGCTCCAGCTCTTGAACTGCCCCCGAGAGTGAAGGGTTAAAATTCTATGCCAAGCATGGAACGCTGGGCTCGAGCTTGGTTGAAAGCTCTGTCTGTGTCCTTTTGAAACCAAACTGTCAGATTCTTACGAGCTAAACTCACTGACTATATAATGTGGAAATTGTAAAACTCCTAGTAGCCAACTGGCAACAAAGACTTTGGATTCCCTAAAAGACTCAAGTCAGGAAATCCAAAGAACAAAAACCAGGTAATAAGAACTAAAAACTCTTAATTAAACAAATGCCAAGCACCCAACACAACAGGAGTAGGCTAAAGACACCCTTGGGGTGCAACACTGCACCTGCCCACCCACTTCCCAAAACAGGTTCTGAGAGGGGAGGGATGTCAGAATACAGCAAGACTCCATTAGAAGAAACACAATTACTAAGGTGAGTAATTTTTTCTTCAAACAACATGAAGTCTTGCTGTATTCTGACAATTTGCAGGCTACCAAGCAGTACCTCCAAGGAGGAGGGACAGAACCTACTTTGGGAATAGGCTCTGAAGTACTGCTGTGTCAAACCCAGCATCAGTCCTAGCCTGGATATCCAGAGAGTAATGCTTGGTGAAGGTATGAACTGTTTTCCAGGTGGCTGCTTGACAGATTTCTAACAAGGGGATATCCCTAGCTGCAGCTAGAGATGCAGTTGTACCTCTAGTGGAATGAGCTCTCAGGCCTGAGGGTGCAGTTTTTCATAGCAGAATTGAATACAGGACACAATCCACCTGACAATGGTTCTCTTGGTGGCAGGTTTTCCCCTTACCTACTTCCCCATAAGTGAGGAACAACTGGAAGGAGTCAAACCTGTGACCCTTTGGACGGTCTATATAGTAACTAAGGGCCCTTTTTACATCTAAACTGTGTAGCCTCCGCTCCCCTGAGGAGGTGTGATCAGTGAAAAACACAGGAAGAGACACAGATTGGTTTAAGTGGAAATCAGAAACCACTTTAGGTAGGAACCTTCTATTGGTTCTAAGGACCACCTTATCTCTATGGAAAAAAATGAAGTCAGGCTCCACTGACAGGGCTTGCAATTCACTGATACGTCTGGCAGAAGTAACAGCAACTAAAAACACAGTCTTCCAAGTCAAGCACTTGAGCTCTGCTAAGGACATAGGCTCAAAAGGGGGTTGCATCAGCTGAGCAATACAAATATTCAAATCCCAGGCAGGAGCAGGATCTCTAAAAGGGGGACTGGTATGAAGCAATCCTTTGAAAAATTTACAGAATACAGGGTGAGATGACAGAAAGGAACACTTCCTCACTGACAGGAAAGCAGAAATAGCTGACAAATGAACTTTGAGAGTAGCTGCTTTGAGGACTAGGCCGTTAAGGTAAAACATGTAATCCAGAACTGTAGACAATTCAGCAGTGTCTGGGGAAATGTGCTTCTTGGAACACCAAATACTGAACCTTTTCCATTTGGAGTTGTAGGTTTTTCCTGGTAGCAGGCTTTCAAGAAGCCTTGAGGATATCCAGAACCCCTTTGGACAGATGTAAATCTGCATACTCTAACTCTTCAAGAGCCATGCCTTGAGATTGAGTGACCGGAGATTGGGGTAACAAATCCTCCCCCGAGAGGAGGTTAGCAGATTGTAATTCCTGGGACGAGACAGGGGAAGATGGACTGCTAAGGACAGCAACAAGGGGTACCAAGGCTGCCTGGCCCAGTCTGGAGCAGTCAGGATCACTTTGCATGGCTGTGACCTTACCTTGACTAGAACCTTGAACAATTGAGGAAAAGGAGGGAAGGGATAAAGAAACTTCCCTTCCCAGTTCAAAATCAGAGCATACAGAGGGACTGAACCCAAGACTGGGGGTCTGCAACAAAACAGAGGAAGTTGGTGATTGTCTGGGGCTGCAAAGAGATCTATCTCCGGAGTGCCCCACCTTGAGAAAATCACCTTCAACACCAAAGGATCCAGAGACCATTCGTGATGGCCCTGGGAAATCCTGCTCAATGCATCTGCTATTACATTGTCCTTTCCTGGGAGAAGGACCTCTACTAGAGAGGTCTGCAGGGAATAAGCCAGGGACCATACTTTCATGGCCTCCAAGCACAAGGCCGTGGACCGAGTGCCTCCCTGCTTGTTGCTACACCACATGGTGGTAGTGTTGTCCATCTTGACCTGAACCACCTTGTTCTGTACTGACTGAGAGAAAGCTTGAAGGGCAAGAAGTACTGCCCTGAGCTCCAGGAGGTTGATGTGAAGAAGGGATTCCTGAGGGGACCACAGTACCTGGGCCATGAGAGCCCCCCGAATGGGCTCCCCACCCCAAAAGGGAAGCATCTGTGGTAAAAATCACAGAGTGAGCCTGAGAGACAAATGGAACACCTTGCCTCAGATTGCCCAGGTCCTGCCACCACTGAAGGGCCTGAATTAAGGTCTAAGTAACAGGAACTAGCTTGGTAAGAGGATCTTTCCTTTGGGACCAAAAGGTTCTCAGATGGAACTGAATATCCCTCATCTGAAACCTGGCCCCTTGGACCACAGCTGTGGAAGCTGCCATGTGGCCCAGAAGCTGCAAAAATGTCTTGCTGGCCGAGAAACCAGAGGGAGAAAGGAAGAGGCCAGCTGAGAGATGGCTTTTGCCCTTTCCAAAGGAAGGAAGGCTCTTGTCTTGAGGGTGTCTAGTTCTGCTCCTATGAAAGTGAGGAGCTGTACTGGTTCGAGAACTGACTTGGGAAGGTTGAGAAGGAACCCCAGGGAAGTGAGAACTTGCTGGGTGACCTGCAGATCTGACTTGACTTGGTCTGGAGACTGGCCCACAAGAAGCCAGTCGTCCAGGTATGGAAAAATAGAAATCCTTTTCCTTCTTAAAAAGGCCACCACAACTGCTAGGCACTATGTAAACACCCTTGGAGCTCAAGTTAGACCGAAGGGCATTGCTCTGAACTGATAATGCCCTGAGGGGAATTAGAACCTGAGGCACTTTCTGTGGGAGCACCTGATGGGAATGTGAAAATAGACATCCTTGAGGTCCAGGGAGGCTAGATAGTCCCCTGGCTTCAGAGAGGGAAGAACTGTTCCCAGAGTCACCATTTTGAATTTTGGCTTTATTAGGTGCTTCTTTAGGTATCTTAGATCTAGGATGGGTCGCCACTCCCCTGTCTTTTTTGTGTGGTAAGGAAGTACCAGGAGTACAGACCTTTGCCCCTGTATGGAGTAGGAACTCTCTCTATGGCCTTTAAGGCCAGCAGAGACGAACCCTCTGTCTCCAGAGCAAGGGTTTCTGAAGTATTTGCAGGTGGAAAAGATCTGGCTCTCAGTTTCGGAAAATTTTTGAAACTGAGAACCAGCCCCTGGCTTACAACCTCCAGGATCCACCTGTCTGAGGTAACAGACATCCAGTCCTGGACAAAGTAAGCCAGCCTGCCTCCTACTGGAATGGGGGAGTCGACCTGGGCTGACACATCAGGGTGTCTGCTTGGCAGGAGCCTTAGGCTGAGGGGTGGATGTAGCCCTGCTCATTCCCCTTCTGCCTCTCCCTCTGAAGAACCCCCTCTGAGAAAAGGAAGAAGAAGCCTGCGCTTGGTAGAAAGGCCTGTGAAAAGGCCTGCCCCAAGCTTGCTGCCTTTGAGGAGTTGTCTGCCTCTCCTTGGCCTGTGCACTCCTATAAGTGGTCCTGTACTCATCCATTTTCTTCATGTAATTCTCTGTCTGCTCCCCAAACAGAGAATTACCCACTACAGGAAAATCCATGGCCTTAACCTGGGTGTCCTGCGAAAGGTTAGTACATCTGAGCCAAGCCATACTCCGAAGAGCCACAGATGTAGCCATGACTCTTGATGACACATCACTGGAGTACACAGCAGCATGAAATTGCACCTTTGATGCCTCAATCCCATCAGCAGCCACCTCCTCCAGCTCCTTGGCTAGCTGAGGGGAGGCCTGTTTAGCCAGAGCCAGTAGAGTGTCCTACCTGGACTTCTGGTACCTGGCTGTATAGGCCATATAGTTAGCCTGCCTGAGTCCCAAAGATGATGCCAAGTACTGTTTCTTTGCCATGGCATCTATCTTCCTGGGATCTTTGTCTGGGGGGTGTGAGGCCAAGGGGATGTTTGCCTTGTCACAGGCAGCAGCCTGTACTACCCCAACATGGCTGCATTGCTGATAAAGAAATTCCGTATCTGAGCCTGACAAGGTGTACTTCTTGTCCATTCTCTTGTCAACAGGAGGTACAGAGTTGAGAGACCTAAGAATTTTTTGTGTCTGTTTCCCAAATGACCTATGAAGGGGAACAGACAGTCTCTTAAGACTCTGGGATGGCCATCATCACTATGAAGTCAGGCTCCTCTTGATCCTCTACAGCCTCCTCAATAGGAAGCTGGAAGGTTTGAGCCACCTTTCTGTAGAACAGAAAATGGGGAGGGGACTCAGAAAGCCTAGGAGGGGAAACACCAGAAGGTCTGTCTGGGGAGATGTCCGGTTTCACAGGCACATCCAGACTTTCACCGTCGTAATCATCCTCTTCAAAATCCCCCTCCTCATCAAACTCCGGTTCATAAAACTCTTCAGGGGAAAAATCCTGAACCGGGGGAACTGACTGAACCAAACCCCTGCCAGAAGGCGCCGGATCGGTAAGAACCGGACGAAGCGATTCCACAATCCGAATCGCTTTGACTATTTCTTCGGCGGTTGGAACATGCAGTTCTGGATCTGAACCGGCTGATTTATCCTTTCGTTTTCGTTTTGTAGGAACCGATCCCTCAGGATTGGCTGTCCTCTTGCCTGAAGAAGTATCGCCCTGGTCAGAATGCACTCCTTCTGGTTCATTAGGAACCGAACCGGGCTGGCCTTCCGGGTCAGCGGATTTCTCGGTCTCCTTATCCCTAAGTCTACCTAACCTTTTTTCCCAGGGTAGACTTAGGGAAATTCTTGCAAATTTGGCAGTCTGAATCGAGGTGGTCAAACCCCAGACAGTAAACACAGGTGGTGTGGGGATCGGCCCTAGCAAAGACCTCCCCACACACACTGCAGTGTTGAAACCCAGTGGGCCCGTTTTTTTTCTTGGGTTTCTCAGACATGGCCAACCTAACCAACTTACCCTTTATATGGCAACCGCCAGGCAAGACTCCTCTATTGGTTTCTCACCGTGTCACGGGTGAAGGAAAAAAACGTTCAAATCACGTTTTTTTTAAAACCGATACGGACCGGTAACCACACACTAACTTTTTTACAGGATTTTACTACAGGATCGGTTCAGCCGAATCGATTGAACAAGTTTACAATTTCCACACAATAACTGTCCACAATACTCGGTACCACAGACAGAGTCTCGAACTGAAAAACGGAATGAAAAATCGGACTAAAACCGACACTTTAACCGCGTTTGAACCAAGCAGAAGGAGACATCTCTGGAGCGACTGTTCAGTGAGGCGGAGTAAAGAATCTGATGGTTTAGTTTCAAAAGGACACAGAGTTTTCAACCGAGCTCGAGCCCAACGTTCTATGCTTGGCATAGAATTTTAACCCTTCACTCTCCGGGGCAGTTCAAGAGCTGGAGCCAATTGCAAATTGTCAGAATACAGCAAGACTTCATGTTGTTTGGAAAGTACCTTACGGGGTGGAACAGAGTGTAGGAATACACTATTTTCTGATGAAAAAGATGTTCCAAGACTAGAGGGCATGGGATGAAGTTGGAGGAAGGGCGATTCAGAGGAAACGTGAGGAAGAATTTGTCCACAGAAAGGGTGGTGGACAAGTGGGAACACCTCCCAGAGGAAGTGGTGGGGGGGCTGAAACAATCACGGGATTTAAGAATGCATGTGATAGACAGAAGGGAATTCTTGAGGTCAGGGGTAAGGGGCAACAGACTCCTAGAAAAACATAAAGGGAACTTACAACAGAGAAACATAGAAGTTGATGGCAGATTAAGGACCGCAAGGCCCATTCAGTCTGCCCATTTTTTCTACCTTATGAATGTGCCATAGGCCTTTACTCTGTCAATGACCTATTTATTCATACTCCTCTGTACTGCTCCCTTATGCCTATCCCATGCCATTTGAAGCCCTGCACTGTATTCATATCCACCACTTCCTGAGGCAGGTCATTCCATGCATCCATCACCCTTTCTGTGAAAAAGAACTTCCTCACATTACCCCTTAATCAGCCTCCCTCTAATCTCATGCTGGGTCCTCTTGTCCGCTATTTTTCTTATATTGAAACATGTTAAGACTCTTTCACCTTGTTAATGCCCTTAAGATATCTGAATGTTTCAATCATATCACCTCTCTCCCTCCTTTGCTCTAAGGTATACATATTGAGCTCCGTTAATCTGTCCTCATATGTTTTCTGATGCAGTCCCTGCACCATTTTGGTTGCCCTTCTCTGGACTGCCTCTATTTTGTTAATGTCCTTGTGCAGTTGCGGCCTCCAGTACTGTACACAGTACTCCAGATAGGGCCTAACCAGTGTCTTGTAAAGTGGGATTATTACCTCCCTCTTATGACGTATGATACCCCTACTAATACACGCCAACATCCCTCTAATCTTACCTATTGCTTTAGTGGTCTGCTTGGGTGATTTCAGGTCATCTGTGATGATGATGCCCAAGTCTCTTTCTTCCCTTGTGATTGCCAGCAACTCCCCTCTCAACCTATAGGTAGCTTCAGGGTTTCTTTTACTTATGTGCATGATCTTGCACTTCTTTGCGTTAAACCCCAGTTGCCGCTCTTTAAACCATTCTGCAAGTTTTTACAGATCTCTTCTCATTCTGCCCACCCCATCTGGATCATCCACTCTGTTGCAGATCTTGGTGTCATCTGCAAACAGGCAAACTTTACCCTTCAGTCCATCTGTAATGTCACTGATCAAGATACTGAAGAGGACTGACCCCAGGACTGATCCCTGAGGTACCCACTTGTGACTTGCTTCTCTTTTGACTGCATACCGTTTATCACCACTCTCTGTTTTCTGCCTGCCAACCAGTTTGCCACCCAGTTGACCAACATCTGACCCACCCCAAGCCTACCTAAATTATTAATCAATCTTCTATGTGGAACAGTATCAAAAGTGTTGCTCAAGTTAAGGTAGGTGACATCAACTACATCCCCATGGTCCATCACTCTGGTTACCCAGTTTTTTGTGACAGGACTTGTGCACACCTCCCTGCCCTCTGTGACCATGGTGCTGAGCTGTGGGCCCTGCTCTACCCTCTCCTCGATAAATACTGAACAAAAGTATCTATTTAGGATAGATACTTTTCCTTGGTCCTCCTCCACACACTCCCCCTTATCCCCTTTGATCTTAGCAATACCCCCTCTGGACTTTCTCCTTTCACTAATGTAGCTATATAAAGTTGTGTCCCCTTCTTTTACGGTTTGTGCTAGTGTTTCCTCGGTTTGGGCCTTTGCCTACCTTACTGCCTTCCCTGCTTCCCTTAGGGAAGTTTGGTATGCCTCCCTATCTTCGTCCTGCTGTGTTCCCTTATATTTCCTGAAGGCCAACTTTTTGGCTCTGACTTTTTCTGCTAGTACTGTGTTTGAGAACCAAAGTTGTTTCCTCCTTTTTTTGCTCTTGCTTTTCTCCCTAACACAGTGGGATGCTGCTTCAGGTATTGCATCCTTAATGCTTGCCCACTTTGCTTATACCCCTTCACCTGTATTTCTTCTTTGCCAAGGCTAGCTCAACTCTGCTGGCCATCTTATCAAAGTCAGCCCTCTGAAGCCCCATATATTTGCCTTGGAATGGGATGATTTAGTTCTAGTGGCCAAATTGAACCATACCATGTGATGGTCACTGGCCTCCAGGTGACCTTCTACCTGGAGATATGTGATCCTTTCACAGTTAGTGAGTACTAGATCCAGGATAGCCCTGTCTCTTGTGGGTTGTTGTACCAACTGTTTGAGGCTCTCCCCCTGCAGGGAATCCACTATGTGCCTAGTTCTGGCAGATGTTCTGGCTGGTATTAACCAATCTGTATCTGGCATGTTGAAGTCTCCCATTAGCAGAACCTCCCCTTTAGCTGTCATGTTTTGTATATCTTCTAACAGTAATGTGTCTATTTCTTCCCCGGTCTAGAGCCATGAGACAACCACAGTTCGTATGTCTGTCCCATTTCCTGTTTCAGGGTGACCCACAGTTCTTCTGGCTCCTTATGTTTATTCTGAATTTCTGTAGCTTTGATATTTTCACCGACATAAGGCCACTCCCTCCTTTTTTTCACCTTGGTCTCTTCCGAATAGTACATAGCCAGGCATGGTCGTCTCCTAAGTGTGGTTACTGGTGAACCAGGTCTCAGCTAATGGCTACTATGTCTAGTTTAGCCTCTGTCACTGTTGCCTCAGGTCTGGGATCTTGTTTCCCAGACTGCAGGCATGTGTACATAATTTTCCAGTGGCCAGATTTTGGTTAGATTAGTTGTGGGGTGAGGTCGGCTTTTCCCTGTGCATGTATGGGGCACCGGACCTTTCTCCTCACCTGGTGATGCAAATTACCTACAAACTGAATTCCTGTCTGATCACTAGCTGAGGGGTGCTCTTCCCATTCGATGTATCGGTGCTGCACCCTCTCCCATTTGCTAGTTTAAATATTCTGCAAAGACATCAAACTTCTGCCTCACAAGCTCAAATGGGCAGACGGGGTGGGTCACAGGCCATTATTTGCCGACAGTGTCTATGTATCTATGTATGTATATATTCCCATCAAGTGGCATTATATTTAATATGATCAGTGTCCTTGGAATGCTGCAATAATGGCCAATGATCATATTTTCATATCAGTTGTAATGAAAACATGGCGGCTAGGTACAGAAAACATTAAATATAAGCTGAAATGAGTTTATAAATATAACTTGCTCACCTGCAACTGTAGTTCTAAAAGTGGCATACAGTTAACATCCACACACTGGCAGTTCCCTAGAATAGGCTAATTCATTGGATGTCCTCATGCTTAAGATCCATCCACCACCTGGGCAGTATATACTCCAGCTCCACCCTGCAACGTCAGATCTTTGCACACTGGAAGAAGGGATCTGGATGCACACTGCCAGGGGAGGCTAGGTGGGCTGTGTGGATATGAACTGTTTATTTAATGAATTTTGTTGACCAGGTAGGCACACTGAGACCAAAGGTCCCTTTTCAGAGCGACCCAGAATTAGTTACACAGAAAGAAAGCACAACAAATCAGTTATACATAGTCCAGAAGACAGATAACAATCGTAATAAAACTGTTAGGTCTATACACGTGCACATAATTCTCATAGAGATATTTATTTTATTTTTATTTGCTATGCGGAAAGACCTTTGAGCCAAGGCTCTTTTACAAAGGTTACCGTCTTAAAACAATGACACATACAGATAAAAAAAATATTGGTCAAAAGGAGTATGCATCTATAAACAGTGCACAATGCTAGATTATTATAATAAACAGTGGACCAAACATTTAACAATGACCCAGTGATTGATGGAGCAGAAAGAAATAGGAGGCAATGATAAAAGTGAGGTGCAGAGGGTGTGCAGAGAGGAGACACCCAACCCCTAGTGATACCTCGATCCAGAGCAGAGCTAAGTAGTGGAAATAGCCCAGGGCCAGGGGATGAGGGGGTTAGGGCAAATGAGAAAGTGGAGCATGGCCTTAAAACATGCTTTGTCGAGTAGTACAGGGCGGCTTGGGAGGAAGGAGGAGAGTGAAAACAGAAGGGCAACAGGAAAAGGGTCCGGTGGGGGGTGGCAGGGAGGGGAACAATGTGCGTAGGGGCCAGACTGTGAGTAGGAGAGGGAGCTGGACCTGAGCAGGATCCTATGCTATTTTCCAGTGAGGAGCACGCTGTGCCATGCTACAGGTTCCGGGGCTGTGCTAGGTGTTCAGGGAACAGGCACACATGTTGCAGAAGAGGAGGTAGTGCTTGAGTTCGGACTTGAAAAGGGAGAGGCTTTTCGTATTGTGAGTGAGCCCCGGGATCTCATTTAGCCGGAGGGTCTCAATAGGAAAAGGCATGCTAACCAAGTGCAGTACCGGAAAGTACCATGACTGCCCCTGCTTGGTGCCTCTAGTGCCGTAACCTGAATCTGATTTGGAGAAGATGGCAGATCGTTCGAGGTGCCTTGCCCAGTAGAGCTTTCTTTCCAAGAAGGCAAGTTTGAATGTGATCCTGCCCCTAGAGATAACCAGTTTGTCTTCTCATATAGGAAGCAGGTGAGGAGATCGCATCCAGGGTGAGTCTGCAGGCCTTGTTAAGAGCAGTATGCACCCTCTTTAGCACAGTGTCAGTGGCTGCCCCATAGACTACCAGGCCATAGTCAATGGTTGATAAGATAGAGCTGGTAGCAGCAAGGCAGAGTGCTGCTGGAGTTCGGTATTTCCTGTGCCTGTAAAGCACTGCCAGTTTTGCGTTTACAGCCTTGACCACAGAGTCCATATGTTGAGCAAAGGACATGGTGTCATTGAGGGTGACCCCCAAGTATTTAAAGGAGTGCACTTGCTCCAGGAGTGCTTGGACCTTGCTTGAGATGGAGAGGGTGGGGGCCCTTTTCTTGAGCTGGGAGCAGGATAGGAACATGGTCTTAGTCTTTTTATAATTGAGCAGAAGCCTTTGTTCACAGAACCAATCCTCTAATTTGTTGAAGGAGTGATGGAGTGCAATTTGAAGAGACTCAATACGTGAATCGCTAGGAGAATGGCGCATCATCATAAAAATGATTTTTTGAGTCACAGGCTCCCAGGAGATCACTGAGAAAAAAGCAGAAGAGTAGAGGTCCCAGCATAGACTCCTGGGGGACACCCAGAGAGACTTCTATGGACCCAGACATGGTCTGACCTACCTTGACACGCTGGGACCTTAGAGACAGGTAGTCCTGGAACCAGCATATTGCATTAGCAGCCACTCCCAGGTTTCGCAGTTGAGCCAGAAAGTTGTGGTTCACGGTGTTGAAGGCTTTCCTTACGCTGATGAGCACTGACCCAACCAACCTGCCTTCGTCCATAGCCCGGTGCACGAAGTCAGTGAACTCCACCAGAGCCGTGGTAGTACTGAGATTCTGCCTAAAACCATGCTGGTTTGGACACTGCAGTTGGTATTTGCTTAGGCAGTTGGTGAGCTGGTCAGCTACAATTTTTCCAGGGCCTTGGATAGTGGGGAGAGGATTGAGATTGGTCTGTAGTTGGAGATACAGGACCTGTCACTGCTCTTATGGACGGGGTCTCAAGCGCTTCCAGACTACCAGGAATTTAGCCAGAGCTAGTGATTTGTTGAAGAACTTGGTAATGGCACAATGAGTATATCCAGAGTGAGAGATGGAAGCTTCATGTCTATTCCATCACTGCCAATTCTGGTTTTGCCGAGGACTCGCCTAACATAGTTGGGAGTCTCCTTTGTTGACACTCTCGAAGTAGAACTCAGGGTGGTCATTTGAGGGTGCCTTGCTACGGTGGGGGGTAGTTTTGGTGGGGAGTAGAAAGTCGGTGGGGGGGAGGGGAGGACTGAACTGAGGTCAGTGATGGCAGAGTTGAAAAATTCAGCGATTTGGAGTGGATCTGTTGAAGCTGAGAAGTTTGTGTTGATCAACTATGGGTGATTCTGATTGTCCTTCCCTAGAAGGATTTTGATGTTATCCCAAAACCTCCTACCGTCTCCCCAGCAGTCGTTCAGCTCCTCCTTGTGGAAGTTGGTTTTGGCCTGCCTAATTAGGTTCGCGCAGTAGTTTCTTGCATTCCTGTAGCACTGGAGGTCGTGCTTATTTCTGTAGGATCTGGCTTTAGCCCAGAGGTTGTCCCTTTCCTTCATCTTGACCAGAAGTTCACCTGTGACCCAGCCACTGTTGTGGCCACGAGCTTTCCTTTTTCTAAGACATTGTAGGCATTATGCAGAGTAGGACAAGTCATTAGTTACAGCAGTACAACAGTAAATTCAGCTGTAGACAGAATTATATTATTTGCGTCCCTTTATAGTGCAGGTACTTCCCTTTAAGGTGCAGTAGTTGTGCAGTTCTGGGGAGCGTAGACAGGCTCAGGTATTTTTGGGAAGGGGTGCCCTTTAGTGCTTGCAGGTACAGTTGCTTTGGGTGTAGAGGTGAGCTTTTAGTGAGTGCTTAAATGAGGGAGAGTTGGGCTATTCTGAAAGGCAGGAGGGAGCTTATTTCAGAACTGTGTAATTCTATACGCCAATGAAATTTGTCCTGTTGCCGTGTGCATCCCTGGTACTTAGAGGGCAGGTTGTGAGGTCGCTCAGAGAGTTCTTACATTTTGCTTATGTACCACTAGGTTCTGAAGGTGAGGCAGGCTGTTTTTCAGGATTTTGGACATCAGGCAGAGTGAGGGAAGCTTAAGCCTGTTGTCTAGAGGGGGCCAGTTTAGAGACTAAAGTGTTGTGAAGAAAAAATTACTCACCTTAGTAATTGTGTTTCTTCTATTGGAGTCTTGCTGTATTCTGACATATGCAGTTAGCCCCAGCCTTTAAACTGCCCCGGAGAACAAAGGGTTAACTTTTCCATGCAGAGCACAGAATGCTGAGCTCGAGCTCGGTTGATGTCTCTGTCTGGAGCCCTTTGAAATCTAACCGTCAGATCTTTTCGAGCAAAAACTCACTACCTAACCTATGTGGAAATTGTAAAATTTTTATTAGCCAACTGGCAACAAAGGTTTTGGATTCCCAAAGGAAGACAAATCAGGAAACCCAAAAACCCAAAAATGAATTCAAACATGAATAATAATAATAACAATAAACCAACACCCAAACAAGAAGAAAGAAGGTGTAAAAGGAGCACCCTTGGGGTGCAACACTGCACCTGGCCACCCACTTCCCAAAACCAGGTTCTGAGAGGGGAGGCAGGGAGGGAGGTCAGAATACAGCAAGACTCCAATAGAAGAAACACAATTACTAAGGTGAGTAATTTTTTCTTCGAACAACATGAAGTCATGCTGTATTCTGACATATGCAGACTACCAAGCAGTACCTCCATGGAGGAGGGACAGAACCTACTTTGGGAATAGGCTCTGAAGTACTGATGTGCCAAACCTAGCATCACTCCTAGCCTGGATATCCAGAGAGTAATGCTTGGTAAAGGTATGGACTGTTTTCCAAGTGGCTGCTTGACAAATGTCTAAGAGAGGGATATCCCTGGCAGCAGCCAGGGAAGCAGCTGTACCTCTTGTAGAGTGAGCCCTCAGGCCTGAGGGTGGAATCTTTCCCAGTTTTTCATAGCAGAATTGTATACAAGACACAATCCACCTGGCAATAGTTCTCTTAGTGGCAGGTTTGCCTTTTCCTACTTCTCCATAAGTGAGGAACAACTGGAGGGAATCAAACCTGTGACCCTCGGTACGCTCTATGTAGTAGCTAAGGGCTCTTTTAACATCTAAACTGTGTAGCCTCCTCTCCCCTGAGGAAGAAAGATCAGTGAAGAAAACGGGGAGAGACACAGACTGATTCAAGTGGAAATCTGAAACCACTTTGGGCAAGAACCTTCTATTGGTTCTAAGGACCACTTTATCCCTATGAAAGGAGATAAAATCAGGTTCCACTGACAAGGCTTGCAATTCACTGATATGCCTGGCAGAGGTAATGGCTACCAAAAACACAGTTTTACAAGTCAAGTACTTAAGCTCTGCTGAGGACATAGGTTCAAAGGGAGGTTGCATAAGTTGAGCAATGCAGACATTTAAATCCCAGGCAGGGGCAGGGTCTCTAAAAGGAGGATTGGTATGAAGCAACCCTTTGAAACACTTACAGAATACAGGATGAGATGCTAGTGAGGAAGAATTCCCCACTGATAGAAAAGCTGAAACAGCTGACAAGTGTACCTTGACAGTAGCTGGTCTGAGGCCTAGGCCATTAAGGTGGACCATATAATCCAGAACTGTAGGCAACTCAGCAGTGTCTGGAGAAATATGCTTCTTGAAACACCAAATGCTGAATCTCTTCCATTTGGAGTTATAAGTCTTTCCGGTGGAGGGCTTTCGAGAAGCTTTGAGAATATTCAGAACCCCCTGAGACAGATGCAAATCTGCAAACTCTAACTCTTCAAGAGCCAAGCCTTGAGATTGAGACTGAAGATCGGGTACCAAATCCTCCCTGAGAGGATGTTAACAGGTTGTAATTCCTGGGAAGAGACAGGGGAAGATGGACTGCTAGGACAGCAACAGGGTACCAAGGCTATCTGGCCCAGTCTGGAGCAATCAGAATCACTTTGCAAGGTTGTGACTTTATCTTGACTAAAACTTTGAACAGAAGTGGGAAGGGAGGGAAGGCATATAGAAACTTTCATTTCCAGTTCAGAATCAGAACATCCAGGGGGACTGAGCCCAAGACTGGGGGTCTGCAACAATAAAAAGGAAGTTGGTGATTGTCTGGGGCTGCAAAGAGATCCGTCTCTGGACTGCCCCACCTTGAAAAAAATCACCTTCAATACCAGAGGGTCCAGGGTCCATTCGTGATGGCCCTGAGAGATCCTGCTCAGTGCATCTGCTAACACATTGTCCTTCCCTGCAAGGTGAAGTGCTATCAGAGAGGTTTGCAGTGAATAAGCCAGGGACCACAACTTCATGGCTTCTGTGCATAAGGCCATAGACTGAGTGCCTCCTTGCTTGTTGATGTACCACATGGTGGTGGTGTTGTCTGTTCTGACTTGAACCACCTTGTTCTGCACTGACTGAGAGAAAGCTTGCAGGGACAGAAAAACTGCCCTGAGTTCCAAGAGATTGATATGGAGAAGGGATTCCTGAGGGGACCACACTCCCTGGGCAGTGAGGGCCCCCAGATGGGCTCCCCAGCCCAGAAGGGAAGCATCCGTGTTAAGGATCACTGAATGAGACTGAGTGGTGAATGAAACCCCTTGCCTTAAATTGTCCTGATCCTGCCACCATTAAAGGGCTTGGATCAGGGTCCGAGTCACTGGAATCGGTCTGGTAAGGGAATCCTTCCTCTGGGACCAAAAAGCCCTTAAATGGAACTGGATGTCCTTCATCTGGAATCTTGCCCCTTGGACCACTGCTGTAAAAGCTGCCATGTGGCCCAAGAGCTGGAGAAAATGCCTTGCTGGTCGAGACACCTGAAGGCTGAAGGAAGAGGCCAGTTCTGTAAGAACTCTTGCCCTTTCCAAGGGAAGAAAGGCTCTTGCTTTGACAGTATCCAGCTCTGCCCCTATAAAGGTAAGGAGCTGCACTGGCTCAAGAACTTACTTGGGAAGGTTGAGAAGAAACCCTAGAGAAGTGAGCACCTGCTGGGTTACTTGCAGGTCTGACCTGACTTAGTCTGGGGACTGTCCCACTATGAGCCAGTCGTCCAGATATGGAAAAATGGAAATCTTTTGTCTTCTTAGATAGGCAACGACTACTGCCAGGCACTTTGTGAAAACCCTTGGGGCTGATGTTAGGCCAAAGGGCATTGCTTTGAACTGATAGTGGCCTGAGGGCAACTCAAACCCGAGGTACTTTCTGTGGGAGCATCTGATGGGAATGTGAAAGTAGGCATCTTTGAGGTCTAGGGAGGCTAGCCAGTCCCCTGGCCTTAGAGAGGGAAGAATTATTCCCAGAGTTACCATCTTGAACCTTGGTTTAAAAAGATGTTTGTTCGGGTATCTTAGGTTTAGGATGGTTCGCTACTCCCCTGTCTTTTTTGGGGTAAGGAAGTACCTGGAGTACAGACCTTTGCCCCAGTGTAGGGTAGGAACTCTCTCTATGGCTCTCAGAGCCAGAAGAGATGAAACCTCTGCCTCTAAAGCAAGGGTTTCTGAGAGACCTGCAGGTGGGATGGATCTGGCTTTCATCTACGGAAATTTTCTGAAGCTGAGAACCAGTCCCTGGCTTACTACTTCCAGGACCCACCTGTCTGAGGTAACAGACATTCAGTCCTGGACAAAGTAAGCCAGCCTGCCCCCTACTGGAATAGGAGAGTCGAACCGGGCAGGCCCATCAGGGTGTCTGCTTGGCAGGGGCCTTAGGCTGAGGTGTGGATGCAACCCTGCTCATCCCCCTTCTGCCTCTCCCTCTGAAGAACCCCCTCTGTGAAAAAAGAGAAGAGGCCTGTGCTTGGTAGAAAGGCCTGTGAAAAGGCCTGCCCCTGCCCCTAGACTGCTGCCTTTGAGGAGTTGCCTGCCTCTCTTTAGCCTGAGCACTCCTATAAGTGGTCCTGTACTCATCCATTTTCTTCATGTAATTCTCTGTCTGCTCCCCAAACAAAGAATTACCCATTACAGGAAAATCCATGGCCTTAGCCTGGGTATCCTGCGAGAGGCTAGTACATCTGAGCCAAGCCATTCTCCGAAGAGCCACAGATGTAGCCATGACTCTTGATGACACATCATTGGAGTCCACAGCAGCATGAAACTGTACTTTTGATGCCTCAATCCCATCTGCAGCCACCTCCTCCAGCTCCTTGGCTAGCTGGGGGGAAGCCTGTTTAGCCAGTGCCAGTACAGTGTCCCACCTGGACTTCTGGTATCTGGCTGTACAGGCCATATAATTAGTCTGCCTGAGTCCCAAGGAAGATGCCATGTATTGTTTCTTTGCCATGGCATCAATCTTCTTGGAGTCCTTGTCTGGGGGGTGTGAAGCCAAGGGAATGTTTGCCTTATCACAGGCAGCAGCCTGCACTACTCCAACATGGCTGCATTGCTGGTATAAAAACTCCATGTCTGAGCCTGATATTGTATACCTCTTGTCCATGCTCCTATCCACAGGAGGTATAGAATTGGGAGACTTTAGGATTTTTTGTGTCTGCTTCCCAAAAGATTTGTGAAGGGGAACAGACAGTCTCCTGAACTCTGGGATGTCCATCACTTCCACATAATCAGGCTCCTCTTGATCCTCCATTGCCTCCTCCACAGGAAGCTGGAGGATTTCAGCCACCTTTATATAAAACATAAAGTGGGAAGAGGACTCAGAAAGCCTAGGAGGAGATACAACTGAAGGTCTGTCTGGGGAGATGTCCGGTTCCACAGGCACATCCAGACTTTCACCATCACCATCATCCTCTTCGAACTCCCCCTCCTCCTCAAACTCCGGTTCATAAAAATCTTCAGGGGTATAATTTTGAACCGGGGGAACTGACCAAACCGAACCCCTGCCCAAAGGTGCCGGATCGGTCAGAACGGGGAGAAGTGATTCCACAATCCGAATTGCTCTGGCTATTTCGGCAGTCGGAACATGAACTTCTGGATCCAACCGGACTATTTTTCTTTCGCGTTTTTTTGTCGAACCGATCCCTTGGAATCGGCTCTCCTTTGCCCAAAGTATTGCCCTGGTCAGAGGACACTCCTTCTGGTTGGTGGAACAGAACCGGGCTGGCCATCGGGTCAGGGACTTCGGCCTCCTTTTCCCTCAGTCTACCTAATCTCTTCTCAAGGGTAGATTTGGGAAAATGTTTACATATTTGGCAGTCTGTATCGAGGTGGTCAAGCCCCAGACAATAAACACAGGTGGTGTGGGGATCGGCCTTAGCAAAGACCTCCCCACACTCACTGCAGTTTTTTTTCTTGGGTTTCTCAGACATGGCCAACCTAACCAACTTACCCTCTTTATGGCAACCGCCAGGCAAGACTCCATATCGTGGTTCCCAACCGCAATACGTGGGTATTGGAAAAAACCGTACAAAACACGTTTTTTTTAGAACCGATAAGGACCAGTAACCACACACTAAGGAAAATACAAGAATCACTAGCAAATGATCGGTTCAGCCGAACCGACCTACACTTTTACAAGTTCCACACAGAAAAACAGAACAAATACTATCTAGTACTCACGGTACCCCAGACAGAGACTGAACCGGCTACGCGGAAATAAATTTCGGTTAAAAACCGACGGTAAACTGACACTTTAACCAACTTTCGAACCAAGCTGCAGGAGAAATCTCCGGAGCGACTGTTCAGTGAGGCGGAGTAAAGAATCTGATGGTTAGATTTCAAAGGGCTCCAAACAGAGGCATCAACCGAGCTCGAGCTCAGCTTTCTATGCTCTGCATAGAAAAGTTAACCCTTTGTTCTCCAGGGCAGTTTAAAGGCTGGGGCTAACTGCATATGTCAGAATACAGGAAGACTTCATGTTGTTTGAAATGATGTTCCTTTCTACAGCTTGTGTTGCGAATCTGCTGACCTTGTGAGAGAGCATGTGGAGCCTGGTAAGTTCAGTTTCTTTCACCGGCCCAGTGGCGCTGAGGGTTGAGGCGCTGGACGCCACACCTCACACCACACTGGTGACCCGGGTTTGGGAATGAGCCCAGGACGTCGGGGGTTGGCAGGGGAGGACTGGGATCGAGCATCCGTAGACTGCTCTCCTAGTCCTGGGGTGGGCTGGGGAGTTTCACTGTGCTGTAGCGGCCCCTGGGGACGCCCAGGGGCACTACTAGCATCGGTGACATTAGAGGGGGAGCGTGAGGACATCAGCACGTCATGCCTGGACATCACTGCACATCTGCGCTCCAGGGGCCAATCGGAGGAAAATAGCTGGGCGTGACCGTGCAGCTTGATGGCCGCGCTCCAAGCCGCTCGGAGGACTTTGGTGAAGTCCTGTCGGGGAGGGTCCGGGGCTGTCCTGGCTGGTACAGGCAGAGGGAAGCCCTCCAGCAGGATGACATAATGCCGTCCCGGATCCTTCTGTGTGTAGTTCGAGCTACCCAGCTCTCAGGGTGGGCGGAGCCGGTGGCTGGAGGCCCCAAGCCACAGTGTGCCGCAGTAAGGCGAGAAAAAAATGTGCTATGATAAAAAAAAAAAAAAAGTTCAGTTTCTTTCAGGGAGGTCAGTACTGGTGCTCCGTATAGGAGTGTCGTGAGCAGGATGGAGTTGGCCACTGTTCAGCAGGACTCACTAGTGAGGTATGCCTTTAGTTTGTACAACACACCAAGTTTCTGGTGTAATATTTTAGTGGTGTGTTCAACGTGTGGTTTTAGCATGAGCTCTTGGTCAAGCCACATTCCGAGGTATTATTTTTTTTTTTTCCAATTTCTTTTTATCCCGCCTTACTACCCTGTCGTTCCATTCCTTCAGACCTGCTCAACCCTGCAGATCCCTCTCACGGAGTCTGACCCTAGAGTGCCAGGCTTACTCCATTATCCCCCTACCTTACTCCTCTCTTCGGAATGCCTGCACAACGGGGTCTGCCTGTGGGTAGGTGATCTGGGGCTTAGATCGGTCATCATCTTGGACTGAGAGAGGGTTTTTCAACTTTTTTCCCCTTAGTCCCTCCTTCCTCTGAGGGCGTCAGCATGTAGGACTGACATCCAGACAGACAGCGTGCTGATGCACGCCATTGTCAAATGCCCACAACATCCTCCACTCCCCGACTCCAGCGAGCCGCCTGTGCCCCGATACCCATGCTTCCACAGGCATAGGTGCGTTGGGTGCTCAAAGCACCCCAGAAACCCACCCTGGGAGGAGGAGAGCATCAGTTGGGATGCTCAGTCCTTCTCCGACCCCCAGCGGCCCAGAATCCATTCCCGAACCTGGGTCGCCGGCGTGGCACAAGGTGTAGGGTCCAGCGCCTCAACCATTAGCACCACCGGGACGGCATTTAGAGGTATTTTAATCTGTCTACGGCTTCCAGTTTTGTTCCACTGGTGTCGATTATCCTTAGGAGCTCAGTTCTGTCATCCCCTAATCTTCTGTGTCCAAAGAGTATAGCCTTAGTCTTCTAGATGTTAAGCACAAGGTGATTAAATAAAAGCCAACTACTTAGTATGGCAAAATCCTTGATTAACCCTTGCTCAATGTCTGGAGTGGCACTCCCATCCCTGTACAGGACAGCATCATCTGCATATAGAAGTGCTTTTTCTTCCCCACAGTTGGACAGTAAAGCATTAAATAAGAGCGAGAAGAGTAGTAGACCGAGACTTGACCCCTGTGGAACTCCATCACTGATTGAACAGTGTGAAGAGTGACCAGTGTTTCAAGTGACAGTTTGCGGCCTACTAGGTAACTTCTGCACCAGATGATGGCCAGGTGACCAAGTCCTAGACTCTCAACTTTGGTCAGTAATATTTTATGATTCACCAGGTCAAAAGCCTTGGTGAGATCGATGAAAATGGTTCCTGTTATTTTTCCCTTGTCAGTAGATTTGTGTATGTTTGAGGCAAGTTGTACCAATGCTGTACTGGTCCCATGGTGTTTTTGGAAACCATGCTGGGCCACAGTCAAGAGGCTGTAAGCTTCAAGGTGAGTAACCAGTTGGTTATAGATAAGATGTTCTTGTACTTTGGCCAAGGCACTGAGTATTAATACAGTGCAGTAATTTTATATTGCATCCAGTGCACATCCTTTGTGGATGGGGATAACTCAAGCGGTGTTCCATACTTGAGGGACTTCCCCTCAGAGCAGTGACATGTTGTACAACCTGGTCATAGGAGTAGCAAGAACTGGGGCTGCCAGCTGAAGAAGCTTGGGTTCAAGCCTGTCATGCCCCACAGACTTGTCAGGCTTTATCTTAAGCAGGTGTGTTAGAAACTCCTTCCCTAGTTACGAGTTTGAGGTGGAATAAACGTTTGTCATGGTGGGGGACAGATGGTGAGGAGTTGGGTTGGGAGACTTTAAAGTGGTCCAAGTCCATGAAAAACATGTTGAAGCCTTCCGTGATGAGTTGAGGATCCTTGACAAGAGCACCATTTATTCTTATTTCCTGATTGTAAGCAGTTTGTCGCCCTTTTAGAAGGTTATTTATTTCAGCCCAGAAGCGCTTTGGGTTGCTCAGGTTTCCTGCTTGTTTTCTGATGTAGCTGATCTTGGCATTCTACAGCATGATCTTACACTGGTTCCGCAGTTTCCTGTATTCTTGCCAATCCCATGCTGAAACTGTTTCCTTGTATACGCACCAGGCCCTGTCTCTCTGTTTCATCAGGATGCGTTGATCGGGGAGAGCCACTTGGAGAAAAGGCCCTTATACCACATTTGTATCAGCAGGGCATGTCTGTTTATGGCAGACGTAAGGCTGTGGATTATGAAGTCGAGTGTTGTATTTACATCTGCCTTAGTGTCCAGATCTTTCCAGCTAACTTTGGAGAGGTCGTCAAGTAAGGCTTCACTGTTTAGCTTGGAATAGTTTCTGGTAATGATTGTTTTGGGCAGAGGTTTTGGGAAATAGTTTCTCCATGTGCAGTAGATGGGGCAATGGTTACTCAGTGCATCTGAAAAGGTCCCTGCAGTTTGGAGCCTTTCCAAAAGGTCCCTGCTGTATACTACTCCTAAACCTGTGGTTACAGGTGAGTAAAAACAGGTTTCTCACCTGTAATAGTAGTTCTAGGAGTGGTATATGATGTTCATCCACACTTTCTGGCAGTGCCTTTCCCTTTAAGACTTCACCGGAACGTCTTCAAGCTGGCTCCTCCCTCCCATCTGGGTGGTAACTCCCTTGGCTCTGCCCCATGATACTAGATTTTGCCTGCTGGAAGTGGTAGTGTGCACCAAAGCCAGGGGTGGTCGATGGGTCTGTGTGGATTAACATCATATACCACAACTAGAACTATACTGTTACAGGTGAGTAAACTGTTTTTCTAGGGACGTGGATATGATGTTCTATCCACACTTTCTGGCAGACTCCTAGCAGTTCTCCAGGAGGAGGGAACAAGGTGCACACCCTCTACTTGGGAAACAGAGATTAGAGAACTAAGGCCCCAAAACCAGCATCCCGGCGTGACTCAAGTTCAGTGTAGTAATGGGAAATGAAGGTGTGTGTTGACCTCTAGGTAGCTGCCCTGCAGGTTACCTGGATAGGAACATCCCTGGAGGCAGCAGTATGATGGGTGGAATGAGCTCTAAGCCCTACAAGAAGTTTCCTACCCACCAACCTATAGCAGAGATCAATGCAGAATACAATCCACTTGCTGATCGTCCACTTGGCTGCAGGTCTGCCAGGTTTGGCTTCAGCGTAGGTGACAAAAAGCTGGCGAACCTCTCCCCGAACTCCAGCCGTGCGCTCTTTGTAATAAGCAAGCGCTCACATCAGGTCCAGAGTATGGAGCCTGTGCTTGGCCACCGAGGTATGACTGGTGAAGTACACCGGGAGATTAATCACCTGATTAAGATGAAACTCTGACACAACCTTCAGGAGGAACTTCCAGTTGGGGCGAAGGACAACCTTGTCCCTGTTGAAGACCAAGTAAGGAGACTCCATCGAAAGCGCATGGAGCTCACTGATCCTTCTGGTTGACGTGATGGCAACCAGGAAGGTGGTCTTCCACGACAGGTGAGACATGTCACACATGTGCATCAGTTCAAACGGCTTACCCATGAGCTTCGCCAATACCAGAAACAAGTCCCAAGGTGGTGGTGGTTAGTGCACCAGAGGGGAAATGTGGTCAAGGCCTTTAAAAAAGTGCAAGACCGCCTTCTCCTGCGCTACCAACTGCTGACCAGCCCATGCCGGTAAGCAGAGATGGCCATCAGGTGCACCTTCAGGGTCGTCAACTGAAGGCCCGACAGAGAGGGACTACAGGTAATCAAGGATGCTAGCCACTGGACAGGACAAGGGACCCAACCCTTTGCCCTGACACCAAATAGAAAACCCCATCCATTTGAAGGCATAGCACTTCTTGGTCGACTCCTTCAGAGATGTCTTCACAACATTGATCATCTTCAGATAGACCCAAAGCCTGGAACTCTAGCTGCTCGGGAAACACACTGTCAGGTGCAAGGACTGACGGTCCGGATGGAGTAACTCCCCCTGATTGATGGAAATCAGGTCCGGGCGGAGAGGAAGACACCTCGGGAGCCTGCTGCTGAGGCTGAGGAGATTGGGGTACCACAAGTGGCGGGGCCAGTCAGGAGCCACTAGGATCACCTGTGCCTTGTCCCTCTTGGCCTTGAGCAATACTTTGTGAATCAAGAAAAGTGGAGGGAAGGGATGGAAAAGGTCCAGAGACATTAGAAGGCATCCCCCTGCAGTGTTCCCTGCTGAGGGGGCAAGTACAAAAGAGCCTCAGCATTGCGTTCTTCCTGGAGGCGAACAGATCCACCTGAGGGATGCCCCACTGGGACAGCAGACTGAACTACCTCTGGGTGGAGAGACCACTCATGAGATGCCTTGTCCAGATAGCTGAGAGTGTCCACCAACTGGCTAGAGGCTCCTGCCACATGGATGGCTAGGAGATTGGCCCCCAGGCTGCGCACGAGGGTCCACACACAGAGAGCTTCCTTGCACAGTGGCAGGGAGTGCACCCCCCCCCCCGTTTGTTGAGGTAGTACATGGTCATGGTGTTGTCTGTCTAGACCTGGACCACCTGACCCCGCATGTGAACAGCAAAAGCAGTCAAGCACCAGCCAAACTGCTCGACGCTCCAGCAGGATGATGTGGCATTGGGACTCCTCAGGGGTCCAGAGCCCATGGACTTTGTCTGCCCCCAGCCCATGAGAGAGGCATCAGTCGTCAGGATGACCGTTGGCTCCAGGCGGACAAATGGGATCTCTTCCTGAAGATGTTCTGGGACTAACCACCACTGGAGAGCGTCCCACAACACCTGGGTCACAGTGACCAGCTGGTCACACTGACCCCTGCGCTGAGACCACTGGCTGGACAGCTCCCACTGCAGAAAGCGCATTCTCCAGCGGGCCCATTAGACCATGCTGGTGCAGGCCACCACATAACCCAGCAGGAAGTCCCGGGCAGGGCACAATTGCCCAACCTGAAATGATCGGGCAAATGAGGAGAGAGCCTCTGCCCTGTCTGCTATGAGCCGAGCTCCACCCCAATGAAGTTGATTACCTGCGAAGGCATGAGTTCCGACTTGGCCCAGCTGACCAGGAGGCCAAGGGAGAAAAAGATCTGGAAGGCCAGGACCCTGGACCGCTCCACCTCTTCCCTGGAGGGATCTGTGATCAGCCAGTCATCCAGGACCCCTTGGCGCCTCAGGTGAGCCGCCACCACTGCAATGCACATGGTGCAGACTCTGGGGGCTGAGGAGAGGCCGAATGGCATGGCCTGGAACTCATAGTGGGCTCCTTCTTCTCAGAAGCGTAGGAACTCTCTGTGAGACAGATCGATCGGGACATGAAAGAACACGTCTTGAAGATCCAGCGAGCAAAACCATACACTTTGGTCTAGAGATGGTATGATCTGGGAGAGAATGACCATCCTGAAGGTGCGCAACTTGAGAAACTTGTTCAGGTCATGCAGATCTAGAATGAGATGCCAGCCTCCCACCCCCAAATCCGCTTTGGCACCAGGAAGTACATGGAGACAAACCCTGCATGTTCCGGAGGATCTGCAACAGGAACTATGACCTCCTTGCAGAAGAGCTGGGCAATGTCATCCCAAAGAGCCGACAGAATGTCTGTGGATACCAAGTCCTCCCATGGGGTGTGGGCTTGGCAAGGAGGGTACTGCTCTAATTCCAGAGGCAGACCCTGACCAACCACCTCAAGAACCCACCTGTCCATGGTGACAGCGGACCAGGTGGAAAGGAAGTGGCAGAGCTGACCCCCACAGGAGGTGTGACGAGCATGAGGGAGGCACCCCTCATTCCATCACTGGTTAGGCTTGGAGGAGGAGGAGGAGGGCCTAGCTGAGGAGTCGCCGAGGGCCTCTTATTACCAGGTTTGCAGGCGACCAAGGCCACAGACTTCGGCTGAGGTCGCCAGGCCCGAGCATGCGGAGTACAGGTGGACCAAAAGGGCTTCTTTTTCTGCTGCTTGGAGCCCCTGAGGTCCCTCTGAGCAGATGTCACCGACTCCAAAGTGGCACTGGACTTTTCAATACAGTGAGGTAGCCCTTGACTCCGGGCTCAAACAAGTCAATGCCCAGGAAAGGGACATCCGCCAGCTTGTGCTGTGTCTCTGCCATGAAGGTTGAGATTCACAGCCAAGCCCTGCAGTGCATGGCCATTGCAGCCACCATGAAGCAGGCACAGAAGCCCCCAGTGTCCATGGCTGTCTAGAGTTGTTTTTTTGTTACAGCCCTGCCCTGGTATTGGACCTGTTTGACCGTGGTCTGGAAGTCCACAGGTAGATAAGGAAGTACCTCATCCAGAGTGCCCAACAGAGCATGGGAAAAGAGGGCCATGAGGAGGGCCGAGCTCACCTGGCAAAGGCCAAGCTAAGAGGCAGCATAAAATTTTTAAGCCACATGCTCCAGCTTCTTGGACTCTCTGTCAGTAGGCATGTCAACGTTTCCCATGTTGCCAGAGTGCCGGAAAACAGAATCGGCCACCAAACCCTCATCCAAGGGTGATCCATGTATCCCGAGAGGGAATCGGTAGAGACTGCATACTTGCGGGCCATCAGGGCCGACAGTGCTGGACAGAAGTGGGACGCTGCCAAAGCTCCAGGGCAGGACCGAGGATGGCCTCTGTCACTGGGAAGGTGTCGCCAGGGGAGTCTCCTCGGTTCAAGTTCTTGGTCAGGAGTACCGGGCCAGTTTCTGGACCAGTTCCATCTTAAGACCTGTAGATTCAGAGATCAGGTAGAGGAGGCTCATAAAGGAGGTAGGGCCTTCTTCCGTCAAGAGATCTCCAACTGACTCCACGTCGGCCTGACAGACATGCAAGGTGGAATCTTCTAACTCAGAGGAGTCATTGAAGAGGGGTCGACCACCAGAGTCCCCGCTGATCTTCCACTGACAGTCAGGAGAGATGGTGACTGACAGCCGATGGGGAAGCCCTGACTTTCATTTTCATTTTTTATACTCGTTAGTATGATGAATATTACTGCCCATTTTCACAAGCGACAAGTTAAAGGCAAGGCAAAGTTGAGAAGACTCCTCCGTTGGAGTGCCAGTCTTCGGCTATTTAGGTAGTGACTCCATGGGAATCAGTAGAGATACCAGGGTTGGCCAAGCCTGGACCAACTTGGTCAGCTTCTGAGGTGGAGAAGGTGTTGGTCGTTAAGGCAACAGCCAGTTGATGGTCACGGTAGAGGCCGGGACCAGTTTCATACCGGGGAACACCAGATGTTGCCACAGAAGATCCTAGCAGCATTGTCGCAACTTGCGCCAAAGCCTCTCCTCACCAGAGGAGGATGCGGATGAAGAGTAGCGGCAGTACCGCTTCTCAGAGTGTCGAGAGTGGGAGCGCTGCCATCAGCAGGAACCACTTGTCCCCAGAGAGTGCAACTGAGACCTTGATCATGACCACTGGGGGGACCGGAGGCGGGGCTCGGACGGTGTCAGCAAAAGTCGATGTCCCTCTGGGTCTTGGTCAATGACCAGAGACAGTGGGTCAGTGGACTGATCCATCCCTCCAACGGTCTCAGTCAGAACTAGAGTCCTGGATAAACAAATGTCATCCTCCTCAGTCGACAACTGGTAGACTGGCTCGAGGAAAATCTCGACCGGAAGATTGACCGGCGTCTCGGCCAACTGGTCCGATGAGGTTACCATGGAGCTGGCGACATGGGCCGAAGATTCGACCAAAGTCAGATCTGGAGAAGAGCATGAATCAGAAGCCCTCAACTGAGAGTATTCCCGAACCCACGATCTATGGTGAGACCATTTTTTGGTCTATTTTTCAATCCGGATTTGAGCCCTGAGGAAGGACCCTGACCAAGAGTCGGTAAAGCCTGGCACAATTCCTTAAATAACCCCATAAAAGAGGTGCCCAGCAAAAGCGGAACAAAAGCCGAAGCCAAGGAGGTGTGAGCTGTGATCTGGGCCTCCGCCTGCTCAAATGTTGCTAGCTGTTCAGCGGACCCCGCAGCCATGGAGACCACCCGTGAGGCATCTTTCGATTTGACTGGAGGGTTCCATTCACCTGGACATCCGAGAGTATGTCGGGCACTAAGGTCCTCAAGAATGGCAGGGTGGAAGCTGTGACAAATGTTGCAGGCCTGGAGATCACGCTCACATCCCAAGCAGTAGATGCAAGCGGTGTGCGGATCCATTCGTGACATCTTCTTCCCACACGGACATCGTTGGAACACTGGAATGGACTTGTCGTCGTCCATTAAGGTCGTGATCAAAGATCAAGCTTGAAGACAGTTATTTCTTAAAATCTGGAAGTAAATCCGTAGATTTAGTAACAAAGGGCCTACTTAGCACAAGACCAATAAGGAAGGAACCTGCTTCTTCCAGTGGAAATGAAGATCTGGCGTCATGGGGGGAGACAGAGGAGTTACCACCTGGGTGGGTGGGTGGAGAAGCCAGCTTGAAGTCAAGTCTTAAAGGGAAAGACACTGCCAGAAAGTGTGGATAGAACATCATATCCACATCCCTAAAACTTATATTTCTAAGGGCATGGATACAGGTCACTATCCACAATTTGGCAGACTCCTAACAGTTTTCCAGGAGGAGGAGGTAAGGTGCACATCCCTATTTGGTGAACAGAGATTGGAGAACTGAGGCCCTAAAAGCAGCATCCCAATGAGACATAATATCAATGCTGTAATGGGATATGAAGGTGTGTGCTTTACTCCAGGTCGCAGCCCTACAGATCTCCAGTATCAAGATGTCTCTGGAAGCAGCTACCCAGACAGCAGTATGTATTGTGGAGTGAGCCCCTAAGTACTTTGAGAAGTCCCCTACCAGCCAACCAACAGCAGAGGACAATGCAGGACGTTTTCCACCTGGCATGTGTCACAAACCCACTCAGCAGGTCAGGCCCTCTACTCTCACAGTGCCAACCTCCGAGTGCAGTATTGTGAACAGGTAACAGAACAGGGTAACCCTCCTGTCTGCTTGTGGGTCCGAATCACCTTTGGTCTCAAGTTCTGGGGGGATTCAAACTGTAACCCTTATGCTAGCATACACAAATGTACAGGCTCAGATAATCAGCTCTTCGGGGAATGCCAGATATCTTTCGCCTAAGGGCACCTAACCAGATATCCAAAATGAACCCTTAAAACTCTATGAAAGATCTTGGGTATATTCTTACCTTTTTCCAGTTCAATAACACCATTAAGCTTCTGAACAGTTGTCAACTTTAACCATCTATACTTCACATGCAAAAGAAAAAACTTTGAAGGCACACCAGGCAGTCTCTTTAAAATAAGAGATTTACTTAAAAATGGATAAAAATATGTAAAATGTAAACACAGAACATTATATCACAAAGCATACAATCACTTAAAAGAAAACAAGGAAAAGTACAGATATAAACTCCTACCACAATACAATTAGACTTTCCTATCTAATGCATTACCTTCTTACAGTGCTTATAGTTAGATGTTGTTTCTAAGAGCCCACAAAGAAAAATGTCTCTAAAGATCAGACACAGAATAGCTTAAACTGTCTCTCAAACACACCCCTTCCATGATGTCACCTAGCTCCTCCTTGTTAAATATAAAAACAATAATACACACAGGATGTCCTGTCAGGAGGTATATTAAATAAGATGACATCATCAAAAACTCATTTCCCAATATGACTCTCTGATCTTGAGTGGTTTTCTGCTTCCCAAGGATCAAAGGATATTTTAGTTTCCCAGCTTCAAAGGCAGGTGGCCATAAACACGGCCATAAAATGCAACTCCTCTAAAATGTCATAAAAGTGTACGATCCCTGTATCCTGGCAGCTGGTCAGCTCCAATTAAGTCAGATGAACAGAAGACCCTTAATTATGCCTCTCTACTCTTTAATTACCTTCTGGTTTCAGGTTAACATCCTGTAGCTGAAACCTTTGGGGGGTCATCCCAGGAGCACAGGATGTCTCTTGACAATCACACACTACCTTTTTATATTACAAAAATCATAGAACAATCATAACCAGCTGGCCAAGCGTCACAATCCTCCCTACCTACACTGAATTTGGGGGCTCTATCCCCTGCATGGGATGAGCTTCTCAAATCAGTTCACTCCTCATAAAGACGCGAAAGCCCACTGCTGTTCTGATTGGTCGCTCCAGCCCAATGTAAGATTGTCATGTCATACCCTTGTAAGGCAAGACTCCATCTTAACAGTCTACCATTAGTTTTTCCCAGTTGCGTCAGCCAAACCAGGGGGCTGTGGTCAGTTTGTACCACAAAATGCTGCCCATATAAGTATGGCTCTAACTTCTTTAGGGCCCACACTATGGCAAGACACACTTTTTCCACAGTAGACTATGCCTGCTCCCTGGGAAGTAACTTTTTACTCAGGTACACTACCGGGTAATCTTTCCCTTGGTTGGATATCTGACTCAGTACTGCCCCAATACCCACACCTGAGGCGTCAGTATGAACTATAAAGGGTCTGCTATAGTCAGGACTTGTCAATACAGGAGCACTGCACAGTTCCTCCTTTAGTCTGGTAAAGGCTTTTTCACAGGCTGGTTCCCAGGTAATTTTCTTTGGCATCCTTTTCTTTACCAAATCCGATAGGGGAGCAGCCAGGGCACTGTAATTGGGTACAAATTTCCTATAGTACCCTGCTGTCCCTAGAAAACTCCTGACCTGCTTCTGCGTTTCTGGTCTGGGCCACGCCTTGATCATCTCTATTTTTACTTGGTTAGGATGGAGCTGTCCCTGGCCTACAACATGCCCGAGGTATGCCACTTCTCCCATGACCACCTGGCACTTCTCAGCTTTGACAGTGAGCCCGGCCCTCTGTATCCTGCTCAGCACTTCCCTAAGGTGGGACAGGTATTCCTCCAAGCTGGCACTAAAGATGGCAATGTCATTCAGGTACGCCACGGCCTACTCCTCAGCACCAATTAACACCTGCTTCACCAACCTCTGGAAAGTGGCCGGGGCGTTCTTCATTCCAAAAGGCATTACTCTAACTTCAAATAAGCCTATCTGAGTGATGACGGCCGACCTCTCCCTAGCTCTGTCCGTTAACTCTACCTGCCAATACCCTGGGTTCAGGTCAGTGGTCGTGAGGTAGGTCACCCCTCCCAACTTGTCCAGGAGTCCGTCCGTCTGGGGCATCGGGTGGGCGTCTGACTTTGTGACTGCATTCAGTCCACGATAGTCCACACAGAAACGAGTAGAGCCATCTGGCTTGGGCACAAGGACTATGGGTGAGGCTCAGGGGCTGTGGGATCTCTGTATTACCCCTAAATCCAGCATCTCCTCCACTTCCCTCCTAATGTCCTTTTGGACAGCCTCTGACACCCGATATGCTGTCCGCCGTATGGGCGTCTGTGTCCCTGTCTCCACATCGTGCGTTGCTAAGGGGATTAGTCCAGGCTTGGCGCTAAACAGTGGGGCAAAATCTACTAAAACTTCACTTACTTCCTGGATTTTGTCCGGGGACAGCTGGGGAGACAATTTTACTGCCTCCACAGAGGACTCCCGCTTGCATTCTTCCAGCAAGTCCAGAAGGGGATCTCTTTCGTCCGTCCCTTCCCCAGGATTACATACTGCGAACACCATATCAGCCCCATTAGCATATGGCTTCATCATGTTGATATGGTACACCCTTTGTCTGTCTGTCTTCTGTCAGGTAACTCTATAATATAGTTCACATCATTTACCTTTCTAACTACTTTGTACGGTCCTGCCCACTCAGCCTGCATCGTGTCTTTCCGGACCGGAATAAGGACCATGACTTCCTGACCCACTACGTACGAGCAAGCTCTGACTCTGCGTTCGTACCACACTTTTTGTTTCTGTTGGGCAGCTGCCAGGTTGCTCTGGGATGTCCCCATAAGCTCCTTCAGCCTTTCTCTAAACCTAAGGACATAATCCACTATGGGAGTTCCCTGGGTGGTGTGCTTGCCTTCCCAGTCCTCCCGGATCAAGTCTAGGGGCCCATGTACCTGGCGTCCATATAAGAGCTCGAAGGGGGAAAATCCTGTCAACTCCTGGGGCACCTCCCTGTATGCAAACAACAGGTGGGGAAGGCATTTCTCCCAGTCCCTCCCATGCTGTTCAGCAAACACAGCGGCACTGACTTCAGGGTACCATTAAATCTTTCCACAAGCCCATTGGCTTGTGGGTAGGTGATACGGTGTTGTGCATCTCTGCATCGCCCAACACTTCTCCCACAAACATTTCATCAGGTCCGACAAGAAGGAACCCCCCTCCATCGGTGATAACCTCCTGCAGAAACCCAACACGGGAGAAAATTCCAAGTAAGGCATCAGCCACTTTGTCCTCAGTGAGGACAGAGCGACTGCCTCGGGGTACTGGGTGGCATAATCCACCACAGTCAGGATGAATCTCTTCCCTGAGGAGCTGGGGTTATTTAAAGGCCCCACAATATCCATTCCCACCCTCTGGAATGGCTCCTCCACTATGGGCAATGGAATCAGGGTGGCTTGGGTTTTCTTGCCCGCCTTCCCTATTTCTTGGCACCGGTGACAAGACCTGCAATACTCCTTCACCTGCTGGGTGAAGTTGGGTCAATAGAAATTCAGGTTTTCAGCTCTGCTGGGCATGCTCAAAAACTGTTCTAACAGAATAGCATTTTCAATTTTATCTACAGAGTTTGCTTCAATTCCTTCCCACCAATGTTTAAAACTGATGTTTTGTGGCTAGCTTCTCATAGCTCATATCAGGGCTTCTTCTGAGCTTACAGAATTTAGCTCTGTAGGTTTCAGCAGTTAAATCAAACTTTTTTAAAAGTGCAGCTTTAAGTTTGCTGTAATCATTACTGTCCTCATTGTCCATTTGACCCAATGCATCCCGAGCTTTCCTGGTAAGTAGCGGGGATAGCTGGAAGCTCCAGGACCCTCTAGGAATTTTAGCCTGAATATAAACTTTTTCAAAAGAATTTAAAAATGCATCCATATCCTACCCCTCTTTAAATTCAGCTATCAATTTGGAATTCAATTTGTAACCCAGTCCTGTAGTTCCAGTTAAACCCAAGCCACTTACCTGCTCTGGTGTGGGTGGTTGGAGTTGTAGCTTCTCCCGTTCATGTTGCCTCTGGTGCTCACGCTCCTCCTCTCGCCGTTCACGGTCCGCCTCTCGCCGTTCCCGGTCAGCCTCTCGCTGTTCTCGCTGGAACTCCAGCTCCATTCTGCGCAACTCAATCTGTAGCCTGATTGCTTCTGGCTCCAGAATGCTGGTGACCTTCCCCTGCTGCTGTGGCCCTTCGCTGGCACTGGCCCTGCTGCCATCCTCATTGGATCTGGACACTGCACTGGCCGCTTGCCCTTCCACACTCAAGGTTTGGTCCTTTACAGTCACAGTCTATGACTCGATGCTCTGGGTATCTGCTGTCATCAGGGCATCCACGAGGTTCTGCTTGGTGGCTCTCACCTCGTACAGGACTCCTCTGTCCTTGCACAACTGCCTCAAATAGTCTACAGTGTGCCCGCTGTAGTTGGAAGCCATCTTCTTCCCTAATTATGACTACTCTAACTTGCACTTCTGAAAAAAATAAAACGGGTAGGAACGTGACTGTAAGCAAAATGATATAGTTCTGTTTCCGTTTTAAAAATAAATCACTGCCTTTTTTTTTTTTTTTTGCAAGTGAGCTGTACAGTATCGGGCTGACACACTGAACAATTTAAAGCTTGTGTTACGAAAATTATCAGCACTGCTGCCATCAATGGTCTAAAAACCCACTCCAGCAGGTCAGGCCCTCTGCTCACCAGTGAAACACAGAAACATATAATTTGACGGCAGATAAGGACCGCTTGGCCCACCTAGTCTGCCCATTTTCCTACCTAACAGATAAGCTGCAGATCCTAGTTAACCAACAGCTTGCTTCCTCCTACCCCCCACTAGGACTGCCTTATGTCTGTCCCATGCATTCTTGAATTCCCCCACTGTTCTTGACTCCACGACCTCCTCAGGGAGGCTGTTCCGTGCATCCACAACCCTCTATCTGAAAAAATACTTCCTCACATTACCTCTGAGCCATCCCCCCTCTATCTTCAAATTGTGCCCCCTTGTTCTTGCACATCTCTTTTTCTGAAAGATGCCACCTTCTTGAACTTTGTTGATTCCCTTGAGGTACTTGAAAGTTTCTATCATGTCCCCTCTCTCCCTCCTTTCCTCAAGGGTATACATATTAAGCTCCTTTAGTCTTTCTTCGAATGTCTTCTGGTGCAGACCCTGCACCATTTTAGTGCCCTCCTCTGGACAGCCTCCATTCTGTCTATGTCTTTGTGGAGATGGGGTCTCCAGAACTGCACACAGTACTCCAGATGGGGTCTCACCAACTGTCTCTACAGAGGGATAACAACTTCCTGTTTTCTACTATTGATGCCTCTCCCTATGCATCCCAGTATCCCCCCAGCCTTCCTTACTGCCTTCTCACATTGCTTGCCCACCTTTAGGTCATCTGATACAAGTGCCAACCTCTGAGCACAGTATTGCGAACAAGCAACAGAACAGGGTAACCTTCCTGTCTGCTTGTGGGTCAGAATCACCTTTGGTCTCAAGTTCTGGGGGGATTCAAACTGTGAACCTTATGCTAGCATACACAAATGTACAGGCTCAGATAATCTGCTCTTCGGGGAATGCCAGATATCTTTCGCCTAAGGGCACCTAACCAGGCATCCAACATGAACCCTTAAAACTCTTTGAAAGACCTTAGGTATATTCTTACCTTTTTCCAGTTCAATAACACCATTAAGCTTATGAACAGTTGTCAACTGTAACCATCTATACTTCACATGCAGAAGAAAGAACTTCGAAGGCACACCAGGCAGTCTCTTTAAAATAAGAGGTTTACTTAAAAATGGATAAAAATATGTAAAATGTAAACAGAGAACACTATATCACAAAGCATACAATCACTTAAAAGAAAACAAGGAAAAGTACAAACATAAACTCCTACCACAATACAATTAGACTTTCCTATCTAATGTATTACCTTCTTACAGTGCTTATAGTTAGATGTTGTTTCTAAGAGCCCACAAAGAAAAATGGCTCTACAGATCAGACACCGAATAGTTTAAACTGTCTCTCAAACACACCCCTTCCATGATGTCACCTAGCTCCTGGTTAAATATAAAAAAAAACAATACACACAGGATGTTCTATCAAGAGGTATATTAAATAAGGAGACATCAGCAAAAACTAATTTCCCAGTATGAGTCTTTGATCTTCAGTGGTTTCCTGCTTTCCCAAGGATCAAAGGATATTTTAGTTTCCCAGCTTCAAAGGCAGGAGGCCATAAAATGCAACTCCTCTAAAACGTCATAAAAGTTTACGATCCCTATATCCTGGCAGCTAGTTAGCTCCAATTAAGTCAGATAAACAGGAGACACTTAATTACGTCTATCTAATTTTTAATTACCTTCTGTTTTCAGGTTAACATCCTGTAGCTGAAACCTTGACGGGGGGTTCATCCCAGGAGCACAGGATGTCTCATGACAGACAATCACACACTACATTTTTATATTGTAAAAATCAGAACAATCATAACCAGCTGGCCAAGCGTCACATCATCTGCTTTGCTGATGGTCTGCCAGGCGCAGCTTCAGCATATGTTACAAACAGCTGGTGAGCCTCACCCCGAACTTCAGCTATGCGCTCTTTACTCAACTCAACTCATTATTTATGAAAAGCGCCTTTCCAAAACCAAGGCGCTTGTACAATAAATAGTTAAAATACATCAAAAAATAAAACAATATATTAAAACCAGCCAATATAGTGGCATTAAAAATCAGGGAGAGCTAGGCTAAATAAATAAGTTTTCAAGGTAGCTTTGAAACTTTGGACGGTCAGGCAATCTCGCACCCGACGAGGTAGAGAATTCCACAGGGTCGGGGCCATGAAACTAAATGACCTGGCCCCAGATGTCTTCAAATGGACCTTGGGAATCTCTAGCAATTGCTTGTCGATGGATTGGATAGGACGGGGGGGGACAGTAGGGGTGAAGAAGATCTTGCAGGTAACTAGGTCCCTGGTCATGTAGGGCCTTATAGGTCAGCAAACCGACCTTGAAGGTGATCTGCCACTGCACTGGCAGCTAGTGCAGTCCGCGGAGGACTGTTATATGACTGGTCCTAGAGGTACCAGTCAAAAGCCTGGCCGCCGCATTCTGCAGTAGCTGCAAGCGGCGGATATCAACCCCCGGTAGCCCTAGGTAGAGTGCACTGCAGTCATCAAGGCGGGAGGTAACATGAGCGCTCTCTGCAAGTCCAAAGTATGGAGCACACGGTCAGCCTCTGAAGAAGGGTTGGTAAAGTATACGGTGAGGCTTATTACCTGGTTTAAGTGAAATTCCAATACTACCTTCAGGAGGAACTTCAGGTGGGGGCCAAAAACTACCTTGTCCTTGTGGAAGATCAGGTATGGAGACTTCACCAAGAGCACTTGCAGCTTCTGCTTGACTTGACAGCCACCAAGAAGGCAGTCTTCCATGACAAGTGTGACATCTCACTCCTGTGCACAGGCTCAAATGGCTTGCCCATGAGCAGAGCCAGCACTAGTAGCAAGTCTCAAGGTGGTGGAGGCTCACACACCAAAGGGGACAAGTGGTCAAGGCCTCTAAGAAAGTGCCTGACCACCCTCTCCTGGGCCACCGTCAGCTTATCAGCCTGTGCCCCTTAAACAGAGATGGCTGCCAAGTGCATCTTCAGGGTTTTGCTCGCAGGCCAGACCGAAAATTGGACCAAAGGTAATCACTGATGCGTGCCATAAGGCAGGCAAGGGGAGCAAGCTCCTTGCCTGGCACGATATCGAGAACCTCTTCCATTTAAATACATAGCCTTTGGAGTCGACTCCGTTTGGGAGGCCTCTTCAACATAGAGCACAGAGAGACCCAAGGCCTGGAACTCTAGCCACTCAGGAACCAAGCCAAGAGGTGCAGGGACTGAAAGTCCGGGTGCAGGATCTTTCCCTGTTGTATGGTTAGCAAGTCCAGATGAAGGAACAACTGCCATGAAGAACTGTTGTTGAAGAGATCTGGGTACCAGAACTGTCTGAGCCAGTCTGAAGCAATCAGGATCATCTGTACCTTCCAGGCCTTGACATCCACCTTGTGGATCAAGGGGAAGGGAGGGAAGGCATATGCAAGACCTGAGGCCCAGGGCTTCACAAAGCCATCCCTAACACTGTTCTGGATTGTGAGAGGGCAGCCACAAAACAGCTTTAGCTTTCGGCTCTCCCAGGAAGCGAACAGATCCATCAGAGATGTGCCCCACTAGAATATGTGGTGTACCACCTCCTGATGGAAGGATCACTCACGCAATGTCTCTCCCACCCAGCTGAGAGCATCTGCCAACTAACTGTGTTCTGCCATGACATGGATCATCAGGAGATCTGTACCCAGGGCTGTGTGAGAGTGTTCAGGTGCAGAGAGCCACTTGACACAATGGAATGGAGTGCATTCTGCCCTGCTTCTTCACGTAGAATACGGTTCTGGTGCTGTCCATCTGGACCTGCATGACCTGACCTCGGATCAGAGAAGCAAATTCTGTCAAAGCCGGATGCATTGCACAGTGCTCCAGCAGGTTGATGTGGTGATAGGACTCCCAGGGTGACCAGAACCCATGGGCTCTGATCTCTCATATGTGCTCCCCGTATCACCTGAGATGTGTCCATCTTGAGCATGACTGACGACGCTGGGAAGACAAACGAGATTCCTTCATCCAGATATTGTGGGATCAACCACCAATGGATGGCATCCCACATTGGCTAAGTAACAACAATTGGCTGGTCCAGGTGACCTAAATGCTGAGACCACTGGCAACCCTGCTCTTACTGTAGGTAGTGCATCTGTCAACCGACCCAGCGCACCATGCTGATGGTGGATGTCATGTACCCAAGCAGCCTCATGAAATCCAGGACAGGGCGAAAGGGTCCAACCTGAAATAATCGAGCAAAGGAAGTAAGATCCTAAGCCTGGTTCATACAGAGACAAGCAATGGCCCACAGGGAGTCTAGTTCTGCCCCAATGAACCTGATCACCTGCAAGGGACAAGTTCAGACCTGTGTGGGTTGACCAAAAGGCTCATGTCTTGGACTGGCCTGTCGGCACAGCGGTAGCACTACTGCTCACGTCAGTGACCCAGGTTCAGAAGTAAGCCAGAGTCATCGGGGGCCAGCTGAAGAGGTGGGGGTAGGAGGATCCAGCGTCCCAGAGGATGCCCTCCTCCCCAGTAAGGGAGGGCAGCCAGCTCCGGTGCATGATGTACAAAAAAGAAAGCCAGTCACAATGCCCCATTCAGTGAAGAAAAGTAGCTCTGCTGTTACTTCTAAGTTCATAGTTCTTTATTAAGTAATAAATGGTTGAAAATAACCCTATACATACACCCAACATACTCCTCCAATGCTTCAAGCTGCCCTGGCTCTTTGTCAAGGAATGACTTTTGAAAGAACTTGTTTGTATATGCTGAGGATTCACTACTACACCACTATAGAGGGGCCTTCATGCTTTTCTGGTGCATGACTGTCACCCGGCTGACCACTGGTGGCAGTACACATGGCAGCGGCTCAGTGGGAGGGAGATGCCAGCGCTTGCATCACTCCCCGGGGCAGTGTCTCGAGGGAAGGGATAACACTAGAGGAAACAGTGGCAGGCCGGGTCACAGTCCAGGGTATTAAATAAGCTGAAAAAATTGATTAGCAGTTTTGGACAAGAAAGTGCTAATCAGCTGTGAAAATGCATAGTACTTGGCAAAAATTGATTAGCAAAATTAAAAAATGCTCAATTTTTACTGTGCTTTGACTGGGTAGACGAGAATGAAAATGTCAAAAAATGTTTAGCAGTCCAGGGCTATGCAATTAAGAAAATGGTTAGCACTACCCTCAGATTTGGGTAGCGTTTTGCTATGCTATACCAGCTATTTAATACCTTGGAGTCATGGAATGACCCTTTGACAGCCTTGCACCGGCAACATGGCAAGTCTCCCCAGGAAATTAATACTGTTCAGCAGCAGCTGGCAGGGGCCTACCACACCCCGCCATGGGGGGGCAAACCATGGTGGCAAGCAGCAGGTAAGACCATGAGAAGCCAGGTGATGGGGGAGGGATCAGTCTGGATGGGGACAGAGCCACCAGGAGGGGCGGGGGGATGCTCAAGACTCTGCAGGTCTGGAGGGCCAGATCTCTGCAACATTCGACAGGTTTGTTGTACAGCCCGGCTAGCAGACAGTCGTCCAGTTAGGGAAACACCCTGATGCACTTTCACCTCAGAAAGGCTGCCACCACTGCCATGCACTTGGTGAAGACTCTGGGCATGGACGCGCGGTCAAAGGGTATTACCTGTAAATGGTATATTGAATCCCTTCTGCACGTAACCGAAGGTTCCACCATTCCACCAGTAAGACGGACAGACTGGGATGTGAAAGAATGCCTCCTGGAGGTCCAGGGAACAGAAGAAAAAAATCACTCACCAAAGTAATCTTGTTTCTTCTATGGTATTCTTCAATATGATTAACTCTAGCAGTCAATCTCCTGTGTTGAACTGCCCCGGAGATGAATGGAACTTATGCAAATGTTGGAACATATATTGGCTTGTGCCACCATTCAAACTACTGCCCTTACCAACTGCTGCGTTCTATAATGCCCAGATTCATTGGAGCCTGCAAGTGTAGACCCTTTATTGATCTAGTGTAGCCATAAAAAATCTAAAACAGTAACAACACCCTTTTTTCACCCTGTCACCTGGAAACGCCAGATAGGACCACAAGAAGGAAAACAGGGTCACCTGATTTTCAAACACAACGTATCCAATGTAAGACCGTTATAAAAATAAGACACCACTTGTAATGCAGAGGCTAACTGGTTCTGGAAGGGGAGGTAGGGTGGGCGAGTTAATCATATTGAAGAATACCTGGGAAGGAATAAGATTCATTCGGTGAATAATTTTTTCTTCTTACTCCAGGAATTCTTCAATATGATTAACTCTAGCAGACTACAAAGTAGTACCTTTGGAGGTGGGCACAGAACCTATTTAGGGAACAGAATCTGCAGCACTGATGTGCCAAACCCGGCATCACTTCTGGATTGTGTGTCCAGACTGTAATGCTTTGTAAAAGTATGTACTGTTCTCCTTGTAGTTGCTTTGCAGATTTCCAATAGGGGAAAGTCTCTGGCTGCTGCTATTGTAGCAGCTGTGCCTCCTGTAGAATGTGACCTCAGGCCAAATGGGGGCTCTTTACCCACTTTACTGTAACAAAATTAAATGCATTTCACTATCCAGCAAGCAACTGTCCTTTTAGAAGCTGGTCCTCCCTTTCCCACATCCCCATAGGTCAGGAACAGCTGCTGCCTGTCCTGCCTGTAGGCCTTGGTGTGATCAATATAGAGAGCTCTCTTGACATCTGGGCTATGTAGCCTGAGTTCCCCTCAACTAGAGTGCTCAGTAAAGAAGACTGGCATGGTGACAGACTGATTCAGATGGAAGTCAGAAACCACCTTTGGAAGGAATTTCCTGCTGGTCCTGAGGACCACTTTGTCCCTGTGGAAGGAGATATAGTCCTGCTCTATTCACAGGGCTTGTAGCTCACTTATCCTCTTTGCTGAGGTGATGGCCACTAGGAATATGGCTTTCCAAGTGGCAAGCTTTAAATGTGCTGTAGTCAAGTGCTCAAATGGGGGCTCTATGAACTTTGCTATGCAAATGTTGAGCTCCCAGGAAGGCACCGGCTCCCTATTTTTTTGGGGGGTATGCAGGTGAGCTAACCCCTTGAAGAATTTCTTGAAACTAGGATTAGCAGCCACGGAACCATTCTTGCCAGCCGAAAGGTAGGATAAGAATGATGCCAAGTGGACCTTAAGGGTAGTGAGCAATAGGCCCAGTGAATGTAGGTGGGTAAGACAGTGCAACAAAGCTGGCAGACCTGCCTGAGAAGGTACTGTCCCACTGGAGTTACACCAGATACAGAACCTCTTTCATTTGGAAGCGTAGGTTTTCTTGGCAGAGGGTTTCCTACAACCCCTAAGTACTGTGAGTATGCCCTCAGAAAGTTGTAGTCCTACGCACTCTAGATCCTCAAGTGCCAAACCTCGAGTATGAGAGACCTGAGGTTTAGATACAGAATCCTGTCCTGAGAGGAGGTCAGAAGGTTGTGCCTCTGAGGGAGGTGTATGGGCTTGACCACAGACAGAGCAGTAGTGAGTACAATGGCTGCCTGACCCAATCTGGGGCTGTCAGTATCATGATAGGTGATTGAGACTGGAACTTGATCAGAACCCTGAGTAGCAGTGGAAATGAAGGGAAAGCATTGAGTCTCCTCCCTGATCAGTCCAATACCAGGACATCCAAAGGCACTGTGCCCTTTGTTGGAGGCCTGCAGCACAACAGGTGCAACTGGTGGTTCTCCTGTGAAGTGAAGAGGTCTATCTCTAGGGTTCCCCAACTGTGAAATACCACCTCCAGCACTTTTCTGTTTAGAGACCATTTGTGATGGTTTTGGTTGATTATGCAAAGTGCATTCGCCAGAGTGATGTCCTTCCCTGGGAGGTGGATGGCCAGCAGGGACACCTGTAAGAGTATGCCATACTCCAGATTTTCATTGCTTCTGTGCAAAGCAGGATGGATCTTGTCCCACCCTGCTTGTTGATGTAATACATTGTGGTGGTATTGTCTGTCCTGACCTGTACCACCTTGCTCCTTACCAGGGATTTGAATGACTGCAGTGCCAGAAGAACTGCCATGAACTCTAAAAGGTTTATGTTTAGGAGTGACTCTGCGGGAAACCATGTACCGTGCACTGTATGCTCTTCCAGATGTGCTCCCCACCCTAGGAGGGAAGCATCTGAAGTGAGTACTAACTAGGGTAGGGGACTCCTTTTCGAATGGGATCCCTCCCCTGAGGTTGTTTCTGTCTTGCCACCATTGCAGGGCCTGTAACAATGTCCCCAGGACTGGTATCAGCATTGAGAGAGGGTCTCTCCTTTGGCACCAATGTGCCCTGAGGTGAAACTGAATGCCTCTCATTTGGAACATGCAGCCTTGCACTGTTCTTGTTGCTGCGGCCACATGCCCCAACTGCTGCAGAAACTGCCTTGCTGGCCTTGGCCTGCTCAGAATGAAGGAACCTGACAGCTGCAGAAGATTGTCTACCCTGTCCTACGGGAGGAATGCCCTCCTTCCCTGCAGGGTATCCAACTCTGCCCCAATGAAATTTAGCACCTGTGTAGGTTGGAAGACTGACTTCATGGCATTAAGAACCCTAGGGACTCCAGTGTGCACTGTGTGACCTTGAGAGCCTCCTTCACTTGTTGTTGTGACTTGCCCATAACTAGTCAGTCGTCCAAGTAAGGTAACACTGTGATGTCCCGCCTCAAGTGTGCCACCACTACTGCCAGGCATTTTGTGAATGCTCTGGGAGCTGAAGTAAGGCCGAATGGCAGGGCTGAGAACTGGTAATGTCCTGAAGGTAGTCTGAGCTTGAGGTACTTCCTGTGTGATTCCCTGATGGGTATGTGGAAACAGGCATCATTTAGATCCAGTGATACCAGCCAATCTCCTTGCTGGAGTATGGGAAAAATAATTTCCAAGATTACCATCTGGAACTTTGGCTTTGCTAAGTGCTTGTTTAGAGCTCTTAAGTCTAAAATAGGTTGCCACTCCTCATTTTTCTTTAAGGTTAGGAAGTATCTGGAGTAAAACCCTTTCCCCCTTTGGGTGAGGGGAACTAGTTCCACTGCTTTTGCCAGTTGCAGACTGACACTTCCTTTTCTAAGAGTGCTCTTTCTGTTGGGGATGATGGTCTGAAAAACCTTGCCCTTAGTTTGGGGAAGGATTTGAAGTTGAAGGCTAGGCCCTGACTCACTACCTCCAGCACCCACTTGTCTGTGATGATAGTTTTCTAAGTCAGGAAGTAGTAAGTCAGCCTGCCACCTACAGGCAATGGGGATGCAACCCTGACTGGCACATCAGGAATTCTGTTTTGTTTGGGCTGTAGTTTGTGGGGATTGTTCCCCTCACCTATAGCCCCCTCTGGCCTCTATCCCTGAAGTAACCCCTCTGCTGTTGGCAAGCAGGGGTAGCCTGTGCTTGGAAGAAAAGTCTGCTGTAACCCCTATCTCTACCTTCCTTCCTTGAGATCTATTGTGTATGCTTATGTTTTATCACGGAAAAGAGAGTTATTCTCTACAGGAAGTCCATAGCTTTGTTCTGGGTGTCCTAGGTAAGGCTTGTTGCTGTAAGTCAGGCAAACCTCCTTAAAGCCACAGTTAAGGCCATCTACCTTGCTGCTGTGTCACTGGCATCTACTGCCATATGAAACTGGTATATTGTGGCTTCCAAGCCAAACCTAGCAGTTTCTATTTGATAAGCTGCTAGACTATGTAGTGCCTTGTCTGCCATGGCCATTACTGAATTCCCAAGGGATTTCTGGTACTGGTCAGCATAAGCCATATAATTGGCTTGTTTGATACATAGGGGAACCTGCCAAGTATCACTTTTTGGCGATGCCATCCAGTTTTCTGGAATCATTTTCAGGGGCATGGGTAGCCAGAGGTACCCTAGCCCTATCACAGGCAGCTGCTTCCACAACCCCCTCCGGATCAGGGTGTGAAAGCAAAAATTCAGCCCCCAATGGGTCAAGCTGATACTTTCTAGCAGCTTTCTCTCATCCACCGGTGGGATGGTATGTGGAGTTTCCAGTATCTTTAGCACATGTTTCTTTAAGAACTTATTTATGGGGAGCAGACACTTTTTTGTAGGTGTTAGCCCCATCATTTCCATAAATTCTGCTTCCTCCTCATCCTTCACAGACATATGTGTTGTGAAATCTAGTGGTGCAGTTTCTCCATCTCAATCTCATGCTATTGTTCTTTCTCTTACATAAGGATCTCATGCTGGTGAATCTCCTCCCTTTTCCTCTCACATAAGTATCTCATGCTGGTGAATTTTTTCTCTTTCCTCGACCTCCAGCCTTATTTTCTCCCTTTCAGCCTACAGCCTTGGCCTCTGCAGTTCAGCATCATGCAGCGTAAGCTCTGCCTTCACGATTTCAAGCAGAGGTTGACTGGGCTACACAGCTCCCCCAGCTTGTGCCACAAGGTGCCCCCTTTGCTCAGCCGCTGTGACCTCAGTCTCGCTACCTGTGTCACTGTTCTCAGCAACCACCTGCTGACCAGGTACTGGGCCATGTCTATCTGAGACTGTCTGCCACTCCTGCAGCTGGTCATGCGCCACCAGGGCTTCCAAGAGTGCACTCTTTGTCATGCCTTCATAGACAATCCCCTTCCCTGTGCACAGCTCATGAAGCTGCTGTACCTGAAATTTGACATAGCCTGAGGAGCTCATATTTTCTAGCTACGCAGCACTAAGCTGTCAAGATATAAAAAAAAAAAAGAAAACCAGTAGTGAAGAATGCAACCTTTTGAAATCCTGTTTCATGACTGTTAAGGTATATTTCTGCTGGCACACCGTCGCAGTGTGCTATTCCCCGGTTCTTGCCTCACAAGGAAAGAACACTGTCCACTACGCACAGGACTGGTACCAGTTGCCAGATGGATCCCACCACTCTGCCACCAATGTGATGAAAATCCCTCACTAGGGACTTCAAGCTCATTGCCACCACCGTGGCATTTTACCAACTGGACCCTAGGGAAACCTGTTTCTTACTGCCTCCTTTTCACAAGGTTAAGAAGGCCAATACAGTAACTGTGGGTAGAGTGCCCCTTCAGAGACGGACTGCAAACAGAGTCCAGCAGAAATAATATAATTAACCTTTTAAATGAAACAAGCAGCCACTGATTCTATAAAAACAGAAACTTTACTAAAATACTGCAAGTATTTACAACAGGATGTACTTACAGGAAAACAAAAGGGTTGTACATTTACTAAGAAACAGAGAAGAAAATCACATTGAACAGACAGTGTACAGCAGAATTCGGAGCTATTCTCACCTAAAATCCTTCACCTGCCCTAGCTATAGAGGTACACTGTCCATTACTGTGCTATTTTACCAGTCACCTAGTCTTCGTATGTCAGGGGCCCTGGTCTTCAGATGTTTCACATTCCAGAGACAGAAATGAATCTAATTTCTCCATTATATTCTTTTCTGACTATGGGAGGCGATTTCTCTCCTTTGAATGACAAGATATCCCTGCCCACTCCCCAGATGAGTCTGTGTATGGAGGGATGACCTCATTCAGGCCAACTGGCCCCTCCACGCACTCCCCTACTCTACTTTTATGATTCTGCCTTGAAGACAGTCCAAGGTGTGTAGCCCCACACTTCTTGGCTTTTTTTAAAGGAGACCTGCGCTGAACCAGTAAGTCACTGTTTCCAAGAGAAGCTGTTTATTAAGTACTGATTACTTCTTTTATTGTTCCATCTATACAGGCCTTTCAGTAACCTCAATGGGTGTTTCTGCTTTATGCTCTGGTGTTAAGTGCCGTTTTAGAATTGTGATGTAGTTTATGTCCCTCTCAACCACAGAGTTCTGTAACAGAACATGAATGCATTGTGCTAAGTACAGAAGAGTAGAACAAGGACCTAAACTACATCATGTGCCAGCCTGATGGTGCTGGAGGTTGAGGTGCTGGTCGCTACACTTCGCACCATGCCAGTGACCCGGGTATGGGAACGACCCCAGACCACTGGTGGTTGGCAGGGCAAGAGAGGATCGAGCATTCGGAGCTCTCCTTTCTCGGGAGAGGAAGGGTTGTCGTCCCTCTCATTGACTGCCCTCTGGTGATAGCCAGAGGCTAGTACGGGTCGGGAGGCACGTACCGATGTCCTCACATCGTTAGGGGAGGCTGGGCAGGAGAAAATGGTGGAAAAGGAGCAGACGGGCACTATGATGGCCCGCTACGTCCCCGAGGGCCACCCCCAGCTCCTGGATTAAGCTCTTGGGGAGCCGCATTCCTCTCTGCCCTGAGCCCGTGGGTAAGCAGCGGGGGAACATATGGGTAGGCAAGAAGAAAATTACTCACCTTAGTAATTATGTTTCTTCTAGTGGAGTCTTGCTGTATTCTGACTATTGCAGTTAGGTCCTGCCTTTCAACTGCCCCAGAGAACTAAGGGTTAACTTTTCTATGCCTTGCATAGAACGTTCATCACGAGCTCGGTTGAAGCCCCTGTCTGTTGTTGTTCAAACTGCAACCGCCAGATCTTTACGAGCAAAAACTCACTAGGTGTTCTGTGTGGAAACTGTAAAAATGTTTACTAGCCAACTGGCAAATATATAATGTTTCTGGTTTCAAAGGAAGACTCAAGTCAGGAAACCCAAAAACAAAAACACATCCAAAACACAACATTCCACCCAAACAAAAAAAAGAGGGTGTAAAAAGGACACCCCTAGGGTGCCAACACTGCTCCTGCCCACCCACATCCCAAAAACTAGGTTCTGAGAGGGGAGGTCAGAATACAGCAAGACTCCATTAGAAGAAACAAAATTACTAAGGTGAGTAATTTTTTCTTCAAACAACATGAAGCCTTGCTGTATTCTGACTATTGCAGACTACCAAGCAGTACCTCCATGGAGGAGGGACAGAACCTACTTTGAAAACAGGCTCTGAAGTACTGTTGTGCCAAACCAAGCATCACTCCTAGCCTGGATATCCAGAGAGTAATGCTTGGTGAAAGTATGGACTGTTTTCCAGGTGGCGGCTTGACAGATTTCTAAAAGAGGAATATCCCTGGCAGGAGCCAGGGAAGCGGCTGTACCTCTTTTGGAATGAGCCCTCAGGCCTGAGGGTGGAGTTCTACCCAGTTTTTCATAGCAGAATTGTATACAAGAAACAATCCGCCTGGCAATAGATCTCTTAGTGGCAGGTTTGCCTTTACCAACTTCTCCATAAGTGAGGAACTGAAGGGATTCAAACCTGTGACCCTTGGTACACTCTATATAGTAGCTAAGGGCTCTTTTAACATCCAAACTGTGCAGCCTCCTCTCTTCCGAGGAGGAATGGTCAGTGAAGAAAACAGGGAGAGATATAGACTGGTTGAGGTGGAAATCTGAAACCACTTTAGGTAAGAACTTTCTGTTAGTTCTAACGACTCACTTTATCTCTATGAAAAGAGATGAAATCAGATTCCACTGACAGGGCTTGCAAACCACCGACACGCCTGGCAGAGGTCGGCTACCGAAAACACAGTTTTCCAAGTCAAGTACATAAGCTCTGCTGAGTACAAAGGCTCAAAGGGGGGTTGCATAAGCTGAGCAATGCAAACACTAAGGTCCCAAGCAGGAGCAGGATTCCTAAAAGGGGGATTGATGTGAAGCAATCCCTTGAAAACCTTACAGAATACAGGATGGGATGACAGAGAGGAAGACTTGCCTACCGACAGGAAAGCAGAAACAGCTGCTAAGAGTACCTTGAGGGTAGCTGGTCTGAGGCCTAGGCCACTAAGATGGACCATATAATCCAGAAACTGTAGGCAAATCAGCAGAGTCTGGAGAAATATTCTTCTTAGAACACCAAATGCTGAATCTTTTCCATTTGGAGTTGTAAGTCTTTCTAGTGGAAGGCTTTCAAGAAGCCTTAAGGATATCCATAACCCAGATCCAGATTGTTCACTTGGGAGCTTAAGCAACAGGTTGGTAGAAAAGAGGTCAGGAGTTATATTTTGTTTTAACTGAAATATTTGAATAGTTTGTAAGTGAAATTAGTTCTATGTGTTAAAAATTATTACCTTGAATTTGAACTGTTACTTGGGCTGTGTTATTGTAGGTTTGGGGATAGCTGTTTGGCAGGGAAAATTAGAAGGACATTTAAATGTGTTGTTTGCCTGGTGTTTGGTAAAACCCTCCCACCCACCCTGTTTTGTAGGCTTTCTTAAATACTGAAAAAGCCACTGGGGTTTTGGGATTGAAGGGCTGAGTATTTCTGTTGGGACTGAAATTTGAAGCAACAGGGCTGGTGGGCCTGTGACATCATCTGATTACCTGGTGTCTGCTACACACACTGTTAGTGGGATCGAACACATACTGGACTGTATGTGTTTGTGAGACTTGGGAACTTTGTTGGTGGGGTTGAAATTGGGTTTGTAACAATCACAGTCAGTATAGAGAGAAACTGTACTCTAGGAAAGGGACTGAGAAAGGGGTGTGCTATTATAAACAGAGGGGATAATCAGGGTGGCTAATTCCACCATGGCAGGCATCTTCGGAAGGGTTGTAGGCTGCACGGCCTGTGGGATGGCATAATTCGTAATGGGCCTGGAGAGGAGGGCTGCCCACTCTGTAGACAGCTATCTTGTATCAGGAGTGAGGTATATTGGTTAAGGAGTAAGCTGGGAGCTGGGGGGTGTCCAAGGATAAGGGGTGTGGATAGCAGGGAAGAATGGTGGCTGAGAGAAAGCTGGGAACGCCTCTGAAATTACAGGACATTATGTTGCAGCAAGCAGAAGGGGAGATATTAGGGACAGAGGACCCTTAGATAGGAAGTTGATGCTGAGGAAAGCTTACAGGGTGACATATCTGAATTCAAAGAGACTGGAGGGGAAGAGTCAGGAGGGCTGTTAAGTAAGCCTAAAACAGCAGACTGTGGAAGGGAGCTCCTAAGGTGAACAGTGCAAGAGAGGAAGAAGAGGGTCAGTTTACAGATGCAGTCAGGGAAACTCGTGTTACTTGATGGAGGCTGACATAGAGTGTCACAATAAATTTGAGATACTAAGCATCCTAGAGGGAGGAGGGTTGGTGGAAATGAGGAAGCTTATACAGAGGCCGGGGGGAGAGTCAGATACCCATAGGGCATCACAGACCAGCTATGGAAAGGATAGACATAGTCCCAGAGGGAGAAGGGGAAACATATATGTTAAGCAAATGGGGAGATGAACTATATTCCAGACATGAGGGAGGAGAGCATGATTGGAGAGAAACTGGAGACAAGGAGGTGGGAGAGGAGCCCTCTCAGCAGGGGAGGTCATACCAAGGATGGGGCCCTAGCTAAAGGGGACCCACAGAGAGCCTCTGGAGACAGGGTACTATTACAGGGGGATGGTGGTGCGGGGAAGGGAAACCATCAGGACCAGGATAAATGGTTCAGATAAGAGAGGGTTATAGGGGACACCTATTCAGAGGGGGTTTGAGTTATGGGCAAATAGCAGGGAGGCAGAAAGGGAGGGTGACAAGGGGTCTCTAATAAGGCAGGAAGACTCCCATGAAATTGCGATCATGGGTAAAGGGGGAGGGGCTGAGAGGGCATAGTGGAGGTAACCATAAGGATGATGGCGGTGTTAAGGTTCTGTTACTGGGAGACCTCGATGATTAGGGGTATCCATTGGGAGACAGGGGTGGATGCCATAGCCAGGTGAAGGTAGTGAGTATCTCTGGGCTGACAGTGCACAGAGCAAAGTTCATGGTGTATGAAATGGTTAGGATTCTGGAGGGAACCGATTTCCTGGTGCATTTGGGAACTAATGATCTAGAGGAAATAGCATTTTGAAATCAAGCAAGGTTCCAAGAACTTCAGAGTCTGTCGGATAATGGATGCAACATTTCTTTCGGAGATATTGCCAGTACCAAAGGCCCCAGTGGAGAAAAATGAAGCTCACAGAGGTTAATGACTGGCTCAGGAAGTGGGGTGAAGAGAATGGTTAAAGAGGAACTGGAATGGAGTTTGGGAGGATAAGGGACTATATGCCAAGGACAGGTTTCATCTTGCCCCATTAGGGAAGGATGTCCTTAAACGGGGATGGCTGACTACATACAAGAAAGGTGGGGTTTAAACTTGTAAGGGGGAAGGATAAGGGAGGGCTGACCAGCTCCTCCTCCAGATGAGGGAGTAGCCTCAAGCCCTGGGGAGGGGAAACAGACTGGAGGTGGAGGTTTCAGGAGGAGCAGGGGAGGATGAAGTATAGGGAATCTGGGTGGGGTCTAAAGAGGATCAGGGATAAGGGGTGGGGGGTTAGTGTTAGTAAATGCCAGGAGCTTGGGAAACAAGTTGCTGGAGTTCCAGGCCATGCTGTTCGGGTGGATGTGATGCAGTCACTGAAACATGGGCCAACAAAACCATGACTGGGACCTAAATGTAATGGGGTACACTATGCTTAGGAAGGATAGAAAGGAGGGCAGAGGGGTGGAGTGGCTATGTTCATTAGAGATGACATAGAAATTGCTATGGTAGAAGAGGCAGAGGGAAACGTGGAGCTTTATGGGTCACCTTACGATCCCCAGCAGGAGATAAGGTCAAGCTGGGAGTAGTATAGGCCCCGGGATGAGTGATGTTCTAGAGGATGGTTTGCTGGACAACATCATTGCCCAGTGTGGTCCAAAAGGGAAGGAGTGGTGTTGATGGGGGACCTTAATATGCCAGGGTACAACTGGGGAACCATGTCCTCTTAGGCGCCAAGGAGCAGAGGCTGCTGGATGGCTTCCAGGATGTGTTCTAACACAGCATGTGATGGAGCCCACCAGGGAGGGGCATGTCCTGGATGTGGTTCTGGCAGATGGGGATCTGGTAAGGGACATGGTTACAGGACCCCGACTGGGAGGACCCAATACTGTCTGGTTTCAAATAAGCATTGGGGAGTGGGGGTGAGATCTAGGACACTGGCAGTGGACTTCAGGGGGGCAGACTTATGGGCATGGGAAATATTCTCAAGGATCACTTGAAGGGATTACCTCAACGATAAGTGTGGAAAGGAGATGGGAGGTCATAAATGGGGACTTCATGAGGCAGTCAGGATCTGCGCTAAGTAGAAACGTAAGGAGCAAGGTCACATAAACCATGCTGGTGGTCCAGTGAGGCACAGGTAGCAGTCAGAGAAAAGAAGGCAGCTTACAAAATATAAAACAACAAGAGGGATAGGATAAGGAAATGTACCAGCTTGCATCTAGAAAAGTCACTCTATGGTGAGGGAGCAAAGTCCAGTAAAGAGCAGCGGCTGGCACAGGGGACATGGAGGGAAAGGGTTCTTCCGTACATTGGGGAGCGGAGAAACTAAGGCCATCTCAGCAGATTGAGATCGAAGGAGGGTGGGTGGAAGAGGCGAGGGACCAGGCAGAGATATTTAACTAGTACTTTGCCTCTGTGTTCACTAGGGAGGAGATGGATATCTACAAAGCAAGGCACAAAGGGATAGAAGCGGCAGGGAGGGATCTAGGGAGCAACAGAAATGGAGCAAAAGGGAGGGATAGGTACCCCAGGGGTGTCACATCTGGATAAGGATAAAAGACCAGTAAGGTGGAGGGACGGATGATGCCATCCTCCGGTAAGGGTGTGGTTAGCCCTCAAGGCCCTAAAGAAAGACAAATCTCCTGACCGGATGGCATTCATCCGAGAGTACTATGGGAATTGGCGGTATACTGGCTGCACTCTGGCGGAGCTTTTCAGCAGGTCACTTGAGACAGGGAGGGTACCTAGGGATTGCGAGAGCATGTGGTACCAATCCACAAAGGGGGTCAAAGGAAGTACCAGGTAACTATAGTCTCCATCAGTTTGACCTCGGTGGTGGGAAAATTAATGGAGAGTATACTAAAGGAACGATTGGGGTTTACTTGGAGGAGGTGGGAGGTCTGGATGGGTGCAACATGGGTTAGTGCCAGGTAGATCATGTCAAACCAACCTTGTGGAGTTCTATGAATGGGTAACATCAGAACTGGACAGGGTAAGCCTGTGGATGTATTATTCTTGGACTTCAGCAAGCTTTGACTCTGTCCCCACAATGGTCTGGTGGAGAAACTGATGGGGTTAGGAGTAGGTCCTTTGATGGTCAGATGGATTGAAAACTGGATAGCTGGACGACTCAGAGAGTAGTGGTCTCGTGGGAGCCCTCGAACCCCAGAGAGGTTGGTAGTGGGGCACTACAGGGCTCGGTCCTGGGTCCAATCCTGTTTAATGCATACATATCGGACATCAGGGATGGTATAGGGTGTGAAATGAGTCTCTTCGGGATGACCCCAAGATGGGAGCAGTAGTTGAGGGAGAAGGAGGAGATTGGCCCTGCAAGGGACCTGGACCCTGGAAAGCTGGGCTCACACATGGAAATTAAATTTCAATATCACCAAGTGCAAGGTGTTGCATCTTGGTCGGGAAACCCTAAACACAGGTACACCCTGGGAGGGAGGTGCTGGAAGCCTCAATAGGGAAAAGACCTAGGGTCATGGTGGATACATGTATGAATAACTCTGAGCAGTGCAGGAGAGCAGCTAGCAAGGCAAACAGGATGTTGGGATGCATCAAGGGGATCACCTCTAGGAGCAAGGAAGTGATTCTGCCGCAGTACAATGGACTGGTTAGACTACACCTTGAGTACTGTGCACAGTACTGGAGACCACACTTGAAGAGGGACATACAGCTCCTGGAGAGGGTAGCAGAGGAGGGCAACAAAGATGACACGAGGGCTAGGGATTTGACTTATGAGGACAGACTTGAGGAGCTCTGCCTGTTTTCATTGGAGGGAGGAGAGACAGGGGGACATGATTGAGGTCTTCAAGCACCTCAAAGGAATAAATAGGGTAAACATGGAGGGGATCTTTAGACTAAAGCAGGAAGGCATCACCAGAGGGCATGGTTTGAAGTTGGAAGGTGGAAGGGTGAAGGGGAAAGAGGAGGAGGTTTTTCACTGAGAGGTGGTGGACCCTTGGAATGCACTGCCTGGTGAGCTGGTTCTGAGATCCACAGTGGAGGGTTTTAAGAGAGGTGGGACAGAACAGAAAGGGGTGTATCAGATGATGGCCTCGTCCCGGGGTGGGGGTGGGATGATGATAGGGTTTCTGGAGCACAAGGGATGGGAGGGTCTCGGCACCCAACTAAGGATCTAGGTTCGAGCAGACTCGATAGACCATAAGGCCTAATCTGCTGGCAAATAGTGTTAGTATGTTAACCCCTTGGGAAAGATGCAGATCTGCAAACTCTAGCCTTGAGATTGAGAGACTGACGATTCGGGTACCAAATCCTCCCCTGAGAGGATGTTAACAGGTTGTAATTCCTGGGAAGAGACAGGGGAAGGTGGACTGCTAGGGATAGCAACAAGGGGTACCATGGCTGTCTGGCCCAGTCTGGAGCAATCAGAATCACTTTGCATGGTTGTGACCTTATCTTAACTAACACCCTGAACAGGAGAGGGAAGGGGGAAAAAGCATACAGAAATTTCCCTTCCCAGTTCAGAATCAGAGCATCCAGGGGGACTGAGCCCAAGACTGGGGGTCTGCAACAAAAGAGAGGAAGTTGGTGATTGTCTGGGGCTGCAAAAAGATCTATCTCTGGAATGCCCCATCTCGAGAAAATCACTTTCAAAACCAAAGGATCCAGGGTCCATTCGTGATGGCCCTGGGATATTCTGCTCAGTGCATCTGCTAGGACATTGTCCTTCCCTGGGAGGTGAACTGCTATCAGAGAGGTTGCAGGGAATAGGCCAGAGACCACAACTGCACTGCTTCAGTGCGCAAGGCCGTAGACAGAGTGCCTCCCTGCTTGTTGATGTACCACATGGTGGTAGTGTTGTCTGTTCTGACCTGAACCACCTTGTTCTGTACAGATTTGTAAAAAGCTTGCAGTGCCAGAAAACACTGCTCTGACTTCCAAGAGACTGATGTGAAGCAGGGATTCCTGAGGTGACCACAGTCCCTGGGTGGTAAGATCCCCCAAAAGGGCTCCCCAGCCCAGCAGGGAAGCATCTGTTGTGAGTACCACTGAATGAGACAGAGTGACAAATGGAACCCCTTGTCCCAAATTGTCCTGATCCTGCCACCATTGCAAGGCTTGGGATCAGGGTTCGAATCACTGGGATCAGTTTGGTAAGGGAATCCTTTTTTTGGGACCAAAAGGCTCTTAAGTGGAACTGAATGTCCCTCATTTGGAATGTTGCTCCCTGGACCACTGCTGTGGAGGCTGCCATGTGACCCAGTAGCTGAAGGAAATGCCTTGTTGGTCAAGACACCTGAAGGGTGAAAGAAGAGGCCAGTTCCATAAGGGCCCTTGCCCTTTCCAGGGGAAGGAAGGCTCTTGCCTTTACCGTATCCAGTTCTGCGCCTATGAAGTGAGGGAGCGCACTGGTTCAGAACTGACTTTGGTAGGCTGAGAAGGAATCCAAGAAGTGAGCACTTGCTGGGTCACTTGCAGCTGTGACTTGATTTGGTCTGAGACTGACCTACCATGAGCCAGTCGCCCAAGTATGGGAAATGGAAATCTTTTGTCTTCTTTAGGAAGGCAAAAACTACTGCCAGGCACTTTGTGAAGACCCTTGGGGCTGATGTTAGCCAAAGGGCATTGCCTGAATCGATAGTGGCCCGAGGGCAACTCGAACCTGAGGTACTTTCTGTGGGAGCACCTGATGGGAATGTGAAAGTAGGCATCTTTGAGGTCCAGGGAGGCTAGCGAGTCCCCTGGCCTTAGAGAGGGAAGGATAATTCCCAGAGTTACCATTTTAAATTTTGGTTTTAACACATGTTTGTTCAGATATCTTAGGTCCAGGATGGGTCGCCACTCTCCTGTCTTCTTGGGGGTTAGGAAGTACCTGGAGTACAATCCTTTGCCCCTGTGTAGGGTGGGAACTCTCTCTATAGCTCTGAGAGCTAGGAGAGAGGAAACCTCTGCCTCTAGGGCAAGGGTCTCTGAGAGATTTGCAGGTGGAAAAGATCTGGCTCTCATCCTGGGAAATTTTTTGAAGCTGACAACCAGTCCCTGGCTTACTACTTCCAGGACCCACCTGTCTGATGTAAGAGACATCCAGTCCTGGACAAAGTAAGCCAGCCTGCCCCCTACTGGTATGGTAGAATCGGCCCGGGCAGACCCATCAGGGTGTCTGCTTGGCAGGGCTTTAGGCTGAGGGATGGATGCAGGCCTGCTCACCCCCCTTCTGCCTCTCCCTCTAAAGAACCCCCTCTGCGAAAAAGAAGAAGAGGAGGCCTGAGCTTGGTAAAAAGGCATTTGGAAAGGCCTGCCCCTGCCCCTGGAGTGCTGCCTTTGAGGAGTTGCTTGCCTTTCTTTGGCCTGAGCACTCCTGTAAGTGGTCCTGTATTCATCCATTTTCTTCATGTAATTCTCTGTCTGCTCCCCAAACAGAGAATTACCAACTACAGGAAAATCCATGGCCTTAGCCTGGGTATCCTGCGAGCAGAGCTAGTACATCTGAGCCAAGCCATTCTCTAAGAGCCACAGATGTAGCCATGACTCTTGATGATACATCATTGGAGTCTACAGCAGCATGAAACTGAACTTTGGTGCCTCGACACATCTGCAGCCACCTGCTCCAGCTCCTTGGCAAGCTGGGGAGGAGCCTGTTTAGCCAGTGCCAGTACAGTGTCCCATCTGGACTTCTGGTACCTGGCTGCATAGGCCATATAATCGGCCTGCCTGAGTCCCAAAGATGATGCCATGTACTGCTTCTTTGCCATGGCATCAATCTTCCTGGATTCCTTGTCTGGGGGGTGTGATGCCAAGGGAATGTTTGCCTTATCACAGGCAGCAGCCTGCATAACCCCAACATGGCTGCACTGCTGAAAAAGGAACTCTGTGCCTGAGAGAGTGTACCTCTTGTCCATTCGTCTGTCCACTGGAGGTATAGAATTTGGAGACTTAAGAATTTTTTGTATCTGTTTCCCAAAGGATTTGTGGAGGGGAATAGACAGTCTCCTGGACTCTGGGATGTCCATCATCTCAACAAAATCAGGCTCTTCCTGATCCTCAACTGCTTCCTCCACAGGAAGCTGGAGGGTATCAGCCACCTTTCTGTAGAACATGTAGTGTGAAGGGGACTCAGAAAGCCTAGGAGGAGAGACACCTGAAGGTCTGTCTGGGGAGATGTCCGGGTCAATAGGCATATCCAGACTTTCACCATCACCATAGTCATCCTCATACTCTCCCTCCTCCTCAAACTCCAGTTCATAAAATTGTTCCAAAGTATAATCCGGAACTGGGGGAACCGACCGAACCAAGCCCCTGCCACCAGAAGGGCCGGTTCGGTCGGAACTGAAGTAAGCGATTGCACAATCCTAATCGCCTTGGCTATCTCATCGGCGGTCGGAGTATGAAATTCTGGGTCCGAACAGGTCGATTTGTCTTTCCTTTTCCTTTTTGTCGGAACCGATTCCTCGGAATCAGCTCTCCTTTTGCCCGAAGAAGTATCGCCCTGGTCAGAGGGCACTCCTGGTTCGGTCGGAACCGAACCGGGCTGGCCATCCTGGTCAGCGGACTTCTCGGCCTCCCTTTCCCTCAGTCTACCTAATCTTTTTTCCAGGGTAGATTTGGGAAAATTCTTGCAAATCTGGCAGTCTGAATCGAGGTGGTCAAACCCCAGACAATAAACACAGGTGGTGTGGGGATCAGCTAAAGCAAAGACCTCCCCACACACACTGTAGTGTTGAAACCCAGTGGGCCCGGTTTTCTTTTTGGACATGGCCAACCTAACCAAAAACTTACCCTTTTTTCAGCAATCCGCCAGGCAAGACTCCCCTATCTGTTCCTGACCGTGTCATGGGTCTTGGAAAAAAACGTAATTAAAATCCGTTTTTTTTTTTTTAGAACAGATACGGACCGGTTACCACACTCTAAAGCAAAGCACAAGTTTTTATCTCCACAGTTTACAAGTTCCACATAGAAACAGAACAAAAACTTATCTAGTACTCATGGTACCACAGACAGAAACTTGAACCGACTATGCGGAAACAACAATTCGGTAGAAACCGACCGAAAACCGACACTTCAACCGACTTTTGAACCGAGCAGCAGGAGAAATCTCCAGAGCGACTGTTCAGTGAGGCGGAGTAAAGAATCTGGCGGTTGTAGTTTGAACAACAACAGACAGGTGCTTCAACCAAGCTCGTGATGAACATTCTATGCAAGGCACAGAAAAGTTAACCCTTAGTTCTCCAGGGCAGTTGAAAGGCAGGACCTAACTGCAATAGTCAGAATACAGCAAGACTTCATGTTGTTTGAATGCGCGGACTGGAGAAGTGAGTCCCTCCAAAGGAGGCCCACAGCCACTGGCCAGGGCTCCAGGAGAATAAAAATATAATAATAATAATAAAAAAAAAAAACCTACATCATGCTGTTCTAAAATGGTTCTTGCCAGCAGCATGTAAATCAGAAACACCCACTAGGATAGCTGCAAAGCCTGGATAGCTACAGCAATAAAAGAATTTGAACCAGTATTTAAAAAACAGCTTCTACTGGGGAAAAATTACTTATAGATTCAGCGCAGTTCTCTTGCTGGCTAAGGCATTCAGCCTGGCACTCTCCCATCGGCCTTACAGAATCTCTGGCTTCAAGGATGTCGGAGGTGTTCAAAGTTACACTTTCACATCTTCCAGGATGTGCAGCCTGGATTAGCTCACTGGAAAGTTCCACAGAGCAGTTTTCAGTATTTCTCTTAAGACTTGTCTGGACGTCATGTGACCCTGAAAGCCATGTTTTGTTGTGTTTCCTTGACAGAAGCATAATTACATTAACAAAATACATTAATGAAAATAAATTAATACATTACTCTGGTCACATGTCCGTCACAACCTGCAATAAAGGTTTTGGCACCATTTGAACTTTGAATGAGAGCAGCACTTTTTTATATTGAGGTGGTGAGTGCTGGATAGTTGCATTTGCTATACCTGCAAAGCTACACCAGCTTGGCACTCTGCCCCCCAAATCCTCTGCTCCACAGAAAGTAAATGGAAATTACGTACCTACCGTAATTCTTGATCTTCTTGGACGAAGTCTCCAACACTCGTTCACACTAATGGGAGTACACTGGAGGCGCTAGGACCCAGTGGAAGCAAACTTTTTCAGGAGGGCCAGCACCTGAGACGGAGCTGCGAGGAAGTGGCACCACAAGCCCAGCGTATGCAATAATGACTATCTCGGCGTCGACCCTCCAACTGCCTCAGTACCTTTTTTCCAAGGAGGTGCAACGTAACTAACCTAGAGAGGACTAACCTAAAAATCGGACACAAGATAGTCAGAATGACCAGTGTAAGAAGGGTCAAAAACAAAGTCTTCACAGTCCAACCACTGAGGGAGCGAAGACAATAAACAAAGAAGTGAGCTCGGGGGATGGTGGGTGGGCGTGTGAATGAGTGGTGGAGACTTCGTCCAAGAAGATCAAGAATTACGGTAGGTACGTCATTTCCATATCTTCCTGGAAATAAAGTCTCCACCACTCATTCAAAAGCTAAATAATCCCCCCCGAGACGGGCAGCAGGAGATAAAGAGCTTGTGTGCTTAGGACAGAAGTCAGTTAAAAATGGTCCTGCCAAACGACAGATGTCGTCTGGCATAGACATCCAAGGCATAGTGCTTAACGAATGTATGCACAGAGCTCCAGGCAGCCACACTGCAAATATCTGCAATGGGCACGTTATGGATTTCCGCCAGAGATGCCGCGAGTGCTCCAGTACAGTGAGCGTATACTCTGCCTTCCAGCTTGACCTGTGCCATAGAATAGCAGTGGCAAAGGCATGCAACCAGCCACGCTGAAATGCACCTGATAGCAACAGGATGACTCAGCCGGGTTTCACTGAAGGAAACAAACAGTTGTTGAACCTTGCGAATTTCCTTCGTTCTATCTAGATAGAACCGCAATGCTCTCTTAACATCCAGCGAATGAAGGGTATGCTCCCCTTCATTCTGGAAGTTCGCAAAGTAGATAGGAAGAATTAAAGGTTGGTTTAGATGGAATTCTGAAACAACCTTAGGGAGAAACTTAGGATGAGTCCTAAGAACTACTTTGTCCTTGTGAAATACAGTATACTGGGGGGGGGGTCTGTGACCAGTGCGTGTATTTCAAAAACTCTACGTGCTGGAGTAATGGCCACCAGAAAGGCCGTTTTCCAAGTGAGGAACTTCAACTCGCAAGTACCTAGAGGCTCAAAAGGTTTACAAGTGAGCATGTCTAGCACAATGTTAATGTCCCAGGCTGCAACTGGACATCTAATTGGAGGTCTAGTATACAGAATACCCATAAGAAACCTCTTAACTACAGGCAACTGAGCCAGTGACATGGAATGTACTGGCTCATGATATGCCGAAATGGCGCAAGGATGAACTTTGACTGTGGAGTACTGCAGACCTGTGTTTGAGAGGTCTAAGAGGTACTCCAAGACTTTATCCGGTGGGCAGGAAAAAGGGCGTAGGTTTTTCTAGTGGCTGGCTTACGTGCAGCTAAAAGGAATATCTGAAACTCTACGAGAAACACTGAACCTATTCACCTCTATCTCTTCAGGAGCCAAGGGTGAAAGTGAAGTGACCTCAGGTTGGGATGCACCAAAGAACCCTGGGTCAGGAGGTTTGTCTGAAGGGGAAGCATTTTCGGGGGGCGGGGAGTTCCGATAGTCTGTTGAGTAACGGGAACCAGATCTACCGAGGGCAGAAGGGGGCAATGTGAATCATTCTGCCCCCCTGAGACTCCAATTTGAGCAGTACCCTCTGAATTAGGGGAAGAGGAGGAAAACTGTATAGAAAGCGTTTCGTCAACTGCAGCCTGAACGCATCCTGACAAAACACATCAGGTCCTGGATTTCTGGAGCAGAAGAGAGGCAGTTTTGCGTTGAGTGGGGACCCAAAAAAGTCCAGGTCTGGAGTTCCCCACTCTTTGAAGAGTGACTGAACGATGGCTAAGTTGAGAGACCACTCGTGAGGATCCACCTCCATTCTGCTGAGATGGTCTGCCAGTTCGTTTTGTACTCCTGGCAGGTAAACCACCTGAATCAGAACCTTGTGCTCCAGGCACCATTCCTACACTCTCACTGCTTCCCTGCATAATGGGTAAGAGTGTGCACCGCCCTGTTTGTTGATGTAGTACATCACTGCCTTGTGACAGAGTATGTCCTCCAAAGCTCGGACTGCATAGAAGACGGCTCTCATTTCCAGGACATTTATGTGAAGTTGGAACTCGTCCTGAGTCCACGTATCCTGGGTGTGGAGATCCCGGCAGTGAGATCCCCAACCCATCAGAGACGTGTCCATAGTAATGGAGATCTGATGATCCAGAGGGGCGAAGGAATTCCTTCCAGAAGGTTTTCCTCCTGAGATCACCAGGTGAGTGACCTCTTCAGAGGTTCTGTCACTTTGATGAGAAAGGACTGAGGGTGAGTGGTTGGGGACTACTGAGCACTGAGCATCCGCTGAGAGGTTTTCATGTGTATATGAGCCAAGGGTACAGTGAACACCGAGGAAGCCATGAGGCCCAGCATCCGCTGCATTGAGATAGCTCGAGCCAAGCTGTGCTCTCTGATGTATTGGGCCATCTGTAAGATATCGTTCCTTCTGTCCTCTGGAAGAAAAGCCTTCGCAGAGGAGGTGTCCAGAAGAGTTCCTATGAAGAGGAGCTTCTGGGAGGGCTGCAACTGTGACTTGTTGAGGTTCAGCAGGACTCCCATGGACGTGAGGAAGCCTGAGGCCATGGCCACGACCTCCAGAGTCTCTTGCCTGGAGGAACTTGCTAGGAGCCAGTTGTCCAGATATGGGAACACTTGTATTCCGATTTTCTTGAGGTGCACCACGAGAATTGCACAACACTTTGTAAAAACTTGAGGCGCCGAGGATAGCCCAAAGGGCAGGACTCTGAACTGATAGTGTTGACCCAGTGCCACGAACCTTAGGTACTTGTGGTGCTTTAGGTGTACGAAAATGTGCTGGTAGGCATCCTGCATGTCCAGGGAGGCTAGCCAGTTGTGTTGATGAATCAAAGGTAGCAGGGCACCGAGTGATATCATCTTGAACTTCTCCTTGTGTAGGAACTTGTTTAACTTTCTGAGATCCAGAATGTGGCACATGGTGCTGGTTTTCTTTGGGACCAGAAAGTAATGTGAGTAGAAACCTGTGTTTCGCTGATCCAGTGGAACTACTTCTACTGCCCTGTTGTTCAGAAGGCCTTGTACCTCGGAAACAAGAAGGTCTGACTGTACTGCCGACAGCCTGGGCTGTCGTTTAGGAGGATAATCCGGACGGGTTTCTGAAAGATTGAGAGAGTATCCCTCACGGATTATCCTAAGGACCCATTTGTCTGATGTTATAGATTTCCACTGGTTGTAGAACTGAGTCAGACGGTCTCGCACTGTTGAGAAAGAGTCTTCCTCGGACAGCTGAGGAGGGACCTTGGCCGGAAATTCAAAAGATGGTACTCGGTGCTTTTGGACCTTGTGCCTTTTGCCGAGTTTTCTTTCGCGGCTGAGGGTTCTGGTTTCTGTTAAAACTTCCTCTGCCTTTCCCTTGAAAGGACTGACAGTTGTGAAACTTGATGCTTGTTCCAACCCCCTTGAGAGGGAGCGGTCGGAGGTCTGGCTGTCTTAATGACAGACCTAGTCTTCTGTGTGGCCTCTAGTGCTTGTTCCACCTGAGGCCCAAACAGATACATACATGCCAGTGAAAGGTAAGGCCATGACTTGCTGCTGGACGTCATTCGTGAAGCCCGAGGTATGCAGCCAAGAGTGGCGACGGGTACAAATGCCAGCCGCTGCGCCCAGGAAGCGGTATCGAAAGCGTCCACTGCAGCTTTAACTTGTTGGTTATTGGGACTCAATACCCCTAGTTATGGTGTGAAGTAGCTCTGAGTTGACCTCCGATTCGGGTAGAGCTTCTACCATTGCTTTGAGTGAATGCCAAAGAACATACTCATATTGTGAAAAATAGTCCTGGTAGCTGGCAATATGCATGCCCAGGGCTGAGGCAGCTCTCTTACCCAAGGTGTCAATCTTGCAAGATTCTTTGTTTATAGGACAGGCTGTAGATTCCTGAGGGAGGACAGCCTTATCATTCTCTGCCAGGACCACAATGGCATCAGCAAAGGCTTGAGAGGCCAAAATGGGGCGATCCTTGAGAGGGGCATATTTTCTGTCTATGGACTTGGCCACAGAAAGAATAAGCGCCGGATTCTTCCACATCATCTGGGAAAGTGTCTCAAAAGAGGGCTGTACTGGAGGGGTTAAATCCACAGGGATTTCCGGAACAGCTAGATATTGTAGATGCAGAAGCTTCCCAGGATCTATTTCTGTGGACTGGAGAGAAAGAGTAGAATTTAAATTCTTGAGCAGAGACTTAAAGGAAAGGTCCTCAACAATAGGCTCTGCAGGAGGACTGATCCCTGCCCCCAGGGCGGAATCGGCATCAACATCATCACCCAGCCGAACATCTGGATTGGGCTCAAAATCATCTCCTGACAGTCCAGGAGGGACTGCATAGACAGGAAAGGAGTGAAAACCAGGAAGAAGAAGAGGAGGAGAAAGAACAGGAGTCGAAAATCTCTGAGAACCATGCGGCGCCGTACATGTTCCCGGCAACATGGAGGTAAATGGCGCCGACACAGAAAATGGCGAAGGATCACCGTGCAGTGATCGTGGCGCCACACTAGGTGCTGATGCCAACCCCAGCACCAAAGACGGCGCCACTGAGTAGCGCAACACTGCACACGGCGCCAAAACCCCTGCAGCATCGAGAATGGCACCAACAGGTCGGACGGCAATGAGGATGGCACCGACACCACCTGCAGCGCCTAAAAGGATCTCGGCACCGAGGAAGCCGGCACCATATCAGAAGTCTGAAAACTGTGATTGGAAGGCAAAGTTAGAAAATTGGCAGGAGATAAAGGCATCAGTGTGGACCCCTGTGCCGCAGCCATGTGAGGGGGAGAGACACCGGAGCGCAGAGTCAACTGCACCGAAGAAGGCACCGTGCAACTAGGAAGTCTTAACTGCCGTGCCTGCTGATCCGAAACCGACTGACCTAAGGACTCAGCGATGGACTGACTTGGGCAACTGAAACAACCTCCGAGCCCACTGCTCCATAAGAGCGGCCCAATGGTGAAACTGCTCATCGGAGACCCCTCTAACAGGCGGAGAGGGGCTCCGGTGTCGAAGAGGCCAGCTACCAGAGACAGAAACCGGCGATTCCGTAAGAGGCGGAGACCGGCTCCTGACCCTAATAATGGACCGTTTACGTGCAGACGTACCAGAGGGTGACCTCGAGTGAGGCCGATTCTTCTTCGACCGGTGGGCCGGAGAAGGACTCGAGGCCGAATGGTGGCATAAACAGGACAGTTTCTTTTTATGCTTTCGGGGGGCTGCCCATCCCCCGAGCACTGGATCATCCATTGTCAGAACTCCCCTCTGGGGAGGGCGAAGGATCAGACCCTGCCCCGCTGGCTGAACTGCTTTCATACGAAGTCTCCCTACCGTCACCGGCCCCACTCATGGTCGACTCCGTCAATGGAGGGCTGAAGACTTCTCTTCTTATAAGTAGAATTTATTAAAATAATCGGTACTTATCAAAGATAAAATACAAAATAATAAGCTGAAAACTAAGTTGCTAGTTTGAAGTTTGACTCCCGGTGGGTGAGCGATGTCATCACTGAAGCGCACTCGACAGCAGGGGAAAAAAAGGAACTGAGGCGGTTGGAGGGGCGACGCCGAGATAGTCATTACTGCAGGCGCCGGGTCGGACTCGTGGTGCTGCTTCCTCGCAGCTCCATCTCAGGCACCGGCCCTCCTGAAAAAAAGTTTGCTTCCACTGGGTTCTAGCACCTCCAGCGTACTCCCATTAGTGTGAATGAGTGGTGGAGACTTTATGTCCAGGAAGATCCTCTCTTGCTTCAGCAGTCAGTGGAACCAGAAGAAACCAAAAGGGCAGATGCAGTAGCAAGGAGAACAGATTTTCTACCTGAGTGGACCAGGCCACAGCCCACAATAAACAGGCAATTCCAGCATTCAGCTGGACTGAAAATGTAGATATAGTGTTGTCTGAAATTGTTGCATGCATATGAAGTTTCAACTACATCACCCTACAATTACAGGCTCTCATCTATGGTCCAGTGGACTGTGACATAATCGCTGCGGCCTGCAGAGACCAGTGATTAACATGTGCACAAGCCAGACATCCTGTAAACTTGGGAAGGGGGCTTGGCTAGCAGATGCTCCTTGCCCTCCTGTTGGTAGTTGTGTTCTGGATAAGATGACACTGCATTATCCTCCCCATACTTGTCTGGATGACGAGTCACTCTGAGGTGGTTGGCTCGAGTACAGCTCCATAACAGATGCTCACAGTCCATTGGTCAAGGCTCTGAGGACCCTAACCGACCATGCTCAGCATGCCATACTTCCAAGTCAGTGGGAACCAAGTGGGGCCCATTCTCTAGAGCTTGCTGTTAACCGAGAGGCAGGCGTACCTGTGGTAAACAGAGTTACATCCCATTTCTCTGAGCAGCATCGCACATCCTCCCACCTGACACACAGTGGATCTCATTCCTCACCGACTACCGTATACCTCCATCCCAAGATGCCAGCAATGCTGAGATAGCTCATTAGAATCAAGCTCACACTGCCCATCCACCTCTACGTGCTCCTGTTTCTTCACACAAGTCTGGTTGTTAGGACGGCTTCAAACTACCTACATCTAACTCCCCTGACCCACTTGGCTGTCACATGTTGATCAAGCAAGAGATGTTATCACAATGTCTATGGTTAGGCTGACTGATAAGTATAGCCTAATCTGATACTCAGAACTGACAGTCGGCCTATGCCTATAACTAAACCCTATGCCAAGACAGCTCACCCCACCGTGCTTGTCAAGATGACTTGCCAGTCATGCCAAGGTGTGCATGTGCAAGCAGACACGCCATAGTAAGGGTGCGCATTGCCATACAGCTAGATGGTGCGAGCTGCTAGCAACAGGCTTACAGACTAGCAAATAGTCTAGTAGGCCTGTGCACTAATGTGTTCTGAGTTTGGCCCATGTCAGACCAGCCAGTGCAGCCAGCTAGGAACTACCACTACAGGCAGTCAGGATGTAGTAGTAAAACGAAGCACACAGGGTATCGGAGAAGCCAGCCTGCACATCTTGATTGGGCCAGTGAGGTAGGGAGCTGGTGTGAGTTCCAGTCATAGGTCCTTGGTAAGACCGGGAGCTCTGCTGTGGGAACGTTAACCACAAGGGGAGACATGTGATGTAAGCTACCACAGCCAAGAGGGATGGAGTAAATATAGGTGTGCACATTAGACTGCTGCCATGGCCACTGGCACTGCTTGCTGTAACAGCAGCACTCCCTAGATGATGACAGCCCCACACCCACCCACCTTGGACCCGCCCCATCTACCCCCCACCACACCAAGAACTCCCGTTAGGTGAAGGGTGCAATTCAGGGGTCCTTACTTCCACTTGGTTGTACACCTTGATGGTTTTTCCTGCATGTACTAGGGGCTGGGTTGGCAGTTTTGGGATAGTACTAACCCTGCTCTGCACGCATCCCCAGTCCAAAAGAAGTTAGTGTGTTTTAGTGTTATACAACTGTTACTTTTGTTGTTTTTGCAAGTGATGCTGATTTATTGTTTCCACATGTTTGTAGTAGACTCTACTAACTATGCAGGAACACAAGAACAGCCACATAGCCATGGCAGGAGATACAATCCTAGAAAAGTTTTTAGACAGAGTAAAGCCCCTGCTGGTCAGAACACCCAGGCCTTTGTGGTGCTGTGTGACCTCGCCCAGGAGCTTGGGCTGGTGGACATCTGGAGGGTAGTCCACCCCATAGGTACAGCCTACATGTTCTTCTCCAAACCACACCCAACCTTCTCTAGGAGAGACCTCTGGCTGACTCCAGCCCAGTGGAATCCACATGTTGCGGATGCCTTTACAGATGCCACTGTAATCTCAGATCGTACCATGACCTCATTCATGTTGGGTACCTCCTGGAGCCACCAACCAGGGCCAGGGTGGCTGGTGCCTCAACAAGACCATTCTTAGGGACAAACTGTTTTGCAGCAGGCTGAAGGAGGAGGAGATAAGGACTTTTCGTGAGGTGGACAGAGCAGAAGACACCTCTGCTACCACCTAATGGGACGCCCCTAAGGCCTAACATGTTGTAGGTGCATCACCTATGCTTCATACCTAAAAAAAAATAAAAAATAAAGGAATTAAGAGGCCCTGCAAGAAGACCTCAAAGAGAAAGAATAAAAGTACAGGGAAATGTCCACTGGTGGAGATAACAGGAGCATGACACAGAGCCAATATTCTGTTCGACCAATGCCCTGTGGCAAACTTTCTGAGAGTCTGGAGAGAAACCTGGCAGGCTACTGGCCTATCAGCTAAAGAAGTGCCAGGAAAGATCCTGAATCCTTTCCATTAAACAAAAGGATGGAACCCTCACTAGGGACAAGAAGGCCATAAATAAGTAATTTCTAAATTTCTACAGGGCTGTCTGCTCCAGTGAGACTGAAACCCAGGAGGAGAAATGAGAGGCATTACTCCTCCAACTTGCAGCTACCTCCCTTGGATGGCATCTTACGGGTAGCCCTGGAAAGGGTATTCTCCCAAGATGATCCAAGGATGGCTATAAGAAGCATGCTGGCGAGGAAAGCCCCAGAGAATGATGGCCTTCCACTAAAATTTCCGACGGCCTTCAAAGATATATTATGGAGCCACTGTCTGCAGCCTTAGCAGAGGCCAGAAAGACAGGAAGCCTACCAGATTCCATGTGCACAGTGCAGGTCTCTCTACTCCTCAAACCTGGAAAGGATGTGTCACTGTGCCGCAGCTAGAGACTGAGCTCCTTGATCAAAGCAGACTGCAAAGCTTTCGCTAAGGCTTTGGGGGTGAGGTTGAGAGAGGTTATCCACTCCCCAGTAAATAAGGACCAGGTAGGGTACGGACAACATATGATGACTCCTAAATCTCATTTGGAAGGCACAGAACCCACACATCCCAACCATACTACTTTCCCTGGATGCCAAAAAAGCATCTGACACGGGAAGTGGGGCTACCTTTTTCATGTCCTTAAGAAGTCTGGCAATGGACCAATCTTCACAGGCTGGGTGAAAACACTGTACCAAGAAGCTTCATTTGAGGTCATTACCAATGGATGACGATCTGGTGCCTTCTCTCTGGGAAGAGGAACCAGGAAGGGCTGCCCCATCTCCCCCCTGCTTTTCATGCTGGCCTTAGAGCCACTGTTGCAGGCACTACGACAATCCCAGGCACTACACGGAACTGTGATGGGAGAGGAGTACAAAAGAAAAAAATTACTCACCTAAGTAATTGTGTTTCTTCTAAAGAAGTCTTGCTGTATTCTGACAATATACAGTTAGCCCCAGCACTTGAACTGCCCCGGAGAGGAAAGGGTTAACTCTATGCACAGGCACAGAATGTTGAGCTCGAGCTCGATTTTCAAACCTCTGTCTGTGATACTGCTGACTGTAACCGTCAGATTCTTATGAGCAAACTAACTAACTACACTTTAGTGTGGAAACTGTAAAAACATAAGCCAAAAGACAACTTGGGTCCATAAGACTTAAGTCGAGAACCCAAGAAATAACATGTAGCGAACAACATAAATATATGTATATGTATGTATATGAATATATAACCAAAACATAACTTCAACTTCTCCACCTTGGAGAGGAGGGGTACAAGGGTACACCCCTGAGGTGCAACAATGTACCTGCCAGCCCACATCCCAAAAACTAGGTTCTGAAAGGGAAGGGGGGACCAGAATATAGCAAGACTCCATTAGAAGAAACACAGTTACTAAGGTGAGTAATTTTTTCTTTAAATAACATGAAGTCTTGCTGTATTCTGACAATATGCAGACTATCAAGCAGTTCCTCCAGGAGGAGAGCTACAGAACCTACTTTAGGAATAGGCTCTGCAGTACTGCTGTACCAAACCTAGCATCACTCCTAGCTTGGATGTCCAGAGAGTAATGATGCTTGGTGAATGTATGGACAGTTTTCCAGGTGGCTGCTTTACAGATCTCTAACAAGGGTATATATCTGGCAGCAGCCAGAGAAGCAGCTGTACCCCTAGTTGAGTGGGCCCTCAGGCCTGAGGGAGGTGTTTTGCCTAGCTTGGCATAGCAGAACTATATACAAGAGACAGTCCACCTGGCAGTAGTTCTTTTAGTAGCAGGCTTACCTTTCCCCACTTCACCATAAGTGAGAAACAATTGAAAACAGTCATTCCTGTGTGCCTTAGTATGCTCTATGTAGTAGCTAAGTGCCCTTTTAACATCCAAACAGTGTAATCTTCTTTCTCCTGAAGAAGAGTGATCAGTAAAAAACACTGGAAGAGACACAGACTGGTAGTTTACTCACCTGGTAAAGGTGATTGTGTTACTGTATATCCATGGCACCTCCAAACCTTACCTTATGTACGCCTGATAGGCTGCTGATGCACATGTGACCTAAGATCGAGTTCTGTCCTCCAAGCCCCTTCCTGTTTCCTCTCATCTCCAGTTTCGATATTTCCATAGTTGTGAAAGGAATAGTTAGTTGATATGCACAGATCTAATGATGGTACCTTAGACAATCATGTGTCACAACAATCCTATTTATTTATCATATTTGTTTACACGGACTTCTTTGTGTTTCCTGGGTTGCGACAGCACCCACAATATACCAACTATCATTGTTTTGTTCTGCTGTCAGCTCCCAAGGGAGTGCTGAGGTGCCATGGATATACAATAACACGATCACCTCTACCAGGTGAGTAAACAACCATTGTGTTGTCTGTATATCCATGGCACCTCCAAACCTTACCTTAGGGAGATTAACAAGCAGTACCCTCAAGAGTAGGGAGGGGGGGAGCTGAGCTTAGGCTCCACATGTCCATTACCAGTTAATAAGACCTTATGTCCAAAAGTGTTCCTTACTGGGAGTGAAGTGTCCAGTCTGTAATGCTTCGTGAAAGTGTGGATAGTGGACCGTGTTGCCACTAAGCAAATCTCTTGGGCTGCTGAAGAGTTACGCTCTGCTCATGATGTGGATATCGCCCGGTTAGAATGTGCCTTTATTCCCATGGGGCGGCACTCTCTGGCCTGCTGTGTATGATTCTGTGATTGCTCTTTTGAGCCAGGTGGCAATTGTTCCGCGTGCCGCGACAGATCTCTTTTTATGTCCTGTAGTGATGACAAATAGTCTCTCAGTACGTCTGAGTGGCGTAGTTCAGTCTATGTACATCTGGACGTGTTCTGTGGACATCCAGGATGTATAGGGTCTTTTCTGAATTGTCCTTGGGATTGTCGTAGAATCTTGGTAGTTCTGTCGGTTGCCTGATATGGAATTGTGAGTTTACTTTGGGGATGAATGAGGGGACCGTGCGTAGCATGACCCTTTGCTGTGTGAATGTTGTGAACGGTTCCTTGTGGGATAGTGCTGTTAGCTCTCCGACCCTGCGTGCTGAGCAGATTGCTACTAGGAATACCACCTTTATACCTAGCCAGTAAAGCTCAATGTCTTTTATTGGTTCAAACGGGTGTCTGGTGAGTGCATTCAGTATCAGGGTGAGGTCCCATGGTGGTACGTTTGCTCGTACTCTGGGGCAGATGTTTGCCGCTGCCCGGAGGAAGCGCACAGTGTCCGGATGTGCTCCTGGGTAGACCCCTTCAATCCTCCCTACTGCTGCACCTATGGCAGACAGCTGTATTCTCAAGGTGGATGGGGCTAGGCCCTTGTCTAGGCCTTGTTGTAAGTACAGTAGGATCTCAGAGATTGTTGGTGATTCTGGGATAATGTTTCTGGAATGGCACCATGTGGAGAAACCATTCCATTGTCTTAAGTAAGTCATAGTGGTTGAGTTTCTTCTCGATTGAAGCAAGGTGTCTAAGACTGAGGAGTGGTATCCTGCGCTCAACAGTCTCTCCCTTTCAGGAGCCAGGCCGTTAGGGCGAGGTTCTTGGGGTTGAGGTGAGTCACCGGCCCCCGCCGTAATATGTCGTGGCAGGCTGGTAGGGTCAGTCTGTCCACTGCCATTGCTACAATGGTGGCGAACCATGCCCATCGTGGCCAGTAGGGAGCGATTAGGATTATGATTCTGCATGATTGACGGATTTTTGCCAGTATCTGGCTGAGTAGCGGCAGGGGTGGGAAAATGAGTAATCGTGGTGCCATGGGATTGACAGGGCGTCCACCCCCATGGACTGCGGTTCCCTGAATCTGGAATAGAATTTCTCTGTCTGTCTGTTTTTGTTTGTCGCCATGAGGTCTATGGCTATCTTGCCCCATTTTCTCTGGACCTGAGCCATCACCTTGGGGTGGAGTTGCTATTCACTGGGATGTAATTGCTCCCCGGCTCAGCCAGTCTGCTGTGGTGTTCAGTTTCCCTGCTAGATGTATGGCTGATAGATGCGATAGGTGTCGTTGGGCCCAGATCAATAATGCATTTGATTCCCTAATCAGTCCTGTGCTCCTGGTTCCCCCCCGTTTCGTGATGTATGCTACTGCTGCCCTGTTGTCCGATCGTATTAGGAGGGATAAATGTTCTACCTGAGGTTGAAATGATATCTCGCAATTCTAGTACATTGATTGGTAGCCTCTTTTCCTGGGGGCGCCACCTGCCCTGGGCCGTCCTGTGCCCCAGTGTTGCCCCCCAGCTCCATAGGCTGGCATCGGTGTCCATGGTGACATCGTGTACTATTTCTAGGGGGTTTCCTCTGTTCAAGTGGTGTGGATTTGTCCACCACTGCAGGAAGGACCTGGCCTTGTAGGAAAGTTTTACTTTGTGGTGCATGCTTTCCTCGTTGGGAGACCCGTACTGGAGTAGCAGCATCTGTAGTGGGCGCATATGGAACCTTGACCAGGGTATCAGATCGATGCAGGTGGACATGCATCCCAGCAACTGAGATATTTGTGCTGTTGTTGGCTCGTTTGTTGTAATGAGCCACTTTGCCAGCTGTATAATGTTGGCGATGCGAGCCTCTGTGGGCCTCACTAGTCCTGCCTTGGTGTCAATGAGTGCCCCCAAGTGTTCGATGCTTTGTGATGGTGTGAGACAGCTCTTGGTCAGACTAATCACCCAGCCGTGGTCTCGCAGGGCCTGCAGTGTTCGTTCGGTTGCTGCCTCCGATTCCTGGTATGACCTGGTTTGGATCAGCCAGTTGTCTAGGTAGGGGATGATGTGAATGCCCTCTTCTCTGAGCTTTGCTGCTAGGACGACTGACACCTTGGTAAATATCCGCGGTGCAGATGCCAGTTCGAAAGGCAGCATCCTGTACTGGAATTGTTGTCCCAGTATCTGGAATCTGAGGTATTGACAGTGTGTGGGGAGCATAGGTCCTTTAAATCTATGGAGGTTAGGAAGTCTCCTGGTCTTAATGATCGGACGTGGATCTTATTGTCTCCATTTTGAATTTCCTGGGAGTTATGAATTGGTTTACGAACTTTAAGTCCAGAACCGGACGGTATTCTCCTGTCTTTTTGGGAACTAAAAAGAAGACTGAGAAAATTCCTCTGCCCCTCTCCTGTTGAGGGACCCTCTGGATGGCATTTGCTCTGAGGAGAGTGTGTAGAATGTGTTGGATCTGACTTGGAGGGCATTTTTTGTTTGGTATGGGTGAGATTATTAATCTCTCCCTGTGTGGTAGCTCTTTGAACTCTATTGCATAACCTCGTGTTACCACTTCGTCCATTGTGGTTGAGGTCCAGGCTGCGCTAAACAGCTGCAGACTTCCCTCTATTGGGGGATTTGGGCTTGTCGTCTGGGTTGGGTGGATTTGTGGGTCTGTCGGGTAGTCATTGATTGTGGGAATCTTTTAAAGGGTCATCCCCTTGAGAGGGGAATTTTCCCCGGGGGGGGGTTGGCCCTATACTAGCTTTGGCCCCTGGGTTGGTAGGCAGGTCTACTGTGAAAGTTGGTGGCTTTTCTGCCTCAAAAGGAGTGATTGCTGGTCCTGCGACCCAATCTCGAGCGAAAGGTGTGATATCGGGCTCTGTTGGAGGCAGATACCCAGAGTCTCTGTCACTGTCCGCTTCCTTGCCATGACTTCGCCTCCGCAGGAATTCACGCAGACCTTCCCCAAAGACTCTCTCTCCCCTGAATGGCAGTTTTAGTAGACGAGACTTGGACCCTGCATCTGCTTCCGATAGCTTCAGTCATAGGGATCTCCTAGCTCTGTTTGTCACCGTTGCCGACCTTGCCCCCACCTTAAGAGAGTCCATGGCCAGATCTCCCAGGTATTTTGCTGCCTGTGTGGTCTGCTCCAGCAGTTCAGCCGCCTGTGAGTTTGGGGTTAGCTTCTTGGCTATCTCCTCTAAACACCTGATCTGGGCTCTAGCAGCATATGCCACTGCAGCTGATATTCTAATGGACTGCCCTGACATTTTGTATATCTTTTTGAGGAATTCCTCTATTTTCTTGTCCCCAAGGTCCTTTAGTGCTGCTGTTCCCTCTGCTGGTAGGACAGTTCTTTTGTTAAGTTCTGCAATTTTGGGATCAATTTTCGGTGCGGTGCACCAGATTTTTGTGCTGTCCTCCTGAACTGGATACAATCTATCCATTGATCATTTTCCGGGGATCCTGGCCGGGGCAATGGTTTCCTATTCCTTTGATATTATGGCTGACAACGTAGGGCATATCGGGAAGAAGTTTGCTATTTTGGAGGGTGGCTGGAGCATTGGGTCCAGCGTGGTTTTGGTGGGAGGTAGGGGGGGCTTCGAAGCCCAACGTTGCCCTGATCCATTGGATTAGATCATTGACATTTTCATGTGAGAACAGTCTTGTGGCAATGGAAGACACCTCTGGGAATAGAGGGTCCTCTGTATCAGAGTCATGCGGTGACTCATTGTGGGAGTCCTGCGGGGAGGCGGGCTCCGTATCGTTGTCATTATTGTTGATATCGCCTGACACTGTGTTATTAATTGTGGTGACCTGTGTCTGCGGGTGCGTGATTTGTGTAGGCACCACGTCATTTAAATTTTGCGTTATGTGTGGTAGGTGAGGCGTAGGTGGGGGTTTATTCCTGCCTGCCAATTGTTCTAGGACCTGTAGCATGAAGGTTTGTTGGCTTTCCAGCATAGCTGCCATAGCCTTTTGCAGGGCAATTGTGGCTGGATCCACCTGCCAATCTCTTCTGGAGCGGCTCAGTCTAGCCATAGCGAAGTCCTGAGTCTCTCCTAGCTGCTCGGGACTGTCCAGTTCACACGCTGTGCAGAATACTCCTTTTCAGTGTGGCAAAAGTGGGACCTCGCAAGCACTGCATTCCCTGGATGCTGACATCTGAAAGACAGCAAAGGGTCTGTTGTAACATCAGTGCTAAATGGAGCTTTTTAATTTATATCATTGCACAATGCCAATATTCTGCTCCCCCCCTTGTGTGGTATCCTGTCACACAGTTTGTCTGTCTCCTCCTCTCTCTCTGTCTCCTAGGTAGCCGGAGATTCAATTCAGGCCTGATGTCACCATATTTTTTTATTTGAGGCCTTTTTAACTGGTAATAATGCCCCTTATATCCCTCAGGGTGGGATTTCAATTGTTTTTGGGTAATTCGCTCTGTCTGCTGAGTCATGAGGTGTAGCATCGAAGCAGGTGTGAGGCCTCCATGTGTGGCAGTGCTGTGGGGAGGTTACTGTACTGTAGAGAGAGCAGAGCGTTAATGTGCATGCGTGGGCATTGGGAATACGGACACGCGCATGCTCCGTGGTCCAAAGAGCTGGTGTCCCTACAAAGATGGCAGCAGGCGCCACGATGCGCTGGGTGCGCGATCGTAGCTACTGCCACACATGCTCAGGTCAGAGGAGCACCAAGGAAGGAGGAGGAGGGGGGGTGGAGCAGCCGTCGGCCGCCATTTAAAGCCGTTTCCAGGCTAATAGAGGGCCCGCCGAGCCAGCGATTGGGAGGACAGCATATTCCAGGTGGAGTTCATCACGTACCCAGTTCCAGGAATTAGCTGACTGGCCAGGTGCATTAACCCTGCTTGCCGTTTGGGGGAGGGACTCTTGGAGAGATAGAGAGAGAGAGAAAGATCTATGGGGAGGGGAGGTACTGTGCAGTCGTCCTGGGCATATGCAACATCCGTCCGCTACATAAGGGGATGAGTGTGCCACAGTAGGAGGAGTACAGTTATTTTGAATACATGCCCCAGACACCGTGCAATCGCTGAGCAGGGATTGCACGTGTATAGTGTTGCTGGAAGCCCTCGCTCAGAAAGGATGGCTCCGTTGGAACCCAGTACCTTAAAGTAGCCACCGAAATTTTTTTTTTTAAACCTCGCACAGCTGTTCAGAGTTCACCAAGAGCTTGCATTCGTTCTGACAGAGGCTATGCCCTAACAACCGATGCTAGTTGATGCAGTACAAGCTACATGCTGATTTTACTTTAAGCTGCTGATTCAAACTGCTCTAATTGTGTCTTCTGAGCATGTCCTGATTCCACCTTGAGGAAACCTACATTAGGTTCCTTCCCTGTGGAATAAGTACTGTACCGTCTGTGCCAAGTATGATTAAAAAAAGGTTAATTACCTTCTCCTGTATTGTAGTTGCACTGGAGCCTGGAGGAAGTGATGCAGCCTAAACAGAATCACATCGAAGACGAGATGAGAGGAAACAGGAAGGGGGTTGGAGGACAGACTGTAACTCGACCTTAGGTCACATCTGCATCAGCAGCCTATCAGGCGTACATAACCCTAAGGTAAGGTTTGGAGGTGCCATGGATATTCAGACAAAACAGTGGTTCAGATGAAAATCTGATACCATTTTGGGTAAGAACTTCCTATTAGTTTGAAGACCTCCTTATCTCTATGGAAGGAGATAAAATCAGATTCAACTGACACGGCCTGTAATTCACTAATTCACCTGGCAGTAGTAATAGCTACTAGAAACACAGTTTTTCAGGTCAGTACATAAGCTCAGCTGAAGCCAGAGGTTCAAAGGGTGGCTGCAAAAGCTGAGCAATGCAGATCTTGAGATCCCAAGCCGGAGTAGGCTCTCTAAAAGGAGGGTTGATATGAACCAGACATATAAAGAACTTACTGAAAACATGATGAGATGCCAGGGAAGAGCCCTTCCCTGCTGACAGGAATGCAGACACAGCTGCTAAGTGAACCTTTAAAGTTGCTGGCCTAAGCCATTAAGATGAACCAGATAATCTAAAAATGTAGCAATGCCTGCAGCATCTGGGAGAATATCCTTGTTGGAACACCAAATTCTGAATCTTTTCCATTTGGAATTATAAGTTTTTCTGGTAGAAGGTTTTCTAGAAACCTTAAGAATTTCCAAAACTCCCTGGGAAAGATGCAGGCCTGCATATTCTAACTCTTCAAGAGCAAGGCCTTGAGATTGAGAGAATGGGGTACCAGATTCTCCCCTGAGAGGAGGTTTAGGAGATTGTGTCTATTGGGAAGAGACGGGGGAGTGACACTGCCAGGGACAACAACAGAGGGTACTAAGGTTGCCTGGCCCAATCTGGAGCCACTAGAATCACTGTGCAGGGTTGTGACCTGATCTTGACTAGAACTCTGAACAACAAGAGAAAGGGAGGAAAGGCATAAAGGAACCTGCCTTTCCAATCTAATATGAGAGCATCCAGAGGAACAGTCCCTAGGACTGCAGGTCTGCAGCAGAACAGGGGAAGTTGGTGATTGTCTGGGGCTGCAAAGAGATCCACCTCTGGAGTGGACCACCTGGTGAAAATTATGTTCAGGATGAGAGGGTCCAGGGACCATTCATGATGGCCCTGGGAGATCTTGTTCAGAGCATCTGTAAACACCCTTGGAGCCGATGTTAGGCCGAAGGGCATGGCTCTGAACTGATAATGACCTGAAGGCAACTTGAATCTGAGGTACTTTCTGTGGGAGCAACTGACAGGAATGTGGAAATAGGCATCCTTGAGGTCCAGGGATGCTAACCAATCCCCTGGCCTTAGAGAGGGAAGAATTACTCCCAAAGTCACCATTTTGAATTTTGGTTTTGTGATGTGTTTGTTCAAATACTTTAAGTCTAGGATGGGTCCCCAGTCCCCTGTCTTTTTTGGGGTAAGGAAATATCTGGAGTACAGACCTTTGCCCCTGTGCAGAGTAGGAACTCTCTACAGCTCTGAGAGCCAGTAGAGAGGAAACCTCTGCTTCTAGAGTAATGGTTTTGGAGATGTTTGCAGGTGGAAAGGACCTGACCCTCATTTTTGGAAACTTTTTGAAACCGAGGGCCAGTCTCTGGCTTACTACCGCCAGGACCCACTTGTCTGAGGTAACAGACTTCCAGGCCTGGAAGTAGTAAGCCAGCCTGCCTCCTATTGGAAATGGGGAGTCAACTCGGGCTGACACATCAGGGTGTCTGCTTGGCAGGAGCCCTGGACTGGGAAGAAGATGCAGCCCTGCTCATCCCCCTCCTGCCTCGCCCTTGGAAGAACCCCCTCTGTGGGAAGGAAGAGGAAGCCTGGGCTTGGTAAAAATGCCTGTGAAAAGGCCAGTCCCTGCCCCTAGATTGCTGCTTCTGAGGAGTGGCTTGCCTTTCTTTGGCCTGTGCACTCCTGTAGGTGGTCCCGTACTCATCCATTTTCTTCATGTAAGTTCCCCAAACAGAGAGCTGCCCACCACAGGGAAATCCATGGCCTTAGCCTGGGTGTCCTGAGAAAGGCTAGTGCAGCTGAGCCAAGCATATCTCCTGAGAGACACAGATGTAGCCATGACTCCTGATGCCACATCACTGGAGTCCACAGCAGCATGGACTTATACTTTGGATGCCTCAGTTCCATCTGCAGCCACCTCCTCCAGCTCTTTGGCCAGCTGGGGGGAGGCCTGTTTAGCCAGTTCCAGAACCGTATCCCACCTGGACGTCTGGTACCTGGCTGTGTAGGCCATATAGTTAGCCTGCCTGAGTCCCAAGGAGGATGCCAAATATTGTTTTTTGGCCATGGCATCCACCTTCCTGGAGTCTTTATCTGGGGATGTGTGTGAAGCCAAAGGTATATTAGCCCTGTCACAGGCTGCAGCCTACACTACCCCAACATGGCTGCAATGACTGTATAAAAACTCTGTACCTGAGCCTGACAGCATATACCTCCTGCCCTTGCTCGCCCTGTTCGTGACTTATTCAACCACTCCTTTCTGTCTTGCACTATGCCTGATAGATGGAAGGTGACTACTGTCATTCTAGTGCAATGGGGGACTAAGACCACTGTCGAGAATGTCCAACCCATTTCCACGCTTTGTCCTCTGGCTAAAATACAGGAGTGAATTGCCTATAATCACCTCCAAACTACCTAGAGCACCACAGTCTACTATTCCCTTTCCAACATGGTTTCAGAAGGAGCCATAGCATCCTTGCAGCCTTGTTAAAAGTAACCTCCGACAGCTACTATACCATGGACCAAGGTGCTGCCACTGGTGCTATATTTGTCAATCTTACCAAAGTGTTCGACCTGGTGAACCATGGTCTCCTGCTACAGCAGCTTCATAATATCGGATCTGATACTAGTGCACTAAGTTGGGTCCAAAGCTATCTCTCGTGCTGCTCCCAAAGGGTCAAGTAGGCTGGTTCTTTGTCAGGCTTCAATCATATAACACATGGGGTTCCACAGAGCTTCCTTCTGGGCCCTGTGTTGTTGTCCCTTTTCATCAACGATTTACTTTTGCATTGAGGAGCTGCCTCTGTGCACCTCTACGTGGATGATGCAATCATTTACCGTCCTTCTCCTGATGTAGCCTGAATTAACAAAGAGCTTGCAGCTGTCTTTGAGGGCTGGATCAAATGATATCATCTAGTACTCAATACCACAAAGACCAAAAGTATGCTCTTTCCTCACCGTCACCCTCTGTCAGTCCCCCCCTCTCCTCTCTATATTACCTCCCTTGGTGGTGATGCCCTCGAGGCTGTCCTAACCTTCAAATACCTAGGCATTACCTTAGGTGCATCTCTCTCCCTTAATGCCCATGTCTCCACCCTGACTAAGGCACTAAATCAAGAATTGGGTCTCCTCTACGGAATCCTCCCCTTTCTCTCCTCTGCCTCCTGCCTCAAGATTACCTCCTCGTCTCTCTTCCCACTCCTTACTTATGGTGCTCCTCTACTACTGTCAACCAATGCCAGTACCATGTCTCTCTTAGCACAGGCTTACCATAGGGTGGGAAGGTCTGCATTAGGGGCTTGTGCCAGACTCCATCACTGCGACATACTTGCCTCCTTAGATTGGTTGACTTATGAATGGAAATTGAGATATTCTGCCATGAGTTTTATGTTCAAATGTGTTCACAAGTTTACTCATCCTTATCTCAGTGACATTATCTGTCCAAGGCTTGCCCCTCGGGCCCTTAGATCCGCCTTGCTCCCCCTTCTCATGAGGCCTAATTTGAAGCTTACTGTTGCTCGTAAATCCTTCGCGTATGTGTCAGTATCTGATTGGTACCCCCCCAATGTGCTAACTTACGCCACTTTTCCTTCATTCTAAACCTCCCTACTTGCCTCCCTCTTCTCTGCCACAAAATGTAACTGCTTCAGATGACACTCCTACTGAACGCCCCCCTCCACACCTCTTCCCTAACTCCCACTCCATAACCTGTTCTTCCCTTTTTGAATTTTCTCGACACTCCACCTACGGAACTCTTCCCTTCCTTACTCCTTCCCTAACCCCCACCCCAACATCGTATTCTTCCCTTTTTGTATTTTCTCGCACCTGTGATCAGGTTTTGGTGACTGTGCTCCTACCTGTTGTTACCGTGCTCTGTACTTATTCAATGTGCACTGAATCATTGACTTTGTCATACACTTTATATAATCATTTGTTACTTAATTTATCTTCTGCATAATGTTCAGCTACCTCTTCAAAATATTATTTCATGTGTTGAGGCATCTTTCTGAAATAGTGAGTGTGACCTCTGTAACCTGTCTATCTTGATTTGATGTACTGAACTTTTTTGCAACTCTGTCCCGGGTCGACCCTAAAAGAGAGACTGTAATTGTCTCAGTGACCTTACCCAATTACCAAGATTCAAATAAATAAATAAATAAATAATTTCAACCCATTGTTAGGTGAGCTGGAGAGAGACCTGAACAGATGGGGCCACCTGCACCTATCGCACTGGGGCAGAGCAGTGCCTTCAAAATGATGGCTGTGCCCAGAACAGGTAACTTTCCCTTCTGGATGGATCCCTAAACCATTAAGGTACTTCACTCCAAAATGAAAGTTTATTTCTGGGGTAAAGGGCCCGGGTGCGTCAGTTTGGCAAAACTAGTTGCCAATGCTGAGCAGGGCAAACTCAGACTCCCCGACTATTCTCTAAAGTGCACGGCCCAGGCACTGCTGTAACTGGACCAAACTGGTCCTCAGTACCTGCAAAATGTTAGACCTAAATGACTGACTGCAAAGTATCTACTGCTAGAGGATCACTTCTGGAATTGATACAATTTGGCAGCCTCTCATCCCGGCTCAACCTGCACCCAACATTAAGCCACACTAAGGAGGAATGAAGGCAGAATGTGAAGCTAAATTACTAGAAATTGGAGATGGCTCCACACTTCCCACTGATTGTGCGGATTACCACACCTCTGCATAGGAAGACAGCCGATGCAGAGTAACCTGCGGAGGTCCAAGGGGATTACCTCCCTCCAGGTCTTGGTAGACTCTGGGCAAAAAGCTCTGAAGTCTTCCTCTCAGCTGCAACAACAATTCTCGCTCTCTGGAGAAACCACTGACTGAGACATGCCCTTGGAGGCACACTAGGCCACACTATGAGGCAACCAGACCGGAACACTGTAAATATCGTCTTCTGGATTGAAGGCAGTAAGGTATTGCGAAGTAGCATGATATATGCCGATCTGTCAAGAGTCAAAGATCCCTCAGTTCAGGTTCAACAGAGGTGGTCTGAAGAGTTAGGGAAAAATAGAAACATAGAATTTGATGGCAGATAAGGACCGCTTGGCCCACCTAGTCTGCCCATTTCCCTACCTAACAGGATAAGATGCAGATCCTAGTTAACCAGCAGCCTACTTCCTCCTACCCCCACTAAAATTGCTTTATGTCTGTCCCATGCATTCTTGAATTCCCCCACTGTTTTTGACTCTACAACCTCCTCAGGAAGGCCGTTCCATGCATCTACAACCCTCTCTGTGAAGAAATACTTCCCCATATTACCTCTGAGTCATCCCCCCTCTATCTTCAAATTGTGTCCCCTTGTTCTTGCACATCTCTTTTTATGAAAGATATATAAATATCTCCCCACAAAATTGGTGCCAATGTTGGAATGGCACAAGGAATGCAATTAAGGATACTAAAGGGAAGTTTATCTAATTCAAGTGAATGCACAGGTAGCACAGACCCCCCCCCCCCAAAAAAAAAGCTTTTCTCCTGGGACCTAGCACACTCAGACAAGTGCTACAGATGTGGGATGAAAGAGGGCACTATTACTCACATTCTCTAGCCCTGCACCGTACTTCAGGTGTACTGGAGAGAGATTTAGTCACTTGTAAGTAAAAGTCTCAAACACTTGGATTTTCCCAGACCCTCAAGTGGTGACGCTAGGAACAGAATCCTGTCATACTTCGACAAAGGCACTTTCCTCAGCTCATCGGATATGGCTATTGAGTGCCCTCATCACAGCTAAGACAGTGCTGCTCAGAAACTGGAGCGAGGAGGATCCCCCCCCCCCCCGACACAGTGGAATGACTTAGTGCGCTAGGTAAAATAGCCAGCATTGAAAGAGTGCCCCACGCCATTCAGGGGGACACACTCACCTCATGCACACACCTGGGGAGCCTACCTGCACTCTCAACACTGCGCCATTCCTGTGGGGCTGTTTCTATCCTGGCCACAACCCCTATCCCAGGCCTAACATGCCTGACACTTAACAGATGCCTCCCTGCAATACTCCACCCCACCCCCCGCAATGGATCTCTGGTATATAGATATGCAAGCCTTTCAGGTTTACAGTGTTTACTGACAACAACAACAGGTTTATATGCAAACTGTGTTAGCAGTTATATTAGGATTTTATCATTCAGCAATTACTCTGTGTTATGCGAATTTGAACACATTTTTTTGAGTGTGTATATACAAGGGGCTATAGCCCTGGCTAGGATGGTTTGTAGACTGTACTGCGTCATTTCTGAAAACTCCAATGAACTTTAAATTAAAAGAAAAAGAATAAGGAGTAGCAACTTCAACCGAATTAAAATGGCATGAACAAACTCCAGTCTTAATTCCTGACCCACAGCCCACTTCAGTCCCTTTAAAATCTGCTAACAGTAGTGCACATACACTAAATCCAGTCACATCATTAAAATTAAAAAACTAGCTCATACAGCTAAGCCTTCCTGTTCGATCTAATATGATGTCATCCGTCTGATTTTGCCATCGGAGATCTATTATAAAGGGAACAGAAGCAGACACTTTTATTAAACCCACTAAGTGTTCTGGGGAAAAGGTACAGCAGACAAGCATTTGTCAATGCTGAATGTTGTCTTGCTGACATTGGCATTGGTAGTGCATGAGTGAGACAGATGCATAAAAGTAATGGCAGTGAAGTACGGAGGTGACGGCAACCCTACACCACCCTGAAGAGACTGACAGGCACTGAGGTGTGCCTTTGGGTGTCAGCCATAACACTCATGCGATTTCACCTCATCCTACCCTGCAGAGTCTGACAAGTATTGCATTCTGCTTTGGGGTCCTTGGGCCTTACGCTCACCCCATTCCATATTGAAATACGTTGAGATGGGTGCAGTATAAAAGAATGGGGTGAACTTTGGGACCGAAGAGTGCAAGGCACAGTTCGATGCCTGTCAGTGGCTGCTGGGTGGGGGTGGAATGGTGTGAGCATTAGAACCGACAATCTAAAGCCACACCCCTGACGCCGGTCAGTCTCTAGAGGGTGGGACGTTATGGTTAGAAGCCCTAACGCCCGGGCATTTGTTGGTATTTGCACTCCACATTTTCAACATTGGCTTTTTCTCACCCCACCTCATGAGAGCATTTGGGACCTCTGCTCATGAACAGTGGCACTGCGATTTTGTTAATCTGTCCTGAACGTTGATGTCCTACAGTGATTGCGCCATTCTGCGCCAGTAGCTCGAAACCACATTTTCAGCAGGATGTGAGAAATGACAATTGTACTGTTCTTAAGGAGGTGTGCAAAAATGGCAATGTGGAAAATCTGGAGTAAAAATATTAAAAATGCACCAAGTTATGAGTGTGCATGGAAACTGCGTAATGCATGCTCATAACACAGTCACTCTGTGGAATTTTCTCACCAAATTTTCAACATAGGCATTTTGGGACCTCCACTCACGAACACTGTCACAGTGATTTTCTTAATCTGTCCTGAACATTGATTTCCTACAGCGACCTTGCCATTGTGCGCCACATGTGCAAAACCACATTTCACGCAGCATGTGAAAAATAACAACTGTACTGTTTTTAAGGAGGTGTGCAAAAATGGCAATGTTGAAAATCTGGAGTGTAAATATTAACAATTCTCGAACTTACGAATGTACGTGGAAACTGTGCAATGCATGCTCGTAAAATAGGCATTTTGTGAAATTTTGTCACCAAATTTTCATCATATGCATTTTGGGACCTCTGCTCATGGACAGTGTCACTGTGATTTTCTCAATCTGTCCAGAACATAGATTTTGCACACTGACTGCGCCATTGTTTGCCACATGTGCGAAAACGCATTTTGGATGCGATGTGAAAAATGACAGCTGTACTGTTCATAAGGAGGTGTGGTAAAATGGCAAATGTTGAAAATCTGGAGAGAAAATATAAAAAATTCTCGAAGTTACCAGTGTGCATAGGAACTACACAACAGATGCTGGTAACGCATGATCATTTTGGGAATTTTCCACCAAATTTGCAACATAGGGTGTTTGGAAACCTACCTCATGAACTGTGACACTGTTATGTTGTTAATCGGTTCGGAAAGGTGGTTCCGCACAATGACCATGAAATCACCTTTCAGGACCAAATAACAAAATGACAGTGACTAACTTCATGAGGTGGGGTCCCAAGAACCCCATATTGAAAATTTGGTGAAAAAATTCCCAAAAATGGCAGCGATATCCACCAAAGTTGAAAAAAATCCTCTTTATGCCATTATACAGCTTACCGGCATTTCTTCAGATTGCGGTCGACTTTGAAAAGCGCAGATGTGTTCCCGGTCCACCAAAGATTGTTGTAGCCAGCCTCGAGGAAAGTATGGGGTAGGGGGTGTGAAGAGGTGGATGAGCAGAGGGTGAGTGCAGGTTGAGGGGGCACGAGACCGTTTTCTGTTTTACTGAGGGGGAGGGAGGCAACGTGGGGCGCTTTGGGCACGCTGGGGTGGGCTCTCAGCCTGCTAGCATACCTGGGCGTTTCTTTTGGTGGGGAGCTGGAGCCGATGGGGATTAGGCACCCAGTCAGCCATACAGTGTGCTGGGGCAGGGGGCATGAGCATGCTAGGGTGGACTCCCAGCGAGCCTTTTGGCTTTCTGTTTGGGGGGTGGGAGCTGGAGCAGATGGGGACTGGGCACCCCCATCAGCCGCACGGTGTGCTTTTTAAGGGGGGGCAGCATGAGCTGAGGGGGACTGGGCACCCCTTCGGCTCACAAGAACAGGTTACTCACCTGTAACAGTAGTTCTAGGAGTGGTATATGTTGTTCATCCACACTCACTGGCAGGTACCTTACCGCTTTAAGAATCACCGGAAGTCTTCAAGCTGGCTCCTCCCACCCACCCAGGTGGTATATACCTCAGTTCTGCCCCATGACGCCAGATCTTAGCCCGCTAGAAGTCAGGTGTTGTGCGTCCGCAGCCAGGGAGGTCGGATGGGTCCGTGTGGATGAACATATACCACCTAGAACTACTGTTACAGGCGAGTAACCTGTTCTTCTAGGAGTGTAAATATGTTCATCCACACTCATTGGCAGACTTCTAGCAGTTCTTCGGGAGGAGGGAGGCAAGGTGCACACCCCTACTTAGGGAACAGAGACTGGAGAACTGAGGCCCCAAAATCAGCATCCTGGCATGACTCAAGGTCGATGTGGTAATGCGTGATGAAGGCGTTTGCTGACTTCCAGGTAGCAGCCTGGCAGATTTCCTGGATAGGGAAGTCCCTGGAAGCAGCCACCGATGCAGCAGTATGGTGGGTAGAATGAACTCTTATTCCTCTGGGACGCTCCTTGCCCGCCAACTCATAGCACAGTCCTATGCATGATGTAATCCATCTTGCCATAGTCCGCTTCGCTGCAGGTCTGCCAGAAGCAGCTTCAGTGTAGGTGACAAACAGCTGGCGAACCTCTCCCGAATTTCCATCGTCCTCTCCTTATAATAGGAGAGAGCACATCTCCGGTCCAAAGTATGGAGCCTGTATTCGGCCTCCGAGGTGTAATTAGGGTAGTAAACCGGCAGAGTTAACACCTGGTTAAGGTGAAACTCTGACACCACCTTTGGAAGGAATTTCGGGTGGGGGCGCAGGACAATCTTATCCCTGTGGAAAACCAGATAAAGGGACTCCACCGGAAGTGCCTGGAGTTCCCCTGTCCTTCTGGCAGACGTTATAGCCACCAGGAAGGCCATATTCCATGACAAGTGTGACAAGGCACACTTGTGCATTGGTTCAAATGGCTTGCCCATGAGCTTTGCCAGTACCAGCAGTGGATCACATGGAGGTAGAGGTTCACGCACCGAAGGGGATATGTAATCCAGACCTTTGAAAAAGCGCCCGACCACTGTCTCCTCCAGCAATGTCGGCTGACCAGCCCACGCCCAGTAAGCAGAGATGGCTGCCAGGTGCACCCTAAGGGTCGATAACCTAGGACCCCCTTTGGACAGAGGCCAAAGGTAGTCGAGAATGTTAGCCACTGGACAGGACAAAGGGTCCAGGCCCTTGCCCTGACACCAAATGGAAAACCTCTTCCATTTGAAGACATAACATTTGCTGGTTAATTTCTTTCTAGATGCCTCCACCATGGTGTAGACATCTTCAGAAAGACCCAAAGCCTGGAACTCTAGCCGCTCAGGTACCAGGCTGTGAGGTGCAGGGATTAAAGGGCCGGATGGAATACCCTCCCCTGATTGAGGCAGATCAGGTCCGGGCATGTACAAAGCCGCTGTGGGGGCCTGTAGCTGAGGCTGAGGAGATCTGGACACCAGAACTAGCGCAGCCAGTCTGGGGCTACTAGAATCACCTTCGCCTTGTCCCTCCTCACCTTGAGCAGCACTTTGTGGATCAAAGGAAATGGAGGGAAGGCGTAGAGCAGGCCTGGGGTCCACGTTCTCAAGAAGGCATCCCCCTGCAGCGAGCCCTGGAGGCAAACAGGTCCACCACTGGTTTGCCCCAACGGGAGAACAGACTGTAAGCTACCACTGGATGGAGAGACCACTAGTGGGATGTCTGGCCTAAGCCGCTGAGAGCATCCGCCAGATGGTTCGAAGATCCTGCCACATGAATGGCTAGGAGATCCGCCTCCAATCGGCTCATGAGGGTCCAGATGTGGAGTGCCTCCTTGCACAGCAGATGGGAGTGCAGGCCAACCTGCTTGTTGTGGAAGTACATGTTCGAGGTATTGTTAGTCTGGACTTGAACCACTTGACCCCGGAGCTGAGGAGCGAAAGCTGACAATGCAAGTCTGACTGCTCTGGGCTCCAACAGGTTGATGTGGCATTGGGACTCCTCAGGGGTCCACAGCCTGTGGGCCCTTTTGTCCCCTATGTGGGCTCCCTGGCCCATGAGAGAGGCATCAGTCGTGAGGACGACCGTCAGCTTGGGGCGGACAAACGGGATCTCTTCCTCCAACCGGTCTGGGGCGGTCCACCATTGGAGAGCGTCCCACATCTTCTGGGTTACAGTGATCAGCTGGTCGAAATGACCATGGCTCTGAGTCCACTGGGTGGCCAGCTACCACTGGAGGGGATACATGTACAGTCGGACCCAATGGACCACTGAAGTGCACACCGCCATGTAACCCAGAAGGCGCAGAAAGTCCTAGGCAGGGCACAAGTGCCCAACCAGAAATTACTGGGCAAAGGCGGAAAGAACCTCCGCCCTGTCTGCCGGGAGCCGAGCTCTGGCTTGACGAGAGTCGAGCTCTGCCCCAATGAAGCCCATCACCTGAGAAGGCACGAGTTCCGACTTGGCCTCGTTGATCAGGAGGCCGAGTTGGGAGCAGGTCTGGAGGGCCAAGTCCCTGGATCTCTCCACCTCTTGCTGGGTGGAACCTGCCAGGAGCCAAACGTCGAGGTAGGTGTAAATTCTGCCCCCCGACGCTGGAGATGGGCCGCCACCACTGCAATGCATTTGGTGAAGACCCATGGGGCCGATGACAGGCCGAACGGCATGGCTTGGAACTCGTACAGGGTCCCTTCGACCCTGAAGTGGAGAAACCGCTGATAGGATGGATGGATTGGGATGTGAAAGAACGTGTCCTGCAGATCCAGTGAACAGACCCACATGTTTCACTCTAGAGATGGTATGATCTGGGACAGAGTGACCATCCGAAAGGTGCGTGACCTGAGATACTGATTTAGATCATGTAGATCTAGAATGGGGCACCAGGAAGTACCTGGAGACAAAGCCTGGGTCTACTGGAGGATCTGCCACTGAATCTATTGCCTCCTTGAGGAGGAGCTGAGCAATGTCGTCTCGAAGAGCCGACTGAGTCTGAGCGGATACTCATTCCTCCCAAGGGGCGCGGGCTCGGCTTGGAGGGTACTGCTCGAATTCCAGAGGCAGTCCCTGACCGACCACTTCAAGAACTCACTTGTCCAAAGTGACATCGGACCAGGCGGAAATGAAGTGGAGAAGCCGGCCTCCCACGGGAGGACCGAGAGATGGCGTGACGGGAGAGGGGGTGGCAGCCCCCGTCACTGAGCAGACTTGGAGGAGGAGGAGGAGGCTCCAGGACCTGAGCCTCGGCCTCCTTTACGGGCCTGTTGGGGTCCGGGCTAGGGCCGAGGGTGCCAAGCTTGGGCCTGCTGCTGTTGCTGCTGTCCCCTTTGAAAGGAGGACTGCTGAGCCACAGGGGAAGAGTGCCGAAAAGGCCTCTTCTTCTTCTACTGCTGGTTCTTGCCGGAAGAACCCTTGGCAGAAGTAGCGTCCAAAGCGGCACTGGACTGCTCAATATGCTGAAGGTGACCGGCCACTCCTGGGACAAGCAAGTCAGTCCCGAGGAAGGGCACATCAGCCAATTTGTGCTGAGTATCCACCAGGAAGGAGGATAACCTCAGCCAAGCCCTGAGATGAGAGGCAACCGCGGCAGCCATCGAACGGCACAGAAATCCCTGATGTCCAGGGCCATCTGGAGCTGCTGCTTGGCCGAGAAGGGCGTGAGAGAAGTGTGCCATGATGACTGCCGAACTTGCCTGATGAAGGCCTAAGGAGGAAGCCGCATAGACCTTTCTAGCTGAATGGTCCAAAAGTTTGGACTCTGTCAGGAGGTCGGTCTGTACTGGCAGAACTGCCAGTACGCCTGAACACAGAGGCGGTCACCAGGCTCTCGGCCAAAAGGTGCTCTGTGAACCCCATGAGGGACCCCATGGCCACACAGGCAGACGGAGCTGGGCAAGAGGCAGGACACTGCCAAAGTTCAAGGGTCGGACCAACTATGGCCTCGGCCACAGGAAAGGCCTCCATCAGGGTATCCCCTCTTTTAAGGATGTCCATAAGAGGGTACTCCGCCTTTTCCTGGATAGGTTCCAGGGGAATCCCTGTGGACTCAGAGATGAGGCGAAGGATCCCTTGGAAGGAGGAAGGACCTTCCCTCCATCCCTAAGCCAATGGACAATTTAAAATCTCCAGAATGAGAATGAAGCCTGGTGGCGTCCGAATCCGAATACAGCAGCCTGCTGCCCAAGTCACCCTCAACACGCCGAGGGCGGTCCAGGGTGACCGTGACCAACAAACGCCGGGGAAGCCCAGTGTCCAGTCTGTCTTCTTTGGAAGGAGCCCCTCCCACAGGCTGCTTAGGTGGCGGTTCCACCACAATCGGAGGAGAGACTGGTTTAGACGAACAGGAGGTCTCGCCGTCCCAGCGGGTGGGGAAACCGAAGAATTCAGCTCCGGAGGGGTCGGCTTTGGCCTAGGAGGCGAAAGTCAAGTAATGACCTGGGTAGAAGCCGAAGTAGGCTTGTGCCCAGACAAGATCAGCTGTTGCCACATGAGGTCCTTGTAGCCCCGGAGTTTCCGCCAAAGCCTCTCCTCATCCGAGGAGGACGAGGATGACTGATGGTGTTGCCTCTTTTTTGAGCACTTGTGGCTCTTCCTTGGCCTTCTGGATCACGGGGTTCTAGACCTCGACCAAGATCGGGTGGGCCGACTCGGGAGACACTGGCGGGACCGGTGACTTCGGGGACCGGATCCTCGATGGGGACACCAGCAGGCTGGGTCTCCTCATCGGGGAAGACAAGGACCGGAGTCCTCTCTAAGGAGTCATTGACCGGGGCCAGTGACACCGGATCGATTGGGTCGAGAACAATCTTGACCTTGTCGGCTGGCCCGACGGAAGGTCTGAGAAGAAAGCAGCCAAAGAAGCGATCTCAACCAAGGTCAAGACCGCATGCTCCTGGGACTGAGACCTCTCCTGGTCCCAAGAGCGCCTTCATCAAGATGAAGACTTGCTCGGTTCCTTATCCCGCTTACGGGATTGGGAGGAGTGTGAGCCCGCAGGTGCCTCTCCCCTGGTGGGAAGAGACTGGCACAACTCCTGGAAGGACCCCGAGAAGGTGGAGCCCAGGTTGAGTGGAACGAAGAAGCTTCGAGAGTCCGCAGCAAAAGCAGCTTCTTCCTCGAACACTTGCATGCGTTCCAATTGCTCAGCGGATCCTGAAGCCGCAGAAACTGCCCCCCTAGCCTCCTTGGACTTCACAGGAGGATTCCTCTTCTCCGGTCTCCCCAGTTTCAATCATGCAAGACGGCTGTCCAGGATGTTGGAATGGAAGTCTAAGCAAAAGCTGCAGGACGAGGTGTCATGGCTGACATTGAGGCAGTAGACGTACGTGAGGTGGGGATTAGTGCGCAACATTTTTTGGCTGCAAGGACACCGGCGAAATCCGGGGGAAGATTTTTCTTCCACAATCGAAAATGCTAAAAAGGCGATTGCTAATACGAGCGATTTTTAATTTCAGTAAAACCAAAGTTTTGAAAGCCAGGGCCTACAAAATGTGTGAGCATGAGGGAGGCAACCTGAATCCTCCAGCGGAAAGGAAGATCTGGCGTCATGGGGTGGAGACGAGGTATATACCACCCAGGTGGGTGGGAGAAGCCAGCTTGAAGACTTCCAGCGATTCTTAAAGCGGCGAGGTACCTGCCAATGGATGAACAACATATCCACGCTTCTAGAACAAATTTGTTTTGGGTGGACATTATGCTGACGGGGATTGGGCTACCCCATCGGCAAATGAACCAGCAAGGGCAAATGCCACCAGGGGGATTGGGCACCCCCGATGTCGGCTGTTATGGGGACAGTGAGAGGCGGACAGCTCCGCCATGTTTATACTGAAATGTTACACCAGGGAAGGCACGCCCTGCAATGAGGGGGTATTCCCTCATTGCAGTGGCTAAATCCTTTCAACGTGGTGGCACGCTTTTGCACTGCTGTCATACACAATGTGCAATCTAATTCGTGGCAAAGAGCCCAGCCTGAAAAAGCAGTGGTGCCACTGGCCACTATAGGACCGCAACTCCAAAACCTGCTATTCCAAGTTAAGGTAATATGGTTCTTACACATGCGCAAGACAACATAAAAAACAGTACAGTTACATAAGAACTTACTGTAACAGCAGATCTTCTACAGAGTTTCCTGCAGTAGGTCCTCACATTTAGGACTGGGCCCTCTGGCGTCAGGACTGCATGGCAAGCTTTTCCAGCAGTGTCTGGTGGGGGAACCGCTCACCTGACGTCAGGTGACTGACGTCAGCATGACACTATATAGTGGTCGGTCCCCACGCCCACCTTCCAGTTCTCCTGGAGATCCAAGTAGGATAAGAAAGGAGAAAGGATGGAATCCTGGAGTCCGGCTCAAAAGACTGAAAGAAAATGCAAAAGAACTGGGGGAGGGAGGGAGGTGGCCTACAGGAACCTCTCAGATCTACTGTTACAGTAAGTTCTTAACGTAACTGTACCCTCTTACTTCGAGAGGGTTTCTGCAGTAGGTCATCACATATAGGACTGAATCCCAAGCAGTCACTCACAGAGAGACCGAGAGAGTCATGGGAGGAGGAGCAACAGAAAGACAGCACATGACCAACCTAAGACAGTAAGCCCTGCAAGACAGCAAGGCTGAACTCGGCCCTATGCCTAGAGGCAATGTCCAGACTGTAATGCTTCGTGAAGGTATGGACAGAACTCCAGGTTGCTGCTGCACAGATTTCTGCTGCAGAAACATTCCGCAGAATGCAGTAGAGGTCACCATTCCTCTAGTAGAGTGACCTCTGACCTCCACCGGAAGAGGTTTGTTGTACTTCTGATAATAGAAGCGAATGCAGTTACCTAGCCATTTGTAAAGGCACTATTTAGAAACTGTTGACCCCAAGGATTTGGGGGCAAAGGAGACAAAAAGCTGATCATATTTTCTGCACTCCTTAGCACGGTGAACATAGCATCTGAGGGCTCTATGAACATCCAGAGTGTGAAGGAGATCCTCCCCCCTATTCAAAAGGTCAGGGTAATAAACTGGGAGTTCAACATTTTTATTCAACATGAACTCGGAAACCACCTTAGGAAGAAAGAAAAAATTACTCACCTTAGTAATGTTGTTTCTTCTAATGGAGTCTTACTATATTATAGACATTAGCAGTTTGATCCAGCTCTAGAACTGCCCCGGAGTGAAATGGTTAAAACCATTCCAAAATAGAATTTTGGCACAGAGCAGCTCTATCTGTGTCATTCAAACTTGAACTGTCAGATCTTTACGAGCCAAACTCACTAAGGTCTGTGTGGAAGCTGTAACTCACACTAGCCAAATGGCTACCTAAATAATAACAACCATTGATGGTTCCAACACCCAAGACTCAAGTCAGGGACCAGAAATACTAAACCATTCTAATAATATGAAAATGGAACATAAGTATAATAAAACACACACACAGCATACACACACACCCCAAAGTCTCAAAGGGACAAAATGCTAACAGGACATAAGTGGTGCCCACACTAAGTTGCCCGCACCCACCAAGTAGAGGTTCTGAGAGGGGCAGGTTGGGGTGGAGGTCTATAATATGCAAGACTCCATTAGAAGAAACAACATTACTAAGGTGAGTAATTTTTTTTCAAACAACATGAAGTCTTGCTATATTATAAACATTAGCAGAATACACAGCAGTACCTCCATGGAGGAGGGCAGAACCTACTTAGGAATAGGCTCTGAAGAACAGCTGTGCCAAACCGAGCATCTCTCCTGGCCTGGACATCCAGGGAGTAATGCTTGGTAAAAGTGTGTACCATTTTCCAAGTAGCAGCCTGGCAAATCTCTAATAAAGGGATATCTCTGGCAGCAGCTAGAGACGCAGCTGTACCCCTGGTAGACTGAGCCCTCAAACCGGGGGGGGGGCTCTGCCCACTTTCTGATAACAAAATTGGATACAAGAGACAATCCACCTGGCTATTGATCTCTTAGTGGCAGGTTTGCCTTTCCCAACTTCACCATAGGTAAGGAAAAGTTGGAGGGATTCGAACCTGTGACCTTTGGTACGCTCTATATAATAACTAAGAGCTCTCTTAACATCCAGGCTGTGCAACCTCCTCTCACCAAGAGGAGTGATCAGTGAAAAATACTGAAGGAGATAGACTGATTAAGATGGAAATCTGAAACCACCTTAGGCAAAAACTTCCTACTAGTCCTAAAGACTACCTTATCCCTGTGGAAGAAATAAAGTCAGTCTCCACTGACAAGGCTTGCAATTCACTTATAGTCTGGCAGAGTGATAGCCACTAGAAAAACAGTTTTCAAGTTGGTACTTAAGCTCTGCAGAAGACAGAGGTTCAAAGGGGTTGCATTAACTGGGCAATGCAAGCGTTAAGGTCCCAAGCAGGGGCGGTTCCCGAAGGGAGGATTAGTATGGAGTAATCCCTAAAAACTTGGAAACACAGGATGAGAGGAAGAGGGATGACTTTCCTGCTGACACAAAGCAGACACAGCTGCCAAATGAACTCAGGGTAGCTGGTCTGAGACCCAAGAATTAAGATGTACCATGTAATCTAACAAAATGGGCAATTCAGCAGATTCTGGGAAATATTTTTCCCAGCACACCAAATGGAAAACCTTTCCATTTAGAACTATAAGTAGCTCTAGTGGAAGGCTTTCTGGAAGCCTTTAGGATCTCAAGAACACCCTGAGAGAGGAGTAAATCAGCAAATCCTACCTCAAGAGCCAGGCCTTGAGGTTGAGGGATTTGAGGTCCGATACCAAACCCTTCCCTGGGCACAAGTCAACAGATTGTGATTCCTGGGAGGCACAGGGGAAGATGGACTGTCAGAGACAGAAGGAGTGGGTACCAGGGCTGCCTGGCCCAATCCGGGGCAATCAGAATCACCCTGCAAGGCTGAGATCTGATTTTGACTAGTACTTTGAATAGGAGAGGAAAGGGGGGGAAAGCATACAGGAACTTCCCCTCCCAATCCAGAAGAAGGGCATCCAGGGGAACTGAGCCCAGCACTGGAGGCCTGCAACAGAACACAGGAAGTTTGTGATTGTCTGGGGCTGCAAAAAGATCTTTCTGAGGGATGCCACACCTGGCAAAAACTATCCCCAGCACTTGAGGATCCAGGGACCATTCGTGATGGCCCTGGGAAATCCTGCTGAGGGCATCCGCTAGGACATTGTCCTTCCCTGGAAGATGAACTGCTATGAGGGAAGTGTTCAGGGAATAGGCCAGAGACCACAACTTCATTGCCTCGGTGCATAAGGCCGAAGACCGAGTGCCCCCTGTTTGTTGATGTACCACATTGTTGTGGTGTTGTCTGTTCTGACTTGTATCACCTTGTCGTGGACAGATGCAGAAAAAGCTTGAAGAGCTAAAAAGACAGCTCTGAGTTCCAGCAAACTGATGTGGAGCAGAGATTCCTGGGGGACCAAACTCCTGAGTGGAAAGGTCGCCCATGGGCTCCCAACCCAGAAGGGAAGCATCTGTAGTGAGAGTCAAGTCGTGAGAAGGGGAAATGAAGGGGACCCCGCTCTAAATTCTGATCCTGCCACCACTGGAGAGCTAGGATCAAGGTTCGAGTCACTGGGACCAACTTGGAAGGGGTCTCTTCTCTGAGACCAAAGATTCTCAAGTGAAACTGAATGTCTCTATCTGAAATCTGGCTCCTGCACAACAGCTGTGGATGCAGCCATGTGCCCCAGGAGCTGCAGAAGTGTCTTGCTGGTCGAGAGACCTGCAGAGTGAAGGAAGAGGCCAGAGTCACTAAATTCCTTACCCTTTCTGGGGAAGAAAGGCTCTGGCTAGCTTTGTGTCCAATTCTGCCCCTATAAAGGTGAGTACCTGGACTGGTTCCAGAACCCGACTTTGGTAGGTTTAGCAGAAAACCCAGGGAGGTGAGAAGCTGCTGGGTGACCTGCAGGTGAGATTTTACCTGTTCTGGGGACTGGCCTACAATGAGCCAGTCGTCTAGATAGGAAAAACAGCAATCCTCTGCCTCTTAGAGTGGGCCACTGCCACTGCTAGACACTTTGTGAATACCCTGAGCAGAGGTAAGGCCAAGGGCATTGCTCTGAACTGGTAATGACCTGAGGGCAGTTCAATCTGAGGTACTTTCGATGGGATCTTCTGATTAGGACATGGAAATAGGCATCCTTGAGGTCCAGGGAGGCTAGCCAGTCCCTGGCCTTAGGGAAGGTAAAATCATTGCCAGAGTTACCATTTTGAACTTTGGTTTCAAAAGATGCTTGTTCAGATATCTGAGATCTAAAATGGCCGCCACTCCTGTCTTTTTGGGGTAAGGAAGTATCTGGAATACAAACCCTGCCTCCCACTGGTACAGGAGATCGGCCCTGGGCACCCCATCAGGGTGCCTGTTTCAGAGGAGTTTAGGCTGGGGGTGAAGCAGGTCTGCCCACCCCTCATCTGCCCCTGCCTCTGAAGAAGCCCCTCTGAGCATAGGCAGAGGAGGCCTGAGCCTGGTAGAAAGGCCTGTGAAAAGGCCTACCCCTACCCCTGGGGGCATGCCTTTGAGGAGTGGCTTGCCGCTCCTTAGCCTGGGCACTCTTGTAAGTAGTCCTATATTCATCCATCTTCTTCATGTAGTTCTCTGTCTGCTCTTCAAACAGAGAATTTCCCACCACAGGAAAATCCACAGCCTTAGTCTGGGTATCCTGTGACAAACTAGTACACCTGAGCCAGGCCAACCTACGAAAAGTTACAGATGTGGCCATGACCCTAGAGGAAACATCTTTAACATCCACAGCAGCATGAAACTGAACCTTAGAGGCTTCAATGCCATCAGCAGCCACCTGTTCTAGTTCACTAGCCAGCTGGCCATGGGCCTGCTTGACCAATTGCATAACAGTATCCCATCTAGATTTCTGATACCTAGCTACATAAGCCATATAATTTGCTTGCCTGAGTCCCAGAGAGGCTGCCATATACTGTTTTTTGCCATGGCATCAATCTTCCTGGAATCCTTGTCAGGAGGATGTAGCCAAGGAATATTAGCTTTATCACAGGCAGCAGCCTGAACTACCCCAACATGACTGCATTGCTGAGAAAGGAATTCTGTATCAGGGCCTGACAATGTATACCTTCTGTCCATCTTTTTATCTACAGGAGGCACAGAATTAGGAGCTTTTAAAATTTTAATTGTTTGTTTCCTAAAAGACTTATGTAAAGGAATAGACAATCTCCTAGACTCTGGAATATCTACTAGATTTCTACAAAATCAGGCTCCTCTTGCTCATCCACAGCCTCTTCTAAAGGAAGCTGGAGGGTTTCAGCAACTTTTTTATAAAACATAAAATGAGATGGGGACTCAGACAGCATAGGGGGAGATTCTAAAGGTCTGTCTGGGGAGATGTCCGGTTCAGTGGGTACACCCAGACCTTCCCAGCCACATTCATACTGTTCATAATCCTCCTCCCCCTCCTCTGGTTCATAAAATTCCTCAATATCATAATCCTGAACCACTGGACCGGACGAACCGACCTTTTACCAGATAGTGGTGGTTCGGACGGACCCTGAGACAGTGACTGGACAATTTGTATGGCTTTTGTTATCTCTGCAGCAGTTCGAGAAGGAATTTTGACTCCAGACCTGCTGATTTTCTTGTTTCTTTACTGGAATTGGTTCCTCAGAACCAGCTTTTCTTTGCCCGAGGAAGTCTGGCCCTGGTCAGAGGGCACTCTCTGGTTCGGTTGGCACCGAACCGGCTGGCCATCCGGTCAGCGGACTTTATGGCTCCCTCGCCCCTGAGCCTGCCCAATCTTTTTCCAGGGTGGCTGCAGGAAATTCTTCATACCTGGCAGTCTGACTGGAGGTGGTCAAACCCCAGACAATAAACACATGGTGTGTGGGTCAGCCTTGGCAAAGACTTCCCACAAACATCACAGTGTTGAAACCAGTGGCCCGGTTTTTCTTTTGGGTTTCTCAGACATAATGCCAGCCTAACCAAAAAATTGCTCTTTAACGGCAGTGCCAGGCAAAAACACACTTATCGGTTCCTAACCGTCACGGTATTGGAAAACGCATAAATCCGCTTTTTAGAACCGATAAGAACCGAACCGTGACTTCAAAATAGTAACTTTTAGTTTTAAATGAGTTTTAACCCACTGATCGGTTCAAACCAAACCGATAACTTACAAGTAACACAGACAAAACCTTCATTTACTTACGGTTACCACAGATAGAGCTTGAACCGAACGGTTTTGCGGTTAAAATAAAACTATTCTCGGTTAAATCCAACCGAGAAAACACTTTTTAAACCGAGAAATGAACCGAGCAGAAGGAGAAATCTCCGGAGCGACTGTTCACTGAGGCGGAGTAAAGAATCTGACAGTTCAAGTTTGAAATGACACAGACAGAGCTGCTCTCGTGCCAAAATTCTATTTTGGAATGGTTTTAACCAATTCACTCCGGGGCAGTTCTAGAGCTGGATCAAACTGCTAATGTCTATAATATAGCAAGACTTCATGTTGTTTGAATGTAGGATTTGTGCTCAGGACTGCCCGGTCCTTGTGAAAAATCAAATAAGGCTTTTTATATATGAGGGCCTGAAGCTCGGAAATCCTACGAGCAGAAATAATAGCAACTGAAAAATAGCATCTTCCAAGAAAGGTAGCGCGTGTCACGGCTCATCGCTGGTTCAAAAGGAGGAAGCGCTAGATTCTCTAACACAAAATTCAAATCCCAAGGTGGGGTGAGGTTACGAATGGCAGATTTCAGGTGGAGTATCCCCTTCAAGAAGGTCTTGGAGACCCCAAATAAGCTACAGTTTTCCCTTCCACCGGCATGTGTTAAGCCGAAATGGCCGACAAGAGGACTTTAAGGGACGGGTATGACAGACCTGAATCAGACAGGTGAAGGAGGTACACCATGATCTCAGGAGCAGAGCACGTAAAGCGATCTAACTCTTTAGAAGTCGCCCAAATAGAAAAATGCTTCTATTTCATGATGTAGGTGGATCTAGTAGATGGTTTTCTGGCTTCCACCAGAACCTGAGCGACATTATGAAAGACCCCAAAGCGAGCTCTGATTAGGTCGGTATATGGTGAGGTGGGCACATGGGGAAGGGTGCCATCCGTAACGGTGACTCCTTCCCGGCATAATCCCTCACAGTGATGGGAGGGTAGGGCAACCGGATGAGGGGCTGGGCAAACTGGGTGACAGGATGTCGCTATGTGTATGCGTGGGGGGGGTGAGCGTGGGCTGGGAGGGGGAGAGGAGGTGTAGGGGGTGGCGCTGCGGTGGATTGCCGTGCTGTGTCGTGGCGTCAGGGGTTGGGGTGGGTGAGATACTGGGTTCGGGTCCGGGCGTTGGTGTAATTTCATTGCGCCCGGCCTGAACCTTTATTTTTTAATGCTTTCACCCCCTCCCTCAACATGCACCCCCCCTGGAGTTGAGAATCCTTTAGTAGGTGGAGTGCGAGGCGGCAAACACGTTCAGGGGAAGGAACAGCCCCCAGAAAGCATTAAAATAAATGTCCCGGCGCCGTTGTCCTGTGCGCCGAGGGTGTCAGAGTGCACTCTGACTGCGCGATAACAGTGATCGCCTTTAGGCTTTCGCCATTATTACATAGAACCGATTATGTCTGAAGGAGCCACGCATGAAGATGCAATGTTCTGAATCCTGGATGTACCAGCCTGCCTTGATCCCGAGTCAATAAGTTGTGTTTCAGAGGTAAAGGAATTGGGGGTTCCACTGATAGCTGCAGCAGTAGTGGAAACCAAATTTGCCTCGGCCAGAGAGGGGCCACTAGAATCATTTCGGCAGTCTCTGCCTGTACTGTAGCTTGAAAAGTACCCTCTGAAGAACGGGAAAGGGAGGGAAGGCATACAAGAACTTCCCTGTCCAACATAGAGACAACCAGGGTAGAAATTAACTTTTTGCGGTATTTGCACCAAGGTGCACGTGGTGGCAAAAGTTACATGCACCCAAGTCAGGTTACTTGCAATGGTGGACAAAATGATAAAAATTGAAAAAATTAAAAAAGCAGAATTTTAGTCCAGAAACACTAATAAAAAACTGCACCCACAAATCAAGAAAAGATAACTAACCACTGTCAGACACATTTTTTTCTCCAATTAAGATCCACCCAGAAGGTATTCCCAGTACCAGTGGTGGCATGCACCACTGACCAAACAATGTACGGTTAAGTTGTGCTTGGAAAGGCTAGGACAGGTCAGGATGGATCAGTCTAGTCAAAGTCACAAGCACAAGGGTGGGTGTAAGATGTACAGCAGAGAAAATTACAACAGACACACTGGTGGGTGGGCACACTACACACAGCAGCACAAGCCTTAGCTACTCTGCCTGGGTTGCAGCAAATCTCACACTGCCTTGGTTTACCTTTTTTTTTTTTTTTTTATGGGATAGTTATAACACACACTGTTATTTATTTAATGATTTTAAGGCTAAGGTTCCCCCCCCCAACTTATTTAGACACAACTGTTAGTGCTTCTCTTCATCTGTTGTAGACTGAGACTCTTGGAGGAATTAAAACGACTGGACTGACCGGCCCACCGGTGCAGCGGTTGGATTTCCGCTTGCCACGCTGACAACCCGGGTTCGGGAAAGGATCCCAGTGTCGGAGGCCCGGCCGGGGCGGGGGGAAAATCGCTCGAGCATCCCACGACTGCTTGCCATCTCCTGGGAGGGAGAGGGTCCGTGATCCAGTGTTGGTTGACCCCTAGCGGAGGCCAGGGGTAAGGGAGCACGTCAGGGTGGATGGCATTCACCCCAGCATATTGAATGAGCTAGCAGAGATCCTGGCAGGGCCCTTGGCTGGTCTATTCAATGTCTCACTGAATTCGGGATGCATACCCTTGGACTGGAGGTTGGCTCACGTGGTTCTCCTGTATAAGAGCAACCCCTAAGACGAACCAGGGAACAATAGACCAGTAGACCTCATGTCCATCGAGGGGAAGCTAATGGAAACTATCCTGAAGGACAGGCTAGTGTCCCTGCTGGAGTACAATGGGCTGCAGGATAGCAAGCAGCATAGCTCTGTCAAAGGCAGATCCTGCCAAACCAACCTGGTAGATTACTATGACTGGGTGACTAGGCAGATGGACAAGGGCCATGCAGTCGATGTCCCGTACCTGGACTTCAGCAAGGCATTCGATTCAGAACCACATGGGAGACTGGGAATAAAACTTGAAGGCACAGGGGCAGGAACTAACATGGTGGGATGGATGACCAACTGGCTGCAGGGGAGGAAGCAGAGAGTGGTGGTGGAAGGGGAACTCTCATCCCCGAGGGCAGTAATGAGCGGGGTCCCACAGGGCTCAGTGCTGGGTCCAGTGTTATTTGGGGTATTTACTGCAGACATTTCCATAGGAATCAAGAGCAGGATCGGCCTGTTTGCTGACGACACCAAGATGGGGGCGGTGGTAAATGACACAGAGGGGTGGCAGGGACTGCAGGAAGATCTGAATAAGCTGGAGACTTGGTCAGACACTTGGCAGCTGGGGTTCAATGCCAAAAAAAGAGGCTGGCCCGATGGCACTGAGGGTTGAGGCGCTGGACGCCATCCACCGCCCGTGCCGGCAGCAGATTCAGAGAATGGGCACCGGGGTGCCAGGGGCTGGCAGGGGAGGGAAGGACTGAGCAACCCACGACTGCTCTCCTTCCCTCAGGGAGGGTGTGGACCATGCAGCGCACTTGCAGTGACACCCAGTGGAGGCTGGGTGTTCCAGAGTTGCGGGGCATATGTAAAGGGGCGGAGCGCGGTGGGCGTCTGCATGTCAGTGCGACGCCATTGGACGTCCATCCCCTCACTGGGAGAAAACCAGGAAAATGCTGGTGGGGTGACCTAGGCGGCTAATGGCCAGCCCTGCACCCCCGGAGTCGACTAGGCATCTTCGGCAGCTCTGTGCCGCAGGTCCCCATGGGGGGATGCTGTCATGGGTCCGGACAGTCCAAGGGGGTGTATGAAATCCACTTGAGCCGGGCTTTCGACTCTGGGGTCTTGGTGCAGTGGCGAAGAGGTCGGTTGGGACTGCCCGACAATAGGCGGTAAAAACAGTGACATGATAAAAAAAAAAGGAGCCAAAAAATGTAAGGAACTACATTTTGGAGAAAAAAATCCACGGAGAAACTACCAACTGGGGTGGGGGGCAGCTGGTGGAGACTGAGGAGGAGAAGGATTTGGGGTGGTCATCTTGGGATAAATGAACTCGGCACAGTGTAGGAAGGCAGCAGCAATGGCCAACAAGATGCTGGGATGCATAGTAAGGGGAATCATGTTAGGTGGGGGGAAGTGATTCTGGCGCTGTATAGATCACTGGTTAACTTCATCTCAAGTACTGTGTGCCGTTCTGGCGGCTGTACTTGAAAAAGGACATTCATTTTCTGGAGGGAGTGCAGCGCAGAGCAAAGAAGATCCAGGGGCTGAGGGATTTACCGTACAAGAATAGGCTAAAGGAGTTGGACATGTACTCATTGGAGGGAGAGGAGGGACAGAGGGGATGTGATTGAGACATTTAAGTACATGAAAGGAATAAAGTCAGGACTGGTACAGAGGGACTATTCAGGGCGAGAGTGGGGAGAAACACTCGAGGACTTAACATGAGACTGGAGGAGGGGGAAGGTTCAAGAGGGAAATGAGGAGACACTTTTTCATGGAGAGGGTGGTGGCAGGGTAGAATGTGTTACCAGCGGAGGTAGTAGCCTGTAAAATGGTGTGCTGCTTTAAAAGGGGATGGGACAGGGCAAGAGGGAGGATAAAGAGAGGGGCGAGGAGGGAGGGGCAGCTACAGACTAGGGCTGATAGCTGCATAATTTAGCAGACTTGATAGGCCAAATGGCCTTTTTCTGCTGCAAATTTTGTATGTTCGTATGTTGAGGGAGTGTGACCGACATCAGCTCATGCCTAGATGTCCTGGTACATCATGCTCCCAAGGGGAGGAAAACCAGGAAATATGGCTCCTTGACCGACCAGATGACGGTCTCCGGTCCCCCACCGTCAGAAGTCCTGGGACAGCTCGGACCAACCCCAGCAGCACCAGGGCTAAGTTGACTGTGCTGGCCTGCCCCATCGGTGCCTTCTTCCCCAGAGGGGGAGACCCATTCGACGAAGGGATATGTTAGGTTACCCAGGGGGGGCTGCAATGTGGGGGGAGAGCTGGTGGGGTGCCCTAGGCGACCCAAAGGAGTGGCCAGCCAAGGGGCACAGGGGAGCAAAAAAAAAAATGTGCTGTTAATATGCAGCATAAACTAACTTTTTACAAACTTCCCCAACTAAAAAAGGAAATGCAGTTGTCTGCAAGACCAAGTCAAATGAGTAAGAAATCGAAAACGTGGCAAGGTTGTAGTAAAACCACAGTTTCTCATCTGACAGACAGTTAAGTCATTTCTTTCCATCAAAGTAGACTTAGTTTGTAAAAAAAAAAAAAAAAAAGAAAAGAAAAACAGCACAGCAACTGCCCTTTTTTTATAACTGTCCCTCCGAGGCAAATGGCGACTAGAAAATCCCTTGGGGTGGGGTGAAGCCTCAATTCACTTGTTTAAGTGTCTGCTAGGCAGTTTAATTATTGTCATATTTTTTTCTAACAAAAAAAAAAAAAAAAAAAAAACTTTAGCTTTTCACACCCTCTGCTTGCCTAGATAAAGCTAGTAGTGAAATTATTTGCACACAATGAAAAATTAAACTCATTGAGTTGATTTGTTCTTGATCACAAACACGGATCTTCCCGCCTAGTGAGTGAACACTTCAACCTCTCCACAAAAATGCGTAGATGGAACTATGATGTGCATGCCTATCAGAATGTGGTACAGTACGATTGACATTAGATGCGATATGCCAGTCTTGCCACCAGGACCTGCTTTGGGCTCCATGACTACCTGCCCCCACCAACAACCATCCTCGATTGGTAGCACTAGTTGACTCGGCCCAGTGCCCACCCCCTTATTACTTCAGTACAATTCACCACCACAGCCTGGAACCTGAATAGCAGTGATCCCACCTCGCTGTCACTGTAGCTCCTTCCGATGTCCTGCCGGATCCCGCCTTCTCTTCCCTGGACACTGCTCCTTCCGTGGGCCGACCACTCTCTCAGTCCCAGCCAGTGCTCACTCCTTAAGTCATCCCACTGGTCACTCCTGAGTCCTCAAGGCAGCGTACATGCATGACAGGACGTCGGGGTGGGGGGCCTTCAGCATATCTTTACTCTCCGGCACTGCACCTTTGTGGCAGCATGTGATATTGCAGCCTGTAAAAACGAAATGGGCTTCATGCACCACAGTGCATGAAGGAGACAAAACAACATACACCAGCCTGTTCCTACTTGCACAGGGAACAGGCTGGGTATGTTAATTTTGACCCATGGAAACAACGTGTCATGCCAGAAAGCTCCAGGCTCTGGAACGGAAAAGCAAAAGCTGTGAAGTTTTGCGTTGGATGGGGAAGTTAATAGATCAATTTCTGGGCGACCCCATTTCTGGAATACAACGTCTACTACTTCCTGGCTTAATTCCCATTCGTCGGTGAGGGACAACGTACAATTGAGGCTATCCGCCAGGACATTGTGAACGCTTGGGACGTGCACAGCTGTGAGAAACCGGTCGTGCTGGACTGCCCAATTCCACACCTGCATTGCCTCCCTGCACAGGGGGTACGATCGGGTGTCTCCCTGTTTGTTGATGTACCAGACAACCAACATATTGTCTGTCTGGATTAGCAGTGCTTCCTTTGAAAGGATGGTCTGAAAAGCCTGAAGGGCATGCAGTACCGCCCTCATCTCTAGAATGTTGATGTGTAATAACATCTCTATTTGGGACCATGAAACCTGGGTCCAATGGTCTGCCAGGTGTGCTCCCCAACCTTGGCACGAAGCATCCGTGGTGAGGGTCCATGGGGGGGGGGTGCTTCGAAATGGAAGTCCCTTGGACAAACTGAGAGGGTCTAGCCACCATTGGAGATCCCTCTGAACTGCTAATAGGGTGGTCCAGATCGTCCAAACGCTGATCCCATTGGACTAAGAGTCCACTGGGAAATCCGCATATGCAACCTGGCTAAGGGAACTCTGGAGATAGAGACTGCCATCAGACCCAGCAAGCGTAGCAATGCTCTGGCCGGAAGAGATGTGGACGAGATCACCAAGTTGACCTGCTCCTGGAGAGTCTCCGCCCTGTCTGGGGGGGAGAAAAGCTCCGACATGAACCGTATCCAAAACCACCCCAATAAACTGTAGCTTCTGAGAGTGGGTTAAAGATGACTTGGGGAAACTGACTATGATCCCCACTCTGGAAAAAAGGTCCAGGATAACCGACATTGAGTCCAGAAGATTGTCCATGGACGGAGCTGAAATTAGCTAATCGTCCAGGTATGGGAACACTGCTATACCCTGACGGCGTAAAGCTGCTGCCACCACCACTATGCACGGTAAAAACTCTAGGTGCCGAGGAAAGGCCAAAGCAGATGGCTGTGAACTGAAAATTCTCCCCCTGGAAATGAAATTTCAGGAAACGGTGGTGGCCCAGGAAAACTGGAATATGTAGATAAGCATCCTGTATATCCAGGGCACAGAGCCAGTGGTCCTGCTGTAGCAGGGGCAGAAGGCCCTGAACAGTCAACATGCGCAACTTCTTGTACTCGACGAAGAGATTCAGACTGCTGAGGTCCAGGATTGGTCTCAGGTCACCTGTTCTCTTTGGGACCAGGAAGAAATGGGAGTAAAACCCCTTTCCACTCTGGATGACAGGCATGGGTTCTACTGCAGCCTTTCGCACCAGTGACCTGATCTCCTCCTCGACCAACAGAACTTGGTGCAGGGAGTAGTGCTAGCGACCGGGAGGAGATTCCGGAGGGAGATCCAGAAACTCGAGCGTGTGTCCTTGTGAGACTAGCTGAAGGACCCACACATCAGAGGTGATGTCCTCCCATGCCTGGACATGATGGGGGAATCTTCCCCCCACTGGTTCCACACTTCGCAGTGGAGGGAAGGGAAGGCTGGGCGAGTCAGGAGACAGAGGAGTGGGGGGCATAAGCCCTCCTGTCTCTGGTTTTAGGCAGCCAGTGGAGTGGAAAAGGAAGAGCCCGCTGCTCTCCTTTTGTTTCTTGGGGGCCGCTTGCTTACCTTGGTGTTTGAACTGATGCCGTAAGGACTGTTTCTTTGGGGTACCAGCTCTATACATAGAGAGGACCGATATCTTAAAAGGGGCATCCAATATGGATGCCTGGATGACTGAAGTGAGATCAGAAATCTGCAGCCAGGTATGCCTCCTGAGACTAATGACCATAGTTGAAGAGTGAGCTACAGAGTCCATAGAGTTGTAGGCTGCCCTAAGGGCGTGCCTACAAGAATTTTTGGACAGACAGAGATCCTTGTCGATTTCCGTTTCCAGGTATGAATCCTCCAAGGAGGAAATCTTGTCCTACAATTTGGCCAAAGAAGCTTTTTGGTAGGACACCATCTGTGACACATAGTTTAACGAGCGTAGGGCACAGGTGGCCGAAGAATAGACCTTTTTGCCATACTGCTCCATCTGTCTGGACTCCTTGTCCGGGGGGGGGATGTACTCATGTGCTTGGGGTTAGCCGAGCAAACATGAGCAGCAGTAATTACTACTGAATCTGCCTTTGGGTGAGACTCCAGGAAGGGAATACCTTCAGATGAATGATAAATTCTGTCTGCCTTTTTAGGGACAGCAAGGATGGAGGGTGGCAGTTTCCAAATGATGGATGTAAGGTCTTCATGAGGAGCTAGCCAAGGGGGTACTGGAATGGGGTGGCTGTGTCTAGATCCAGATGTTCTGCCAGACGCTGGTGCATAGGGTCCAGATCCTCCGTATGCCAGCCACTGGCTTGCTGAATAATGCAGAGGAGTTCCGTAAGGAAGAGTCCTCCGGGGGGAGACTGAGGAGACTCCTTGCCCCCAGATGGAGTGGATAGCTCGTCTGAAGAAGATTCGGACGTATCTGGACACTGGAAATCTGGTAAGGAAATGTCCTGAGTAGTAGTAGTACCCGAGACATGTACAGTCTGCTGATGGACAGGGGTCAGAGGTACTGCCACTGGGGTGGAGAGCCTACTTTTCAGGTCTGAAAAGAGCTGGGACCTCGCATCCTTCCACCAGGACTAGATCACAGTCTGGAAGTCAGGAGGAGGAGTTGGGAGCGAATAAAAATGAGCCCTCGAACTTGTAAAATGAGGATGGGGTACCCTTGGTAATATGGGTAACCCTGTTTGTATCCAGGGAAACAGCCCTGGGAGTAATGGGGCATCAATGGACCTGATGGTGAAGGGTAGAAGGCCTGATGCCCAGAGTAAACTCTGGACAGTAGGTCTTGACCCAAGAGCCTGAAAGGACCAGGGTAGATATCTGACATCACGACAGTGGACGTCGGGATAGCCGTCATCAGGGTGGCCAATGGAAAAGGTATGAACGTCGTGATAACAGATGTGAGGGTACTCAACGTGAGCTCCAAGGATGTCAGACCCCGCGTGAGAGGCCTATCAGTAGGCCCGGATGGAGGGGGCCAACAAAAGAAACCTGACGGTGCTTCTGTCGTAAGAATAGGGGCAGCAGACGTGAGGTGGCCCGATGTCTGAATAGTTGATGAAGGGTTATGATCCTTCAGGGGGAAGCGAGGGATCGCCTTAGAAGTAGGTGATGAAAGAACAACTTCTAGGTGCCCTTCTTCCTCCTCTGTCCCAGGCGTAGGCTTCTGGTCAGGGGAACCACTGGGGGAGGTGGAGAGGAAGTCTCCCAGCCGGGCAGAACCTGGGGGGCGGGCTGACTGCTCTGCCGGATGTCGGATGGTGCGACGTGAGCCCCCAGTGGGAGAGCAATGTCTGGGCGGTCATCGGAGACGGACGACTTACCAGGTGAAAGCACGACTGGGCACTGGAGAGGGGGGACCCTCGACCGGCTTATCAGTTGGAGCCGGGTGGACCTTAGGCTGCTTGGCAGGTCTGACTTATCGGCCAGGCGGGGCCTCGGAGGAGCAGTCCGACTTACTCGGCAAGTACCAGGCGCCGCCAGGAGCCGGGCAGACTACTTACCAGTGGTAATCGGTTGGAAAACTGCGTCACTGGAGGTCGTCCCGGAAGCCGCCTGAGTCACCACGAGGGTTGGCGGTGGGGAAAGGGCCTTGGTGATCGAAGGCTTGCTAGATGAGGACTGGTCCTGGTGATGCTCCTTGTCTTTGTGCCCCTCCTTGTCTTTCTTCTTTCTGTGTTTATCCGAAGGAGAAGAAGCTGAGTCCCGGATCTGTTGCATCTCCTTCTCCCGGGAAGCCATCCGAGGTTTAAGGAGATGGGTCTCTAAAGCCTGCTGGCATCACTTGCATGTGGCCTGGTTGAAAGGCTGACAGTCGCGGCAGGCCGCGATGTCGTGATCCGGGCCTAGACAAAGGAGGCAGAGACGGTGGCCATCTTTGTGTGGTATTTGCGCCCCACACTTGGTGCACTTCTTCTTGAGTCACTTATCACAAGCTGCTCCATCTTGCTGTAGGGACAGTAACAATCAGAGTTCACAGTCAGTTTGGATTACCAGAAAGATGGAGGGTATGGTGGATTGCGTCTCACAGGGGCTACTGTGCTGCACTGGGAGAGGTGGGACACCTGTTGTACCCTGCAGCTGGAGAACTTGTAAGTATTCTGCGTCTGTCCCCATACACATGCTTATCCCAGCCTGGCAGCAGCTGGGACCATCTTGTCCATACTGTGTGGTGTGCGGGCCATGGGGCTGATGCCACACCCTCTCCTATCCCACTTGACTCCACAGTAGTTGGAAACAATCGCCCCCGGCACAGGATGGCTCAGACATGCGGGAACAGACAGACAGAGGAACTGGAGGGATGTCATGGTTGTTGGGGAAGGGAGAGTGAGACAGTGCCGCTGAGCAGCTCTTCCTCGGGGTGTGCCACAAGGCTCCATCCTGGGCCCCATCCTATTCGTCTTATACATAAACCATATCGACTCTCAAATAAGCTCAGGCTACATACATCTATTCGCTGATGATACAGTTCTCTACACTATTAACTCATCCCTGGATCTCGCTTATGATGAGCTACAACACGACTTTGTTACCCTCCAACACAATTTACTAAAGCACAAGCTACTGCTGAACGCAAAAAAAAAACCAAGGCAATGATCTTATCTCCACTTGCCGCTCATACCAAGGGGCCACCATCAAACCACCTGATTTATACCCTATTAGGTGAACCTCTGGAAATGGTGGTTAAGTTTAAGTACCTGGGTGTCTGGTTGGATAACCAGCTTAATTTTGCGGTACATCTGAATGAGCTATCAAAAAAGCTAAGACAACGTCTAGGTATCTTTTATCGCATAAGACATCTTCTCACATTAGAAGCAGGAAAGACACTGGTCCTTACAACTTTTATTCCTCTGCTCAATTATGCGGATGTTCTTTACAGCCACTGTTCAAATCAGGCATTATGTAAATTAGACACCCTCTATCACCGTGCCTTGTGGTTTATTCTGGATATGCCCAGTTGTACCTACCACTGCTTGCTCTACCAAAAGCTCTCCTGGCCATCTCTTGCATTGAGGAGGCAAAAAAATGCCCTCCTGTGGGTTCTACAAGGCCTTAACCGATAAGCTACCAGATTATATCTCTGCTCTCTTTGTACACGTAACAGGAGTGTATGGCCTAAGAAGCACATCCCTTGTATCCTTCAAGATGCCAAGAATAAGGTCCCAGTATGGCAAGGCTTCCATCAGTTTCTCCCTACCTTCCCTCTGGAACAACATGCAAAAGACACTAAGGTTCTCGTCCCTGCCTGGTCCCCATACCTTTAAGTTGTCTATCACACGCATCCTGAAGGTCATATGTACCTGCCACAGGCGATCCTCCCACTGGCCTCCCTGCCCTGCTCTCCATTTACTTGGCACTTACCTATAACTCCAGCACTTCTCTGCACATCTCCCCCTGTATACTCTTCTTACCCCCTGGTCTTACTATGTTCATGTCATCTCTCTCTCTAGTGTTGAAATCCTCCTCCTGAATCCCCCTTCCCCCCATCCTTCTCCGCTAAGGGTCGACCCTCCTGTTTGGTCTGTTCATGCCTTCTTGTTCTATTGTTAGTATAATCATCTTACCACACCAGTTACTTCTATTGCCTTGTTTAGTATCCCCCCTCAGACGTTGGCGTACCCTTAATTTAACTTGTTAACAATCTGCACACACTGTATTCTCCAATGTTGTGGATGCTATTTTTTTTTTTATTACTGTACGTACCAGCCTGCACTAAGGGTCCAGTTGTATTATTCCTAGCTCTGTTCCATTCTGCCAGGACCATCTTGAAAATGAGCTTGCTCAATGATGACTCTGCCTGGTTAAATAAAGTTTTGACTGATTCTGAGGGAGGAAAAGCAGGATGGACTGCTGCCAAAGTAGAAAGACAAAAGTGGTGGCGGGGGGTGGGGGGAGTGTGAATGAGGACACTGACTGATTCACTGATAAGTCAAACTGAGATTTTTCTATTTCTGTTAAATATTGAACATTTTAGTACGCACATATGGAAAGAAAAGAACTACAGGGGGGACAGGGAACAGATCAAGGGCAACTGAGAGAGAGAGAAAGAGAGAGAGGGAGAGATGAAGCACCCAATCAGACAGCTACAGAGGGGGTGAGGAACAGATGCTCCGATTCCTGCTGATGTGCTTCAACTCCACTCACTGGGCGAAGCGTGGAGCACACAAACTGCTATGCATTTGATATCTGGTCACGCCCTCAGACCCCCATTTCTTTCTCCTCCTCCTTTCACCATATGCCAGCATAGCTCTCACTATGCAGCCGTAAAACTAAAACAGATTTGGAAACCTCAGGACTGGAATATACATTCATGCCTACCAAAAGGTGGGGTGTAATACTAATTTTGATTTGCTGGTAATGTGTTTTGAATATCAGGTTTAGAGAAAAAATATTTTGCAATATACTCTGTGTAATACCAAGGAGAAGAGACAGAGCTAGAAGTGAGATGCCTTAAACGTGGGATACTCCTCTGGTGAGAGGATCATTGCCTTTTATATTGTTTTTATGAAACTGAGTACTAATTCGGTTGAATTGGGCACGAGGAGAACTGTGGAGGTGGGACCCAGCCCCATGGAGACTGTTTGACTCTAAGAGTCATTTCGGTTGCCTTGCAAGGTTACTGGGACATAGGAGGGCTGGCATTGCCTCTGTGACATCCCAACACAAGTCCAGTGGGTGAAGCGCATTTTGAGGTTGCGATCCACCAGTTAGGTGGCCACAGGATCAAATCCACCTTTGGGCAATGTTTTATTATTTTTAAATACATCGTTTTTTGGAGTGGTAACATCCGCAGGACCAGAAGTAGCGGAGGGAGGCTCTTCCGGTTTTCCGCTACTTCAGATTTGCCCCTAGCGGGCGGGCGTGAAATGGAGCTAGACGTGAGACCCCTTAAACGTGGGATACTCCTCTGGTGAGAGATCATTGCCTTTTATATTGTTTTTAAGATACTGAGTGCTAATTTGGTTGAATCAGGCACGAAAGGGGACTGTGGAGGTGGGACCCAGCCCCATGGAGACTGTTTGACTCAGAGTCAGTTCAGTTGCCTTGTAAGGTTCCTAGGATACAGGAGGGCTGGCAAAGCCTCCTTGACATCCCAACACAAGTCTAGTAGGTAAAGTGCACTTTGGGGTTGCGATCAACCAGTTTGGTGGCCACAGGTTCAAATCCACCTTTGGGTGGTATTTTATTATTTTTAAACACATAGTTTCTGGAATGGTAACATCCCCGGGACCAGAAGTTGCGAAGGAAGACCCTTCTGGTTTTCCACTACTTCAGACTCGTCCCTAGCAAGCGGGGTGAGCGGGGAAATGCACGCAGAGACAAATGTGTCTGCGTGTGTCTGCTGTGTCCCCCTAGGCACCCTGGGAAAGTGGGTAAGTAGACTGAGGTTTTTAAAAAAGGATTTTAAAAGTAGAGGTTGCTGGAGGGCACTGTGGAGTCTGAGCTGTGAAGAAGCAAGATTTTACAGCTCTGCAATCCCTTTACTAAATCCCATCAAAATCATCATTTTGAACAGCACTGGGTGAATGTTTGAGCGCTGGACTGGATTCAAGACTAGTAACTTGACTGAGATAAGGAATCCAAAGCAAGATAGAGCAACGGTAGGTGCCAAAAAAGGGAAAGGGGCACCTGGCAGTCAGACCTCATGGTCTGGTCTGGAGGCCCATGAGGCAACGAACACTGTACGGATGAGACCCTCACTACCCTGGGTCTGAAGCCACAAACACAGATCCAGTCGGTCTCTGGGCTCCCTCAAAAGGTGGATACCTTTAATAGCAGGGTGGTGATACTGGAGAATGCAGTGGATGGTTTGAAAAATGAGTTTTAGGAGGTGAGCAAAAGAGCTGACTCTGCAACGGGGGCCACCGCTCTGCTTAAGGAGCTTCAACATCTTTGGGCCCACCTTGAAACTATAGAGAACCAGACCCGTAGCACCAACATTAGATGGTTGGGAATTCCGGAGGGCAGTGAGGGAGATCATCCCCTCATGTGTGTGAAACAGCTGCTAAGACAGAAGTTATTTCAACCGGGAGCAAAGCCCATTACGGGCATTCAGAAGGTCTACAGAACAACTCCTCGGGGCCATCAACAGACATCTGAGGAAACTCGGACCCTTATGTTTGTGATGACTAGAGTTGGTGAAAGGGACTGAATTTTGCAACTGGCACGTTGAGTGGCTCCTATTACGCTGGATAATCACCAAATCTTTGTTTTCCCTGATGTCAGTTATGCCACGTTGCAATGCCTCAAGAAATTTGATGGGGTCCATAGATCGCTTATGGATTCTGGAATCCCACACAATATGATTTACCCAGCTCGTCTTAGAATTGTTTTTGAAGGCAAGGTTTACCCTTTTGTGGACCTGGTCGAGGCTGGAAAATGTGTGACCAGATTCACAGCAGCGTCAAGAGACAATCTGGACCAGGCTGAATTCCAGAAGCAGAAGGGGACATCAGAGTATGATCGTTTCACTCTTAACTCATTATTCTGTAGTTAACCCGTCTTTTGAAGGCTCTTTTTAACTGTTTTTAAAGTTTCAAAGTTTAATGCTTATTCCATGAGGTGGCTTTAGTCACCAAGTGTGATTGCCATAGCGGTTATTAATATTTTATAAGTACTATTCAAAATGCTGTCAAATAAATATGTTTGTTTCTTGGTGGGGGGAGGAGAATGGAGGAGGGATCACTTTGTATTTTGACTATTAATATAAAATCCTTTAATATGGGTAACCTGCTTCTACATCTTTCAGGAAGAATTTTTCTCTTAAGTACAATGCATGGCCGGCCCAGTGGCGTGGAGGGCTGAGGCATCACTGCCTTACCTCCTACCATGCTGGTGACCCGTGTTCGTGGTGCGAGCGGGCCGCCGGGGGTCAGCCAGGTAGGGAGAGAGTTGAGGTTCCGGAGGACAGATCTCTTCCGGAGGAGGGTGGGGATGTGGACTGGCACTTGCCTGACCCCTAGTGGTGGCTGGGGGTGGGGGCTGGTATGCCAGGTCCCATAATGTGGGGGCAAAGTTGGAGCAGCTGCCCGACATACAGCGTGCAGATGTGCATGCTGAATGCCACTGGCAGCATTGCACGTTCACAAACCGCACAAGAAAACAGGGAAAAAGGCTCCTTGGCAGGATGAAAACTGATCCCCACCAGCCCCGCTCCCACAAACAGGCAGTAACCTCGGAACCGGATACGTCCCGGCGGGTTGAGGGATCCCCGACGCCCCGCCACGGGAGGGGGGGGTGCCATGCAGGATGCGGAAGGTAAGCTGCGAGTGGGAGATGGGGCTGGGGGTCTGGCTTGATAGAGAGCCGTATGGGGAGGAGAATAAAGAAATTAACTGGGAAAAAAAAGCTACAATGCATGGTGCCATATTCCACATCTTGGGGCTGGACTTTCCTTTATGGACTAGTGCTGGACATTACAATACTTTAGTTCCTGCCATGTTGCTCTTCAGCTCAAAAACACAGCTTTATTTTATGTTTTTTAATTTAGGTTTATCTCTAAGGTGGTTACCCCTTTATGTGGGATCACTATATAGTGAATGCATGTCTCCTTGAATTAAGGGACCTACTCCCAAAAGGTGTTGTATAAGAGGACTGTTCACTATATGTAACATTTCAATATGAATGCATTGGTAAACTAATAAAAATAAAGTTTAAAAAAAAAAAAAGCAGAGGTTGCTTGGGGGCAGTGTCACTTGTTTCCTATTACTATAATCCATTTACTATCATGACTTGATCTTCTCCATAGAATCATCCTCTTTGGTCCAGTAGCAAGCTTCTCCATTAAAAGAAGAGGCATGCAAGCCTCAGTTCTCAGCAGGGGGAAATGGTGGTGGTTGGGGGGGGTCCTCACCCGGTTTAGCTTCACCCATGGGCAGAACCGGTGAATGCAGCTGATGCCAAGGGATCAAATGGGTAGCTGGCTCAATTGCTGCAATACCCCACTGGGGAAAAAATGAACTTCACCCAGACAGGGCATTAAGGGACTGGAAGTGGATGACTAGGCTAAACTGAGACAGATACAGCAGCCATCAAATTCACCTGAGACAAAAGGCAGATGCAGCCAAGTGGGAGGCCACCTCGGAGGTATCATAAGATGCTCTCATCTAGTGCCAGGTGACCTCCATGCCCTTAGCAGCTATGCCACGAATGACCACACTGTCACTCACAATAAGCTGCCATGTGGAGCTGGTGAGATGCTATGGTCTGGGATGACTTGGCTGCAGTAACACCATCTTCCCTAAAGCATCCATCTGTCTTGAGTCCTACGATGAAGCCTAGTGATATATATAAGTCTGCTCCTCACTGGCATCAGGAAGGAAGTCAACTCTTCCTTGGATTGACTGAGCTCACCAGGCGGCCCAAGAAGAAGCCAGTGTCTAGTCAGGAGGCCCCTTGGGGCAATAGGTGTGATGGAAATGCACCCCCAGACCGCCATGGTGGCATTTCCTAATGCGTTATTTGTACAATCTCCTTTGCCCCTGCTGCCCCCTCCATTCCGCCAACAAGGGACTGCTAGAGATTCCCAGAATCCGTTTGAAAACTTCGGAAGCTAGATCCTTAGCTTTTGCAGCTCCGAACCTGTGGAATTCTCTACCTCATCATATCAGAGAGTACCTGACTGCTGAGGCTTTCAAATCTACCTTAAATACGTATTTATTTAACCTGACATTTCCAGATGCTTGAAATTTCTCCTGCCTATTACTGATTGTCATGTACTGTTTTTATTACGAACATATGAAGAAGCCAGCTGAAGAAGGCCATTTGGTCTATCAAATCTGCTCATACTGCAGGGTCCATAGCTTGAGCTAACGTCTCTGCCCTCCCTCCCCACTCCTCCCATCCTCCCTACCCATGATCTTTACCTTCCTCCTATGCCTATCCGAGCCTCTCTTAAAGCTACCCACTATCTTCAATGAGATTACCTCTTCCGGCAGTGTATGCCAAGTGTCCACCAACCTCTCTGTGAAGAAGTGCTTCCTGACCTCCCTCCTAAACCTCCCACCCTCCAGCTTAAGACTGTGCCCCTCGTGTTATGTTTGCCACTCAGCTTAAAGAGATTCTCCTAATCAACCTTATTTATTTCTTTCAAGTACTTGAAGGTCCCAATTATGTCCCTTCCCTCTCTCCTGTCTTCTAGGGAGTACATGTTCAGTGCCCTCAACCTCTCCTCGTATGCCTTACCCTGCTGACAGGCTATCATCTTTGTAACCCTCCTCTGGACCTTCTCCAGCAGGTTAATGTCCTTTTTCAGGTATGGGCACCAATACTGAACTCCATACTCTAGATGCAGCCTTATCAGTGACCTGTACAAGGGCAGTATAACCTCCTCTCTCCTACTACTGATCCCCCTAGCTATGCATCCCAGCATTTGCCTATGCTGCTGCTTTCTTGCACTGCACGGAGGGCTTCAGGTCACTAGTGATCATTGCTCCCAGGTCCTTCTCCTCCTCTGATGCAGATACTCGGACTCCACCCAGATAGTACTTTGTCCTGGGATTCTTGGCTCCAATATGCATAACTTTGCATTTCTTGGCATTTATTTATTTGCTACTGTTTACCAGGTAAGCACACTAGACAGCCAAGTGCCTATTTTCAGGTGCGACCCACTGAAGCTAAGCTGCCAGATCTTGAACCAACTCCCCCACTTTTCCAGATCTTCCTGTAGGTCCTGTATCCCTTCAGCTGTGTTCACTCTCCCACAGAGCTTGGTGTCATCTGCAAATAGGCACATTTTGCCCTTAATGTCAACCCCAATGTCACCGATGAAGACACTGAACAGCACCGGCCCCAGCACCGAGCCCTGTGGGAGCCCACTAGTTACCTCTCTGGTGCCAAATAACTCTCCCCCACAACCACCCTCTGGCCATCTTTTCCCCAACTCAAAGATCCACCAACTTCCTGATCAACCTTTTGTGGGGCACAGAATCAAAGGCCTTGCTGAAATCAAGATAGAGGATGTCTACCGCTTGGCCCCCGTCTACTGTCTTAAGAGACACAGTCAAAGAAGTCAATCCGATTTGTTTGACACGATCCCCCAATGAACTCATGGCTGCCTCGCATCCTGGAGACCATGCTCCTCTAGATATTCCACCAACCTTTCCTTTAGTATGGTCTGTATGAGCTTGCCCACAATGGAGGTCAGACTGACTGGTCTGTAATTCTCTGGGTCATCCTTGGGACTGCTTTTGTGGAGGGGCACTACATGTGCTATTCTCCAGTTCTGTGGTACCACGCCTGACTCTAGTGAACTATTAAATAGGTCTGCCAGTGGCCCTGCTAGCTCCTCAGCCAGTTCCTTTAGTACGCTTGAATGTACTCTGTCCGGGCCTGGTGATTTGTCCACCTTCAATGCCAGCAGACTCTCCCTCACTCTATCCTCCTCTATCACTATATCTGTGTTCCCTTCCCTCTCGCTCCTCTTTTCCCTCCTGAATGCACTAGTCCATCCTTCTCCCTGGTGAAGACGGGACAGAAATATTTAGTATATCTGCTTTTCCCCACTAACCTCCACCCACTATACCAGTTTCTTAAGCCTAACAATCCCTTCCTTCTTGTCCCTTTTCTCACTTATACAGTGAAAGAAAGCCTTCTCCCCATCTTAATTCCTTCAGCTATCTGCAGCTCCTTCTGTGCCTTTGCCCGCTGGACTTCCTTACTTGCCTCACTAGCCAACCTTATGTAATTTCCCCTATCCACCTCTCTCTTGGTCTTCCTGAATCTTCTATAGGCCAACTTCTTTTCCCTTACTGCCTTGGCAACCCCAGAACTGAACCAGCTGGGTGCTTTGGCCCTTGTGTTCTTCTCCCTAAACCTAACGCACTCATCTGTGGCAACCAGTATTCCTTCCTTAATGATGGACGACCTTTGGTCCACCCCCATATCTGCTCTGATGCCTGCCAGATGGTTCCTTAGCACTTTGCCCATTTTCCTGGAGTCCGCCCTCCTGGAATCCAAGATTTTGGTCTTAGTCGGGATGCTTTCCCTGATCATATCCAACTGGAACCACGCTGTGCAATGGTCACTTCCACCCAATGGCTCCTTGACCATTATTTCCTGTACATGCTCCCCATTTGTGAGCACCAGATCAAGAACTGCCTCAGCTCGCCGGCCCGGTGGTGCTGAGGGTTGAGGCGCTTGACACCACACCTCACGACACACTGGCGAACCGGGTTCGGATGCAGACTTGGGTTGCCAGGGGTCGGCAGGGATGGGAGAGGAAGAAGCATCTGGTAGACAACTCTCCTCTCCCAGAGGGAGGGTTAAGGGCTGGCCGGCCCCTTAGTGGCCCCCGAGGGAGATTGGAGGCACTGCAGGGCAGCTGACATAAGAATGGGGTGAGCTTGACGGACGTCAGCAGGGTTCTCGTGCACCATGACATCATTGCAAGTCGCGCTCTGGGAGGGAGGGGGGAGCTCTCTCGGGGACTTGGGCAAAAAAAATAAAAAATACCCCCAGCGGATCAGCGGAGATGATGAAGGCTTCAGTGGAACAGCCCACATCCCAACACCGGCCCAACGCACCAGAAATCTCCACAGGTGCCATCCTGACAGTCAGGTAGGCCCCTTGAGTCTGTAAGGTCGCCAAGGGTGGGCAAGTCCTCCCCCGGGGGTACCTGGTAGCCGGGGGACGGGGTCTGGCTGGGCTGTTCGGGAGGGGAGAGATACTGGCAGCAGGGTTTCAGGCAGGAAGTGAGGGTCCCTAGCCGAGAAAGCACCTCGGAAGCATGCCCTGCCCGCTGGGAGCAGAAATAGAATTGAAACAAAAAAAAAAAGAATTGTCTCAGCTCTTGTTGGTTCAGTGACGCCCTGAGTCAGGAACCCACTCTGCAGTCCTTCCAGGATCACCTGACTCTTAGCACATGTTGTAGATGGTATGCTCCAGTCCACCTTGGGCAGGCTGAAGTCCCCCACAATTACCATCTCTCCTTTCCCAGCAGCTTCCAATACTTGTGAGCTCAGTTCCCTGTCCCTCTCCTCATCTTAACTGGGTGGTCTGTAAACCACCCCCAACCTTACCTTTCTCCCTCTAGTGAACTTTAACTGAACCCACAATGCCTCCCCTTCCCCTTCCTCAAACTCCTCCCTCATGCAAGTTATTCCCTACCTGATATAAAATACCACCCCTCCCCCCTTCCTGACTACCCTGTCCCTCCTGTATAGTTTATAGCCAGGGATCACAAGGTCCCAGTCATGGTGTGATGTTGCCCAAGTCCTCAGTTAATGCAGCTATGTCTACCCTCTTGTCTGCTAATAGTGCCTGCAGGTCGTCCATCTTGTTTCCAAGACTCTGCGCAGTCACAGACACCACCCTCCACCTAGAATCTGACCTTCATTCTCTTCCCTCTTTTCTTCTATTCACATTTATTCCCTCTGTGTGCACCCCTCCCCATACCCTTGTTATGTGTTCCTCACACCCTCCACCCTTTGCTGTGTTTTGGCCCCTTCCACCTCCTCCTTCCAGACCTCTTCCATCACTGTGTGCGTTTGTGGGGGGTCGTAACCGCCTCCTCTCGGAGTCTGTGGGCCAGCATGCCCAGCCCCCCATAGTTTAAATGAAGTGTAGTGGTTATGTATTCCCCAGTCCCCCCCCCCAGTACCCTCAAACCCTTCCTACTGAGGTGTATCCTGCATTGCTTAATATATGTTTTATTTATATGCCCAATGCTATGATCTGACTTTGGAACAGCATTTAATAAAGTTTGCTTTGCTCTGCAGTATGCCAGTGAGTGCTACTGGTATGTCCCGATTATCAATCAACGTCAAGAAGCTCAGTGGCAAAGTATTAGGGTTCATGCCAATAAACAGGGCCATTCCGGTGCCTCCTGCATCTCCCTCATGAACTGCTAGAAAAGTACGTCTCCAGCAGCACAGGAGACATGAATCAATGATTCAATAACCTCTGAGGAGGCTGCTGATGAAGAGAGGCTGGCACCCCGCTAAAGGATGGAGCAGAGGATGGTGCTGGAAACAATGCCTGGTTCGATTCCCTGAACCAGTGCTAAACATTTTCCATTCAATCGCGGAACTGCTGCTGAGACAAGTGATCCAGAGGCCTGAGGATCTCAGTCACACTATTAAAAAGGCAGCTGCTTAAAGCAGATGTTGGTGGCCTGTGGATCCACTGTACCCCTGTCCAGTCTCAGACCCTGCAGTCCAACTGGAATCCTTGCTTGAGAGAAGAAGCAAGTGATGCTTCCCAACCCAGCAGCAGCAATGCCACTGGCTGTTAGTGAACAGGTAAAGCTTATGGTGGGCTGTCCAATTTTCAGTGAATTAAAGAGGACAGGAAATAATTTCTAATTGGCGGCTGTTCATAAAGTGCTTAATCTCAGAAATGATATGCATTCCCCTGAATCATCCATATTTAACTATACCTAACTTTGAAGTGATAAGAAAAACTGTATTTTGCATCGTTTTGTTTTTATGGGTGAGATTCTATTACAGTTCTCCTCATGGAACCAGATAATCTGGAGTTTTATGCTATGTCACGGTTTGTGCACGGAACTCTAAGTATGGTTCTGATAGGCCAACAGCTCATAAATAGCATTCTGTACACAAACTATGACATAGTAAAATCTCCAGTTTAACTAGTTCCACAAAGAGAGTACCACCCATAAAAACAAAATAATTGAAAACACAGTTTTTCTTATCACTTTAATTTAGGTACAGTTAAATATGGATAATTTAGGGGAATGCATATCATTTCTGAAAATACAAGTTACTCACCTGTAACAGGAGTTCTAGGAATGGTATATGTTGTTCATCCACACTTATTGGCAGGTTTCTTGCCGCTTTAAATCTTGCTGGAAGGTCTCCAAGCTGGCTCCTCCCACCCACCCAGGTGGTAAAACTCTCGCTCCGCCCCATGGCCTAGATCTGGCCGCTGGAAGCTCAGGTTGTGCGCCGAAGCCGGGAAGGTGGGTGGGTCGTGGGATGAACAACATACCATTCCTAGAACTCCTGTTACAGGTGAGTAACCTGTATTCTAGGGACATGGATATGTTGTTCATCCACACTTATTGGCAGACTCCTAGCAGTTCTCCGGGAGGAGGGAGGCAAGGCGCACACCCCCTACTTAGGGAATAAAGACTGGAGAACCGAGGCCCCAAAACCAGCATCCCGGTGTGACTCAAGGTCGATGTGGTAATGGGTAAAAATAGTGTGTGCTGACTTCCAGGTAGCAGCCCTGCAGATTTCCTGGATAGGGACGTCCCTGGAAGCAGCCACCGATGTAGCAATATGATGGGTAGAATGAGCTCTTATCCCTCTGGGAGGTTCCATGCCCGCCAACTTATAGCAGCGATCTATGCAGGAGGTGACCCACCTGCCTATCGTCCGCTTGGCTGCAGGTCTGCCAGATGCGGCTTCAGCGTAGGTGACAAACAGCTGGCGAACCTCTCCAATTTCAGCCGCAAGCTCCTTATAATAAGCGAGCCCTTCTAGGTCCAGAGTATGGAGCCTATATTAGCCTCCGAGGTGTGATTGGGGTAGAACACGGCAGAGTCAGCACCTGGTTAAGGTGAAACTCCGACACCACCTTGGGAAGGAATTTCGGGTGGGGGCGCAGGACAACCTTGTCCCTGTGGCAGACCAGGTAAGCAGACTCGATGCAAAGCGCCTGGAGCTCTCCCATCCTTCTGGCTGATGTGACAGCCACCAAGAAGGCGGTCTTCCACGACAGGTGAGAGAGATCACACCTGTGCATTGGTTCGAATGGCTTGCCCATGAGCTTTGCCAATACCAGCAGTAAATCCACGGAGGTGGAGGTTCGCACGGAGGGAAATGTAATCAAGGCCTTTGAAAAAGCGCCCGACCACCTTTTCCTGCATACACGACTGCTCCCGGCCGCCCGGTAAGCAGAGATGGCTGCCAGGTGCACTTTTAGGTGTCGACCTAAGCCCTTGACTAGAAAGGGACCATAAATAGTCCAAAATGCTTGCCACAGAACAGGAGGAAGGGTCCAAGCCCTTGCCCTGACACCAAATGGAGAATCTCTTCCATTTTAAAGGCGTAGCATTTTCTAGTCGACTCATCGGGACGCCTCAACAACATTGAGGACCTCGTCGGAAAGACCCAAGGCCTGGAACTCTAGCCGCTCAGGAACCAGGCCGTCAGGTGCAGGGATTGAAGGTCCGGATGGAACACCTTCCCCTGATTGACTGAGAGCAGGTCCGGGCGAGCTGGAAGCTGCCTCGGGAGCCTGGAGCTGAGGCTGAGGAGATCTGGGTACCAGAAATGGCGGGGCCAGTCTGGGGCTATCAGGATCACCTGCGCCTTGTCCCTCCTTGCTTTGAGAAGCACCTTGTGAATCAAGGGAAATGGGGGAAAGGCGTAGAAGAGGCCCGGGGTCCACAGCCTCGAGAAGGCATCCCCTTGCAGCGAGCCCTGCTGAGGGGGGCGGGCATGAAACAGCCTCAGCCTCGCGTTCTCCCTGGAGGCAAACAGGTCCACCTGAGGTGTGCCCCAGTGGGAGAACAGATCTTGTACTACCTCCGGCAGGAGAGACCACTCGTGAGATGCAGCCCCTATCCGGCTCAGGGCATCGGCCAGGGTGTTGGAGGCTCCTGCTACATGAATGGCTAGGAGATCCGCCTCCAGGCTGCACACAGGTGACCAAATGCGGGGCTTCCTTGCATAGAAGCATGAGCGCGTCCCGCCCTGGCGGTTCAGGTAGTACATGGTCGTGTTGTTGTCCGTCTGGACTCCGGACCACTGACCCGGAGAAGCGGAGCAAAGGCGGTGAGAGCTAGGCGGACCGCTGGAGACTCCAGCAGGTTGATGTGGCATCGGGACTCCAGCGGGGACCAGAGGCCGTGCACTCGGTGTTCCCCCAGATGGGCACCCCAACCCATCAGAGAGGCATCGGTCGATAGAGAGACCGTCGGCTCAGGGCGGACAAACGAGATGCCCTCCTGCAGATGGAATGGAACGGTCCACCACTGGAGAGCGTTCCACATCTCCTGGGTCACTATCACTAGCTGGGCCAAAGGATCTCAGCGTTGTGACCACTGGCTGGTCAGTCCCCACTGAATGGGGCGCATGTGCCAGCGGGCCCAACGGACCACGCTGGTACAGGCCGCCATGAGACCCATAAGGCTCAGGAAGTCCCGGGCAGAGCGCGATTGCCCAACCAGAAATGATTGGGCAAAGGAGGTAAGAACCTCGGCCCTGTCTGCCGGGAGCCGTGCTCTGGCTCGAAGAGAGTCGAGCTCTGCCCCGATGAACAGGATCACCTGCTTCGGCTCAAGTTCCGACTTGGCCTCGTTGATGAGAAGGCCAACGAGAGCAAACCTGGGGCCAGATCTCTGGACCGCTCCACCTCCCGTCTGGAGGAGGCTGCTATCAGCCAATCGTCCAGGTAAGGATACACCTGAACCACTAATGCCACAGGAATGCTGTCACCACTGCCATGCATTTGGTGAAGACCCTGGGAGCTGGAGATAAGCAGGCGTGGCTCAGAACTTCGAAGAGGATCCCTCCGCTCGGCGGAGAATCCCGATGTGACGGATGGATAGGGACGTGAAAGAACGCTGGTCCTGTAGGTCCAGAGAGCAGAACCACGCGCGTGTTCCAGAGATGGTATTATCTGCGCCAGAGTGACCATCCTGAAGGTTCGAGATCTAGGAACTTGTTCAGGTCGGTAGGTCGAGAATGGGCGCCAGCCCCGTCCGTTCGAACCAGGAAATACCTGGACACGAACCCGGGTCTGAAGGGGGTCCTCCACCTCCGTGATCACCTCCTTTTGGAGGAGGAAGCGATGTCGGCTCGGCGAGCGCCAGTGAGGCTGCGGACCCAGGCCCCAGGTGCGACAGCTCTGAAGGGGCCTGCTCGAATTCCAGGGTAGGCCTTTTCCCACCACCTCCAGTACCCACCTGTCCGTGGTAACAGCGGACCAGGCGGAAAGGAAGTGTCTGAGCCGTCCCCCCATGGGGGGAACCAGGGGTGAGGTGACAGGGATGGGGGCGACACCCCTCAGCCCGTCACTGGGCAGGCTTGGAGAAGGGACCGGCTGAGGGACCTCCTGGGCCTTTACCTCCCTGCTTCTTGTTGGAGAATCCGATGGCTTGGGTTTGGGATACCAAGGTCAGTCTGCTGGCCTGGCGTTGCTGGGCGAGAGGCGCCGTGGCGCAGAAGGAACGAAAGGGCTTAGGCTGTGGCTTAATGCCTTTGTCCTTCTGGCGGAAGAGCCGAGTCCAAGGTAGCATTGGACTTCTCGATCCTCTGCAGGTGACCTTCCACCCCAGGGCAAGAGGTCAGTCCCCAAAAGGAATATCCGCCAACTTGTGCTGGGTATCCGAGGTAAGGTGGATATCCTCAGCCAAGCCCGACGGCGCATGGCCACTGCGGCGCCACAGACCTGGCACATGAGTCCCCGATGTCCTAACGCAGTCTGGAGCTGCTGTTTGGCCACTGCCCTGCCCTGGTCCGCACCTGCCTGACCATAGTCTGCAGATCTGCGGGAAGATGAGAGGCAACCTCATCCAGGAGCCCAACAGGCGTGAGAAAATGTGCCATGAGGACAGCGAACTGGCCTGATGAAGGCAGAGAGAGGGCGGCATAGACTTTTCGCCGGCATAATCCAATTTCTTGGATTCCTTGTCGAGAGGTTTGTCCACATCCCTGGCGTTCCCGGCACGCCGGAAAACGCTGTCGGTAACCAACCCCTCGGCCGAGGGGTGTTCCGAAAAACCGGACAGGGAACCGGTAGGGACCGCATACTTCCTGGCCAACCTGGCCGAAGGCACAGGGCAGGAAGCAGGACGCTGCCAAAGTTCCAAGGCCGGACCCACTATGGCCTCGGCCACCGGAAAGGCCTCCGTAGGAGAATCCCCTCGGTCCAGAATCTCCGTGAGGGGATACCTGGCCCGTTTAGAAACGGGTTCGAGCTTCATCCCGGTGGACTCCGAGATGAGTCGAAGCAACCCTAAGAAGGACGAAGGGCTATCGTCCATTGACTGCCCTCCCGAGGACTCCAAGTCCATGCGCTTGGAGAGAGGGAGGAACCATCATCGGACTCAGAAGAGTCCTCAGAGAGCTGCCTCGGGCCTGAGCCACCCTCCACCTGCCGAGGTTTATCGGAAGTGAGGGTGACAGACAGCCTATGGGGCAAACCCAAAGCCAACCGAGAATTTTTGGTCGGAGCCCCAACTAATGGCTGTGGAGGCGGAGGTTCCACCAGAATCGGTGGGCAGCTGGAACTGGCAGACAACCGGCCTAAGAACAGGCTCCTCGACTACAACAAGGGTTGTTTGGCTGCTCCGGTGACAGCCACTTAATGGCCGGGGAAGACGACTGGGTCAGCTTATTCCCGGTCAAAAGGAGCTGTTGCCACATAAGTTCCTCGTACCTCGGACGCAACTTGCGCCGAAGCCTCCCTTCGTCCGAGGAAGAGGAAGAGCGGCAGCGCCGCTTGCCATGGTGCCGAGACAGAGACTGCATATGGCGGCGGGATCGGTTGGACCGCGAGGATGTCCGAGACCGAGAGTCTCGACTAGGCCGAGGAAGGCGAGGAGAAGTGTCGGAAATCGGCACTCCCCTCAGCTCGGACGATCCCACCGAAGGCTCCGGAACCGGAGGCACAGACGAGCCAACGGGATCCTCAACTCCCACTGGGGGAACCGGGGAGAGGGGATTCTCAGCTTCTCAGCTGACAACCCGTCTAACGGTCGAGAAAATCTCGACGCGTCGGCGGAGTCTCAGTCAACTGGCCTGGCGGGACACCGTGAAGCCAGTGGCGGCTGAGGGGTGACCGAAGTTGACTGTCGACAGGGAGGGGACCTTTCCGCTCCCAAGAGCGTCGATGGAGAGACTTACTTTTGCTCTTTTGGACCTGGAAAAAGGTCCGAAGAGTTGGACCCTCACCCTTGGTGAGAGGTCAGACAAAAGCTCCTTAAAGAAGCCGGTCACGAGGCACACGAGAGAGGCGGGACAAATGCACGCAGCCGAGGTAGAAGCGGCCAGCGCCGCTCCTCTTCGAGGCGATCATCTGCTCTAGCTGATCCGGAGCCGCCGCGCGGACACCGCCAATCGGGCCTCTTTAGATTTCACCGGTGGAATTCTTTTCTCGGGCGCCCAGTTGTAATCGGGCAGCATGGTCTTCAAGGACGTGTGAAAAGGAAGAGCACAAGTCGCAGGCCTGCTGAGTCGTGCTCAAGACCCAGGCAGTAGCGCATGTGGTGCGGATCCGTCCTAGACATCTTCTGCCCATAAGGGCACCTCCGAAAACCCGGAGTCGATTTGTCCATCAGAATCGCGAGGAGAAGACGATCAAGTCTTTTTAAAAAACTTTTTGATTTTAACCAAGAATTAGGAACCAGTCTTAAACAGAGTGCGTTAAGGAGGAACCTGAGCTTCCAAGCGGTAAGGAAGATCTGGCGTCATGGGGCGGAGCCCAGAGTTTTACCACCCGGGTGGGTGGGAGGAGCCAGCTTGAAGACCTTCCGGCAAGATTTAAAGCGGCAAGGAACCTGCCAATAAGTGTGGATGAACAACATATCCATGTCCCTAGAAATAAGCACTTTATAAATGGCTGCCAATTAGCACACCCAGACATGAAACGTGGTAATGGTGTTGCATGCCTCCAGACTGTGACTGGGACCATGGTAGGCGAAACAGAGTGTATGTTAATCAGTACAGACAATGGTTTTTCCACACAGACAATGCAAGAAAAGGCCCCAAGGGTTTTGAAGGCCTTCACTTTTTAGAACCCAACGAATCACTTTCAGAAAGAAAACACAAGAAGAAAATTGAACCGAGACAGTGTAGTTCAGCAACCACAACGTGCACTCGACAGCGGGAAAAAAAACAGAAGTGAGAAAGTTAAGGTCAATGGTTATTTGTCCAGGCATACGTGACGCATGTGCACTGGTGCCGACACAGTTATCAGAGTCCTGATAAAATAAAAATAAAAACAGTCTGATCCTGCAGGTCCCAGTACCTCCAGCCTTAAGATCAAAGAGTGTGGCTCTATGGAGAAGCATGATTCTCAGAATATGCATTATATATTACAGTAGAAGTGTGTGATACTATTATAAAATCTGAGAAGGATATGAAATGTAATGACTTATTAGCCACGAAAAACAGGTTACTCACCTCTAACAGTAGTTCTAGGAGTGGCATATGGTGTACATCCACACGTACTGGCAGTGTCCTTTCCCGTTGAAGATGATGCTGGAAAGTCTTCAAGCTGGCTCCTCCGCCCCACGATGCCAGATCTTGCCTGCTGGAAGCAGTTGTGTGTGCCAAAGCCAGGGGAGGTCAGGTGGGTCCATGTGGATGTACACCATATACCACTCCTAGAAAGTGTTGTTACGCAAGAACTTACCGTAACAGTAGATCTTCGAGGACGGTTTCTTGCAGTAGGTTATTACACTTGGGAGGTTCCACCAGGTGGCGCCATCACATGGCAGCTTCTTCTAGCAGTCTCCCACGTACCCCCTGTTCCCCGTCGACTTCAGCAAGCAAGGCGAGGACCGAGGGAAACAGAGGGACAAAGGAGGACCCACCCCACATACAAAGAGCAGGGGACCCAAAGAAAAAAAGAGGTAGGAGGACGGAGGGTGGGATTGTACCTATTGCAAGAGACAGTTCCTTGAAGATCTATTGTTACGGCAAGTTCTTACATAATGATACTATCTTCTACGGACTGGTCTCTTGCAGTAAGTTATTTCACTTGGGAGAGTACCAAGCAGTAATTCTCAAAAGGGAGGATAGCCAAGACAGGAAGCCGGGCACGATGGCACGACCAAAGGTCAGGCCACAGCGGAAAACAGTCTCCAACCTGAAAGGCCAGAAGGGCAAGGAGTGCGACGCTTGGCCAGCTGGTTATGATTGTTCTATGATATTTGTAATATAAAAAATATAGTGTGTGATTGTCAGTGCTTCCATGAGTGCCTCCCCCCCCTTTCCAGGTTTCAGTTACAGTCAAGTGACCTGAAACCAGGAGGTAATTAAAAGACTAGAGAGACTTAATTAAGGGTGTCCTGTAATTAGAACTGACCCAGCTGCCAGGATATGGGAATCCTAAACTTTTATGACGTTTTAGAGGAAAAACACATTTTTATACCATGGTGTGAAACGTCATAAAAACCCTTTGATGTGCCCTGGGAAGAGGAACTGCTAGAGATCAAAGAGGGGATGTTAATTAAGGAGTCATATTGGGAAATTAGTTTTTGCTGAAGTCACGGTATTTAAAATATCTATTGACAGGAAGATCATTGTTTGCATAATTTTTATATTCTAAAAGGAGGAGCTAGATGACATCATAGAAGGGGTAGAAACAGGGGTCGACCTTAACATTCATTTACTAGTGCACATTGCTGCGGGCTAGTGCAGTTCCTCCTGTGGAAAGCTGCAGTTTCATTCTCAACCCGGGTATCAAATAAATAAACAAATAAATACATAACTATAACTGTTATTTAATTTAAATCCAGGTCCTTTTCATGGAGGTTTAACTATGTGCCGCCATAGCATTAGTGAAATGAAAAAAAACAAATGTCTGTGTGTGTAGTGCATTTACAAGCTGTTTAATTTTATACTAACTACTGCTTTTATTTTTTGCTGGTAACGATCCTTTCTCCTTTTCCCTTTCCTTGTTTAGCTTAGTACTTATGGCAGGCTGATCTGTGACTGACAATCCGGTTTTCAGGGTCTTTATCTGGTCATCCGGTTTTGATTAAACGTAGTTCCGTTTTTGGGCCATTTTGAGTGCTCAGATAGTATTGAAACTGATTGTATCAAATCATTCACTGTTCCATGCATGTCCAGGTTACAAAAACAGTTCTGATGTCACTAGTCACAGGCCTTTGTTTGTAAAACCAGTCTGTCTAGGAGGTGTAAAGTATGGCCATTAAGACCACTAGCAGTAAATCAACCTCATCTTTTCAACTCTGAATTTTAGGTATGGTCATTTACTGACATGACAGGAAACAGTTTTACACGTTTATATGGTATAATGAGTTCTTTTTTGTTTTCCTTATATTCTCATAAGTTTTAGACCCACTTTTTCAGATTAGTTTTCACATTTTTATTGCCTTTGTCACTGTGTTGATTATTTCTCTCCTAAGTCCTCAGCAGCTGCTGCTCTTATTTTTTATACTACCAACCTGAACATTCCATGATATATTAGCTACACCTTTACAAGCCATTGGAATAAACAGCATGGAATGGTGTTTCTGAAATTGTGGAATGTGATGTCTTAGACATTTGAAAAGAAACAGCAGTAGTTGATGAGGTAAAGGGAACACTAAGAAGATAATGTATGGTCCTCTATCATTAACCGGTTTGTTAACCGTCAAGAGGTTGCCAGGGTGACCATGTAAACCTCGAGAGCGAAGCTCAAGAGGTATGCGTCACCATGGTAACCTCGAGACGTTACACAAACTGGTTAACAATAGAGGGACCATACATTATATTTTATAGTGTATGGTCCCCATAAACTGGCAGATCAAATGAATGTTTCTTACGTTTGGCACCACCGCGGACATTCTGGGTAATTTTCTCGCAGCTGCACTAGTTTCGGGAAGGCCGTGGATGTGCGAGATAAAAGGTACATGCACGCGCAGATGGGCTCCATTTGTAATCCCATTGCTACGACGTACTCAAAAGAGGTTTATAAGCACTTACGTCATAGCGATGGGATTATCAAGAAATAATTTTGCTGCTTTTTAGCAGTAATGAGGGCTCACTATACATTATAATGTAGTATTTAGGATACCACAAGTACTGATAGTTCAATTATCAAAAAGGTGGTCAAAGCATATCAAAATACATGGCTATCATGGAAATGAAAACTGGACAGTGTCTAACAGAAAGACCAACAGGTTGTGAATGGGCTTTGTACACCCAGCAGATCTGGGTTTAAATTCCCACAGCCTCCACTTATATACTGTGTGACCCTAAGCAACAATATGGTTTTAGGCAGGGTAGGTCCACGGCTACCGCACTCACTGACTTTTTGGATCTTATAGCAACCCCTCTTGGGGAAGCGAAGTCCATGGGTGCGGTATACATGGACCTATCTAAAGCATTTGATTTAGTAAACTATAGTATTTTGATAAACTCATTAATGAAAATAGGGGTGGAGGAAGAAACCTGTAATTGGTTTATATCATACCTTGATATTGCACAAACTGGGGAATATGGGTGTGGGCAGGACAGTAGTGTGGTGGGTAGGTAACTGGCTGGGCAGCAGGACACAGAGGGTGGTGGTAAATGGCTGTCACTCCACAGAGGGAAGAGTGACCAGTGGGGTACCACAGGGATCAGCGCTGGGACCGGTACTATTCAATATCTTCATCAGTGACATTGCACAGGACCTAGAAGGCAGAATTTCACTGTTCGCTGATGACACAAAGCTCTGTAACAGAGTAGACACACCAGAGGGTGTAGACAGAATGAGAAGGGACCTGCAGAAACTTGAAGAATGGTCAGGGGTTTGGCAGTTGAAATTCAATGCAAGGAAGTGCAAGATAATGCATATGGGGCACAAAAACCCTGGCACAATATATCAGTTGGGGGGTGAGGATATAGCATGCACCAAGCAGGAAAGGGATCTTGGAGTTATCATCTCTGATGACCTCAAGGCAGGAAACAGTGTGACAAGGCAGCAGGTAAAGCAAATAGGATGCTGGGATGCATAGGCAGGGCATCACCAGCAGGAAAAGGAGGTCATAATTCCACTATACAAGACACTAGTGAGGCCGCACCTGGAGTACACTGTGCAGTTCTGGAGACCTTACCTACGTAAGGACATAGACAGGATAGAGAAGGTTCAGAGGAGGGCAACAAAGATGGTGCATGGATTGCATCACAAGTCCTATGGAGGACAGGTTGAAGGCACTGAACATGTACTCCCTGGAGAGAGGAAGGAGAGGGATATGATAGAGACATACAAGTATCTTACAGGGAGGAACAGGGTGCAGGAATGCACTATTTTTAGCGAAAAGATGTTCCAGGACTAGAGGGCATGGGATGAAGTTGGAGGGAGGGGCGATTCAGAGGAAGCGTGAGGAAGAATTTCTTCACAGAGCCGGGTGGTGGACAAGTGGAACACCCTGCCAGAGGAAGTGGTGGGGGCTGAAACAATCACGGGATTTAAGAATGCATGGGATAGACATAAAGGAATTCTGGAGGTCAGGGGTAAGGGGCAACAGACTTCCTGGAAAACATAAACTGAACTTACAAACTTAAATGGGCAGACTGGGTGGGCCATAGGCCCTTATCTGCCGACACTGTCTATGTATCTATGTATAAAAGATCACAATTTGTTGTCCTAAACGGATACCAGTCAAGAACGGACTATGTAACAAGAGGGGTTCCCCAGGGATCTATCCTGGGCCCCCTCCTGTTCATAGTCTATTTAAATGACTTACCAAAGAAAATTGGACATTCAAAAATTCGTCTATACGCAGACGATACGGTTTTAGTAGCAGAGGGAAAAACTATAAGTGAAGTAGAACTAAACTTACAGAGTGACTTTAGCATCATGCAAGGTCACTTTTCATCTCTGGGTTTATTAGTTAATAGTAAAAAGACACAGGTTATGTCATTTGCATTGGACTTAAAGGGAATTCCAAAATTAAATGTAAAGACACAAGAGGGTAAGTTTTTAAAACAAACTGAAACATATAAATATTTAGCGGTACATATAGATCAATGTCTTACTTTCCAATATCATATAACAAATTTAATAAAGAAAACACATGTTAAGATTGGAGCTATGAGATGAATATCAAATTGTATGACAAGAGAAACAAGATTGATTATGATCAATTAATAATGTCAATTAATAACAAATTAATATTGACTATGGAAGTCATATTTACAGACATACAGCAAGAAAACATTTAAATAACTTGGATACACTTTATAATAAGCTTGCAAGATTTGTGTTAAGGTGTGATTTTAAAACTCATCATTGCACTATGTATATGGATTTGGGTTGGATTCCATTAGACTTACAGGCTTGGGGAATCTGGCTAAATCAGGTTTGTAACATATTTAAAAATCAATCCTTAGATAACTTAAAAAACAAATTACAAAAACCAAAACATGGTTTAAATTTAAGAAAAACTGGTGCTAGAGATTTAATAATACCAAAGTTAAAAAATCGATTTAGTGAAATGACCCTTCAATATCAAGTAGCTAAAAGTTGGAATTGTCTTCCTCCTTTTTTACGTGAACTAACTACTGATCATGTTTTTAAAAATGGCCTGAATCACAAACTTAGTTTTCATTGTTGTTGTAATAGGTGAAATTAATGTAAATCTAAAAATGCTAATATGCCTGTTATTGATGAGTTTGTAAACTCTGATGTATTGTTTTGTACTTTTCTGTAACCTGTATTGTTATAAATGTATAGTTGTAATAATTTTGCATAATGTGAACAGGTAAGCCTTGTGAACAGGGATTTTCGGAAACCTAATGGCTGTATCACTGTATAAATAAAATGTTACCATACCATATCATACTTAACCTCCCAGTGTTCCTGGGCCACCCCCTGTAAATGGGTCTTGTGCCCAATTTTATTTATTTATTTATTTCAATTCTAGGATTACAATTACCTTTGAGCCCAGGGCTCTTTTACAAAGGTTCCACGTCAAGACAATTGGTATCACATAACAATAGGCAAAATTGTTACACAAATAAGGGTAAAGGATATCAAATTAATTTCGAACAGACATGGAGAGGGTAAAGTGGAAAGGAAGAGGACAAGAGAGGGAGGGGGTAGAAAGAAATGGGAGGGGCAAAGGCGGGAGGTAAGAAAATGAGAAGAGAGGAGAGGTGGGGGGTAGGTAAAGGATGGGGGGGTGGGGTGAAGCAGCCAGGAAGGTGGCATTGTCAGGTGCTGGAGAGCGGGTGGGGCAGAGGCCAAACTAGGGCTAGGGCAAGTGCGTTATGTAAGGAGCTAGATATGGGAGAGCGGTAGCGGAGCGGTGTTGCATAGACATTATCCATGACAGTCGCAGAAGCTGGAAGCCAATGGTAGTTACCTGATTGCCAAAGAACAAAAATAAATACATAACAGTATGGGTTGATGTTGTTGAAGTTGTCCTTACTTTTTTTTTTTTGGTGAAAATTTTTTTAATAGAATTGGGACAATCAAGCATTTCTGGGATCTGTGGCCAGGGTGGAAAATGGGAAGGAAAAAGACATACACACCTTTCACAACACCATTTTATTAACTATAAATCTGAAAATATGGAAATATATTAAAGAAGTCAGTAACCCAGCTGACATTAATACAAAGCATGCTGACGAAAACAAACAAATAAAAGATCATGAGTAAGAAAAGACCAAGAGAAGCCATCGGTTCCAGCAATATTTGCTAGAAATATACAACTGGTTGGGGTGTGATGATGTAAAAGATCTGATGTTCTGCCATTTGTTTATCAAACATAAGCTGGGTAAGGTGGACAATAAAAATAATTTTCGTTTCAGTACAGATAACTTTTGGCTTGACTCTGTCTCATCCCATAATATCAGTGAAGCTCATGCTAGGGCAAAGGAAAAGGAGGATGCCAGCACTGCTACTTCCAGGGACAAGTAATGCAGAGGGAATACTGAAGAACATGAATGAAGCAATGCTTAACCATCTAGATAAACTGTTTTGCACATGCCATGCAACTGCTAAGAAAGGACGTCCTTTCATAGATTTTGTGTGGATGTGCAGCCTTGATGATATGAAAGGGGTAGACAGCACTTCAGCAACTTTATCCACTATGTGGCCGAGGTTGAACACATGGAGAAAAGATTATGGGAACAAAGTTCATTTCAGTCATCAGTGACAGAATCACTGATTCTTCAGAAGCTGAGACAGTGTATGTGCAATTTGTAGCTAAAGGTACAGTGCAAAATCAGGTGGTAGGTGTCCAGATTGTTGGCAGAACAAATGCAATTTCATCTGCCTTTCGTTTAACAAATCACTGTTAACCATACCGACTGTGGGCTATAGCAAACTTCTGCGGGCTAGTGCAATCTCTTTTTCACAAGCCTGGCTGGCTAGTGCAAAAAAAAAGTTAACGTTGACCCCTGGGTGGAAACACAGAGTTTAAACTGTATTCTGTATTTCAACTGAGTGACATTTCTTTTTTGGGCTCTTAAGAAACAAGATCTAACTTAAGCACTGTAAAGAGGTAATACATTAGACAGAAAAAGTCTAATTGTATTGTGGTAGGAGTTAATGTTTTGTACTTTAACCTTGTTCTTTTAAGTGACTGTATGCTTTTTGATATATTGTTCTGTGTTTATATTTTACATATTGTTATCCATTTTTAAGTAAACCTTTCATTTGAAAGATACTGCCTGGGTCTTCCAAGTTCTTTCTTTTGCATGTGACGTATGAAGGGTTAAGACTGACAAAGCTGTTCATAAACTTGATGGTGTTACTAAACTGGAAAAAGGTAAGAATATACCCAAGGTCTTTTATAGAGTTTTAAGGGTTCATTTTGGATACCTGGTTAGGTGCCCTTAGGCAAAAGATATCTAGCATCCCCAAGCGCAGATTATCTGAGCTTGTACATTTAGATGCTAGCATAAGGTTCATAGTTTGAACTCCAGAACGTGAGACAAAAGGTGATTCGGACCCACAAGCAGACAGGAGGGTTACCCTGTTCTGTTACCTGTTCACAATACTGCGCTCGGAGGAGGGCACTGTAGGAGCAGAGGGCCTGACCTGCTGAGTGGGGTTGTGACAAGGAGTGGGGAACAAAAGGTGTCCAGGCCCAGTGACAGGGGCTGGACAGGCAAAAGCAGACAGCAATGTCCGTGGGAACAGACAGAAGAGAGGCCACTATGCATAGGCCAGGCAGCATCCATAGAGGAGTGCCGCATGAAAGTTCAGAGACAGCTGGTACATCCCTGGACAGGGACAGCTTCAGAGACAGTCGTAGACTTGTCAACTCAAACCACACCCGGTAGGGCAAGAAAGCTAAAGGTAGGTGAGGACAACATGCTCCAAGTATAGTGTGTGTAGAAGAGAAGTAGGCGGCCATGCACAGTGATTCATCCTGACAAGGCAGGGGTGGACAGGCCATGTCAAACACAGGCACATTTAGTAGAGCCCGCCAAGTGTGGAGCGCGGGCAAGTAATTGGGCGTGGGGCAGCACGGGCAGGCCACAGCAAGGAACAACAGAAGGGGCTCCAGGAGGGAGAGCAGCAGGAGTCCCAAGGGAACCGCTGAGAGGAGGGAAGCGACCAGGATGAGGAAAAGCAGGCCTCCAAAGCAAGGGCAAAAGGACTGCTGGGCACCTCTGAGGCATGTGGAAGGAGGCGGGGAGCAAGCCCTGGAGAGCGGTCAAGGAGGAAGGATGGGCACGGGACAGAGGGGCAGACAAAAGCAGCCCCATGAGAGGCCCCACCGTGGTCCCTAGCAGTACCCCGGGAAGGGGGCAGGAATGGGACGTCCTGGAAGCCGAGGAGGATGACGGGAACTGGGGGGCACGAGACAGGTCCGGGACCAACTGCCGGGTATGACCGGATGGCAGTGGCAGAGAACCCAGAAAGTCTGGGTACCAGGAACAAATGACATGGCACCACAAAATGGGCAATATCAACTGACAGGTGCATGTCAGGAACCGAACCTGACACCCGAAGCCAGGCGAGGTGCCGCAAGGCGACGGCAATGGCAGACAGACGGGCAGGTGCAGCCATGGAATCGAAGCCCTCAGTAAGCTGTTGTCGGGAAAGCGTGGAAATGGTATACAGGGGCAGTGCCAACATGGATGACCCCAGGGAGGGAGGCAGTGGTGGGGAGAAGGCACCAAAGCGGAAGCACACTAGTAGTGGAGGCACCGGACCACACGGCGACACTGTGAAGTCTACGAAGCAGCAAGGCACGAGAGGGCAAACCTACATGCCAAAGAAATCACGGCGTTGGAAAACCACATCTGGCGGACAAGAACAGGCGTGACGGGGCTGAGTGGTCTGGGCAGGAGCCCCCGAGATGCCCACAGAGGCAGCCGCAGGAATGGCGGCAAACAGGGAAGGCCCAACGGGGCGCTGCACAACAGGGAGGTCCACACGGGGCATGACTGAGGGGAAAGGGGGACGCCAAAGCCCAGGCACTGGTAGAAAAGGCCCCCCCCCACAGGTAACCCCCAGGCATGGATCCTGGAAAACAAGAGAAGGGAGGCGGAACCAGGCGGAGACAGCTGGAACCGGACGAAGCCAGAAAGGCGGGGGAGAGCGGCATCCCGACCCCAATGGGGTGGCACCAGAGGAGAGGTGAGACTCAGGAATCCTGGATGAGTGCACACAAGATGGGGCACCGAGGAGTGCAGGAATGGCGATGGAGGGAGGACCCCACGATGCCGGGTGGTGTGCGGTGCCAGGACGGGCGGGTGGGGTGGGGGGACATGGAGGGACCCTGAACTGGGGATGTCCTGGAGTGCGGAGCCCCCGCCGTCAATGGGGAAAGCCACCTCATCGACGAGTAACGCTGCATCGATGGGTAAACAGTGCCTGTCGATGGGAATGGGGCCACAATAGCGCTCCATCGATGAGGTATGGCCCGTCGATGACAGGCAGAGCATGCGTCGTCGATGGGGTATGGCCCACCGATGAGAAACAAGAGGAAGAGTGCCCAGGCAACGGGGTATGACCCGGCACCGAAGAAAGGGAGCAACGAAGGCTCCAATGACGGGAGGGGGGGAGCAGCCCCGTCGAAGAGGAATGCTCTGGTGACAGTGGAGGAGCCACCATCGACAGAGAGAGGTGGAGGTAGTGTGGGGAGTATAAGTCCCTTCCCCCCATCAGCTGGGAACGTGAGCCCTGAGCTAAGGACCCTTAAAGCGGGACCCCGAGGGCTGTTCCGGCAGGGCTGCAGGCAGCCTGAAGAAGCCACAGGCCCAGCAGGACTGTCGGGCCATGAGTAGTGGGGTTGCTGTGAGTAGGTCACAGGCCTGCATAAAGAAGGGGAACAGGGGTTACTGCGAGTGTGTCACAGGCCCAGGCCCAGAGGTGGGAGCCAGGGCCTGTGAGTAGTACACAGGCCCAGGACCAGAGGCAGGAGCCGGGGTTACTGTGAGTGGTTCACAGGCCCGGGTTTGGAAGTAGAAGAGCCGGGGGATCTGAGAGTGTGTCACAGGCCTGGCACAGAGTAGAAAGACTGGGTTCAAGTTCACATCCCATGTTCAAAGGAAATGGGAGATAGCTGCTGTGCGAACTGAAGCCGGCAGGAAAATGATCAGAGGGTACTTGGGGCCGCCCACACTTATACTCAGCCTGAGGAAGTGATGCCATGTGGGGGACCCCTATGGAAGACTGCTAGAAGAAGCTGCCGTGTGATAGTACCACCTGGTGGAACCTCCCAAGTGTAATAACCTACTGCAAGAGACCAGTCCGTAGAAGATCTACTGTTACACACGAGTAACCTTTTCTTCTAGGGACATGGATATGGTGTACTTATCCACACATACTGGCAGACTCCTAGCAGTTCTCCGGAAGGAGGGAGGCAAGATGCACACCCCCTATTTAGGAAACAGAGACTGGAAAACTGAGGCCCAAAAACCAGCATCCCAACGAAACTCTAGGTCAATGTAGTAATGGGAAATAAAAGTATGTGATGACCTCCAGGTAGCAGCCCTGCAGATTTCCTGGATAAGGACATCCCTCTAAAAGCAGCTACTGACGCAGCGGTATGGCGGGTGGAATGAGTCCTTAGCCCTCCAGGAGGCTCTCTACCTGCCAACCTATAGCAGAGATCAATGCAGGATACTATCCACATGCCAATCATCTACTTAGCTGCAGGTCTGCCAGGTGCAGCTTTAGCGTAGGTGACAAACAGCTTGCGAACCTCTCCCTGAACTCCAGTCGTGTACTCCTTATAATAGGCTAGCGCTCGCGCAGGTCCAGAGTATGGAGCCTGTGCTCGGCCTCCAAGGTGTGCTTGGTGAAGTACACCGGGAGATTAATCACCTGGTTAAGGTGAAACTCTGACTCAACCTTCGGGAGGAACTTTGGGATGGGGTGCAGGACAGCCTTATCCCTGTGGAAGACCAGGTAAGGAGACTCCAACAAAAGCACCTGGAGCTCACTGATCCTTCCGGCTGAAATGATAGCCACCAAGAAGGCACTCTTTCACAACAGGTGAGACATCTCACACCTATGCAATGGTTTGAATGGCTTGCCCACGAGCTATGCCAAAACCAGCAACAAGCCCCACGGTGGTGGTGGTTCATGCACCAGAGGGGAAATGTGGTCAAGAACCCTGAAGAAGTGCCAGACCAGTTTCTCCTGTGTCCCCGACTGCTGACCAGCCCACTCCTGGTAAGCAGAGATGGCTGCCAGATGCACCTTAAGGGTTGTCAACTGAAGGCCCGACTGACAGCAGGACCACAGACCATCAAGAATGTTAGCCACTGGACAGGACAAAGGGTCCAACCCCTTGCCCTGACACCAAATGGAGAATCTCTTCCATCTCAAGGCATAGCACTTTCTGGTCGACTCCTTTCGAGATGCCTCTACAACAGTGAAGACAGCTTTGGAGAGACCCAAACCTGGAACTCTAGCCGCTCAGAAACCAGGCTGTCAGGTGCAGGAATTGAAGGTACGGGTGGAGTACCTTCCCCTGATTGAGAGAAAGCAGGTCGGGGCACAGGGGAAGAAACCTCAGGAACCTGCTGCTGAGGCTGAGGAGATCGGGGTACCAGAACTGGCGTGGCCAGTCCAGAGCCACCAGAATCACCTGTGCCTTGTCCCTCCTGGCCTTGAGAAGCACATTGTGGATCAAGGGAATTAGAGGGAAGGCATAGAAGAGGCCTGGGGTCCAGAGCCTCGAGAAGGTACCTGAGGGGTGCCCCACTGGGAGACCAGGCTGTGTACTACCTCTGGGTGAAGAGTCCACTCACGAGATGCCTCATCCACCCAGCTGAGAGTGTCCACCAGCTGACTGGAGGCTCCTGCGGCATGGACGGCTAAGAGATCCGCCTCCAGGCTGCACATGAGCTTCCAAACATGGAGAGCTTCCCTGCACAGGGGCAGGGGGTGCGTCCTATCCCGTTTGTTGAGGTAGTACATGGTCGTGGTGTTGTCAGTCTGGACCTGGACCACCTGGCCCGGCATGTGCGGAGTGAAAGCAGTCAGCGTGAGCTGAACTGCCGGGAGCTCCAGCAGGTTGATGTGGCATCAGGACTCCTTGGAGGTCCAAAGCCCGTGAACTCTGTGTTCCCCCAGGTGGGCACCCCAGCCCGTGAGAGAGGCATCGGTTGTCAGGATGACCGCTGGCTCTGGGCAAACGGCATCCCTTCCTGCAGATGTGCTGGGACTAACCACCACTGGATGGTGTCCCACATCCGCTGGGTCACAGTGACCAGTCAGTCAAAATGACCCTTGAGCTGAGACCACTGGCTGGCCAGCTCCCACTGGAGGGAGAGCATTCTCCAGTGGGACCAATGGACCATGCTGGTGCAGGCCGCCATGTCACCCAGATAACACAGAAAGTCCCAGTCAGGGTGCAATTGCCCAACCTGAAATGATCAGGCACAGGAGAAGAGAGCCTCCGTCCTGTCCGCTGGAAGCCACAGGCTCTGGCTCTGCAAGAGTAGAGCTCCACCCCGATGAAATTGATCACCTGCTAAGGCACGAGTTCCAACATGGCCTCATTGACCGGGAGGCCAAAAGAGATGCACGTCTGGAGGGCCAGGTCCCTAGACTGCTCCACCCTCTGCCTGGAGGAACCTGTGATCAGCCAGTCATCCAGGTAGGGATAAACCCGGACCCCTCGATGCCTCAGGCAAACTGCCACCATTACAATGCACTTGGTGAAGACCCTGAGGGCCAAGGAGAGGCCGAATGGCATGGCCCGGAACTTGCAGAGGGTTCCCGCTGCCCTAAAATGGAGGAACCTTCAATGAGATGGACTGATGGAGACATGAAAGAATACATCCTGAAGATCCAGGGAGCAAAACCACATGTTTCACTTGAGAGATGGTATGATCTGAGACAGAGTTACCATCCTGAAGGTGAGAGACTTGAGGAATTTATTCAGGTCGTGCAGATCTAGAACGAGGCACCAGCCCCCGTCCGCTTTTGCACCAGAAGTACCTGGAGACAAACCCTGTGTGTTCTGGAGGATCCGCGACAAGAACCACAACCTCCTTGCAGAGGACCTGGGCTATGTCGTCTCTGAGAGCTGACAGAAACGCATGTGGAAACCAAGTCCTCCCATGGAGCATGGGCTTGGCAAGGAAGGTACTACTCGAATTCCAGAGGCAGACCCTGATCCACCACTTCTAGAACCCACCTGTCCGTGGTGACAGCGGACCAGGCGGAAAGGAAGTGGTGGAGCCGGACCCCCACAGGAGGTGTGACGGGCATGAGGGGGTCACCCCACATCCTGTCACTGGGCAGGCTTACAGGAGGAGGAGGGCCCAGCTGAGGCACCACCGGAGCCTCTCCCTCCAGGTTTATGGACAATCAAGGCCACCGATTTGGGACGAGGCCGCCGGGCCTGAGCCGGCTGGCCTGGTTTGGCCACAGGAGTGGAGGTGGACCAAAAGGGCTTCCTCCTGCTTCTACTTGGAGCCCTTAGGGTCCTTCTGGGCAGATGTCACAGAGTCCAGGGTGGCACTGGACTTCTTGATAAGGGTGAGGTGGCCCTCGACCACGGGCCTGAACAAGTTGGTGCCCAGGAAGGGGACAACTGCCAGCTTGTGCTGAGTGTCTGCCGTAAAGGTTAAGAACCTCAGCCAAGCCCTGCAGCGCATGGCTACTGAGGCCGCCACGGAGCGGGCACAGGAGTCCCCAATGTCCATGGCTGTCTGGAGCTGTTTGGCTACAGCCCGGTCCTGGTCCAGGACCTGTTTGACTGTGGTCTGAAGGTCCGCAGGCAGATGAGGAAGCACCTCATCTAAAGTGCCCAGCAGGGCATGGGAGAAGTGAGCTATGAGGAGGGCCAAGCTCGCCTGGCGGAGATCAAGCAAGGAGGCAGTTTCTTAGCCGTAGGGTCCAGCTTCTTGGACTCCTTGTCAGGTGGCTCATCAACATCCACAGTATTGTGCCAGAGTACCTAAACAAAAAGTCTGCCACCAATCCCTCGGCTGAGGGGTGTTCTGTGAATCCCAAAAAAGAAATGGTGGGTACCACGTATTTGCGGGCCATCCAGACAGAAGGCGCAGGGCAGGAAGTGGAACACTGCCAAAGCTCCAGGGCAGGGCCAAGAATGGCTTATGCCACCGGGAAAGCCTCCAGAGTGTCTCCCCAGTCGAGGATCTTGGTCAATGGGTAACAGGCCCATTTCTGTACGGGCTCCATTTTCATACCCATCGACTGAGAGATAAGACAGAGAAGCCCCATGAAAGAAGATGGGCCTTCGTCCATCAAGAGGTCACTCACGGAATTCATGGACAAGGATGATCGGGTTAATGGTGACCGACAGCCAATGGGGAAGTCCCTTAGGTGGCTGAGACTCCTTGGTCAGCGCGCCAGTCAGTAGCCGTTTCAGCGGTACTTCCACCACAATCGATGGAGACACTGGAGTTGGCACAGCCAGGACTGTTATGGTTGGCTCCGTCGATGGTGACGGAGTCAGCCTTTTGGGCGACAGCCAAGTGATGGCCGGCGTAGAACTCTGAGTTAGCTTGGCACTTCTAAGAACAAACTGTTGCCACATCAATTCCTCATAGCACCGATGCAATCTGCGCTGAAGCCATTCCTCTCCAGAGGAGAATGAGTATGAAGAATAGTGGTGGCACTGCTTCCCATGGTGCTGAGAGTGGGAGTGCCGATGTTGGCAGGACCGGCTCGACCCAAGGGAGGAAAACCGAGACCTTGGACTTGACCACTGGATGGACCAGAGGCAGGGCTCAAAGGGAGTTGGCGAGCACTAAGGCTCCTCCTGGTCAGGATCTGGGACCAGAGGCGGCAGGTCAGCAGACTGATCCATCCCTCCAATGGTCTGGGTCAGGACCAGAGTCCGGGACAAGGAAGTGTTGGTCTCTTCAGTTAACAACTGGTCGGTTAGCTCGAGAAAAATACTGGCCAGGACCTCAACCAGCGTCTTGGCTGACAGGCCCGACGGGGTTACCGTGGAGCCGGCAGCCACACCAAAGTCAAATCCTGAGAAGCATGGGAATCTGAAGCCCTCAACCAAGAACGCTCCTGATCCCACAATCGATGATGAGTCCTCTCCTTCTCCTTTTTGGACTCTTTTTTAGATTTGGATTTGTGCCCTGAGAGTGCCTGACAGAGGGTCGGCAGAGACTGGCACAATTCTTTGAAAGAACCCATGAACGTTGAGCCCAGCTGAAGCTGCACAAAGGCAAAGGCTGAAAGCTGTAAGCTGCTCGGCGCACTCTGCAGCTGAGGAGACCACCCAATGGGCATCCTTGGATTTGACCGGCGGGTTCCAATGCGCCGGGTGGCCCAGTTTAAGGCAGGTGAGACAGTCCTCCAGAACGGTTAGGTGAAATGAACGACAAATGTCATACCCTTGGGTATCGTGATCATGCCGCAGGCAGTAAACTCATATGGTATGCAGGTCGGTCCTGGACATCTGCCAGCAAGGACACCGGCAGAATCCAGGAGCAGACTTAACATCCATGACGATCGAGATCAAGTTGAAGACGAACTCGTAAGAATTTTTTTTTTTTTGGTACTTTTTTCTCCCTGGCCACCAGTCTGCTTACCTCTGCATGTGTCCAGGCATCCCGAGGACTCCTCGGCTCCACATTCGGGCCCGCAGCTTACCCCCCCCCCACGGCGGGGAGGAGGAGAGTCCCCCCCATCACCAGGACTGGATCCAGTAGAGCCGCGCACCCTCGGCGCCGAGCGAGTCCCTCCCAGAGACAGCCATCATGCTGCCGCGACTGGTGCCCGTGTTTTTCCGTGTTCTCCCCATGACATCTGCAGTGTGCGATGACACCAAGGGACAGGGAAGCGCGCCGCGCTACCCGCACCACATCCCTTGAGCGTCGGCCACAACCACGACCACACAAGTCTGCCTGTGACCTGGGGTGCCCCAGCCACCCCGCTAGAGACCACTAGGACACTGAGGCCTCCCGCCCCCTCCCGGAGGAGAGCAGTCCCTACGGACGCTCAATCCTTCTGCTCTCACCTGCCGGCCCAGGCTCGTTCGCCGGCATGGTGCGAGGTGTGGCGTCCAGCGCCTCAACCCTCAGTGCCACCGGGCCGGCCCCGCAAGAATTTCTGAAGTTTTTTTGAAGTTAAATCTGGAGATTTACGCATCAGGGCCTACTCAACGCAAGAGCAGTACGGAGGGAACCTGCTTTTTCCAGCGGAAAGGAAGATCTGGCATCATGGGTCGAAGCCTAGGGATACCACCCAGGTGGGTGGGAGGAGCTAACTTAAAGACTTTCCCGCATCATCTTAAAGGGAAAGGACCCGGCCAGTACGTGTGGATGAGTACACCATATCCACGTCCCTAGAATGATCAATTTGTTATTTAAAACCAATTTCTGCTCATTAAGTGTAGCACAACAGCATGGTCATGATTTATCTAACAAGGAGGTCTGTCTATTAAGGTCTCGCTAGCCACAGGAACCAAACTTGCTTGAACTTGCCTTTCTGGCACAATTGCTCCAAACTGAAAAAACATTTATCCATTGGAGACTGGAAAAGAACTTATTATTGGAACTCCGTTAAAATGCAGTAAAACATGTCATTCTTTTACTACCTCTTACCTGTCCAAACAAGCAAAAAGCCCAGACTTGCCTCCTACAGCACATAATACTTTGGGGGGACAGCGTGGCCGGGTCATTAGCACAGTCTGGTGGGAGAGTCTGTGTTCAGGCATAAAATGGTATTTTAGGGCTTCATTCAGTAAGTGTTTACAGGTGCGATCATCACGGATAAGGTGATTCGCTTCATATAACCTGGTAAGGAACTTGACACTCAGAAATGGCAAGCGGACACAGTGCAGTAACTGTGCTAGGTATTGCTGACGTTCCTGCACATCATACTTTATCCAAGCCTCCAGGGCATAAAACACTTTCTCCTCTGTCACAACATTCAAACAGTCATTAGAAACAATGTCATCGAGTTCTGCACATGTGAGCTCAAAATACTCCTCAGTTTGACAAACATCTTCAAAATTCTGACAAATATACTTGTTAGCGGCCAGATACAGATTGTGGCAGCCATAAGTCTCAGCGAAGCGAGAAATGCCAATGCAGTTGCCAGGGTCGAGCTGGCTTTCAAGGAACGCACAGCACTCGTTCAACACAAGTTTGATCTGAAGCAGATTTGCAGCTGGAAGAAGGGATTCTACTGTGTCTTGTGAAATGAATATAGTTCCTGTGTATGCATACTCCACTATAGCTTGCAAGGCTGCCTCATCAATGCACTGAAACTCAACCTCAGAGGTCTCCTTTTCCGAGAGATTACCCGTAAACATGGCTCTGAAGTATGGGCTGATGCTGGCAAGCACCACTTTGTGGGCATGGATCTTAACATCTCCAGTTCGAAGGACTATGTCACAGAGTTCATGGTGCTGGCGAAGGAGGCTCAGACCCTGCAAAAGCTGCTCAGAGTGTGGATGAGTCAAGTTGGCAGGCATGTGCTCAGAGCGTTGATGAGTCAAGTTGGGAAACATGTAGGCAGGAGAAGACTGGTCCACCTGAAACACAAAAGCAAGAACAAAAGTTAATGGATCCAATAAATGTATTTATTGTAAGCATTTTTTACTGAGCTACTATTCTTTTTTTTGTATAATTTTTTATTATAGTTTAAAATATTTCCAGAGATCAATAAACAGAATACATTCAAATAAAGGATTACAATACATCCAGTATTCTCTGCATAAATACCTTATATATTTCCCTCGAAGGGTCCAAACTTTAGTTCTACTTCAAAGAATACATGTCCTCACTTGATATTTCAAGCAAAGAAGCCATCAACCCAACATCGTAAGGGATAAAGTTGTGGGAAGATCTACCTTCACTTCTCCTTAAACCTGTATCCTTCATTGTATAATCTGTTTTAAACTGTGTAGCTATTTACAGACAATCTTAATTTACACAAAGTTTAAGCACATTTCTATCTAAATAGTCATTGTATTGAACACAGTGGCCATTTTAAGAACAATAACTACAAAAACAACATAATAAAGAAAAAATAACACTTTAGTCGACGTGAGTTCAGAGTCTTTTCTATTTATCTATCTATCCCTTCTTCATGATCCAATACAATGTCCACAGACGAGGTTCTGCAAGTCAGAACTAAAATCATAACCTTGCCCTTCCTTTTTCATGGTTACACAAATTTCAGTCAGGGCAGTAGATATTGTTCTAATATTAGAGTGCCCTCCAGACTTTCAATATAGCTATAAAATAGGAGCCAATTTGCACTGAATTGCTCTGTATTTAATCTTAATCGGGCTGTAATGACCTCCATCTCTTTAATTCTGTCCACAATGGCTCTCCACAGTGAGAGAGTTAAATGGTCAGGATGTAACCAGTATCGGGTAATTACTTTCAGGGCTGCTGCCACTAATATAAAGTATAGATATTTCTGATTATTAGATCTACCCTCCCTAGGCAAGAGACCCAGAATTAAGTGAGATCCATTCAGTGTGCAATTCCAATGAAAAATGGTCTGTAAGGCCTGAGTAATCAGCTTCCAGCAGTTAGTTATCAGAGGGCACTCCCAAAATATATGAGAGTAGGAACCCACCCTTCCACACACCCTCCAACACTTATCAGATGCAGTATTTGTGCAATGTGCTGAAACAACCGGTGAAATGAAATACCTGGTGACCACCTTCCACCTGAACTCTCCCCAACTCGAAGAATTTGTAGTGCTGGAAATCCCTGACCAGATTGCTGACCATTCCTCCTCTATAAGATGTATCCCTAGTTCTTCCTCCCATTTTTGTTCTATTTTCTGGGTCAGTAGTTTGCCTACATGTTCTTGAAGTGTCTTGTAGATATATGAAATGTATCCTTTAGAATCTGCCATACTGCTTTTTTGAAAAGTGGTTCTTATTGGGACAGGAGGTTCTGAAGAGACCTCCCACATCCCCGTAGTTACTGAAATGTAGTGACGACATTGTAAGTATCTATAAAAATCCTGTTTGGGCAGGTCGAAGTCTCTCTGCATTTCCAAAAAGGATTTCAAAATATCCTTCCGGAAAAACTGAGTTAGGAAGTGTAGTCCTTTGCTCTGCCGCCTCTTAAAGCAAGTATCACCCAGGTTGGATGGAAATCCCGGCAGCAGACCAAGGGGAATGTACCTCCAAACCGGGGTTAATACCCCCCAGTGCAGTCGTATATCTAACCACATTTTAAGAGTGTGCCTTGTCCATTTATTGTCGATCTGCTTAAGATCTGAATGTACGGCCACCCATAGTAGCATCTTAAGGGGTATAACCAGGTGCGCTGCCTGTTCCATAAGGAGCCACCCCATAACTTGGATTTAGCATACTAAGAATAGGCACAATTTGGGCTGCTTTATAATTGTACAAATCAGGGACTCCCCTGCCCCTCTTCGCCTCTGTGAGAAGTTCCCATCATTTTCTGGGTCTCCTCCCAGCCCAAATGAACCTTGAGATTTTTTGTTTTAGTTCCCTCCAGTTTTTTTTTAAATATGGCAAGGGTAGACTGGTAAATAAAAAAAGGTATCTGGGGAGAATATTCATTTTCACGGTTTCTATCCGGTTTGTAAATGTAAGAGGTAGTGAATGTCATCTATTTATATCTGCAAAAACTGCTTTTTGGAGTGATCCATAATTGATTTGATGCAGTCTAGACATTTTAGTTGGGATCTGGATCCCCAAATACCTCACCTTATCTTTAACCCATTTAAATGGAATCTGCCTATACATACTCTGTGGAATCTTGCCACTTATTGGCAAGATCTCGGATTTGTCCATATTAATTTTAAATCTGGAAAGTTTACCAAACTGGGCCAACAAGTCCATTAGTGGAGGAATCGAGTTCTCTGGGTGTTGCATATATATCACTGTGTCATCTGCGTACAGCGACACTTTATTCTGGGCCTGCTCTATATTTATACCCTGTATCTTGTTCTCCTCTCTTACTGCCTGAGCAAGGGGCTCCATTGCCAGAGCGAACAGCAGGGGTGATAAGGGGCAGCCCTGCCTGGTGCCCCTTTCTACCAAAAGAGTCTTAGACATGGTGCCGCTTACCCTAACTCTGGCGGACAGATTTTGGTAAGCCAGCATAACCCATTGCAAGAAGGCACCCTCAAGGCCCATTTTTGAGAGGACTGCTTTGAGATAAGACCAATTCAGCCCATCAAAGGCTTTTTCTGTGTCCAGAAAAATAGCAATTTGGGTGTTTTGGGACATGTTCTTGTGCTCCAGAATGTTTAACAGGCGCCTGACATTGTCAGACATATGCCTATGGGGTATGAATCCGGTCTGGTCCGGATGCACCAAAATTTCAATATATTTTTGTAAACGGTTTGCTAGGATTTTTGTTAAGATTTTATAGTCTTGGTTTAATAAGGAGATGGGTCTGTAGGATTCACAAAATGCAGAAGGCTTACCTGGTTTGGGGATGACTGTAATTAAGGCTTCACACCATGAACTTGGAGGCTTATTACTCTCTAAGATGGCATTTAGAACTGTGGCAAATTTAGGTATTAATACCTTTTAAATTTTTTGTAAAATTCTGTTGGGAATCCATCCGGGCCTGGAGATTTGCCCGGTGGAAGTTTATCTATGACCATTGAAATTTCCTTTTCTGTAATGGGGGCAGACAACTCCTGCTGCATCCCGGGGATAGTTTAGGCAGTTTCAGCGTGTTTAAGAATGAGCCAGTGTTCTTCTGCACCGCCTGTGGGTCTCCCTTTTCCATGTATAGCTCCTGGTAGTAATTTTTAAAAACCTTGGCTATTTCTCCTGGTTTCTCTATTCTAACGTTAGAGCCACTGCTGGACTGGAGGAACGAGACATATCTACTCGCCTGTTCTCTCCTCAGTCTCAGAGCAAGGAGTTTCAAGGCCTTTCCCCCACCCTCATAATATTTTTGGTTAGTGAATCGCAAAAGCCCCTCCGCTTTTTCGGTCGCTAGCTCATTAAGTTCTTTTCTTTTTTCCACTAGTTCCTTCAGGATTTTCTCCTTCACCCTTGGTTCATTTTTATGCTCCCTCTCCAACATTTTTATCTTGGTTTGCAGCTCCCCTAATCTTTTATTCCTTAATTTTTTCCGAGCTGCAGCCAGACATATTAATTGACCCCTCAGAACAGCTTTCATTGTATCCCACCATAGCGTCAGAGTGCTAGCTGACATAGGGGAGTCCGTAATAAAGTTTTTTATGTCCTGTGTAATTTGTTGTACCACATTCTTGTCATTAAGTAATGATGTATTTAACCTCCATGTAGTTATTCTAGGTTCCCATTCCCATGTGAAATCAATAGAGATTGGAGCGTGGTCTGATAGAGTTAGATAGCAAATTTGGGATTTAGTGAAAAAATGAAGATCTGTTGTGTATGTTATAAAAAAATCTATTCGGGAGTATGAATTCCGAGGAGCTGAATAAAAAGTATAGTCCCTCTCATTTTTATGGTGTGCTCTCCAAATATCCACAAACCCCCCCTCCTTCATTAACGTATTCAGCTTTCTCGTGGCCTGCTTAGAGGTCTCTGATCTCCCGGAAGAGTGATCTATTGTTGGACACAATGTGGCATTAAAATCACCTCCGAGCACTAACTGACCCTTAGATAGCATCACTACTTTTTGAAAAATTTCTGAATAAAATTTTGCTGCCTCAGTATTAGGAGCATATATATTTACCACATGCATCAATCTACCCTGAACTGTCCCCGAGACTCTGATACACCTACCTTGGTGCATAACCTCTACCTCCTGCACACAGAATGGGGAGTTTTTCTTAATTAATATTGCCACTCCAGCTTTCTTTGTTTCCTTACCCGAAGTGGCCACCACTCTCCCCACCCACTGACGCTGTAATTTAGTGTGCTGTAGCTCCGAGAGATGTGTCTCTTGGAGGAGACCCATATCACAATTCATTCTCTTAAGTTCCGTTAGGATTTTAGCTCTTTTAATGGGGGAGTTGAATCCGTTTATGTTATAAGAGATGATCTTTATGTGAGCTGCCATTTCTTTCCCTTAATAAATCTCTTCTCAATCGTCCTGTAAAACAATTGCATGCTCCAGGATCCTTCAAGACCCTGTGGACCCTTCTGTACCCTCACGGCCCCTTTGAAATCACGACGACAATCCTTACTAAAAGACATCTGTAGCTGGGAATATAACAACATATAGCTACTTGTTTGAAACTTGGGATCCATTATAGACCCTCTATGAAACATTTTAAACAAACAAGCAAAAAGCAACTCTGTTTGACTTCCTAGGAAAAATAACTCTGATAGTAATGACTACCAAGGGTAGTCACAAACGTGACTAATTTAAGACCCCCACGCTGTAAAGAGGAGTTGTCGCAATAGCCAAACTCGTGGCCTCTAGCTGACAACTAATGAATCTGGACGTCACTCCGTATGCGTGGATAAACTGAACATGCCATGACCACCCAATCACCCCCTCCACCTTTCGTGTGATATCACCCTCCAATATACCCCAAACTGACAGGCAATCTAAATTCTTTTATTTTAACCTAAAGAAACACTCATTGTGAGACGCTTTATTATGAATCTGTCCCAGCACTGAGTAGCTACTTTCTGAGCAGCATTCTTCTGCCCTCTAGCGGGCTGAACTTGAAAGTCCCCAGTCGATCCATGCTGCTCTTCTTTAGATACAAAGCCAAGTCCTTAACCCAAAACGCCCCACAAACCCACAAGTATTCTAACTTTGCCTTGTAAATACTCAGAGAAGTTCCCCCCTCCTCCCTGGCCTCCCCGAGTTCTTTTAGCTGTGAGAGTCCCTCCAAATACCTGAAAGAAGCCCAGAAATAGACCCAAATCCCTAGAGTACCTCATTATGTGGGGGCAGGCTCACTCTTTTGGTGTTAGCGATTCCGTTTTCTCTCCATTCTGGACCCCGTTTCTTTTTTCTGCACGCAGAATGAGTTTGGCGATGTCCCCCGCTGTCGCCATCGCGATAGAGCCTGGGAAGCCCGGTTTTTTGGTGTTATTGCGAGATACCACGTTCCATGCCCCCACTCTGAGTTTCTTCTCCAGGATCTCGATTTCCAGGTCAGGTACCGTAATTTGGAGCTCCTTAAGCGTCGGACTTGCCTCGACCAGGGAAGGGAAGGTCTTCGCCCCCAACTCCAGGTAAATCTTGATTCTCGCCGGAAAGAGTAACTGCGCTTTTATTTCCTTTTTCTGCCGTAGCTCCTTGATGACCCCCCAAACTCTTTGCCTTTCTGCTTGCAGGGCTGTCGAGAAGTCCTGATCAAAAAAGATTGTTGCCTCCTGATATTTTAAATCCCGATGTCGCCAAGCCTCATGGAGAATCCACTCCTTACTCTGGTAGTGAAGCATACGAATAATTAGGGAGCGAGGCCTTGCGTTAGGGTCGGACGGTTTGGGCACCAGGGATCTGTGCACACGGTCTATTTCTAAATTTACATCTGGTGGTGGGGAAAGCACAGATCTCAGCAGCTGCTGCGTGAAGTCTGCCATCGTCGGGAAGCCTTCCTCTGCACCTTCGGGGACTCCGTGAATCCTGAAATTGTTCCGACGGGAGCGGTTCTCCAGGTCTTCCAACTTGGCCTGGGTCTCCCGATCTCTCTGGAGTAAGAATAAGAGAAGACGCTCCGTACCATCTTGCGCTTCCGACTCTGGTTTCCGATGTTGATACTTTCCTATCCAAGGCCCGCACGTCTTGCTTCAGGTCTGCAAGTGCTGTATCAATTTTGTTAACTGTGGCTAAGATTTCTTTAAGCGTTTGGTTAGTGCTCTCCAGTTGCTCCATATCATTCTGTTCCCAGTCCGCTGAGGATTCCGATGGGAGCCTTCTACGCTGGGGCAAGGCAGTTAGGCTTTCTTGTGGCCTGCTCAATGTAGTTTGTCTTATTTTACTCGACGAAGAGGAGGAAAATCTCTGACCTTTTGTTTTATGCGGCTTCCCTGCCATCCGTATTCTTGAGTACGTTGTTGAATATATTTTATTGGAGTTGCTTTGTTACGGATTTCAATGGATTAGGGTGAGGTGATCAGGGAGCTTCTAAAATTAGCTTCCCACTATACCAGTGACGTCACCGGAAGTCCCTGAGCTACTATTCTAAAAAGTATTTTTACTGCAATATTCAGTATAGTAGCTGTGCTGGATGGCAAAAAAATGTATTTGCCCCTAAATGAACTCTCCTCTGTCTTAAAGTTTGTGCCTGTGAAAAAACGTATGGTACATGAAAATAAATTCCTCTATTTTTCCAATGGCCAAGGGCAGTGGTGTTCAAATCAAAACTTTTATTACTTGCCCAGCCATGACTGCAGCTGAATTTTCACTTGCCCCTATTAATTACAATGAAATTATCTCTGTTTTGGTACTTGCCCTTTAATGAAATTTACTTGCCCCAGACAGGGAGCAATGGGATTTGCACACCCCTGGCCAAGGGCCCAATTTTCAGAGGGAAGAAAATTATGTACATGCAGCAGGTAAAGATGGGCAACGAGAGGGGAGGAGATCCCATTCTGCTTCCACAAGCCCTGCCTTATGCACGTGATTTCTGTAGAAGGTGCCTTTTGCACACTTCTTCCTAATTTAAGACCGCTAGTGGACATTCTTCTGTGCACATGCTACATCTGGCATGAGATGAACAAGGAATGGGAAATCGGCATCCCGGTGGAGAACCTGCTAAAAACAGCAGTTTCTCTTCAGGTCGCTGATGCAGAGCTTTAAATCCCACACTGGCAAGTTGCGAAGGAGACAACAGTCCTTGAGCCAGACCCAGCCCTCTTAAAATTAGGCCACAGATGTACAGCAGGAAAATGCAATGCAGACTTACTGGCTATGCTGTGTTATAAACCTCAGTACTGCTTTGGAGGAGTATCCTCCTTCACTTTTGTTTAAAAAGCTAGTAACTCGGCCTCCAAGCACAGACTCCAGGGCCTCTTCAAACAAATGCTGCCCCCCCCCCCCCAAATTATATTGGAGTTCCATGATATGACGATGAACTGAGCTTTAAGCATGGAGCTTACTTCAAATGAGTAGAAATTTGAAACCAGACCCCCTGACGGCCTGAGTTTGCTCCCGAATTGAGGTCGCCGGTGTGGCGTTCAACGCCTCAACCCTCAGCGCCACCGGGCCAGCCTACAAACTAACACAATTAATTCAGTACAGTAATACACAGCGGTGCGTGTAACTATTTGTATTCAAATATACCTTTTTCAAAAATGTTTAAGACAGTTTGGCTACTCAGTCTAAGGGTGGACTACAGCGACTACATGCAGGTTAAAGGGCACCAATTTAGTTATTTGCAAATATGCCCTAACATCTACTCTAGTAAGCTCAAACATCCAGATAATACATCCACCAAGATTCTTGAGTTTTTGTTTAATCTAGTTTAAGGAAGGGAAGGGAAGGGACTGTATTTTGGCTCTGTGGCGCCAGCAACCCAGTCCATTCCACTTCCCAGTAGGACATCCTGTTACCCACACTCAGACCCTTTGTGATGTCTAAATTGGGTAAGGAGTGAATGGGGCATCTTTTAACACAGGTTGTTTTACATGTTTTGTTAAACATAAAAGCCACTCTTAACACAGGCTGCCAAAAATTCAAGAACCTCACCTGGAGTTAAAACCTTGTTAGGGCATATTCTAGGAGGCATGGGAACTGGTTGTTTCAAAAGCAGTGCATCTTCTTGGCTAATGAGGTTTCCGTTTTCCCCTTACTGACTGTTAGTAAAACTTCATGCAATCACATTTGCTCTGCAACTGTTAAAAGTGCACCACAGACTGACTGGACTGAAGACTAGTCCTATGTCAACATTGTAATGAAAGACAACAGGAACAAAACTGGAAAAATCTTCCAACTATCAGGGATTACTTTTTGTAGGACCAGAAGTAGACAGAAATCTGTGTTCTCTCCTACCTTTACCTCTAGTAGCATCTTATGTCACAGTATAATAAAGTAGGGCCTGCTTTGTGCACCCCTCCCATAACCTTCCCTAGAGTTAGGGCAAATGCAACGTTTCCCGTACTGTTTGGTGAGGGTCATGTATGTGGTCTTTTGTTTACTGACCTTCATACAGACTTCTGTTCTGTCCCCGAACAGAGTCTTTATCACAGGGAAAAGTCAATTTAAACACCTATAAATGTTCTTTCTCCGACTGCCGGTCACAGGGCTTCATTACCATTGGGATCTTCCCTCTTAGGCTTCTGCAGAGGCAGGAAATAGACTTCTGGCACATAAGCACAGGCTGTACACCCTATGGACTGTGCCAGTTCATTCTAAAGAAGAAACATGTCAGGTACCAAACCAACAATCCACAACAAACAAAACGGGTCAATACATTCAGGTGCACATTCCCCTCAAATAGCAGTCAGAAAAAAAGAGAAATTTACAGGCATTTACATTTCAATTTCTCCCTCCTTATGCTGGCTGCAGAGCTTCGTTACCTGGGATATACAACAGCAGTGATATTGGAGGTCAGACTGGAGGTCCATACTACGGTCAATTCAAGAGCCAGAAGGCCAAAGGCCCATAGTGCTCTTATGCTAAACCACAGAATAATAGGACAAAGGGTATCCCGTACTTATTAATTGATCTAATCGGTAATTGAAAATACTTTTAGTCTCACTTATGACAACATGTAATGGCAGTCCATTCCATGGGCCAACGACTCGAAGGGTGAAATAATATTTCTGTTTGATATGAAAAAATTACTTCCTTTCTAGCTGTAGAGGATGGCCCCTGGTATTATATACACATTTTAAAGTCCAAACCCAATTCACACATAAGGTGTGGATCATGAATAATATTGTTCAGAAACATTAAATTGCCCCTAAGACAGCGGGTGGAGAGGGGTATAAGTTTTAAAGTATCCAATCTGCTGTCATAAGACACATTTTCAAGCCCAGCTATTTTCTTTGTAAATTTTCTTTGAACTTTTTCTAACAGTTGGTGTCCTGTTTTTTTTTTTTTTTATACAAGAACACCAAAGCTGCGAAGCATATTCCAGGTGAGGTCGAGCATAAGCGCTATACAATGGCAACAGCACCTCGCAATTCCTGGACCTAATGTTTCGCAAAATGGACCATATTACTTTGTTGGTTTTATTAATGGTGCCAGTCACATGCTGGCTACGTGACAGATCATTAGATATGATAACATCCAGATCTCTCATTAGTTGTTGTTTCCAGTAAAGCTCCAGCCAGAGAATATTTAAACTGCAAGTTTTTGGTGCCCAAATGCATCACTTTGCATTTGGAAACATTCAGGGTCATGCCCCATTCATTTACCCATGAGGAAATATTTATTTATTTATTTATTTAAGAGTTTAACCAGGAAAGGCATACTGAGTGGGTTACCACTCGATTCCAGATACATCCTGGGGGAATGGGTACAGGATAGACATAGGCAAGAATAGAGGGTATATAATTACAGGCAAAAAAATACAATACATTGAATAATCTGAAATGAATACCGTCAGGGTATATAAGCAGTTATAACCAAGGAATGGAACATAATAATATCAACAACTTGGCATTCAATTGAGATACAGTTGGTGGGAGTACAGGCTGCAAGACATAATACAGAGATAGTAGGAGGAGTTAGCAGTTATGAAGGTTGTCAAACGGGCAGTGAATACGAGCGGACAGCCCGGCTTGGGACCCACGGGTAAAGACTTCTCAAGTCTAAGTGCAAATATGATCTAAATCATTCTGGCTGGTTTTAGCTTGTGCAACTGACTCACAAGGTCCACCAATCTTATCATCAGCATATTTCGTAGTAAAAGAAAAACAATCCATTGTCAAATTGGCTATGAATGCTGGTGCATCCCACTGGTCACATAGCCTCTTACTGAGTTAGATCCACTGATGATGACCTGTTGGGATCGATCTTGCAACCAGTTTTTTTATCCATTTAATAAGAAAGTTGTTAATATTACTTTTACTAAGTTTGATGATTAAGGCCCAATGAGGCATAATATCAAAGGCCTTACTGAAATCAATGAAAATCACGTCACACGGTAAACGCCTATCTAAAAGTAGACTGATATGTTCATAAAAACAAATCAAGTTTGTTACACAGCTTCTACCACTCCTAAAAACATGTTGTTCTGGGTCATGAAGATTCAGCATAGGTGAGATCATGTCTTTGATGAGACTCTCCAAAAGTTTACATACTGATGAGGTCAGACTTATGGGCCAATAATTTTCCCAATTATTTTTCAGACCCTTTTTATGAATTGGAATCACATTAGATTCCTTCCAATCGTGCTGTACGTAGTTTTCAGCAATAAAACGTTCAAACATTATTGTTAAGGGTACTATAATGGAGTCTGTTAATAAAAATAATAAATGTCCTGCTATAGTATTTGGACCTGGGCTAAATTTGCCTTTAAAGGACAACAGCTTTTCTTTAATACTATCTTCACAAAAAACAAACCAATGGGTCATTACTAGTTTCTAAAATAGGAGTGAACAAATCTGAAAACTTATTTATGAAAACTTTACAAAAGCCTCTGTTAAATAAATTGGTCATACTTCATGGGTCATAAATAAGTTCACTATTATCCAACAGTGGGCCAATGTGACACATTGGTTTCTTCAATTAATTGATATATGAGAACACATATTTGCAATTAGATTTCTTTGCAGTAGTTGCCAGGTTGTACTCCCACCTCGATTTAGACCTTTTAATCATCTTTTCACATTTCTTTTGGGTTTGTAAATAAGAATTCCAATTAAGTGTAGATTTGTTTCTTAGATAAGTATTATACTTTTTCCTTTTGAGCCTAATCATCCTTTTAATAGAACAATTTAACCATCTGGGCGCCTTTTTGGAATTAACAATTTTCTGTTTACATGGAACATATTGATCTCGTACACTACAGAGTATATCTTTGAATTTATCCCAACAATACTCAGGGGTGGAACCACATAACACAGTTTCCCAGTCAATTTCATTAATGACATGTTTCATGGTAGTCAGATCTGCTTTACCATACAAATGCATGGTTGTGGGATTGGGGTTGTAAACATGGTTCATTATAATCTTGAAGGAAATGCTGTTGTGATCACTATTTCCAATAGGATCACCAACATGGATCTGATCAATCTTTAGGTACTCATCACAAAGGACCAGGTCCAGGATTTTATCGCCTCTAGCGGGGGTAAATACACACTGCTTAAGACCTAACTGGGAACAAATATTCAATAATTTATTGCCCATACTATTGCTGGCACTGAGATTAAACTAATCTACATCTCCCAAATTAAAATCACCAGTTATGACAGTATTCCATAAGGAGTTACAGGGTTTTAAATAACTGATTAGCAGTTTTTTTCTTGGGACAATACTAACTGTACAGAAAGCATTTATATAGGTTTTCTAGAAGAGTTATGTTTGTTAAACACACTGACGCAAGTGCTATGCATTTTCACAATGTTTTAGAACTTTTATGAGCAAAACGCTAATCAATTTTTAGAGTAAAATAAAACCCTGAGTTAGCCTGTTTCATTTCAATTAATAAAGTATCTAATACATCCACAGACTAATTAATGTAGGTGGGTGATAACAAGAACATCAGTTGTAGAAAGATATATCTTTACCGATACTGACTCTGTTTCTTTATCACTTATTATACTACTTGTAATGTCTATAGAATTTAATTTACTTTCAGCAAATAAAGCAACCCCACCACCCTTTTTATTAATCCTATTTAGAGTAAAGCAGTTAAAACAGAGTATATTAGTTTCCCTTAAGGACTTAGCATCACCCCAAGTTTCACATATTGATATAACATCAATATCATCCAAACCAATTTTGCACTTTAATTCATCAAATTTACGATTCAAGCACCTGGCACTGAAACTTAATGCAAATGATGACTAGTAAGTTTGGAATTAATTGACGGTATTAGACATGACGACTTATCAAGCATCTCCCCTGAAGAACTTAGTTTAAACAGCTATCAATGACTGAGAGAAATTGTTTCCCTAGGAGCAAATTTCCATGTCTACTTAAATGTAGACCATCAGAGCAACACAACTCATTATGATGATCAAACTCTTCCCAATGGGCAATGCATGTTATGTTTTGCTGGAAGCACCATTTTCGAAGCCATTCATTTACAATTTTAATTTTTTTGTTAAGAGATGGTGAAAACCGGGGAACTGGAAGAATTTCAGACAGGCAGATGTGGCACCCAAGATCAATCATTGGTTGGTCACAGCAACAAATTTTTCTTTAATTTCTTGAATAGAATCATGGAGAATGTTGTCAGCTCCCACATGTATAACTGTAATAGGGTCAGTGCCACAATCCTTCAAGATGTTAGTCACCATTTTGGTAAGGTCAATATCCTAGCACCACTATAACTAGAACTAGTCCTATTCATTTTGCCAGGGTTGCAAATCTGCCTGTCTAAATGTTTAGTAATAGAGTCGCCTAAAACATAAATCTGTTGTTGACAGGATACAGCAGATGGACAAGAATTAGAGGGTAACACCTTGTTGGTTACATCAGTAATAAAATCAATGAGTGATGCATCATTAGCTACTAGATTGTTATGCAGAGAGAGAGTGGAGGTGGAACTTAAAGATACAGCACATGCTAATTCACCATGGTCCATATCCAAGACTGAGGAATCTACAGCAGCATTGATGATGTTGGACAGAACAGTGTTAAGGGGGTCAAATCTGTTGAACAGCTGAGTGCAAACCTACTGAGCTTTTCTTCCCTTTTTACTAGCTCTGGTGCTTTGCACTTTATACCATTTATTATCATTGTTGCAATCTTCATCAGAATCAGTTTCAGCTTCCCTTGCTCTTTTCTTGGGGTTTTCAGAAACTGAACAAGCTGGTTGTTGCAATAAGTTAGAAGCCACCTGAGGGGTAAGGTCTACATTCTGAGAAATTATAGGCATAATGACCTTCTCTGGGACTATGGTCTGATTAATACTGTTATGTGGTGTTATGTTTACAGCATTAAAATGTTTTTGCATTTCCACTTGACTATTTTCTAATTTCCGCTAAACGGGAATTAAAGCAGCTAATAACACACTGTAAGTCATTAACTTCCCAAACATTTACTGCATGAGTAAGGTTGTGCAGGTAACTCATCCAGAGCGAGTGAAAACATTTTACATATGGTGCACTGCACACCAATAACCCCTGTAGAGGTAGCAATAGTAATGTGATTACTAGCTGCCATCTTGTATGTAATCAATTAATTGCACGTGGAACAGGTAAACAGTCTACCATACACAGTGTGTATTACAAGCACGATTTACTTAAAGGGTATCTGATGCAAAGTATATATCAGTGCTAACATGCATAAAGGCAGGCCCTCATCCCCTCGGACCTTCTAGACACTCTAGATACATGGAGACGCACGTGTCTCGGCGTGCGCTTGCCCCACTCGTGTTCGCCCCACTCGCAGAGGGGCAAGACAGATATGCCATGTGACCCGGAAGTACTGCACCGGGTCACGATCCCCCAAGTCCCAAAATCACTCCAAAAGGATCAAATAAACACTTATAAGTACACTCAGGTGCACAATATCGCACCAGAGTGCTCCAAATAGCTACCAACTGTTAAAAATATACTGTGTGCATAAGTCTGTAGTTCCCCCCTCCCTGAAATATCGAACTATAGGTATACCAGATTGCTTCCTGATTGAGGTGCTATACTAGTAATCATGGGATAAGTACTGAGCGCCAACCAACAGAAACACTGCTGCTCCTTTACTGTCTCACACCCACAGAGAGGTGTCTCACAGCATGGGGAGTCAGTAAAACGTGTTTCTGTTCACCATGTTGGAATTAACTGATAAGAATGGCCCTACTGAATGAATCATTTATGGAGGCTATGTCCTTCAAGGTAGTAGAGACCAGCTTGGAGAAGTTAACTGAAAACACGTAGGCAGCGCCACCCAAATATCATACCAATGGTTTGCTGAGATGTCACTCTATCTTTCTCTAGGAAGCTCCAACAGACGGCTGCCATGTGGGACTGTAGAAACATTTCATTTTCAAGTGTTAGAGTGGGGGAGGGGGGAGATAACTCAATCCGATGGGCTCCCTGAAGAGACAATGCTACACCAAGCTTCAAACAACATGAAGTCTTGCTGTATTCTGACAATATGCATTTAGCCCCAGCAGTTGAACTACCCTGGAGAGGAAAGGGTTAGCTTTATGCAGTAGCACAGAATGTTGAGCTCAAGCTCGGTTTTCAAACCTCTGTCTGTGGTACTTCTCAGTGTAACCATCAGATTATTTACTCCACCTAACTGTGAAGTCGCTCCGAAGATTTCTACTTCGCATCGGTAAAATTTAAAAAAGCGTTCGATTGTTCAACCGATTTATTATTTTTTGGTATCAAGCTCTGTCTGCAGTACAGGTGGTGTTGTAGATGGGTAGTGATATTATTTACAATGGAAATTGTTTTTCTTTGGTTTCCAATCGGTCAGTCTGGTTGGGAACCGACCTTTTGTTTGTGTTTGAATTTTCTGGGATTTAATAGTGGTGTCCCGGTTCCTATCGGTTTAAAAAAAAAACAAAAAAAAAAACCAGACTTTGTCTGTTTTTTTTGCCACAGCCCGTAACACGGTTGGTAACAGATAAGGGAGTATTACCTGTCTTGAATGCTGTAAAGGGTTATTTTGTTAGTGTGGCCATGTCTGAGAAACCCAAAAAAAAAAAAAACAGTCCCACTGGATTTCAACACTGTACTGAGTGTGGGGAGGCCTTTGCCAAGGCTGACCCCCCTCTCATCTGTGTTTATTGTCAGGGGTTTGACCACCTCAAAATAGACTACCAAATTTGTAAAAATTTTCCTTAAAGCCACTCTGGAAAAAAGGTTGAGTAGGCTGAAGGAAAAGGAGGCCGAGAAGTCCGCTGACCCAGATGGCCAGCCTGGCTCGGTTGCGGCTGAACCCGAGGGGGTGCCCACTGACCTGGGCGATACCACCTCGGGCAAAAGGAGATCCAACTCTAAGGGGTCGGTTCCAGCAAAAAGAAAAAGAAGTCGTCAGCCGGTTCGGATCAGCACTACAACAGTGTGAAATAGCCAAAAGCAATCAGTATAGTTCAGTCGCTTTGCCTGGTTCCATCGAACCGGCGCCGCCGATTAGGCGATCAGTTTGGTCACATCCGACACCATCGGATTACGATCCGTATGGTTACTATGATGTGGAGTGGGAGGGAGATGAAGAGTATCCCGAGGATGAGGATGATGATTTTGAAGACCTGGATGTGCCTAATGAACCGGACATCTCCCCAGACAGGCCTTCCAATGTCCCCCCCCCCCCCAGGCTTTCTGAGTCCTCTTCTCACTATTTGTTTTACAAGAAAGTGGCTGAAACCCTCCAGCTCCCAATGGTAGAAGCAGCTGAGGAGGAAGAAGAGCCTCATTTTGTTGAGATGATGGACATCCCAGAGTCCAAATGACTGTATATGCCTCTTCATAAGTCTTTGGGGAAATAGACAAAAAAGATATTGCAAACACCTAACTCCTCACCTCCTGTAGATAAAAGAATGGATAGAAGGTATACGTTATCAGGCTCAGGTACAGAGTTTTTATATACTCAATGCAGCCATGTTGGGGTAGTGCAGGCTGCAGCCTGTGACAGGGCTAATATACCTTTGGCTTCACCCCCAAGACAAAGACTCCAGGAAGGTGGATGCCATGGCCAAAAAAAAACAATATTTGGCATTCTCTTTGGGACTCAGGGAGGCCAATTATATGGCGACACAGCCAGGTACCAGATGTCCAGGTGGGATACGGTTCTGGAACTGGCTATACAGGCCTCCCCCCAGCTAGCCAAAGAGCTGGAGGAGGTGGCTGCTGATGGAACTGAGGCATCCAAAGTACAATTCCATGCTGCTGTAGACTCCAATGATGTGGCATCAAGAGTCATGGCTACATCTGTGTCTCTCAGGAGAGTTGCTTGGCTCAGATGCACTAGCCTTTCACAGGACACCCAGGCTAAGGCCATGGATTTCCCTGTAGTGGATAATTCTCTGTTTGGGGAACACACAAAAGCTTACATGAAGAAAATGGAGGAGTATAGGACCACCTACAGGAGTGCACAGGCCAAAGAAAGACGAGCCACTCCTCAGAAGCAGCAGTCTAGGGGCAGGGGCAGGCCTTTTCACAGGCCTTTTTACCAAGCCCAGGCTTCCTCTTCTTTCCCACAGAGGGGGTTCTTTCGAGGGAGAGGTAGGAGGGGGATGAGCAGGGCTGCATCCTCTTCCCAGCCCAAGGCTCTTGCCACTCAGACACCCTAGTGTGTCAGCCCGGGTTGACTCCCCTATTCCAGTAAAAGGCAGGCAGGCTGGCTTACTACTTCCAGGTCTGGAAGGCTGTTACCACAGACAAGTGGGTCCTGGAAGCAGTAAGTCAGGGACTGGCCCTCAGTTTCAAAAGATTCCCAAAAATGAGGGTCAGTTCCTTTCTACCTGCAACCATTTCAGAAACCATTGCTCTAGAAGCAGAGGTTTCTTCTCTACTGGCTCTCAGAGCTGCAGAGAAAGTTCCGACTCAGCAAAGGGGCAAGGGTCTATAGTCCAGATATTTCCTTACCCCAAAAAAGACAGGGGAGTGGTGACCCATCCTAGACCTAAGGTATTTGAACAAACACATCAAAAAAAAACAAAATTCAAAATGGTGACCCTGGGAATAATTCTTCCCTCTCTAAGGCCAGGAGATTTGGCTAGCATCCCTGGACCTCAAGGATGCCTATTTCCACATTCCTATCAAGTGGTCCCACAGAAAGCACCTCAGGTTCGAGTTGCCTTCAGGCCATTATCAGTTCAGGGCCATGCCCTTCGGCCTAACATCAGCTACAAGAGTGTTTACAAAGTGCCTTGCAGTAGTAGTTGCCTTCCTCAGAAGGCAGGGGGTATCCATTTTCCCCTACCTGGACGACTGGCTCACTGTATGTCAGTCCTCCGACCACGTCAAGTCAGCTCTGGAAATCACCTCAGAACCTGCTCAGTTCTCTGGGGTTCCTTCTCAATCTTCCAAAGTCAGTTCTCGAACCAGTTCAACTCCTTACTTTCACAGGAATGGAGTTGGATACTGCTCATGCAAAGGCCTTCCTCCCACTAGCAAGGGTAATATCCCTTACAGATCTCGCTTCACCATTTCAACCTCTGGTCTCTCGTCCAGCAAGACACTTTCTTCAACTCCTAGGCCACATGGCAGCTTCCAATGCAGTGGTACAAGGAGCCAGGTTCCAGATGAGGGACACTCAGTTCCACCCAAGGTCTTTTTGGTTTCAGAAAAAGACTCTCTCACCAAATTGGTTCCAGTGACTCAGACTCTGGTCCAAGCTTGCCAGTGGTGGCTGGATTAGCAAAATCTCAGACAAGGTGTCCCTTTCCTAAGTCAAGCTCCCTCAGTGGTCTTAACCACAGATTTATTTATTTAGCTTTTGTTGACCAGGCAGTACACTAGACAATCTGTATGCCTAATTTCAGGTATGACCTGGGAGAGTACATTGAAAATACAGGTTCAAACAAGGTACATAACAACAAGAGGGGCAATGTACAGAGTTACAAGAGAGCAAGATAAACATAAATAGTCTACAGTGAGCAGTAATAGGTAAAATATACATATACACACAAAAGAAATAGACTAACACATTCAATGGTAATTACATTGCATGAGTGACCCTGTTTACCAGGGCCACCTAATTCACAAGCAGATGGCGGTGAATCACATGCTACCCAGAGTTAAAGGACAGTAGGCAGTGGGTCAGATGGGACCTATTTGGAGACCTGGTTAGGGTGGCTTGGGACACCCACACACCGAGGACAGTTTCAAGTGCTCCCACAGGGAATTCCGGAGACACAGTTGGGAGGGGGAGGGGGAGGAACGTACATGGTCAGGAAGGGAGTTCCATAGCCTCGGAGCACATGTAGCAAAGTCCCTATCCCCCATTAGGGTTCGAGTATACGGGACTTTGAGCACCGCCGAACCCTGAGACCTGAGGGAGTAGGAGGAGGATACAGCAGGCATGAGAAGCTGCGCAAGCCCCGGTGGTGTGCCAGTTCTGAGCACCTTTCCTACGAAGCAGCCCAACCCGTATTTCAAGTGATTGACCAGGGAAAGCCAGCTCTCCTGGGCTGTGGATCCCATTTGGGAGCCCTCACAGCCCAGGGTGTTTGGTCCAGGCAGCAGTACCTAGTAAAGGTGTGAACAGTCTTCCAGGTGGCTGCTTTGCAAATTTCCAGCAAAGGAATATCCCTTGCAGCTGCTATGGAGGCAGCAGTATCTCTAGTGGAATGAGCCCCAAGGCCCACTGGGGGCTCGTTGCCCAGCTTCCCGTAACATAACTGAACACAGGCAACAATCCAGCATGCAATAGTCCTTTTTGAGGCTGGTTTGCCTTACCCCACTTCTTCATAGGTAAGGAAGAGCTGAGTATTCTCTTGTCTGCAGCATTTTGTGTGGCCCAGAGAAAAGCTGATAGCCCTCTTGACATCTAGGCTATGCAGCCTGCATTCTCCTGAGCTGGAATGATCAGTGAAAAAGACAGGCAGGGTAACAGACTGGTTGAGGTGGAAGTCAGATACTTATTTGGGGAGGAATTTCCTATTGTTCTGAGGACTGCCTTGTCCCTATGGACTGTAATGTAGTCAGGTTCTGTTCACAATGCCTGGAGGTCACTAATCCTCCTAGCTGAAGTGACTGCTACTAAGAAGACTGTTTTCCAAGTCACACACTTGAGACCTGCTGAAGACATGGGCACATATGGGTGTTGCATTAGCTGTGCAATGCATATGTTCAGGTCTCAAGTGGGAGTTGGCTCCCTGTGTGGAGGGTGCAAGCGCAGCAATCCTTTAAAAAACTTCCTGAAAATCAGATTGAAGCTAGGAGGAAGGGTATACTGTCGTATGGAGCACTAGCAAGTGGGCGCCTGCTGAGCAGCGACCCACTTTTAGAGTAGTGCCCTGACGTGAGAGTGCTCTCAGTGACCAGATGGGGTGGGTCGTGTAAACGTGACAGAATGGCGATGTGTGTATACGCACAGGGGGGACAGCAAGCCCAACGACTGTGGGGTGGGAGGGTATGTAAGAAGTGATGCCGCAGGGTTCTGGTGAGCTGGTGTCGTGGCGTGGTGGGCTCTGTCCTCGATGGAGTTCCGGTGAGCAATTTCACCTCTAGGCCACTCCTGTGGAGCAGGGAGATTCGACTTCTGTCCAGTTTTCCTGGCCAGTGTTCCCGATTTCAGGGCCCCTGGGCCTTGGAGCCACTGGACCGGGGCCGAGTCGATTGGATCAGGATGTGCGCGGTGCCCTCTTGGTGCCTTCGCCATCGCATCGACCCCTCATGCCTACCCCCCTTCCTCTTTCCATACAGGAGCCGGCACGGGCACCACTTTTTCCTTTCTCCTCAGGATTTTCTCTGTTGGCACTCTCCACAGTGCTGTTTTTGGTGCCACGGCCGACACCATGGGTGACATTGCAGGGCCGATGTCGTGGACTGGCGTCATGGTTGCGCCGCTGGAACTGGCATCAGTGCCATAGGTGGCACTGCTGGTGTCGGCGCCATGGGTGGCGCCGTGGCTACCGTGCAGCGCCGTGGATGCTGTTGGTGCCACAGAGCGCCGGGGGTGCTATTGTTGGTGCCGTTGGTTCCCGGCGCCACTGGTGATGCCGCAGGTGTCGGGCGGCATAGGCACTGCTTGGTGCCATCCTGTGCCACGAATGATGCTGGTGCCATAAGGGGTGCCAGTTGGTGCTGTCCAGCAGAACTAGTGCTGGATTTTTTCCTTCTGCAGACCTCTTCTTCCACGGAGCTTGTGGTGCAATGTTTCTGCAGAATGAAGTCCTGTTCTGCGGATCACTTTTCCACAGATCTTGGTGAGTGGCGGTCTACGTGGGATTTTGTGACATTCAGCGGTTTTCCACTGATGGAACTGTTCCGTATTGTTCTGCTAGCAGAATTCCCTCATTCTGCTCAGCATTTCCTCAGCTGCTTACGTGGTGCTGAGCTCCTCAACACCCTTCCTGGTGGCGCAGTCTCCAGTGGCTCTGACCTAGACCTCCCTTTAGGGGTCCTTCTGGGGTAGAAGTGCATCTGGATGAGTCTCTCCCTGTCCTACTTGTCAGTGATACAGCAGATGACTCATTTTATAGACTGGAGGGCAAGTCTTCTCTATCACCAGAGTCCGTGATGGAAGACCTTTTAAGTTGTTCCTCAGTGATGGGGTCTACTATAGTATTTCAGACTGCATCCGTGGACCAAACTCTTCTGTGTCTAGACTCTTTTCAGTCGTCAGGACAATTACACTCTGTGGAACATTCTAATTCAATGGTCAGGAGCTGTACAGGCTCTTCTGCTCCTTTGATAGGGGTATATAGCCCCCTTTGTGATACTGCCCCTTCGGTGGCTTCACTGGCAACAGGTGGTTAACATCTCTTCAGCTGTGATTAATAGTCCGGTCACGATTTCAGTTATGGATGCTCAGGCTCCTCCTGCCCCTCAGATGGATGACATCTTCGTCATTTTTGTATCAGGCAATCCTTACGAGATAGCAGCCTGAAAGCCTTGTCAGGCTCAGACTAATGGTAAAAAATAAAGAAAAAAGAAAAATCATCACAGCACAGGGCCTAGCCCAAAATCATTCTCTTGGATCTGGCCAGGTTCCGCCTCAGCCCCTGAGGCGGTCATCTCGAAACTACGGTGAAGAGTACCTGACTTCTTCTACCCCTAGGGGGAGTCCGATCCAGTGGAGGTATGGGTCATCTCTTTTCTCCAAGAGAGATTTCTCTTATTCAGAGATATTCCCTAGACCTAGGTGGCTTCCCAGTCTCTTTCCCTTTTCTTTTTTTTTTTTTTTTTAAATCAGGCTTTCTTCTCTTGATCAGAGCCTCACAGCAACAGAAGTGACTCTCCAGCGAGTCAGAACTCAGGTTCCTAATTCCTTGCTTGCTTCAAGTTAACAGACGGCATGCTCCTTTATTGACCATAGGTCAAGTAGGCTTTTTTTTTTCCCAGAGATGGCTTCTCAATATTCACACCTTCGGTTCCTGCGCACTGTTTCTGTGCCAGTCGCTCATGAAGTTACCCCACTTCGAGTAGGTGATGAAACTGTGATGTTTATTTTTCAACAGCAAGAAAACAAGAATCCTTTCATACTCCCTTTCAGGAAGGCCGGAGTGAGTGGTGCCTCACCGCATTGAGTCACTTCTACCGTTACTCAGTCACTTTCAACAAATGGGTTAGCCCAGACTTGGTGCTGCTGCATCCCCCCTCGACGCACATCTGCCTCTATTTGTCTTAGAAATCCGGACCCTGTTTTTTTCTGTCAGAATGTTTTTCCGCAGTGGACACGTCCTCCTGTACACTTTCCCTCTCTTCCCTTAGTTCAGAGACTGCTACTACAGTTGTAGGCACACAGGGACAGAATGGTTCCTTTTGGAATATGAAGTGGGTAGGATCTGGTTCTACTAGACCACCACAAGAGGCTTCTAAGTCGTGCTTGGCCTTCCATCAGGAAGGTTTCAGTGACTAAGTGGAAACCATTCTCCTTGATGGGCTAACCCCACCTCAGCAAGTAAGGGGTTCAAGTGCTCCTGGACCTGTTGTTCACAGGTCAGCCATACTTGGTAGTGGGGGGTTTCCATCAACGCTTTCCGGTCTTCCCTGAACCAGTAGACTTTACCTCCGACTCTTTCAGTTCCTGAGGTCCCTTTATGTTAAATTAGCACATGTCTTTGACGTCATTAATTTTTGTCCTAGACCAAATTGTGGGGCCGGGTTCTCGCTGCTCTTCTAGAGTGGTTGCGGCCTACTGGCACAGTTTCATTTCGTGTCCATTGCAGTTTTCTCCACAGTGGTGAGTTAGAACTCAAGCGCTTATCCTGTAAGCACTATGTTCTAGATGATCTTTCCAAGACAGCTCTTTTCATTAGAAGGACAGTCCTTGGCCGTCCTTTCTGAGTGAGCCCTATCTCCTACCACCTTACTCAGGGTTGTTGGTTTTAGCCTGGTACTCTCCCACTAATGTGAATAAATGGTGGAGACTTGGGTCCAGGAAGATACGGAAATTACGTACTTACCGTAATTGTTGTTCTTCTTGGACACAGTCTCTATCACTCATTCACATGTCCACCCTCCATCCCCTGGGCTCACTCATTTTCTTTCCTGATCTTCACGGTCCTATGGTTCAGGCTGTGAAGACATTGTTCTTTGATCCTTCTTGCAAGGGTCACCCAGGCCCTTTCAGGCCCAGAAAGTCAGGATAAGTTACTTTCATTAGTTATGCTACACCTCCCCGGTCAAAAAGGTAGAGGCGGTTGGAGGGTCGATGCTGAGATAGCCTACATAGGCGCGAGCTAGTCTCACGGTGCCGCGCATGCGTGGTCCTGTCTCGGCGCCGACCCTTCAGAAAATTTTTGGCTCCCGTTTGGTCCTAGCACCTCTGGCGCGATCCCACTAGTGTGAATGAGTGATGGACACTGTGTCCAAGAAGATCAACAATTACGGTAAGCACGTAATTTCTGTTTTTTGTTGTGCCCGGCCCAAGATGATGTTTTTATTTGGGAAATGCACCCCCCTGGAGTTGAGAATCCTGATTTAGGGGTGTGTGGGAGGCAAAGCCCCCTGCATGAAACAAAAGAAAAAATTACTCACCATAGTAATGTTGTTTTTTCTAATGGAGTCTTGCTGTATTCTATTTGCAGTAAGCCCCAGCACTTGAGCTGCTCCGGAGAGTAAAGGGTTAAACTCTACGCAAAAGTATAGAACGTTGAGCTCAAGCTCGGTTTTCAAACCTCCAACTGTGGTACTCTGAAGTGTAACCGTCAGATTCTTACGAGCACTAAACTAACTAATTCAATAGGTAGAAATTGTTTCTAAAATTTTTGTGCCAAGTGGTAATAACAGATTTTTAGGGTCAAAAAGACTCAAGTAGAGAACCCTGAAAAGAATATAAGCAGGTAGTGAAACAACCCAAAAACATTCTTAATAAAAAAAACAGAAAACCCCCCTAATAAGATAGAAGCATGCCAAGTACACCTCTAGGGTGCAGCACTGTGCCTGCCCCACCACATCCCAAAACTACTAGGTTCCAAAAGGGGAGGCAGGTCAGAATACAGCAAGACTCCATTAGAAGAAACAACATTACTATGGTGAGTAATTTTTTCTTCAAACAACATGAAGTCTTGTTGTATTCTGACTATATACAGACTACCAAGCAGTACCCCCCTGGAGGACGGAGTCACAGAACCTATTTTGGGAACAAGCTCTGCAGCACAGCTGTGCCAAACCTAGCATCACTTCGTGACTGAATGTCCAGAGAGTAATGCTTGCTAAATGTGTGAACAGATTTCCAGGTGGCTGCTTTACAGATGTCCACTAAAAGTATATCTCTAGCTGCTGCGACCGAAGCAGCTGTACTTCTGGTAGAGTGAGCCCTCAGGCCTGAGGGAGGCTCGTTCCCAAGCTCTGAATAGCAGAACTAGATACAGGAGGCAATCCACCTGGCAATTGTTCTCTTGGTAGCAGGTTTGCCCTTTCCCACTTCTCCATAAGTGAGAAACAACTGAGAACAGTCATTCCTATGGGCCTTAGCATGCTCCAGATAGTAACCAAGAGCCCTCTTTACATCAAGACTGTGTGGTCTCCTCTCCCCAGAGGAAGAATGTTCAGTGAAAAATACAGACAACGACAGACTGATTCAAATGAAAGTCTGATACCACCTTAGAAATAAACTTTCTGTTGGTGTGAAGGACCACCTTGTCCCTGTGAAATGAAATGAAATGAAATTAGGTTCCACTGATAAAGCCTGTAATTCACCGATTCTCTTGGCAGAGGTAATGGCTACCAGGAATACAGTTTTCCAAGTCAAGTACTTCAGCTCAGCTGAGGATAAAGGCTCAAAGGGGGCTGCATAAGCTGTGCTATATATATGTATTCAGATCCCAAGAAGGGGTAGGCTCCCTAAAGGGAGGATTAACATGTACTAAACCCTTGAAAAAATTCTTGAAAACTGGATGAGAAGCTAGGGAAGAGCCCTTACCAGCCAAAAGGAAGGCAGACACAGCTGCCAAATGTACCTTGAGAGTAGTCAGCCGGAGGACTAAACTATTAAGATGCACCAAATAGTCCAGTACAGTGGCAATGTCAGCCAAGTCCGGCTGAACATGTTTCTGGGAACACCAAAAAAACAAACCTTTTCCATTTGGAGTTGTAAGTCTTTCTGGTAGCAGGTTTCCTACTAACCTTTAAAATGTCCAAGACTGATTGAGAAAGGTGTAGGCTTGCATATTCTAGCTCTTCAAGAACCAGGCCTTGAGCCTGAGAGTCTGAAGACTGGGGTACAGGATCCTCCCTTGTGAGGAGGTAAGAAGATTGAACTGTCTGGGAAGACACAGAGGCATTGTTACTGACAGTGGCAAGAGAAGAGGGTACCAAGGCTGTCTGGCCCAGTCTGGAGCCACTAGAATCACCTTGCAGGGCTGAGACCTGATCTTGATCAGGACCCTGAATATCAGAGGAAAAGGAGGGAATGTATACAGAAACCTGCTTATCCAATTCAGCAAAAGAGCATCCTGCGGGACAGGGCCCAGAAGGGGTGGTCTGCTACAAAGGAGGAGAAGTTGATGACTGTCCGGGGCTGCAAAGAGATCTATCTCTGGAGTGACCCATCTCTTGAAGATGACCTGAAGAACTAGAGGGTTCAGGGTCCATTCGTGGTGACCCTGGGAAATCCTGCTGAGAGCACCTGCTAGAATGTTGTCCTTCCTGGGAGATGCACAGCCATCAGGAAGCCTGAAGGGAAAAGGCTAGAGACCATACTTTCATGGCCTCTGTGCACAAGGCTGAGGACCGAGTGCCTCCCTGCTTGTTGATGTACCACATGGTTGTGGTATTGTCTGTCCTGATCTGCACCACCTTTCCTTGAATAACAGCTGAGAATGTCTAAAGTGCTAGAAAGACAGCTCTCAATTCGAGAAGGTTTATGTGTAGAAGGGACTCCAGGTGTGACCAGGTTCCCTGAGCTGTAAGCTGATCTAGGTGAGCCCCCCAACCTAGTAGGGAGGCCTCTGTGGTGAGAATCACTGAAGAAGCCTGACTGATGAATGGGACACCTTGTCGCAGATTGCCCTCCTCCAGCCACCACTGGAGGGTCTAAACTAGAGTTTGAGACACTGGAACCAATTTGGAGAGAGGGTCTCTATTTTGAGACCAATAAGATCTGAGATGAAACTGAATAGCTCTCATCTGAAACCTTGCTCCCTGGACCATAGCTGTGGAAACTGCCATGTGGCCCAGCACCTGTAGAAAGTGTCTGGCTGGACAAGAAACTAGAGGACAAAAAGAGGCAGCCAGAGTGACCAGGGTCTGGACCCTTGAGAGAGGGAGAAATGCTCTTGCCTGAATAGTGTCTATTTCTACTCCTATGAAGGTGAGAAGCTGGGCTGGTTCCAGAACAGACTTTTCTAGGTTCAGAATGAAGCCAAGGCTTCTAGAAGTCTTTGAGCGACCTCTAAGGCTGACCTGACTTGGTCTGAGGACTGGCCCACTAGGAGCCAATCGTCCAGGTATGGGAATAGAAGGATAGCCTGTCTCCTGAGGAATGCTACCACTACTGCAAGACACTTGGTGAACACCCCGGAGCGGATGTTAGGCCGAAAGGCATAGCTCTGAACTGGTAAAAGCCTGAGGGCAATTCAAACCTGAGGTACTTTCTGTGAGAATGTCTGAGGTATGTGGAAGTAGGCATCCTTGAGATCCAGAGAAGCTAGCCAGTCCCCAGGTCTCAGAGAGGGAAGAATTACTCCCAGTCACCATCTTGAATTTTGGTTTTGTCAAATGTTTGTTCAGGTATCTTAAATCTAGGATGGGTCGCCACTCCCCTGTTTTTGGGGGGTAAGAAGTATCTGGAACCAGTCCTTTTCCCCTGTGACAAAGAAGTACCTTCTACACTGTTTGCAGAAGCAGAAGAGAGGAGACTTCTGCCTCTAAGGCCTTTGTCTCCAAGGGAGAGGGGGGACCTTGCTCTCAGTTTTGGGAACCTTTTGAAACTGAGAGCAAGTCCCTGGCTCACTACTTCCAAGACCCATTTGTCTGAAGTAACAGACTCCCAGGCCTGCGAGTGGTGATCCAACCTGCCTCCTACTGGAACTGGGGAGGCAACCCTGACTGACACCTCAGGGTGTCTGTTTGGCAGGGGGCTTAGACCGCATGGATGATGGGGTCCTGGTCATCCCACGCGTGCCTCTTCCCCTAAAGAACCCCCTCTGCTGAAAAGAGAAGGACGTGGCCTGAGCTTGGTAGAAAAGACTTTGAAAAGGCCTGCCCCTGCCTGCACTAAATTGCTGCCTCTAAGGAACAGTCTGCTTTTCTTTGGCTGCAGCACTCCTATAGATGGTCCTATACTCATCCATCTTCTTCACGTAATTCTCTGTTTGCTCCCCAAACAGAGACTTACCAGTAACAGGAAAATCCATGGCCTTAGTCTGGGTATCCTCCGAAAGGTTGGTACATCTAAGCCAAGCACACCTTCTCATAGAGATAGATGTAGCCATGACTCTAGAATGGACATCATTCGAGTCCACAGCAGCATGACATTGCACTTTGGATGCCTCTATGCCATTCACAGCCACCTGCGTCAGCTCCTTGGCTAGCTGGGGAGGGGCATTCTTAGCCAGCTCCAGAACCGTACCCCACATAGATTTCTGGCACCTGGCTGTATATGCCATGTAGTTTGATTGCCTGAGCCTCAAAGAGGATGCCAAGTACTGTTTCTTGGCCATGGCATCCACTTTCCTGGAATCCTTATCTGGGGTGTGAGATGCCAGGGGAATATTAGCCTTGTCACAGGCTGCAACTTGCACTACCCCAACATGGCTTCTATGTACTGAAAGGAATTCTGTACCAGGACCTGATAAGGCATACCTCCTGTCCATTCTTTTATCCACAGGAGGAATGGATGTGGGAAATTGCAAAAGTTTCTTTGTCTGTTTCCCCAGAGATTTATGCAGAGGGGCAGCCACTCTCCTTGACTCTGGAACATCCATCATCTCCACATAATCAGGTTCCTCCTGATCCTGATCAGCCTCTTCCATAGGAAGCTGAAGAGTCTCAACCACCTTCTTGCAAAACAAGAAGTGAGAGGGGGACTCAGAAAGCCTGGGACGAGAAACACTGGAAGGCCTGTCTGGGGAGATGTCAGGCTCTACTGGCTCATCTAAGCCTACAAAATCTCCTTCCTCGTCATCTTCTTCCTCCTCCCAATTGCCCTCATAGTATGCCTCTGGGTCAATATCCAAGGCAACCATTTCTGACCGAACCGATCACCTTTGAACTGATGCCGGTTTGGTTGGAACTGGGCAAAGCAATTGCACTCCAGAAATCGCTTTCGCTATCTTCTCAGCAGTTGGAACACGGGAAGTTGGATCCAAACCGGATGCTTTTCTCTTTCTCTTAGCCAGGACCGGCTCCACAGAATCGGCTCTCCATTTGCCCGAGGAGGTATCGCCCACATCAGTGGGCACCTCCTCAGGTTCGGTCACAACCGAACCAGGCTGGCCATCCGGGTCAGTGGACTTCTCGGCCTCCCTCTCCCTCAGCCTACTGAAACATTTCTCCAGAGTGGCTTTGAGAAAATTTTTACAGACTTGGCAGTCTTCTTTGAGGTGGTGAAACCCCAGACAATACACACAGACGAGGTGAGGATCAGCCTTGGCAAAGGCCTCTTTATACTCGGTACAGTGCTGACACCCAGTGGGCCCAGTTTTCTTTTTGGGTTTCTCAGACATGCCGAAAATTCAAAAGTCACCCCGTCAGCATTTAAGCCAGGCGACTAAAAACTTATCGGTTCCATCCCTGTCATGGGTCGGTTAAATAAATCCCACAAATAGCGGATTTTTTTAGGAACTGATAAGTACCGGAAAACCACAATATAAATGAGGAAAACAAACCAAACACAATAAATTTTGGTTCTGAACTGGACCAACCGGAAAAGAACCGAAGGCAAAACAATTTCCAACAAAATCAAGAAAAATTAACACTACCTACTACTACCACTTACTGTTACCGAGACAGAGGTAAGAATACTGAAAAAAATAAAGAGTTGCGGTTGAAAAAATGACAGATTCAAACTTTTACCAAACCGAAGCGCAGAAGGGATCTTTGGAGCGACTTCACAGTTAGGCGGAGTAAGAAATCTGATGGTTACACTTCAGAGTACCACAGACAGAGGTTTGAAAACCGAGGTCGAGCTCAACGTTCTATGCCTTTGCATAGAGTTTAACCCTTTACTCTCCGGAACAGTTCAAGTGCTGGGGCTAACTGCATATAGTCAGAATACAGCAAGACTTCATGTTGTTTGAAACAAAGGTTTCTGTGCTACGTTTTCCCTCCCCGGGATCTCACATGGGGGGTTGCTATAAGGGCGTTCGGCATGCCGAATTCGCCCTTATCACATAGAAAGAGGAAGGAACCCTTACCTGCTGAAACATAGGCACAGGATTGCTGCCAGGTCCACCCTGAGTGTAGATGGCTTAAGGTCAAGGGAATGAAGATGGGTCAAGTAATCCAGCAGGACTGACAGCCCAGCCTGGTGTGGATAAACAGGTTACTCACCTGTAACAGTAGTTCTAGGAGTGGTATATGATATGTTCATCCACACTTCCTGGCAGTGTCCTTTTCCTTTGAGATGTACCAGAAAGTCTTCAAGCTGGCTCCTCCCACCCACCCGTGTGGTAACTCCCTCGACTCCGCCACATGATGCCAGATCTTGCCCACTGGAAGCAGTGTTGTGTGCCGAAACCAGGGGAGGTCGGGCGAGTTCATGTGGTTGAACATCATATACCACTCCTAGAAGAAAAAATTACTCACCTTAGTAATGTTGTTTCTTCTAATGGAGTCTTGCTGTATTCTGACAATAGCAGTGAGTCCCAACCTTCGAACTGCCCCGGAGATGAAAGAGTTATCTTTCCATGCCAGGCATGAAACACTGAGCTCGAGCTCGGTTGAGACTCTGTCTGTTGCTGTTTAAACTCAAACCGTCAGATCTTTACTGAGCTAAACTCACTAAGGTCCTGTGTGGAAGCTGTAAACCTACACTAGCCAACTGGCTACTAAACATAAAAACAGATTTTTTGGTCCCAAAACAAAGACTCAAGTCAGGAGACCCAAAAAATGAAAAAACACAACACCCGCTCACCCAAACAAAAAAGGGGGTGAAAACAACAAGGTGGGGCACCTCCTGAGTGCCAACACTGCCACTGCCCACATCCCAAAAGAAAAAATTACTCACCTTAGTAATGTTGTTTCTTCTAATGGAGTCTTGCTATATTATAGACATTAGCAGTTAGATCCAGCTCTAGAACTGCCCCGGAGTGAAATGGTTAAAACCATTCCAAAATAGAATTTTGGCACGAGAGCAACTCTATCTGTGTCATTTCAAACTTGAACTGTCAGATCTTTACGAGCCAAACTCCCTAAGGTCTGTGTGGAAGCTGTAACCTACACTAGCCAAATGGCTACCTAAATAATAACAACCATTGATGGTCCCAACACCCAAGACTCAAGTCAGGGGACCAGAAATACTAACACCATTCTAATAATATGAAAAATGGAACATGAGTATAATAAAACACACACACACGCGTACACATACACACCCCCAAAGTCCCAAAGGGGACAAAATGCTAACAGGACATAAGTAGTGCCCACACTAGTTGCCCGCACTTCACCAAGTAGAGGTTCTGAGAGGGGCAGGTTAGCAGGTCTATATATAGCAAGACTCATTAGAAGAAACAACATTACTAAGGTGAGTAATTTTTTCTTCAAACAACATGAAGTCTTGCATATTATAGACATTAGCAGAATACACAGCAGTACCTCCATGGAGGAGGGCAGAACCTACTTAGGAATAGGCTCTGAAGAACAGCTGTGCAGACCAGGCATCTCTCCTGGCCTGGACATCCAGGGGTAATGCTTGGTAAAAGTGTGTACCGTTTTCCAAGTAGCAGCCTGGCAAATCTCTAATAAAGGGATATCTCTGGCAGCAGCTAGAGCACTAGCTGTACCCTGGTAGAATGAGCCCTCAAACCGGGGGCTCTGCCCACTTTCTGATAACAAAATTGGATACAAGAGACAATCCACCTGGCTATTGATCTCTTAGTGGCAGGTTTGCCTTTCCCAACTTCACCATAGGTAAGGAAAAGTTGGAGGATTCGAACCTGTGACCTTTGGTACGCTCTATATAATAACTAAGAGCTCTCTTAACATCCAGGCTGTGCAACCTCCTCTCACCCGAAGAGGAGTGATCAGTGAAAAATACTGGAAGGGAGAAAGATTGATTAAGATGGAAATCTGAAACCACCTTAGGCAAAAACTTCCTATTAGTCCTAAGGACTACCTTATCCCTGTGGAAAGAAATAAAGTCAGTCTCCACTGACAAGGCTTGCACCAATTTATGCGTCCGGCAGAAGTGATAGCTAACTAGAAAACAGTTTTCCAAGTTAGGTACTTAAGCCTGCAGAAGACAGAGGTTCAAAAGGGGTTGCATTAACTGGGCAATGCAAACATTAAGGTCCCAAGCAGGGGCCGGTTCCGAAAAGGAGGATTAGTATGGAGTAATCCCTTAAAAACTTGAAAACACAGGATGAGAGGAAAGAGGGATGACTTTCCTGCTGACACAAAAGCAGACACAGCTGCCAAATGAACTCTCAGGGTAGCTGGTCTGAGACCCAAGGAATTAAGATGTACCATGTAATCCAACAAAATGGGCAATTCAGCAGATTCTGGGGAAATATTTTTCCCAGCACACCAAATGGAAAACCTTTTCCATTTAGAACTATAAATAGCCCTAGTGGAAGGCTTTCTGGAAGCCTTTAGGATCTCAAGAACACCCTGAGAGAGGTGTAAATCAGCAAACTCTAACTCCTCAAGAGCCAGGCCATGAGGTTGAGGGATTTGAGGTCCGGATACCAAACCCTTCCCTGGGCACAAGTCAACAGGTTGTGATTCCTGGGGAGGCACAGGGAAGATGCACTGTCAGAGACAGAAGGAGTGGGTACCAGGGCTGCCTGGCCCAATCCGGGGCAATCAGAATCACCCTGCAAGGCTGAGATCTGATTTTGACTAGTACTTTGAATAGGAGAGGAAAGGGGGGGAAAGCATAGAGGAACTTCCTCCCAATCCAGAAGAAGGGCATCCAGGGAACTGAGCCCAACACTGAGGCCTGCAACAGAACAGAGAAGTCTGTGATTGTCTGGGGCTGCAAAAGATCTATCTGAGGATGCCCCACCTGGCAAAAACTATCCCCAGCACTTGAGGATCCAGGGACCATTCAGTGATGGCCCTGGGAAATCTACTGAGGGCATCCACTAGGACATTGTCCTTCCCTGGAAGATGAACTGCTATGAGGGAAGTGTTCAGGAATAGGCCAGAACCACAACTTCATTGCCTCGTGCACAAGGCCGAAGACCGAGTGCCCTGTTTGTTGATGTACCACATTGTTGTGGTGTTGTCTGTTCTGACTTGTATCACCTTGTCGTGGACAGATGCAGAAAAGCTCAAGAGCTAAAAATCAGCTCTGAGTTCCAGCAAATCGATGTGGAGCAGAGATTCCTGGGGGACCAAACTCCTGAGTGGAAAGGTCGCCATGTGGGCTCCCAACCCAGAAGGAAGCATCTGTGAGTGAGTCAGAAGTCGTGAGAAGGGGAGATAGAAGGGGACCCCTGCCCTTAAATTGCTCTGATCCTGCCACCACTGGAGAGCTAGGATCAAGGTTCGAGTCACTGGGACCAACTTGGAAAGGGGGTCTCTTCTCTGAGACAAAAGTCTCTCAAGTGAAACTGAATGTCTCTCATCTGAAATCTGGCTCCCTGCAACAACAGCTGTGGATGCAGCCATGTGCCCTAGGAGCTGCAGAAGTGTCTTGCTGGTCGAGAGACCTGCAGAGTGAAAGAAGAGCCAGAGCCACTAAATTCCTTACCCTTTCTGGGGAAGAAAGGCTCTGGCTAGCTTTGTATCAATTCTGCCCCTATAAAGGTGAGTACCTGGACTGGTTCCAGAACCGACTTTAGTAGGTTTAGCAGAAAACCCAGGGAGGTGAGAAGCTGCTGGGTGACCTGCAGGTGAGATTTACCTGTTCTGGGACTGGCCTACAATGAGCCAGTCGTCTAGATAAGGAAAAACAGCAATCCTCTGCCTCCTAAGTGGGCCACTGCCACTGCTACACACTTTGTGAATACGCTTGGAGCAGAGGTAAGGCCGAAGGGCATTGCTCTGAACTGGTAATGACCTGAGGGCAGTTCGAATCTGAGGTACTTTCGATGGGATCTTCTGATTAGGACATGGAAATAGGCATCCTTGAGGTCCAGGGAGGCTAGCCAGTCCCTGGCCTTAGGGAAGGTAAAATCATTGCCAGAGTTGCCATTTTGAACTTTGGTTTCAAAAGATGCTTGTTCAGATATCTGAGATCTAAAATGGGCCGCCATTCTCCTGTCTTTTTTGGGGTAAGGAAGTATCTGGAATACAGACCCTTGCCCTGATGCAGGGGAGGAACCCTTTCTACTGCTCTGAGAGCTAACAGGGATGAGACCTCTGTTTCCAGAGCGAGGGTCTCTGAAGCACTTGCAGGTAGAAAAAGTCTGCTTCTCAACGTGGGAAACTTTTTGAAGCTGAGAACCAGACCCTGGTTTACTACTTCCAGAACCCACTTGTCTGAGGTTAAAGAAGCCCAATTCTGACTGAAGTAAGCCAGCCTGCCCCCCACTGGTACAGGAGAATCAGCCCTGGGCACCCCATCAGGGTGCCTCTTTAGCAGAAGCTTTAGGCTGGGGGGTGGGAGCAGGTCTGCCCACCCCTCGTCTGCCCCTGCCTCTGAAGAAGCCCCTCTGAGCATAGGCAGAGGAGGCCTGAGTCTGGTAGAAAGGCCTGTGAAAAGGCCTACCCCTACCCCTGGGGGCATGCCTTTGAGGAGTGGCTTGCCGCTCCTTAGCCTGGGCACTCTTGTAAGTAGTCCTATATTCATTCATCTTCTTCATGTAATTCTCTGTCTGCTCTCCAAACAGAGAATTTCCCACCTAGGAAAATCCATAGCCTTAGTCTGGGTATCCTGTGACAAACTAGTACACCTGAGCCAGGCCAACCTACAAAAGCTACAGATGTGGCCATGACCCTAGAGGAAACATCATTAACATCCACAGCAGCATGAAACTGAACCTTAGAGGCTTCAATGCCATCAGCAGCCACCTGTTCTAGTTCACTAGCCAGCTGGCCATGGGCCTGCTTGGCCAATTGCATAACAGTATCCCATCAAGATTTCTTGATACCTAGCTACATAAGCCATATAATTTGCTTGCCTGGAGTCCCAGAGAGGCTGCCATATACTGTTTTTGCCATGGCATCAATCTTCCTGGAATCCTTGTCAGGAGGATGTGAAGCCAAGGAATATTAGCTTTATCACAGGCAGCAGCCTGAACTACCCAAACATGACTGCATTGCTGAGAAAGGAATTCTGTATCAGGGCCTGACAATGTATGCCTTCTGTCCATCTTTTATCTACAGGAGGCACAGAATTAGGAGCTTTAAAATTTTATTGTTTGTTTCTAAAAGACTTATGTAAAGGAATAGACAATCTCCTAGACTCTGGAATATCCATCATTTCTACAAAATCAGGCTCCTCTTGCTCATCCACAGCCTCTTCTAAAGGAAGCTGGAGGGTTTCAGCAACTTTTTATAAAACATAAAATGAGATGGGGACTCAGACAGCATAGGGGAGATTCTAAAGGTCTGTCTGGGAGATGTTGGTTCAATGGGCACACCAGACCTTCCCAGCCACATTCATACTGTTCATAATCCTCCTCCCCTCCTCTGGTTCATAAAATTCCTCAATATCATAATCCTGAACCACTGGGACGGACGAACCGACCTTTTACCAGATAGTGGTGGTCTGGACGGACCCTGAGACAGTGACTGGACAATCTGTATGGCTTTGCTATCTCTGCAGCAGTTGGAGAAGAAATTTTGGACTCCAGACCTGCTGATTTTCTTGTTTTCTTTACTGGAATTGGTTCCTCAGAACCAGCTTTTCTTTGCCAGGAAGTCGGCCCTGGTCAGAGGCACTCCTCTGGTTCGGTTGGCACCGAACCGGGCTGGCCATCGGGTCAGCGGACTTTTTGGCTCTCGTTCCCTGAGCCTCGCCCAATCTTTTTCCAGGGTGGCTGCAGGAAATTCTTACATACCTGGCAGTCTGACTGGAGGTGGTCAAACCCCAGACAATAAACACATATGGTGTGTGGTCAGCCTTGGCAAGACTTCCCCACAAACATCACAGTGTTGAAACCTAGTGGGCCGGTTTTCTTTTGGGTTTCTCAGACATAATGCCAGCCTAACCAAAAACTTGCCCTTTTAACGGCAGTGCCAGGCAAGACACCCTCTCCCGGTTCCTAACCGTGTCGGTATTGGAAAAAACTTATCAAATCCGTTTTTTAGAACCGATAAGAACCGAACATCTAAAATAGTAACTTTTAGTTTTAAATGAGTTTTAAACCCACTGATCGGTTCAAAACCGAACCGATAACTTACAAGTTCCACACAGACAAAACCTTCATTTACTTATGGTTACCACAGATAAGAGCTTGAACCGAATGGTTTTAGGTTAAAATAAAACTATTCTCGGTTAAATCCAACCAGAAAACACTTTAAACCAGAAATGAACCGAGCAGAAGGAGAAATTCCCGAGCGACTGTTCACTGAGGCAGAGTAAAAGAATCTGACAGTTCAAGTTTGAAATGACACAGATAGAGTTGCTCGTGCTAAAATTCTATTTGGAATGGTTTTAACCATTTCACTCCGGGCAGTTCTAGAGCTGGATCAAACTGCTAATGTCTATAATATAGCAAGACTTCATGTTGTTTTGAAACAGAGGTTCTGAGAGGGGAAGGCGGGGGAGGTCAGAATACAGCAATACTCCATTAGAAGAAACAACATTACTAAGGTGAGTAATTTTTCTTCAAACAACATGAAGTCTTGCTGTATTCTGACAATAACAGACTACCAAGCAGTACCTCCATGGAAGAGGACAGAACCTACTTAGGAAATAGGCTCTGAAGCACAGCTATATGAGACCGAGCATCACTCCAGACTGGATATCCAGGGAGTAATGCTTGTAAAGTGTGAACTGTTTTCCAGGTAGCTGCTGACATATCTCTAGAATAGAATATCCTGGCAGCAGCCAGGGAAGCAGCTGTACCTCTGGTAGAGTGAGCCCCTCAGGCCTGAGGTGGAACCTTACCCAGTTTTTCATAACAAAATTGAATACAAGAGACAATCCACCTGGCAATGGATCTTTTAGTGGCAGGTTTCCCTTTACCAACCTCACCATAAGTGAGGAACAGTTGGAGGGAGTCAAACCTGTGACCCTTGGTACGCTCTATGTAGTAGCTAAGGGCTCTTTTCACATCTAAACTGTGCAGCCTCCTCTCACCAGAGGAGAAATGGTCAGCGAAGTACACAGGAAGAGACACAGATTGGTTAAGGTGGAAATCTGAAACCACCTTAGGCAAAAACTTCCTATTAGTCCTGAGGACCACCTTATCTCTATGGAAGGAGATAAAATCAGGCTCCACTGACAGGGCTGGTAACTCACTTATGCGTCTGGCAGAAGTGATGGCTACCAGGAACACAGTTTTCCAAGTCAAGTACTTAAGCTCTGCTGAAGACAAAGGCTCAAAGGGGGGTTGCATAAGCTGAGCAATGCAAACATTAAGGTCCCAAGCAGGGGCAGGGTCCCTGAATGGAGGGTTGGTATGAAGCAATCCCTTGAAAACTTAGAGAATACAGGGTGAGCTGAAGAGAGAGGACTTACCTGCTGAAATGAAGCAAACAGCTGCCAGATGCACTTTAGTGTAGCTGGTCTAAGGTCCAAGCTATTCAAATGGACCATATAATCAAGGACTGTGGGCAGATCAGCAAACTCTGGGGAAATATGCTTTCCAGAGCACCATATGGAAAATCTTTTCCACTTGGAATTATAAGTAGTCCTGGTGGAAGGTTTCCTAGAAGCATTCAGGATATCCATTACACCTTGGGAGAGGTGTAAATCAGCAAACTCTAACTCTTCAAGAGCCAGGCCTTGAGATTGAGAGATCTGAGATTCGGGTACCAGACCCTACCCTGAGCACAGGTTAACAGGCTGTAATTCCTGGGAAGAGACAGGGGAAGATGGACTGCTAAGGACAACAGGAGAGGATACCAGGGCTGTCTGGCCCAGTCTGGAGCAATCAGGATCACCTTGCAGGGTTGAGACCTGATTTTGACTAGCACTTTGAACAGGAGAGGGAAGGGGAGAAAACACAGGAACTTCCCTTCCCAACTGGAAACTAAGGCATCCAAGGGGACTGAGCCCAACATTAGGGGCCTGCAGCAAAAGGGAAAGTTGGTGATTGTCTGGGGCTGCAAAAGATCTATCTGTGGGTTCCCCATCTGGAGAATATCACCTCCAAGACCAGGGATCCAGTGACCATTCGTGATGACCCTGAGATATCCTGCTGAGAGCATCTGCAGGACATTGTCCTTGCCTGGGAGGTGTACTGCTGTGAGGGAGGTGTTCAGGAATAAGCCAGAGACCACAACTTCATTGCTTCTGTGCACAGGCCGTAGACCGAGTGCCTCCTTGTTTGTTGATGTACCACATTGTGGTGGTATTGTCTGTTCTGACCTGAATAACTTTGTTCTGAATAGATTTGGAAAAAGCTTGAAGTGCTAGAAATACGCTCCTGAGTTCCAACAGATTGATATGAAGCAGAGATTCCTGAGAGGACCACAACCCTGGGTAGTCAGGTCACCCAAGTGAGCCCCCCACCGCAAGAGGGAGGCATCTGTAGTAAGGATTAAAGAGTGGGACTGAGTGACAAAGGGAACTCCCTGTCTTAGATTGTTCTGATCCTGCCATCACTGTAAGGCCTGGATCAGGGTTCGAGTCACTGGGATCAATTTGGTCAGAGGATCCTTCTTTTGAGACCAAAAGGCTTTCAAATGGAACTGAATGTCCCTCATCTGAAATCTTGCTCCCTGCACCACTGCTGTGGAAGCAGCCATGTGCCCCAGGAGCTGCAGAAAATGCCTTGCTGGTCGAGACACCTGCAGGGTGAATAGGGAGAGCCAGTGTGATAGGGTTCTTGCCCTGTCCAGGGAAGGAAAGATCTGGCCTTTTCTGTATCCAGCTCTGTCTCATGAAGGTGAGGAGCTGAACAGGCTCTAGAACTGACTTTGAAAGATTCAGAAGGAAACCCAAAGGGTGAGCAGTTGCTGAGTTATCTGTAGGTGTAACTTGACTTGGTCTGGGGACTGGCCTACTGAGCCAGTCGTCCAGGTATGGGAAGATGGCAATCCTTTGCCTTCTTAGAGAAGCAAACTACTACTGCCAGGCATTTTGTAGAACACTCCTGGAGCAGAGGTTAGAACGAAGGGCACTGCTCTGAACTGGTAATGCCGGCCTGAGGCAGCTCGAACCTGAGGTACTTTCGATGGGAGCTCTTGATGAGAATATGGAAGTAGGCATCCTTGAGGTCCAGGGACACTAGCCAGTCCCTGGCCTTAGAGAGGGTAGAATAATTCCCAGAGTCACCATTTTGAATTTTAGTTTTAAAGGTGCTTGTTTAAGTATCTGAGATCCAGGATGGGCGCGTTCTCCTGTCTTTTTGGAGAGGAAGTATCTGGAGTACAATCCTTTGCCCTGGTGTGGGTGGAACCTGCCACAGCTCTGAGAGCCAGGAGGAAGAGACCTCTGCCTCTAGGGCAAGTGCCTCTGAGGGATTTGCAGGTGGAAAGGATCTGGTTCTCAGCTTTGGAAATTTTTTGAAGCTGAGAACCAGTCCCTGGCTTACTACTTCCAGGACCCACTTGTCTGATGTTAGAGACTCCCAGTCCTGGACAAAGTAAGCCAGCCTGCCCCCTACAGGTACTGGAGAATCGGCCCTGGCAAACCCATCAGGGTGCCTGTTTGGCAGGGGTTTTTGGCTGAGGGGTGGAAGCAGGTCTGCTTGTACCCCTTCTGCCTCTCCCTCTAAAGAACTCCCTCTGAGCATAGGCAGAAGAGGAGGCCTGGGCTTGGTAGAAAGGCCTATGAAAAGGCCTGCCTGCCCCTGGGGTGCTGCCTCTGAGGAGTGGCCTGCCTTTCCTGCCTGTGCACCCTATAGGTGGTCCTATATTAGTCCATTTTCTTCATGTAATTCTCTGTTTGCTCCCCAGAGAATTACCCACAACAGGAAAATCTATGGCCTTAGTCTGGGTATCCTATGACAGGCTAGTACATCTGAGCCAAGCCATTCTACGACGTGCCACAGATGTAGCCATGACTCTAGATGACACATCATTGGAGTCCACTGCAGCATGGAATTGCACCTGGATGCCTCAATACCATCAGCAGCCACCTGCTCCAGCTCCTTGGCTAGCTGGCCAGGGACCTGTTTAGCTAAAAGCCATGACAGTGTCCCATCTGGATTTTGATACCCTAGCAGTATAGGCCATATAGTTGGCCTGTCTGAGTCCCAAGGATGCTGCCATGTAATTGTTTCCCATGGCATCCTCTCCTCCTCCTCTCCTCCTCCCGTTCATAATATTCTCTAAATCAGAAGTCTTGAACCGCCGAACCGAGCTCTCCCTGATGGTGCCGGTTCGGTCGGAACCGGGAAAGCGACTGCACAATTTTTATCGCTGGCTATTTCTTCAGCGGTTGGAGAAGAAAGTTTTGGATCCACACCAGCTGATTTTTCCTTTCTTGTTCTCTTAGCCGGAACTGACTCCTCAGAATCGGCTCCTCCTTGCCCGAAGAAGTCTCGCCCTGGTCAGAGGGCACTCCTTCTGTTCGGGTGGTGATGAACCGAACCGGCTGCCATCCGGGTTCAGCGGACTTTTTGGCCTCCCTTTCCCTGACCCTACCAACTCTCTTTTTTAGGGTAGCTGCAAGAAAATTTTTACAAATCTGGCAGTCTGCACTGAGGTGGTCAAACCCCAGACAATAAACACAGGTGGTGTGGGGGTCAGCCTTAGCAAAGACTTCCCCAGACACACTGCAGTGTTGAAACCCAGTGGGCCCGGTTTTTCTTTTGGGTTTCTCAGACATTGTGCCAGTCCTAACCAAACTTATCCTTTTAATGGCAATCCGCCAAGCAAGACTCTCTTATTGGTTCCTGACCGTGTTACGGGTCGTGGAAAAAGCCGTAATAAAATCCGTTTTTAGAACCGATAAGAACCGGTAACCACACACTAGAAGTACAAATAAAGATTTTTTAACAACTTGATCGGTTCAAACCGAACCGATGAACCGTTTACAAGTTCCACACAGAATAGAAAATAATATAAACCTATCTAGTACTCACAAATACCACAGACAGAGACTGAACAGACAGGTTACGGTTTAAATTCGGTCGAAAACCGAGAAAAGCGGTACTTTAACCGACAAATTGAACTGAGCAGAAGGTCAGTGAGGTGGAGTAAAGAATCTGACGGTTTGAGTTTAAACAGCAACAGACAGAGTCTCAACCGAGCTCGAGCTCAGCGTTCCATGCCCGGCATGGAAAGTTAACTCTCATCTCCGGGGCAGTTCGAAGGTTGGGACTCACTGCTATTGTCAGAATACAGTAAGACTTCATGTTGTTTGAAAGTACAGTTACGTAAAATCTTACCGTAATAGTAGATCTTTGAGGAGTGTCCCTTGCAGCAGGTAATACACTTGGGTCATCACCAGAGGTCGCTGTGGCACACGACATCTCTTCTAGCAGTCTTTTCCAGGGGCTGTCCACACATGACATCAGCTTCCTGTTTCCTATAGAAGTGTGTGTGGTCCCTGGTATCCTCAGTTTCCCCTGCCGGATTCAGCTCACTAAGGGAGGACCGAGGGGAAGCCAAGGTACTGTAGATATCCCAACCCATAAGTCACTGGACCAAAATTTGTTCTCTTACAGAAGGAGGGGCGGGGGCAAAAGGTAGGACTGTACCTGCTGCAAGATACACTCTTCAAAGATCTATTGTTACTGTAAGATTTTAAGTAACTGTACTATCTTCCACAGAGTGGTCTCTTGCAGCAGGTAATACACTTGGGATGAATCCTAAGCAGTAAACCCAAAAAAGGGTGGTTATTACGACAGAAGGCCTTGTAGGACAGCTCGGCCAAAGACAGTCATATGGTGTGATGCAATATCTAAGTTATAATGCTTCGTGAACGTGTGAGTTGTGGACCAGGTAGTTGCACTACAGATGTCTGTGATTGAGGCCTCTTTAAAGCAGGCTGCAGTAGTGGCCATAGCTCTGGCAGAATGGGCTTGGACAGGTCCAGGTAATGGTTTGTTGTATTTTGAATAACAAAATGTTATGCAATAAGCTAGCCAACTGGAGAGAGTCCGTTTAGTGACTGGGAGACTTTCACTGCCTGAGGTAAAGGTGACAAAAAGTTGGGATATTTTTCTAATCATTTTGTTCATTTAGTGTAATATCATAAAGTATGTAAAAACTTACCATAACAGTAGATCTTCGAGAGGAGCTCTTGCAGCAGGCTATAACCATTAGGACTAACATCGGAGGCCTTAGGATGCAGCAGAAAAATTCTTAGCTAGCAGTACCCAGCAGGGACTGCCCCCTGATCCCGGCTATACCCCATCGGTCATAGTACATAAGGGGGCAGACCCCGGCCCCACCCCAGTTCTTTTCCCACCGCGACCTGCTCACGTTGGGGAAGTCCGTTGCTGACAGAGTAGTTTCCAGCAAAATTTAATATTTTTTCCTCGGATTATTGACATTTTCTCTCCTTTGTTGACTTCAGTGCGTATATCGTCCCCATGTCGGTGTCCTCTGGTTCGAAGAGAAATAAGTGCGATTGTGGCTGCCAGATACCATCCAAGGACGGCCACTCCAAGTGCGTCTTCTGCGGGCCCAGACCACGACAGCTCGGCCTACAGCACTTGTAGAGGCTTCACCAGCAGGACCAGGATTCGATGCCTGAAGGCCTTAAAAGCCTACCCCCTAGAAAAGAAGATGGATGTCCTGCACACCTCGGGGGACAAGGGAAACACTGGGACAAGCCCCGTAAGTGTTCCCAGGACAAGCACTGTAGCCGGTCCCATCATCTGTCCCATTCCCGCTCCCCCTCCAGAAAAGCCTCTTCATCCTCTGGCTCAGGAGAACATCGCAAGGACCTTAAGAAGCAGAGTCCTCCCGCCAAAAAAACGACGAAGGTCAAGGAGGGACCATCCGGCGACAAACAACCGAAGCCTAAGGTAGGGCCACTTCGAGTGACCAAGGCCTCTTCGGCACAAGGCTCGGCCCTGCCCAAGAAGGCCTCAACTAAGCCAGCTTCAGATAAGCTGCTGGGTGGTACGGACACCAAGATACCGCCTCTGGTAAAACCGATGCCGGTCCCGGCACCGACGCCAGTGGAGGTTCCTGCGGTGGAAGACGCTCCGGGGAAGAGGTCCCAGCTAATGTCCCAGCGACCCCCAGATCTTTCACTCCGCAGGGCTCCTCAGGGGACTCACCCACTCATGCCCTCCCAGATCCTCCGGCTTCCCCGGGCCCCTTCCCGGGAACAGCAGCCACTGTTTTCAGCAAAGAAGAGCTGCAAGAGCTCTTCTCCTTTTGGTGGAGTCATTTGAAGAAAGAGGAGACTCTACCGAAGCTGGACCCGACACCAATTCCCAACTGGCCGCACAACCCTGAACCCGAGGGCCTTCCCGCTCCTTGCAGGATCAATGCAGGACGTGATCCACCTGCCAATCATTTGCCTGGCTGCAGGTCTGCCAGGTGCAGCTTCAGCATAGGTGACAAACAGCTGGTGAGCCTTTCCCCGAACTCCAGCTGTGCTCCCTTTATAATAATTGAGCGCTTGCCTCAGGTCCAGAGTATGGAGCCTGTGCTCAGCCTCTGAGGTGTGGTTGGTGAGGTACACCGGGAGATTAATCACCTGATTAAGGTGAAAATCAGACACAATCTTTGGGAGGAACTTCAGGTTGGGGCACAGGACAACCTTGTCCCTGGGGAAGATCAGGTAAGGAGACTCCACCAAAAGCACCCGGAGCTCACTTATGCTTCTGGCTGACGTGACAGTCACCAAGAAGGCGGTCTTCCATGACAGATGAGACATATCACGCCTGTACATCGGTTCGAAAGGCTGGCCCACGAGCTTTCCCAAATCCAGCAACAAGTCCCCCAGTGGTGGTGGTACATGCACCGGAGGGGAAATGTGGTCGAGGCCCTTGAAGAAGTGCCAGACCACTTTCTCCTGCACCACAGACTGCAGACCGACCCGTACCCAGTAAGCAGAGATGGCTGCCAGCTGCACCTTAAGGGTCGTCGACTGAAGACCCGACAGAGAGGGGCCAAAGGTAATCAAGAATGCTAGCCACTGGACAGGATAAAGGGTCCAACCCCATACTCTGACACCAAACAGAGAATCTCTTCCATTTGAAGGCGTAGTACTTCCTAGTCGACTCCTTCCAAGATGCCTCCACAACAGTGAAGACAGCTTTGGAGGGACTTGAAGCCTGGAACTCTAGCTGCTCAGGAACCAGGCTGTCAGGTGCAGGGATTGAAGGTCCGGGTGGAGTACCTTCCCCAAACTTGATGGAAAGCAGGTCTGGGCGTATTGGAAGACACTTCGGGAACCTGCTGCTGAGGCTGACGAGACCAGGGTACCAGAACTAGCGTGGCCAGTCCAGAGCCACCAGAATCACCTGTGCCTTGTCTGTCCTGGCCTTGAGAAGTACCTTGTGGATCAAGGGAAGTGGAGGGAAGGCACAGAAGAGGCCTGGGGTTCAGGGCTTCAAGAAGATATCCCCCTGCAGCATTCCCTACCAATGAGGGCAGCCACAAAACAGCCTCAGCTTTGTGTTCTCCCTGGAAGCGAAAAGGTCCACTGGGAGAACAGTCTGTGAACTACCTCTGGGTGGAGAGACCACTCATGAGATGCCTCGCCTACCCGGCTGAGGGTGTCTGCCAGGTGCCCATGACCAAACCGGACTTGAGGAGCTCCGCCAACTGTATATTGGTAGAGTCCTCAGGCAGTGACTGGACCAATTCCCTGGCTCGTCTCAAAAGGCATTCTGGTATTGGACCATGTGGGCCAGGAAATCCTGCACCCGAATGGCCAGTGTAGCAGAGACAAACACCCTTTTGCCCAACTGATCCATCTGACGAGGCTCTCAGTCAAGAGGGTGGGTACTGAGGTGATGCATTATTTTGGTTCAGTCACGAGCTGCGTTCATGACCACAGAATCCGTGATGTGCTGTTCCCCAAGAAAGGACTTGCCCACTGGGGTGTGATAAGGGCGGTCCACCTTTTTGACCAATGCCGGGGGTGAGAGCAGGAGCCAAGTAGCCTTATCCGCGTCCTCATAGCGTCAATGAGCAGAGGAACTTCAAGAAAACAGTCTCCTTTTTCCAGAAGTAGATGGCCAGACGTCTGCACTCCGGGTTGAGCTCCTCGGTGTTCCGCCCCATTAAGGGCTGAATGTGACGCATCACATCTTGTGCTTTCAAGGAGGCAGTATAGCACAGTGGTCTAAGGCTCTGAGCTGCAAATCTGGCGACATCCAGCAGACCAGACCTGGGTTTGAATCCCACAGCTTCCACTTGCATACTGCATGACCCTGAGCAAGTCACTTAACCTCCTTGTGCTCCCAGGTCGCTCCTGTAAAAAAGCTTTCAGCTTAGTGTGCTATACCTGGTTAAACAACTAAATAAATAAAAAATAAATAAACATCACCAAACGATGGGTCATCGGGGGGATTTAGGGGTTTCTTTCTGTGTTTCCACGTCAGGGGAATATAAAATCCCCCGAAAACTTCCGATGCCTCAGAATGATAGAAAGAGTCGTGATCACTCTCTGGAGCCAGTAATGGCTGTTGATGCTCGGACTGGTGGTGGGCAGCTGCTCCAACCCATTCCCCGGAAGTACCATCAGTGCTGGATTGCCTCGGTCCTGCTCTATCCTCGTCCCATGGTGGGGAATCCCAAGGAGAGACAGGAAAAGAGGGATACCCAGGTGGGTCTTTGTGTTGCATAAATGACCACAAAGCATTACAGTCCACTGTAGGAGTGGTTTACAAGGAATGCGTATGGGTGGGCGCATGGTACTCATCACTGAGGTGGAGGGGCTGATGCTCTGGCATTCGACTCCCTGGCCCCAGCTGGGGAGTTCCTGAGGGCCCAGCTGGCACTGGCTGGAGAAGAGGCTGATGTGGAGGTGATGTCGGTAGCTACAGTGGAGGCAGAGACATCAGTCCCAAAGAAGAGGGCTGACGCTGGTCTGAAGAAGAAATGACACTGGCCTCGAAGGGGAGGCAGACATCTCAACCTGGGTTTCGCCCTGGTGCAAGAGCAGAGGTGACACCTGGGTAGATAAAGAGGTGAACACCTGCTCTAGGTGATGCCTGAAGAAGTTAGCATCAGCTCCAGCGATGGGGACTGATGTCGCGAAGACCTGTCACCCAAGAAGACCAACCCGGCTGAACTACCTGGCTGGGTGCCAGCAGGAAAAAGGGGCCACAGCATCATGGGCTGGAAGGCAGAGGAAGCATCCTGTTGCCCACAGGAACTGCGGTTTATTACAGAGATGAGGGCGGGTGGTTGTGCCATCAGGAGCCAAGAGGAAGAAAGGGTAGCCAAGGCAGGAGGGACCAACCTCTCTCAGGATGAAGGCCCGGAGGTGGATGCCTGTTTATGAGGCGACCGAGAGTGGGAGGGAGATTGCAGATGGTCCCAGTCTGTCCCAGGGCTTGTGTTTTCCCACTGGACTGCTCCTTCAGAGAAGGAGACGAAGGCGATGACTAAGCTGAGGAGGAAGTAGATCCATTCGACTTGACGTTCCTACTCCATTGTTGCAAGCTTTTGCTTCAAAAGAAAACTCTCGAGGGTCTTCAGACGGTGTCTCCATGTGGCCTGGTTGAACTACTGGCAGTGCTGGCAGGCCTCGGTGTCGTGGTTGGGGCCTAAGCAGAACAAGCAAGAAGAGTGACCATCTTTGGCAGGTATTTGCTTGCCACAGGCACACTTCGAAGGCCGATCGGAGGAAGATGCTAGAGAAGACAACAGAAAATAAAATAGAAGAACGCAGAGAAATTCGACTTAACTGTTGAGAAAAATAAGAAACGCTAAGTAAATCATGATCAAAATGGTGGTCGACTGAAACAGGCATCTGTGAAGGTCCAACGTGCGCGGGTTGATGGCGGGAAAAGAATTGAGGTAGGTCTGGGGAACCCCCCCTTTTACACCATAGACGGACATCAGAGTGCTGACGGTGGAGGCAGTCCCCCGCTGTATACTGCTAACTAGAAGTTTTCCATGGGGTCCTAGCACCTGCCGGCTTCAGTCCTACCGGTGTGGCCTGCTGCAAGAGCCCCCTCGAAGTAAGACCTACTGTTATGTTAGTTACATAACTGTTCTATCTTCTGCAAGGATATCTCTCATCAAGGCACACCTATGGAATTAGTACTAAGCAGTACTGATCATAAACATTCTGGGCAGTTGAAACCTACAAACCTAAGAAAGCAGGCCTTCTAGCACAGCTAGACCAAAACCAGCCCTTTTTTGAGAGGCAATGTCCAGACTGCAGTGTTTAGAAAAAGTGTGGACAGTACTCCAAGTGGCAGCTGCACAGATGTCTACAGCAGACACATTTTTGAAATAGGCAATAAATGTGGCCATGCCTCTAGTGGAAAGACTAGGAACAACCTCAGGAAGTTCCTTACCGTACCGAACGCAATACAGTTTGCTAACCATTTGGACAAGAACGGTTTAGAAACTGGGGCGCCCGCTTTCTCAGGGGCGAACAAAATAAAAAGCTGCAAGGACTTTCTGCGGTCCTTCGTGCGGTGTACATAGTACCAGAGTATTTTATGTACATCTAACGTATACAGCAATGCTTCCCCTGGATTGGCATGATCCAGATAATAAACTGGTAGGCAGATGGTTTGATTCAAGGTAAACTCAAGACACCACCTTCAGTAGAAAGGGTTGGTACGCAATGACACCCTGTCTTTGTGGAAAATTAAATAAGGAGGCTCACACATGAGAGCCTGCAGTCCTGAAATTCTTTGAACTGAAGTAATCACAACTAAAAATGTTTTCCAAGAAAGAAAGTGTAAGCCACAAGTCACTGTTGGCTCAAAAGAAACCAAAGTAAGCTTTTCCAAAACAAAATGTAGGCCCCAAGCTGGAACTGGATTGCGGCTAGGAGGCTTCAAGTGCAGAACATCTCTCAAGGACATACGGGCCATCTCCAACTGGGCAACCGTACGACCCTCAATAGACACATGGAAAGTTGAAATGGTAGCCAAATGCACTTTGAGGAATACTGCAGGTCTGCATCCAGTAATTTGCCTACCTCTCCAACCATGAACATCGCCTACTTGGCTTTTTCCTGTACTCCTCACCCACCCCCCTGGCTCCCACCTCTCTGCCCCGCTGGTGACACTGAATGCAACCCTGGCCCTGCTAACATCCCTATCGACCACTCTAATGTCACCTGGGCAAGACAGATTGGTCTAAGAATTGCACATTTAAATGCTTGCAGCTTCCCATCCAAGTTCCCAGACTTTGAGGCCTGGGTGTCACTCTTTAAGCCCTATGTGCTAGGGTTCTCTGAGACCTGGCTGAAACCCTACAACACCGACCCCTCCTACCATCTCCCAGGTTACTCCCTCCTTCGCCCAGATAGATCAGGAAGAAAAAAGGGTGGGGGAGTAGCACTGTATGTGCAGGAACATATCTCGGCCACCACTGTTAGCCACTCCGATCCCCTCTCCCTCAGTGAATGGCTCCTTGCAGAACTGACCCTGGGTTCCTCAAAAAAGTTCTACTCTGGCTGTTGCTACAACCCCCACCGAGTCCCTGGATTATCCAATTCTTCTTGATGGCCTAGGACTACTCTCTCCTACCAGAGACACCATATTGCACAGGGACTTTAACCTTAATTGGTTAAGTGCCCAGGAACATGACTATGCAAACCTCCTGAAAACAGACAACCTTGAGCAAATCATCTCATCCCCCACCAGGCACAACGCCTGTATGCTCAACCACTCGTTGCTTACCCTGGCGGCCACAAATCAGGCGGATATGGTCCTACAGGCAGGTACAATGTCAGACTCTATAAGTGACCACTCCTCTACTTACGTCATATTGACCACCAAAATCAAACGCCCCCCCTCCAAGTACCTATCTTTCTGAAATTTTAACTGCCTTGATCCCACAAATCTCCTAGAAGATGCAAGAGCGGTGAACTGGTCTGCCCTCTACCTCATCAACAATGTGTCAGATGCAGTTAGCTTCCTCACAAATGCCCTCATTCAGATACAAGACCTCCACTTCCCTCTCACTACTCGAAGGGTGAGAAGGGGCTGCACCCGATGGTTATCCAAAGAGTTACTATCCCTAATGAAAGAGAGGGACAGTAAATGGAAAGCTTAGAAAGTATCCCCCCCCCCAAACTCTGGAAGGCCTATAGGTGCTTGCGCAACAGATGTAAGCAAACTGTCAAATCCCCAAAATGCAATTCTAACTAAATCTTCAAAGGAACAACCTTGGCGATCTCCGTCACTTCTGGGGCTCAATCGGGTCCTTGCTCAACCCCAAGACCCATAGCCAAGTTACTCAGCTAGCCTCCCCCTCAGGCCCCTTGACTGATCCCGCTGAGATTGCACAGATTTTTAACAAAGTATTTTCTGACCTCTCCGCCTAGCTTACCAAACTACCCTCCCAGTCACCCACCAGCCCTGGTAGTCAGGATAACTACTCCCCCTCCATCACCACCCCCTGACACCCCATCCTTCTACTTTAGAGCCACTGGCCCAGGTGTTACTATCAAGCTCCTGAAGTCCCTCCCTGCCAGTGCTAGGCTTTTTCCCCTCGTTCCTTAGGCTCATCTCTCCAGCTATCATAGAACCCCTCACACCTTCATATTTAACCTTGTCCTCTCCTCGTCCACAATGCCAGACTCTTGGAAACATGCTAACAGTGTGTCTATTTTCAAATCAGGCAAACCCCTTTCTCCTGGTAATTATAGGCCCAGCTCCCTCCTCTACCACCTGAGCAAGCTATTGGAAAAAATCATGCACTTCCAACTGTCGGAGCACCTTCAAAAGTATAATCTGCTATGCCCTCAGCACGGGTTTCCTTGAGTACCACAGCACCACATCAGCCTTAGTCCATTTCTCCAATGATGTACTCAGAAATATGGACACAGGTAAGGCCACTGGTGCTGTATTCGTGGATCTAAGGCCTTTGACCTTGACCACTCCCTCCTCCACTCCACTCTCCTACACCTTGGCTGCTCTGCCGAGACAGTAGCATGGTTTAGAAACTACCTCAAAGGCAGGCCCCAGTCTGTTACAACTGGTACAGCCTCTTCCCCTGCCCTACCAGTATCCACACGGGTTCCCCAAGGCTCCATTCTTGGCCCCCTACTTGTTTCCATTTTTTATTAATGCACTCCCAACTGAAAGCCTTACCTGTGAGGCTCTCCTCTATGTGGGTGACCTTGTCCTTTACCATAATGACAAGTCTCTTGCAAACATCTCCTCTGCTCTTACACTTAACTATGGTGCTGCCCACAATTGGTTTCTTTCCAACAGACTCTTGGTAAATGAAAGGAAGACAAAAATAATGCTATTTGGATCTAAACCATTTCTCACAAAGATCTCCATGACAAGCTCCTCCCTCCTTGCACCCACACCTGCTGGTCCCCCCACCCAAAAAAATGTCCCTAGTTTTAAATACTTGGTTGTCACTTTGGACCTCTCCCTTACATTCGCTGACCATGTCAATAATTCTGTTTGCAGAGTTAATCAGAAGCTAGGTGCCGCCTACCATCTAAATCAAATCCCTTCTTATGAGGCGCGCCTAGCAACTGCACAAGGAAATCTTCTACTGCTCCTTGAATACTGCTGTCCTGTCTAGTCCCTCATATCCTCAGCTCTGCGTTGTACACTGAACTCAGTCTACAACAGTATCTGTTGCTTTGCCCTCCATGCCCCTTTTTCTACCCATCATTGTGTATTGTACAAGTCACTTGGTTGGCTCCCACTGCAAGGCAGTTAGACTACGCCCTTGATTGCTTAGTTGACAGTATTCTGAGAGGCAGACACCTGTCCCTGTACTCATGCCTCCTCACGGGCAGAATGCCAGCTAGGAGTCTCTGCGAATCATCCCCCTCGAGTAGTTTCATGAATCTTCTCTACCATGGGCCGTAAAGCCTTTCAAACAACATGAAGTCTTGGTGTATTCTGACAAATTGCAGTTAGCCCCAGCACTTGAACTGCCCCAGAGATGAAACATAGAATTTGATGGCAGATAAGGACCACTTGGCCCACCCAGTCTGCCCATTTCCCTACCTAATGGATAAGCTGCAGATCCTAGTTAACCAGCAGCCTACGTCTTTCAACCCCCACCCCCTAGAATTGCCTTATGACTGTCCCATGCATGCTTGAATTCCACCACTGTTTTTGACTCCACAACCTCCTCCGGAGGCGTTCCATGCATCCACAACCCTCTTTGTGAAAAGTACTTCCTTACATTACCTCTGAGCCGCCTCCATCTTGAAATTGTGCCCTTGTTCTTGCACACCTCTTTTTCTGAAAGATGCTACCCTCTTGGACTTTGTTGATTCCTTGAGGTACTTGGAAAGTTTCATCATGTCCCCCTCTCCTCCTTTCTCGAGGCTATACATATTAAGCTCCTTAAGTCTCTCTTCATATGTCTTCCGGTGCAGACCCTGCACCATTTTAGTTGCCCTCCTCTGGACAGCTTCCATCCTATCCATGTCTCTTTAGGAGACTGGGTCTCCGAACTGCACAGTAGTCTCAGATGGGGTCTCACCAGCTGTCTGTATAGAGGATAACAACTTCCTGTTTTCTACTGGTGATGCCTCTCCTATGCATCCCAGTATCCCCAGCCTCTTACTGTCCTCTACATTGCTTGCCCACCTTAGGTCACCTGATATGACTACCCCAGGTCCCTTTTCATTTTGTTGTTGTTAGTATCTCACCCCATTGTGTACTCTTCCCTGGATTTTGTTTCCAGGTGCATTACCTTGCACTTCTTAGCACTGAATCTAGCTGCCATACATTTGACCATTCCTCTAGCACCATAAGGACATTCTCATCTTTCCACCTCACTTGTGCATCAACTCTGTTGCAGATCTTTGTGTCATCTGCAAAGAGACATACTTTTCTTCAGCCCTCTGCAATGTAACGCATAAAGACATTGAAGAGACCGGTCTAATATTGAACCCTGCGGTACCCACCAGTAACTCCCCTTCTTCAGAGTGGACTCCATTTACTATTACTCTGTGTCCTATTCTCCAGCCAATTCTTTACCTAGGCTACCATCTTGGGACCCTCTCCCAGGCTGGCTAACTTGTATATTAATCTTTTGTGTGGGACTGTGTCAAATGCCTTGCTGAAGTCTAGGTAGGCCATGTCCACAGCCCTCCCTCATCTACTACTTTGGTCACCCAGTCAGAGAAATCTATTAGATTTGGCCTGGCATGACCTTCCCTGCTATGAATCCATGCTGCCTTGGGTCCTGTGCCCCTCTGGCCTCTAGGTACTCGACAATTCTTTCCTTCAGAAGTGATTCCATAATTTTCCCTATCACTGAGATTAAACTAACAGGTCTGTAGTTTCCCGCTTCTGCCCTGCTCCCACTTTTGTGAAGTGGAATCACATCTGCCCTCCTCCAGTCCTCAGGTACCACCCCATCCTCCCGTGATTTGTTAAAGAGGGTAGTCAGTGGTGTCACTAGTTCTACCCTTAGTTCTTTTAGAATTCTGGGATGAAGCCCATCAGGCCCCATTGCTTTGTCCACCTTCAGTTTTAAGAGTTCTTTCAGAACCCTTTCTTCTGTAAATGGGCTGGTATCAACTTCTATCAGAGTGTTTCTATTGTTTGGTTTAGGTACCTCCCCTCTTCATTTGTAAACACTGAGCAAAAATATCTGTTTAGTAACTCTGCCTTTTCACAGTCACCTCTGCCCACCTCCTCCCTTTATTACAGCCTCACTATCACTCCTTGGTCTTCCTACCCTGATGTACCTATAAAGGTTTTATCCACCTTCTAACTGAGTTGGCTATCTTTAACTTCGGTTTGGGCCTTTGCTGTTCTGACTGCCTTCCCAGCTTCCTTTTGCTTTAACTGATACAATTCTCTGTCCTGCTTCTTCTGTGATTCCTAGTACTTCCTGAATGCTTTCTTTTTCTCTTGAACCTTCACTGCCACCTCTTTGAGAACCATAGTGGTTTCTTACATCGTTTTGTTTTGTTTATTTGCTTCACACAAAGGCTCTTACCTCTGTGATGGCAGTTTTATTAGTCCCATTGTTCTTCCCCCTCCTTCCTGTCCATTTGCTAGTGCATTCCTTAGGCACTCACCCATTTTGGCAAAGTCAGCCTTCCTAAAGTCCAGTACTTTTGCCTTTGTATGGCTTGACTCTACAGCTGTGTTTATTGTGAACCATACAGTTCGATGGTCGCTAGTTCCCAGATGGTTACCCACTTCTACATCTGCGATCCTCTCTCCATCTCCATTTGAGAGAACTAGGTCTAAGATTGCTCCCTCTCGAGTGGGTTCCAATACTAGTTGTCTAAGGCATGCCCCCTGTAGGGCATCTAGAATAAACCCACTCTTACAAGTGGCTGCTACAACTGCACTCCAGTTAACATCTGGCATATTCAGATCACCCATCAGCAATATCTCCCCTTTTTCTGCCATTCTAAGTATACTTTCTATCATTTCCTTGTCCATTTCCTCCCCCTAAGAGGGGGGTCTGTATACAACCCCTGTGCGGATTGTGGTGCCACTGCCTGTCTCCAAGTTGACCCACTTGAAAGAGTTAACTCTATGCAGAAGCATAGAACGTTGAGCTCGAGCTCGGTTCAAACCATTGTCTGCTGCACTTGGAAGTGCAACCATCAGATTCTTTACTCTGCCTACCTGAACAGTCGCTCCAGAGTTTCCTCCTCGCTTTCGGTTCGGTAAAGTAAATCGTTGGTTTAAACCGTGAGATATTCTCTTTTTTTCTCGGTTCAGATCCCTGTCTGTGGTACAATAAGTGTTTAGGTAGTGGACTGTAGAGTTTTGAGATTTTTTTCTGAGGAAATTATAAACTTTGTTTATTGCAGTTGGTTCGGCTGAACGGATAATTTTCTTCTTGATTGTTTACTTGTGGTGATTCCGGCCTATCGGTTCTTAAAAAAAAAAACGCATTTTCGTTTTTTTCCAACACCCGTGACACGGTGAGGAACCAATAGGTTAGTCTTACCTGGCCTGAAGCCGTGTAAAGGGTAAGTTTATTTTTTGTGGCCATGTCTGAAAAACCCAGAAAGAAAATCGGGCCCACTGGGTTTCAGCACTGTAGTGTGTGTGGGGAGGCCTTTGCTAAGGCTGATCCACACACCACCTGTGTATATTGTCTGGGGTTTGACCACCTCGATTCAGATTGCCAAATTTGTAAAATTTCCGAAGACCACCCTAGATAAACAGTTGTGTAGGCTTAGGGATAAGGAGGCCGAGAAGTCCGCTGACCCGGATGGCCAGCCCGGTTCGGTTCCGACCGAACCTGAGGAAGTGCCCTCTGACCAGGGCCATACTTCCTCGGGCAAGAGGAAAACTGACTCTGAGGGGTCGGTTCCTTCAAAAAGGAAGAAAAAGGAGAAAATCGACCGGTTCGGATCCTGAATCTCTTCATCCGACAGCCGATGAAATTGCCCGGGCGATTAGTATTGTGGAATCGCTCTGTCTGGTTCTGACTGAACCGGGCCCTGCTGATAGGCGTTCGGCTCGGTCGGTTCCTCTGGTTACAGATTACTCTCTGGAGGAATATTATGATCTGGAATGGAAGGGGGAAGATGAAGAGGATGAAGAAGACGAGTATGATGGTGGGGAAGGTCTGGATGAGCCTACTGAACCGGACATCTCCCCAGACAGACCTTCTGGAGTTTCCCCTCTTAGGCTTTCTGAGTCCCCTTCCCACTTTATGTTTTACAAAAAAGTGGCTGAGACCCTCCAGCTCCCTGTGGATGAAGCTGTGGAGGAGGAAGAACAGCCTGATTTTGTTGAGATGATGGACATCCCAGAGTCCAAGAGGCTGTCTATTCCCTTGCATAAATCTTTTGGGAAACAGACACAAACTTTTAAAGACACCTAATTCTCTGCCTCCCGTGGACAAACGTATGGACAGGAGGTATATGCTGTCAGGCTCAAGTTTGGAGTTTCTGTATCAGCATTGCAGCCATGTTGGGGTACTACAGGATGCCGCCTGTGATAAGGCTGGCATTCCCTTGGCTTCACACCCGCCGGATAAGGACTCCAGGAAGATAGATACTATGGCCAAGAAACAGTATTTGGCATCTTCCTTGGGACTCAGACAGGCTAACTACATGGCCTATGCAGCCAGGTTCCAAATGTCGAGGTGGGAGTCTGTTTTGGAACTGGCTAAGCAGGCCTCCCCCCAGCTGACTAAGGAGCTGGAGGAAGTGGCTGCTGATGGGATTGAGGCATCAATAATCAATTTCATACTGCTGTCGACTCCAACGATGTGTCATCTAGAGTCATGGCTACATCTGTTGCTCTTCGGAGAATGGCCTGGCTCAGATGTACTAGCCTATCACAGGATACCCAGGCTAAGGCCATGGATTTCCCTGTTGTAGGTAATTCTCTGTTTGGGGAACAGACAGAGAATTACATGAAAAAGATGGATGAATACAGGACCACCTATAGGAGTGCTCAAGCCAAAGAAAGGCAAACCACTCCTCAGAGGCAGCAATCTAGGGGCAGGGGCAGGCCTTTTCAAAGGCCTTTCTTCCAAGCTCAGGCCTCCTCTTCTTTTGCTCAGAGGGGGTTCTTTAGAGGGAGAGGTAGAAGGGGGATAAGCAGAGCTGCATCCTCCTCTCAGCCCAGGGTCCCTGCCAAGCAGACACCCTGATGTGTCAGCCCGGGTTGACTCCCCCATTCCTGTAGGAGGCAGGCTGGCTTACTACTTCCAGAACTGGAAGTCTGTTACCTAAGACAGGTGGGTCTTGGAGGTAGTAAGTCAGGGACTGGCTCTCAGCTTTAAAAAGTTTCCGAAGCTGAGAGCCAGATCTTTTCCACCTGCAAACATCTCCGAAACCATTGCCTTAGAGGCAGAGGTTTCATCTCTTCTGGCCTTAAGGGCCATAGAGAGAGTTCCTACAATCCACAGGGGCAAATGTCTGTATTCCAGATACTTCCTTACCCTGAAGAAAACAGGGGAGTGGCGACCCATCCTAGACTTAAGATACCTGAACAAACATATATTAAAAGCAAAGTTCAAAATGGTGACTCTGGGAATAATTCTTCCCTCTCTAAGGCCAGGGGACTGGCTAGCCTCCCTGGACCTAAAGGATGCCTACTTTCACGTTCCCATCAGGTGCTCCCACAGAAAGTACCTCAGGTTCGAACTGCCTTCAGGCCATTACCAGTTCAAAGCAATGCCCTTCGACCTAACATGAGCTCCAAGGGTCTTCTCAAAATGCCTGGCAGTAGTAGTGGCTCTCCTAAGGAAGAAAAATATCTCTATTCTCCCTTACCGAGATGACTGGCTCATAGTGGGCCAGTCTCCAGACCAAGTCAAGTCAGATCTGAAAGTGACCCAGCAACTGCTCACTTCTCTAGGTTTCCTTCTCAATCTTCCCAAGTCAGTTCTCGAGCAAGTGCAACTACTTGGCTTTCATAGGGGTGGAACTAGACACTGTCAAAGCAAAGGCTTTTCCTCCTTTGGCAAGGGTGAAGGCCATCTTGGAGCTGGCCTCCTCTTTCCACCCTCTGGTTTCTCAACCAGCAAGACACTTTCTTCAGTTACTGGGTCACATGGCAGCTTCCACTGCAGTGGTCCAAGGGGCCAGATTTCAGATGAGGGACATTCAGTTTCACCTGAGGGCCTTTTGGTCTCAGAAAAAAGATCCTCTAACCAAACTTATTCCAGTGACTCGGACTCTGATCCAGGCCCTTCAACGGTGGTAGGATCAGGACAATCTCAGGCAAGGGGTCCCATTCATCTCTCAGTCTCACACCGTGGTTCTAACCACAGATGCTTCTCTCCTGGGGTGGGGAGCTCACCTGGGGACTCTCACAGCCCATGGAGTGTGGTCCACTCAGCAGTCTCTTCTCCACATCAATCTTCTGGCGCTCCGGGCAGTTTACCTGGCCCTACAAGCCTTCTCACAATTAGTACAGAACAAGGTGGTTCCAGTTATTTGACAGGTTCAGATTCAGTGATTCTCATCAGCTCATCTTCACCATGGACATCAAATCTCTTTACACAGTGATCCCCCATGATGATGGTCTGACAGCTTTGCAGCATTTCTTGAACAAGCGGGAAGTCCAGCAGCCACCCACACACACACTAACTCGTCTGGCAGAACTGGTTCTAACACTCAATGCTTTTTCTTTTAATAACAGTTTTTCAGCAGGTCAGTGGAGTTGCCATGGGTACCAAGATGGGTCCCAGCTTTGCTAATCTGTTTGTGGGTTGGGTGGAGGAATGTTTTCCTCTCATTCACAGGACTGTGCCTGAACTCTACAAACGCTACATTGATGACTGTGTGGGGCCACCTCCTGCTCCAGGAGACACTCCAAGTCTTCCTTGACGAGTTCACCACGGCTCATCCTTCCTTCAGTACACTGTTGAAGTATCCTCTCTACACTGCCTTTCCTGGATATCCAGCTCTCAGTCAGAACACTGGTCTGAAGACATCAGTCTATTACAAACCCACTGACTCTCACAGTTTCCTCCTCCATAGCTCCTTCCATCCTAAACATGTCAAGAATGGCCTGCCTTATTCACAGTTTCTTAGACTTCGCAGGTTATGCAGTGAAGAGGATGATTTTGCTGAGCAGACCCAAATAATGCATAGTTTTTTTATCAACAGGGATACCCTAAAAGCACAGTGGACAGAGCACTCTCCGGTCAGTAACATGCCCCAGAACTTGACCCCGTGAGGAGGGATACTGTCACACAAGAACAACGGTGAATTCCACTAGTTCTTCCTTTCCATCAGAGCACACCTTCTCTTCACAGGATCATCACTAGTAACTTTCCCATTTTGCAAACTGACCCTAACATTGGTGCTTCCTTACAGAACCACCTATTGCCTCCTCACGCCCCACCTAACCTGCTAATCTCCTGGTAAAAGCAGCCTACCCACTCCTAACAGTTCCTCCCCAGGTACCAAACCTTGCAACAGGGCTCGCTGCTACACCTGCAAATTTATTTCCAGTGTAACTGAGATTCAGGGGAGCTACAGGTGTTTTCACATCACCAAGGGTTCTCATGTACCTCCACTAATGTAGTGTACTGTATTCTTTGCAGGAGGTGTTCAGCTATTTACATCGGAGAACTGGTGGCGTCTTGCTGACCGTTCGAGGAACATTACAGAGCGGTCAGGAATGGTGAAACTGCTAAACCCATTGTATCCCACTTATCTCCAGGGACCACAATGTCAATGACCTTTCTGTTTGTGTCCTTCAGCAGGGCTTCCGGGATCCTAACCATAGAAAAACATGAAGCCAAGCTGATCATCCATTTTGGCTCCCAGCAGCCCTCTGGTTTAAAATGATAGACTTATTTTCCACTAACATCTTTCAGCCTCCCTATTTTTCCCTAAAGTCAATTTGTTTTTGTACTGATTTATTTTCATTTCACCATATGTCTCCATTTCTGTCTCCTTTCTCACATTTGTCACCTTTCAGCCTTCTTACAAGGCCTGTTAATCAGTCTCTACCTGGGAACTTCCCAGCTCTTTCTCTCCCATTATGTTTTATCTTTCCCATCATCACCTTTTGTTTCACAGATTCTCTCTTAATCTTACCATTTATCACTTCTTCTCCCTTTGCCTCCCCCTTCTTCTTTCTCCACATATATATCTCTCTCATTTTACCTCTCCTCTACACTAACTTGTTTTTTCTCTTTTAGATATTTCCTGAAGAAGACCTAAGGTCGAAACGTAGATTTTTAACTCTATTTTCTATTTTCAGCGTGCATTTAATATAACCATTTTGTTTTGCTTTTAGACCACATGCTGACGCAGCGCCTTGTCTTTGTTTTTTTACAAGGTGGTTCAGGTCTGGACAGACAACCCCACCACCATGTGGTACATCGACAAGCAGGGAGGCACTCTGTCTACGGCCTTGTGCATGGAAGCCATGAAAATACGGTCGCTGGCTTACTCCCTTTAGGCCTCTCTGGTAGCAGTTCATCTCCCAGGAAAGGACAATGTGCTAGCAGATGCATTGAGCAGGATATCCCAGGGTCATCACAAATGGTCCCTGGATCCCCTAGTACTGGAAGTGATTTTTTCAAGATGGGGTACTCTAAAGATAGATCTCTTTGCAGCCCCAGACAATCACCAACTCCCTCTATTTTGTTGCAGACCCCCAGTCTTGGGCTCAGTCCCCCTGGATGCTCTAGTTCTGGATTGGAAAGGGAAATTTCTGTATGCTTTCCCTCCGTTTCCTCTGATATTCAAGGTCCTGGTCAAGATAAGGTCACAATCTTACAAAGTGATTCTGATTGTTCCAGATTGGGCCAGGCTGCCTTGGTATCCTCTCTTGCTGTCCCTAGCAGTCCATCTTCTGCTGTCCCTTCCCAGGAATCACAATCTGTTAACCTTCTCTCAGGGAAGGATTTGGTATCCAAACCTTCTGTCCCTCAATCTCAAGGCATGGCTCTTGAAGAGTTAGAGTATGCAGGTTTGCATCTGTCTCAAGGGGTTCTGGATATTCTCAAAGCCTTTTGAAAACCTGCCACCAGGAAAACTTATAATTCTAAGTGGAAGATATTCAGTATTTGGTGTTCCAAGAAACATATATCTCCAGACTCTGTGGAATTGTCTACAGTTCTGGACTACATGGTTCACCTAAATGGCCTAGGCCTCAGGCCAGCTCCCCTCAAAGTACATCTGTCAGCTGTTTCTACTTTTTTGTCTATAAGAAAACCTTCTTCACTGGCATCTCATCCTGTTTTCTGTAAATTTTTCAAGGTATTGCTTCATACCAATCCCCCATTTAGGGACCTTAATGTCTGCATTTCCCAGCTTATGCAACCCCCTTTTGAGCCTTTGTCTTCAGCAGAACTTAAATACTTGACTTGGAAGACTGTGTTTCTGGTAGCTATTACCTCTGCCAGACGTATCGGTGAGTTGCAAGCTCTGTCAGTGGAGCCTGATTTTATCTCATTCCATAGCGATAAGGTGGTCCTTAGAACCATTAGGAGGTTCTTGCCTAAAGTGGTTTCGAATTTTCATTTGAACCAGTCTATGTTTCTCCCTGTATTCTTCACTGATCACTCTTCTTCAGGGGAAAGAAGGCTACACAGTCTAGATGTTAAGAGGGCCCTTAGCAACTACATTGAGCGCACTCAAGGCCCACACAGGTTTGACTACCTCAGTTGTTCCTCACTTATGGGGAAGTGGGTAGGGCAAACCTGCCACTAAAGAACTATTGCCAGGTGGATTGTCTCTTGTATACAATTCAGCTATGAAAAGCTGAGCAAAATACCACCTCAGGCCTGAGGGCCCATCTGAATTAGAGACAGCTGCTCTCTGGCTGCTGCCAGATATTCCTTTATAGAGATTTGCAAAGCAACCACCTGGAAAACAGTCCATACATTCACCAAGCACTACTCTCTGGATATCCAGGCTATGAGTGATACTAGGTTTGGTACAGCAGTGCTGCAGAGCCTATTCCCAAAATAGGTTCAATTCCCTCCTCCATGGAGGTACTGCTTGGTACTCTTCAATATGTCAGAATACAGCAAGACTTCATGTTGTTTGAAGAAAAAATTACTCACCTTAGTAATTCTGTTTCTTCTAAAGGAGTCTTGCTGTATTCTGACCTCCCTCCCTGCCTCCCCTCTCAGAACCTGTTTTTTTTGGGAAGTGGGTTGGCAGGTACAGTGCTGCACCCCAGAGGTGCACTAGTTCTGCCATTTTGGCTTTATTTTTCTTAAGATTGTTAAGTTCACTACCTGGTGTTTTGTTTTGGGGTTTCTCGACTTGAGCCTTATGGGGATCCAAAACAACTTAGTTGCCTTTTGGCTAATGGTTTTTACAATTTCCTCTTTTAGAGTCTAGCTAGTTAGCAGTAGCTCGCAAGAATCTGACGGTTACACTTCAAGTGCAGCAAACAGTGGTTTGTTGAGCTAGAGCTATGCAGAGCTCGAGCTCAACGTTCTATGCTTCTGTATAGAGTTAACTCTTTCATCTCCGGGGCAGTTCAAGCGCTGGGGCTAACTGCAATATGTCAGAATACAGCAAGACTCCATTAGAAGAAACACAATTACTAAGGTGAGTATTTTTTTCTTTCCGTCTCTGCCCCCTCCCTATGGAACAGACTCCCTACATCTCTCCGCTCTTCCACCTCCCATCTCTCCATCAAAAACAATTTCAAAGAGTAGCTGCTGTCTGCAGCCAAATGCCACTGCTCTCCTGGGTAATCTCTGGCATCCCCTCCCCCCCCACACCTATTAGCAGTGACTCACCACTACCACTCCTGTCCTCTTTCTCCACTTTTCAGGGCTTCTGCTGTTGCCTCCCTTTTCTAAGTCCCATTACCATTTGCTAAGGGGAAGTGCTGTACTCAATTCAGAGTTCCAATCTGCTGGTTGACCTGTGCACTATTAGTGTACTTTAATGCATTCTGCACTCTATGTATCATATCTGAGACTTATGTTTGGTCTCTGTGTTTTATGACATATTTCAGTCCGTTGCCTGGCCTGTGACTATGTATTTTTGATCTGTATGCTGGCCTTCTTTTACACCTTGTATTCTTATGTAATTGCACTTTATGTAATGACCCCTTGTTCTGTAATTTCCTGCACTTCATGTTGAGGCCTGTGTTTACTGTTGTTCTCCACACCTATATTGCTTAATGTGCCATGCTGTGGCTTGAGTCGTGCCTGAAAACGGTCCTTTGGATCAGTGCACCCACCTGGTCATCAAATACATAAATAAATACAGCAGATACTCCAGAACTTGGTTAACTGGATAGGTAAACAGATCCAAGTGATGAGAAGCAGCCTGTACAGTAAACCACTTCCACTTCATAGAATATGTGGATCTGGTGGAAGGCTTTCTGACAACCACTAGGACATCAGACGCCTTTCGGGAAACCCCAAGCTGGGCAATGGCTAGGTTTTCAGGAGCCATATATGAAAATGAAGAGATCTGAGCTCTGCATGGACCAGGGTTCCCTGTTCCTGTGACAGCAGGCCTTTGAATAGGGTCAGAGGCACTGGTGGTTCCACTGCCAGCTGCTGCAGTAGGGGGAACAAGATCTGTAGAGGTCACAGGGGAGCAACAGAGCTTGAGTAGAACTCTCTGAATTAGAGGGGAAGGGAGGAAAGGTGTATAGGAACCTCCCTTTCCAAGAGAGGGACAATGCATCTCACCAGAAAACTCCAGGCGCTGGAGCAAGCGAGTAGAAATGCGGCAGCTTTGCATTGTATGAGGACGTAAAAAGGCCTAACTCTGGATAACCCCATCTGCTGAACAAATCTTCGAACACTGAGGTCAGCAGTTCCCAGTCATGCATACTGGACAGTGACCTGCTTAGCCTGTCTGCCAAGACATTTTGGGCGCCTGGAACATATACTGCTGGCAGTTCTAGATCGTGTTCCAGAGCCCAATACAATACTCTCATCACTTTCCTGCACAGAGGGTAAGAGTGAGTTCCCCCTTGCTTGTTGATGTAATGCATCATACTGACACTGTCCATCTGTACTAAGAGAGGACCCAGGGACAGATGAGCCTGGAAGGCTTGTAGCCCATACAGGACAGACTGTATTTCTAGAACATTTATGTGCAAGGTGCTCTCCGGTGTGTTCCATGTACCCTGCATCTGATGGGGCCGCGAGTCTGCACCCTAGCCCATCTCCAAGGCATCTGTTGTGGGAAGGGGATCAGGAAAGGAATTCCCTTTAACAGGTTGCTGAGTTCCATCTACTACTTAAGCACTTTTCGTACAGGAGAGGTTACTAGAACCCTTTGTTCTAGACTGTCTGTGAGCTCGTCCCACTGGACTCTTGAGGTCCATTGAGGGATCCTCATGTGCAGTCTGGCCAAAGGTACCATGACAATGGCTGCTGCCAAAAAGCCAAAGAGCCGAAGGAGTGTCTTGGCCGAGACATAACGACTCATGTACCAGCTGGGCCTGGGCAGTCAGGCATTTGACTCAGTCTAGAGGCAGGAAGGCTGAGCCCTGAGGTGTGTCCAAGACTGCTAATATGTACTGCAGGCATTGGCTAGGTTTCAAGACAAACTTGGGTATGGTGACAGTAACCCCCAGAGCATCGAACATTTGTCTCATTCAAACTAAGGTGTGCAGGAGCTGATCCTTGGAGTGGGCTTTCAATAGCTAGCCATCCACACAGGGAAAGACGCAAAGGCCTTCCTTGCAAAGTGCTGCTGCCACCACTGCCAAGCATTTGATAAAGACCCGTGGTGCAGAGGACAAGCCAAAGGACAATGCTCTGAATTATTAGTGTTCCCCCTGGAAAAGGAACCTCAAATACCTTCTGTGAGGTTTGCGAATTTTGATAGGAAGGTAGGCATCCTTCATGTTGAGGGAACAGATCCAAGCCACTGCTTGCAGCAGCAGGGGGCAGGCCTTGCAGGGTGACTAGTCTGAATTTTTTGTACTCTATGAAAAAGTTCAGGTCCCTCAGATCCAGAATAGGCCACAGGTCTCCTGTTCATTTTGGGACTAGGAAGTAGTGAGAGTAGAATCCTATGTTTCTTTGTTTAAAGGGCACAGGCTCTATGGCCTTCTTCTGAAACAAAGTCTGAACTTCCTTCAAGAGCAAAGGAATATGGTCTGGAAGATAGTGAGCTGGCCCTGGTAGATGATCTGGAGGTGTGTCCGAAAGTTCCAGAGCATGACCTTGTGCTATGATTTCCAGGACTCAGGCATCTGATGTCACTGCCCCCTACAACCACTCCTGGAAGTAATGGTGGTTGGGGGGTATACAAAGAGTCAAGCAGAGACGGTTGTGGCAACTCCTGCTTCACCACCACTACAGACTTTTCAATGTGCACCTGTAGTGGTGCCTGGGATGGGCAAGGCTCCTGCTCTTTGCCCTTACCTTGTTATCTGATGGCTGAATGGTGTCTTGCACCAGCTGGATGAAAAGGTACCCTCTGCCTACCCCTTGGTTGGGTATGGTACAGGGGGTGCACAGCCTTCAGGGTCCAGCCTGATGCCTGAAGACTAGAAAGAATGCCCTGGACATCAGAACTGAATAGTTTATGTCCTCTAAAGGGGGCATTGTGAATGGACTGTTGCACATCATTCACAAACCCTGCCACCCTGAGCCAGGAATACCATTGCCTACCACATCCAGCCTCCTGGATTCTTTATCAGGAGGGAGGGCGCTCAGGTGTTTAGAAGCCCTCAGCCTATCATGGGCAGTAATAATGACCACAGAGTCTGCCTCAGGCTGGGTGGCAAAAAATGTTTTCCCTTAAGGAGCCACGTATTTTTGTCTGCTTTCCTTGGTATGGCTGGGATGACATTCAGCCTATACCAGGCAGCAAAGGTTGCATCCTCTAGGACAGGAAGGAGAGGTGGTACCATAATGGGGGGGAGAATTAGGTAACACTAAGAAATCTATTACATTTTTCTTCATGGTGTCCTGCTCCTCTAAATCAAAACCCATGGCAGCCTGTAACTGCTGCATCATGGTGAAGAATGTAGAGTCCTCTGGTGGGGACCTTCAAGTGTGGACCACCATGTCCTCACTGCAGGTGGACACAGCAGAGTCACTGCTCCTCGCACAAGGACTTTTAGCATAGTCCTCAGGCTCCTCCTCTTCATCCTGCATTATTTAATCAGGACTGTATTCACAATCTTCATCAACCTGGTAGATGGGTAGCAGGGAATACACTGGTGAGGTCTGTGGTGCCCTAGGAGGCAGCTGAGAAAAAAATTACTCACCGCAATAATCTTCTTTCTTCCAAGGAGTCCTTTAGCATCAGTAACAATAGCAGTTAGCTGGCTAGGTGCAACTGCCCCGGAGATATGCCTTTAACAGAATTTAGTTAAATGAGCTTGGGCATCAGCCAATCAAAAAATAGGAGGGGAGTAAGCCAAGTGACAGCAGCGTGAAGGGCTTCAGAATTTTTTCAAAGAAAATGGGCACATGCCCCGAAAAGCAAACAGGATTCAAAAAACATGCAAATGTCCGAAAACTGAAAAACAGATAACATGAGCACGAAGGCTCTTCAATAAAAAAAAAAAAAAAACAAAGTTGGTAATAAAACTGAGAACAGATCCCGTCTCCTGACAGGTGAACCGGGAAGGAAGGGTGGGAGCTTTCTGATGCTAAAGGATCCCTTGGAAGAAAGAAAATTACTGCGATGAGTAATTTTTAATTCTTACCCCAGGAGTCCTTTAGCATCAGTAACAATAGCAGACTACCGAGCAGTACCAAGTAGGAGGTGGGCAGAGAACCTACTTAGAAAAGAGGCTCTGCAGACCCACCCTGCCAAATTTGACATCAGATCTGGACTGCACATCTAAACTGCAGTGTATCACGAAGGAGTACACCGATTTCCAGGTAGCTGCTTTGCAGACATCCAAAAGGGGCATATCCCTTACTGCTGCTTCAGAGGCTGAGGTGCCCCTGGTGGAGTGGGCCCTGAGCCCCACAGCGGGTTGATGACAAGCCTTTACATAGCAGAATCTAATACAAGAGACGAAAAAATTACTCACCTTAGTAATGTTGTTTCTTCTAATGGAGTCTTGCTATATTATGACAGTAGCAGTTTGCCCCACCACTAGAACTGCTCCGGAGGTGAAATGGTTAATACCATTCCAAAATAGAACTTTGAGCACAAGCTCTAAGAAGCAGATCTATCTGTGTAATTTCAAACCTGAACTGTCAGATCTTTACGAGCAAAAACTCACTAAGGTCTGTGTGGAAGCTGTAACCTACACTAGCCAAATGGCTACCTAAATATTAACAACCATTGCTGGTCCCAAAACCCAAGACTCAAGTCAGGGGACCAGAACTACTAACACAATTCTAACAACATGAGAATAAAACAACAGTATAATAAAACACACACACCCAAACTCCCAAAAGGGGAGAAACGCTAAAAGGGCATAAAATAGTGCCCACACTAAGTTGCCCGCACCCCACCCAAGTAGAAGTTCTGAGAGGGGCAGGCTGGGGGGGAGGTCATAATATAGCAAGACTCCATTAGAAGAAACATTACTAAGGTGAGTAATTTTTTCTTCAAACAACATGAAGTCTTGCTATATTATGACAGTAGCAGACTACACAGCAGTACCTCCATGGAGGAGGGCAGAACCTACTTAGGAATAGGCTCTGAAGAACAGCTGTGCCAAACTCGAGCATCTCTCCTGGCCTGGACATCCAGGGAGTAATGCTTGGTAAAAGTGTGTACCGCTTTCCAAGTAGCAGCGTGCATATCTCTAATATATGGATGTCTCTGGCAGCAGCTAGAGACAGCTGTACCCCTGGTAGAATGAGCCCTCAAGCCAGAGGGGGATCTCTGCCCAGTTTCTGATAACAAAATTGGATACAAGAGACAATCCACCTGGCAACTGATCTCTTATTGGCAGGTTTGCCTTTCCCAACTTCACCTAGGTAAGAGAAAGTTGGAGGGATTCGAACCTGTGACTTTTGGTACGCTCTATATAGTAACTAAGAGCTCTCTTAACATCCAGGCTGTGCAACCTCCTCTCACCAGAAGAGGAGTGATCAGTGAAAAATACTGGAAGGGAGATAGATTGGTTAAGATGGAAATCTGAAACCACCTTAGGTAAAAACTTCCTATTAGTCCTAAGGACTACCTTATCCCTGTGGAAAGAAATAAAGTCAGTTTCCACTGACAAGGCTTGCAACTCACTTATGCGTCTAGCAGAAGTGATAGCCACCAGAAAAACAGTTTTCCAAGTTAGATACTTAAGCTCTGCAGAAAACAGAGGTTCAAAAGGGGGTTGCATTAACTGGGCAATACAAACATTAAGGTCCCAGGCAGGGGCCGGTTCCCGAAAGGACGGATTAGTATGGAGTAATCCCTTAAAAAACTTGGAAAACACAGGGTGAGTGGAAGGAGGGGATGACTTTCCTGCTGACACAAAAGCAGATACAGCTGCCAAATGGACTCTCAGGGTAGCTGGTCTGAGACCCAAGGAATTAAGATGGACCATGTAATCTAATACAATGGGCAAATCAGCAGATTCTGGGGAAATATTTTTCCCAGCACACCAAATGGAAAACCTTTTCCATTTAGAACTATAAGTAGCCCTAGTGGAAGGCTTTCTGGAAGCCTTTAGGATTTCAAGGACACCTTGAGAGAGGTGAAAATCAGCAAACTCTAACTCCTCAAGAGCCAGGCCTTGAGGTTGTGGGATTTGAGGTCCGGATACCAAACCCTTCCATGGGCACAAGTTAACAGGTTGTGAATCCTGGGGAGGCAAAGAGGAAGATGGATTGTCAGTGACAGAAGGAGTGGGTACCAGGGCTGCCTGGCCCAATCCGGGGCAATCAGAATCACCCTGCAAGGCTGAGATCTGATTTTGACTAATACTTTGAATAGGAGAGGAAGGAGGAAGCATAAAGAAACTTCCCTCCCAATCCAGGAGAAGGGCATCCAAGGGACTGAGCCCAACACTGGAGGCCTGCAACAGAACAGTGGAAGTTTGTGATTGTCTGGGGCTGCAAAAGATCTATCTGAGGGTGCCCCATCTGGCAAAGACTATCCCCAGCACTTGGGGATCAAGGGGACCATCTGTGATGGCCCTGGAAATCCTGCTGAGAGCATCCGCTAGACATTGTCCTTCCCTGGAAGATGAACTGCTATGAGGGATTGTTCAGGAATAGGCCAGAGACCACAACTTCATTGCCTCGTGCACAAGGCCAAGACCAGTGCCCCCCTGTTTGTTGATGTACCACATTGTTGTGGTGTTGTCTGTTCTGACTTGTATCACCTTGTTGTGACAGATGCAGAAAATGCTTGAAGAGCTAAAAGACAGCTCTGAGTTCCAGCAAATTGATGTGGAGCAGAGATTCCCTCGGGGACCACACTCCTGAGTGGAAAGGTCGCCATGGGGCTCCCAACCCAGAAGGGAAGCATCTGTAGTGAGTCAAATTGTGAGCAGGGGGAATGAAGGGGACCCCCAATCTTAAATTGCTTGATCGTGCCACCACTGAGGGCCTGGATCAAGGTCGAGTCACTGGGACCAACTTGGAAAGGGGTCTTCTCTGAGACCAATAGGTTCTCAAGTGAAACTGAATGTCTCTCATCTGAAATCTTGCTCCCTGCACAACAGCTGTGGATGCAGCCATGTGTCCCAGGAGCTGCAGAAAGTGTCTTGCTGGTCGAGAGACCTGCAGGGTGAAGGAGGAGGCCAGAGTCACTAAATTGCGTCACCCTTTCTAAGGGAAGAAAAGCTCTGGCTAGCTTTGTGTCCAACTCTGCCCCTATAAAGGTGAGTACCTGGACTGGTTCCAGAACCGACTTTGGTAGATTTAGTAGAAAGCCCAGGGAGGTGAGAAGCTGCTGGGTAACTTGCAGGTGAGATTTTACCTGTTCTGGGGACTGGCCTACAATGAGCCAATCGCCTAGATAGGGAAAACAGCAATCCTTGCCTCCTTAAATGAGCCACTGCCACTGCTAGACACTTTGTGAATACCCTTGGGGCAGAGGTAAGGCCGAGGCATTGCTCTGAACTGGTAATGACCTGAGGGTAGTTCGAATCTGAGCTACTCGATGGGAGCTTCTGATTAGGACGTGAAATAGGCATCCTTGAGGTCCAGGGAGGCTAACTAGTCCCTGGCCTTAGGGAGGTAAAATCATTGCCAGTTACCATTTTGAACTTTGGTTTCAAAGATGCTTGTTCAGATATCTGAGGTCTAATAAGGCGCCATTCTCCTGTCTTTTTGGGTAAGGAAGTATCTGAATACAGACCCCTGCCCTGGTGCAGGGAGGAACCTTTCCACTGCTCTGAGAGCCAACAGGGTTGAGACCTCTGCTTCCAGAGCAAAGGTCTCTGAAGCACTTGCAGGTAGAAAAGTCTGGTTCTCAACTTGGGAAACTTTTGAAGCTGAGAACCAGACCCTGGCTTACTACTTCCAGAACCCACTTGTCTGAGGTTAAAGAAGCCCAGTTCTGACTGAAGTAAGCCAGCCTGCCCCCTACCGGTAAAGGAGAATCGGCCCTGGGCACCCCATCAGGGTGCCTGCTTAGCAGGAGCTTTAGGCTGAGGGGTGGGAGCAGGCCTGCCCACCCCCCGCTGCCTCTGCCTCTGAAGAAGCCCCTCTGAGCATAGGCAGAGGAGGCCTGAGTCTGGTAAAAAGGCCTGTGAAAAGGCCTACCCCTACCCCTGGGGGTATGCCTCTGAGGAGTGGCTTGCCGCTCCTTAGCTTGGGCACTTTTGTAAGTAGTCCTATATTCATCCATCTTTTTCATGTAATTCTCTGTCTGCTCCCCAAACAGAGAATTTCCCACCACAGGAAAATCCATAGCCTTAGTCTGGGTATCCTGTGACAGACTAGTACACCTGAGCCAGGCCAACCTACTTAAAAGCTACAGATGTGGCCATGACCCTAGAGGAAACATCTTTAACACCCACAGCAGCATGAAACTGTACCTTAGAAGCCTCAATGCCATCAGCAGCCACCTGTTCTAGTTCGCTAGCCAGCTGGCCATGGGCTTGCTTGGCTAATTCCATAACAGTATCCCATCTAGATTTCTGATACCTAGCTACATAAGCCATATCATTTGCTTGCCTGAGTCCCAGAGAGGTTGCCATATACTGTTTTTTTGCCATGGCATCAATCTTCCTGGAATCCTTGTCAGGAGGATGTGAAGCCAGGGGATATTAGCTTTATCACAGGCTGCAGCCTGAACTACCCCAACATGACTGCATTGCTGAGAAAGGAATTCTGTATCAGGACCTGACAATGTGTACCTTCTGTCCATCTTTTTATCTACAGGAGGCACAGAATTAGGAGCTTTTAAAATTTTATTGTTTGCTTCCTAAAAGACTTATGCAAAGGAATAGACAATCTCCTAGACTCTGGAATATCCATCATTTCTACAAAATCAGGCTCCTCTTGCTCATCCACAGCTTCTTCCAAGGGAAGCTGGAGGGTTTCAGCAACTTTTTTGTAAAACATAAAATGAGACAGGGACTCAGGTAGCATGGGGGAGATTCTAGAGGTCTGTCTGGGGAAATGTCCAGTTCAATGGGCACACCCAGACCTTCCCAGTCACATTCATACTGTTCATAATCATCCTCCCCCTCCTCTGGTTCATAAAATTCCTCAACATCATATTCCTGAACCACTGGAACCGGACGAACCGACCTTTTGCCAGATAGTGGCGGTTCGGACGGAACCTAGACAGTGACTGGACAATTTGTATGGCTTTTGCTATCTCTGCAGCAGTTGGAGAAGGGTTTTGGACTCAAACCTGCTGACTTTCTTGTTTCTTTACTGGAATTGGTTCCTCAGAACCAGCTTTTCTTTGCCCGAGGAAGTCTAGCCTGGTCAGAGGGCGCTCCTCCTCCGTTCGGTTGGCACCGAACCGGGCTGGCCATCCGGTCAGCGGACTTTTTGGCCTCTCGTCTCCTGAGCCTGCCCAATCTCTTTCCAGGGTGGCTGCAGGAAATTCTTCATATCTGGCAGTCTGACTGGAGGTGGTCAAACCCCAGACAATAGACACATGGTGTGTGGGTCAGCCTTGGCAAAGGCTTCCACGGACATCCTGATGCTGAAACCAGTGGGCCCGTGTTTCTTTGGGTTTCTCAGACATAATGCCAGCCTAACCAGAAAAACTTGCCCTTTAAACGGCAGTGCCAGGCAAGACACCCTTATTGGTTCCTAACTGTGTCAATGGTATTGGAAAACGTAATAAAACCCGTTTTTTTTTAGAACCGATAAGAACCGGGAACCGCACTCTAAAACGTTAAACTTTAAAGTTAATAAGTTTTAAACCCAGCTGATCGGTTCAAAACCAAACCGATAAACTTACAAGTTCCACACAGACAAAACCTTTAATTTACTTTACGATTACCACAGACAGAGCTTGAACCGAACGGTTTTGTGGTTAAAATAAAACTATTCTCGGTTGAATCTAACCGAGAAAACACTGTTTAAACCGAGAAATGAACCGAGCAGTAGGAGAAATCTCCGGAGCAACTGTTCACTGAGGCGGAGTAAAGAATCTGACAGTTCAGGTCTGAAATTACACAGATAGAGCTGCTTCTTAGAGCTCGTGCTCAAAGTTCTATTTTGGAATGGTATTAACCATTTCACCTCCGGAGCAGTTCTAGTGGTGGAACAAACTGCTACTGTCATAATATAGCAAGACTTCATGTTGTTTGAACAACCAGCAGGGAAAAAAAAACTCTCTTGGTAGCTGGTCTTCCTCTGCCTACATTCCCATAGGTGAGGAACAACTGAGAGGAAGAGTCTCCGGACTGCCTGGTATGCTCAGTGTAGTAAGAGAGCTCTCTTAACATTCAAGCTGAGGAGCTTTTTGCTCACTAAGAGTGGATTTCTCAGTAAGGAAGACAGGTATATTGGACTTGTTTTACATGGAACTCTGAAACTACCATAGGTGAAAACTTCCTAATCATCCAGAGCTCAATTTTATCATTGCAAGGAAAGATGAAAATAGGCTCAGTGCACAGGGCCTGTACCTCTGAAATTCTTGTGACAGACCTACCTTCAGGTCACAAACTTGATACGTGTAGTGGCCATAGGCTCAAATGGTGGCTCCATTGGACTGGCAATGCAGAGATTCAGGCTCCAAGGTACAGCTTGAGGGCCTGACGCCTGCAGATGTCCTAGGAAATCCAGCAGCTGAGGAACTGCTGTTGTAAGAGGGTTGGCCCTTTTTGCTCTTGCACCAGAGGGGAACCGTTTCCATTTGGTTGCATATGTCCATTCTTTGTGGTAGTTCCGAGTACTGAGAAGATGGAAAACTAACTCCTCAAAAGCCAGGCACTAAGGCGAAGAGAGTGCTTGTCTAAATGATGCACTCCTGTCTGAAGAGGGTCAGCACACAGTGAGTTAGTGGCAGACAAATGGGCCTGCTGCAGGACAGTGCGGGAAGGAGAGGGTATCAGGCTTGCCTGAGCCGATCCGGAGCCACCAGAATCACTGATGCAGGCGCTTGTCTGAGTTTCAGAAATACTCTGAGAATAAGGGGAAAAGGAGGGAATGCATATAGGGACCTTCCTGACCAGACCAGGATCAAGGCATCCAGGGGAAGTGATCCCAGGACTGAGGGCCTGCAACAGTACTGAGGAAACTGGAAGCTGAGGGAAGAGGCAAACAGATTCACTTCTGGAGTGCCCAACTGCCTTAACACTGTGGCTAGTTCTTGTTTGTTCAGTGTCGATACACTCTGGTCTTGACCGATGCGACTTAGAGCAACTGCCAGAGTATTGTGTTTGCCTGGGAGGAGAATAGCTGAAAGGCTGACTCCCAGGGAGAAGGTGAGAGACCAGATTTATAGAGCCTGCGAACAGAATATTCCTGATCTGGTCCACTGTGCTTGATTGTGAAAGATACTGCAGTGGTGTCTGTTCGACTTTGTACAGTCTGTCCTTTTAGGACAGGAGCAAATGGTTTGAGAGCTAGAAAGATTGCTCTGAGTTTCAAAAGATTTATGTGTAACTGTGACTCTTGGAGAGTCTAGCTGCCATTTACTGAGGCACTGTCCAGATATGCTCCCCACCACAGGAGGGAAGCGTCTGTGATGATCACTTTTGTGGGACGTAGAACCTGGAAGGGGAATCCCTGCTACCAGGTTTGCAGGGTTCTTCATCAGAGGTCTCTGCTTTCAAAAATGTTTGCTTTTTGAGACCAACGAGCTATAAGGAGTCTTGCAGGTGTCGCATCCTGTATCTGAACCCTGGGACTACTGCAGGCATTGACGCCATGTGTCCCAACAGCCTGAGGAAATGTCAAAGTTACGTGATTTGCTCAGAACTGCATCATATACTGAACAAGTAAGGGTTAATGATTCAGACCCAGTCAAGCGCCTGCTGGCTGGTCTTGCTGTCCCTGGAGGAAGGAATCTGCCACTGAGGGACAGCTTGAGTTCTCACCTTTTAGATTTACCAGGGTACCCAGAGACTCCAGAGTGAGCTCTGTAAGGGAAAAGGACTCCTTGACCTGACAAGGAGACTTTGGCACTGTGAGCCAATCAGCAAAACAGGTTTAGCTAGAGACACCCTGATTCCTGAGGTATGCTGCTATCACTGGCAGGCACTTTGTAAAGACTCTTGGGGCCAAGGAAGGCCGAAGGTCCGCAGTCAGCCCGCAACTGAGAAACTGCCTGTGAGACCTCATTGTGGGTATATGCAGAAAAAGGGGGGCCTTTAGGACCAGGGAGGCTAGCCAGTCTCCCTACTGTAAGGACTGTATGATTAGTAACAGAATGACCATCTTGCATTTGGGTTTTAACAGCAAGATAGGTTGCCACACCCCAGTTGTCTCATTGTGTCAAAAAAACCTGGAGAAGAGGCCCTTTCCCTTTTGTGAGCTGAGACCCTTGCCACCATTCGCACAGCTAGATGGTTTTACCTCCCACTCCAACAGTAACACCTGTGTTGGGGATAGAGGCTTAGACACCTGGGTACACATGAGGTCTGACCCCACAAATGTCAGAAGCTGCTGGGTAGAGGTGGCCACCTTTGGCCCCTTCTGCCCCTCGGAAAGCACCCCGTACTCAGAGAAGGGGATAGCTGAGAAAATAACCTCTGCCCCTACTGCCCTCAGGAGGAATTTCCATGGGGTAGGAGGCCTTGTTGCAGTCAGATGTTCTGGAATCGAACAGTATGATTTGATCACAGGGAAGGTCCATGGCCTTAAACTAGAAGTCCGAGGGCAGACCAGTAGTTCTAAGTCAGACAAAGCGCCTCAGAGAGATGGCAGGGGTCATGGCTCTGGAGGCGACATCCTTGTCATCTGCCCTGTGGAACTGGTACTACACAGCTTTCGGTGCAGGTTTGCCGTGTCCACTGGCTCCTGTCCCGTAGAATCAGGACAGAATTCTGCAGTGCTTTTTTGATATTTGGCCGTAAAAGCCATGTAGAAAAAAATTTTGACAAGCATCTGTGGTTAGCTATGAAATCTATTTTATGGAGTAGTTGTCCAGGAGTAAAGAGGACAAGGAGACCCCAACTTTCTCGCAAGCTGCCTGCTGCACTATACTCACATGGCTGGGATTTACAGAGAGGCACTCGGCACTGTTGTTAATTGATATACTGACATAATTATGCATTTATTTATTATCATTTCCAGACCACTTGTAAACCTCTGCCACAGAAGTGGGGGTTTGAAGCAGTTTCGTGGTATTTTTATTTATATTTTTTCATTATAGATAGGAACGACCAGTCTTTTAGGAGGAGGAAGATCTTTCATCTCTCTATAATCTTTCTATTACCATCCCCACCTTGGAGGGATTCCTGAGAAGGGAGCTCCAAGGTGTCTAAATGTTTTGGATAAACGTAGGCATAGAGGGGGAATCCTCTTGGTTAGCTGGGGAAGCTCCAAGGAGAGGCTGTTGGACACCCAAGGTTCTAGGCCCTCCAAAGTCATGTCAGGGGCATAATAAAAATACTCATATCATCCATATCACCCTCACAGTCTCTGGAGCGAGAACTGTGGAAGAGTGTTAGCAGCCCCTGTAAGCAAGGGCATCATAAAAATTATTGATCGTGAACTGTATCACCTTCACAGTCTGCAGGAAAGAGAACTGTGGAAAAATGCAAACTGGCCCCTGTAAACATAAACCCCAGTAAGGTCTGAAGGATGTGCCATACTTTTGCCCATGATTTTACCTACGCAGACAGTGCTGAATAGGCTTTGTTCTTTCTTTATTCCTAAAGCTGCCTGTAGCTCGCTACTGGCTTTCCTAGGAGAAGCAAGTATTTTTACCTTGAGAGAGTTTCTTTTTAGCCACTTCAACAGCGGCTTCATCAAGCCCCCACCCATCACTTTTATTATTTTTAAATTGTTAGGAACTTCATCAGCTCCTTTGGAAGCTTTATTTTCTGGCTGGGATCTGGAGGCTTCATCAGCACCCCTGCTTATAATTTTATTGTTATTGCTTTAGATGGCCCCTCATTGGTAGCCCTTGATTTTTTTCCTCAGCCATAATTATTAATTAGGTCTCTTTGCTCTGAGCCAATTTTGCAAAGAGAACCAGATATCTGGACCACAATTACAACTAAGCACAGGTTTCTGTGGAATGCCGCAAGGCAAGTCCTGCCCCAGTTTAATAAACTCTGTCTATTTTATAATACTTTTTTTTTTGTTGTTGTACTGGGACCTATAGTAATGCCAATCTTATAGAAAAAACAGTAATACCAGTCAAACCGCACACAGGTTTCTGTTGATGCTGTGAAGCCAGTCCCATGACAGATGACACTTGGGTCCAGTTTTATTTAATTATGCGATCCTCTGAGCTTGCCAATCGTCAAAGAATCCCAGCAGCAACTGCCAAATTTTGAATTCCAATGGGTTGTCCTCATGGTAAAAACTGCGAGGTCTGAGGTAAAAATAAAGGCAAAAGACAAGAATTCAATGGTTCCTTCACGAATTGTGTTAAAGTGAAGAACCATCAAAGTTAAGCATTCGTGGTTAAAAAAATAAATAAAAAAACGACTATAATTTAAGGAGATGCAGTAAAATTAATGCAGTTGCGGTAAAAATAATGCAACTGTGTGAAAAAACACAACCGCTAACAAAAAACACATAATTACACTCAGCACACTTAAAAAAATAAATTTATGAGCTAAACTTTACCAAGATAAGTGCTCAGGAGGCTGTTAACAAGTCAAGTTGAGAGGCATCTCAGGGGCAATGTTGCTCACTCAGTGGAGAAAAAATTCTGAAGCTGTTCAGGCAGCTCTCACTCAGCTCACTCCCCTCCTATTTTTTGAGTGGCTGATGCCCAAGCTCATTTAAATAAATTCTCTTAAAGGCATAACCTCCGGGGCAGTTGCACCTAGCCAGTTAACTACTATTGTTACTGATGCTAAAGGACTCCTGGGGTAAGAAGGCAAGGTTCTAGTTTGCGATGGAATCGGGGTTGGCCAGTGGCGTTGAGGGTTGAGGCGCGGGACGCCACACCTCGTGCCATGTCGACGATGCAGGCTTGGAAGCGATCCCGGGTGGCCGGGGGCTGGCAGGGGTGGGAAGAGAACTGAACGTCTAGTGGACTGCTCTCTCTTCCTGGGGAGGGCATGGGGAGCATTTGCTCATTGAGCGACCTCTGATGGCGGCTGGGGGTCGCCAAACTTAGCGACATGACGTATGCCTGGGGGAGGCGGAGCTACAGCACCACGTTGCCTTGCTGGCCGTGCCCCGCAGGGGACAGAAAAATATAAGAAAAACCCCTCCACACTTGCAGAGATGATGGGGGTTCCAGGGACACAGCCCACATCCCAATGCGATCGGAGGACTCCACGGCCGACCCGCCACCCACGTAAGAACTCTCTAATGTGCCTACCAGGTGCCACGGCATGGAGGGATGGAAGGAAGATACTGGGGATCACTGGGAAGGCAAGACAGGAGGGTGAGCTGGATGTCATTATCCACCTAGGTACTAATGACTTGGCAAATGGGGAGCCAAAGGAAGTTCAGGAAGAGTTTAGGAAACTGGGGAGGGGTCTCAAGCAAGTAGCTACTTCTGTCACTTTCTCAGAAGTACTACCTGTGAGAGCAAGGAGAGCATAGAGTGCATGCACCAGGAACTTTAACTCATGGTTGAAGAACTGGTGCTGTGAGGAAGGGTTTGGATTTATTGTGACTGGGGACCCATCTGGAGGGATGGAGGTTTGTTCAAGCCTGACGGCCTGCATCCATCCTGGAGGGAATCAAGCACTCAATGATAAGTTTAAATGCTACATTGACAAGCATTTAAACTAGCAAAGGGGTGGCAGGCCAGCAAGGATGGTACCTACTGCTCACCCCACAGCTAGTAATGGAACCAGTGAACCAGAGGAGTGGCTATCTCTGCAAAGCAGTGTGCAAAAGTTGGAGATTAGTGTCCAAAAGGTGGATAAGCAGAAAGGGGCAAAATTCAGCAGAAGGGCAGACAGCAAGGAGAACCAGGGATAAATGAAAACCAAGGAAGGGGCTGGAGTAGAACAGTGAAGCAGTCTAGGGAGGTCAAATCATGGAAAGCCATGTGTGCAAATGCCAGGTGCCTTAGCAACAAGATGGAAGATCTGGAGGCTGTCATGGTACAGTCAGACCTGGACATTGTGGCCATCACTGAAACCTGGTGTAATGATAACCATGACTGGGAGATGGCCATACCTGGCTACAACATATTCAGAAGAGACAGAGCAGGCAGGAAGGGAGGAGGAGTGGCACTGTATGTGAAAAATGACATAAGGGCCACACAGATCCAGGAGGAACAAAATGGGGGAGAGATACTGTGGGTTAAGCTGGAAAGGAAAATGGGGCCAGCCATCCGCACAGGTGTGGTCTATAGACCACCAGCCCAGGAGGAAGAAACAGATAGGGAGCTGATGCTAGCCATCCAAAGGATGGCTGACAAGGGTGAGGTAGTACTGGTTGGAGACTTCAATATACCAGATGTGGACTGGAGCATCCCAGCAGCAGCATCAACTAGGAGCAGATTTATCCTGGACTCCTTCAGGTGCCTTCCTCAAGCAACTGGTCATGGAACCAACTCGCAGAAGGCAATACTGGACCTTGTGCTCACAAACAGGGACAGTGTGATGGGGGTAACAGTGGGGAGCACCTGGGTAACAGTGACCACCAGTCATTGTGGTTTGAAATCACAGAAAGAGCAGAACCAAACCACACAAAAACACGTATCCTGGATTTTAGGGGGCAGACTTTGGGAAAATGGGAGATGCTTGAAAGAGGCATTAAGGGAATGGGACAGGAATCAGGGATTGAGGAACAGTGGGCAGTATTTAAATGGGATTATAAGAACAACAGAATTATGCATTAAGCAGGTTAGCAAGAGGAAAAGAAAGAGGAGACCATTATGGTTTTCCAAAGAGGTAGCAAAGAAAGTGAAAGCCAAAAGACTGCATTCAGGCAATACAAAAAGACACAGGCAGAAGGGATAGGGAGAAGTACCAGGAGAAACAAAGGGAGGCAGGGAAGTCAGTAAGGGAAGCCAAGCTCAGACAGAAGAACACATTGCAAAATCAGTGGTTAAAGGGGACAAAACCTTTACAGGTACATAAGTGAAAAAGAAGGACAAAGGGAGGGATAGTTAGACTGAAGGGAGGATGGGAGCAGCGTGGAGGATGACAACAGTAAAGCTGATATATTGAACAGGTATTTCTGCTCAGTCTTTACTAAGGAAGAGGGGTAATGGGTCTGAAGGGAGTACAAGGGTGAGAATGGTGCAGAAATGGACACAAGTCCCTTTATACGAGAAAGGGTCCTGAAGGAACTGGAAGTAATAAGAGTTGACAAAGCAATGGGGCCAGATGGGGTGCACCCAGGGTCCTAAAGAACTAAGAGAGGTGGTGGCTGAACCTCTGGCTATCCTGTTCAGCCAATCACTGGAAACAGGGGAGGTACCCAAAGACTGGAGGACAGCAGATGTAGTCCCCTTATACAAAAGTGGGAACAAAGAGGAAGCAGGGAACTACAGACCAGTCAGCCTCACCTCGGTAGTGGGAAAGATCATGGAAACACTACTGAAGGAGAGATTGGTGGAACATCTGGTTGTCAATGGACTACAGGACCCAAGGCAGCATGGTTTCACCAGGGGAGGCCATGTCAGACCAACCTCATTGAATTTTTGACTGGGTGACTAGGAGGTGGATCAGGGAGGCAGTGGACATGGCCTATCTGGACTTCAGCAAGGCCTTTGACACTGTGCCACATAGAAGACTATTACACAAACTGGGGAATATGGGTGTGGGCAGGACAGTAGGTGGTGGGTAGGTAACTGGCTGGGTGGCAGGACACAGAGGGTGGTGGTAAATGGCTGTCACTCCACAGAGGAGAAAAGTGACCAGTGGGGTACCACAGGGATCAGTGCTGGGACAGTCCTATTCAACATCTTCATCAGTGACATTGCACAGGATATAGAAGGCAGAATTTCACTGTTCACTGATGACACAAAGCTCTGTAACAGAGTAGACACACCAGAGGGTGTAGACAGAATGAGAAGGACCTGCAGAAACTTGAAGAATGGTCAAGGGTTTGGCAGTTGAAATTCAATGCAAAGAAGTGCAAGATAATGCATATGGGGCACAAAACCCTGGCACAATATATCAGTTGGGGGTGAGGATATAGCATGCACCAAGCAGGAAAGGGATCTTTGGGTTGTCATCTCTGATGACCTCAAGGTAGGGAAACAGTGTGACAAGGCATCAGGTAAAGCAAATAGGATGCTGGGATGTATAGGCAGGGCATCACCAGCAGGAAAAGGAGGTCATAATTCCGCTATACAAGACACTAGTGAGGCCCCACCTGGAGTACAGTGTACAGTTCTGGAGACCATACCTACGTAAGGACATAGACAGGGTAGAGAAGGTTCAGAGGAGGGCAACAAAGATGGTGCATGGGTTGCATCACAAATCCTATGAAGACAGGTTGAAGGAACTGAACATGTACTCCCTGGAGGAGAGGAGGGAGAGAGGATATGATAGAGACATACAAGTATCTTACGGGAGGAACAGGTGCAGGAAGACACTATTTTTAAGCGAAAAAGATGTTTCAGGACTAGAGGGCATGGGATGAAGTTGGAGGGAGGACGATTCAGAGGAAACATGAGAAGAATTTCTTCACAGAGCGGGTGGTGGACAAGTGGAACACCCTGCCAGAGGAAGTGGTGGGCTGAAACAATCACGGGATTTAAGAATGCATGGGATAGACATAAAGGAATTCTAGAGGTCAGGGGAGGAAATAGACTCTAGGAAAACAAACTGAACTTACAAGCTCAAATGGGCAGACTAGGTGGGCCATAGGCCCTTATCTGCCGACACTGTCTATGTATCTATGTATCTAGTGAAGAGACCGCCGCGGGAAGGGCAGGCCGCCCAGGGGTGATCCAGGGGCCTAAGTCTGCCTGGGTGGCCGGGGGAAGTCTTCCCGGTCCACAGCAGGGTTCAGTCAGGGAGCAGAGGCCGTCGTCGAGAGTACACTCCAGAAGGATGCCCAGGCATGATGGAGATAAAAATAGTTAAAAAAAATAAATAAAAAAATCAGGGGAAGGGGAGTTAGTAGAAAGTCCAGTCGATGGGACCCCTGGAACAGGAGAAGAAGGAGGCAGCAGGCATCTGAACATGTCTGTAAAAGACAACAGAACCGCCTGGACATCGGTGCCCATGTGGTTAACGGTGCAACAGTAGGAGTCAACAAGGGGAAGCAAAGCCCCGACATCAATGGCGATGTACCAGCTATACTAGGACTGGTTGCACCAGCGCCATGCCACAACCTGGGAGTTGTGTCAACGATTATGCAGGGGTAAGCGGCATCGCCATAGTGGTCGATAACGCAGTGGAGGTTGTACTTGCTGTGTGGAGGGGAGTTAGGAATGCACCAGGGAGGTTTTCTCCTTCTCCTTGTGCTTACAGTTCCTGAATGAGTTTTCCTAGGATTTCGAGGACCTGGACCCGAAAGAGTGGGCCAGCGGTGCTCTTCTGCTGGAGCTCCTTCTCCATACAGGTTACCTCTTAATTCAATAAGTGCTTTTCTAGGCTCATTTTCGGTGGCGTCGGGTGGCAGTAGTGAAACCCCCTGCAGACCAGGAAGGCTTGCACAGTGTGGTCCAGGCCGAGGCAACAAATACAGACGTCATGAGAACTGCCAGTTTAAATCTTCTCACCGCATTCACAATATCGGAACACTTGGATAGTTTCTTTTACAACATACAGGTCGTCAAAATCACTAACAAGTGACTACTTGCTGTAAAGAGAAAAATGGCAGCAACTGCAGCGCAGTTCCATCAGTGATCTGAAGAGTATGGTTGACAGTAGGAAAAGAACTGAGGAGGAAGGCCGCCTTGTCTGATGTCATGTGGGCGGCCCCTGAAAGACTCCTTACAAAGGTTTCCATGTGGAGGACTGCTTGCAAAAGTTTCCGTGCGGTCCTAGGGCCTGGTGGGTTATAGTTCCATAGGTGTGGCCTGATGAAGAGATATTCTCAAAGAAAATTACCAGTTACAGATAACTGAATATTAACATATCTGATTTTTCAACAATAGTATAACTATATTCTCTGCCAATGGTTTTTTTTTTTTTTTAAATTCATCCTGTTGTTATTACTACTATAAATGAGTTGTATGCTATGCTATTATTATTGTTTCTTTTTAAGCTAAAACTATACGGTTTTAAATCTTACTTCAATAAAAAAATTAAAAAATCTCAGAGTTAAAAAAAATCAAAAAAAAATCAATGTCTACGTATCTACGGATGTGTCTATGTAATGTATTCATCTGTGATGTAGGGAAGGGAATCCTGGGAAAAATTTATTTGCAGATGATACCAATAACTGTAGACAGAGCAGGTAAACAGTAGGCATTACAGGTAATGGAAGAGGATGTAAACAGACTGTTTGAACAAGTTGTCCAAGACATGGCAACTCAAATTTAAACACCAAAATGTGTAAGGTCATGTATACTGGCAAAAGAAATCAGAAAACTGAGTACGGTGGTGGGGCCGGCAATGACGGTGGAGAAGATGTCGGAGGAAAGAGACGTGAAGATCTTTATTAGCGACAGCCTAAAGTCCCATACCCACTGCCAGAAGGCTACAGAGAAAGCAAAAAGGATGTTGGGGTATACAGAGAAGGTTTTTTTTGTAGCAGAAGGATACGATTCTGCCTCTGTACCATTCCTTGGTGAGACCTCATCTGGAGTACTGTGTGCAGTTTTGAAGCCTGCACCTAAAGAAGGACAGGGACCTCTTGGAAGCTGTTCAGAGAAGGGTCATGAAAATGATTCAGTGACAGCAGGGGAAAGATATACGAGGAGAGACTGGGGAGTCTCTTTGTATACACTGGAGTCCAGGAGAGAGAAGAGGACATGCTACAGACCACTAGGTACCTAAAGGTTAATAAAAAAAAGATAGCAGTGTGCCATACTCAAAGGGCAAGGTAACAAGAGACCATGGATGGAAACTGGGTGGGGGGGGAGCTTCAGGAGGGATGCAATGAAGTTCTTTAAAAAAAAAAAAAAGAGAGATAGAAATTGGAATGCATTGCTAGAAAAAGTGGTGGACCATCGCTGGTTTCATACATAGGTAGCACAGGCACAGGGGAATATTCCAAACCAGAGGAGGAAGGTTGGCAGTTGAGGGAAAGGGAGTGTTGACTGAGTGTTGAACTGTGTTCAGGAAGGACAGGGAGGAGGGAAGGGAAGGGGGCAGCACTGATAGTCAGAGATGGCATTGGTATTGGAGGGGTAGAGGCGGCAGAGTGGACAGTGGAGGCAATCTGGGTCACCCTGATAACGAAGGGGGCAAAGAGAGTGAAATCAGGAGTAGTATACAGACCCCCTGCACTGGCGGGGGAACTGGAAGACACACTAGTGGCAAATGTTATGAGACACTGTAGACTGGGCATGGGGAAGGTGGTGGTGTTGGGTGATCTAAACATGCCAGGGACGGACTGGGGAACTATGACGTCCTCGGCGGCCAGGGAGCAGAGGTTGCTGGATGTCTTCCAGGATGCATTCCTAACCCAGCATGTGGGGGAGCCGACTAGGGAGGACCAGATACTGGATGTAGTCCTGGTGGACAGGGACCAGATAAGGAGTCTGGAGGTGAGGGACTCGTTGGCAGGGAGTGATCATGCCGCGATCTGGTTCTGCCTGGACCTGGGGGGTGGATGCACATTGACAGTAGTGATCGACTTCAGGAAGGGTTTCAAGCGAGGGGTGGGGAGATCCTCAAGGAACATTTAGATGGGATAAGGCCAGACATGGAGCCTCGACAGTCAGTGGGAAATAATTGGGTTGGGGGGTGCAGAAGGCTACCAAGACCTGTGCAAGGCTGAGGCACTTAGAGTGTGGCAGGCCGAAGCCTGTTGGAGTGGACCCAGGAGGTTCAGGAGGCAGTCAGGAAAAGAAGATTACCTATAGGTGCTTCAAGCTCTAAGGCTAAAGGGATTGAGGGAGTATGGGCTAGCGGCGAGATGGGTCACTAGGGTGGTGAGGTCGGCTACGTCAAGGAAGGAACAGAACCTGGCCAAGAGAATCTGGGGGGGGGGAGGGGTTCTTTAGATGCACTGGGGAAATAAGGAGGGTTAAGGGGCAGATTAGCAGGATTAGAACAGGGAGGGGATGGGCAAGGTATTAAATGAGTACTTTGCATCAGTCTTTGTGAGGGATAATGGGGGGGCTGCATCATGCAGGAGTGGGGACTATGCAGTGGGGGAGGGGGAGGAACCAAAAATGATTGGGAGCCCGGGTGGGCCTGGGGAAGGGGGAGGACATCACAGATAGGAGGGGAGAAGGCAGAGCATGGGGCAAGGGGGGGGGAGGAGGAAATCACGGTAGATAGAGTGAGGGAAGCCCTCAGGACCCTTAGGACAGAAAAAGCGCCAGGGCCGGATGAATTGCATCCTAGGGTACTGAGGGAGCGGGCGGATGTACTGGCGAAACCCCTAGCACAGCTTTTCAACATCTCACTGAGGATGGGGTGGGTCCCCCAGGATTGGAGGGTGGCACACATTGTGCCTTTCCACAAGGGAGAACCAAGGGAGGAGGTGGGAAACTACAGACCCGTCAGCCTGACATCAGTGGCGGGCAAGGTGATGGAGGGTATTATCAAGGAAAGGCTAGGTGGGTACTGGAGAAGTCAGGGTACCTGTACAATAGGTTTCGCCCGGGGACATCATGTCAGACAAACCTTTTGGAGTTTTGTGATTGGGTGACAAGTGCCCTGGACCAGGATAAGCCAGTGGACGTCCTCTTTATTGACTTCAGCAAGGCGTTTGACTCTGTTCCCTACACAGGCCTGCTGGATAAGCTGGGGGATATGGGGGCGGGGAAACAAATGATCAGATGGATAGGAAACTGGCTCTCTGAACATACCCAAAGGGTAGTGATTGGGGGGGATCTTCTCATCTCCAAAGAGGGTCATTAGTTGGGTACCTCAGGGATCAGTCCTAGGACCCCTCCTGTTCAACGCCTATGTCTCAGACATAAGGGAGGGCATCAGGAGTGAAATGAGTCTCTTTGCAGTTGACTCAAAGCTGGGAGCGATGGTGGATGGGATGGAGGGGAGAGTGGCCATGCAGGGGGGCTTAGATGCTCTGGAGAAGTGGGGACTGAGGTTCAATGCAGGGTCCTGCACCTGGGAGCCAGAAAACCTGGGCCAGTCATATACCCGGGGGGGGGGATGTTACAAGTCTTGATGGCTGAAAGCGACCTGTGGTGGTGGTGGATGTCAAAATGAACAACTCTGAGACTTGTAGGAGAGCGGCAGCCAAAGCCAACAGGATGTTGGGTTGCACAGCTATTGGGATTACCTCCAGAAGGAGGGAAGTGATACTCCCTCTGTATATATGCTTGGTCAGGCCGCACTTCGAGTACTGTGTGCAGTTTTGGAGGCCACACCTAAAAAGGGACACTGAGCTCCTGGAAAGGGTCCAGAGGAGGGTAACCAAAATGATCTCGGGCCTAGGGGAAAGGACTTATGCAGAGAAGCTCGAGGAACTCAGTATGTATACATTGGAGGAGAGGAGGAACGGGGGGACATGATAGAGGTCTTCAAGTACATGAAGGGGATAAACAGGGGAGGCTCAGCCGGGGTGTTCCAAAAGGAAAAGGGACAACTAGAGGGCACGGTGAATCTGGGGGGCCTGGGGAAAACGAGGCAGTGCCATTTCACTGAGAGGGTGGTGGAACCATGGAATGCGCTGCCCAGAGTACTGGAGGTGGAGACTGTGGAGGGGTTCAAGAGGGGTTGGGACCGGTATAGGGGAAGGGTTTGTGCTGGCAGAGACCAACACAAGGGGAACATCCTGGGCTGGAAATAGCGAATTTGAGGGAGTCGGGGGACTGCAGGGTCAGCTACAAGGTTGGGGGCTGACTAAACAAGCAGACACGATAGACTGTTAGGCCTATTCTGCTGGCTTTTAGTAAGTTGTGTTATGTTGAAATACACTTAGGGCCATACACAGACTAGCTCTGCTCCAGCGTTAGACTGTGTGTGTGTATGCAGGCAGGTACTGGGCTGATGCGATGGGCTGCTGGTCCTTTTGTTGCTATTGACATCTAGGTTTCTGTGTGCCTGTGTGTGTGTGGGGGGGTACAATTTTTGGCTTCATGGCTCAATTTCTTGCAAAAACTGGTTTATGAGGCGACACAGGAACACTGCATTCAGCCCTGACAAACAAAAAAACAGAATGGAGATGTTAGGAAGGATAGAGGTGAGCTGCGCTGAGCCAAGGTGGGTTGGAGTATACTTGTGTTGCCTGTGTCAATGTTAAACTAGATGCCCACTGAGGCCGGCCCGCCAGCGCAGCAGTTGGATTTCTGCATGCGATGCCGCCGACCCGGGTTTGGGAACGGACTCGGTCGCTGAGGCCGGGCCGGGGAAGAAGGATGAGCGGCCCTAGGGACTGCCTCCCTCCGGGGAGGAGGGAGGTGTCCAGAGCTCGGATGAGCCCTGGTGAGGCCAGGAGTCACGCAGCTGCCGGCACAGGCACGTACTGGAGGCGGGGCAGGACGTTCCGCGTCACTGCACGACCTCGCCTCCCTCCGAAAAAAGCTGAAAATGGACAACGCTGCCGGCCGCCCTAAATGAAGCTCGCCACGGCTTCAATTAGCCCCCCAGGCCAGCCCTCCGACCTAGTCCGATGACTGCGGCATGCAGGCAGAGTGCCGCAGCCCCACCGTGGGGGGTAAGCCACGGGTATCGGAGGGCCCGAGGCCGATATGGGGGGTGGAAGTCAGTGGTCCGTGACTGGGCTGAAAGTAACGGGCGGCCGGCAGCTAGGGTAGGAGGAGAAAGAAAAAAATGGAAAAAAAATAAATAAATAGATGCCCACTAAGCAGATCCTTACCAGCTCAGTAATACAGAAAAACTGGTTATCCAAACCTCAATTAACTAAAACTCTCAATTATCCAAAACTGTGGTGTCTCCCAGCTTAATAGACTTCAATGTAAAGTGCGCTTACTTATCCAAAACCCCATTTAGCCAAACAATGTCACAATCCCCCAGCACATTCGGATAAATGAGGTTATACTGTATTATACAATGGCAAGAAAGAATGCTGGTCCCTGACTGGTCAGACTGGGACTGGAACCGGGATGTTATCCCAGCATAACATCCGGGCTCTACTCCCAGTATACAGAAGACCGCATCACGTTTGAAAGAAAAAAAAAACACAAACTGCCACAGAAAGCAGTTTCTACAAACTGAAAACACTGCGATTATACACCCTCTGCTCCCCGACTACTGAAGAAACTGCGAAAACCCGCTGCCAAATACCTTCCCTCCCAGTACTGCCCCCACACATAACACCTATCAGTGCCTTGTCTGCCTCTGACACAATATCCAACAATACTGAATATTTCAAACAAATATTTAAAAAAAGCAGTTACTTGAAATCTGCTTTCTCTCTTCGAGCACAAGCATGCGCCAGACTTGATCCACTCGCCAATCACCTTAGTGGCCGTGACATTAATGATGGCACTGCTCACTTTAGTACTTTTAAAACAAACGAGACACCGAATTCTCGCAGCAGGCCAACAAGAGGGAGCAGCGTATAAACAGACACCATTAATGCCCTCAAAACACAACAGACACTGACCTGTCACCAGAGAATGAGCAGAAGGCAGCAGTCACCATGATCACGATGTGAACACTGACTGGGGGTTGGGGGATTCTCCCAATTCTCCCAGCTGGTTTCCTGCTACACAAACATTTAAAAAAACAAACCAAAAAAAAAACAGAAACACACGTAGATACAGGAGAACAGAGATGGGAGCACAGCGAGCAACTTGTGTAGATGATGTAAGGAAGCTGTGAGGTACCTGTCTACAGGGAGCCACAAAGCACTACAGCTCTACCTTTGGCCCAAGGAAATAATCAGCACTTTTTTTTTTTTTTTTTTAAGTATCCCCACCCACTGAAAATATGACAAAAAAAATGTACTTTTAGTAAACTTATCTTTTTTCTTTTTTTTTTTTTTATTATGCAAACAAACTATTGTACAACAGGAATAATGTACTCCATGGTGAGTATTAAGCTGGGATATTCCTTCTCAGGTGTTGGGACACCAGAGGCGGGATGTTATCCCAGCATAACACCCACCCAGTCATGCAATATTCTTTTATTATTATTTTTTTTTTTTTTAAATGTATTCTTTATCCTCCCACTGCCCAGCTATGGTCCCATCAGCCTACTGGCAACCATCTAGCCCCACAACCTAACCCTGCATCTTAGAGGGCCTATGGGGCGCAAACACCCCCCCATCCCCCCGGAGCAATGCAAAGTTGCTGGCAGGAATATCTTGTGTTGGGCAGACAGGCAGTGTAGTGCTGGGCACAAATGTACTACACTCCACCTAATCGAGCCAGAATATTTCCTTGCTTTCTCCTACTTTTGAGACACCATTTGTACAAACAGAAATAGGTATAAAACGCTGGGCAGGAAGGCTGCATTATGTGATATGGCAGAAACGGAGGGTCCGTCTCTAAGAGGGGAAGGTAGGGGCGAATTAGATGAGACCAGAGAGTAATGTTTGGTATTCTCCAGACACAATCTCTACAGCACTTTTAGGAACTAACTAGTGACAAGGCTAGGTCTGGTTGGATGTATTAAATTTACAAGGAATGTGGGTTTTATGTTACTTTTTATCTGTACCCCTCTGCTGGAGTTGCTGGAATTGGAATATTGTATTACAGAGTACCATATTTATGTCTAAACCTTAATAAAACATGGATTATAAGAAAGAGAGACACCATTTGTAAACACACATGTAGCAAGTACACTACAGATGTGCGCAGCATTCTGAAGACGAGCATCTCTCTCCCCCCCCCATGCTGTTCAACTGACTGGCTTTATCTTTAGGCACCCCAGCTAGCTGTCTTACAACAGAAAGGACAGCTTGCTCCCCTGGGAGGCAAGTGTCCTAATTAGTTGTTTAAACCTCCGTCCCAGACGACTTCCAAGACTCTCAATCTCGTTCCGTAAATCAGGCCACAAGCAGCAACCCTGCCACTGCACATAGAGGCTGGCGTTTACAGATCTAATTGTAATGTTAACAAAAGTAGCTTGCTGTAGTGACTAGAGTTCAGACTTGGGAACCAGGAGATCCAGATTCAAATCTCAGAAGAGCCACTCATCTGCTCTTCGACCCTGTAAGTAACTCAACCTCCCAGTGTTTCAGCCCACCCAGCTGTAAAAGTGGGGGAAAAGCAGGTCTCAATGAACTGAGTTACTACATCTCAGCTAATAATAATATATAGGATAAAGTATGGGTCTCGGTGTGTAACGAGAATTTACACACACCAGAGGGGTTTGATGCTACATAAACCCCGAGAGCGAAACTTGAAGGGGTTTATGCGTAGCATCAAACCAGTGTGTGTAAGTCGAGTTATACACTGACCTATATTTTATTTTATATAATTGTTGGGCTTCTCCTTTTCACTCAGCAAATATATAAAATAATTTAAAAAAAAGACTGCTGTGCCGGCGCAGTCAGATTACCTCGGCGCACGAGGTCCACTTTCACTTTATTTAAAATACTGTTGTGGGGGTCCATCCGTTAGCCGTGTGGAACATCTGAAGTAATTTTAAAAATTACTTACTGCAGAGTGTCCATGGCAGTCTCTCTCCATGGTGGGTTTGTGTAGGGGAACGGTTTCCCGTTCAGGAAGGACACAGCGAGCGAGAAGTTTGAGCATGCGTAGTGTGGGAAAAACCGTGCGCGTGTTTGCCGTTATAAAAGCTCCTTTATAAGGGCAAATTACGCCACGGTTTCCCAATGGGAAAAAGGGAAGCCCATTAATTATAGCGCAGTGGTTTAAGGCTCTGAGCTGCAAATCTGAAGACTCTGGGTTTAATCCCACAGCCCCCACTTGCACACTGTGTGACCCTGAGCAAGTCACTTAACTTCCCTGTGCTCCCAGGTTTCACCCGTAAACAAGCTTTCAGCTTAGTGTGTCTCACCTGGCAAAAACAAATGGAAAAAAAAAAAAAATAATAATAATAAATATTTTTCAATTCTGATTATGGGTTACAATTGGCAGTGGCCCTACAGCCAAAGGCTGGAAGATTTTGTATCAGGCTAGTAAAATTTTCCTTTAACTAGCTCTGCTAGGTTGTGCTAGATAATGTAACATTTAAATAAGGACACTGGTTGGGCAAGTGGAAAATCTGTTGGGCCAGTGACTTTTTCCAGCCACTTTCCCTGCTGGCTAATGGCTGCAAAACAACAACCCATCCCTTGTTAATATTTTAATGTGTCGTTAATGTTAATAAGCAGTAGTAGTAAAAACTATTTTTCACTGGATATAAACTTTAGGTCCCAAAGAGACCTATTTACAAACTTGTGCTGCGTTGGTCACAGTTTCACATATAAATAAAAACATTTTTAAAGACAGTTAAGCAACAGACCTTAATATTAATTGAATTCCAGACAAGAAAAGTTTATTTAAACAGAGTCTAATACCACTAACGGTAGTGAAACAGGAGAAATAACTCAAAGGTTAGTCAGGACTGTTTATTTCACCAATTTATATTCAAAATAAAAATGAAATGCTGATTATAGAACTTTCTATTTAAATACATAAGATGAAGTCTGCCTGCCTACAAGGAAAGACTGTACCACTATATCTATTTAATTTAAGGTATGTATGTTTTACAAACATGTAAACAAAGTGGCAGATAAGATTTTAAATAAAACATAATCTATACCGAGTTTCCTTAGTGTTAGGTGTTTAACATTGTATCCAGAAGGTATACGGGATGTCATAAGATATTAAACTTCAGCCGATGTAACTGCTGCATAACTTTAATATATTTTATGTATATAATGCTTTTATATAAAAGAATTCTGATGATGTAAGACCAGAAGAATGCAAAACATGAATCAGTGGCTCTAGCCATCTGCCACCTAGTGGCATGAATTAAAATTACATGAAAAAATTGTTGAAAATGTCAAAATGAAATGATGTTGTAATGTATAATCATAAAATAAAATACTTTATATATGTTTACAAATAGATCCTTCCCCTGAAGAAGCCTATTAAGGTGAAACACTGGGTTACAAGGATCTTAATGAAATAAAAAATAAGAAAAATAAAAAACAATTTTTGGAACTTTTACCAGGTGTGGCTGGCTATTTCTTTTCATTTACCCACTATGATTGTCCGCCCACCAGCCCCCAACTGATAGATGCTATACTGGGAGGGGACCCACATTTTCTGCATTGCGATTTTGCTAACTGCATATAATCAGAATACAGCAAGACTTCATGTTGTTTGAAGCAGTAACACAGCAACAGAATGATCTCTCTCCCCAGAGAAGGGTAGCAGCTTATGGGACCTGAAGAGCAGCCTCTGAAACACTTGATCTTCTTCCTCCAGCTAATTACCTGCTATGGCAAATCAGGGCTTGGGGTATGAACCTGGGTCAATGGCATAAGTGTTGCCTATCAGGGCTACAAGGCCGAAAAGGATACCCTAATTCAAATCTTACCAGTAGACGCTGATGCACTGTGTGACCCTGAACAAAGAAATATAGTACCAGAGCATTGCGAAGACAGAAAGGACTTGGGGTCCATCTTGTCTGCTCCTCCTGGCACACAGCAGTGATGTTTGCAAGCTTATTAACTAGACTACTACCCATGTTTCATATAGTGTACAGTTAGACCTTGTTATACTACAGTTAAAAGATCATGACGCGTTGGTGTACCTCTCTGTAGTACATTTCCAGATGAAAGCCACCCTTGTGGTACCTGTTTTTTTTCCTCACAGTGCTGCCATGCTTGCATCACTCAGTTCAACTGAACTTGAAAGGTGGCAGTGGCTTTTTTCCCCCCCATAAGTAACTGATCACCAGTAAAGCCCCACCACCACCACCCAAGTAGCTCACCACTGGTAAAGATTAACTGAGAAACAGGAAAAATAAAATGACTCTTCAAAAGATGGTAAACAATTTAAAAACTGTTACATGCTACTTATATTGTTGCCACTGTTATCAACTGCTATCACTGTTGCAGATGCCACTTTTGCTTTGAGCTGTTACTGAGATCTTAATTAAAAAAAAAAAAAACTGCCTTAACCTCCCAAGTCTCTCCCCCCTTCTTCTAATTACAAAAAAACCCCAAACTATACTGTATATAAAACAGTGGCTGGAGAATGGTTGGCACAACAAGCCTGTGCTGCCACCTCGGGGTTCTGATTACATCAAATCTCTTGAGCTTCGCTTTCGAGGTCAGTGATGCAACTAGAAACCCTCTGTAGCAACAAAGACTTGTTGTGCACGGTTGCGCATCCACAGTTCTCTGTGCCGTGTAGCAGTAACTGCCATTATCCCTCAGGACCTTCTCTAGTCCTGCTGTGAATGTCCAAATAGTGCTAGCTTCCACAGCCTCACCTGGTAGACTATCCTACAAGTTAATACCCATTTTTTTTTTCCTGTTAATTGTTGTTTATTCTCTTTTAGCCCCAACCCCCATCTGTGCCCTTCCTCTGGTCACTGCTCAGCCTGTCAATGATCTGAACCCCAGTGACCAACTTACTTGCTGCAGCCACGAATAGCCCCATACACCAAGGGCCTTCAGGGCAGCACTCCCCTTGCTGTCTGACTCTGGTGCATGAGTCAGTCTTTCATTCTGGGTGGACGGTCACTGCAGGGCCGAACCGGCCATGAAGGGTCTGTCGTCCCGTCAGGGCTGGCTGTTATCACTGTTCTCCCCATCAACTTGCTTGAATAAGCACACAACAGGTGTGCAGGCAACTACAATGTAATCCAGAGGAGAGCTTGCGCACAGCGGCTAAAGACCCAGATGCAGCTGCTAGGGACAGCAGCCTCAAACAACAACAGCACAGAACAGGAAGTAGCACATTCAAAAAGGGATTGCAGGAAAAACCTCACCAATTAGCAGAAGTTACCATCAAAATCAAACTTGACTGATGCTGGTGCAGTGAAACTGCAAACACACCTCTCTCCCTACCACCTGCTATTCCTTGTTGAATGCATTACTTCCTGTTGTGTGTGCATGCAGCTGTGGCTGGGACGTCTCTCCAACCAACTGCCACGCTGCATGCTCTCGCCCGGAGTTCTCCGAGGACAAGTTATAGTGGTGAGAGATGGGCAACCCCTACCCTAAGGTGATGAGCATCTTCCAAGACTCTTACTCTCCTCCCCCCGCCAGCCCTTTTGATGATCCAGTCTTGTTCCTCAATCCGAGTCACCAGTGTTGCAAGCGGTAGTGTTACTGCTAATGCCTTCAGGCCAACTGTTGAAGAGCTAGTGTACTGGTTAAAACTAATATTAGTTTTTAAAAGCAGTCAACCAATTCATTTTATATCTGAGGTACTTTTTCTTTTCCCTCTAGTTAATTAGAAGATTGCTTACCTGATGTTAGTAGGTGCGATGTGTGGAACAGCACACTGACTGGCAGCTAACTTACCTAGCTAGCTCTGTCCCCCCCAATTACATATTCAGCAGTGTGACCTCACTGACTGGGACATCACTGCTGCTTAGGAACAGTCACTCAGCAGCTGCTAGGTCAGTCGCCTGTGATGTCAATGAGATCACAATGCTAATGATGTAGTAGTGTGTGTGTGTGTGTGTGTGTGGCGGGGGGAATAGAGATACATATGCCAGATAAGAGCTGTTCTACACATCCAGCACAATATTCATCACACAGAAAACTTTCTAATGAACAAAAGGAAAAAGAAAAACACTTCAGAAATAAAAAGTTACAACTGATTACTTCTTAAACTGTGTATCATTTTCCTGTCTGTCTGTTTTGGTTCCAATAGCTCTTTCAATTCAGAATGCTGTTGTGTCCACTTGGCCTTCTCTTACACGTGCAGCATGTTTTGTACCATGGCTATTTTTTTCCACATACTTTGTTCTCAAATGTGCATGTTGGCAGATTGGGAATCCCCGCTACTGTTGCAGTATGTTTTTTTTTTGTATCGTCTATTTTTGCACCAACCTTCGAGGAACTGTCTCAAGCAGCCTTTAGTGCTCCCAGCTCTACCTCCATGCCTGAGAGGCTTCATTCTACCTGGCACCAACCCAGCAATACCCCCACCGGCTCAGAGTCCCCCGAGGTAGGGCTGCCCTATCCGCCCAGGGCACTCTATCTGTAATCTGGTAGGCCGGGTTGGGCTCTGCCTAGGAGAGGAGTGCGACCAGCGGTGGAGTGTGGCTGGGTGGATGGAGGTGCTGTTGCCTATCCCCAAGGTCTGGGATTTTCTACTGTAGGTTCCCCCCTGGGAGTGCGACATGCCATGATGTCCACGCATGGCTGCCCTGCTGACATCTGCCGCACTCCATGCCCCATTGTTCTGGCTGGTGATCCTACACCGAGCAGCCCCAGGAACCCTCCCCAGGGAGGGGAGAGGAGAGGAGTGCTCCGGATGCTCAATCCTCTCCCTCCCCTGCTGACCCCCAGCTCCCACAGTCCGTCCCCGAATCCAGGTTGCCGGCATGGCGCGAGGTGTGGCATCCAGCACCTCAATCCTCAGCGCCACCAAGCTGGCTGCAGTATGTTTTAATAATAAAGTATTTTTGTTAACCTATACCATTTTAATGCATCACCCATCCTTACTAGTTGTCCCAGCTTTTGTGTAGCCATGGTACTACATAGATGCGGTCACTCCTACTCCTAGTAGTGGCTTCCTGAGCAACCTCTTTGTACACTCTGTAACAGTGCACTGCCCCACAGTTCCCTAAATCCACTGTGTCCAAGGCTGCTTTATTTGGCAACAGCCTTTTTCATACCTAATGCCCATCCTGTCATAAACCTAACATATTGTATTTTCTGTAACTATGTTAACTGATGCAAGGGCTTGAGGTAGTACTACCCAATGTATATAGCAAATGTGTGCTTAAAATTACTTGTTGGTTCAATAAAGGCTCAAATTACTTACTTTGGCTTCTCTTAAGTTAAATCATTTGCATCTACCCAATCTCTCCTTGATGCTTCTTGCTCCCTAATCTGTTAATCGGTTCAGTGACCCTGTACTGGACCCTCTCAATCTCTTTTAATGTCCATTTTGTACTGTGGTGAGCAAAACTGACTGCAGTTCTCCACCACAGACTAAGCACACGCCTACCAGCTGGGGAGTTAGTTGGTTACCAGTAGGTGCCATTCTAAGACTGCCATTTGTGTTTCAGTTTCCCAAGGGTTAATATGTCAGTGGGGGGAACTTAAATACAGTTTAGTCTGGGGCAGACAGTTTAGACAATCAGACAAGTTCAGATTTGGGAATCAATTAGAACAAAACAGAGACGACCTCCAGGTGGGGACCTTGTGCTACAGCAAGGAAAATATCTCTATCGCCAACAAGCAGTGGGACTTCTGGGAGGGTGTAGGGACCAAATGGTGATTCCCCCTCTAGGGGAGCACCCTGATGGCCAGCTGGCCTGAGACTGTTCCCCAAAGCTTGGAGGGAGACAATGGTGAGTCGCGACTTCGACTGGTCCTGTGCCAGGGAAGATAGCACACAAAGATGTGTGGGGAAAACCCAGAGTGAAGACTGACAGCAACAAAGGTAGGAGATGCCCAGTCTCCAGACTTGACCCAAGTTTCAAGGTAGAGGGCCTCCAGGTCATGAAACTACCACAAGATTTGGGGTATGGCATGTGTCAGCAGGCATGATGACCTGACCCGTCTATGCAAGCAAGAGACTGTGTTCTGAAAAGATGGCATGGCTGCAAATCACCCTTAGGTAAATAAAGTTAAATTGCAAAGCTTAAAGTAAGAGCTTAATTTTATGTCTGCCCTATATGTTCGTACAGACGTGCTATGATCAATAGTAAAGAGTTCCAGCCAGCCCAGAGGCACAGCAGCAGTGCTACTGCTCATCACTCTGGTTATCCGAGCTTGGTAGTGGACTTGAGATTGTTTGGGGGAGAGAGAACAGAGTGTCCCAGAGATTTCTCTGCTACTACCGGGAGGGAAGGCAAGCCGTCTCAGCCTCTTACTGCCACTGGGAGGAGGCCTGGTGGAACTGCAGGTTGTGAGAAGCTCAGGGGCAGAGACTGTGGGTCTGAAGTGCATGTGCTCGTTCACGTGCACGTCCTTGCATGTCACTGTGGCAGGGGATGGGGAACGAAAACAGTAAATGGGAACAGGCGGGCTTCATCAAGCCTTAACCATCCTCTGTTGGCCCATGCTGCCATCTGACCACTGTGGGGGGGCACCTGGATGCATTCACAAGGGAAGTGGGAGGGATGGCCGTCCTCCTCCTGGTCCCACCATGTGGGGGCGATCTGTGGGAGACTTAGCCCCCAGTGGATTAGGTAAGGCAGATGTCGATCAGGATGGTTGGGGACGGGGCTGAGGAGGCCTGCTCGCCTGCCCCAGATAGGTAAAAAGAATTGTGGGGAAAAAAACACAACAACAACAACAACAGTAAAGATCTGCTACGGACAAATGGGGGAGGCCACTGCTAGTGGAACATCGGTGTCACTAATGCTTTACAACTTTATGTAAATTTAATGCCAATTCTGGCTTCCATGGCCAAAATCTCTAGGAGGATAATAATTTAGAGAAACTGCAAGCTGGCCCCAGTGGTGCTGAGGGTTGAGGCGCTGGATGCCACACCTCTCGCCGTGCCGGCAACCTGAGGTCTGAAGTGACCTCGGGTTGCCGGGGGTTGGCAGGGAAGGGAGAGGATCGAGTGTCCGATGGACTGCTCTTCTGTCCCGGGGAGGGCTGTCGCCCCACTCCTTCTTCACCCCCTAGTGGAGGCCAGAAGGCAGCACCAGAGGCTCGGAGACACAGAAGCAAGGAGCCGTGTTGTGCACGTACCTCCACACACGCATGTTCACGCCACAAGGGTGTGTACAGGGAGAAAATCGGAAAATAATGGAAAAAAGTAAAATGAAAAAAAAAAAAAAAGAGAGAAAAACTGCAGGCCTCTTTCACCTAAGACACAGGTAGAAAAGAAGAGTGACAGTCCACACAGACACTGGTCAAGTGACAGTAATGTCGAAGGCCTTCTAGAAGGCAGCAGTGATATATGGGGGTTGGGGGTGAGCCAGGGTTACCGTGCACGCTTATCTGTGTCCTGACAGGTTATGTTACCAAGGCAGCTTAAACCTAGCTGCTGGAATGAGGTGTTGAACCGATGTAAACCATAAGGATGAAATGCTAGGGCCAAATTAATCAGGTCCCTGGACCGTGATGCGACTGTTATGAACTTTATTGTTTATTTATTTAGATCTAGGATTACAATTACCTTTGAGCCAATGCTCTTTCACAAAGGTTCGACGTCAGGAGAGTACATACATGATTAAACATGTTAAACAAGGGCATATAACATTAGAGAAAGCATACAACAATATTCATCAGTTCAGGTACGGCACCACGGTAAATAGGATACATGAATAACACATACAAGGAATCATTTCAGAGACCTAGAAGAAATCAGGGAGGAAGGGTGAGAGGATAGGGGGTGGCAGCCGAAAGAGAGACTAGAGCAGTTCCACAGTTTATTAAAAAAATCTAATTTGTACTGCAACAGTTTCAAGTGATTTTTATTAGGTTCCAAGCTACAGAATAGCCAGACCCTGGAATAAATAATATATATATATATATATTTATTTTTTTTTTTTTTTAACTTTGTGTTTATCATTTTTATCCTTCACCTTCTCTCTGAAGTGTCTTCTTCGTGAATTTTATATCTTCTTCATACTACTACTCCTGACCTCAATGACTGCCCACCTCCTTCCTTCAAAGACTTGCTCCAGCCATGATTTTCTTTGCACTCCCCCAGCTTGCAGCGATATGCCCCAACTAGGACTGTTTCATTGCTCCCCTACGTTCAGTTTTATCTACATTATGCACCTTGTTTTTTATTATTATTATTTTGTACCCTGGTAAGTTGCAATGAATACAAGCATGCACATCTGCAATGTAATGTACTTTTCTCCTATTTTGATACCTATATTGCTTGGCATTTACCTTACTGATGTGTTTCTGTTAGTGTACTTTTTATTCTATTACCTTACTGTATTGTTTTCCTCCCACCTTGCCAAAGGACCCAGCTGGAAACAAGTTATTAGCTTAGTGGATCTTTCCTGGTTAAACTTTTGAAATAAATACATTTTATCATGTAGTAACACATATAAACACCACAGCGACAGGCATCATAGGTTACAAGAGCCAGAAAAATTTACGTTAGGAATTAAACCCAATGCCACAAAATGTGGTACTCAGTGGAGGTTACTCTACAGATAACATCACTTAAGTGCAGAGTCCAGGAGTGTTCAAAAAAGAACCATAACGACCGGCCCGTCGGCACAGCGGCTGGATTTCCGCTTGCAACGCCAGCGACTCTGGTTCAGGAGTGGACTCGGGTCACTGGAGGGCTGGCCGGGGGAGAACAGCTTGAGCGTCCCACAACAGCTCGCCGTCTCCGGGGGGGGGGGGGTGGCCAATGCCCATGCCACTTGTGTTGACATCAGGAGCTTTCACTGCATCAGGGAGAAAACGGGAAATACACCTGCTGGCTCCAGGATGACGGGCTTCCTGGGGCATGCCTCCGATTGCCCTGCTCGCGACCACCTCACAAGGCTGGCGAAATGAAGGATTATGGGGTTAGAGCCCCACCTCGTCCCCACTGGGGGCGGCTCCATGGGGACTAGAGGTCGCGGTTCCGTGAACAGGCAGTGAGCAGGAGGATGACTCCTTGGATGCCCTGAAGGAGTCGGAGTTGGCAGGCAGTAGGGGAGAATAAAGTAGAATTGAAAAACAAACAAAAAAAAAAAAAAAGAGAACCATAACTTCAACCATGTAACCTCCCAGCCACTGGAGTAAAATTGGAAAGCTTAACTGTAAAAGAACAACAAATGTAAAAACATTACCCACTGCTTCCCAAACTAAATACCCCAAATGTGGAACACTATGCTACTCGTAACTTTTAATATTTTTCCACAGTCTCTATGGGTAGTAAGCAAGAGCAGAATAGTTCGAAGTCAGCATATTGCCAACCAATGAAGTTGGGAACTTTGTATAAGGGCTTAACATTGTTACTGATAATCCTGTTTGTTATTGCTTGTGAGACTGGGATGTGGAGAAGGGGAAAGATTCATTTCTCTTTAATGAATCTTCACCTGAACTGGTTAATAGCACTTTTATAAGTGTGGGTATCTCCCTGAGCTTTTTACTTGCAGGATTTAACCGTGGCCACTGAAGCGGCTGGCTTTTTTGGACATTTACGGGGACTGAAGTCATTGTTCATCTCCCCCTACTCCTACTGTAAGAGGAGGTTATGTATTCTCAATATATTTTTTTGCTAGATTGTCTGGCTATATTGCTTTCTGAGCTCTTAGATGAGGAAGTACTACATATTGTTTTTGTATGAAAACAAACAGAAAATTCAAAAAAAAAAAAATTTATAACTGGCGTGTGACAAAAGACGTTATCAATATGCATGTCCAGAAAATCAAGACAATCTACCCAGATTCAGCATCCCGTCCCATGGTACAGCTTTCAAGATATGTAGTACATGACAGGGAAAAAACATGCCTTTTTATGAACTTACAGCTGTAGTATTTGTTAGTCACCACAATATAGTCCCCCCCAGCAATAACATTTTTCTGGCAAAAATGTCAAATTAACATTTTTGTTTTCTTTCATTCCTCAACTAAAATATGGGATTTTGACGTTTTTAAAGTTCCTGCTGCTGTGCCATGCCTGCCAAAAAAAAAAAACACAACACAATGTCCGCTACATGTGGCAGCACCATCCTAATACATCCACATTATGAATCTAGCATGTAAATCACATCAAATCAAGATTTATTTATAATGCGCTTTTCGAAATATCAAAGCGCAAGTCCAAAACAAATGTAGCAACACATAATAATAAATACAAATATAAACATTTAAAAGGCAGCAGGACAAGTAGATGTTATATTAAAAAAGCTAATTCAAATAAATAACTCTTCAATGCAGTTTTAAAGGACTCCTTGGATAAGCATTCTCTAATCCGATGAGATAGAGAATTCCACAGGGTTGGGGCCACAAAAAAAAAAGTTCTGGCCCCAGATGACTGAAGACGAACTCTGGGAATCTCTAGCAATCCCTCGTCGGTGGAACAGAGTGGGCGGAGAGGGCGGTAGGGCCGAAGGAGATCTTGCAAGTAGCCCGGTCCCTGTCCGTGTAGGGTCTTACAGGTCAACAACACGACCTTGAAGGTGATCCTCCATCGCACCAGCAGCCAGTGCAGTTTGCGCAGCACACGTGTGATATGGCAAGTTTTTGGTAGCCCAGTTAGAAACCTGGCTGCAGCGTTCTGCACCAGCTGCAGGCAACGGAGATCAACCCCGGCAACCCTAGATATAGAGCATTACAGTAGTCAAGACACGAAGATACAAAGGCATGAACCAACACCAGGAGGTCATGCAGAACAAGGTGTTCTATCCGGGCTATATTCCTCAGATGGTAAAAAGAGGCCTTAACAACGGTTGACACCTGTATCTTAAGCGCCAGCTCGCTGTCAAGTACTACGCCAAGATTTCGCACCTGTTCAGAAGGTTTCAACTGGTTACCCCCTAACACAAGGCCAGAGGAAGACCCAGGAGTCAACTTCTCTACACGGTGACCAGGGTCCACCACCAGCACCTCAGTCTTGTCTGGATTCAGTCTTAACCAATTAGCACTCATCCAGTCCTGAATCTCAGTGAGGCAGTTGTTAAAGACCGATACTGCATCATTTTGTTCAGGTACAAAGGACATACAGAGCTGAGTATCATCTGTATAGCAGTGAAAACTCAGCCCATAACGTCTTATAATGTCTCCCAACGGCAGCATATACACCATGAACAACATGGGGAAAGAACAGAACCCTGCAGCACCCCACAGCGCAGAGCAAAGGGAGCAGAGGAAAAAATTCCTGATACTACCCTCTGAGTTCCGCTCGTAACGAAAGAGTGAGACCATCGGAGGACTGTCCCCGACAGTCCGCAGAGTAGCCGCAGGTGTTCTAGCAACATCCCATGCTCCACGGGGTCAAATGCTGCAGAAAGATCAAGGAGGACCAAGATCGAACAGCTCCTCCAATCTCTCGCTATTAGATCATTCAGTACTCGAACCAACGCCATCTCGGTACTATGCCTCTTCCTGAAACCAGACTGGAGAGGATCACAGACTTCATGAGTGGTAAGTAAGTCATCAAGCTGCGATGCAACTACTTTCTCAATAACCTTGCCCAAAAAGGGCAGGTTAGAGATCAGTCTGTAGTTGGCGAGACAGTCAGGGTCAAGGGAAGGTTTCTTTAAAAGGGGTATCACGATAGCCTCTTTCAGGGACTCCGGGAACACCCCTTGGTCCAATGAGCACCAGACTATCTCAGCAAGGACTGGTCCAATCGCATCCACGCACCCCACAAGGAGGCGCGTAGGACCCGGATCCAAACTACAGCAAGTCGGTTGCAAGCCCTGGACAATCTTCATGATATCCATGATCGCTGGCTGGTCGAAAACCGTCCAGGCAGACCGAGGGCTTGTAGCCTCGCATCGACAACCCGCCATGCTCATTTGGATGCGTTTTGCGGATCTCCGACCTGATCGATAACACCTTATCATCAAAGAACTGAGCAAACTCATCACACTTTATTTGTGAAAAAGCTCTCCTACCCTGCAGGCAGGCTGGATTGCACAGCCTGTCCACGGTCGGGAATTGCTGGGCTGGTCGATTCCTTAATGCAGCTATCTCCCTGGACAGGAACTCTGCCGTCTTACGGGAAATTTCTGATTAATAGTCCGTATAATGAGTAATCAATCTAAGCCTGTCCCCTTCCAGGCTGGATTTCCGCCAACAGCATTCCAATCTTTGCCCTACTCTCCTCAACTCCCTCAATGCCCCATCAAAACAAGGGGACCGAGGGCAGAGGGAGAGGGGGCAAACTCAGACAGGTGCTATAGAATCCAGAGCCTTCAGCACCATGTTATTACAGTGCACTACTAAGACATCTGGTTCCAAGCACTCCACAGGCCAACTCGATAGGTCCAGCACTGCCATCAGACCCTCAGGGGTAACACCCCTCAAAAGGGTGGTACCGAGCCATCTCCAAAGGGGGATGTCTCATAAGGGGGCCGCGAAATTGAACCTTATAGAGTGATGGTCTGACTACCCAACTGGTTCCACCACCAGTTCTGTGATCTCCATCCCCAGGGTGAACACCAGATCCAAAGAGTGACCCTGAATATGGGTTGCAGCGGTAACAACCTGTGTAAAGCCCAATGAGATCATCAGCTGGAGGAAATTTTGACCAAAATACTAGAGTTCATCATCGACCCAGGCGTTGAAATCCCCCAGGACCAACCACCTGGAAGGTTCCAACACCATGTCGACAATGAAGTCGGCAACTTCCTGCAGAAAAGCTTTCTCATCACCGGGTGGACGGTAGACGAGTAAGATTCTGCTGCCCGCACCGGCTCCCATGATACATTCAAAATATCTAGGGGTCCCCACTGGAACCTTTACAAGGCCCAATTCTGATTTAAAACAAATTACACTCCCCGACCCAATCTCGGGCAATGTATCACAGAGTACCTGGCTGGATCACAGAGTACCTGGCTGGAACAGCTGACTCCAATATGGGACCAGCATTCTCATCCAGCCAGGTCTCAGTGATGCAAGCCAGGTCAGATGACTCAACAAGATCAGCAATAATTGCTGTCTTGTTCTTTATTGACCTGGCATTGCATAGCACTGCCCGAGTTGGATGAGAGGCCTTGGAGGAACGGGCAACTTGCCCACTATCAGTGGAACCCTTCGGTATGGGAACCAGGCATCGCAAACCCCTGTCCTGGACCCATTTCGCTCCAGGGTGCCTCCTTGACCTCACCACCCTTATCCGCTCAATCCGCCCCCCCCCATGCAATCCCCAAGGCACGACAGCGCCTATATACCACGGGTTGCAACGGGGGACTATCGAAGGGCGCAGGTCCCTCAGCCTGGAGAGGGAGTAGTGCCTGTCCACCGAAACTCGGTCCCAACAGATGTTTCCTGTCTCAAAGTAATATTAAAATAAAACAAAATTAAACAAACCTCTTACTTAAGAAAAATAACCCTCAAACATCCATCCCCCCTTAATAAAATATATAAATCGCCCTCAAACAAACCTCCCCAGTAAGAGGATAATAACTCAAGAGTCTTAGATGGAATTAATCTGCTTGATGAAGATTCGGTCAGAAATAAAAATTTAAACCTTCATGTCACTATAATAAACCAGAAAATACAGAAAAAATAAATCAAACAAAACAAAACAGCAGAATCTTCACCTCCCCCAAGGCCCTCCCACAGCCTCAGGAGATAAGCAAAGCAGTATTAAACTAAAAACAAATAAAATAAAATCCAAAACAACAATTTGAACAAAATAAAATCAGTCAAAAACAGCAAGTGAATCTTTAACACGATAACTAAAGAGGCAAAATATTTGGGGAAAGATTCAGTCTTCCAGACCCCATTGAGCCTAACACCACCAACAGGGTCTGAAAAGCCCTCAGGAGCTAACACCTCCTGAACAGACAGATGGAAGTGTCTTGAAGATTTCGCCCAGTAAAATAAATCCAGGTGTTTCCCAAACCCCAGAAGCTCTCACCAACTGGATTTAGGAAATAACATATGGCACTTTACTGCCAGTCAAATAAATAAAGTTGAGAGTCTGACCATAGTTGGAAACAGGGGAGGAAGTCTGGAAAAAACTTCTTCAGTGAGTGGGTTGCTCAGCGGCCAGGAGTGGGCCTCAACAATCTTAACGGGTGGCTGACCCAGGGCTGCAGCAATTGCCATGGGCCCCCATCCAGACCCACCAACTAGTAGATCCCACGGGGGAGCCCTAGAGACCACCAGCCCCAGCCACCGGCTCCCCGGTGAGGTTGGGCCCAGGTCCCCGCACCACTGCACACCCACGCTCAACCCACCCGAAAGATAGGGGCTACAGCACCCGGCACTAAGTCGAGCTGATCGTCTTACCACCACCAGCCGTTTTAAATCCAGGCAGTCAGTTCCTCCCCCGGCAGAAAAACCAACAGTTACAATCCACAGTCTTCTCTTGTACAATCCAAAACCACTTTATGCAGCTTCCTCTCTCCGACTCACATAACAGATCCAGCCCACATGAGGACGCCCAATGTTGTGAACAGCCCCATCCCGATATCACAAAAGGTAACCTCAGTGGAAGAGATTTTTACAAACGGCGATGTGCAGCCATCTTTAACAATGTGAGTCATCAATTACAAAAGTAGCTATAAAAGCTGTTTTAAAACTGTCCAAGAAGAAACAAATTACTCACCATAGTAATGTTGTTTCTTCTCAGGGATCCATCTATGAGTTTTACAATAAGCAATAAGCATTATCCCACTACAGTGGGATGCCTCGGAGACAGAACTCCATTATTTTAGAATTAGAATACAAGTTCAAGCCGGCACAGTGGCGTGGAGGGCTGCGGCATCGCTGCCTTACCTCCTACCACGCCAGTGAAATGTGTTCAAGTGCGAGCGGGGTCGCTGGAGGCCGGCTGGGGAGGGAGAGGATTGAGCATCTGGAAGACAGCTCTACTCTCCTGGGGAGGGGTGGGGACAGAGTCTGCTGCTTGCCTGGCCCCTAGCGGGAGATGGGGTCTGGCACAATGGACCCAGAGACAGAGCAGGTGGTCATGGAGCAGATGCCCAGCGTGCTGCATGCAGAAACGTGCGCATCTTGGCCACTGGCACCATTGCATGCTCTACGCCACACTTGGGGGGGGGGGGAGACAAGGAAAAACACGGCGACTGGCAGAATGAAACTGGTCCATTGCAGGCACCGCACCTGGCCAGCTGGGCACCTTAGAAACAACAATAGAGGAGAGTACCACTGGACGCTGAGGAGACGGGGCTGGGGGGACTGGTGGAGGAAGGGTGAGCTGACCAAGAGAAAAAAATAAAGTATATATTATAAAAAAATGCAAGTTCAAGCTCTGCACTCTGGTCATGCTCCCCAAGTGTTCTAATGTCAGGTTTGTTTCTATAGCAAGGGTAGCTGTGACCACTAAACTAGCTAAATGGCTACCAAAAATGTTCAAAAACCTTTACTGATATTTTTGAAAATACCACATTTTGTATTTCTAAATGTTTTATCACATTTTTCACAAATACAGTTTTCAAACATTTTCAATACTTTAAAATTTACTATATATTATTTTTCCAACAAATTTATACCATCAAACATATAGAAAGCTTAATACAATAAATCTATGAAACATAAAAATATTGCAGTAAATATGCAATATAAGGAATCAAGTATGGGCACCCATACACAACGAGCCTGTGTTTCCATCGAGGGGTTGAGATACCAGAGTATGGACCTCGAGAGCGAAACCTGAGAGGTCCATGCTGGCATCTCAACACCAAGATGGAAACGCAGAGCGAATTGTGTTATCTGCACCCATACTTTGTTATATTTGTTATAGTTTATGGTTCTGTGAGATTTAAAAAAAAAAAAAGTTATTTTTCTGACAGTCTAACTTTAACAAGGTTTCATACCTTGTGTTCATGCTCCCCATTGTTGTCAGCAGCTCACTATATAATGCGAAGTCTGTTGATGTGGTCCCGTTCTAGTCCTGATGGTTGAAAGACTTAAATTGGTGTGGTTTGGTAACATGGAGCCGACTACGGCAGTCCATGTCCAAACCACCTTCGTGTACTGCTCGCTAATTGGCACTGCCATGTTTGTTTGAATTTTTCGTTTCAACAGCTATCTTTGGTCCAATCATGTGGCAGATAGCGCTGGGATGAATATTTTTAAGGGGCTACTAAATATTTATTTTAGAACATGCACAACTTTTAGAATATGCACAACAAGATTTGAGCAGCCACCGATTTTCATACACAATAAGCTCTAACCATAAGCTAGAATAACAATTCTAATAAAACAGTTCAGCACCACAGGTGCTTTTGATATTCTTTTACTAATTTGCTTGTTTATAGGGAAAGAAAAGGAGGAATACAGACTTACCAAAACAAATACTTACACAGAAGCAAAGGAAAAGACAGAAAAAAACAAAAAAGAAAAGAAGAATATTTGTATATCTTACTTTTGGCTTATCAGATACCTATTCGAACAGAAACAGAACTTACAACTGTATTTTCAAACTATTACTAAAAAAAAAAAAACACACTAATGCTATAAAATATTAACTTAAAGCTATGGTGAATCTTGTACCAAACCGATTTAATACAGCCAGTATTAAAAAATGTAACTGATCACATGCCAACAGTTGCTGAGGAACTCCAGTAAAGCATACTTAAGCAACCTTACGGAAAGAACTAATTTTTGTGTGAACCTATTTTCAGGTTTTGGAAAGGAAGGCAGGGTCAGAATTCTAAATCATACTGATGAATCCCAGAGAAGAAACATTAACTAGGGTGTGTAATTTTTTCTACAAACATCAGGAAACTATTAATGATGTAATACGTATACAAGCAGCAGACTCACTATCAGAACCTTGGGAGGATGGGTCCAGAACCTATTTAGGAAAAAAGTTCTGCAGAATAGTTTCAAAACTGGTATCCCACCTTACCTGTATGCCCAGGCAGTGGTGCTTTGTGAAGGTGTGCACAGCTTTCCAGTTAGCTGCTTTGTACATGTCAAGAAAGGGGACACCCTTGCAGCTGCCACAGAAGCTGAGGTACCTCTTGTGGAATGTGTCCTTAGGCCTCAGAGGTATTTTACTATTTTTTTTTCACAAAAAGAACAGTCTGCAGGAGGTTCTCCAACAGGAAATGGTTCTCCTAGCTGCTGGTTTACCTTTGCCCACCTCTCCAGAGGTAACAAAAAGCTGTGCACCCTGGGACTGGATATCCTTTGTCTGGTCCAGGTAGTAACCTCGTGTTCTTTTTACATCCAGGCAGTGCAGCTTCTGTTCACCTGTATTGGAACACTGAGGGTAGAGTATAGAAAAGACAACTAACTGGTTAAACTGGAATTCCAATACCGCCTTGGGTAGGAACTTCCTACTGATCCTAAGACCAGCATATCCATGTGGAAGATTATGTAATTTGGATCTGTACAGAGGGCTTGTAGCTCACTTACCCTCCTGGCAGATGTCATGGTAATCTGCAAAACTGTTCTCCATGTAAGTCAGCAGCAGCCATAGGCTCAAAGGGAACCTCCAGCAGGTGGACAAAGCTATGTATTCAGGTTCCATGGAGGGACTGGGTCCCTTACAAAGGGATACGGGCGACTGAGTCCTTTGAAGAACTCAGGTTGTGAGGCCAAGGACTTGCCTTTGCCTGCTGCTGTGTAGGTTGATACTGCTGCCAGATGTATCTGCATGGCTGAAGGTCTCAGACCTAAGGACTGTACATGTACTAGAGTGCTCAGAACTGTAGGCAACCCCGCCTGCACTGAGATTATCTTTTTAGGTGCACATCAGTATGTGAATCTTTCCCACTTAGAGGAGTACTGTTTCCTTGTTGCCAGTTTTCTGGGAAACCTTCAGCACTCTCAGCACCTCCTCTGAGAAGCTTAGTTGAGAGAATTCTAGCTCTTCAAGAACTATAAGCATAACGTTCTAAGGTCTGGCAATGTTATTCTGCCCTGAGAGAGAGAGCCAGCAGGTTGTAGCACAGTGGTAGGTTGATAGGAGTCCTACTGGACAGGGTTTGGAGCACCCACTACCACACTTGTCTGGCCCAGTCCATGACTATCAAGATCACTGTTGCCAGCTCTCTCCTGATCTTTGTGAGCACTCACTGTATGAGTGTGAATAGTGGGAAGATATACATGAATCTCCCTGTCCAGTCCAGTCCAGAACTAGGGTGTCCTCTGGGACTGTGCTGCCTGCTGGAGGCCTGCAACAAAACTGTGGGTGCTGACTGTTCTGCCAAGAAGCAAACAGATCTGTTTCTAGATGTGACAGGGTTCATCCCTGCCACTGTTTGAGGACCCACATTCTTTTCTCCTCTTGGTTGCAACCATCTATCTTTCCCTCTTCTACGGCTGTCCCTTTGTTTTCCCGTTTGGAGGCAGGACACCTCCAGACAAACCCCCCCTGCAAACTCTTTTTCTTTTTCTGTAGGGTTTTATTTAAGTTAAAAAAAAGTGTTTTGCTCATAAAAGTTCTAAAACATTGTGAAAATGCATAGCACTTGCCTCACTGTGTTTAACAAACATAGCATTTATATAGGTTTTCTAGAAGTGTTATCTGTACAGTTAGTATTGTCCCAAGAGAAAAAACTGCTACTCAATTATTTAAAACCCTGTTCTCTTCTTTCTTTGGGTCTGCAGGATTAGGATAATTAAAGGATATGAGCATAGCATCCCTAACATATTAGGACGCATGTGGGTACAATATAATATGTGCATTGAAATTCCTGTACATGTGAAAATACAAGGATTATGTTTATATGGGCTGCAGGGGTGCCTTGTGCCCTTGTGCATCATGCGCCCTTTTTATGTAAACATATCTATGATGGGATTATGCTTTGTAGGATGTGCTATATGCTATAGTTTCGGTTGCATTGTGCTTCTGCTGTTTCTTAACTGCTTAAATGCCTTATTGAATTTTTGTCTGAGTTGCTACTGCTGAATGCTGTTTGGTGAAGGTGCCCCCTCCCCCCCGGGGGAATAGAAAGTCCTACAATGTACCAAGTTCCAGTGGAAGACGCTTCCGTTCTCTAATACATGCTTTTCTCTGGGCTGGCAGCGCTCCCCTGTGCTGTTTCAGGAAGTCGCGTCTTGCCCAGAGCTGTATTGTGTCTGCGCGAATGTGCATGTCTGAGGAGTAGCTCACAAACATTCGTACATTGTGAAGGAAAAGCACTCCCTCAAGCGACCTCCCTTCCACTTTTTTGAGTGTTTTTATAGTTCCCAGAACCTCTCCAGAATGCTGTCTTGCAGGAATGTATAAAACGTAAAAAGGGGCTCTGAGCTCTCGAGGAGAGCTCTCCTAGTCTGCCAAATGTCCAGAAGAGCCATGGAAATGTCAGCCAGCCATCAGCTTGACATTTCAGTAGTCGGACTGCTGTATCAAATCAAATACTATTAACCCCCCACAGCCCCTATGTAACAAGTTGCTTGTCATGCTAGAAAACTGTTTTAAGAACCCAGGAACAGCATTTGCAGGGCTGTCATGTTAGTATATTTTATCAATGACATGAAATGTGGCTCAGTTCCTTTTACCCCCGTGTAGCTTGCATTAGACAAACGAACACTAGAGAAACCAAATATCATCTCTCTTTGGCCCTTTCTCCTGGACCTTGTGTGCACTGTTTGTCCCTGCACAGAGAATATAGGTTGTCATGCAGTTCTGTACGCAATAATGTTATAAGTAAGCATACATGGTTTACTCACTTTGGGTGTGGAGCCTGCATTCCCTCAGGGCTACTGTCTGGCTGTACCTCACTATAGGGAAACTGTGTCCCCTTGTGGCCCTCTTTTATACAGACAGCCCTGTCAATCATGCTGGAGTGCTTATGTTTGTGTGAATTCTACAGGGGAATTTTATTTTTACTCCATTACGACATGTTCTTGTGTTTAGGAGTTTACTATTTCTCCTATAGTTGTGAAAAGCATTAAATGTTTGTTTTAAGAAGTTTACTGATCCTAGATCACCTGACTCAGGTGGGCAGAGTTATAAAGCCCTATCTGAGCATGTGCAAGGTAGAGAGGGTAGTTTATGCTGACTGTGTGCAGAGAGAGGACTGCTGTCTTATACAACACTGCTTGTGCTTTTGTTTTCTGTTATTTTGAGTATATTATTTTCTGCATCATTATTTGCTGCCTTGCTGCCTACAAGGAAACATTGATTTAATAAACATCCCACTCTGCCAAAAGCGGGTTGCACCTGAAGCTCTGTGTCAGTGTCCATCTGTATATCTCACACCTCCACACTAGAGTGCCCCATCTTCTGAAAACATACGAACATAAGAAGAAGGCCATTTGGTCTATCAAGTCTGCTCGTACTGCAGAGTCCACAGCTTGAGCTAATGTCCCTGCCCTCCCTCCCCACTCCTCCCATCCTCTCTTTCCATGATCCTTACCTTCCCATTATACCTATCCCACCCTCTCTTAAAGCTGCCCACTGTCTTCAACAAGATGAGGCAAAAAACAAGTACAGCTCTACAACCTTGAGGGTGCGAGTACTGAAATAAGTGAAAAAACAAAAAAAACACACTCCTCAGCTGAGGAATAATAAAGCAGTTACAATTTATTATTTACATCAGTATAAAAACGCCAACGTTACACAGCTCCATTCAAAAGCAGAAGATCCCCTGACCGGATCGTGCATAACCCACGTCATACAGTGCTTTGCGCAAACACTACTGGGAGCGACAAGGTATCTTAGCCTATGGTGTGAGACTGAGGATACCATGGGCGGCACTGTTAAGCAAGTCAGGATTACTTATGCACTGAACTACAGGAGCGATTGCCGGGATTTATTTCGGGTTGCGGCGGTGAGACTGGGAGGCACTCTGAATTGCCTTATGTGGGCGAGTGTCTGCGGGGACATGGGTGGGGAGGGTGCTGGGGCTGAGATGGGCGGGGGGAGGGTCGCAGAATTCACTGCAGTTTTTTGTGATGTAAAAATCAGAATGGCTTGCCCGAGCTGCCAGTTCGTATCGCACATTGTGATGCAATACCAGCTATTTAAAACCCTGCACACTCTAGATGCAGCCTGACCAGTGACCTGCAGAAGAGCAGTATAACCTCCTCTGTCCTACTACTGATCCCCCTGGATATGCCTCCTAGGATGACTGAGACTGAGGTCAGCAACTACTGGTTCACAGCCCACTCGTGGTTTCCCTGGCTGATTCTCCTTAGGACATTTGCTAAGACACTGCCCTTGCCTGGCAGATGTACAGCATGAATCCTTGCATATAGGGAGTAAGCTATATCCCAGAACCTCATGGCTTCTGTGTACAGTTTTACAGTTTAGAGAATCTTGTTCCTCCCTGCTTATGCAATACATTGTTATGGTGTTGTCTGTTCAAATCTGAACAGAACTGTATCTGAGAAGAGAAGGACCACAGTACAAGCAAAACTGTTCTGAGCTCTAGGAGGCTGATGTGCTCCTGAGCCTCCTTTGAGCTCCAGATGCCACTTACTGCAAGTTCCCCTAGGTGGGTGCACCACCCGAGGAGCTGAGGCATCTGTCATTAGGACACTTGCTGGGATTGCTGGAGGAAGAGAAAGCCCTCTCCAAGATTACTTTTCTCCTTCCACCACTCTAGTGCACACATAAATGTCTCTGTGATTGGCACTAGCTTGGACAATTGGTTCCACCTTTGAGACAAGTGGTCCCTTAGGCGGTACTGGATGTCCCACATCTGGACTCTTGCCCATGGCACCTCTACTGTGGACGATGCCACGTGGCACAGTAACTGGAGGAAATCCCTTGGGGGCTTGGCCCTGTGTGAATGATTCTGTTGTAGCAATCAGATTTTATACATTTTCTTGTGGGAGGAAAGCCGTCCCTTACAGGGTATCCAGTTCTGTGCTTATAAAGTCCAACACCTGAACAGGTTCTGCTTGGCACTCTATTTTATTTATTTATTGAACTGTTTCACCAGGAAGGCACACTAAACAACACGTTGCTCGTCTCCCGGTGCGACCGGGTTGGGGGGGGGCCTACTACTGGATGAAGGCTTAGACATACAGTTTAACATTTAAAACATATAAATGTAATTGAATGTTTAATTTCTTGTAACAAGACAGTTAATAAAATATCATAAATAATCATTCAGTCGCATTTGTAACATAACATACAATTAAATATCTCATACCTGTGAAATATGCATTTAATTACAAGTGGCATATCTGAGGAACACAGTACATAGTAGTGAAGGGGGGAGGAGAGCATGTTGAGACACAAGCTGGGGGAGGTGGAAGGTTTAATAGGTGATGTGAATCATGGAGAGGAGCAGAGGCATAGGACAACAGTTAAGGAGGGTTAAAACAGGAGCAGTTAGATGAGAGAAAGTTATGTAAGGCAGAGGCAAGGGAGTGGGAGGAGGAGTGCCGTATTTGGGAGGGGGGGAGAGTTCTAGATTTGAGAGGAATGATACTGTAGGTAAAGCCTGACTGACCGATGAAAGTGGTACAACGGGGGGACTAACAAAGTGTGAGTGACAAAGGATCTGAGGGAATGGGAGGGGGAGGCAAGGAACAGAGCAAACATGAGAGGTATGAGGGAAGTTCTGCTAACCAAAATTTAGAAGTGAGTTTGGCACAATGAACGAGGTGCCTGCTGGCAAGTGGGGGAAGGGAAATGGTGTGGTAGAAGTCACAGTGATGACTGCGTGATGGAGCAACAAGAGCAAATCGACAGAAGGAGTTAAATAGAGTGTCCAATCTGGTTAGGGAGGATTTAGGAGCAGCACCATAGACTACATCACAGTAGTCAAAAATGGGGAGGATCCTCTTCTGGACTAGTTCACGTCGCGATGCAGAAGGAATACAACTACGGTTCCTGAATAAGGCACCAAGCTTAGGGTGCAATTTTTCAGGATGGTGTCAATGTGGCCAGAGAAGTTGAGATGTTGGTCCAACCAAACCCCAAGGTATCTGAATGAGGAGGCGTCCTCTAATATTGTCCCATCAAGGGTGTGGAAAGACGGTAAAGGGTGGAGCCTAGAGAGTCTCTGCCTAGTGTCAAAGGTCATGGAGACAGTCTTTTTTTGGCAGTTGATGTGAGGCAAACCATAACTGCAACTGGTGGAAGTCAAGCTGAAGGGTGGTTGCAATATCAGCATGGCATTTGCCAGATGAGAACAGGACAGTGTCGCCGGCATGGATAGAGGTGGAGGGGGAGCACACTGAGGGCAAGTCATTTATGAAGATGGAGAAGAAAATGGACCCAAGCACCGAGCCCTGTGGGCCTCCAGTGGAAATGGGGGGGGTTGTATCCTGGATCTTGACTGATTGTGTTCTGCCTAAAAGGTAAGCTCTAAACCAGTTTTGGGCAGAAGTAGACAACCCAACAGCCGTAAGGGAGTCAAGAAGTAGGGCATGGGAGACTGCGTTGAATGCCTTGGTGAAGTCAACAAAGATGGCAGAGGTAATGAGGCCATTATCCATCCCAGTGAGGATGGAGTCAGTGAGCCTGAGTAGGGAGGTGGTAGTGGAGTGGTTTTTCCGAAAACCAGATTGGAATGGGGTAAAAAAAGGAAGAGTCATCGAGGAAGGAGGTTAGCTGAGAGAAGACCAGGTGTTCTTGGAGTTCAGCAAGGGCAGGGAGTAGAGACTGGGAGAAAATTTGCAGGGGAGTAGGGGTCATCACCCTTTGAGAGAGGGAGGACCACAGCATGTTTCCAGGATGAGGGGACAGGTGAGGATGAGAAGGAAAGATTTAAGATCAAGGAGAGAGGGTAAGTTATAGCAGAAGCTGAAAGGAAGAGGAGTTTAGGGTCAAGATCATCCGGCGATGAGCCTCTGGAAGGATTAAGAGAGGGAGGTGCCATTAGTGTTTCTTCTGAGGAGACCGCAGAAAAAGAGAAGGAAGGATGGATGGGCATGGAGGGTTTGAGTACTGAGTGTGGGAGGATGAGGAGGGGAGGAGGTTAGAGGGGAGTGACTTTATAAGTGCTGGGACGCAGGAGGTATAATAGAGTTAAACTTGAGCCACTGCACATGGTTCGGAGACCAATGAGTTTTTTTTTTTTTTTTTAAAGCACAGGGGAGGTGGATGTGAAGGGGAGGAGACTAGGGCGTGGACCACTTTCCAGAATTTGGAGGGGGAACTGATGTTTTTGAGAAAAGATGATTTAAAATCTTCAGACTAAGCTGGTAGCGGTGGCGCTGAGGTTGAGGCGCTGGGCCACAGCCTTGCATGCCTTGGCGCCAGGTTCGGGAGCAAGCCTAGGTCACCGTGGGGAGGAAGGATTGAGCGTCCGGAGGACAGCTCTCCTTCCTCAGGGGGCCAGGGATTCTCCGCCTGGCACCGCGGCGACCTCTGGTGGAGACCGGAGGTACCGCAATGCTCAGGGCAAGAAATAGAGGGTTGCGGAGTTACAGCAAGATGTTCCCTGGCATCATTGCACGCCGGACTCCTTCAGGGAGAGGGAGGGAGTAACGAGGGTGGGAGGTGGGGACAAAGCGAAAAAAAATACCCAGCCAAGTGGATAAGCGACAGCACCTGAATCCACCAGGGCCACACTCCACCGCCGGGGGCGCTCCTTACCTGGGCAGAGCCTAGCCCAGCCCGAATTTGCAGATATAGTACCCTGGGTGGATAGGGCGGCCCTACCTCGGGGGGCTCAGAGCTGGGGGGATAGCCGGGCTGGTGCCAGGTTTCAGGAGGCCTCTCAGGTATGGAGGTAGAGCCAGGGGGTACTACAGGATGCCTGAGAGAGTTCCACTGGCTGGAGGAAACAAAATTCGAAAAAAAAAAAAATCTTCAGACTTGGCAAGTCTGGTAGCTTTTGTGCAGGCAATTCTTAACATGCAATACCTGGCATGGTCTAGGGCAAGCTGGGAGGCCTTATGTTTCCTCCAAGCTTTGTCCTGTTCCCTGAGACAGGTCAGCAACTCAGGGGAGACCCAGGGATGATGGTTGCCACAAACTCTAGTGTATTTGAAAGGAGCATAGGAGTTCCATGTAGTTAGAAATTTATCTTTAAAATAAGCGAGGGCTTGGTCAATGGAAGGGGCAAAGGCAATAGGGGACCAATCTGAGCTGGACAGTTCATTAAGAAGGGGATTAAGGTCCAAGGAGATGAAGGAGCGGAGTTGCAGAATTCTGTGAGGTAGTTTAGGTCTATGGACTTTCCTGACTATGAAGACTGGGTGGTGATCACTGAGGGCATCCGGGAGGATGCCTGATTTAATGACTCCGTGAGGGTGAGAGCACTCTAGGGTCTCTTTACCCTTTGATAGAGCCCCCTGTCTCTTGCTCTGTTTTCCTTGAGACCAGTCAGTCATCTAGGTAGGGAAAAACCACCATGCCTTGTCTTCTCAGGTGCACTGCCACTACAGCTAGGCACTTTGTGAAAACCCTTGGTGCTGAAGTGAGGTCAAAGGGGAGGGCTATGAACTGGTACTGGCAGTTTCCAAGCCTGAACTGGAGGAAGTATTTTTTGTGGATGGTCTGACTGGAATGTGAAAAAAAGGCATATTTCCGATCCAGTGATCCCGCCAATCTCCCAGTAGCAAGTATGGTATCACTGTGCCCAGTGTGACCATCTTGAACCTTTTCTTTTTAATACGTTTGTTCAGATATCGCAGATCTAAAATGCGTCACCACTACCCATTTTTTTCCTGTGGATTAGGAAGTACCTGGAGAATAGGCCCTTGCCGCACTTTGAGGCAGGGACCTTTTCTGCTGCTTTTGCCTGCAGCAGTTTCTTTACTTCCAGTTCCAGCAGAATTGTTTCTGTTGGTGAATGAGCTGGAACATTTTTTGGTTTCTGCAGTCTTGCAAACTTTTTGAACTGCAGAGACAATCCCTGATCTACTGTTTCCGGGACCCACTTGTGTGATCATTTTACTCATTCCTGGAAGTAGTGGCCCAGCTCCCCCACCCCTTCTGGCAATGGCTGGGCAGAACTGTCAAGGTTTTGCTTTGGCTGTGGCTTAGGGGCTGGTGTTGCAGCAGCACGTCTGGAACCCATCCTACCTCTGTAGTGACCTCTTTGGGGTTGTTACTCATAAAGAATGCATGGTCAGGGACACCAGCCCCTACCCTGCATCCCCTTCTATAATGCCTGCGGGAAGTGGAGGCCTTTTTAAATTTTTGTTATTTTTGTAAGTGGTCTTTTACTCGTCCACTTTTTTTAATGTATGCCTCTGTTCTGTCACCAAATAAGAAATCTGTGGCCTTGGTATGGATTTCCTGGGAAAGGATGTTGGCCTTAGCTAGGCAAACCTTCTGGATGCCACTGCATGGGTCAAGACTCAAGTCACCGGGTGTCTATAACATCCTTCTCCCTTGCCTCTTCCTTACATAACTATCTCTCCTCCAACTACCACCGTTTTAACCCTTCTTAACTTCCTGACATGAGCATGTAAGAGCCATCTCCCAAGCTCCCACCTTATCCACAGTCCCTCCTTGCCCCTTCCCCTGCATATACCTCTATCCTGCACCTCCTCCTTACTCCCCTACCAATGCCTCTGCCTAGCTCGCCCCGCAAGATTCTCAGCATCCTGGAAGGGACAGTCCTAAGGTCCCACCTCTCCCTTACCTGCCCCCACCCCTCCTTCCTCCTTTGCCTGCCCCCCACCCTCCTTCCTCTCCGTCCAACGCCTCTGCCTGGGTCTGCCCCCTGGCAAGGTTCTCAGCATCCTGAAAGGGTCAGTCCTGCGGTCATCTTTTTGTTCCCTTCTTCCCCTCATCTATCTTCCCAACCTAATAATCCTATTTCCAACACCTGCCCCCCCATCTCACTCCTTTGTCCTCACCTGGTTCTGCCCCTGGCAGGGTTCCTTTGCATCCTGGAGGGTACAGATCTAGGCATACCTCTCCCTTCTCTACTTAAACCTTTCATCTCCTCATTTCCACCATACCCTACCACACTGCACTTAATTAGGCAGCCCCATACCCACTATTCACTGTATGCTACTTTACCCTCTCCCCTTTTGCCCAGTCCTTTTTGTACTGACTAGCTGCTGATACCGACTTCCCAGGACCTGCACCATGTCATGAAAAACAAACAATGCAGCTTGTCAAGAGAGAAAATATACACAGTTCAGTTCCCTTGATATGGGAGTCAAATGTAAAAATCTGCAAAGCCATTTAAAAGTTAAAATTCAGCGCTTTTTCACAATTTTGCTGAAAATTCATCTGCTCCCTCTTGTACTACAGGGTGACTGCTCTCTTTGGGCGGAACAATAAATCTGATGTTAAAACACTGGGGAAGCATGACCACAGTGCAGAATTTGAACTTACATTCCAATTCTAAAATTAGCATTAAGTTCTATCCCCGGGGCATTACACTCTTGTGGGATGATGTTTACTCTAAAGCAACATTGATGGACTCCTGCTGTTTGAAAACTAAAAACACACCGAGGATGAATCTAAGAATGTCAGAAACCAAATTCTTGCTAATAAATTACATGATGAAATTCTTTGCCGGCCAACAAATACTGCTGCTTTAAACTGCCCAGACCTATTACAAGTCAGCATACCAGACACATACAGATTTGAAACTTTCATTTAGCAATAAATTCTAGAACTGGGGCCAGATATTGAGTAATAGGCTGCTTGCCCTGGTCCACAACCCCAAGGATGTTATATTCAGTGGAACAGTACACCAGCACTATCTGACTAAATATAGGGCCATGTCAGGGCAGCGCAAAGTCGAACAGCGCTGCCCCGACATGGATCTGGGCTGTATGCTGTCTATACAAAAGTGTACAGAACTGCTGTGCAGCCAGACCTGTTGGCGCCAAGAGCCCCGGTGCAATATTCAGCTGGCAACATGCAAATGAGCCCACTGGGCATGCGAGGTGCTAAGGGTGGTGCCTTATGTTGGTGGTGAAAAAATATTAATCTGTTCCCATGTTATAAGGACTTGATATTCCAATTCTGAGCATGCTCAGTAGGGTCTTTTGGATAGATGTTTGATACCCTACTGAGCATGCTCTGGACTGAAATTTAAATTTAACCAAAATTAATCCGGAAGGAGGTCAGTGACTGCTGGCATAAGGATACTAAAAAAAAAATCTTTATTTTGCTAATTATCTCAAGATGTTTGACATATCCTAACAGGCTGCAGCTATCGAGTATGCACAGACTGTGCAACAGCAGCAATCACAATCATAATACAGTAACAAGAAATCTGCACACACACACGCACGCACACACAGGCACTCATCTCAAATGGTAAGTTTCCTATATACAATGAACAATCCATTAAGGCTAACATTATTGTGGAAGACCATACAAAGTGAAATGAGAGTATGGCTAAAAAAAAAAAAAAAAAAAAAAAAAAATTGAAAATAAAAGTGCTGCATTTTGGCATTATTCATCTGAAGCAGAACACGCTTTGTGAGACAATTACATGAATTTCAACTGCATAACCACCCTGTCAGCAAAATCAAAACTGATGAACCAGCATCAATAAACTATGAATGACAACAAAAGCATTGATTTAAATAGTACAAGTGTAAAATATAACATTACTATAATTGATTGCAATTCAGAGAAACCAGGCAGGTAACTTACAGTTTAACGTTTACTTCATTACAGTGCTTACTGTGCTGCTTGCAACTCAGAGTAACAGGTTGTACTTGTATGAATAAAACTCAAGACATTCATATGAATAAAAACAAAATTGTGTTTCATGTTTCTGAAAATTATGAATGGGTTACGATTAATAGCTTACTGCATCTCTTAATTACTGTATTTCACAGTGGGTCAAAATGCGCGTCATTACCTATGTGGTGTGAAACTGAAATGAACGTTGCCAGTGCATTTTGTCTATAATTCTAAACTCAAAAGAGTGGGCTTAGAACTTGCAGTACTGTTAGTTGCAGCCGTTAGATTAGATAAAATAATAGATTTTCCAATTAGTATTATAACAATGTGATTTGATACCAAAGATACAAATTAGACAAAGACACATATATTCACCATAGCATGTGTCTTTACGGAGACCACTGTGATGTAAGTGCACAGGTAAAAAGCACAGGATACATTTAGCATTTGTATCATATCAAGCCTAATGACATAGGCTAATATAGCCATAATAAGGAAGCCTATTATACTTACAACTGGACCATTCATCGGGAGTAGATGATATCATTACATCAATGTTTGAATGGTACAGACTACTGGAAACCCTCTTTCTTATATACAATAATGTTTGTGCTTTGCTTACAAAGATCACCTTTCCCATAAAGATAACATCCTTTCTCATGATCTCACAGCTGTGCTTTGTGCGCACAGCACATTCTTTTTCCACGAACACAACATTCTCTTTGCTTATCATCAAGGTCAGAACTGAACAAGGCTGGATGGCCTGTTAGCATTAGTAATACTGATAAAAGTTATTTAAAGGCTTCATTCTCCACCATGGCCAATACCACAATTTCTCATATTTTTGAAGTGCACTGACTACAGTAACTATTTCTAAGTTTACCCCTTTATAGCCTAACATTCCCCACCTTGAAGCTACTGAGCATAGCTCAGGGGGTTCACAGACTATAGGGGTGTCATACGGTACATACTAGCGTGGTGTTACACATAAGATAAAGTTTTTTTGAATTTTTGATAGACACAACAGATATAGTCAATATAAACTGCATGCATAAAAATAACAGAAAAACAAACAGAGTAGTAGGATGCTGATCATAAGTGTCAATAAATGGCCACCAGTCTATTGTACGGAGATCATAGATGTTTTGCTTAACTTTATTATTGTTCAAGTACAAAGGCACTAAGGCCCTTAAGTCCCGTTTGACCAAAGTCTTTGTATATGGGTTGAGAAGTGGTATTTTGATGCTCCATGGTGGAATCGCCTGCTGGACAGCGTCTAAATAGGCCAAAGGCGCCCGGATGGTCATAACATTTGGGAACACAGGTAAGGGTCTGATGACTCGTCCTTTGATAAGCATACTTTTGTTAGGCTTTGGACAGAAGATAAAGCTCCCAGGAAAACAGTCATTGCGGGCCCCATAGAGCATATGCTCCGTGATTGCCAATACATGGTACTCACTACCTTCAGCATACACAGTCCAAACTTGGAGGCTGTTGACCCACTTTTCCACTCGTAGATGACAGTCAGTTGCCTTGTTAGAAATGCCACAAGGATATCTACCTCCGAGGGCGTATCACACCAGCACAGACAAACATCCAGAAATTCAGCACAGCATGATAAATCCATTTAGACCCATTCACCATGCTCCCTAGAATTCCCCTGTGTTACTATGCATACATACTATTCTTCTTAGCTGCAAGCACATAGGTCCCTGAAATTAAAGCAGTTCTCCTTTAAGTAGACTGGGGTGCCCACCCCCAGTACCGCTTCTTTCTCCCCCCTCCCCTCCAGGTCACCCACCCAGCAATTTTGATTTCGGCCAATATATTATAAATGCTACCCGTCATGTTTATAAAGGCAGTCTTAAAATGACTATCTTGAAAATTTGGGGTCAAAATGATAAAAAAATAAATAAATGTGCAACTGTGAAGAGTGAATGTTTAAAGAGTGAGTGTGTAAACAATGAATGTGCCAGACCCTACACTTCTGTAGGCAGACAGAGTCTTCCCATGGTGCAGGGCACAAATGGCTCTGCACATCTGAACCTGTTTACGCAGATCCCAAAGAGGCCTGCATGAATGAGGATGATTTCACTATCTCAAAAAGAAAGAAAATTCTATGCAAAAACTTTGTTAATGCACCATTTAGGGTAACAATGCCACAAATGTTGGGAAGCGTGGCATTCTCCCCCCAACCCCAAGCAGCTAAGGAAAAAACATTAGGGTTTTGGGTCTCCAGTCTTGGCGAATCAGTGGTGGGGTCTTTCTTAGGGTTGTCAATCCTAAAGCACACCCCATTCCCTGAGCAAATAATGCTGCGCATGATCTCCTTTCTTCACGTAGGACCAACAGGGACCTGTGTGAACAAAGCTACAACAAACTGTGTTAATAACATGCGGCGAGACATACTTTTCTACCTTTGAAGAGTGTATCACTATGAGGCACTGGCTGGAGCTGTACTTTGTGCTTCAGACTGGAGGCTACAGGCTGTGGGTGGGGGGCATCAGGGTTGACAATCCCAAGGAAGACCCCGCCACTGATTTGCCCAGACTCCGGAGAACTAAAACCCTAATGTTTTTTCCTTTTGCTGCTTGGAGGGTGGAGAATTAGGGTTGGAAACCCTAATGCCACATTTTCCTACTTTTGTGGCATTAATCAATCAATCAAAATCTTTATTTATCCAGGTGAACATCATTGAGCAGAGCTCTTTTACAAGATGGACCTGGTTAGAACACGGTCAGGTAACATTCATCATAAAAACATATAAATACACCTCGAGTGGTTGCTAGGGCAACATGGTAAACCTCGAGAGCACAGCTCGAGAGGTTTACTGTAGCCCTAGCAACCACGAGAGGTGATTTCAGCGTGGTTGTCACCTGATCCCCAGCCATCATCTTTTATAGTGTAATATGGTAAAAAAAAAAAAAAAACACTGTTTGCATTCTATGTGTGAGAATTATGGAACTCTGGTGCATTCTTTTTTCTTATGCCACTATTTGGAAGTTCCGAAGTGTGGTTAACAACTTTTAAAATTCTAAACAGTGCATAACAAAGCTGTGCAACTCATGATTATGGTGGTTAATAGGCACTTACCACACATTATAAGTATATAAACACAAACACAATGGTGCAGTAATAGGGGAGCCAAATGATAAAAGGAAGACAAGGCAAGCCATAACAGAGGAGGATTCAAATACAAGGGGGCAGGTCCACCACTGAACCATGCAACTGTATATAAACCACGTTCTCTGTATAGAAGTACCAGTTAATTCATTTACCAGGGGCAGTCACTAGTACTAGCCATGAAAATGGCTTGGAGAACCACCAACTAATGGCAGATGGGGTACCAGGAGGGGTATGTAATATGTAAGCGAAGGATAAACATTGTGAGAAGTGAAGTCCCAAGAATAGGTTGGTAGAACTGATCCGGCGGTGGGGGCCTATGGGGAGAGGGAAAGGGGAGTTAGGACTTTCATAGTATGATTGCGTGTAGATTGTGGATGAGTGCAGTATAGAGTTGTGAAAAGAAGGCTGGAGAAAGCGGGAAGATAGACCAGTATCAAAGGGAGGACAGAGGCGTCAAGGTGTACATGAAAGCATGATGACAGACCAGGACCAAGGAGGAGACAAGCACTAGAAGTAATCTGTTCATGGTTAAATGGTACAGGTTAGCATGATGACAGTTCACGGCCATGGGAAACAATTGCACTGATCATTTCTGAGACGTGAATATAAGAGCTTGAAAGATGAGATGCCGATGGGTGACCTCAGTTTCAGTTTTTTTGCAATTTATTCCACAAGGAGTTACCCTAACTGATGGATAGGGACAGTAGAGTAATTTGATTGGCTGAGAGACCATTCTAGCTATGTTCCCCCCCCCCATACAGCACATTAAATAAAAAGTTCCAGTACCTGTCTCCTCATTATTGGAGAAATCAATGTGCTACTGATAGAATCTTAATAAAACTGATTTGGACCCATATGCTTTGCTCCCAAGTCACTCACTTGCAACATCTACAAACTACAAAACTACATACTTAGTGTTATAAACTGTTTTTCTGTTTACTTGTTTCACATGCACAAGCTAACATCTTGTTCAGAGAATGGCATTTCAGAGGTGTGTCACTGTTGGGTCCAATGTCCAATGCAGCCCAGGCTGGAGTGGGATCGACAGTGGCAGCCCAATCATCGGCAAGGCTGATCATGACACTGTTAAATGGTTTGCTGGGCAGAAATTTAGTGTAGTTGAAAAAAGCCACTGCAATCCAGAGCAGCTCTGTCTTTTCATCTGCATGATGCCACCCCGCAGCCAGGTAAGCGATGTCCTGATCATCCTGCTGTAGCCCTCCTCCACCCATGGTAAATCCACCGCTACCAAGTATCCATCCCATCTCGCCACTGCTGCCCATGCCCAGTTTCATTATCCCACCCTCTGTCAAGTATCCCACTCACCTCATCACTTCCCGTGCCCCGCATTTCTTTCTTTCTTTCTTTAACATATTCCCCCCAGGGTAGTGGTAGGGTCCTCCTTCCACCCCTGCCAATCCTGAACACACTCATGGAGACCCAACCACTCACCCAGCTGGGCCTCCAAGGCCCACTCATGACACACTGCTGTGCTGCTCCCCCCTCCCCAGGCTGGGACACCCAGAACTGGGTCCACCTTCAGCCATTTTGGGGTTACTGCCCTGCTATCTGGCCACCTGCAACAGAGGCGAAATCCCGGAGAGTCCCCCTGGTCGGTGGTGGTGTGGGTCCGGTGTCGAGTGTGGTGGGCAGCAGGCAAAAGACTTCATCTGTCCTTAGTCAGTCCTGAGCTTTCGTCCCATTTTACTCCTGCCCTCCCCTCAGCTCATCTTGTCATTGGGTGCCAGGTTGCCAACTCACCCTGATGACCTGACACTCACCCCAGGCTTAATGACTGACACCTTCCCCTGCACCGCCACCTTTGGCCGTCCAGGTGGCAGCAGAACAGTGAGACAGCCCTCCATGGAGAAGAGTGTCCATTGGGACACTATCTTCCTCCCCCAGGCCAGCCCTCCAATGGCCCTGGCTTGGTCGGCTCTTCCCATGCCCTTAGAGATAAAACCAACAGAGGGGTGCCCAATCCTCAGTGTCGGTACCTAAAGGAAATGGTCCTTTTGTGTCTTTTTTTCATTTTTTCAAACACTGTAAAAAACAAAATGATTCATCAATGTCTTTTTTTTATTATTATTTTTCTTTACGCCCTGAAAAAGGAAAACGGTCTATCGATGTCTATTGCTGCCGCCCCGTCACCATTATCCTCCCCCACCTGACCTCCCAAGTCAGCACCCACCACCGCTTACTTACCTACCAGGGTTCCAATGCCGCAATCCTCTCTGGAATGGAGACGCGTCTTCACTCTTCAATACCAGACTGGGACCGGAGAAAATCAAGTAAGCACATCACTCCATGAAGTGCAAGAAAGCAGCAGCAAAGGCAAACAAGATGCTGGGATGCATATCTAGGAGGATCAGTAGTAGGAGAGAGGAGGTTATACTGCCCTTGTACAGGTCACTGGGAAGGCCGCATCTAGAGCATGCAGTTCAGTACTGGTGCCCACACCTCAAAGAGGACATTAACCTGCTGGAGAAGGTTCAGAGGAGGGCTACAAAGATGAAAGCTGGCCAGCAGGCTAAGGCATATGAGGAGAGGTTGAGGGCACTGAACATGTACTCCCTTGGAAGACAGGAGAGAGAGAGAGAGGGGACATGACTGGGACCTTTAAGTACTTGAAAGGGATAAATAAGGTTGATGAGGAGAGTCTCTTAAAGTTGAGTGGCAACCATAACACGAGGGGGCACAGTCTTAAGCTGGAGCGTGGAAGGTTTAGGATGGAGGTCGAGAAGCACTTCTTCACAGAGAGGGTGGTGGACACTTGGAATACACTGCCGGAAGAGGTAATCTCATTGAAGACAGTGGGCAGCTTTAAGAGAGGCTGGGACAGGCATAGGGGGATGGTAAGTAACATGGGTAGGGAGGATGGGAGGAGTGGGGAGAGAGGGCAGGGACATTAGCTCAAGCTGTGGACCCTGCAATACGAGCAGACTTGATAGACGAAATGGCCTTCTTCTGCTGGCTTCTTCGTATGTTCATATGTAAAGTATTTCAACGCATTTTGTACTTGTACTCATAACTTGGTCATTTTTAAATATTCTTCTCCCAAAATTAGCACAACCTGTTTAAGACTCCACCTCATGAACAAGGTAGGTGAACATTTTCAAATCTGGTCCAAAAGGTGATTTTGCAGTTGCTCCATGAGAACACCTTTTGGGCAGGATTTAAAACATTTTTTTGGTAGGTTTTCTCCCATCCCGAAGTGCCTCAGCACATGGCTGTACATGTGCGTGGAGGTGCGCATGCACACCAGAAGCCAGCTTAGCCCTTTTCACCCACGTTACCCAACCAGACCTCCACCCGGTGGGGACAGGACTACGGGAGGAGTGACAACCCACCCTCATCAACCCCAGGACAGGACAGCAACCCAAAGGTTTGCTCAATCCCACTCTTCTCCCCCAGCTTGCACCCCAACAATCCGAGATTGTTCCCAAACCCAGGTTGCCGGCATAGCGTGAGGTAAGGTGTCCAGCGCCTCAACCCTTAGCATCACTGGACCTGCAGGATTTGAAAATTCCTACCGCGTTCAAGAGATGAGGTTATAAGAATACCATGCTGAAAATCTGGGGTCAAAATATTATTGCTTGCTATGCTGCAGGCTGATATATCAGGCAATATTTCCTATATGTTCTAATTCTGCTGGCAGTCTACCGGTCAAAAAACATTATGAAGGTACGCTGACATTTTTCAAGGCTCATCCACAAGTTTAGTAATTTTCAATATTCTGACCCCAAATTTTCAACAGCCATTTTTTCACACCACCTCACGAGCGCAACAGTGTAATTTTTCAAATCCTGGCCAAAATGTTTCATACTTGTGGCTCAAAATGACGTTTTAGCCAGTATTTTATAAAGGACACCTGTCACATTCAGAAGGAAGGGTCATAAAAAGGCCATCTTGAAAATGTGGGTCAAACTGTCACAAAGGTGCGTAACACCTTACTACTCCCATGCCTGCAACCTTTGTTCGGAAATGAATGCGGGTTGTTGGGGGGGTCGGCTGGGGATGAGGGCCGGAAGTAGGATCAAGTGGCCAGCAGGCAGCTCTCCGCTCCCAAGTAGGGGAGGTTGGTCTTTTCAGTGCTTGGCTGCCACAGAGTGGAAGCTTGGTGGTAGTGCTGTGCAGATGGGGGACCAGGCACGAGTCCATGGTGGGTGGAGCAGGGACCGCTGGAGCCAGCACGCACGTCCATGCGTAACCATGCTGCTGTGGCCCCCGGAGAGTTAAGGGGAGAAATCTGGAGGAAAAAGGACAGCAAGGACGCAGGACGCCTGCTGGCCACACCTCCACCCGCCGTGTCACTAGGAAGCCCAGAGTGAGGAACCAGATAATGTGCTTTGGAGGGGAGGAAGGTTGAACCTCCCTCTCCAGACTCTGCCATGGGGGGTAAACTGTGGGGGCACCCTCGCTACCGGCAACTGGGGAGATACAGGACAGTGAAAAGAGGTGGCTGCAGTCGGCGGAAGGCCGTTGCCTTGGCTCCAAGGGGCATAAACAGAATATGGAAAAACAAAACTGTCACAAAACAACTAAGTTATGAAGAATTGTTACATTTTTTCTTTTACATTATGATGTGTGTAGATTTCAGCCCCCAGTTTTCAACATAACCCTCTTGTTACCTCACCTATGAGCATGACAGGTGCCATTTTTCAAATCTCCTCCTAAACAGGTTTTCATATTTGCTCCGTGAGGTCACCTTTCGAACATGATATAAAAAAATTCCACCTGCCGTGATCACAAGGTGGGGTCATAAAAAGATAAGTGTTCAAAATTTGGGGTCAAAATATCAAAAAACAAAAAGTTATGAGGAAATGCTGAATTTATTCAAAAGGTGTCATTTTTCGAATACTCTACAAAACATGTTTTCGCTGTGACACTGCGAAATCATCTTTTGGATGGGATTTAAAATAATTCCATCTGTTTTGATCATAACGTCAGGTCATAAAAAAAAACAAAAAAAAAAAACGCTATGCTGTAAATTTGGGATCAAAGTGTGGGAGTCCACTGAAAATTCGATATTGCCTCTCAGCTGGCCTGTCCTGGGTAAATACAATCTAAAAATGTGTAAAAGCAGGACACCACTGAAAATGAGATACTGCATCTCATCTGGTCTATCCTGGGTAAGTATACAGTACACGTTTTTAAAAGCAGAACCCCAGAATAGCAGAGCCCCAACTGAGCTGTGCATCTATACTGCTCTACCCTATAAAAAATAACTGTAAAACCTGGACCCCTCTGAAACTGTAACTTGCCTTTCAGCTGGGCTATCTTGTGTAAATGCATTATAAAAACGGGTACAAGCAGGGCCCCATCGAAAGCAAGATATTGCATCTCGGCTGTGCTATCCTGGGTAAAAGCAGTTCAAAGATGTGTCAAAGCAGGACCCCACTGAAAATGAGATACTGCATCTCTGCTGGGTTATCCTGGGTAAATATATTGCAAAACTGTGTAAAAACAGAACCCACAGAGGGCCACATAAAAACAGAACCCCAATAAAAAGGAGATGCTGCATCTAGGATAATCTACCCTGGAACAACACATTACAAAAGCTGACCCCCTAAAAACGAGACACTGCAGCTCACCTCTACTATCCTGGGTAAACGCAGTACGAAACTGTGTAAAATCAGAACTCCATTGCAATTGACACATTACATCTTATCTGGTCGATCTTGGGTAAATCTGTAGTAAAAATGTGCACAAGCAGGACCCAGTGCAACAGCATGCAAGCAAACATTTGACATTGACAAATGCTTTTTGTATCGTTACTCTGCCGACCCGCAGGCCTCACTAGTTTCATGGACAGCACTCCCTCCCGACCCACAGTTGCAGTGAGACTGCCACTACTTTTATAAAACTCACTACTGCAGATGGTAGCATGCTGCCAGCAAGATCACAAGAAATTCTCAGTCTAGTTGGCAGCCTAGCGAATCACTACAGTCGCTTTCACTCCCACCAATCAGAGGACAACCAAATGAGGGCTGCCATTTAGAGAGACCTCAAATGACAAAAGAGTTCATATTTAATTAAAAAATATATTTCAAGAAAAAGTGTACATTTGTGAATAGTTGTACTACTGTGAAACTATACTGGTATTTTAAGCTAAAGCAGCCCAACTAGAAGCAACAGCTCTCAATTGGAGGGACTATAACACAAAATAAGCACTGTATATGTTTTAAAGTTTTTTTTTACCGTTTCAGTATTTCTCAACATATACCGATTTGATAAGTGCAGTAACACACTCCAGGGTGTGGCTGATGCTCTGATAAATGCACTTTTAGAGGAAGTAAGGCAATCAGATGCACTACACACGTGTTTATCAGAGAATAATCCAAACCCTGTTGTGTGTTATTGGTTACATACACACAACACGTGTGTGCTGATAAAGATAACACTATCTGGCCATTTTTCTTGATTCAACAAAGCAAGACATTATCTTGCAAAGTAGTCTATGTCACAGTGCTTACCGAATCAGAGTGCAGATTTCACAATGATTTTTTTTTTTTTTTACTTAAAAGTTTTTGCAGAGGCTCAGATAGCAGTGTCATTGGTTATATTGCATTACATAACAGAATATACTGTATATTACATTCTGTCATACTGTTATGTTGTACAGGCGCTTTGAACCTCGGAAAAGCACTTTTTATAAATAAAGATTTGATTGATTGCTACATAAGGCATCACATGTAAGATGAGCATCAGAAGTGGTGATGAATATATTATCAGAAGTTGTACAGTACAGGTCAATCAATTCCCCAAGCATTACAGTCGATTTCTGGGGCCTTGCCCCCTTGGTGCCCCCAGACTCAGCAGCTGCCTCTCCTCTCATCCACATCCTCCGATAGTGACTCCCCTATGCCTTCAGCCCATCTGCTACATAAGGTATAATACCCGTCCTGGTTGGTGGTCATGATGTGCAGAAGCCATGGGTTCCATCCATTTTCATCTTTATTCACTACAGTCTATAAATAAGAAGTGAGTTTTTCCATGTTGTAAATATCCCATACTGCATAATAGTTTTGGGGTGGGGGGCAGATTTCTACCACTGTCTAGTAATCATTTTTTTGGCTGCAGTGAGGAAAATACCAAAGAGGCAGATATGGACTTTAATGTGTGAGGGGTAATGCAGTAAAAGGGCCATCTGCGGGGTCAGGTTCCCCATGTTTTTGATAATAACATTTATTTCCCCCTCAATTAGTGTCCAATAGGAAGTTAATACTGACAGGACCATAGCACATGAGTATGCACAGCCACTTTAGATCCACAGCCCCCCCAGCACACAGAGGCGCGAGTGGTAAGGAATTTGACTGTAATTTGGAGGGGTGCGGAAGTACAGGATCACCATCTTTCAACTGTACTCCCTCCACTGATATGAGCTTCTAATTTTATGTTGCTGGAACCACATAAGGGTCCAGTCCTCAATTTGCAGAGCAATAGATAACTCTGTCTTCCAGGTATCCTGCATGTGGGCGATATCTGTCTACTGACTACCACGTAGAGCTTGGTAGCAGATTGAAATGAAATGGGCGGGACAAGCTCCCCTTGAGACTGATACAGAAACACAGAATGTGTCAGCAGAAAAGCGCCAGCAGGCCTATCTCGTCTGCCCTATTTACACCCTGGACATTTGGTTACAGGTGTCCATCCCTCCTCTGTTACCTCTATTTATTATACCCATGTGCCCATCTCATGCATGCTTGATACTCCCCCCTCTCTTTGCCCCTACCACCTCTTCCGGCACGATGTTCCAGGCATCCATCACCCTTTCTGTGAAGAAGTATTTCCTCACATCTGTGTTAACACCCCCCCCAGTCAAGCTCTATAGCTCATGCCCACTCTCCTCTTGGGAGTACATGTTGAGCTCCCACAGCTTCTCCTCGTATGGTTTCTCGCACAGCCCCCGCACCAATTTAGTTGTCCTCCTCTGGACCACTTCCACCCCATAAATGTCCCTGCGGAGGTGCAGCCTCCAGAACCGGACAAAGTACCACAGGTGGGGTCTCACAAGCAAGTGGTACAGAGGCAACATCACCTCCCTTCTCCTGCTATTGATCCCCTCCCTATGCACCCCAGCATTCAGCTCCCCTTGCCTACTTACTGCCCCACCACACTGAGATCACCAGAGATCACCCCAATGTCCCTCTGTTGCTTGGGAACTGTAAGTACCTCCCTCTTAATCTTACACAGCCCCAGTTTCCCCCACCCTAGAAAGGGGAACAGATAAGGGGAGTAAAGGAGTATTTACATGCATTTTTGCATGATTTACTATCACTTTCTGATTTTTTAAGAATTTATTTCCCACTCTGTACATTTAAAATACATTTTCTACACATGCTCCAAAAACTGGCAGCTATGCTAGCCCCAGCACCGTGCTCTAACAGAGCAGAAACAGTAGGGGTTGAGACAGAAAAGAGCATCAGTATGAACTGTGAATCCGTAGTTTAGAAGTTGCTATTTGACATGCCAAAAAGGTTGCTGTAACCTGGCAAAACATAGTGTTGTGACATTATTTTTAAAGGTGACCTGCAAATAAAATGCTGCAGCCCGCTCCCATCCCACATACCTTTCAATGTTGTGGCGGGAATCCGTGGCTGCTAGGATGATTATTCAAAAAATTAAGTCTGTATTTTAAATCACTGCCAAAACTTTTCAGCGAATGCGGAAGTGCAGCCCAGGTCCCGACTAAGCGAGCGCAAGTTTTCTACCCATTTAGTGACATCGCAAACACCACTGGTATTACTGTATTAACAGTAGCTGATAATTACTATTTTTATTTATTTGCTTCCACAGGGGTCTTGAGGCTTAAAATAATACTGACTGTAATGTCCTGCACTGGTGTTGCTGTTAGTATTATTTTAAGCCTCAAGACCCCCGTGGAAGCAAACAAATAAGAATAATAATCACTAGCTACTATTAAATAAGTAATACAATTGGTGTTTGTACCGCCATTAAATGGGTAGAATACTCCATGGTGCAACCTGCACTCACCTCAATTGGGATCTGGGCTGCACTTTCGCTCACCAAAAATTTTAGGCAGTGATTTAAAATACAGAGTTTATTCAAAACAATGATCCTCGGGGGGGGGGGGACGCTAATGAGCAGCTAAGAGACCGGTTGCACTACTCCAAAGCTCTGCACTATTAACAGAATAAAAGTGCTAAAAAGCTAATTTGTTTCGGGTTCTTTCAAGAAACAGACGAGTACATTACCTTGAGCAAGTCGGCCTGGCAAACAGGCAAAATTCCAAAAAAAAAAAAATGCACCGAGGAGCTGCAACTGGAGGACAAGGCCCGATCTCACTGTTGGCTGCAGAGCTCGCAGCGATAAGCCATGCGGTCTCAGAGCAAATTTTGGCCGACAACAAACCACAGTGGGACAGCCTGGAACAGACACTCAAGGGACTGGCTCAGGAAATGAAACAACATGCACGATACAGATTGGTCAATACCAGTAGGAACATCTGCCAGAACTAGACACATGGTGGATTCCCTGCAGGGGGAGGGGCTCAAACAACTGGTACAACAACCCACAAGAGACACGGCTATCCTAGATCTAGTACTGACTAACAGGGAAAGTATCACAGATCTCCAAATAGAAGGTCACCTGGGGGCCAGTGACCATCACATGGTATGGTTCAATTTAGCAACTAGAACTAAATCATTCCATTCCAAGGCAAAAATATGGGACTTTAGAAGAGCTGACTTTGATAAGATGGCCAACAGAGTTAAGCTAGCCCTGGCAAAAAGAAATACAGGTGAGGGTGTACCGGCAAAGTGAGCAAGCATTAAGGATGCAATACTTGAAGCAGCATACCATTGAGCTAGAGAGAAAAGGAAGTGCAAAAGAAGAAGGAAACCACTTTGGTTCTCAAAAACAGTAGCAGAAAAGGTCAGAGCCAAAAGACTGGACTTCAGGAAATATAAGGGAACGCAGCAGGATGAAGATAGGGAGGCATACTAAACTTCCCTAACAGAAGCAGGGAAGGCAATAAGGCAGGCAAAGGCCCAAACCGAGGAAACACTAGCACAAACAGTAAAAGAAGGTGACAAGACTTTCTATAGATATATTAGTGAAAGGAGAAAGTCCAGAGGGGGTATTGCTAAGATCAAAGGGGATAAGGGGGCATGTGAGGAGGAGGACCATGTAAAAGCATCTATCCTAAATAGATACTTCTGCTCAGTATTTACTGAAGAGAAGGTAGGGCAGGGCCCACAGCTCAGCATCATGGACACAGGGGGGAGGGAGGTGTGCACTAGTCCTATCACAAAAGAAAGGGTCCTACAAGAGCTCGATAAGCTCAGGGTGGACAAGTCAATGGGACCTGATGGCACACATCCCAGGGTACTAAATGAGCTAAGGGTGGAACTAGCATAGCCATTATCAGAACTGTTTAGTGAGTCTCTGAGCACAGGAGAGGTCCCAGAAGACTGGAGAAGGGCTCATGTGATCCCGCTCCGCAAGAGTGGTAGCAAGGAGGAGGCAGGGAACTACAGACCAATCAGTCTTACCTCAGTAGTGGGCAAGATTAGAGAGGCACTCCTTAAGGAAAGGATAGTGCAACACCTGGAAACCATGGGAGCAGAGGATCCAAGACAGCATGGGTTTACAACAGGAAGGTCCTGTCAAACTAATCTCATAGATTTCTTTGACTGGGTAACCAGAGTGGTGGACCAAGGGGGAGCAGCTGATGTCGCCTACCTTGACTTTAGCAAACCTTTCGATACTGTTTCACATAGAAGATTGATTATTAAGCTGGGTAGGCTCGGGGTGGGTCAGAAGTTGGTCAACTGGGTGGCAAACTGGTTGCAGGCAGAAAACAGAGAGTGGTGGTAAACGGTATACAGCCAGAAGAGATGCACAAGTGGCGTACCTCAGGGATCAGTCCTTGGGCCAGTCCACGTCAACATCTCCATCAGTAACATTGCAGATGGACTGGAGGGTAAGGTTTATCTGTTTGCAGATGACACCAAGATCTGCAACAGAGTAGATGATCCAGATGGGGTGGGCAGAATGAGAAAAGATCTGGATAAACTAGCAAAATGGTCAAAAGAGTGGCAACTGGGGTTTAACACAAAGAAGTGCAAGAGCATGCACATAGAGAAGAGAAACCCTGAAGCCAGCTATAGGCTGGGAGGGGAGCTGCTGGCAGTCACAAAGGAAGAAAGAGACTTAGGCATAATCATCACTGATGACCTGAAATCATCCAAGCAGACCACTAAAGCAGTAGGTAAGGCTAGGGGGATGTTGGGGTGAATTAGCAGGGGTATCACAAGTCGGAAGAGGGATGTAATAATCCCTCTTTACAAGACACTGGTTAGGCCCCATCTGGAGTACTGTGTGCAGTACTGGAGGCTGCACCTGCGCAAGGACATTAACAAAATAGAGGCAGTCCAGAGAAGGGCAACCAAAATGGTGCAGGGACTGCACCAGAAAACATATGAGGACAGATTAACAGAGCTCAATATGTGTACCCTGGAGCAAAGGAAGGAGAGAGGTGATATGATCGAAACATTCAAACACCTTAAGAGCATTAACAAGGTGAAAGAGTCCAACATGTTTCAATACAAAAAAAATAGCAGGACAAGAAGACACAGCATGAGATTAGAGGGACGCTGATTAAGGGGCAATTGAGGAAGTTCTTTTTCACAGAAAGGGTGGAGGATGCATGAAACTGACTATCTCAGGAAGTGGTGGATATGAATACAGAGCAGGGCTTCAATCAGGCATGGGCTAGGCATAAGGAAGCAATACAGATGAGTATGAATAGATAGGCCATTGACAGAGCAAAGGCCGATGGCACATTCATAAGGTAGAAAAATAAATGGGTAGACTGGATGAACCTTGCGGTCCTTATTTGCCATTAACTTCTATATTTCTATGTTTCACGACAGATCAATGAAGTGGAACAAAGGGTCTCGGAATACTGAAGACATGACTAAGGAGGCACCCAACAAAATACAGAAAATTAAAAAAGAATTAACTAGAAGAGTTAAAAGAAGCTCTTGACTATCAAGAGAATTATAGCAGGTGTAATAACCTACGCATCAGGGAGCTACCAAAGCGGAGAGTGGGAACCTACTTAAATTTATAAGGCGACTGACACTGGCCACCTACTGGGTGCGGTATTCATTGATTTGACCAAGGCATTTGACACTGTGAACCACCATCTCCTGCTTCACTCACTTTCCTCCCTTGGACTATCTAATGATGTAACCAAATGGTCTGAAAGCTACCTCTCAGCAAGGAGCCAAAAAGTCAAAATCGTTGACTCTCTCTCTCTCTCTTTCAACTGCCCTTCCTGTCTGCTCTGGTGTACCCCAGGGTTCCATCCCTGGCCCTCTACTTTTCAGCCTTTTCATCAATACTCTTCCTGCAGCTTGCAATAATAACTTAATACTCTATGCCGAAGATGCAGTCCTCTGTTCCTCCCATACTGACCCCGTTTCACTCTCCAAGGTGCTACAGACAAACTTCAGCCTAGCTGAAACCTGGCTTCTTCAACATAAGCTGTTGATGAATTACAAAAAAACAAAGTCCGTTCTGTCCCATATCTTTCACAGTAAATACAGAACCATGAACTTGAGTTGAAATACCTTGGTATTACCCTTGATTGCACAATGTCTTTCAGCTCGCATGTTCCAACACATCTCAAAATCAGTCAACTCAAGAATTGGGATCCTCTACCGCCACCATCGCTGTCTTACCAAAGAAGCAATGCGCGCAGCCATAACTGCCTCAGTCCTACCTGTCACTGATTACGGGCTTGTCTTCTATGGAGCTGCCGTTGATACCACCCCAAAAACAGGTCAAGACAGCCCTTAGCAAATGCTGTAGACTTCTCACTGGTGCAGGGAAGCATAAGCATACCTGTGATCTCTACAAGCAATCCAACTGGCTCAATCTAAATAGTAGACTTGCCTACCAGACCTGCCTACTGGCTAAGAAAATTTGTCTTAACCTCACACCCCCTGCAGCTCATGCCTTAATGTTGCCCGCAGCCACTGCACATTTTACATGCAGTTCCCGCAAACCAACATTTATCGTTCCATTCTGCCGTACCAACCAGGCTCAACGTGCTTTCCACACCAGGACCCCCCTGCTGCTAAACAACCTTCTCCCTGAAACTGCAGCTGAAAACAAGCTTGGCCCATTCGAATGTAAACTCCGCCAGCACCTCACTGACCTCAGCAGTTGTGACTGCTCTGCCTAGGCGTGCGGCTTTGTTTCACCTCTCCCTCCTCCTCCCTTGCTACCCTCCCCACTTCTCTCTGCCCATCCATCCCCTGCTACTCCCCGTCTCTCCCTCTCTCACCCCCACCTACCATTCTACCCCCTCTCACCTCCCACCTACCATTCCACTCCTCTCCCGCTCCTCTCCTCCTGCCCCCCCATCACCCTATCTCTTGGTGCTCCACCCCCAGACTACCCAGAACTTATCTTTCTGTTCTTGCACTTACGACAATGTCAAATCCTTGACTACCTACCCCCTTTTCCCCACCCCCCCTCTTATCACCCACCCCTTGCTCCACTTATGTCACCCCTAGGATGGTTTTCATTTGTATCTGTGTATTGCTATATATATACACACACATCTGTATTGTTAATTGTGCATTGTTATTTGCCACTGACTGTTTGCTACTGTGCTAGTCTATACACATGTAAGAAAAAAATTACTCACCTTAGTAATGTTGTTCTTCTAATGGAGTCTTGCTGTATTCTGACATATGCAGTTAGGTCCTGCCTTTCAACTGCCCTGGAGAACAAAGAGTTAAACTTTCCATGGCCAGCACTGAATGTTCACCACAAGTTAAGTTGAAGCCCCTGTCTGCTGTGTTGTTTAAACTGTAACCGTCAGATCTTTACGAGCAAAGACTCACTAGATGTTCCGTGTGGAAACTGTAAAATTCTTAACTAGCCAACTGGCAAATATATCTATATAAAAAGGTTTTTGGTTTCAAAAGGAGACTCAAGTCAGGCAACCCAAAAACAAAACACATCCAAAACACAATCCCTCACCCAAACAAAAAGAGGGTGAAAAATGGACACTCCTAGGGTGCCAACACTGCTCCTGCCCACCCACATCCCAAAATCTAGGTTCTGAGAGGGGAGGCGGGGGGAGGTCAGAATACAGCAAGACTCCATTAGAAGAAACAACATTACTAAGGTGAGTAATTTTTTCTTCAAACAACATGAAGTCTTGCTGTATTCTGACATATGCAGACTACCAAGCAGTACCTCCATGGAGGAGGGACAGAACCTACTTTGGAAAACAGGCTCTGAAGTACTGCTGTGCCAAACCGAGCATCACTCCTAGCCTGGATATCCAGAGAGTAATGCTTGGTGAAGGTATGGACTATTTTCCAGGTGGCTGCTTGACACATTTCTAAGAGAGGAATATCCCCTGGCAGCAGCCAGGGAAGCAGCTGTACCTCTAGTGGAATGAGCCCTCAGGCCTGAGGGTGGAGTTCTACCCAGTTTTTCATAGCAGAATTGTATACAAGAAACAATCCACCTGGCAACAGATCTCTTAGTGGCAGGTTTGCCCTTACCAACTTCTCCATACGTAAGGAACAACTGGAGGGATTCAAACCTGTGACCCTTGGTACGCTCTATGTAGTAGCTAAGGGCTCTTTTAACATCCAAGCTGTGTAGCCTCCTCTCTCCCAAGGAGGAATGGTCAGTGAAGAAAACAGGGAGAGATACAGACTGGTTGAGGTGGAAATCTGAAACCACTTTAGGTAAGAACTTTCTGTTAGTTCTAAGGATCACTTTATCTCTATGGAAAGATATGAAATCAGATTCCACTGACAGGGCTTGCAATTCACTGAAATGCCTGGCAGAAGTAATGGCTACCAAAAACACAGTTTTCCAAGTCAAGTACTTAAGCTCTGCTGAGAACAAAGGCTCAAAGGGAGGTTGCATAAGCTGAGCAATGCAAACATTAAGGTCCCAAGCAGGAGCAGGATCCCTAAAGGGGGGATTGGTGTGAAGCAATCCCTTGAAAAACTTACAAAATACAGGATGGAATGATAGAGAGGAAGGCTTGCCTACTGACAAGAAGCAGAAACAGCTGCCAAGTGTACTTTAAGGGTAGCTGGTCTGAGGCCTAGGCCATTAAGATGGACCATATAGTCCAGAACCATAGGTAATTCAGCAGAGTCTGGAGAAAGATTCTTCTTAGAACACCAACTGCTGAATCTTTTCCATTTGGAGTTGTAAGTCTTCCTGGTGGAAGGCTTTCGAGAAGCCTTAAGGATATCCAGAACCCTTTGGAAAAGATGCAGATCTGCAAACTCTAACTCTTCAAGAGCCATGCCTTGAAATTGAGAGACTGAAGATTCGGGTACCAAATCCTCCCGAGAGGATGTCAACAGGTTGTAATTCCTGGGAAGAGACAGAGAAGGTGGACTGCTAGGGACAGCAACAAGGGGTACCAGGGCTGTCTGGCCCAGTCTGGAGCAATCAGAATCACTTTGCATGGTTGTGACCTTATCTTGACTAACACCTTGAACAGGAGAGGGAAGGGGGGAAAAGCATACAGAAATTTCCCTTCCCAATTCAGAATCAGAGCATCCAGGGGGACCGAGCCCAAGACTGGGGATCTGCAACAAAAGAGAGGAAGTTGGTGATTGTCTGGGGCTGCAAAAAGATCTATCTCTGGTGTACCCCATCTTGAGAAAATCACTTTCAAAACCAGAGGATCTAGGGCCCATTCCCGATGGCCCTGAGATATTCTGCTCAGTGCATCTGCTAGGACATTGTCCTTCCCTGGGAGGTGAACTGCTATCAGAGAGGTTTGCAGGGAATTGGCCAGGGATCACAACTTCATTGCTTCTGTGCACAAGGCCGTAGACCGAGTGCCTCCTTGCTTGTTGATGTACCACATGGTGGTGGTGGTGTCTGTTCTGACCTGAACCACCTTGTTCTGCACAGATTTGGAAAAAGCTTGCAGTTCCAGAAACACTGCTCTGAGTTCCAAGAGATTGATGTGAAGCAGAGATTCCTGAGGCGACCACAGTCCTTGGGTGGTAAGATCCCCCAAATGGGCTCCCCAGCCCAGCAGGGAAGCATCTGTGGTGAGTATCACTGAATGAGACCGAGTGACAAATGGAACCCCTTGTCTCAAATTGTCCTGATCCTGCCACCACTGCAAGGCTTGGATTAGGGTTTGAGTCACTGGGACTAGTTTGGTAAGGGAATCCTTTCTTTTGGACCAGAAGGCTCTTAAGTGGAACTGAATGTCCTTCATCTGGAATCTTGCCCCTTGGACCACTGCTGTGGAAGCTGCCATGTGGCCCAGAAGCTGAAGGAAATGTCTTGCTGGTCGAGACACCTGAAGGGTGAATGAAGAGGCCAGTTCCATAAGGTTCCTTGCCCTTTCCAGGGGAAGGAAGGCCCTTGCCTTTACTGTATCCAGTTCTGCACCTATGAAGGTGAGGAGCTGTACTGGTTCGAGAACTGACTTCGGAAGGTTGAGAAGGAATCCTAAGGAAGTGAGCACTTGCTGGGTCACTTGCGGATGTGACTTGACTTGGTCTGGAGATTGACCTACTATGAGCCAGTCGTCCAAGTATAGGAAGATGGACATCTTTTTTCTTTTTAGAAAAGCAACAACTACTGCCAGGCACTTTGTGAAAACCCTTGGGGCTGATGTTAGGCCAAAGGGCATTGCTCTGAACTGATAGTGGCCTGAGGGCAACTCGAACCTGAGGTACTTTCTGTGGGAGCACCTGATGGGAATGTGAAAGTAGGCATCTTTGAGGTCCAGGAGGCTAGCCAGTCCCTGGCCCTTAGAGAGGAAGGATAATTCCCAGAGTTACCATTTTGAACTTTGGCTTCAAAAGGTGTTTGTTCAGATATCTTACGTCCAGGATGGGCCGCCATTCTCCTGTCTTTTTGGGGGTTAGGAAGTACCTGGAGTACAATCCTTTGCCCTTGTGTAGGGTGGGAACCCTCTCTATAGCTCTGAGAACTAGGAGAGAAGAAACCTCTGCCTCTAGGGCAAGGGTCTCAGATATTTGCAGGTGGAAAGGATCTGGTTCTAATCTTGGGAATTTTTTTGAAGCTGAGAACCAGTCCCTGGCTTACTACTTCCGGGACCCACTTGTCTGATGTAAGAGACTTCCAGTCCTGGACATAGTAAGCCAGCCTGCCCCCTACTGGTATGAGAGAATCGGCCCGGGCAGACCCATCAGGGTGCCTGCTTGACAGGGGCTTTAGGCTGAGGGGTGGATGCAGGCCTGCTCATCCCCCCTTCTGCCTCTCCCTCTAAAGAACCCCCTCTGTGAAAAGGAAGAAGAGGAGGCCTGAGCTTGGTAAAAAGGCCTTTGAAAGGCCTGCCCCTGCCCCTGGACTGCTGCCTTTGAGGAGTTGCTTGCCTTTCTTTGGCCTGAGCACTCCTGTAAGTGGTCCTATACTCATCCATCTTTTTCATGTAGTTCTCTGTCTGCTCCCCAAACAGAGAATTACCAATTACAGGAAAATCCATGGCCTTAGCCTGGGTATCCTGTGAGAGGCTAGTACATCTGAGCTAAGCCATCCTCCGAAGAGCCACAGATGTAGCCATGACTCTTGATGAAACATCACTGGAGTCCACAGCAACATGAAACTGTACTTTCGATGCCTCAATCCCATCTGCAGCCACCTGCTCCAGCTCCTTGGCAAGCTGGTCAGGGGCCTGTTTAGCCAGAGCCAGCACAGTGTCCCACCTGGACTTCTGGTATCTAGCTGTATAGGCCATATAGTTAGCCTGCCTGAGTCCCAAAGATGCTGCCATGTATTGTTTCTTTGCCATGGCATCAATCTTCCTGGAGTCCTTGTCTGGGGGTGTGATGCCAAGGAATATTTGCCTTATCACAGGCAGCTGCCTGCACTACTCCAACATGGCTGCACTGCTGGAAAAGGAACTCCGTGTCTGAGCCTGAGAGAGTGTACCTCTTGTCCATTTGTCTGTCCACAGGAGGTATAGAATTAGGAGACTTAAGAATTTTATGTGTCTGTTTCCCAAAAGATTTGTGGAGGGGAATAGACAGTCTCCTGGACTCTGGGATGTCCATCATCTCAACACAATCAGGCTCTTCCTGATCCTCCACAGGAAGCTGGAGGGTCTTGGTCACTTTTTTGTAAAACATATAGTGAGAAGGGGACTCAGAAAGCCTAGGAGGAGAAACGTCTGAAGGTTTGTCTGGGGAGATGTCCAGGTCAATAGGCACATCCAGACTTTCATAATCACCATAATCATCCTCATACTCTCCTTCCCCCTCCTCCGGTTCATAAAATTCTTCCAAAGTATAATCCAGAACTGGGAACCGAGCGAACCAAGCCCCTGCCAGATGGTGCGTTCGGTTGGAACTGAACTAGCGATTGCACTATCCTTATCGCCTTGGCTATCTCATCGGCGGTCGGAGTATGAATTTCTGGGTCCGAACCGTACAATTTATCTTTTCTCTTTCTTTTCACCAGAACCGACTCTTCAGAATCGGCTCTCCTTTTGCCTGAAGAAGTATCGCCCTGGTCAGAGGGCACTCCTTCTGGTTCGGTCAGAACCGATCCGGGCTGGCCATCCGGGTCAGCGGAGTTCTCGGCCTCCCTTTCCCTCAGTCTACCTAATCTCTTTTCCAGGGTAGCTTTGGGAAAATTCTTGAAAATTTGGCAGTCTGAATCGAGGTGGTCAAACCCCAGACAATAAACACAGGTGGTGTGGGGATCAGCCTTGGCAAAGACTTCCCCACACACACTGCAGTGTTGAAACCCAGTGGGCCCGGTTTTTTTCTTGGGTTTCTCAGACATGACCAGTCCTATCCAAAACTTACTCTTTTTTCAGCAATCTGCCAGGCAAGACTTCCCTATTGGTTCCTGACCGTGTCACAGGTCTTGGAAAAAAACGTAATTAAATCGTTTTTTTTTTTGTTTGTTTGTTTGTTTTTAAAACCGATACGGACCGGTTACCACACTCTAAATTAAGCACAAGCTTTTTTTACCTCAAACTGACCGGTTCAGCCGAACCAATCCACAATTTACAAGTTCCAAGTTCCACACAGAAACAAAACAAAAAACCTATCTAGTACTCACGGTACCAGAGACTTGAACCGACTAAGCAGTAACAGCAATTCGGTAGAAACCGACCGAAAACCAACACTTCAACTGACTTTTTGAACCGAGCAGCAGGAGAAATCTCTGGAGCGACTGTTCAGTGAGGCGGAGTAAAGAATCTGACGGTTAAAGTTTAAACAACAGCAGACAGGGGCTTCAACCGATCTCGTGGTGAACATTCCCTGCTGGCCATGGAAAGTTTAACTCTTTGTTCTCCGGGGCAGTTGAAAGGCAGGACCTAACTGCATAGGTCAGAATACAGCACGACTTCATGTTATTTGAATGTCTTTTGCTACTAAGTTAACCTCCTGACCTTGTATTGTATCTTACCCACTGTTTCGCTTGCACCCATTGCTGACACAGAACCTTTGTAAAAGAACCCTTGGTTCAAAGGTATTTGTAATCCTAGTAGTACATATATAAAAAATAAATTCTGTTCAGAAATGGTACCTAAACTCCTGGAATTGGACATGCTGAAAAATAAACTTAAAATTGAGAGGGCGCATCGGGCTCTTGCCCGAAACCACCTTCCGATCAGCCACCACGCCAAGTTATATTTCGCCTGCACCATTATCAAGACAGGCAGGCCCTTCTAGCAGCATTTCGAAATAAAAAAGAGCTACTTTATGAGGGCCATAAACTAACCCTATACCAGGACATGTCAATGAGAATCCAACAAAAGAGGCAGCAATTTAACGCCCAAATGGACAACCTAAGGAAGCGTGGACTGGATTTTTTTATGGTCTATCCGGCGACTGTTAAGGTGACGGTAGAAGGGGCTACATTCTCTGTTTGGGAGTCTGAGAAGTTGCAAGCAATCATCGATGAATGGGATCATAAAAATAAGAATAGCTGAGCAGCAAAGCAGAGCGGATTCTGATCTAAACTGTTCCTTTTGTGAGGAGTAACAGGAGAGTGAATCCTGCGAGCTGAAGGGTCTCTCTATAAAAGGCAGGTGCATGCTGTAAATATTAAATAGTATTTTGTAATGGAGACCTCCCACACCTCCTGCCCTCCTCTGTTAAGGCTTGGATGACTGAGCGGGTAAATTAACTCGTCGAATAGCAGCCTAAGGGAGCTTCCTACAAATAACAGGCTGGAAATGTGGATCAGGATGACAAAGGTATGGCTGAAAATGGTTGTGGTTCACTTTTGGAAAAATGACCTCCTGTGTGTGGACTAGAGACAGAACTGAGTCCCTGTTTATGAGTTTTGCACTGGGAGGGAAGGTCGGCAGGGTCGAATCGGGAGACCACATGTGTGTTTGTTGATGGTGACGGGGCTGTACGGCCTGCAAGACTGCTTCAGTCCAGATGAAGGGAGCCTGTGTGAGGATGCTCACTCGGGTGGGAGAAGCGTAGTGAATCATCCTTCCCTGCAATTGTAGGCTGCCTCCCCGAATGAGTGCATCTGTGCCACAATGGATCCTCTTATGAACTTAAGGGTAACACACAGACTTTCTGGCAAATAATCAATATGTTGGTACATTTGAAAGGAAACACTGGTTGTCAGAAACACATATGAGCCAAGGGGAATTCGGGAGCAAGCGAGACAAGGGAGATAAGGAAGAACATAATGGTAGCCACATGAACCAAATATCCTAAGCTTAAGGATCTGTTAAATGAAAGTGGGGGGGGGGTGAATAAAGATAGCACGCTTAAGACAAGGGATATTATAAGTGCGTAGCGGGAGTATGGCGTAGTGGGGGATTAATACATACTTACTGACATGTCATATTGTTATGGTCGATACAATTGTTGGAAAAAGTTTTCAGTACGAAACAGAATGAGTGGGAAACAGTTGAAATTGGGGTGAGGGAGGTGGGGGGCATGGAAATGTTTAGTTAAAGTTGTGGGTTATTGTTCAATGTTTTTATATATGGTCTGCGATCCAATTTTTCTGACATTCAACAGAAGGTTTTCTTGCTGGAGGGTCATAATGAGCCATACAATAGAGTGTAATGGCTAAGATGGCTATCAACGGACCCCGATATGCAAAGTCATATCGTGGAACGTAAAGGGATTTATTTCACCTGCAAAACCAGCAAAGGTCCTGGTAGCGTTAAAGAGAAAAGGTGCAACAGTGGCCCTTCTACAGGAAACACATTTGTCCATTGGAGAGCATAAGAAATATTGTTGGGGACTGGGTTGGGGCTTGCCACGCAGTGGCATATAACTCCCACAAGAGGGTGGTAGCCATCCTGGACAATAAACCGTTTCTGTTCACTGCTGAGAAAATAGTGAAAGATCCGGGGGAGGGCAGATAAATATCTGTAGTAGGGGAGTTTTATGGGAAGAAGATCACATTCGGAAAGGTATATGCACCAGTGGTATACGACAAGTCCTTTTACTAGAGCTTAATAGACCTCCTTATAAAAGAACAATTCATGAACCTAATCCTTGGTGGGGATTTTAACTGCGTGGTGGACCCCAACTTAGATTATAGGGGGGCCAGAAATAGAGAAGTTAGGTTTGTTGAGCAATGGCAGCTTGGACTGAATGAACTGGGACTAACTGATGGTTAGAGAACAGCCAATCCTGGGTTTAAAGAATACACTTTCTTCTCCAGTCACCACGGCTTATGGTTGCGGCTTGATTACATCTATATCCAGTGGAAACTTTACACATTTACTAAAAATATAGGACATATCCCAATTTTCCTCTCAGACCATGCCATGGTGGAACTGGAGTTGAATTTGGCTCAACCAGGAGGCAGAAAAAGTAACTGGAAGTTTCCCACGTATTTGCTAACTAAAGAGAGTTTGTTAAAGAGCAATGGAAGTTATCTGAAGAATGCAATCAGGGCACAGTGGAGAGGGAGGGAACCTACTGGGAGGCCAGTAAGGCATATATCCGGGGGATAATCATTAGATATAAAGCCAAACTGAAGTGGGACAAATGACAAAAACAGAGAGAATTAGAGATTAAGATAGGGGAGTTAGACAGAGACTTAATCAGGGGAGGTGGAGAAGAAAAAGCTTGAGAACTGAAACTGGCTAGAGAATTGCTGAACTCGAATTTAGAATCCGGAGTTAGTACTAAGATACTCTTTGCTAAACAGAAACTGTATGAGTGCGGAAACAAACCGGGCCCCCTTCTTGTACGCCTTATTAAGGTATGAAGAGTCAACAAGCGTATAATACAAATTATGAACTGGCGATCATAAATAGACGAATCTGATTGGCTAAGAGCTCTTTGTGATGATATCAGGCTACATCATCACGGCTTCAAAAAGCCTCCGGCCACCAGCCTCCTCGCAGACAGAAATTCCTCCGACAGCTGCATTTCCCCGCTTTACCCCATTCAACTGTGCCCACTGCCTTTGGAAAAACGGACGAAGTTCCCCAACACGAGCGTCATGGAGCGTCCGTTTAAAAACAATCGTCGCTCATTCCTCCTCACACAACAAATACCGCAAAGCAGAAAACACATTCAGCATGGCGTCAGGCACACCTACAGCAACTCCCCGCAAAACAGACACACACAAAAAACTGTCCACATGATATGTGTGTGTATACCTGTTTAGTTGCTCTCTCCCACTGCCACCAGATCAGAGTTTCAAATAAATACAGTCCATCATCACACAGCCTCGGAACACACAGCATGACCAGGTTAAATGTAAGGAGCACACACTGCTGGGAGGTGAGAGTTCAGAGCAGCACCTCTTCAACCATCTCCATTTATAACAGCGCCACCTCCTGACCAGAAAAATATAGGAACTTTTTTCTGAAAACGTACTCCTCCACCACTCTAAAAGTCATTTTAAAATTATTTTAAACATTTTTTTTTGTATTTTATACTACTAAAACTTTTAAGTCAGTTCATAATAGCAATAAGTCACTCCAGGGTGTGGTATATCATGGGATACCGTCACTTCTCGGACGGTTGGATGCACTCGGCCTGCGGCCTTGTGCCCAACCACCCCAGGCGTGATGATATTCCATGATATACCACACCCTGTCATGCCTTATTCCTTAATTATACAATGGCAGAATTTCTTGTTTCCTTATTGGTCAATGTGTGTCTGTGACAGTGATGTTATTGAACAATAACATCACTGGATTAAGTACAGGCACACAGGTGACCACAGAACTGGAAACAAATCCCTCCCTCCCCACAAGAATCACGAATTCCACACTACTCTATCGGCTGCCCGACAGATAATTTCGTCCCTCCCTCACTCCCGATTCTCTTCACCACCCTCGAAACACCAACATCTGGGGAAAAGCAGCCAAACCACAACTGATAGTGTCACAAACTGAATTTATGCTGTTTTCCCCCAAAGCAAGCGCTTCACTGAACTGCTGTTCCCGTGCACCTAAGTGATACCGCCAAATTTCGGCGGAAAAAAAAACAGGCATGAAAACACACATATGGAATAATCCAAGCTGCTCTTGTACTCACCAGCACAATAACTGCTCAGCCATCTCAGGGAAGTCTTTTCCAACGCCTCTTCACGTCCCAAATAAAACGTCCTGCACAGTCATACCTCTCAACTGTACCACATTATGAGGAACGTTCCTCATTTTACTTCATAAAAGCTCCCTGTTCCACATTGTGAGGACTTGTTCCACATTCAAAGTCAACATTTTAAAGCAAAAATCCATAGTAAATGATGAAAAAATATATTATTCAATTAATAACAGACTTTCTGAACATAAATGCAACATTGTAACAGTGTTTTGAGCTTCTTAGGTAAAGATTTGATTAAGTGTTCCACATTTTGCCCATTTGTTCCACATTTTGATAGGCAGTGTTCCACTTTTGGGAGACAAAAGGTTGAGAGGTATGTGCACAGTCTCCGATTGGATCGCAACCCCCCCCCACTAAAAGCGTTAATCAAAAGAAGAGAGCAGGAATAAAACTTAAAAGGCCACTTCAGCAGCTAGTGAAAACGTCGCAGGGAGAGGGGGGAGGTAGCTGAGAATGGCAATGCTGTAAACCATCACTGCAGCAAGTTTACAGACTTCAAGATTAGTCTTGGGAAACCAGCATCATTTACTGAGCAGCTCCACCTACTGGCTGAAATATATAGTGAACTTTTTTTTTTTATTTTAAAACATGTACCTCCACTCACAAATAACAGGGAAAAAACTAATTTTTTTTTTTTTAATTGTTTTCCTTTTTAAAAAACATAAAAATAATGAGCCATTGTATAATAGCAATAAGGCACTCCAGGGATGTGTGTTATTGTGTAATAACGTCACTCCTGGGGTGGTGGAAGCACTCGGCTTCACCTCGTGCTTCAACCCACCCTAGGAGTGACGCTATTACACAATAATACACTCCCTGTCGTGCCTTATTGCTTAATTATAGATAAGCAGCGGGGATTACTAAAGGAAGAAGTAGCTGTCAGACAAAGGTTTAAGGAGTACTATGAAGCATTATATCAGGCTGAGTGTCAGGGTACTGAGGCTATAAGGGAGAATTTTCTTCAAGGACTGAGATATCCAAAGCTCAGTGAGGAAAGCAAGTAGAAATTAGGAGCTAAAATAACAGCAGCAGAAGTGAAAAAGGTCAGCTGAAAATTGGTAAAGCAGCAGGTCAGCTGAAAATTGGTAAAGCAGCAGGCCCTGATGGTTTTGGGGCAGAATATTATAAATTACTGAAAGAAGAAAAAGCAGGACCCTTGTGTAAAGTCCTGGAGGAAGCAAAGAATGACCAAGTACTCCCCCGAACCTGCTGTCAGGCCCTTTTTTATTTATTTATTTAAAATTGATGACCAGGAAAGGCACACTGAGCCAAGGCTTGTTTCCAGATGCGGCCCTTATCACAGTTATCCCCAAACCTGGAAAAATATGGAAGAATGTGGGTCTTATAGACCCATATTCCTACTGAACCAGGACTGTAAAATAATGACAAAGATTTTGGCTAAAAGGCTAGAAGAGGTTTTGCCCCTTTTGGTCAACCCTGATCAAACTGGATTTGTTCAAGGGAGAGAATCCTACCATAATATAAGAAGATTTCTAAACATTATATGGTGGGGCTCTCAACAGCCAGGGAAAGCATGTGTCCTGTCTATGAACGCTGAAAAAGCGTTTGATAGGATAGAATGGGAATATTTGTTACATGTATTAGGGAGGTTTGGGTTGGGGGAAGATTTTATAAAATTGGTGAGGGTCTTTTATAGTACCCCAATGGCCCAAGTTTTAGTGAATGGTACCCTGTCCCCAGAGTTCGACTTAAAGCGAGGCACCAGACAGGGATGCCCACTGTCTCCACTGTTATTCGCCCTGGCAATAAAACCCCTAGCAATTAAAATTAGGAATGATCCCAGAATAGAAGGAATAAAAGGGAAAGCGGGGAGACCTATTATTACTCTCTATGTGGATGATATCCTGTTGTTTCTTACAAATCCAGAGCAATCGGTACCAAAATTATTGACAGTAGTAGAACAGTTTGCCAAGTTCTCAGGCTACAAATTGAACCTAGGGAAATCTGAAATAATGTTCCTAGGAGGGGGGAGTTGTAGGAAAGGGGTTGAGGCTTGGGGACTAAAGGTAGTAAACCATATCTTTACATACCTGGGGATAGAAATAAGTGGGCACCTGGGCACTCTGTATGAGGTGAACTATAGGCCTGTAATCAAAAACATTTTCAAAGATTTAAGTCGATGGCAAGCATTACCTGTATCGTGGATGGGTAGGATTAATCTATTAAAGATGAATGTACTGCCCCGAATCCTATACCTCATGCAGAGTTACCTTATGGACCTACTGTAAATGATGTTAAGAAGCTGGAGAAGGGCTTTAACCTCTTCATATCCCTCTGTATGGACAGTTGATGAGACCCCATCTGGAGTATTGCGTACAGTTCTGAAGACCCCATCTCTGCAAGGACATAGACAGGATGGAGGCAGTCCAAAGGAAGACAACTAAAATGGTGCAGGGTCTGCAAGAGAAGCCATACCAGGAGAGACTAAAGGAGCTTAATATGTATACCCTTGAGGAAAGGAGGGAGAGAGGGGACATGACAGAAACTTTTAAGTACCTCAGTGGAATCAACAAAGTCCAAGAGGGTAGCATCTTTCAGAATAAGAGATGTGCAAGAACAAGGGGACACAATTTGAAGATAGAGAGGGATGGCTAGGGCAATGTGAGGAATATTTTTCACAGAGAGGGTGGTGAACGATGGAACAGCCTTTCTGAGGAGGTCGTGGGGTCTAAAACTGTGGGAGAATTCAAGAATGCATGGAACAGACATAAGGCAATTCTTGTAGGGGGTAGGAAGAAATAGGCTGTTGGTTAACTAGGATCTGCAGCTTATACTGTAGGTAGGGAAATGGGCAGACTACGTGGGCCAAGCAGTCCTTATCTGCCGTCAAAGTCTATGTTTCTATGTTTCAATATGGAGAGGTAAAAGGCCACGGATAAGCCTTAAGAGATTAAAAGCTCCCACAGCACAAGGGGGCCTTAACTTCTCAGATGTTAGGGGATATTACCTGGCAACCCAATATAGGTACATACAAAACTGGGTAAATTGCAATGTAGTGGCAAGCTGGTTGGAGCTTGAAAAAGAGGGAGCACTGGGCAGAGTATCAGGATATTTGGGGGAGGAGAGACTACAGACATACATTAGACTCAAATGCCTAATCCCATCGTGATTGGTAACTTAAAGGCCTGGACTCACATTAGAAAAAGACAACAGATAGCCTCATCAGGTATACTGCTAGTGCCAATAGCAAGTAACCCTTATTTTCTCCCAGGACTAGAAGATGAAGTTTTCCAAATGTGGCAAGGAAGGGGGATCAGATGTATAGCAAACCTGACTAAGGGAGATAGCATGCCCTCCTTCCAGGAGTTACAAGCAGCATTAAATATATCCCCACACATTTATATAACTATTTTCAAGTAAGAGACTATTACAAAAAAATAACAGGTAATAAGAAAGAGCAGACTCAAATGAGAGAGATAGAGAAATTTTGGGAGCAGCTAAGCAGGAAAAAGGATTAAGAGGGATGGTAGTAAAGTTAGACTGGAGATTCTTTCAGGACCCCCCGCTAGTAGCTAAAAAAATCGTGGGAAAAAGATATAGGTGAAGAGATTAAGTGAAAGTAACTGGAATATATTATTAGAATCACATATAGGATTATTACTTTTTAATATGTGTAAAGAAGCACAGTATAAATTTATACAACGTCTATACTACCCCTACCCCCATGTATGGTACACAGATTTTTCCCTGAAGTGTCCCCAGTATGCAGTAAATGCAAGTCTGCACAGGGGACATATCTCCCCTATTATTGGGGATGCCCAGTGATAGAGAAATACTGGAGAGGGGTATCAAAAGAAATCTCACTAATGAGAGGCCAGCCTGTTGACTTTTCCCAGAAGTCACTGTTTTTAGGACTTGAAGGTCTGGAAAATGAGGAGTGGGTTTTATATCCCAGATGGATAAGAATACTTCTGGTGGTTGCAAAACAGGGGATTCATAACTCATTAGAACAATGGAGGGGGCTTGTTACACATGAATTAAACAGTGGATAGGCTAACATATAGTCTGAAGGAAAAAGATTGACTTGAAAGGGCGTGGGCAAGCTTTTTTGGTACCTTGGGGGGGGGGATCTGTGGGCAGGTAGTGGGGTACTGTGACATATAACATATGAGAGGTTCACTGCGGGACAAATTAAAGAGAAAAATGTTAGATATTATTAATAAAACATAAGTCGATTAACTTTGCCACAGACACAGACCAAGTAGTTCTGCTGAAGTTTATCAGCACTGTTTTGTAATATATGTTTAATCATTTGATAGATTCTTTCAAACCATAACATTGACAGTATGTGGCAAGAAACTGCACTAGTTGAATGCTCTAGATAATATACATTTTTATAAGTAGCACTTTGTATAAATTTACAGGGTATTTATTTATTTAGTTTTTGTTAACAGGGTAAGGTGCACTAGCCATAGCAATAACTATTTTCAGGCACGACCCAGGAGGTTACAGAAAAACAACATCACTAAACAAAAATGCTATTATTATTAAACAATACATTTTTATTTATTTATTTAGCTTTTGTTTACCAGGTAAGCATGGTAGACAGTCAAGTGCCTATTTTCAGGTGCGACCTGGGAGAATTACAAAGGCAAACAACACGTCCGAGACAAAGTAACAATTAGTCAATACGGTACAGTCCAGTGCAGGCAGAGAGCCCAGGCAACTAACAAATTGTGAAACAAGATAGCAACAGTTAAGCAAGGTACAGAGAGGGACAGGCAGCAGACTGCAGTCAGGTGCAGTCAGAGAGCACATACATAGCAAGTGCAGTGATTAGGGCATGGCGACCCCAGGAGGTGGACAGGGGGCCAAAAGATCTCAGCAGGGCCTTTTTGAAGAGTGCAATCTGTACAACTGTTCACGAGCTGTCGAGGGGGCATCAGGGAACAATGGAGGGGAGGACAGCTAAGAACAGAGGCAGGCTGAGGCTTGTTTTAGGTGTTCCCAGAGGGAGGACCTGAAACTGTTGTGGGAGGGGGAGGTCTGAACAAAAGCAGGGAGTTGGTTCCAAGCTCTGTGGGAAAGGGCTCTGAAGGCATGGTCCCCTGCGAGGGAGCGAGTTTTTGGGACCAAGAGAGCCTGGGAGTCAGTAGATCTCAGCCGATAACCAGAGGGGACAGGTTTGAGCAGGTCAGCGATTGCTGGAGGAGTAGATGATCGGAGGACGTTGTCTGTCGAGTTGCCCAGGATAAATGATCAATGGTTACTAGGGGAGAGTCACCCCAGCCTAGTGTAGAGTTGACAGTGATGGGTGAGACGGGGGGGGGGGGCTGAAAGAGCAAAGCGACAAACATTATTGTATGCTGTCTCCCAATTCATGAGCCAAGTTTTGGGGGCATTCACGAAGAAGGTGAGCCCATAGCAGAGCGTAGGGAGAAGAACCCCTTTTGCAATGGCAAGCCAGGCCGCAGGGCTAAAGCAACTCTTTGCCCTGTACGCCAGGCCCAGTTTGTAGTTTGTGGACTTGCAGGAGTTTCGTATGTGAAGGGAGAGGTCCAACTGAGGGTCAAGGGTGACCCCCAGGTACTTGAAGGAGTCTACCACCGTCACAGGGGCACCGTCCACACCAACAACTTTAAGAGGTTCAGAGTACACTCTCACCTTAGCAAGGGACCCGAATAGCATGGCCTGTGTCTTCTGAAGGTTGACAACAAGCTTATTAGCCTTGAGCAATGATTGAATGTGGGCGAAATCAGAGCTTAGTCTGGAGTTTATGTCTCTGGTATCGTGGGAGCTAGCCAGAAGCACAAGGTAGTCAGCATAAAGGGTAACATGCCCGGAGGCAGGTACCGAGGGCAAATGATTAACAAAGATGGAGAACAGTAGAGGGCCAAGGACAGACACCTGAGGCACCCCACGAGTTGCCGGGGCAAGCCCAGAGAGGGTTTGTTGGAACCTCGTGCACTGTTGCCTGCCAGAGAGGTAGTCTGTAAACCAGGCAAGGACAGGGAAGGAGAGACTGAGGGACTGGAGGGCAGCCCCCAGCAGAGAGTGATCAACCAAATCAAAGGCCTTCGTAAGGTCGATGAAAATGGCACCCGTGAGTTTACCTTGATCTGTCGTAGTTCTGATTGTGGAGGTGACCTGGGCAAGGGTGGTGGAGGTGCCGTGCCCTTTTCGGAACCCATGCTGCGCAGGGAAGAGGAGGTCATGGGTCTGGAGGAAGTGAGAGAGCTGGGAGGACACTACCTTTTCCAGGAGTTTGTTCCCTGCAGATAGTATCGCTATGGGGTGATAGTTATCAAGGATTTTAGGATCACCACACTTGAGGACAGGGGTTATCCGGGCCACCTTCCATATAGCTGGGATAGACACAGATATGAGGGAGGAGTTGAGGATGTGCGAGATAGGCCGTGCCAGGCAGGGGGTCCCCAGGCCGAGCAATCTGGGCTCGAGAGTGTCATGCCCAGCTCCAGAGTTGGGGGATAGTCCAGCCAGGAGCTTCCGTGTCTCTTTGCAGGAGACAGTTTTAAAATAAAAGAGGGGGGGTGGAGAGGACGCTTCGCTGCCAGTGGGGCCCAGGTTATAGGCTACTGGGGATGTAAGGGCATAGACAGACTGATCAGTGAACAGGATGTTGAAAGCGTTGGCTATAGACAGGGCATTATTGCAGCTGACTCCTTTGATTTGCATGTCAGAGACCTGGGGGCGGACAGGCCCACTGACGATATGCTTGATAGTGCACCAGAAGCTCCTGGGGTCCTTGGCAGACGCTAAGAGTGAGAATTTACAGATCTCACTCTTGGCTGAGAGGATTGCCTGTTTACACAAGTTTCTGAGCTGCCGGTAATCCTTGTAGTCTTTTCTGTCCCTAGAGGCCTTAAATTTATGCCAGCTTTTGTCCCCGAGCTTCATTAGGGCAAGCAGGCCCCCATGCAGCCACTTTGTGACAGTGCCCTTCACTCTTCTTTTAATGAGTGGGGCATGTCTGTCTTGTAAGGGGGCGAATAGGGATATAAAGCAGTGAAGAGCAGCGGAGGGGTCACTGCTTGCATAGACCGGGGACCAGTCAGTCAGGCAGAGGTCGGCAAGGAAGATGTTGTGATTACATTTTGAATAGTCCCGCATCTGAATGACTTTTGGGGGGACTCTGGGGGTGAGGACCTTCCAGATACAGTAAGTGGGGGAATGGTCCGAGATGGAGTCAGAGAAGAGGCCAGAGGCAGTGGTACGGTCAGGCCTGTTGCTCAGCATCCAGTCGAGAAGGGTGCCTTTTCCCCCTGAGGGAGAGGACCTGGTGGGTTCTGTAATAATTTGACCTAGGGCAAGACCAGACAGGAGGAGTTCGTCAGATTTGACAATAGGAATATTATACAGACACGAAAAAAACAATGAGTAAGGTTTGATACAATTAAATTGCCTTATATTGTATCGGAACATTATGTATAATGTATATGCCAGAGTACTGTGGTATGTCTACTGTCACTCAATAAACATTTTATACAAAAAAAACCCAAAAAGATCCTCCTAGCAGCCACAGACTCCTGCTACAACACTGACGGGTATGTGGGATGGGAGCGGGCTGCAGCATTTTATTTGCAGGTCACCTTTAAAAATAATGTCACAACACTATGCAGCATTAGAAAGTATCCCTAACTCCATGGCAGTACCAGGCAGAGAGCTAGTGGTTGCAGGTACCCAGTGAGTTTGAGACTTGGTTTAGAGGCAGGATCTGAGACTGATCTGTGGATGGAATTACTACCATTTAGATGAAAGTACTACCAGGTTGAAGAAGCTAGCAGTGAATACTTCCCAGTCCATCTGGACCCCTAGCCCTAGGTGCATGACTTTGCACTTTTTTGGCACTGAAACCCAGCTGCCACTCCCTAGAACATTCCAATCATTTTGCGTTCTTTCCACTCCTCTGGGTGTCCACGCTGTTGCAGATTTTTGTGTCATCTGCAAAGAGACACACCTTCCCCCTCCAGGTCCTCGGCAATGTCACTTATGAAGATAATACCAGATCTACGAGATTGGGGAATCCAGACTCATCTACTGTGAGCCCCAGTTCCGTGTTAAAATAGCGATGGATCTGAAGTAATTTATAATGATCCTTATTATCAAGGCCAAACTCTCTTACTAATTGTGCAGTTAGGATTTAAGCTGGCCCTTGTCGTAACACTGGTATGCATGTGCAAGTCCTCTCTGTGCCCAGGCCCAGAATTTATGATCCTGGCATGCTGGGGCACTCAGCCACTGAACACCCCGTCTTAGGTTTTTCTGGGAAAATGGGTGGTCCAACTTTTAAGCACTGATACAGTGAAGGAGAAAGGCATTATAGAGGGGCCACAGCCTAGTCTCTGGACCCATATAGTTGTGCGTCCACTATGGGATGCACTGTACTAGTTTCTCAATCTACCCATTTAGGTTGTGTAGTTGTCGATTCTGGTGATAGAATGTGTTTCATAAGAGCAGCTTGCATGTAAAGTTAAATGTCTGGAAGGGTGAGGCCTCCATTACTGTTAGGAAGTTAGAGTTTGCAAAAGGCAATGCATGGGAGACCCCTCCCCACACAACTCTAGATAGCCACTTGAATTTTTAAAAGCCCCCTTGGCCTGGTATAAGTCAAAGGGTTTGAAAGAGGTAGAGATACTTAGGCAGTATATGTATCCATGCGGACTGCACACATCTTGTTTAACAGTATAATGGGTGTTGATGCCCATATTTGCAGATCCTCTCTAATTGCTTGTCTGATAGCTGGGAAATTAACCTGGTATAGATTCCGCATCTCTGCTCCAAAGCAAACCCCACACCAGGCATTTAATATGTGATCTACCCCCATTAAACTATGTCCAGTTGGTAGTGAAGTTGTAGCATCTCTGTTCTATCTACACTAATTGTCTATCTCACTAATTGTTCTAGCGTTTAAAGACAAGTAGGTAATGCCTGCAAGGACTGTTCCAGGTGAGTTTTGTTCAAGAGCAGATCGGCAGCATAGTACACGATTTTATGCATGTAGCCATTTAACTCAATCCCTTGTATCACCTCTATCTGACGTATAAGTTGAGCCAATGGTTCTACATACAGAACGAATAAGTAGGGGGGCAACAGACACCCCTGCCGGGTGCCCTGCGAATGGAGAAAACTGTCAGAAATTGCCACATTTAAACTCTTGCCCAGGTGCAGAGTACAGTCTCTGGAGGAGAATGAAGAGAGGATGGAAATGAGAATGGGCTAGAGTTTGCTGGAGAAAAGGCAATCAGATTATATTGAATGCTTTCTGTGCATGTACACTTAAAAAAACAGTGGGGGATATTGTCTTGATGGCCGATCTCTCAGTAATACAGTTTGCTTAATATCATCAGCTGTCTGTCTGTTCCTAGTAAATGCTGACGGGTGTGGCTTGATTACAGTGGGGAGAATGGAGTCTACTCTATGAGACATAATACTTGTAAATAGGACCAAAATGGGGCAATACGAGTCGCAGTTAGTGCGTTCATTGTGCGATTTGAGTACTGCTGAGATAGCAGCATACCTCCAGGTGTCCGGGCACTCAGAAGAGCTTAGACTATCCTGGAATGTTCTGAGGAGGATGCCATGAAGAGGTTCCAACAAAGTTTTGTAAAATTCTGCCCTACAGCCACCTGGGCCAGGGCTGTTCCCATTTTTTAAGTCCTTCTATGTCTGTAATAAGCTCTTGCGATAGAACTAGACAAATTAATTAATATTGGTGTTCTTTTAGCCGTGGGAGGCGAGTGTCTGCCAAAAAGTATGGTATGGCCTCGGTGGGGGGGGGGGTCTCTGAGTGTACAGATTTTCACAGTAATTCTGGAAAATCTGCAAAATCTCAAGTCCTACCAGAGGTTGTCCTCATTTCAGGATTTAACAAGTTAGACGTGGTGGAGGTATGTCGCTTTTGTTGTAGTCTATGTGCAAGAGTCTTAACTGCCCTAGCCCTCCTCCGATAATACAACTGGCATAACCAAAGCAGTGCTTGTTCTCTTATATAAGATATTTTACGTTTTATTTGATCTAGGAGACAAATCCCCCAAACAAAAAAGCCATTTTGGGGAAAACAGAGTGCTCTACGGAGTATTTGATCTAGGAGAACATCTTTCCCCCTGCATATTAGCCATTTGGAGAAAGTGGAGTTTCTTTGGGGGTATTTGAGCTAGGATAAACTTCCGTGTATTAGCCATTGTGAGAAAGCAGCGTTCCTCTCGGGTCTCTTTAACTTATCCTCCCTCTGCTTTTTTCCTGGATGCAAAAGCAATTATTTTCCCCAAAGCACTGTTTTGAGAGTGCCCCAGAGCGTTGCTGTTGTGATTTCTGCATTGTTTTCCCAAATAATTTAGAGAATATACTCTTCTGGCAATATTTTCAACTGTGTCTCACAGGAAGAAGGGTTGAATCTCTACTGGGAATGCTTTTGTTCCACTAGGATTGCAGGGGTCGAAATTGGCACCAGTCCACTAGCCAAATGCTGGCAGATTTTTTATCAGGTTTGTAAGATTTTCCTTTAACTAGCCCTGTGGGCTTGTACTGGAGAAGGTAACATTTCAATAAGTACACCAGATGGGCCAATGGGAAAGTTTGTGGGGTTAGTGGATTTTCCCAGTCACTAGCCCTGCTGGCTAGTGACTCCAAAACTTAATTTCAACCCCTGGGATTGTTAAGGTTAGAGAGATTGGTGTGTGATCCAATAATAATATGGGCTCTATCTACCCAATCCACATCCTCTGCTGTGATAAAAACTAGTTCAATTTGTAATATCTTTTGAAGTAGCGATCCCTCTGATGCCCGAAGCACCAAACATCTATAAGGCAGAGGTCTTTTATTAAGCGTCACAAGTGTCACTGCCCACTATGGACGGAGGTGGTGTGGGGTTATTTCTGTCTATAGATGGGTTCATGAGGAGACTGAAATTTCTCCCACAAAAAAAAAAAAAGTGTCCCCAGTTGTCTTACCAAGACTGTTTCAATTAACTCTTGGATTGCTGAGGCATCATTTCCCAGATAAACACACATACTGCCACTGTCACTGGTTTGCCATAGCTGGAACCCATGGTCAGGACCAATCAATCCTTCTTGTTTCTATGTTGAGTCTCGTTGAAAAGGAGAGGGCTTTGGAACCAGAATCACTGCCCTCTGCATCTACCATGATGGTAGGCAGATTATATGATATGGTCAAAGCCAAACTTGAACAGTTTCTGGTGCTATGCACTATCCAAACGTGTGTCTTGTAGAAGCAGTAAATGGGGGCATTGTTTTTTCAGCGCTTATATGACCTTTGGCCATTTAACCGGGTTGGAGAGTCCATTAAGTTTTGTGATATGATTTTTAAGTACGTATTTATTAATCCCCAAGTGGCCAGGTCTGGAGACTCCTCTGAGACCCCAGTGCATGCATACCATCACAATAGCTACACACATAAAGGGGATAATGATCCAAGTAATAATGTCTTTTTTTTTTTTTTGTGTGAATCAAGTGTTTTATTCTCCATCCCGGGTCTGCTCGATGGGACGCCCTCAAGCTCCGTCACCATTCTCCTCACATGCTTACCAGTTATCCACTGCCTGCACAGAACCTCATTTGGTGGGTGGCCAGTCATGCCAGACGTATGAGAGCCTGTGGAGGTGGGGGTGCCAGCATGTGGCAGCCTAGCTGGCCATTTTCTACCTTGCTTTCTCCCCTAAGCTGGAGCATAGGGACACGTGTGCCAGCACCTCACACTCCAGCCGGCAGCCTGAGTGTTGCCCCCACTGCGCTGCCACCCTGCCCTCACCAGGTGGCAGTATCTGCAGTGAAACTGGTGCCCCCCCCATCCTGATGAAGGAGATCTGCCATCGGGTGCTCGATCCCTCCCTCATCCTGCAAGCCTACCAAGTGACCCTTGTCTGTTGCCAAACCTGGAGCACTGGCATGGGAGGTGGAAGTGCAATCACTCTCCCACTAGGCCGGCCTGTCATACTGCTCTTCTGTCTAGTCCACTCTACCTGCAACCATCTCTACTGCCATTCAGACAGATATTCTCAGAGGTCTGCTATACACATTGAAACCAAATAAACCAAGAACTGGCAGTGACCAGCTGGGTCAGAACAACGATATGACTGCCGATGGGGCAGGAACATATGTGGCAGAAAATGGTGAGTACTGGGGCAATAGTTCCAGTAGTAGTCCAACGGCTGATCTCTGAATGATGGTAGAGGAACAGCGAGTCCCCCAACAGGTAAAGAGGGGTATCCCCCATTCTCCCAGTGGGAAGGCAACAATAAACTGGACTTCCAAGGTTGGGGGGCCAAAACACCCTCCCTGATGATGTCCTCGAAAAGAGCATCTGGGAGGAAACCAAAGCATGTATGTCCCTGGGTTCCCAAGGACCATCGCAGGTACTGAACCATGGGATAGGGTAAGGTACAGTGGAAATTATAACTAAAAGATACCAATGTGAGGCAAATATGGGTGTGTGTAAAGACATTTACTGACTGGACCATAAGCCCCAACCTTCAAAAGTCCCCTCCCAACAAACTAAGGAGCTAAGCAAAGCAGTGTCAAGCATGGGGAAAGTTATTTGTTCAGGGGTGACGAGACCACTGTTCCTGGAGGGCGACATGCAGGTAGTGTCAGCCAATTATTAATTCCAGAAGTGCTTAAATGCAGCAGTCGTAGCAGATAAAATAATGTCCCTCTCTTCTCTCCAGTGAGAGGGTGTTTAAGATCTGAGAAGGTGACACTGGTTCGAAATGGATTATTAATATAAAGGAGACACTATCTCTCTCACAGTCCATAAACTGTTCTGATGTTCTGCTAGCCAGGTCCACTTTTTTTTTTTGTTAACTTTTCTATTTTTCCAATGAGAAAATGTCCCGTGGTCTGGAAGAAAAAAAATGACTCACCTTAGTAATTATGTTTCTTCTTGTGGAGTCTTGCTGTATTCTGACAAATGAAATTAGGTCCTGCCTTTCAACTGCCCCGGAGAACATAGGTTTAACTTTTCTATGCATGGCATAGAATGTTCATCTCGAGCTCAGCTGAAGCCTCTGCCTGTTGTTATTCGAACTGCAACCATCAGATCTTTTCGAGCAAAAACTCACTAGGTGTTCTGTGTGGAAACTGTAAAATTTTTTAACTAGCCAACTGGCAGAAATATAATGTTTTTGGTTCTCAAAGGAAGACTCAAGTCAGGAAACCCAAAACAAAACCAATCAAATGAACAACATTCCACCCAAAGAAAAAGAGGGTGTAAAAAAGGGGGGCACCTCTAGGGTGCCAACACTGCACCTGCCCATCCACATCCCCAAAATCTAGGTTCTGAGGATGGAGGAGAATCAGAATACAGCAAGACTTCACTAGAAGAAACATAATTACTAAGGTGAGTAATTTTTCTTCAAACAACATGAAATCTTGCTGTATTCAACAAATACAGAACTACCAAGCAGTACCTCCATGGAGGTGGGACAGAACCTACTTTGGAAACAGGCTCTGAAGTACTGCTGTGCCAAACCGAGCATCACTCCTAGCCTGGATATCCAGAGAGTAATGCTTGGTAAAAGTGTGGACTGTTTTCCAGGTGGCTGCTTGACAAATTTCTACGAGAGGGATATCCCTGGAAGCAGCTGTACCTCTTGTGGAATGAGCCCTCAGGCCTGAGGGTGGAGTTCTACCCAGTTTTTCATAGCAGAATTGAATACAAGAAACAATCCATCTGGCAACAGATCTCTTAGTGGCAAGTCTGCCCTTCCCAACTTCTCCATAAGTGAGGAACAACTGGAGGGATTCAAACTTGTGACCCTTGGTACGCTCTATGTAGTAGCTAAGGGCTCTTTTAACATCCAAACTGTGTACCCTCCTCTCTCCCGAGGAAGAATGATCAGTGAAGAAAACAGGGAGAGATATAGACTGATTGAGGTGAAAATCTGAAACCACTTTAGGCAAGAACTTTCTGTTAGTTCTAAGGACCACTTTATCTCTGTGAAAATAGATGAAATCAGATTCCACTGACAAGGCTTGCAATTCACCGATACGTCTGGCAGAAGTAATGGCTACCAAAAACACAGTTTTCCAAGTCAAGTACTTAAGCTCTGCTGAGGACAAAGGCTCAAAAGAGGGTTGCATAAGCTGAGCAATGCAAACATTAAGATCCCAAGCAGGAGCAGGATCCCTAAGGAGGGGTGGTGTGAAGCAATCTCTTGAAAAACTTACAGAATACAGAATGGGATGACAGAGAGGAAGACTTGCCTACAGACAGGAAAGCAGAAACAGCTGCCAAGTGTACCTTGAGAGTAGCTGGTCTGAGACCAAGGCCATTAAGATGGACCATATAATCCAGAACCGTAGGCAATTCTGCAGAGTCTGGAGAAATATTTTTCTTAGAACACCAAATGCTGAATCTTTTCCACTTGGAGCTGAATGTCTTTCTGGTGGAAGGCTTTCGAGAAGCCTTAAGGATATCCAGAACCCCTTGGGAAAGATGCAGATCTGCAAACTCTAACTCTTCAAGAGCCAAGCCTTGAGATTGAGAGACTGAAGATTTGGGTACCAAATCCTCCCAAGAGGATGTTAACAGGCTGTAATTCCTGGGAAGAGACAGGGGAAGATGGACTGCCAGGGACAGCAACAAGGGATACCATGGCTGCCTGGCCCAGCCTGGAGCAATCAGAATCAATCACTTTGCATGGTTGTGACCTTATCTTGACAAGCACTTTGAACAGGAGAGGGAAGGGGGGAAAGCATACAGAAATTTCCCTTCCCAGTTCAGGATTAGAGCATCCAAGGAGACTGAGCCCAAGACTGGGGATCTGCAACAAAAAAGAGGAAGTTGGTGATTGTCTGGGGCTGCAAAAAGATCTATCTCTGGACCGCCCCATCTTGAGAAAATCACATTCAACACCAGAGGATCTAGGGCCCACTCGTGATGGCCCTGGGATATTCTGCTCAGTGCATCTGCTAGGACATTGTCCTTCCCTGGGAGGTGAACTGCTATCAGAGAGGTTTGCAGGGAATAGGCCAGGGACCACAACTTCATCACTTCAGTGCACAAGGCCATAGACTGAGTGCCTCCTTGTTTGTTGATGTACCACATGGTGGTGGTGGTGTCTGTTCTGACCTGAACCACCTTGTTCTGTACAGATTTGGAAAAGCTTGCAGTGCCAGAAACACTGCTCTGAGTTCCAAGAGATTGATGTGAAGCAGAGATTCCTGAGGCGACCACAGCCCCTGTGTGGTAAGTTCCCCCAAATGGGCTCCCCAGCCCAGCAGGGAAGCATCTGTGGTTAGGACCACAATGAGACTGAGTGACAAATGGAACCCCTTGCCTCAAATTGTCCTGATCCTGCCACCACTGCAGGGCTTGGATCAGAGTTCGAGTCACTGGAATTAGTTTGGTAAGGGAATCCTTTTTTTGGCACCAAAAGCTCTTAAGTGGAACTGAATGTCCCTCATTTGGAATCTTGCACCCTGGACCACTGCTGTAGAAGCTGCCATATTGCCCAGTAGCTGAAGGAAATGCCTTGCTGGTTGAGACACCTGAAGGCTGAATGAAGAAGCCAGTTCCATGAGGGTCCTTGCCCTTTCCAGGGGAAGGAAGGCTCTTGCTTTTACCGCATCCAGCTCTGCCCCTATGAAGGTGAGGAGCTGCACTGGTTCGAGAACTGACTTTGGTAGGTTGAGAAGAAATCCTAAAGAAGTGAGCACTTGCTGGGTTACTTGCAGGTGTGACTTGACTTGGTCTGGGGACTGGCCCACTATGAGCCTGTCATCCAAGTATGGAAAAATGGAAATCTTTTGTCTTCTTAGGAAGGCAACAACTACTGCCAGGCACTTTGTGAAGACCCTTGGGGCTGATGTTAAGCCAAAGGGCATTGCTCTGAACTGATAGTGGCCTGAGGGCAACTTGAACCTGAGGTACTTTCTGTGGGAGCACCTGATGGGAATGTGAAAGTAGACATCTTTGAGGTCCAGGGAGGCTAGCCAGTCCCCTGGCCTTAAGAGAGGGAAAGATAATTCCCAGAGTTATCATTTTGAACTTTGGCTTTAAAAGATGTTTGTTCAGATATCTTAGGTCCAGGATGGGTCGCCACTCTCCTGTCTTTTTGGGGGTTATGAAGTACCTGGAATACAATCCTTTGCCCCACTGTATGGTAGGTACTCTCTCTATAGCTCTGAGAGCTAGGAGAGAAGACACCTCTGCCTCTATGGCAAGGGTTTCTGAGAGATTTGCAGGTGGAAAAGATCTGGCTCTCAGCTTGTGAAATGTTTTGAAGCTGAGAACCAGACCCTGACTTACTACTTCCAGGACCCACTTGTCTGATGTAAGAGACATCCAGTCCTGGACAAAGTAAGCCAGCCTGCCCCCTACTGGGATAGGAGAATCGACCCGGGCAAACCCATCAGGGTGTCTGCTTGGCAGGGGCTTTAGGCTGAGGGGTGGATGCAGGCCTGCTCATCCCCCTTCTGCCTCTCCCTCTGAAGAACCCCCTGTGTGAAAAAGAAGAAGAGGCCTGTGCTTGGTAAGAAGGCCTTTGGAAATGCCTGCCCCTGCCCCTGGACTGCTGCCTCTGAGGAGTGGCTTGCCTTTCCTTGGCCTGAGCACTCCTGTAAGTGGTCCTGTATTCATCCATTTTCTTCATGTAATTCTCTGTCTGCTCCCCAAACAGAGAATTACCCACTACAGGAAAATCCATGGCCTTAGCCTGGGTATCCTGTGAGAGGCTAGTACATCTGAGCCAAGCCATTCTCCGAAGAGCCACAGATGTAGCCATGACTCTTGATGATACATCACTGGGTCTACAGCAGCATGAAACTGAACTTTCGATGCCTCAGTCCCATCTGCAGCCACCTCCTCCAGCTCCTTGGCAAGCTGGGGGGAAGCCTGTTTAGCCAGTGCCAGTACAGTGTCCCACCTGGACTTCTGGTACCTGGCTGCATAGACCATATAATTAGCCTGCCTGAGTCCTAAGGATGATGCCATGTACGCTTCTTTGCCATGGCATCAATCTTCCTGGAGTCCTTGTCTGGGGAGTGTGATGCCAAGGGAATGCTTGCCTTATCACAGGCAGCAGCCTGTACAACCCCAACATGGCTGCATTGCTGATAAAGGAACTCTGTATCTGAGCCTGAAAGAGTATACCTCTTGTCCATTCTTCTGTCCACAGGAGGTATGGAATTGGGAGACTTGAGAATTTTTTGTGTCTGTTTCCCAAAAGATTTGTGGAGGGGAATAGACAGTCTCCTGGACTCTGGGATGTCCATCATCTCTACATAGTCAGGCTCTTCCTAATCCTCCACTGCCTCCTCCACAGGAAGCTGGCGGGTATCAGCCACCTTTCTGTAAAACATGTAGTGTGAAGGGGACTCAGAAAGCCTAGGAGGAGACACACCTGAAGGTCTGTCTGGGGAGATGTCCGAGTCAATAGGCACATCCAGACTTTCACCATCACCATAATCATCTTCCAACTCTCCTTCCTCCTCAAACTCCGGTTCATAAAATTCTTCCAGGGTATAATCCGGAATTGGGGGAACCGACCGAACCGAGCAACTGCAAATAGGTGCCGGTTCAGTCAGAACCGATCGAAGCGATTCCACAATACGAATCGCTTTGGCTATTTCATCGGCGGTCAGAGTATGAGATTCTGGATCCAAACCGGTCGACTTGTCTTTTCTTTTTGTCGGAACAGATTCCTCGGAATCGGCTCTCCTTTTGGCCGAAGTAGTATCGCCCTGGTCAGAGGGCACTCCTTCTGGTTCGGTCGGAACCGAACTGGGCTGGGCTGGCCATCCGGGTCAACGGACTTCTCGGCCTCCCTTTCTCTCAGTCTACCTAATCTCTTTTCCAGAGTAGATTTGGGAAAATTTTTGCAAATTTGGCAGTCTGAATCGAGGTGGTCAAACCCCAGACAATAAACACAGGTGGTGTGGGGATCAGCCTTAGCAAAGACCTCCCCACACACACTGCAGTGTTGAAACCCAGTGGGCCCAGTTTTTTTCTTGGGTTTCTCAGACATGGCCAACCTAACCAAACTTACCCTTTTTTCGGCAATCTGCCAAGGCAAGCCTCCCTTATCGTTCCTGACCATAGTCACTAGTCTTGGAAAAAAACGCACTAAAACCCATTTTTTTTTTTTTTAGAACCGATACGGACCGGTAACCACACACTAAAGTAAAGTACAAATTTTACCTCAAAATGATCCCACAGCTTGACAAGTTCCACATAAAAAACAGAACAAAACCTATCTAGTACTCACGGTACCACAGACAGAGACTTGAACCGACTATGCGGAAACAACAATTTCAGAAGAAACCCGACCGAAAACCGACACTTCAACCGACTTTGAACAGAGCAGCAGGAGAAGTCTCCGAGAGACTGTTCAGTGAGGCGGAGTAAAGAATCTGACGGTTGCAGTTCAATAACAACAGGCAGAGGCTTCAACCGAGCTTGAGATGAACATTCTATGCCATGCATAGAAAGTTAACCCTATGTTCTCCGGGCAGTTGAAAAGCAGGACCTAACTGCATTTGTCAGAATACAGCAAGACTTCATGTTGTTTGAAAAAGGTAAGCATAACTTCACCAACAGCATTCCGCTTAATCTTTGGGTGGGTCGGGTCTCATTGAAATTATTCAATGACCCTGCGTGGGGGGGCTCACTGAAATCCATTCAATGACCTGCAGGTGTAGAAAACAATACGAGCATTTGTAAATCAGAAACAATTGGGAGACTACAGTGACCTTATTCAACAAGGTATATGAAAACAGGTTGTTGCCAACTAATAGGCCAGTGAGCAGGGCCAAGTATAGCAGAACTGGTCTTCCTGAACTGGGCTCTTGTAAGCTGAGCTGCTGCTCTGTTCGGATATGTTGAGCGGTTAGGTGTGCTGCATTTCCTGCCACAGGGAAAGGTGGCAGGACAGCGGAAAAGCCAGGGGAGAGAAAATAATTCAAGGAACGAGCCAGGCCACATTATGCTGCTGAAACTGTAGTGCCTTAAGTAATGTAGTGTAGTCTCAATATGTAGAGTTCAAGGAAAGTCACAGTTATCTGGTATAGATTAGCTTACTCCGTGTTTTTTTTTTTTTTTTTTTTTGGCCTACTCTGTGGGGTTCGTAACCTCGAGCTGTGCAGGAGCAATATGCTGACACCTCAGTGAATGTTGCCGGAAGATCCAGGAACACAGCAGCTCCCCACTGCAGCTGATTATTCTTACAGTAGGGTCATGTAACATTCATTGTCCTCCTGGTGGAATTCAAGAAAGGAATGGTGCAGCTTGCAACCGATGAACTTGATCCCCCCCCACCTCACCAAATTCCCCCCCGAGCCAGAAAAAGCCCCATAATTGGCGGTAAGTGTTTTAGCTCAACTCTCCACCCCAGTACTTGATGACATGGGGTCATGATGCCTAATAATAAAACCGCGCAGTAGCTGGCCCAGTGGTGTAGAGGGCTGAGGTGCTGGCACCTTACATCTTACTAGGTCGACGACCTGGGGTCGGGAGCGACCTCAGGTGTCAGTGGGTCGGCCGGAGGAGGAGGATCAAGCGTCCGATGGACTGCTCTCCTCCTAGGGCCAACTGCTGAGCTCCTGGTGGTGGCCAGGGGCTGGTGTGAGCTTGGAGGGCATACGATGGGTCGGTGTGGGCAGACATTGGATGTGCAGCGTGCTGAAGAGTGCGCGGCAGCGTCCCTGGCATAACTGCATGCCTGCGCCATTGGGGGGGGGTGAAATCACAGGGGAAAAACTAAATCCTCCGGCATGCGAGTGAAGGCTGGTCCTGGCGTGTACAGCAGACACACTCATGTAAGCTCCCCGAACCCGAGGTCCAGGTCTTCCCAGTGAGGGATTAGTACCCACTGTAGGCGTGCTTGGGGAGTAGGCCAAAGGGTTAGAGCTCCAGCTGTGGCTATTGTGGGGCAGAGGGAGACTGCTGGATGGGTGGGGAACCACAGGTATGTTTCCCTCCCCAAGCCAAGGAGGTAGCAAAAATAAATAAGCAAAAAAAAAAAAAAATGCTGCGACAATAAATGCTGCAAGCAAAGAGCGTGCACTGCAATAATGGGTAAAGCACCAACACGATGCAAACAGCCCTTATCAGAAATGATAGGAGTCCTTTTTTTTTTTTTTTTGCGGGGGGGGGGGCTTTGCCACCCCTCTACGCCCTGGAATTTCTAACACAAACTCTGGGGAATGTGTGGACTTATGGGTTGGGAAACTCGGGAGGGGGAACTGTGTGTGTGTTTTTTTTTTTTTTTCCAATAATCCACAAAAGTAGTAGCACAGGTAGACCAGGGGGGTGGGGAACCAAACCACGGTCCCAGGTCTCCTGATTCCGCCATGTGCTGGTGCCTTAGCCACTCCACCAGGCACCCAGCACACGAAAACTTGATCCTTCCACGTGAACTGCGTACAGCAACAGGGGTAGCGGTAATTACCTACCGCTGTTATACCCCGTCGCTGTAAATTCAGTCATACTTTACACAGCACGGTTAATGCCGCACTGTCTTACATGCATGGTATTGACCCAGCACCATACTGGACCAGTTGCTGACAGTAAGGGAGAGTTGTCAATTCATCATTACGGCACAGCATTCTTCATGGCCTGGAGCTATTCAATGAAGGCTGCCACTACATCTGCTGATTGCTATCACTGAGCTGTGGTCAACTGTTGGCAGCGCCAGAAAGCTGTGAAAGAGGGTCTTTGTTGCTCCAGTGGTGGGCCCTGTAATACGATGTCCAGGCTGTGTTCCACCATATCTTTCTGGGTCTCTGAAGCTGATAAATATGTATGCTGTCTGGGCACTGGACAACATACAGTACACTGTCCATCTGGCTACTGGACAATCAGCTTTGCAGGGGAAGGCATTCTGAATTTTAGCTAACTTTTCCAAGTGTCTGTAACAAGGGAATGCAAGCCCGGCATGGTTACATTATTGTGGCGGGATGATCATAATCATACATCTTGCCAAGTTAATATATATATATATTTTTTTTTTTGCCATGCATGACTTAGTGCTTCTTGCTTGATAGCATATTTGCAGAAGCAAATTACAACAGCTCGGGGCTGTTGTTTTGGAGACATCGGCTTTTGGGCCTAACACCCAAAGAGCCCCTTCATTTGTTTCATAAGGGAAGTCAGGGACCAGCTCCAGCAGTTCCTTTAAAGAGCAGCTGATGCCTTAGAGGAAACTGGAAAACATAATAGTTGGACACAATTCAGTTTGCATTTCATACAGCTTCTATAGCTTTCTCCTCTCTTTTATTTTTTACTGAAAAAATACCCACAAAAACAAGATCTTTTATCACTTTAGAGTTCACCTAATTGTATAGCTTAATCCTTACTTTAAATCATAATGCTCCGTCATAACATCACATTCTGTTGCTATGGGAATAACTGGGATGTCACAAGCAGAGTATTATGACATCAGGTTGGGAGGAAGCAACACGAGCTGATGAACTCTCAAGGAACAGCTCTCCTGTTTTCATGCAGATAACCTCAGTAATAATGGGGTTAAGAAATACAAAGCTAATGAAAAATATAAGTTGCTTTGCGTCCATATATTATGCTTTTCAAAATTCTTCTCAAGGCGTTGGTGGTTTTTAATAGATACAGTATTCTCTAAGAAACTATTCAAAATGGAACCCTCTAGGGATTCCAGGACCCCATACAGGCGAAGGGTTTTGCATCTGGCTCTCACTTCTGAGTCCTCCTGCCGTGCTTCAATATCAGCTTGAGTTTGCACTAAGTGCTCCATGGCTGCTCAAAGTTGGTCTAGTCTCCTGTCAGCATTTGTGAGATGCTGCTTTGTAGCTGCTACATTGCCCAATCGAGTCCACAGTTGGTTTTCTGGCTTTTTTTGTTACACTTTCTTTTTATTAAAAGTTTAAACATTACAGTAAGAAGAAACCCAGAGTACATAGAAGAAAAAGAAAGTGACAGAAGACATAAATTGCAATCAAATTGTCTCCTTCTGATCTGACTTTCCTTCCTTGTCATAGCAAATAATCTCTCCCTTTGTTTCCTTTCTATATTCGTCCATGTTCTGTATCGCCCCTTCCCCCGTATCACCTGTCTTACACAAATGTCTGCTCTATCACAGCACCTTACTGTACTGTATGATGCAACTGAATATAATTGTTGATCTATGTAATTTAAATAATTGTATTATTACTCCACCCTCATTGTGCCCCTTCCCCCAGGTCGCACCGGGTGACGAGCAACTTGTTGCTCAGTGTGCCTTCCTGGTGAAACATTTCAATAAATAAATAAATTAATTAATTAATTATACTAATGATAACCACTTGCACCGAACAGTAGCCATGGTCCAAGATCTGCTACTAAAAACAACCTGTGAGATTAATAGTAGCTACAAAACACAGCAACTATATTAATGGAATATCTGGCATGGTAACTTTCCAAGAAATGACCCAGGATAAGAAAGTGAAGAAGCGAAGGAAAGAAGGAAGGAAGACAAGGGGTGCTCTAAACAGAGCAAGCAGACAGGGAGCGAGGAAGGGAAAAAAGGGGGGAGGGGAGACAGCAAAAGTTATTATACACTGTGGAAAGAAGCCCGACCTCACAGTACACAATCTGGATAATGTGTTGAGTTGATTAAAAAAATAAATAAATAAATAAATACTTTTAGCACCAAGCTCAAATTGAAGGATTTTATCAAGATATGCATACATCAACTGTTCCATGTAACAGATTTCTATCATCATGGTTTTCCACCCTTCCAAGGTAGGGATCTTATCAGCGTGCCAGCATTTTGTAATTGCCTTTTTAGCTGCAAGTGCTGACAAAATTATTAATTGCATAGTCATGCGACTCAAGTTGCTACCCTCCGACAGTATTGCTAGAAGCAGCATCGAGGGAGTGATTTTTCTGGGACAATCAAATGTAGCTTTTAGTTTTTGAAAGAATGCTCTCCAAAAAGGCTGGAGAAGTGGGCAATCCCAAAAGATATGAAGAAGAATCAACATTTATACAGCGCTTTTCATACACAGTGTATCACAAAGTGCTTTACAAGCAATGCTAGACTGGTAGCGAAGTGACTGAATGTGTAGTGGCGGCCTTATCGCACATCAACACCTACACACAGCCTGGATGATTGCATGAACCGGTTTATGGGAAGGGGAATGTTGGCCAGGACACCGGGAATGTCCCCTACTCTTTGCGAAGAGTGCCCTGGGTTCTTTTACTTCCACCTGGACACCCACCAGGACAACACCAGGAGGGGTAGAAGGGACCTCGGTTTAACGTCTCATCCGAAGGACGGCACACCCCAGCAGTATAGCACCCTCCTAATACTGCACTTGGATGGCAGCGTTTTAGGTGCAAGTTTGATCCAAGTGTGGGACGAGAACCCACAATCTTCTGGTCCAGAGGTGGATGTGCTACCAACTGAGCCACACTGACACATATGCCTGGAGTTAGCTACTGGATGACCGCAACCTCACCAACACACTGCAGTGACCCTCCTTGAGTATTTTGCCACAATGTCAGGGGTGCGAAAATATCAAGAGCAGCATTTCCAGGAGAACTCTCTCCAGTATGTTGCAGAGGTCAGCCTATATGCAGAGACGGCAACTTTATCCCAGGTCTCCAAGATATGAGTGGTAGATAATTCTGCATTCCACTTCTGTAACAGAGAGGTGGCAGACTCAGTGGCAGTCTCTTGTATCGCCTTATATGCATGTCCTATGAGGTGATCCCAGGTATTACCTTGGAGATGGGACATCAAAAGTTGCACCAGTTTGGGGGGGGGTTTAGCAGGGAGCCTATGGAATGATGAGTCCACACTGTTCAAATATGACCACAGCTGCAGATAATGGTAGTGATCCACAGTAGGGAGGTAGAAGGCAGATTGTAAGAAATGATCCCTTGTGCATCTAACATTTGGAAACGGAACTGAAGCCCCAATCTACTCAAGCCCCGAAGAGCCTCATTCTGCCTGTTCAGTGGATAGTCAGTATTGTGTGCCAAGGATCAAAACTGAAAGTGAAGGGCAGAGGACAAGCCTATGTTTAAAATATTCAGCCACTGACAAAAAGGTCACTGTGGTACAACGGTAAAATTTGGATAAAGGAAGACATCTAGGGGGATGCCGAAGAGATATTGGTACAGACTGTACAGATCATTTACAGCAAACAATCATTTTCCAGTAGAGTTGCTTAGAAGGAGCTAACCGTGTACACATAGTTTGAAGATGAGCAGCTAAGGCACACCATTTAAGGCTGGGAAGGTTAACACCCCCTCTGTCACAGGCCAGATATAAAAGAGAAGACCTGATCTGTGGGGTTTTCCCCTGCCAAATGAATTGTAAGATTAGTTGTTGCCATGTCTGAAAGTACACATTACTCCACGTTAGTGGCAAAGTCTACAGACAGTACAGAATTCAGGGGATAATATTTTGATGAATAGCCTCCATTCATTGAAAAAACCTGAGGGGAAGCCGTGTCCACTTGGAGAGATCCTCTGTGATTTGCTGTGTTTAGGGTTCCAAATTAAGCTGGCCCGGTGGCGCTGAGGGTTGAGGTGCTGGACGCCACACCTTGCACTATGCTGGTGACTCAGGTTGGGGAACAAGCCTGGGCCATTGGGGGTCGGCAAGGGAAAGAGAAGATCGGGCATCTGGAGGACTACTCTCTTCTCTTGGGGTGGGTTCGGGGGATTCCTCGCTCAGTGGCGGCCCCTGTCAGAGGCTGGGGCATCGCCCAGAAGTCAGAACAAGTAGATGGGGCCTGGTGTTGGCGGGACGTCCACGGGGTCACCCCACACTGATGCCATTGTACGGCCATACCAAGGGGTGGAACAAAGAAAATACCCTGCCTCCCAGTAGGCAAAGGAAGGTACAGGGGTCGGCCAACCACGGGTCCTTCCATTCATACCTCTGGCTCTCCTCCCTGCCTGACCGCTCTACTAGATTATAGAGCGCCAGAAGGAGTAGGTGGTCCCAGCTTGGGGGACTCGGAGCCGGAGGGTTGAGTGGCCGGGTAGTGGCTGGAGAGGCGGGCCACAGACGAGGAAATGGAGGACTTCAGGCAGGTGGGAACATGGCAATGTCGAGCGACCCTCTGGAGAAAGTCCAGGGTAAGGCAGCGAGAATGAGCAGAATTTGGAAAAAAAGGGTTCCAAATTAAGCAGTTCCAGATGTGTGAGATTCTTAGGGATTTGGATGCCTAGATACCAGAAGGCTTTTCTGGTTTTAAAATTGTTGAGCTCCGCTTGGATGACTTGCAGTTCCTTGAGGATAAAGTCACATTTCTGACCTTTTTTTCAGTACTCATTTCTGCTTTTCCACAGAGCTGGCCTATGCAAATGCCATACTGAGGTCATGGGACATCTCCAAGTCAGACCATTCTGCAGCCGATAAATTGTCATCCTGCGGCTCTGCTTTGGATTTTCCTTTTGTGGATTTCTCCCCTACATCCGGTACCTCTGTGCTCTGTGAAATAGTCTTTTTGTTGAAAAAAGATCTGCTGCAGAGGCATTTTTTAGGATGAGGGGTCATGTAGCTCAATCAAGGTGCAGTTGTCAAGCCAGCGACGTCATCATAAGTCCCAGCTTTCACTATGCTGATGACATCACAATAGCAAAGTCCAGTACTGAAGCCGGCAGTTAAAATTAAACAGAAACAGTATAAAGAACACAATTAAAAAGGTATAACTAGTAAACTGGTGTTGCACAAATTGAATATACAGTAGTCTGACTCAAAATACACTGTGTATCGTCATTTGTGTGAAGGCAGGACTTTCATAACTCGCTCATGGCTCCGTCGCTGGTGAGTCATGGCCCTGCTCCCTCATTTGTGAAGATAAATTGCATATTTTGAGTATGTAATAAGACATACCAGGGTGTGTAACTAATGAGTCAATAATCACACACCTCAGGTGTACTGCGAGGCACGAGGTGCTTGTGCAGAGTGCCTTTAAACACACAAGAGGAAAGTGTGATTACTGACCATAATTACCCATCCCTGAAGTTTTTTTTTTCTTGTTATTGAAAAAAGAACAACAGATATAAATCTCAGTACGTTACACTGAGAGTAAGTTCAGTTAAGGTACACTTGTCAGATCTTGGATTACTTTTTAGCTGGCTAACATCGATGTACTGTCCCCCATAGTCACAATTCGATTGTAAAAGCAATACTACTGAACACTGATAAAGTAAAAAAATGTTGAAGGCCAGCAAGCCAGTGGAGCGCTTGGATTTCTGCTTGCGATGCAGACGACCCAGGTTCGAGAACGAACCTGGGAGTCAGAGGGCCGGAGGGGGGAGAAGGCTTGAGTGTCCAATGACTGCTCGCCTTCCACAAGGCAAGAGGGGGGTAAGAGCCTCGGCATTTGCTGGCCCCTGGCAGAGGCTGGAGATACAGCAATACGTCGGGCTCCACTTTGGGAGGGAGCATGACGGACGTCTGGTCTGGCCTTGACGTCGCATGGCACGTCATGCCCCCGTGGAAAACAGGAAAATGGATCCAGCCTGGCTGGATGACAGCCGCTCCTCCCCCCACCACGCTGGTCCCAGGAGCGCACCTCCTCCTTCTCCTGTCTCTTGTGTGTGTGCCTGCCCTGGGGGCATCGTATCCACGAATTCTTCTCCCTTCCTCCCGGGGAGAAGCCCTTCCTGTAGGGTTAGTGCCAGACCCCCTGGGGTGTGGAGCACATAGGACCATGACCAATGGAACAGAGGCAGCAGAGGTGAGATGGCAGGCACAGGGAGCTATATGGGCCTGAAGGAGTGACAAGAGGAGCAAAAAAAAAAACACAGTTGAAATTATCATTGTACAGATTAGACTTTTCCTGCTAAATATGAAACATAAATTAATACCGCTTTGTTATATTACAGACAGCTGTGAACCATAATTCTATATATCCTGCAGTATTGTCCAGACTATGGAACCAGACTGCATCCCATACTTTGTTACGATCAAATTCTGGCGTGGTTTCCATCATATGCAAAATCCACCACTGCAACGTGTGAGTGTGTGTGTGTGTATAAAGGCTGCAGCCATAGTTTAACAACGGCTTTCTTAGCCACTGTCAGGGCTATGCTTATAAAGTATTTCTGGTATTTATTAACCCACCCTTTGGCAACGTGAAGGAAAACTGCTAATGTGCAAGTCAACTGGAGAAAGTCCATGCAAATATGATCTAATTCTCATTCTATGCTCTCCCAAAAGTTTCTGAGAACAGCACACAGCCAGAATACATGTGAGAGTGTAGCCGCCACTTCCCCACACGCCCTCCAATAGGCTGCTGAGTGCCCTCCACTAAATTCTGCAACTATACAAGGGGTCTGGGAAAAAAATGGACTGTAAATACCTGAAGTGCCTTGTTGCACTTATAGCATGGGTTTTACTGAAAAATGTTTTGTATGATTTTTATTAAGAAAATATAGTTTTCTATACGAAATAGGAGACAAGAATGTAGTTCCAGTTTAGGTATACTGATACTGTACCTGAACCAGGTGCACAGACTACATAATACAAGAGTGTAATCATGGCCACTCTTGTGCCTGACTTTATTTAGAAATTGGAGTGAACATTTCCTGCATTCCGACTGGCCAAGGGCCTTGCCAATGTGAGCATTTATGACACAATTAATTATCACCTAAAACAAGTCCCACTGCTAACTGTCCATTTGCCTATGAAAAAATAATGTGCCAGCCGGCCTGGTGGCACTGAGAGCTGAGGCGCTGGATGCCACACCTCACACCACACAGGTTCGGGAATGAGCCGGTGTTGTCAGGGGTCATGGGGGTGAGCAGCAGGACTGAGCTGCCACAAGAAGGCTCTCCTGTCTCGGGGAGGGATGAGGGGTTTCCCTGGCCCTTGGCTGCCACCCGGTGGAGGATGGATGATAGTGCCAGGCCACAGGGAGACCGGTGATTGCCAGGGGAGGGGCGGAAGGGGCCAGAACCGGCACCATGGAGCACGTGTGCGCCTCCACAGGCACGCACTGCCCGGTGCTGGGGTCCTGGGACAGTAGGGAGAAAAAAATAATAAAATACAAATACAAAAAAAAAAAAATGAATGTGCCAAAATTAGAATTTTAAAAACCTGATCAGCCGCCATTTTATTTTTCGCTTACAGAGTGAGCTATCCAGGTGGTGGCCTGCCCCCATTGTCTCCCCCAACTCAGTCAGTTTTCGTACAGCAGGTTTTATTAAATAAAAAATAAAAATAAAAAATACTGTTTCAACTCTGTCACCTTTCTGCAACACTGCCCACTCAATAACTGTTTTCCACATCAATTGACCACCCAACCACTTTCTGTTGCGCCACAAGCACATCTCCATCTGTGGAACCAGAAACCAGTAAAATTATCATTGGTCTCATCAGCATTACAGCCTTGCACTCACTATTCCCCCACTTGACCCTGATACTGTCCCCAGACCACACCCAGTCATCTAACAACAAAAAAAGCAGCAGTCCTCAGGGACTGTGATTAAAGTAGCAGTGCAACAAAATATGATTTTCCAAAAAGCTAATTGCAGCTAAAATGAATAAAAATATTAGCATGCATGTCAAATCTACCTTTCTAGGTACCTCTTATACTATGCAACATAAGTTTTTTCTAATTTTTTTTTTTTTGGGGGGGTCCTAACACTTACCAGGTTTACAATGGTATGTCTAAGCCCAATGTGATGGCCATCTTTTCTTTTGAGGAAAAAAAAAAATTAAAACATTTATAAAATACTCAAATGTTGGTGAAACTACAACAGTTTACCATCAAAGAAACCTGGAAGATGCCTTACATTTTGTATAGCAAATAAAAGGCAGGGTCAGTTTGTTTGCCTAACATTTTGTATAGTGAATAAAAGGTAGGGTCAATTTGCTTGCCTGATTTTGTTGCACTGCTGCTTTAATTGTAACTCTATTAGTTCTACACAACTGTAATTATACTAACTGCTGGCAGGCACGAAGGGGGCATCGTAAACAAATGATGCCACACAACAATGCCCTCTACTGCCACATGTAATAGAGAAAGTATTTCACATAGGTATACTTTTGGGTTTTTTTTCTATTTAAATTTAACACGTATTCATATACACGTATATCTATATATTGAACACATCTTATTAAAATGCGTACCTAAAAAACATTTTCTAAGCACAAGAGTACCCAACAGTGTGAGTAGTATGGGTATACCTGCCCTCCCAGGAGCTATAAGTCCCTCCACCTGTGGCACTGGGTCTCATTACGCCCCCAGGTGGGAAGGTAGAGCTCAATACCATCCACCCTGTCGGGCATTGCTTGATTAGCCAATCAGGTGGCTAGAATATTCTTCCCACATTATTATCGGCCTATTGCATACCCCCTATAAATATAGATAGCTAAATAGATGGAAAAATAAAAAATATAAATATAAAATTGGTGAGAAAAATCTGTAAAAATGTGGTTTTCTGATTGGACTAAACACACCACATTACCTTGCATTATCTCACAAGGACAGCATGCCAGCACTTTTTTTTATTTTTTCCACCCACCTCCAAAACAATGTTGGCCATTTTATAAGACAGATAATCCACAACAGAGCATGTGGTCATGCTCAGATACATGCATGCCTTGGTTGGTTGAATGTACTCAGCCTACAGCCTCGTGCCTCACAACGCACACCAAGACATGCGTATATCATAGCATGACAGCACACCCTGTAGTGGAATATGTTACATATATATTTTTTTTCACATATACTGTATCGCAATAATAACACTCAAAAACTTGATATTGTAACATCCCTAACCATCACCTTAACATTCTGGCTTCCATCACTTCACCTGTCACAGAGTACTGCTAAAGTCCAGATATATTAATCCTGTGCACACACCACATCTGCCCTCTTGAAATTTCATCTGATAATCAGGTTGGTCTGACTTGACTTTCCTTTTCTGAATCTGCGTTAACAGCCAACTAAGTTTCTATTTACTTCCAGCGATGCCACCAATGAACCATCAAGGACTGACCCCATCTGGAATTCTGCCTCCAGTTCTGGAGACCCCATCTCCGCAAGGACATAGACAGGATGGAGGCTGTCCAGAGGAGGGCAACTAACATGGTGCAGGGTCTGCACCAGAAGACATACGAAGAGAGATTAAAGAAGCTTAATATGTATACACTCGAGGAGAGGAGGGAAAGGGGGGACATGATAGAAACTTTCAAGTACATCAAGGGAATCAACAGAGTCCAAGACGGTAGCTTCTTTCAGAAAAAGAGATGTGCAAGAACAAGGAGGCACAATCTGAAGATAGAGGGGACGGCTCAGAGGTAATGTGAGGAAGTATTTTTTCATGGAGAGGGTTGTGGATACATGGAACAGCCTTCCTGAGGAGGTAGTGGAGTCAAAAACAGTGGGGGAATTCAAGAATGCATGGGACAGACATAAGGAAATTCTAGTGGGGGTAGGAGGAAGTAGGCTGTTGGTTAACTAGGATCTGCAGCCTATGCATTAGGTAGGGAAACTGGCAGACTAGGTGGGCCAAGCGGTCCTTATTTGCTGTCAAATTTTATGTTCCTATGTAAAAGACTACCACATTTAGCCAGCTGCCTTTAGTTTCTCAGAAATCCAATTGTATAAATTAAAGGAAAAGGTCTTTCCTAGTTCTCATTCATACTGGTTGCACCTTAGAAAGACTTTGATATTTACCAATCTCCCAGTACTTCCGTTATTTCCAGAGATTCCAGATCTCTGCTACAGGTTGTGTCAATTCCTTTACAAAAGTAAATAAAACTGTACTGTGGTTCATCTTCTCCGCCTCTCCTGTTGCATGGCACTGACTAAACCAAATCTGAATATGTACACACACCCAAACTTTAAGATCCTTGAGTGCAACAAACCTGGACCTGTGGCTTTTGTTGCATGTAAGCTCCCCTAATATTTAGCCACCAGTTCTGCTGCAATGTCCACAACCACAAATTTGTTGCCAACAGGACAGGCCATATGAGTAGTGCCAAAGCACTGAACATGTACTAGTTAGGGACCAGAAGGGAGATACGGCATAGACCTTCCATTTCCTGAAAGGAAGAAACAAGGTGAACTGCGAGGAATGATTTAGCATGAGTAACAATTTGATGGCACGAGTGGAAAATGACAGGAAGGAAGTTCAGGAGGGACATAGAGGAGGTATTATTATTTTTACAGAAAAGGGTGGTGGAACCATGGCGCAGTCTACCAGCTGAGGAGGTGGGAGCTGAAACCATCAATGGTTTCAAGCATGGTTGGGACAGAGTAAAGAGTATCGTGGCTACTCGGGACAACAGAACCTGGGATTAGAATAGTGGGGTGGATGGGGAGGGCCAAGACCCTGGATGGACATTCGGTCCTGGGATTAAACAGGTACCATGGGCAGACTGGATGGGCCATTGGTCTTTTTCTGTCATTACTGTCTATATTTCTATGTATTTCTATGTTTATTCATGCTAATGAAAATCCTGTGGGCTCACTTACATAGACGCAAATGAATAATTTCATTCAAGTACTAGTTCCTTTAGTAATAGTTTTTTTCATCCCTTTTAAATCCTAGTCACTCTATCTTCTCCATCTATGTAGGAATTGTTTTTACCTGTGCTGCCTTGTTATTTACATTACTTTCGTTTTACATTCCCTTTATGCCTTCCTGTACCCCTCCATGCTAGCATCACAGAGGCCATTTTTTTGTCTTATTTATGCTCCCGTTAAGCCCTCGGCCAGCCACTCCGTCAGGCTGCCTAGACCTAACGCCACCATGCCCCTTCGCCATTCATCACCCCAGTAAGAGCCATGACCTGGGTAACCCAACATATTCCTTCCTCAGAAGGGCCCTCCCCATGGGGGACAACTGGGAGAGGAGAGGCACCTCAGGGTTTTATTTAACTCTAAAAATTGACTAGCGTTTTGCTCATAAAAGTACTTAATCTCTGTGAAAATGCATAGCTCTTGCCTCACTGTGTTTAACAAACACAGCACTTCTAGAAAATCTATATAAATACTTTCTGTACAGTTAGTATCATCCCAGGAAAAAACTGCTAAACAATTATTTAAAACCCTGCACCTGTAGGCATTCTGCGCATCCCTAGCACAGCAGAGGTCTGCACAGATACCTCCAGGTTTTTGTGGCGAGCAGAGACAGGCCGCCGTCATCCAGCTAATTTTCCGGCTTTCTACCGACCCACCCACCACCTCGAAGTGGTTCGGCCACTGCAGCATCCTGGGGGCGGGGGCATTCTGCAGCATGTCGAGGCTGCACACCACCTAGAATGCCAACCACTATTTATTTATTTATACATCAGTTTACAACACTAACCACCAGGAGCCAATAAACAGCGGTCCAGAACCTATGTGCCCACCCCCCTTGGAGGGAGGCATCCGAAGGATGCTCTAAACTCTCTCCCTGACGGACTCTGCTCCTGATGTCCAGGCTCAGGGTGCGAACCCGGGTTGCCAGCATGCCGCGCAAACGCACATCACTAGGCACCACAGAGCCAGCACGGAGGCCATTTTCAATGCAAACATAGCATCCTTTTTTGCTTTATTCTTGGTAGATTTTACATTTTTTGTAAGATAAAAACTACTTTTGTAGTTGCAAGAGAGCAAAGCAGTGTCAATAACAAGCTCTGATATACAGTAAAGGATGTATTTATAGTCATACTCACAGGGCATAATTCAGAATCACAGTATTTCAGCTGCCCATGCTTTGCAAGCTAGGCATGACTATCACACCACAAAAATAAATTTTCTTCTGCATACATGAAATTGTAATTTTTCACAAATGACGCGCATCTCCCCACTCATTGTAGTCTATTGTGGCCACTTTCATAGATTCATAGAAGTGTGACGGCAGAAAAGGACCGAACTAGGCCCACCAAGTCTGCCCAGTTGCCCAGCTATCTGCTTGGACCTGTGCCTCTACCCCTTAACACTCCCATGTGGTTGTCCCACGCTCTTTTGAATTCCTCCACTGTTTCCTCTCCAACGACTGCCTCTGGGAGTCTGTTCCACTTTTCTACAACTCTCTCTGCGTAATAGTATTTTCTAATGTTACCCCTGAACTGCCCTCCCTCCACCTGCAGGCCATGCCCCCTCGTCCTCCGTTTTCCTTTCATCTTGAAGATGCCCCCCCCGGCACCCTGTTTATACCCCTAAGGTACTTGAAAGTCTCGATCATGTCCCCCCGTCCCTCCTCTGCTCCAGGGAGTACATGTTCTGATCTCTCAACCTTTCTTCATAGGATAGGTGGCCTAACCCTTTTACCATTTTTGTCACTCTCCTCTGAACCCTCTCTATCCTCACCACATCCTTCCCGAGGTATGGCCTCCAGAACTGGACTCCGTACTCCAAGTGTGGTCTAACTAAATGGGTGTACAAGGGTACTATGAGCTCCCTATTCCTACTGGTGATCCCCCTTTCGATGCATCCCAGCATTCCATTCCCCCTGGCCACTGCCCTCCCGCACTGCCCTTCCACCTTCAGGTCCCCGGATATAATGATGCCTAGGTCCCTTTCTTGTTCTGTCTCCTCCAGATCTCTGCCCCCATACGGTACACTGTCTTCTGACTTCTGTAGCCCAGATGCATGATTTTACATTTTTCTGTATTGAATTCAAGCTGCCACCTTTTTGACCATGCCTCAAGTCTCCTCAAGTCTCTCTGCATTTGCTCCACCCCTTCCTCCGTGTCCACCCTATTGTAGATTTTGATATCGTCCGCAAACATACTCACACCCCCCTCAAGGCCCTCCACGATGTCCCCTATGAATATATTGAACAGTAGGGGCCCCAACACCGATCCCTGAGGGCCTCGTGACCTTGCCCTCCCCGGATGCCACCCCATTTATTATGACCCTCTGCCTCCTTTTCCCAGTCAGCTTCCCACCCATTTGACTACCCTCTGCCCCATCCCCAGTCCTGCCATTTTACACAGCAGCCTCCCATGGGGCACTGAGTCAAACGCCTTTCTGAAATCCAAATAAGCTACATCTACTGCTCTACCTTGATCTATTTCCTTAGTGACCCAGTCAAAAAACTCAATCAAATTTGTTTGACAGGATCTGCCCCTAGTAAACCTATGTTGTCTTGGATTCAGGCTGTTTGTCTCCAGGTAGCTGGTGATCCTGCCTTTTCTAGCTTCTCCATGAACTTGCCTACCACTGATGTCAAGCTCACGGGTCTGTAACTTCCACTTCCTCCCTCCCTCCCCTTATGCAGAGGGACCACATTTGCCTGCCTCCAGTCCTCAGGCACCACCCCATTTCAGGGACCAAGTGAAGAATGCAGTCAAGGGTACTGCCAATACCTCCTTTAGCTCCCTTAACTTCCCTTGTCTCCTACTGTCTTCCTACAATCTCCGTTCTCCTGCCAACCATAAAATGCAAAATAAAACATGCTGAACTTTTGATAACTTAGCACCCCATGAGAATCAGAGTTTGCCTGTTTACAGTCTTCTTTCCTGTGTTTCCTTATAATGTTGTACATTACAATGTAAGGCCTTGCACAATTACTAATACAGTACTACAAGTTACAACATTTGCACCAGATTTATTTATGTTGATATACATTACAACCTTATGTTTTGATTGCATTTGTAAATTAAACAATTGCTTTTTAACATCGACTCAAACACCAGTTTTCAAAGAACTCACAAGACTACTAGCATTGTGCGCCATATCTATGAAACTGCTTGGTCAGCAGCTGGCCCGTGTGCATCCTTAAACCTGTTCTACAGTGTTTCCTTTACATTAACAATTGCCCAACCACCCCCGCGCTGTATAATGAAAATCAGATAACATTTGCATACATTCGTAATGCTAAGACGATACAAGCCAATTTTAGAAAATGGGTCCAAGAATCCTAGCCTTCTGGTTGGCTAGGGTATCGATATCAGCAGACAGGTATTTTTCAACAGAGCCCGTCGTACAACTAGATCCTCATCGGGGTGCCCCATTACTGTATGAATACTTGGGCACCCCAAATGTTCAGCTCAGTAAGCCACCATTTCTCTCTGCTTGCTAATAAACATGCAAACAATGCTGCAGCTTGGCCACTTTCCTCCCATGACTCAAAGAACAAAAAAAAAAAAAAAACTTTTGCCATTAAATAGCATGGGGTAGGAAACGCTCCACTCAGATTGCAAAAGTGCTGACTCTAGTGAGACAGAGAGAGCGCCATCACTGAAACAGCGACTGAGCACAAGAGCAGTGGTATTTCTTTGACTTTCCATACCGCATATGGACGTCCAGCTGTGTTACAAAAAAAATGAAGGAAATACTGGTCTAATCATGCACAGTAGAAGTGCTGGAGATACCACAGTCTCTGCTCTTCACCACAATGAACATTTTCAGACTCGGAAGGCATTTCTCAAGCTACTACTTTTAATGGACAGCAAAACAAAATAAAAATAAACCCACATAATAAAAGCAAGTTAATTACCATATGGTGAAAAATCATAAGCAGTCCCGAGCAGAGTTGTGTCATGGTTCACTTAGTTGTGAGAAAGATACATAAAGGGAAAATAAAAAAAAAAAAAAAAAAAGAAACTAGACAGTGAGAAAAAAAGTGCTGCAAAACTAAAGAGAGGAGAGGGGGTCAGAGACAGCAACTGCATACAGCTGGCTTTTTATTATGTTACATTGTTCATAATAATGAAGGCGTAGGAACTATTTTATCACAAAACTTAACTTTAAATTCATTTTCTATTAATAATGTTTTTTGCTACTTTTTTTTTTTTTTTGTCACACAACCCATTTTCTAAGAGTAATCATACCCTCCCGGGTAGGCATTATTGGGAAATACCGGACCTTCCAGGGGAGCCAGCAGCGTTGGACCTCATTATGCCCCTGGGCGGTCTGGTATTTTGTAATAATGCCCACCCTGTTGGATATTATTGCTTACATATGCCATAAAGAACGCAGCCATAGTTCGCAAACTAATGCAACACTAAGCAATGCTAGATGTTAATTTTCATATGGGGGCACCCTTCTGACAGACGCTTGGCTTCCCTCACTTGTGGGGAAGAACCCTCAGGACTTAGCAAATGGGGACTCCTACCTCTTCATCAAAGACATGACTCCAACGTTTCCATTGGGCCTGGGATACTTTTTCAGATTTTACCAGGTCCGACATCTCTTCCTATCGAAACAGGTATTACCTGGAGTAAATAGAAGGAAAGATGAGTTTATTTTGCCCTTAACTTTCCCTGCCCTACAGCCTCATTCGGTCTCTCTCATATATGCTTCTCAATACAATCTGGCTTTTTCTCACATAGATAGGTCTTCTACTGATTGGTCAGATAGATTACCCCAAAGATCCCTTAATTGGGATAAGATATGGAGGTCTTGCCATTTATACATTATGAAAAACAAGCTGCATATTCTGCAATTTTCGATCCTCCACAACATGTATACTGACAACGGTGAGGTGACAGAGAATGGGCAGGCTCCCCTCCCCAATCTGTGGTCGCAGCAACCAAGCGGAAGGTAATTTGTAACACATTTTCTGGGAATGTCCCCCTATCGCTGCACTTTTGGAGACCATCAAACAGAGGGTAGATCCCCTCTTGGATTTAGGGAATTTATTTTCTCCGGAACTCTACCTCTTGGGTGACTTTACCAATGTTAGCATCAAACAACATAGATTTCAAAGGTCAATGACTACACTCTTCCATCTTTCGGATGAGATGTTAAACCAAAGTCCCATCTGCCTGGATGGGTGGTAGTTCAGGTGGATGTTGAAGATCCCATGGCACTTATCGAAAAGAGTAGGGGAATTTTCCTGGTGTCCTGGCTAAATTTCCCTCATTCACTAAAAATCCACCAACAGCTAATGTGGTTCAATTTCAGTTGCTTACCATCAGTACCCCGTCGCTCCTGAAAAGGGACTTCTAGGCCCAGTGGGCTTACCGGATCAACAAAATTCAACAACAACAAACTCTCCCTTAAGGCCCTGGTACTCCACCTTGGCAGAGATTCCCATGCAATTTCCTACACAGAATGGCATCAGGAACTGTTATCTAACTTGTGAATAGAAAAATGGTAGCGAGTCTACGTAATTGCATGAACCAGTATAAGAACAGGTGGCAGCCCATGCATAGTTTATACAGCCTTTGACACCCTACACTCCGTAGAGCAATGTCATGGGTGATGATTGGGGGCGCGATATTATGTTTGGGTACTTGTATGCCTTGTCTTTTTATTGTAGTGTGGTACATTATTGGCTTGCCTATTGTTTTATTTTGTATGATTTCATTGAAGAAAACTTAATAAAGTTAAATTTTAAAAAAAGCAACGCTAAATATATCCTACCTCCGAAGTTTTCTTTGCAATTGATCATTAATGAAACTCAACACTAGCTCATTTACAAATTCGAAATCCCCAACCGTAAAGAATTTACCGACTACCTAATCTGACTGCAGTTCGCCATATTTCGCTTTAATCATACAAATTTGCCCTTTTTTGTAGCACATCAGATGAACTTTCAAATGTGGCTGCAGCATTTTACATTACATAAGGGCGCTCGGGGCCTTGCTTTGCAAGCTGGGCTACCTCTATGAGTTACACTATTTACCCCGGTTCCGGAATATTAAGCATTCAAAATATATTAGGAAAGCAAATATATCACATATGACCTACCTGGGCTGTAATGATTAGCCGATCTGTGGTTGCAGACTCAGACAAAGCCAGCAGAAACAAACCTCTCTCGCCTGTCAAAAACAAATACAAAACAGGTGGGGCCTGCGTAACTTCCGGGCAAAAAAAATGAAAACGTCGGTAACATTAAAAAATGATCTCCTGCCCTAGTACTGCTAAATTTAAACCACCCCAATTCAGTTCAATATAAGAACGAGTTACTTTCACAACTGTGTCATTTTGTACATACGATATTTACGTGGTCAAATGCAAGCGCAGCTATGATTTGGAGCGTACTGGAGAGGCCCTGACAGCACACCGTTGCCTGGTCTACAAACGTTAGAAACTACAGTTCCCGTGAACCTCGGCCACTCGCCAAGTTTACTTTCGGGGCATGCTGGAACTTGTAGTGCAAGTCAGACTAACACTTTTCCATCTACCACGTCTCCGGGTGAAGGGGCAAGTTTCCAGGCCGTAGAAATTGTGTTACTTAACATCTTAATTACACCGGTTCTCATGCACAGGCTTAAAAACACGTTTTATGTTTAGGGTAGATGGCTGGGAGCGTACAGAAACAAAACACACGGATTCTGATGCTCTTGGGTCTCCATGGGTAAAACTCCCAAGTTCTCGGCGTCACCATGGAAGCATTCGGTTTGCTCACGTGACCCTCGTAGTTACGTCCCTACGGCCATCTTGATGTAAGTTTCTCATTTTTACAGTGTTGCAGCAGTTGCGGTAGCAGCGTGAAGTTATAAGCTATGCTTCTCAAGGAACCTGGCCCCAAATGCAAGAAGTCAGTTAAATATAGACAGCACCAACTCTATGTTTGAGGCTAAAAAGAGCCGCTTTACCCGAAGAAGGCTAGTGAGCGGTACAATGGGTGGGTGACGTCAGAGTGGAAGGTATGAACCCCTGGAGACAAGTGTGTTGCTTTCAACTGCTGCCTGAGCTACATTCATGGCAGCAGCAGCAGCAAGCAGCTCTGTTGTCAAGGTAGTCCCTAATGCTTTTCAGTGTAAGAGCAGTAACAGAAAGAATAAGTATGTCGGCGATAGGAATGATAGCAGCGGAAGAAATACGAACGAACATCGCAGCGATGTCTTGACAGAAACGCGGAGTAAAAGCCCTCCTGTAATAGCCGCAGCATATTCTAACCAACCCGTGGATCATCCCGGGTGGTCCGGAATTATCAATAACAATATTATGGAAGAAGATGACATCCTTCTGTACCTCAATAGTTCGCAGGATACCAGTAAACCCGCGGAGGCAATCACAGCTCTCCGTTCTCATATGCTCCGCAATGGGGGCAAGGTGGTGTTCAGGAATCGAAAAGCACTCTTCGCTGCATTGGCTCGTGTGGTGGGAGACAGCTGGAAAGACAGCAGCAGCAGCAAGGCCCTTTGCATTCAGGTGATATCGGAAATTCTTCAGGGTAATGACTCGGATATAAATCATTTAAGGACTGCGGTGCTTCCTCAGCTCATCTGCAGTTTGCGGGATGATAGTCCAGCAGTCCGCAAGGAGCTAGTACAAACTTTACACAAGTGCCTGAGGCACTCCGAGAACCATCAAGAGGTTTTCCAGGCTCTGACAGACTATGGGCTGGAAGGCGAGGATGCTAGTGTCAGAACAGCTACTGCTGTTATTTTACCCATTTTGTTAACAAAGGAAACCCTCGAGGTAGACTTATTTGAAGTAACCCTGTCTTTGGTTAAGAAGCTGAATAGCAACAGTGGTTTGGATGATCCAGTTGTTGCATTTTCCACGTTGGAACAGATAAGGCAACACGCTGGACAAGATGAATTCGGTTCCTATTTGAAACGTTTACCGCCAGCTCTTCGGAGAACTCACAGTAGCTATATGGAAATGCACTTTGAACAACTTGCCAATATAAATGGGAAATATGACCTTGCAACCAGGCTTGGCAGAAATTTTGGGATGGGTAGCGCAGGACGCCCTGCAGCACAAAGACCCAGTTCTCAAGATAACTCCTTTCTCGACTGGTCACACGTGAAAGATCACAGCAACCTTAAATTTGAAATAATTCCACAGGAGCTTTACTGCAGGCTTCTAGATCATGATGATTACAAGAATCGAACACATGCTGTTGAGGAACTAAAACATGTTGTTAGTGACTTTAATTTCAGGATTGTGCCTTCTACAAGCTTTGTTGGCTTTATTGGCTTTTTATGTAATTTGCTAGAGGATTCGAATTTTAAAGTTGTATATGGCACTTTAGAAATCCTCAACACATTAGTAATCGCCCTGAGTCACAATGTTGAACAGTATCTAAAACCAATTATATCTGCTACAGTAAAGGCATTGGGTGACAACAAAGTTGTCACAAAACAAGAATGCATGAAAGTGTTTATGAGGCTTATGAAGACAGGTGGTCCTCAGAAGGTGTTAGATTGCTTGCTAGAAAATATAAAACACAAAAATTCCAGTGTGAGAGAAGAGATTATAAATATTATTATTGCCTCTCTGTTGACATATCCTAGTGAAGATTTTGATTTGGTTAAGCTTTGCTTTGCAGTCGCCCCTGCGTTGATTGACAGCAAGCGGAAGTTACGCCATGCAGCTCTGGAGGCATTTGCTGTGTTTGCATCTTCCTTGGGTGGAGGCAAACTGCAGCCCATTTTCCAGGCAGTGGATAAAGTGGAACTACAGGAAAATGTGGATGGGGTTATGGCTGCAGTGCAGGCCAGGCTAGCTCGAAAAACTCTTCCAAAATGGACTCCTCAGGGACTTATTGAGTATGCAGTACCTGTAACATCATCCGCCCATGGGAGAGGATCACAGTTGCACCATGGTGCTGATATGGAATGGTTGCTGGCTGGTGGCAGGACACAAAGTGCACACAGTTATCGTGGGGATCAGGAGAATGATTTCCTGCAAGGTTATGGTTCACCAAATCCTCATAATGATGAAAATCTGTCTCAGAGAAGAGTACTGAGTGCAGGCAAAGGGAAGAATAAGTTCCCCTGGGAAAATGGTAACTTGGCAAATGTTGGAACGTATCAAGCCACTTGGACACCCAGCACAACCCCTACAGACCAGGTATGGTATTTTATCTAGTTCTGGTTTTAAAATGGAATGGGTTACTGTATGTGTCGGTGATTTTAATGGCAGAAGTAAAAGTAAGGTAGGGTTTAGGGAGACGAGCCTTGTTTTTTTTGTTTTTATTTTTTAAAATTTAATTCACACAGCTGTACCTAACCATGATGCTTGTACCCATCCAATTAGGCCACTCCCACCTCTGCATTCTCCTTTTGGGACACTGATCCCCTACATGCCCTGCCTACTCAGACCTCCTTTCCGAGGCTGGTGCAGCGCAGTTGCTCATCTGTTATGGGGCCCAGGCTAGCCCATGATACATTTGGCTGGCCCAGGACCAACGGTCTGCTGTTACCATGGTTAGAGGTATGGGAGGAAGGAATCTGATTCGGTGACAGAGGTGGGAAAGCTGTCCATCACTGTGGTAGCCAGTGGACTTTTTTCTCTGTAGCCCACTCTGGCCCTCCCACAGCCCTTGATGCAAATGAAGGTCTTCTGCTTCACTAGCCTGGGGAGGGGGCCCACATTGCATGGTCACTCATGTTGTAGTGGCCTGCAGCCTGTAAGAGGTGCTGATGATGTGGGAGATGTCGCCCTTCTTCCCATAGCCTGATAGTGCTTCATCAGCAACACTCCACCGACTCTAGGTGGGTGTTAACACAGGCCACCAACCTGGAAAGGTGATGAGCTCCTCTAGTGCCAGCAAGTCGGGTGGCATTCTTGTTTCCTGACATTAAACATTAGTTTTATAAGCAGAACTTTTGATGCTGATCTGTACTTCATGGAATTTAAGTCAATTGTGAAATATTGGGGAATACCATTTTAGTAGAATTTGTATGTTTCCTTGAAGAAAGTGGGGCTTGTCCCTTCCCCCATAAGTTGTACCATTCTGGGTAGAAAAAAAATATGTAGAAATGTATTTTTTCTTTTCCATGCAGTAGACATTAAGGGTTTGAAGAGGTAGCACTGCCACCCTTCCCTTTCTGTTTTATGTTTTTTTTTGTTTGTTTGGTTCACTTTTATCTTTGTTTATTTAATATGTTTGTTTGAGTTTTCAAGAAAGATTAAAAAAAATACAGTTTAATAAATATGTTATATAAATATTTAAGAGAGATATCTAAACAAAACATGTGAAAAGTCAGTTTTTAGATTCATAGAAGTGTGACGGCAGAAAAGGGCCTAACTAGGCCCACCAAGTCTGCCCATTTGCCCAGCTATCTGCTTGGACCCCCCCCCCCTTAACACTCCCATGTGGTTGTCCCATGTCCTTTTGAATCCCTCCACTGTTTCCTCTCCAACGACTGCTTCTGGGAGTCTGTTCCACTTTTCTACCTCTCTCTCTCAGAGTAATGGTATTTTCTAATGTTACCCCTGAACTGTCCTTCCTCCACCTGCAGGCCATGCCCCCTCATCCTCTGACTTCCTTTCATTTTGAAGATGTCCCCCCTGGCACCCTGTTTATACCCTTAAGGTACTTGAAGGTCTCGATCATGTCCCCCTCTCCCTCCTCTACTCCAGGGAATACATGTTCAAATCTCTCAGCCTTTCTTCATAGGATAGGTGGCTTAACCCTTTTACCATTTTTGTCGCCCTCCTCTGAACCCTCTCTATCCTCCCTACATCCTTCCTGAGGTATGGCCTCCAGAACTGGACTCCGTACTCCAAGTGTGGTCTAACCAAATGGGTGTATAAGAGTACTATGACGTCCCTATTCCTACTGGTGATCCCCCTTCTGATGCATCCCAGCATTCCACTCTCCCTGGCCACTGCCCTCGAGAACTGTCCTTCCACCTTCAGGTCCCCAGATATAATGATGCCTAGGTGCCTTTCTTGTTCCGTCTCCTCCAGCTGTCTGCCCCCAATACGGTATCCTGCCTTCTGATTTATGTAGCCCAGATGCATGATTTTACATTTTTCTGCATTGAATTCAAGCTGCCACCTTTTTGACCATGCCTCAAGTCTCTCTGCATTTGTTCGACCTCTTCCTCCGTGTCCACCCTTTTGTAGATTTTGATATCGTCCACAAACATACTCACACCCCCCTCAAGGCCCTCCACGATGTCCCCTATGAATATATTGAACAGTAGGTGCCCCAGCACTGATCCCTGGGGGATCCCGGTCATGACCTTGCCTTCCTCGGATGCCACCCCATTTATTATGACCCTCTGCCTCCTTTTCCCCAGCCAGTTTCCCACCCATTTGACTACCCTCTGCCCCATCCCCAGTCCTGCCATTTTACACAGCAGCCTCCCATGAAGCACTGAGTCAAACGCCTTTCTGAAATCCAAATAAGCTACATCTACCACTCTACCTTGATCTGTTTCCTTGGTGACCCCATCAAAAAAACTCTATCAAATTTGTTTGACAGGATCTGCCCCTAGTAAAACCATGTTGTCTTGAATTCATCAGGTCATTTGTCTCCAGGTAGCTGGTGATCCTGTCTTTTACTAGCTTCTCCATGAGCTTGCCTACCACTGATCTCAAGCTCACGGGTCTGTAACTTCCCACTTCCTCCCTCCCTCCCCCCTTATGCAGAGGGACCACATTTGCCTGCCTCCAGTCCTCGGGCACAACCCCCATTTTCAGGGACCGATTGAAGAGTGCAGTCAAGGGTACCGCCAATACCTCCTTTAGCTCCCTTAACACCCTAGGGTGCACCCCGTCTGGCCCCATTGCCCTGTCCACCTTCACGCAGCCCAGTTCTTCCAGTATTTCCTCCATGAGAAACGGCCTCATCTCCCCCCCCCTTCCCCAGCCATTTCATTATCTGCTCTGCTGCCTTCTTCTCCTTCTTCTTCCTTCTTGAACACTTAGCAAAAGTAAGTCTTTAGTAGGTCTGCCTTTTCTCTGTCTCCTTGTAGTGCTACTCCCTCTTTCGTTCTTAACTGGATAATCCCCTGCCTAGTCTTCCTTTTTTCATTTACATATCAAAAAAAAGTCTTATCCCCTTTTTTGACCCCTCTCGCTATTCGCTCCTCTGTCTGTGCCTTTGCCCTCCTTACCTCTACCCCGGCTTCTCTCTGGCTCACCTGGTATTTTACCCAGTTTGCTTCCATCTAAGTTGTCTTGAACCTCCTAAAGGCTTTCCTTTTTGTCCTTACCTTTTTTCTACTACCCTCGTATACCACAGAGGTTTTCTCCTCCTCTTATTTTTACTCTCTCTCTCTTGGCAAAGATGTCAGTGGCCCCTACAATAGCTTCCTTGATCTTCCCCCACTTTGCCTCCACCTCCATCAACTCCCCCACCCCCTGCAATGCCCTCTCCACTATTTCCCCCATTTACCTGAAATCCAGGACCTTTAACCTAGACTGGTGAACCTCTGCAGTGTTTCTCATTTTAAACCTGACCGTGCTGTGGTCAGTTGTACCGAGATGTTCCCCAACCGATACATTTTCCAACCTTCCCCCATTCGTCAGGACCAGATCAAGAGTAGCTTCTGCCCTGGTTGGCCCCCTGACCAGTTGATTTAGGAGGGCCAACTGCAGGGAGTCCATTATTTCCCTGCTGCTGGTTGAAGCAGCCAAAAGAGTGTTCCAGTGTACGTCCAGGAGATTTAGGTCTCCCATCAGCACCACCTCCCTCCTTTCCGCCATTCTCACGAACTCATCAGCCATACTTCTATCCACAGATTCGTGCTGTGCTGGGAGTCTATACACCACCCCATACGCACTGACTCCCCCTTCCCCACTGCCAACAAGACCCAGAGTCCTTCTGCCTCTCCTCACTTACCCTGCAATTTTGATGCCCTGATACCCTTCTTTACATAGAGTGCAACCCTCCCCCTTTCCCTCCTGGTCCTTTCTGAACAATTTGTACCCTGGTATCTCCATTTCCCATCCCTGCTCCTGGTGGCACCACGTTTCTGTTACCTCCACTATGTCAAGGCCCTCCTCTGCCATTTTTGCCGTTAGATCAGGGATTTTTCTACCCAGACTTCTGGCAGTCGCACTCATAATCCTCCATGCCTCTCTTTCCTTATATGTTTGTCTCCTTTACCCTTTTGCTGTGTGTGTAGGGCATTTTGCTCTCTTCCCCTGCCTCCTGGCTCAACAGCAGGGCTTTTCCCTGCCCTCCCCCGGTTTAGTTTAAATGGTAGCGTCTGTCCACATAATTATCCAGTTTACATTTTGAGCACTGCTTTCCCCTCCCCATTTAGGTGCAGCCTATCCGGGGCATATAGGCTCGTGTCACTCCATGTTGACCCCCAATCTCCTATCACACCATACCCCTTCTGGGCACACCAACCTATAAGTCAATCATTGAATTCCTCAATATTTTGCCTTGCCTCCATGCTGGCCCTTGGTACAGGTAGCACCTCCGAGAAGGACAGGGATCTGAAGTCCGAATTGCTGCAGAACCTGGCCTGCACCTCCATCACGCTGCTCTTTGCAAGGTCATTTGTGCCTAGGTGGAAGATCAGATGCGTTTTCTTATCCATTTCCCTCCCCCTCAAGGTGATCCACTGGATAACGTTGGCAGCCGTCATACCTGGCAGGCACTCCACCCATATTTTTTTTCCCTCTCTCTTCCCTTCTTCCCCATGTAACCCCTTTTATAATTGAGTCCCCACTATTAAGACTCTATCCCCTTTTTCCTCCTGGACACCCCTCCCTGCTGCCATTCTCCTCCTTTTTTTCAAATTTTTTCTCCTCCATCCCCATGCTTTCTCCTGCCCCCCCCCCCCGAATCTGCCTGGGCCTTCCTCCCCTCATCATCCATCTGTACCCTTCCCTGAGCCCTTCCTGGTTTTTCTGGTTTTTCGTGCCACCCTTACCCTCCTCTGAAGCTTTTCGATCCTCTTTTCTCCAACCTGCTCTTCTCCCTCACCCAAATCTTGTTTTCTGGCACTTCTGTTTTGCTACCCTTCCTTGTGCATTGCTCTTTGATCTCCCCCACCCCCCATGCTTTCTCTCTTTCCTTGTACCCTGACCTTTATTACTGGGCTCTGCTCCATTTCCCTTCCTGCCGAAACCCCCTTTCCCGCTGTCCCCGCTTCCTGCCTGGTTTTATTCCACCCAACTTCCTCCTTTCCCTTTCTTATCTGTTCACACTCCTCAATCCCTGGTCCCCTTGCTGCTGATCCTGGGTCCCCACTCCCCCCTCTGCCTTCTTCCCGTACTACCCCTTTCTCTCAGGTCTCCCATGACCCCCCCCTGCCTGGTGTTACGGGCACTCCGGTATTCTGGGCTCCTCCTGCCAGGCTGCCCCTGTTCCCCCAGCCCACCTCCAGTTCCTCTCCTTGTGCTTGAGATTTCACCTCCCTGTATATGTTTGCAGGCCACCCCATGCCCCTTCCTTTTCCACTCTACCAGCTGTCTCCGAACTCCTTCCTCTTCCTCCCTGAGCTTTGTTAGCTGGTGGCATACTGGGCAACCTCCAAATTTCCAAGCCCAGTCTAGTACCATGGCTGCCCCACACCCCGTGCATCCAACCACCCTCCCAAAGATGCCAGCTCTAGCAACTTGAGGCCGCATTCCTATTCTATCTTGTATCATTAGGCACTCTCCCCTTTTAATAATACTGTACTAGCACTTTTGTACCTACAATAGGTAGTTCCTTTTCTTCTAGCCTTTAGAAACAACCACACATCATCAAGTTCCTGAATGCACTGTACTCCAGTGTCCTGCACCAAAGCCACCACTCTCTAACTGCCCTTTGAATACAACAAACCTCTATCAATGTTATTTAAAAAATCCACTAAAGTCAGATTCAATAAGCCAAATCAGGTACAAAAAAAATCTCTTCATGTTCTTTAAAACCACTAAAATCAGGCCAGTCCTCCTCCTAGGCTCCACCTCCACTGTCTATTTAATAGAGGTCGAGATCGGGGCTGAGGTGGGTGGTGTGGGAAGAAAATACAGCTCCTTTTCGGCGTCTGATTGTGTGAGCGGCTGGGCCTGCCTTATATCCCCTGCCGCGATTCAAAATGTTGTGCCCTCTCTCCTGATTGGCCGCTTTCCTTCACCCTGGTCTGCTGCCGACTGCAGCCACCGGGAACTCCCTCTCGCCCTGCTCCTGCTTTCGATGCAGCACTGGCTCCTCTGTCCCCTGATGTGCTCCCTCCTGCAGCCCTGGCTTGCCCAAGTATGAGCCGCCGGGTGATCTCTGCTCCATGCCTCCCCCGAAAAACAACTACAGCTCCTTTTCGGCGTCGATTGTATATATTAAAAAAAAAAAAGGCTTGCAAAACAAGACCACTGTCAGTTATGCAAAGAGAGTATGCAAACACTTCATTACAGGATGGAGCAAAGTACATTAATAGGGATATAGTGGTAAATACCAAACTAAAAGGCTGATTAATGATGTAAGCTTATAAAATGGGTCCTGGAATGTGCCATGATTTGAGTGACGTGACTAATTAATGAGAGTCCAGAAAGCATGTTATAATTGCTAATAACCTCACACTCTGCTCCCATTCATTCCTCCTCCATCTTCTGTCTCAGATCTCTTCTAACAAACAGCTTCACCCCCTCATGTTCCTGCCCCTAGCCTCCCCTCTGAACTGGGTACCAGAACCAATTGTATTTGCCCCTCAGCTTTTATGTTTGGGATTTTTTTTTCCTTTCAAGGATTGCACCTTATGTATAAATATCTGTTTTGTCACTAACTAATGGCAAGGCTGTTATATCAATGCTTGTTGTAAGAAGGGGTTCGGGGATGTGCAGTGATGTTCAGTGATCTGGTTGGCTAATGATTGGACTCCAGAAGGCATGCTATAAATCCCAAAGACTGCACACTCCACTCCTTTGCATTTCTGCATCCTCGGTGGCAAGGCAATTTTAACATGCTTGATCACCTCACATTCCAGCTGTGCTGCATTGAATGCGAAACAAATTCAAACTGAAACAAGTGAACAAACAGTATATGCCATGTTTAAACAGTTTAGTAACATGTATTTTTTGTTTAATTTAATTACTTAATTACAAAATGTATTTATTTAATAAGTGATATAAAATACTCTAGGATTGTGGTCATTAATAGAGTATCACATACTCCCCATCACTTGGAACTTTTTACAAAAAAACTTAATTTTACAAAAAAACCTTAAGCTTACGCATCTGGTCAGCGTGGCAAACTTCAAATCTCTACTAAGACGTTCTCTATATGACCAGTGTAATTGTCTTGTATAATCATTTCTCCTCTCATGGGTCTAACCTGCCCCTGATATCCTTTCTACTTCTTCTTTTCCCTCAGGCCTGAGCTAAATGAAACTGTTAGCCTTCACTTATTAACGCCGTCTTCCACCCCCAAGGCCTTAGCTACACAAAACCTTTACCCTTCACTTCAGAAGGAGTTTTTTGCTCACTGTCCCCAGTTATTTCACTCCCAGCTGCAACTGATTGAGATATTTCTACTGGGTACCTGGTCCGTACCTGCAAGGTAACTTGTATAACCAGGATAGCACTTATTAACCTAGGTAATATGGTTTCCGCACTTTTTGAATTAGGGTCTTTACAGTGTATTTACTGTGTTGCATTAATCTCTTGTCTGCCATGTATTCATTGTTTGTTGTTTTTAACTGCTGTGATCTGTTTGTATCCTTGTCCAGGCCCAGATTGTAAATGAGCCTTGCTCAAAGTTGTTTTACCTGGTTAAATAAAGATTGACTGATATACGCACTTTTTAGGTAGTGCTGGCACCTGGCTTTTGGCCTCATGTCAGCGCACCTCAGGCATGCGTATATCTCAATACAATCGAAGTGACTGCAACACTCCATCACATTGCTTATCACAGGGCCATTATCGGAGTACTAAGGCACTGCACTGTAGAGATGAAAAAGAGGAACAAGGCGACCTCTGTATGTAACTGAAGTGAAAAAGACACTCTGATTATGCAGATGATCAGCGGACCCAATGTTGACATCTGGAATGTTTGATCAGAAACTAACATACTAAAAGCCAGCAGAATAGGCCTAACGGTCTTTCGTGTCTGTTTGGTGGCCAGCCCCTATTGGGCACTAGCTCCCCCCCCCCGGCCCTCGAGAAGGTCAACCTTGGCTTCAGTACACCCATGCATCTGTCCCACCCCCTCTTGAAGCCCTCTACAGTGCCTTGCTCGACTAGACTCCCGGGCAGTGCATTCCATGGCTCCACCACCCTCTCAGTGAAGTAATGCCTTCTACATTCTCCCCTGTAGGTTCCCCTCTCCAACTTCCATTCATGTCCCCTGGTTGTGCCCCCTTTCTTTAGCCTGAACATTTCTTTGGCTCTGCCCCTGTTAATCTCTTTCACATATTCATACCCCCCCGTCTCTCCTCTCCTCCAGCGAGTACAGCCCAAGGGCTTCCAGCCTTTCCTCATAGGTCCTATCACTCATGCCCCGGATCATCCCGGTTGCTCTCCTCTAGACCCTCTCCAACAGTGCTATGCCCTTCCTAAGGTGAGGTCTCCAGAACTGCACTCAATACTCAAGATGCGACTTGACCAAGGCATTATACAGAGGTAGGATCACCTCGCTCTTCCTGGGCGTTATTCCCTGGGCTATGCAGCCCGGTATCCTATTTGCCTTTGCCGCCAATCTTCTGCATTTTTCAGTGTTGCTCACTCTGGTGTCTACCACCGCCCCCCAGGTCCCTTTCACTCGATGTGGCTTGCAGTGAGATACCTCCCAGGGTGTATACATGACCTGGGTTTCTGATTCCCAGATGCAACACCCTACCCTTCTCCGGATTAAACCTCAGCCCCCACCTCCTTGACCAACCCTCCGGGGTATCCAGATCTCTCTGGACTGCCACCCTCTCTTCCTCCCTGTCAGCCAGTGCTCCCAGTTTTGAGTCATCCGCAAAGAGGCTTATCCTACTCCTAACCCCCGTCCCTATATCAGAGACATAGGCGTTGAACAGGAGTGGTCCCAGTACTGAACCTTGGGGCACCCCACTGAAGACCTTCCTAGGGGAGGAGACTATCCCACCAACCATTACCCACTATGTTCTATCTGTAAGTCAGTTTTCTACCCATCTGGGTAACTGTCTCCCCCCCCCCAACTTTGTCAATAAATTGATGTGGGGTACCGAATCAAACGCTTTACTGAAATCCAGATATAAGATGTCCACCGGTCTTTGTCTGTGCAGGGTCCCTGTCACCCAGTCGTAAAAATCTATGAGGTTGGTCTGGCACGATCTTCCCGGGACAAAACCATACTGTTTGTCATCCATGTGCCCCAGCCTTTCCAGTTGCCTCCTGATCTTCCCTTTGATGAAGCCCTCCATTAGTTTGCCTACCACCGACGTTAGGCTGACAGGCCTGTAATTTCCCATCTCTTCCCTAGACCCACCTTTGTGGATAGGCACCACATGAGCCACCCTCCAATCCTGGGGCACCCTTCCTGTCTGGAGAGAGACGTTGAACAGCGCAGCTAGTGGAGCTGGTAGTTCGTCCGCCAGTTCATTCAGCACTCTTGGATGCAGCCCGTCCAGTCCTGGTGTCTTGTCAGTTTTCAGCGGCTGAGGGCCTCCCTCACGCTGTCCTCTGTGATTTCTCCCTCCCTAACCCCCCCTCAAAAAGGCACCCATCCCCTTCTAGGCCTGGTCCACCTGGTACCTCAGCCTCATATGGTTCTCTCATCTCCATCTGTCTTCTTCTCTCAGCTGTCCCGCCCCTCCTCCCTACCAGTTGAATGGATCCTATGTCTCCTTCTCTAAATACCGAGGCAAAGTACTTAAGTACCTCTGCCTGTTCCTCCACCTCCTGAGCCCATCCTTCCCCAGTCCTAATCCTGGAGATGTGTGCTCTCCCTTTCCTCTTTTCCCCTATGTATCTATAAAATCCCTTTCCATCCCTTTGGATATCCCTGGCCAGGTTTTGCTCCAACCTCGCCTTGACTCCCCTTACCACTCTTGTGACCCTTCTAGCTGACAACTCGTACTCACCTCTCTTTTTTCCCCCTGGAGCACTTAAAACATGCATAGGCAGCTTTCTTATCCCTCACTGCCTCTTGCACCTCCCTGGTCCACCAACACGGCTTGATGGCCCTCTCATTTTACGCCTAACCCTTGCACCAAGCTAGTAGCTTCCTGTACCCCTTTTTTAATGGTCTCTCACAAGCTACCAACATCCATGTCTGGCTCAGGCTCCCCCTCAGAATCCTGCCCATGCCCACAAAGTCTGCCCCCCTGAAGTCCACCACTACTGTATTTGAGCAGTTGTTCTCCCCCCACCAGACACAGCAGAAACTAGACCGTGGCATGGTCTCCTCCTGCTAGCGGGCTACACACCTTCAGACCTCCTTTCTGGTCGCTGTCTGCAAGGACAACGTCTAGTATCCTCTTCCCCCCCCACCCCCAGTAGGTTCCCCCACCTGTTGGACCAGAAAGGCATCCTGAAACACATCCATCAGCCTCTGCTCCCTGGCCACCGCTGATGTCTTGGTGACCAAGTCTGCCCCCAGCATATTTAGCTCCCACGTGACCACCACCCTACCCTTTCCACGGTCACAGTGCCCTTTGATGTTCTCAACCAATTTACTCTCCAGTTCCTCATCCATTGCAGGGGGTCTGTACACCACTCCTACTTTCAATCTTTTGCCTCCCCCGATTGTAGGGTTACCCAAATCTCTTCCACTCCCCCTTCTGCCTCCTTCACTCACCAATATGCCATTTTTGCTCACTCACAGGTTTAAAAAAAAATGTCAACAGTGAGCTTTGTTAAACTCTTAAGACAGATAAAATATTTTCTGCAAATGAAATGTAGGCACCTTGATATACTAGTTGTATTGTAAGGGCTTGGCAGCAGGTACTTGGTCCTAAGTGCACTGGGCGGGCAGTGATAAAGACCTCAGCCTTTGGCCTTGGTCTTTATCTACTGTGCTGCCCTTGGAGCTGTGGACATAGTTAGAAATCTGGGAGTCACCATGGATTCCAGACTGACCCTGGTGCATGAGATGCTGGTGGTTGTCCGTAGTGGTATTTTCCACCTGTGAAATATTTCCTGGATTAAACCATTACTAATGCTTGGTGACCCAGTGACCAATAGTCCATGACTTTATCACATCCAGGTTGGAGTACTGTAATGCTCTTTTTTTGGTGGGGGGGGGTGTTATGCACTGGATTCTGTTTGTCTGTTAGTTTATAATGCCATTAATCAGTAGCACCCCTTAGTAGAAATGTGAATTGAATTTTGTGAGCAGTGCAAAGGTTTGAGTGTACTAGCTTTGGAGTGTATTAAAGACTTTTGGAGCTTGTGGTACTCCTTTTAGTATGCTCCCTTTGACTGTAATGATCTCAGCAGGCCTACCTGCTTACCAAAATTTAAATAAATAACTTTACCTGGGTGGAAGCCCTGTACTTTAAATGAGCCAATTTAGGCAATGCACTAGAGTAGCCACTACACATTTCAGAGTTGGGACCAAACTGTGGGGTTTCACGTTGGTGTTTGGTGGTTTGGCTTGCTCACATTGGAATTCCGGTCTGAAAACTAACAGAACCATTTTTTCATGGAGTTAAAAGTAAGGAAATAATCGATTCAGGCAGTTTAAATGTTTTACTTCTCAAATTTGCTTGGGGGGAGGGGTTGTTGTGCACTGGACTCTGTTTGTAATGCCACAAAGCAGTAGCACGCCTCAGAAGAAACGTGAGTTGAGTTTTGTGAGCAGTGCAAAGGTTAGCAGGGGTTCTCAAATGGTGAGGCCAGCCTCCTTGGGGAGGCCACAACCTGTTCAAGGGGAGGCTCAAGCAAGTCTGAAAAAGTGCTGTATTTAAATTTTGAGTTTTATATATTTTGTGTGAAGAGATGAAGCAAACTGAACGAGGATAACAGTAGGCAAATTTTATGTATTTATTTACTAATAGGTGACAAGGGAGGGTGTGAATGAGCCAAGGCTCATTTCAGGTGTACCGGGAAGGGTAGGGAGGAATACATTTCAAAAGGTAACTGCAAAACAATCAAGAAATACACAATGAACAATAGTGTAAACAAATATGAATAAACTAATAATGAGTGGTGGTAATTGATCAATTTGCAGACTGATGGCAGGACAGCCCAAATACAAGGGTTGAGCACAGAAGTGCTAAGAGCAATAGCAGGAAGGAGCAAAGTAACCAGTGAAGCTGCTTAGGAGCAGGAAGGAGGGAGAGGCAAAGTATGTAGGAAGGTAATTTCATATAGAGGAAAAGAGAAAGTAGTCTGACCATGAAGGTACTGCAACAGGGATAACAATGGTTCAAGAATGAAATTAGCAGAGCAAATAGGCTGGCCTGTTTTTTTTTTTTTTTTGGGGGATTACAATAAGCTGAATAATAATTTTTTTTTTATTTGTTATTCAGATAACACCTTTGAGTACACAGGAGCTCTTTTCAAAGGTTCCACACAGTATAAGAAAAGAACTGAATGTGAGCCAAAGTACTCAAAGGGGTTGCAATTTATTCATAGTGTACTGCCCAAAGTACAGTATGTTATTTTTCTTTGGGGAGGCCCAAGATTATTTCAGTTTTTGGGGAGGCTCAAAATCTTTTCCATGGATTTGGGGAGGCTCACTGTGACAAAGTCTAAGAACTATTGGGTTAGAGCATGCTAGTTTTGGAATGTGTACTGTAATGCTCTTTACCTAGAGCTGGGGGTATCTGGGAGTTTTTTGCACCGCCAACAGCTGGTACAGAATGCTCCAGCATATTTGGTCTCCAGGACATCTCTTAAGATCATAGTATGCCAGTGCTGCATAAACTGCACTGGCTGCCTGTTTGACGCATCAACTTCAAGTTATGCTTGTTGGTATACAATGCATTACATGGTCTGGATCCAGGCTGTCTGAAAGATTTTGACTCTCCTCCCCAACACCTCTGCCTGCCCTCTCCATTCCACTAATGCTGGCCTACTGTTTGTGCCTCAGTTTACCGGTATGGAGACATTTTGTAGAATTCCTTACCTATTTGCATTTGATATGCCAGCACGGTGGGTGCCTTTTGAAGGGGGCTTGAAATCAAACTAGGCTACTGCCCATTTCGATCTTATGAACCACTTACTGAACTGCAACTAATCAGAATGTGGTTTTGCTCTTATGTAGCTATCTATTTATTCGCATGATGTATTAATATAGTTGATGTTTTCTTTAGTTGTTTGTTTATTGTGCCGCACCCTGAGCCCTAGGGAAAGGGTGCCTAAAAGATGAAAGTGCCTTGCCTTGCTTACTTCCCAGTGCACTTATGACTTTGTACGACTGCCAACCCCTAGCATGATCAGTACATTAGTACCACACACCTTGGTGTGCCTTATCCCTTGTATAACCTCTCACTCCAGCTCTTCTGCAGTAAAAATACAACAGATTTAAACATAAATAGTTGTTTTGTTCTTATTTAATTACTTAATGCAGGATGTGTGTTCATACACGTAGGTGAATTTCTCATAGGCTGATTGCACTCAGGCTTTGGCTTTGTGCAAGTGCAACCGAGGTATGCATATATCTCCGTGCAGCCACTCACTCTACTCTGTCTTATTCCTTACATATTTAGTATGAATGCAAACTCCACTGAACCCAGCACTTCTGCAGCACCTACGTGGCATATAGGCACCTTTTGTAAAAATATCACTGGGTATAGTAAATATGGAAATTTTAATATTTCAGCACATTAGGGCAATAGAAAGGTAGAGGCAACCACGCGTCATCATATTGCGGGTTTTGCCAGCACGATCTCCCAGGGGGCTCCTCTCCATTTACCAATATGCCGGCTGCAACCTCTGGGAGATTATAGTTTTACAAGCGATGAATTAAATTAATCATTGAATATATTCTGGGACTTCAGATCGGGGGCCTGCCACAGTCTATGCACCAGTGGCTCGACCCTCCCCCTTGCCAGTAGCTCGCCTTAACACCTCGAATGTTGCATCCTTCATTTTGGCAAGCATGATCAGAGGTACCAGTACTTCCTCTATAATGAAACTCTGATTAGTAAGAATGAAGAAAAAGCCTTGGGAGTTATTATAGACTGTGACTTAAACTTTAACTTGCATATATCAAATATTCTGAGTAAAGTTAACAAAATTTGGTGGGAAGTAAAACATAATATAAAATCAAAAGACCCTAATCTTTTATTACCACTCTATCAGGCCTACATAAGACCTTGTTTTGATTTTGCTTCTCAGTTATGGAATCCTTATTTACAAATAGAAATAAATAGGATAGAAAAATTTAAAAAAAAAAAGTGACCAAATCAATCTGTCCAGATAAGACCCTCACCTATGAAGCCAGACTATCCAAATTTAGGTTAATGTCATTAGAACATAGAAGGTTGAGGAGTGACCTGTTATTTACTTGGGATGCCATTAATGATGAATTGCTTACTTTGAATTGTGGCCTAGATTTTAAACAAACATCAGTTTCTACTAGAGACAACCCCCCTTCAGTTTCAAAAGCTAAAATGTAACTCTAGAAAGAGAGCATTATCAACCCATGGAATGGCCTACCCACATCAGTAATCATCAGTGAAAATAAAAGTATGTTCAAGAATAAACTTGATAACTTTTTACTAACAAATAAAAATTCTGCCTACTGTATGTAATTAGGGGACTATTATGAGTATATTGCCTTTGGCTCCTATTACCACCTTAGTATGATCCTTAGTATAATCCTTACCAGTATGATTTTCGAGAAAGTAAGTGCAAGCTTTAAGTTTAGTCACACACTGCTGCAGAAAGTAATCAACAAATTGCCCTAAATTCTGAGTTAGAGATTTAACACCAGATATTATTGGTCTCCCTGGGGGTTCTTGAGGTTTTTATGGAGCTTTGGTAAAATGTAAAAGTATGGAGTGATGTGGAACTCCTCCCACAGGAAACCAAATTCACTTTCTGTAATGGAACCATTCAAATGGGCATTCTGCAAAATATTACTCTCTTAGGTATTTTTCAGTTTATTCACTTTTTGTCCCAGTCCCGACCCAATCATCTGCGACGCACACATGTGGAACCACACGCATGTCATGCCTTGCAGGACGCCCCACCCTGCCAGTCGCTCCGTTACTATCTGTGCCAGCCACAAGACCACCATCCGGTGGCGGTGGGGCTACGGACGGGTGAACCCCGGGAGAGGAGAGCCAGTGCTCGATCATGCTCCCTCCCCCACCCCGTACTGGCGCCCTGGCAACCCAAGGTTGTTCCTGAACCAGGGGTGCTAGTGTAGCATGAGGTGTGGCGTCCAGTACCTTAAACTTCAGCGCCCCAGGCCAGCCTATTACTCAGTTATGCCCTGCATTTACCGACTGGATTCCCTGGAAATTGTTTGAATCATTCAGCTGTCATAGTGCTATATTTATTTAGGAAATTAGAATTACAGCCCTTTGAGTCATAGACTCATTTCCAAAGGCTCCACTTCAGAATAAAACAGACATTCACACAGTACATACGTAGAATAAATGTGGGTGAGCAGTTATACAGCGTATAAGTACAATGAGCATGGGTTAATGCCTATACATTTGGTAGCTACAGTAAAACAGGGCAGAGTTATCGACATATTAACCTAATGAGCGGTTAAGACCTATACAATTGGTAACTAAAGCAATGCATGATATGAGTTGGTAGTAAGCTGCCTCAGGAAGGCCTTGTCTTATACGTAATACATCTTTGTATTTTTATCTTTATAATATATCTTTATGCTTAGCATTATTTAAAACAACACTATTCTCCCCCTTATCTGCTAGCTTTATAACAATATCTGTGCACTCACAGAGTTCCTGCAATGCAGCTCTTTGATAATGTTAAGTTGCTAGCTACCTTCAGATCTCTGAGCTGTATATCTCCTGCACCTGGTTAATAGTCACTTTTTCAAATGTAGCAATTACAGGACTGAATACATTGGGGCAAAAAGTGGATTGAGACTTGAAAAGTAACTTTATTTCATACATAATCTTCCTCTGGTTATCCACCTGCAAGTCCGTGTTCATGCTGTTCAGTAGTTCAGTCAGTTCATTTAAGTCCAGAGAATCTAAGACGCCAGTATCATTAGTTGCACCATCACATTCAGCTGAGTTAGCAGACAAATAGAGAATAATGCATATGTAGGTGGTTGATATAGATTTTTTTTACACACCCAAGTTGTGTGATATGTAAACCTCGAGAGCGAAGCTCAAGAGGTTTCACTATTCTCACACAACGAGGGTGTGTTAAAAAAATCCATATTAAACACCAACGTGTATTATTTTTTATAATAACTGGGGAAAAAAAAAAAAACTGTTACCTGCATCTTACCCAGTCACCCAGTGCTGTTGCATTATCTCGATGTGTCTGGATGAAAGTACATGACACAAAACTAAACTGCATAAATAGGGCTGCAACAAAACGGTTCTCCATTGTGTTTCTCTTTTTGATTAGGAGTTGCTGATCACTTAAATTGATTTTTAGCAATGTGAAGGTTGCAGTGTGTGTTTACGTTGGAGAACCATCTCTTGCTGCCATTGACTCTCATTTGTTTGTGATGCTTCTCGGCTTAGATGTAAAATGTCGTATCAACCCGCAGGTTGGTACGAGTTTTTTCGTATCAACCTGCGGGTTGATACGACTTTTGAAAGTTGCTGAAAATGAGTTGATATTGGGCATCACCAGTTATTATAATATATTCTCTTCCATGTTCTAGCCCCCCAGTTCCAGTTCATTGAGGATATAATCAATGTCCTCACTTGTGGGGAAGGGGTGTGTGGTGCTGTAGTAAAGCCCATATTCAGTTCTTTGCTTTTGATGTTCTTTTGAAAATGAAACTTTTTAACTCAGTCTCATACCAAAACTTGTAAATATCCAAATTCACCTAAAACGGATTGAGGGTAAGGGTTGATATGAATCGGAGCCCTTTTCTGAGTACACTGAAGTGCACCTGATTGAGCTCTTTAATGGATTGATAGATAATTTATTACTCTCTTTGGTTGTTTTCATCATTTTGTCCCTCAGTTTTCTCACCTGTTGTTGCTTGCTGTCTCCTTTTGCCCCCTTTTTTCCTCTTCTCATTTTTCTTCTCCTTATGTGGATGGGCTTGTTTCTTCCTCTAAAAAAAAAAAAAAACTTCCTCAGTGTTGCTGCTGTTTTGAAATTGCACCCTCGATTTGCTCCTGCTCCTGTCATGCTTTCTCCCCCCTCTAAGATGCGCCTGCTAGTCTGATCCTCCTGATCTCTATTGAACTTCACTTCTTGTTAATAATTTTGTCTTTATATTTTGTTAGTTTTCTCTGCAGCTGCTGGTCTGGTTCTCTAAAAACTGGCTTTGTTTTGAACTTATGCACATCCACTTTCGCTTCAGTCTGAGAGAAGCTCATATTTGTACATATCTTCTTTAATTATTATTTCTACAAACCTTTTGCCACAGGTTTAGCTCCCTCTAGCCATTCGTCCATGTGGTGGAAGTTTTCAAACCTGCTTGATGGGGTAATCGCAACTCATAGACCACGCAGTGCTTGTTTAACAAGATATTGCTCCAAAGTTGTAATGTCGTAGGTGAGGTCTAATTTTTTACACAACAGGTGTTCAAGTTTCAGAAAAGTAGCTTTGATGTTACCTGATATAGTGGCATTGCCTTCAGACCCCTGCAGTCTCTCCTTGCTTTCTACCTCTTTGGAAAGTTTCTCTGTTGTCCCAGTTGTAGCCAGTCTCCATGCTTTATGCTCCCTTGTTATTCTACATTTCTAATAGGCAACAAATTCCATTGTTCACAATTACTCTGTGTTAGATAGGGATTTTGTGTGTATTTCTAGCTCTCCGGTTCACTATTGAGTCCCAGAAACTGGAGACTACTCTTAACTGGCTGCCAGTTTTGTCTCCACTTTTAAATTTATCTAAGCCCTGTTTTTTTTCCCCCCTTAATTTTATATTAACGCTGTATATTTAAAGAACTGGTGACATTTTCAGGAGAATTTTAACAAAGCATAATATTTAGGCACTGTCTAGCTTGTATTTCCCATTAGTTCTGTATTCCTCCTCCCCATTATTTAATAGTGAGGTCATTTCCATGAAAACAGAATATTTGCTCCTGAAGAGTTTATCTATTCCTGCTGCTTTCTCCCTACCCGAAGTCATAGAGCACTGCTTGTGACCTCACAGTTACTCCCATAGCAACAGATTGTGATGTCACAACAGAGGATTATGACTTGAAGTAGGGAGTAAGCTGTAGAGACAGATGAACTCAAAATGAACTGTAAGGGACAACAATCATATATTCATACCCATGTCTTTAATAATAAACAGGGCCACTGTGAAATTGCGGAATTTTATAGCAGCTTTTTGCAGGGAATTTGCGGGACTTTGCATGTATTTTGTGGGCTACTGCGCACACATCTTCCCTTGTGAGGTACAAGTGTGGGTTTTCAGTTTCAGTTGCTTTGTGATGGGTATTAAAGCCAGCCATCAAAAGGTATACATTTTTATGAAAACACACACACACACACACACACACACACACACAAGGTATGTTTTTGTTAAAACAAAAACACACAGACACACACGACTGATAAAAAAAACAATATACATTATAGTAGTATTATCATTGTCAAGTCAGTAGTACCACCACCAGTTCGTCAAATCAGAAGTCTAATAGTCCAGACAATAAACGGTACTAGTATGCTACAGTAAACGTGTAGTACCACCACCACCACACCAGATCATCAAGAAAGCATTTTTGCATCATAAAATGAGCAGCAACTGTTATCTTTAGAATTTCTTATTGTACTTCAACATAAGAAGTAGTCTAGTGTTGTCATCTGCCAAACTTCGCCAGTCATATTTTAAAAGGTCTGTGTACAGTAAAAAAGTCCGTTCAACATCTGCTGTGCTTACAGTAAGCCAGATGTATCTTTTTGCCACAACAGCAAGATGTGGAAATGTATCACTTTGTGCTTCCCACCACTCAGCAATATTAAAATCGTCACTGGGTACTGACTGGGCAAAAGTTCTGTACCCATGCCACTCAAAGTTTGAAACACCAGCCAGAGATGGTAGCTCCTGGGTGTATTTTGCTTTTTCCTTGTCCAGTGTTGGCATCTGCTTTGGATCAAAGATTTGGGCAGCTTTGAATGTGCCAATTGAGGGATGAGATTTTAAAATTTGGTCCAGTTTCTGACTGCTGGCCAACATAACCTTCTGAAAAAGGTTCACACAGTTTTGATTTTCATGTAACTGACAGCAGGGCAACATTTCTACTGTATTTGTTCTGTATTCAGTTGCCTTGCAGTGGCACAGAAGTCCAAAAACGTATGCACATTTTGCACCCTTCCAAATATGGAGTGTCATTGTGACTGGCTGCTTGACTGCAATTGTAGAATAAAGTTAACGAGTTCAGAAGAGTGTTCCACCACAAAAGTGGCTTGTGTTACCCGCTCTGTTGCTTTACCTTTTAATAAGCACTTCAGGCGCTTCAAGGTTGCTGCATTGGATTGCAGCTTTTCGACAAATTCTGTTAACACTGGCAAATAGTCTGCCAAACACTGAACAGCGTTAACCCAGGAGCACCACTGAGCTACCACTGCGTATACTGGCATGTTGGGTACAATGCCCTGCTGGATTCCATGAAAGCAAAGTACTGATGCCTACGCATTGGGCTCTGGCAAAATATTTTTTTAACAAGGGAAACAGCAATGTTTAAGTCTTCCAGTGTGTCTGCCGAGACCTCCAAGATCAAATTAAGGAGGTGGGCAATGCAAGTGATATGCACTGCATTTGGTAGGACACAGGACAACACCGTTTCAAAAGTCTTTTTGCATATAACTTGCACTGTCTGTGACAATGGCGAAGACTTTATTGAAGTTCACCCCATTGGTGTTTAGCACTTTTATCAGAGCTTGGGATACTGTGGTGGTGTTCACTCGATCCAAAAACTCCACACCAATTAGGAGTGGCTGCTCCCCGACATTCAGCAAAGGTTGGGCCAAAATAGCCAACATGCTACGTCCACAGGCATCTGTTGTCTCATCCAGAAAAATAGACATCTTGATCCTACACCACCTCTTTTCAGGGACTGTTCATGATCAGGCCGAAGTTCTTGGAGGTATGTGCTCCAAAGTTGTGCTGGTCCAGGAAGACTACCGCCTGTTTTGTGTGCTTCTTTAAGAACTCTTGAAATCTGGAAGCCCTTCGTCAGAGGTATGCCTGCACAGGTCAAACAGCGAATGAAGTCCAGAACAAATTCCTTCTGTTCAATGGACGATTCCGTTGCTCGGCTGAAACAAGAAGTCAGCAACTGCTGTCGTAGAGAGATGCCTAAAAAAAAAACCTCAAGATATAATATTTTACAGGGAAAAACAAACTGTAGGCCAGCCCAGTGGTATGGAGGGCTGAGGAGATGTGAGCCTTACCTCCTGCCACACTGGCAACTTTTTTTTTTTTTGAAATCTCTGTTTTTTCCACTTTCCCCCGCCTGCCATCTCCGACCCATTGGGAGCCCCTAGGCAGACATCCCTCTGCCATCCACCATACCCGAACGACCCTAGGCACCTCATGACGCTACGGTTTACCCCCCCCCGCAGGGATGGGGCAGAACCCCTTGTACCCCATACCTTGTGTTTCCTCTGTACTGGGCCGTCGGGCAGGTGGAGGCACAGTGAGGGCACGTCTCCGAAGCTCCATCTTCCCGGAGATGGCAGGCCATGTTTTTCCTCTTTTTCTCCTTCCCCAACAGTATGAGGCCCCTGATGTCAAGGCGCCGACGTTGCGCTGCTTAACAGCCGCCCTTCCCCTTCGGCTTGTAGTACTCCCAGCCCGCCGGAGTCAGACAAGCGCGCGGGCTGTGGCCTCAACCTCCCTGAGTAGGCGAGCTGTCGTGGGATGCTCCAGCCCATCTCCTGACCACCCACCAGCTAATTCGATTCCACTTCCGAACCCGGCTGCCAGCAGAGAAGCAGGTGTGGCGCCCAGCGCCAACCCTCGGCGCCACCGGGCCTTCCTGGCAACCTGTTTTGGGAACAAGAACAGGTCTAGAGGGGTCAGTGGGGAGGGAGAGGATAGAGTGTCCAGTTGACTGCTCTCCTCTCCGGAGTGGGGGTGGGAATCTGCTGTTTTGTTCTTTTGCTGCTGCCACCTGTTAGAGGCCAGGTGGTAGTGTTGAACTCTAGCAGCAAGGGGGGACGCAGGAACAAGGCATATGTGCACATGGTGGGAGGGGGTTCCACAGTGCCAGAGAGTGGTGAGATGGACTTGGGAGGCAGGGACAGAGCAGACACCAGCCACCAGCCACCCAAGGTGCACCCAGGAGGGGGAAAACAGAACATGTAAAAAATAAAATAACTGCAAACATCTGTGTGAGTAGTACTTACTTGGCTTTTTTTTCTTTGCAGCTTCTTTTCTTTCCAGATGTTTCTGCAACTTCATATGCATGTCAACTGTATGCTTCTGCACAAAGTCGATTTGTGTGGGTGCAAGCATGACAAAACAGCAAACCTCCATCTTTGTAAAGATTCTCCAGATACAACTTAACCCAATCGTGGGCACGCACAGGATACGAGACATGACAGTCCTTGGCCTCATCGCGAGAAAGACGGAAGCACTTTGGTGGTGGTGTAGACATGGTGTAGTTTAACCAAAACAAAATTTAAAACAAAAAAACATTAAGAAGTGGAAGAGGGCATCAGTGCATAGAGGGAGGAGAGCTTTCCTTGGGATGCTTGATCCTCTGTTACACCACTAGCTTACATCCCACAATGTTCTAAGCTGGGCAGATTTGTTTCAAAACCCCAGCTCCTGAAGTTGCCTTGTCGTGGCACTGAGCTTGCTCATGGACTTAACTAGTATCCATGGAACCAAAGACTCCAGAAATTCTGTCTTAATTTTTTCTTGCTACTTCTCAATTTCTTTTTAATCTGGGCACTATATAGAACACAGGAGCAAGGCATTGTGCCATGTCAACTCAGCCCGTCCATCCATTCTTCAACACACTGGAGCGACGCACGGGCTAGCCACAGGAACGACACACGGGCTAGCCACAGGAGCGATGCACTGACTAGCCACAGGAATGAAGCATGAACCCAGGCGACTGCCACACACGATAGAAACAAATTGTTCTGTGCCATTCTGGTCGTCCTCTCCACCCTGCTCCCTCACTAGTGGCAAGAACAGTTTTGTTTCACCATGTGTGCCAGTCCGCTGGGCCCAGCCCTCCACTCCATCTTTGAGGAACCACAGCAGCAAGTCATGGACAAACCACGGGAGTGAGGGACAGACCCAGGTAACTGCCGCACACGATGGAAAAAAATTGTTCTGTACCATTCTGGTCGACCACTCCACCCTGCTCCCTCCCCAGAGGCCTGAATAATGTTTTCCAACATGTGTGTTAGTCTGCTAGGCACGTCCCTCAACCCTCCATCAGAAAGGAAACACAGCAGTGAGGCATGCACAAACCACAGGAGTAAGGGACAGACAAACACCAGTACCATTTCTTCCACCTGTACCCTCCAGGCTCCCACCTTCCCTCAGAGACCAACACACTTTTCTTTTTTTAAGCACCTGCCTCCCACGTCAGGCCCTTCTGGGCTCCCACCTCGCCTCAGAGACCAACAAAAATGTTTTTTTAACCATTTGCCCTATCGGGTTGGCCTAACGGAGTTTTTTTTTTTTTTAACCATGTTCTCGGTCAGGCCCTTCAGGGGGTCCCACTCTCCATTCGAGACAAATGGACATTTTAACCAATTGCCCCTCCTCAGGTCCCACAGGGGCTGTTATCAGCCCTCCAAGACCAACACACATTTTTTTAAGCACCCTCTTGGTCTACCCTACCACCCTACTACCCTACCACCCTCCCTTCGAGACTAACTTAAATGTTGACAACATTGCATTTCAGCCTGTAAATCAGCATACCTGCTACTGTGAGAAATCCTAGCAGCAGTGTCCAGGAATGGTCTACAGAAATAGTGGTTCTGGTGGCAGACTGGCAGCACAGTTGTTAACTGAAGGCAGCAGGCAGGGGGTGCCCACTAGTGGCAGTGATTTAGCTCTTTTATTGATTTTGTGGGCCAGCCAGCAGTTGGCAGCATTCCCTGCTCTCTCGGTTCTGGTAGCTCTGTTCTGCTTTTCTGTCTCTCGTCGTTCTCCACTCCGGTCCTCTCTCTTTCTCTCGCTCTCTCATCACTCTCCACTCAGGTCCTGTCTTTGTCTTGTTGTTCACTGCTCAGGTCTTGCCACACAGGTGAAGTCAAGCTCTGTATGGCCCCTTCACCTGTCCACGTACATTTATATTGGTTTGGCGGACCTGGGGGGGCAGAACACATAAAGGGCACCAGATTTAAAAAAAAAACCAAAACAATCTGGCCCCATTGGACCCAGCTGGTGCGATGCGCTTTAGTGATATCAGGAGTGCGTCACACGCCAGCTAATCCATGCATCGACTAGTTTGGTCGGCCAGGCCAGTGGGAGCCCATTAGGATATGGGACTTGGGAGGCACCAGTGGGGCACATCAGGACTCAGGAGGCACCAGTCGGATTACTGCAGGAGGTGCTTTGGACATCACCGGTCTCAAGCCTGAGCACATGAGGTGCCACAGAAGACCTACGGCGGGTTGTATGCCCATTGAGGTAAAAACCTGGGCATTATAGGGGATTTTGTGGGGAAGCTAGTAGGCTATGCAGTTAAAGGACTGGGGAGAACTGGGAATTTTATGGGGAGCGCTTTTTTTGCAGGTGGGGGCCAGGCAGTTGCGCTTTCCGCGATAAAACTGCGGCCATGATTTTCCGGTGGCCCTGGTAATAAATTATGTGAAGGAGAAATATATAAAATATAAATGGAATGCAAGCAGAATTGTATCTAATTATTATGTTTTTTAAAGTTTTATTTGAGGCATCAATAGCTCTTTAATATTTGGCTTATAGGAAACGGAGAATTTTTTATTCACCCTAATTAATTGGTTTCTGTTACAGAAAGTACAGTTTGCCCTTTGGCACAGTTTCTGAGTGCAAGAGTTGTTTTTTCGATGGGGTCTTGTACTACAGTGCTTTTCTTGAGAATCGTGCAACATTTCTGTAAGGGAGCTCTCAAATTGTCATGTCTGAGAGACCACTTGGCCCTACAAGTTTAAAAAAAAAAAAAAAAAAAAAATTCTGAAAATTGTTTCCAACTCCTGGCAAGGGCAGACTGCCACGAGCTCTGTTTTTAAAGCATCTAGTTACACAACACGACTTTGTAACTTGTCAGTCCTGTCATATTTTTTGCACAAAAACTTCATTTAAAAGGGTAAAAAAGTTTACAAATAAAAGTATGCCTTTTCAGTCTACCTCTGATAACAAAAAAGGCTCTGAGGGAGTTTCCAGTGATGGTGGAAAGCACACATCGGAAGAGTCTATCTCCTCATGTACAGCAGCAAATAATCTAAAAGGTGGCAAGAAAAAAAATGTATACATACACATACGGCTGTGGGATTTGGTAATGTGAACTGTGATAACTACTGTTGATAGAGTGCTGTTGTGAACTGTTTTAACTGCTGATTAGATAGTGCTGCTTTATATGTGAACTGTGATAACTGCTTTATGTAGTGCTGTGGGGTTTTGAAAGCTGCTAAAGGTGATATCTGCTGATTGAACAGTTGATCACTCGAGGTGGGCAAGAGAAGAACTATTGGGCTGCAATTGGTTAGACCTGCTCACACCAAAATGAGGGTGGATTCGGGGCTGGCCAGAGCGGGCATCTTCGGCAGGGTGATTGGGTGTACTGGGTGCGGGGCAGCGATAATCCTAAATTGGGCATGGAAGAACGGAGGGTGCCCAGTGTATTCCCAGCTGGCAGGACTTAGGGGGGAGGTAATGGGGATCAGAAGAGAACTAGAAGCCATGAGGGGGAGCAGGCACTCAGGCTGGGAGAGTCAGCCAAGGGGATGGGAGTGGTAGAGGGCACTCTAGGGGGGCCAGGGTTGGGGAAGGGGATATTTGCCGAGAGTGGGAAGGGGGACGAGGAGGGAGGGTAGGAGAATTATGCCAGAAGGGAGGGGGACGAGTCTGGGAGGGGTGTAGGCAGGAGGAAAGCAGTTGAAGGGGCAGGGAAGGGGGATCTGTGGACCTCGGCCCATAAAGAGAGTCCGGGGGGGCAGCTGTGCCGACCAGGAGGTGGGGGAGAAGAGTAAACTGGGAACCGCATGCAGGAGGAAGAGAATGGTGGGTCACGCACAAACTAGTGAATCCCGGACTAATGGGGGTGCGAGGGGTAAGCTGGGGGCCGATGATAGAAGAAAGAGCATAGAAGGGGTCAAAAGGGCCAGTAAGGGGGGGTAAAGGTGATCCTGCTGGGGGACTCCATGACCAGGGGCATCCAGTGGGAGGGAGTAGGGGAGGGTACAAGCATTCAAGTTGGGGCTAAATGTATTCCAGGACTATTCGTTCACAAGGCCAAATTCCAGCTATAGTCCTTAGCTTTGGAATGCGGGGGGTCCCCTGATTTCCTACTACATCTGGGCACAAACTATTTGGAAGAGAACAGCGATTTGGAAATCCAGGTGAGGTTCTGGGAGCTATCTAGGGTCTGCCATTCTGTTGGGAGTTTAGTTTCTTTCTTGGAAATCCTGCCGGTGCCTAGGGCATCCGGGGAGGCCAAGCACAAACTAAGAGATGTGAACCTGTGGCTCAGGGAGTGGTGCAGGGAGGAAGGGTTTGGACTGATGGGGGATTGGGGGGACACATGGGATGATAAGGGTTATATGCTAGGGATAGGCTACATCTTAACCTAGAGGGGTAGGAGATCTTAAAGCTGAAACTCTCCAAATTCATTAACGAGAAGTGGGGTTTAAACTTGTAAAGGGGGGAGGGACTAGTGCAGGACTGGAGACAGGAGGACTGACCGAGGTCCCTGGGCTAAGGCAGCAATTAAGGGCAGGGGACTCCGATGGACACAATGCAAGAGCTGTGCAGGAGAGGTCAAATAGGGAGTGCGAAGGGCCAAGTCATTTGTACGGGGGGGGGTGGAGGACAGTCCTGGTAAACGCCAAGAGTATGGGCAACAAAATGCCTGAGCTACAGGCGATGCTGGTAGAGGGTTCAGCGGATGTGGCATCGATTACGGAAACATGGGCCACCCAGAAGAATGACTGGGACCTAAATTTGGAGGGCTACAAAATATTCAGGAGGGATAGAGGAGTAGGTAGAGGAGGGGGCGTAGCACTGATGGTCAAGGATGGAATCTTGGTGAGAGGAGTGGAGGAGGCAGAGGGGGCAGTGGAAGCGATTTGGGTAACCCTACAATCGGGGGGGAGGAAAAAGATTTAAAAGTAGGGGTGGTAGTGGGGGCGCTGGGGAGCCCGAGCTAGGTAGACGCTAGAGGCACAGCTTTACATATAAAAAATTTAAAAAGACAAAAATCTACTTTTAGAACTTAAAACAACCAGAAATAAAAACTTCTACTTGTAGCTGAGACAGTTGGGCTCAAGATGGGTAACCCTAAGAAGAAAGATCAAGCTCAAGCATCGGATAGTGGTTCGACTACGAGATCGGCGGGGCAAACCCTTAATACCAGCACCAAGGGAGAAGAAACTCTGCAATCGCTAGGCCACAAACTTAAAACCCTAATATCATCGGTATCCGCAATGAATACTAAGCTAGACAGCCTAGCAGGCAGGATAATCTTAGTGGAGACGTCTGAGGAGAAATTAAACAGTACGGTTGAAGATCTGCAGCAACAGGCTACTAAATGTAATGCCATTAATGTGGGGCATTTGAGAGAATTGCAGCACCTAAATAACCGCCTGGAACTCCTGGAGAATCAAGTAAGAAGTGCCAGTATCCGAATGATTGGCTTACCGGAGGAACTGGAGGGAGACCACCCTTTGCTTTTCTTTGGAGATTGGATCAGGGAGCAGTTTGAAGGCCATGGCGACCTCTCTGAGTGGCGCTTTCCTCAAAGCGTACAGAATTCATCTTCGTGGAAGACAGTCTGAGGTGGCTTCTTGAGTGCTAATGGTGGTGGCTGATAGTACACACACAAGAGACAGCATCCTGGGTCTGGCTAAGCAACTGGGCCCACTAAGCATACAAGACCATACAGTTCACCTTTTTCCAGATTTATCCTATTCCACCTGCCAGCGACGTAAAAAATTAGATGGGGTTAGGCGAAAGCTAAGCTCCGTATTGTCTATCGGGATAAGGTGTTCGTATTCACTGACCCGACCGATGCTGGGAAATGGGTAGCCCGTTTGGAAGCTCAGCAAGATAATCGTCGAGATCAACAGACTGATGACGAGTCTTTAGAAGAAACATGAATGGGACTATCTGGTGATATGTAATTAAGCTAATATTATGATAGCAAATAGCCGCTACACGGCTCAAATACAATCCACCTTGCAACCATTTTGTTGTATTTAGCACAAAGTTCGTGTTGATCTTTAGAGCTTATTTTTCTGAACTGGTGATTTAAAGTATATCAGTTACTTAATCATAATGAGAATGTGGCCCTTGTGCCTTATCAGCGTCTTAAGTAATTATTTCTGAGAAATTGGGAGAACATAGCTGTGTCCTCCTGAGGCCTCAACATAGTTATAGATAAATCCTATAACGTGAGTTGTTGATGTTGTTCTAGCATCTTAAAGTTCCTTTAGGGGATATATTTCCCCTTATTAAATATAATCTTTAGATAAAATGATGGACCCCATGCTCTCTGAGCGAGGCAAGTTTGAAAATACTTTAGCTTACATTTAAGTGATTTAATCCATCTGCTCATGAGTTACAGCTACACAGATGTGGACTTTTAGTGTTGAAACTGATTTCTTATAGACTTCCCGCCAATTATAGAGTTTACTTGGAGATACAGAAATCCTGAATATAAATGGAATGTAATTTGTCCATCTCAATCAATCAATCGGTATCTTTATTTATCCAGGCGGGCACCATTGAGCAAGCTCATTTACAAGGTGGACCTGTGGACCTACAGTAATAATACAGAAAAACAAGTTACAATAGTACAAACAGTAAAAATAGCTGCTATTATAGTAAAAATGCACATTTACAGGTAATACACAATGAACATAGAACTGCAGAGAGTCGTGGAAAATGAACTTGTGCTGGATCCAAGCCCAAAAACTGTGCATTTTGTAGTGGGAAATGTTAGGGAGAGGGTAGGCATACCAGATAGAAGATATCAAGCGCATAATGTAGGGAGAGGTGGGGAATAGGGGCGCAAGCGAAGAGGACCCAATTGTTAGAGCAGAGTGAGGGATTGGGAGGGCGGAGGACTGTACGAAAGGCGACAAAGTGATTTTTGCCCCAATTGTACAATCCACAATGTTTCCAAGACGTATTGTATAGATGTAATAGGTTTACATGTATAATCAATAAATATGAAGTACAAAAAAAAAAGTAAGGGTGGTGTACAGACTACCCGCAGTGGATGAAGAACTGGAGGAAAAATTAGTTGAGAACATCAAGGGGCACTCTGACTGGGGAAAGGATAGCGTGGTGGTCATGGGGGACCTAAATATGCCAGGGGCAGACTGGGACACCATGACATCAGCGGTGGCCAGGGAGCAGAGACTGATGGATGTGTTTCAAGATGCCTTTCTGGGACTTCCGGTGACGTCAGGACCCGATATGGCGGCTTGATTCACTTGCTCCAGCTCCCACCGAACATTATCCAGCTCAATCGCCCTAAGAAGAATGTCATCCCCAGCTAAATTTAAAAGAAATAAACCGGGGAAACTGCATTTAACACCAGCGCAAAAGCTAAAAGTCCTCTTGCAGGAGGAGGAGGAAGAAAATTCACCCGGAGATGGAAGCTGCTGGGGAACCGAACCAGACTGAGCCACATGGCAGCCTTACAGGGAGTGAGCTCACTGAAACAATTAAACAAACAGCTCACACGGTGTCTAAAATAGATCGAACCCTCTCAGAACTCCGGTCCAATCTGGGAAGAATGGAACATAAAACCGACCAGATGGAACCCTGCCTCTCTGCGGTCTCAGAACAATCCGACCGACAAGACCGACTTTTGTTATACCTGCTAGCCCGAGACCATGAGTTAACCCATAAACTGAACGACCTTGAAGGCAGAAACCGAAGACAAAACCTTAGGATCCATGGGGTACCCGAAGGGCTTGAAGACGAAATGAGTAACACCATACTTTTAATTCAGGATCTGCTCCGAACGGCTATGGATCTCCCCTGAGTGCCTGGACCTCGACCTAGATCATGCACACCGTTCTCTGGCTCCAAAACCAATCAACCCAGAAGCTAGGCCACGATCTTTTGTGGTCCATTTTACCAGATATGCTAGTAAAGAAGAAGTGCTTCGGAAAGCATGGACACAAAGCCCTCTGGAGTTTAAAGGCCACAAGATTTCTGTTGATAATGACTACTCGGCTGAGGTCCAGGAGGCCCGGAAGATGATTTGGCCGATTGTGAAACTACTGAGAGCTAAAAACATTAAGGTCCAAGTACTATTCCCAGCAAGGCTAAAGATCACTTCGGACCGAGGTACAAAAACTTTAAAGACCTTCTCTCTGCCTCCACATTCCTGGAAGACCTGGGAATCTGACCCCCCCAGCAAGAGAAAGGCTCGAAAGAGATCTTCTGGCATCGGCGTGGTCAGTGGCAAGGAAAGGTACTTTCAAGCCAGGCTCCTCGACGCGACAGGCACAGACTTCCTTGCGAGCAGACATCGGAGAAGTGTTGCGGAGGCTCGGCGATCCCACCCTCATGAATAAAAACGCTCCGCACCTGAATCAGACATTGGCTAAAAGTGACGCAGAGGTCCCTGGCCCTTCACACTTCTCGAATACCTGAAGACACAGCGAAGAGAAATGCATGCTGTGGAGGCCTCTGCCTCTCTGGGACTTTCCACGAGCTACCCCCAGAGACTGATGGACTAACGCGACCTCTCTGCACCCTAGAGGCCCTCTCCATTTGCAACTCCTTCTGGACCATCCTGATTGCCCCCCTTCCAGGTGTCGGGTCCACAGTGAGTAACTCTATCTGGAGACAGCGACCTGTTCACTGTGTCCACGGTATTACCCAAAGACTTGTCACCTGGCGTTTGTATTTAAGGACATGGTAAATTATACTCTATTGAAGCTTAAATCAGTCGCATAGGGGTTCGCCACTCTGGGAGGGTGGGGACCACTATAAAATAAATGGAGCTACTTTAATGGGCCTGGAGAGCCGTTTAAACTCAAGGGTTTACTTCTAGTGGTTGGTTCATTGGTCTTCTTGGGGGGGAGGGGGAAGGTATGGGAGATTGGAATTTCGGGGGGGGCGCCTCCTAGATCCTTGACTGGCAGCGCTATATGCCCTACCCTGCGACGACCACCCGAGCCTGCTGGGGTCCACCCAGGGAATTGCAGCCAAAACTGGTTATATTTGGTGACCGTGGAGCCCTCGAAGTGGTAATTTACGCTACTTAACAATATTTTGAAATACTGCTGTTCAATCTGTTTTGACTCTACTTACATGAGACTTATGGTTAGATGCATAAATCAATTGAATTTTTTATAAGAAAGGCGCCTGCATGAACACATTTACAGGTTGGTTGGGCTTGCTTCCGCCCCGGATCCCTCTGACCCAGGTCCCAACAAGTATTTTGGCTTAAGGGAGTCCCAAAATTATGTCTTCGGCCAAGTCGGGAATGGTATATAAATGACTGGGACCCTCTCACGCTGGCCTGAACCTTTACCTTCTTCAGCCGTTGAGGCATAACCGACCGATGGGTCCTGGGACTGGGTTGATGGGCCCCCCTGCTGGGAGGGTTGGGAAAAATATGTGGGAGGCCGCAGCTTGGTTGTCCACCCCATATGGGGGGAGGACATGATATTAAGGTAGAGAGGGCCGAAGGGATCACTTAGACTAGGAAGGGCAGGAAATAATAAAGACAGTGATGGCTTAGTATCGAAATATAAATCTGGGCAGACTACAAACATTCAATGAGGTGAGACACTTTTTCTCCCTCTTAATCTGTATGCTCTGTTAGTTCAGGTGTAGGGGCAGTGGGCACATGTGGGAATTCCGCCTTTCTTTCTTTCTTTCTGTAACCTTGCAGATTAATACTGACAGAAGGGGAAGGGACCATATTGCTGGTTATACCGGGACCCTTTGGAGATCACTCATTGTACTTTAGAGTGCTCCTCATTGTTCTGTTACCTCAGACGCCCCTTCGCTGGCAAAAACCGGCCAGCCTCTCCTTGGAAGTTGCTTTTACATAGTTTGGGTAACCAGGCCGAGAGGAGTCTTGGCTGAGGTAACCTATCACTCAATTTAGCTTACGGCTCGAATTTAAATGAAGCCGGAGCAAATGGTTCGTTGTTTTAAAACATTTAAAAGTTATTCATGCTGTTGTGTTATAAGTTACTACTTCATAAGAAAAACTCTGCAGATTCTTTACATATGTAAACTGTTATTGCAGAAGGAACCTAGGTTTCAGAAAAAGAATGACCTTTCTGGTTGGATAGACCATGGCAAGTCGTACTACTAAATTTTTATCTCTGAATGTAAACGGGTCGTCAAGCCCAGTTAAGAGGAAGAGGATTCAACATTTTATTGCATCTCAGGGTTGTGAGGGTGTCTTCTTGCAGGAGACTCATCTTTCTCCTCAAGAAGCTCAGAAACTTAAATCTAAGTCTTTTCCAGTGATATATGCATCTTCTCTCCCAGAGGGTAGAAAAAGGGGAGTCGCGATCCTACTGTCAGCAAAACTACAGTTTCAAAAACAGGAGGTGATAGAGGACCCAGAAGCTAGGTTTATTATTGTTGTAGGGGCCATCCAAGATACACCAATAACGCTAGCTAACATTTATGTCCCTCCAGGCTCTCCATTCAGAGTATATTCGAACATTTTACAGTTGGTTGCAGAAAAGGCCAGAGGAGCATTAATCATGGGGGTGACTGGAATATAGTATTGAACAGAGCCCTAGACTCAACCTCCAAGATACCGAAACTAGATGCAGCTAAAGCCAGGTCTCTTAGAATCCAGTTACAGCAGATGGGCCTGTGTGATATCTGGAGAGAGAAATATTCCAAGGCACGGGAGTATACATGCTTCTCCCCTAGGTTCAAGGTCTTTTTCCAACTGGATATGTTTTTTACCTTTAAGAGAGACTTGAATAGATTTATATCTACGTGGGTGGGCACATCCGTTCTCTCGGACCATAGTCCTGTATTTCTGGAAGTGGAACTGGGACCGCCTAAACAGGCAACGCACTGGAGACTGAATACATCCATACTTCAGGACAAGGGGGTTCTGAAGGACCTCAGAGATTTCGTGAAGGTCACATTAGATGAAAATATGAAACAAGAGGTCTCACCACAAATACTGTGGGACACCATCAAAGCCTCCTGCAGGGGCAAAATTATAGCACTAACATCCCACAAAAAGCAGGAACTAAAGCAAAACCATCAGAAACTAATAGCGCAGATTAAGGAGCTTGAGGATGCCCAGAAGATTAAATGGGAGGGACCCAGGGAAAGGGACCTACAGAAATGTAGGGGATCACTACACAACCTTCAAAAAATAGAGGTAGAAAAAGCTCTGTTTTATTTAAAACAAAAGTACTACGAAGGTGGACCCCGAGGCACCAAACTATTGGCACGTAGGTTGTGACATTTTGCAGCCAAAGCTACAATAACCAAAATAGTCTCACCTCACACAAGCCAAATAGTTAGACAAGCTACTCAGATTGCTGATTCATTTGTGGAGTATTACTCCAACCTATATAGGGCGTCTGAGTCCACCTCCAAACAAGACAAACTTGATTATTTAAATTCCATACCTCTTCCCTCCTTACCACCTGATATAGCCCAAACCCTAATTAGACCCATCACTCAGGAAGAAATTATATCTTCAATCAAAAAGCTTAAGTCAGCCAAATGCCCCGGCCCGGGTGGGTTTGGTCCCGAGTTCCATAAAACCTTGGCCCCAGAGGTGGTGCCCCTCCTCCACAAGGCTTTTTCGGATGTCTGGTCTGAAGGTGGTCCCCTTCCCCCTTCCTGGCAATATGCAACCATTACAATTTTACATAAAGAGGGTAAGGACCCCTCGAAATGCGAATCTTATCGACCCATATCCCTACTAAACCAGGACTATAAGATCTTTACCGCCATAATAGCCTCGAGAATTAACCCCATACTCCCAGAGTTAATACATCCAGACCAATCTGGCTTTGTGATGGGTCAACAAGCACCTGATGGTGTGCGCTCAGCCCTGAACATGATAGACAAGATTCAACGTACCCGAATCCCCTCCTGCGTATTGAGCCTAGACGCCGAAAAGGCCTTTGATAGGGTCTCATGGGACTTTCTGTTCCTGGTTCTCGAACACAGGGAATTTCCTGAACCTTTCATTGGAACCATGAGATCCCTATATACAGGGTCCCAGGCATACATCAGAATTAATGGAGGACTATCTGAGAGGTTTTCCTTGGGTAGGAGAACCCGCCATGGATGTCCCCTTTCTCCTCTCCTCTTCGCCCTATACATTGAACCTCTGGCTGAGGCCTTCAGGAGGGCATATGAAGTGACGGGGATAGAGGTGGGGGGTGTCCAGAAGAAAATATTGCTGTACGCTGACGACGGCCTGCTGTTACTGTCCCAGCCACATAAATCTATAGAACAAGTATGGTCCATCTTGGAGAACTTTGGAAAGCACTCGGCTACTCCCTGAATAAATTAAAAACAGAAGTACTAAGCTTCTTCTTTGACCCCCCTGAGGGCATCCGCCGACTCCTCCCCTTGAACTGGGCGGCTAAGGGGATGAAATATTTAGGAATATACATCACTAAAAGATCATCTGAGTTGTTCAAAGCAAACTACACCCTCCTAACTAACTCCCTGAAGAGAGAGACATTGAGAAATGGTCTCTGATTAATTTCCCTATGCATTCTAGAATTCAAGCCATAACCATGAATGTATTACCTAAATTTCTATATCTGTTCCAATGCATACCCCTTCATATCCACAAATCTATATTTCTGGTCTGGAATAAGATGATCTCTAGATTCATTTGGTCAAATAAAAGACCAAGAATCAGACTAAAAACATTGCAAACTCGGAGGGAAGATGGAGGCAGATCTTTACCTGACTTGGAGGACTACTTCCTTGTAATACAGTTGAAACAGTCTCTTCAGTGGTCTGGTCCCAGCTCCACCTCAAGCTGGAGGGAGATGGAGAGGGGGGAGGAGGAGGAGGGAGGAAGGCTTCCTCTTGAAGACCGGGTGGTAACCTTTGCTGACTAAGCCACCTACCATACCCAAAGCCTAACTCAGTAGGCAAGACTCCAGGCGGTACATAGACTCTGGCAAAATATAAACTGCTACCGACACTGTGACCTTTCAAAAACCAGCCTGGGCTGAAGACTCCCCAACCTTGCTGACCTCACTTATAGACACTGGACTAGACTAGGTCTGACTTACCTAGGACAGTTCTCCCAAGGGGCCCTGATCTTGGACTTTGACTCCCTGAAGAATAAATACGGCTTAAGGAATACAGATCATTTTAGGTTCCTTCAGGTACGAACATATATAAATTCTCTCCAGAGGAAAGTGACGGACCCGGAAAGGGCTGTTCCTCTACTGGAAGTTATCCAACAAATAAAGAAATCAATAGATCAGAAGGGCCATATTTCAGCCCTATATAAGTCCTTAGGGACTATAAAGTCAGACCCTCTTACAAAAATTAAAAGTAAGTGGCAGGAGGAGATGAGCCCGGGCTCCCCACCCCTCAACTGGAAACTAATTTTTAGCATAACCAAGCTAACTACCAGGTCACCTCTCTGGCAAGAATTTGCCTGGAAGGTTAGGATACGCCTTTTTTATACCCCTGAGATGCTGAATAGGAGGGACTCCTCCCTTCCTGCCGGTTGCTGGAGAAGCTGTGGGGAAGACAAAGCAGGCTATCTTTATATTTTCTGGGCATGCCCCAGGCTTACAAGCTTTTGGGCTGACACTATATCAGCAATAAAAGCAATACTAGCCATTACCCAGCAACTGAATTGGATTGAAATGATATTGGGGGTTCCCCCACAGGAGCTCAAAGGAACAGACTCGCAGTACCTCTGGGCAATCTTAACAGCTGCCCTTAAAGCGATAACTAGAACCTGGCTTAGCCCAATAGTACCACAAAAGCAGGACTGGATATCGATTATTAAGGGCCTTGCTGAACTAGAGGAGCTCACCTTTAAACTAAATCAGAAGACCCCTTTATATGTTCAACGGTGGGCCAGGTGGACCGTCTATTGATACAACGGCGGCAGAGACCTGAGGAAGGGCAGGGGTTCCATTGCTGGGCTTGAGAGTCTCATGTGTGTATGTATGTTTGTAAAATTTAAGTCAATACATGGCTTGCTATTAGATGAAGATCTTTTACAGGCTAAAGGGGAAAGGAGACCTGTCCGAAGGAGGCCACTGAGGGCCCCCCTTTTTTTTCTCTCTCTCATCTTCCTCTTCTCCTCTGATACAGACTGTAGATTTATACAACCTGAACAATAATGAAATACGTCATGGATGTATGTATAACATGCTAAATCTGTACCTATGATCTGTGTTCATGCAATTAAATTACTGCAGAGCTTGAATAAAGATTAAAGTTAAAAAAAAAAAAAAGATGCCTTTCTGGTCCAACAGGTGGGGGAACCTACTTGGGGGATACTCGACATTGTCCTTGCAGACAGTGACCAGAAAAGGGATCTGGAGGTGTGTAACCTGCAGGCAGGAGGAGACCATGACATGATCTGGTTGATGCTGTGCCTGAGGGGGGAAGATAACCGCTCAAGCACAGTGGTAGTGGATTTCAGGGGAGCAGACTTCGTGGACATGGACAGGATACCGAGGGGGAGCTTGAGCCAGATCTGGCCAGACATGGATGTGGGTAGCTTGTGGGAGGCCATTCAAAAAGGGGTACATGGCAGAGTGGGAAGACGAAGGGGAGTCGTGATAATTATTCCAGCAGGCACCCCATTCCAATATGAACGCACCGTGAAAGATGCAGAGGGTAGGGTGGTAATAGTACAAGGCACTCTAAATGGAGTACAGGTCACCCTAGCGAATGCCTCCCCCCATCCTGCCTGTCCCGCAGCTGAGAATACTCCTAGACAAAATCCTGCAGAACACGAAGGGCATACTCTTACTTGCAGGTGACTTTAACCTGACACAGAATCCTTCATTAGACTCCTCTAACCCGAGAACGCCTAGGCAAACACCGGCACAAAAGTTCTTTAGGAGATTTACCAAAGAGGTGGGGTGGACGGGTGTCTGGAGACATCTACATCCACGAACTAGGAATTATACGCATTACTTAGCTGTGCATCAGACGTATGCATGCATAGATCAAACCTATACACAGACCGAATTCCTGGATCAATTAGGGGATGCCCAACTAGGCGACATTTCCCTCTCGGATCATGCACCCTTATTCTCGACATGGGAGATGGGTCTCCGAGCTAAGAGTACCCGCTGGAGGCTTAATCCCTATTACTTACGCTCTGAACAATTTAGAGAGTTCATTTCGGATAAATTTGCCGAGATACTAGAACTCAACCCCCCTGCAGATACTTCACCTGCAGTACATTGGGACACCATAAAAGCGGTCCTTCGGGGCCACATCATACAACACACGACTGAATTGAACCGGCAAAGAAGGGAGCGCCGATCAATCCTGGAGGAGACCTTGCATTTCCTCCAAATGGTGCACAAGATGGGAGACTCTGCAGTGCTGCCTCGGCTTCAGAAAGTCAAGGCAGAGATTGACCGTTTGGCGCTACAGCAGACCGAAATAGCTTTGACATTCCTGAGACAGAGACACTATGAGGTGGGACCTCGGGCCTCTAGATTGTTGGCCTACCAGGTACAACGGCAAAGGAAGACGTCAGCGATTACTTCACTTAGACACCCCACTGGGGGCCAGCCTCTAACTAAACTACACGAAATAACAGAGGCGTTTGCAAAGTACTACACCGATCTCTATACCCCAGAGAGCACACCTACAGAGCACCAAATTACGGAATACCTAGACGGGATAACGCTACCCCGACTCACTATGGACCAGGGTGAAGCCTTGGTCTCCAAAATTACTGAGCGGGAGATAGCGGAAGCGATTTCCACAGCAAAAACCCTAAAATCTCCAGGTCCAGATGGCTACGGGAATGAATTTTATAAGGTCATGAGGCAACAAATAATTACTCAGCTTCTGATCTTGTACAACTCTATTCTCGAGGGTGACCCCCCGCCTCCATCATGGTCATTTGCAACTATTTCAGTAATCCCGAAGCTGGGGAAAAATTCTCAACTTTGTAGCTCATACAGACCTATCTCGGTGCTTAATACAGATTACAAGATGTTTATGCATATAGTAGCACAACACCTGGATAAGATAATGCCTCAATTGATAGATCAAGACCAGACAGGCTTTGTGAGAAAGCGCTCCACAACAGACAACATAAAGCGTACACTACACATCACTCATAAGATGCAAGGAGCTGATACACCGGCTGTATTAATTAGCCTCGACGCTGAAAAAGCGTTCGACAGAGTCACATGGCCCTTTTTATACAAGGTCCTGGATAAAATGGGTATTCCCAGAGCCCTAATTGGGGTCCTACAAAATATTTACTCATCCCCCCAAGCATGTGTCAAGGTAGGAGGCCATCACTCTAAATACTTCCCTCCTAAGCGGGGGACCAGGCAGGGCTGCCCATTGTCACCCCTCCTATTTGCGGCATTTATCAAACCCCTCGCCCAATACATTAGGGAAGCTGAAAACATCTCGGGAGTGAACATGGGGGACGCAGAACATCGTATAGTGTTGTACGCTGATGATGTCCTATTATACCTCTCAAACCCCGAACAAACCCTTCCAGTTATGAAGCAGCTTCTGGACAAATTTAGTCAGGTTTCCGGCTACAAACTGAATTTAACAAAAACAGAACTTCTCACCTTTCACTACTCTCCCTCAACACATATTAAATCCATCTTCCCATGCAACTGGAACTTAACAAAATTAAAGTACCTGGGAGTATATATCTCTCAGAATTCCGACAAATTCTTTAAAAATAACTATGTTCCCTTTACAACACAACTAAAAGCAGACCTAGGGACATAGGCCACACTGCCACTCACCCTGAGCTGGAGAATAGAGTTAATAAGAATGGTTACCCTACCTAGGGCCTTGTATTTGTTTCAGAATGTTCCTATTTTCATTACAAAGAAAACCTTTGGGGAATTGAACCGCCACATCTCTAATTTTGTCTGGTCGGGCAGAAGACCACGAGTCCGACTGAAGATATTGACCCTTCCATGTTGTGACGGGGGGCTCTCATTACCTGACCTACAACTATACTATCATGCGGCAATGTTAACTCATTTAATGGCAAGACAAAATAAGATAGGTGAGCCACACTGGATGCAAATAGAACAAGCCCTCATGCCAGATAAAGATTATTTTCAGAACCTATATCGTACAGGTTCGGGGTCGGGGCTTCCACCCCCAACTGATCCCTGGTTGAGAGCACGCTGTAGGGTATGGCAGTCAATCAAAATAACTTAATCTCCGGCCCTGTTCTTGACCTTGATCTGCCCAATATCGAGTCTAAGCAACTTCCTTCCAAATTAGATCATGGCTTCCAGGCATGGAAGAGATATGGGTTGAGATATCTTCCACAGATAATGTCTCATGGAGAGCTGTGGCCCTTTAATGAAGTACAGAGGCGATTTAATATACCGAGCAGGGACTTCTGTAGATTTCTGCAACTTAGACATTACAACCAAGGGCTGCCAGTGGTAACCCACAAACCGGAGAGTTATCCTGCGTGGCTGAATGCTCAGCTCCAACTAAACACTGCCCCGGAAAGTTCTCGACTACTTTCACTATATTACAAAGCCCTAAATGCGCAGGGAGTGATACACACGGAGAATATACGTATCCAGTGGCAGGAGGAACTGGGTTCCCCTTTCATGCAAGAGGACTGGCGAAGAGCCTGCAGTTATGCCTCCCGAGTCATGAGTTCCCATCAGTGGCAGGAATATGTTTGGAAGAATCTAACTAGATACTTTAGAACGCCAGTAGTCACTAGACATTACACTCCTTCAGCCTCAGCAATGTGTTGGTGACACTGCGGAGAGACTAAAGCTACATACACGCATATTATGTGGTCATGTGAGGCCCTTAAACCCTTCTTGGACCAGCTACAGGATCACTTAAGAGATCTGTTCGGCCACCAATTCCAACTGACTAAGGAAATGTATCTTTTCCAAGACACTCCAAAGGAATATAAGAACACAAACACTAGATATCTCCTACATCTACTTCTAACAGCAGTGAAAAAAACAGTTACTAAGCTGTGGCTGACGGATAACACACCTACAATACAGGACTGGTGGGGCATAACCAAACAGATTTACTAATTGGAACAAATTACCCACAGGCTGAATGATAGGAAAGAGAATTTTGCCTCCAGTTGGTCTCACTGGCAAATATATAATATGTTGCACGATGATACTTTTGTACCATAAGGAGGGGAATCTGGAGATCGGTAGACACTTATAAGCATAAATGAAATTAGGTCTTTGCCCTGGATTTAATGAAGGGGTGCGAGTCGTGAAGGATAAAATCCTATCCCTAGGATAGGCTGGTCATGGAAGGCTAATATAGAGTAACCCGACCAGGAAGTAGAGGGATGGAGATAATTGGGAAAATTTGGAAATAAAGGGGATAAATTGGACTGGGAACCTTGTCCGCAAACGGAGGCCTCAAAATATGTATAGAAATTAAAAGAATACTTAGGAGCACAAGGGAGAGTGGACAAATAAATACATTCAAGTAGATCATTGCTTGCGAACAGCAGGCTAAAGGGGTTCAGGAAGATGGCCTGACATACATGACTTACATCCTTCGGGACTTGCTCGCTCCGGACCCAGTGGGAGCTGAAAAACTGAAAAGATGAAATAATGATAAATTAAAATACAACATGCAACTTTTTCTTAAGATATTTGAACTGAAATGGATGTCTAACATGTAAGATACAACCCAATTAACTGAACAGTTACAGACCTGTCAACGTTTGTATGTTTTTTATGTGTGTATATATGTTGAAATATCAATAAAAATGAGATTAAAAAAAAAAAAAAGGGTACAGGAGGCTACTAGATTGTGTGCAAGGGTAAGGCGTAAAAATGGCAGGGCCAGCAAGCCGTGCTGGTGGACCAGGGAGGTGCAAGAGGAGGTGCGAGATAAGAAAGTTGCCTACGCACGTTTTAAGCACTTAAGGGGGGAAAGGGAGAGAGGGAAGTACGAGTTGTTAGCTAGAAGGGTCACAAGGGTGGTGAGGGGATTGAAGGTGAGGATGGAGCACAACCTGGCTAAGGATATACGTAGCGGGGGAAAGGGTTTTTATAGATACATAGGGGAAAGGAGGAAGGGGAGAGCACAGATCTCCAGGATTAGGACTGGGGAAGGATGGGCTCAGGAGGCGGGGGAGCAGGCAGAGGTACTGAACAAGTATTTTGCCTCGTTTTTTAGGAAGGGAGGCATGGGCTTCATTCAACCAGAAAATGGGAGGGGGGGGCAGCTGAGAGAAAAGGGCAAAGGGAGCTGAGAGGATCAAAAGAGGCTGGGGTACCAAGTGGGCCAGGCCCAGAGGAGGACTGGGCCCTTACTGAGGAGGGGGCTAGGGAGGGGGAAATCAGAGAGGGCAGCATGAGGGAGGCCCTACGTGCGCTGAAAACTGACAAGGCTCCAGGATTAGATGGGCTGCATCCAAGGGTACTGAAACAACTTGTGGATGAACTAGCAGCTACATTAGCTGCTCTGTTCAGCGATTCTCTCCAGACAGGAAGGGTGCCCCAGGATTGGAGGGTGGCGCACGTGGTGCCCATCCACAAAGAGGGGTCAAGGGAGGAGATGGGAAATTACAGGCCTGTTGGCTTAACGTCACTGGTAGGCAAACTAATGGAGGGCTTCATCAAAGGGATGCTTGGGAGGCAGCTGGATAGGCTGGGGCACGTGGATGACAAACAGTATGGTTTTGTCCCAGGGAGCTCCTGCCAGACCAACCTCATAGATTTCTACGACTGGGTGACAGGGACTCTGGACAGACAGAGACCAGTGGACGTCTTATATCTGGATTTTAGTAAGGCGTTTGACTCAGTACCCCACTCCGGGTTATTGACAAAGTTGGGGGAGATGGGGGTGGAAAGACAGTTGCTTAGATGGGTGGAAAATTGGCTTACAGATAGAACACAGAGGGTGGTGGTTAGAGGGATTGTCTCCTCCCCTAGGAAGGTCGTCAATGGGGTGTCCCAGGGTTTTGTACTGAGGCCACTCCTGTTCAACGCCTATGTCTTCGATATAGGGGCAGGAGTTAGAAGTAGAATGAACCTCTTCGCGGATGACTCTAAACTGGGAGCATTGGCTGACGGGGAGGAAGTAGGGGTGGCAACTCAGAGGGATCTGGACACCCTGGAGGGTTGGTCAAGGAGGTGGGGGCTGAGGTTTAATCCAGAGAAGTGTAGGGTGTTGCATCTGGGGGTCAGAAACCCAGGGCATGTTTATACCTTGGGAGGGGTCCCACTGCAAGCCACTTCGAGTGAAAAGGACCTCAGGGTGGTGGTAGACACCAAAATGAACAACAGTGAGAACTGCAGAAGAACGGGCGGCAAAGGCAAACAACATACTGGACTGTATAGCCCGGGGAATAACGTCCAGGAGGAGTGAGGTGATCCTGTCTCTGTACAATGCCTTGGTTAGGCCGCACCTTGAGTATTGCGTGCAGTTCTGGAGGCCGCACCTTAAGAAGGACATAGTACTGTTGGAGAGGGTCCAGAGGAGGGCAACCAGGATGATACGGGGCATGGGGGATAGGACCAATGAGGATAGGCTGGAAGCTCTTGGGCTGTATTCACTGGAGGAAAGGAGAGATGGGGGGCACATGATTGAGGTTTTCAAATATGTGAAAGGGATTAACTGGTAGAGCCAAAGAAATGTTCAGGCTAAAGCAAAGGGGCACAACCAGAGGGCATGAATGGAAATTGGAGGGAGGAACCTATAGGGGAGAATGTAGAAGGCATTACTTCACAGAGAGGGTGGTGGAGTCATGAAATGCCTTGCCCGGGAGTCTAGTCGAGCAAGGCACTGTGGAGGGCTTCAAGAGGGGGTGGGACAGATGCATGGGGGTGCTGAAGCCAAGATTGACCCTCACGGGGACAAGGGGAGGAGGAGCAAGCGCCCAATAGGGGCTGGCTACCGAGCAGACACAAAAAACCATCAGGCCTGTTCTGCTGGCTTTTAGTATGTTAGTATTAGCTTTTATTGACCAGGAGAGTACACTAGACACAGTTGCGCCTATTTTCAGGTGTGGCCCAGGAGGTTACAGGACAGTCGATACAATAGCAATGAACAAGATACAATGCAATAATTACAGTAAGGACCAATACAGCAAATTACAGAACAGAAGCATATTGTGGATCAGAAAGATAAAAAAAAAAAAACACAATTATCATTTACAAGAGATTCATGAAAAATTAATGAGCTGGCCTGAAGAGCTAGTAAGCTACAGACTTACTCGACTGTATATACAGCAAGGACTGAGAAAGCAATGTACAGTCTTATAGCACTTTTTACCTAGTGATGGGAAATGCATATAGACCGGTTTAGTAGATGGCAAGGCTAAACAGCCTCAGTGCGGGGGACGCCCTGAAAGCTCACGTGCAAGTACAATTGAAGTTGGCCTTTAGGTGAGCCCACAGAGACTTTTTAAATTGAGGGTAGGAAGAGGAGCTACACACTACAAGTGGCAGAGAGTTCCAGCGTTTGGGTGCAGTAGCTCTAAAGGCCAGTTTCCCCCATGCGGGTGGATGTTTTGGTGACAGTGAGAAAGGATTTTTCATTGGATTTCAGGGGGTAGGGCAGGTGGAGGCTTGAGCAGGGCTGCACTGGAAGTGGGGGTGCCAATCCAACTTTTTTGTGTGTGAAACAGTTTAAAACAAAGTGATAACTATTTACTGGGGTTAGCCAGCCTAGGCAGCGGTAGAGGTTGCAGTGATGTGTTACTTGGTTTAGCAAAACAGCCGCTCTGCAGATGTTATTGTAGGTGGTCTCCTACATGGCAGGCAGTGAGTTGGAGGCATTAGAGAAGGATACAAGCCCATAATTTGGGAGGAGAGTAGGGCATCCCTGGGAAGGGCTAGGTGGGCAGTGGGTGTGAGGCAGTTTTTAACCTGATCTGCCAGACCAGACTTTGCATTTACAGTCCTGCAAACATTTGTGGATGTGGAGAGAGAAATCAAGAGGTGGATCAAGTGTAACTACAAGGTATTTAAAGGGTGGTGCCACCTTCTGATGAGGGGCATCATTGCACTTGATCAGTAGGGAACGGAACAGGGTCTTAGTTTGGCAGAAGACCCAAGAAGCATAATTTGAGTTTCAGCATTCATAACTGACTTGTTTTTGATGAACCAGACTTGCAATTTATGAAAGTCCTTTGTGAGTAGATAAGATTTATGTTCTTAGAGCTGAGAAGAACCACCAAGTCACCCATATACAGTGTGGCACTACATGTGGTGGTAATGGTAGGGAGGCTGTTTATAAACAATGAGAAGAGAAAAGGCTCGAGAATGGAGCCCTGGGGGCCCCCACGTTTAATAGGAGCTGGCTCAGAGATGGAGCTGTTGAACTTGACCTCTTGTCGATTTGGCAGGTATTGCCTGAACCAGATCATAGCAAGAGTGGACAGGCCCATACCCTGCAGTTTGGAACACATGAGACTGTGACCAACCAAATTAAAGGCCTTTGACAGACCAACTAAAATTCCCCAAATGAGCTGACGCTGATCCATGACAGATTTAATGCCAGTGACCACAATGGTGAGGGCAGTTGAGGTGTCATGGTCCTTACCATAAATTGTACTAAAGATAAATCTGCTCAGCCATCTAAAAGGATTGATAAAGGTGATTCAGACATCAGAGTGTCTGAAGCGGGAACTCTGAATCCAGTGATGGCAGAAATAAAAATAAAAGCGCCTTGGCGCAGCCACTGGAAACCGTGTCTACCAAAAAGAAATTTAAAGACAAGAGTGTCACTGCTGCTCTTCCTGAAGGGAGAAAGGAACATGTAGATGGCAGAGAGAAAATTCCCTCATCTGAAGACTTATCGAAACATGGTAATTTTTCCAGGTGGTCCAGGCCATGAGAAATTTTAATACGATACCTGCCACCACCCTCCCCAGGCTTAGACTCCAACCTACCTGCCTGTGGAGGAAGAGTATGAAGAATACTATGTGCAGATGAGGAAGGTGACCCCATGGAATTGGAAGGTGCATCTTGAGCAAGATTTCGAACCTCCTACAAGGCATAATGAGTACTGTTCTTATTTGTCAGACAAATGGTTGATGCCCTCAGCATCCCCCACTAGAGACAGAGGAGGATGAAGAGGATGCTGAATTTAATGATATGATGGGAGTAGCTTCACCAAGAAAAATGCTACTCCCGTACATAAATCAATTAAGGTCATATCAAAAATAGTGTCTGCACTCACTTCAGCTGCAGCCATTGATAAGAAACTTGAAAGAAAATATCGGGTGGAGAAGCAGGGAGTGGAGTATGTGTATACCCATCCTGATCATCATGGGGTAGTCCAGGCTGCTGCATGTGAGAGAACAAAAATCACTATCTGCACAGCCTCCTGAAAGGGACTCTAAAAAACTGAATACTGTGGCAAAAAAGGTTTACACCACAGCATCCCTGCTTATCGGGCAGTTGGCTTATTCAGCACATATAGCACAGTGCCAGAAAGTACTTTGGAACACAGTTCTGGCACTTGCCAAAAGAACAAATGGTGAATTGGCACAGGACTTGATTGCCACAGCAAGACCATCTCTGGATGCCACTAAATATCATTTCTATACTCCGGTGGACATGAATGACATTGCTACTAGAGTTTTAGCTCATGCAGTGTCTCTAAGAAAGTTTTCCTGCCTAAGGACTACCATTCTTTCCCACCATATTCAAAACAAAGCCATGGATTTCTCCTTTGGGGGCAGTTCATTATTTGGCTGTAAAACGGAGGCAGAATTCAAAACTGTGGATGAATGCAATACCACTTACCAAAGTAACAATGAGAAGGAAAGGGTGTCCATCTACTGCTGGCCCTACAGAAGGGGAGGCAGAGGCAGGAGAATCTTTCCAAGAGCATATATACCTTTTGTGCACCCTATGAGTACCAGTCACAAAGAGGTTACTATGAGGAAGGGGCAGAAGGGCTTCTAGGCGCAATGTTGTAGCTCCAGCGCCTAAGCCCCAGCCAAAGCAAAACTCCTGACGGTTTTGCCCAGGTCGACCAACCATTGCCAGGTGGAGGAAGATTGGTCCATTACTTCCAGGAATGGGTAAACATTACTACTGATAAGTGAGTACTGGAAGTAGAGTGCTGGGAGTTGCTTATGTAGTTCAGATATTTTCCAAACCAGAAACACAAAAGTTTTCTAGTTCACTGTCCCACAGAAAGAATTCTGCTAAAACTAGACGTAAGAAAAACTGTTAATATCAAAAACCATAGAAAAAGTCCCCGTTTCCCAGTGGGGCAGAGGCCTATTCTCAAAATACTGTCTGATGCACAAGAAAAATAGGGAGTGGTAACCAGTTTTAGATCTCAGGTATTTGAACAAGCATTTGAAAAAAACAAATGTTCAAGATGGTTACACCAAGAACAGTGATACCATCATTACAGACAGGTCATTGGCTATGATCCCTAGATCTGAAAGATGCTTGTTTTCATGTCCCGGTCAGGCTATCTCAGAAGAAATATCTCTGATTCAAGCTGGGGAACTCCCAGTATCCATTCAAATGTCGTCACTTTGGTATCCCCTCAGCTCCAAGGGTTTTCACAAAGTGCTTGACTGTGGTGGAAGCACATCTGAGAAAACATGGTGTGGTGTTTTTTCCCTTGCCTGGTCTCAGGGAGGAATAAGAGACAAAGTGCTCAATTCAGTGGGTAAAGAGCACCTTGGAGAAGCTGGGATCCTTGCTAGATCTGCAGAAGTCCCAGCTAGAGTCTGTTCAAGTACCAGACTTCATAGGAACAGAACCAATCACTCTGCAGGGGAAGCTTTCCTCCCACAGGTCAGAGTTAACTGCTTTGATAGCAACAGCAGAGTTATTCACAACAGGTCAGCCAAGCTCTGCAAGGAACTTCCTGCGCTTATTAGGACACATGGCTGCATCCACAGTTGTGGTTTCAAGGGCCAGATTCCAAATGAGTGATATCCATACCACTTAAGAAACAACTGGTTTCAAAGATGGGACCTACATCCACTTACTAAGTTATTTTCTTCGGCAAGAGCACTAATGGAATCCTCATTAGAGTGGTGGAAGGAAGAAAGCAACCTCGAAGGGGGCATCCCCCTCCTTCACCAATAACCAAATGTATTCTTACTACAGATGCCTCACTCCTGGGGTGGATGTGAATGAAAGCTGTGCAGAATGTTGTCCATAAAAGAAAACCATTGAAAATTTGTTTTTTTTTTCACTTCGGTGTTTATTCTGGTACAGTTAAATATGGCTCATTTGGAGGTGTGAATTTCAGATCTTCCCTTGTCAGTTTTCACCGTTTTTTACTGCTGGGTGTAAGCCGGAGGCATGCACCCGCTATGGGAGATTTTTTATTTTTTTTTGGAAGGAGGAGCCGGCGCCAGTAGCGCCGCCCACTAGAGCAAAGCACTGCGTGGTGTACGAGGGGCGTCTGTTAGGCGCCGCAGACTCCTCCTCCATCACAGTTCTGTTTCTCCCACCATCGAGGCTGCACCAGCTGCATAAGTCGAGAGTTGTTGCTGCGCCGTTAGGCCTATAGTTCGAAGTTCATTTTCATCCTTAATCCCGGTTCCTTCCCGATGCCGTTGAAGTAGTAAGACTGTTCAGTTTTGTATTTCGACGGCGCTGGGAGCTTTTCTGTTTATTAATTAATTTCACATCGTGTCCGATTCGGGGGCCAAGTGTAAATCCAAGGCGGGCTGTGCCCCAATGCATCGGTGCCCTTGTAGCCGGCAGTTTTCCGTCTTGGACCGGCATGATGTTTGTCTTTGGTGCCTGGGACCCAACCACGATGTGGACCACTGCAACGCCTGTTTTTCCATTGACCGCCGTGTTTTGGAAATCAGCGTGTTTAAAGTCGGCAGGGCTCCACCGACGTTTGGAGGACAACATCACCCGTGGGCCTCCCAGGCCATATCTCTTGACCCTTCCTCTGGGTCCCCGCCCGGGTCTATATAGCCCGGCGAGGAAGGAACCTCCTCCACTTCCAGCCTTCCCGAGGAGTAGATTTCTTCCTCGGCACTGGAGGAATGGTGCGATCCCTCCCGAGGTTGCATCATTGGCGCAGTCCTGGCAGTCACCTCCTCGAAGGTGCAGGCTCCCCCAGTGTCGCAGCCTCCAGTTGTGGGGCCCAGCACTGATGGACCCTGCGGGGCCAGGGACTCTGGCGGCATTGCTTTGGGTTCCGGCACCATCTACAGAGCCAGAGACTTGGCGGTGTTGTTGGCGGTGCCGTTGTGGTTCCTGGCCGCCCGTCCGCATGGGACTCAAGTGTTCACAGCATCGCAGCCTGCGTCAGTGCCATTCTCAGTGCTGTCGCAGGAAAGATTTCTGAGGTTGCCTCTCTGGAGGTCACTCTGCTCGACTCCTCTTCGGGGGAGGATGACTCAGAGGTGGACCCAGACTGGCAGCCTGAGTCTTTGGATTCGGAACTCTCTGTAGGCCGCGGTGTCAGGCGGCCCAGTGTTCCTCTCCACGAGTCCCCGGAGCAGGATCGCCTTGAGGGTCCCACAGCTAGGGGTGACCTGGGATCCGATCCTTCTGGGATTCATGAGAGGACGCCTCTCCTGAGAGGGCCCAGGCAGCTGCCATCTCTGGTGCTGCTGAGGCTCTTTGGGAAGGGGTGGAAAGCCCTGCTTCTGTGGCCTCCCTCCAGAGGTTCGCGAAGCAGGAAGCTCCTACACTGGTTTTGAGGAAGAGGGCTGCTTCGGAGTCAGAGGGGTTGAGAGATCGGGGTGAGGAGCGTCGGCGCATTTCCACTGCACTGAGGGCTGTGGGAAAGAGTTGTGGCGCTGAACCCTGCCTTTCTCTTGAGGTTTCCAGAGCGCCTTCTAGTGGCGGTACTGAGGGTTGCCCTTCTGGACACATGCAACCTCAGTTGCATCACAGGGGAGATTCCCCTTCTGGGCTCTTCCGGAGTTTGCCTTCTCACGTTACCTCCTTGCAACCCGATATATCAGGGTCCCCAGTCTTGGTGGCTTCGCTCCCTGGATCTCGGAACCCTGGCAGAGGCCAGGCATGTGCTCTTAGGTGCCCCTCGCCCATCCCTCTGTAGCCGCCTCCCTCTCTCCTGGGCTGTGTGGGTCCTTCGGGGCTGTTAACTTAGGAGACTTTCAGGGGTCCTGCAGTGGCCTTCCCTTCATACGTCAGGGCCATGGATGAACAGGTCTTCCACCTGTCCCCTTCCCCCCAGCCGCAGGAGTCTTCTGAACATTCAAGCTCCACTTCCTCCTCGTCTTCCTCTCTTGAGGAAGAGGAACCTTCTGTCCACCTATCCTCCGATGCTGATTTCACTGAATATCAGCGGTTCCTTTCGAGGCTGGTTTCGGAGCTTCGTATCTCATTCATCTACAGGGACAATACTGAGCGGCAGATGCATGCATTCCGCAGTGAATTCAGCGCTCGCCACTTCGTGGTGCCTTCCTGGCCGATCCCCTTCCAGGAGGCGCCTGTCCGCACCTGGCAGTCTCCAGCTGCCCCCTCTCCAGCTCCGGCAGACTGTAGGAGATGGTATTGTGCCCCCCATGAGTCTCAAGGTTCTACTCACCCGCCTTTCAGGTCTGACGTCCCTAGATACTCCTTCCGCCCGCGCCTATATTGATTGCAGACCCCCAGATCCGGATTCTGCTGAATTTGATCAGTGGGGATGAAGAGTCTTCTCTTCAAGTCGTGTGTTGGTGTGCATAGATTCACATCGGGCACAACTCTCTGCCTACCACCGGCATCTGTGGTCGACGTTAGCGCAGGTTCTGGCGTCTATGCCTGATACGGAGCAGTTTAGACAAGCCATTGCCCTCTCTGCACAGGGTCTGGAGCTTGCAAGGCACCAAGCGAGTGCATCTTATGATGCCAACGAGGTGGCTTCCAGACTGGCAGGGACAGCGATCTGCATTAGGTGGACGGCATGTCTTCGTCTGTCTAGACTGTCACCCATTACCCAGCGTAGGGTGACTTCCTCTGCTTTCCGGGAGACCCGCCTGTTTTCCTGCAAGGCGAGGAGGATTCTTCAGAGGCATCCTCCGTCTCCCTCCCCCCCAGCCACAGGGGACACCCTCTCGCCCTCAGCAGCCTTAGACTGCCTCAGTCTGTTGGTTAGGGTCCCCCCCTCCTGCTTTCCACCAGTAGGAGGCTGAGGGATCTGTTCTCTCAGGGCCAAATTTCAGGCCCCCTTCAGGGGGGGAGGGCTTGGTACTTACCCAGCAGTAATGAATGGTGAAGATTGACGAGGAAAATGTGGAAATTACGTACGTACCATAATTATTGATCTTCTCTTGTATTTTCGCCATTCATTACTGAATCCCGCCCATCTTCCCCTCATGGGCCTCATTTCTTGGGTGTCTCCCCCACCCTGCTTGCCCTCCCCCTCCCCCCGGGGGGAATTAAATCCTCTGGTTCCTTGGGATCTTCTGTTCTTCCCTAAAGACATGTAGAAGGATTTGAGTAGAAGGTGAGTGAGCGAAACTTCGTCCTTTTCATCTGAGGGAACTCTTTCTGATTTCCTGGAAGGTTTTCCTTCGGGAACTTTCTTCGGGCCAGATTAGCACAATCTCCAGACATCAGGGTTAGTCTCTAAAACAGTCCTCTAACCTTCAGTCTTCGGACTTAACTGGTGTCCCTTGATTATCTGTTAACGTCACACAATTCTTGTCCTAGCCCGATTCGGAAATTAACGCCTTGATCTGGTGATCTGGTCCATTTGGCCCTGCCTTTCTCCAGGGAGTCAGAAGGGAGCTCCTTCTATCTCTGTCCATCTTGACAAGAGGTTGCCCTCTCTTAGGGCCCCCCAGTACTAGCACATATCTGTGTGATAGAGGAGTCTTTTTCCCTTTACCTAGTTGGGGGTTCTCCCTCTCTGGAACAGAGTTTGCCTTGACTTTCTGTGAGCTGTCAGCTTGAGTGAGGGGTAATAGGATAGTGGGATGTGTAGGGAAATCCGCCTCTCTCGTTTTAAGCTGTCTAGAAGGTTTGTTTGAACCATCCAAACCAGTTTTATCTGAAAGGATCCTTGCTTCCCTGCTCAAGATCCGAGCTGATAAGTTTCAAGTCAATTTCACTCAAGATTTGTGGCAGTATTTTTCCCTCCTCCTCCTTCCCTTTTCCTCTTTCTTTCTTTCCCTTATCTGTTCCTTCCTCAGAGCTGCCCAAGGAAGGAGGCCCTGCAGTCCCTTAGGGTAGGATTCTTCTCTTTCCTGTCCTCTTTCAGCATATTCCTTTTTCAGTTTGTTTACTTTCTTTAAACTATCCCTCGGCTCTTTTGCCTCACTCTTACTCTTCTATTGTTTTTATTTCGCCTCTCCGGCTTGCAGAACTGGGATGGAGGAGGAGTCTGTGGCGCCTAACGGCTGCCCCTTGCACACCACGTAATGTGTCGTTCTGGTGGGCGGTGCTGTCGGCGCCGACTCCTCCCTCCAAAAAAAACAAAAAAACTTCCATAGCGGGTGCACGCCTCCGGCTTGCACCAAGCAGTAATAAATGGTGAAGATACAAGAGAAGATCAATAATTACGGTAGGTAAGTAATTTCCATTTCTGTAAATAGGAACATTACTTACTCCTGCAAATTAGCAAAAATGTCCTATTACATGTGTACTAATTGGCAACAGTTAGTAATGTTCTTATTTACAGAAATTAGTTCATATCTTTAAATAATCCATATTTTAACTCTTGCTGTGTTGCAGAGTCCGACTGATATAAGTCCAGAACTCCTGTATGTTCTAATTCTGTTGGAAGCGTAAGGGTTAACTGTATCTCAATAAACACTGCTGTGAAAAAACATTATTAACAGTTGTTTTCTTTTTCTGGGCAGTATGCTGCACAGTTCTCTTCATGGAACCAGTACCATGTCACGGTTTGTGTATAGAATACTAAGCATGAACTGTTAACCTATCAGAACTCTGCTTAGAGTTCCTTATGCAAACTGCGACATGGTTAGAACTCTAGATCACTGGTTCTCTGAAGAGAACTGCAACAGAATACAGACTATGAAAACAAAACCATGCAAAAGAGTTTTTCACATAAGTGCATAATTAAAAGTGAAATATAGATCATTTAAAGATATAAATATCGCTTCAGAAAATAGAAACAATATGAATGATTCCAGTTAGAAATGCTTTCTTGTCCTCTTTAATCTGAGAGATTTATGTAGTATTATTAGCCCCAGAACTAAGAAATGTGCTTAAAATAGTATTAACTGTTTACTGTCATCTTTCCTTGTTTTTAGCTCTTGTAACAGAGATTTACTTGCTAAATGAAATGTTTAGGAAATGTTTTTTTTTGTTTTTTACCCACTTACTATTCCATTTCAGAATTACTGTTATTTTTACAAATCTTTTGGAATTGTATAATAGTATATGAAACTCTGGGTTTCAAATTCCTGTTGGACAGTTCAGAGGTCAAAAAAGTTTTAATATCGTTCTGACGTCACATCGATAGTACAACAACTTTTCCCCCTTGAGCTGTGCTACCTGATTAGTTGAAAAAACGATGTTACAAAAAACAGATTAAAATGGCAGTGCCGGTTAGTCGCTTCAAATAGTTTGGACATGGACTTTCACAGTCTGCTCCGTGTGTCCAAACTACCAGTTTGCCTCTGTTTTTTTGTTTGTTTTAAATCACTGGCGGAGATAAATTATCAGGGACAGGAGTAGATCATCACTGCAGCGAGAGCTGGATTTGGGTGGAGAGCGGGACTGAACCAAGGAGCGGTAGTGTGCTTACAAGGTATGAAACCTTGTAAAATTATAGAGTTTCTTTATTTTGTGTAACCTTATACTATATAGAACAGTGTATGGTTGTCTATACACAACAAGGTTAAGTTGGCATCTCTGGGATGTGATGCCGTCATACGGACCTCTTGAGCTTCGCTCTCGAGGTCTGTATGGCGACTTCACATCCCCTTGATTGCAACATAGCCTTGTTGTGTATGGACATCTATACACTATTCTAATATGAGTGATGATGTAGTTGTAATAACTTCAACCTGGCACAGGGCTGGCTCTGACTTTTTATTTTGTTGTGCCACTGTCTTCGCCAAAACATTTTATTTTACACCACTTGGCAAGAAATACTTTAAGCTACATATGATAGCACCAATTGTTTATTGAATTACCACTCAAGAAAAAAATATCGTGTGCTGAATTCCTAGCAACTGAATTTCAGCACTGTGGTTCCTGATTTGAGGAACACCAACTATGACAAAATGGTAGAATCAAAGAACAGCTAAAGAACATACACGAGTTAGCGAGGGCAGAAACAGAGTGGTTGGCAGTAAAAGGGGCTATACTGTGTTAGAGGCCAACCAAGCATGCTCTGAGCAGAATGACACAGTTTGTTACCCAGCCTAAATTTGGAATCCAAATTTGTGGTAGGCAAACTGATTTATAAGCAAGAGAGAAAAGGGAACTCTGCTTCACCACAAAAACACAGTCCACTCCTCTTGGACACGATAAATACTTTATTTTAGTACACGGCTAAAATGTGGAAGTGCACCGCTTCAGATGTCACGTGGTCGACCTTTCACATCGCTCTGATGCTTTTTCCAAGATGGTCGTCTTGGAAACAGCATCAGAGTGACATAAAACATCAACCACGTGACACCTGAGGGGGTGCATTTCCACATTTTATCCGTGTACTAAAATAAAGTATTTATCGTGTCCAAGAGAAGTGGACTGTGTTTTTGTGGTGAAGCTGAGATCTTACTTCAAGAGGGCTCTTGCAGTAGGTATTCACATATAGGACTGACCCACCAGGCATCAGGACCCCATGAAAAGCTTTCTAGCTAGCAGTCTCTGGTGGGGGACCACCCCCACATCAGGTGACCGGCATCATGCAACATCAATATAAATGGGCGGTCCCCCACGCCCGCCTTCCAGTTCTTTCCCACGGTCGGCTTGTGAAAGTTCCTCGCGGTAGAGTTAAACGTTCGTTAGTCTTTCGCCAGTCCATTAGTTCTCGAACTTTTCAACCTAATTTCTCTGGTTTTTGCTCGTACATCCTGATTCGCTGTGTATGTCGTCCCAGACGCCCTCCAAATCGCATAAAAATAAGTGCAACCCGTCTGGCTCCCAACTGCCACTCAAAGACGTCCATTCCTTTTGCCTCTTCTGCCTGAGCCCAGACCATCCTGTGGAGAAGTGCCAGCACTGCCAAAAATTTAACTCCGCTACCCGGAAAAGAAGGCAGCAGTCCCTGGAAGTGCATACCCTCAAGAAAAGAATGGCATCCATGGAGAAGGAGCTAAAGTTAAGGCAGACGTCCACTTCCCCCGAAGGCCGCAAGAAGAAAAGGGACAAGGAAAAGCATCTAGGGCAGAGAAAAAGCTCCACGGCGGCTGCGACTCCGGCCAGAGTCGCGGCACTCAAGATAATGTCCCCTCCAGGGGACTGCTCCATGACGGCCGTCTTGGTGGTGTCCAAGAAGGCGTCGCCCCTCCTGTCTGTCTTGCGCTCGGACCCTTCAGAAGCTTCCGGAGAAAAGGAGGCCTCCGCTCCTGGGAAGGCCATTTCCACCATGCGGTCTTCAGGTCAAAGCAGGTCTTGTAAGTCGGATGCCGGTACCACCAATGTCCGCCCAGACCAGGTTGATAAGCCGCTTGCCCCTCTGGGAGGGCACCCAGCCAAACCTTCGCCCAACAAGGCTGCATCTCCAATGCAACCTTCCTCTGGCTGGGAGTCTGATTAGTTGGACACCAGTCCCCTGACACCCGCCCAGCCAAGAAGCCTGCGCCAGACCCCAAAGATCGGTCCAACACCCCAGGCTGTCCGCAGCGCGTTCTGTTGCCATCTGAGGTTCCTGCTTCTCCTCTGCTAACTCCCGGGGATTCTAACCCTTCCTCCCCAGTCATCACAGAGGACCTCAGGATGCTGCCGTCAGGGCCTCCTCCTCAGGAACCTGATGCCCTGACGCTGGACACTTGGACGCCGGCACAGACGCCGGCATACCCGACGCCAGCCGATGTCCCCTTACCGGATCGCGTACCGACACTGAGTCCGAATCCCACGGGGCCAGCATTACCTTTACCTGACCCACCAGCTGGGCCTTTGCCATGTCCCTCTGCTCTATCAGAGCCCTTGGCTCCTGGGTATCTGACACCCCAGTATCTGGCACCTTCGTACCCGACGCCACATTATCCGGCACCGCAGTACCTGATGCCTCAATACCCGATGCCGGGCTATCTGCCATCAGGTTATGGATACTCCTTTTATGGATATCCTCGCTATCTGTATCCCCTTCCTCCACCGCCCACTCCCCAGCCACCGGCAGACTTGAAGGAGACTCTTGCCTCCTGGTGGGCTGAGGCCAAGGCTCTGCTCACCACAGAGGTGGAAAGTCATCTACCGATGGTGGATCCTTTGCAGGATGCCCGATGTCAGAGACTGGAGACTCCCTCCCTCCCAACCCGACACCAGAGGGGAGCCCTCTGGTGCACGGGTTGGGGAGGATAAGCGTCCAAGGGAACTCCTGAAAGGGACCATTCCTCCCCCTCGTAGGGAGGAGTTCTCTTCTTCTTCATCGAACATGTCTGACTTGGACTCAGAGACTGGATGCTCTGATCGTGATGACAAGCCACGTACACCAGAGCGCCCCAGGCCAAGGACCCCTCTGAAGTCCCCTCTGGAGGATCCATCTTTTCTGGAGTTACTGAGGAAGATCCAGGAAGTCCTTCAGCGGCAGTCACTGGAACTAGACCTACAGCGTAAAAAGTTCACTGCTCATTTGGATCTGCCCGAGACCACTTCTACGCTGATTCCACCCTGGATAGAGCCTCACGCGGATCTTGTTTCCACTATTTGGAAGCAACCTTCAGCGTTAGCCCCCCTTCTGAGGAAAGCAGATCAGCTATACCAGGTTCCCAAGGGAGTAGAGTTCTTGAACCTATACCCCAAGGTGGATTTGGTCATCATTAGCGCCGCTTACGGCCGTTCCGCTAACCCAAAACACCTCCGGTCGTCCCCACCTGACAAGGAATCGCGGCTTCTGGACCAGTATGGGAAGAAGAAGATATTCTTCTTCTACCCTAGGTATTAGGGCCCTGAACTATCTGCTTCGTGCCACTTATGATGCAGTGGACACCGCTGGTAGGAGCTCGGCATTCGCAGTGGCATTACGGCATCATGCCTGGCTCCGTGTGTCAGGACTGGTCCCTGAAGTGCAATCCGCTATCCAGGATGCTCCCTTCAGGGGTTCGGTGTTGTTCGGAGGTGATGTCAAGGACATCATTACCGACCTGCAGGAGAAGGGCACTGCACTCAAGTCTGTTGACTCTATATACAGGCCACCTCAAGGGCAGCGGCATCCTTTTTGTAGAAGGAACCATCAAAAACCAAAGCTGCAGGGCAAACGGGCCAACAAGCATTGGGCCCCTCCAGCGACAAAGTCTCCCCCCAGCAAAAAACCCGCGGGAGCCTCGGCTGCTCCGCTGCCCCACACCTCCTGACTCCCCGCCTCTCCCACTGCCTCTGGAGGCTCCAGAAGAACCAGTAGGAGGGAGATTCACCCTCCATCTGCTGGGCTGGGAGAGGATAACGTCAGATGCTTGGGTGCTCCAGTTGATTTCAGTAGGACACTCAATAGAGTTTCTACAAAAACCACCACGAAGATCACCCCCTCAGTCGTCTTACTCCTCTGGTCCTAGAAGAAATCACCTCTCTTCTTTCAGTGGCGGCAGTAGAGCCAGTCCCCAACCACCTCTGGGGGATGGGTTACTACTCCCATTTCTTCCTAGTTCCAAAGAAGATGGGAGACGTGAGGTCTATCCTAGACTTCAGTTTCCTGAACATGTTCGTGGAGTACAAATGCTTCAGAATGCTCTCTCTGCAGAACCTTCTCCCTCCTCTTCAGCAGGGACAGTGGCTGTGCACTTTGGACATGCAGGATGCCTACCTGCATATCCCCATATGCCCTTCCCACCACAGATTTCTCTGTTTTTGCTTTCGGGGGGACCACTACCAAGTCAAGGCCCTCCCATTTGGTCTTTCCTTGCCCCCCAGTGTTTAACAAATGCCTGTCTGTGGTAGTGGCCCACCTGCATACTAGGAGTGTAGAGTATTCCATACCTGGACGATTGGCTCCTGGCGGCCCCATCCAGGGAGGAATTCCTGCACTCCCTTTCCCTTACCCTGCAGGTTTTCACTACCCTGGGTATCACCATCAACCAGGCAAAGTCCCATTTGGTCCCTTGCCCAATGCCTCCAGTTTATAGGGACAATTCTGGACATGACCATCGGCAAAGCCTTTTTACTTCCAGACAGAGCGGACACCCTTCAGATGCAGGGCCAGCTTCTGTCCGGTCACAGGAGGGTCGGAGGTAGGTCAGTCCTTCGTCTCCTTGGGCTAATGGCAGCTGCCATTCTGGCAGTCCCACGCGCTCTTCTCCATATGAGGATCTCTCAATGGACACTTTGGTCTCAATGGGACCAAACCCTGTACAATCTAGACCAAGAGGTGCTAGTATCCGACCCCATGAACAGGGACTTGCATTGGTGGATGGTGCAGGAGAACCTATGCCGGGGTGTTCACTTTAATATTAAACCCTCGTCCCAGACGTTGACGACAGATGCATCAGGAAAAGGCTGGGTAGCCCATCTTGGGTCTCACAGGACTCAGGGCGGCTGGTTAAAGTTCGAACAAAGTCAGTACATAAATGTGCTCGAACTGAGAGCAGTCCTTTATGCCCTTCAGGCTCTTCACTTTTTTATCTTTTCTGGTTATCTCCTCATACAAACAGACAACATGTGTGTAGTCTGGTATCTCAACAAGCAGGGAGGAATGCGTTCCTACCCTCTGTGCCGGGAAGCAATGAGGGTCTGGCTTTGGGCAATCCAGCATCACCTTCACCAGACCGCTATTCATGTTCGGGGAGTGGAAAACATGCTGGCGGGTCAACTCAGTCAGTCCTCAGCCAGGTCCCATGAATGGGAATTGGACCAAGAAGTCATAAACTACATCTTTCTGCAATGGGGCGCACTGCAGATAGACCTCTTTGCGTCTCCCCAAAGTGCAAAACTTCCTGCCTTTTGCCCACTCGCTCTAGCGCGAAGCATTTTTTGGCAGGATGCTCTGTCTCTCTCTCTTGGAGGGACAGATTCGTTTATGCCTTCCCTCCTCTCCCTTTGATTCCGAGGGTCCTGAACAAACTCATATCGGAGGGAGCTCGAATTATTCTCATCGCTCCCTTCTGGCCCAGACAAGTTTGGTTCTCTCTTGTACAACAGTTTTCAGAGGAACTCCACTTCCTCTTCCTCTGTCGCAACAATTGTTGACCCAGGATCAGGGAACCCTTGTTCATCCAGGTCTCATATCCCTTCATCTACATGCGTGGCTCCTGCAGATGTAGCAGAAGCCTGCTTCGGAGTTTCTCCTCTCGTGGCGGACATCTTGGTAGAGGCCAGAAAGCGTTCCACCAGGTCCACCTACACCATGAAGTGAAAACGGTTTTCCATCTGAGCCTCTTCGAAAGGCTTCGAGCCTTTCTCATGCCCCGCCAACAAAGTTCTGGACTCCATGAGTCACCTCTTTGACCTGGGTCACAGCCATTCCTCCTTAAAGGTCCACATGGCCGCTATTTCAGCTTACCATATTCCCTACGGGGACAGGACCTTTGCTCAATTGGAAGTCTCTAAGACCTTCCTCAGAGGGGTTCTCCATTTGAGACTCCCATCTGTGTTCCTGCCCCTCCTTGGGACTTGAATTTTGTTCTGGAGAAGCTTACCCTGCCTCCCTTTGAGCTGGCAGCTACAGCCGATATGAAGTTCCTTTCTTGGAAGACACTCGTCCTAGTGGCCATTATGTCTGCTTGGCACATTTTCTGAGCTTCAGGCCTTGATGTGTAAAATCCCGTACTTGATTTTTCACAAGGAACGCATGGCTCTACGCACCAACCCTAAATTTCTCCCTAAAGTAGTGGCTGAATCTACGCTGAATCAGTCCATTGAGCTACCCGCCTTCTTTACGCAACACTCCAAAGGGAATACCTCTTGCATACTCTGGATGTTCACAGAATACTGAGATACTACACCAATCGGACTAAGGAGCTTTGGAAAACCGATCAGCTTTTTGTCCCTTTTGCTTACAGAAGGGAAGGCAATGCTGTATCTAAGCAATGCCTATCGAAATGGTTGTCTCATTGTATCACTTTCTGTTATGACATGTACAACAAGACCTTACCAGGTCAGGTCAGAGGTCACTCCACCAGAGGAGTAGCTGCCTCTGTGGCTTGTTTCAAGAATGTGTCAGCGGCAGACATTTGTACAGCCACCACTTGGACTTCTGTCCATACCTTTACCAAACACTACAGTTTGGACTTGGACATCGCCTCTCACCGCAGAGCAGGCTGCGGTTTGGCTGTGCTTCAAGGTCTCCTATCATGAGACCCTTCCAGCCTAAGATTCCATGCTGTGGATGTCTACCTTCCTTCCAAATGTTTTACCTTGTTCCAGACTGCTTGGGACTCAGTCCTGTATGTGAATACCTACTGCAAGAGCCCTCTCGAAGTAAGATAGTACAGTTACGTAAGAACTTACCGTAACAGTAGCTAGAAACATAGAAACATAGAAGTTGACGGCAAATGTGGACCACAAGGCCCATCCAGTCTGCCCATTTCTTTTTCTACCTTATAAATGTGCCATCGGCCTTTGCTCTGTCAGTGGCCTATCTATTCATACTCATCTGTATTGCTCCCTTATGCCTATCCCATGCCTGTTTGAAGCCCTGCACTATATTCATAGCCACCACTTCCTGAGGTAGGCCATTCCATGCATCCACCACCCTTTCTGTGAAAAAGAATTTCCTCCCATTCCCCCCTTAATCGGCCTCCCTCTAATCTCATGCTGTGTCCTCTTGTCCTGCTATTTTTCTTATATTTAAACATGTTAGACTCTTTCACCTTGTTAATGCCCTTAAGGTGTTTGAATGTCTCGATCATATCACCTCTCTCCCTCCTTTGCTCAAGGGTATACATATTGAGCTCCGTTAATCTGTCCTCATATATGTCGTCTGATGCAGTCCCTGCACCATTTTGGTTGCCCTTCTCTGGACTGCCTCAATTTGGTTAATCTCCTTGTGAAGTTGTGGCCTCCAGTACTGCACGCAGTACTCCAGAAGAGGCCTGACCAGTGTCTTGTAAAGAGGGATTATTACCTCCCTCTTACGACTTGTGATACCCCTACTAATACACCCTAACATCCCCCTAGCCTTACTTACTGCTTTAGAGGTCTGCTTGGATCTTCGAGAGATGCTCTTGCAGTAGGTATTGCCTTCCCGCCCTCCATCCCCCTAAGGTTCTTTGGCTCCATTTCCATAGGGGGGAATATACTCTTCTTTCTCATCTTGCCTCTTTTTCCCTTGGTGGGAAAGAACTGGAAGGTGGGCATGGGGGAACGCCCCTTTTATATTGATGTCTTATGATGCCGGTCACCTGTCGTGGGGGCGGTCCCCTGCCAGAGACTGATAGCTAGAAATTTTTCCGTGGGGTCCTGACGCCTGGTGGGTCAGTCCTATATGTGAATACCTACTGCAAGAGCCTCTTTCGAAGATCTGCTGTTACTGTAAGTTCTTATGTAACTGTACTTTCCTTTCTTGCCTACAAATGCATACCTTGACTTTGACTCCCCGAGTACTTTGTAGCCACCACCTCATTTACAAACTGATTTATATGCTAGAGCTAGATGAAACTGACATTCTAATTTTCTGTTGCTTAGGACATTTAATTTTTCATTTTATTTGTTTTATCAGGAAAAGCGCCATTGAGGAAAGCTCATTTCAAAGGACATCCTGGTTAGGGCAGTATAGTACAGGAAAAAATACAGCAGTGATAGGTGTACAGATTGGGGAATAATATATATGACAATCGTGTAAAGTCTGCTAAGTCATAGCGAAATAGCAGGTGCAGAACGGAGACAAAGACATATCTCAGGCATAAAAAACAGAGCAGCATACCAAAAGTAAGCTCCATAGCGATAGTGAAATACTAGGAGTAGGTACAATTATCAGAGCAGTAGTAATCAGTCAGAGATTTGAAGGTACTTCAACTCACAGTTGAGTTCAGATTGAGGCTGGCCTGTGGTTTATTCCAGTAAATTGGGGCAAGCTACCTGAAAGCCATTTTCCCATATTTAGAAGCAATTCTTGGTGTTTATAGCAAAATATGATTGCATGCTCTCAGGTTGTACGTGCTAGAGGCTTTACAGAGCATGTCCGACATATATCAGGGGACATCATGTCTATTTATTATAATTATGTTTCATTCATTTTAAAATAAATTAACATACGTACATCTGAGAGAGCAAAAACCGTCCCTCGTACATAAAGGATAGGCTGTAGTCCATTACATGGAGGAGAAACACAAATGACAAAAGTAATAACGAAATCACTAGACAAACTCTTATACCAAAGGTTGCCCCTGCCTAAATCCTATATATACTGGCTATATTATTTATTTGCTTTTGTTTACCAGGTAAGCACACTAGACAACCAAGTGCCTATTTTCAGGTGCGACTCGGGAGATTACAAAGATACATTCAGGCACAACAGGCAACAACAACAGCAGGTATAAGCAAGAGCAACAGTCAGAGCAAGGTCAATGCAGTAACATCGGGGGATTTACATAGCAAGTGGGAGGAAGATAATATCATGGTACAAAGGAGGCAGGTAGTAAGCAGTAAATCCGGGCAACAACGCCCTATATACAGAGAAAATCATCACAAATCATTCCTCACAGAATTTATTGTCTGCTTAAACATTTAGTAGAAAACTTGCAGTCAGCTTATACGTTGTTTCAACATTTTACTACACAGTACAACTGCAGGACCTTTTTTTTTCCATAGCAAGATTGTACATCTGGAACAGCAAAAAACATCCCATATACAGCAGTTATAGACTCTGGTCCATTCTAACATTATATCTTCACAGAATGTGCACTAATAGTTTTGCTTTATTTATTTTCTTATTGCGTACAACATATGCAGGACCTTTTACTAGAAAATATCACTCGGCACTTTACAAAGGCCATGAAGAAATAGATCCATTTTATGCCTTCTCAACTTTAGCAGCAATCATGGACATTTCCTTGTCCGACTGAGTCAGTAACACAGTGAGTCCTCTTCCATTTTATATTGGCCACATAAAAAGGAGCTAATTTGATCAGTTTCGAAGAAAATCTGTCTTTTTCTTATGTATAACTTTTACTTTAGCTGGCGTTAACAACGGGAACTGAGCACCTAACTCCAGTACTTTTTGACGATACACCAGGAACCACTTGCCTCTGTGCTGAGTCTCATGTGAATAATCTGGATAGACGGAAAAACTTGCAGCCTTTATTAATTAATGGTGCATTAATTCGTGCCGGTTTCGCGACGACCAAATCTCTATCCAATTTGAAGGCAAATGAAGCCATAATTGTAATTTAGATTCTGGATTAATTGGTGCGCTCGTATTTACATCGGACACTGAGGGTCTGTGCTTTTGCACTCTAAAAGCCTTTATTCAAAAGGGAGGGTTATCTTCAGGTAAGTCAAAAACCGTAAAGAATACATTTTTCATCAAATCACACACAGTTTCAAAATTATCATCAAAAGATAGATAGAAATGTTATTTATATAGCGCTCCTTCCCAGAGGCTTGGAGCGCTGAACAGTATTAAAAACACACAAATTCAGCAAAATAGCATGAGAAGCAGAGACTATTTACAAATTCTATTTTCCTAACATTTAACAAAACTAGTAATCTATTAAAATATAATAAGCCTTCAAAAGAAAAATATAACCAATAACTCAATAAATAAGTCAACAAAACAACATAATTGTTATAAAGTCAAATTAAATGCCTGCTTGAAGAGCAGCATTTTGGGCCTCTTTTAAAAGCTTCAACTGAGGGAGTCTCCCGCAGATGCCAAGGCAAGGAGTTCCATAGGGCTGGATGCCTGAGAGAGGCTCGGCAGACTGTGACCGGAGGGAAAAAGATATGTAAAAAAAAATATATATATATATCTCTTGTAACTTTCAATCCAACCCAGGATTTTGTTAATGGAGTCCGCAAGTGACTCCATTGAATGTTTTGGAGTATTCATTGGGTTTAAAGCAGCCCCATGACTAACTTCTTGTGTAGCCCTGGCTTTGGTCCCAGCCACCACACTCAGTGCTGAATCAGTTTGTTTGGCATGCACTCTGCTGACTGCACTCCTCCATACAGACCAGTAACTAGCTTAGACGATGATCGGAGGTTGGACACTATGCCAGGTAATCTGGGCAGCTTCCCAGCGTCTCCCTGGCCTTTAGTGCCAGTAACAAGCCGGGTTTGTTTCTCAATGGGTCGTACTCGGTGAGATGCAAAACCTTCCTCTGAAGCGGCAGATGAAATAATTTTCCTTTTTTACTTCATTTGTGTTACGCAAAAAAATCTTTGTCATGTCTAGTTTTAGTTTGTTCTCCCGTTCACCCTGTCACCTGACAAACAGAGCTACACTTGGATCGCCATCTTGTTTTGACCTCTCGAGTACATCCTGTCTTTTGTAGGTCCACAGGTAAAGGTTTTTGAGACACCTGGTGGAGAGGGAAGGCCAGCCAGTGGCTGCATAGAGCGTGCAGTGATGGGTTCTTGGGGGCAGCCCTGTAATGAATCTACGAGCGCTATGATACAGTACATCGTCATCAGCATCCCTGTAAATAAAGTCACCATAGTCAAAGCAGGGATAAGAATGTAGCCCTGCCTAGGGTCCAGTGGGCATCTAAGGGTAAACTGAATTTGTTTGTGTAACAGAAACCCAGCCTAGGCCTGACTTTCTTACATAAATTATTTATATGATTGCTGAAAGGAAGTTTATCTAGCCATATTCCTAGGTATTTGAAAGTCTCTACCAGTTCCAGCCTATCACATAGTAGGATAAGAAAGCCAGGGGTGGAGGGGGTCAGATAACCTCTTGTTACAGTGGTCAAACACCATATATTTTGTTTTTGCCACATTAAGGAGGAGCTTGGATCCACACAGTTTTAGCTGGAGAATATTGAAGGTGGATTGGAGGCAATGTAGAGTTTCTAACATGCTGGGTTTGGTTACATCTAGCACTGTATCATCTGCGTAGCAGTGCAATTTGACATGTCCTTTATCGATTCCCAGATCATTCGAATATATAGTGAAAAGGAGTGGCCCAAGGACAAATCCTTGTGGTACGCCTTTAGAGAGTTGGGAACATGAGGACAGCAGGCCCTCAGACTTCATTTGTTGTTGTCTACCCATTAGGTAGTTTTTGAACCGGGGTATGGCATACTGACCAATACCAATATTTTATAGCTTGTGTAGCAGTATTTAATGGTCCTCTATGTCAGAGGCCTTGCTGAGATCTAAGAAAATGGCAGCTGTTGCGTAAGGATTAACTGACGAGGGAGCCGTAGGTTACTGGGGAATTAATCCATGGCTGGGGGGGGGTGTTGCATGAGGCCAGAGTCCAAGTGCGGACAACTACCCAGCTGTGAATTAATTACCCCAGTAGCCCACAGCTCCCGGGTGGGTTCATCCACTTATAACATGGCCAGGGAAAATGGGGACTGTGTGGTGACAGATCTGACACACAGGACAGCATTTTCACTGGCCATGTTTTCACCTTGTGCCTGGGACAGGTACCTGCACAACCACTGTCTGATCCTCCAACTGTGAGTCCCCCGTCCATCCGCAGCTACAGTGGTACAAGAGCACTACAGATCTCTGCTGGACACCTGAAAAAAGTGTGTGGACTGTGTGGTTAGACATCTGACAAACGGGATGGCATTTTCCCTGGCCATGTTTTAAACTTGCGTCTGGGACAAGTACCTGCACGATCATCTGCTATGAAGAGCACCATCGGATCCTCCAACTGTGCACCCCTGGTCCACCCGCATGACCAGGGAAAATGGGGACTCTGCGGGTTTTCCCTAGCCATGTTATACTGAAACGTCCGCCCAGGACAACTACCTGCACGGCCATGTAGCTACAGGCTTTCTGCTTGGGACGGTGGCACAAGCATATGCACTGTGGTCCGTAATTGCGAGCCGAGAACAGAACCCAAGTCCTACTGTCAGCTGTTTTAAAAGGCACTGGGCTACGGGATGTCTGCTGCAGACCGCAGGACAGTACATCTGAATTACTGCTTGCTGGTACAGTACAGGGGACTGGTAGCAGGAGTCGAGATACCATGGCCAGGGAAAATACACCAGGGACAGGAGAGAGAACTGCAAGTGGGGAGGTAAGAGTGGCACCGAACAGCTGCCATGGGGATTGTTCAATGAACAACTGAAGACAGTCAACTACTTTCCCAGCCCCGCTCTCTTCCCTTCCCACTTAGCCATTTCTCCAGTACCCCCTGTCATTACCCCCTCCCTTTTTCCTGCCCCCCCTCCTGCTCTTTGCCGCCTCACTCCCCCTGTAACCGACCTCCACTCCCCTCTCTGCCGTCTCGGTCCACTGCCCGTAACAGGTTGCTACCTTAAATGGCTAATGCGTAACTTGCCGCCACCCTTCCCACCTTCTTTCACCTTTCTGCCCCTCTCCCTGCCAGCTTCCCTCCTTCTTTATTCTTCCTCTTCTCCTATGCTCAGTCCTCACCCCTCCCTCTCCTATTTTATCCCGCCTCCCACCAGTTTGTGCCCGGCCCGTGACTCCCTCTCTCCCTGCCGTCTCCGTAGTTCCACCAGCTCGTACAGATTACTACTTTACCCGCCAATGCGTTTTCACGCCCTCGCCTCTTGTCCTCCTCCCTTCTTCTGCTCCATTTCTTGCTCTTACTAGGTGCACTCTATCTCCCTACCCCCACTCATTTCCCTATCTGTTCCGTGCCCTTCATCCCTTCCCCCTATACCCTGCCCTTCCCACCCTACCCTTCCCCTCCCCCATTCCTTTAGTTCAAATCCCTCCTCACCCTTGCACTGAGTCCCCCCACTGCCCTCCCCTGCACATCACCCTCTCACCCTCCCTGTTTTTTGCACCCATAGCTTCACTGTCCTGTTCCCCGACCTCTCCGTCTCACTTGCCGACTCCCGGTTCCACCGTCCCGGCCACAGGTGGTAACCTTCTCCCGCTAATGCCGTACCTGGCGCCTTAACCTCCCTCCTGTCCTCCCCTTTTTTTTTTTTTGCAATTTGCCCTACCACTCCCGGTCTCCGTCTCTCCTGCCCTACCCTTACACCTGTCCCCTACCACCCTCCCCCTAGTTCACAACAACTGAATACATGTAATTTTATCCATATTGCTATGCTTGACTACACTGTGTGACTTTGTCCTTTGCAAATGTATCCTGCTCTGTGTAATTTCTTATGTATCCTGCAAATGTATCCTGCTTTGTGTAATCTCTTATGTATCACTGTGTTCTGTAACTGTACCTCCCGGGTCGTGCCTGAAAATAGTCACTTGTTGGCTAGTGCACTTACCCGGTCAACAAAAACTAAATAAATAATAAATAAGTATGCGTGCCCAGTTCTGCCTGCACCTATCAGGGAAAATGGAGAGTGAAGGAGTTGGGGGTGGGTGGGACACAGCTGTAAGCTGCGAGGTAAGAGTGACGATGAACGGCTGCCACAGGGATCGTTCACTGTACAACTGAAGCCAGTCAAGTGTGACTACATCGGCATTAATTAACTTTTCCTCCCCAGTTACTGTGGGCTTGGTGCCCGGAGATCAGTGAGGTGGGTGGGTGGGAAGGGACAAGACAACAGAGCTGTGGGTTACAGCGAGTGTGTCGGCTGCAATGGAGCAACCATGCTGCCGTGGACCCCGGCACACAGCGGGAAAAGTCATCCGCACCCCTAGCTCTCTAACTACTTTCTGCTATGTTCTGCTCTCCCCACCCCCCAACCCGACCCTCTCCCCAGTCGCTGTGGGCTCTGTGCCTGGAGATCCGCGGGGCGAGTGGGTGGGTATGGAATACAATCAACAGACAGGGAGAGAGACACACATTGTCAACATTCAGGAGTTAGTCTCCCGGTGCAATATTCAGCTGTGGTTGCTAAGTGTACTGCAAGAGCAACCGTGGATAAATTGAGAATTAATCCTCGGTCAGGTGAGGACTCCTGACGAATGGGTATGATTCATTTACCCTGGCCATATTATAAATGTTTTTAATTTAGGGAAGAGAGCCAGTCATCAAGTCGTCGGTTACTTTAATGAGTGTAGCAGTTGTGCTGTGTAGTGGCCTGAAACCAGATTGTGAAGTTGTGAATGTTATGTTTGGATAGATAATCCCAAATTTGTTAATTTAACAACATTTTCTGGAACCTTATCTAGGACAGGCAAGACTAATGTAGGCCGATAAATACAAAGCTAGTAATTATCTCCAGCTTTGAAAAGTTGGATTATATGAGCTGTTTTCTAGAGTATTGAGGTTTTATGACTGGTGAGGGATAGGCTGAACAGGTGTGTTTTGGGTGCAGTTAATACTAGGGCCCCTGCTCTAAGAAAGAACGATTCCAAATTGTCAGCACCAGGGCCCTTTTTGGTGTCAAAGGTACATAGGAAATCCTCCGTCTGTTTCTAGATGATGATCTGGAACCTAAAAGGCGGACTAGGGGTGCGTTTGCCGGGGGTTGCTTAAGATTTGTTAGTGGGATCACAGCAGCAGATGACTGGTTAAAAGCCATACCAGCAGACACAAAATGTGTATTAAGTTCCTTCAGCATGAGTTGCTTGCAAAAATAATTTTTATGTTTGCCTCAGTTTTATGTGATAGGGCAGTGGGAGCTGCTCCACCTTCAGAGGAATTTGGTGTCTGCTAAAATTTAGAAAGATTTTTGTTGGCTTCAAAAAGGCTTAGGTAGTAATTAGATTTTGCAGAGCAGTTGACTTTAGTGCAGAAGTTATTTTCTTGTCTGAATACCACCCAGTTCTGGGGCAGTTTAGCTTTCCTGGCCAAAGCCCAATGGTTATCCCTATCTTTCAACACCTGTTTAATTTCCTTAGTAAATCAGAGGCATACATTTTTTAACTTTTTTTTTTTTAATTAGTGGTGAGTGGCAGTTTATAATAGAGAGGATTTGTTGATTAAGCACATCTACTGCTGTATGTACAGAAGGAGTCAGATAAAAGTTCAGGTATTGTATTCTATGTTTAGATTTTGCAGTATTGCATATAAGGAAGGGAGTGGGGACTGGCGAGCCCTTCAGGGCCCACTCACTTTCCTTCTTTTTTTATTTCATGGGCTTCAGTCTCTGTATTGCTTGCTTTTTCAGGTGACGGGGGAAATGGGAAATAATTTCCAAGGAAAGGTTTGAGTGCCTCCCAGCAGGTTGCATATGAGGTATGCCCCACCTGATTAAACAATAGAAAGATTTTAATGGCCAATTTAATAAGCAGTTGGAAGACTTTGTGCCACAGGACAGTAGGATCGAATCTCCATGGTCTAGATGGCAGGACCAGATCCCATAGCCTCAGTGCTAGGAGTAGTGGGACATGATACATTACCAGAATAGAATTATGCTCTGCCTGTGATAGGGATGGCAGCAGAGAAGTAGAGATGTAAAACATGTCTGTATGTACTGTTAATGTGCATGCTAGGAAAATGATGTGTATTCCCTGCCCAAGGGATAAAGATGGGGCCAGGCATTAATTAAAGTATAGTGACTAGTGCTCCCCCCACCGTCTGACCCCTGGTGAAAGTAAACATTTTCCTGGTGCTTGGTGGCCCCCCACCCTCTGTTTGTCAGCCCAGAGAATTTTAAATAATTTCCCTGGTGTCCAGTAGTTTCTCCACCCCCCCACTCTCTGATTGCTGTCCTGTCTAATGAAGAAATGTTCCCTGGTGCCTCGTATTCTCCCCCACCCTCCGATCGCCAGCCTCGGTAATATGAAATAATTTCCCTGGTGCCCAGTTGTCGTCCCCCTCCTGATTCTGTGATTGCCATCCCGTATAACATAAAAACTTTCCCTGATGTTCAGTGGTCCTCTAGTCACTGGCCCCAGGAATATTAATTTCCCTGCTGCCTGATGGTTCTTCCCACCCTCCAGTCACTGGCCCTGGTAAATGTACATAAGTCCCTGGTGACTGGTGGTGTCCCCTGCCCTCCGATCACCATCCCCATATCATATCACATATTCCCTGGTGTCTAGTGGCATCCCCCCAACCTACTGAATCTTGTCCCTGTACAGTACTAGCGTAACCATTCCCTGGCATCTAGTGGGTCCCCCTACACCACAGGCACCGGCCAACCCACCCTGCCACCTCCCTCCACCTTACTGGTGTCACTGGAGCCCATGCGGTAACCAGGACAGCCCTCCTCTCACCACCTCAGTCTGTGGGAGTGTGTCTCTCACATGCTTCTTTTACAGTACAGGGGAGGGCAACTAAAATGGCACAGGGGCTGCATAGGCACCCTATGAGGAGAGACTTAAAGACCTAAATATATACACCCTGGAAGAGAGGAGGGGGAGATATGATAGAGACCTTTAAATACTCAACAGGGGTAAATAAGGTACTGGAGGGAAGTAATTTTTCAGAAAAAAAGATGCACAAGGAGGAGGGGGCACAATAAGAAGCTGGAGGGGGTTAGGTTCAGGAGAGATGTGAGGAAGTTCTTAAAACTCATTAAAATTTGTTACTGCTAGAATGTATAATAGTCTGCCTAGTAGTGTTATCAGTCAAAACAAGTTGTCAACTTTCAAGACAGCTCTTAGAAATAATCTGTCAGTGAATTCTATTTGCAAAAGTTTTACTTAATGTATATTTATTGATTGTTACATGTATTGTAAAGTTTGTCGTTTCTTGTTGAAAAAACTGGACGTTTGTGAAAATGGACTTGTCCCACAAACCTACCAGTATAAAAATAAAATGAAAAATGAAATGAAAATGAAGTTTGTCTTCACGGAAAGAGGGCTGGATTCCTGGAACAGTCTTCCAGCAGAGGTGGTGGGTGTGAAAACAGTGGCGGGGTTCAAGAATGCATGGGATAGGCGACAGGGAATCCTAGGGGAAAGGGGATGGGTGAATGGGCCAGAGATAAAGTAGTATCTGTGGTGATACTATAGGCAGGGAAAAATGGGCTAACTAGGTGGGCCAAGTTGTCCTTATGTGCTAGCAAATTCTATGTTTCTATGATGTGATGGTGCTGTGAATAGGAAGCAGCCATTGCTGGCATGTCCACGGAGAAAAAAATCTTTGAACTCTACAGTAAGATACAATTACACATGTGCTTGATTGTACTGTTGTCTTTTCATCAATCTATAAATATCGCTAGGTTTAAATTCAGCTTCTTCTGTTAAGAATGGTATTGTTCTTGATGAATTGACGCGTGGCCCTGAAAGCTTGTGTATTATACAGTCTTTGTAAAAGATGTATCTTGGTCCAATAAAAGGTGTTAAACTATCTAGCGACTTGCTTTCCAAGGACCAGCATGGCTACAGTCTCTCTTATTAAGGATTATTATGCGTAAACACTTGGTGATTTAGGGTCACAAATCTGAAAACGCTTAGTCACAAGCTAGGTTTCCCTCCAGTCTAAACTATTTTCCCTTCCTGTCACGGTAGATTGATTACTAACTAACTGAGTCCCTGCTCTTCCTTTTTCTCAGTGCAGCACACTCTAGTTACAGGAGCAGATAGAGTGTACCTCTCAGATTTTTGTTTTAGGGCAAAATTTAATTCACAAATAACAGTCCTGTAAAAAAATTATTGGGTCCCCGATTCTTACAACATTGTGTCTATCAGTCCAGGGAACACCCCTTTTGCTGGCTAGACACTGTTTAAAGGAGAACTGTTCTGAATCTGAAAGTAATTTCCCCAGTAAAAGCTGTTTTTTAAATACTGGTTCAAATTCTGGTATTACCTTAGCTATTCAGGCTTTTTAGCTATTGTAGTGGGTGTCTCTGATTTATATAGTGCTGGTAAGAACCATTTTAGAGCTGTGTGATGTAGTTTATGTCCCTGTTCTACTAGTCTGTTGTTGCCACAATGCATTCATGTTCTGTTACAGAACTCCGTGGCTGAGAGGGACATAAACTACATCATACAGTTCTAAAATAGCACTCTATACCAGAGTGTAAAGCAGAAACACCCACTGAGATTACTAAAAGGCCTGGATAGATGGAACAATAACAGACATTTAACCAATACTTAAACAGTTTCTGTTGGTAAAAATAACTTGCAGGTTCAGCGCAGTTCTTGGTGCACCTGTTCTTTTCTTTTGCATCTCTGACATACAGTCAATCTGACAAACAGTTTATTGAAGCACTAGAAAGTAAGGGAAAGAAACAAATTAAAGATAATAGCTGCCCTCCATTCCAGAAAGTTGTTTTCTAGTCTGTCTTCTGGGAACTAGACACTGTTTTCTTTGTCAAAGCTGGCTTTTGACTAATTGCCACCTGAATATTTTATCCAGCAAAAAAAGACTCTTAACTGCACCTTTAATTTTAACGTGGACCTATAGTGGCAATTTGGCTACTTGAATGATACTATTTGTAGGTAAGTGCAGAAATACCTAGTAAAACACTACTATGTCTAGTAACCGCTTAAACACTGCTGTAGTTCCCTCCAGTTGCCAGCCCCATCCAAGGACTGAGGCATTTGTATTGAGAGACATTAAGATATCTGGGTGGAGAAAGGGGAATTCTTTCTTTTACAGTTAGGGCCTGCTACCATGTTAAGAATTACTAGTCTGTGATGTACCAATACTGTTAGGGGTGCTGACCTCTTTTGACCAGTGCTGTTTTACGTTCTACTGAGCCATTTGTCTGTGGTGATTTTTCTCCACTCATGGAGGTAATTGGAGTTGGCATAGATTCGGGCAACCTCTCCTCCTCCCCCCCACCCTGGTTGGAGGTGGCTGAAAAGGTAAAGGCTAAAAGGGTAGCATTCAGAAGATACAAGGAGTTGCAGAGGGAGGAGGATAGTGAGGTGTGTGGAGGGGAAAAAAAGAGAAGCAGGGAAAGCAGTAAGGAGCGTGAAGGCTCAAATTGAATAAACAATATTCCAAATGATGATGAAAGAGGACATAACATTTTTTAGGTAGGCAAGTGAAGAGAAGAGACCAGGGGAAGGATTGTAAGGTTAAAAAGGAAGGGAAGCCGGTTCCAAGGCACCGAGCGAAGGGGTTCGCTTGTCACGATGGCAGCCCAGGTACTAGGAGTGGAGACTGGCAGGAAGGGAGTACAAGCATCTGTTAAGACGTTTCCCTCCCAGGAAAGGGTGGGAGGACCTCTGGCACCTGGCTGGTGGTTTGGGAGACGTACTAGTCTGCATGCTGCCTCAACACGCTGCCGTACATCCCCACCCCAGGTCGCACGGTATATGTCAATTTCGGGAGGTGGGAGGGACAGAAAGAGAAAAAGATGGCCGCCCATGCCTCCCAGATGATGGTGGTGTGTTCTCCTGCCACTGCAAAGCCAGTTAGCCCCATGCTGCACCCCCGTCATTCCAGCGAGGATGGAAGGATGTGCCTCCAGGTACTAGGATTCAAACTAGGATTTGTAGAAAGCCATGGAGCAGTGAAGCTCATAATTGCTCTCAAATTAATAATAAGCGAAAAAAGGGTGCTGTATCATCTACGAGTCCAACCTATTCTTAAAAGATTGCTTAGTATTACTAATGATGACTTCAGTAGGTAGTGAATTCCTTGGTTTAACCACTCACTGTGTAAAAATATTTCTGTTTTGTATGAATAAAACTTTTATATTGTAGTTGTAAGGGATGACCGCTAAGATCATATGCATCTTCCTTAAATACCAATCCTAGATTTACCATCAAAAGAGGATCATTAACTGTATCGTATAACATGAGGAGGTCACCTCTTAACTGGTGAGTAGATAGTGACATCATATTTAAAGACCGAAGTCTAGAATCATATGATGCATCCTGTAGTCCCTTAATAAGTTTGGTGTATCTCCTTTGTACACTCTCCATTGTCACAGTATCTTATTTTTTATGTGGACACCAGAACTGAGACAAATAGTCCAAATGTGGTCGAACATATGCCCAATACAGTGGCACTAAAACTTCCTGTTCTCTAGATTTGATGTTCCTTTTTATAGCCCAAATAACAGGATTTGCTTTGCATATGATTGAGTTGATATGATGGCCAGGGACAAAATTGTTAATTATGACAACCCCCAAATCCTTTTCCACATTGGATACCGTTAATAACTGATTATTTAAAGTATATTGGTAACCAGGGTTATTCTTTCCAAAATGCAAGATCTTACACTTAGCATTATTTAATTTAATTCCCCATTCTAAGATCCATTCTGTAATATTATTCAAATCACTTTGGATAATAATAAATTGATCAAAAGTATTACATAGCCCCCCAGTCTTCAAGTCATCTGCATATTTAGTAATATCTGATAGACATTCATTTGAAATATCAGATATGAATATCTGAAAAAGGCAGGGTCCCAGTACTGATCCCTGAGGTACCCCACTAGTAATAGACCCTTGGTGAGAAAGATGGCCAGTGATGAGGGCCTTTTGAGTTTGGTTAGTTAGTCAGTTAATTATCCATAATACTAAATTCGGGTTAATGTTTAACTTATAAAGTTTTTTTGATAGGGCCCAATGCGAAAGTAAATCAAAAGATTTGCTGAAATCCAAATAGATCACATCATATGCCTGTCTTTTGTCTAAATGTAGGCTGACCTCCTTATAAAAGCAGAGTATATTAGACAAACAACTTCTGCCTCTTTTAAAACCATGTTGTTCATGATCAATTTCCTGCAATAATGGATTCAGCATGTCCTTGATTAGTCCTTCCAATATTTTACACATAGAAGAGATTAGACTAATAGGTCTGTAGTTTTCACCATGGTTTCTGGACCCTTTTTTATAGATTGGGATAACCAAAGCTGTTTTCCATAATTCCGGCACATAATTCAAATTTAAGCAATTGACATAGACCTGTAATGGTAATGCCAATTCATCGGCCAGTAAATATAATAAATGTCCAGGAATATTGTCTGGAGATGCACTTGCTTTACCTTTTTACCCTAGTAATTTGGAGTGTACATTGGAAGTGGAAATAGGTATGTAGCACCCATTAATATCTTGAATGTTGTTATTAGTCAAATATTTTTGATAAACATTGCAATATAATCTGTTGAGATGGTTAGCCATCTCAGTGGGGTTTTGGGGTTTTGAGTTAAACACTCGTTTATTAAAAGTGGAACCACCTGACCTGTAGTGTTTTTTTTTTTTTTTTTTTTTTTTTAGAAAGTTAATGTATACAAAAAATTATTTGCTATTATCCCTACAGGCGTTTGCTGCTAATCTATGCTCCCATTCTTTATTTAGAATTCATAATTTCCATAGTACACTTGTTTTGAGTATTCAGATATAAGTTCCAGTTATTTGTTGTTTTATTTTTTAAATAATTGGCATAGCATTTTTTCTTCTTTTTAATTAATTTTGTCAAATGTTTCAGCAGCCATTTAGGTTTGGAATTGTTTTTGAATATTTATATATGAATGGTACAAAGCTTTCCCTTAAAGTGTAGATCTTATTGCATAAGAACAAGAAGCATTCTTCAATACCAACTTTGTTGAAAATGGAGCCCCAGTCTATATTATCAAATCCTGCTTTCAGATTATTAATGTCAGCTTTTTCATATAAATAAACTTTAGTACTTTAGTACTATTACGAGTGGGGATGACAGGCGTACAGATTTCAAAAGTAATAGAGCAGTGATCACTACTGCCTATCTCGGGGGCAAACCAGCAGATTGTTTAAAGAAACAGACTTACTATACAGAACCAAATCAAGGATGTTATTACCCCGAGTAGGTTGAAGTACACCCTGATTAAGATTACATTGCTGACAGACATCAATTAATTTTGCAGCTTTGGATCGACCTATTGGTGTAGTCCAATCGATATTACTCAGATTAAGTCACCTGTAAGTACAACTTCCCCAAGGGAACAGGCAGAATTAATTTTTTTTATTATGCACTCCAAATAGCTAGTAGATGTACATGGTGGTCGATAACAAACGCCTAAAATCAAATGCTGGGTGGCATTTAATATAACTTTTAGCCATAAAGTTTCAAGGTTATCAATATTATTTTTGATATTGGCTGATATATCAATCACCTGGAGTGTCTTTTTTTAACAAAAATAGCAACACCTCCTCCTTTCCCTGAATCTCTGAGTAGAAAAGATGTATAACCTGATAAGGCTACCTCCCAACTAGATTTAGAATCACCCCATGTTTCTGTGATAAATACAATGTCAATACTACAATTCAAGACTGTGATTATTAACTCATCTGGTTTGTTAGTAAGACTTCTAGCATTAAAATAAAGGCATTTAATGTCATTAGGAGAAAAGTTGTGCTTCTTGCAGTTATTATTTGCTTTATTAAAAAACTGTTTAGTCTTGTAACCTCTTCCTATTTTGGGAGGGAGAGTCATCTCTCCCAACTCGATCAGTTTAAATGCTCATTGATGTACCGCAGTAGATGATGTCCTAGTAGCTTGCTTCCCCTATAATTTAAATGCAAACCATCCTTACTAAATAGTTCAGATCTAAAGATAAAATCTTCCCAATGAGATATGCAACCCAGGTTTTGTTGAAAGCACCATCTTCGTAACCAGTTGTTAAATGTACGTACGTTTATCATCAAACTGTTTTGGTGCTCTGGGTACAGGTAAGACTTTGGAAAATGCAATCTCACATCCAGTATCTATAAGGATATTAGTAAGGGCGACTATATCTTGTTTGATGGTTAATACATCATTGTACATGAAGTCATTAGTTCCAGCATGAATTATAACTAGGAGCTCCGTACCACCTTGGGCTAAAATATTACGGGACATACTAGTAATATGTGCAAATCTGGCACCTCTAAAAGAGGAACAAGTTCGATTTGCTTTATCCATGTTACAAATAATTCTGTCCAAATATATTATCATGGAGTCACCAATAATGAATATCTGTTTTTTGTGTTCCCATGAGCTGTAGGGATCTCCATCTCGGGGCAATCCACAGTAGAATTAATGTCCTCTACAGGTTGGGAAGTAACTATAGGTAAAATTGGGATGTTAGAAGGAAGAGGACATGAACAACAAGGTACAGCCCCACACATTACATCATCTGGAGTAACTCTGTCATTCTGCAGTTCACATTTCTGTACACTTTTATAGTGAGTGAGGTCTCAGCTGGGATAAAATGATTAAGAATAAGGTGATTATCAGAACTACCCTCCTATTGTGCTAAACTCCTTATGTCAGTCCATGTGTTATCTGGTGTACATATGACAACATTATTAGCATGAGTTTCATATTCATTCAGTGGGGAATAACTATTACTAAGTGGTAAAGTGAAGTGGGTAGCTTTTTGACCTTTCTTGTAACATCTTTTACTTTGTACCTCATACCAAAGGCTATCAGGGTGGTCAGAGTTGTCATACTCCCTAGGACATTTTTTGGAATTATTACCTAAGTCTAGTACTGGTAACTCAGCTGTCACTGGATCTTGTATAATGTTAGGACTAATTGTAGTAGATTCAGGGTCCTCAAATAGCATAATAGGTGAAGGTGATTTATTAAGTGCAACAAACCTAGCCTGCATACCTTTCGGGCTGGCTTCTAATTCAGAAAGACGTTGATTAAATAAAGCTACTGCTTCTTTTAATGAATTGTTCTCCTCACATTTAGAGCAAGTGAACTCAGAAACCATGTGAGTATCTACTATAGGCCCAAGCATGGAACATACACAGCATTCCACGTAGTCATCGATGTTCCATTTAGTATTGTTTGCAGACATGGTTTGAGGCTTTAATACTTACACACCGAGAATGTCAAATAATCGATAAACTTCAGAGCCCAGCAACGCCCGCTACCCCCATTGAACATGCAGAACGCGCTGACGTGCGTGTCTCTGCACGCGTTTCCTGCTGCAGCTCGCCTGCTCCCCGAGCAGTGTCATTTAAGTGCAGGGATGACCCGGATGTAGAACCCACGAGTCACTATCTTGCACAAAAATGTGCAAAATAAAAGTTACTTTAAAGCACGTTCTACAGTGTAAAGGTTTAAAATATTCAGGAGTTTCACCCCTCACAAATGCATTAAAATAGTGTATAGTCAGCACAGAAAGAGTCTCCCGCAACTACTGTCTCTCTTCCTGGTGCCGAAGCAATCCAGGGCTCAGCTACAATACACAGTAACAGTACGTTTCATTTAGCGTAGGGTACAGATTAAGAGCAATGTTCAACAACAGGTCATCTCGCCCTGCCAGTACATGACAGTATCCCCTACCGGTACTGGGAGAGGTTCCCCCCTCCCAGTGAAGGGATACACTGGGTCGGCCATGAAGTGACATTGAGGGGCAGTGGATGGCAACCGGAGGATGTGGGGCAGCAGGGCTTGACCGCCTGAAGGAGAGGGCGGTAGGGTTGGTGGGAAGGATAAAGCGACATCCTGAACAAATATTTTTGTTTAGTGGTCACAGAAGAAAGAGAAAGGGAGATGGACACTAGTCCTTTTTCAGAGCAGAGTCTCTGAAGGAATTCGATAGTCTGAAAGTGGACAAAGAAATGGGTCCAGATAGTGTGCATCCAAGGGTATTGAGGGAGCTCAGGGAGGTACTGGCTGCATCTCTAACAGTCTGACTGGAAACGGGAGCAGTTCCAGAGGATTGGAGGAGGGCAGATGTAGTCGCACTTCACAAGAATGCCAGGAAGGAGGCTGGCAATTATAGGCCAGACAGCTTGACCTCAATGGTGGACAAATTCATGGAATCACTGCTGAAGGAAAGGATAGTGGAATATCTGGAATCCAGTGGGTTACAAGATTCAAGGCAGCATGGATTCACAGCCGTGGACGGTCATGTCAGACAAATCTGAGAGATTTCTTTCACTGGGTGACCAAGGAATTAGATCAGGGTGGAGTGGTGGATGTGGTCTGCTTAGATTTCAGAGTGGGTCCAAAGGTGGTAAACTAGGTAAGAAATTGGTTGGAGGATAGCCGACAGAGGGTAGTGGTAAATGGAGTTCACTCTGGGGAGGGGAGGGTGACTAGCAGGGAGTCTTAAGGATCATTGCTGGGACTGGTCCTCTTTATTGTCTTAATAAGTGACATTGCGGAGGAGATGGAAGGGAAAGTCTGCCTCTTTGTGGATGATTTGCAGTAGTGTGGACACTCTGGGTGGGGGGGGGAATGGATGAGCAGGGACCTGAGAGAACGTGACAAGTAGTTAAGAGTATGACAAGCTGGCCCATCGGCAAGGCGGTTGGATTTCCACTTGCGATGCAGGCGATCCGGGTTTGGGAATGGACCCGGGACTCTGGAGGGCCAGCCAGGGAGAGATGGCTCAAGCGTCTGACTGCTTGCCTTCCTTCGAGGGGAGGACAGGGATGCAACCTGGTGCTTGCTGACTCCTGGCAGAAGCCAGGGGTATGGTAATGCGCTGGGTCCCACTGACTTAAGGGGGTGTGGTGAACACAGGCATACGCCTTGACATTAGTGGCACATCACGCTCCTGGGGAGAAAACGGGAAAAGAGCTCTGTGGTTGATCGGATGATAGTCGGCAGCTCCCGCTGCCACAGGAGCCCTGGGTAGTCCAAAGACCACCTCAGCAGCACCCAGGCCAAGAAAGAATTCACTGTCCTGTCCCCCACCAGCGCCTTCTCCCTCGGAGGAGGAGGACCCATCTGGTGAAGGGTTATGCCAGGTTACCTGGGGGGCTGCGATGTGGGGTGGCAGTGGCCACAGTTGGGGCAGGGTGGCAGCGAGGGGCACAGGTGACCCAAAGGAGAGGACGGCCAGGAGCCGGGGGGGAGGGGAACAAAAATAAAAGATTGTGACAACTGGATTCCAGTGCAAAAAAGGTGCATAATCATACACTTGGGGCACAGAAACCCAGTAGCAGAGTACAAAATGGGTATAGTGTTTTTGATGACCACCAAACAGGAGTGAGACCTGCAGGTACTCGTATCTGATGACCTAAAGGTGGACGGGCAGTTGGGAGGGCCAGCAGGATGCTGGGGTATATAGTGAGGGATATCACCAGCAGAAAGAGGGATGTGGTGTTGCCTCTGCATGAATTGCTGGTAAGACCCCACCTAACATACTGTGTCCAGTTCTGGAGACCAACATAGAGTGGAGGCGGTGCAGAGGAAGACAACTACAGTGGTGCAGGTACTGCATCAAAAGTCCTATCAGGAGGGACTAAAGGAACTCAATATTTACACCCTGGAACAAAGGAGTGAGAGAGTGGATATGATAGAGACCCTTAAATACATCACAGGGGTAAATAAGGTCCAGGAGGAAACTATTTTTCAGAAAAAAAAGGTGCTCAACAACAAGATGACATGCTATGAAGCTGGAGGGTTCTAGATTCAGGAGAGATGTGAGGAAATGCTTTTTCACAGGAAGAGTGGTGGATCAAACGGGGTCTGCAGTGATACTGTATCTAATGAGAAATGGGCAGACTTGATGGGCCAAGTGGTCCTTATCTGCTGACAAATTCTGTGTTTGTCTAGTAGGAGCGGCAGCATCCTGGCTGATCGGGATGAGTGTCAGCAAGGGAACAACAGAAACTATTTACCTCTGGCTGGACTGAAGAGGCTGAAGCAGCGTGTGGCTTCCTCCCTTCCTCTGCCTATGCTATCTACAAACGATGTAAATGCATCCACTGCTATTGCCATGTCATTGTCTATGTTCTACACTTTCCGGGTCACCCCTGAAAAAGGGACTGTAATGTCTCAGTGGGCTCACCTGGTTACCAACATTTAAATAAAAAATATACCTGTACCCAGTGCTCCAGTTAAGGCAAGTGCTGGCCTACTGTACTCACCAACTTTTAAGAAATACTCTTTATGAACTTTTTTTGATGAGTACTGATACTCATCTCAGCCCTTGGAAATGCTCCGTTAGAGATAGTGATTTTCCATTTTCAAAAATTGGTCAGTTCCATTTGGCAAAATCTTAAAACTTGTTTTCTTTTCCTCTGGTTTGTTTTTGTTCCGAAATTGAGGGCAAATGAGCATTTTTTTTGTTTGTTTTTTGAACGTTATATTTATTAATTTTGTATTACAATGGATACATGTATCTCCCGTAGGACAGTGCAGTAGATTAATGATAAAAAAACATACATATCTACCTGATCATACAGTACGATTAGCACTCCCAACCTGTTGCATCATGTGTGTGTGTGGGGTAACCTTATACATTTCAATATAAATCTAAAAAAAAATATCCGTAGGCTATTACTGCCATGAGTGGGGAACTCATAGATTTAACAAAATATCATACAAACCACCCCTTTAATGGGTAAAATCTGTCCCTTAAGCAAACGTAAGAAACAGCAATATAATGCAAACAGCAAGCACTCATATACCTCCCCATCCCACAATATGCTTAACAATATACAGCAGTCTAGTACCAATTCAACCCTTTTGCCACTTTAGTTATTATATAAATAATAAAATTATAACATTTGGACTGTTGAACTGTGCCAAAACTTTCTCAGAGCCAGAATTATCTCCACTGGGTTATCGGCTCTATTCAAACTTAGTGATTCATTGTAAAAGAAAGCTGCATCATACAAAACGCTAAGATTGGTCTCTCCCTTAGAAATCCATCGAGTACTACACACTATTTAGTACATTTGCGGTCATTAATTGGAGAGTAAACAGTCTAATATAGTAAGTCCCAAGCTTCTTTTAACGCCATTATTGTGAGCCTACTTACTGGGTCAAAGACTCGACAGTTCATGTATCTTGCTCCTCTTCTGATTCTGAATCTGTACCCCTAGCAGCACAGTCTTTTTCAATTTTCCCCAACAATTTCCCTGCATCTGCAGCATCTGAAAAATGGTAGGTTTTGTTATTGTATGCTACCTTAGGGGTCGCTGGCATCAACAGGGCATGATGCACCCCAAGTTGGCGAAGTTTAGACTGGATTCCTTCGAAGGCTTTGCGCCGTTGCTTGGTGGCATAGCTGAGATCTGGGAAAATGTGTATTGGGACCCCTTGCCACTGAGTCGGTCCCTATCTCCTCGCCATCTGCAGGACCTCATCCCTTTCCTTCATTAAACCCAATAGCGCCAGTACAGTATGGGCTGGAGGGTGGACAGAGTCCAAATGTTAGCGCAGCCCTCTCATGTTAACTCGATAAGCTCGTTGTAGTGACATAATCGATTCCAGCCTCAGATGTCCAGGAAGCCAGCGCTCTTTAAAAAAAAAAAAAAAAAAAAAAAACTCCAAGGTCTTCGCCGTCCTCTGCCTCAGGTAGACCCAATATCCGGATATGGGATGCCTGTGCCCCGTTCTCCAAGTTCTCCAATCTTCGGCGTAAAAGCATGTTTTCTTTCACCAAGCCTGATGTAACCACCAAGGTTTTCTCCAGCGATTTGCTAGCTCCCTGCACCGTTTCTTCCACCGTTAACATTTTGGATTTGACCACATTTAGTCGGGAGGTAAAATCATCCATTTTCTGGTTGATAGCCTAGAAACATAGAATTTGACGGCAGTTGAGGACCACTTGGCCCACCTAGTCTGCCCATTTTCCTACCTAACAGATAAGCTGCAGATCCTAGTTAACCAACAGCTTACTTCCTCCTACCCCCCACTAGGACTGCCTTATGTCTGTCCCATACATTCTTGAATTCCCCCACTGTTCTTGACTCCACGACTCCCTCAGTGAGGCTGTTCCATGCATCCACAACCCTCTCTGTGAAAAAATACTTCCTCACATTACCTCTGAGCCATCCCCCCCATCTTCAAATTGTGTCCCCTTGTTCTTGCACATCTCCTTTTCTGAAAGATGCTACCCTCTTGGACTTTGTTGATTCTCTTGAGGTACTTGAAAGTTTGTGGGTGAGAAAGGTTTCAGTCGCGTCTTTCTCTTTCTCTGGGCCTAACCTTGTATCTCTTTGTTTGGCCCCATCTCCCATGCTGTCGTTTTTGTGCAACCCATTTCTTGAAAAATAGTAATTTTTGTATGCCCGGAATCCAAAGTAAAAGCCGTTTCTTAATATGTTGGTTTTAGGTCGATTGAAGATAATTAGTCTGCTGTTTTGACAAAAATAACAGTACCAAGATGTGGAGCTGTACTGGAGTGCTGCACACAGCTCGGCTGCTAGACACGCCCCCCTATCATAAGCATGTTTTTAACAAATATTTTTTCTCAGAATGGAGGGGTTTGCCCAAAAAGTGTTGTTTTTTTTTTTTTTTTTTTTGGTATGATAAAGTGGTGCAAAACATAGGAATTTTCATTTATTACCGGTGTTTTCAGTTGGAAACCGAAAATCAGTGTCCCTACTGCGTAACATACTTCAAAGGGAGGTGTTTTCTTCCAAGTAAGTTTAAAGCATTTTACACATGAAATTATATTTTCACTCACCTAATGTATAAAATGGTGAGCACCTTACAGTTGAATGCCAACCTTATCTGGAGCACTGCCTGTACTTCTAGAAAGTATATAGTCCATTTGGGAGTAGATCCTACCTTGTTATCTGCTTCCATATCCTCCCCTTTCAGTTTGCAGCGCTCATGTATCTCTTACTGCATCTTGGCTGGCAAAGATCATTCAAACACATAAAGGCAGCACTTAAAAATGTAAAATAATAATACGCCAAGGACACGAACTGTGGGGGTTAGTGCTGTGGGACTCGATCCTATTTTTCAACTGGATGGCTGACCTTTTGTAAGTTCTTACTTATTTTTTTACATTTTTGAGTGCTGCCTTTATGTGCTTGGTGGTTCCAGGTTCCCTGGTGTATTCCCTTGGCTGGCAAAGAACTCCTTCTGGTTTCAGAACTTACTCTGGCAGAAGTACAGTGCTTTCCGTGGCAGCTGCTAAGGCCATTTCTCTCCAAGGAATTTACAAAGCTACAACTTTGGCATTGGCTCGTACTTTTACGTCCCATATATTTATGATCAGTCAGGAAGGGATGCACGGTATGGTGCTTCTGTACTTCAGAACATATTCCCAAAACAGATCACAGCACTGACATCTGTGGGAACTGCTAGGAGTATGCCAAAGTGTGAAACATTTGAAAACATTGAGTTTGATAGAAGAAAAAGTTCCATGCCATTTAATGATCAATCGTCTTTGAGGGTATCTCCCACCATTGAGCCACATCATGGAACTGTAAAACGTTTGCATCAGGACTTCCCAGAAACTTTCACTAGCTGTGGCTGCTTACATCAACATGCATTGTTGGTGCTTCAGTAGTTTCTCCTGTTGTCAACTGCTTGTCCTTCCACTACTACTGAAGAACGCCATCAAACTTTGCAAATAATGTTATCACAATTCTCTCATGTTTTGTTCTATATGGAATTATTGTTTATGCCACAGATGAAAGACAGGAAACCACGGATTACTACTGTTGTTACAGCAGCAATATATGCATCTGCTGCTTAGGCCTCTCTCATGACGTGAAGGCCTGAGTCATATGCCAAGGTTTTAATCCGGCTACACGGAGACATTAGAAAAAGTCTTCAGAATCATATTTAAAACTCAAGGCCATGCATGTATTGTGGGCTGCGTTGCCATCATCTATTCCTTGCTCCCACTTGGTGTCCGCCTGGCACTTCCAGCGGTTGATGGCCCTGCCAGTTGAATCAATGAAAAAAGACAAAAAGGAAAAGTCTGTTAAATCAGCAGAGAAACACAGTCATAATGAAAAAAATAAGCAATGGCATTGTGAAAAGGATGCTACTTCTACTAGGTCTCGTTCGAGGAGGCAAGTTTGTAGAAAAGAACAGGACTCTGGTTAAATCAATGAGTTCTGCTTCCCCCAGCTGTCTCACAAGCATCAAGGGGTCAGTTCACAAAGGTTGATGCAAGGTGCGCCAATGACAGCTTGCACGATTACTAGTGTGCAAGGGATCCTGCACCCGATTCTTTATTGGGTAGTGTTCAGGGAGCAAAGACCCGCAGCTTGCGGCAACTGTGGCTGTGCGCCAAACAGACAGCGCTTCTGGCAGGTTTGCTGCAAGCTGCGGGCGTGGTCAGGCAAGTTAGCTGCTCCCATGGATAGTGACCCACACAGTGTAGGTACCAAGCACAATACATTCTCTCCCTGGTGTCTAGCGGCCCCCCCCCCGATGTCCCCTGTGTGTACATAACAGAACTCCGTGGTGGTCTAGTGGACCCCCCCATCCCTGATCTGCTGCATTAATATTTATGTTTCTTTCCCTGGTGGTCTAGCAAATCCTCCTCCTCCTCCCTGTATACAGTACGCGCTCATTGACGGCTCAGTTGGCATCCGGCTGTAGTGGAGAGCAGTGGGCTGTGCTGGTTGCTGGCTCAGGGATGGGATGAGGGGGTGGGGTGCTGGAGCACTGCCCGCCAGGATGGGGGTCCACTAGACCATGAGGGAAAGATGTATAAATAATAATGTGGCAGATCAGGGGTAGAGATGGGGTTCCTCTGGATCTGCGGAAAAAATATAAATATTATTCATGAGGGCAGAGCGGGGATGGAGGCTGTGGCATGTTCCCTCCTGCTCAGGGTGTGCTCCAGGTTGGCTCAAGGTCTCTAGCCCTACCAGAGGACACACATTTCTAAGTACTCTTAGGCCAGTCCTGGCTGATCTAACGGTACTTAGAATTTCGCCCTCTGGGAGGGTTTTGTGAATCTGGATTTAAGGGGTATGGCAGATTGCATCTGCTGCAGGCCCCCTAGCATCATGCTGCAGCCCATTTTGTGGCACAAGGCTGACACAAGCCCCCTTTGGCACACGCAGCCCGTGTTTTGTAAATTACTTCTGGCACAAGCCACACCATGCGCCATTCTTGTGGAGCAAGCCCCTTGTACCATTCAGGAAAGCTTTGTGAATTGGGCCACAAGAGTCTGATTCTGGTACTGGCTCTAATCTCTCTATGGGGATTCACAGCAGATTCCACTGTCAGCCATGTCTCATCAGTGAATCAATAATAGACGACCCCGTTGGGGCCCCTTGACGTACACTTGGTGTTCCAGACTATGGTCTGTGTTATTTTTACAGCTCCTGCCTCAGGCTTCACCATATGCTAGGCCCATGGACACAGTCCGGTCCATCTCCTTTGACCTCATCGATGCAGGGATTTCTCTGCCTGTGCTATTGACATTGCCTGCTCTGCGGCTTTCTCCTTCTGCCGTCAACCAGCCTATTCCAGTCAACAAGGAAGAGGAAGATGAGCTAGAGTACAATCCAGGCTTAATGGGTATCACGTCAAGTCAGCATGAAAATTTAAGTGCAAGCATTTCAGCGCTGCTATTTAAGTGCAAAATGATGAGTGCTAAAGGCACTTTACAGCATAAAACAATTATAGTGTGATCATTGTAAGATGTTTGCTTACCTTGGTAAATAAAAATACTTCCCAGCCTCTCCTAAGAGTAAGGTGATCATACAGCATGTCTAGCTGGCGTATAGCTGCAAAGCACCCAAACAACTGTGTACCTGCTTGTTTAGCCTTTTAAATTCCTGCATTTGCTTATTTAAAATATACTGATTTTTCTCAGCCAAATTATTACCCTGTAATACTGCTGAAATGAAAACAGAGTCCTCGAGGAGTAGCTATGCAAAAAGCGTGTCAAGCTTTACAATGTCCCTAGCCAAATGTTTCCAGTTGTGAGTTGCTATGATTTACTACACTGATTAAGCTCTACAAATACTTTTTAAAACATGTTCCTTTGTCCCCTGCTGTATTTAGTTGTTGGTGCTTATTGCATTGGATGCAGTCCTGACCCTTTCTTCGATTACCTCAATGCCAGGGCCATTGACTCCCTTCTGCCTTCCCTAGCCCCTGCATACCAGGGGATCCTCATGGGAGGCCACATCTACGTCTTCCCTCCATAGCAGAGTGAGATTACAATAGGTGCTTAGATGCTGGAGGCGGTTTGATGAGGACCTGCCCTAGAACTCCTCTCCATCCCTCTGGCGCATCCTCCCTTACCATACCGCTATCTATAGAACCAGTCCCACTAGTGGACCTGAATCAAGGATACTATTCCCAGTAGTTTCTTATATCAGAATTGACCGGAGAGTTAAGGCCAGTCCTGGACCTTCGGGAACTGAACCTGTTTATGGAATAGAAGCAGTTCCAGATGGTCTTTCTACAGTCCCCGCTTCCCTTGCTACTAAAGGTAGAATTGGCTGTGTGCTCTAGATATGGAGGACGCTTACCTTCATATTAAGATCTATAAGTGCCACAGACAGTATCAGCAGTTTATATTGCATGGCTCTCACTGTCGGTTTTGTGCCTTGCCATTTGGCTAATCTTCCACGTGTCTTCACCAAATGCTTTGAAGCAATTGGAGCCACCCTCCACAAGGAGGGCCTTTGTTTTTCCATACCTTGACATTTGGTTTCTGAAGACCCCGTCATTGGAGATGATTATTTACATGCTGTTCCATACCAGACAGCTCTTCAAGCAGTTGGACATTTTGGTGAATGAGCCAAAATCTGTGCTCACTCCATGCCAGCAGCTCGAATACATAGGAGCTGTTCTGGACATGGGGGTGGGCCAGGCATTTTGTCCTCTGGACTGTGCCACAGTGGTGGTTGCCCAGGTTCAGCTGGTTTCTTCCAGCAACTGTGTCAGCCAGGTATCTCGTATGGCTAATAAGCCTCATGGCTGCAGCAATCCTCACTTGTCCCTGTGGTGCATCTGCATATTAGAATTCTGCAATAGTTTCTTTGTGCCTAGTGGGCTCAACATTGATATAAGCTGGAATGTCTCATATAGGCAACTCCTTCACTTTGCTGCTCCCTGCTCTGGTGGTTGAACCACTCCCACCTGAACACCGAATCTCCCTTTCTTTGTTAGTCTTCTCTTCTAGTGATGATGATGGATGCCTCAGGTTCTGGCTGGGATGCCGGTCTGGTCCACCTCAGAACTCTGGGACATTGATCCTCCTTATATACAGTTTTCCAGAGCATCAGTCTGGAGATGAGGGCTGTTCTGCTCAGCCTACAGGTCTTTGCTACCCTCCTTCGGGGTAACCACCTGTTGATCCATACAGACATTTCAGTGATATACTGCATCCAGTGCCAAGGTGGTGTTCACTCATGCCTTCTCTGCAGGGATGCTGTGGGAGTCTGGGACTGGGCTGTGGGACACAAGATACTCCTGAAGGCCATCTTTCTGCCTGGTACCGTAAACATCTTAGCAGATCGCCTCAGCTGGTCCTTGGTGCTCTGCCACAAATAAGAGCTGTTGGACTCCATCATAAGCGACCTTTTTGAAAAATGTGGTTGCCCTCACAGACACCTCTTTTTATCTCTATACAGTGTAAAGCTATCGCTTTCTCTCACTCGCTGCAGGCCCTGGAGGCTTTTGGGCGAGACTTGTCCCAGTCTTGGAAAGGGAGGTTCATATATGCATTTCCTCTATTCCCTATGATTCCAACAGTTGTGGTCAAGTTACAAATGGAACTGATCAAGTTACGGATGGAACCAGCTGCCCTGATTTTGGTGGCTTCATTCTACTCCATACAGATTCGGTTCCCTCTGCTTCGGCAGTTGGTAGTGGAACCCACTGTCCTTCTGTGGGCAGACTTTCTTTCACAAAGCATGGCTCTCTGGTGCATCCAGATTTAAATTCCTGTGCTCTACGCCTGGCTCCTGAAGATGTAGAGCTCTCCAGCTTTGTGGTGTTCCCCGTGGTTGTAGCTCTTCACAAGCTTATTAAATAAAATAACACAGTTGTTACTCAGTATTATTGCTGGATTTGCAGAACAGCATTTGTGTGCCTCAAAGCTCATTAGTTCTGCAGAACGTCTTTTCCATTCTCCTCAATTATACGAGTGATGTAGGAATAGTTTCATGTTTCTGCTTATAGGATCAATGTACTCATGTGGACAGGACAGAATCATTCTCTTGAACAGCAATAATATCATGAGCATGAGACTTCTCACACAACACCATGTCCTTATAATTAGAATAGGTTAATGTTTTCTGTAACAAAGGACCTGTCCAGTAGCAGTATTATATAGGTTTCCAGAAAGACTACAAGAAGCTAAGCAATGCCTGTTTTGCTCAAGGTACTCAGGAACTTCTGCCGTGTTCAGTTCCATTATGTGAATGTGATGGAAGTAGTTTCATGTTTCTGTTTGTAGTATCAGTGTACTTGCGTGGACAGAACAGACTTGTTCTCTTGGACAGTATCGGCATAAGATTGCTCAACCATTTATTTAAACAGGATTAGTTTTATGGTACTTGGTTGAAGTTCTGGTGTTAACTTTAACTGCTTCGCATAACAGAGCTTGAGAATGCTGTATTTTCTTTTCCAGTTGAAGCTTTTAAAGACAGTTACTGGGCCAACAGCCGATCTCTGACTAGGTAATGTAAATAGTGGATATGCAATGGCCTGACGTAGAATATTCACTTTATCTTAATAAGTGAGGGATTTAGGACCATAACTGACAAATGGCAAGGCTATGCTTGTTATGAAGGTCCTGCCCCCTCAAAAATGAAGATACATGTCATATTCTAAGTCATGCCATTGCGTGTCTGGTTTATTCCACACATTTTCAAAAGTAAACCTTTCAAACTAGCTCTCTATTGGAGCTGTGACTGTATATTTTTATTTGCCAGAGAAAGCATAGGTTGTGAAACGCGGCTTGTGGTTATGCATGTTCTTTTCTTATTAATTCATGTGTTACATTCACTCTGAGCAATTTGGCTGCATACTGTCAGTGATGAGCCTTCTAGGACTTTGTGTAGTGTTTCAGACCTACACAAGACTCGGTCCAATCCCCAGTGTTGCCCGTGTTTTTCTTTTCTTATTACAATATATGCAGTATGAGAGAAATTGTTAGATGACAGTGTTGATGTCAGTGATAAGAGTTTCAGTAAGTTTTGAAGCAGACATTCAGAACATTGAACTGTTACTTCTATGTTGCAGTCAGCTTAATTAGTTTGGCTGAAACTGTGAGGCTTGTCTAGGTTTGAATGCAACTTGGTGGGAAGCATTACTTCAAGTTGGCAAAGAGTGCATTACTAAACTTCGCTGTAGTTGTGTAATGGGGGGGAGGGTCTGCACTCAGTGCAGGATGTGATTTCCCATAGCATGCATCGCTTGTCTAGAAACCTTCTGTCTCACCATGTGGAACAATAGCACAATGACAGAGCACCAGAACAGTAATTAGCAGGAGGCCTTGTTTTGATTCTCAGTGGTAAGCATTTTTTTCTTTTGCAGTACAAATTATGTTAGCATGCACCTCTCTCTAGAAGCCCTCTGTATCACCATGTGAAATGATATCACAGTGGCAGAATACCCTTACAGTAGTTGGAAGAGGGTCTGGGCTAGATTCCCAGTGAGAAACACTTTTTTTCCCTTTCTCACTACAACATGTCTTGTTAGCTCACATCTCTGTTAGAAACCTTTTGTCTCACCACGTGGAAAAATAACATAGTGGCAGAGCACCAGGGCAATAGTTGGGAGGGGCAGGAGTACAAGGATGGGCTTGTGCTACCTGTAGTACACAGTCTGGGATGCAGCCACAGGTTAGGCAGCCCCAGGAAACAGCATGCCAAAGCAAAAGAGTGGCTGCAGTCCTCAGCGGAGTCACAGATCAATGACTTAGCGCAAAGTGCAGTTGCTTTATTGCAAAATTAATTAGTTAAACTTGGATACAAAACACTGTAGTTGCTGTGACATAAGATACCTTTACGAGCTAGCATCCAGGTGCCCCAGCACTTCTCTTAAACAGAGCTTTGTCAGGAGGCTGGCTTCTGGACTTGCCCCATCCTCTTTTATCACTTTTACCTATCATCACTGAGTCTGACCAGTGGGTGTTGGATCTGACTTCACGGAAAAAAGTTTGGTTAGTGATGGAGGTACATGGTTGGACTGGAACCTGCAAACCCGAAGTGCAAATGTAAATGGTGCAAATCCCAAAATAGAATATCAAAACATTTCATTAGAAAATGGTTCAAGAGGAGGATGCCGGCCCAGTGGCACTGAGGTTTGATGCACTGGATTCCTTACCAAACATTGCACCAGTGACCTGGATTCAGGAACGACCTCGGGTCGTCAGGGTGCTGGCATATGGGGCTGCATTGAGCAAGCTGCCAGGCTGCTCTCCTCTCCCAGGGGTGGTGGAGGTGGGTTGTTGCCCCTCCCATAGTTCCATCCCCACAGAGTGGAGGTCCGGTGGGGTAACGTAGGTGGATGGGGTGGCAGTACGGGTGGGAGGATGGGGTTGAGCTGGCGTGTGCATTTGTGCCTCCACACGCATGTATGGCCATGTGCCGGGGGGGGGATACAGGAGAAAACACAAAAATCTAAATTTAACAAAAAAAAAAGCAAATGGTTGAAGAATATAGCAAGAACCATATAGGTAATGTACAGAAGATATCATGAAATAATGTATAACACGTCAACTTGTAAATAAAACAAATTGCTAATATTTGTTAATTGTGATAATGTAGCATATGCAGAATACTAAGTTAGTTTCCACAAAAACGTATCAAATCTATAGAAAAGGTAGAGAGTGGGATACTAGCAATCCTGTAGGAAGCACACTTTCCTGAGAGCTCCTTCTAAGCGATCACATTTTGAGTATTTTTCTTATTTTAATTCCAATGTTCTGAGTCAGAAAATATTTACTCGATGGACCTTTTTTTTTTTTAAATTCAAGTTTGACTATCAAGAAACAGTGTACAGCCATATTATTTTATCCTACATATAACAATATACATTACACCCAGTAATCCTTGTACTTACATACTTATTTGTACTTCCATATATTTAATAAATTATAATATAGCAGAATAAATCATTTATGTATACCTGTATTAATATTAATAGTCCTCTGTTGGAGCAGTTAAAATTAATTGGGTATCAAACCATCCATTATACAAACTTAAGAGCAAAGGAGTATTTGTTTTTATTCTCCCTTATGTCCCTTATTCGAGCCATTTCTATATTCTCTCTTTTTGGGTCTCCCTGAAGGGACCAAAGGGGAAGATCTAAGGGACTATCTAGAGAGATGAGTTTTGCAGTGGTGGGTCTGGGCCATGCGATCCTGATTGTAAATGCCTACCTTGTAGCTCCTCAGAGAGCATCCCCAGGAGGTGGGGTCCCATGAACTGCGTTCATGGTATCATCACTGCCTGGGTCCGGGGCCAGATTCTGAAAGTGGTGAAGGACTCCTTCCTGGTAACTATGGATAAACAGCTTTTATTGTTTTTTCCCCGACTATTCTATGCTATCTGGTAGAGGCGGTTGGTGTTCGATGGGGTCACCTAGAAACTTTGAGAGGCTCGCATCGGCTACAGGCTAGGGTTTCCTGCGAGGCTGCAATTCACATTTAATAACAAGCAGTACTCATTCATAGATCCTTATGCTGTAGGGACCCGTCTGGATAAACATTTGACAGTGCACATTGCTGAAATATATGCATCTGATAGAAAAGAACAGTGCACTAAAAATGTATTTTCTTTTACCCCAAACGAAACTGTAATTACTGTTCCTGATCTACTGCTGGTAGGCACTGTTGGTACTGTTGTGGACTCGATTTGGGTAATGAGTCACTGAACTGTTATTGGGATTCTGTTTATTGGATGAATGTTAGCTTATTCATATGAGAATTTCATTCCCTGTATTTTGTACTGCTGGCTAGGTAGGCTATCTTGATTTGCGGGGTGGTCTGGTTCCGGTACCCTAACTGATAAAATGAGCACCTTTCTCACCATTTACTAAAATGTTCTGTAATGTAACGTAGAATACTATTGCTGATGGAAATCCATCCCTATAGTTTCCTTGTTGTGCTGTAGTAGCTATGTCATGATCTTGTGCTACACTGAGTAGGTCACTACTGCAACACAACAGAAGAAAATGCTTTTGCTCAGCTGTCAAACTTGATCTACAGCTGCCCTTGCTACTAGTGCTATGAAGTGTTTGAGAGCTCTAGTGACAGTAGCACAGATGGCAGCCCAAATAATCGGATCACAGCCTCTAAAAGATGACAGGGATGGGTGAGTAAAGAAAAGCCGCTGCACAGCTGCAAGCAGCAGAAACTTTCAAACTGAAGTTCTTATTAATAAAATGGGCACAAAGTTATAGCTTGTTCCTGGATGCCCTCTAGAGTGTCGCTGATGAACATGTTGAAGAGGACAGGACTCAAGATGGATCCCTGTGGCACCCCACTTGTGACTGCCCTCTCTTCCGATTTTGACCCCATTTACCACTACCCTCTGCCATCTCTCCAGTATCCTACCCATCTAAATATGTCCCTAGTCATGCCCAGGTCCTCCAGCTTCGCCTGCAGTCTTCTGTGTGGCACCAAGTCAAAAGCTTGCTGAAATCAAAGTAATGTAAATCCACATCATAGACTTAATCTACTACCCTTGTTACCCAGTCAAATTAAACTATTAGGTTAGTCTGACAAGACCTCCCTGCCACAAACCCATGCCATTTACTATCCTGTAGACCATTGCAGTCTAGGTAGTCCACAAGGTCTTCTCTGTCCAGTGACTCCCATAATTTTACCCTTATTAGATTACCCAGTTGCTCCTTCTCTCTCCCCACCTTGTGTATTGGGACTATATATGCTACCCTCCAGTCTTTGTAACTACTCATCTGAGTGGAGCTATTAATTAGCCATACCAAGGGTTCAGCCAGTTTCGCTGGGCACCCTTGATACATCCCATCTGACTCTGGAGCCTTATCTACCAGTAGGGTTTCTAGCCCATTCTGGATCCTTTCTCTGGTAAAAAAACAAAACAAAAAAAAACTGGTTGCCTCATTTCCAGAAGGCCCCTGACAGCCAACTTCATGCCACTTTCAAGTAGGGATCCACCTTCTTCCCTTGTGAAGACAGAGCAGAAGTGATCGTTAAAGACTGCTGCTTTTTGTTCATCTTCCTCTATTACCTGCGCTGTTACCTCATGTAGCCTAACAGTACTCCCTCCCTGCTTCCTTTTTTCCTTAATACTGTATATCTGAAGAATTGTTTTCCCCACCCTTGACCTCATCCACAGTATGTAGCTCTGTCTGCCTTTGCCTCACTAACCATCCTCCTTGCTTTCCTAGTTCTCTTTTAGTATATTCTCTATTTTTTTTTTTTTTTACTCCCTCTGCATTTCATTGTACCTTGTGAAAGCCTTTTTTTATATGAAAACCATCACTCTTGTTGAAAGTGTCCACTTTCTGAGTCAAGTCCAACACCAAAGCAATCTGGTGTTGAAGCTTCAGGACCAAAGAGGATAGCATTTCTTTGGAACCATGTTTAACCATGGCTTGGGCCTCCAACCCTGACCAACCGGCATGAGTGCTGCCTGTGCTTTTGCCTTTGTCCATGCCAGTTCCATATTTTTCCCTTCTAAGATATGCTGTTTCAGATGCACGAACATAAAATCAAGTACTAATGTTACAAAGGTGGGATTTGGACAGATTTTCATGGATATAGTAGGAGCTCCTAAGCACTGCTGCCACTCTGCTCAGGTTCCACAGTGCCCTCCATAAAAGTTTGTGTTATTTGCTTGAGCACTTCATTAGAGCAAACTTTGCAGTTTGTACAATTTTCATGTGTGGTTTTTGCATTCTTATTTATATTAGGTTTGAATACTTAGCAGGGTTTTATTTAACTCTAAAAAATTGATTAGCGTTTTACTTATAAAAGTGTTAAAACACTGTGAAAATGCATAGCACTTGCCTCACTGTGTTTAACAAACATAACACTTCTAGAAAACCTATATCAATACTTTCTGTACAGTTAGTATTGTCCCAAGAAAAAAACTGCTAATCAATTATTTAAAACCCTGCTTAGCAAACATTTGATAGGTGCTCACAGCTCTCTTATGGTCTTTAGCTACAAATCTTCCATTAGAACGCTTGAGGGAGTGTAGCCACAAAGCAGAGTTGGGACTTTATGTTAAACATCTGTCTCTGTGGAGGAGGGCAGATGTGATTCCCCTTCACAAAAGTGGGAGCAAGGCAGAAGCAGGAAACTACAGACCTGTTAGTTTGACCTCAGTGGTGGGGAAAATGATGGAATCACTTCTGAAAGAAATAATTGTTCAGTACTTAGAGGCCAGTGGGGCACAGGACCCAAAGCAGCATGGATTCACAGCAGGAAGGTCATGTCAGACGAATCTAATCGATTTCTTTGACTGGGTGACCAAAGTAATTGACCAGGGAGGGGCTGTGGATATGGCCTACCTAGACTTAAGCAAGGCATTTGACACAGTCCCACACAAAAGATTAATAATTAAGTTAGCCAGCCTGGGAGTGGGTCCCAGGGTGGTAGCCTAGGTAGCAAACTGGCTGCACAACAGGACACAGAAGGTAATAGTGAATGGAACACATTCCGAAGAAGAGGGGTTACTAGTGGAGTACCTCGGGGCTCAGTACGGCTCAGTCCTCTTTAACGTCTTTATAAGTGACATTGCAGAGGGTCTGGAAGGAAAGGTATGCCTCTTTGCAGATGACCAAAATCTGTAACAGAGTTGATACACAAGGGGGTAGAAAGGATGAGAAGGGACTTGGCAAGGTTGGAGTAATGGTCAGACATATGGCAACTTAGATTCAATGCAAAGAAGTGCAAAGTAATGCACCTGGGAAATAAAAATCCAGGAGAAGAGTACACTATAGCAGGGGAGGTACTAACGACAACAGTAATGGAAAGGGATCTGGGTGTAGTTATATCAGATGACCTAAAGGTGGGTAAGCAATGGAAAGGGATCTGGGTGTAGTCATATCAGATGACCTGAAGGTGGGTAAGCAATGTAAGAAGTCAGTACGGAGAGCCAGGGGGATACTGGGATGCATAGGGAGGGGCATCACAAGTAGAAAAAGGGAAGTGATTATCTCTCTGTACAGACAGTTGGTGAGAACCCATCTGGAGTACTGCGTGCAGTTTTGGAGACCTCATCTGCGCAAGGACATAGACAGGATGGAAGCAGTCCAGAGGAGGGCAGCAAAAAATGGTGCAGGGTCTACATCAGTAACCATATGAAGAGACTGAGAGGCTTAATGTATATCCTTGATGAAAGGAGGGAGAGGGGACATGATTGAAACTTTTGAGTACCTCAAGGGAATCAGCAAAGTCCAGGAGGACATCTTTCAGAAAAAGAGGCAGTGTAAGAACAAGGGGCACAATTTAAAGTTAGAGGGGACGCCCAGGGATATTGTGGGAGAAATTCTTTTCATGGAGAGAGTGGTGGACGATGGAACCGCCTCTTCCTGGAGAGGTTGTGGGGTCTAAAACAGTGGGGGAATTCAAACATGCATGGGACAGACATAAGGCAATTATAGTGGGGGGTTGCAGGAAGTAGGCTGTTGGTTAACTAGAGTCTGCAGCTTATTCAATAGGTAGGGAAATGGGCAGACTGGGTGGGCCAAGTGGTCCTTATCTGCCGTCAAAGTCTATGTTTCTATGTATGTCTCGGAGCATTAACTCAAGACTGAGATGATCTAGTTTATATGAATCGCCAGTTAACCCTCCAGAAGAAACATTATTACAACAGTATTTTTTCTTTCAGGCCTTCTGATCTTTACTGCTGAAGGATTTCGCAGCTCAGGCTTAGGGGTCGCATGTTAAGTGCTTGGCTTGGTTCAAACTGCTCTAATGTTTCAGGTTGGACAGCATGTACAGGCTGTCTCCTTAACGTAATAATAGGATGAAAACATTAGAGAACTGTAGTTACTAGGTAGGTTACTTAATTTTTGTTTCTGCCATCTGCAAAAGATCTAGGAGTTGCAAGGTCAAAGGGCACAGCACAGTGCACGAACATGCGCTATGTGCAAAAATTGAACCAGACAACATATCTGGTAGAAAAATACAGGTTTACATGATAGAAATGTTATCTTTTCTCTGCTTGAATTACATCTGTTGGCATGGAGAAATGAAATGATGACAGAGGACCAATGAAAGCTGTATTTTGGATTGTAATGTGCTACAATCTTTTATTTGCATTGCAAAATAGCAACATGAAAGCATCAGCTTCCTGTTGTTGCCTTGTGCTCAACCATCTATTTCATTATTAAGATGTTATGTATTCAGTACACCTCCGTACGCATTTGGCACTAGGTCAGACTACAAAGAATGAAGGGCCAAATGGTTGGGTGATTTTGAGACTGGAATGTGTGCTAACTTCAGAACTTGCTGTTCAGCGCACTGAATTCTTCTCTGCTGCACCCCATGCCCTAATTTATGCACCACAGCGAAAGAATGTACCACATTACTTGGTTCTTTGCTACACATTAACTAGTAGTACTTTCCTATGCAAGTTTTATATAATTGCTACTTTTCTAACCCTAATTTGGAGACTAGTAGTTTGTGCAGCTAGATTTCTAACCCTAATTTGAAGATTAGTAGTTTGTGCTGCTAGAATAACAATTTGAAGCTGCAGTGCATGAAAACTAAAATAAATTTAGATTATATAGTTAAAATGTTTGTGCAGTTTGCTTGCAATAGCAAATTATAAACACTTCTTTAGCAGAAGAATGACTGTTCTAAGTCTCCATGGACATCATCAGAATAAATGATATCCATAGATATTCTGGGCCACTTAAAATGTTTTTAGAATTGTAGGAGCAACCAAACTGCACATTTAAAACTGTTGTATACCTAGTCCTTAGGCAGTTATAGAAAGTCTTCTGTTTCTTCAGTCGAATTGGGAGGGAGGGTGTTTTAATTATAAATGCATTTAATTGTTGAGCTGTGGTATATGTTATGTCAATTTCATTCCCAGAATTTTTATATTACTGTGATGATCATGTGCAATAATGAAAGTAGGAGCATGCATGCACAGTATGTACAGTGTCGTGGATTTCATTTTGGGGCACGACATCATTTCTTGAGCAAAGTTCCATGATCATGGTGGCTGAGAGCAAGGTGCTGCCTATGCAACAACATAGGGTCAGCCATGCATTGGCGGGAGCCTCTCTTCCAAGGCAGGCAGCATCAAATTTGGATTCTGTACCTACTAGTACACCTGATGTGCAGCAAAGCACACCCAGCTCACTGGTGTGGCAGGTGGATTCATTTACCAGTGGCCATGAGTCTGGCTCCATGGCACTCAGCAGTGGGGGATGCTCAGCATGCTGGTGGCCAAGGTTCACGCCCTAAGGCCCAGGACATTGGGTGCTGAGACTGGCAAGGAGGGTGACAGAGTGTCAGCTAATGCAGTCCTCCATTGGGAATGGGGGAGACATATACCACTCGGAGAGTGCTACAGGGTTGCATAGGGCCACTGCTGGTATGGGTGACCACACACACGGTGTGACCCTTCCCTCAGGATACTGATGTAGCACATGCTCAAAGTGGAGATAGTGGCGAGAACAGGGGAAAATACCCAGCCGTGACAGCCTTGGGTGACACCCTCCTTTGCGCTTCCCTATGCCACCCAACCCTCATTGGTAGTATGTCTGCTACTCAACCCTTGCTGTCCAATAATGGCTTTGTGACACACTTCTCCATGTCCTCTTTCACCTGCTTTGGGGGGAGATTGATCAGACCAGGGCACTGGAGGGATGCACTGAGATCTGGTGGTGTACAAAGCCGACAAGATTGAGTCTTGCAGGTAGAGGAGTAGCACTGTATTGAGCCTGAACTCCTCCTGGTAGCATGTAAGGTGGCAAAAAATTAGGGAACCCTTGTCGGGTATATGTAAGAGTGGTAATGCCTTTCTGTGCAGACTGGCACCAAATATTTGACTGTCTGTAATTAGAACATGGGAATAGTGTGAAAGCTGACTGGAAACATGGTAGGTGGGATGTCGGCACAGTTCTCACATGTGTGCAATAGCTACATCCACGGCAGCATACATGGGGAAAAATTCCTTAGTTAAGTCAAGTATTTTTTATTGTTCGTCAGAAGCCTTTACAAAGAATCAGTATCCAGATGTACACCAAAATATAAAAGTTCATCAGGACAATTAAGCAATAATGCATGACGGGGCGTGGTATATCATGGGATATCGTCATGCCTCGGGTGGTTGGGCATGAGGCCTCAGGCCGACGTCTAGCCACCCGAGGTGTGACGATATCCCATGATATACCACACTCTATGCATGCATTATTGCATATGAACTGGCTTAAAAGTTGGTTTTTTTTTTTTGTTTTTTTTTCAGTAAAAAATAAAAACAATTTTTAAAACCTTTTGAAAGTGATGTTTTTGGGATGTTGGAGTAGTAACATTTAAGAAAATAGTTCCTGGAGGGCTCTGGCCAGCAAGCGGTTCTGCTGTAATTGGAGTTGGTTGAGGAGGTGCAGCTGTGAATGCGATCCCCCCCCCCACCCACATAGTGTAGTCAGGAGCCATCTTATTCATGTGTACTGGGTGACTTTTTTTTTGGTTTAATCTTGTCTGTTTGGGGATTAGAAAGTTCCTGGTGCAACCACATATCTGTAACAGTATTTATTTATATTTTAACCTGTCACTGGAGCCACGAGAAGGATTGAAGTTACAGTCTGAAAGGGAGCCGACTGAGTAGCAGGGGCACTTCAGGAGTTTCCACATACATCGGTAAGTTAGTCGGTCTTTGCCCTGCCAGCTGATAAATGCAGAAAAATGTTAGGCGTGTAAAGCGTTACTGCATGCAACAAGCGGATGTCGACTTGCAGCCTTTGAAAAGAGAGCAAGGGAGACCATAAAGTCGCATGCACACACAACAACTTCCTTTAAAAAAAAAAAAAGCGTATTTGACTGTATTAGTAAAGTTCAACCGTCTAACTGGAGGTGCCAAAAAGTTTAACTATATTATTTTTTTTAAATACTAATTTTATTAAAATGTTTATATATTCCATACAGTGCGACATCAGTTCATAGATTTTCTGGAACCATTTCCATGTACAAAGATGTAGAGCTTCTGTATGTAAAGAACATGCAACCCATCCAATGTCCATATTCTTATTGTTGTTCTACCATCTGTGATCAAATTGTGTGCAATAAATACTCCCTGTTATATACACTCCATAACTGTACGCATTAGCTTAATTTTTGTAGTTATCCAGTACAAGAAGCTACTAGGTGTTCATATGTTGGAAATGTTGAAACATACATGGGACTCTTTAAACCTAATATCTGAAAGCCGCAGAACCAGAAAAAAGCACAGAAAAAGGAAAGTATAACCAAGAAAAGAGCTAAAAGAAAAAGAGAGAAAGCAGAAAAGAGGAGTCTAAGAGAAAAGTGGAAGAAGAGATGGAGGTAGAATTAGAGTATGAGCCGGAGAGTGTGGATGGTCAGCCAGGTGGGCGGGGGGCAAACCCAGCAAAACTTTTCTGTGGAGCAGGGGTCAGCAATCCACTAGTTTTACTGACACACAACCTTAATAGCTTATGCTGTATATTAAGACAGATCAACGAGGATCTGCAAAATATCTTTATGTTCTCTGAGGGCTCTAAAGTGTAGAAAAGGCAGCCATCTGGCTTTAAATTTATCCAAACTTAATCTCAATTTAGCTGTAAGATACTCCATCTACATAATATTCAAGCAGAAGGAATACCATAAATTCTCTGTGGGTACAGTAGGGGATAACCAGCACTTCGTAAGGGCCTTCAAGGAAGCCACCAATAACATATGGAATAGAAGAGTTTGTGATTTTGTCAAAGCTGCATGGGGTGTTAAACCGAATAGCCAAATTTCTGGTGACATAGGGAACAAGACTTCAAAAATTTGGTTAAAATTTAGTCTAATTTGGTCCCAATAAGGTCTTATCCTATCACAGGACCAAAAGATGTATATGAGTGATCCCACTTCACCGCGTTGTCTCCAACATAGATTTGTAGTAGATGTCTTTAGGTGCTGTGTGATGGTGGGTGTCCGGAAAAATCTGGTCACCACCTTCCACCAAAATTCTCTTGGCCATAACGCCACTGAGGTACTATGTATTCTTGTCCAGATCCAGACCAAATCCACATCCTGTAACTTAATATCTGCTTTGTTCTCTTACTTAGCCACCAGATCTAATGGACAGGAAGGATCCTGAGCTGCTAGACCCTGCACCAATCTAGAAACCAATTCCTTACTGACTCCCCGTGCCACCAGATCTCGTAATAGATCCACTGTGTGGTCAATATTATTATTGTTGTTGTTGTTGTTGTTGTTGTTGTGATTATTATTATAATTATATTATTATTATTATTATTAGCGTGAGAGCCTAACCCTTTTTCCGACAAATAATGTCTAATTTGTAAAAATCTGAAAAAGTCTTGTCTAATTAGACCATAGTCTTCACTCAAGTGCTGAAAGGATTTAAAAGATTCTTCGGTGGGGAGTTGCTCTACCCTTCTTAACCCTCTTCTATACCATCTGGCAAAACCGGTGTCCAGTTGAAGTGGAGCAAAATCCAAACAGGCCCATATAGGGGTGGAAGGGCCCAGCCCGAGTGTGAGTTTCAGTTTCTTGGCAATATCCAACCAAATCTGCGTAACCACCCCGTCCAGGGATTGTTAAAGGATACCCTAGAGAGCCCACCCATGTCCATGTGTAATAGGTCCGGAATCTGTAACAAGGGGGTTAGAGGTTCTCTCTAGGAGGGTCCATTGGGGTGGATCCTCTACTTCATGAAATTTAGCTACAGCCCCAAGCTGGGCTGCCCAATAATATTTCTGAAAATCTGGCATACCCATTCCCCCAGAGACCTTAGTCCTTTGGAGGGTGGACCATTTGATCCGAGGTGGGTGGTGGTTACATATGAAATGTGAAGTGGCAGATTTTAACCCTTTCCAAAAGGATTTAGGGGGCATCAAAGGCAAAGCAGAGAAAAGAAATAGAAATCTAGGTAATACATTCATACGAATAGATTCCAGTCTACCTGAGAGAGAGAGAGAGAGAGAGAAAAGATTCCACCTATTGTAATCCTCCTGCACCTTCTGCATTAACTTTCCATAATTAACCTGATAGAGTCTAGAAATGTCTTGAGGTATCTGGATACTGAGATATCGGAAACTATCTTTTACCCATTTTATAGTTACCACATTTAGGGAGAGGTAGAGAGTTTTTCGCCAAGATTGGGAACATCTCTGTTTTTTCTTCGTTAATCTTAAATCCTGAGATCTTCCCAAAATCCCCCAACATGGTGTCCACCAGAGGGATGGTATGATCCAAGTCAGAGATGTATAAGAGTGTATCATCTGCATAAAGGGAAATACGAATGTCTATTCCCTCCACCCCAATTCCTTTATATTTTGGAGACTGTTGAACCAAGGCTGCAAATGGTTTCATACTCAGAGTAAATAGGAGGGGAGAGAGCGGGCAGCCCTGCCTAGTCCCTCTCTCAGAACTAAAAATTTCTGATCGGACTCAATTGACACTTTCGCAAGCTTCTGGGGCACTATATAGATTGGCCATCCATTTAAAAAATTTTTCCCCCAAACCAAATTTTATAAATGTATTTTCCAAATACTGCCAATTCAGCCTGTCAAAAGCTTTTTCTATGTCTAAAGCTGTGACTGCGTGTAAAATGCCCGGGGGGAGGGAGTCAGTAAGTGAAATAGTGTTAAGGAGGAGGTGTATATTGTCATGGATGTGGTGACCAGGTATAAAACCAGTTTGGTCTACATGAACTAGGGATGGGATAACAGCCTGTAATTAATAATTAACGTAGTGAAAATTTTAGCATCTTGATTAAGAAGGGAAATCAGTCGATATCCTCTGCATTCAACCATATTCTTGCCGGGCTTGGGAATCTGGGAAATGTGAGCTTTGCTCCATGAATCTGGGGCAGCCCCTGGCTCATGGTCAGTGTTACACACTTTGGTTAGTAGTGGAGTGATCTCGGGGCCAAAATGTTTGTAAAATTCCGCTGAGAATCCATCCAGCCTTGGGGATTTCCCACTTGGTAATGATTTGATTACTGTGAGGACTTCAGGCTGTGAAAAAGGGAGCTCAAGGGCAGCCCTCTGAGCTTCACTCAGTGTAGGAAGTTCAACTCACTCCAAAAATCTGGTTATGTCTTGCACATGACTGGGACCCCTCTCCATTTTATATAAAGCAGCATAGTACCTAGCAAATTCTTTTGCTATTTCTTGGGGTTCAGTAGCTAGTTTAACAGAACCTGGTGCCGGGTTAATTTGTGATATAACGTTCAGCTTGCTGTTTCTGGAGTCTCATGGCCAGTAATCTGCCTGCCCTCTCCGCTCCCTTGTAATATTTTTGATTTGTGTATCTCGGGGTGTTCAAATCTCTGCAAGTCTATAGCTGATCCAGAGAGTCCTTAGCTCGATTTAAGTTAGCCAAAGTCTGCATATCTCAGAGATTTTTGTGCTGTGCCTCAAGGGAAGTAATTTCCTCAATACTTTTCTTAATTTTAATCTGATGTTTATGTAAATATGCTGAATAGCTAGTAAATTTACCGTGAAGCACAGCCTTCAGTGCATCCCAAATAAACTTCAAGGCCAATTCCATCTCCTTATTTTCCGCTCTGTAATGGGTTTTAGTGTCCTTTATGGACTGCTGGAAGGTTCGTTTGTTCACCAATCCTTGGTCATACCTCCAACCACCTCCTCCCCTTTCCCCCCTGATCCAAGCAAACCTGCACCTGGACCATTGAATGGTCGGAAAAGGTGACGGAAATAATCTCTACCATTTTAAAATAATGAACCCCTTATTTCCATGTATAAATTCGGTCCAATCTAGAATATGACTGTGAGACTGGTGCAAAAAAAGTAAAATCTCGGGTAGCCGGGTGTAACCACCTCTAGACATCCAACTTCCCCCTCTCCTCCACCAAAGTCCAGAGATGTTTGGATGTACTAGTGCCCCCCCCGTGGTGGATCTTTATCCAACATACAATTTCCCACCACATTCCAGTCTCCTAGTAAACATAATTCTGCAGGAGGTAACTGTGCCACCCGATTTAAATAGGGAGGTGAAGAAGGTGCCAGAGGAAGGAGTAGGAGCATACACCGATACTATATTAATTGGTTGATCCCTGAATTCCCCCTGAGAGGATGACCCGTCTGCCAGTGCCCTCCGTCTGGACTTCCATCACCTTAAAGGGTAGACCCCTTCTGATCAATATAGCAGTTTCAGCCCTTGTAAAAGGTGGGGTGAGAATCTGCATATACCGCCCCAACCCACATGCAGCGCAGTTTCTCATGTTCTGTTTTTGATAATTTAGTTTCCTGAAGGCATCCAATATCACATCCCACCCTCGGAAGCTCCTGCAGAATCTTAGTATGTTTTATTACATTATTTATGCCTTTTACATTTATCGTACATATGTTAAGAGAACCCATTATGCCATTCTAAAATAAACTTCCATTCCCATCCCCCCCAACCAACCCCTCACCGAGGCTCAGAGAAAGTAAGAAAAGAACATTTTATAGAATAGAAAGAAAATATTATTATTAAACTTGCCCTGCCTGAAACTGCAGGGAGAACAACACAGCTGGCACCCGAACATCCGAGGGTGATAAGATACCCCCCCACCTGAAACAGGTACATCATAGAAATTTAAATAGCGCCACTGCCTAAGGGCAGATAGATGCTCAGAACTGGTAATCTCTCTAAGATCAAGAGAGATGAAGAGTGAAGCACAAACATGCTGGGAGAGAGCCCCCCACCTACGCCGAAGCTTCTAACTCCCCTCCTCTATTAAGTGTTCAAGGTCTGGACGGCGGGCCACAAGTCCGCCCACCAGCTCAAATGCAATAAAAACCAAGGAACCTGAAATCCATGCCATCTGCTTGCGAATAATTTAAGAAGTGTATAAACAGTATTTTACCCTCAATCGGAACCAGGAATTAACGTATACAACAACATAGTTATAATGTAATCAGTAAATACACATGTCCATTAAGACACAAAAAACGATACAGTTCCATCCCTGTAAAGAAAAAGGGCTATGTTTTGGCTGGAGGAATCCATCTTACTTCATGTTAATTCCAGAGAATAATGGGGAAATAATAAACCCCCCACCTTAACTGACATAATTGTTGCCCTTGTAAATAGGCTTTGAGCAGTCTACCCCATAGGTGGATTTCACCTTCGAAACCCCTGAGGTTCCTAACAAACACAAAGTTCACTCCTGAGGGCATTCGCTGTACAGTCAAAAACAGAAAAGTAGAATAGTACTTGCATATAATGTTAAATGCTGTCTGGACCAGGGGAAATGGACCAGCTACTGCAGTCTCGTTACCACGCTGCGTTGTAAATGGGGAGGAAAAATGAATAGGACCTTCTGGGAGTGTTCGGGCAAAATCCCTCCTCCGGGAATCATTGTCTTTCCACACATGCCCTTTCAAAATCTTCGGTTCGGCTAATGCAAGGATTACATCTCTAGAAGTGGGGGTGAAGAAACTCCCGCAAAGAGCATTCCCCAATGCACTGTCCACTAGTCTCCCCGGAGGTCTCCCGCTCACCCATGGAAGTCCACAACAAACCTCAGGTATATAAATTCTTCCAGAATCTTCATTTGTTCATCTGCTTAGGTAATAACCACTTTGTAATGTCAGCGTGCAGGGGACGCAGGGTGTCAACTCGTCGTCTGCCTATCTTCCTTGCTCCTGGGGCCAACTACCACAACCTCTCCTCAATCTCCTGATCTGCTAGCTCCTCACTAATATCTGAAACAGGAATGTTTAAAGCATTCAGTTTAGATGCTGCCTGCATGAGAGTCTCAAACACTTGGATCCCTTCCGCATCTTTCAGCCAAAGACGAGTTGGATAACGTAGAAAAGCCTTATAGCCCTTTTCCCTAAGGGCCTTTACTACTGTGAGGACTTTTTTGTGTTTAGCCATCATATGAGGGGGGAAGTCTTGGTCCATATACATACTGACCATCGATGTTTAGTTGTTTTTTTTTTGTCCCATGCCAGTTTGAGGATTTTCTCCTTAGTAGTATATTTCCGGAATCTCACCAATGAAGGTTGTGGGGGAGACCCAGGTTTGGGTTTAGGCGCTAAAGTACGATGGGCCCTTTCAATTTCTAAATTAAAGTCCTCTGGCAAATTCAATTCTTGATGCAGCCAGGAGTCAAGGAAAGCCGCCATATCTGCCTGTTCTGAACCCTCTGCCACTCCTGAAATACGGATATTCTGCCTGCATACTCTACCCTATGCGTCTTCTGCTCGAAGGGTGAGCTCTTTTTCCCGTAAGTGGAGGTAAGCTAGCGAGCGCCCATAAGCCATATGCTCATTTTGGATGAGGTCTAAATGTAACTCCACTGCAGTCATGCGGGCTTCAAGCTTTTTAAAATCAGTCTGTAAGCCTGAAATTTTTGCATCAGTTCTGTGGAGTATTTTTACTATGTGATTACCATCTGCTTCAGTAAGGTAGAAGTCAAATTAGAGTTAGAGTCAGAGCCAGAATCTTCCTCATCAGCTGAGGCCGTCATCATGGAGGCAGCGACATAGCAGGTGCTCACCGGCCTGGAAGTCAGTTGTCTCATAGAGGTGCGATTTGAAGTGCCCATTTCCTTTTTTCTGGATTGACCACCTCCTGTATGCTTCCCCAAATTAGGAGCTGAAGGCTGGAATATATTTGGCAGTTGGACATCTGAGGATACACTTAATCAATCGACCTGGTAGGGAGAGTAGCAAAACTAAGCCGCCATTTGGATCGCACCGGAACCGGAAGTTCCAACTATATTGTTTTGAATAATCATGGTCTACTCACCCGTTTGTGCCACTCGCTGATGCTTTCGAAACTGCGGTTTGCGTGGGAGCGAGTGAGGAGCTGGTCGATGTGACTGCAATTTATGTGGGCTATCTAGTTGCCCATTGCCCTCTGACTGATTTGTTGTGGGTAAGGAGGCTGGTGGCCGGAGACTTTTTGAAGCCGTGATGATGTAGCTAGATATTATCACGGCTTGAAAGAGCTGTCGGCCAATCAGCGTTGCGCATTTACGATCCCCAGTTCATAATATGTATTATCCAGTGGTAATACAAATATTGTTATATTTCATATGTCATTTCGATTGAATACAATAGACATTAACATTAAAATCTAAGGGCATTCTATTAATACCTAAGGAACATCTCTCCTACCTTCTTTTCTCTTCTGGCTACCAGGGTCAGTCTTCATTAGACTTTATATGTGAGATTAATGTCCGATTTATTTATTTATTTAGTTTTTGTTGACCGGGTAAGTGCACTAGACAAATCCTGCCTATTTTCAGGCACAAACCGGGGGGAGGAGGATACAGATGAATGCCAACTGACCTTGAGCCAGATTAAGCTGTTGATGGTATTTTAGTGAATGAGGGAAATTAGGCCAGGACACCGGGGAAATTCCCCTACTCTTTTCGATAAGTGCCATGGGATCTTTAACATCACCTGAAATGCCTGCAATCCAGGCAGATGGGACCTGGGTTTGCGTCATCGAAAACTGACACCTCAAGTGCAGCACCCTCTCATGCTGCACTACAGTGTCAGTACTGGGATATTAACTCAAGTGCCAGATGTGGAACTGAACCCACAGCCTCTGATCTCCTGCTCAGCAGTGTGCTACCTACTGAGCCACTGACACTGCTTTTAAATTACTCAATAATATAAACAGTTGTACTATAATCCTAACCTAACATTTATTTACTGATGAAGAGTTGATATCAATCTTGCTAATTTATGCAAAGTTCAACTATCCCTAGATGTGAATAAGGAGATGGGCAGTTGGTTGGGGGGAGACCAAGGGAACCCAGAACCTTGCCGAGTCATTTGTTTTCTCCCTTTGAAATATAAAGGGCACAGTATCAGTATATGCTTTAAATCATCCTCAGTATTATGACAGCATTTACAATATGGAGTCACGATGTCTGATCTTTTTTGTTGCTAATGTGTATAATGAGCGTTGTATAATTCCAATCTAAATCTGGTAATAAGTCTTCTTTGTTGTGGATTAGAAATAATGGATAAATAAAGTTCTAGCCAATGTACCTTATACCATTTCTAGTGTTTCAGTTGTGACATTCTGTCTATCTTTAGTAATGGCTATATCTCTAGCTCGTACTTTAATCTGAAAGATTATATCTTTCATTAGTTTTAGAATAATTTTGTACATTAGATGCCTTAATCCCAAACAAAGTAGTTATTTTTTAATTTACTGGATTGTAGGGAATGTATATCCCCTAGATGAATAAATTATTTCTTCAAGACAGCAACGTGGTATGCATGAGTCTGGTAATTTAAAGAGACGCAATATAAATATTAACTGCCTTTTTAACATTAGGGTCTGGAGCTCTAGTCTTAGGACCTCTGCTGGAACAGATTGCGGGACCGTTGGGAGATTTCTATATAATTTGTCCATAGTTTTTGCTAGATCTTTTAGATCCTCGGATGCTCAGATTTCTGCTGCATATGGGGTGCTAGATTTAACTTTGATATTCAAAACTTTGAGGAGCCCTTTTACTGAACCTTTGCCTAGATTGGCATTAAATATTTTGAGAGCGTTTGGTATTGTTTCCATGTTTGTAAGAAGACAGTGGAGATGTCTTTTCCATCGGGGATCTTGTGAGAATCTGACATCAGATAATCACAGTGTTTATCGGCTGAGATCTTTGTATTGTTGATGAAGATCTTTGGTAGAGACCTTGATTTATTTCCAGAGAACACCATCTTGGTCTTCTCTGTTAATCGTCAGACAGTTTTCCTTGCACAATTCTGCAAAATTATTTAATTTCCTTTGGAAACCTAGCCTTGAGGTAGGTATTTGTACTAAATCAATCTGCATATGCAAGACAAGATATTTTTTTGTTTTGCACCGCAGGTGAATGGAAACTTGGGTCCTCAAGAGTCTCTAATATCGAATTTATGTAGAGATTAAATAAAGTAGGGGCCAATATGCAGCCCTGACGTACCCCAATGTTGGTATTAATGGGTGAGATTGTAAGGCTGTGCTGATTATATTGGACCCCAATCCATGTGTTTTGGTGCAATCCGATTTATTGTATCTAATAATACTGGATCCATTTTGTAGCCTTCTGACTTTTTCCACAGTAGGGATCTGCTAATAGTATCCAGTGCTGTCAACAAAACAACAATAAAGTTTGCTTTTTTGGGACTCACGAATTTCCATATTATGGAATAAACACAACAGTTTTGTATAGTGGATCTTCCTGCTCTAAATCCATTTTGTAGTTCACTCAAAATATGTTCCTCCTTTATCCAGGTTTGCAGTCTTTGGAGAATGATTTTGGAAAATAGTTTTGGGAGACATCAATAAGGCTTATTGGGCTATACATTTGTGGATCAAGGGGTCTCCTTTTTAAAATTGGGTATATTATGCTACCCTTCCAACTGTGTGGATAGTGCAATCCCTGGATAAAGGAGTTGAAAAGTTTTCTGAATACTGAGGTCCACCATTCAGGGAAGGTCTTCTATATGTCCTCCACAATCTGATCGGGACTCTGTACCTTGTTTGAAGTTATTATCATAAGTGAATGGTAGATCTCCTCATCTTGAATATATATTGGATGTGGGAGAACTGTTTTTTTTTTTTTTTTTATGGCAGTTTAGAGCATTATATTTTGCAGCCTCAATTGCTGAAAAGTATAAATTTTGGGAACGAGTTTCCCAAATATTAGGAGAGATATGTATGCCTGCACATCAGTTGTATACTGTCTGTATTCAAGGGAAACTAAGGACCAGAATGCTTGGGTGTCTTTAGAGAGCACCGTGTTCCTTAGCTTATCCCATATTATTTTATTATGCTTGTTTCGTTCCTGATCTAATAATTTCCTGTACTCCTTCCTTGCCTGTTTAGGTTTTGAATATTGAACTGGGTTCTATTTCTTTTGGAATATCTAAGTAGTTTATTCAACTTACGTTTGGCAGATTTACAGGTATGATTAAACCAAGATCATGGTCCTTGCCTTTGACTTAGGCTGGTTCTGCAATGGAGTTTAATGAAGTTTGTAATCTCCTGCCATTTTCCTGAGTTGTTGCATAATCTACAAAATTCCTTAGTCTGAGTTAAAAAGCCTGGGGCAATCTCTGACCTTCGCAGTCACTGGTGCAAAAGTTCTACCAGAGGTCAATCATAATATTGTTTTCTAGGGCGTAGTGCAAATCTTTGCTGGCAGGTGCGACTCAGTGCAGAGTATATAATGCATGCAGAATCATCCTCCGCCCATCTCCACCCTGCCACCCTCTTCACTCAGGCATTAGAAGTCCCTTTTTCAGAACTCACACCTAGTAATTAAACATGTAACTGTTTATTTTCTGATCCTTGTCCTTTCAATCTCATAGCCAGGCCCAAATGCCAGTAAATTGTCCTGGTACTGGCTTGTGCTAGAGCATTCAAGAGAGTTTAATGATATTTGGGCTCGACATGGAGACTGAAGGATATGGATCAGCGTGCTGCGATGCACAATGAAGCAGTGAGTGGTGGGAGGAGGGGGACAAGGGGAAATAAGAGATATTGAGCAATTATTTTTGTTCAGTATTTACTAAGGAGAAGGGTGGGCTACTGCCAGATTGTGGGGTTAGAAAGAGAGGGAGCAAAAATGCTGAGGCAAAGGTATACATAAGGAGAAAAGAGTGTTCGGAAAGCTAGCAGTATTGAAATTAGATAAATATATGGGTCCTGACGGTTATAGCAAGGCCACTAGCAGACATTTTTCAGCAGCTCACTAGCCATGAGGTTTGTCCCTAGGGCCTGGAGGTCTGTGGTTGTGGTGGGGAAGATCATGGAGTCCACTGAAGGAGGGTCTGGGTTCATGAGGGGAAGGTCTTCGACAAATCTGGTTGAGTTTTTCTACGTGGTTACCATAGCAATAGACATTATGTAGTACCATGACTTTAGCAAGGCCTTTGACTCAGTTCCCTATAGGAGGTTGGTCAGAAAGATTAGGGACCTTGGGGTAAAGGAAATGATAGAAGATTGGAGGGAGAACTGGCTGTAGGGTAGAACACAGAAGCTGGTAATCAGTGGGAGTTTTCAGATGTGAGGGAAGAAACCAATGGGGGAACCTCTGGGTCAGTAATAAGACCAGTACTCTTCAGTGTTTTTGTCCGTGATGTTGTAGTAGTAATAGCAGTATTATTTATAAGGTGCCCTTCCCCAGGGAGAGCACTGACATGCACCAAAGGGGCACACGATGCATCCTTTATTCCTTCATATTCTATCTATGGAAGCCATAACAGTTATACTGGGGTACAGGTAGATAAATATAACCAGCAGTGGCTCCCTTATTACCATTATAAAGAAGACACAGAGGGGACCCCAGTTCTGGAGCAGATGCTCTGTTAGACACACTATGTCAGAGTACTATTTTTGGTCCTCATCCCATCCACACTTCAAACCTTCTCTTTTCATAGTATGGAAAATACAGACACACAGTACAGTGGAACGTAATTGTTATTCTTGATCTGTTTTTTATAGATTCATAGAGAGATACGAACTCTGGAGACAAAAAATGCCCTTAAAGAGCACGCCACCAACTAGGTGGAATAATTCTAATATAAATGCAGTATTTTTTTACTTCCCATGTAATTATCTAATTGTTTTTTAAAGGATTCAATTTTAACACTCTCCACTATTTTCCCTGGCAAAGCATTCCATTGAGTCACCACCCTTTGTGAAAACCATTTAATCCTTTTTTGTGTTTTACAGTTCACCCCTCTAAGTTTGTAACTATGTGATCTTGTGTGGGTCTTAAAGTTATTCTTTATTAAACCTAAAGTTTTGAACAGAATCTTTTACTGTTAACATGTTGTTCTTTGCTCAGTATAAGTGAGAGCACTGAAACTATGTTGTCATAGGGTATACTAAAGTTTTTGAAGTATTTTTTCTTTCCATTTTAAAACTTTCAACGGTATGCTATACATGGACATATCATAGGTACCATTATAGGTTTTGGAATCTAGCTTGCTAAAAACTTTATGGCACTGATCCACCAACATAACCATGGAACTTCTTTCGACAGGGTCTCTGTAAAAGAGAATAGGAGATTGGTTTTATTAAGATGGCAGCAAGCACTTTGTGAATTTATTTCTGTCTATGCTAATATAGTCTTGCATTGAGATAGTAATTTTTCATATATCGCCTTGTATTGCCCTGTATATCAAATTGAATACTTACAAGTTAGAAAAAAGAAAAGAAAAAAAAAATGCATCCTTCCCAGAAATGACCCCTCTTCCGTTCCCTAGCGGGACCAAATTGATGCACTGCCTCTGTAACAATATCTAAAGGAAGGGCCCAATTTGAACTCCTGAGCACTGTCCCTGCCCTTCCTTGAAGGCTTAGGGCACCTTACAGAACTGGCAGGCAACAAATAAAAAAGACATAAATAATACTCTAAAAGCATGAATACAGTAGCTGAAAATGGAACAGTAATTATTTTAATCACACAAGTGGAGGTATCATGGGTAAGATTTGTCGATCTTACCTCGAGTGGGTTCCTTCAGTAGGTCATCACATATAGTCGGGCAGCGTGGCAGACTTTTCTGTAATACCTGACGGGGGACCGCCCACCCGATGTCACATAACAGGCGTCAATATTCATGCCCACCTTCCAGTTGTTTCCCACCGTCGCCTCATGTCGGTCGCATTGCAGACTTCCATTAGCACTCGTCGTGAAAGTTTCTATCACGTCAGTAATTTACCTCGCAATTTTAAAATTATTTAGTTTTCTAGTTGATGTTTTCTCCGAAGAAAAAGTGCTTGTCTTGTGGCACACAGATCCTGCACAAAGATGGTCACCAGAAGTGCATTCTCTGTCTAGGCCCAGACCATCCTATCTCCTCTTGTCCAGAGTGCCAATCAGGCCACCAAAAGACGGAGACAGCAGGCATTGGAGGCCCACCTTCTTAAGGCACGTTTGGCCTCCTTGGAGAAAAAGATGGGCGTCTCAGGACTCATCTGAAAATCTTCCCTTCAAAGCTAGGAGGAAGTCTAGGGAGGCGGGCTCGGGCGGCGCCAGGCCGTCGACTAGCAATCACTACTGCCAGAAACAGCTCGACTGATAAAGTCGGCCGCCCGGCTCCTCTGGTGACCGCTGCCTCTGCTGGGATAATCGGACTCGCCCGCCTGGAACCACGCGGGCGCCAGTAAGCCGACTCTCCGCCCGGGGCAGCGTCCGGTTCTGGTCAATAAGTCTGCCGGGGCTCCACCCTGACCGCCTGACCTTGCCCGCTAAGCCCGGCTGTCTCTGGCGACCACATGGGCTCATTCCCCCATCGGGGCCTAACGGCGCCTCTCCCGACATCCGGAGGGACCAGAGGGAGAAAACCCCTCTCCCTCCTCCTCCTCCTTCTTCCCCGCCTGCATCCTCTTATTCATCCTCGGATACATCTGGCAATGGGATCAGAGGCCCCATCAATCCTGTCGATGTTTTGGGTACGTCTCTGTGTTCCCCTGCTGGGGTCCTGGATCAGGAGGCTCCTTCACGGCCATCTGGCCTTTCTGTGGAGGCTCCTTTGCTTTCTGGCAGGATACCAGCACCTTCTGTGATGCTGGTGATCCCGACGACAGTCCCTTAGCTGGGACCAGCCGACCGGCCTTTACCTTTGGCCCCGACGCTGGCCCCTCCAACGCCGGATCGGGTAGTGCCGGTGCCGACGTCTGTCCCTCTGACGTGGGCTGTCCCGATGCCGGACCCTCCTCCAATCTATACAGCGGCGGGTCCGATGTGGTCCCCGGACGCCAGATACGACATCTAGGATTTATTCCAGACCCCGAACTGTCCCCCATTACCCCTTTGGGTATCCTGGGGATCCCTGCCTTGGGGGTTCCACTCCTGATTGGAGCCATTTTGGGCAGTTCCACCATGGATTCAACCCATATTCTCACTATATGGGTTTTCAGGGGTACTATCCCCCTCCGGTCGCACCTCCTCCTTCCCGCCCTCACTCCGGTGCTTCCGGATTTCAAGACCATGATTCAATCTTGGTGGCAGGGGGCCAGATCAGAGTTGGTTATGGACCTGGAAGCTAGACTCCCACAACCACAGCTTCCTTAGGTCCCCTTCCCCGAGCAGTTCTATTTCTACCGTCCACGTCTCGGGGAAGACTCGACAGGGCATTCCCCTGCAGGACTTTTGTCACCAAAGGGACCACTTTGACTGGGAGTCAGAAGACCAGGATTCTATGAGGCAGAGACTAGTGGAACACCTAGACTTAGAGTCTCTGCCCTCTATTCTGGTCCCCCCATGGATGGCACCTCATCAAGACCTCACCACCACCATCTGGCAGATGCCTCATTCCATCCTGGCTGTCCCCAAGAGGGCAGATAGGCTCTACCGGGTGCCAAAGGATGCCCCTTTTCTGAAGGCTCATCCCAAGGCAGACTCTGTGGTAATTTCGGCAGCTCATGACCACGCCACAGCTCCTAAGCACATGAGCACGACACCTCCTGACAAAGAGTCAAGGCTAATGGACCAGTTCGGGAAGAAGGTCTACTCGTCGGCCACGTTTGCCCTTCATTCCCTTAGTTATATGGCCCACATGGTGTCCCACCAAAAACAGACTATGGCCAGGCTAGAGACGAAGGTCCAATCTGTGGACCCTTTGTCCCTCACGGGGGAACTTGCCAAGGATCTCCGCCTCTCCAAGATCTCCTGTAGGCATGCTCTTCGAGCCACTTACGACTCTGTTGATTCAGTAGCCCGTACCTTGGCAACTGCCATTGCCCTTAGGCGGCATTCCTAGCTTCGTCTCTCTGGGCTCGTCAATGAAGTCCAGTCAGCAATTCGGGATGTCCCCTTTAGGGGCTCAATCCTTTTTGGTGGGGATACCAAGGACATCATAACGGATCTACAGGACAAGGTGTGGCCCTTAGATCTGGGTCCATGTACTGATGGGCACCAGCAACAGCAGCAGCCCTTTGAGGAAAAGGACAGGGAGGCAGCAGAAGAACGCTGAGGCACGATGCCAATGGAAGCATAAGGCCACAGGTACGCTACCCTGCCCCAAGAATCAGCAACGTTCAGGGGACCTCCTCCTGAACATCCCGCCACTTCTTGACTCTCCGGCCCCACTGCATCCTCAGTCTCACGGCGGGAGCAGGTGGGGTGGAGGTTCACCCACCACGTACAGGAGTGAGGTCGATAACCTCAGATGAGTGGGTCCTGCAATTCATGTCCGTCGGACACACCATCGGGTTTATGGAGATTTCCCCGGACACTCCTCCGCAGAAGTCATCTTACTCCTGGGACCAGGCCCTTCTCGTTCGCGAGGAGGTCAGTTCGCTCTTGCTTAAAGAAGCAATCGAGCGAGTCCCCTTCGGGCAAAGGGGAAAAGGGTTTTATTCCCATTTCTTCCTGGTTCCGAAAAAGACCAGGGACTTTAGGCCCATACTCTATTTGAGTCATCTCAGTTGGTTTGTCGAGTACAAAAAATTCCACATGCTGACGCTCCAGGGTCTTCTTCCTCTCCTGATGGAGAACCACTGGCTCTGCGCCCTGGACATGCAGGATGCCTACCTGCACATCCCCATTTTTCCCAGCCACCGCCGATTCCTGCATTTCTGTTTCCAAGGGGAACATTTCCAGTTCGGGCGCTCCCCTTTGGCCTGTCTTCGGCACCTCAGGTTTTTACCAAGTGCTTGGCGGTGGTGGCGGCGTTCCTGCGCCGCGAGGGCATTGCAGTGTTCCCTTACCTGGACAACTGGCTGATTTCAGCCCCATCCAGGGATCTTTTGTTGGAAACTTTCTTTCACACTGGACCTATTCAGCCGACTCGGGATCACGGTCAGCGTTCCCAAGTCATCTCTCATCCCTGCCCAGAGACTGCAGTTTATTGGGGCTATTCTGGATACTGTCCAGTGCAGAGCTTTCCTCCCTCCAGACAGGGTGGAGACCCTGGTCAGTCAGGCTTGAAAAGTAGCCTCCTCCGAAACCATCCCTGCTCGGGAGGTCCTTTGTCTTTGGGCCTGATGGCTTCCATCACAACCGTTCTCCTAGCAAGGCTACACATGAGAATCACTCAGGGGTCATTACGTGTGCAGTGGGATCAGCTTCTAGACGACCTGGACCATCTGGTCCTGGTCTCTTCAGCGGCCCAGAGGGATTTACAGTGGTGTGAGGATTCTCACAATCTTTCCCTGGGACTTCCATTCCAAAACCCTGCACCAGCAGCTACCCTCACCACGGATGCCTCGAATATGGGGTGGGGAGCTCACCTGGGGGAACATCAAGCTCAAGGCCTTTGGTCAGGCCTGGAGACTTCTCTCCACATCAGTGTTCTGGAGCTCAGGGCGGTCCTGTATGTCTTACAGGCCTTTCACACCCTCCTACCAAAGGGAACACTGCTGATCCAAACGAACAATATGTCGGTAGTTTGGTACATCAACAAACAAGGAGGAACCCGGTCGTACACTCTTTGCAGGGAGGCGACCCGAGTGTGGAACTGGGCAGTCCAGCATCTTCTGGTCTTAGTGGCCATGCAAGTTACAGGTGTTCTCAACATCCTGGCGGACACTCTCAGCAGGACTCGAACCCTCGCCCACGAATGGGAACTGCATCAGGAAGTGGCGGAATCCATCTTCCAAAATTGGGGGCATCCAGAAATTGACCTTTTCGCCTCCCAATTCAACACAAAACTTCCCAAGTTTTGCTCACTCGATCCAGAACAAGGTGCTTTCTGGAGCGACGCATTGTCTCTATCATGGACAGGGAAATTCTTGTACACTGCCCCCCATTTCCCATTCTGCAGAGGGTTCTCCTCAAACTCCAAGCCGAGGGAACCAAGATGATCCTCTTCACCCCTCTCTGGCCGAGACAAATCTGGTTCCTGCTGTTGCAACAGCTCTCCAGGGAATCATCGGTTCCACTTCCGCTGACTCACGACCTCCTGACTCAAGATCAAGGCCATCTGGTTCATTCGGTGCTCAGAAACCTGCATCTTCATGCGTGGCTCCTGCAGACAGTGATTTTTCGCTTTGGGATTTCCTCCAGGGTTGCTCGAGTCCTCATTGAGGCCAGAAACGACTCCACCCATTCCACTTATGCTTTGAAGTGGAAGTGGTTTTCTATTTGGGCAGCTGCTAAAGGTTGGAACCCTTCTCCTGCTCAGCCCCCAAGTCATGGAATACCTCCTTCACTTATCGGACTCGGTCTGTCCTGTTTTTCTTTTAAAAGTCCATATCTCTGGTATCTCGGTGTATCGTGAGCTAGTGGATGGTAAACCCATGGCTCAGTTGGAGGTCTCAAAGACCTTTCTGAAAGGATCCTCCATCTGAAACCCCCTATCACAGCCAACTCCACCTTAGGATTTGAACTTCGTCTTGGAAAAGCTCACCTTACTCTTTTTGAACCGGCTATGAGCTGTGATCTACGCTTCCTGTCCTGGAAGGCGCTCTGTCTGTGGCTGTCACCTCAGCCCAAAGGATTTTGGAGCTTCACGCTCTAGTCTGCAAGGAGCCTTATTTGATTTTCCATAGGGATCGGGCGGTCCTCAGAATGCAGCCAGGTTTCTTCCAAAGGTGGTTTCAGAAACCACGCTGAACCAATCTGTGGAGCTTCAGTTTTACCCTCCCCTCTAACAGAGGTGAGGCACTCCTTCATCAGATGGATGTCCATCGGACTAAAGTATTTGCTGTTGCGACCAGTTGTTCATTTGCCCCAGCGATCAGAGGGCAAACCAGTTTCTAAGCAGGGCCTCTCCAAATGGTTAGGCAACTGCATTCGGTACTGTTACCAAAAGTATGAAAAACCTCTTCTGGGTTCCACAAGAGGTCATTCTACTAGGAGCATGGCTGCCTCCGCGGCCTTCCTATGGAACGTTTCTATGGCTGACATTTGTGCTGCCGCTACTTGGAGTTCTGTCCACACCTTTATCAAACATTACAGTCTGGACATTGCTTCTAGGCGGAGGGCTGGCTTTGGCCTAGCCATCCTGCAGGGCCTTCTGTCCTAAGTTGGGTCCATTCTGGTCTTCAGTTTTCCATTGGAGTTAGTTTTCCTCCTCCTAGTTTCTCTCTGTCTCTCCCTGGAGGGACTGCTTGAGACTGTGTCCTATATGTTATGACCTACTGAAGGAACCCTCTCGAGTAAGATAGTACAGTTACGTAGGAATTTACCGTAACAGTAGATCTTGAGAGAGGTTCCTTCAGTAGGTCATATTTCCCTCCTCCTTCCTTCATTTTATTTTTACAGCAACTCCCAATTCCTGTTGGCTCCTGCTGTAAGGCTTCTTCCCTGGCTCCAGCAGAGAACTAGAGGGTGGGCGTGGGGACCACCAACTATATCACGGTCATGCTGGCGTCTGTCACGTGACATCTGGTGGGCGGTCCCCTGTCAGATATTACAGAAAAGTCTGCCATGCAGCCCGGACGCCTGCGGACTCCAGTCCTGTATGTGATGACCTACTGAAAGAACCTCTTTGAAGATCTACTGTTACGGTAAGTTCCTACATAACTGTACTTTTGTAGACGGCACAAAAATCTTTACAAGGTTAGTTTCCAAAAAGTGTTTATATTGTTTCTTTCTCTGCTGTTCTCAAATATGCTCAGCAGGACGTATTGTGACTGACGCTTCCGTGAATAATTATGGTCACTTTTGTTGCTGTTGACATCTGACATCTGTAATGAACTGTTTCCCAAATATATACTGATACTCAGTTTTTCCATGTATGTAGGCACCTATCAAGGACATCTGGACATTACCCCTGTATATTTAGCTAAGATACATATTCCTTCATGAATGTACGTTCATGACTAACACATCTATAAATAATATCTACAGTTGTTTGTTATTCATCTGTACGGAATGTTCAGTTCCCCGGGTCACCCCTGAAAAGGGGACTTGATTGTCTCAGTGGGCTCACCCGGTCATCAAATTTAACTAAATAAAATGAAGGCAGGAGGAACTCGGAGAGGATCTTGGAGGTTGGAGAGCTGTCAGGATTTGTACAGCCGAAATTTAACTCTAAAAAATGTAAAGTAATGCACACTGGGAAAAGGAACCCAAGGGTGCAGTATGAAATAGGAGGGGTGGTGCTGGATAGCACTCGGTGGGGGGGGGGGAGGATTTAGGGTTGATGATATTGGAGACCCTAAAAACATCTGCACACTGCAACAGGGCAGTGAGCAAAGCAAACACAATGCTGGGATGCGAAACGATTCTTTTTTTGTATCACCCAGTTACAAAAAAGGATGTAAATGTAACAGCAAAGACATTTGGGGATCATTTTTTCAACATTAAGTGCAGCATCCACCTAATGAGGTCTCGATGAGCCAGATAGATGTGTTGGGCACTCTCCGGGATGTCATTTTGTAGCTTTGAAATTTGCTAACTGAAAAACAAAATGGTGGCACAAAACGTTTTCATTTGCAACACAAGATGACCCATTTGCAAATAAGGATTACCCATTTGTGAAAAAGGATCCTTTTCTGAGCGGGACATCTAACTGTGAGTGAAATTCCCTTTGAAAATAATGGGAACTTTAAAATGTAATAACTTGGGAATGGATTAATATTTTTTTCACTAAACCAGCAAAAGGCACATCTGTTAGGCAAACCCTTTCTACGCTGAAAATTTCAGGCCAAAATCCCCAACAGTTTCTGTGATGTGGCGTGACAAAGAAATACCAAAACACAGTAAATTATACAATTTTTATTACACTCTGTATCTCCGCACCCATTTATCTGACTGAAACGACACTTGCCATATCAGGAGATCTTGGGTCCCTGATGGCACATGCAAAATTTTATGGGGAATCTGTCAAACAGTTGTGAAGTTATTAAAGTGCAAAATTTTGAGTTTAACATAAGAAGTGCCTGTTCAACCATAACTATAGGGCTGCGAACATGACCCTATAATTTTATATATATAAATAATTATAACATTAAGAAACATTTTGGGTATAGTGCCAGTCTTGACCCTAATGGGTACTCATTGTGATCCTGTGTTGGCGAGCTGAATTAGGGTGAGCCCAATGTCCCAGCTGGATGGGGAGAGTGGGATGGCACTATGTGACCCCTCTCCGCTAGGGATAGAAAGTTGCAGGGTTGTGTGCACTGGCCCGGGTACCATGTAGTGAGGACAACTCTCCTCTTGGCATAGGGCCCACACCCTTTGTGTACTGGCTGACAGATGGAATCTTTGCTCTGTGCATCTCTATCTGTGGCCACATGGAAGCACAGGGACCAGAAGTGCTTCCATAGCCTACCAGACAGCCCCATGAATTCTTGACATCTGTTGCTGTACTTTTATAGACAGACACTCTTCCCATGCCACAGGGCCCAAAGGGCCGTGCACATCTGTTCACGGGACCTGTGTCAATGAGGATACAATTCCATTATCTCAAAAGAAAAGGAATTCTTTGAGGGTTGGAGTGTCGTGGCTTTCAGCGGTGGGAGGCTGGGAGGGATACAGTGCTTTGGGGACTTATACGATAGTAAGGGGTTTAAGTCTTGCCAGGAGTTGGCAGATGAGCTGGGGATCCCTTACTCCCATGTTTTTTGCTACATGCAGGTTCAAGACTGGGTTAGGTGGATGAATCACTTATTGCCACATGACTCGTCTCTCTACAGTCTGGAAAGTGGCACTTTACAGACAAGAGGCAACCACAGGGGGGCATTGTCTAGGCACTATAATAGCATTAAAGAGGGGATGCCAGATTCCTCATTAAAAGCTAAGATCCATTGGGAACTTACTTAATGGGACCTATACCAAAGAAGGCATGGAGGGACTTGTGCGAGTTCCACGAGGAGCTTGTGTAAGTCCCACATGGGACTTACTGTCTGCAATAGGTATAAGGAAGCCCCATATAAATTTTTGCTCAGGTTATACCGCACCCAGTGGTAGTAAGTAAGTTTCATCCAGGTGTCTTGCCAATGTGTGGGAGGTATGGCACTGAGAGGGATGTACCTGTACTGCTTCTGACAGTGTTCCGACCTTTAGGGCCTTGCTTTTTGGAGTGGAGTCACAGGGGACAGAGGATTGAGAATTTTATCCCAGGACTTTCAGAATTATGCTGATGACATCTAGGTGCTGTATTCAAAATCGTGGGTCTCCCACTTGCACCCCACTGTACAGATGTAGAAGGACTTGCTCTATATGCTCCAACTACAGCATCTAACATTTAATCTTAAGGGCTAGATGGATATGTTTGAACAGTTGGGCAGATCCACTAGAGCAATCGACAGTAAGGTTTGGTTGAATGGGGCCTGTGGGCCTGACTGGTTGGGTTGGGCCTGTGGGCCTGCCTGGTTGGACTAGGCCATTTCAATACCTTTGTTATTAGTTTAAGCATGGCTGCTCTCGCTAGGTAGGAGGTTATTCTGCACCAATGGATAATGGGAAATATTGCTGATTCAGGGTGCTGATGTTAACTGCATTTTGACTATGTTAGTGTCTTTTTGTGTGTTGGATGTTACTTGTTGCCATGTTTATTAGTCCTATGTAACAGTGACATGGAGAATCATTGTATTTGTTAGGAAAATGGGAGAGTGCCTCAGAAAAGCACTAGCAAACGGGCAAGAAGGGGTGGAGGAACAATGGGAAAAAATCAAAACAACCATCACAGAGGCAACAAGCCTTTGTGTGAAGCAAATCAACAAAACAAAATGAAGGAAAAAACACTGTGATTCTCAAAGAGGTGGCGGGAAGGTTAAGGAGAAAAGGTAGCATTCAGGAATTATAAAGACACACAGAAGGAGCAGGACAGAAGAACTGTACCACTTAAAGCAGAAAGAAGCAGGAAAGGCAGTCAGAATACCAAAGGCCCAAAATGAGGAAAAGGTAGCCAACTCAGTTAAGAAGGGAGACAAAACCTTTTATAGGTACATTAGGGAGCTAAGAAAGACCAAGGGAGGGATAGTGAGGCATAATAAAGGAAAGGGGGGTGGGCAGAAGGTGACAGTAAAAAAGCAGGGTTACTGAACGAATACTTCTGCTCAGTATTCACAAAAGAAGAGGGGGAGGTACCAAAACCAAACAATAGAAGCACTCTGAATAGGGGGGAGTCGATACCAGTCCATTCACAGAAGAAAGGGTCCTGAAATAACTCCTAAAACTGAAGGTGGACAAAGCAATGGGGCCTAATGGGATTCACTCCAAAATTCTAAAAGAACTAAGGGGAGAACTAGTGACACCACTGACTACCCTTTTTAGCAAATCACAGGAGGATGGTGTGTGGTACCTGAGAACTGGAAGAGGGCAGATTTGATTCCCTTCATTAAAGAGGGAGCAAGACAGAGGCAGGAAACTACAGACCTGTTAGTTTGATCTCAGTGGTAGGGAAAATGACGCATCGCTTGAAGGAAAGAACTGTTGAATACCTAGAGGCCAATGGGGAACAGGACCCAAGGCAGCATGGATTCACAGTGGGAAGGTCATGTCAGATGAGTCTAATAGATTTCTTTGACTGGGTGACCAAAGTAGTAGACTAGGGAGGGGCTATGGACATGGCCTTCTTAGACTTTAGCAAGGCATTTGACATAGTCCCACACAAAAGATTTATGAACAGCTTAGCCAGCCTGGGAGTGGGTCCCAGGGTTGTTGCCAGAGTAAAACGTTGACTGGACAACAGAACGCAGAGGGTAATAGTAAATGGAGTCCACTCCGAAGAAAGGAGGGTTACTAATGGGGTACCCCAGGGTTCAATACTGGGACCGATCCTCCTTACTGTCTTTATAGGTGACATTGCACGGGACTGGAAGGGAAAGTTTGCCTCTTTGCAGATGACACAAAGATCTGCAACAGGGCTGATATGCAGGAGGGTGGAAAGGATGAGAAGGGACTTGGCAAGGTTGGAGGAATGGTCAAAAGTATGGCAGCATAGATTCAATGCAAAGAAGTGCAAAGTAATGCACCTGGGAAACAGAAACCTAGTGGAAGAATGCACAATTTGGGGGGGGGGGGGACTAACAACAACAAAAATGGAAAGGGACCTGGGGTAGTCATATCAGATGACTTAAAGGTAGACAAGCAATGTGAGAAGGCAGTAAGGAGAGCCGGAGGATTTTATTTATTTCGATTAGGATTAATAACTTTGAGTCAAAGTCTAATTTTTAAAGGTTCCAAGTCAAGGACAAACAAAGCAGTACAAATACAATTAAGTTAGCAGTGAGAAAACATGGTAGGCATCATGAGATCATAAGGTGTCACATGAGGTTCAAGACTTGCTTGTTACAGGTACATCTTAACAATAGAATAAATTACATTACATCAAATTGTTGCAGACAAGAAATACACAGGGAGGAGTGAAACATGCCATTCATATGACCGTGTTAGATTAGGGGAATGAAGGGAAGGGGTAAGCAGCCAGGTTGGTGTTGTCAAAGTAACTAGCGGTAGTGTGGGTTGGGAGTAAAAGGGAAAGGTGGTATAGGAGGGTGGTAAGTAGAAAAAAGGATTGGGGGGGGAAGAGGGGTGGGGAAGAGTTAAAAGGCAGGTTGAATTAATTACTTGCACAGTTACAGGTGTTACAGGGATACTGGAATGCATAGGGAGAGGCATCACCAGTAGAGACAATTGGTGAGACCCCATCTGGAATACTGCGTGCAGTTCTGGAGACCCCATCTCTGCAAGGATATTTATTTTTATTTATTTAGTTTTTGTTGAACGGGTAAGTGCACTAGACAAATCCTGCCTATTTCAGGCACGACGCGGGGGAGGGGGATACAGATCAATGCCAACTGACCTTGAACCAGATTAAGCTGTTGGTGGTATTTTTAGTGAATGAGGAAATTGGCCAGGACACCGGGGAAATTTCCTACTCTTTCTATAAGTGCCATGGGATCTTTAACATCCACCTGAACTACCACCAGTCCAGGCAGATGGGACCTTGGTTTAACATCTCATCTGAAAGCGGCACCTCAGAGTGCAGCACCCTCTCATGCTGCACTACAGTGTCAGTACTGATATTAACTCAAGTGCCAGATGTGGGAACTGAACCACAGCCTCTGATCTCCCGGCCTCAGAGGCGAGTGTGCTACCTACTGAGCCACTGACACTGACGGTATAGGATGGAGACAGTCCAGAGGAGGACAACTGAAATGGTGCAGGGTCTGCACCAGAAGCCACTAGAAGAGAGACTAAAGGAGCTTAATATGTATACCCTCGAGGAGAGGGGGGACATGATAGAAACATTTTAGGTACCTCAGGGGAATCGGCAAAGTCCAAGAGGGTATCATCTTTCAGAAAAGGGATGTGCAAGAACAAGAGGGCGCAATTTGAAGATAGAGAGGGGACAGCTCAGGGGCAATGTGAGGAAGTATTTTTTCATGGGTACGGTGGTAAATGCATGGAAAAGCCTTCCTGAGGAGGTCGTTATGGGGTCAAAAACAGTGGGGGATTTCAAGAATGCATGGGACAGACATAATGCAATCCTAGTGGGTGGTAGGAGGAAGTAAGCTGTTGGTTAACTAGATTCTGCAGCTTATCCAGTAGGTAGGGAAATGGGCAGACTGGGTGGGCCAAGCGGTCCTTGTCTGCCGTCAAAGTCTGTTTCTGTGTTTGTTTCTATTTATATGCATTCATGTTCAATGTATTTTTAAAAATGCTGGACAATGCAGTTTGTTACCTTTAATGTGCCTGTGCACCAAACGTTTTGTGATGAGTGAAACAGGATGTCGGGGGAGGGGGGGGTCGCTACCAAGCCCATTGCAGTTTAGAATAGCAGGGGCTTCGAAGTTACACCAATGACCACCCATTGTGGTCCTGCGCTTAAATCTGCTTGTTGGGCATAAACCTTGTATGTCAAAGGACCGAGCCACCCAATCAGAGAGCGTCAGTCCTTTGATCTGCATAAACCTCATCAGCAAACTGCTAATTGGCTTTCAAAACAGTTGCGAGCTGCACTAGAAGCTTGCTACAGGCATCACTGGTGTGCAGCTGCTGTATGAAGCCCTGTAACCATGAAAACCATCCATCAATGTCTGTTGCCGGAGCCTATGTAACTCTTCCCCCCCACCCGACCGTCCCTCTCAGTAACCCCCACCACAAACCATAACACTGGAGGTGCATATAAATGCATTTCAATGGGGTTTTGAATTTAGTGGCATAACTTGGCCATTTTGGAATATTTTTGCTCCAAATTTTCAACATGCCTTTTTTGGGATACCACCTTATGAACAATTACAGTGAATTTAGGCAAATCTGTTCTAAAAGGTGATTTTGTGGTTACTGCACAAAATCACTTTTCAGGCAGGAGTCGAAAATTTTCTCTACACTTGTTTAAGAGGTGGGGTCATTAGGCTATGTTGAAAATTTGGTGTAAAAATATTTAAAAAAACAACAAATTTATGAGCCTACATTGAAATTTGCAATCACAAGCACGTAATATTCAAAATTTTAACCCCCAATTTTTTAACATAGCCATTTCTTTACAGCACCTCATGAATGTTACAGCTGTCATTTTTCAAATCCTGGCCAAAATGTTTTTTTGAGTCCCGAAAGGTGATTTCATATTCGCTGCCCGATACCACCTTTTGGCCAAGAGTTGAACATTTTCTCTGCACTTATTCATGAGGTTGGATCATAAGAAGGCTATGTTAAAATATAAGACAAAATATTAAAAACAACAAAGGCATGAGCCATGTTGAAATTTACGAACACAGGCTTGTAACTTTGGTAGTTTTCAATATTTTTTTCCATTAACTGTTTTTCTGCCTCATGGAACTGGCAGGCAGCTACGCCCCACTTCAGAGGGCTCATCTTTTGAACCCAGCTGCCCTGATCCAGCCCCATTCAGGCAAGTACTCCCACGGATCCCCCAATCCATGGTGGGGCGGAGGAGGAGCAGCGCCCTCAGACCACAGTCCGGAAGCGGCGAGTTGGCAACAGGGAGTGCCAGGCCATCATGGAGCCTGCCACTTCCATTTCCACTTTTTCCCCGTACACCTCCCTCATGGCGTGAAGGCGCATGTAAATAGGTGTGCATACACCACATCTCTGCGCTCCTGTCTCCCCCAGACTCCGACGTTGCCCCCGGCCTCCACCAGGGGCAGCCAAGGAGTGGGACGGCAACCCTTCCCTCGAGAGGAGACCAGTCCATCGGACGCTCGATTCTCTCCCTCCCCTGCCGACTCTGGGTAGCCAGCATGTCGCGAGTTGTGGCGTCCAGTGCCTTAAGCCTTGGGGCCTCCAGGCCAGCCAGTTTTCAATATTTCGACTTCAAATTTTCAACATTGCCATTTCTTCACAGCACCACATGAACGTGAGAGCTGTCATTTTTCAAATCCTTGCCAAAATGTGTTTTCATGCCTGTGGTGTGGAGTGACGTTTTGGTGGTGTGGAATGATGTTTTGGCGGGCATTTGAAAATTTTCACCTACCGGGTTCATTAGGCGGGGTAATAAGGTTATGCTGAAAATTTGGTGTACAAATATGGCAAAATGCCCAGGTTATGACTGAACATTACCCTGTTTCAGCATTCACTGATAACTTAGCTAATTTTCAGTATTTTGACTCCAACCTTTCAACATTGCCATTTTCCACACGCCTCCACAAACACACGTGTAATTTTTAAAAGCCTGGACGAGATGTGTTTTTGCACCTCAGATGTGAAATTACATTTCGGCCAATATACTATGAATGGCATATGTCATGTCTATAAGGCAAATTCTAAAACAAGCATCTTCCACATTTGGGGTCAAAATTACAAAAAACAAATTGTTTACTGAGCATTAAACGTTCGGCATTGATAAATGCTTGTTTGCCAGAATCGATGTGCTGATATTGTGTTGTATTATTAATGTTATTTGAAAAGATTTGTTGCGTAGACAGATAAAAAAAAATTATTTGAAAAAGACGTCATTAGTACACCAGCTAGGAAAATGTGGTGTTAGGGATTACAAGCCTAACTTCTCACCCCCACCCCCCAGGCAGTAAAAGGGAAAAAAAACTGTGTGCTGTGTCTCCAGAGTCTTGGTGAATCAGTGGTGGGGTCTTCCTTTGGGATGTCAACCCTAATGCTAACCCCCCACCCCCAGCCCATAGCGTTGTTTAAAGCACAAGGTACAGCTGCAGTCCAGTGTCTCATAGTGATACACTCTTCAAAGATAGAGCAGTATGTGTCGCCACATATTTCCAACACAATTTGATGAGCTTTCTTCCCGCAGTGCCCTGTGTCAAGATAGGAGATCATGCATGATGTTGTTTGCTCAGGGAATGGGGTGGATGTTAGGGGTGACAGCCCAAGAAAACCCACCACTGATACGGCACAGCTGTAGAGATCAAAAATCTATTGTTTTTGCTTTTGCTGCTTGGAGGTGGGGAGTTAAGGTTGAAAACTCTAATGCCACTTCCCTGCATTTGTGGCGTTATCTTAACTGGTGCATTAATGAATTTGTTTGCAAAGAATATACATATATAATATTATAGTGCTGTGATAGTTAGGGTTGCGTAGACAGCGTAATGTTTAAACCCCTTTGGGTTGAGTAGGCTGTTTACAGTTAAACACCTGACTTTGTACTTTAATAGCTTTGCCCCCAATCAAAAGATGTACATGAAATTTTGCATGCACGGTCTTGGGGGCAAGGTCTCTTGGCATGTCAAGTTTCATTCTGATCAATGTGCGAATTCCGTGATCTGGATAGTAGAAAAAAGTGGAAAAAAATAGGTGTGCTTTTGCTGTTTTTAGTCATCACCAATCACCTAGACAGTTGTGGAATTTTGGGCTGACATTTTCAGGGTAGAAGGGACTTGGCACAGAGTGGTGCCTTTCATTGGTTTGTGAAAAAATGTTAGTCCATTCCTGAGTTATAGGGATTTGAATGTTCATTCTGAGCATGCTCCAGTATGCTCTTTGGATAGCTGTTTCATATGAAAAAGAATTTGGCCATATGAAAAAAGATTCTGTTTCATATGGGGGAGAAATCCTTTTCATGAGAAAGAATTATTTTTTGTACAGCGGCCATCTTTTTTCTTTTCTTTTCTTTTTTTTTTTTTGTTCTGTTTTTGCTCCCCTGCGGAGCAGGCCCACTGACCCCCGGTCACCAGCACCCGCATCCCCGGACCAGGTCTGGTATGTGTAACTCCTCCATGCGCACAGGGTCAACCACACCCCGCGAAGGCACCTCTCGAGTCTGGGTGCGTGGGGCACAGCCATCAGCTGCCTAGATCGCCCCACCATTTTCTGGTGATTTCTTCCCCAGGGAGCCGGACTTGCAATGGCGTCATGCACTTCTATGCTGACACCCGCAGCACTCCCCACCCTTTGCTATGCACACAACTGTAGTGTGGCTGGCCTCCGCCAGTCGCCGCTACAGTGCGATGTAGTGCCCCTCCCCTCCCCAGAGGAAGGAGAGCAGTCACGGGATGCTCAATCCTTTCTGTCCCCTGCCAGCCCAAGTCCATTATCGAACTCGGGTCGCCGGTGTAGTGTGAGGTGTGGCGTCCAGCGTCTCAACCCTCAGCGCCACTGGGCTGGTGAGGCCATCTTATTTCTGTGTTTTTTGGTTTTTTTTTTTCCAAAACTTTTTTTGAAAACCCTTAAAAATTATACCATGGAAAGACACCAACACATGTATCTGTCTAACCGAGATCCCATTACCTGGATTCTGCTGTTAGTTTTGGAAATATTACCCAGAAATGTATTTTTCACACATTTTTAAAATATGTTTTAATGAGACGATTTTCTTTTTTTCATATGGCAATACGAAACAGGAATAGGGCCAAACGAAACAAGATTACCTTCATACAAAAGCAGAATTTGGATTCCGTTTTTTCACATTTTTTTCGAATGAAGAAATCCTTTTGCATGAGAACAACACAATCTCACAAAAAAGAATTCCCTCATATGAAAAAAAGAATTAGGACTTCGTTTTTTTCCCCCACATTTCAACTTTAACAAGCCATGACTCTGTCAATTTTTATAGTTAAGGGACAATTTAAATATCAAAAGAAGTATCTTAGTGAGTACTACATCACTACCACATAACATGCTCCCTACAAAATTTAGGGGCCATAGGAAAAAACATAAGAATTTAAAATGAAAATTCCCATATGGTATTATTTAGTTGTTTGTCTTACCTGATGATGGCTGTCTGTGGTTGCTTGTGAGGTCTTGTTGTTTTTGCTGCTGGTGGGGGGAGTTAGGACTGGAAACCCTAATGCTACAGTTCCCTACTTATGTAGGGTTAAGTTGAACCCTACTTGGTGCATGAGCACAGTTTCTTGCAGTTATACAGCAGCTGTTGGACAACTTTGATCAAAATATTACTACTGTCACTGACTGCAGTGTAGATGGTAGTGCTGTTTTGCATGTTAATATGTCACAATGGAATACTGAACCAATCCAAAAGCAGCTTTAACAACACTGGTGACATAACATTAGCCATGTGTAGCACTGGAGCCAACAGTTGAGATGCTTTGATGAGCACAGTTTAAATATACATTTTCTTCTGTAACTTTTTATCATTTCTGTTACAAAACCACCTCAGTGCTAGTGGTACAAATCAAATATGACAGGAGTGAGAGTGAGATGGTAGAAATACCTTCGCAGTCTATGCTTGACTACGTCTTGCCTCACTTGAGGCTTTGCAAATTGTGAGGTCAGGAGGTCAAGTATCACTTGTGAAGATATTTCTACTGTCTCATTCTTACCCATGCCATATCTCATTCTTACCCACATCATATCCAGTCTATCTATAGAGAGATTGATTTATACAAATAGAATAAAGTATGGGATGGTGTGTGTAACAAGAAATTTACACACACCAAGGGGTTAGATGCTACATAAACCACGAGGCTGAAGCTTTGAGTTTGCACACAACACCCATATTTTATTTTATATAATTGTTGGTCTTCCATTTTGGCCACAGCAATTGTATAAAATAGCAGCCGTTCCTGTTGCTGCGCTCCAGTTCGTTTTTCGGCTGGTGAGTCAGTCAACAGATTTTCTTTTCTCCGCTTTTACATTTTGTTAAAAAAATATTTTTGCTAACCCATATTTGGACAAAATGTCACTTTTTTTTTTTTTTAAAGTGACTTGCCGCCATGTTTCTCCGGTGGCTGGGTTGCGGGGTGAAGGAAGCGATGAACTAGGAAGAGAGCCACTGCAGCGGGTGCATGCGCAGAGCAAGGGGAATCGTGTTTGTATTTGCCATTATAAACGCTTCCTTTGTAATGGATAAATTACTGCACGGTCTCTATGGTAAAAAGGGGAGACCCATTAATTATAGGGTATTAAATAGCTGGTATAGCATAGCAAAATGCTACTCAAAATAGGGAGTAATACTAACCATTTCCAGAAATCCATAGCAGTAGACTATTTTTCTAAGTGAGTACATACTAACATACTAAAATGCCAGCAGAATAGGCCTAACGGTCTTTTGTGTATGCTTGTTTGGTCAGCCCCCACCCTGGGAGCTGACCTTGCTGCCCCCCTTGCCCTCTATGGCTTCTCCCTTCCCAGATCCGGATATTCTCGCTGCACTGGATTTTGCTTCCGGAACCCTTCCCCTGTACCTGTCCCTCCCCCTCTTGAACCCCTCCACTGTCTCTGCCTCAAGAGACTAAATGAAAGGTACACAATTTTATTTTTAATTTTGCTAATCAGTCTGTGTTAAGTGCTATGCATGTTCACAGCTGATCAGCGCCTTAACTCATAATACTGCTGTTTTAGCTTAGTTAATATTCTGTTTTACATATATGATCATCATTATAAAAGCAAAAATAGTTTTTTCATTTTGTTGTTTATATAATTATAAGATTTTTTTTTACAAATATGTAACCCAGTGTTCTGTTGTAAATGCCGGGTAGTGACCACATATACAGCAGAAAGTCAGATATGTTGTATTACTATTCTTGTTTTTCTTTTTTGTAAAGTATGTTTATCAGTTATCCGTTAGGACGACCCACTCTGAAGAAATGACCAGCTCAGGTCACGAAATGTTACTATTAATAGAGTGGCCAGAGATTTTTCAAAATAAGAATTTAGGAAACTTTTCTGGGCAAGTCTTCAACTATATCTTCCTTGCAAAGTCATAGTAGCAATCCTAGTAACAGTCCTTTGGGTGGTGCAATTAACCAGCTAGTCAATGCCCTCAGTTGTGTGAGAGACGTGTTCTCAGCATGGGGAACAACTTTAGTGGACTTTTCTGCTTTATGGAAAAAAGGGAAGCGGAGGCTGTTTTGCTCCTGTCAGCAGGGACTTTTGTTGGGGACAGGGTTGCCTGGTCATGCACAGGGTCTCCTGTATGCTTTCACTTCATTTCCTTTGGTTCACAAGGTGATGCTCAAGGCGTGGTGGGACCAGGTGACCCTGATTCTTAAAGTTCGAGACTGGCCCTGTTAGTTCTGGTACCAGAATCTCCTCGATCTTAGCAAAGAGCCGCCTGCACACTGACTGGACTTGCTCATGAGGTCTTAGAGGACAGTTAAGCATCTTGACAACCTGGCTTCTGAGCAGTTAAGAGTTGCAGGCTCTTGGGCTTTGTAAGGGTGTTCTCAGATTGCTGGAGGCTTTTTGGAAGGTTTCAGCTTGCATAAACTATGGTTGTATGTGGAAACTGTTTTTGCACTGGTGCACAGAGCACGTTTTTTCTCTGCTTTCCTGCTGAATGATGCCAGTCCTTGATTACCTCTAGTCTCTATGGGCTGTGAGTTCCATCCCTGAAGGTGCACCTGACTGCCATGTTGGTGTACTGGATGAATGCCCATATCCAAATGGTAGACCAGATGAAGCTGGTCTCCTGCTTTTTCAAGGGTCTAGACCATCTGTCCAGTCTGATGTGTACTCGGTTTCCAATGTAGAATTTACTGTTGGTGTCATCACAACTCTTGGACAATTAGCCTAAGGACAAGTGTCATCTGTCACGTTTGTTATAGTTCAAGTTCAAGTTTATTATAGGAAAACTCCATTGAGCATGCTCATTCACAAGGAGGTCCTTTGACACAGACAGGTAGTTACAGATTGCATAATCAAAAAAACAGTACAAATTCAAGTACAGAATTATGGGCAAGCAATAACACGTTGCATAAAAATGACGATGACAGAAAAATACAAGTACAGAAAAAGGTACAAAGTACTTGTTTTGGAGTATCAAGGCAGCTAGTTTCTAGGCAAGTAAGAGGAAGCGGTGGGCTAGGGTTAGAGCAGTGAGCTAGGATCTAGAAGCAGCTGCATGTATCTTTTATTTTTGCTGCAGCCAATCTTTTAAATAGGCTGACAGGGATAGTACCGGGAAGCTTCAGTATGCCTTGGAGCTGGTTCCAGATAGTTGGGAGTACACTTGATATGACCCGCTTGCCGAGTGAGGTGCGAGGTCTCAGTACATCGAGGAGGAGGTAATTTTTTCCTAAGAGAGTAGGCACTATGGGAAATACGGAAAAGGGTTGTGAGATAGTTTGGTAGCTTGTTCAGGAGTAGCTTAAGAGTCAAGATACCAGCATGAAGTATGCATCTAGTTGAGAGTGATGTCCAGCCAGCAGCTAGGTACAAATCGCAATGGTGGGTTCGGTAGGGTAGGTTTGTCATGAACCATATGGCACAGTGGTAGAGGACATCTAGTTTGTTGTGTCCTGAGGCCACTGCAGAGTAATAGATTAGATCGCCATAGTCGAATAGCGGCAAAAAAGTGTCCTGGACCAGCCTAGTTCTGGTATCCAATGGAAAGAGGGACTTGTTACGGAAGAAGAAACTTAGCCTAATTTTTAGCCTCTTTGACAAATTGTCGAGGTGGTTGTGAAAGGAAAGCTTGTTGTCTAGCCACATACCAAGATATTTGAATTTGGAGGTGATTTCAAAGGGTTCACCTAGGGAGGACCACTTAGTTATGAGTGTTGGTTGCTGTCTGGCTATAATTTGTGATCTTGTACAAACAACCACCCCATGATCACTCATGTTATTGTGGAAGACTGCAAAATGAAGAATTTTGTGGGGTTGCATAGAAAGTATGACATCAAGGAGAGAACTGCTGTCGGATTGGATGTATTGGTTCTAGTGGGTTCACTGATTAACTGGCTAAGCCGATTCGTCACAGAAGGATTTCAGGCTGTGCAACTTGGGGGAAAACCAGTCCATATTAAAATCCCTAAGTATTAAAGTTTCAGTGTTGGTGAAGCGATTAAGGATTTAAGTATGGCGAGGGATGTCAGTGCCACCAGATGGGGCGATAACCAACAATAATAGTGAGACACTCAGTGGATGGAAGGTTTTAATTTGAGAGATACGATTTCATACTCCTTAGGTTTAGATTTACAGTGAATATCACTGACTGTAAACTTAGATTTAGTGTAGATGGCCACACGGCCCCCTCTGGCTTCCCTATCTGCCCTATGCAGATTGTAGCCAGAAGGGAGACTTGTTGATCACTGTTTGACTTTTTGAGCCAAGATTCGGTTATAATAATGAGGTCCGGCTCAGTATGGGCAGCCCATACTTGGAGCTGATCAGACTTTTTTGCGAGGCTCACTATGTCGACTAACATTAATTTAAGTCCGGGTGCAGATGCAGATTCTGCGGGAGATGCAAGTGGTAATGGGGGTCCAGGGTGTAGCTCCACGTTACCTGAGCAGAGAAGGAGCAAGAGAAGCAGTTTCTTGATCCAGTTTTTGCAGGATAGGAGCTCGTTTTTCCTTTGCAGCCTCCTGCAAGGTGATGATTGGTGCGACGTAATGCTAGGGTGGCAGTGAAGGGAAGCTAAGGAGAGTGCTCTGATCGTCATATATGAAGGGAGCAGAAAGTGTAATGGTGAAGGATATGGGCCGAGGATAAAGGGAGGTGGACATATTAAATAAGGGGAGGTGCAGTGGAATGAGGTTCCGGTTACAGGATTGGAAATTTCCAGAGGTGGACCTGATCCTTGTTCTTTTGTTGTGGTGAGTCGCTATGGATAAGGTGGTTAGGAATATGATAAAGCTTAAGAATAAGGCAGGGTTTTATTTAACTCTAAAAATTGATTAGCGCTTTGCTCATAAAAGTGATAAAACTTTGTGAAAATGCATATCTCTTGCCTCACTGCGTTTAACAAACACAGCACTTCTAGAAAATCTATATAAATACTTTCTGTACAGTTAGTATAGTCCCAAGAAAAAAAAAACTGCTAATCAATTATTTAAAACCCTGTAAGGAGTGTGCCATGGCACCGCAAATACGATGACTAGGAGAGTTATGGACACAGTCGGTTAAGTGGATAGGAAAAGACAGGATTAGGAAGTGTTGTGCCCGCCAGAGACAGCAAGCCTGGTGTGCGGATCAGTAGCTCTAAGGAGGAGTAGAAGCACACAGAAGGATTTGTCACCATTACCTCTGCCAAATGGGTGAGTAAACTGTACCTGTTTCGGCTGTGTATGTAAACAGTTTTGTGTGTTTTATGTTGTGATTTTTTTAAAAAGATGATGTAATGTTTTGCCAGCCAGGTGGCGTAGAGGGCTAAGGCGCTGGCGCCTTACTTCGACCCACGCCGGCGACCTGGGTTTGGGAACGAGCCCGGTGTGTCGGTGTTCGGCACGGGGGAGGGCGGAGCTGGATGGAGCTGCCAACAGGCAAGCTGTCCTCTCCGGGGAGGGAATACAGTGTCCCTCGGCTGACGAGCGACCCCCAGTGGAGGCTGGAGGAAGCTCGGGCTAAGGTGGCCTAGGCACTAGGCCTGGGGTGGGGGAAGGAGGCTGTGACCAGGGCTGTTCGGCACATGCGCGCCTCCATGTGCATGCAAGCTGACTCCTAGGGCGTCCAGGAGAAAACACTCGGAGGAAAAATGCCAGTTGGCAGAGTGAAGACCGGCCCCAGGCACTGCTCCGGGCTAGGCAGGTAAGAGCTGGTGTTCCGAGGGAGGGGGCTGGGGGGTCGGTCAGATGAGGCCGACTGGCAGGGAGAGCATATATAGAAAGATGTTGTAATGTTTTGTCAGCTGTATTTAAAGTTTACTCATCTGTGCCTGAGTATTGCACCAGACCTCCAGCTTCAGTGGGATCATGTGTCTTCAGGAGTCCTGACAGGAAGTTGCATGTCGGGGTGGGGGGTGATGCTACTTGAATATTGCAAGTTCTGTTAGTCCGTGTGACAAGATACAGTGTCTGTCAGTGAGTCATCATTATTTTACATTGACAACTTTCACTTGAGCAGTGTAAATACAAGTCCCCTATAATCGATGCTTTTTTTCTTCCCTTTTTCATTTTACTGACGTACTGAAAGTGAACAAAAAGGAGCTGTCATTTTCCATGTGCAGAGAAAAAGTGAAGTGCTGTCACTGTAGTCCTGATGTTCAGGATGATGGATCAGTCGTGAGATACACACGTAATGCTTTTGTGTGAATGGTGGTGAATGGCAGCTAACTCAACAGGCATGTAGTGTTGCCAGTGTGTGATTACAGTTTGACAGTTGTCAGACATTCTTGTGATCAGGCTCAGTGAAGCTTGAGGAATGCAGACTGGCGGGAGATGGGAGTGGGCACCGAGCCTTTATCCCAATCGCAACTTTTGTTTTAATCTTTTGTGTGTTGGTACCTGCTTGACTTTAGTAGGATACGATGTCTATGGCACATTTGGGATCGGGTAAATATGTGGCTATTGGCACAGTAGTGATGTCAGCAATAGCTGTAATTACCAATTCAACAAGTTTTTTTTTTTTTTTTTTTCAAATTCTCCATGACCTCCGATATCCTGTCTCTACACTCCTGCGTGACTGGCTACCCTTTCCACTCCTCTCTGGCACTGGGTATCTCCCAGTCTGCCCTTCAGGGAAGGGTCGCCCCCACCCAGGGCACTCTTAATATAGTATTGAGTCACTGGGCCAGAGAGGAGAGAGAGAGCGGAGGGGCCGAGCCTGACTCTAGGAGTGTGGACCGTGGAAGGAGGTGCCATCGCCAATCAGCAGGAGGAGGAGGGGGGGGTTTACATGCTTGAATCCCCTGTGGAGCCCGGCTCATCATGGCAACATGCTGCCGTGGCTCCACCCCAGGCTTACGCCACGCTGCTACTTTTGGCTACCCCCAGCCACTGCCAGAGGTCACTCCTCGAGCGAGCGTTGTACCCTAACTGTCCCAAGGAAGAGAGAGCAGTCCTCCGGACGCTGAAACTTCCCTGACGACCCCTGATGACCCGGATCATTCCTGAACCTGGGTCACCGGTGTGGCACAAGGTGTGGCGTCCAGCGCTTCAACTCTCGGCGCCACCGGGCCGGCTATAGCATTCAAGCAAATTGAAATGATACTTGCATAAGGTCGTGAGATGCAAGTATGCTTTTTGCAAGTGTAATCTTGCCACACACTGCACCATTTCGATGTAGACAGTTTTATTGTTTTCTACTGTTAGTGAAACTGTTAAGTGAATATAGTTTGACAAGTTTTGGATGACTTGCGACACTTGTCCCATGGGACCTGGAACCTAGAGCACTGAGGACAAAATATGGAAAGTGAGGACATCCCCAATAAACTTGCAGTGGTTCTGGGAGTGAGTGAAAAATTATCTGTGTCAGAAGAAACTACACAGAACACGCTAAAGAACTTAAAAACCCCATTCCCACTGAACCGGTTTTGTTTTTAAAACCCTGAAAGACAGCTTCGGTGAGAGAAAGATCACCTGTGCTGATGCCCTATTACTATCATAGCGTGCACCATGAGGTGGAACTGGGGCTGATGACTGGAAAAGGAAGCAGTGCAGTTCCTTAGTCTGCTGCCATATGTAGCCCCCCCAGCCCATTGGGAACAACTGGAACAGCTGGACCTAAAGTGGCAAGACTCACGAAGCACTTGTCTGAAGGAACATCTATATGTAGTAATGCAAAAGATGTGAAGTCTATTGATGGGACGGTGTTATCAGAGCCTGCTGCACATACAGTGTGGTGTGGTGTTCCTCAGTCAGATCTTCCCCTGTCTGACTAAGGAACACCTGACCACATCACACTGTATGTCTTGGCGGGCTCCTTCATCGCTACTTCACATCTTTTATCGATGAATAAATGCACTATGGCATTTTCTTGAGGAGAGCAAGCTAGATAGATGGCTAAGCCTCTGTCATCGCTGGTGGACCATCATGGACAGCCTTCTGTTGGGGGCCTTGCGTATTCATGCCTACACATGTCTCGGCCAGAGCACAACAATACCATATTCTTTCTCACGCAAAACTTCATATTCTCTAAAAAAAAAAAAAAAAAAAAAAGTCAAACCTAAATCACAAAGCGATTTGCAAAATGTTGTACCAAAACGTTAGCCTTACGTCAGTTCTCAGAAATGTGACTACTTCATGGAGGGGGGCAGGAATTAGCAGACAAGTAATCAAATAAAATGGGAACAGAGTTGAATGGCAGTATGCATAACATACAAATCAGAATACACATGGAGTATAAATGTACTGACCTTGTCATAGCCTGCTCTGATTTACTGTTCGCTGCATTTCAGACTGAACTTATGTCAGCACTCCGAAAGGACTCTGCAGTGAAGAGAGTGCTGCATACCACAGAGTGACAGGAGCCTGTAAGATTTACTCTGGTCCTGCTCACAGACTCTATCCATTTTTTTTTTTTCAATACTCCATCACTTGGAAAATAATGAAGGGATACCCCATCTTTTGAGGTGTTATCATAGCCGTGCACAAAATTCCTCTTTGGCATAACTGTGCAAGTAAATCACGGACACTTGGCAAAACGGGCAAAAGTAAAAAAAAAAAAAAAAAAAAAACACAAATGGATATGCACAATATTTTATTTCACAGTCACAAATTAATTTGAACGAATGACAAAGGACACTTTAGTTTCACACATCTGTGTAGCTGCAGCACTTGGTTACACATTAGCTGCATCCACAAACAGCAAAGGAACGAGATGAGACCTGACAGTAACTGAAATGCACTTTGAAATGAAAAGAGAGACAAAAATCAAAAAGACTAACACACATGATATTGAACTAACTCAGAAACAGTTCAACTTGTACTACATAGATAGTAGCAACAGACAGTTCCTAGAGTAAAATCACACATATGCAGTACAACGATAAGTCGGGCCTCCATTTTCTGTCTCTCTAATGCATCGCTTCCAGTTTCAACGACTCGATGGAGCTCTGCAGAGCTCCACAAACCTGTAACAAGACAACACAAGATGTGATTCCAGACATTTCTTTAAATATTCATTTTTATCCTCCTGCAGGCAGGCATTAGTCCCCTTCTCGGTCTCCGGTTGCCTTCCCCAGGTACCCTCATGCCCTAGATCCCCTATGGATTACTCCCCATGGTGGGGAGGGAAGGGCCCACCTCTCTCCCCGTGACCATATCCGGAGCTGGCTATATGTGCGGTCCCAATGTGTTGGCATCAGCTTGCTGGAGGGCACGTCACTGAGCCTGCAACCATTTTTCTCTTTTTCTTGCCCTCTCCCGTGTCCGTGAATGCGCACACATCACAAAGCCATGTTCCGCGCCTCCCAGAGTCTGACACTGCCCCCCATCCTCCACCAGGAGGCAGCCATGAAGCCGGACGGCGTGCCCACCCATCCCCAGGAGAGAGAGGCTGTCATGGGACACTCGATCCTCTTGCTCCACCTGCGGCCCACTGCGGCCTAAAGTTAGCTCCGAACACGGGTCGTCAGCATGGTGCGGCGTGGCATCCAACACGCCAACCGTCTGCCCCACCGGGTCTGCAATTCCAGATATTTCTAACAGAAAAAAGAACCTCTGGTTCCAGTGGGCCTACCCTGTTACCAAAATGAAATAAATAACAGAAAGACTAAAGAATACACTGCTGAACCTAGAAGACCAATTTTCGAAACACAAATCCCGATCCACTAGCTGTTTAAGTCACTCTTTGTAGATTTACAGTATGTGGTTTTCAACAAAGACCAATTAAGCAATAAGGCATGACCAGGGGTTAGATTAACAGTCTGTTAATCACCCCCGAGGGGTGTAATGTGGCACGTGGCACAGCTGAGTGCCATAATGCCCCAAGGGGGTGATTAATTGACCGTTAATCTAACTCCTGGGAGTGCCTTATTGCCATGATAAAAAATGATTCCAAAATAAAAGTGCCAAAAGTATGCTTTTTGAATGTTATCATTATTTAGAGAGAGATTGTTAACAAAATAGTTCTTCCACCAACAGTTTAATAATGCTGGTTCAAAATCAGAATGCAGCATTCCAGTCATTCAGTAGTGCTGGACGATGGAATGCTGACAGGAAGAATCCATGTGCCACGGTGATCAGGCTGTACATGACAGTATAACATGCATTAATGTAAGACTGTTGAAATCCTAACAGCCAATCAGATTGCAGCATTTCTGAGATCTTTTTTATAATTGTCCTTAGTCCTCAAAAAGAATTCCTAGCCAAGTTAATTTCTGAATTCCATCTTTTATTAACCAGTCCTTGATGCTATTCATTTTTATTCTAAAACTTCATGCAGTGGACTTTCCACATGCAAGGCTCTGTTATTCTACCAAGAGCACATGGTTGATTTTCATTGTGAGGCTCCCCAGCTGTGTGTCACATACACTGAAGCTGTTCATGACAGACTAACATTCAAACAGACCATTGGCTCTCGTCCTACATTGCCCGCTGTTATCATTTGGCTGTAAAGGAACTGCCTGACAGGCTATGTGCTCACTTTACCAGATATGCTGCTGTCTCTGTTCTTGCCGCCAGGTACAACCTGATTGTGGAGATATGCAGGGTTGCTACCTGGTGTAATGTGCACACATTCATATCCCATTACAGCAGCAACATACACAGTGGCTGCTACCTGGTGTAATGTGCACCCATTCATATCCCATTACAGCAGCAACATACACAGTGGCTGCTACCTGGTGTAATGTGCACCCATTCATATCCCATTACAGCAGCAACATACACAGTGGCTGCTGCCTGGTGTAATGCACCCGTTAAGTATCCCATTACAGCAGCAACATACACAGTGGCTGCTACCTACAGTGTAATGTGCACCCATTCATATCCCATTACAGCAGCAGCATACAGGTGGCTGCTGCCTGGTGTAATGTGCACCCGTTCGTATCCCATTACAGCAGCAACATACACAGTGGCTGCTACCTGGTGTAATGTGCACACATTCATATCCCATTACAGCAGCAACATATACAGTGGCTGCTACCTGTTGTAATGTGCACACGTTCATATCCCATTACAGTGCCAACTTACACAGTGGCTGGGATGCTGCTTTTGGGTCCCCAGTCCTCCAGTTTCTATTTGCCTAAAAACCTGGGGTGCACATCTTGCCCCCCTCTCCAGGAGTCTACTAGAAATCTGCCCAAGTGTGTTAGTGAACAGAATTTACGTAGCTAGAAGAATAGGCTACATACTTGTAACTGTAGATCTTCCCTTGTCAATCTTCACCATTCATTACTTCCTGGGTGTGAGCCGGAGCGCAGCCCGTCTGGGAAACTTTTTTTTTTTTTTAAAAGCTTTGGCTAACGGCCCGCCCTCGAGTGACGTCATGCATCATGTCACGGTGACGTTAATGTGACAAACTCCTCCTCAACTCAGTTCTGTTTCTCCGCCTCGAGACGCTGCCTGACTTGCATGAAGTGTCAATTTTAGTCCTGTAGTGCCGACTCCTGTTTCTTCGTCACACTCGACGCCGATCCGGTAAGACTGTTCTTTTTTCTATCTTACGGCGCCGGGTGTGTTTCCTACTGTGTTTAGCCTTGTTATTTTCGCGTTATGTCCGGTTCGGGAGCTAAGCGCTCAAGACGCCCGGCCGCCCCTATCGTCGGTGCTCCTGTGGCTGGCATTTCTCGCTCGTCGGACTGGCATGGCGTTGCCGCCGTTGCCTGGGACCCAACCATGATATGGATTACACGGCGCCTGTTTCTCGATGGACCGCCGTATCTTACGAAATCCAGCGCGTTTAAGCTCGGCAAAGCCCGCCGACCTTGGGGGGCGGCGTCGCTCTTGAGATTCTTGGGCAAGGTCGTTAGGCCCTTCCCGGGTCCCTCCCGGGCCCTATACAGTCGAGGAGGAGGTCTCCTCGTCCTTTCTTCACTGAGGAGAGGCCCCTTCTGCGGTGTTGAGAATCACTAGTCCCTTCCGGGCGTAGCGCCGACACCGGCCCTCGGCAGTCACCTCCTCAGAGGTGCAGGCTCCCCGTGTTGGGCCCTCGACTTTTGGGCCTGGCCCAGGTGGACCCTCGACGCCGCCTTCGGCACCATTTGGATCCGGCACCGTTCGGCGGTGCGGTAATCGGTCAGCGCCCGTTCCGGCGCCGTTTGGATCGCGCGTTCGCGGTGCCGGCGATCACTAGCGGCGCCGTTGGCGGTGCTGCTTTGAGCCTCGGCACCGTTCGCGGCGCCGATGGACATCAGCGGCGCCGTCGGCGATGCCGCCCGCCTCCAGCGCTGCCGGCGGTGCCGTGGGCTAGTCCATCCTCCAGGCGGTGCCGGGCTGCAGCGCCGTGGGGAGTTGGAGTTGAGCCTGGCTGCTGCTGGCGGCGAGGAAGCGGCGGCGTCGCCCTTAGTACCGGGCCGTTCGCGGCACCGTGCCTCAGGGACCCCTGGGGTGGCCAGCATTGAGGTCCAGCTGGTCTCGTCCTCCTCGGAGGCGATGACTCGGATGTGGACCCATCACCAGCACCCCACTTCGGTCTGGGTCCTGTGCCCAGCTAGAGGTACCAGGCGGACAGCGGGCCTCCTCTGTCCCCCTTCCATCGTCTCCTGGGGCTCCCGGCTGGGGGTGGCGGGAGCCAGGGGCAGGCGTGGGGGTGACGGAGGGAGGCTCCCTCTCTGGAGGGCAGGTGACAGCTACCCCCAGGGTGCTGTTGCCCCTCTAGGGACAGGGGCACTGTGTGGTCAGGAAGAGGGCCCTCTCGGAGTCCGAGGGGTTGAGGGGCAGGGGGTCTGCCACTCGGTCTTCTTTGGCCACCTCAGGGGGGGTGGCCAGGAGCCGTAGTGCAGAACCCTGCCCCTCCCTCCAGGGTTCTAGGGTGCCCTCCAGCGGCGTTCGTGCGGACTGCCCTTCTGGATCCATGCAGTCACGGCGTCGTCACAGGGGAGGTTCTCCCCCTGGGCTCTTCCAGGCTCCGCTTCCCCAGAGTTCCGTTCTGCGGCCTGGTCTGTTGTCCGGGATCCCTCCTACTAGGGCTCCGTTCCCCGGATTCCAGAGCCCTGGCAGAGAGCAGTTGCCTCCTCGGAGGTGCCCCTCCCATCTCTCTGCCTTCACCACCCCCGCTCCCAGGCCATGTCGGTCCTACGGGTCCGTTATTCTGGGAGCAGTTCAGGGGTTCTGCGGCGGCTTCCCTCATATATTAGGGATACATGCATGGCCGGGTCTTTCGACTCTCCCCACCGCCCGCGAGAATCCTCTGGACATTCAGCTCCCCATCATCCTCGTCTCCCTCCTCTGAGGAGAGGAACCCCTACTCATCTTTCCTCCGATGCTGATTTCACGGAATATCAGCGTTTCTCTCGAGGATGGTGAGGGATCTTGGATTTCCTATGTTGGAGAGACAATACCGAACGGAGAGCGCGAGAATTCCTTGGTGAATTCAGTGCCCAGCATTTGGTGGTACCTTCCTGGCTATCCTTCCAGGGGCGTCTATCCGGTCATGGCAGTCCCCAGCCGCTTCTTCTCCAGCCCGGCTGACTGTCAGCATAGGTGCTGTGCCCCTCAGGTCTCTAGGTTCCCTTCCCAACCTGCCCTCTGGTTTGGTCTACCTAGATACTCCTTCTGAAGCGCTGCTGCTGGCGCCCGACCGCCCACTGGATCCAGACTCTCTCAGTTCGACCGTTGAGGCGAAGAGTGTTCTCTTCTTCTCGTGCGGTGCCTGTGTGCATCTCATCAGGCTCACCCATGCCTACAACCGGCATTTGTGGTCGATGATGTCCCAGCTGTTGGCATCAATGCCTGACGCAGACAAACCAGACAAGCCGTTGCCCTCTCCGGTAGGCCTGGAGCTGGCAAGACACAAAGCAAGGGCATCTTACTGACGCCAATGGGGTGGCTTCCAGGCTTCTTGAGGACAGCGATCTGCATCCAGGCTGGACGGCATGGCTTCGTCTCTCTAGGTTGTCACCCCTGGCCCGGCGTAGGTGATTCGCTCTGCCGGGGGCCCGTCTTTTCTCCTCTAGAGCTAGGAGACTTTACAGGGCTCCCTCGTCTCTCGTCCTCGGAAGGCACCTCCTAGCTCTTCTCCCACTTAGGCTTTCTGAATAAGCCAGGGTCTTCTCCTTCTGTTTCTCACCAGCAGAAGGCTGGGGTCTTGTTCCCTCAGGGTATGGCCTCTTCCCCGAGAGAGGACTTAGTACTCACCCAGGAAGTAATGAATGGTGAAGATTGACAAGGGAAGATATGAAGTGCATTACCTACCGTAATTCTTGATCTTCTCTTGTATCTTCACCATTCATTACTACCCCCCACCATCCCCTCAGTGGCCTCTTCCTGTGGCTTCTCCACCTCCCGTCTCCTTCCTCTCTCTGCAAAAATATAAAATTAAAATAAATAAATAAATAAAAAGTAAGAAAAATTGCTCCAATTTTTCCAAAAAAAAAAAGTCTATATCTTTGGGGGGCCTTATTTCTTCCAGAAAAATTATTTACTCTAAGATTCTTGGGCCATCTCGTGGAATTGCATTGGCGATCAAACTGCACAACTATCTCTTGCCATCCCTCGGGCGAGATACTTCTGGGGTTTTAGCCTGGCTCTGGCTATTCAGTTTTGATCCTGCAATCCCGTGCTTCCAGCTGTTACGCCCTAGAATCGCAACCCCCTCTCTAATTCTTTCCTTGCAGAGCAGGAACTGCACGACTATTTTTTCTAAAAAAAAGGGGGAAAAGCTGGAGGAACTCTTCGACTGCCATAGGCATTCTTTGCATTTGAGGCCATGCTCCTAAGCCTGCAAATGATTATCTGTAAAAAACAAAAAAAAAACCAAACAAAAGGAAGATGCAAGGGCAGACAAAGCCCTTCTCGTGGGATTTTGATCATTGGTTTTCCTTTCAAATGTCCTCCTGGACAGTTACAGACAAGCAGTGCTGACCATAGCCAATCTAGCAGTCTAAGCCTCTGGCCTGCCTTAGCGAGTCCGACTGGTCCCTTCTATACCTATAACGCCTAAAGGCTTAGATTTTCCATTTCTAAACTCCTGAGCAGCGCTCCCATGCTGCCTGGATTTATCCTTCCCTCCTCGGTGTCCTCCAGTTAAAGCCTTCCGGCCAGGGGAGCACAGTGGGGATCAAGAACAATGGCATGTTGAAGATGAGGACTATGCCCTCCGAGTCTGTCTAGCGGGTTCGGTGAACCTTCTGTTCAGCTCTATCTCTGGGGATTCTTGGCACCCCTGTTGGTTGAGCCTTGGGCTGTAAGCTAACTATGCTCGTTGGGCATTCTGGTCCCTTCAACATCCAATCTCTCTCTTCTCTTCTTCTTCTTCTTCTTCTTTCTCATTACCTTCCTTCTCTCTCCTCCTAGAGTCGCCAGGTAAGGAGGCCCTGCAGTCCTAGGTTGGGATACTCTTATCTCCTCTGTCCTTCCTCCATCGGCTTATTCTTTTTCAGTTCATTTCTTCCTTACTTTGCTATCCTTGAAGCTATCTTGCCTCGCTATCTCTATTTCTCTGCTTTCGCTTTTGCCTCTCCGACTCACAGAACTGAGTTGGAGGAGGAGTCAATTACTAATAACGGCCGCCTCGCATGACGTCCTCTCGGCGGGGGCCGTTAAAAGCTTTAAAAAAAAAAAAAAAAAGCTCCGTGATCGGTGCGCGCCTCCGCTTACACCCAGGAAGTAATGAATGGTGAAGATACAAGAGAAGATCAAGAATTACGGTAGGTATGTAATTTTCATTTCTAACTACTAGTATTCTTAACATCCACATGACCCACAGAAGGTCCCCTGACCAGGCTTGCTTTTGGTATCTACACCATGCAGACCTGTTTTTTTGTGGGGGAGGGGTTGCAGAGCTGAAGGGCACTAATATGGGGGAAGGTGGAGTCAAGCTTGAAGACTGTTAGGTGACTGAGCATGCCTAATTGTGTATGTCACCTGAATTCCAGTAGTAGAATTACAGTTTCAAGTATCTTAGTTATTGTAACAGTAACCAAACTTACACCTTTATTGTGGGCTGTTGGTAACTAGCCACATAAGCCATGATACTTGAACACGTGAAATCCATGCAGTAGTGATCATATCCATTTTTTAAAAATCTTTGCCTGTTATAAATGTTTACATAATTAACAGGAAAACTATTTTTGGAGCACAGTCACAAAAACGGAGGACTGTGACTCAATCAATGTGTCCATTGCAAGTGATGGCAGTCCTAATTATCACTGTAGATACACACATAATATACAGAATGACATTAGATCACATGATTGTGAACTAGAAACAATATTGGCAGAAAAAAACCCTGTGGCCTATCAAGGCTGCCTAGCTCTGCGTGTGTAATGTTGATTGTAAGGGCTCTATTGGCCTTTCACTCCTCCTCCTTTCCTCCTCCCCTTTTGCCAATATGTTTACCAGCCCCATATGTCTCTCCCACGTTGGTTTGAACCCTTTCCTACTGATTTCACACATATGGCCTCCTTTGGCAGTCTGTTCCATCTGTCTCTCCATGCAGAAATTAACTCTGATGTCCCTCTTCAGTCTCTCACACGCCAGTTTTCTAAGGAGACTAATGCCCATTTTACTAAAATGAGATCCCTAAACATGTATGTGACTACCCACCAGAAAATCTGAAAAGCAGATGCTTTTGGTAATAGTGTACTAAACTTAACAATTGTATTCCAATACTTTTATTTGTTCTGTCTACCCAGTTGCCACAACATCACAGTGATGTCCCTCCTTCGCCACAGTTGAGAGCAGCCCAAGCCATGCCAGCGAGTGATGATTTATTCTTTACCAGAAAGCCTGCTCTAAGAAACAGGATGAGTTGTGATGGCCTCGATCTCAACCATGCTAATTCTGCTGGAACTCTGTCAAGCACTGGTAAGACACTTTTTCTGAACCATTAAATTGGTAGTTGAACTTTCTAAAAATGTGTTGTTTTTTATTATGCCCCAATCACTAACTTGAGAAGGCATTATCTTGCTGCATGGTCCTCCCTTTGATTGCTCTTTTAACATTTTTCTTGTGAAACATATAAGCAAAGCACAGTACTTCTTGAGCTCATCGTGCGCGCAGGTGCAGACAAACTCCTTGACATGAGAGGTGCTGTACAGGGGTGTGAGGGGGGTGCACCCAGTGGAAAGCTCCATAGCAAGTGGCAGACCAATAGGTCGGCAGGCTGGGGATGATTCAGTTTCTGTTGTTGGGGCAGAGTCGGCCAACTTTTCAAAGGACAGAGCCGCACCAATATTGGCGCGGCTCGGTCATTTGATGTGTAAAGCCCTGCATTACTTTGACTCCTGGTTGTGCATTCACACTGCCATAGCGCTTACAGTGTGAACGCGCTGAGCCTGCCCACTGCTGCTGTCTTCCTTGCGTTCCCGTTCGAGCCCCCCCGCCAGCAAATCACTCCCTCCCACGGCTGCTATCCTCCTGACACTCGCGTTCTGTTGGAGGCCCCCCACCAGCAAATCCCTCCTTCCCGCTTCCTCCCACTGCTGCTGTCCTTCCCACACCCACATTTTGTTGAGGCCCCACCCAGCAGATCAGTCCCTGCTTCTGTCCTGCCCTCCTCACGTTCTGTTCGAGCACACACACACACACACACACACACACACACACACACACACACACACACAGGCAAATCCCTCCCTCCCTCCCTCACTGCTGCTTTCCTCCTGCACCCTCTGTCCCCCATCCCCCCGGACACTGGGGAGCACACTCCCAGTGTCCAGAAATGCTCCCATCATTTCCCTATATAAAAAAAATAGAAAAACGTCCAGTGTCTTAATTTCTTTAAACGTGAAATAAAAAAAGGTCCATCGTTGTCTCCCTGTCCCCCTCCCCCATCCTGACCATCCCACTGTGCACCCACCTCCCCACACCCCTCCTCTTACTCATACTTACCTCCAGAGGTCAGGAGCAATGATCTTCTGTGGATTGGGAACACATCTGCACTCTTCAAAGTCAACTGACAAAGTGAAGATTTCAAGGTATGCCGTATAATGGGAATCAATGGGGGGTTCAACTTAGGTTGATATCTCAGCCATTTTTAGGAATTTTGACCCCAGATTTTCAACATGGGGTTCTTGGGACCCCACCTCCTAAACACTGTCATTTCGTTACTCGGTCCTAAAAGGTGATTTTACAGTCGCTGTGCGGAATCACCTTTTGGGACAGATAAATGAAATGACAGTGCCACTGGCCATGAGGTGGGGTCTCAAAAAGCCTATGTTGCAAATTTGGTGAAACAATTCCAAAAAATGACTGCGTTATGAGCATGTGTTGCGCAGTTTCTACGCACACTCCTAACTTTGCCAGTTTGTAATATTTTCACTCCGGATTTTCAACATTGCTGCCATTTCACGCCTCCTTGTGAACAGTATAGCTGTCATTTTTCATATCCTGCCTGAAACATGTTTTTGCACCTGTGGCTCAGAATGGCATGGTGGCTCTGCAAAATCACCTTTCAGGATGAATGAACGAGATGACACTGGCACTTTTCATGAGGTGGGGTCATAAGAATGCTACACTGAAAATTTGGTATGAAAATATTAATAAACAACAAAATTGGCTTAGCATGCACTTAAATTAAGAACGAGTACTGCATTTTGGTACTTTCAGTATTTTGACCCCAAATTTTCATCTTAGCCATCTCTTCAACGCATTGTCAGTGTCAGTGGCTCAGTAGGTAGCACTCTCACCTCTGAGGCCGGGAGATCAGAGGGCTGTTGTTTATGTTTCCACACCTGGCTCTTGGGTTAATATCCCAGAACTGACACTGTGGTGCAGCATGAGGGGGTGCTGTACTTTTGAGGTGCTGTTTTTCGGATGAGATGTTAAACTGAGGTCCCATCTGCCTGGATTGGTGGTAGTTCAGGTGGATGCTAAAGATCCCATGGCACTTATCGAAAAAGAGTAGGGGAATTTCCCCGATGTCCTGGCCAAATTTCTCCCATTCACTAAAAATACCACCAACAGCTTAATCTGGTTCAGTTTCAGTTGTTTACCATCTGTATCACCCTTCCCCCCCCGGTCACCCTTGAAAAAGGGACTTCTAGGCCCAGTGGGTTTACTGGGTCAACAAAATTCAATAAATAAATTTTCCAGATCCTGGGCAAAATTTTTTTGCATCCTGAATGGTGATTTCGAAGCCACTGCATGAAAGTACCTTTCGGGCAGGAGTTGAAATTGGACTCTTCCTTTCTTGATGAGGTGGCATAATAAGACGGCTATGTTGTAAATGTGGTGTAAAATATTAAACAATGAAGTTATGAACCTGTGTTGAATGCCAACACGGCTCATTCCCGCCCCAATGGCACCAGTGCACACATGAACTTTCGGCATTGACAAATGCTCGTTTATGGACACTAATACATGCCATTTATTCTGTCCATCATAAAATTATATTTCCAGCCTGTATGGAATCCTTCTTGTTATGCTGCATTGGTGGAGCTCCGTGGGCGTTACCATCACTGTAGGAGACCAGGGGTCGGCCCCAGAACGCGAACTCTGTATGCTCTCTGCAGTGCTGCAGCAACGCCATGACAGCGCTTTACTGATAGCAGCTGTCCTTTGTAATGGAGCTCCCTCTGCAGCATGATCTCCCCTCTCACAGCGCAGTAGTCAGGCGCACTTCCCACTTCACTGCGCATGCGTGAGTATTGCACGCAAGTAGTGCTGTCGCTGCTACAGTCTTTTTGATGGCAATTGTCACCGCCACCCCCGCTCCATGTCCGCTGGTACAGCACTCTGCGAGCCATGCTGCCGCCGCTCTGACACCTGGACAGGTAAGAGCTCAGCTCAGCCATATCGGCTCTGACTAGAATTTGTTTTGAGAGTTACAGCAGTGATTCGTTGGATGTTTTTGTTATGTTTAACACAATAATTCTGTACACTGTAGAGACCATCCATATGTGTATTAAATTCTAACTACATAAATTAGAACAGCCTAGTCATACTTGTCCATCGTCTCTGCAAGGTGCCTGATGCCTCAGAACTTAAAATGTTTGTTTTTTTCCTTCAAAAGTGTGCTCTCTCGCTGTTCTGGTCTTGAGCCTCTCAGAAGTCCAACAGTTTCAGCTGAAAAGAGTGGTTACCTGGACAGTGCTACTGGCTAATTTTGCTTTTCCCACAGTCCACACATTCACATCTTAGTATTGCTTGGACACATAGGAAAAAAGGTTGGTGGGATTGAACTTTTGGTACTTTAAAGCTATTCCCAAAGTAGTCCTACAACCCTCTAACTCAGGGTACTGCTTGGAGTCTAGACACGTTTGGCTAGAATTTTCTAATTCATGTTGTTAGAAGGAAAAGTCACTCACCACAATGACATATTTTCTTCCAATGAATTAGAACTACAAGTCAAACTACCCTTCCTGGCTTCACCGTTTTAGGATAGGGAAATTAGGTTCTTCAAGCAAAGCAATTTTATTTATATGGCGCTATATCCCAAAGGCTCAGTGCGCCTAACGGGGAAACAGTTAATTCAGTACATAAGGAATACATAATGCATGTTGCAATATATATAACATACAATCACTAAATAATACTGTAGGCTTGCTCAGATAGATAATTTTAAAGCTCTCTTAAGGCCTGTGCCTTGCAAGTAGAATAAACATGGTGGCAGAGACTTCTATAATAAAAAAAACAGCCATCCTGAAGGCTCTGTCTCCAGGTAATTTTAGCCTTGAATGGGGGACTACGAGCAAGCCAGCCTCGATGGAGCAAAGAATACAAGAGGAGCATTTGGAGACAGAAGATCTGTCAGGTAGCCAGGACCCAAACCATGTAGGGCCTTGTTTGTTAACAACAGTCTTGAACTTTTTTTTTTTTTTGGCTCTATTTGTAGCCCTGCAGCCTTGAACTCTCTCAGGCCATTTGCACTCACCAGCTTGCTCTACCGCCCGCTGTGTTCCCCCTGTCATCTTCAAGCTCGTTACGGTTCCCCGGGTTGGGGAGGACAACCCGGGGAGACTGTGAGGGCAGCGGAGGGGGAACCAGCGTTGGGCGTGTGGCAGTGGCAGTGGCACTGGCAGGGCTGTCACCTATCCAGTGCTGGAGGGGTGTTTCTTGTAGTGAACCAAAGACCCCCTTCCCCCCTGCGTGGGCACATCTGATGCCGGTGCATGGCAACCCTGCCTACATCAACCACACTCTTAGCATTGCAGCCTGGCGGCTCGATGGTGCCTCCGGTCTCCACGGGGGCGATGAGCACGGGCATCTAACCCTCCCACCCGAGAGGAGAGCTGCCCAGAGGGTGCTCAATCCGCCTCCCTCCCTGCCGACCCCAACCTCGCCTCCCCAAACTCGGGTCGTCGGCGCGGCACGAGGTGTGGCGTCCAGCGCCTCAACCTTCAGCGCAACCGGGCCGGGCCAACAGTCTTGAACTTGATGCACCACCGAACAGACATCCATTGTGGATCGCACAGCACTGGTGTGATATGTTCATGTCAACAATCAACCCAAGCCACAGTATTCTGTACCAGCTGCAGGTGGCATATCAGACCCCCGAGATAACCCCAGGTGTGGGGCATTGTAGAAGTATAGTGTAGATATGACAAAGGCATGCACTGTCATAATCGGGTCCTGTGGCAAAAGATGCAGTCTACTTCAGATGATATTCCAAAATGGAAAAAGCCACTATGGACTACCGCCAACACCTGGGGACCGATAGTCAAAAATATATGTAGCACAGCACAAAGGTTTACGCTGCACTTTCCCCTGTGCCTGAACCTGAGGATATTATATTTCATCATATAGCGCATCTGCAACTGAATATAGGGCCATTATGGTGCAGGCCTAAGGCAAGTAGTGGTGCCCCAACATGGACCAGGGCTATGTGCAGCCCATAGGGAACTGCACCCCCAGACCTGATAGTAGTGCTGGGAGCCCACAGCGCAATATTTAATGGAAAAATGCAAGTGGGCCAATTGGTCTTGCAAGGCGCTAAAGTGATTATGCATGCCTATTGTAGGCTCATTTGTATGGGAAGTGGCATCAGGTTAGCGCCCCTCCTGTGGCCGCTTGCCACATCAGGCATGGTGGCAAGTGGCCCCTTTACCTCAAACACCTGTCCTCTCCATTAAATGTACTCTGTTCAGTAGCACCCCCAATCAACCGTCCCTGTACTTGTAGTGATTTTCTCTGGTGGTTAGTGGCACGCCCCACCCTTCAGTCACCTTCCACTGTGTTATGACTGATGTCCTTGGTGTCTAGTGGCACCCCCACCCTCTGATTGCCCACTGCCATATTATGACTGATGTCCCTTGTGTCTAGTGTCCCCCTGCCCTGTGATCACATGCTGCAATGTTATGACTGATGTTCTTAGTGTCTAGTGGCACCCCCCCCACCCTGTGCACACCCCTGCTGTATTATGATTGATTTAACTGATGTCTAATGGCACCCCTGTTGCCCTACGATCACTTGTCCAGTTGTCCTGGTAAATGGTTTTGTCTTCCTGGTGGTTAGTGGCACCCCCACCCTCCGATAACCCATCCTGGTAAAAGATTTTGTTTCCCTGGTGGTTAGTGGCACACCACACCTTCCGATCACCCGTCCCTGTATACTTCCCGTATGCCTTGCTGTCTAGTGGCCCCCTCCTTGCATTGCCGCACCTAGCACAACAGAGCTACCCCCCCATATCTCAGTAAGCTGGTGCCATATGGAGAGCCCGATACAGTGACTGGCACAGCTCTCCTTTTATCTCCTTGGCCAACCACCATATAGGATGATGGGGAATGTGCGTACTGTATGGCTGTTTCCTGTCATCCCATACTGCCGCTGGCCGAGGAGGTGGTGGAGGGCAGTGCCGGTTGCCATATTGGACTATCTGCACAGCATTGGCTTACTGAGGTAAGGGGGGGGTTGACTGGTGGTGCGCTCCCTGTGGAGGTGGGGTGCTAGACACTAGAGCATACAGGAAGTATACAGACGGGTGATGGGAGGGCAGGGGTGTCCACTAAACACCTCAGGAGATGAGGCCATTTACGGGATGGGTGATCAGAGGTGGGGTACCACTATAGAAACATTGAATTTGATGGCAGATAAGGACCGCTTGGCCCACTTAGTCTGTCCATTTCGCTACTTGATGGATAAGCTGCAGATCTTACTTCGAGAGGGTTCCTTCAGTAGGTCATCACTTATAGGACTGGCACCACCTGGCGTCGGGCCGCATGGTAGACTGTTCTAGCAATCCCTGATGGGGAACCGCCCACCCAACATCATGTGACCAATGTCAGCTGACTGTATATAGTGGGCGGTTCCTATGCCCGTCCACCACTTCTATCCCGCTGTCGCCTTGTGTTAGTCGTATTGCAGACTTCCATGTAGCGATAAATTAGGTAAGTATCTTACGTCAGTTTTTCCTCAGCCAAAATTCTTCCTTTTTGCAACTCTTCATTGATGTCTTCACCGAAGAAGAAGTGATAGTCTTGTAGCGCATAGATCCTGCACAAAGATGGTCACCTCAGAATTAAATCGCTGTCTAGGCCCAGACCACCCTTTCTCCTCCTGCCCAGAGTGCCAGACCTTCACCAGACCATGAAGAAAAGGAGGCAGCAGGCTTTGGAGGCCCATCTCTTAAAAGCCTGCCTGGCTTCTCTAGAAAAGAAGATGGACCGTTTGAGAGAGTCTTTGGCAGATAGATCTTCTCCATTTGAAGAAACACAAGGAGAAGTCTAGGGAGCGGTCCACGGATGACACATGGCCCTCGACCAGCAAGGCCCAGCTGCTGCCCAGAAAATCTGACTGTAAGTCTGGTAAGACTGCAGCAGGTCAGTCGATCATCAGTCCCTCCGATGACCGCACTGCGACAGCCGATAAGTCGACCCCTGGCTCCTCCGGGGACTGCACAGCAGCCGGTAAGCTGGCTCCCCAGTCAGTGGGGACCTGCCCGGCACCCGGGCGATAAGCCGGCTGGGGGCTTCTCTCCTGCCAACCCAACACCACCTGCTGAGCGCCCACTCCCTGATGGCCACATGGGTGTGGTTTCCCCGTCGGTCCCTATGACGCCTCACTCGTCATCGGCAGAACCAGAGGAAAAGCCTCTCTCCCCCTTCCTTCACCATACCCTCCACTTCAACGGTGGGTACCTCTGGCGAAGACAGCGGAGAACCCCTTGATGTAGTTGATTCCACGGGGTCAACTCCATGTTCTCCTCTCGGGGTCATGGGGAAGGAGGCTTCTCCTAAACCAACAGGCCTTAATGTGGAGGCCCCTCCTCCGCCTTTGGGTGGGATTCCTGAGGCGCTGATTCGGGCCAGTATCCCGCCAGAGGACCTGGTGAACCTTGCTCCGACGCCGAACGTCCAGATGACTGTTGCTCATCCGGGACATAACGATCGGCCCCAGCCGCTGGCTCCGACACCCGACATCCCGACGGCAGTCCCTCAACCTGGATCTGTTGATCGGCCTCAGCTGTTGGCCCCGACACCAGATCCAGTCCTGCTGTCGAGCCCCTTTGTCCGGTGCTGACGTCGGCCCCTCTTGCAGCGCTGGATCAGGTGGTGCCGGTTCCAACATCTGTCCCCCTAACATGGGCTATCCCGACGCCAGACCCCCAACCTATCTATATATATATATCTATATATATATCTATATATATATCTATATATATATATATATATATACACCATAGCGGGTCCAGCGTGGGTACCCTTGCCACCAGACCTGATGGCCAGGATTTCTCCAGACCCGAAATGTCCTCACTACCACTGGGGTTTCCGGGACCACTACCTGGCTGGCCCCCCTCTGGACTGGAGTCATTACGGACAGTTCTACCCTGGGTTCAATCCCTACTCTCACTACCAGGGATTCCAGGGCTATCATTATCCTCCTCCACCGGTAATGCCGCCTCCCCGCCTCCTCCTCCTTCTCCCCCTCAGCCTCAACCAACTCCGCCCCTCCCACCTCCTCCGGTTGCCCCAGATTTCAAGACCTTGATTCAGTCTTGGTGACAGGGAGCTTGGTTTGAGTTGATGTCTGACTTGGAGACAAGACTCCCTCTCCCACGGTCTCCCAGGTCCCCTTCCCGAGCAGTTCTTCCATGACTACTGTACATGTCTTGGGGAAGACTAGTCAGGACGTCTCTCTTCCCGATATCCATCACCATCCTGTCGAAGGGGCAGACGACGAGGACAACGATGATGAGGGGGTTGACAATTCTTCGGAGGAGGTCCTGGAGGAACCTGAGGGCCAGATAGGCAAGGTTTCCCCAAAATCACCACCAGAGGACCCTGCCTTTTCGGACCTTCTGAGGTCCATGAAGGATTTCTTTGACTGGGAGTCAGAGGATCAGGACCCCATGAGGCAAGATTCTGAGAACATCTGGACTTAGAGTCTCTGTCTTCAGTCCCCATTCCTCCATGGATTGGTCCTCATCAAGACCTCACCACTACCATCTGGCAGATGTCTCATTCCCTTCTGGCTGTCCCCAAACGGGCGGACAGGCTTTACTGGGTGCCGAAGGATGCCCCGTTCTTGAAAACACTTCCTAAGGATCACTCTGTGATCATTTCCACTGCTCATGACTGCTCCGCAGCACCAAAGCATATGAGCACCTCTCCTCCAGACAAAGAGTCGAGGCAGATGGACCAGTTCGGGAGAAAGATCTATTCTTCGGCCACATGCACGCTTCGGTCCCTTAACTATGTGGCCCATATGGTGTTTCATCAAAAAGCTACCTTAGCCAGGTTAGTGGCTCAGGTCCAAGCCATGAATCCCTTACCCTTGAAGAAGGAGCTTGTCAAGGATCTTCGGCTCTCCAAGTTCTTGTGTAGGTATGCGTTGCAGGCTACATACGACACTGTTGATTCTGTGGTGTGCACCTCGGCAACTGCCATTGCCCTTAGATGCACTCCTGGCTTCGCCATTCTGGACTTGCTGACGAAGTTTAGTCGTCGATTCAAGATGCCCCCTTCAAGTACTCAGTGCTCCTTGTTGGGGACACCAAGGACGTTATCACGGACTTGCTGGACAGAGGTCTTGCCCTCCGGTCCATGAGGTCTATGTACCGATCAGGCACCCAACAGCAGCCCTTTCAGAAGAGGACCTGGAGGCAGAGAAAGCAACCCCCGGTGTGCCGCCAGGGGAAGCGTAAGGCCACGGGTACAGCTACCCCTCCTGCCTCCAAGAACCAGAGATGAGCAGGGGGTCCTCCCCCTGTATGTCCTGTCACTTCCTGACCATCCCCACTACCTCCCCAGTCTCCTGACTGGGAGCAGGTGGGGGGGGATGGTTAGCCTGCCACGTACAGGGCGATCACCTTCGATGAATGGGTCCTGCAGCTGGTGTCCGTCGGACACATAATAGAGTTTCTGGGCTTTCCTCCGGAAACTCCACCAAAAAGATCCTCCTACTCAAGGGATCAGGCTCTTCTCATCCGAGAAGAGGTGAACAGTCTCTTGCTCAAGGAAGCAATAGAGCATGTTACCCTCCGGCAAAGGAGAAAGGGGTTTTACTCCCATTTTTTTCCTGATTCCAAAAAAGACTGGGGATTTCAGACCCACACTCAACTTAAGCAACTTAAATCAGTTTGCCGAGTCCAAAAAATTTGGATGCTGACTCTTCAGAGCCTCCTTCCATGCCTTCTGGAGAACCATTGGTTGTGCGCTCTGGACATGCAGTATGCTTACCTGCATATCCCCGTCTTCCCCAGCCACCACCGGTTCCTGTAGTTTCAGTTCCAGGGGAACACTTACAGTTATGAACGCTCCCATTTGGCCTGTCCTCGGCACCCCAGGTGTTTACCAAGTGATTGGCAGTGATTGCAGCCTTCTTACACTGCAGGGGTATTGCGGTTTTCCCTTACCTGGACGATTGGCTGATTTCGGCCCCGTCCAGGGACTCTTTACTAGAGGCCCTTTCTTTCACTTTGGACTTATTCAGCAGACTAGGGATTACTGTCAGTATTCCCAAATCTTCTATGACCCCTACCCAGAAATTCAGTTCATTGGGGCAGTTTTGGATATGGTCCACTGCAGAGCCTTCCTCCCTCCAGACAGGGTGGAGACACGATCTGTCAGGCTTACAAAGTGGCTTCCTCCAGGAACATCCCGGCCTGGGAGATCCTGTGCCTTCTTGGCCTGATTGCGGCCTCCATCACCACTGTTCCCCTCGCGAGGCTCCACATGAAAGTCACTCAGTGGTCCTTGTGCGTGCAGTGGGATCAACTCCTGGACGACCTGGACCATCCGGTGCTGGCCTCCTTAGCGGTTCAGAAAGAATTGCTTTGGTGGAGGGATTCCTGCAACCTTTCTTTGGGTCTTCCCTTCAGAAACCCAGCTCCCTCAGCATCCCTGACCACGGATGCCTCGAACATGGGATGGGGAGCACATCTAGGGGAACACCAAGCCCAAGGACTGTGGTCCAGCTTGAAGACTTCTCTGCATATCAAAGTTCTGGAGAGGAGGGCTGTCCTGTATGCATTGCAGGCCTTCCAGACCCTCCTTCCCAAGGGATCATTGCTGGTCCAAACGAACAACATATCGGTAGTTTGGTACCTCAACAAACAAGGAGGAACCCGCTCGTACCCCTTGTGCAGGGAGGCGACGCGGGTATGGAAGTGGGCGGTCCAGCACAATCTGGTCCTCATGGCCATACACGTGCCAGGCATTCTAAATGTCCTGCCGGATAGTCTCAGCAGATTTCTGACCCTAGCTCACAAGTGGGAGTTGCACCAGGAAGTGGTGGATCCATCTTCTAATTAGGGGCATCCAGAAAGCAACCTTTTCACCTCTAATTCAACGCAAAACTTCCCAGTTTTTGCTCGCTTGTTCCAGGGCATGGTGCTTTCTGGCATGACGCGTTGTCTCTCTCTTGGACAGGGACATTTTTGTATGCCTTTCCTCCATTTCCAGTTCTCCAGAGGGTCCTCCTCAAGCTTCAAGCAGAAAGGGCAAGGATGATTCTTATCGCTCCTCTCTGGCCGAGGCAAATCTGGTTTCCGCTGTTGCAACAGCTTTCCGGGGAACCACCGGTTCCACTTCCAGTGACTCAAGACCAAGGTCGACTGCTATATCCAGCGCTCAGGACTCTGCATCTTCATGCATGGCTCCTGCAGACATAGCGATCTCCCGCTTTGGGGTCTCCTCCCAGGTTGCTCAGTTCCTCATTGAGGCCAGAAAACTCTCTACTCGTTCCACTTATACCATGAAGTGGAAACGGTTTTCCATCTGGGCGACCACCAAGAGTTGGAACCCCTTTTCATGTTCTGCCCCTCAAGTCATGGAATACCTCCGTCACCTTTCAGACTCCGGTCTTTCATATTCATAGTTGAAGGTCCATCTTTCGGCTATTTCGGCGTACCATGAGCTTGTGGATGGTAAAACCATGGCTCAGTTGGAAGTCTCAAAAACCTTTCTGAAAGGGATTCTCCATCTGAAACCCCCCATCCGCAGCCCAACACCTCCTTGGGGTTTGAACTTCGTTTTAAAAAAGCTCACCCTTCCTCCTTTTGAGCAGGCTATGAGCTGTGATTTACGCTTCCTTGCCTGGAGGGTGTTCCTGGTTGCCATCACGTCAGCCCAGAGGATTTCTGAGCTTCATGCTCTGGTCTGTAAGGAGCCCTATCTGATTTTCCACAGGGACCGGGAGGTCCTCAGAATGAATCTGAAGTTTCTTCCCAAGGTGGTGTCAGAAGCCACACTGAACCAATCAGTAGAGCTTCCTGTATACTACCCATTCTCCTCTAATAGAGGTGAGGCACTCCTCCATGCCATGGATGTACATCGGATTCTCTGGTGCTACACTGACTGGACTAAAGAATTCCATAGCTGTGATCAGCTTTTTGTTTCCTTTGTCCCCAGATCGAAGGGAAAACCGGTTTCTAAGCAGGGCCTTTACAGATGGTTAGGCAACTGCATTAGGTATTGTTACCAGAAGTATGAAAAACCTCTGCCGGGTACCATCGGAGATCATTCTACTGGGGGCATGGCTGCTTCTGCTGTCTTTCTGCAAAATGTCTCTGTGGCTGATATCTGCGCTGCAGCCACTTTGGAGTTCTATCCATACCTTTACCAAACATTACAGTCTGGACATTGCTTCTAGGCGGCGGGCTGGTTTCGGCCTAGCTGTGTTACAGGGCCTTCTGTCCTAGACTGGGTCCATTCTAAATTACAGTTTTTCTGTTGGATTTAGTTTTCCTCCTCCCTGGTTTCTCTCGGTCTCTCTTTGGAGGGACTGCTTGGGACTCTGTCCTATAAATGATGACCTACTGAAGGAACCCTCTCGAAGTAAGATAGTACAGTTACGTTGGAACTTACTGCAACAGTAGATCTTCAAGAGGTTCCTTCAATAGAGTCATCTTCCCTCCTCCTTCACCTCACTTTGTGTTTTGGTCTCAAATCCTGTTCGCCTGCCGTCGGGCCTTTTCCTGGCTCCGGTGGGAGAACTGGAGGGCGGGCGTGGGGACCGCCCACTATATATGGTCATGCTGACGTCGGCCACGTGACATCGGGTGTGCAGTCCACTGTCATGGATTGCTAGAAAAGTCTGCCGTGCGGCCCGACGCAAGGTGGCGCCAGTCCTATAAGTGATGACCTACTGAAGGAACCTCTCTCTTGAAGATCTGCTGTTACGGTAAGTTCCTACGTAATGGTACTATTCTAGTTAACCAACAGCTTACTTCCTCCTACCCCCCACTAGAATTGCTCTATGTCTGTCCCATGCATTCTTGAATTCTTCCACTGTTCTCGACTCCACAACCTCCTCAGGAAGACTGCTCCATGCATCCAGAACCCTCTCCATGAAAAAAACACTTTCTAACATTACCTCTGAGCCATCCCCACACTATCTTCAAATTGTGCTCCCTTGTTCTTGCACATCTCTTTTTCTGAAAGATGCTACCCTCTTGGACTTTAATTCTCTTGAGGTACTTGAAAGTTTCTATCATGTCCCCCCTCTCCCTCCTTTCAGCGAGGGTATACATATTAAACTGCTTTAGTCTCTCTTCATATGTTTTCTGGTGTAGACCCTGCACCATTTTGGTTGACCTCCTCTGAACAGCCTCCACTCTGTCTTTGCAAAGATGGGGTCTCCAGAACTGCATGCAGTACTCCAGATGGGGTCTCACCAACTGTCTGTACAGAGGAATAACAACTTCCCGTTTTCTACTGTTAATGCCCGTCCTTATGCATCCCAGTATCCACCCAGCCATCCTTACTTCCTTCTCACATTGCTTGCCCACCTTTAGGTCATCTGATATAATTACTCCTGGGTCCCTTTCGATTTTTGTTGTTGTTAGTAACTCACCCCCACTGTGTACTCTTCCCCTGGGTTTTTGTTTCCCAGGTGCATTACCTTGCACTTCTTTGCATTGAATCTGAGCTGCCATACATTTGGCCATTCCTCCAACCTTGCCAAGTCCCTTTTCATCCTTTCCACCCCACGATGTGTATCAGCCTTGTTGTAGATCTTTGTGTCGTCTGCAGAGACACATTTTTCCTTCCATTTGCTCTCCAATGTCACTTATAAAGACATTAAAAAGGACCTGTCCCAATACTGAACCCTGCGGTACCCCACTAGTTACCCTCCTTTCTTCACTGTGGACTCCGTTTACTATTACCCTTTGCATCCTGTTGTCCAGCCAATCTTTCATCCAGGCAACCACCTTGGGACCCACTCCAAGCCTGGCTAACTTGTATATTAATCTTTTACGTGGGACTGTGTCAAATGCCTTGCTAAAATCTAGGTAGGCCATATCCACAGTCCCTCCCTGGTCTTCTACTTTGGTCACCCAGACAAAGAAATCGATTAGATTGGTCTGACACGAACTTCCCGCAGTGAATCCATGCTGCCTTGGGTCCTGTGCCCCACTGGCCACTAGATACTCAACAGTTCTTTCCTTCAGAAGTGATTCCATCATTTTCCCTACCACTGAGGTCAATTTAACCAGTCTGTAGTTTCCTGCCTCTGCCCTGCTCCCACTTTTGTGAAGTGGAATCACATCTGCCCTCCTCTAGTCTTCAGGTGCCACCCCATCCTCCCATGATTTGTGAGAGAGAGTAGTCTGTGGTGTCACTAGTTGTACCCTTAGTTCTTTTAGAATTCTGGGGTGAATCCCATCAGGCCCCATTGCTTTGTCCCCCCTCAGTTTCAAGAGTTCTTTCAAAACCCTTTCTTCTGTGAATGGACTGGTATCGACCCTCCTATCCAGAGTGTTTCTCTTGTTTGGTTTAGGTACCTCCCCATCCTCTTCTGCTGTGAATACTGAGCAGAAATATTCATTCAGTATCCTGCTTTCACTATCACCCTCTGCCCACATCCCTCCCTTTATTAAGTCTCCGTATCCTCCTTGGTCTTCTTGGCTCCTAATGTACCTGTAAAGGTTTTATCCCCTTTGTAACAGAATGGCTGTCTTTTCCTTGGTTTGGGCCTTTGCTATTCTGACCACCTTCCTGCCTCCTTCTGCTTTTAACTGATAAAGTTCACTGTCCTGCTCCTTCTGTTTCCTTATATTTCCTGAATGCCATCCTTTTCTCCTAACACTTCTCCCATCTCTTTTGAGAACCATAGTGATTTTTCCTTCATTTTGTTTTATTGATTTGCTTCACACAAAGGCTTGTTGCCTCTGTGATGGCTGTTTTGATTATTCCCCATTGTTCCTCCACCCCTCCTTCTTGCCCATTTGCTAGTGCTTTTCTGAGGCACTCTCTCATTTTCTCAAAGTCAGCCCTCCTAAAGTCCAATACTCTTGCTTTAGTATGACTAGACGCCTGCGAAATCAATCATAATACAGCAGTGGGCAATCAGAGGGTGGGTGGTGCCCCTAGGCACCAGAGACATCAGTCATAATATAGCACCGGGCGATTGGAGGGTGGGGGTGTCACTGGACACCAGGGACATCAATTCATTGACAAGAATAGGTGATTGGAGGGCAGGGGTGCCTCTGGACATCAGGGCATCCATTGCTTCACGGTATGAGGTTTTGGGGGGGGGGTGAGGAGGGGCAGGCAGCTGCAGTACCATGCTTACCCAAGGAGTCCTTTAACATCAGTAGCTTTAACAGTTAGCTGGATAGGTGCAACTGCCCCGGAGGTGTGCCTTTAAGAGAAATTTAATGAGCTTAGGGCCATAGCCAGTCAGAAAACAGGAAGGGCAGTGAGCTGAGTGAGAGCTGCTGAAGGCTTCGAATGTTTTCTCCACTGGACTGAGCAACATTACCCCGGAGGTGTCTCTCAACTTTCCTTGTTGACAGCCTCCTAGTGCTTATCTGGGTAAAGTTTTCTTCATATTTCTGTTTTAATAGTGTGCTGAGTGAAATTATTACAAATTTGTTAGCGTCATGATAATTTTTTATTTTTAGCACAATCGTGCAACTTTGACTTCATTTTTACCGTGACTGTTCATTTAGAATGTTAAATTTATTGTGGGTACTTAATTTCGACAGTTCCTCTCTTTTCTTACCAAATTCTTGTGGGAACTGTCGAATTAGGGACAGTTGCCTTGTTTTTTACCTCAGACCTCGCGAGTTTTACTGCGAGGCACACCATTGGAATCCAGACTTTAACAGTGCCTGGGGGTTTCTCTCAGGATTGGCAAATTAAGAGGCACCCTTCTATACATCTTGTTTATACGTAAAGGAACTGGACCTAGGTATCATCTGTCACAGGACTGTCCGTAAGGGTCCAGCAGCCACCTGTGGCAGTTGACAGGCATTGCTGGGTTTTCTGTTAAGACTGGCACGGATATAGATCCCAGTTCTACAGCCACAAAAAAAGGCACTGGCAACGGACAGAGCTAATTAACTGGGGCAGGACTGGCCGGTGGCGTTTCACAGAAACCTGCACTCAGTTCGTAAGGTCCAGGACTGGTTTGCTTGCTTAAATTGGGCAAAATATAGCAGAGAAACCTTTGATTATTATGGCTGAGGACATGCCAAAGGTTTCCGACTAGGGGCCATTCAAAAGTACTAAAATGTAAGGAGGTGCTGAGGAACTCTCCAGATCCCAGCCAAGAATTAAAGCTTTCAAATTACAAAGTTCCTCACAATTTAAAAAATAATAGAAGTGATGAAGGAAGGAAGATTGATCAAGCCGCTGATGAAGTGGCTAAAAAGAAACTTTGTCTAGACATAAATGCTCCCGTTGCTCCTGGGAAAGCCAGTAGTGACACAACAGGCAGCTTAAAGCATACAGAAAAACCTCCCAGTTCTCCATCTGTGCAAAATATGGAAAAAGCATACCAACTGTTTCAGACCCTACAAAAAAATGGATCCTTTCTTTACTGGGGCTGGCAAACAGTCTTCCACAGTTCTCTTTCTCATAGACTGTGAGGGTGATACAGTTGATGATAATTTTATGATGCCCCTGCCTACAGAAGCTTCCAACACTCTTCCACAGTTCTCACCCCAGAGACGGTGAGGGTGATACAGTGGATGGTAAATAATTTACTCTGCCCCTGCTTACAGGGACTGCTATCACTCTTCAACAGTTATTGCGTCTGAGACTGTGAGGGTGATACAGATGATACGAGAATTTTTATGATGTGGAGGGTCTAGCACCCTATGTATCCAGGAAGGTTCTCCCTCCATGCCTTTATCTATCCAAAACATATTGGAATCCTGGACCTCCCTTCTCCAGAGTCCTTCCAAGGTGAGGATAAGGATAATAAAAGATTGCAGGGGAAAGGTTCCACCTACTAAAAAGCCCTGTCTTAATGAAAAGTATAAATACAATACCACGAAACTGCTTCAAACCCCCATTTCTGTGGCAGAGGTTTACAAGCGGTCTGGAAGTGTTAATAAATGCATAAATATATCAATTGTTTAACAATACTGATTGCCTGTCTGTACATCCCAGCCAGGTGACTATAGTGCATCAGGCAGCTTGCGAGAAAGCTGGGGTCTCCTTTTCCTCCATACACCCCGGATAAGGACTCCAGAAAATAGATTTCTTAGTTACCCGCAGATGCTTGTCAAAATTTTTACCTACTTGGCTTTTCGGCCAAATATTAAAAAAAAAAAGCACTGCGGAACTCTGTCCTGGTTCTTGGTGCAGGAGCCGGTGGATACAGCTAGCCTGCTCCGGAACCTGTGTAATACCAATTCCACAGGACTACAACAAGGATGCTGCCTCCAGAGTCATGGCCTATGTCATCTCTTTGAGACACTTTGTCTGGCCTTGAACTACTGGTCTACCCTTAGACTCCCAGTTTAAAGCCATGGTCTTTCCTGGTGATCAAAACATACTATTCAATTCCTGAACATCTCAAACAAGGCCCCCTGCCCCATGGAACTTCCTTCCGAGGGCATTAGGGGCAGAGTTTTTTTCCCAGCCCTCTCTCAGTGCAAGGGTGTTTTCACAGTCTAAAGCCTGACGTTAGTGTGGGCAGACCTCAGGTGTACCCAGGTGTCTAAGCCTCTTCCCCAACACAGTTGTTTCTGTTGGAGCGGGAGGCAAAAAACTATTCTAACTTTGCAAATAGTGGAGCGGGTCCCTGGCCATGAGAAGAAGAAAGGGCCTCTACTCCTCATAATTCCTAACAGAAAAGACAACTGAGGAGTGGCTTCCCATCTTGCTGTTAGAACCCAAATTCAAGATGGTCACTCTGTTACCATTCATACAGCCCTTACTGTAGGGCGATGGGCTAGCCTCCCTGGTACAAAAAGGGCTCCCTTTTTTCCATATACCTTTAATGAGGTCTCACACAAGGGCGGGCTCACTGTGGCTCTTCGGCCTTCCTCAGCCCCAAGAGTTTTTCCAAAGAGCTGGGCAGTGATAGCAGCATGCCTCAGGAATCTGGGCATCTCTTGCTACACCTAAGTTGCCAATTAGCCTACCAAAGTCTCCTTGTCAGGTCAAGGAGTCCCCCTTTTTTTCCCCTTACAGGGCTCTATGTGTAGTCTGTGGGTTCCCAGGTAAATCTAAACAAAGTCTCACTTGTAACCCTCCCAGCATCCAGGAAGAATGTGCCTTCCTTCCGCAGGCAAGAATTCAAGATGTCCCTCGTTGGCAGTTTTCTTCATCCAGGGACAGCAAGACCAGCCATCAAACGCTTAACTAGGTTTGAATCATTAACCCTCATGGTTCAGTATATGATGCGGTCCTGAGCAAATCACGAAACTTTGACATTTCCTCAGGCTATTGGGACACATGGATTCAGTGCCTGCAGTGGTCCCAAGGTTCAGATACAGGAGGCGTCACCCACAAGTCTCCTTATAGCTTGCCTGTCTCAGAAAGGAACAATTTTCAAAGCTGAAAACTTTAACAGAGCAGTACCACAGACTCCTTCCCACTGTCATGGGAAGTGCATCTGGACAGTGCCTCAGTAAGTGGCACCCACATTCTCTAATAGTCACAGTTAATCATATTTCTTTTGGAACTCAGAGAAATCTTTCTCGATCAAAGCATTTGCTTCTGTCATAAAAGGGCATACTTACAGAGTCGAACAGACATTACTGCAATGGCCAGATCAGGAATATTCTGTTCTCAGGCGCTATAAAAATTGGTCTCTTGTCTTCTACCTGGGAGTCAGTCTTCAGCGATTCACACCCCCAGGCAAACACAACACTCTGGCAGAGGCTCTAGTCTCATCAGTCAGGGCCAGAGTAAAGGACTCTGAATAAACAAGTACTAGCCACGGTGTTCAGGTGGTTGGCCACCCAGTAGTGAATCTGTTTGCCTCTCCCCTCAGCTTCCAGTTTCCTCAGTTCCTGTTGCAGGCTCCAGTCCCGAGATCACCTCCTCTGGATGCTTTGATCCTGGTCTGGTCAGGGAGGTTCTTATATGCATTCCCTCCTTTTCCCCTGATTTTCAGGGTATTTCTGAAACTCTTAACAGCCTGCATCTAGGATTCTGGTGGCTCCGGATTGGCCCAAACAAGTCTGGTACCCTGTCTTTTTCTCAGTGCCCTGCAGCATTCCATTCGCCTGCTCCAACTCACTCCCTGCTGACCCTTCCTCAGACAGGAGTGCAGTATCCAGGCATACACTCCTTCCACCTCAAGGCCTAGTTCTGTAACAGTTAGAGTTTGCATCCTCACAGTACTCTTAACAGGTCCTTATGATACTGAGGGTGGTTAAAAAATCAAAACACTAAGAAGACTTATGCAGCCAAATGTAAAGGTTTTCCTTCTGGTGCAAGAGCAAAAAGGTCGAATCCCATTCAGTTTCAGACACTCAGCTGCTATGATTGCCTGGTACTCTTACAGGCATCAGGCTTGAAAAACCATCTTCCTTCAAGCTACACCTGGTGGCAATTTCGGCCCACCTTTCGGTGGGGGGAAAAAAATCAGCGTTTTCCCACAATCTGGGAGTCTGTTCCTCCTTGGAGCCCTAAACTTTGCTCAGACAGGCTCATGAAGCCACCTTTCGAGCCTATGTCCACAGCCCACATCAAGTTTATAACTTGAAAGACAGGCTTCCTGGTAACCATTTCCTCTACCTGGAGGTTTTCAGGGCTACAGGCCCGTTGCACTGAGCCACTTTACATCTTCCCTCACAACGATAAAGTTGGGCTCGGGACAAATGGGAATTTCGGCAAAGGTGGTTTCAGAGTTCCTCTTGGACCAGTCCATTACTCCGCCTGTCTTCTTTACTGAGAAATCCACTCCTGGCGAGCAACAGCTCCACAGCTTGGATGTCAAGAGCCATCTTCTACTACCTAGAGCATACTAGCCAATCCAGGGCCTCTTCCTCTCAGTTGTTCCCCACCTATGGGTATGTAGGCAGGGGAAGACCAGCTACCAAGAGAACTTTCCTGTGGTAGGTCTCTTGTATTAGATTCCGCTATGAAAAAGCTAGTCACCAACCTCCAGTGGGGCTCAGGGCCCACTTCACCAGGGGCACGGCAGCCTCGCTTGCAGCAGTAGTGGACATTCCTCTACTGGATGTCTGAAAAGCAACTACCTGGAAATCTGTACACACCTTTGTAAATCACTACAGTTTGGATGTGCAGACCAGATCTGATGCCAAATTTGGCTGGGTGGTTCTGCAGAGCCTCTTTTCTAGTAGGTTCTCTGCCCACCTCCCATTTCGTACTGCTTGGTAGTATGCTAAAGTTACTGATGCTAAAGGACTCCTGAGGTAAAAAGAAAAAATTACTCACCGCCGTAGTCTTCATTCTTCCAAGGGGTCCTTTAGCATCAGTAAGCTCCCACCTTTCCTTTCTGGTTCACCTGTCGGAGAAGGGCTCTTTATCACATCTCTTACCAAATTTGGGGTTTCTTATTGATGAGTTTTTAACTCATGGTGTTGTTTCTGTTTGCATTGTTGTGGACATTTGCATGTTTTTTGAATCCTGTCGATTCTTTTTCAGGGCATGTGCCTTCATTTTTCCTTCGAAAAAATTATGAAACCTTCGGCAGCTCTCACTCAGCTCACTACCATTCCTGTTTTCTGATTGGCTATGGCCCTAAGCTTATTTAAATTTATCTTAAAGGCACGCCTCTGGGGCAGTTGCACCTATCCAACTAACTGCTTAAGTTACTGATGCTAAAGGACCCCTTGGAAGAAAGATTACTGCAGTGAGTAATTTTTTCTTGCCCTCCACCAGGGCCCTGTACCCTGTTAAGTCAGGGTTTCCAAAGGCAGTACCTTGTGCACACCTGGGTGGAAGTTATTGTGCAAACCTTTGAATTTACTGCTCCACCTGTATGCAGGGCTGGATCCCCTCATTTGCATGGGCATAGTGGTGAGTTAGCACTCAGGCGCTAACTAGCTTTGATCACACTGTGGGGGGGCTCTGAATATAGACCCCACCCACAAATCGGGTGCAGAACTCAGTACAGGCAGACACCCCTTAGCACCTGGGCTAACTTTTGAATATCTGACCGCTGATATTCCAGTGTCAGCATGCAGTCCATTATGGCCCCAAATTTCTAACTGTATCCATAGCTCCAAGAGTGACACTATTTTTTTCCATATTTTCCTTTTCCACCCCTGCACCCTGCAGCAGCCCCGTGGACCCCCAGCTCCAGGTCACCTGAGCCCCCGAGACTTACTTTACACGGTGTCCTCTGCCATAGGAGTGCATGCCTTGCCACCAGTGCAGAATCTGGAGAGGCATGCGTCACTACGGACGCCACGGGTGGTATTTTCACCATTTTCTCCTTAACGTCCTTGGGCGTCCGTGCAAGAACATGCGCATATTGCCTTGGCCTGAACAGCTCTGATCCTACCTCCCCTGGCCTAGCACCTACCCCCAATCACCCGCACTGCCATCAAGCCCCCACATGGTTTTAGTCCAAGGCCAGGAGGGCTTACCTCTGCCATCCGATAGAGGAGAGCCGCCAGTTGACTTCTCGATCCTTGCCCAGCCCTCCCCCCTTTGGCCAACCTCCAGCAACTCGTGCCCATCCCCAAACATGGGTCGCCAGCGTGGCAGGAGGTAAGGCGCCCAGTGCCTCTGTCCTCTATGCCACTGGGCCAGCTCAAGAGTGACACCATTACAGGTGGTACAATGACTTTATTACCTGTTGTAGTTGATCTGAAGAGACCTTGTTCAACAGGCATCACCTTTATGTTTCCTGGGTTGAGGCTAGGGATGTCGCAGTATCCCGGTTTCGTGGTATACTGCAGTATCATAAGTCACGGTATTGATAGTGTGGCTGATTTTCTGGTACTGTGATTTCTGTGGTTCACAGCATACTGCAGTTTTCAGCCATTTCACCTAATTTTGGGGTTTTTTTTTTTTTTTTTTTTTAGAAAAACTGTCCCTTCTGCACAAACGCTTCCTAACACAAGAGTTCAAGTAGATTTCTTCTCATACAAAAATGACTACTTCCGTAACACTGCAGTATTCTTATCATACTGTCAGAAACTGACATTGTGATATCCCTAGTTGAGGCTCAGCCATTTGGAGTAGATTTAATGAAGACAGTGACCTAACGCATCCTGCGTTCCTAACGTTCCTGTCAGGTGCACATGACAGGTATAGGTGGGTATTATCAGCACAGTAGAATTATTTATTGTTTTAAGGCCTGAGCTTTTTTTGTATTATGTATTTATTGATTTTTGCAAGTCCGACTTGCAAAACATTGTACCCACAGGAGGATAACACAGAGTACATCAAAAAAGATGATAAATCATGCCAAAGGTACCTCCCAACCAGTTACCACATGGGGGGATTAACACAGTGAGCAACAGTCATAAAGTCCCCAGAGTGTGCAGCCTATGGAAGATCAAAGGGGATACCATGTAATGCTAGACCCTTCTGATCAAAGGTCCAACAGTGCCCCTGATATTAAGAATAAAGCCGTAACATAAAGGCCAACATTTGCAGCTCAGGGATCAAAGTGCAAATTTCACCCCCGCCCCCAGTAAATACCATAACAGGACTTATAGCAGGTCTTAAGTGGGGAGTGTCCAAGTAAGTCTTGTGATGACAGGCATCATGGGTTGTGCAGTTTTTCGAGTGTCCAACATAGAATCTGTAGATACAGTCAAACAAGGCATAAAAAGCAGTAATATAAACTAGGTCAAATTCAACCAGCATAACAGCGTTAATACTTTAAACCATAGTGGACCTCGAAGTCGCAAACATATTAGGAACATCTGCAAAACACCAGTACTATGCAAACCTACTACCCATGCCCCAGCAGAAACTCACGGTACGGTACAAGTCCAAAGGAATCTTCAGCCTTCCTCCGAGGAGATCTCTTTCTCCCACCACCTTCAGTTTTTTTTTCAATAAGACAAAGCACTTTCTCTTCATCCTTAGTGTCGTCAAACTGGCAAACTTTACCCTGCCAGGTCAATTTCAATCACACAAGGAATAGGAGTTGGTGCTGAATTTTCAACTGTCTGAGTCAACATCGAACACCATCAAAAACCTTGCACTTCTGCCTTGTAGTATATGATAAATCTGGCAAGATGAACACACTATCCTCTACATATTTAAATGATCACCTCCTTCGCGCCAAAGCCAGCACTCTAGCTCTGTCCCCAACTCACGTGCAAACACCAGCAGCGTCCTAGGAGCCTTCGCTTCTCTCAATGGCTGCCTGGGGCTAATCCAGTAAGCCTTTTCTATAGAGATAGGCGGGTCATCTTCCAATAAGCCCAGAATGGAAGGCAAAAAGGACTGAACAAACAGAAGGCAGTCTTCCTCCTCGGCATTTTTGGAAAGGCTTACTACCAGTAAGTTAATCTCACAGGCCTGGTTTTCGAGCCCCTTCAGCTGCTGACAGATCAAGGAGTTTTCTTTAATGAGCTTAGCAATGGCATCACGTGCCTTCAGCATAGCGCCCTCTGTCTTCTGGATCACCTACTTGCATTGATCCATTCTGGTCTGTAAGGCCGAGACCCAGGGAGTCCAGCTTCTTATCAATTTCTTGCACTGACTAGACCAGCTGATTGAGCGTAACCTGAATAGTAATCAGGGACGCTCCCTCTTGAGGCGAATCACTAGAGACTGCAGCATCACTAGACGATGCAGGCCTTCCTTACCACTGCGACTGCAGCTTCTCAGGGGTGAAAAAAATCTGAGGATGTGGCAGTAGCTCCCTGTTTTTTTTCCCATAGCAGACTTCTGCCGGTTATTTTACACTGCTGGAGAACCACATGGGATGAGAGTTACAACTTTAATAGCTATTTTTAAGAAAATTCCCCGGGAGTTGACGAAAGTTGCTGCTTCCTGAAAGCTGCTCAGCAGCGCCCCCCCCCATGCTTGAGTTTTTAATGTTTATGTTGTTCTGTGTCAATAAAACCTCTTTAATCTGAAATTTATATTGCAATAATTGGAATATATTTTCAAATTAGTTCTTAAAGCAGCAATGCAACGAAAAATGTTTTTTCCCAAAAAAGCTAGTTTCAGCTATATTTAAGAAAAATATTAGCATACCTGTAAAATGTATTTGTCTAGGTACCTCCAACGCTGTGTGCCATGAGACATTTTTTTTAATTTTTTCGATCCTGACTCTTACATAGAGATATAGAAACATAGACTTTGATGGCAGATAAGGACCGCTTGGCCCACCCAATCTACCAGTTTCCCTACCTGTTAGATAAGCTGCATAGAAACATGGACTTTGATGGCAGATAACGACCGCTTGGCCCATCAAGTCTGCCGATTTCTGTACCTGTTGGATAAACTGCAGATCCTAGTTAACCAACAGCCTACTTCTTCCTACCCCGCGCCAGAATTGCCTTGGGTCTGTCCCATGCATTCTTGAATTCCCCCAGTGTTTTTGACCCCACAATCTCCTCAGGAAAGCCGTTCTGTGCATCCACCACTCTCTCCATGAAAAAATATTTCCTCATGTTGCCCTTGAGCTGTCCCCTCTCTGTCTTCAAATTGTGCCCCCTTGTTCTTGCACATCTCTTTTTCTGAAAGATGCTACCCTCCTGGACTTTGTTGGGTTCCCTTGAGGTATTTTAAAGTTTCTATCATGTCCCCCGTCTCCCTTCTTTCCTCGAGGGTATACATATTAAGCTCCTTTAGTCTCTCTTCATATGTCTTGTGGTGCAGACCCTGCACCATTTTAGTTGCCCTCCTCTGGACTACCTCCATCCTGTCTATGTCCTTGCGGAGATGGGGTCTCCAGAACTGCACGCAGTACTCCAGGTGGGGTCTCACCAACTGTCTGTACAAAGGGATAACAACTTCCTGTTTTCTATTGGTGATGCTTCTTCCTATACATCCCAGGATCCCCCCAGCCCTCCTTACTGCCTTCTCGCATTGCTTGCTTACCTTTAAGTCATCTGATATGACTACCCCCAGATCCCTTTCCATTTTTGTTATTACCTCCCCCCATTGTGTACTCTTCCCCTGGGTTTTTGTTTCCCAAGTGCATTACATTGCACTTCCTTGCATTGAATCTAAGCTGCCATACTTTTGACCATTCCTCCAACCTTGTCAAGTCCTTTCTCATTCTTTCCAACCCCCCTTATGTATCAACCCTGTTGCAGATCTTTGTGTCGTCTGCAAAGAGGCATACTTTTCCTTCCTGTCCCTCTGCAATGTCACTTATAAAGACATTTAAAAAGGACCGGACCCAGTACTGAACCCTGCAGTACCCCGTTAATAACACTCCTTTCTTCGGAGTGGACTCCGTTTACTATTGCCCTCTGTGTTCTGTTGTCCAGCCAACTTTTTACTCAGGCTACCACCCTGGGACCCACTCCCAGGCTGACTAATTTGTTTATTAATCTCTTGCCAGGTCTACAATGCTATTTCTATGTAAAATTAGGTGGATATCTTTTTTTCTTGGACAAAAAAACTCAAAACATTTATAAAAATACTTAAATTTTGGAAAAATTAGAAAATTATACCACCAAATTAAAATGGAAGATGCCTGGTATCCTTTATAGTGGAAAAAAGGCAGGGTTAAAGTTTTTGCCCAGGTTCTTTGCAAAACTGCTTTGTCTCGTGGTCTCAATAGTTAAAAGATTACCATTGGAATGCCAGTAGGTGTGAGACCAGCAAAGTGAGAGAGGCACCGTACGTTTCACAGAGGTAATGCCCATGTTTGACTGGCTATTCAAATACATAAGAAGAAAGATGTTAATACAGTGAGTAACTTTCTCTTAGTCCTAAATTTGCTGATTTATGAGCTTTAGGGATGTGTTCCTGCATCATGCTAGAAGACACCAGATTAAACATGTCTGCTCAAGGCAGTTGCTGTTAGGGTAATGTAACAAGAGATTCTAAATTAAAATACCTATGTAGCACCAAGTAATTGTATTAAACTTAAACACTGCTTATTAAATGAATTAAATAAATGAGCTATTCTAGAGGAGCTATACTTTAGGGCAATTTCTCTCTACAGTGGAGAAACAAATCAAATGTTGTGTTGGTAGGGGGAGCTGTAACCACCCAGCAGAATTTGAACTTCATTCTAATTCCAATAAACCTTCCTTAATTAGCATGAAGTTCTAATTCTCCAGGTCACGCAGCTCAGTGGACCTGATGCTACTTGTGATACATTAGTGATGGATTCCTAGGGTAAGAATCGAAATTACCCATACAGTGTTTTGGTTTGACTCAAAGTGTAGGCACAAACTTAGATTTTGCGACTCAGATGTGACACAAAAATAGTGTTTGAATGGGTTATGGAGATGTTAATCCCTTACAGATGTTAATGCATGCTAACGAATGATAATGTTGAGAAGTTGCAAAGCCTTTATTTACTGCGCAAGCAACAGAGGTGGGCGGTGGTGGTGGAAGGGGGGGGGTTAGAATAGCTTGTGACTGTTCAGACTGCTGTACATCCCCACGCAATATTGCCACAGAATTCTCTGGAGAGACCAGATGCTGCAGCACAGTGCTTTCATTGCTGGTAAAGTTGTATATAAAAAATTATATCCGTGTGTCTTAAAGTGTATGCTGCTGTTTAAGGGACGGATGTCTAGTTACCCCCCATACCTTAGATGTTTCTTTAATGCAAGTGCTTTCCCTGGATAATTACAATAGATCTATGTGTTTTCAAGTTAAAACCCTTCCTCTGATGAATATAAAAGGGACATCTGAATCAGACTTGGTAGTATTTTATTTTATTTAAAGACTGCACACGAGTTGGCAAAGCAATGCTGTGATGAGCCTTGATGATGTCATGGGATGCTGACAGAACTGATTGATTTCACAGTTGAATGGAGCTGAATGGTTATTGTCTGCCTTTTTTACAGTAACAAAGACTGCCTCAACACAATGCTGTAATTATGTTTGCTTCCTGACAGGTAGGGGGGCATGACATTACACTCTTTATAGGGACAGTGTAGTTTAGGTTGCAGTGGCTCTGTCTTGATGTAGTGCTGTTCACCTCAAATGGAAAACAAATTACACTAGTGATCTGATCCCATAATAACTAAAGTAAATTATTAACAAACTTGAGTCTCACGCAGGCAGGGGAATATTTATGGGTTTGGAGACCCCCGATGAGGATTGCTGCCTTTATAAACATCCAGTGTAGCAGAATGTAGCAGCAGTTTATATAAATGATGTTTTAATAGTATAAGATTAGGGAGTTAATTACCAAGTACAAATAGACAAAACTACATTGATCTTAGTGAACAGCGTGTAAAGAACGCAAGCATACCTTGGATTTTACTCCCTCAGGTCTGCCAGATTATTTGACAATCTGTTTTAAATTACTTGAATCAAGAGCCACCTGATAGACCAGCAGTAGTGAAGATGATAACCCAGGTTTGGGAGAGCACATTGGTCCCGATGGGTTTGGGGCCCAGACACAGAATGTTTTCTGGTAAGAGGATGCCATCACATCTCTCCCTCATCAACATGTGCTGTGAGCCATAGAGTGAGTTGAGTGAGTGAGAGAGTGTGTGTGTGTGTGTGTGTGTGTGTGTGTGTATGTGTGTGTGTATATGTATTCTCTCTCTCCTTCCACACATGGGCACTATGGATGCCAAGTGGGTGATGAGTCAGTTGGGTAGGGAGAATGGAATGATGCATTACCTTGCAGTGCTGATGGCTCCTGGGAAAACATGAGAAACCGAGAGTGGCTGTGGAGAAGATGACAGCTGTCTCCCACTGTCTGGGCCCATCCCTCACAACTAGATCCAGTTTCAGCTGATGCTGAGTAGGGATGCCAGACATGGAGAAACCTGGAAAACTGAGTAGTTTCTGGGAGGCATTGTGCCATGCTGATGTCTGTGCCTTAGTAGGTAGCACATTTACCTCAGGGTCTGGAAGATCAGATGGGCTTGGGTTTTAGTCTTGTGCCAGATTCTGGGCTAACAAACTCCTATCTTTTCTTTTCCAGTTCTGTGTTTATACCCCTTCTCTGTCCCTGACTCATTCCAGATCCCCAAGGTACATTCCTCGGCCACCTCCACATCACTGGAGCACCGCCTCCTCCAGGCTGCCTTCAGGTAACCCCCTGGGTTGGGTCAGGTTGGGGGATTTATCCCCAGACATGCAGTGCTCATCAGGAGGCATGCAACCGGCAGGTGGAGTGCAGCCCCGGATGTACATGTATCTTTTATCCATGGGGACCAGGACCATTTTCTCATGTTAGGTACTCTTCCCCAGAGACAGTGAAGTCAAAGGACATTCACTCATGCTGTGGGCAGTGATGCCCAATGCCTGCCGAGTCTCATCCACCCTCGGTCCTCCAGCTGCACTGCCACCTGTGGTCAGTCACCTGTGACAGGTGCAGTGTTCGTTGACCCGACCAGTGCCTTTGACGTGGTGGACCACAAAATATTGTTAATGAAACTGGATAGACGTTGTATTTCAGGGTCCAGCTTAGGATGGTTTTAAAAGCTATCTAAGTGCTCAGGTACAGAGCGTGAAGAGTGGGAATTCTCTTTCAGAACTTATGAGAGTAAGAGCAGGGATCCCCCAGGAATAAGTACTGGGACCTTTACTGTTCTCAGTCTTTGTAAATGACTTGCCAAATATGTTTTAAAAACAGAATGTATGTTGTACGCACATGGCACAGTCGTCTTCAAGTCGGGGCCCCTCTGTTCAGAGGATACAAGAGGCCCTACAGGTAGATATTATAAAATTAATTATGTGGTTGATTCAAAACAAAGTAAAACTAACTGAAAATAAGACAAAATTGATGATGTTTGGCACAGCACAGAGGCTAGCCCAAGTTGGAGTAGACTTCTATATTTTGGTGGTAATGGGAAGGAGATCTCTAGAGTTCATTTCTTTAAATATATAAGATTATTTCAGCTTTGAGTCTATCTGGACACTTGGACAAAATTGTTAAAAAAAAAAAAAAAAAAAATTTTTTATACAGAAGTACTATATTAATGCTTTGACTGGTGTGGCTCGAATGGTAATAGCTAAGCAAATACTGTTGCCAGTTTTAGATTATGGAGTAGTCCTATTTTTGTGAACCAGGGTAGTTTATTTTAAAATAGCAGATGATTTTAAACAATATATGTCGATTTGCATTAAGGGCACCCCTAAGGACTTATAATTGTTCATTATATGAAAGTATGAAAATTCTACCTCCACAATAAAAAATAAGAGCATCGTGCTGCTGTTTTTGCATTTAGAGTTTTTCAAAGTTCAACACCTCCTTTTCTTTACTGTCTAATAAATGTATTCGAAATTTATGATCATATCAGACAAGGAACAAAACTGAAACCCTTTTCTATCTTAACTCTTCGAAGTTGGCCTTAAGCAAAAGGTCCTTTACCTGGTACGCTCTTACCATTATGAACAGTTTGTCAGCAGTAGTCAAATCTGCAAACAACATAAAGCATTTTAAAAATCTGTTGAAAAAATGTTATGAGAAAATTCTTGTTCTGTAATGTTCATTGATTATGCATAGTCTTATTTGTTTTGTTTTGTTTTGTTTTGTATTGTCTAGTATTGTACTTTAATGTCAGGTGTGACTGGAAAAAAAGGCTGTGCCCAGTTCACCTTCTGGTTAAAAATGAAAGTATTTTGGTGGATGGCATGAACTCACCCTCCCCAGAGCGGTAGAGCGTCCTGTGGGATGCTCAGTCCCTCTCCCCCTAGCCGTTCTCCAGCGATCCAGCTCGTTCCCAAACCTGTGTTGCCAGCATCATGAGAGGTGGTACTACCGCTGTGCCGGCAGCAAACAACCATCTTACCCTGATAGTCGATTCTTCCCATCCATGGACCCTGTCTGGCAGTTAGTTGTGTTTGGAGAATTAACTACTGCGTTTTCCACGATGAAAAAATAAATCAAAAAATTTTATCTATCCAAGCTGCAATTTGTTTCTGCCTGCCCACACTGTGGAATTCTTTGCTGTTTTTTTTTTTTTTTTATTTTTTATTTAGTTGTTTAACCAGGAGTAGCACACTAAGCTGAAAGCTTTTTTACAGGAGCGACCTGGGAGCACAGGGAAGTTAAGTGACTTGCTCAAGGTCACACAGTATGCCAGTGGAAGCAGTGGGATTCAAACCCAGGTCTGGTCTGGTCTGCTAGATGTCACCACATTTGCAGCTCAGAGCCTTAAACCACTGCACTATACTGCCTCCCTGTTGAACATCACCTGCTGCACTTCCATCTTTTCCACCAACAAAACAACACTCTATGTTGACATGAGTGCCCCACCTAACTGAATTGTTATCCACAATTGTACCAGATGGATGGGGTACTAGTGGAAGCCATCCACAAAATGACAGCCAAAGGTGAAGTGCTGCTTATGGGAGACTTCAGTTTGCCTGATGTGGATTGGAACTCCCAGGCTGCAGCCACAGCCAGGAGCAGAGGCATCCTGGATGCCCTGCAGGGGGTGTGCCTCAAGCAGCTTGTGTCGGAACCCACCAGAGAACAAGGAGCAATATTGGATCTGGTACTCACCAATGGGGACAGAGTCACCAGTGTAATGGTGGGTAGACACCTGGGGTCCAGTGATCATCATACGGTGTGGTCCACTGTGAGAATAGTGGAGGAGTCGAACCACACGAAAGTAAGGGTGCTGGATTTCAGACGGGTTGAAAGGAAGCCCTGGCAGGGGAAGAAGGGGGGGATGTAGAGCAACAGTGGACTAACCTTCAGGGAGCCATAGCAGAGTCAACAAGTCTTTGTGTTGGGCAAGTAAGCAAAACAAAGAGAAAGAAAAGAAAAACAATGGTTCTCAGAGGACGTGGCCGGGAAGGTAAGAGAGAAAAGGCTAGCTTTCAGGAGGTACAAAGAAACATAGAGGGGGGAAAAACGGAACTGTATCTGCAAAAGCAGAGGCAAATGGGGAAAGCAGTCAGGAGTGCAAAGGTGCAAACTGAGGAAAAAATAGCCCTGGCAATTAAGAAAGGAGACAAGACCTTTTTCATGTACATTAGTGAAAGAAAGAAGACCCAGGGCGGGATTATGGGGTTAAAAAGAGAGGAAGGGGGGTTTGCGGGGAGGGACCTAGAAAAAGCAACATTCCTGAACAAATATTTTTGTTGAGTATTCACAGAAGAAGGGGAAGGAGAAGGACCACTATTGGGGGATAGGAGCACCAGTGGGAGAGAGGTGGACACCCTCCCATTTATGGAGGAAAGAGTCCTAAAGGAACTCAAGAATCTGAAAGGGGACAAAGCTATGGGTCCGGATGGGATACATCCCAGAGTATTAAAAGAACTTAGAGAGGTGCTGACAGTACCACTAACAGCCCATTCAACAAATCAATAAAGACAGGAGTGGTTCCAGGGGAATGGAGGAGGGCAAATGTAGTCCCTCTCCACAAAAATGGGAACAGGGAGGAGGCTGGCAACTACAGGCCAGCCAGCCTGACCTCATTGGTGGGAAAATTATTTGAGTCAGTGCTAAGAAAAAGGATTGTGATATTTCTTGAATCCAGCAGAGCACAGGATCCAAGGCAGCATGGATTTACAGCAGGAAGGTCATGTCAAGCAAATCTGATGGATTTCTTTGACTAGGTGACCAAGGAGGTAGATAAGGGAGAGACGCTGGATGTGGCCTACCTAGATTTCAGCAAGGCCTTCAACACCATCCCACATAGGAGATTGATAAATGAGTATAGCAGCCTGGGAGTGGACCCCAAGGTGGTGGACTGAGTCAGAAACTGGTTGAGTGACAGGACACAGAGGGTGGTGGTGATAAATAGCGTTCAATCCGAGGAGAGGGGGGTGACTAGCGGGGTACCACAGGGATCCATGTTGGAGCCAGTCCTCTTTCATGTCTTCATAAGCGACATTGCAGAAGGGCTTGAGGGGAAGGTATGCCTCTTTGCAGATGACACTAAGATCTGCAACAGGGTCGAGACACTGTTGGGGGGGGGGGTGAGAAAGGACCTAAACATGCTTGAGGAGTGGTCGAGAGTGTGGCAGCTAAGATTCAATGCAAAGAAGTACAAAATCATGCACTTGGGACATATAAATCCCAGGGATGAGTACAAGATTGGGGAAGGGGGGGGAGTACTGACGGCCACCAGTTAAGAAAGGGACCTGAGGGTAATCATATCTGATGACCTAAAGGTAACCAAACAATGTGAGAAGGCTGTGGGGAGAACCAGCGGGATGCTAGGGTGCATAGAGAGGGGTATCACCAGCAGCAAAAAGGTGGTGGTTATGCCACTGTACAGATCACTAGTGAGATCTCCTCTGGAGTACTGTGTCCAGTTCTGGAGGCCACATCTCCGGAAGGACATAGGCAAAATAGTGGCACTCCAGAGAAGGGCAACAAAAATGGCACAAGGACTGCACCAAAAGACTAGAGGACTTCAATATGTATTCTCCGGGGGGGGGGGGCATATGATAGAGACATTCAGCTACATCCAGGATATAAACAAGGTACAGGATGGTAGCATCTATCAGAAAAGAAGGTGTACAAGGAAAAGGGGGCATGATTGTGCTCAGTATGTTTTTTCCTGTTGAAATTCTTAATAAATAAATATGAGGCTGGAGGGGGTAGGCTCTGGGGCAACGTGATGAAGTACTTTTTCACAGAAAGAGTTGTGGCTGCTTGGAACAGCCTCCCTGCGGAAGTGGTGGGGGCAAAAACAGTAGGGGAATTCAAAAATGCATCAGATAGACATAAGAGTACTCTAGCAATAGGGAAGAGAGGGTAAGCCACAGATCACCTAGGGTCTATGGTAATGCATTAGGTAGGGAAAAGGGGCAGCCTAGGTGGGCCACACGGTCCTTATCTGCTGTCACCTTCTGTGTATCTGTGTAGCATATGGTGTGTCAACTGCTGTTGATTAATTTATGTCCTATATATGTATGTATATATTCCTCACCACAAGTTCCAAATGCTCCTGTTTCAGTTAATCAGTACACCTAGTTCGTACTGTAACTCCTTTATTGCTGCCGAAATAGATATTGTTCTGATCCTGCACCTAATTCATCTCATGGTTTGCTGCTGACTTCGCTCCTCTGGAGTTGCTATTTATATATCTCATATTGTTTTCTGTTATGTGTGTCCTCTCTTCTTGTCTCAGACATTGAACCTCTGTAAATGAGCATTTGTGCACAAAAGTACTTTCCGAATGATTAAGTAAATACAAAATATTTTGATTCTCATACTATATGCTACTTTGTTAATTTTGTGTGTGTGTGTATATGTGTGTGTGTGTGTATGTATGTATATATATATATATATATATGTGTGTATGTATGTTTTATTTTTTAATTTTTATATTTATTATAGTCCTGTACCTCTCCTTCCTTCTACTTTTCATCCGTCCAGGTAACATCTGTAAATGAGACTATTGCACTATGTATGGTTTACCTGGTAAAGCATTTTCAAATGAATAAATGCGAGGAACTTGGGCCAGTAACCAAATACTGTAGGGCAGTACTGAGAGGGTGCAGCACAGTTAAGGAGTCATCCTTCATATCAGATGAGATGTTAAATAGTGGTCTCTTCTGCACATCTCTGGGTGACTGACCAAGTAGAAGTGAAAAGATCCCATGGCACTTATCTTAAGAGTAGGGGATTTTTCCTGGTGTCTTCGTCAACATTTCCCCCTTGCCAATTAAATAGGTTCTTGTAACCCACCCCTAGGACACACCTGGAAATGAGCTTTTCCTGTCCAAAAATTATAAACGAACCCTATTAATAAAGGTCTGATAGGGATCACTGCCCGAGGTGCAAAACTTGTTTGATTAGATGGTTTTCTTGGCATAAGTGGAACTCAAATCTCATGACATTCCCCAAAAATGTGAATCACAGGACATTCCATTATTACTAAAGATGTTTGCATAAATACAGTTTCTTCATACCTTAGGTCATTTATCTGCCCCTGCTTTTCCTACCCTAAAGCCAATCCTTGTGACATCAGAATAATTTTGAGGCTATAGGCTACAATGTCATAAGTAGAGAATTATGATTCAATGGCAGATGTAAGCACTATGAACAGATGAAGTCTAAGGGGAAAAAGATTATGTTTAATTTAAATATCTTCAGTAATAAAATGTGTAAGGTCCTAAGATGGACATTTCAGGGAATGTTTCATATCTGAGTTCTGCTGAAGCTAGCTGTATTTTTTCCAGGGAATTGGTAAATCTCTTGATTTAAAGGAAGAATAAAAAAATTGCATAAATTAGTATTACATAAATGAAGTTCATTAACTGGCTTCAAGGTGCCGCGCGGTAGGAGACCTTTTAGCACATTGGTGACCTGGGTTTAGATCCTGACCTCAGGAAGTTAGGAGTGGAGTCCTGCAGGGAAGGGACCCCTCGTCCTTAGGCAGGAGGCAGCATATGGTGGTGATCTGCTTGGAGGGAGTGATGCAGAGGAATGTTGGGGGAGGCCTGAAAAACAGCAGATATGGCAGCCTGTATGTCTGATAAATGGCCACATACCCCAGCCATGCCAGCCGTGCCTGCTGTCATGAGGACCCTCCTTAGATGTCTCAGACTGACCCCTGCCTGATAAAGCCTTCTCCATTTGTGCTGTTGGACACCCTCAGGAAGGAGGAAGCCACTCATAGGAGACAGAAACAGTCGGGGGTGGGACAGATATCCATAGTTGTCTTACTTCCAGCAAGAGACCAGGACTGGCAGGGCTCAAAGGATTAACTAAGGGAGGTCAGATGAGGAGCTGAAACAAAATGTGGTTCATAAAGAGATTTGAAATGGACTTTTTCACTTTTATATTCATGGGAATTGTACTGTTTATGGGGAAAAGTCAGCACTAAGAGCCTCACATCCAAGTGTGGGGCTAGTCGAAATTTGCACTTTGTGTGCAAAAGATTTTTTTTTTTGCTTACTGTTTACTGCAGTGTAGTAGATTGTATAAGGCTGATTTTACCGAGTTCTGATATAACATTTTTTGTAAGTACAAATCCTGGAATCTCCTGCAGCAGTGGAGATTCAATAGCCTGCAGTGTGCGTTAGAGTGGACTGTGTGCCTACCCCGGAGGAGAACATCCTCTGGGACGCTTAGTTCTCCTCCCCGGCTGGCCCTCTGACGACTCCGGCTCATTCCCAAACCTGGGTCGTCATTGTTCAGTGATCCAGCATTTTCACACTTATGTCACTGTTGAGGACTTTACGCATGAAGTAAGGGAAATAAAATTAAAAAAAAAATCCTTTTTTACCTGCAGTTACTATTGTGTACCAGGTGGCGATAGTACAGTGAAGACTACATGCCCTTCCTTCCCGAAGAAGGAGAGCGTCCTCTTGGACACTCAGTCCCCCTCCCTCCCGCCAGCCCTCTGATGACTCTGGCTCATTCCCCAACCTGTGTCTGCATCGCACATGGTAGGCTGGCATAAGTAGAACCTTTTCAAGCAGAAGAAAGAAAATGATCCTGCTCCTCTACAGGTCCTTGGTGAGGTCACTGCTAGGCTAGTGATGACCTAGGTAGTAACTGGTTGGATTAGACGGTCTGCAAATCATTTCTTATCCATAAACAGCTATATTTCTGTGTTTCTATTCAATTTTATCATTTTCTAACAAGGAGACGTTTCTAGTGATGTCTTATAACCTGTAGCAATCTCAGCCCTGCGTTGTTACTCCAGAGATGGAATTTGGTATATAGAGTGTATGGTGGAATAAGATTTTGTATGGAAGTCCATACATCTTGGAAAGTCATTCTGCTGCAGTAGTGATGTCCTCACTAATGCAGAATGACTTTTTGTTCTGTGTTAGTGAGGATGGCAGAATACAAGCAACCCTATCAGCTCTCATCATTGGTCAGTGGCTGGTGGAGAGTCATGCAGGTGTGCTGGCCAGTGGGCAGTTGTGGAAAAGTGTGGTCGGTGGACAGGAGTCGGAACAAAAAAATAGTAAGTGATTCTGAGCTGTCTTGTGTTTTTAATGAAGGCTGCTGCGATCGCGGTCCACTATACATTCTATAAACAGTGTATGGAAAACCACACACAACAAGGCTAACTTCCCCATGGTGGTTACCATGATTACTGAGTGACCTCTCAAGCTTCACTCTTGAGGTTATCAGTCATTATAGTATCCACTTGGGGGAAGAATAGCCTTGTTGTTTATGGTTTTCCATACATTATCCTAGATATTCAGACTGAAACTCTGCGCTATGGTCAAACTGCCTCTAGCGTTCTGACAGCAGATTTATTTTTCCACTGAAGAGTTCAGATGCCCCAGAGTCCTGTTCCCATCTTGTGGTTATGTTGCAAAAAAATATTTATTATTTGTTATAAAAATAAAAGGTACCAGCACTTGCTTAAAGGAATCACTAAACTTAGTGTTTGCTCCAAAACTTTAGCTAAAGGAATGCAGGCCCAGCGTGCTCATTTAATCTTGCATTTTATTATATGTAAGAACGTACATCAAGACAGAACACTCACATATAGCAGCCACATGTCCACAAACGCACAGTGTCCATTATGGTCCACAAATGTCCACGAAGGTCCACAAATGTCCAAAGTATGTAAAACAAAGACAAGCCTGTGGAGCAGGCCGGCAAGTCACTTTCTGCAGCAAGGCTGAGGGACACACCCCCGTCACCTGACTCGTTTCGCAGTTTGCTTTCTCAAAGGCTGACGTGTAAGGACTCCATACTTCCATTTAAATGTATTTCTTAAAGAAACAGTACATACAAGTGTATTACAGGAACAAAGTGCATTAGTGCTCAGTCAAACTCTACATATATATAACAATAAGTGAAAATCACAATAATTAAAAAGATAGAAACTGTGCTTAATATTACTTAATATGGCACCAGTATTAGACTATTGCACATAATTCCTTATGAACATATCACAAGGCAACTTCTTTCCATCATATGGGTCTGACTTACCCTGGTAGGTCAAACTCAGTTTTTTTTTATGTACAACTGAAAGATAGAAAGACAGAGAAAGGTATGAATATAGATACAATAACACAAAATACATAGAAATGCAACAACAGCCAAAAAAAATTACTTTTTCTTCAGAAAGGGTTTAATTTCAATCCTGTCATTTAACCCAGGGGTGCACATGGCATTCATTGAAAAAATCCAATATTATTCCCTTTTAAGGAGCAAATTATCATAATCACCACCTCTCTTGGTAATTATGGGTTTCTGTATAGCTGTGAACTGAAAAACATGTTCACTCTGATTTCCTACTTTTCTAATAGGCAAGGGCATTTGTAATATCACTATTCAAAATAGCCCTTGCATGTTCTCCAATTCTAATCTTAAAGCAGCAGTACTACAGGGGAAAAAAAATTGCGCTTTTCTGACAGTTTATTCCCTGTACCCTGCAAATCATATAACTGGTGATCTTTCTCGCCGGCATTGTACTATGGCTGAGTAATTTGCTCAGTTATTCTCTGCTTTTGTTCACATTTCTGCCACCAAGCATGTTGTACTGAAAACCCCTCTGCTGCCAACTGCACATGTGAATGACTTGCAGGGACATCAGGAATGGTCAGCAGAGGGTCCCTCTGCTGTCGTCAAAAGACGTGATGTGACCTATAGAAAAAGCGCAGCTGAAATTAGTCAGCCGCCGTATTTGTTGTAGTACTACAACACTTCAAATAAATTGCAAATATCTAAAAAATATCTAAAGACGACTGGAAAAAAATATTTACAGGTATGGAAACTGGAACTTTGGCCGCATGCTTACAACCGAAAAACAGAATTGTGATAGGTCACTTCCTGATTTCGTAGTACTGCTGCTTTAAAAGGTATTTTCGTTTTTCCAATATAAAAGTGGCCTCAAGTACATTCAGCTATGTAAATGACCCCTGGAGTGTTGCAAGTAATATTACCTCTAACTTTAACATCTACTCCAGTGGCATGATTTTTAAACCACTTAGTGTTTTTAACTAAGGGACAATATTTACAGTTACCACATCTATTGCACCCCCCTCCCCTTTCAGTTAGCCAGTTCCTTGGTTTGTCGGGCAGATGTTGGACAGAGTGGACAACCACATCCTTAATGTTTTTACTGCTACGAAACACCATTTTAGGTCCGTTCTCAACCATTTATTTTAGATTTTGATCCCTCAATACTAAGTGCCAATGTTTTTTAATGATATTAGAAATATCTTTTGACTGAGAACTGTATGCAGTTACAAAAGTCAACTGGGGATCACATTTATTTTTCTTTTGTTGTTTTACCAAGAGTGATTCTCTAGAAATTAGATCTTCTACTTGTCTAGCTTCTGTAATTGTCCCTATATCATATCCTCTGTCCAGCAATCGTTCTGACAATTCCTGTGCTCTCTTATCATATTCAGTCTAGCTACTACAGTTTCTTTTAGTACGAACAAACTGTCCTTTTGGTATAGCCCCTTGCCACATGTCTAGGGTGAGCACTATTAGCTAACAGTATATTACGATCAGTCTGTTTCCTGAATAGGTCAGTTTGTACCCCTCCATTCCCATCCTTATAAATTCTCAAATCAAGAAAGTTTATTTCTTTCTGATTAAAGCTGACACTGAAGCGTAAATTATCATTGCTTCTTTCTAAATATTGTATAAATTCAGAAAGATCTTCCTCACTTCCCTTCCACACCATGAAGACGTTGTCAATAAAACGTCTCCATAAATCAATTTTGTGAATGTAGGGGTTATTCTCTGTTCACACAGGAATTGTCAGAACGGTTGTTGGCCAGAGGATATGATACAGGGACAATTACAGAAGCTAGACAAGAAGTAGATCTAATTTCTAGAGAATCACTCTTGGTAAAACAACAAGAGAAAAATAAATGTGATCCCCAGATGACTTTTGTAACTACATACAGTCCTCAGTCAAAAGATATTTCTAATATCATTAAAAAACATTGGCACTTAGTATTGAGGGATCAAAATCTAAAAGAAATAGTTGAGAACGGACCTAAAATGGTGTTTCGTAGCGGTAAAAACATTAAGGATGTGGTTGTCCACTCTGTCCAACATCTGCCTGACTAACCAAGGAACTGGCTAACTGAAAGGGGAGGGGGGTGCAATAGTTCGAGTTCAAGTTTATTGCAGGAATGTGGTAACTGTAAATATTGTCCCTTAGTTAAAAACACTAAGTGGTTTAAAAATCATGCCACTGGAGTAGATGTTAAAGTTAGAGGTAATATTACTTGTAACACTCCAGGGGTCATTTACATAGCTGAATGTACTTGTAGCCAATTTTATATTGGAAAAACGAAAAGACCTTTTAAGATTAGAATTGGAGAACATGCAAGGGCTATTTTGAATAGTGATATTACAAATGCCCGTTCCCTATTAGAAAAGCAGGAAATCAGAGTGAACATGTTTTTCAGTTCATAGCTATAGAGAAACCCATAATTACCAAGAGAGGTGGTAATTATGATAATTTGCTCCTAAAAAGGGAACAGTATTGGATTTTTTCAATGAACGCCATGTACACCCCTGGGTTAAGTGATAGGATTGAAATTAAACCCTTTCTGAAGAAATAGTAATTTTTTTGGCTGTTGTTGCATTTCTATATGTTTTGTGTTATTATACCTATATTCATAACTTTCTCTGTCTTTCTATCTTTCAGTTGTACATAAAAAAAAACTGAGTTTGACCTACCAGGGTAAGTCAGACCCATATGATGGAAAGAAGTTGCCATGTGATATGTTCATAGAGAATTATGTGCAATAGTCTAATACTGGTGCCATATTAAGTAATATTAGGCACAGTTTCTATCTTTTCAACTATTGTGATTTTCACTTATTGTTATAGATATATACGTAGAGTTTGACTGAGCACTAATGCACTTTGTTCCTGTAATACACTTGTGTATACTGTTTCTTTAAGAAACACACTTGGATGGAATTATGGAGTCCTTACATGTCAGCCTTTGAGAAAGCCAATTGCGAAATGTGTCGGGTGACGTGGGTGTGTCCCTCAGCCTTGCTGCAGAAAGTGACTTTCCAGTCTGCTCCACAGACTTGTCTTTGTTTTAAATACTTTGGACATTTGTGGACCTTCCTGGACATTTGTGGACCATAATGGACACTGTGCGTTTGTGGACATGTGGCTGCTATATGTGAGTGTTCTGTCTTGATGTACGTTTTTACATATAATAAAATGCAAGATTAAATGAGCACGCTGGGCCTGCATTCCTTTAGCTAAAGTTTTGGAGCGAACACTAAGTTTAGTGATTCCTTTAAGCAAGTGCTGGTACCTTTTATTTTTTTCATATTACCTAACCGAGCACTGCTTTTTCCCAGGTGCAGTCACACTTTCTCTAGAGATATTATTTGTTATGTTGTAATTTTATTTAGTTAACCATGGAAACATAGCTGATGATAACAGAAAAACACCGACAGTCCATTTAGTCTGCCCATATTACCCTTTCATACCCTGGGACCTATTGTCTCTGTGGGGTCTTCAATTACCCTTTTCCCCCCTGTTGTTCTCCTCCTTGTTTTTACCTCCCTCGTGCCTCTGAGTAGCTGCTATACCTTTGGCAGTATTCCAACTGTGTTTGAAGCAGTTTATGGTGCTCGTACCCACCACCTCTGCTGGCGGCCATTCAATGTCTCAGCCACTCTTTCTGTAAAATAATACTTTACCACATCCTTTTTAAACCTTCCCCCCCATTTAACTTCCACTTGTGACCACATGTCATAGGTTCTCTATTCTTGGTAAATATATCTTCACAGTTCACCTTGTTTATTTCTTTAAGGAATTTGAAAGATCTCCATATCTCCCCCTCTCTTGTATGGTTTTGAGCGAATACATGTTAAGCGCCTTTAACAGGTCCTCATTGGATCTACCTTCCTGGCCCTGAATCCTGTTTGTCACCTTGCATTGTACTGTCTCTAGCTTGTCCTGTCCTTTTTTATGTGGGGACTCCAAAACTATGTACAATATTTCAGGTGTGGCCTCACCAGTGGTCTGTACAGAGGTAAGAGTACCTTCTAGGGACATGGATATGTTGTTCATCTACACTTATTGGCAGGTTCCTTGCTGCTTTAAATCTTGCCGGAAGGTCTTCAAGCTGGCTCCTCCCACCCACCCGGGTGGTAAAACTCTCTGCTCCGCCCTATGACACTTGATCTTCCTTACTGCTTGGAAGCTCAGGTTCCCTCCTTAGCGCTCTGCATTTTAGACTGGATCCTAACTCTCCGGTTCGTCCGAAACTAGTTTTAAAGTTTTCTAAACTTCGGTCTTCATTATCCCTCACAGCTGCGATGGACAAATCGATCCCCGGCTTTCGGAGATGCCCTTGCGGATGAGAAGATGTCCAGGACGGATCCGCACCCACGTACGCTCACTGCCCAGGCCTAGATCACACCCGCAGGCCTGCGTGAGCCGCTTTTTCGCCACCGCCCTGGAAGATCGCGCTGCCCGATTGAAGCTCGGGCGCCCTGAGAGGCGTTACCCGCCGGTAAAATCCAAAGAGGCTTGTTGGGCGGTGTCCGCGGTGGCTGGCTCAGCTGAGCAGCTCGAGCATATGATCGCCTTCGAGAAGGAGGCAGCCCAGGCCGCATCCTCCTCCTCCTCAGCCGTGGCATTTATCCCGCTCTCTGAGTTCCTCATACTTGGCTTTGTTCAAGGAGCTTTGTCAGTCCCTTTCCATGAAGGGAGAGGGGCCATCGGGACATTCCTCTCGGCCCAAGAAGAAGGAGTCGAAGGTAAGTCCCACCATCGACGTTCGTGGGAGCGGGAGAGGTCTCCTTCCCTGGACAGCAGACCGTCGACTTCGGTCGGAGTTGCGGCTCAGGCCGCTGGTTTCATGGTGTCCCCGTCAGGCCAGCCTGCCGAGACTCCCATCGACGCAGTCGAGATATTCCTCGACCCGTCGGACGGGTTGTCGACTGGTGAAGCCGACAACCCACCTTCGCTGGTTCCCCCGGTGGAGACCGAGGATCTGCCTGCGCCTTCGGGGCGGCAGTCCCCGGCTAAAGTGCCCGAGCCGAGGGAAGAGCAGGTGTCCCCTGCCCCTTCCCAGGCCCGCCCTCGGTCACCCCGAGGGTCTCAGTCTCGGTCTCGGACTTCATCTCGGTCAAGCCGTTCCTGCCGACCTCGGCAGTCTCGGTGTCGGTACCGAAGTAAGCGGCAACACCAGTCCTCCTCGGATGAGGAGAGGCTTCGATGTAAATTGCGTCGGCGTTATGAGGAGCAGTTACTGTTGTCTGGGAGTAAATTGACTCCGATTCATCCCCCAGCCATCAAGTGGCTGTCGCCCGAACTGCCGAAGCAACCGCTCGCCGCAGTCGAGATGCCCATTTCTGGGCCGGTTGTGCGGCCGAAACTAGCTGCTCCACCGATTTGTGGTGGAACCTCCGCCTCCACAAACGAAGTCTGGGGCACCAACAAAGAATTCTCAATCGGGTCATGGCCTGCCCCACAGGTTGTCGGTCACCCTCACTCCCGACCGTCCTCGGCAGGTGGAGGGTGGCTCAGGGCTGAGGCAGCTCTTCACAGACTCTTCGGAGTCCGATGACGACTCCTCCCTGTTCTCCAGGCAGGTCGACCTAGAGTCCTCCGGGGGCCAGTCACTGGACGATAGCCCATCGTCCTTCTTGGGTCTGCTTCGACTCATCTCGGAGTCCACCAGGATGCAGCTCGAGCCCGTGTCCAGACGGGCCGAGTATTCCCTGATGGAGATACTGGACCGAGGGGATTCACCCACGGAGGCCTTCCCTGTGGCTGAGGCTATTGTCGGCCCAGCCTTGGAGCTTTAGCAGCGACCTGCTTGCTGTCCTGCGCCCTCGGCCAGGATGGCCAGGAAGTATGCGGTCCCTACCGGCTCTTTGCCCGGTTTCTCGGAGCACCCCTCTACCGAGGGGTTAGTCACTGATCGCGTCTTCCGGCATTCCAGAAACGCCAGGACGTGATAAGCCCCCGACAAAGAGTCCAAAAGCTGGACTTTGCTGGCGCAGGTGTATGCTGCGCCTCCCTCGGCCTCCGACAGGCCAGCTCGGCTGTACTGATGGCACACTTCTCCCACACCCTCATGGGCTCCCTGGATGAGGTTGTCCCTCATCTCCCAGCCGACCTGCAGACCACGGTCTGTCAGGTGCGGGACCAGGGTAGGGCGGTGGTGAAGCAGCAGCTTCAGACTGCTCTGGACATAGGTGATTCCTGTGCCAGGTCAGTAGCGGCCACAGTGGCCATGTGCCGCAGGGCGTGGCTGAGGATATCCATCTTCATGGCGGATACCCAGCACAAGTTGGCGGACATCCCCTTCTTGGGGACTGACCTCTTCAGCCCTGGAGTGGAGGGACACCTCCAGCGGATCGAAAAGTCCAATGCCACTCTGGACTCGGTCACCTCCGCCCAGAGGGACAAAGGCCACCGTCAACAACAGCATAAGTCCTTTAGTCCTTCGGCCCCTGCAGCACGATCGGTCCAACAGCACCAGCAACAGGGCCAGCAGGCTCGCGCTTGGCGTCCCAAACCCAAGCCGGCGGCTTCCTCCAACAGGAAGCAAGGAGGTAAAGGCCCAGGAGGTCCCTCAGCCGGTTCCTCCTCCAAGCCTGCCCAATGACGGGTTGAGGGGTGTCGCCCCCAACCTCGTCACCCCTCCCTGGTTCCCCCCCCATGGTGGGACGGCTCCGCCACTTCCTTTCCGCCTGGTCCGCTATCACCACGGACCGTTGGGTGTTGGAGGTGGTAGGAAAGGGCCTGCCTCTGGAATTCGAGCAGACCTCTCCCTTTCGAGCCGTCTACCCCCGGGAGGCCACAGGGTCTGAAGCCTCGCTGTCGGACCACCGAGCCGATATTGCCCTGCTCCTCGAGAAAGAGGTGATCAGGAAGGTGGCGGATCCTCCTCCAGACCCGGGGTTTGTGTCCAGGTATTTCCTGGTCCCAAAACGGATGGGGGGCTGGCGCCCCATTCTCGACCTGCACGACCTGAACAGGTTCCTAAGGTCTCGGACCTTCAGGATGGTCACTCTGGCTCAGATAATCCCATCCTTGGAACGAGGCGTGTGGTTCTGTTCCCTGGACCTCCAGGACGCATTCTTTCATGTCCCGATCTGTCCGTCTCATCAGAGATTCCGCTGCTTCAGAGTGGAGGGATCCTTTTACAAGTTCTGGGCCATGCCCTTCGGCCTCTCTCTAGCTCCCAGGGTCTTCACCAAATGCATGGCAGTGGTGACAGCATTCCTGCGGCGCTGAAGGGTCTGGGTGTACCCCTACCTGGACGACTGGCTGATTGCAGCCCCCTCCAGAGCGGAGGTGGAGCGGTCCAGAGATCTGGCCCTCCAGGTTTGCTCTCAGATTGGCCTTCTCATCAACGAGGCCAAGTCGGAACTCGTGCCGAAGCAGGTGATACTCTTCATCGAGGCAGAGCTCGACTCTCTTCAAGCCAGAGCTCGGCTCCCGGCGGACAGGGCCGAGGTTCTTTCCTCCTTTGCCCAATCATTTCTGGTTGGGCAGTCACGCCCTACCCGGGACTTACTGTGCCTCCTGGGCCTCATGGCGGCCTGCACCAGCGTGGTCCGTTGGGCCCTTTGGTACATGCGTCCCCTTCAATGGGGACTGGCCAGCCAGTGGTCACAATGCTGCGATCTGTTGGACCAGCCCGTGACAGTGACCCAGGAGATGTGGAATGCTCTCCAGTGGTGGACCGTTCCGGGCACATCTGCAGGAGGGCATCCCGTTCGTCCGCCCCGAGCCGACAGTCTCTCTATCGACCGACGCATCTCTGATGGGTTGGGGTGCCCATCTGGGGGAGCACAGAGTGCACGGCCTCTGGTCCCCTCGGGATGCCATATCAACTTGCTGGAGCTCCGAGCGGTCCGCCTAGCTCTCACCACCTTCGCTCCGTTTCTACGGGGTCAATTGGTTCAGGTCCAGACGGACAATACCACGACCATGTACTACCTAAACCGCCAGGGCGGGACGCACTCCATGCTGTTATGCAAGGAAGCTCTCTGCATATGGTCCCTTATGCGCAGCCTGGAGGCGGATCTCGTAGCCATTCACATGGCAGGAGCCTCCAACACCATGGCCGATGCCCTAAGCCGGATAGGGGCTGCTTCTCACAAGTGGTCTCTCCTGCTGGAGGTAGTACAAGATCTCTTCTCCCATTGGGGCATGCCTCAGGTGGACCTGTTTGCCTCCAGGAAGAATGCGAAGCTGAGACTGTTCCATGCCCGCCCCCCTCAGCAGGGCTCGCTGCAGGGGGATGCCTTCTTGAGGCCGTGGACCCCCGGCCTCTTCTACACCTTTCCCCCATTTCCCTTGATCCACAAGGTGCTTCTCAAGGTGAGGAGGACAAGGTGCAGGTGATTCTGGTAGCCCCAGACTGGCCCCACCAGTTCTGGTATCCAGATCTCCTCAGTCTCAGCTCTAGGCTCCTGAGGCGGCTTCCAGCCCACCCGGACCTGATCTCAGTCAATCAGGGGGAAGGTATTCCATCCAGACCGTCAATCCCTGCACCTGACGGCCTGGTTCCTGAGTGGCTAGAGTTCTAGGCCTTGGGTCTTTCCGACGAGGTCCTCAACGTCGTTGAGGCGTCCCGTAAGGAGTCGACCAGGAAATGCTATGCCTTCAAATGGAAGAGATTCTCCATTTGGTGTCAGGGAAAGGGCTTGGACCCTTCCACCTGTCCCTTGGCAAGCATTGTGGACTACCTGTGGTCCCTTTCTCAGCAAGGGCTTCGGTCGATGACCCTTAAGGTGCACCTGGCAGCCATCTCTGCTTACCGGACGTGGGCCAGGAAGCAGTCGGTGGCGCAGGAGAAGGTGGTCTGGCGCTTTTTCAAAGGCCTTGATCATATTTCCCCTCTGGTGCGAGAACCTCCACCTCCGTGGGATCTACTGCTGGTATTGGCCAAGCTCATGGGCAAGCCATTCGAACCAGTGCACAGGTGCGATATCTCCCACCTGTCGTGGAAGACCGCCTTCTTGGTGGCTACCACGTCAGCCAGAAGGATGGGAGAGCTCCAGGCGCTTTCCATCGAGTCTCCTTATCTGGTCTTCCACAGGGACAAGGTTGTCCTGCACCCCCACCCGAAGTTCCTTCCGAAGGTGGTGTCGGAGTTTCACCTTAACCAGGTGTTGACTCTGCCGGTGTTCTACCCCAATCACACCTCGGAGGCCGAATGTAGGCTCCATACTTTGGACCCTAGAAGAGCGTTCGCTTATTATAAGGAGCGGACAGCTGAAGTTAGGGAAGAGGTTCGCCAGCTGTTTGTCACCTACGCTGAAGCCGCACCTGGCAGACCTGCAGCCAAGCGGACGATAAGCAGGTGGGTCATCTCCTGCATAGATCTCTGCTATAGGTTGGCAGGCATGGAGCCTCCCAGAGGGATAAGAGCTCATTCTACCCGCCATACCGCTGCATCGGTGGCTGCTTCCAGGGATGTCCCTATCCAGGATATCTGCAGGGCTGCTACCTGGAAGTCGGCACATACCTTCATTACCCACTATCACATCGACCTTGAGTCACGCCGGGATGCTGGTTTTGGGGCCTCGGTTCTCCAGTCTTTATTCCCCAAGTAGGGGGTGTGCGCCTTGCCTCCCTCCTCCCGGAGAACTGCTAGGAGTCTGCCAATAGTGTGGATGAACAACATATCCATGTCCCTAGAAATACAGGTTACTCACCTGTAACAGGAGTTCTAGGAATGGTATATGTTGTTCATCCACACGACCCACACGACCTCCCAGGCTTCGACGCACAACCTGGCTTCCAGCGGGCTAGATCTGGCGTCATGGGGCGGAGCCGAGAGTTTTACCACCCGGGTGGGTGGGAGGAGCCAGCTTGAAGACCTTCCGGCAAGATTTAAAGCGGCAAGGAACCTGCCAATAAGTGTGGATGAACAACATATACCATTCCTAGAACTCCTGTTACAGGTGAGTAACCTGTATTTCTGCTTCCTACAGTCGAACACTTTCCCAGTGCACCCTAGTATTATTTTAGACTTTCTGAAGGCATTGTTACATTGGCTGGTTTGTTTCAGGGAGTCACTAATGATGGCTGGTAGGTCCCACTCCTCTGTGTCCAGCTTGCCTTAATAATAATAATAATAAATGTTATTTCTCACAAGCACCTTTCAACCATCAAGGTGCTTTACAAAAAGATAAACGATCATAATAAAACTGTAGGCATAACAATAAAATAAACAGAGGATCCAAATTTAATCTGTGCCACCGAAGGCATGGCACCATAAAAAGGCTTTCAGCGCCTGTTTAACCCTCCCCCATGGTCCTGCACTCCCGAAACTGATGGGGTAGAGAATTCCAGAGGGTCGGGACCTTGTGCATAAATGCATGGGCCTTTGAAAATTTCAGACACACCCTTGGAATCTCTAGCAACCCCTCGTCAGCTGAACGCAACTGTCGCACCGGGCGGTAAGGCACAAGGAGCTCTTTCAAGTAGTCAGGGCCCAGTCTACATAGGACTTTGTAAGTCAGTAAACTGACTTTAAAGGTGATCCGCCACCTAATCGGCAGCCAGTGCAGATCGCGCAGCACAGGTGTAATATGAGAAGATCGAGAAACTCCCATCAGCAATCGTGCTGCTGCATTCTGCATGAGCTGCAGGCAGCGGATATCATCCCCAGGCAGCCCTAAGTACAGGGAATTGCAATAATCTAGGTGCGAGGTCACAAAAGCATGGACCAATGTAGGCAAGTCCCCGGACAGAACCAGGTGCTTAATCCTGGAGATATTCCTAAAATGATAAAAGGAAGTCTTGACGACGGTCGAAACCTGGGCTCGTAAAGTCAGCCCGTCGTCAAACATTACCCCCAGGTTTCGCACCAGCTCAGAAGATAGGATCTGAGAGCCCCCAAGAAAAAGTCCAGAGGGCTGATCAGTTCACAACCCCTCTGTCCGACAACCCGGGTCCACTACCATCACCTCCGTCTTTCCGGCATTCAACTTTAACCAGCTCGAATTCATCCAGTCCTGGATTTCAACAAGGCAGGAATTAAATACAGAGACAGCTCTATCCTGGTCGGGAGCGAAAGACAGGTAAAGCTGGGTATCATTAGCATAGCAGTGAAACCTCAGCCCATACCATCTTACAGTGTCTCCGGCGGGCAGCATATACACTGCAAACAACATGGGGGACAGCACTGAACCCTGAGGTACCCTACATGGCAGGGAGAGTGGGTTAGACGAAAAAATCCCGGACACCACTCTCTGACTCCAGCCAGTGAGGAAAGATGTAAACCACCCAAGAACCATATCTGTCAGTCCACAGATGGACCTCAGATGTCCAAGCAGCACCCTATGGTCTACAGTGTCGAAGGCTGAAGAGAGATCAGGAGCACCAAGATAGAACGGCTTCTCTGATCTCTCGCCATCAGGAGATCATTAAGCACCCGAACCAGCTCTGTCTCAGTACTGTGCCTCTTTTGAAAACCAGACTGGAGAGGTTCGTAGATGCTATGGATGTTCAGGTGGTCATCCAGCTGTACCACTACTACTTTCTCAAGAGCCGGGTCCTAAGAAGCTTTCTTTAGGAGGGGGGTTACCACCGCCTCCTCCAGGGAGCTTGGAAACTCACCAGATTCCAGGGAGCACCGGGCTATCTGCACTAGGACCGGACCGATCATATCCCAACAACCCATAATCAAGGAGGTTGGGCCCAGATCCAAACTACAGCACGTAGGGTGCCTACCCTGGCAATCAGTATGATATCCACAAGTTCGGGCAAGGCAAAGGTACTCCAGGAAGCCAGAGGTGAGGCGACCAAACACCGATCATCAGCATCCCCCATAGAGCGGGTCGAAAGAATTTCCAACCTGATGTCTGCCACCTTATCCGCAAAGAATCAAACACAGAATACCAGTGCACAAACCCCCACCTCCCAAAGACATGGCATATATTAGTATTTAAACAATAGCCTGTTGGCTTTACTTACTTAAAACTCCATGTAAAAAAGGGGGTCCTCTTAATTTTCAGATTGGAATTCCAAAGTGAACAAGTTATACCACCTCTTCATGGTGGGACCCTTTCGGTATAATGTAAGCAACGTGGGTATGGTGGGTAATGGATCAATGTTCTTCAGCCCCCGGGGGTGCTTGAAAGATTCAAAACAAGTTCTCTGTAGTATAATTTCTTTTTTATTTTGTAAAGTCCCCTACGTTTCACCCACAAAATGGGCTTGTTCACGGGGATATAAACTTGTAGGTACTGTTTTCTTTGTTTTTCTGTAAATTAATTAGAACACACTTTTATTAATTTATACTCATATGAACTTATAATATGCTTATATGGTAATTTCAAGATATTAGCAATTCCTCATACCTTAGTAAAAATGCAGACTGTTTCTATAATAATAATATGTTTGAAAAACCTCTTTACAGTAATAGCATTCAATGCTCTGCAAAACATATAAAACAAGGGGCAGATTGAAAGAACAGAAAATCAAGACGTTCATTAGAGATACAAATGACTATCGTGTTGGCAGAATTTATACATATAAGAAATTTAAAAGACAATTTGCTTTCAATACCTATAATACATATGAAAGATCTGATAGTGACACTAGTTACACTAGGGATACCCAGAAACCTAGTGGTAGTGTTAATGTACATCGCAGTGACACATAACAACCTAGTACATCAAGTGACATACACAAAGAAGTCAGATACGACTTAAGAAATCAGGGCACCAATAGAGAATCTTATCAACAGGGGGAAGGATGGAGAGGCACAAGGGGAAACAGAGGAGGCGGTCAAGGTGGAAAAAACGTAAGACGGTTCACGCCAGGGAGAGGGAGAATGACATAGATATTATACCTATTTTTAATTTAAGTAAAATAGTATTGACACCCATAGAGACCAGAGTACTCAGTTTGGGCCTCTCGTTTGCATCAACAGAGTCCTTGAACCTTTTTGACCTAGAAGTGGATTTACGGGGGCGAAGCCTGCGGTCTAGCCAGAAGCAGCACTTTTCTGGAGCTCCTGCTAAAAGCATTTATATCTGGATTTAAAATCTTAACTTCTTCCCGGAAAACAACTTAACTTCAATCAGAAGTCTGGAGACTTATTCCTGCATCCTCTGAAAGGCACTGAATACTGATATGGGGAAAACAAACCCCCTCAAACAAGACTTCTTTCAGCCACGCGGTCACTTGCTGAAACACGCGGAACAAGACGATGGCGCGTCTACCTCTGCAGGCCCTGAACAGACCTCGGCATCGTTAAATTCTCTACAGATCGCATTAAATGTCCTAACCAAAACGGTCCAAGGGATGGATCAAAAACTAGATTCCTTTTCGTTGCGATTTCAGGGGATGGAATCTCGGATCGATGCCATGGGGGAGACAACTAAAAACATAGAAGCTACTGCTGGGAAGGCCCTGACAGCATCGGCTACAGCCATCAAAGAACAGGCAGCATTGAGAAGCCGAATTGAACAACTAGAGAACACGGTGCAGGCTGCAAATATTCGCATACTTGGTCTCCCAGAAGGTACAGAGGGGGATAATTTATTTGCTTTCCTTGAGCAATGGCTCAAAAATATCTCAGGACTGAAGGCTGTAAACATCCAAAGAGCATATAGAATTACTCCCCGTAGACCAATATCTAACTCTGAGAATCCCCGCACTATCCTGGCTACCCTAACCTCAGCAGCTGAGAGGGACTTGGTATTAGGAGCAATCCGGAATAAGAGCCCAGTGTACGAAGAGGAATCTTGCGTACTGTTCTTTCCAGATTTGGCTTATGCTACAAGAATGCGCCGTAAAGCGTTTGATGGCGTTAAGAGAAAGCTTCGGGATCTAGGGATCACATACACCATGGCCTTCCCTGCACGACTATGTTTTACTGAAGGTCGACGTCAATTTCGATTTACTGACCCTAAAGAAGCAGGAGCCTGCGTTGAAAGAATAGCAGCTCAAACACTTCAAGAAGATCGACTATCAGATGAAGAACTAGAGGAAGACTGAAAAACAGGGACTTTCAAGGCATATCTTGATCGTGGACTCACTAAAATGGTCTGTTTTTTTTTTTTTTGTTTTGTTTTTTTCCTCTAACTGATCAAGCAGAACTTTCCTTTATGCCCGATCTGACATTAATCTGTTAAAATATGTTTGAATCGTCTGCAAAGGTTGGACACTATCCAGACAGACCATTAGAATGTGGTTAATGGACACTCAGATCATTGAAGTCAGTGTTGGGAGAAGTTGAGCAGTTTATGTTAAGATGTTCAGAAATGGCGACTCTTAAATACTATGTTTTCTCATAGAAATCGATGATCCAAGGGGCTCTTGAAATTATTGAAGGCTTTCTTATAAAATAGATGTAACCAATACAGGACCTAGTGGTCGGCTAAGATACTACATTCTTGTTATTGAAGACAGAAAAAATGGGGCTTTGATTGCATAAAGGTTCCTAATGTTGCTTACCAATCTTTCTGTTAGCAGGCTTAATGCCTATTCTTCTAACCCCCAAAGATGTACCAAATGTAGTATGTGATCAAATCTCCTTAGTAGTGTATACTGATATAGAATGATTCATTCCACATACTCTGGAAAATTGTTTTTTATATGCATATGTATAAAATTCTAAATAAAAAATTAAAAAAAAAAAACAAGTGGAATTACTGAGATTTTCAGGAACCTCAGATTAAAAAATGTATTAGGGACTTCAACAAATATAGTTCAAGATGCTTATCAACAGAGATTGAGACAAACATTTCGAGTAAAATCTCAATATAGTCCACCAATTGGGAAAAATCGTGGGATAGAGGCGTTTTGCCATAATGTGGAAAAAGAGGTTTTGGCACTGTTTAGTATAAGGAAAGAACTAAATCCATCACATAAAAGTTTAACTAAATTAGAAAATCTAGCCTTAGAGAATCTTAAACAGGACAAATATATTGTCATTAAACAGGCAGATAAGGGGGGTGGGGTAGTTATCCAAGATATTTTACAATATAAAGAAATGTGTCTTGCATTATTGCAGAACGAAGAAAATTATGAACTATTACCTGCGAATCCCACCCATAGTATTCAAATAGAAATTACTGGTTTACTAGAAGAGTATACCACAGATGGTTGGATCCAGACATGGGAAGCGGATTTATTACATTGTGACTAGCCTAGAATCCCAACATTTTATTGTATTCCTAAAATACATAAAAACATCTCTAACCCACCTGGAAGGCCAATAGTTTCTGGAATTGGTTCCATTTTTGAACCCCTGTCTGAGTATATAAATTTTCATTTGCAACCTCTAGTTGAAAATACTAGATCATATAGTAAAGATTCATCTGACATGACAAGACACCTACAACAAATTTCAGAAAGCGGTATCCCAGAGTCTAGTATTCTGGTCACTTTTGATGTGACAGATCAATACACTTCAATTCCAAATAAGCAAGAAATAGAGTGCATAGGATGTATTCTAGATAAGAGGCATAGCAACTGTAAACCAAAAACTACAGTTTTACAGGAAATGGCACAATTGATTCTTACTAAAAACTGTTTTGAATTTGATGGACGTTATTATCAGCAAAATAAAGGTAGTGCCACGGGATCAACCATGGAACCAGCCTATGCCAATTCCTATATGGCAAATTTTGAAGAGAAATATGTATACAATGTTCAAAGTAATACATTCTATGATAAAATAGTTACATGGGTACGCTTTATTGATATTTTTATGTTATGGTCTGGAAGCATTATTGAATTAGAAAACTTTTATGAAGAACTTAATCAAAAGGATAGAAATTTGAAGTTCATTATGAACTATGATACATATCAAATATCATATTTGGATCTACTTATTATTAATGAACATAAACAAATAGAGACTTCTTTGTTTAGTAAACCAACAGATAAAAACACGTTGTTACACTATAAAAGTTTTCATGAAGTAAAATTAAAGAACAGTATACCATTTGCACAACTTACAAGGGTTAAACGAAATTGTAGTAAGGTAGACAACACAGTACAAGAAACAAAACAGATGTTACATAAATTTAAGGCCCGGGGATATAAACAACATATATTGAAACAAGCAGAAATCAGAATAAATCAAAAAAACAGAAATGAATTACTACAACCTAAAACACCACAAGGTGACATTCAACAAGTGGTATTTTCTACCGATTTTAACCACAAAATGGCATATATAAGAAAAATTATTAATAAACATTGGTACCTAGTCCAAACAGACAATGAACAAATTGAGACACTGCAAAATAGACCTATAGTAGTAGCAAAAAAGGTAAAAAATTTACAGGACCCTTTGGTTCATTCACAATTTAAAACACAAGAAGTGGTTGGAAGCCAGCTTTTGCTGGGCCCATTAATGCCAGGAATGATCCCCTGTGGTAGATGCAGTGTTTGTAACCACACATCTAAGAAACATACATATATACACCCACATACACAGGAAAGATTTCCAATTAAACAACACATCACTTGCACCACAGAAGCTGTTGTGTATCTGATACAATGCCCTTGTGATTTACTATACATTGGACAAACAAGCAGAGAATTATGTAGAAGAATTCAAGAACATAAAGGAGATATAAGAAATCAGATGAGAATTCACTAGTGGCAAGACATTTTAATGAAGCGTCCCATTCTGGCGCCTCACTTAGATTTTGGGGTTTAGAAAAAATATTCATCCCCCTCCCCAGAGGAGGGAACTTAAGAGACTCCCTATTGAGGGCAGAGATGAGATGGATTTTTTATATGCACACATTGGATAGAAATATAGGGATGAATGTTGAAACTAATTGGCAAGCTTGTATTTAAAAGTAGAAAGATATGAGATATTGTTGTGTATAAACAGGGACCCTACTGTACAGATAGTTTTCTATGGTGGAGTCTTAAACATTTATATAAGTGGTATTTAGAATGTAAGCAAACATTGATCTATAACAAAGTTATGTTTATATAATGATTTCATATGATGACCTCTAGATTGATTGCTTTATGAGTATAGTTTGACATTTTTTATTTGAGTAAAAGATGGTAGCAAAGGGTCAACTTTAATACTTTAGACATAGAATCCTTCTAATGGATTTAATTTACGTATTATTTAACAAAAAATGTTTTATTTAAACATTAGTTCAGTGATTGCCCTTTTGACCTGTACGGCCTATATAATTATACTACAAAAGTGTTTATTATTTACTTAAATACCATTTACTTAATTCATGATTTATATTTGTTTACATAGTTTATTATAAAAAATATGGAAAGAAGCATTCAACATTTTTGAATGTAACATTTTGATTTGTTGACCCTTTGATCTCCCAGCATGAAAGGTTCAGTACATTCTATAACAGTAATTGTCACAAGTCTCTTAAGTCCTAATTCATATGAAAAATTATTTAAAAGCATGTTCAACAATGTCCTTGCTCCATGCAATCGTTTGTTTTCCCATGAAAATGATGGTCATAGGTACTACAGTTGTTTTTCCTTATATACAAGTCATTTTAGGTTCATTTGATGTATGTTAAATTGCAAAAAAATTATCTAAATTTGCTAAATAGAAATTGCTAAAGTAGCTATATGATTTAATACACATAATAGCTGGTAGGTAATGCATAATATAATGAACAAGCCACAGTGGCGGTCCTTTAGTGCCCGTTTTGCTAAAAATCCATGGTTCTATGGTAGAGCCAACTATTTGACTGCAGTAGCAGTCTGTTCGCGCATGTGCGGTAGCGCGATCGTGTCGACATCACGTTGAGACGTCCTATTGTGGGATTACAGCAAAATGGGCACAAGCAGTATACAAGCAGTCCTGAGCTGTAACAAACACAAGCAGCCATCTTTCTGGTGCAGAGGGGTTGACATGGTGGAAAGAACTTGTTCTAAAAGCGATCAAGTAAATAATTAGAATCCATTTCATTAATTAAAACTGCACTTTACATGTTATATTTTAAAGGAAGCTACAAAAACGTTGTTATTATGGCTTTTTCAGAGAAAATAATTCAGTGCTTAAAAGCACATTTCCTCTTGCACCAAACAGAGCACATTGACTGAGGTAGGAATAGTGCCTTTAGTTACAAAGGAGCACAAGTTTTTTATAAACTGTGAGCAACAAGTGACTGCCAGAGTGACTTGTTTCATTATTTTTCATTTTTGTTTTACATGTTTTGCAGAGCATTGAATGCTATTACTGTGAATAGAGGTTTTTCAAACATATTATTATTATTATAGAAACAGTCTGCATTTTTACTAAGATATGAGGAATTGCTAATATCTTCAAATTACCTTATAAGCATATTACAAGTTCATATGAGTATAAATTAATAAAAGTGTGTTCTAATTAATTTACAGAAAAACAAAGAAAACAGTACCTACAAGTTTATATCCCCATGAACAAGCCCATTTTGTGGGTGAAGCGTGAGGACTTTACAAAATAAAAATAAATTATACTACAGAGAACTTGTTTGAATTTTTCAAGCACCCCACTTCATTTTCACCCTTCGGTATAGTCCATACACTAGCTTCTTAGCTCTGAAGTGCCTGCAGTGGATACTCTATAAATATAGAGTGCTGCCTGGATTGGCCCAAAATACATTGCCTAATTAGCTCCTTTAAATAAGGTACTTCCACCCAGGAACATTCACAGGTGGTGGAAGGGAGCATACTGAAAGGGGTGCCACACCTCCCCACTCAGCTTGCTCCACTCTGCATTGCTCACAAAAGTAATTCAAACTTCTGCTAGGGGGTGCTGCTTGCAAAGAACCGAACAAGTTCATCGTACTCCACTTGCGAAAAAGGTTTTCGGAGCTGTAGACAGGCTGTGTTGCCCAGTCTGTCGACAGGTCGGAAGAGCTGAGCTGGTCGGTTCTGAGCGGCAGCGATCTCCGTGGACAGGAATTCTGCCTTCTTACGGGAGATCACCGATTGGTAGGTCTGATAATGCTCGACCAATCTAAGGTGGTCAGCCTCCAGGGTGGATTTCCACCAACGCCGCTCTAACCTACGTCCTGCTCACCGTAACTCCCTCAAGGACCCATCAAACCATGGGTCCCGAGGGCAAAGGGGGAGAGGACGAACACAGATGGGAGCAATCAAGTCTATGGCTACAGAAATGGCCTTATTATAGGCCACCACTAAAGTCTCTGGACTTGAGCTGGCCACAGGTAACTCCGAGAGATCAATCACCACCGCTAGGCCTCCGGGGCTCATTTCCTGTAAAGGGCGGTAACTGACCATCTCCACAGGGGCAGGCCTTCGAAGGGAGGGGCGCAAAAATTGAACCACACTGGGTAGTGATCAGACCAACCGACCAGTTCCACCTCCAAGTCGGAGGCCTCTATCCCCAGGAAGAAAACCAAATCAAGAGAGTGACCATGTTTATGGGTGGCAGAGGTAACGACCTGTGTAAGGCCCAGAGATGTCATAAGCTGGAGGAAGTGCTGTCCAAACTGCGAGAGTTCGTCGTCGACCCAGGCATTGAAGTCACCCAGTATCATCAGTCTGGGCTACTCCAGTGTCATGTCAGCGACGAAATCTGCTACTTCCTGCAGGAATTGCGTCTCATCCCCGGGTGGATAGTAGACGAGGGCTATCCTGCAACCTACACCAGCCACCACGGTACACTGAAATGATTCAGCTTCCTCAACTGGTACACTCATGAGGCCCAACTTGGTCCTGAAACAGAATGCCACCCACCCCCACCGCGATCCATTCTCGAGCGGTGTATCACAGAATACCAGGATGGAATTGCAGCATCCAAAATGGAACCAGCATTTTCATCCAGCCAGGTCTCGGTGATACAAGCCAGATCAGTTTTTTCCAATAAGATCTGCAATGATTGCAGTCTTATTTTTAACAGATCTGGCATTGCATAACAACCGCTTAAGTTGGATGGGCTTCAAGGGCCGCCCTGGCTACTTGCCTGCCACAAAAGGCAGTGCCCTTGGGTATGGGGACTAGACAGGGGGCACCCTGTTCCAGACTCCATTTCGCCCCAGGGCGTCTTCTAAGCCTAACCACCCAAATGTGAGAGGTGCGCTCATTCTTCCTCCAATGTCCACCCCCACACCCCCTCCTACGAGCAGTACCTAGCGCACGACAGCGGTGGTAAGTTAACTACAGCAGAGGAGGAGGAGTAAAGGTGCGGAGGGCATGGAGGACGAATACTGCACGACCGGGGGGGAAACTTATACATTTCGCAATCGAAACAATACCAAAGTACACAATAATCAGGCACCCAACCTAACAAGGACCCCCGAAATTACAGTAGTTAAATTAAACAACAATACCCCACCAACTAAAATGCAAATAAAATACCCCCTTACCCCAAACTATTTAAAGAATTAAATCCCAAAAATAAAACTATAACAAATTAAAATTATAGAACATCAGTCCAGGCTCCAAAGTCTCAATAGATGATATAAGTCCAAAGAAGAAGGATGGTACAATACCAGAAGGAATCCACTTCAGAAAAATCCAAGTCACAGAGAAATAAAAAAAATAAATAAATAAACAGGTGAAACTTAAACCAGAAAACAAAATAAAACTAAAACTAAAGTACCCCTGCTCTCACTAAGGGACACAAATTAAATGAGAATAAAAATCAGACAGCGTTTAATATAATTTCGACCCCCAGGCACTCTCGCTATCAGGGAATCAAAATAAACCGGGCACTCTCACTGGCCAAACAAATTTAAAACTAAAATAAAATAAAAGTGAGTTCTGACCACATATCTGAGATTTTTGGCATCTCAGATTCCAGTCGATAGTCTCCTTCTGGCAGAAAACCTCCCAGTATAATGCAAGTCTTCTTTGGCACAAAAAACACTCTTTAGCAGTCCGGATATTCTTGGAGACCAGACCAAACACCCCAAAGCCCTATCTGTAGGTGCTGCCGCTAGAAATTGCTGTCCCACCACCTCGATACCCCACCTGCACCAGCCCACCGGCTGGCCAGAAAGGGGCCTTGGATGAAACACAGGCCCGTCGACTGGCTCCCAGGAATCAAGGTCTCATCCTCCCAGGTAGAAACAGCCTCCAGTGGCTAACCACCCATAACTATGGATGATACTGTTCTGGTCTGGCAAAACTCCACAGCAGCCACGAATCATTAGACTAAAACAAACTCCTCCACAGTAAATCCAGTTAAGTCAACAGCCGATGCAATTCCCCTTTCGAATCTCTGTTCCACTTCTTAGTCGAGTGCACTCTCTGCTGCACGACACAGCACGGTTTCCTCGCTCCATGGCAGACTCCCAGTCATAAGGCCATTTACACCAGAGCACAGTCCTGTAAAACTCTTCTCCACAGGCTTGCAATGCTCCTCCAGTATTCGTTTCTTGCTCCCAGCCGAGCATTCCTAATTGCTGCATACCTCAACACGATCGCTTCACTCCGCAGCAAACTCCTAATCAGGGGGCTAAATTGAAAATCTGCACAGTCAAAGCCCCTTCTCTGCCTGCTCACGCACTTTCCTTCCGACTTAGGGCAGCAGCATGCTTGATCGCATAGCCCACTGCACACTCCGAGACAGGTTGAGCGATTTCAACAGCGCTCTTAAGCTGGGGAGACGGAGTTTATACTCAGTTATAAAACAAAGTAATTATAATGAAACTAAGAAACTAAAGACGAGTAAATAACGATAAAAGCAAACACGAACAGTCAGAACAGCAGAGCTACTTCGGAGCTACATTCAGCATGCCCAGCGTGATGGTCATGATAGAACCCCTCCCATCCAGTACTCGTTTCTGGTGTTTTTGTTCCCTAAGTGCATCTCTTTGCACTTTTTTGTATTTCAGTTGCCAGACTTTTTGGACAAATTTTTCTGCCTTTGCAGGTCTCGCTGCAATTCCCTTATCCCCTCCACATTGTCTGCTGTACCACAGAGTTTAGTGTCATCTGTGACTAGACACAACCTGTTCTGGATTCCCTCTTCTGCGTTGCTGATGAACATATTGAAGAGGACTGGGCCAAGGACAAATGCCTGTGGTACTCCACTGGTGAAGTTTCTCACTGATCTGACCTCATTCACTACAACTCTTTGCTGCCTCCCCTCCAACCAACAGAGGTGACAAGATAGAGACCTACAAATACATTACAGGGGTGAACAGGGTGCAGGTGGGGATTCTGTTTTAAATAGGAAAGAGTACGAGGACTCGGGACATGCACTGAAGCTGTGGGGATTGAGGGGTGAGGGATGTGAAGAAATACTACTTCACTGAAAGGGTGGTCGATGTCTAGATCAGACTGCCAGTGGAAGTGGTGGAGGCAAAAACAGTGAGGGGGGGGTGCTTCAAGCATGCGTGGGATAGATGTAGGAGTATACTGGAAAATAGGCAGGGAGGATGGGTTCCTGGAGACCAGTTAGGGTCTGCAGAGACAAATTAGGCAGGGAACATCTGCGCGGACTAGGTGGGCTAAGAGAGCCTTTTCTGCCACCAAATTTTATGTTTCTAACTCTCTACCCATCTTACTGTTTCCTTAGCTGTTCCCAGATCCCCCATCTTCTTCAGCAGCCTTAGCTGTGGCACCGAGTCGAATACCTTGCTGACACTGAAGTATAGTAAGTCTACTGCATGCCTTTTGTCAACTACCCTGGTTACCCAGTCAAAGAATACTGTCTTGTTGCTTTCCCTGCCACAAACCTATGCTGCTTTCTATCCTCTGACACACATTTTTCTTCAGCTATTCCACTAGGTCCTCTTTGACTTTTATCTCCATCAGTTTCCCACCATGGAGGTACAGCCAATGAGTCTATAGTTTCCCAGCTGCTACTTTTCCCCACCCTTGTGCAGCAGATCTACATTTGCAATCCTCCAGTCCTTTGGAACCATCCCTTGCTACAAAGAGCTACTTAGTAGCCCCAGCAGGGGTTCAGCTAGCATCACTGCCAGTTCCCTTACTATCCTCAGATGCATCCCATCTGGCCCTGGGGCCTTGTTTACCTTATGGTCTGCTAACCCTTTTCTGACTCCTCTGCTAGTATACTTCTGCAACCTCATTTCTTGGCCTCCTTTATCAGCTACCTTTATGCCACTGTCTGGCAAGGGCTCGCTCTTCTCCTCATGAATACCAAGCAGAAGTAGTCGTTCAGCAAGGCTGCCTTCTGCCCATCCATCTCTATTACCGTGCCACTTTCCTTTAGGCTAACTGTTCCCTCCCCCATCTTTCTTTTTTCCCTTATATATCTAAAAAACTGCTTCTCCCCTCCCTTCATCACCGCCATCCTAATACGCAGTTCTGTGTCTGCCTTTGCGATCTTGAGCTGTATTAGGTGAGAAAGAATCTGCAACTCCTATTATTTTTGTATAACCCTTTTTTTTTTTTTTGACTCCTTCCCCCGCGCCTGGCCGGTCTCTCCTTCAGCATTTTATTATTTTTAAATACCACAGTGTTAGCTACGTAAACTGTTAGCCACCCTAACCAGTGTTTTTGTGGCCCTGGAGCCATTTTCTCAGGTCTTGTGGTGGTCATATAGATACAGAAATTTATTTACTTAGTTTTTGTTGCCCAGAAAAGGTAGACTAGGCAATTCTGCCGATTTTCAGCCTCATCCTGGGGGGACAGGGAAGATACAGATGCAAACTGACTTACAGGACCAGATTAAGCTGTTAGTTGGTGAATGGGGGGAAATTTGGCCAGGACACTGGGGAAATTCCCCTGCTCTTGCACCAGGAGGCTCTTCTTCCTGTGAGCACAGTTTGGAGCCGGACAGAGGAGGAGGAGGAGGTGAATGCAGTGAGTTGGCAAAAAAGGTGCAGAGGGTTGAGGAGCTGGGCTCCTCCTCCGGCTTAATGCAGCAAGAGACCGAGATTTTCTTTGACGCTGCAGGTGCAGCTGAAGAATCGGACCAAGGACGAGACACAAGGAATGGAAATAGAAATCAGATTGAAACTGCAGTGGACATTGAACAGGTACCATCAGCTTTATCTACAAACCAAGTGTGTAAAGAAATTGACAGAACAGAGATAAGAAAACCTTACAAGATTTATTGCTTGAAGAAGAAAAGAGATTTGAACACAGAAAACAAGAGCTAACAAAAAACTTTCACCTTACATTAGAAACTCCAGCAGTGGCCTTGAATGGGGCCTTGCTTAGCAACCAGACCTCCAGCTGTAATGACACCAGTGAAACAGCTGCAGGAGAAATAAATGACTCAGAACCTAGAATGCCTAATGTATTTTTTGCAACAGCGCAAAATCAAGAACAAGTGACAATTTTTTCGTTTTCAGCAAAACCCACGGCAACTAGTACAAAGTGCACCACTGGGTAAAAAGAGTAAAAGGAAAGCATGGGCAGATTCCTGTATGACTGAAATGGAGCCCTGGACTGTAGAAAAGGCCTTGAAAGCATCTGGCTGGCCAAAAAAAAACAGGACACAGGAACTTGGATTTCGAGTTTCTCACCCATCAGAATTCTGGGGGTAAGAACTCCTACAGTAATAACAGAGCAAGATATTTCTTTTTTTAACGATAATCAAGCACAAATGGAAATGCACACCAGTGGAGAAGAAACTGCTGTGACGCCCTTGCCCCCGATGCACCTGACACCAGAAATATGTTTAAATAACTCAGAAATGTATTTCAACACTGGTAATACTGTAGAAAAGGGGGCCCCAAATGTTTTGAATATTACTGTCCCACCAGTAGAGAGAAGTAGGGATGAATCTGAAAGAAATAATCAAAGGGAGCACAGAGAAAAGGGACGTAACAATACAGGTAATGCTGACCAACAGGATAGGTGTAACCCCTAGATGGCGCTATCCCAGGGGCTACTACCCCTGCCTGATTTGCCACTAACAGGCTGAGGGGCCTGGATCCAATGGCGGGTGCCTCCACCCAGAGGTCAGGGTTTGCAATAGTTAAACTAACTTGGTCACAGCCCTCTGGGACACTGCAACCCCCCTTTCTTCCCACTAGTGGCCCACACAATATATCAGAATTACCTTCACAGTATACACTTACCCCAGGTCTGGTTCCGGCACTGGGACCTCCTGTGAAATGAGATACAGTGCAACAATCACAGTACAGTACTTTAACATAGACAAATACCTCAGGCAGTATAACTTTGCTGAAACAAGCAGCTCTGATTTATTTGGGGGATATAACAAGGACAGGAAATCAGGTTAATTAGCTTATCACTCTAATAATCTACCTATGGCTCTGTGCACAGGCCTATCCCTATCAGTTACTGTCCCTGGTTACCCAAGCCCTAGTGGCTAGTCCAAACCGTGGCAGCTGGTAGGGGCCCTTTCACACAGAGAAAGGAGAATTAAACAGTCAGCAGTACAGTAATTCCATTTGGATTTAATGTGGCAATTCAACAGGGCGACCCTGAATTAGTACTCACGACCTCCAAATAAGATAGGGTCCTTCAATGTCAGCAGGGCTCACTTGAGGACAAACCTCTTCACATCCATATAAAAGAAAGCACTATACCAGGCAGGCTGCATCTGTATCCGATCGCAATTACTACACAATACCGGGAGAACACGAAGCAGATTCAGTTCCTGACAGACCGAATGCAATTTTCAGCAATTCCTCCAGTCTTCTACAGGGTGAGCCTGGTTTCTACTCTTCAGAGATCCTTTGATTCTTTTCACAGGACGGATTCAGTCCTAACAAGCTGTTACACAAGCTGCAGACGGAACTCTGGGCCTTACACACGTTTTTGACTAAAACTGCACACTGAAAAGCACAGGGCTCCTTCCTTCTTCACTGCCAAAGCTCAACTGAACTCCAACTGACGAAACCGGGCACTTCCTTTGAGTTCCTCCCAGTTCTTGACTGGATTGGCTGTCACTCACAATAGACTGCTGCTGTTGGTCCAAAAGGCACTGAAGTCTAAACTACATCTCCCAGAGTCACTGCCCATACAATCCTCTTGTGGCTGGCTCAGATTATGAGTCCAAGTTCTGATTCGCCCAAGGCATCATTTTAGAGCTAGCTTACCCCACACTGATTGGTCCAGTTCAGCAGTTCAAAACTAGAATGGGGAACTAGCAGACACAGTTCTGACTGCAAAAGAAAGCAGGTTAGACAAACTGTAATTTCATTATTACTCTAAATAATTTCTGGCAAACAGTTACATCTTTCAGATAGGTTCCCTTGACTCCTAGTGACTGCAAAAATGAAGTGAATTGGCAGCAGCTCGAGTGGTACTCAGAGAAGCACAGTCCCCCCATACAAACTAATTATGTCTGCAAGCAGACAGCTCTTAAAGAGACAGTACCAGAGGCTCTAAAACACTCACTGATAAATGGCTTAAATGCCAAACACCATTCAGGCTTGGAGCATTCAAGCAAGCTCCTGGAAGTCTTTTGGGAACCCCATTTTGCCGAAGTTACACCCTTCCTGGCCTGGGAAAGCTTGGCGTCCGCGTCAAGCAAGTACCAAAGTTTCAACTGCAACCATATACATTTGCATTAGGCTGCACATGTAATCATCAGTCAATATATCATTTTACCAAGAACACATTTCTGAAACATTGCAGTACGTCCTCTTTACACAGTATACATACACATTGTACCATAACTCAAGTTATTACCTCTTGTACATGAAACCTGAGAGAGGCCCTTCCTATCAGTTACCTTGGGGCTGGATGGGGCAAGGGCACCATACTTAGAGGGCAACACAAGTAACTTGGAGTTAGCACTGATGCTCAGTTTGGGCAATGAGCTCGGGACACATACACTCCTTTATGGACAACATTGAGAGGCAAGTCCACAGGCCTCCCAAGTGAATCATAACTGAGGTGCACCACAGGCTTTACAGCTCGACCAGTCTTTCTAGGGGAACTGTTATAGTCTCTGCACTCTGAGCCTCATTTTCAGCATTGTCCTCACTTGTCAGGGGAGTCTCCATGGGGTAGAGAGGCTAGAACTTGGGGCACTTTCAGCTCAGGAGTTACAGTTTCTGAGTCCACAACATTTGGCTCGCATGGAGAGCTTTCGGACACTGGCAGTGGACTGTCAGGGCACTCAAAATACTCTTCTTGTTGGTTGTATCACCAGTCTGCCCCAATCTATCATTTTCCTCCTGAAAGCTCAAACAGTTCAACCATGCACAATGATTCCATTTCATCTGATCTGATGCTTTGCACTTCACTTTCTGGGAGCATTGGCTCCAGGGATGAAGCTGGGGGCTTAGACAGTCCAGAAGGCCCAGCTTCATCTCCAGTATTGACTAGGGATTGCCCGAAACAATTGACTCAGTTCGTAAGAAGGATAGTATTCAAAGTCACTCTCACTTTCTTCCGATATGGACTGACAGTCATGCTCAACTGGGACTTGTGGAGGAGACACTTTAACTTTGCTTCTGTAGGTGCAGACTTTCTTGATCTTTTCTTAGCAGCAGCTCTAGTCACTGGTCCAGAGGGGCATCTTCTAGGGCTCAGACTCAATTAAGATTTGTCCAATGGGCAGTAAATGATTTCTATGTATTGTTTTACATCTTTTGAATTATTCTCAGGCCTTACTTTGTACACTGGCAGATCATCTAGTTTGCCCACTACAATGTGAGGAGATGGTGCCATCGGTCAGCAATCTTGTGCTTGCCATGCAGTCCCAGATTTCTTAGCAATACCCGATCTCCCTCCTGGAGTTCCTGTGCTTTCACCTTTTATCATGCCTTTCTTTGTTGGCCAGATTTCTTTTGGCAGCCATGGTTTGAGCCAGTTGGTACGATGAGTTAGCTGGGCCTTTAATCTTTGCACATACTGTAAATAGTTGTCAGCTTGAACCCCATCAGGAGACCCCAAAACACACATCTACTGGTAGTCGAGCTTCTTTCCAAACATCAGGCGGTGGGGAGAATCCAGTGGCATCACTTTGGTGCAGTTATAAGCATGTACCAGGGTGCTAATTTGTTGGCTCCATCTAGGCTTGTCCTTTGGGTGCAGGGTGCCTAGCATATCTAGCAAAGTGCGGTTGAAGCGTTCAGGCTGTGGGTCCCCTGGGGTGGTAGAGTGGTTCTGACCCTCGTGACTCCCACAGAGAAAGCATCTCTTTGATCAGACGGTTCTCAAAGTCTCTCCCTTGATCAGAATGGATTCTTTGTGGAGCCCCATAGTGAACAAAAAGTTTTCTACAAGTACTTTGGCCACAGTGGATGCTTTCTGGTCTTCGTGGGGAAAGCTTGGGCATATCTATGAAATGGTCAGTGACCACCAGCACATTACTGATATTTCTTTGATCTGACTCCAAACTCAGAAAATCAATACAGACCAGCTCCATGGGTGCACTGGTGGTGATGTTAACAAGGGGCAGCCCTCTGGGGCAAAGCTTTCCTCTGTAAGCTTAGCGACTACAAGTTGAATGTGTTGCTCCACATCAGCCCCATCTTAGGCCAATAGAATCTGGATCTCACCAAGTCAAGTGTTCTGTCTATACCAAGGTGCCCCATGTGGTTGTGCAAGGACCTCAGTACTGAGTCTCGAAGGCAGTGGGCAGCACTAGTTGTTGTTTGTCTTGTCCCCTCTGTCTACTGTTTCTCTGTATAACAGTTTATTGATCAGTTTCAACTTAGGACCTTCTTTGTATAACAGTGCAGTTCTCAAATCAGTGGAGCGTAATTTGGACACATCTTTTCCTGCATAGAGGGCTTCTAAAGCTGCTTTGATCATGGGATCGGATTGAGCCCGCCGAATACTGTCATTGTCCAGCTGAGGCAGTGCACCAATGTCTATTGCAGAAAAGTGGCAATAAGCAGCAGGTATGCAATTCTCAGAGGCTCCCAAGCAATCCACCATGCAGTCCACTCGTCCGTGGACATTGTTCCTCCCTGTCAAACTTCGGCAGAGTGCCCGAATGTCAGGTTCTGCCAATCGGACCCAATCATTCTGGGGAACAGGCCTCCGGAGAGAGCATCAGCATCTATGTGGTTCAGACCTGCTCGGTATTGAGAGCATAGTCATATGTAGATAATGCAGAAAGCCACCTATGGCCAGTGGCATCCAACAGCTGAGGTCTGCACATAGGTCAAAGGATTATTGTCAGTTTTACTAGTATTTTAGCCCCATACAAGTACTCATGGAATTGGTCAACAATAGCCCACTTCAAAGCTAGAACTCTAACTTATGTACAGGATAGTTCTTTTCGGATGGGGTCAGGCTTCTACTGGCAAAGGCCACTGGTCTCAGGCCATTCGTGCTCTTGGTACAACACAGCCCCAACCCTTGCAAGCTAGCATCAGTGTGTGCAGGGCGTAAGGTTTTCTTGGATCGGCATAGGCCCAGCACTGGAGCATGGGTAGTTGATATATGATCTCATGAAAAGGTCTACAATCAGGAGTCCAGCGGGCTCCAAATACTTCACTCGGATGAAATACACTCTTTCAGTCTTGAGGAGCTGACTTTTGGTATTTTTGTGGGTTGGGGATACCCTTGAGTAAGGTTAAGTAAAGGCGGATCACTCTTGAATAGTCCTTGATGAGCGCCGATAATAACCACAGAATCCCAGGAATCTTTGCAGTTCTTTTAGATTTTTGGGCTGTGGCCAGGTGGTCAAGGCCTCAACTTTACTTGGGTCGGGTCTCTATTCCTCGGTGGATACTATGTGTCCCACATACTTTACTGATGTTTGAAAGAATTGACACTTATCAATGGACAGTTTAAGGCCAAGTCCTCCAGTCGGTCCAATACCTTAAATAATCTGCTCTCATGTTCCTCCAGTGAGCTGCCAAATACAATAACATCATCTAGGTATACCAGGCACTCTAGTAAGTTCATGTCCCCCACTGCCGCTCCATCAATCGTTGAAAAGTGGCTGGGGCACCTGAAATCCTTGAGGCATCCTCATGAATTCATAGAAGCCAAGTGGACAGATAAAGGCCGTCTTCTCACGGTCCTCTGGGGCCATCGGGATCTGGTAGTACCCACTGGAGATCCAGCACAGAGAACCACTTGCTCCCGTTTAGGCAGTCCAAAGCATCCTGAATACGGGGCATTGTGTACTGATCAGGGATAGTCCGCGGTTTAGGTGCGATAATCCACACACATCCTTACTGTTCCATTCTTTTTCCTCACTACCACAATGGGGAAGCATAAGGGCTTCTGGATTCTTGTATTACACCAGCAGCTAACATCTCTTGCAGATGCCGTCTCACATCATCTATGTCAGCAGGTGCCAGGCGTCGAGACCTCTCACTAAATGGTCTTTCGTCATGCAGCCGGATATTGTGCTCAGCTCCTTGCACGCATCCCACATCCTTCCTTTAAAGAAAACACCTGATCTCTCTGGGCAAGCTTCTCACTGATCCTCACTTTCCATTCAGCTGGCAGCGGGAGTCGCCAAATCAAACAAGTCAGGCGTTACTCTGTCATTCTTCCTTGAACTATTGCTGCTGGGTAGCACTGCAGTGTCTGCACAATGCACATTAGCCAGGATGCAACCTCTGTTTACTCGAATGTCTCTTTCAGACACATTATGAACTGGACCATTACCCTTCTGGCATAAGCATGGGCTCTAGCGGGCAAAATACTAGGCTTGACCAGCAGTCCCTCTGCAATTTTCCATCGCCTGGTGCATCCAACATTAATATTTTATTCTTAACATCCTTTCTGATACGGACCTCTCCTGTAAGGTACACTGGGCATTTGGCGCCAGGATCAGAGACTCAGGATCCTTCTTCCATACAATTCCGACCGGTTCCTCTGGTTCTGTTTTTCAGCATCTCTCTGTGCCTCATAGGCCTTCTTAATTAAAGCCGGAACTCTTAAAGCTCTACTAGTCTTTGACCCTGTTTTTCATAACACAACTGTGCCAGCCTTCCGAACATATGAGCATTTGTTCCAATCAACAAAGGGACACCATCATACAGTCCAGTGGGGGACACACTAAGGCTAGGGTCTCTACTTGTTCGCCACTCCAGCCACGGAGGTGGGAAAGACAGCCAAATTCGGATATACCCGAATAGGGGTAGGCCTTCTCACTTAACCCCATACATGCAGTCCTTCTAATGGTTGTAAGGGTACTTCTGACAAATGCTTCTGATACCAATCCTGGAACATAATTGTCACTTGGGAGCCACTGTCTAATACAGCTCTTGTAGACACTCCATTCACCTTTACAGTGGTCTCCATGGAGGGACCCACTATTCTGGACCAGTCTGAGAGGCGGTAGTGGGGGCCTGGGCAACTGACCTTGCCACAAAGGACGTGAATTAGCATTTTGGTGCCTCACTGGGATCATGTCGTGCACCTCTTAACCACTGATTTCTTCTCCGAAGCTCTCCTTGTAGCCTATATGCAACTTTGTCAGTGTCTTTTGGGGACTGGCATTCCCTTTCATGTGCCCATCTTTCCCACAATTATAGCAAAACATACTTTCTGGAGTTTGAGCTGGCCGAGGCGCCACACTGGGAGCCAGGCGGGGTATTACTAACTGGAAACCTGGGTGCCATCTCTGTCTGGCGTGATAAGCATTTGGAGACATCTCGTCACTTCCATGGTCAAGGAATTGAGTTTGGAGCTGTTATCAGCAGGAGATACATGGGTGGGTACCCCCACCCCATAGCAGATGCAGTCGGATATAGGTCAGGGCCCGTACTTGCAGGCGTGGCCTTCATAAAGGACTGTTTTTGAATTCCCGGATCTCTCTCAACAGTTAGCCCCATTGTGGCATATCTTTTTCCTTGTCAGAGCACTCATTGACTGTCAACCTCTGCCCTGAACTTCACTTGATGGGTCATCCTCAGTCACTCGGTCCGTAGCCACAGCTGTTGGTGCAGGTACCTCCAGGTCGCCTTTCTCAACTCCTCGAATTTCTCTCATTAACTCATCATAGGAGGGTGGGGATTCCAGTCGATTTGCCAGGCGTAACTGAAGCAACAGCAGTTCTGAGAAGGGGCAGACTTAAGATTCTGTCCAGTCTGGTTCGGTCTAGTTCAATCGCTGGCAAACTACCCTTTCTGAGGCATTCTTGCAACAATTTTTCCAGCCGAGAGACATACACAGACAACAACTCCCCTTGGTACTGTTGTGCATTTCTTACTCTCCACCACAGGTCCTCATCAGAATCTGGGCTCCCATACACATTCTCCAAGGCCTCAAGATAGGCCTGTGCAGTCGCTTCAGGGTTACTGGCCCGTTTAGCACGGATGGTAGCCAGGGCAGGACCTCGGAGGCTCTCACTAACCCTCTTTACTTTCGCCTTCCGAGCATTGCCATTCTAGCACTTGGGGGCAACATAGTCTATCCAGGTCTCCCAGTCATCCTCCCTTGGGGGTGGGGAGGGTGCCAGAGAAGATCCTCAACCTTCGGTAGAGTCGTGACTAATGGCAGGTGCAGAAATAGGAGTCTGCATTGGTTCAGCCACCATTACGGGCACTGGAGCAGGAGAGGGTGTTGGGGAGGAACACCCCAGGTGGCAAGAATAGTTTCTTCAAGTCCTCCACAGTTTTCCCTCTCCCAGCAACCATTCAGCAAATTTCTCCTCAAAGTTTCAGATAGTGGTGGGGGCTGATTCCCCGGGTCTTTACTGTCCTTAGTTATCACTCTCCAAGCAGTGAGGGCTCCTCTGGGGTAATGGTCTGTGGCACTTTGGAGCTATCTATGGGATCCTTAAACTCTACTAGGGCCAGGAAAGTGTGGGTGAGCAGATTAGCATGCCGACCCACCACCACAGGGTTTGTAAACCTTCCACCTTGGAAAGTACTCCCTGCACAGTGTCCGTATTGATACCCAGGGGGATGTCCAGGATAAGCATAGCATTTTGGGGGTCGATCTCCTCCCCAGTACACCACTCCACCAGCCGGTGCACAGCCACTTCTGTCGGGGTACCCATTTTTTTCTTAACAGTGGTTCGTAAATATGGCCACTAGAGGACACACAATCCCAGCGGTGAGCCTCCAAGATGTAATCCCTAGATGGCGCTATCCCAGGGGCTACTACCCCTGCCTGATTTGCCACCAACAGGCTGAGGGGCCTGGATCCAATGGCGGGTGCCTCCACCCAGAGGTCAGGGTTTGCAATAGTTAAACTAACTTGGTCACAGCCCTCTGGGACACTGCAACCCCTGTCTTCCCACTAGTGGCCCACACAATATATCAGAATTACCTTCACAGTATACACTTACCCCCAGGTCTGGTTCCGGCACTGGGACCTCCTGTGAAATGAGATACAGTGCAACAATCACAGTACAGTACTTTAACATAGACAAATACCTCAGGCAGTATAACTTTGCTGAAACAAGCAGCTCTGATTTATTTGGGGATATAACAAGGACAGGGAAATCAGGTTAATTAGCTTATCACTCTATTAATCTACCTATGGCTCTGTGCAGGCCTATCCCTATCAGTTACTGTCCCTGGGTACCCAAGCCCTGGTGGCTAGTCCAAACCGTGGCAGCTGGTAGGGGCCCTTTCACACAGAGAAAAGGAGAATTAAACAGTCAGCAGTACAGTAATTCCATTTGGATTTAATGTGGCAATTCAACAGGGCTGACCCTGAATTAGTACTCCACGACCTCCAAATAAGATAGGTCCTTCAATGTCAGCAGGGCTCACTTGAGGTACACAAACCTCTTACACATCCATATAAAAGAAAGCACTATACCAGGCAGGCTGCATCTGTATCCCGATCGCAATTACTACACAATACCCGGGAGAACACGAAGCAGATTCAGTTCCTGACAGACCGAATGCAATTTTCAGCAATTCCTCCAGTCTTCTACAGGGTGAGCCTGGTTTCTACTCTTCAGAGATCCTTTGATTCTTTTCACAGGGCCAGTTCAGTCCTAACAAGCTGTTACACAAGCTGCAGACGGAACTCTGGGCCTTACACCGTTTTGACTAAAACTGCACACTGAAAAAGCACAGAGCTCCTTCCTTCTTCACTGCCAAAGCTCAACTGAACTCCAACTGACGAAACCTGGCACTTCCTTTGAGTTCCTCCCAGTTCTTGACTGGATTGGCTGTCACTCACAATAGACTGCTGCTGTTGGTCCAAAAGGCACTGAAGTCTAAACTACATCTCCCAGAGTCACTGCCCATACAATCCTCTTGTGGCTGGCTCAGATTATGAGTCCAAGTTCTGATTCGTCCAAGGCATCATTTTAGAGCTAGCTACCCCACACTGATTGGTCCAGTTCAGCAGTTCAAAACTAGAATGGGAACTAGCAGACACAGTTCTGACTGCAAAGAAAGCAGGTTAGACAAACTGTAATTTCATTATTACTCTAAATAATTTCTGGCAAACAGTTACATCTTTCAGATAGGTTCCCTTTGCACTCCTAGTGACTGCAAAAATGAAGTGAATTGGCAGCAGCTCGAGTGGTACTCAGAGAAGCACACAGTCCCCCCATACAAACTAATTATGTCTGCAAGCAGACAGCTCTTAAAGAGACAGTACCAGAGGCTCTAAAAACACTCACTGATAAATGGCTTAAATGCCAAACACCATTCAGGCTTGGAGCATTCAAGCAAGCTCCTGGAAGTCTTTTGGGAACCCCCATTTGCAGGGGGGTTACATAGGCAACAAGCAAGATCTGTCACCTCCCTTTTTCATGAACCTATATATCCAGCAAGAAGGCACAACACGGTCAGGCTGGTATATAAAGGAGGCATGGAAACATTCCCAGACAGGGTATTTGTAGCAAGAAGACTGTTAAAAGAAAGTATGAACTTACGTGCAGCTGAGGTGTATGCCCTCATACACATTTCAGGAGAAACAACGTTCGATAGAAGTTTTAAAATGAAAAGTGGGCTGGATAAATTTTGGTCTCAGTATCAAACCCTCAAATCATCCCCCCCAGTTGTCTCTCTTTGAGGCCATACCCCTTACGAAGCCTGCTAATAAGACCATTACAGTGTTGTTCAGGAACGAGGGGATAAGTGTAGCAGATCTGACTTAATGGCTGAAACAGAGATGTACCATGGTAGGCCACTCAGAGGCCATATTTGACACTGAAAATATATGGACTGGGGCCTGGAGAGTAACAGTCATATTAAAATCTACAGACTCGGGGTTGCAGCACCTCCCGAATTTTTTTTTTTAGGGTGGGGTAGGGGAGTTTTATTCTACCCTGGCCAGCCTCAAACCTGCTATATGTTCAACTCCCCTGGCCATATAAGTAGTGTCTGTAACAAGCCTTGTAACATGCTAGGATACACCAGCAGTCCGTGCCGAAGTGAACCAATCTGTAATCTTTGTGAGACCAGAGGCCACTCGCACAGTAGAAGTGAAAACACAAAGTCAGAGGAACAGCGTCTTTTGGTAATGATTGCACAGAGAGCAAATTCCAAAGGTAATCAGCAATGGACTGAACCTCCAACCCAGCCCACTTCACCCCAGGTCACAGCAGACTTTTTAGGGTCAGATTTCTACCAAAGGAGATGAGGAACCTCACGAGGAGAAGGTAGAACAGACAGATGCCAGACAGCATGTTAATATTAGAAGCAGAACAAACCAACCCTGTGGCTGAGACAATTCCCCCTTCTCAAAGCACAAAAGAAGGATGGGAAAAAATTATTACAAAGCGCAGACAAGCATGGCAGCAACCAGTATCAAAAGTCCCCAAGATATCTGAAATAAAAATCTCTCAAACAGCCTGACATGTCAGACAATGATTCTGAGGACTCCATAGCAAGCTCTAGTCAGCAAGATTTGACCTCAGAAATAGCGACAATGAAAGCAAGCAGAAAGGGACAAAGTATAGTGGGGAAAAAACATAACGTTAGAAGGAAATATAAAAAACAAAAAGAGGAGACTAACTCCCCCCCACAGATGAAGCTCATTTCCCCATTGTCTTACTTAATTACTTAGATGCATACCCTAACCATTTGCTCAATTAATGCTAACAGCATTAAGAATAGTAGTAAAGAGGGGCAGTATTTTCTAACCTAAAAACAAACAAGGCAGATATTCTGTTGTTACAAGATGAGAAATTCAGCGGTAAATTTCATCTCCCAGCACCGAAAATCTGTTTGAGCACTGCAGTATACCAAACCGACCCACCGGCTTCACGATGCCTCCTAAATCGAGGGCCAAGGACACGTTAATGGACTTTCTCAAGCCCAGCGCAGCACCGGATCAGCACAACCCCAAGGTCCACAGCAAGTCTCAAGCGGCGGTGGCCCTCTCACAATTCCTAAGAACAGGCGGGGAACTCCCGGAGGAAGAATTCTAATTACTTCCAAGAGATTATTTATGGAGCTAGCTAAACTAAATAATACCTTGGGCAAAATTGAGCACTCGGCAGCTGAAAATAAAAAAAGCATTGTGGCAGTAGAGAAACGGACTGCCGACCTTGAGGAGGGCCTAGTTCACACAGGCAAGGCAGTTGATCGCCACGAGGGCATGCTGAACCACTTACTGCGCAGAGAAAGGGAGCTATTGGAAAAGCTAGACGATCTGGAACTCAGATCTTGACGAGACAATATACACATTTATTGAGTGCCTGAAGATACAGAGCAGGGTAAGATGGAGGACTTTCTCCGCTCATTCCTAAAAGAAATGTTAGATCTACCAGCTGATCTCCACCTGAACATTGTCCGAGCACACAGGGCTCTGGCTAAAAAGCCCACTGGTCCTAATGCCACCCCCAGGTCCATTGTACTGAAATTTTTAGACTACAGGATCAAAACCAGAGTACTACAGGCTGACTGGGCAAAGAGAGAAGTAATTTTTGGAGACATGCATTTATACTTTGACAATGGTTACACCCAAGCTACCCAACAAAAACAGAGCGTGCTCCTGGAGATTAAAAAATGCCTGGTCTCCAAAAATATTCGCATGCATCTTATTGCACCGGCCCAGCTAAAAATCTTTCTTTCAGAGGGCCCACAATTTTTTCGTTCTCTTGGGGCTGCCAAAAACACGCTACTGCAGTTGGGGGTTCCTCAGGACATGCTGACCAGACCTACCGGGATGGAGAGAGACATTTGAAATGGAGAAGAGTCCTGGACTAGGGTGTTGGGTTCAAGGAAACTAGTTTGCTCTTCATCAAGGGGTCCCTCCGAAGGTAAAACCTCCATTGCACCAATGGGGAGATTCCATTGGAGGTCATTGCAGATCCCCGATTTCCCCCACTGATCGTGGACACTTTCTTTTCTGGTTTGAACAGTGGACACATTTATGGCTCCACGATCTTTAGCTAGGCAGGGCCTTGGTGGAGCTGTCCTAGAAGCTCCTAGTAGCAAGTCTACTATGTGACTGTGATAATCTTGGCTATACAGGTAGTCATATGTGTATGGGGGACAGGGTTTATATCAGAGGTGCTAGGGGGTGAGGTGCTAGGGGGTGATTTATTCATTATTACGTTGGGGGGGGGGCTTTACAGCCAAGGGGCCTGGGGATGGAGCAGTCCCTTTCTCCTATGCTTCTAGAGGTGTACTCCCTCCTGCCACAGAGGCCCAGAGTAGATGCAAGGGTGTGTCTCTTTCCAGAATTTGGCCTGGGGGCCTCACGGGAGGAGGGGGGAATTTTATCGGTTTGCCTCCAGTCCCCTGCAACACTGCGGAAAGTGTCAGATACCTGATTAGAATGTTAGTAGCTGAGTCACCAGCCCCATCTTTACCATGATCGCACAAGGAACCCCTAAATGGGTCCTGTGGGTTTCAAAAGCAGGGAAGGGGGGTAGACACTTGATTATCTACGGCTCGAAGAAGGGAGGGCTCTCGATCACTGGACAGTTTCGAGGCCTCCCAGGGGATTTCATGTCACAGTTTGACTTAGGCCCATTGTGGGTCCTAACACCCCCCCCCACACACACACACACCCCTCCTGGGGGGTTGGTCTAATCTGAGGGGAGGTTTAAAGCATTCCTAACGACAAGTTTCTAGGCAGATGGTCGGGAACAAAGGGCTAGACGTAAGCAGATACGCTCCGTCGCCCCATTTGCGCAAGTTTAGTGCAGGACCCTCTCCAACGTGCCCCATCCATTTGGCCAGTGCCACTCGAAATACCCACCAGATGTTGCTTTACAGCCTTGGAAGTTGTCAAATCATATGCTGTACAAAGTTTAACTGTTTTGTTGTTATTAGATTCAAGTCTGAGATTGGGAATTGAGAGACCATGCTACACGGTATACCGGGAAGACCGGGTTATCTGAGAAGAATGGCAGAAGGACTTATAGCTACATATAATGCGAGGGTATTGGGCAATCCTATTAAGAGAGAAAAAGGATTCTGAATGAGCTACACAAGACTCGCATTGAGATAGCACTCTTGCAGGAGACCCACTTAGATCAGGGGGAGAGCATCAAACTCAAGCATGCCTGGGTGGGTCAGGCATACTATGCTACTTACAAGGCCCATCCTCATAGAAGGGGGGTTGCAATACTAATTCACAAACACTGCCCCTTCCAGCTATCTGGTGCACAGGAAGACCAGGAGGGGAGGTTTCTGCTCCTTAGGGGCACATATAGAGAAATCCCGTGCTCCATCCTAAATATCTGTGCACCTAATCAAGATGGCAAGAATAGTGACTTTCTGCGGGACGTGGTCCTCTGGGCAGCGCCTCCTCCAGGGGAGATGTTTATTGTAGGGGGGATTTCAACACAGTTCTTAGCCCTGTATTGGTTAGATCTGGTGTTCTAGTGGACCCCCCTCCGCGAGCCTCCTAGACACTGGCCAGGCTGTGGAGAGATTTGGGCTTTGTAGAGGTCTGGTGCCACCAACACCCGAGGGTGAGAGACTATACCTGCTGGTCAGCACCTCATAACGCCTACTGTAGGCTGGACATGCTTTGGCTGTCTGCCAACTGGCTCCACAGGGTTGAGGAATCTAGGATTCATCCCCGGGCTATTTCTGACCACAGTACGGTGTCGATGCATCTGTGGCCACACCCCCAAGTTAGAAATTCCACCTGGAGGTTAAATGTTTCCCTCCTTAACAGAAAGGAGTATAAAGAACTCCTGCAGGAAACCGTACAACAGTATGGGAGGGACAGTCCCACCCAGGACTCCACAGAGCAATCTGGTGGGACGGTCTGAAGACTCCATAGGGTATGCTTCTAACCTTGTCTTGTGTATAACAGTACTTCTACTCCTATTGATATTGATCGTAATTAACCTGTTATTGTATCCTTGACTGGGTCAGTATGTTCAGGGCCCCGATTTTTCTGTGGCACATCGGAGCAAAGTTCTGCGGCAGGGTTCTCATTTGCCACAGAACTTCTGCGGCACTCAACACCAATTTCTGCGGCAATTCTGCGGCACATTTTACCCTTAATTTTTTCTTTTTTGTTTTTTTTGCCATATCTGACACAATGCACGCTCGTAACACAGTCATTTTATGGGTGTTTGTCACCAAATTTTCAACATAGCCAGTTTAAGACCTCTGCTCATGAACAGTATCACTGTGATTTTATTAATCTGTCTGGAACATTGATTTCGCACACCGACTGCGCCATTCTGCGCTACAAGGGTGGAAACACATTTTGGGTGAGATGTGAAAAATGAGAGCTGTACTACTCATAAGACAGTGTGGTGAAATGGCAATGTTGAAACTCTGGAGTGAAAATATTGAAATTTCGCGAACTTACGAGCTTGCGTAGGAACTGCGCAACGCACGCTCGTTAAACAGCCATGTTTTGGAATTTTTTCACCAAATTTTCAACATAGCCATTTCAAGACCTCTGCTCATGAACAGTGTCACTGTGATTTTCTTAATTTGTCCTGTACATTGATTTCGCACACCGACTGCGCCATTCTGCGCTACAAGGGTGGAAACACATTTTGGGTGAGATGTGAAAAATGACAGCTGTACTACTCATAAGACAGTGTGGTGAAATGGCAATGTTGAAACTCTGGAGTGAAAATATTGAAGTTTCATGAACTTACAAGCCTCGCGTAGGAACTGATAGCATGCAGCTGGATTAAACAGTCATTTTTGGAATTTTGGCGCAAACTTTCAACATGGGGGTTTTGGGCCCCCTTCTCATGAATGATGTCACTGTCATGGCGGTATTCGGTCACGAAGGGTGATTTCGCAGTCACTGCGCGAAATCACCCTTCGAGGCCGAATAACGCCATGACAGCACATCATTCATGAGAAGGGGTCCCAAACTCCCATCTTGAAAATTTGGTGCAAAAATCCAAAACCTGGGATAATACAATAAAGTTGAACCCCCTCCTACTCAGCCCATTAACACAGCTTACCGGCATTTCCTCAGTTGTGCAGTGGCCTTTGAAGAGTGCAGGCGTGTTCCCAGTCCACCGAAGAGATGCGTCGACCAGAGTCTGGAGGTAAGTATGGGGTTGGGGGTGTGGGGAGGCTGGTGCGCAGTGGGTGGGTGCGGGATGTGGGGGGGCTCGGAGGCAGCCGTGGGACAGTTTTGTTTTACAGGGAAAAAAAAAAAAAGGCGTCGCGGGACTGCTTGCCACGCTGGGGTGGGCTCCCAGTAGCTGCTGATTTTGAGGCGTTCAGCCGGCGGGGGATTGGGCACCCGTCGGCAAAAAAAAAAATTAGCACGTTTGCCACGCTGGGGTGGGCTCCCAGCGTGGCACAAGGGCTTGAGGCGTTCAGCCGATGGGGATTGGGCACCCCTCGGCAAAATCATTGATTGCCACGCTGGGGTGGGCTCGCGTGGCATGTAAGGCATTGGGGGGGGACAGTGGAAGCCGACGGGGATTGGGCACCCCGCCGCAAATGAAGTGGACGCTGTTCCGGCGGCCGCGACTCCGGTGATGGCAAAATTCGCGATATTTCCGCGGTTTGTACGTGATCCGCTGAATCGCGAAAACCCGGGGCCCTGAGTATGTTTATATTGACTGTTAATTGTGAAATGACATGTATGTATTTTGTTGTGTTTTTATAGATGTATGCAATTAATTCCGGGTTGCCCCTGAAAAAGGGACTGTTTCTGCTTCAGTGGGCCTACCCGGTCACCAAAATTTAAATAAATAAATAATAAAAGGAAGCAACAGAGAGAAATTCTTGAGCTCGAGCATCATCTCTTTGACCTTGAGGCTGAACATAAAATTCCTTTGAATGAACAGGTCAAGGAGAGGTTGGAGGAGAGAAGAAGGAATCTCCATAGACTTTTAGATGAGAAAATTGAGGGACAACTAAGATACTCCCACCAGAGATTTCATAAAGTGGGTAATCAAGCGGGCAGATTACTGGCATGGCAATTAAGGAAAGAGGCAGCTGCTAAAAATGTCCTTCGCTTAAAGACCCAGGGTAAACCGGGACACTATGTGACAAACCCGGAGGCAATAGCAGCACAGTTTCAACAATTCTATAAAGCATTGTATAGCCAGGAACAAGTTACAGATTACTTGGACAAGTTAGAAGCTTTTTTTCTGAAGGTCAAAATGCAGAGACTATCCGTAGAAGATAGGGATAGACTTGAGGCCTCCATATCAGAGGGGGAACTCCGTAGGAGCTTTAGAGAACTGAAAACAGGGAAAGCCCCGGGACCGGATGGGATACCTGCGGAGCTTTATAAAGCCTTCGAGGTCAACCTAGTCCCCCTACTGGGCAGGGTCTGTCAGAGGGTGAGGAATGCAGAGGTCACTCCGCCGAGTTGGCAATACGCCCAAATTTCCATTATTCGTAAGGAAGGGAAGGACCCCAAGGCTTGCAGGTCCTATAGGCCTATCTCCCTCTTGAATGTGGACCTAACATTTTTTTACAATGACTCTGGCCCGCAGGTTACAGGGGTGTGTGGGGAGCCTAGTCCACCCTGATCAAACCAGCTTTATTAATGGTAGACTAATTCATGATAACATCAGGCATCTGCTCAACCTCTTGGCCTACTAGCAAGCCAGAGGGGAACTGACCTTAGGGATATTCATGGATGCAGAAAAGGCCTTTGACCGGGTGGACTGGAAGTTCTTGCACAGGACCCTGGAAGAGATGGGAGTAGGCCCCAAGTTCATGGATGAGATTCAAGCTCTCTACATGGCCCCTCAGGCCACAGTGAGGGTAAATGGCTTCACCACCCAAAGGTTCCTTCTCACCAGAGGGACCAGACATGGGTGCCCACTTCCCCCCTCCTCTTTGCTTTATGCATTGAGCCCCTGGTGAGGACAGTTGGGACAATGAAGCCATCAAGGGCATTCAGGTGGAGGGGAGGGATCATAAAATATCTCTATATGCTGACGACTCCCTCTTTTTTGTGACCTCCCCAAAGACCACCCTCCCGGTCTTAATGGGGGATGTTGCAGGAATAAGGTCAGGTCTCGGGCTACAAGATTAACTGGGACAAGTCAGAGGCAATCAAGTTTGTGGGCACTCTCCCCAGAGATCCAGAGCGAACTTCCCCTTTAAGTGGACAACGAATAATACAGTGAGATGTCTGGGGGTCAGAGTTCTCCCTGACTCTCAACACTCTTTAAGCTCAATTATGGCAAGCTGTGGGGAGAAATAAAAGCAGACCTGGGTGGAATCTGATCCCATTATCACTAGGAGGCAGAGTGGAATCAATTAAAATGAATATTCTTCCTAGGCTGCTGTTTTTGTGTCAGGCCGTCCCAGTTCACATCACAGATTCCTTTTTCAAGATGGTTAACTCGACCCTCCTGGCCTTTATCTGGCAGCAGGGAAGAAGGCGAGTTAGCCACAAACTCCTTACATGACCTAAATGCAGGGGAGGTTTGGCTCTACCGGACTTCAAACTATATTATGTGACAGCCCAGATAGCCCCGGTGGTGACATGGGTTAAACAGCGGGGAGACACTGCCTGGAGGGAAATAGAAGCACAACAGTTGCAGATGATCTCCCTGGTGTCCCTTCCACATGCCCCACTTACATCGGAACTCTGGAAAGCCATACAGAACCCTTGGACGAGGCATACCCTGAGGATGCTAGTGAGGGCTTGGAAACTCTTCCAGACACCGGAGGGAATAGGCCCGCTCACTTCCACTTTGGGAGACCCCAACTTCACCCCCCCTGTACTGATACTAGATATCAATGGTGGAGCGGACAATTCCTGATACGTTTTCGTGATCTCTTACAGGGAGAAATAGTGGCTTCTTTTGCAACCCTCCAGAGTAGGCACGCCCTTACTAGAATAGACTTGCACTGGTATTTTCAGGCTAGACACTACTTAATGTCCAATAATCTGATTGCAGAGGTCAACAGAGGTCGGACAGCCTTAGAGAACTTTTTCTGTTGGTCCGTACGCCTAGCAGGGAGTAGGAAATTCATTTTGGGGGCCTACAAAGTATTGCAGGGAGAAGAAAACGCTCAGTTTGAGGGTCTCAGATAGAAATGGGAAGAGGATAGCGGCCTACCATTGCCAGTGGCCCTCTGGGTAAAGGCCTGGGAAACGGGTTGGAGGACTGCATCCTCTCCAGGCTGGAGAGAACTTTGCTGGAAATGCCTTTCGCGTTTTTTTCACACCCCATCAGTCATGAAACACTTTACAGGGGGAACTTCTGATCTCTGTTGGCACGGATGTGGTCAGGTGGGCACCCATTTCCACATATTCTAGGCATGCCCACGGGCACAAGAATTTTGGAAGGAGATCCATGGAATGTTACGGAGTGGGTGGGTTGCCCAACTCCCATGAATTTTCAGTTGCTAGTGGTGGGTTGCAGACACACCATGCTAGGTACTGCCAAACACCAGAACCTCTTTAGAACACTGTGCCTAGTGGATCAAAAGGAGATGATAGTGAATTGGCTGAAGGCCTCTCCTCTGATGATAGAATCATGGAAAACCCAGGTGGAAAGTATCAGGCAGATGGAAGAGCTCACAGCCAAGTTAAGGCTTTCACTGGAGGTGCACACTGAAACTTGGAGAACATGGGACGCCCTACGGGGTTAACACTGCAACCCCGAATGGTCAAGTTGAGAGGGCCGGGGGCGAGTGGGGTGCCCCTTCCCCTCAGTCTCTTCTCTGTACGTGCCTTTCCCCTCAGTCTCACATATAGTCTACTTCTGAAGTAGGACATCACAGAACGGTAGCATGGTCTCCCAGGTTTGTTTTCTCTTTATAGTAGTTTGGTTCCTGTTGAGCCGTTTATTATACAGAAGGGGATACAGGTTGGCACCCAGTTGATAATGTTCATTTCAACCTCACATAGACTGGTTGCTTTATAACAATTTCTGACGTTAGCCAGAGAGGACTTACTCATAAAGAGTACGTTGTATGTATCTTTATTTCACCTGAGATTGCAATTTTATGAACTCCTTGGTCAAAACATCATTTTCCTGTTTTCAGGGAGTCATAGCTACATACCAAAAATGGACTGGATACTAAATCAGAATGGGCCCTTCCAGCCTTAACTATTTGTCCTCCTAGGTAGAATTTGTCTACCTGTTAGTCAGGTCCTCAATTGACCTTGTATGATGCTTAATTGTCAGAATGTACCTCTTATGCTATGACACAGCAATAAAGATGAGTTTTAAAAAAAATAAAAATATACAGTTTACTTTAATAAAAATAATAGATTTAATTCCTGGATAGGCTTTATGTCTAGACATAAAATGCCATAATAAATATTTATGCACCACAAAGAAAAACAGGAAAGAACAGCATGATTTCAACAGGTACAGCCATATTTATTCACGTCGCAAAATATAATATTGGAGGGGGGGGGGGACTTCCACTGTGGCATCTCTCTTTTAGACAAAGGGAAAAAACGCAGCCACAAAGAAATGATACTGTGACTCCACAAGCTTAAAAAATATAATACAAACAGCAGGACTTAAAGATGCCTATTATACAAAGACAAAAAAGGCCAAAGCAACCTTTCAGAAAGATAAATTAGCAACCAGGATAGACTTTATCTTTTTAAATCCTACAGTGCAAATACAAGTAGTCTGGGCTAGAGTAACTGCATTTTCAGACCTCAAAGAACTGTACATAACTATTGGATCACAGGCTCCCTTGCAACAAGAAACTGGGTTTTGGAAACTGAACTCCACCATTTTAGAAAAGGAAGACATTGTACAACAAATTACATTTATTTATTTATTTATTTATTGAAATGTTTCACCAGGAGGGCACACTGAACAAGAAGTTACTCGTCTCACAGTGTGACCTGGGGGAGGGGTTACATAGGGTTGTGAAGGATGATCAGTTACAATAGTATGTGGGTAGTACAAACAATACAATACATACTTTCTCACTATAAAAGATCAGTTTATGAGATGTACGACAGCCCAGGGCTTTGGTGGGAAGACACAAAACAAGAAATAAAATAGTTAATAGTAACCTTAAGCAAACACATAAGAAATAATGAATATTTTCAATACCTAAAGAATAGGCAGCAGTTACAGCACTTATCCACCTTAGCACAAACTACAAAACATGATTTTACAGAACAGATACAAAACATTAAGCAGGAAATGAACAATTACCATGCAAAACAAGCTAACTCATTAAAATATCAAAAAGAGAATTTGGGACCCAAGGGAAAACAGCAATAGTGTGTCCTTACACTAGTTGCAAAAATAGAACTGAGAAAAGGGTAATGGCTTCTATAAAAGGCACCAATAACAAGATGTATAACACCACTGAAGAGATAATAAAGGAAGTAACCGGATACACGACGGCACTTTTTGGGAGAAATAATGAACTAGACAAAAGAGCAACAAGGCAGTTCTTTCCTTCCATAGAAATTCCTCCTTGTCCACCAGAAATTATTACAAAAATGACTAGGAAAATAGACCCTATCGAGGTGGAACAGGCAATTGCAAGCCTAGGAAATGGGAAGGCACCAGGAAAAGACGGCCTTAACAGCTGAGTTTTTACAAACATTTCTGTAATGATTTAGTAACTTGAACTAACTAAACTAGCAAAGGTCTTTAATAGCATACTGCAAGAAGAAAGGGCATCATTGGGCATGGCAGAAGGAATTTTAATTTAGCTACATAAATTGGGATAAACGAGAGCTTAGGAACTGGAGACCTATCAGCCTGCTGAACAATGACTTTAAAATTTTGATTAAAATTCTGAACTCTAGGGGGCGCCAGAGAGCCATCTTCTAGGAAGGAAGCACCTTTACAGAGCTCCGCCGAGTAGAAGCAGAGTAAATTAAAAAACAGTAAAAGTCTATCTAAATACCAAACTAACATCAGATCTCGATTCCAGACACTACTGTGAGCCCAACGATACCTAATTCAGGATGGTTCATCAAAAGGCACAGTACCAAAGGCCGTCGAAAGAATCTCAGCAGCAAGGTGCCAACAAGGTCGCAGCATCAGCATGTGGTGGAGAGGCGAGTGCTACAACTACTTCGGATCCTCCATGGAAAGCTCTGTTAGAATCCATGAAAGTTATGGATTCTAAGATCGAAAAGACTCTGAACAAACTAGAATCCCACGATGTGGCAATTAAAACACTTACGGGGACAGTCTCGGACTCAGAGAAGCGATTCATAACCACGATGGCTACAGTTACTACACTAACCCAGGAGAATTTTCAATTGAGAAGCCAGATGGAAGCACTTGAAAACGAGATCCGTTCGGGGAATGTCCGTGTAGTTGGAGTCCCCGAAGGAGTCGAGGGAACAGATCTCCTGCATTTCTTAACGACCTGGCTAATGGAGCACTTAAGCGTTCCTGCTGATTTTGACTGGCACACTCTGAAAAAAGCCTATCAGGTCAGTCCCAGAGTAAGATCAACTGGATCTCAGCAGGCTTGTACTATTCTCCTGCACACTGCAGGTTCGGAAGTTCAAGATGTCTTGATTGCAGCTGCAAGAGCTAACTACCCTTTGGCCATAAACTCCTCGGACATTAAACTGTACCCTGATCTCTCATACCAGACGAGGGCCCGGCGTAAGAGCTTTGATGTGGTACGCCATCGATTGAGGGCCTTGGGAATCATTCACTCGTTCCTACTCCCCGCCCGCCTGAGGATCGTATACAGGGGGAAAGATGTGGAGTTTCAACAACCCGCAAGACGTGGGGCACTGGGTTGAACAGGTGGAATCAGAGTTTGCAGGCAGCAAGAATGCCCCGGACTTACAGCTCGATGAATCGGATGCAGAGGATTGAAATAGGCCTTGATCGACCCAGAACAGTAAGAACCCTGTGCGGTGACTCCCAGGGACAATATATAAAATATAATTTAGCATGTTGGGACTCTGATGGGGTCAGAAGTTATATTGGGGGTAGTTAAGAACCTGATAGAATCTGTTCTCGTTTTTAAGTCATCCATTTAGGAGGAAGGTTTAAATAAGTTTTATATGTTTACAAATGGAGCTGTACTGGACAGCTGGGAGAGAATATGATTTGAGGCTCACGCCTGTATTACTGCACAGCCTTACTAATGCTAAGAGATTCTGTAATCAGTGTCAACGAATTAAGATAGAAAGTTTTGAATTCTACTGTTGATGGCTAATTTACCAAGTATTGTTGCCTATCTACTTAATGAGGAGAAGCTTCTTAAGGGTCTGCTTGTGGGTTTATTTTTACTATACCAGGTTTAAACCACAATCGTTGGATTGTGTTACACTACCTAATTATACTAACTATAGAAAATACCTTTCTCCTTTGAAGAGGCTGGCAATGTATTAGGAATTTTGTTGGACAATAGGTCTGTTTCTTTAGAGCTTTTTTAAGGAACCCTCAGCTCCTACTGTACAAGAATACAAGGATAATGAAATACTGTTTATAAACTATACCTACGGAATTTTTATGTACTACCTTGTATGAGGATTATTTTTGTCAAGTGTTTATTGATGAAAACCTAATGAACATGAAGTACAAAAAGACAAATTCTGAACTCTAGATTACTAAAAGCCGCAGCTTATTTGATATCTTGGGCACAGTCATGTGCAATACCAGAGAGAAGTATAATGGACCAATTAATTTATCTGAGGAACATATTTGAGAATAATAATGTATTAGACCTAACAGGATATGTGCTATCCCTAGATCAGCAACAAGCACTTGATAGTGTAAACCATGAATTTCTCTGACACACTTTAAAACACTATGGGATACCTGATTTGTTCATAAACTGGTCAAAAGCATTATATAAAACTGCAACAGTCACTCCATTAATTAATGGGAAATTTATTTATTTATTTATTAGCACATCAGTTTACATTGGGCCACTAATTCATATACAAAAAGGAGTTAGGCAAGGATGCCCAGTCAGTCCGTTGTTATGTTTTTTTGCATAGACCTGCTGATGAGAAAGATTAATTCAAGCTTACCAGTACAACCTGTTAGTATTTTAGAGGACATACTGCAGTTTAAAGATTTAGCTTATGCAGATGATGTCTGTATAATAGTTAAAAATGATGCCTCAGTTAAGCACACCTTAGCAGTCTGTGAGAATTGTAGCACAATATCTGGTGCCACACTGAACAGGGCTAAATGTCTCGGAAAGAAACTTGGAACTCAGTCAGAAACACCAGACCAGATACAGGGAATCACCTTCACGAAAGAATCTCTGAAAATATTGGGAGTCCACTTTGGAGGGACTGAAATGGATCTTTTGAACTGGGATAAAAAAAATTGAGATGGAGAAAGGAATGGTGCAAATATGGAATAAATGGAAGATGAGCAAGGCCAAGCAATTATTTCTAATAAAAACATACTTACTTACTTCCCGTGTTTCTATATATTGGTAACATCTTTGCAACCGCGCCCCCCCCACAAAAAAAAAGTCGGGGAAGCAACTGTTTAAGTATCTTTTTTCAGGCAGTATGGGGGAGTGGCTGAAACTCCATAAAGAGAAACATACTGTATTTGCCTATAAAATTAGGGGGGCAAAATATGATAAACCCTATTGTCTTTTTTTTTTTTTTTTATTGTCAATTTTTGGCTACCAGTATTAAGCCTATTTTACAGCACAGTGAGAAATACTGGAGTCGGATGTCTCTTTCTTTAATTTTTCCTTGGGTAACTGCATGGAAAAATAACTCCTTAAAAATAGTTAAGAATCCTTACCCCAGGAGTGATTTAGCATCAGTAACCATAGCAGTTAGCTGGCTAGGTGCAACTGCCCCAGATGTATGCCTTTAAGAGAATTATAATGAGCTAGGGCATCAGCCAATCAAAACAAAGGAGGGGAGTGTGCTGAGTGAGAGCAGCTTGAAGGGCTTCAGAACTTTTTCTCCGCTGACTGAGCAACACTGCCCCAGAGGTGTCTCTCAGCTGTCCTTGTTCACAGACTGTTCAAACAACACCAAGTCTTGCTGTATTCTGACTATATGCAATTAGCCCCAGCACTTGAACTGCTCCAGAGAGGAAAGGGTTAACTCTGTGCCAAGGCATAGAACGTTGAGCTCGAGCTCGGTTTTCAAACCTCTGTCCCAGGTACTCATCAGTGTAACAGTCAGGTTCTTTATTCCACCTAACTGAGAAGTCGCTCTGGAGATTCTCTCCTTCGTTCGGTTTGGTTTAAGTAAAAAATAAAAATTGGTCGGTTTGTCAACCATTTACTTATTTTTTCGGTGTTCGCATCTCTGTCCCTGGTACAGTAAGTTTTTAGTAGGTAGTTTAGTGTTTTGTGGTAGAAATTGTTTTTTGTTCAGTTTCTTCCTGGTTGGTCCGGTTAGGAACCGAAGCAATTCTGTTTTGTTTTTTTCTGTGATTTGTATTGTGGTTTCCGGTACCTATCTGATCCTAACCGATAGGTTTGTAGTTGCCTGGCTTAAACGCTGGTAAGGGTAACTTTTTTCCTTTGGGCATGTCTGAGAAACCCAAAAAGAAAACCGGTCCCTGGTAAATAAATCTAAAGAAGTCTCACCTGGAACCCACCCAGCTATTCACCTTCATAGGAGCTCAGCTGGACACACAGACAGGATGTGCCTTCCTCCCACAGGAGAGAATTCAGTTTCCTCTCAGTGGCAGATTCTTTCGTCCGGGGTCAGCCAAGACCAGCCAGCCATTTCCTCAGGCTCCTGAGACACATGGCTTCAATGACTACGGTGGTCCCAGGAGTCGGGTACAGGATGCGATACCTGCAAGCCTACCTCAGAGCTCACTGGTCTCAAAGAAGCAACAGTGTTTCAAAGCCGATACTTGTGACGGAGCGGTTCCTTCAGATTCTGCTTTAGTGGAAGAACCCTGCAAATCTGGCAGCAGGGATACCCTTCCAGGCTCAGCTTCCCACAAAGGTGATCACCACGGATGCCTCCCTCCTGGGGTGGGGAGCACATTTGGACAGTGCCTCAGTAAATGGCACCTGGACTCTGCAAGAGTCACAGTTACACATAAACCTTTTGGAACTCAGAGAAATCTTTCTAGCTCTCAAAGCATTTGTTCCTGTCATAAAAGGACAGACTGTACAAATCTGAACAGACAACACCACTGCAATGAACTGCAAAAACAATGTAGCACTCACCACCACCGACCACAAAGGGAGTCAAAACAAGAGACTGTTGCTTGCATGGAGTTTTTACATATTGCCCAGACCCAACTGCCAATAAATGATTTAAGCAGCAGTCTCTTGTTTTTGACTCCGTTTGTGGTGGTGGTGGTGGTGGTGGTGGTGGTGGTGGTGGTGGTGAGTGTTGCACTGTTTTTGCAGTTCATAAGTACGTGTTGTGTATGCACCACCCATTCCATGTGCCTGCCTCTTGTGCTTTAACACCACTGCAATGTTTTACATAAACAAGCAAGGTGGTAGCAGATCAGGAATACTCTGGAGGCTCTGAAAATCTGGGAGTCAGCCTTTCTGCTATTCACCTCCCAGGCAAACACAGTACTCTGGCAGATGCTCTAAGTCACATCAGTCAAGGCCAGAGCGAATGGACTCTGAATAAGCAAGTATTAGCCACAGTGTTCAGGCGGTGGGGCACATCAGAAGTGGATCTGTTTGCCTCTCCTCTCAACTTCCAGCTTCCTCAGTACTGTTGCAGGCCCCCTGTCCCGGGAATGCTTCCCCTGGATGCGTTGATCCTAGACTGGTCAGGGAGGTTCCTATATGCATTCCCTCCTTTTCCCCTGATACTCTGGGTATTGCTGAAACTCGGACAACAGCCTGCATCAATGATTCTGGTGGCTCCGAATTGGCCCAGGCAAGTCTGGTACCCTCTCCTTCTCTCACTATCCTGCAGCAGGCCCATTCACCTGCCGCCAGCTCACTCTCTACTTACCGTTACTCAGACAGGCATGCATTATCCAGACATAGACTCTATTCACCTCAAGGCCTGGTTCTTGAGGAGTTAGTTTCCATCATCTCAGTACGAAGAAGTTTCTTAAGATCCTGAGAATGGCTAAAAAAAACCTAACACAAAATAGACTTATGCAGCCAAATGGAAAAGGTTCTCCCTCTGGTGCAAGAGCAAAAAGGTCAATCCTCTTACAGCTTCAGACCCTCAGCTGCTGGATTACCTGGTACATCTGCAGGCTTGATACCCTCTTCCAGCAAATTGCACCTGGCTGCAGTTTCGGCCCATCTTTCAATGGGAAAGAAAAAGTTAATTTTTTCCCACACCATATTCAAACAGTTTTTCAAAGGCCTCTTGCACCTCCAGCCTCCAGTCAGGGAGCCAGTTCTTCCTTGGAGCCTGAACCTCTGCATAGCCAGGGTCATGCAACCACCCTTTGAGCCTATGGCCACTGCACATATCAAGTTTGTGACCTGGAAATCGGTCTTCCTGGTGGCCGTTACTGCTGCCAGGAGGATTTCAGGGTTACAGGCCCTGTGTACTGAGCCTAATTACATCATTCCTCACAGCGATAAAGTTGAGCTCAGGACACATAGGAAGTCCCTGCCTAAGGTGGTTTCAGAGTTCCACCTAAACCAGTCCATTACTCTACCTGTCTTCTTTACTGAGAAATCCACTGCTGGTGAGCAAAAGCTCCACAGCTTGGATGTCAAGAGAGTTCTCTTTTACTACCTAGAGCACACTAGGCAGTCCAGAGGCTCTTCCACTCAGTTGTTCCTCACCGATGGGGATGTAGGCAGAGGAAGATCAGCTATCAAGAGAACTATTTCCCACTGGTTGGTCTCTTGTATTAGATTTTGCTATGAAATGGCTGGTCGTCAACCTCCTGTGGGGCTCAGGGCCCACTCCACCAGGGCCACTGCAGCCTCTGTGGCAGCAGCAAGGGACATACCCCTTCTGGATGTCTGCAAAGAAGCTACCTGAAAATCTGTGCACACCTTCGTGAAGCACTACAGTTTAGGTGTGCAGTCCAGATCTGACGCCAAATTTAGCAGGGCATTTCTACCGAGCCTCTTTCCTAAGTAGGTTCACTGCCCACCTCCCAATTGGTATCAGGAGAAGGGCTCTGTTCTCAGTTTTCTTACCAAATTCAGGTTTTTATTTAATGAGTTTTCATGCTCAGGTTGTCATCTGTTTTCAGTTTTTGGACATTTGCATGTTTTTTGAACCCTGTTGGTTCACTTTTCAGGGCATGTGCCCATTTTCTTTGAAACAATTCTGAAGTCCTTCAGGCTGCTCTCTCGGCACACTCCCCTCCTGTGTTTTGATTGGCTGATGCCCTAGCTCATTATATTTCTCTTGAAGGCATACCTCCAGGGCAGTTGCACCTAGCCAGCTAACTACTACAGTTACTGATGCTAAAGAAACCCTTGGAAGAAAGATTACTATGGTGAGTGATTTTTTTTTTTTTTTGTCTTTTAGGATGCCAGGTTACATGAGAGAGGTTTTTGTGAAACTAAAATCTTGGAAAGTCACTGCTAGCATGCAACTAATTAAATCTAAGAAGTACTGCTATAGTCATATTCTAGCTCAAAATGTTACTGAAGAATTTACATTCCCAAAGTGTCCAGTAGATAGCCTCCCTTATGTTGAAAAATTAATAGCAGAACAGCGAATTCCTGAAAACATGAGATGTAAACTGACTCTGCTGTCACGAAAAACTAAATACAAAGGGAAAACATAAACAGAGGAAAGGTATTGCATCAGACCAAAATGTGTCACAGAAATTGAAACAATAGAACATTTATTGTTTACGTGTAGTTATAGAAAAAAATTTTGGACACACCTGGCTGATGAGACAGGGGAAAGAATATTTAACACTGAAACATATGTAAATTTAATATATGGTCGTCATAATAATCAGTGGGGAAAATGGGGAATAAAGCACGTTAAATGTTATACTTGCCACTATTAAATGATGTGTGGAACGTAGGGACCGTCTATACTTTGCAACAAAAAGACATGAACTACATTGAATTGTTTAGAAAAATACTACACGAATTAAAAGAAATATATTTACTTGAAGCAATACAGGTTACTGTACAACAGCTAAATAAAAGGTGGACAAATTTGCCGTGGATTACGGACACAGATGTACCTATTACCTGAAAAATTAGAGCGGGTGGGATAGGGAAAACAATTTTGTCTGTGTTGTAAATAATGAGATATATGAAGGAAACTAAGATATTAAGTGACAAGGTCATAGTTTGTATATATTGTATGATTGTTTCTTTTCCTTTTTGTGTTTCTATATGATGACTTATTTTCAATAAAAACAAATTCCCCTGCTGTTTTCGAGAAGTGTCATGGAATCGTTAATGTCCATCTGAACAACCACCAGACCAGTCAGATGGGACCTCAGTTTAACGTCTAATCCGAAAGATGGCTCCTCAGGAGTATAGCACCCCCTCATGATGCACTACAGTGTCAGTATTAGGATTTATCCCACGGTCCCAATCTGGGGCTAGAACTCGCAACCTAGCAAACTGTCAGTCTCAGAGGCGAGTGTGCAGCCTGCTGAGCTACTGACACTGCATGTCATGTATAGTTAGCAATGTCTTAACATGTTGAATCAAAAAACACCTAGTTGTTGACCCAATTATTAACAGAGGGTTACTGTTACAGTCAAACATTTCAATCCATTAGTGTGGTCTCACTGCTGTCCTGTTGTTGCTCATTACTTTCCTAAATAGGAATGCTACGCACAATAATATTGTTAAGTTGCCGCTAGCAAGAGTTTACACGTAAAACATTGTGCAAAAGAAATTGGGATTTTAAAAAAATGAATATATATAATATGACACTCAGACAGCTGGTTCTGATTAATCTATGATTTTTGTAAAATAAAAATGTGTTATTGAGTGTCTCTCATGAGGCATGCTGAAACAGCCTTTGGAATGACACCCCCCCCCCCCAAGGTTTTAGATGCAAAGTGTTACCTGGAAGGCCATGAGATAATTACAGGCTAGAAGAGGCCTGAATTAAGCATCTCCTGTTTATCTAGCTTTATTGCAGCAGCCAGCTGCTAGGCTGGAAAATCCTAAACTTTTATGACGTTTAGAAGAGCAGGTTATGACACCGTAGTGCGAAGTCGTAAATGTTTCTTTGATGTCTGTGAAGAACAGGAAGACACTCTACATCAAAGGGTCATATGAGAAAATGAGTTGTGCTGAGGTCACAGAATTTAATACTTTGATAAGGCATTCTGTTTTGCATAGATGTATTTTTTTATATTATGACAGAGAGGAGCTAGGTGACCTCATGCAAAGAGGTTGGCAAAGCCAGTTTTTAAACAGTATTCTGTTTTCCATTTGAAACACAAATGTTTGGACTCTGAAAAAGCAACATCAGGCACTGTTAGAAGAATATACATTAGAAGAGACAATTCTAAGAGTACTGTGGTAGGAGATTTAGTCTGCACTTTTAAACCTATTTTTTTTTGTGATTTGTATGTTTTGTGATATATGGGTCTGTATTTACATTGTTATCTATTTTTAAGTAAACCTCTACTTTAGAGACTACTTGGTGTGCCTTTGAAATTCTTTCTTTAACAAGGGAAGCATATATGGTTAAAGCTGACAGTGTACAAAGCTTACTGGTTTTACCAAACTGGGAAAAGGTAAGAATTTTTCTTACGGTCTTCCATAGAGTTTTAAGGGTTCATTTTGTATGCCTGGTTAGGTGCCCATATGCAAAAGATATCTGCCCCTGAAGAGCAGAATTATCTGAGCCTGTACATTGGGTACGCTAGCAAGAGGTTCACAGTTTGAATCCCTCCAAGAACTTGAGACCAAAGGTTGATTCGAACCCACAAAACAGTCAGGAGGGTTACCCTGTTTCTGTTAACTGTTCACAAGACTGTGCTCAGAGGTTGGCACTGTGGGAGCAGAGGGCCTGACCTGCTGAGTGGGTTTGTGACAGATTGGTTGGCAGCGGTGCGATAAATTTTGGTATTACAAGCTTTGATTGTTCAGTGTGTCAGCTTAAGACTGTCAGCTCACTTGCAAAGAAATAAAAAGGCAGTGATATATTTTTAAAAAGGAGACAGAACTGTATCACTTGGCGTACAGTCAAGTTCCTATATGTTTTATTTTTTTTTTCTAAAGTGCAAGTCAGAGTAGCCATGGTTAGGGAAGAAGATGGCTTCCAACTTCAACAGGCACACTGTAGACTACTTAAAGCAGTTGTGCGGGGACAGAGGAGTCCCATTCGAGGTGAAAGCCAGCAAACAGAACCTCGTGGATACCCTGATGGTACCAGATACCCAGAGCATCGAGTCAGAGACAGTGACTAAAAAGGGCCAGACCTTGAGTGTGGCAGGGCTAGTGGCCGGTACAGTGTCCAGATCCAATGAGGAGAGCAACAGGGCCACTGTCAGTGAAGGGCCACAGCAGCTGGGGAAGGTCACCAGTATCCTGGATCTGGAAGTACTCAGGCTGCAAATTGAGTTGCGCAGAATGGAGCTGGAGTTCCAGAAAGAGAGAGACCATGAACAGCGGGAGGCGGGCCGTGAGGCAGAGTGAAAACAGAGAGCAGCGGAGTGAGAACAGAGGGACGCGGACCTTGAGGAGCGTGAGCGCCAGAGGCAACACAAACTGGAGAAGCTACAACTCCAACCAGCAGCACCAGAGCAGGTAAGTGGCTTGGGTTTAACTGGGACTACAGGACTGGGTTACAAATTGAATTCCAAATTGATAGCCGAATTTAAAGAGGGGGAGGACATGGATGCCTTTTTAATTTCTTTTGAAAAAGTTTGTATTCCTGCTAAAATTCCTAGAGAGTCCTGGAGCTTCCAGCTATCCCGCTACCAGGAAAGCTCAGGATGCATTGGGTCAAATGGACAATGAGTACAGTGATGATTACAGCAAACTTAAAGGTGCACTGTTAAAAATTTGAATTAACTGCTGAATCATACAGAGCTGAATTCCATAAGCTTATGAGAAGCCCTGACATGAGCTACGAGGAGCTAGCCACGAAACAACGTCAGTATTTTAAAACGGTGGGAAGGAATTGAAGCAAACTCTGTTGATAAAATTGAAAATGTGATTTTGTTAGAACAGTTTTATTGGCATGCCCAGCAGAGCTGAAAACCTGGCTGAAGGACCGAGATCCCAAAACAGTGCAAGAGGCTGCTGAACTCTCGGACCCGTTATGCCAGAACAGACCTACTCTGAGGAGGCGAATGGAGGCAGGCGTGGCAGCGCATGAAAGGGAAAAGCGCACCTTCAGGGCAGCTAAACCCTCACGGCCTCCACCGAAACCAGTTAGCCCCAGGTTTCAGAGAAAAGATTTCTCTGAAAAGAGAAGTGAATGTTGGTTATGTAAAGAAACTGGGCATATTGCCAGACAGTGTCCCAAAAGAATGAGCAATAATACGCAGAATGGTACTAGAAAAGAAATGGGATGTTTATATGTCCCTGGAAGCAAGCCTGTGAACATGAGGGAACACATGCACCCCATTATGATGAATGGTGTACAGACACAAGGGTTAAGGGACACAGGGGCATCCCTGACATTGGTAAAAGAGGATCTAGTAGAGTCTAGTCAGCTTATACCCAATAAATACGTCACTGTACAGGATTTTACTGGTGAAGAGAAAACATTGCCACTGGCTAGTGTTTTCCTAGACTGGGGTGAAACAGGGGGAACTGTGCAACAGGTGGCAGTAGCCAAAACATTAGCAGTGGATGTGATCCTGGGCAACAATCTCAAACAGGGGATGGTATGTGCATTAACCTGTAGCCAGGCGACAAGGGAAAATTGTAGTTCCCTAAAACCCACAGAAGCCATTATGGAAACCACTGAGAGGTTGGTTCCCCAGCCTGTGTCTTAAGATGGGGAGACTAATGAAAAGTGGGTAGAAATTTCCCCAGTAGCAAGTAACCAGACAGCTACAGAGGGTTACTCCGAAGGGGGAAGGGTGACCCATTGTCAGAGGGTTGGGATTAACAGTGATCCTGAGTGCCCTGACACTAGTGCTAGGGTTCCTAGTTTAGCAACTGAAGGGGACCTCTCACATGCCTTGGGAATGTGTGAGGAGTTTGCAGCTGCTCAGAGAAGTGACCCTAGTCTAGAGAAACTGAGGGCTTGGGCAGACTGTTGACGGGGCACAGGGAGGTGACGGCAGACATAAGGTTTATTGGGAAAATGGACTTATGTATACTCAGGCTGTGCAGACAGAGGGAGGGGTGCTAGGTAGGCAGCTTGTCATACCCCAGGGGTATCGTGAGCAGTTGCTCAAGATTACACATGATATTCCCTTGTCTGGTCATCTGGGAATCGCGCGCACTATGCAGCGGTTGGCCCAGAATTTCTGTTAGCCTAACTTCACCAAGCAGGTGAAGGAGTATTGCAGGTCTTGTCACCGGTGCCAAGAAATAGGGAAGGCAGGCAAGAAAGCCCAAGCCTCCTTGATTCCATTGCCCATAGTGGATGAGCCATTCCAGAGGGTGGGAATGGATATTGTAGGGCCTTTAAATACCCCCAGCTCCTCAAGGAAGAGATTCATCCTGACTGTGGTGGATTATGCCACCCGGTACCCAGAGGCAGTTGCCCTATCCTCACTGAGGACGAAGTGGCAGATGCCTTACTTGGGATTTTCTCCTGTGTTGGGTTTCCACAGGATGTTATCACTGATCGAGGGGGTTCCTTCATGTCGGACCTGATGAAATGTTTATGGGAGAAGTGTGAGGTGGTGCAGAGATGCACGACACCGTATCACCCACAAGCCAATGGGCTTGTGGAACGATTCAATGGTACCCTAAAGTCAATGCTCCGGGTCTTTACTGAATAGCATGGGAGGGACTGGGAGAAATACCTTCCCCACCTGTTGTTTGTATACAGGGAGGTGCCCCAAGAGTCAACAGGATTTTCCCCCTTCAAACTCTTATATGGACACTGGGTACGTGGGCCCCTAGACTTGATCCGGGAGGACTGAGAGGGCAAGCACGCCACCCAGGGAACTCCCATAGTGGATTATGTCCTTAGGTTTAGGGAAAGGGTGAAGGAGCTTATGGGGACAGCCCCGAGCAACCTAGCAGCTGCCCAACAGAAACAAAAAGTGTGGTATGACCGCAGAGTCAGAGCTGGCTCGTACATGGTGGGTCAGGAAGTCATAGTCCTTATTCCGGTCTGGAAAGACAAACTACAGGCTGAGTGGGCTGGACCGTACAAAGTGGTTAGGAAGGTAAATGACGTGAACTACATTATAGAATTACCTGACCGAAGACAGACAGGATGTACCATGTCAACATGATGAAGCCATATGCAAATAGGGCTGACATGGTGTTTGCAGTGTGTGGTCCTGGGGAGGGGATGGACGAAGGAGACCCCCTTCTGGACTTGCTGGAAGAAAGTAAGCAGGAGTCCTCTGTGGAGGCAGTTAAATTGTCTCCCCAGCTGACCCCGGACAAGATCCAGGAAGTAAGGGAGGTTTTAGCAGACTTTGTCCCATTGTTTAGCGCCAAGCCTGGACTTAACCCACTTAGCGACTCACGATGTGGAGACAGGGACACAGATGCCCATACGGCAGACAGCATATCAGGTGTCAGGGGCTGTCCAAAAGGACATTCGGAGGGAAGTGGAGGAGATGCTGGATTTAGGGGTAATCCAGAGATCCCACAGCCCCTGGGCCTCATCCATAGTCCTTGTGCCCAAGCCAGATGGCTTTACTCATTTCTGTGTGGACTATCGTGGACTGAATGCAGTCACGAAGTCAGATGCCCCGGACGGAAGAACTTCTGGACAAGTTGGGGAGGTGACCTACCTTACAACGATTGACCTGACCAAGGGGTATTGGCAGGTAGAGTTGACAGACAGAGCTAGGGAGAGGTTGGCCTTCATCACTCCGATAGGCTTATTTGAATTTAAAGTAATGCCTTTCGAAATGAAGAACGCCCCTGCCACTTTCCAAAGGTTGGTGAACCAGGTGTTAAATGGTGCTGAGGAGTACGCCGTGGCATACCTGGATAACATTGCTATCTTTAGTGCCAGCTGGGAGGAACACCTATCCCACCTTAGGGAAGTGCTGGGCAGGATACAGAGGGCTGGGCTCAATGTCAAAGCCAAGAAGTGCCAGGTGGCCATGGGAGAAGTAGCATACCTCTGGCATGTGGTAGGCTGGGGACAGCTCTGTCCTAACCAAATAAAAATAGAAGTATTCCAGGCGTGACCCAGACCAGAAACACAGAAGTGGGTCAGGAGTTTTCTTGGGTTAGCAGGGTACTACAGGAAATTTGTACCCAATTACAGTGCCCTGGCTTCTCCCCATCTGACCTGACAAAGACAAGGATGCCCAAGAAAATTACCTGGGGCCCAGCCTGTGAGGAAGCCTTTTCCAAACTAAAGGAGGCACTGTGCAGTGCTCATGTTTGACAAGTCCTGACTATAGCAAACCCTTTATAGTTCAGACTGATGCCTCAGACGTGGGTATTGGGGCAGTACAGAGTCAGACATCCAGCCAAGGGAGGGATCACCCAATAGCATACCTGAGTAAAAAGTTACTTCCCAGGGAGCAGGCATACTCCACGGTGGAAAAAGAGTGTCTTGCCATAGTGTGGGGCCTAAAGAAATTAGAGCCATACTTGTATGGGCAGCATTTTGTGGTACAGACTGACCACAACCCCCTGGTTTGGCTGTCGCAGATGTCGCAGAAAAAACAATGGTAGATTGCTAAGATGGAGTCTTGCTTTGCAAGGGTATGATATGACAATATTACATAGGGCTGGAGCCAAAAATCAGAACTCCGATGGGCTGTCTCGTGTCTACGAGGAGTGAACTGATCTGGGAAGCTCATCCCATGCAGGGAATAGAGCCCCCATATTCAGTCTAGGTGGGGAGGAATTGTGACACTCAGCTGGTTCTGATTAATCTATGTTTTTTGTAAAATAAAAATGTGTTGTTGAGTGTCTCTCATAAGGCATGCTGAAACAGCCTGTAGAATGACATCCCCCCCCCTCCCCCCAGGTTTTAGATGCAAGGTGTTACCTGGAAGGCCAGGAGATAATTACAGGCTAGAAGAGGCCTAAATTAAGCATCTCCTGTTAATCTAGCTTTATTGCAGCTGCCAGCTACTAGGCTGGAAAATCCTAAATTTTTGTGGTGTTTAGAAGAGCAGGTTATGACGCCTTAGTGCGAAGTCATAAATGTTTCTTTGATGTCTGTGAAGAACAGGAAGACGCTCTACATCAAAGGGTCATATGAGAAAATGAGTTGTGCTGAGGTCACAGAATTTAATACTTTGATAAGACATCCTGTTTTGTAAGGATATATTTTTTTATATTCTGACAGGGAGGAGCTAGGTGACCTCATGCAAAGAGGTTGGCAAAGCCAGTTTTTAAACAGTATTCTGTTTTCCATTTGAAACACAAATGTTTGGACTCTGAAAAAGCAACATCAGGCACTGTTAGAAGAATATACATTAGAAGAGACAATTCTAAGAGTACTGTGGTAGGAGATTTAGTCTGCACTTTAAAAAATTTTTTTAAGTGATTTGTATGTTTTGTGATATATGGTTCTGTGTTTACATTTTACATTATCTATTTTAAGTAAACCTCTACTTTAGAGACTACTTGGTGTGCCTTTGAAATTCTTTCTTTAACAAGGGAAGCATATATGGTTAAAGCTGACAGTGTACAAAGCTTACTGGTTTTACCAAACTGGGAAAAGGTAAGAATTTTTCCTACGGTCTTTCATAGAGTTTTAAGGGTTCATTTTGTACGCCTGGTTAGGTGCCTGTAGGCAAAAGATATGTTGCCCCCTCCCGAAGAGCAGAATTATCTGTGCCTGTACATTGAGTACGCTAGCAAGAGGTTCACAGTTTGAATCCCTCCAAGAACTTGAGACCAAAGGTTGATTTGAACCCACAAAATAGACAGGAGAGTTATCCTGTTTCTGTTAACTGTTCACAAGACTGTGCTCGGAGGTTGGCACTGTGGGAGCAGAGGGCCTGACCTGCTGAGTGGGTTTGTGACACATATAACAAGAAAAATAAGGAATTTTAACTGATGGCTCTAAATAACATCAAAAGCACCACATCATTCATACTATAAGCAGGAACGGCATTTTGTTTTCACGTTCTAAAGCTTAGAACTCGGCATGGTTGATTCACCTTCAGTACAAGTAAAATAACAGGCTAGGACTTAATCATGAAGAGTGGTAATGAAGAAGGGTATTCATTTTGATTTCAGTTTTTTTATTGTGCTTAGACTATCGTCTAAAAAGAAGCATGTAAATACTGATGCCGCAGTGAATGTCTAAAAAAATGAAAGATATTTGAAGTTTTTGGGCTGAAGCCTTATAGGTTCGATTGACGCTGTTTACATTTTGAAATGAGTGGAAAAAATCTGAACTTGCCTTTTCTAGCTATCTCCCATTATATATTCACATGTTTAATGCAGGAACTATATGATTGGCACCCTATAAGGATATAGTGTGTAAGATATAATCTTCAGGCAAGTGTTGTCTCCATTTGTTTGGCATGGGTTGAGTTTTGAGGTGCTTAATTAACAGCAAACATGGTAACAGGTGATGGGTATAATATTTAGATGTGGATGCTGTAAGTTTGGTTAAGTAATCAGCAACAATAGGATGACAATTAGACCACACTAATGAATTGAAATGGTTTTTAATGAACTGTTACTGTAATTGTCTGTTAACAACAGGGTCTACAACTATGTGCTTTTTTGATTTAATGTGTTAAGACTTTACATTTTTATATCTAAAGGGCCACCGCAGGCCTTGAGGAAGTGGCTCCAGGGCTACAAAACGTTGGCTAGGCTTACAACTTGGGTAGCTAACACTGGTATTTAAACAGTAAAATTAATAAAAAAAAAAAACAGGAGTTTGTCTTTCTCACCCAAAGCACCATTCCACTGTCTCCTCCCTGCTGCGTGTCACTGACTACCTTCTCCGGGATGGATCAGGGGCACACTATGGCTGTTATATTCATCAGTCTGGCCAAAGCCTTTGATTTGTTGCCCCATCCATTCCCCTTGGACAAGTTGAGCTCTGCTAGCCTCTCATCTCCCGCTGTTGCTCGACTCTATTCCTACCTAACAGATTGACAGCAGTCTGTACAGATTGTAAGCACCCTGTCACCTCCCTTTCATATCCAAGCTGGGGTCTCACGGGGCTCATCCTTTTCTCCATCTTTCTGAACGACCTCTCCTCAGCCTGTGCCAACTTGCATGTCCACATGTATGCTGATGACAGTCATCTTTACCTCTGGTCCCGCCACTGCATCTGTGGAAGACCTGCACCAGTAGGACTTCAGTAATGTTTAGCACTGGTTCCAATACAACCAACTCTGAGTCAACAATAAAAAGACAGTGTCGTTACCTTTTGTATCAGTCAGAAAGTGGCCAGACTCACAGCCCCCACCCCCCACCCCCGCCACCATTTTCACCACTCTGTATGGCACGTCTCATGTAGCGGTTAAGTCCCTCAAGTACCTTGGAGTGTGGCTTGACAGTAAGCTTAACTTCTCAGCCCACATCTAACACCATCCATGCAAAACTCTGTTCCAAGCTCAGTGCCCTGTACCACAACAAAGACTGCATGTCTGCAAAAGCTTGTTACCAAAATGGTGTTCCTTGTCTTCGATTATATCTGTGGTACCGCCTCTTCCACTTCCCTTGCTGGACTGGATACCCACTGCAACTCCTTATGCTGCTTTGCTACAAATCCCTCCCTTCACACTCACTGTATTCATACCTGTCCATCCTCCCCCTGCCTTCATGTCACCATTAACCCTTTACCTCCTACATATCCAGATACTGTACTGGTTTAGTTCCCCCACTTTCTTTTCCCTCTGTTCCAGGGACCGTTACACTTTTGCCACTCCTCACCTCCGCTGGGCAGACTGCCTTCTTCTGTCAATTTCCTTCACCCTGCAGTCAGCTCTTTTCCTCCCTCTGCACCCCAGGCTCTCTCAGGCACCAGTTGAAACTCCAGCCTCTCCCCACCTGTTCCTGTTATGTCTCTTCCTGACATCTCCACAGCTGAGCCTTAACCATCGTGGTAAGCAGCCGGCTGGGTCCCCGCGGGCTTCCTTGCTTTCACTTCCACACCACTATAGTTTTCTTCCTCCATTACAAGGTCAGGCTATAACTCGCCCTACAGGTTAGTTGCATGTTGTCAGTATTGCTTTTGTTCACTGTGTATTGCTGCCTCTTCTGAATATGTACTTCTTTGGTGTTTTTATTGAGCTGCACCACACTTTATTCTCTTTACATACAATTTTTGTATTTAATGTAATTTTGTACAAACTTTTTACCAAATTTTATTCCACTGTTTTGCTATTATGTATTATGCTGCTGTTTCTTCCACTGTTTCCTCCCCCGGGTCGCACCTGGAAACGTGCCTTGGCTCATGGTGTCTCTCCCAGTTAGCAGTTTTAAAAATAAATAATACAGCTCTGTGTCTACAGCGCCAACAGAGATAGCCTCCTCTGATTATCTTTCTATATTTCTGTGACTCTATAGTGTAGGGAGAGCAACCGAGTCCCCACCCTCAGAGATGTGGCATGACTCTTGCAATCTTGACTGCCCTGTTGGCCTCTCTAGTTTTTTTATACTTATCCCATTCTTCGTCCCCCTGTTTTTCTTTGTACCTTATAAAGGTCCTCTTTTTGTCCCTTACTTGTCTCCCTGACATTTTTAGAGAACCAAATTAGTGCCTTACACATTTTTCTCTCTTTATGACTGTTCTCTTGCGTGTTTACATTGCCTCAGGAATGGCCTGTTTTGTGAGCCCCTCATCTTTCTTCCACTCCCTCGTTACTGTGTACCCCAGCTAACCTGCTCAGGGCTAAGTCTCTCATTTGGTTGAAATCCGCTCTTCTGAAATAGATCACCTCAGCCTTAGATAAAGGCTTACTGGTGCCCAGGGCAAACTCGAACCATATAGTATTGTGTTCACTGCACCCCAGTGGTTCCCCAACCTACGCTTCACGTACTGTTCTTGAGTTGATGAGTACCATGTTGAGAATGGTGGGTTGTCCAGTGGGTTCCCTGACCTGCTACACCAGCATGCAGTCCTGCAAAGTATCAAGCAGAGCCTAGCTTCTGGTGCTCCTGGCTGCTGGGATGTCCCTAGCAGGTTGAGAACTTCCACCACTACAACCTCCGCGTTTGCTGCCCCTTTCCTATTTCTGCTCCTGGTTCCTTATCTCTCCCTCTCCCTGCCCTGGTGGCCTGTATGTAACCCCTCTGCAAATGGGGGTTCCCAAAAGACTTCCAGGAGCTTGCTTGAATGCTCCAAGCCTGAATGGTGTTTGGCATTTAAGCCATTTATCAGTGAGTGTTTTTAGAGCCTCTGGTACTGTCTCTTTAAGAGCTGTCTGCTTGCAGACATAATTAGTTTGTATGGGGGACTGTCTGCTTCTCTGAGTACCACTCAAGCTGCTGCCAATTCACTCCATTTTTGCAGTCACTAGGAGTGCAAAGGGAACCTATCTGAAAGATGTAACTGTTTGCCAGAAATTATTTAGAGTAATCATGAAATTACAGTTTGTCTAACCTGCTTTCTTTTGCAGTCAGAACTGTGTCTGCTAGTTCCCATTCTAGTTTTGAACTGCTGAACTGGACCAATCAGTGTGGGGTAAGCTAGCTCTAAAATGGTGCCTGGACGAATCAGAACTTGGACTCATAATCTGAGCCAGCCACAAGAGGATTGTATGAGCAGTGACTCTGGGAGATGTAGTTTAGACTTCAGTACCTTTTGGACCAACAGCAGCAGTCTATTGTGAGTGACAGCCAATCCAGTCAAGAACTGGGAGGAACTCAAAGGAAGTGCCAGTTTTGTCGGTTGGAGTTTCAGTTGAGCTTTGGCAGTGAAGGGAAGGAGCCTGTGCTTTTTCAGTGTGCAGTTTTAGTCAAAAACGTGTGTAAGGCCCAGAGTTCTGGTCTGCAGCTTGTGTAACAGCTTGTTAGGACTGAATCCGTCCTGTGAAAAGAATCAAAGGATCTCTGAAGCGTAGAAACCAGGCTCACCCTGTAGAAGACTGGAGGAATTGCTGAAAATTGCAGTCGGTCTGTCAGAACTGAATCTGCTGTGTGTTCTCCCGGTATTGTGCAGTAATTGCGATCGGGATAGATGCAGCCTGCCTGGTATAGTGCTTTCTTTATATGGATGTGTGAAGAGGTTTGTGTACCTCAAGTGAGCCCTGCTGACATTGAAGGACCCTATCTTATTTGGAGGTCGTGAGTACTAATTCAGGTCGCTCCCTGTTGAATTGCCACATTAAATCCAAATGGAATTACTGTACTGCTGACTGTTTGATTCTCCTTTCTCTGTGTGAAGGGGCCCCTACCAGCTGCCACGGTTTGGACTAGCCACTGGGGCTTGGGTGCCCAGGGACAGTGACTGATAGGGATAGGCCTGTGCACAGAGCCATAGGTAGATTATTGGAGTGATGGGCTAGTTGGCCTGGTTTCCCCCTGTCCTTGTTGTATCCCCCTAGATAAATCAGGGCTGCTTGTTTCGGCAAGGTTGTACTGTCTGGGGTGTTTGTCTATGTTGAAGTGCTGTGCTGTGATTGTTGCACTGTGTCTCATTTCACGGGAGGTCCCAGTGCCGGAACCACACCTGGGGGTAAGTGTATACTGTAAAGGTAATTCTGATATATTGTGTGGGCCACTAGTGGGAAGAAAGGGGGGTTGCAGTGTCCCAGAGGGCTGTGACCAAGTTAGTTTAACTATTGCAAACCCTGACCTCTGGGTGGAGGCACCCGCCATTGGATCCAGGCCCCTCAACCTGTTAGTGGCAAATCAGGCAGGGGTAGTAGCCCCTGGGATAGCGCCATCTAGGGGTTACATGTAAATCACCCAATGTGAAGTTTCCTGTCTGACAACTCTATAAACCGTACCTACACTGATTCTACCTTACCCTCCCCTCCAATGGCTGCATCCCTCTACTGCCTCTTTTCTTTCACTTTGGCCCACATTTCTGTAACAGCCACTAGAGCCAGCCCAGAGTCTGCCACCAGTGCCTGGAGCTCACTCATTTTGTTACCAGGACTCCTGACATTGAAACGCACCATCCTTCAACTTGTGCTCCTACTCCTCTTGGTTCTGAAGGACCTCCCCAGTCCCAATTTCCTGATATGCAAGGTGTCTCATGTTTTGGATTTTCTGTTGGACTATTTGGTATACACTTCCTGGTCCCATAACCTGTATTCGATACTCTGCATTCGTTTACTTTGGTTTTTATTGTATGAAGTGTGAAATTGCGGTTTTTTTTTGTTTTTTTTTTGTTGGTTTTCTCATTTCCACAGCAGTGCCTGGAACGGAGAAAACCACAGTTTATAACAGTTCCCAGTTTGGGAATTCATAATTTAAATTAACTATAAAATATTTAGATTTAATTCTGTTTGGCTTAATGTTTAAAACCATTGCACTTTTTCCACTTGTGAAATAGCCTAAAATGTTCCTGGTGCTCATTTCAGTTAGTTGGGCATGACAGAAAGGCTTAACAAAAAAAACAGACCACACATGTTTTAAAAAGTGTTTTTCCTTTGGACAGTTGAGGGTAAGGGCAGATAGCTATGATCAGTGTTTTTTTTTTCAATTCTGTTTCTGTACCTACCTCTGGGAACTCTCTCAAGCTACCTTGCACACCATCAACTCTACCTCCCTGTCTGAAGCCCTCACTAGGTCCACTCCAGCCCGGTGAATCCCCCAGCTTTGAGCCCCCCAAGGTGGGGCCGCCATTGCCTTGGCTCTGTATCTACAATCTAATGCTCCGGGCCAGAGTTGGTGGGGCACCCTGGTTGAAGACCCAAGTGTGGGAGTGTGGTCGTGGCCTTGGAGGAGCCTTCGCCTATCCCCAAAGGCAGTTTTTTTTCCCCTGCTTATTGTTGCCCCCTGGAACTCGAACGTGCAGTGACGTCCATGGCACTTGTGTGCCTGATGTCCGCCGCGGCTCCACCCTTTGCATCTGCTTGCTCCGCAAGTTCCATGGCACACCCCTGACTACCACCAGAGGTCACTCAGGAGCAGTGCATATCCTGATACGATCAATCTTTTTCCTCCCTGGCTGACCCTCGATGGCCCGAGTCCATTCCCGAACCCAGGACACCAGCATGGCGCGAGGTGTGGCATCCAGTGCTTCAACCCTCAGTGCCACCAGGCTGGCATGATCGGTGTTTTTATTGTGTGTAGACCACAATTTTGAAAACTGTGATTTCTGCAGAGTTTTTCATCCTAAAACAAAGAAAAAGGGGGCAGCTAACATGAGTCACTGTCTGCTCTTGTTTCTAGAGCAGTCTTATATCAGTGTTCTATAAAAATGTCTCAGTTATCACAGGGGTGTTCCAGTGATGGAGGAAAGCATGAATCGGACATTTTGCTATCCTCACGGTGGCCTCCAAATTAAAAAAAGGCTGAAAAATCATGTCAGCAGTTGTCTCTGTCCAAGGAGACTGATAAGACTGCCAGGCTATCTTCAGATCCCAGTTAACAGCACGGGGCATCCAGGCATGGGAGCCCAATGCAGGTGATGGCAACTGGCAAGAAACATAAAAGGACTTCTGACCAGTTGTTGTCTACAGCATCTGGCAAAAAGAGACATTGCACAGTTTTGCTGCCAGTGGGTGGGTCACGGCAGCCAGTGCAGCAACCCTTGGTTCCCCTATAGGCTTTTAAATAGTCGGTAACCGGCAGTTCGTTCTATCCATTTTTACTTTTCCATCGCAAAAAGTGTGATGCAGTTCAGAGTGCTGCCCAGTGACTGTGCTAACATGCCTAAAGAGAAAAAATGCAGAGTTTTTTGTTTAGGTGCCCCGCTGCCGATATCGTGCGTCTAGACGGATGTGCTGGGTTTGCTGTGTCTGAATTCGGCATTGATGGTTTTTTTTTTCCGTAATCAAGCATGGTCTTCAAGTTACTGTGCATTATGGGGGGGGGGCAGTGGTGGCTGAAGAGAAGCCAAGGACCCATGATTGGTGAAGAGGAGCTGAAGAGCAATGATTTGTGTGCCCAGCAATACGGGCAGTTCTGGCACCATGATTAATTTGCTGCTAGCAGCCTAGCGCCTAGGTTGCGTCAGAACAGCAGCAGGCAGCAATTACATTTTATACTTGCCATCAGCAGTTACTGGACAGGGACTCTGGTGGAGTGGAGCAACAGGAGCTAGAGTTTGATCAGGTCTGACCGAGACTGTCAGGATGTTCTTTAGCAATGGAGATGTCCAGCACAGGTCATCCACTCTGTAAGGTGAATGAGTAAGTTGTGCAGTTACAAACACGGTAGTCACCTCACCCAGTAGCATAGCGGTAGGCTGGCCGCTACAACTCAGTCTGAGGGAGAGCCGTTTGACTACTTTTTGTCATCCTTTCTTGTGCTGGAGCTTGGAGACTGTTAATAATGCAGTCCAGAGAGCAGAGTCTGCTGCTGGTCTCTTGTACAGGTTGGCTGTCAGAATTGTGTTTGCAAGGGTTTAGAGACATATTGAGGAAAGCACCTGCTCTGAGTGACTGTTAGTTCGGTGCAGTTACTAATCTCCTTCCTTGGAATATTAACATTCTGAAAAGCAAAAGGGATTAAATAAAGAGAAGAAAGGAGAGCCAAGGTTTTAAAGGAACCTAAATTGACAGTAGGTGCACTTTTCTTGGGGTTTACTCCAGTGTATGTGCCATTGTATTTTATAGGTCATTCTTTAGAGTGTCCTCTCACCCCCATGATGCAACTCTTGGACAAAACCTCAGCCTTCTGTCTTGTAACTTGTTCTCATCTGAAATCTTATTAATTCATGCTGAGAATGCAGTTAAGAAGTAGGCACAAGGGTCTGCAGTTCTGATCTGGCAGGACTGTTTGTTGTATTGGGGAAGAGGCTACGTGACACACGCAGAAAGAAATATAAATGAAAGTAATGTTTGTATATTGTGTGTGTACACCAGACTTACTGCATGGGGATATTTTGATGAGTGGTTGAGTCACTATTCAAGGCAGGAAAAGTTAAGTCCTACATTGTATTTTAGAGGGCAGGGGGCTATAAGTGGTGACTAGGGTGGTGGTACTGAGATTGGTGGGGGTTGCAATAGGATGGGAGTTGTCGGAGTGTGTGTGTGTGTGTGTGTGTATGTATATCAGGGTACTGAAACAGATAAAGCAAAGAGTGCTAATTTTAATAAAGGATTTTATTATTTCAGGTTTTAAAAAAGTACATTTTTAGCATTTTTAATTTTGCTAATCAAATTGAGGCAAGTGCTATGCATTTTCACAGCTAATTAGCACTTTAACGCGCAAAACTACTAATCAATTTTTGCAGCTTATTTAAAACCCTGCCCTGCAATCCTAAACAGAGCAACCAGGAACAGAAATGAGAATGCCCTTTGTGGAGGACATCAGGAGAATGTGATAGTTCTTATAGGTCATGCAGGCTATGGCAGTTGCTGCTACTGCCCCAACACAGTACATGATACTGAGTTTTGTGGAGGAGCAGCAGGAGCAGACTGAGCGTAATGTGTCCCCAGAACAGGATTTTGATTCCCCTCACAGGGTCAGTGTAGATTTTACCTCATACTCTGCATTTCTAACCCCAGGAATCACTCATTATGATTAAACTAATGCAGTCAGTCTCCTGTGTTGTACTGCCCAGAGAGATGGAATGGTATGCAAATGATGGAACTCTGATAGGGCAGCAGTTTGAAACTGGCATGAGCCAAACAACTGCTGCACTCTGAGTGCTTCAGATTCTTTACTCTGCCTACCTAGTGAAGACGTCCCGGAGAACTCTCTTTCAATTTACTTCAAACACCTTAAGTTGGTCGATAAGTACCCTTTTTTTTAATACTTCTTTTAATAAGTACCATTTTAAGTCATTCATTTTAGATTGCTGCCCTTATAAGCTAGTTTAGTGTAGTTTTTCTAATGTTATAATACTTTTTATCGTTTTTCGCGGTTCCCTCACGGTTTCGTGGAACCGAGGGACTTACAGTGCTCTGTGAGGTTTTTACCTCAAATTTAGAGTTAATTTTTTATTTCACCTTTCGGTTCTGTTAACTGTTTGTATTTCTATTTAAATTTTGCTTATTTTCGGTTGAAGGAACCTATTAGTGCTTAGTTCCAGGAACCGCTAGTGGTTGTTTACATTTACATTTTTCGGTTCCAGGGAACCGATTGTTTTCATAAACATCTAAATTTCTGTGCTTGCTCAATGTCAGAGGTTCCTGTTGATAAACCTGAAAAACTCACAGGACCCACGGGGTTTAAATATTGTGAGTCTTGTGGTCAGGTTATAGCAAAAGCAGACAAGCATTCTCTTTGTGTGTTTTGTTTAGGAACTAGTCATATTTTTTCAAACTGTTAAATTTGCTAAACTTTGTCCCAAGACTTTGAAGAAGAGATCTAAAAAATTTGAGGAAATGGCTTCTGCAACTGCTAGTCCTGCAGAAGGAAACCCCTCTCCCCCTGTCCCTAATAAGGACAGGGTTAAGCCCAAAGATACTGACCATACCTCTCAGCTGTCCCTGATTTTCGGGGATGTCCCTGATTTTGCCTCAAAATTTTCCTCTGCCCCTCACAGAATCTGTGTTTTTGTGATTGAACAGTGGAGATTGTAAGCACAGAATAATGTTAAACGTCAAAGTTACAGACATGTTCTTCTTCAGAAAATTGATCCTAACACTAATTAATCCCCTTATTCTGTCAACTTTTTGAGTGAATATTACCAGCTATTTAGAAGTGTCCCTGATTTTGCGTCTTTGTCCCTGATTTTTTTAAGCCTTGTCCCTGATTTATGAGGCAAGAGGTTGAGAGGTATGATACTGACAAGGGGTCAGATAAAACCGAGCAAGGTAAATCTAAAAGGGCTGTTGAGACAGTGACTGAAACTGTCTCACTTAAGAAAAAATACAAGAAAAACATGTTTCTGCGCCTCTGGCCAAGAACGCTAAGGAGCTCCCAGCAGACAAGCAAAATATGCCCTCAGCTGAGGACATTGCAAAGGCTTTACAAATTTTACAAGTCTTACAGGCTGTGGTCCTAGTTCCCTCACTGGTTACACTGGTTCCTGAGCTAGTTCCAGCACCACAGGAACTGCAGCCTCTGTATTGTAATCCAGAGGAGGATGAAGAGGAGTATGAGGGGGAACCCATAGAACCAGAGGTCTCCCCAGAACAGGACTTTGGCTCCTCTCCCAGGGGACCAGAAGACTACACCTCTCATTATGCCTTTGTAAAAAACATGGTGAATACCCTCAGTCTTCCCCTCCAAGAGATGGAGGAGGATGTAGAGGAAGCAGAATTCCTGGATATGATGGAACTAGCTCCCACAAAACGCCTTCTGTTACCTATGCTCAGATCTTTAAAAAAAGCTGTGCTGCAGATATTACAGACTCCAAATTCAATACCTGGAATGGACAAGAAAACAAATAAGAGATATCAGCTGGATGGAACCACTGCTGATTTTCTTTTCAGTCACCCTGATCCTGAAGGGGTGGTCCAGGCTTCTGCCTGTGATAAGGCCAAGATCCCCTTAGCAACCCATCCTCCTGACAAAGATTCAAGAAAGATGGATACCATGGGAAAGAAGGGGTATCTGGCTGCCTCACTCATTGTTAGGCATGCATATTATATGGCCTATGCTGTCCAATATCAGAAGGCACTATGGAATTCTGTCTTTGCTCTGTCGGATAAAGTCCCAGGGAAAGTGGCAGTCAACTTGCAAGAAACAGCCAAGAGCTGCACTACATGCCTCCAAATATCAGTTCCACATGGCAGCGGATGTTAATGACACCGCAGCCAGACTGATGGCTTTATCTGTCTCCCTCAGGAGATTTGCCTGTCTCAGAGCTACCAGCCTAACCATGGACCACTCAAGCTAAGGCTATGGATTTTCCATGCGAGAAAAATTCCTTATTTGGTGACAAAACAAAGGCCTGCATGAAAAGGGTAGAGGAGTATAAGGCCACCTATAGAAGTAATTCTAAAGAAAAGCCTTCCACCTCTTATGGGTCCCAAAATAGAGGAGGCAGGGGATCCTGTCCCAGACCTTTGTTTCTAAGCACAAGCTTCACAGGTCTACCAGCAGCCAAGAGGCTATTTCAGAGGGAAAAGGTAGAAGGGCCATGAGATGGGCTTCTCCCTCTCCACAAATCCAGGCTCAGCCCACACAGCATCCCTGACTGGCTGGTACAGGTAGCTCCCCCACCACCATCACCACCACTGGTAGGTGGCAGATTGGCTCACTACTTCCAGGTTTGGCATGCCATCACCACAGACAAGTGAGTCTTGGAGGTAGTGAGCCAGGGGCTGTCACTCAGCTTCAAATCACTTCCCAAACTGAGAGTAAGAACATTTGCCCCAGTCACCTCTGCAGACAGAATCCTGCTGGAGTCAGAGGTAAAACACCTCCTATCAATCAAAGCAGTGGAACCAGTGCCCCTAAATCAAAGGGCCAAAGGCTTCTACTCCAGATACTTCCTTAGCAAAGAGAAAATTGGGGACTGGCGACCTATCCTGGACCTAAAGCTTCTGAACAAGCACATTTTGAAACCAAAGTTCAGAATGGTGACCCTCTCAATAATCATCCCCACACTGCAAAAAAAAAAAAGTAGTTGGCTTTCCTGGACTTAAGGGACACCTATTTTCACATTCCTGTCAGATCACCTCACAGAAAGTGCCTAAGATTCAGACTGGCCTCAGGTCATTACCAATTCACAGCACTCCCATTCGGTCTGACTTCTGCACCAAGAGCATTCACAAAATGCCTAGCAGTGGTGGTTGAATACCGGAGAAAGCAAGGTAGGTGTGATAGTCTTCCTCTTTCTGGACGACTGGTTAGTTGTAGGCTTGTAGGCCAGTCACTGCAACATGCAAGACAGTCACTGGCACTCATAAAATCCACGCTGGAATCCCTAGGTTTCCTCATAAACGAGCAGAAATCACAGCAAGAACCAGTACAAGTGCTGGACTTCATTGGAGCAGAGCTGGACACCAGCCTGGGCAGAGCTTTCCTACCCCAGGAAAGAGTGGACAGCATCCTACAGGTTGCAAGTTCCTTTACGCTGGGCAAGCCCAAGCCAGCCAGGGAATTCCTCAGGCTACTGGGACATATGGCAGCTGCCACCACAGTGGTGCCAGGTTCCGGATTCCAAATGAGAGCCATCCAGTTTCACTTGAGACAGTACTGGTCACAAAGGACACACCCCCAGTCCAAACTTTTTCCAGTCACCCACAGCCTACTACAGGCACTTCAATGGTGGTTGGACAAACACAACTTCAGGGTAGGTGTACCCTTTCTAAGGGAACAGCCCTCCCTAGTTTTCACAACAAATGCTTCCCTTCTTGGTTGAGGGGCACACATGCTGGATCACAAAGCAAGTGGCACATGGTCTCCTCAAGAGTCTCTGTTGCACATAAGTCTGCTGGAGCTCAGGGCAGTGTACCTGGCTCTGTTAGCATTTGCCCCTCATCTGCAAAACAAGGTGGTACAGGTCAGGACAGAAAAAAACACAGCCATGTACTATATCAACAAACAAGGAGGAACCAGGTCAGCTCCACTTTGCACAGAGGCAATGAAGCTGAGGTCTCTGGCATATTCTATGCAGATATCTCTATCAGCCATACACCTTCCAGGGAGGGACAATGTATTGGCAGATTCTCTCAGCAGGAAAAGTCAGGACCACCACGAGTGGTCTCTGAACCCTCAGATACTCCGCGCATTCTTCAGCAGGTGGGTCATTCCAGAAGTGAATCTTTTTGCCTCTGCAGAAGATCACCAATTACCCCTGTACTGCTGCAGGCTTCGTCACAAGGGGATTGTTCCCCTGGATGCAGTGGCTCTAGATTGGTCAGAGAAGTTTGTGTATGCCTTCCCCTCCTTTCCCAATGATATTCAGGACCGTACTGAAATTAACTCCAGTTCTTCAGAAAGGAAACTTCATTGCCTTGATGTCAAGAGGGCACTGAGCCATTACATTGACAGAACCAAGGCATACAGACCAGCTCAAACACAGCTCTTCCTCACTTATGGTGAAGTGGGTAAAGGTAGAGCTGCCACAAAACATACTATTGCTTGCTGGATAGTGGCATGTATTCAGTTTTGTTACAGTAAAGTGGGTAAACGGGCACCTCTGGGCCTAAGGGCACATTCCACCATGGTACAGCTGCATCAGTGGCAGCTTCAAAGGATGTTCCACTACTGCAGATCTGCAAATCAGCTACATGGAAAACAGTGCACGCTTTCACAAAGCACTACAGCCTGGATCTACAGTGCAGAAGTGATGCTAGGTTTGGCACAGCAGTTCTGCAGAACCTGTTCCCCAAATAGGTTCTCTGCCCAACCTCCAAAGGTATTACTTGGTAATCTGAATTAGTTTAATCATAATGAGTGATTCCTGGGGTTAGAAGAAAAAATTACTCACCATAGTAATCTTGTTTCTTCAAAGGGATCACCCACTATGATTAAAGCACCCGCCCTGCCTCCCCTACTAGAATCTTTAAAAATTTCTTTTTTAAATGGAGGGAATCTTTTTTCTGCATCTCTGCCTTAAAGGAGAAGTCCTGCTTAAGTTGTGCTTATTGGATTACCTACACCTCTTTTAGTAGGATGTGTAGAAGTTATCTGCCCAATCCTTACTGACATTGTCTGGAAGTCTTTGGAGAGGGGGGTCTTTCCTGACCCCCTTAAGGAGGTGGTGGTTCGACCACTCCTTAAAAAATCCTCCTTGGATCCAGATTGTCTAGCTAACTACCGACCTATCTCTAACCTGCCATTTGTTGGTAAGGTTATTGAAAAGGCAGTTGCGTTGCAATTGGATGATCATCTTGTAACTCACAATGTCTATGATACTCTCCAGTCTGGCTTTAGGAAAAGGCATAGCACGGAGACTGCCCTTGTCCGGGTATTGAGCGGCCTCCTAATGGCCAGAGATCGAAAGGCATGCACCATTCTGGTCCTTCTCGATCTCTCTGCTGCATTTGACACTGTAGACCATGGAGTACTGTTGGAGCGCCTGCAGGTTTTTTGTGGGCTGTCTGGTACATTCCTCAAATGGTTTCATTCTTACCTCACGGACAGGTCAGAGAGTTGTCACTGGAATTTATTCCTCTGGCACTCACTCCCTGCCTTGTGGGGTACCACAGGGCTCCATCTTAGCTCCCGTGTTGTTTGCAGTGTATATGCTGCCGTTGGGAGAAATCATCAGGCGATACAGTCTGGGTTTCCACTGCTATGCAGATGATACTCAGCTGTATCTGTCCTTTCTCCCCAGTCAGGGTGATGCACTCTCTGTACTGAATAACTGCCTTGCGGAGATCAGACTTTGGATGAGTTCCAGCTGGCTGAGACTCAATCCAGAGAAGACTGAGGTATTGGTAGTGAATCCAGGTCATCTGGGGGTGGGTTTGGGAGCCGGACAACCATCAGGTATGTTACTTGGTGGTATACCACTCTCTACCTCCAATCAGCTGCGAAATCTGGGCGTTATTTTTGATGATGGTCTGACCCTAAAATCTCAGGTGTCAGCTGTCGTCAAATCCTCTTACCATCTGAGGAATATCGCCTGGGTGAAACACCTGGTTCCTCCGGGGGATCTTCCAACATTGGTCCACGCATTTGTCACTACCCGTCTGGACTACTGCAGTTCCCTCTACCTAGGGCTACCAGGGGTTGATATCCGCCGCCTCCAGCTGGTACAGAACGCGGCAGCCAGGCTTTTGACTGGGACTTCTAGAACCAGTCATATTACTCCTGTGCTCCATAAACTGCATTGGTTGCCTGTTTGGTGGCGGATCACATTTAAGGTTGGTTTACTAACCTTTAAAGCCCTACATGATCAGGGACCCGGTTACCTGAAAGATCTCCTGATTCCCTACTGCCCCGTCCATCCTCTCCTTTCCACCAACGAGGGATTGCTGGAGATTCCCAGGGTTTGATTAAAGACATCAGGATCTCGTGCTTTTGCTTTTTCAGCACCAACCCTGTGGAATTCTCTACCTCGTTGGTTGAGAGAATGCCCAACCGTCGATAGTTTTAAGGTTGCTTTAAAAACATATGTATTCGACTTAGCTTTTACTTAGTCATGGCTGACATATTTTAATGTATGGAAATTTTATTATTTTGTATATGTTTTATGTACAGCGCCTTGGATTCGAAAGGCTCTATATAAATAAAGTTGGATTGGATTGGATTGGATTCTTACCTGCACATGCCTACATGTTCAGTAGTGTCTCCCATTAACACCCAGCCATTTTCAGCCAAAATCGCTATGCAGAAGTAGTTTTTTTTATAGTAAATGCTGTGAATAATGCCTTTCCCATCCATTTGGAGTGTTCAGGGTCTCCCGAAACGCGTCATCAGCGCAACAGCCGTCTGAGGTGTTGTGGTTAATACTGTCTCTCCTGCGCAATGCTTCCTGCCTAACTTGGGTTCCCATCCAGCAAAGGGGAAATATTTTGATGATGCGCCTACTCCAGAAGCGCAATCCAGCCCTAGAATTTGTGACAGTGCGAGACAGACTGCTTAAAAGCACATTTTGTGTACTACTTCATGTTATCAATAAAAACATTTAAAAAGAATGAAAATAACTGTGTCTATTTTTTATTTGGGAAAATCAGTTCAGATAATGTATTTGTTTATTGCTGCAGTGTTATATTGCTTATGGTTGTATTGGAATTTTCTGGCTGCATTGCGCTATGCTACTGGCTCATAATACCATGATTTGTAATATTTCCCTACAAATTAATATTCTCCCTCCAGAAATTCAGCATATTTCAGACTGCTTGTCATTGCATTGTGTCTCCTCATCAGTACTGCCTGCCAGCAATAAGTCTTTGGAAAATATATTTTTTAAATAGCAATCCCCTTTTCCCTGGTGGTCTACTGGCCCCACTCCCATCCCCAAGCGTAAAATAATATAATGCAATCCGTTTTACCCTAGTAGTCTAGTGGTCCCCCTCCCCAAACCGGATTGAGGTGTACGGTATTGTTAAAGAATTCCCTGGTAGTCTAGTGCCCTCCTTCACCATATGCCGATATCGGTTGTCAGGTATTGGAATATGATATGCTCCTCCCACACTCATACACCGATCGCCGCATAACCGGACTACATCGTAAAACACCACCTGATAGTCCAGTGGCACCCCCACTCACTCAGGACCCCACAGCCCACCCCGTGCTCTCTGTCCCAGCAGTGGCATATGGTCAGCTTGCAACAAAACCCACGTGCACACCGCCACAACTGCCCACCAACTGAGTAATCACAGAATGACAGCTTACAGGTGTGCCCACCAACCATATGCCACTGCTAGGAAGGGGGAGTGGGGTGGGCTGTGGAGTCCTGAGTGGCCGGGTTGGGTGCTACTGGATTACCAGGCTGGGGTTTTACGGTACATTCCAGTTATGAGGCAGTCAATTTATGGGACTGGGAGGGGGGGGCCACTAGACTACCAGAGCATATCATATTCCAATACCTGACACTATGATTGGGGTACGGGGAAGGAAGGAAGGGGGGTCACCAAAGTACCATGAAATTTTCTAACAATACTGTACACTACGATCGGGTTCAGGGAAGAGAGGGGGGCCACTAGACTACCAGGTTAAAAGGGATTGCTTTATATTATTTGACGCTTGAGGACTGGAGGGGGACCACTAGACTACCAGGGAACTTATATTCCATGAATGCTATGGCACTGAACTGAGTGGGGGGGGGAGATTGCAGGGCAGCCTTGCACATCCTGCCAGGTGCATCCCAGCACAGGACATGCAAATGGGGTAGCATTAATAACCACAGAGTTGGCCTGGAGTTGCTCAGCAAAAAGTGGTTTCTCTACATGTGTCTGGTACAACTTGGCCACCTTTCTGGGCATAGTAGGGACCAGGTTGGGTCTATACCAGGCAGCCATGGTAGCATCCTCGAAAGGTTCCATTAGGGGATATGATGAGAGGAGGAGAGTCTGGCAACTCCAGGTAGTGGGACAGACGGTATCGGGCAGGGTCCTGTTCCTCTGTCTCAAACCCCATAGAGGCCTGCAACTGCCGTATGACCAAGACAAAAGAAGGGTCACCAGGGGGCGATCAAGGGATGTACCTTGGGGGTCTTCTCACCCCTGAGTACACTGTGGAAGTGGAGTGCGAGGGGCTGGCATCCCCATCATCCCAGTCAGTGCCTTCCTCGTCATCTGGAGGAAGAAGGTCCGCGTGATACTCATCATCGTCACCCTGCCCAGGATGAGGTAAGAGTGGGTGTCAGGGTATGAGGGCCAGGGCACTGCCTCGAGGGGTGAGAAGGCACACGTGTAAGCATAGTAGGCCCTTGCCATGCCAGGCCTTTGCGGTGGGCAAGACGAGCTTGCATGAAATCCCAAAGGGAATACAGCATAGATCGAAAGTCCACCTAAATCGGGGTCGGGATGCCAAACAGTGCTGGCTGCTAAGGCAGAGGAGCCAGTGTCAGAGTTGGGGTTGGGGACGGCAATGGTACAGGCTGAGGCACTGGCATCATCCGAATGGCCTGAGCCATCATCATGTTCCTAGGAGGAGAGAATTATGGAGAAACAGCCTAGGGTGATGCAGATGGAGCCCGAGACCCCAATGCCAAGACATGGGCTGTAGAGGCAGTTGACTGGCGTTGGGGGAGTAGGCTGAACCCCCTCGAGAATTTTGAGCCGGCACCAGCCAAAGATGTACCAGCAGAACTGCCTGACTGATGGCCCACGGAGAATAGGGCCTGAACAGCGGGGGCTGAAAGGTTGATGGGGCCAGGGAAATACCCGAATCCAATGAGCCCATGCCTGCCAGAGTAAGGCCGGCGATGGGGGCTGCCACAGTGAGTCATGTGAAAGAGAGGGTGTTAGTGGCAGAGGGACCACTCCCAAAGTGGAAGATGGCCCTGCCACAGTTAATACTCAATGCGGTGATTGGAAAGGATCCGTAGAAGACTGCTTCTTAGCCCAGTCCTTATCCGGATGCTTGTGCTTCCTGGCTGATTTGCCCTGGGTCTTGAACGAATGGGAACCTGAGGACAAGGCCGTGAAGTGGAGGAACTCCTGACTTGAAGCTCCTTCTCCATGCAGGCAACCTTCTGTTGGAGCAGGTAAGTCTCTAAGGTCTTCTGGTGGTGCCTCTTAATAGCCTGGTTTTTAACAGTTACTACAACGTACAGCTACACAGAATGCCATTTGCTGCAGGGCAGTGACATGACATTGATGACAGACAGTGACACCCTGCTCATATTACAATGAAAAACCTCTGGGACCCCACCCTCCCCAGGACAGTAGTGGAGTGGTGTGGTACCCAGCAATCATTCCTCCGTGTTTGTGTCAGCATCTACACTCAGACATTGTGCATGGGGAACATGACCTGGGGGATAGTATCTAGTCTAATCACTTATTGTCCTCCACCCATCAGCCCTGGTCATCTGGTAGCCCCTCCCTCCTCACCATTCAGTCATCATAGGAACAAAGGTGGGAACATGCTGCATGACATACACAGTCCACTTCGTCTACCAGGACATACATTGCTGTATTTAAGTCTCTCCATAGTATATATGCTATTCTCTGTGTCCCACTAATGTTGAAAAGCAGGTCTCTGTGGCATAAGCCACCTCCTGGTGATGCACTTCAGTGCGGCCACTAGCCTAATGCCAAGCAGGTATTTAACTTTTCTATCCTTAAGCTGTCTTGGGTATTGAAAGAAAATACATGTCTATGGACTCTAATTTCTGTTCCCAACACTTCTGAGATGGCTGCTTCTAGGTCATGGTAAAAAGTTATCAGTGGTGAAATGTCCACAATACGTGAGTGTGGGTTGCCATAGCTTCCACATAGTGTTTCTAGCAGCCAGCACTAGATCCCAGCCAGAATCTGGCCATGACCACTTGGGTCCAAAATACCTCACCAGATACTTCCACCCATTCTCTCTCTCCAGATACAGGACGATGTGACCCGACCTGCTTCAGGACCACCCCTTTCACAGATTTAAGGTCTAGCTCCAGCCCCCATTCTGCACCCCATTTATCAGCCAGATAATATGTGGTGAATGATTGTGTTCTTTGAATGGCTTAGGAAATTAGTGAAACAAGATGTCTGTCAATTTGGGAGGTAACCTGAGCTGCCAGCAGTGAGAGTAGAGGTGGAAGTTTGAAAGCATCCATCACAGCTGTTTGTTGAGAGTGCAAGTAATGGCATACCAGGAGATAATGGTAAAAGTCCTGCTGTTCCACGCATATTGGGCCTGCATCTCAAGGAAGGACTTTATTTACTGGCCTTTGTTATGTCCCTGGGTGCTGCTGAGGCAGCTGATGAGGGCTCAGGTACTCTGGCAGTGAGAATCCAGGGGGATCGTCACCCGACTGACCAGTGCGCCATTTTTCCTACAGGAGCGTGATGTCCAGGATGCAAGGCAAACACCAGTGTCAGTCATGCTCCTTAGCTAGCGGGACCAGGTGCACTGCTGTATCCCGGCCTCTGCCAGGGGTTAGTAGGCACCAGTCCTCTACCCCACCCTCCCCCTGAGGGAAGGTGAGCAGTCAGCAGATGCTACAGCCTTTTCTTCCCGGCTGGCACTCCGACACCCGAGTCCATTACCAAACCCAGGTCGCCGGCGTCACAGCGATAAATCTTTCAAAAGGAGGATGACAGAGAGGTGAAAATAAAGAAAGTGGGGAAGGCTGTATGGAGCGCAAAGGCACAGACTGAAGAAAGATTAGCACAGACAGTGAAAAAATAGGACAAGACATTCTCTAGGTATAATAGTGAAAGAAGGAAAGCCTTGGGGCTTGAAAGGCTCAGAGGGGATATACAAGAGTGTAAGGAGGGAGATCTGGAAAAGGCGGAAATACAGAACAAATACTTGTGTTCAATATTCACTGATGAGAGGGAGGGCCAGGGACCACAGCTGGGTAACAGATACAAAGGGGGGGAGGGGAGAGGTAAATACAAGTCAGTTCACAGTGGAGAGAGTCCTGGAGGAGCTCACAAAACTGAAGGTGGACAAAACAATGGTGACAGATGGTATATACCTGAGGATATTAAGGGAGCTGCGAAGAGAGAGCTCCAGTGCCTCCGGCAGCCATGTTCACCAAGTCACTTAACAGAGGAGTGGTTCTGGAGGACTGGAAGAGGGCACATGTAGTTCCTGTACACAACAGTGGTAGTAGAGAGGAGGCAGTGAACTATAGGCCAGTCAGCCTCACCTCGGTAGTGGGTGAGATAATGGAGGCATTGCTTAAAGAAAGAATAGTGTGTGGGGGGTATACGTCGCCTACCTTGATTTCAGCAACATAGAAACATAGAATTTGACGGCAGATAAGGACCGCTTGGCCCACCCAGTCTGCCCATTTCACTACCTACTGGATAAGCTGCAGATCCTAGTTAATCAGCAGCCTACTTCTTCCTACCCCCACCCCCTAGAGTGGCCTTATGACTGTCCCATGCATGCTTGAATTCCACCACTGTTTTTGACTCTGCAACCTCCTCCGAAGGCTGCTCCATGCATTCACAACCTCTCTGTGAAAAAATACTTCCTAAATTACCTCTGAGCCGCCCCCTATCTTCAAATTGTGCCCTTGTTCTTGCACACTCTTTTTTGAAAGATGCTACCCTCTTGGACTTTGTTGATTCCTTGAGGTACTTGAACGTTTCTATCATGTCCCCTCCCTCCTTTCCTCGAGGCTATACATATTAAGCTCCTTTTGTCTCTCTTCATATGTCTTCCGTGCAGACCCTGCACCATTTTAGTTGCCCTCCTCTGACAGCTTCCATCCTGTCTATGTCTTTGCGGAGATTGGGTCTCCAGAACTGCACGTAGTACTCCAGATGGGGTCTCACCAGCTGTCTGTACAGAGGGATAATAACTTCCGTTTTCTACTGGTGATGCTCTCCCTATGCAGCCCAGTATCCCCCAGCCCTCCTTGCTGCCTCTCTCACATTGCTTGCTCACCTTTAGGTCATCTGATATGACTACCCCAGGTCCCTTTCCATTTTTGTTGTTGTTAGTATCTCACCCCCATTGTGTACTCTTCCCTTGGGTTTTTGTTTCCCAGTGCATTACCTTGCACTTCTTAGCATTGAATCTAAGCTGACATACATTTGACCATTCCTCTAACCTTGCCAAGTCCCTTCTCATCCTTTCCACCCCACCCTGTGCATCAACTCTGTTGCAGATCTTTGTGTCCTCTGCAAGGAGACATACTTTTCCTTCCAGTCCCTCTGCAATGTCACTTATAAAGACATTGAAGAGGACTGGTCCTATCACTGAACCCCATGGCACCCCACTAGTAACCCCCTTTCTTCTGAGTGGACTCCATTTACTATTACTCTCTGTGTCCTATTCTCCAGCTACTCACTCTTTACCCAGTCTGTCATCTTGGGACCCACTCCAGGCTTAACTTGTATATTAATCTTTTGTGTGGACTGTGTCAAATGCCTTGCTAAAGTCTAGGTAGGCCATGTCCACAGCCCTCCTGATCTAGTACTTTGTCACCCAGTCAAAGAAATCTATCAGATTCGTCTGGCATGACCTTCCGGCAGAATCCATGCTGCCTAGGGTCCTGTGCCCCTCTGGCCTCTAGATACTGACAATTCTTTCCTTCAGAAGTGATTCCATCATTTTCCCTATCACTGAGGTTAAACTAACAGGTCTGTAGTTTCCTGCTTCTGCCTTGCTCCCACTTTTGTGAAGGGAATCGCTCCTCCTCCAGTCCTCGGGTACCACCCCATCCTCCCATGATTTGTTAAAAAGGGTAGTCAGTGGTGTCACTAGTTCTACCTTTAGTTCTTTTAGAATTCTGGGATGAATCCATCAGGCCCCATTGCTTTGTCCACCTGCAGTTTTAAGAGTTCTTCAGAACCCTTTCTTCTGTAAATGGGCTGGTATCAACTTCTGTATCCAGAGTGTTTCTACTGTTTGTTTTAGGTACCTCCTCTTCATTTGTAAATACTGAGCAAAAATATTTGTTTAGTATCTCTGCTTTTCACAGTCTCTCCTACCCACCTCCCTCCCTTTATTAAGCCTCACTATCCCTCCCTTGGTCTTCCTTCGCCTCCTGATGTACCTATAAAGGTTTTATCCCCCTTCTTAACTGAGTTGGTCTTTGATACCATCCCTTATAAAAGGCTGGTTAACAAGATGGGTAGTATGGGCATGGGGCACATGGTGGTAAACTGAGTTAGGAACTGGCTATCAGAAAGGAAGCAGAGGGTGGTGGTAAATGGGATCCAATACGAGGAGAGGGGAGTTACCAGCAGGGTACCTCAGGGATCAGTCCTTGGGCCAGTCCTGTGTAATGTCTTCATTAGTGACACTGCAGAAGGGATGAAGGGAAAGTTCTGCCTGTTTGCAAATATACCAAGATCTGCAACAGGCTGGATACTCCAGACGGGTGGAGAGAATGAGGAGAAACCTGGAAGCTTGAAAAATGGTCAGAGGAGTGGCAACTGAGGTTCAATTTGAAGAAGTGCAACATAATGCACCTGGGATGGGAGAATCCTGGGGAGAGATTCAGGATGGGGTGGGAGTTACTGACAATCACCAAGGAGGAAAGGGACCCGAGATTATCATCTCAAACAACCTAGAGATGTCTAAGCAGAGTACTAAGGCTGCAGGGATAGTCAGTTGCATGCTGGGGGTGCATTCGCAGAGGTATTACTATCAGAAGGCAGGAGATATTGATGCCATTGTATAAAATGCTAGTGAGGCTTCACCTAGAGTACTGTGTGTGATTCTGGATGCTGCATCTTTGTAAGAATATTGATAGGGTGGAGGCAGTCCAGAGAAGGGCGACAAAAATGGTACAGAGCTCTCACCAGAAGACATATGAGGAGAGATTAAAGGAGCTCAATATGTACCCACTGAAGGAAAGGAGGGATCGGAGGGATGTGACAGAAACATTAACTTACCTTAAGGGCATAAACAAGGTGCAGGGGAGACATCTTCTAATATAGGAGGGTACTACAAGAATGAGGGGATGATCTAAAATTAGAGGGCAGGCTAAGGGGAAATGTGAGGAAGTTTTTCTTCTGAGAGGGCGGTGGACATATGGAATTGTCTGCCACAGGAGGCGGTGGGAGTGAGCACAGTGGTGGGATTTAAACATGCCTGCGACAGGCATAAGGGAACCTTACAGGTAGGAAGGAGGGGTGAAAAGCCATTGACCTGGTAGGGTCTGAGGGCACTAACTAGTGTAGGTCTTACCGGCAGATTAGATGGGCCTAATGGTCCTCCTCTGCTGACAATTTCTCTGTTTCTGTGTTTATAATATAAAATATTCTATAATTACAGACGCTATCCAGTTGTTGGGAAGTGTAGCAACATGCTCGTTTACTGTTTTTAACTAAAAAAAGAAACACTGACTTTATTGCCCAGGCCATTAACCTGTGCAGTCCTTCTGTTTCTATGTCAGCCTCAGCCATGCTCAGCTGTGTTGCACTTCTATCATGCTCAGCTGCCATTGCAGTGCATTTTGACATGGATAATCAGTACAATAGTAGGGTGGAAATCAGATAGATGTGTTTGACTTGTTAACTAGTGAAGTAGATCAGGGAGTGGTGGTGGATGTTGCATACCAAGATTTCAGAAAGGGCTTTAACAACATCCACATTGAAGATTGGTAAATAAGTTGGGCAGCCTGGGAATTGGCAATATGGTGGTAAATTGGTTCAGAAAATGATTGCGTGATGGGACACAAAGGGTACTTGTAAATGGTGTTCACTCCGGGGAGAGTGGCGTGACAAGTGGGATGCAACAGGGATCTGTGCTGGTGCCAGTCCTCTTCAATGTCTTCAAAACTGACATTGCAGACAGACTGGAGATGACACTGAGATCTGCAGTGGGGGGGTCGAAAAAAGAGAACGGACCTAAACATGATGCAGGGCCCCTGGTGTTCTGCGGCAGAATTTTCTGATTTCTGCGGCAGGGCTCCTTGACTTCTGCGGCAACATTTTCTGATTTCTGCGGCATGATTTATTAATTTCTCTGGCAGAATGCAGTCCTGCCATTGGCTAAATATGATGTGATGTCATCGATGACATCATATGCTGAGCATAGAGGAGGAGGAGCTTCAGGATAAACGAGGTGGGAAAGAAAGCCTAACACTATGGAAAAACAGTATATTTATATGAAAATTCACCAAAAACAATTAATTCTGCGGCACTATATATATTCTGCGGCAAGATGCAAATTCTGTGGCAAATTCCGCAACCGCAGAACCGCAGAATTCCAGGGGCCTTGAGACATGAGATATTTACAGCCATCAATCAAGAATGGGACCTGTAGGTACTAATATCTGATTTCCTAAAGTCAACCAAAAAATGTGAGAAACCAGTGGGGATAGCCAGTTGGATGATAGGGTACATAGTGAGAGGTATTACGAGCAGAAAAAAAAGGAGGTGGTTATGCCACTGTACATACCACTAGTAAGACCCCATTATGAATACTGTGTCCAGTTCTGGAGGCCACATATCCAGACGGATATAGACAAAATAGAGGCAGTCCAGAGAAGGGAAACAAAAATGATGCAACGACTACACAAAAGTCATATGGGGAAAAACCAGAGGACCTCGATATGTATTCCCTGGAGGAGAGGAGTCATAGGGAGTATGCTAGAGTCATTCAAGTATCTCAGTGCTATAAACAAGGTACAGAAGGGTAGCATCTTTCAGAAAAGAAGGCACACAAGAACAAGGAGGCAATACTGAGGAGAGGGTAAGCAGCAAATCAGCACGGGCCTGTGGTACTGCATTAGGTCGTGGAAAGGGGCAGACTAGGAGGGGCACACTGCCTTTGTCTGCAGTCACCTTCTATGTTTTTTATGTCTCGATGTTAAATAACATTATCACACAAGCTCGCTTGGATGACACTGTCATACATAGAAACATTTTTACAGCACATCCCAAGGCCAAGCATGCAGGTTGTGAGGAATGCAAAAAGGAAAAGAGAAGCTACACTATTATTTACACAGCCAATAAAATATAATTGACTTTCAGAAAATGATGTACTAACACCACCAAAAAAAGGCAAGTGAATATAGTAACTATATCTACATGGTACAGGATCTAGCAGTATGAACACCAGCTATGTCACAGTAACCATTGTCCATATAGATACTGGAACCATTACACTAGTCAGACAGTACAATGTACAGGGCACCTGTAACAGTAGACAGATGTGACTGTGTACTTCATTCTGGCAAGTATAGGTGCGAAAGATTTCAATTCTGCACTATTTCAGTCTATGGATCTTTGTTCCCTTTTCTGATGAATAGAAGTGCAACATCGTTACTGAAATTGAGCCTTACCCCAGGGACATGCGGCACCTTGGGCTGAGGATGCACAGCACACAAGCACATGGCACGTAACAAAAATTGAATGGAAATTATTTGTAGTACAAATTAAAAAGAAAATTATTCAAACACATGATGATGCTACCAGACATTTGCTGCCTGCATCTTGCACACAATATTGGAAATGTACAAATGTTTGGGCAGAGTCAAGATATATATATTAAAACAAACAGGAATCATAAATACGAGTAATCCGGAAGTTCAAGCGACCTTAGCTTGCGATGCGGTCCTTTTGGACAGAAACAAAATTAAGTTTACAAATGATTTCAGGCTCTGTGGGGCATTCAATGATACAGACTATGAACACGGAAAGGAAATAAAACTGAATCTTAAATGTGACAGTTGTAATATCAAGTATTGTGCACCGCTGTTTAGGACACACACTGCCCATTTCTGAACGGCGCTCAGTTCTTCCCTTGCAAGTGCTGTTGCGGCGATGACGTGTGCGAGGCCAGAAACAAAGCATCAATGCGCATCCGAGTCCTAAACATGGCGTGGGCTTCAAAAACAATGAAATAGGGACACAGTTTTTTACGGAGCAAAATGCTTTTTTTACCATGAAGAAATAACTGCAGGGGAGGAAACAAATGCATACAGCACACCACAAGGTACCAAAGTACGTTTATTCAGCAGATTTATGGATTTTACAGATTTTTCAGGAGACTTCTCCTTTAAGCAACAGTGTGTGTGTGTGTGTATATATGTGTATATATATATATGTATGTGTGTGTGTGTGTGTGTGTGTGTGTGTGTGTTATGTATATATATATACACTGTATATATATTTATTTATGCAATGGGGTGGATATATATTCAGTGTGATAAATGTATTTATCTGAGTCACTGTATGTTAAATAAATTTATACATACAGTGACCATTTATACACACAATTACTATGTCACAAATCTCTTTAGAATTCATTTAGAATGTTCAGCCTCAGAAGCAGTACTAACCATATTCAAATGGGAATAACTTTAAAATGAAAAAAAAATAGCATGGTACTGTGAGCACGAAAATTGTTCAGCACAAAATTATCTACAAAAGGAATGGTGTTTCATGTATAGATACTGTATAGATTTTTTACAATTAGGGAAAAGGCAGAAGAAAATTTAATTTTTTTGTTCACTTTTTTGTCAAACAGATGTAAATGACATTAAAACAAAAAGTGATGTCATGGTACTGTGAGCACGAAAAATGTTCAGCATGAAAATATCTACAACATGAATGGTGTTTCATTTATAGATACCTTTTAGTTTTTTTATAATTGGCAAAAAACAGCATAAAATTCAATTTTCCTTTCCCTTTTTGACAAACAAATGGGAATAACTTTAAAATGAAAAAGGTAGCATAGTACTGTGAGCATGACATTTGTTCAGCAAGAAGTTTTCAACAAAATGAGTGGTGTTTCATTTAATAGCAACCACTATGCTAGGCAGACATACTCTAGGAAAGTTAACCAAAACTCCCAGAAATTATAATTTAAAATAAAGATAAACAATCAAAACCAAATGTTCCTGCACTGATAGAAAGCACCCCTATTGCATAAATGAAATATACAATGGTGAGCTGTCAGATAAATGATTTATCTACACTTGTGCTGTTTGATCTTGGACACCTCACTCGTGACTTATGCCACTCGTGAGGTTACTCAAGGTCAGACAGCACTTGTGTAGATAAATCATTTATCTGACAGCTCACCATTGTATATCCTTTTATTATATATATATATATATATATATATATATATATATATATACAGTATGTTTGTGTCGACTTTTCCCCCGTGGCTCAGCTCCGACCTTCCCGGATCTGCCAGTCCACTGGGAGCAACCACAAACTTCCAAGCCACCTTAGGTTGCACCCCAAGGCGAGGCCACCAAGATGATACCGCACCCCACCCCACACAGAAACTCGTCCACATTACCAGCAGTTTCACCATCTGCCGGCAGGGTTCCCTATGTTTGCTCCCCCAGGTGAGACCGTGGAAGCAGACCACCCTATGGAAGACTTGCTCCGAACATGGCTGGGTGTCAAGGCGGGCGTCCTCAGCAAGACTGTTGGCAGCTTTTGCATGCTGAACCCTCAGGTATAATGTGCAATGACGTAAAGCAGTCTAACGCAACATCTGTCACGCCTCCCCACGGAACCGGCGTTAGTCGCTACAAATTCCCAGCTTCCACCAAAGATCAGTGTTGCACCAGACACTCAAACCCCCCTCCCCCTGGAGAATGAGAGCAGTCACCTGAATGCTCAGTCCCCCCTCCCCCCCCCCAGCTGGCCCTCTGATTCCCAAGTCCGTTCCCTAACCGGGACATTGGTGTCACAAGCGCAAACCCTACCGGTAGGACGGATTAAGAAACCGTATCTTTCAAAAACATTTTTATCAGAGCACTCTTGTTAGAACACAACACTGCTGACAGTCTTTTGGCTTCTCTCTCTAGGAGGGGGGAATGCTGTAAACAGCTACAGTTCCTTTTTAGCTGATACCTTCCCCTCAGTGCAAGAGTCCCGATTTCAGATTTGCACATAACTGGTCCAGGTGATGACAGTTTATATAGTTGTTGGCAACATGCACACACAGCCACTTGATGAACCTGCAGCCCCCCTAGGTTGAATCTCACTCCCAGTCCTTTTAGTCTATTGTCAAAGCTAAGGCATTAGCTAGGGAGTTTATTTTGCAAGGGCTGACGCTCATTGACAAACATATTTTTTTTTAATCTGGTTTGGGGAGTGATGCTGGCATTGTCTTCCTCGATGGTCTGATCCGGTGTAGGTGTTTAAAGCTGGTGGGAGTCTTGTTCCCAAATAACATGTTGCATCATGATTTTGAGGCATAGTAGATGGCACAAGATTCTGCATGTTGTTGCCTTTATCCTGAAGTACCATAACTCCGAGTTGCTGCAGACAGACTGGGTGCTGTAGGAGAAGTGATGATGGCATCAGATGTTAAGAATACCATTTTGATGGTCTTGGAAGTTCAAAACACCATGGTTGATGACATTGTTGGATGTCAAGCAATACACTAACTCTCTAGAGAAATGGTTATATTTTTATATAGTACATTTTACATAGCAAACATTTTTTGTCTCCAGTCATCAGACATTAAGATGTACAAGTTGAATTTCGATTACATTTCTGCTAGGAACATTCGACGAGCATGTTTCTGCATACCCTTGAGGAGTCAGGAGCGTAGCAAAAATAACTATACAGTCATTTAAACCTTAATTGATCTCCACGTTGCGGCATGGTGTTCCCACACACCATCTGTGGATGTTGTTGCTTCTTAAGCTGGTAGGAGGAGGGCTAAAAGTGAGACGCACCAGTCTGGAAGCACATCCGTCCGGGTATCAACGTAATGATAGTATGACAGCGTGCTCCTCACCCTTACTCTCGCCTGTGCCATTGCTAGGTAACAGCATTGTGTTACCCCCTGGTGCCGCTCCAAGAGGTGAGTTCAGAGCAGTAACACCAGGGGGGGCACACTATTCACCCTCAACTCTACCAGGGTACGGTTGTGAACAGGGTGACTAATCAGGATGGAAGTTGCTCTGGCCACGATAGGGTACAGCCCTATTATTATTACTGCAGTTAATTGAAATATACAAGCACTTTTTGATCCGTCAGTACTGCTTAACATTTCAGGTGCTGCATATATAGATCATGGCACAATATTTTTTGTTTTTCATATTCTATTTATCCTCCTCTCAGGGTCTTGTCAGGTGGCTCTGGCCTTCCCTCTGGGGACATGTGTATTCAGTACCTGGTCCAGATACCTGCTCATGTCCTGTTGGTACCCCATGGATTGCTCCCCTCCCCCCCCCCATGGTGGGGCCAGAGGAAGGAGTACCGGTTCTCCCTTCCCTCTGGAGCACAATCTAGATATCGGGCCGAGACTGGGATCGGAGGGACAGGCCATCACTGAGCCTGACAGCCCCGCCTTTTTCTGTTTTTCTTCCCCACCGCCCCTCCCTCTTGCAACATGAGTGTGCATGTGGAGGAACGCACACGCTATGTTTCCGTGCTTCGGTGTCTCCCTTGCTCCAATGCTGCCCTCCGGCCTCCACTAGGGGGCAGCCAAGGAGCAGGACGACAACCCACCCCACCCTGGGAGAGGAGAGCAGTCCGTCGGACACTCTATTCTCTCCCTCCCCTGCCAAACCCTGGCAACCCGAGGTCGCTCCCAACCCCGGGTCACCAGCTTGGCACGAGGTGTGGCGTCCAGCACCTCAACCCTCAGCGCCACCAGGCTGACCATAGCACAGTATTTTAGTTTATTGTTTATGATGCTCTGCTGATAACCTTCACACAACTGTGCTGACATGTCAGTGTTTTTTAACAGCATGAAGTATAATTCGGGCCTCAAAACTGTAGGTGGCAGTATAGCTCAATAGGTAGACTATCTGTTTCTGAATCTGAACCCCATGTCCCACTACATATTTGTTAAAGAAAAAATTTTAAAAAGTCTAGTTTTTTATTATAACTGAAAAGCAAATATGTGCCAAGTCAATACATGCAGCTGCCTGTGGTGAAAAGAAAAGGTGGGTCAGAACTGAAAACTGACGTTTGTTACAGTCTACCACTCTGAAACAAACACTGCATATTGGTATGTTACCTACCGATAGTATATTGAATAACATACATATATAGGAGCATAGAGATTGACAGCAGATAAGGACTGTGGGGTCCATCCAGTCTGCTCATTTTTTCCTGCCCAATATAAAATGCTGCATGGTCTCCAGCCTCTACCCACCTGCTCTCTTCCCCTACTCATGCTGTCTCCAGCCCCTATTCGAGTGCCAGGTTACCTTCCCTACCATTTTTTTTGTGATACCCATGTGTGTATCGCACCCTTTCTTAAATTCTGTTACTGTTTTAGCCCCTACCACCTCCATTGGGAGGCTGTTCCAGGGATCCAGTGGCCCAGTTAAGGGGCATACCGGCATATTTTACGCATGGGTTTTCAATGTATATGCCCGGGGAAGACTCCCGGCTCGTCCCGTTATGACCGGGTTGATCAGCAAAGTTTGCGCATGTGCAGTTGCGCATATTAAGTTCCTCATCGATTTAGTTAAAAATTATCTGTTTGCTGCTGTAAAAAAAGAAAAAGAAGCTATGCAAAACGTGGCAGAATGTCCAGCTTCCTGTAAGCCTGTACTGAGGTCTGTGGCACAGGGGCAAGTTGGCAATGGCTACATCAGTCATCACGACCCAGAGAACTTGTGTGATGCATGTACACTACCACTGTTGTTAGTTGCCATGCCAACAACAGAGACGCTCACTTCACATTGATGACAGACCTGACTACAGTTCCCTAGGCTGGGAATTCAAACTTTTGGCTGCTGATAATGCTTGCTAACCCCAAGTGGCCCTGAGTCCCGACTCCCACACCACTCCCACTCCCAGGCTGTTGTGGTCGGGACTGATTCCATTGGTCCCGGCCGCAGTTTGTGAGGCTCTCCCTCTCCCTCCCAGTCCAGTGTGCTGACTGCTGTAGAGGAGTGAGCGAGTATCCAGAATCTGAGCAAGACCCTGGCCTGGGTAGCATGATGGCTGCAACTCCAATCCAGCCAAGACCTCATCCCACTCTGATGCAGTCTTGCAAAGACAAGTTGCAAAATTAATACAGAGGGAGGAGACAGCACACTCAGGGCAGGCATGCATGCACATAGTGCGGAGTCTGGACGACCAGGTGGTGTCTTGAGGGGAAAATTAGAAGGGCATTGGGCAGGGGCTGGGAAACAATGGGTGACTTGTTGTGCAGTGCACACTGCAGCCAATTTGCACCTTGCATCCCTGCCTCCCCCAAGGCTCCCATTATAATATCCTGACTAAGCGACTCCAGTCCCATCTCTTCACTCAGTGCTGCACCAGCCCGGAGTCTTGGGGTCCACCACCACCACCAGACAGTCTTCCCTCAGTGACAAATATTGGGTCTTAGGTGTGCTGACATGATTGAGACAGTGTGACTGTGCACCCCCCCCCCCCGAGCTGAAGCTGAAGGATTGCTCACACGCACGTGTGTAAAACAGTCAGTGCTTTCTTTTATGTATTAAACTTTGTGGACACTTAGTACTTCAAGACCAACCCTGCTGGGTTAGAGTGAGTGGCTGAAGTTAAGTGACTCATAACTGGGACGGAGCTGCTCAGACACCTGCTGGATATTCAAATCAGACTGGGTCACCGGAATAATATTCATGAGTGTTACTTCCAGTTTGGCAGGCCGCAGGAGCGCAAACCAGCAGTGAAAAAAGAAGGCGATTACTGGTGTAACCTCCCAGTCCCCTGGGGTTCTAGAATCCTATCAGAATTAGTGTTAAGCAGGTAGCAGCCAGCTGGTAGGGAGCTCATTAGGGGCTTCTTACACAATGACATAATCGTTTACTCAGCTAGTCTGAGAGAAGAATGATTGTCATTCGGAACTCTCGCAGCAGCATAGCCCCTGTGTGTGTACAGCTGCTCTGGGGAGCTTAGAATGTTGAGTAAGTTTTTGACTTGGAGTGATAGTGGCAGGAAGTCTGCCAGTGGGCTCTGAGTTGAGGGCCCAGCACTTCTCACCCTAGTGTGGAGTACAATTTCCAGCTTCTACAGCAGAATTTCCTGATTTCTACTCCAGTGAAGTGGAAGGAACTGCTTTTCTCAGTGGATTCAAGGGGCAATCCCCTGAAGATCCTTTGTGTGTTTCAGCTGCTTTGGGAAGATAACTTGTGAGAGACTGATCTGACTTGCTACCCAAGGAAAGGTGTATTTTAGTTGCTCCCTGCCCAGTAGAAGTAGTAACTGGTCAGTAAGTACCGTTTTTAGAAGACGGGTTCTCCATACATTTAGGGGAATTGTTTCTGAGGTGTGTGTGCCCGTAGATAAGGCTAGATCGCATCTGTCAATGCCCCTAGTTCACCCAGAACAGTGAATTTCTGCAACATTTTCACCCAGGAAAGTGAAGTTGTGCTGTGGTCACCCCAGTGAGTGACAGAAATGGAAAATGTGGGACGTCTAGCATTTCAGTGGGGAATGGGGGTTTCAATGTGTGACCCTGAAGGAATGGCAGAGACTGTCAGTTGGGGCAAAGGGTCGGAGGAATGCCATCTGGATGCTTACAAGGCAAGGCTAACTGGTTCATAAAGGGCCCCAGTTTTTACCTGCGCGAAGGCCAGTGCTGCAGGTTTAGGTGTGTGGCTGAGTTTCCCTTTCTTGCACCTATTTTCAAAGAAGAGTTCTGAGTGTGTGGCTTAGTGTCACATTTGTGCACTCATGGCAGGAAAATGCTCAGGTGCGTGGCCAGGTATCCACTATGTGCACCATTTGGAAATGGGAAGATGTTTCTTGTGCTCTCGAACTGTACTGCATGCAAGGAAGGTTCATGAAATGTACCTGTCCTGCCTTGACCGACCCATGGGGGGGGGGCCACTACTTGCTTTAGTTTCACCTTCTGTTAAATAAAGCCATACTGCACAATCCCAGTTCCTGTTCTGAACATTCTGATTCTTGCTTCTGGTGTTGGATTTACTGGGGCCCCCTCAGCAGTTTAGATCTAGCACATGCCTAGCAACCTCTACCCTGGGACCTGGGTTGTAATTTTACAAAAGATTCATGTGTTTTTTTCTTGTACCCCCACCCTTCTTCCTCTAGAAATGAGCCTGGTATACATCCTAACATCAAGGGTGGTACCAACCTCTGAATTATCTGCTAAAAGTAAATGGTATGCCATATGTGGGTACTAGTGCCAGATTTTATGGGGGAAGTGTGGCGTGGGGTTACACTGGCACAAAGCAGCCAAACAGATGTCGGGGGAACTCCGAGCAGTGCCAGGCCAACTGCAGGAAAGACATCATCAAGGTAGGGGGTGAATTCTGTCTTGGTTATTGTGGACTCAATGGAGTGACTGCATTAGCACTAAATGGCTTATGGCGCCAAACATGTCAGGCTGCAGGACGATGTGGACAGGGATGGGAGTTGCAGTTTAAGAATGGTGGAGGCCTGGTCGAGGCTGCCTGCAGGCAGCAGAGAAGAACGGTCAGTGTGCTGTTCAGTGTGCTACTTATATTAACAAGCTGTTGTCTTCGGATAAGGAAAGGATGTTTTTTTCCAGACGGTGGTCTCTGCACCTGTGTCGATCTGTATAAGAGTCTCTGCTCTGTAGACTGTGTGTGTAGTCGGTACAGCTTCCTGTCCCCCCCCCCCCCATGCAAACTGTGAGTGGTATGTCTGGGTGTCCCCGAGTCTGTGTAGTAGTCTGTAGCCTCAGAAACTAAGGCTCTTTCTAGAATTGAATATCAAGCCTGCCTTCTGGCTATGAAGGCAGCTCTTGGTCTCCTGCCACCAGGTCCCCTTCAGCTTTTCAGTCTCTTCCGGGGCACTCATAAAATAAAGTTCTGTTAGCCAAACTTGTTACTGTCCCTCGCTGCGGAACCTCGCTCTGACAGCGATCCATTGCAGTTAGAGTGGCTAATTTATTTAATTCCCTTCCTCCTAAGATTGTGACAACTGCAGCCTTGGGATCATTTAAGCGGAAGCTGCATCAATTCCTAGTTTCCAGAGCATCTTGTGACTGCTATACCTAATCTTTGCAGACAGCTAAATGCACTGGAACCTCCCTCTTTTATCATTCGCCCCGTATAGCTCTACGCTGTTACTACGCTATTCCACATACAGCACTTCCTTCCTTGATCCCTTTCCCATCCCCATCCCTGCCTTCTTTTCATCCTGCCTCATCCCCTTTCTCTAACCTCTTCCTCCCCCTGTTTCTCAACTTTCTCTCCCATTAACCCCCCCGCGTGGATCTTTTCCTACATAAGCTACATTGTGGCAGCTCCCTCCTTGCTCTTATTTTGCTCCTTCCACCCCTCAATTGGCCCCCTATCCTTCTCTCCTTGTAATCGCTTTCACCCCTCTTCAGACAAGGCCACTGGCTGCACTTGACACAATATTTATCTTGCCATATTATTATTTTGTTTATGTAATTACTTTCCTCATGTTGTACTACTTTTTTTTTTTTTAAATTTAAGTTTATTGTCAGACATTGGGCACAGTTCATACAGATTAGACAAAGCCAGGCATATTTTACATAAGTATGATATATCAGATTTGATGAATAAGATTCCCTCTCCCATTGCATCTCTAAGTGGGATTTAATTCCAGCCAAAACATTTCTAGCCCAAAACATAATTCACATCCTTATACTATATTCTGTTTTAAGCCTATTGGTCCATACTCCACAAAAAAAAAAAATAAGAAAAAATTACTCAGCTGTAGAAGTCCATCTTGCTCTACTTAAATTATTTAGAATGTAGGATAGGACTTCAGGGGATGGGTTAAAACTCTAGGCAACCACTGTTTCACGCCACATCTCCCATCTTGTCCATCTCCGAACATGTTGTACGACTTATTGAAACCGTTGTACTTTGTTATTCTTGTGACTTGACCTGGAACCTCTGTAAAAGAGCCTTTGGCTCAAAGGTCTTTCCATTTTGTTAAATAACTAAATAAAAATAGAAGCTCCTTCCTTCGCATCTTGGAGGGAGTGGCACTGACTGTGGTAGACTTTTTCCTGACCTAAACTGATCAGAGAGGAGAGACCCAACCAAAGGTTAGCCAGCAGCACTGAGCAGCAGAAAGAAGTGTGATGGCCATTGGTTGGGCTGGGTGAAGCAATTTCTGTGTGTAGCCCAGAAGCTAAGTTTTAGAAGGCAGAAGCTTTAAGGCAGCATCCTGGAGTGGGCCAGACTGGGTCACTGGCAGACTTTTCAAGGAGAACCTGGTGGTCCTGAACTGATCAGATCAGAGAGAAGAGAGCTGAGAGCGAAGCCCAAGCCAGCAATAAGAAGAAAAGTGTGAAGGCTGGGTGAAGCTAAGCAGAAGCTGTTTCTGTACACTAGTAGTAGTACTACTTAACTGATGGGCAAACGGTTAGGAATTGCTCATTTTCTAAATTGTGATGGCCAAAAGTAGACCTGCTGGAAATAGAAACTCAGTATCTGAGGAGTCGATACCAGTACCACAGTTGGTCAGGCACATATTAGAAGACATAATTGGTCAGGCTGTGACTAACAGTGAGTGGCACTTAAGGAAGCATACAGGATCTAAATTCAGACTTGTACCATTGAATTATGGAAGCGCAAGTTTCAGTGACTCCAGGTGATCAAAGAGGGTAATGTCCTCCGTTTGAGATGTTCCATCTGCTCAAAAGTACCCGAAAGTGAGAGCTCCTTCGTACATCAAGGATCAGGTACTCTCCCATAATTAATTTGGGCTTTCTTGTTCTTGGCACTGCAGTTGCAGCCAGGCAGACTGCAGTAAAAAATTTTTTTTTTTTGTAAAGTCTCTTGCTGTAACTACCTGGTCCCGACTATAAGGGGACCACGGTACCATTGATTTGTAATAGGAGCTGTGAGGGTCCCAGGCCGGGGGCTTGGCTCACAGTGCTATTATACAGAATCGTTGTGGTGAGAGAGCGAGGGCAAGGCTGGAGATGGCAGGCAGGCACTAGCAGGGCAGGGCAGTAGCACAGCAGGTTGGTGACCATGAGGTCACCGTGGATGATGGAGTCACTCAGTCGGGGCAACTGGGCCAACAAATGTCAGGCCCATCCGGTTTCCAAGCCACCCCGGCCCAAAAAAGCAGTGGGAGCTTCAACCGCAGCGTTGCCTCACACCTTCTGACTCCTTTACTCTCCCACAGCCTCTGGATCCCCCAGAGGAACCAGTAGGAGGGAGGTTCTCCTTCCATCTACCCAGTTGGGAGAGGATTACATCAGATGCTTTGGTGCTCCAACTGATAGCAGCAGGACACTCAATCGAGTTTCTTCAGAAACCACCCAGAAAACCACCCCCCAAGTCGTCTTACTCCCTGGAACATCTTCCTCTGGTCCTAGAGGAAATTTCCTCCCTTCTCTCGAAGGCGGCGATAGAACCTGTCCCGACCAACCTTTGGGGGACAGGTTACTATTCCCATTTCTTCCTAGTTCCAAAGAAAACAGGAGACGCGAGGCCTGTTTTAGACCTCAGCTCCCTGAACATGTTCACGGAGTACAAGCATTTCAGAATGCTCTCCCTACAGGGCATTCTGCTGCTCCTTTGGCAGGGACAGTGGCTATGTGCTTTGTAAATGCAGGATGCCTACCTGCAAATGAATAACTCTGAAAATTGTAGAACAACTGCAGCCAAAGCAAACGGGATACTGGGCTGCATAGCCAGGGGAATTGCATCCAGGAGGAGGGAGATGATCCTCCCACTGTCTAATGCCTTGGTCAGGCCGCAGCTCGAGTACTGTGTACAATTCTGGAGACCTCATCTGAAGATGGACATAGCGCTGCTGGAGAGGGTCCAGAGGAAAGCGACCAGGATGATTCAGGGCATGGATGGGAAGCCTTATGAGGAGAGACTGGATGAGCTTGGGCTTTACTCACTGGAGGAGAGGAGGGACAGGGAAGATATGATAGAGGTTTTCAAGTATGTAAAAGGAATAAACAGGAGTGGAACCAATGAGCTTTTAAAGCTAAAGAAGGGGGGAAACCAGGGGCCATGAGTGGAAACTGGAGGGGGGAACTACAGGGGGGAGCGTAGAAAGCATTTTTTCACTGAGAGGGTGGTGGAACCGTAGAATGCATTGCCTGGGAGGCTAGTGGAGGAGGGCACAGTGGAGGGATTCAAGAAGGAGTGGGACAGGTACAAGCGGAAACTGAAACTAAAGAAGATCCTGTTGGGAGATGGGGGGTGGTAAGGTGAGCAGCCATTAGGTTGCTGGCTTTTGAGCAGACAAGACAGACCATTTGATCTATTCTGCTGGCTTTTTAGTATGTTAGTATATCCCCATCTGCCCTCCTCACCAGAAATTCCTTCTGTTTTCATTCCAGGGGGACCACTGTCAATTCAAGGCCCTCCCATTTGGTCTTTCCTCGGCTCCCCAAGTGTTCACCAAATGTCTTTCAGTGGTAGTGGCCCGCCTGCGTACCCAGGGGGTGCAGATATTTCCATACCTGGACAACTGGCTCCTGGTGGTCCCTTCCAGGGAGGAACTTCTGCACTCTCCCTTACCCTGCAGGTTTTCACCAGCCTGGGTATCACCATCAACCAGGCCAAGTCCCATCTGGTCCCTTGCCAAAGACTTCAGTTCATAGGGACAATCCTGGACATGACCATTGGCAAGGCCTTTCTGCCTCCAGACAGGGTGGACACCCTCCAGGCTCAGGTAAGTCTGTTGTCCAGTCACAGAAGGGTCAGCGCCAGGTCAGTCCTTTGCCGTCTCAGGCTCATGGCGACTGCTGTTCTAGCAATCCCTCGTGCTCGGCTCCATATGAGGATCTCTCAGTGGATGCTTCGGTCTCAGTGGGACCAGACATTGGACGACCTAGACCAGGAAGTTCTGGTCTCCGATCCCATGGTCCGGGACTTGCAATGGTGGATGGTGCAAGAGAACCTTTGCCGGAAAGTTCCCTTTTGCTTCGAACCCCCCATCCCAAACATTGACAACAGATGCCTCGGGAGCCCATCTAGGGTCTCACAGAACTCCGGGCTCCTGGTCCAGACATGAGCAGACTCTTCATATAAATGTGCTTGAGCTCAGGGCAGTTTTGTGCGCTCTCCAGCCTCTGAACTCTTGTGTTCTTCCCGGCCATCTGACAATCCAGACGGGCAACATGCGCATAGTCTGGTATATCAACAAGCAGGGAGGAACTCGTTTCTACCCTCTGTGCTGAGAAGCAGTGAGAGTTTGAGTTGGGCTGTTCAACACAACCTTCACCTGAAGGGCATTTCATGTTCCGAGAGTCGAAAACACGCTGGTGGATCACCTCAGTCGGTCGTCAGCAAAAGCACACAAATGGGAACTGGATCAATAGGTAGTAGACAATATCTTCCTGCGCTGGGGAACCCCTCAGGTAGACCTGTTCATGGCCCCTCTAAATGCAAAACTTCCCGCCTTTTGCTCGCTCGCTCCAGGACGAGGCATTTTGTGGCGGGACGCTCTATCTTGACTGGAAGGACAGATTCATTTATGCCTGCCCTCAAATTCCCTTAATTCCGAGGGTCTTACACAAACTCGGTTCAGAAGGAGCCTGGATGATCCTCATCACTCCATTCTGGCCCAGGCAAGTTTGCTTCTCTCTTCTGCAACAGTTTTCAGAGGAACCTCCACTTCTTCTTCCTCTGTCACAGCATTTGCTGACCCAGGATCAGGGGACTCTGGTTCACCCAGGTCTCAAATCCCTTCAGTTGCATGCGTGGCTCCTGCAGACGTAGCCCTAGCCCGGTTCAGGGTTTCTCTACTCGTTGCAGATATTCTGGCAGTAGCCAAAAAGCCATCCACTAGGTCCATCTATGCCATGAAGTGGCATACAGTCCCACACAAAAGATCAATATACAAGTTAGCCAGCCTTAGAGTGGGTCCCAAGGTGGTAGCGTATATAAAAAATTGGCTAGACAACAGGATGCAAAGGGTAAGTAGTAAATGGAGTCCACAGTGAAGAAAGGAGGGTTACTAGCGGGGTACCGAAGGGTTCAGTACTGGGACAGGTCCTTTTTAATGTCTTTATAAGTGACATTGCAGAGGAACTGGAAGGAAAAGTATGTCTCTTTGCAGATGACACAAAGATCTGCAACAGGGTTGATACACCAGGTAGAGTAGAAAGGATGAGAAGGGACTTGGCAAGGTTGGAGGAATGGTCAAATGTATGGCAGCTCAGATTCAGTGCAAAGAAGTGCAGGGTAATGCACATGGGAAACAAAAACCCAGGGGAAGCGTACACAATGGGGGGTGAGATACTGACAACAGTAAAAATGGAAAGGGACCTGGGGGTAATTATATCAGATGACCTAAAGGTGGGCAAGCAATGTGAGAAGGCAGTAAGGAAGGCTGGGGGGATACTGGGATGCATAGGAAGAGGCATCAATAGTAACTTGGAGAGTTCTTTAAGGACCCTTTTCTCTGTGAATGGACTAGTATCCACTTCCCAATGCCCCTTCTACTGTAACCCCCCACCCTTCCCTACCAATCTCACTATTCCTGCCCTGGATTTCTTTTTCTCACTGATGTATCTGAAGAATGTCTTATCCCTTCTTCACCAATTTAGCTATTCATTCCTCGATGTTTGCCTTTGCCTTCCTATCTGCCCTGCTACCCTTTGTTTCTCCTTGTATTTTTTCTGTCCCCCTCCTCCCTTTGCGTTCTTTTGTATGTGCAGCACTCAAAAAAAAAAAAAAAAAAAGGACTACATAGGTAAATGCAACAAATGACAACATACGTTGTAGTTTCCTCATTATTTATTTGGTCTTAGCACAGTGTTTTATGACTGAAGAGAAGTTTGGAATTGTCTATGAGCAGAAAGCTTCAGCCTTCTAGAACATCTTTCAACTTGGCAAGGCAGTAAAGTTGTATGATTTGCACAAAAGCACTGACTATTTTATGTTTGAGTACACTGGACAAGACCAGGCTTGAATTTTTCCTTTTGAATGCTAGTGTGATGCTTGTGAAAATGTTTATGCTGTGGTAAAGGAGAGAAAGCATTCTGAGTTTAGCTGATTCCTTTACTGTACAGAATTGCTGAAATGTTCTGTCCTTAATCAGTTACTCTGTTTGGCTTAATGTAAAACATAAAAAAGATGTGCAGAGTTTTATGCATTTACAGTTTATATGTACAGTAGTACCAGTGTTGCGGTGCCCTGTTTTTTCAAGCATTGGGGGTAATGAGGACTCTGCCTTTAATGAATACCTAATCCCCCCAGTTACCCGTCACCATCAGAAATGACTCTCAGATGAGAGTAGTATGCAGCAATAGTAATGCTTGCCTTTATTTCTGAGATGAAAGTTGTTTTCGTAGAGTTTGAAATTTTATCTGTGAGGAAGTGTTTTTTTTTTTTTTGGCCCCCTTCCACACACTCTGCAGCCCCACTCCTTCGGGTTCCCATGCTAGCGCACCACACCCACTACGCCACAGACCTAACTCTCACTGCCACGCCTGTCTTGTGGTCCTCTGGGGCTCTGCCAGCAATCCCCACTGTGTCATGGTGTATCTTCCCCGATGTGGAGGTAGCGGGTTGGGGAGTTCTACCACGACATTTGGGGATGTTGGTCATGCGGCCAGACATGGCATGCTGGACAGTCAACAGCAGAAGGGGTCCTACTAGAAGCTGTCATCCAGCGCTACAGGTGGCCATTTTCTGTTGTCCTGGACCCCCCACCTCCTCTTACAATGTGGCAGCCATGGTGATGTCCTGGAGCAGGGATGTACAGCAGTGTATGCTCACCCACGCTGCCAAGTATGCCACCAGAAGCCACCAGCAGGAGTTGCCACACGAGTGGTCCATCACCCCGGGAGGGAAGCATCCATAAGACGCTTTGACTTCCCCCGCCAGACCCCCGCTCCTGATGTCCGAACTCAGGGCACGAACCCAGGTCACCAGCATGCCAAGTTATCCCCCATTGCTCGGTGCCATGGGGCTAGCCGATTAAGTGTTTTTAATCATTTGCTTTAGTTGGACTAGAACATGGCCATGGATGTCCAGCGTGATGTCGTCTTCGGAGCAAGACTGCTCCAAGTGTATTATGCAAGGTCTTTGGAGCCTTGTCTTTAATGTGCTTGAATTGTTCCCATATGTTTAATTTATGCTGCATAACAATGTTTAACTTATGAATTAAACTGTAACAGTGGTTGGCAAAAGCAGACAACCATGATCTTTGCTTTGATTGGTTGGCCCCAGATCACGATTTTGAAAATTGTAAACTCTGCAGAGCTGCCACCCTAAAACTATGCAAAGAAGGCAGCTGAACAGCAGTCATCCTCTGCACCAGCTTCCACACCAGTTTCATAAAAAATAAACATGGAGAAAGGTACTACTGAAGGTAGAACGAATGCTTCAGTGATTCCTCTTCTTCATAGCAGTCTTTGGCAACCAAGGAGACTGAAATATGCTGCAGACACTCCTTTGTAAATGAGCAGTCTTCTTTGGCAGCCAGGGAGACAGATAAGACTTCTAAACCATCTTCAAGTAAAGAGCACAGGGCTCCCTCCTACGAAAGTCCTGCTGCTCATGATAGCAAGAAACAAAGGGAACTTTTAGACTAGCAGTTGCTCATGACTGGTGGCAAAAGAAAGCAGAAAGAAAAGAACCGTGTGGTCCTACTCTCTGAACAGCAAATAAGGACATTAAGAAAATCTTGCTTTTTTCCATAACAGTGCAGGGTTTAGGACTCCTTGCCCCTTCGGTCCTTACCCTGTACAGGATTTATTATGTACCTAGTTGCCTCTACAGTCACCTGTGTTTATGTAAATTGTAGGTTCAGTATGCCAGCCATCTGTACCACAAATGGTTAGAGGAGTTAAATCTTCATTTACCCTAGGAGGGGAACCAAAGTCACCTTCCTGAGGCTCATGAGGAGATAGTGGTTCCTCCTCCTTCACAAAATCTTTTACAGGTGCTGGATTCTATCTGTTGTTTTTCTCTTGAGGTCCTGTAACTTTGAGTTGCTTCAGATAGACTTGTTGCTATAGATGATGTGATGTCAGTGAGTAAGTATCTAAATGTCAAAAAGGTACTGTTCACACCTTTGTGATGGTATCCAATGTTGAGAATGCTGTCTTGATGGTGTTGAATGTTCAAAACACCCTAGGTGGTGGCATTGTTGGATGTTAAATACCACAGTTGATGGCATTAGATGTTGGTCAGTACCATCTCTTGATTGTATTGTTGTTGAGAAATACTGCATCTCATCATGGCATTAGATGTTAAGAATTATGAAATGGATAGAGAGAATGCTGGTTCCTAATTGGCTATGAGGTACTTTCATCTGGGCCGTTATCCCAGCACAACAGCTCAGCTGAAAGTAGCTAAACAAAAATCTGTTTAAAAAATGCATCCAATTTACTAAAAAAAGACCCATTTCATAATTGCAATAAGGCACTCCAGGGGTACATTATGGTGGGCTAACTGCCCATCTCAAGTGGTGGAAGCACTCTGCTTCACCACATGCATCAAGCCCACCTGAGGCAGGCTGTTATCCCACCATAATGCACCCCCTGTCATGCCTTACTGCTTAACTACTACATCTCTTTATGACATTAGATGTTAAGAAATATCATACCGGGGGGGTGGGGGGTGTGTGGAGCCTGAGCAAAATGAATGCCAGGATTTAATGCTCTGCAACTTGGATTGTATTATAAAACTTTAAATATAACTTCTTTTGGATATTTTAGCAGATGCAAAAAGACTTAATAGTATTCAGAAGCCTTGCTGAATCAAAATGGGCAATCCCAGGAAAGATAAAGTCCTACCCGGCAGAGCTAAAAGTAAAAATGTTCCCAGACCTCCAGCTACCTGCTCATCTCAGGACAAAACTTTGCAAAGTCTCGGTCACAAAATCAGTGTCTAATCTATTCGGTGACCGGACTATCGGAAAAGTTTGACTCTTTAACCAACAGAGTCAGCAGCCTGGAAATGGATGTCTCATTAGTCAAAACTGTATCTGTAGAGACTCGTAAACACTCTGAAGCAGCCCTGGGTGCTACAGCTATTTTAGTGAAAGAAAATGTGCACTTAAGGTCTCGTCTTGAGACTTTAGAGAATCAAGCAAGGGCAGCCAATTTATGGGTTGTGAGTATGCCAGAGGAGAGTGAGGGTGATCGTTTGGGTACCTTTATTCAGGAATTGCTTGAACAACAGCTGGGACAGCCACTAATTGACCGTCACATCAGCATTCAAAACATTTACAGAGTAGCATGGAGGGGCCGGTCTGACAATTCTGACACTCCCAGAGCAATAATTGTCCTAGATGGTGGTGGGACCAGAAATTTATTTTGGCACTAGCTCGTCGTAAGCAGACTTTGCTCCAGGATAGCCATTGGATGTATCTCTACCTGGACCTCATCTATGCAACGCGCCAGAAGAAAAAACAGTTTGATGGTGTCTATGCCATGCTCCGTACGGCTGGGGTCTCGCAGGGTATGTTTTTTCTTGCTCATCTTCATATTGTACATGAAGGAAGGGTGTTCATCTTTTCTGACCCTACTGAACCCCTGAAATGCGCTGAACACCATGCTCCCACTCACAGACGAAGGGATGAACATTCCCAATCAGACCCAGAAGAGCACGACAACAGCGGCACCTAATTAAAACAGTTCGTACTTAGATTCAGGTTTGCCTAATCATAGCTTCTAGTCTGCCTCAATCCACTTTTTGACTTTTATGTGCTCTTGTTTCTTCCCTTTACAGCTTTGTAGGTGGATTTTTCTATGCAGCCTGTTTTCAGCAAGCCATACTTTTAGTATTAATTCACTGGCCTTGTCTGAGGGATTTATTTATTTATTTATTGAGAATATCGGATTACAACCTTTGCGTCAGGGACTCATTTACAAAGGCTCCTCGTCAGAGTACAATACATCAATTGGTAGGCAGTATTCAATATTACAGTGAGGGTAGGGAAAGATGACAACAGGGAATGAGCAGTACTATCAGTCCTAGACAGTTGTATAGCTATGCAAGTCTTGAGGGGAGCTTGTGAACATCAGTGAACAGCAGAATCAATATGATGGTGAGGCCTGTACATTAGCAAGTGGTGTGAGCAGTCGGGATACCAACATTGTCAACAACACACAACTCACAGTCATTACAATAACAGCAGTGGAATAAAGAGAAATTTTAACCCAAAATTCTCGCCATGTGTAGGCAGATTGGAACGTTGTTGTTTGTTCCTCCAATTTCTCACATCGCTATTTCTTTATGGTAAATTACACACGTCTCCTGCTAAAATCTCAGCCTTAATCCAGTTGATGTAGAGTATTCATCCTATTTCTCTTGACACCTTTAAGGTACCGAACTTTAGGGTTAAGCATAATTATCTCATTTCCTGTTTAGGAAGCAGAGATTAACTGTTTATATAGCTTTACCTAGATGTTTGTAACTTTCATGCAGCTCTTGGGCTTAAAACGGCAGCATATTGTAGGTTTATATTTTGTAATATTTTATACTGATGACCCTCCAAAGACGTATCTAATTGATGAAGTACGATCAGATTTAATTGCTTGTATTAAAAGAGGCGGCACCCTCATCTGGTTGGTAATATTAGTCCTTCTGTACAGCATCCAGTTTATGTATTGTATGTTCATTGCTAAACCAATAAACATAAAATATATAAAAAAAAGGAAATACCATATCACGCTGGAGAAATGGTTGTAGTTTTATATAGTACTTTTTATAGAGCAAACATTGTTTGTCTCACATCATCAGACATTAAGACGTATAAATTGAATTTGGCTTCCATTTAAGCTAGAACTATTTGAAAAGCATGTTTTTACCAATGCTGACAAAACATAGTCTGGACTCTGTCCTAAATCATCACATTTTAACACACATTGGTTTTGTAACAAGAAATGCTAGGGGGCAGTAGTGTTTCATTTACCAAAATGGCTAATACAGGTGACATACTTGTTGACGCACATTCAGTGCTACTGTCTCATCTGTTCCTAAACAAGGTTTACGATGAGGTTGTATCTTTCCACTAGGTAAAAACAGATTGGAAAACATATCCTTGAATAGTTGGAAGCTAACAGAAAACCTAACAACCATTTCTGATCTACAAAAATGACAGGTTTCAGCCATTCAGCATAAATAGAACAATATTTGAAATAGTATTATTTCCATTATAAGTGAATCAGGTCTATAATTAAAGTTTAAACTTGACCTGAAAAATATATGACCTTGTATCAGGCCTACAATTCCAAGTTCAAACTTGACCTGAAAATATTTATGACCCTGCATTGCCCACAGCATCTTCGACCCAGGAAAAGCCCAAGCCCTAAGACCAATTACCAGTAGAAGGGTGCCTGTCTTACTACTTCAAAGAATTTAAAAGAATTATCATGGACATTTGGGTCATGGAGGTAGTAGGACAGGCCTTAACACTTTAATTTGTAAAATTTCCAAAATTTTACATTTCAGAATTTAGAGCACAAAAACCAACTAGATTTCGAAGTGAACGAGTTGATTCAGCTCCGTGCAATGGAAAAGGTTGCAGTTTCCCAGTTAGGTGCAGGCTTTTCGAGATAGTGCCTCTCAATAAAGAAATGCGGGAAATGGAAACCCAATATGGACCTGAGGTTCCTGAACAGAAACCTGAAAAAGGAAAAGTTTAGAATGGTAACACTGTGGATATTGATTCTTTCCTTGCAGAAAGAGGATTGGTCAGGGTGCTTGGATCTGAAAGATGCTTATTTCCATTTCACAGTAATACCATGTCACAAAACATGTCTAGGATTCAGAACAGGGCATGCTGAGTGTCAGTTCAAGAGGATGCCCTTTGGTCTCAACGCAGCACCAGGGGTGTTCGCAAAGTGCCTGTCAGTTTTTATTTGTAAAATTTTAAATTGTACAGTACATCAACGTGCCTGCCAGTTGTGACAGCACATTTGCGTAGTCAAAAAATTGTGAAGTTTCCCAATGTAGACGAATGGCTTGTGCATAGGGAAAACACAGTAAGAAGCAATGAACTCAAGTGGAATAGTAGATAATATACTGCAAGGATTAGATTTCCCCCTAAACTTGGAGAAGTCCACCTGGAACCCAGACAGTGGTTGGAGTTCAGAGGCACAGAACTGAACGCACAAATGGGAAAGATTTATTTCATCGGCAGAGGACAGAATCTCTTAATTCATTGTGCAAACATATTCTTGGGTGGTTAGAAAAAGACTGCACAGAAATTTCTGAGACTGTTGTGACATGAGCAAGGTTAAAAATGAGGAATGTCCAATACCATCTCAAGAGGCACTGGCACTAGAGAAGTGCACCTTTTCACCAGCAACAACCATGTCGAGCAAGTTGACACAAACACTGGAGTGGTGGCAGTATGTAAGCAACCTCTTAGAAGGTGTCCATTTCTTCAGTGCTCAGCCACACACATCTTTTTTTTTTTTTCTTCCAAACTCTGTTTCTTCACCTCTCTTTCCATTGGCCTCTCTCCGGCGTGGACTTACGGTACTGCGATTCTTCCCGTCTGCCTGAAGCATTGGCTGCTCGTGTCCGGTGGGGACCCCCTTCCAACCCGACTAGCCCAACCCCTGGATCTGGGTCCCCCAGGGAGGGACTGCTGTGCTCCTTCTGGCACTCTGCCTATAGGAGAAGGAGAAGGGTCCAGATTGAGCATCCTAGTGCCTGGCAGTGACGTGGGGTCATGACCTCTGTACCCGCTTTCGCTTACCAATGACGATAGGGGTTTTTCAACTTTTAACACCCCTCCCCAAACGTGGGACATGTAGTGCCGCCCAGCCTGCTATGTGAGTGCTCCCGCACACGTCCAGAGGGCGACTTCACAACATTCTCCCTTCCCAGCATGGTCCCTGCTTCTGCAGTGCACCCAGTCTCCACCGGTTGCCACTAGCTGCGTGGGACAGTCATCCCCCCTTCGCAGGAGAGGAGAACAGTCCTCCGGATGCTTGATCCTCTCCTCCCTCGGCGGCCTGAGCTCGCTTCCGAACCCGAGTTGCCGGCGTGGTGCGAGGTGTGGCATCCAGCAGCTCAGCGCCACCGGGCCAGCCTCAGCCACACACATCTTAACCACTGATGCATTTTCCCTAGGTTATGGAGGGCATTTGGTGTGGAAAACAGTAAATGGGCTATCAGCCCATACGAGAAATGGAAATACATAAACATGTTACAGCTCAGGACTGCGCAGCTGTCAGTAATGTCTTTCTCTTCCCTTTTGCAGGACCAAACAGTCCTGATAAAGGCAGACACTATAACTACCATGTATTTTATGTAAACAAACGGGGGGGAGGCACCAGATCTTTTCAAACTGTGTACAGAGTCAGTGAAGATATGGAACCTGGAACTCACTCAGAATGCATACCAATCTGCAGTATACCTAGCCGGCCAGGAGACTGTGTTAGCAGATTAATTCAGCAGGATGGGTCATGTTACTCAGGAGGTGCTAATTCAGTGGTTCTGAGATGGGGTGTAATAATCTGCTTCTTAGGACAACAGGAAACTGACCAAGTTTTGTTGCAGACCTCCCTGATAGCCCCCAACTGGGCAGTGCAGTCTTGGTATTCAAGTTCTGTTGACAGTGTCACAGAGAATGCCAAAAGATCTGCCACAAAAGCAAGATATTGTGACTCAAGATCTCGCAGTGATTTAGAATGGGGGGGCTCAAGTCAGATAAAAAACGTAAACTGTAGACTGGGGGTCTGGAGGCCGCTCCATCCCTCCATAGAATTTGTAAAATTTGACGCATTGTGGTACATTTTGAAGGTCATTTCAAACAGAATTTCTGCCTTGTTCCTCTCTCCTCATGTCCAGTAAGTTTATTTATGTCTTTGGTGACCAGGTAGGTGCACTGATCCAGAGGACCATTTTCGGTTATGACCTAGGCCACAAGGTGGCAAAAGATAGGTACAGGTACAAACAGTCAATTACAAGATACAGTACATGCACACCCAACAGCTGGTGGTGAGGATGGAGAGAGAGAACAGTGGTAATGCATTGACAATGTGCAGACAGGGTAGACAAGTAATGCTACATCAGTATGTACATAAGCATAGTCAAAATACAGACTGTGCAAGACGCAAGCAGTAATGGTATACAAGTATGTGGTCCAATTCAAGTACAAGTGAGAAAAAAACAGTTGCCATAATAAAACCTCGAATAGGAAAACAATAGAAATAAGGGAGAGGCAATATAGGAAGAGGGCTATGTTAAAAAACAAGAAAGCCTCGCTAAAGCTTGGAAGCACGGAGTGATAATTCTAGGCCCCCCTCCTGTTTTCCTTGTTTACCAACGACCTGCATACCCACTGCGGGGAGAGCTCGGTTGTGCAGTATGCTGATGATACTGTCATCTTCCGACCCCTGCGTGACGTGGTTGCCCTAGGCCCTCTACTCCAAAAGGATCTCACTTCACTAGAGACTTGGCTATGTAAGAACAGAATGGTACTAAATGCCGACAAGACCAAGGCAGTGCTATTCGGGCCAAGATCCCTGGGATTTGACAGGCCCTCATCCCTCTCCTTAACCTCACTCTCTGTTAAAGCCATTAACGTAGTCCCCTCCCTTAAATACTTAGTCCTCACGTTGGATCAGAATATCACATACAAGGAACACGTGGACCAGGTCACCAGGACCCTACATCGGAAACTTGGCATCCTGTACCGACTCAGGGACCAACTCATCCCTGAAGCTAGGCTCTCCATAGCTACCAGCGTCCTTCTACCCAACCTGACCTTTGCGGCCCCTATTATACAGGGCATGGCTAAACAAGAGATTACCAGGATGCAAACCCTATATAATAAAATAGCTTGTTTCGCAACCTTAGACCACCCGAGACGTCACCACTGTGACACTTTGGCCAATCTTGTGGCCACATTGGTCTCCCCTCCAACACCCTTGCTTGTCCAGGCCTACAATCTTTCAAACCCCACGCTCCGCCAAGCATTGCCGGGACCATAACCCTCAAACACAACCCAAGGAACCTAAGGACCTCAGATAGAACGCTGTTAGAAGTCCGTAGGGTAAGGACAAACGCTGGCGGAAGATCCTTTTCCTCCCAAGCTGCCTGCCAATGGAACAAGCTCCCTCCCCAGGTCCAGGCCTCCTCCTCACTCATGAACTTCAGCACCAGGCTTAAGTCCCATCTGCTGACCTCAAGCGCATGCCACTGTCACGGCACTTAAAGCTCCTAAGGTACTCCCCTCCTCTCCAACTCCTGTCTCCTAGCTTAACCTTCCTACTACCTGCCTTATACAGACTGCTCACCATAGGCCACGTGTAACCCCTGAATAAACTATATGCAAAGTACTACCAATTGCTTACATGTCATGATGATAACCATGCCTGTATCCATGCCTGCATCCACTGCTTTTCTTTACCGTGCCTGTAAGCCATGCCTGTATCCACTGCTTTTCTTTACCATGCCTGTATCCACTATTTTCCTTTACTGTAACCACCTCATGATGTAACTCGCAATGCCTCAAATGTTCCTTATGTCCTTGTTCATTCTTATAACTTGTATTGTTATCTCAGGTCGCCCCTGAAAAAGGGACCTTCAGGGCTCAGTGGGCCTACCCGGTCACCAAAATTTAATAAATAAATAACTATTAGGGAACAGGTGGATTGGGGCGCATCATCACTTCCAATAGTTCTATCTTCTTTGTTAATGGGGGCTCGTGGTGGGGTAATCCCATCTCCCCTCCTTTTCTCTCTCCTCCCTCCCTCCCTCCCCATTCATAGATCTAGCACTTGGACACCATTAGGGTACTATGAGGGGGAAACTAATCTAAAATGGGAAAGCTATTATGGTGACAACCTATGTGGGAACCCATTGAAGGTGATGAGCTTGAGGGGCTTCATGCAGGACCTACCACGGACTGGATCCCTTATAGGGCTTTATGTCCTTTTGGGGTTCCTCCTACTCTCTGGTGGTTCATGCACTCACCTAAGTGTCAGGATAACCCCTAATCCCATCCCGCCCTTGTTAGGGAACTGGGATGAGAGCATACAGAGGAGGCAGGTACTTGCTTTCTCACTGTTGGAAGTTACAAGATACAAAGTTGATGTTACTATAAGATTTTACTTGTTTCAAGTTTCTCTATATTTCATTGTGTATATGTTAACTCCAACCAAAGCTGGCAAAAATGGTTGGAAAGTTTGATAGTTAATTTGAGTAGTTTAAGTTAAAAAGACACAGGAGACAGGACACATGGTGTAATAAAAAAAATGTTATTAGATAAGAAGAGTGCAGGGCGGAGGGTTCACAGGTCGCTTGATGGTGGGCTTCCACTTGATCTGCTTTGGCAGGGTCCACAGAGTTGATTGCGGAAGATGTATGGACGCTGTGTTGGGACTGCAGTGGGGCATTATGATGGCATTGAGCGAGGGGACTTGGGGTTCTGGGGTGTTCCCAGCCTGCAAGATATTAAAAATGGGAAAGTGTTATCCCTGGCACTTAATGAAGCTAAGTAGCTCACTAAAATTAATAAATGACGACACACCCAGTTACTATTTATTCTCAAAATATAAATGGACTTCAGTCCTATTAAATGTGCCCATCTAATGCAACATTTAAGGAGACAAAAAGCAGAAGTCCTCTTTCTACAGGAAACTCATCTTCCTGACCTAGAGCACCAGAAACTTAGTTGGGGGGGGGTACGTGGTTTACGCCTCCTCACACCCTAGGGGATGGAAAAGAGGGGTAGCTATCTTAATACCATCAACCACACAGATGGAAGTGAGGAAGGGAGGTACATAAGGATGGACAGGGACGATATGTAATTATTCAAGGTAGACTATACTCCAGAGAGGTGACCCTAGTGAATGTCTATCTCCTGCCCCAAACAAAATTGCCAGTCCTGAGACATGTTCTGGCTGAAATTCTAGACCACGTTAAAGGTCAATTGATTCTAGGGGCCGACTTAAATATTACTATGCAGCCTAATTTGGACTCATTCAGCACCAATCAAGTATAGCTAAATACTGTAGGGTACAGTTGGAACATCTGGGTCTTACGGATATTTGGCGGAAGCTTTTTCCCTCCTCACCTGGGTACACCTACCAGTCTGGCAGATTCCATACCTATTGCAGGTTGGATTATTTTATTACAACCTGTGAGCACTTAACTACAGTTTATGATATTACCATCCATCCTAAAATATTGTTGGATCACCATTCCATTATATTAAAACTTGAGCTAGGTAAGCAATCCAAAAATACACTCTGGAGATGGAATCCCCTAATTTTAAAAGATAAAACATTTGTTGAAAAAATGAAGGAGAGACTTAAACAATTTTTTAGGCAGAATGTTTCTTCTGATACTTCAGAGGCTATCCGCTGGGATGCCATGAAGGCAACTATTGTGGGGGGATTATTTCATATACATCACACAGAAAGAAAAAAACAAGAGGGTGAGTATAGGGAATTAATGACTGTTCTCCAAAACTACCAACTAATGTACATGGAGGGGTACAGGGACCTCCAAATACAAATTCGGGACATGAAAGCGGCAGTCCAGGGAATACTTGATACCCGGATCCAGCAGTCTTTGACCTTTTTGAAGCTATCAGACTATGAAGGAAAGACGAGGGGTATGAGAAGGCTGGCTCGTAAATTACAAGCCCCCCCAAAAACCGGCCACTATATTTAAAATTAAAAACCCTCAAACAGGACGTACCACTTACAGGGAGGAGGACATACGTTAGATATTTGTAAATTACTGTAGTAATTTGTATAAGCAGGAAAGCCAGGCTACCCCTGAACAGCAACAAAGCTTCCTAGGGCAATTGAAGCTGCCATCCCTATCGGAAACACAAGCCCAACGGCTGATGGCCCCTATTACAGTAGAAGAAATTGCAGCAGCCATTAAGATTCGGGCCACTAACCGATGCCCTAGGCCAGACGGATTCTCTAGTGAATGGTATAAATGTTTCCAAGCAGAATTGCTTCCTAGACTCCACCCGGTGTTTAAGGAACTAGTTGAAGGAGGCCCCCCACCACCATCATGGGATTTTGCCATGATTACGGCTGTACCTAAACCAGATAAAAATAAAATTGAACCATCATCCTATCGCCCTATTTCCCTATTAAATAATGACTATAAAATGTGTATGGCTGTTTGGTCAGGAAGACTGGAACATATTCTCCCAATAATAATACATCCAGATCAGGCGGCGTTCATAAAAAAAAAAAAAAAAATGAAGCACGACAGATAATATACAAAAAACCCTTATATTAATAGAATATATACAACAAAGAGAAATCCCTGCAGCTTTTCTCAGCTTAGATGCGGACAAAGTGTTCAACAGGGTGTCTTGGAATTTTCTTTGGGACACGCTGTGAGCGTTTCAATTCCTGGAGACTTTAATAAACTGTCTCAAGCTTATCTATGAGTCACCCAAAGCTCATGTCCTCATTAATGGGGGTATTTCCTCCCCCCTTCCCACTTTATCAGGGCACCCATCCAGGATACCCATTATCCCCACTACTTTTTGCTATATACATAGAACCCCTGGCAGCTGCCCTGAGATCAACCTCTGACCTTGAAGAGGTTCCATTCCACCAAAGTGAATATAGGCTCAGTCTATTTGCTGATTACCTTGTTTTGTCCCTCCTTTCGCCAACTCATTCAATCCCAGCGGCGTGGAAAATATTAAAGCAGTTTGAGCAAGTAGCAGGATTTAAACTAAACATTACAAAAACCACGGTGCTCTTGTAAAATTTTCTCCCTCCCTCCCTGAAATAAGCCCTCCCATCAAATGGAGATCCACTAAAACCAGTTATTTGGGAGTTAATACCCCCTTGGATTTGGGAGTCCTAGATAAATTGAATTATAAGCCAGTAACTAAGGAGATTCAAAAGGACCTAAAGAGATGGGGGGAAATTAACACTTACCTTTTTCCAAAGAATAGAAACAATTCATATGAATGTCCTCCCCCGCCTGCTATATTTATTTCAGAATATTCCCTACTTCCCATCCACATTTTTTTTTCGATCATGGGATGCTATAATTTCTGGCTTTATCTGGGGACACAGTCAACCCCACATACAGCTGAGATTACTAAAATTATCTTTAAAACAGGGTGGGACAAATTTGCCATTTCTGCGCTTGTACGCGGAGGCAGCCTTTTTATGCCTACACTTGTTATGGGTATCTCAAAGCTATGTAGCACAATGGAAGACATTGGAGTTTCACATCAATGATCTCCATAATATTAAAAGGATACTTTTTTCCTCCCCAGGGCCGTCTGTACCCCTGAAAGACTTTTCCAGCATAACGGCACAGGTGTTAAAAATATGGTTTAGGGTTAGAATATCCAAGGCCTTACTTTCTACATACGAATATTGTGAGGTTCTCTCAGAAGATGACTTATTTCTCCCATCTAAGTCTGACCTGACTTTTGTTAAATGGCGCCATCTTGGTCTGGATCACATATTCCAATTTTTAGGGTGCTCTGGGGTCCTGACATTTGAAGAGTTATCTCTTAGATATAATATCCCATGCTTTGATTTGTTTTGGATATTTCCAAGTTAGAAATTATATTTTAAGGAGTAGGGTGATCCAGGCCAGGATTGCATGTCCCAACCCCTCCCTTGCTTAAATTGTACATGGATCATATCCAGGGGAACCACTGGGACCACCTTGTAGGATCTTTGTATAAAATTATGAGGGATTTAACTTCTGAGTCTACGGACCCAGTCTGGCAAAATTGTAACAAAGACCTTGGCCTGGAAATTTCAGGGGAACAATGGGAGGACTCAGCCTTAGCAGCAGTAAAGATCATCTCTGCAAATGTGTGGAGTAAATTTTCTTGGAAGTGCCACTATAGATATTTTAGATCACCAGCTAGGTTAATCAGATACCTGCCAGAGAGTTATGGGAAGTGCTGGAGGGGTAGTGGGTGCTCCTTGGCTGATCTAGGCCATATTATGTGGGAATACACTATCCTCATGTCATTTTGGATATGTTTACAAAAAGATATATCAGATTGTTTAGGGGAATCGGTTGATCTCACAGTGGAACTGTGTTTGCTACATATATACCCCACCCTGGATTAGAACATTACTCCCGATGTACCTATTAGCAGCAAAAAAGCCATCACAAGACGTTGGATGACTCAGAGGGTTCCTACTATACAGGAATATAGAGATCCTGGTGAACATTTATTAAATGGAAAGTTTAATAGCCAAAATGAAGGATAAAGAACAACAATTTTGACCTAGATGGTAAATATGGATTATTCATCAAATGGCGGTGGAGCGGGACTTCTGTCCTTAAATATACAAAATGATAGTTCCAGGGTGGGGGTGGGGGGAACTGCAGGCCCGAGATTTATGAAATGTCTCCTTTCACATTCATACAAAGGTACTAATTTTCTCTGTTAAATGTGGACTGTGTATATGCACTTGTAACCATAATGAAATACTGTGTTTCTCCTGTGTCTCCAAGTCAAAAACATAATAATAAAAAAAAAAAAGGAAAACAATCACAGTTCATAACATCAAAGGGGCAAGACAGAAGGAAAGGGGGCAGGGGTAGGCTTAGGGATGGGGGCAAGAAGGAGAGAGGTGGGAATAGGAGCAGGCTAGTGGGGGCACAAGTGCTGTAGGGCATCAAGTGAAGGTCTGAGTGCTGTTAGAGCATAGTAGAGTTGTAGACCCTAGCGTTGCTGTACGGAAAAGTGACATTTTGCAGTAGTGAGGAGCCAGGTCTTCAGGTTATGTTTAAGTTGCACCCTAGCCCCCTCCTCAGAGTCCTTGCAGTCCAGTATGTTGCCTGAACCACCTCCCCACCCCAGAAAAAAATAGCAATACAAAATACCAATAGAATGCATTTAGTCATCTGATTCAAACACCTTATTACAAAGATTACTTGCTGGCAGCAGCACATCTGAAACACCTTTTTATTGCCAGTGCCATTCCAAGGCACTGTATTGTTTGAGCATTAGGTAATGGATTAGTGCACATTGCTTCCAGCAACTTCTAGGTTCATACAAACTTAAGTACACATTTGACATTGGTAATACCACATTACATTATTACAGTCTGACTGTGCAGTATCTGTAGTAATCATCTGCAGTCCTGACATTCAGTCAGCATAAGTATTTTATTTATTTATTGAAATGTTTCACCAGGAAGGCACACTGAGCAACAGGTTGCTTGTCTCCTGGTGCGACCTGGGGCAAAAGAGTACAATAGGGGTGAGACATTTTACATTCAAGTTACAAAGATCAACATAGCTTACAGTTAATTAGGCAGTTGTTACAAACCGTGTTGCATACATATGTAATTTGTGAGAACAATTAATGAGTGCAGTGGTAATAAGTGAACAAGTGCTGTCGTGAAATAAAGGGTGAAGGAGAGAGAGAGGATGAGATGACAGATGGTGCAGAGGCCTGTCCCACAGAGACCCCTTCAGGATGTGGGGAGCCCTGCAAGGGGACAGGGGACTGGAGTAGGGATTAGAGAGGGAGAGGGGGGGAGAGAGAGAGAGATAAGTATGATAAACACCTAGGAGGTGAAATAAGACCTGACCCAAAAAGAGAACTCTTCAGGATGCGATGAACCCTGCAGGGGGGCAGAGAAGTTCAGGTGATTGTAAACCCTACTGCAGTTTGGAGTTGTCGTTATAAAGGGATAATGAGAGGAAGGGAATGAGAAATAACACCTGGGAGGGGATGAGGCCTGATCCAAGGAACCCTCCATGATGCTGGGGACCCTTCAAAGGGACCTAGAAGGCCAAGGATAGGTAGATGGGGAAGAGAAAGTGGCAGGCCTAGCCACTATAGGACCCCTTCAGGATGCTGCGAACCCTCTAAGGGAAAAAGGGACAGAGAGTAGAGGAAGGGAGAAAGGTATGAGAACTAGCACCTGGGAGGGGCTAGAGTCAGTAGAGGCAGTAGAGTTGATAGAGGCATTGAGTAAATTCCGAAGAGGGATGAACTGTAAGGAGCATGATGAAGGAAATTAAGACTGGTCATAACAGGAACAGTTAAGTGCAAGATAGTTGGAGAGGGCAGTGTTGATGGAATAGAGGGAGGAGAAGTGTCGGATTTGGGGAGGTAGAGAGTTCCATATTTTAGGGAAACGGTGAGAGTACCCAGACTGACTGGAGAGGGCGGAGCAGCGGGGGACAGTTAGTGTGCAAGTGTCTGTAGATATGAGGGAGTGAGAAGGAGGAGGGGGTATTATAAATGAGGGGGAGAGGTAGGAAGGGAGTTCCCCCAGTCAGTGTTTAGCAGTAAATTTAGTGCAGTGTGAGAGGCGTCTGTTTGTAAGGGAGGGGAAGGGAAGGAAAGGAAAGGGCTCGATAGAGGTCACAGTGGTGGGCGCGTGAGGGAGCATCAAGAGCAAAGTGGCAGAAGGAATTGAAGAGAGTGTCCAATCTGGGCAGGGAGGACTTAGGAGCAGCACCATAGACCACGTCGCAATAGTCAAAAATGGGAAGGATCATCTTCTGGAGAAGCTCACGCCTAGCCGCAGGAGGGATGTAACTGCGGTTCCTGAACAAGGCACTGAGCTTGGGGCGCAGTGTTTACTTGATGGCATCAATGTGTCCAGAGAAGTTGAGGTATCGTTCTAACCAAACCCCAAGGTATCTGAAGGATGAGGTGTCCTCAAGTAAAGTCCCATCAAGAGTGCGGAACGTGGGCATGGAGGGAAGCTTAGAGAGTCTCTGCCTTGTGCCAAAGGTCATGGAGACTGAAATTTTGGCATTGAGGAATAATTGATGGTTTGCAAACCAGAGCTGGACCTTGTTGAAGTCGTGCTGCAAGATGGCTATAACCTCAGCTGGGCATGAGCCACATGCATACAGGACAGTATCATCAGTGTACATATGTATGATGGAGGTGGGGGAGCAGACAGATGACAGATCGTTAAGGAAGATGGAAAATAGAAGGGGACCAAGCATGGAGCCCTGAGGGATGCCAGTGCAGATCGGGAGGGGTGACGAGATGGCATCTGCGATTTTAACTGATTGGGTTCTACCAGTAAGGTTGGCCTTAAAGAGCTAGTGTACTGCTTGAAATTAATAGTAATTTTCAGATGCAGTCAGCTATCACTTCCAATATCTGAAGTATTTTTTTTATTTTCCGTTTGTTAATTAGAAGATTTTTCACCTGGCAGCAGTGGGGTGATGTGTGGAGCAGCACTGTTTTTGGAGGCTTAAAAAAGTCAGTTCTGTTCCTCCCACTACATCATCAGAAATGAGACCAGACACCTTGAGGCACCACAGTCTTTGCAGCCTGAGCAGTAACTTTCACAAGTCACCAATCAAAATGCAGGAAATTGTGACATCACTAGTAACTAGGAAGGGCCAGTTCCGGCTACTTCATGTAAAAGTGAAACCTGGCAGTGAGAAATGGTTCTCACCGGTTACTAGTGATGTCATAGTCCATATGGTCTCAGTGTTAATGTAGTGGGAGGAACAGAACAGACTTTTTTTTTTTTTGCCTCCAGACAGAGTGCTGCTCCATACATCACCCCAGTACTGTCAGGTGGAAAATCTTCTAATTAGCAAACAGAAAGGAAAAAATACTTGAGATATAAGAAAAGGTAGCTGACTACATCTGAAAGTTACAGTTAATTGCAGGCAGTTTCCAAGCAGTACACTAGCTCTTTAAACCAGTTAGTGGCAGAAGGGGTTAGACCAGCAGATGAGAGTGAACCAAGGAGAAGGGAGTGGGAAACAGGGTCAGAAGCCTTGGCAAGGTTGACAAATATGGCTTAGGTGATTTGGCCAGTGTCTATCCCGGAGAGGATGGAGTCGGTGAGCTGAAGTAAGGAGGTGGTGGTAGTGTTTTTTCCTGAAACCAGATTGGAATGGGGTGAAGAGGGAGGTATCCGATAGAAAGGAGGTGAGTTGAGAGTGGACTAGATGTCCACATATAGATGCGTTTTCAAAATGTCAGGCAGTTCAAGCCTTCTTTGATGCCTTCTGGCAAATTCCTCTACAGGCTTAGAAGGTGGGTGAATTCTCTCTCTGTGTGCATACATTAGAGCTAAACCTGTTAGTCTCTCTTCTGTCATAGTTGATCTTGTGTAGGACTTGATACAGCGCAGTCTGCTGACTGCTTTTTCACATTCACAGCTGGTAATGGGGAATGTTGCACATATTCTGAACACTGTGTGAACATTTGGAAAAAGCAGTGGGTCACAAGTCTTCAAGGCATCAACAAGGTTGTTTGGAAGTCTCTCATAGTCCTTCCACCAAATAAACCACGTGTGCAATTCTGCATGCAGAGAGTATCTGGCTGTGGCAGATCATCCATGAAGTAGCTCAAGTCTAGTTAACTGCACACTGCAGTTATCCCGCCCTTCTATCATGATGCTGGGGATAACTTGTAGGGTAAGGGCAGCTCTCTGATGCAGCTAGGAAAATCTGCTGTCCCTGTCTGCAAGGAAGTGGTCTAGGTGGGGAATAATCACTGTTCTGCTGTAATGCACTTCAGGGTTCTGTGCATCCACATTTTCTCTGTGCCTTTGTCTCGCAGTTGTTTGTGGGGATTACTTGGCTCAACTCCAACATACTCTGCAACTGTTACAGCTTCTTGGTACCATCTGAAGTGATTTTCATCTATGCTATCCCAGACCTCTCTCAGAGCTGCTTGAGTATGAGTCACTTACCTTATGGCTTTCACCACATCCAGAGCTGAGTCTTGAAGGGCAACACTTAGTGCACGCAAGTACTGGAGGCAATTTGCTGTCATGATAAAGGCCACCACGAACTGGAAGCTGGTCATACACTTCAAGAGGCCAGATGCCTGTGCTACATCTTTACATCTTGTATATCGCTGGCTGATCTCTTCTAAGGCATTGACCACAGCTGGGTACAGTTAGATCAGCACTTCAAAGGCTCATGCCGTTCAGTTCATCTTGGTTGGCAAAACTGCAGCAGTTTAACTGTCTTTCCATCCAGCTTTGCAGTCTCCTTCTGAAGAATAGTCTCTCTCGGGTGAATATTCAGAAGATTTTACAGCCTCATCTGCAGTTCCCATCATACTGCGGATGATCTGATTTTCTGAAGCTCTGACAATACACCAGTTGAGCCGATGGGATCCAGACCAAAACCACAAGGCCTTAAGATATTGACTTTCAGTTCTAGGTCCTGCTTCTTTGTGTTTTTCACCCATGTTGCCAGCTCCATCAGACCACTGGCTTCTGTCTTTGTTGGCATCAAGATTTAACCCATCACAGTGGGTGAGGATCTCTTCAGAAATCCTTGTTGGCATCAAGACTTAACCTATCATGGTGGGTAAGCATCTCTTCAGAAATCCATGATCCAGAGATATCACTGCTTACATCAGTGTAGCTCACAAAGTCTTCATGGATCTCGCATCTTTCTTCAGCACGAGGAAGGGTGAGAACCAGCAGCTCCTTGTTGCTGACATCGTGCCTCGTAAACTGACATGCTGAACCATCCACCACCCTTCTTGATCTCAGTGACTGTCCCTTTGGATGAGATCTCCAGTGACCAAAATCATTTAATTCTGGATTGTCTTGGAACAGTATGTGGCATTTTTGTTTACTGATTCAAAGTGCTGTTTCAGGATCTCATCTCCACTGTCAATACAAAAGTCAAGCAGAGCCTGAAAGTTTCCACAATTCATTGTTTTGTCGCTCAGGTATTTGGAGTCATCTCTGTGTACTCTGAGGGGTATATTTTGTGTTCTGCAGAGAATTATGGTGCTTGCTAATGATGTACGCACTTTCAAGTCCTTGCTACTTCTTCAAACCTCTTATTGCATCTTACAACAACATTGTTGTCATTGTTCATTATGACTTCTTTGAAAATGACTGCTTGAACAGCACAGAAAGCATGGGTTTCATGTCCTCTTCCTCCTTCCTTAGGATTGGCACCATGCATTTTGTTGAAAAAATGAGCATCAAAGTCTGATGTAGCCTTTCTCCGGTTTCTGTAACCACCTGTTACCAGTGCACCTCTCTTCCTGTTGCTAGTAGCAGAGTTGTCAAAAAGCGCACAGGGTAGACAGAATGCAGCATTTAGGGAAGTGCCATAAACTAGTCCTTGGTATATGTCTGTCCATGAGGGTTGAAACTTGCACTTTTGTTTTCCAAAAGTAGTAGCTGGTAACTTCTCAGAATTATTGCTGTGACAGTCAGCAGTCAATAATGTCAGTTTCTCTTGATCATTCAATTTGCAGTTTAAATATTTGGCAATATCATACTCTCGACAAGGACTACATGTAGGTGCAGACAGGATCAACGTTTTCTGTGGCCGTTCAACTTCCTCTAGGGCTTGTTTGCTCCTCTGGTTGACATCTGACAAAAATAAAACAAATTAGAGCCAATACGGCTGCAAAATGAATTTAGTGAATGGTCATGATATCGAGAATTAGTACAGTGTTTTGTTGTTAAAGGTTCTATTTAAAATTTGCAGGGTAATAAATAAGCTGCAAAAATTGATTAGCAGTTTTAAGCGTGAAAGTGCTAATCAGCTGCGATAGTGCAAAGCAATTGGCAGAGAATGGTTATCAAAATTTTTAAATATGCATAGTTTCATTAATGTTATCTACTGTGCCGCACATTCCCTTAAAAAAATGATTAGCAATCTATTGCTATACATTTCTGGAAATGATTAGCATTACCCCCAGTTTTGCATAGCGTTTTGCTATGCTATACCAACTATTTAATACCCTGATTTGTCATATTACATGAAATGTGGCATACAGTGTCATTTATGAAAGAGACATTAGCAGTCCGTTACTAATGTGACATCCTCAGGATACGAGGAGGCTCATAATGTTACAACTGGCAATAAAGGTAATGGAAAGTATAATATCAAACCTGGTATTAACTACCCACAAGGCATAATTTCAGCAGTAGGTTAGTAAATGTAATTATTTAAAGAAAAAAAAAAAGCTTTACATATAAACTACAATATCAGAAAATATTAATTTATATAGAAGTCCATTTTGTATATGTTGGGGTGAAGCACTGAGGATATAAAATGTTCAGGTGTTCATCCATATATATTCATTCTCTCAAGAGACATTTTCTGTAGCACTGTGGATCCAATGAACTCTGCAATACAAAATATAAATGTTGGGCATGTTTTCTAAAAAAAAATAAATAAATAAAAAGTAAGACACCATTATATCAGATGCTCATTTAGTAATAATCATAATAAATTTAAAAAAACAACACTTCTATTGAAAAGTATGCCATCTTTATATACTGGAAATAAAGACTGTATATAGAAAGAAATATTACAGAAAAGTGAACAAGTTCAAAGCAATCATTCATACCGGGGCTATAGTGAGCCCCCCCCCCCAGCCGCAAGGTTTGCATCTATTATGGCTGACCCCATCTGATATAATAATGCCCTGCTTTTTATCTGTTTTTTAGACTAGATTCCTGACATTTGGAATCATTGTACTGCAGAGTTCATTGGTTCCACAGTCCTGAAGAAAATGTCTCAAGAGAAGGAATATATAAATGAATACCTGTACATTTTATATCCTCAGTGCTTCACTCCAAAATCCACAAAATGGATTTCTATATTGTTTATATTTCCTGATATTGCAGTTTATATGTAAAGCTTTTTTTTAATTACTTCCACTAACCAACTGAAAATATGCCTTTTGGGTAGTTTATACCAGGTTTGATATTATACTTTTCATTACCTTAATGGCAGATTGTAATTTTATAAGTGCCTCCTCATATCCTGAGGACGTGTCACATTAGTTGTTTTAAATTTTTAATTTGTACACATCACTGGTGGTGGCTAATATGCTAACCAGTTACAGCAGTGCTACAAATATAGCGCAAGGAAAACAGTGATGTCCGAATGGCATATCTCGGACAGCGATAGGGATTAAACAGTGCTGTGCAGTAAATGCTACCCAGTTCACTGTCCATGGTACTAGGAAGAAGATAATGGCTGGGGAATAGAGAAGGCTGCTGAGCTGCTCCCATGGCAGAGAGGACTGAGACATGGAACAGCTCAGCCACAGTGGTGGTGGAGACTGGGGTTCTAGTCCTGATGTCCGAAACTTTATTTTCCCCCCATAATCCAGCTCTGACTTGGAGTTGACTCTGACTCTGAGTTGATTATTTTATTTGGGGGGGTTGAGGGGGTGGAGCCCCTCGCGTGGCGGGTACGGGGTGTGGAGCCTTCCGGTAAAATAAGTATTTGGACTGGTAGTGGTCGTCAGTGTTCTTTGTGTCTGCTACCAGTGGTGCTGCCTTTGCTTGTGGCATTTGCTCCTGCCACTGTTCCACATAACGCTGTATGGACGGCGATGTTACTGTCAATGGTGTTCATACGTGTGCTTTTCAGACCTAGTACCGGGAAATATAAGGGCATTTTTGCATTAAGTTACTAACTCTGATGAAGTTCTGCTTCAGAGAACTTTTTGTTGTTTTTATCCCAATCTGGCATAGCATAGCTCCCTGCTATTCATTGCATTACTATGTATTTAAAAGCACACAAGAAGGCTGAAGATTAACGACCAGGATAATCAAAGGTTAAGACTCAAATGTGTTGCAATGTAATCTGAGAGCAGGGAGAGGTAGAAGCAATAAAAAACTAGAAAAGGCACACAACTTCATTAACTACGTAATTATTATAAAGACACATTTTGCAGGAAATCATCATATATACCACAGAATCAGGTAAATGTGCAGCAATAAAAAAATTATAAGCACATAATGGGAGCAAGCTCTTTAAAGACAAAATCTTGTAATGTTGAATCAAGCTAAACCAGAGACTGGAATTCTGCTACACTGTGTGCAGTGCCAGAGTGCAGGGAAAGAAGTGCAATTTAAAGGAAATCATCTTTTCATTGTTTATGGAGGTTAGCTGTTCCAAAGCTACTTATCTTATATGCCCTTAAGATTATGAATGTGTTTCAATAGGAATTACAGCCATTACTACCTTAACTCTTTTAACAGGCACAATTATTAAAGGGGCTCTAGAAAAAGTCCCATCTACTGCAGGCAGGGTTGCAGACACATACATACCCCACTGTAGAAATGGAGAGAACAGCGGAGTGATAAGAGTCATGCAGCCCAACCAAGCTACTAAGTAGAAGACCACACTCTCACAATCCTGTCAATCCTCAATCCCCTACTCACAGCAATACGTCAGCATGGTGATATCACCATGCATCTGTAAAAAGGGCAAAATGCAAGCATTCTAAAATCTGAGCAAGTAGATGAAAACTGAGGCTGTGTAACCTAACCAGCATTACTGTATATCCGCTAGTTTTTGATCTGTGCTGTTGCACAGGAACTAGAGAGAAACCGCCAGGCCCCCATTCCTTTATTTTATTATTCAGAAGCAGCAACAGCAGCACAGTTCAGCTACCAACTCAAACTGCTATGACTTGAGCAAACTCCTGTCAGTAAACTTGAAACCCACATCTTTGCCCACCCTGTCACTTTCACACCCTCCACCCACCTTTCCATGTGTCCCCAGCTGTTACTTGTCTAAATACCCTGTCTCCTCTGCTGGCACAGTGCTAGGAGCATACATGGTTTACAAGAAATAGTCTGGGAGATGGAGGGGTGTATGGTGCAGAGTGAATGCTGTGGGTTAGGTGTGGCTAAGGGGACTAGCATAGCCATGCTCCTCAGAAGGCAGTAAGTAAGCATTAATCACCGTCGAAGGTGGCATCTAATGGGGAGTTAATGCATGGTTGGGACCTTTGTGGCATGAGGCCAGAGGCAGTGTGCGTACAATGGTCCAACCATGCATTAACTCCCAATTAGATGCCACCTTCGGAGGGGATTAATGCGCTTGTAACATGTTGTCAAGGAGGGTCTGTTTGTTCAAGCTCTATCACTGCTCATAGTATAGAAAAGAGAATCACATTAATCAAGTTTCTGACTCTTTGCTATTACTTTTTATTTTGTGAATGAACTTCTGTTACATACAGATATGCTCCCCAGCAGCTTCAATTGTGTCTTTCTCAAGCATTCAGATACATTTTTCACATTTCTGAGTGGCTGTTTCCTCGGTATTATTGCTAGGCTGACCTGCATTCTGCTGCTTCTCTACTACTCACTGTGTCTCAGTCTCTCATTTGCATACTGCTATGCGGGTTCCCTTCCTGTTCGTTTTGCCGTTTCCATTCTCAGATTTTCTTTCCTAAACTCGCTTCCTTTTCCTTCTCGCATGTCTCCGGTCTGTCAGTTGTTCTCTCTCTGTGTTTTGGGCTCCATAATTGAAGTTGACTATCCCGTGTACTGTGAAATTGTTAAAGTAAAATCCGTTGCCGGATGTTGTGTGTGTCACTGCTTCTTCTGGTCCGTTGCCTGCTGTCTCTGTCATTTGTTCTCGTTCCTCCTTGCTCAATTCTGTCTCTCACTACTCCTGTCTCTTGGCTGCTTGGTAGTATTTGCATTTCTGCCTTTCTGAAAGCTATTATTCTCTCTCTCCGAGTACTATCTCCTTTACATCTCTCTGTTTCTGCCCCTTCGCTTCTACTACTACCTAGGTCCATCTGTCTCACTTCTCCCACTAGTCCTACAGTGCACCGCCTTGCTCTTTTTAAACTTGATCCCTACCTTGCTTTCTGCTCTGCTACTTACCACAGTGCCGATTTTCCTCCTGTGGCTTGTTTCTGAAGTTCAGAACCAACACAGCATTATCGTCTCATTATGCCGTGTTGCTCCTGTAGCACTTGACACCGTACCTCCTATCTGCTTTCCCAATTCCAGTTATAGGTTTTTGGCATGTTGCAACATTTTTTAAACAATTTTCAACGGGTCAAAGTGACCTGAGGTGTCCAAAATTTCAATTGCCCCAAATCAAAGATTAAGGTGCCAAATTTCAGCATAGTAACTGAATGCAAATTCATCATGTCCTTACAAAGATCAATGGCAATGTAACAGTGATGTTGTAGTTTCATTTGGGTGATTTGTCTGATAATTTAAACAGTAGACAAATCACCCAAATGAAACTACAACATCATTGTTATATTTGCCTAAATAAAATGTGCACTTCTAAACACCAAGTCATTAGTAATAATACTTTAAACATCAACGACCAATCATAGTGTGCCACACACTTCAGTTGATAAACCATCATCCTTATTCTGTCTGGTTTCCGTACACTACCAGTCCATCTTTAATTTGTCATGAAGCAATCTTCCTTTGATAGCACTTCAAAAACTCAACACATTTTAGCTTAGGGACTCTTGCTCTTTTTTTTTTTTAATCACTCAGTGCCCCACATACTTCACAGTTAATCAGCCATTTATTCCTATTATGGCTTAACTTAAAATGCTGATCAGTATTAAAACTTTTCAGTGATGCAGTCCCTGATGCTTGGAAAAATGTGTACTTTTAGCATTTGGGAACTTCAACAAGCTCATCATGATCTCTTGTGCGAGTCTGGTCATGAAACTGGCTGAGGTCAGACGTGTGATGTGCATAATCCATTCTGATCATGAAGAAATGTTGTGTTATGTAAAGTGTTCCCTTTTTACTCCTGCCTGTAAGCAAAGAGAACAAGGAGAGCTTTTTTCCCCCAACAAAAGACAGGATTCCACTTCATCATGTCGGGGCAGGGGGCAGGGGGCAGGCAGCTTACAGTTTGTGGCTTGCTAGCCAGTGTGTGCTTCTCTCAGACTGACCGTATATTGGTGCTAGCATGACTCATTTGGTAGCACATCTACCTCTGGGCCAGAAGGTCGTGTGTTCTCATCCCACACCAGGATTGGGCTTGCACCTAAACGTTGGCACCCGAGTGCAGTATTGGGTGGGTGCAGTACTGTTGGAGCATGCCGTCCTTCAGATGAGATGTTAAACCGAGGTCCTTTCTTCCCATCCTGGTGCTGTCCTGGTGGGTGTCCAGCTGGAAGTAAAAGAACCCAAGGCACTCTTCACAAAGAGTAGTTTTTTTTTTTTTTTATTTTAACATAAAATACAGACGTACATACAATAAATGTTTTGACTTCACATAACTTCTAAAGAAAAGAGAACATAAATGAATCATTACATACTCCTAATCTCCCATAGCAAGATAATCATGACACACCCAAACATTTTATTTATTTATTTATTTATTTTTTGTTGACCGGGTAAGTGCACTAGACAAATCCTGCCTATTTTCAGGCACGACCCGGGGGAAGGGGATACAGATGAATGCCAACTGACCTTGAACCAGATTAAGCTGTTGGTGGTATTTTTAGTGAATGAGGGAAATTTGGCCAGGACACCGGGGAAATTCCCCTACTCTCTTCGATAAGTGCCATGGGATCTTTAACATCCACCTGAACTACCACCAATCTAGACAGATGGGACCTCGGTTTAACATCTCATCCAAAAGACAGCACCTCAGAAGTGCAGCACCCCTCTCATGCTGCACTACAGTGTCAGTACTGGGATATTAACCCAAGTGGCAGATGTGGGAACTGAACCCACAGCCCTCTGATCTCCCGGCCTCAGAGGCGAGTGTGCTACCTACTGAGCCACTGACACTTTATGGGAATTCTTTTATCAGTTAGTTATATAAATATAGGTTCTGGTGGAGTCCCTTGTAATATAGGTACTACTGGGTTTTCATAAAAATGACTAGCCAGTAGTTCTCCATATAGTTGCCTTCTATTTTTGTTCCTAAGGTATTAACAGTTTTATGGGATTTAGGCAGCTGCCCCAGAATCCGTGAAAAAAAAAATTATAGATTTTTGTTTCCAGGTGTAATGGAAGGGGGAAATATATGCCACATGTAGGAACAGAGGGATAACTTAAGTTTTAAGTAGAAATACTTTACATTTAGCTATAGTCCTATCTTTCCATGACTGTTTTATACCTGTTGCTTTCCCCATTGCAGATTCCCAGTTTGTCATGGGGTCATCTGTGCTCCCAAATTGGAGTTCTAACATTCTCAGTGGGGTATTTATTATAGCTGTATTTGCCAAGCTAGGAAGTAGGCACTCTTGATCTTCAGGACAAATGGGCATACCTTTACTTTTCCCATAATTCAGTTTTGCTCCTGAAATGTTTTCATGTGCTGTAAGCACATCTGTGATAGTCTCTGATTTTGCTGTTATTGTTGTGTGAATGCAGACATCACCAGCATATGCACTAACTAATGGAAACTGTTGTTTGGATTTTACATGAGCCGAGGAATACTAGGGTGATGCAATATTTTCCTTAGAAAATGATCCAGCTGTAGAATAGGGCTTAGTGGGCACCCTTGGTGAACCCTTGTTTTCCCTTGGAAGGTTTTTCCTGGTATTCCATTGATATAAGTCTGCAGCCATGCATTATCATATAATTTCTGAATCCAGGGCACAAATTTTGGAGGAATATTATATTTATGTAGAATTTGTATCAGAAAAATCATGATTTACCCTGTTGAATGCCTTCTCTTGGTCTAACAAGAGAAGGATTCCTGGGGTCTCTAAATTTTCCTTGTTGGCTATAATGTCTCTTATTAACGTTAAGTTATGGAACATTGATCTGTTTGGAACCGAACATGATTGTGCAGAGCATATTAACGATTGTGCAACAGAAGTCAGTCTCTGTAATAAAATAGTTGCAAGTAATTTGTAATCTACTGTAAGCAAGCAGATAGGCCTCCAGTTTTTTAGCTTCGATCTATCTCCCTTTTTGAATAGCAAGATTACAGTAGTTTTCGTAAAAGAAGCTGGTATCCTTTGAGAATATAGTATGTCATTTAATACTTCCACTAAAATGGGTATAAAAAATTCTGACATTTTAAATAAAATTCAATGGGTAATCCATCATGCCCAGGGGAAACTTTTTTTTGTAAATTTGCCAAAGCCCCTTGGATGTCTTCCCTTGAAAATGGGCTGAATCAACCGTCTTTTTTTTTTCTCCTTGGGAAGTGTAGGGATATCTAAATTTAGAAAAAAAATCATTCCATTCAGTTTCAAATGGTGCAGCAAAATGTAATCTACGGTCTTATTGTGCAAACCATATGTTTCTTTCTGGTTTTTTGCAATTCTAGCTGTTATTGGGTGTTTCACTGCTTCTAAACTAGCATTTAAAACCCTCTCCTTGCACCCTTTAAAAATATCCAAAAACTGTTTTTCCCCCTTGTGTCCCATATTGGGCTTCAATTTTTAAAGATTCAGCCCTGTTATATTGGAAAACTATAATCTCTGATTTTACCTGTTCTATTTCTTACTTTAAATCCTTGTTATACTCGTATGCTTGCGCTGTTAATGTAGCTAATTTTCCCTTAATTGTACGTATTTCAGATTCCTGTCGGTGCGTTTCTGATTTGCTTGCTTTAAATCAAAAATAACTTTTTTAAATCTTTTTTTGAGTCTGTCCCCCAGTCTGTCATATTTTCATATGCATCCATTAGTGAGATCCATGATTTTATAAGCTGCTCACATTTTTTTAAAATATACCTGTCTTCCAGTTGGGAACAATTCAGTTTCCACCGTGATTTGTATGTATTTGAGTTCCCCTTTCTAACTTGCATAAAAGTGAAGTAGCAAAATGATCCGATGTTTCACAGGGTATCATCTTAGATTTGTATGCCCTCAACTGTTGTGAAATGAAAATGTAACCCACCCTGGTGGCAATTGTGCCTCTAGTGTAGGTTTCCGGTCTTACAGTGTTAATGGACATATATCCACCCTGTAGGCCCTCAACTTTCAAAATGTTTACTAAACAGTTTGCATCCCTGAAAACTTTCTTTGTCACCCCCCCATCCCCATCTTCTGGAGCTAACCTGACATTAAAGTCTCCCCCAAAGATGACATGTTTTCTGGTATGGAGGAAAGATTGTATGCTTTTAAATAAATCTGATCGTAAAGCAATGCTGTTGGGGGCATACATATTTATAAGCCTATAATAGGAATTTAGAAACCCTATGTCTAGCATTAGTGTCCTCCCAGGGTCTATTTCCACCAATCTTTTTATCTCAAAATGGAAATCTCTGAAAAGTATGCCCACCCCATCACACAGACTATTTATTTATTAATTAAATTTTGGTGACTGGGTGAGCCCACTGAGCCCCAGAGGTCCCCTTTTTCAGGGGCAACCCGGGATTTTCATGGAACAGAAAGTGAAATGGTGAGCATGATTTACATGAGTTACAGGCAAGATACAGTATGGTACAGCATAGTGAGGCAGTGAGCATGAGTTACATGTTCACCAGTAACATACAATCATGATACATGAAAAGTAAATAGGGGGAGCTGCAAGGTTGATGTATAGTACTGGACCAGCCAGACTCAGGAGCGGTCCGAGGAAACCTTCAAATCTGAGGAGTGGTCTCAAGGGTCGATGCAGTGGCAGGTACTGGCTGTGACCATGTGGTCCTTGAGCCTAGTGCGGAAATTTTTTAATGGAGGGTGCTTCCTGCACACCGGGAGGGAGTGTGTTCCACAGGGTGGGAGCAGTGTGGGCAAATGACTTGCCGCCCGCATTGGTTCTTACTCTGGTGACTTGTAGGAGAATTCGTCCTCCAGAGAGGAGGGGCCGGGATTGGACTTTAAGGCGATGACTCCAGAGAGACTAGGGGGAGGAGCTGGGCTGATTAGCTTGTAGGCTAAGCATAGCAAAGGGTACTGGAGGCCGGCGTCCAGTGATGGCCAGTTGAGTAGTGATTGGGTATCGATATGATGATTCCTGGGGTTTACCAGGAAGGCAAAGCGCCCCACCTTGTTGTACAGCACTTGGAGTCTGTTCTTCTCAGTCTTCGCCATCCCATATATGACTGGGCGGCATATCTGAGTGTCAGGAGGAGGACGCTGGTGGTGATGGCGACCCTGGCTTCTGGTACCAGCTGGTCTTTTAATCGGTAGAGGGTACCTAGTTTCCCATGTATAGTTTTGGTGACTTGGTCCACATGGTTCTTAAGGGGAGAGACCCTGGTCCAAGGTGAGGCTGAGGTATTTTAGGGAGGGTACTACTACTGTGCAGGTGCCGGCCGCAGAGGTGAGATGTAGGAGTTGTTTTCTGTCCTGACCAAGGGATCTGGGACCAAACAACATGGCCTTGGGTTTGTTCATGTTAAGGACCATTCTGTTCTCAACGAGCCAATTCTCAAGGGATTGTAGGTCATCTTGGAAGTAAGGAACTGAGGTCTGCCGGGTTGGCAGTGGAACGATAGATGACACCGCTCCTGCCACAGTGGTCACTTAGATCTTTAGTGAACAGGGAGAAGAGGAGGGGACCGAGTATCGATCCTTGAGGCACCCCCTCTTTTAGTGGAAGTGAGTTGATGTGGCATCCTTCCATTTTACCCTCTCTGTGTGACTGGTTAGGTAGCTTTAAAACCACCTTAGAGCATGGCAGTCGAGGCCTATGTTGCCCAACTTGGCTAGGAACAGGTTGTAATTGGCCAGGTTGAAGGCCTTGGACAGGTCTATGAAGACCTCTCCAGTAGGGGACCCCTTGTCCAGATCTCTGAGTACTTCCGTAGAGAATTTGGGAAGGGCAGTATCAGTCTCATGCCTGGTCCTGAAGCCATGCTGGGAGGGTGCCAGAGGTTGGCGGACCTCCAAGTAGTCTCGGAGTTGTCCGTAGATCAACTTTTCCTGGAGTTTTGATAAGATGCAGAGGAGGGAGATTGGCCTATAATTGCCAATGGACTCCAGGCGGCCTCCCTTGTGGATGGGGACCACATGGGCCTTTTTCCCACTGTTCAGGGACTGCACCCTCCATCAAGGAGCGGTTGACGAGCCAAGACAGGGGTCTGGCCAGGGCAGTGGCACAGTCCTTCAACAGCCTGGGGTGAATCCCATCTGGACCCCCGGAGTCCGAGGTTTTTAAGATCTTAAGTAGTGGGAGAGCCTCTCTTGGCTTGACCAGCCTAAGGTGAAAGGATGGGCATCCTAGGTTAGGGAGTGCCCACGTATTGGGGTCAGTGTTGGGGGTGGTAGACCAGCCTTGTACACATCAAGGTTGGTGAAGTGGTGGTTGAGTGAAGTGGCAGTTTGGAGCTCGTCTTTTAACAGATGTCCGTTGATTTCAGTGGGACCAGGTTCGGACCTGCCTTTCCCTTTTAACAGCTCATTAATGAGAGCCCAGAAAAGTGTAAGGTTCCCTAGGTTTTTTTCTGAGACGCGTGACATACTCCCTTTTGGTAGTTTTTATAGCCAGTTTACACTTATTTCTGAGAGTTTTGTAATTCACGAGGTTGGCTGGTAGGGAGGAGTGCTTGAACTTTTTCCAAGCCTTGTTGCGGTTAGTCATCAGGGCCTTTAATGGAGGGGTTATCCATTTGTAGCAGCTGGTCTTAGCACTGAGCTTTTTCATAGGTGCGAAGAGATTTGTTGCCGTGATGACTGATCTCTGGAAGAAGGCAGCCGCCTCCCAGATTGGGGAGGAGTTTGATTGGACTCCAGTGTAGTCTGCTGAGGTGGTCGGTGAATAGTCCAGGTGAGAAGTGGGAGTAGTCCCATGCAGACAGGATTCACGGTGGAACCCTGGGCGCCATATTCTTCCAGATGTAGAATATGGGGGGGTGGTCGCTCAGGGCATCAGCCATGGTACCGGCAGTCAGTATGTTGCAGGGGTTGGTCACCGTAGCCCAATCAAGGGTGGAGTGATTACCAGTTTTATGGTTCAATCTTGTGGGTTTGGAGATGACCTGAACGAGGTTTGTTTCTTGGAGCAGTCCTTTTAGAGACAGGTTTGTGTCCTGGGCCCAGTTCAAGTTGAAATCTCCCAGGATGAGGTGCTCCAAGGAGACATTCTTGGCTGTGTCCTTTAAGACTGCCTCCAAGGATTGGAGAGCATTCTTAGGGGGTTTGTTGATGCAGCCAACGGTGAGATGCTTGCAGTGCCCAAGGGTGATGCGAACGAAAATTGCTTCGCTGTCAGTGCGGGCATTGTTTTGTAGGTTGACCTGTACTGAGTTCAGGGTATCTTTTACATAGATCAGGACCTCACCCCCTCTTTTGTTGGTCCTGTCTCTTCGGTAGGAGTGATACCCGAGGGCGTCGACCTCGTGTGAGAGTACGTGAGGTTTGAGCCATATCTCCGAAATAGCCAGCACATCTGGTTGGTGGTCCAAGCATGCTTGCACTTCTTGTATCTTGGGCCGCAGGCTACAAATGTTCATGTGCGCAAACCACTTACCCTTTAAGGACACCCAGTGGGGGTCCTGCAGTGAGGATAACAAGATGTTGTTGGGAGGAGGACCTGGGTTAGGTTGTATGTCTCCAGCCAGTAGCAGGAGGGTGGCGAGGAGGCAAAGGACGAGGGCTGGGGTTGGGATTAGGTCTTCTTCTGAGAGTCCTTTTATGGAGGATGGTGGCATACCAAATGCCTTTCTTGGTAAATTCGTGGGCTATCAAGAGGGACTGGAATCTACCCTGGGAGGGGAGTAACTAATAGGTGTATGGAAGGGTATCAGGCTTTTGGGATCCTTCAGAGTCTGGGTCACTTGTGCAGGTGAGCCTGTCCACCCAGAGGAGGGATAGGATGTATACGATGGCCAGGAGTAGTCCTCTGTTGGGCAGATAATGGCAAGGTATACCCTATTTTAGAGTCATGATTATGGGAGGGGGGACCTCTAGTTAGGTGGGGTAACCGTAAGGATACCTAGGTTTACTAATCTTGTAATCACCTAAGTGAGATAGCTGGAATTTCTGTAGGCTACCTGACACTTCTGTACTCTGTATCTTCAGCAGGAGTATGCAGATAGGGCAGAGTTGGCAAGCGGCTACTAGGTATGTACCATCAAACAGCTAGGGATCTGAGCAGGCCGTAAGCATCAGAGATTAGATTGACATACAGGTGCAAGCAATTACGTTGTACATTCAGATTCTTATATTTCCTACTCCCTAGTAGTTCTAGCCTACACCTTATTTCATGAAAGACTGTAAGTGATCTATACAAGTAATAACTAGACAGACTGTAATTGGTTTGAATCCAGTGTATTGAAGAGAAGTACACAGTAACAAGCTAGTTTGTAATCAGTGGTGAAGACAGATAGGGCTGTTACAGGCAGTAGGTGGGCGTGGTTAGCAAGCATTTAATGGGAGGAGGAATGGGGCGGGTGGGTGGGAATTTTTCTTTTTTTAAATGTCCTCAATAATGCTGCCCACAGTCCACGGAAGCCCCGAGTGCTGCTGCCAAAAATCCCGCAGTGAATTCTTCGGGGGAGGTCCGCCTGGCTCAGTGAAGGTAGCCGGCTCCTCAGCCCCGAGGTGCTCTGCTTGTGTAAAGTGTCCATTGCAGGGGGAGTGAGCAGCAAGAGACGCCCAATCCTCCTCTGGGTCGAAAGTTGCTTACAGCTGTTTGAGGTGCTCGTCACAGCCTTTGTGTCAGGCTGCCCGACTCCATGGCTGGGGGACTAGTGAGGCGCTGTCGCCTTTTTAAACTTGGTGCCAGAAAACAGCAAAGTCAAACCCCTGAGTCTTCTGATAGTTTCTCGCCCCGATTCTGATTTTTCTTTTTTTTAAATGTCCTCAGTAATGCTGCCCACAGTCCACGGAAGCCCCAAGTGCTGCTGCCCTAAAATCCCGCAGTGAATTCTTCGGGGGAGATCCGCCCAGCTCAGTGAAGGTAGCCGGCGCCTCAACCCCAAGGTGCTCCGCTTGTGTAAAGTGTCCGTTGCAGGGGGAGCAAGCAACAAGAGACGCCCAATCCTCCCCTGGGTCGAAAGTTGCTGACCATTTCCCTGTGACCAAAAAGAAGGCCTCATTATCCAGGATTTCTTTGCTTGATTTACTTCTGCTGTGGTTTTTAGCCTAGGTTCCTGATAAAAAAGATGTTATTTGCTAAATCCTATAGGAAACGTAGAGTAGTCAGCCATTTTTTATAGGATTTAATGCTATTCAAATTTAAGGAAAATAGGTGAGTATGTTCTCTCTGCATTTAAGAGAGAATTCAGGTGCCTGACTCTGAGCATTTAGCTGCTGCTTTTTGCCTTGTTTTTATCACAGCATCTAGTAAGGAGTCAGATGAAAATAATTTTTTTGAGGATGTGGCAGAAGAAGAATCATATTCATCTCCTTCCTTGTCTGTATCACCCCATTTTCTGCATTTAGCTAATGTTTAGTACCTATTTTGGGTGACTGCATGTTTTTTGGGAGGTGTTAGTTCAGCTTTTCTTTTTCCCTTCCCTTTCTGTGTGGGCTTAACTAATTCAAAGGTTTGTTGAGGAATGGGGGGCATGACCTTGTCTGGGATGGTAGAGATTTCTGCTCACAGATTTTGTCCTACTCTGGAAGGTGTAGAAGCATTTCCAGAGGGAGTGTGGGCTGGTTCTGAAGGAGTACGTGTTGGATCTGAACTGGTTTGGGAAGGGGGGCTCTGGGCCTTGTAGATCCTCCTTAGTTGGGGGGGTTCTCTAGCTTTCAAGATTCTGACCTGGGCATCCGCTGTAATTTGCTGCTGATCCTGGGGAACCCGGTCTAATCTGTTGTGATTTGCCCATGGACACTGTTTATATGAGTGTCCTGACTCATCACAAAGAGTAGGGGACTTTTCCCCAGTGTCCTAGCCAGTAGTCCCCATCCCATGAAACCAGTTCATGCAAGTGTCCAGGCTGTGTGGGTGTTGATGTGCAATATGGCTGCCACTACAAATTCAGTCACTTCAGTACCAGTCTAGCATTGCTTGCAAAGTGCTTTGGGATACATTGTATATGAAAAGCGTTATATGAATGCTAATTCTTCTTCTTCTTCACTGTCATAGAGTCTACTGATTTGACCCGGCATTGCTTGCTCATCTTGCCACTTCGCGGGCGGTTTTCACTTATATATGCACAGAGAATCAGATCATGATGCACAGATGCTTAGAACAAGCTCACGCTCTCCATCACTAATAGTGTGTCAGTGCTTTAATTTAATCTAAACGGGTGTAACACCCCTGAATTAATTCAACGTACTAACTTATAGCCAGGGATTTCAAATTTGTACAACAAGCTGCCGCACTGCATGCCCCCCCTCCCCGACACAAGCGTCATTTACCCTGTGGTGTATACTGTAAATATAAAATGTAAAGATGTAACACACATTTCCACACAGTAAGAAAGCCTTTGAATTACAAACAGTGTCACAGTAACAGACTGGTGTTTAGTTGCAGTGTTGTATTGTGACACGTCTCCAAGGTAGCCAGCACCACAGAGGTCCATTAACTCCAGTTCTGTGAGTGGATAAAGTGTACTTGTACTTACACACTTTATCCTCTCACTGAAGTACTAAGCTGAGCATCTACACCAGCCAAAAATCATTCATGTACGCTCGCGTACTCAAAGAAACCAGAATCACTCACTGAAAAAATGGTAACATGCGTATAAGAGCCACAGGCACAGTCAAAAATCTGTCAGATTCTGACGGACTAGCTGTCATTCGCACAAGATATCCCATATCTGAAACTCAGTCCTGACTTTCTGCAAACCTGGATTTTCATGAGAAAACTAGCAAAAGCACAGCTTGCAACATGGACACCGGGAACAAAGTAGTCCAACTAGGTGGTAAACAGCAAAAAGTTACACACCCTGCAAAAAGATGCACAGCCAAGTCTACATCAGGAGTAGTCATATTTTTTATTAGAATTCATTTTGCTACGTTTCAGAAACTCTTCTGCTGACAGAATTTCATTACCCTACCAGTATAACCCCATTAACTATCTAGTACAGTCAGAAGTGACGATTTTTAAGAAGAAAAATAGTTGACAAATATCAGTCTTGTGTCGTATTTTTTTAACTTCACTAAAAGTAGAACTGATGTTATTTTGGTCATTAAAAGGCTTGTTACTTGCCTTCAGATTGTTATACTGTACCTCACATTAGCCACACACCTTAAGACATGTTACTGCTGTATAAATTCCTAAATGATTTTCAAAGACCATATCTAAACCTTCTTAATACCTGGGAGTAACACGTGTTGTTGCTTTCAGTTCATTGCTAATTTATTTTAGCTCTTGCCCCATGCTGCAGATCTTTCACCATTGATTTTATACATTTTCTTAAAGCAACAGTAAGTAGTGGGGGGGGTCAATCTTTTGTTTTGCTAATGTCCTCTGAGTTAACTAAGGAGTGTGAAAGGGTTCCAGTCTGGCCAGGGTGGACTATGACGAGCACTTTAGACAATTTTCCCCATAAACTGTTTTCAGGATGTTCCTAAACATAGTTTATGGGAACGCTGTAGAAAGTGCTGGGCTTATTTGGCAAAAGTTTTTCCTGCAGGCTGAGTTTCATTCTCATGTAGTGACATACAGGCATAATTATCTCTAGATCTCAGAGCTCATGATCTGCAAAGTATAACAGCATCTTCAAACAAAAACAACAGATCGGCAGACAAGCCCTTATTTTACTATCTGTCCCTACTTCTACTTTAAAAAAAAAAAAAGCTGCGAGTGAAGCATACTGGTGGCAGTGCTCCCAGCCTGATTTGGCAAGTCCCTGTAACTCCATTACAAGTTTCCTACAGTCTTGCATTATTTCCAAGCCATGGAAGCTGAGTTGCTCAAATTTTTTTTTTTACAACTATTTCAAGTGAAGTCAACTCTGGAACCAATTTCAAACAATATGAAGTCTTGCTGTATTCTGACAATCTGCAGTTAACCCCAGCCTTTAAACTGCCCCGGAGAGTAGAGGGTTAATTTTCTATGCAGTGCATAGAACGTTGAGCTTGAGCTCGATTGAGGTCTCTGTCTGCAGCACTTTGAAACCCAACCGTCAGATTCTTTACTCCACCTCACTGAACAGTTGCTACGGAGATTTCTCCTTCTGCTTGGTTCAGTCTATTAAAGTTGTCGGTTTCATTCTGAATTTCATTCCGCATTGTCTGTTCAGGCTCTGTCTGCGGTACCATGAGTACTTGGATAGTTTCTCTGATTATTGTGGAAATTGTAAACTTGTATTTCGATCGGTTTAGCTGAACCAACCCTTTATATTGAATTCTTGTGTTCTTTCTTAGTGTGTGGTACTGGTCCTTAACGGTTTAAAAAAAAAAAAGTGTTTCAACGTTTTTTTCCAATACCTGTAACACGGTTAGAAACCGATAAAGGAGTCTTGCCTGGCGGTTGCCAAAAAAAGGGTGAGTTTGGTTAGGTTGGCCATGTCTGAGAAACCCAAGAAAAAAAACGGACCCACTGGGTTTCAACACTGCAGTGAGTGTGGGGAGGTCTTTGCTAAGGCCGATCCCCACACCACCTGTGTTTATTGTCTGGTGTTTGACCACCTCAATAGAGACTGCCAAATATGTAAAAACTTTCCTAAGTCTACTCTGGAACAAAGATTGGGTAGATTTAGGGAAAAGGAAGACGAGCAGTCTGCTAACCCGGATGGCCAGCCCGGTTCGGTTCCGACCGAACCGGAAGGAGTGCCAACTGTCCAGGGCGATACTTCTTCGGGCAAGAGGAGAGCCAATCCTGAGGGATCGGTCCCTACAAAAAGAAAACGCAAAGAGAAATTGACTGGTACGGATCTAGAGGTTCATGTTCTGACTGCTGAGGAAATAGCCAGAGCGATTCGGATTGTTAAATCACTTGGCCCAGTTCCGACCGATCCGGCGCCTTTTGGCAGGGGTTCGGTTCGGTCGGTTCCCCTGGTTCAAGATTACACCCTTGAAGAATTTTATGAACCGGAGTTTGTGGTGGAGGGGGATTTTGAAGATGATGGTAATGATGGTGAAAGTCTGGATGTGCCTGTGGAACTGGACATCTCCCCAGACAGACCTTCTGGTGTTTCCCCTCCTAGGCTCTCTGAGTCCTCTCTCCACTATCTGTTTAACATAAAAGTGGCTGAAACCCTGCAGCTTCCTGTGGACGAGGCTGTGGAGGATCAGGAGGAGCCTGATTTTGTTGAAATGATGGACATCCCAGAGTCCAGGAGACTCTATTCCCCTTCATAAGTCCTTTGGGAAGCAGACACAAAAAAATCCTGAAGTCTCCTAATTCTGTACCTCCTGTTGACAGAAGGATGGACAAGAGGTACACCTTATCAGGCTTGGATACAGAGTTTTCATACCAGCAATGCAGCCATGTTGGGGTAATGCAGGCTGCCGCCTGTGACAAGGCAAATATTCCCTTGGCTTCACACCCCCCAGACAAAGACTCCAGGAAAATGGATGCCATGGCTAAGAAATAGTACATGGCATCCTCCTTGGGACTCAGGCAGGCTAACTATATGGCCTGTACAGCCAGGTACCAGAAGTCCAGGTGGGACACTGTACTGGCACTGGCTAAACAGGCCTCCCCCCAGCTGGCCAAGGAGCTGGATGAGGTGACTGCTGATGGGATTGAGACATCAAAGGTACAATTTCATGCTGCTGTGGACTCCAATGATGTGTCATCAAGAGTCTTGGCTACATCTGTGGCTTTTCAGAGGATGGCTTGGCTCAGATGTACTAGCTTCTCAGAGGATACCTAGGCTAAGGCCATGGATTTCCCTGTGGTGGGTAATTCTCTGTTTGGGGAGCAGACAGAGAATTACATGAAGAAAATGGATGAGTACAGGACCACTTATAGGAGTGCTCAGGCCAAGGAGAGACAGGTAACTCCTCAAAGGCAGCATCTAGGGGCCAGCACCTAGGGGCAGGCCTTTTCATAGGCCTTTCTACCAAGCACATGCCTCTTCTCCCTTTTCACAGAGGGGGTTATTCAGAGGGAGAGGCAGAAGGGGGATGAGCAGGGCTACATCCACTCCTCAGCCTAAGGCCCCTGCCAAGCAGGCACCCTGATGGGTCTGCCCGGGTTGACTCTCCTATTCCTGTAGGGGGCAGGCTGGCTTTACTGTCCAGGACTGGATGTCTGTTACTTCAGACAAGTGGGTCCTGGAAGTAGTAAGACAGGGACTGGTTCTCAGCTTCAAAAAATTTCCGAAGTTGAGAGCCAGATCTTTTCCACCTGCAGGTCTCTCCGAAACACTTGCCCTAGAGGCAGGGGTTTCATCTCTTCTGGCCTTAAGAGCCATAGAAATGGTTCCTACCCTACACCGGGGCAAAGGTCTGTACTCCAGGTACTTCCTTACCCCAAAAAAGACGGGAGTGGCAACCCATCCTAGATCTAAGATACCTGAACAAACATCTTTTAAAACCAAGGTTTAAGATGGTGACTCTGGGAATAATTCTTCCCTCTCTAAGGCCAGGGGACTGGCTAGCCTCCCTGGACCTCAAAGATGCCTACTTTCACATCCCTGTCAGGTGCTCCTACAGAAAGTACCTCAGGTTCAAGTTGCCCTCAGGCCATTATCAGTTCAAAGCAATGCCCTTTGGCCTAACATCAGCTCCAAGGGTTTTCACAAAGTGTCTGGCAGTAGTAGTTGCCTTTTTAAGAAGGCAAAAGATTTCCATTTTTCCATATCTGGACGACTGGCTCCTAGTGGGTCAGTCTCCAGACCAAGACAAGTCAGATCTGCAAGTGACCCAGCAAGTGCTCACTTCCCTGGGGTTTCTTCTCAGCCTCCCCAAGTCAGTTCTCGAACCGTTGCAGCTTCTTACCTTTATAGGGGCAGAGCTAGATACTGTCAAAGCAAGAGCCTATCTTCCCTTGGAAAGGGCAAGAGTTCTTATAGAACTGGCTTCTTCCTTCGGGTGTCCCGACCAGCAAGGCATTTCCTTCAACTCTTGGGCCATGTGGCAGCTTCTACAGCAGTGGTCCAAGGGGCAAGATTCCAGAAGAGGGACATCCAGTTCCATCTGAGGGCCTTTTGGTCCCAAAGAAAGGATCCTCTTACCAAACTGATTCCAGTGACTCGGACACTGATCCAAGCTCTTCAGTGGTGGTAGGATCAGGACAGTTTAAGGCAAGGGGTCCCATTTGTTACTCAGTCTCATTCGGTGGTCCTTACCATGGATGCTTCCCTTTTGCGGTGGGGAGCCAATCTGGGGGCTGTCATTGCCCAGGGACTGTGGTCCCCTCAGGAATCCCTTCTTCATATCAATCTCCTGGAACTCAGGGCAGTTTTTCTGGCCCTGCAAGCTTTCTCTCAGTCAATGCAGAACAAGGTGGTTCAGGTCAGAACAGACAACACCACCACCATGTGGTACATCAACAAGCAGGGAGGAACTCTGTCCATGGCCTTGTGCATGGAAGCCATGAAATTGTGGTCCCTGGCTTATTCCCTGCAGACCTCTCTAATAACAGTCCACCTTTCAGGGAAGGACAATGTGCTAGCAGATGCACTGAGCAGGATCTCCCAGGGCCATCACAAATGGTCCCTGGACCCTCTGGTGTTAAAAGTGATTTTTTCAAGGTGGGGCACTCCAAAGATAGATCTCTTTGCAGCCCCAGACAATCACCAACTTCCCCTGTTTTGTTGCAGACCCCCAGTCTTGGGCTTAGTCCCTCTGGATGCTCTGATGTTGAACTGGGAAGGGAAATTCCTCTATGCCTTCCCTCCCTTTCCTCTGCTGTTCATGATTCTGGTCAAAGTGAGGTCACAACCCTGCAAAGTGATTCTGATTGTTCTGGATTGGGCCAGGCAGCCCTGGTACCCCCTCTTATTGTCCCTAGCAGTCCATCTTCCCCTGTCTCTTCCCAGGAATTATAACCTGTTAACCTCCTTTCAGGGGAGGATTTGGTACCCCAATCTTCGGTCCCTCAATCTCAAGGCATGGCTTTTGAAGAGCTAGAGTATGTAGATTTGCATCTGTCCCAAGGGGTTCTGGATATTCTCAAAGCCTCTTGAAAGCCTGCCACCAGAAAGACTTATGACTCCAAATGGAAAAGATTCAGCATTTGGTGTTCCAAGAAGCATATATCCCCAGACACTGCTGATTTGCCTAGAGTTCTGGATTATATGGTCCATCTTAATGGTCTAGGCCTCAGACCAGCTACTCTCAAGGTACACTTGTCAGCTGTTTCTGCTTTTCTGTCAGGGGGGGAAAGCCTTCCTCACTGTCATCTCACCCTATGTTCTGTAAGTTTTTCATGGGATTGAATCATACCAGTCCTCCCTTTAGGGATTCTGCCCCTGCCTGGGACTTAAATGTTTGCATTGCTCAATTTATGCAACCCCCATTTGAGCCTATGTCCTCAGCAGAGCTTAAGTACTTAACTTGGAAAATTGTGTTTTTTGGTAGCCATTACCTCTCCCAGACGTATCAGTGAATTGCAAGCACTGTCAGTGGAACCTGATTTTATCTCTTTCCATAGAGATAAAGTGGTCCTTAGAACCAATCGGAGGTTCTTGTCCAAAGTGGTTTCAGACTTCCATTTGAATTAGTCCATGTATCTCCCTGTTTTCTTTATTGATCGTTCTTCCACAGGAGAGAGGAGGCTACACAGTTTAGATGTTAAAAGAGCCCTTAGCTACTACATAGAGTGTACCAAGGGTCACAGGTTTGATTCCCTCCAGTTGTTCCTCACTTATGGAGAAGTGGGAAAGGGCAAACCTGCCACCAAAAGAACTATTGCCAGGTGGATCGTTTCTTGTATACAATTCTGCTATTTGAAACTGGGAAAAATTCCACCCTCAGGCCTGAGGGCTCATTCCACAAGAGGTACAGCTGCTTCCTTGGCTGCCGCCAGGGACATCCCTCTGTTAGAAATTTATCAAGCAGCCACCTGGAAAACAGTACATACCTTTACCAAGCATTACTCTCTGGATAGCCAGGCTAGGAGTGATGTTTGGTTTGGCACAGCAGTACTTCAGAGCCTATTCCCAAAGTAGGTTCTGTCCCATCTCCATGGAGGTACTGCTTGGTAGTCTGCAGATTGTCAGAATACAGCAAGACTTCATGTTGTTTGAAGAAAAAATTACTCACCTTAGTAATTGTGTTTCTTCTTCTTGCTGTATTCTGACCTCCTTCCCTGCCTCCCCGCTCAGAACCTGTTTTTGGAAAGTGGGTGGGCAGGTGCAGTGTTGCACCCAAGGGGTGTCTTCAGCACACCCTCCTTTTTACTTGGGTGCTTATATTATAATCTTTATTTTGGATAGGTTTTTGGTTTTGGGTTTCCTGACTTGAGTCTTCCTTTGGGAATACAAAACTTTTGTTTGCCAGTTGGCTAGTTAAAAAATGTTACAATTTCCACATAGTTAGTGAGTGTTTGCTCATAAGAATCTGACGGTTGGGTTTCAAAGTGCTGCAGACAGAGACCTCAACCGAGCTCGAGCTCAACGTTCTATACACTGTATAGAAAATTAACCCTCTACTCTCTGGGGCAGTTTAAAGGCTGGGGCTAACTGCAGATTGTCACAATACAGCAAGACTCCATTAGAAGGAGCACAATTACTAAGGTGAGTAATTTTTTTCTTCCTATAGTTGGCTCAATTTTCCTGTAAAATATAGGAATCTCTAGCTCTGGGAGCCCTGCAGTGGCACTCACAGACTGCAAGGAAAGAGAATTGGGGCTTTTAACTCAGGACAGCACACACAGAACAAGAAAACTAGAGCGAGCAAGGCCACCTACACCACTTTGCAGTCTGAACCCCTGACCACCACTTCACTCTACTAGCTCTGCCTTCTGTTTTGCACAGCACCACAGTCCACATACCTGATAATCAGAAGAATTTTTCAGCAGTGATGCCACACTCTGCTGCTCTTAAGTTCAGTCTCCCTGCCGCTCCAGCTCTTCTCTCCCAATTCAGACTGCATCCTGACTCCCCAGTAGACTCGCCCCTGAATTCCACAGCAGAGCTTCTCCAGACTTACCAGCATGCTGCTCGCCCAAATGCCTTTCTTCTCTGACCTCTGCAGTCGCCTGGCTGAGCTTCCCTTGCTGACATTCTCTCCCACTCCCCTGCAGAGCTACTCTCGAACTTGCAGGAAAGCCAGCATGCCACCGAATGCCTTTGTTTAGCTCTTCTCCACAACCAGCTCCCCTCACTTCTTGGCACTGAATGATCCTGGCATCCGACCTCTGCTCCATTGGTTCTTCTGCAGCACTTACTCTTTTTTTGGGACATTTAAACATGCCACCCCTGAGTGGCCACAGCCCTGCCTGACACAGCAGCCAATCTTGAGCCATAAGAATGCAGCGGACCTAATTGAGAACTTTGCCTAACAACATCCACGTCCTTTGATCTGTTGCTGCAGTCCCTCCCCCCGAAACAAAGGCTGAAAGCCCACGAAAGACCAAGAACCCATGAGGAAAAGAAACGCCCGCAGATGGAATAACAGAGGGTCTGTGACTATGTTTGTAGTTTTAATTGTAGTGTCAGTGACTTTATCTTGCAGTTCACTGAGTTGGAACCTTGGAACAGAAGAAAGGACACTGGGTACAGTAAGGAGTCAGGAGGTTATTCAGATGCCAGGTTCCAGTCCATATAGGGCTTTATAGGTCAGTAATGACTTTGAAGGTGATTCTCCACCTTACTGGCAGTCAGTACTGGTCACGCAAGACTTGGGCCATATGACAGGAGGCCGGTCAAGCAACTTGGCTGCTGCATTCTGCACTAGCTTCAGGCGATGCAGGACCCCTCCATTAACTCCAGGATAAAGAGCATCGAAGTAGTCAAGTGTGGAGACCATAAAAGCATGTACTAGTGAGGGCAAGTCATCATGCGGGATCAAGGCTTTAATCTGGGCCATATTCCTGAGATGATAAAAGCCACAACGGATGGTGGACAACACTTGAGCCTCAAGTGTCAATCTGTTATCCAGAATGACCCACAGGTTCTTCACCTTGGCAGAGGCAGCAAGTGGAGAGGAGTCGGGCATCAGGTCAGTCACTGCCATGCCACCTCTGCATCCCGCCAATGGCCAGGTTCAGTCACCAGAACCTCCATCTTGTCCAGGTTGAGCTTCAGCCATCTCTAGGACATCCAGTCCTTAATCTTAGCCTGACATAAATTCAGTACTTCAACTTGCGTCATGTGTCCAGGTGCAAATGACAGATACAGCATAGAAGTGAACTGCACAGTGTAGCATCTAATTGTAGCATCTGATTTTTCTTCTCGAGGGGTGGCATGTACACTGTGAACAACATGGGTGAGAGGATCAAGCCTTTGTGGAACGCCACACCACAGGTGCTTCGGGATTGAGGAGAAATTCCCTCTCACCAGCCTGTGAAGAAAGACTCAAAACACCTGATGACAGTGCTAACGAGTCCATCAAGCTTCTTAAGGTGCTTCAACGAAACATTGTGGTCCGCAGTGTCAAATGCTGCTGTAGAGAGACTGAGGAAAATGAGAACTGACAATTCCTCTCTATCTGTAGCCCCGAGGAGGTCATTGTGCCCCTTGAACAATGTGGTTTTAGTACTCTGCCTAGACCTGAATCCTGACTGGAGAGGCTAATAGATGTCAAAGGTTGTAAGATGTTCCTCGAGCTGCAGAGCACTATTTTCTCACAACCTTTCCCAGGAAAGAAAGGTTAGCAACTAATCTGTAATTCACTAAGCAGTCTGAGTCCAAGGATGGATCTTTCAGAAGGGCCTTCACCAGCTGATCTTTCAAGGTGCTAGGGAAGGACCCCTCTGAGAGGGAGCACCAGACAGTCTCAGCGAACACTGGACCTACAGACCCCACACAGCTCACAAGACGATGGGTCAAACCCAGGTCCAGTTCACAATAAGTGGGTTACAACTTCAAGGTTATCTCACAGACCTCTTCCACCCCCATTGGCCTAAACTTGCTGCAGACAAGTGGAGTGCTCCTAGTGATAGCCAACTCTCCACCACGGGACAGTGACAGCCCTGTTGGTGAAATCCCAGATCTGATAGAGGACACTGTGTCGGAGAAGATGAGCAAACTCTTTATAGTTAGCGGCTGAAATAGCTCTTTTCGGCTACAGACTGGTGGGATGAAGTAACCTGTCCACAGTCCAAAAGAGCTGAGTTGGTCTGTTCCTTCCTGAAGCAATCATCCCCCGACAGGAATACTGCCTTCTTACAGGAGATAGGTCTTTGATACTCACCGTAGTGAGTTCTCAAAGTCCATTTCCCCTCATCAGTCCCACACATCTTCCGTTCATGAAGACCATATTCAAGGATAGGTTAGCAGAGTATCTGAAGAAGAAGGGTCTTCAAGATGAGAGGCAATATGGGTTTATGGAAGGGGACTGTGACAAATAAATCTGATTGACTTCTTTGACTGGGTTACTGAAACAGTGGACATCCTTTACCTGAGCTTAAGCAAGGCATTTGACTCTGCACCACGCAAGGGGTTAGTGAGAAGTTGACCAGGTGGGTGGAAGACTGGCTGAGGGGCAGGACCCAGAGTGTGAATGTGGCAGGAGAGCTCTCCAGCACCAGGGAGGTCACCGGTGGAGTCCCACAGGGCTCGGTGCTCGGACTAGCACTGTTCAGTGTCAACATCAGTGAATAGTGGAGATGACATTAAGTGCAAAATTTGTCTGGCACCAAGCTGTGTGAGAGGGTGGACACAGCAGAAGGAATACAAGACCAAAAGGAGAATCTAAAAAAGTTAGAGGTGTGATCAAGAATTTCGCAGATTGGCCTCACTTCAAAAAAATACAAAGTTATGCACATTGGAGCCAAGTACCCGAAGACAATACAGCCTGGGAGGGGCCCAAGGAACTACGCGGGGGAGAAGAAGGATCTGGAAGTGATGATAACTAGTGATCTGAAGCACTATACACAATGTAGGAGGGCAGCAGCAAAGGCAAATACAGTACTGGGCTGAATTGCCAGAAGGATCGTCAGCAGGCAAGAGAAGGAAATACTGCCATTGTACAGGTCATTCACGAGACTGCATTTGGAGTACTGTGTGCATTTCTGGTGACCATATTTTAAAAAGGAAATGAAACTGCTGGAGATGTTCCAAAGGAGGGCAAAAAAAATCATTGGTCAACAGAGTAGGATGTACAAGAAGAGGTAGAGGGCACTAAACATGTACTCCTTGGAAGAGAGACGAGAGAAGAGACATGACTGAGACCTTTAAGTATTTGAAAGGAATAAGTATAGTGGACAAACAGGGTCCCTTCAGGCTGAGTGGGAACATGAGGGGACATGGTCTCACACTGGAGGAGGAGGAGGAGTTTTAGTACAGAGGTTTGGAGGCACTTCTTCACTGAGAGAATGGTGGAGAGTTGTAGTGTACTTCTGGATGAGGTGGTTGCATTGAAAATGGTTGGCAGATGGACTCCCGGTGATGTCACAGCTGGGATAACATCCTAAGTTTGTGACTCTCTCTCACCTCAAGACTAAAAAGTTCTGTTCAAATTTAGCCTGCTAAATTCCACAAATATGGCAAGCAAAGAAGTAGGAGATAACTGGCAGATGAGAGCCCAGTCGAATAAATCAAAACTGCCACTGGATTGCTGTAGATTTAGAGTGCTGGGATCCAACCGCAGCTGCAGCGTGTCTGTGGCTGAAGTTAGTGGAGTAGCCCACAATATGGATCAGAAAGCGGAACGACTGACTTGAAACGGGTTCAAGACCCTTCTCAAAGAGATCAAAGCCTCATGCAAAGAGAACCAAACCGAATTCTACAGACTGAATGAATGGTCGTCCGGAGTGGAGTGGCAGCTCGATGCTACGAAAGACCAGGTGGAGACTGTTGAGAAGGGGAGCATCTGTTAGGCCAGGCCCTGGACTCTCTGCTTTCCCACACCGAAGCTCTACAAGATAAGTGCCTGGACCTGCAGGCTTGATCTAGGAGGAATTATTTACAACTGAGGGGCTTCCCGAGGGGTCGGAGGTTGGCAATATATGTGACCATCTCCAGGATTTACTTCGAGACATACTTGCTGTATCCTCCACTTTAGACTTTAAAATTGAACGTACATAGAGCACTGTTACTCAAGCCCTCTGGTACCAATGCAAGACCCCATCTGATACTAATGAAGCTCTTCAGCTTCTGGACAAAAGAAGAGACTCTCAGATTAGCCTGGCAGAAAAAGGAAGTCTGCTATAATGGGGTACGGATTTACTTAGATACATGCCAGAGGTATTGTATAGATGGCTGCAGCACTTAAGAGAATTTTATTTATTTATTTGGAAAATGTTTCACCAGGAAAGACAACATGAGCTGTAAACAGTTTGTTTCCAGAAGCGTTCTGGGTGGGGGTGGGGGGCGCACAAGAATTCAGAGGAAAGCAAAAACATAGCAATAGCAGAGCAATACAAGTAAAATTACTAAAACAAAACAGTGTAGTACAGTTACAGAGCAGAAATAACCCAGACCAACAGGCCAGGGTAAACAAAACCATGTTTGGATATAACGTGCATTGCAACAACCCAAGAGCAGGTGATCCAGTAGGGTAAAGGTTAGAGGATGGATAACACATTTGAAGTGCTAGAAGTAGTAGGCTGAGCACACGATTTGAAGTGCTATTGTGTACCCAAGGGAGGGCAGTTATAAAACAAGTGGGGAAGTGGACAGGTGAGGGGTTGAAGGTGGGGAATGGAAGAGGGAGAGAGAGAGGGACAGCCAAAATCTAACTCCTTCAGGATGCTGAGAACCCTGCAAGGGGGACTGGACCAGGCAGAAAGGAAGGGGAGAGAAAGGGAGTGGGGAGGTAGAGAAAAGAGAAGTGGAGGAGCAAGAGGAGAGGGATAGAGAAGTGGGGAGGTGGGCAGGTAATGGATTTGAAAGTGGGGGAAAGGGAGAGTGGGGAAAAGAGAGAGAGAGAGAGACACAATCTATACCCCTTCAGGATGCAGAGAACGCTGCAAGGGGTCATGATTAGAAAGTGGAGTGAAAGGAAGAAGGGTAGAAGAGAGGGAGCCAGGATCTATACCCCTCCAGGATGACAAGAGGACCCTGCAAGGGGGACAGGACCAGGCAGAGAAGGAGGGGAGAGAAGGGGGCTTGACGGAAGAGTGAAATGTGACGGGTGACCGGAGGGGAGGAGAGGGATAAGGAATAGGGAGGCTGAAGAAAATCGGGGTAAACAAGGAATGGAAAAAGGGAGAGCATCATTGGGGGGAGGGGGGAAGGGCAGCATTAGAGTGTCGAAATAGCACAGTAGGTTGTGGATGTAGTAGAGAGTCAAAATGGCACAGTAGGTTGTGGTGGGGGTGGGAGGAGGGGATATAATAGATGGTAGCATGTGAGGAAGTAATCAGAGAAAGGGTTCAGTTAGAAGACAGGACATAAGTAGGGATAGAGGAGTAGAGGATAGTGCTCAAGGGTGGGGAGGGTTGCGAAGGGGGCTAGTAACAAGTACAGTTAGGAGAATAGAAGTAAAGTAGAGCTAAAGGATAATGCATCAGTTTTGGGAGGGTTGAAGGGGGGCTAAAAACAAAGGTAGTTAGAGAAATAGAAATGATGAAGGGCTAAGGAGATTGAAAATGGGGAAGAGGAAAGTCTGATAGGAGGTGGCAGTAAGTTTCAAAGCTTTGGGCAGTGGTAGGAGAAAGCTTCCTGGCCTATGGAGGTAGAGCGACGAGCAATAGCTAGAGTGTGTGCGTCAGTGGATCTGAGAGGGTGGGAGGAGGGAGGTGGAACAGAGAGTTAGGAGGAGAGGTAAGAGGGGAGAGTCCCAAACCAGAATTTGGAAGTGAACTTGGCACAGTGTGAGAGACGTCTGCAAGCAAGGGAGGGGAAAGCTAGAGAATGATGCAAGGTACAGTGATGTGTGCAGGAGGGGGAATCGAGAGCAAAGTGACAGAAAACACTAAAGAGAGTATCCAACCTGGTAAGGGATAACTTAGGAGCAGCACTGTAGACTATGTTGCAATAGTCAGAAATAGGGAGTATCATGTTCTGAACAAGATCACACCCAACCGGTAGTGGTAAGGAACTACGGTTCCTGTAAAGGGCACCGAGCTTGGGGCGCAGTTTTTTCAGGATGGCATCAATATGTACAGAAAAGTTAAGGTGTTGGTCAAGCCAGACACCCAGGTGTTTAAAAGAGGTGGTGTCCTCTAGTGTTGTCCCGTCAAGAGTGTGGAAGGAGGGAAGGGAGGGCAACCTCGAGAGTCTCTGCCTGGTGCCAAAGGTCATGGAGACTGTCTTCTTGGCATTGAGGAAGAGTTGATGCAAGCTTAGCCAGTGTTGAACATTATTAAAGTCAAGCTGTAGTCTGGAAGTCGCATCGGAGGAAGATTGGCCAGAGGTGAACAAGAGCATGTCATCAGAATACATATGGTTAGAGGATGAGGAGCATACTGACAGTAGGTTGTTTAGAAAAATTGAGAATAAGAGTGGGCCAACTACGGAGCCTTGAGGCACTCCAGTAGAGGTGGGTAGTGGAGGGGACGTAGAATCAGCTATTTTAACAGATTGAATTCTGCCTACCAGGTAGGCTCTGAACCAGTTGCAGGCAGACAGAGACAAGCCAGCTGACAAGAGGGTTTCAAGGAGGAGGGAGTGGGAGACTGAGCTGAAAGCCTTGGCAAGGTCAACAAAGATAGCAGAAGTAATGTGACCTCTGTCCATGGCAGAATGGATAGAGTCAGTGAGTCTAAGTAGGGAAGTGGTTGTGGAGTGATTCTTCCAAAAAACAGACTGGAAGGGAGTGAAGGAGTCATCGTCAAGAAAGGAGGAGAGTTAGGAGCGAGCAAGGTGTTACTGAAGTTTAGTCAGGATGGGTAGAAGCGAGATGGGGGTGGTAATTCCCAAGAGATGAGATCACCTCCCTTTGGTAGGGGGAGAACTGTAGCATGTTTCCAGGTTTCAGGGATAGTCACAGTGTGGAAAGACAGGTTGAGGAGATCAGTGAGTGGGAAGGAAATAGCAGGAGCAGAGAGGTATAGCAGCTTAGGGTAAAGGTCATCGGGGAGCTGTCCTTAGTTGGGTTGATCGAGAGCAGTGCCTTTAAGGTGTCGTTGGGAGAGATGGGTGAAAGGCAGAACTCTCTGCTAATTGGTGGTGTTGGGAGGAATCGGAGGGAGGGAGGGAGGAAGAGGTAGTAGGTGGGGTTGGAGGAGGCTAGCAGAGTGGAGGCGAAGGAAGCACATAGAAACAGAATTTGATGGCAGATAAGGACCGCTTGGCCCACCTAGCCTGCCCATTTCCTACCTAATGGATAAGCTGCAGAACCTAGTTAACCAACAGCCTACTTCCTCCTAACCCCCCCACTAGAATTGCCTTATATCTGTCCCAAACATTCTTGAATTTCCTCACTGTATTTGACTCCACAACCTCCTCAGGAAGGTTGTTCCATGCATCTACAACCCTCTCCGTTAAAAAATACTTCCTCACATTACCTCTGAGCTGTCCCCCCTCTATCTTCAAATTGTGCCCCTTTGTTCTTGCACATCTCTTTTTCTGAAAGATGCTACCCTCTTGGACTTTGTTGATTCCCTTGAGGTACTTGAAAGTTTTTATCATGTCCCCCCTTCCCTCTATTCCTTTAGGGTATACATATTACGCTCCATTGGTCTCACTCCATATGTCTCCTGGTGCAGACCCTGCATCATTTTGGTTGCCCACCTGTGGACAGCCTCCGCCCTCTCTATGTCCTTGCGGAGATTGGGTCTGCAGAACTGCACACAGTACGCCAGATGGGGTCTCACCAACTGTCTGTACAGAGGAATAACAACTTCCTGTTTTCTACTGTTGGTGCCTCTCCCTATGCATCCCAGTATCCCCCCAGCCCTCCTTACTGCCTTCTCACATTGCATGCCCACCATTAGGTCATCTAACTACCCTCGGGTCCCTTTCCATTTTTGTTGTCAGTATCTCACCCCCATTGTGTACTCTTGCCCTGGGTTTTTGTTTCCCAAGTGCATTACTTTGCACTTCTTTGCATTGAATCCAAGCTGTCATACATTTGACCATTCCTCCAACCTTGCCAAGTCACTTCTTATCCTTTCAACCCCACCTTGTGTATCAGCCTTGTTGCAGATCTTTTTGTCATCTGCAGAGACCTATTTTTCCTTCCAGGTGCTCTCCAATGTCACTTATAAAGACATTAAAAAGGACCGGTCCCAGTACTGAACCCTGTTGTACCCTACTAGTAACCCACATTTCTTCACTGTGGCATCCATTTACTATTACCCTCTGCATCCTGTTGTCCAGCCAATATTTTACCCCGGCTGTCACCCTGGGACCCACTCCTAGGCTGGCTAATTTGTTTATTAATCTTTTGTGTGGGACTGTGTCAAATGCCTTGCTAAAGTCTAGATAGGCCATGTCCACAGCCCCTCTCTGGTCTACTACTTTGGTCACCCAGTCAAAGAAATCCATTAGATTCGTCTGACATGACCTTCCCACTGTGAATCCATGCTGCCTTGGGTCCTGTGCCTCACTGGCCTCTAGGTAGTAGTCAACAGTTCTTTCCTTCAGAAGTTATTTCATCATTTTCTGTACCATTGAGGTCAAACTGACAGGTCTGTAGTTTTCTGCCTCTGTCTTGCTCCCACTTTTGTGAAGGGGAATCGCATCTGCCCTCCTCCAATCCTCAGGTACCACACCATCCTCCCATGATTTGTTAAAAAGGATAGTCAGTGGTGTTAGTAGTGCTCCCCTTAGTTCTTTTAGAATTTTGGGGTGAATCCCATCAGGTCCCATTGCTTTGTCCTCCTTCAGTTTTAGTTCTTTCAGAACCCATTCTTCTGTGAAAGGACTGATATTGACCCCCCGTCCAGAATGCTTCTATTGACTGGATTAAGTACCTCCCCCTCCTCTTCCTGTGTGAATACTGAGCAGAAGTATTAGTTCAGTATCCCTGCTTTTTCACTGTCCCTCTCTGCCCGCTCACCCTCCTCTTTATTCAGATGCAATATCCTTCCCTTTGTCTTTCTTCACTCCCTAATGTACCTATAAAAGGTTTTATCCCCCTTTTTAACCGAGTTGGCTATCTTTTCCTCTGTTTGGACCTTTGCTATTCTGACTTCCTTTTCCTGCTTCCATTTGCTTTAACTGATGCAGTTCTCTGTCCTGCTCCTTCTGTGTTTCCTTATACTTCCTGAATGCTGTCTTTTTCTCCCTAACCTTACCCGCCACCTCTTTTGAGAACCATAGTGTTTTTTTTCTTCCGTTTTGATTTGTTTATTTGCTTCACACAAAAGCTTGTTGCCTCTGTGATGGCAGTTTTGATGTTTGCCCATTGTTGCACCACCCCTCTTTCTTGCCTGTTTGATAGTGCTTTTCAAACAACATGAAGTCTTGCTATATTATGACAACTGCAGTTTGTCCCAGCCTTAGAACTGCTCCGGAGGTGAAAGAGTTAACTTCCATGCCATGCATGGAACTTAGAGCGCGAGCTCGGTTAGAGAAGCTCTGTCTGGATCATTTCAAACTGAAACTGTCAGATTCTTTACTCCGCCTCACTGAACAGTTGCTCCGGAGATTCCTCCTACTGCTCAGTTCATTTCTCGGTTTAAAAGTGTTTTTCTCGGTTAAATTCAACCGCGATTATAATTATTTTAACTGCAAACCAATCGGTTCAAGCTCTGTCTGTGGTATTGTAAGTAATAGACCGGTTTATTTCTGTATGGAACTTGTAAATGTTTATCGGTTCGGTTTGAACTGATCAGGTTGTTTTAAAACTTTTTTCTAAATTCATTTAAAGCTATTTAGAGTGCGGTTCCCGGTTCTTATCGGTTCTAAAAAAAACGGATTTCATTACGTTCTTTTCGACGACCCGTGACACAGTTGGGAACCGATAAGGGTGTCTTGCCTGGCAGTTGCCGGAAAAGGGCAAGTTTTTGGTTAGGCTGGCATTATGTCCGAGAAACCCAAAGGAAAAACCGGCCCACTGGGTTTCAACACTGTAGTGTCTGTGGGGAAGCCTTTGCCAAGGCTGACCCACACACCACATGTGTTTATTGTCTGGGGTTTGACCACCCCAGTGTAGACTGCCAGATTTGAAGAATTTCCTGCAGCTACCCTAGATAAGAGAGTTGGTAGGCCTCAGGAACGAGAGGCTAAAAGTCCGCTGACCCGATACAGCCGGTTCGGCGCCAACCGAATCGAGGGAGTGCCTCTGACCAGGGCGAGACTTCCTCGGCAAACGAAAAGCTGACTCAGTGGAGCCAGTTCCAGCAAAGAGAACTAGAAAATCAGCAGGTGTGGAGTCCAAAATTCTTCTCCAACTGCTGCAGAGATAGCCAAAGCGATCCAAATTGTCCAGTCGCTTGTTCCGGCCCGAACCTCACTATCTGGCAAAAGGTCGGTTCTGCCGGGTTCCACCGGTTCAAGAATATGATATAGAGGAGTTTTATGAACCAGAGGAGGCGGAGGATGATTATGAACAGTGTGAATGTGATTTTGAAAGTCTGGATGTGCCCATTGAACCGACATCTCCCCAGACAGACCTTTAGGAGAGTCTTCCCCAGGCTTTCTGAGTCCCCTTCATTTTCTGTTTTATAAAAGTTGTTGAAACCCTCCAGCTCCTTTGGAGGAAGCTATGATGAACAAGAGGAGCCTGACTTTGTGGAGATGATGGATATCCCAGAGTCCAGGAGATTGTCTGTTCCTTTACATAAATCCTTCAGGAAACAAACAATAAAAATTTTAAAAGCTTCTAATTCTGTGCCTCCTGTGGATAAAAAGATGGACAGGAGGTACACCTTATCAGGTCCTGATACAGAATTTCTTTCACAGCAATGCAGCCATGTTGGGTAGTTCAGGCTGCAGCCTGTGATAAGGCTAATATTCTCTGGCTGCATCCTCCTGACAAGGACTCCAGGAAGATTGATGCCATGGCTAAAAAAAAATACATGGCAGCCGCCCTGGGACTCAGACAGGCAAATTATATGGCCTATGTTGCAAGATACCAGAAATCTAGATGGGACACTGGCATGGCCTTAGCCAAACAGGCCCCTGGCCAGCTTGCCAAGGAGCTGGAACAGGTGGCTGCTGATGGTATTGAGGCATATAGGTGCAATTCCATGCTGCAGTGGATTCTAATGATGTATCCTCTAGAGTCATGGCTACATCTGTGGCTTTGAGATTGGCTTGGCTCAGGTGTACTAGTCTGTCACAGGATACCCAGGCTAAGGCCATGGATTTTCCTGTAGGGAAATTTCTGTTTGGGGAGCAGACAGAGAAATATATGAGGAAATGGATGAATATAGAACCACTTATAGGAGTGCACAAGCCAAGGAACTGCAAGCCACTCCTCAGAGGCAGCCCCCAGGGTAGAGGCAGGCCTTTCACAGGCCTTTACTAAACCCAGGCCTCCTCTTCAGCTTACATTCAGAGGGGGTTCTTCAGAGGAGAGGCAGACGGGCATGAGTAGGCCTGCTCCACCCTCAGCCTAAAGTCATGCCAAACAGGCACCCTGATGGGATGCCCATGGCCGATTCTCCATTACCTGTAGGGGCAGGCTGGCTTACTCGTCCAGGACTGGGAGTCTTTAACTTCAGACAAGTGGGTCCTGGAAGTAGTAAGCCAGGGTCTGGTTCTCAGCTTCAAAAAATTTCCAAAGATGAGAATCAGATCTTTTCCACCTGCAAATCCTCTAGAGACTCTTGCTTTGGAAACAGAAGTCTCAATCCTCCTGGCTCTCAGAGCTGTGGAAAGGGTTTCTCCCCTACACCAAGGCAAGGGACTGTACTCCAGGTACTTCCTTACCCCAAAAAAGACAGGAGAATGGCGGCCCATCCTAGACCTAAGATATCTGAACAAGCACCTTTTAAAACCAAAATTCAAAATGGTGACTCTGGGAATGATTTTACCTCCCTAAGGCCAGGGGACTGGCTAGCTTCCCTGGATCTCAAGGATGCCTAATTCCATGTTCTTATCAGAAGCTCCCACCGAAAGTACCTCAGATTCGAACTGCCCTCAAGCCATTATCAGTTCAGAGCAATGCCCTTCGGCCTTACCTCTGCCCCAAGGGTATTCACAAAATGCCTGGCGGTAGCAGTTGCTCATTTAAGAAGGCAAAAGATTGCCATCTTTCCCTACCTAGACGACTGGCTCATTGTGGGTCAGTCTCCGGACCAGGTCAAATCACACCTGCAGGTTACCCAGCAGCTGCTTACCTATCTAGGCTTTCTTCTCAATCTTCCAAAGTCAGTTTTAGAACCTGTCCAGGTACTCACCTTCATAGGCGCAGAACTGACACAAAGCAGGCCAGAGCCTTCTCCTAGAAAGGGTAAGGACCTTGGTGGCCCTGGCCTCCTCCTTCACCCTGCAGGCTCTCGACCAGCAAGGCATTTTCACAGCTCTAGGAACATGGCTGCTTCCACAGCCATAGTGCAAGGAGCAAGATTTCAGATGAGGGACATTCAGTTCCATTTGAGAGCCTTTGTCTCAAAGAAGAGATCCCCTATCCAAGTTGATCCCAGTAACTCGAACCCTGATCCAGGCCCTTCAGTGGTGGCAGGATCAGAGCAATCTGAGACAAGGGTTCTTTCATCCTCTATCTCACTCCTTGACCCTTACTACAGATGCATCCCTTTGGGATGGGGAGCTCACATGGGCGACCTCTCCACCCAGGGATTGTGGTCCCCTCAGGAATCTCTGCTCCACATCAATCTGTTGGAACTCAGAGCTGTTTTTCTAGCACTTCAGGTTTTTCTGCATCTGTTCAGAACAAAGTGGTACAGGTCAGAACAGACAACACCACTACAATGTGGTACATCAACAACAAGGGGCACTCGGTCTTCGGCCTTGTGCACCGAGGCAATGAAGTTGTGGTCTCTGGCTTATTCCTGAACACCTCCTCATAGCAGTTCACCTCCCAGGCAAGGACAATGTCCTGGCAGATGCTCTCAGCAGGATTCCAGGGCCATCACAATGGTCATTGTGATCCTAGTACTGGGGATAGTTTTTGCCAGGTGGGGCACCCTCAGATAGATCTTTTGCAGCCCCAGACAATCATCAACTTCTACTTTTTTGTTGCAGGCCCCCAGTGGTGGGCTCAGTCCCCCTGGATGCCTTCCTCCTCGATTGGGAAGGGAAGTTTCTCTATGCCTTCCCCCCTTCCCTCTCCTGTTCAAGGTGCTAGTCAAAATCAGATCTCAGCCCTGCAAGATGATTCTGATTGGGCCAGACAGCCCTGGTACCCTCTCCTTCTGTCCTTAGCAGTCCATCTTCCCCTGTGTCTCCCCAGGAACCACAATTTGTTAACCTGTGCCCAGGAGAGAGTTTGGTATCCGAATCTCAAATCCCTCAACCTCAAGGCCTGGCTCTTGAGGAGTTAGAGTTTGCTGACCTACACCTTTCTCAAGGTGTTCTCGAAATTTTGAAAGCTTTTGGGAAGCCTTCCACTAGGGCTACTTATAACTCTAAATGGAAAAGGTTTTCCATATGGTGCTCTGGGAAGCATATTTCCGAATTCTGCTGATTTGCCCACTGTTTTGGGCTATATGGTCCATCTTAATTTTTTGGGACTGAGACCAGCTACCTGAAAGTGCATTTGGCAGCTGTCTCTGCTTTTATTTCAGCAGGAAGCCCTCCTCTCTCTGCTCACCCTGTATTTTCCAAGTTTTCAGGGGTTTGCTTCATACCAATCCACCATTCAGGACCCTGCCCTGCCTAGGATCTTAATGTTTGCATTGCTCAGCTGATGCAACCCCTTTGAACCTCTGTCTTCGGCAGAGCTTAAGTACTTGACTTGGAAAACTGTGTTTTAGTAGCCATCACTTCTGCCAGGCGATAAGTGAGTTGCAGGCTTTGTCAGTGGAGACTGACTTATTTCCTTTCACAAGGATAAGGTAGTCCTCAGGACTAACAGGAAGTTTTTGCCAAGGTGGTTTCAGATTTCCACCTTAATCAATCTATTTCTTCCAGTGTTCTTCGCTGACTATTCCTCCTCTGGTGAGAGGAGGCTGCACAGCTTAGATGTTAAGAGGGCCCTTAGTTACTACATAGCAGCTAAGGGTCGAGGGTTTGACTCCTCCAACTCTTTCTCACTTATGGTGAGGTTGGGAAAGGAAACCTGCCACTAAGAGATCCATTGCCAGGTGGATTATCTCTTGTATCCACTTGCTATCAAAACTGGGTAAGGTTCCCCTTCAGGCCTGAGGCTCACTCTACCAGAGGCAGCTGCATCCCTAGCTGTGGCCAGGGACATCCCATTTTAGAGATATGTCAAGCAGCTACTTGGAAACAGTACATACTTTTACTAAGCATTACTCCTTGACATTCAGGCCAGGAGGGATGCTCGACGGCACAGCTGTGCTTCAGAGCTCTATTTCCTAAGTAGGTTCTGTCCTCCTCCATGGAGGTACTGCTGTGTAGTCTGCATTGTCATAATATAGCAAGACTTCATGTTGTTTGAAGAAAAATTACTCACCGTAGTAATGTTGTTTCTTCTAATGGAGTCTTGACATATTATGACCTCCCCCAGCCTGCCCCTCTCAGAACTTCTACTTTAGGGATGGAGTGGCAGTCCAGTGTTGGCACTTATTGATGCCTACTCTTGTGTTTTCCAACTTCTCTTTTGGGGTGTTTGGGTGTTGTGTTTTATTTTATCTTATTCTTATTGTCTGGTCCCCTGACTTGAGTCTTGGTGTTGGGACCAGGAAAATGTATTAATACTAAGTAGCCAGTTGGCTAGTGTAGGTTACAGCTTCCACACAGAACCTTAGTGAGTTTTGCTCAGTAAAGATCTGACAGTTTCAGTTTGAAATGATCCAGACAGAGCTTCTCTAACCGAGCTCGCGCTCTAAGTTCTATGCATGGCATGGAAGTTAACTCTTTCACCTCTGGAGCAGTTCTAAGGCTGGGACAAACTGCAATTGCCATAATATAGCAAGACTCCATTAGAAGAAACAACATTACTAAGGTGAGTAATTTTTTCTTCTGAGGCACTCTCCCATTTTGACAAAATCAACCCTCCTGAAGTCCAGTATCTTCACTTTCGTATAACTTGACTCTACAGCTGAGTATCGTGAACCACACTGTTTGGTGGTCACTTCCTCCCAGATGGCTACCCACTTCTAGATCTGAGATCCTCTCTCCATCCCCACTTCTAGATCTGAGATCCTCTCTCCATCCCCATTTGAAAGTACCAGGTCTAAGATTGCTCCCTCCCGAGTGGGTTCTAACACTAGCTGTCTGAGGCATGCCCCCTGTAGGGCATCATGAATGTCCCTGTTCTTGAATGTGGCTGCAGCAGAGGTGCTCCAGTTAGCTTCTGGCATATTCAGGTCCCCCATCAGCAATATCTCCCCTTTCTCTGCCATCCTAAGGATGCCATCTATAATTTCCTTGTCCATTTCCTCCCCAAGATGGGGATCTCTATAGAACCCTTGTGCAGATTGTGGTGCCATTGCCAGTCTCCAAGGTGACCCACAGTGCCTCCTCTCCTCCCTATTTACCCTTTAGTTCCGTTGCTTTGATCCCTTCCCTTATGTAGAAAGCTGCTACTCCTCTTCTACCCTCCCTGTCCCTCCTGTAGATTGTGTACCCTGGTATGCTGACATCCCAGTTATGATTCTCTGTGTACCATGTTTCTGTGATTGCCACAATATCCAGGCATCCCTCTTCCATCAAGGCCACCAGTTCAGGAAGCTTGTTACCTAGACTATGGGCATTGGTACTCATTACCCTCCATTTTTTTATGGCCTTACCCGTATTTGTCCCATTCCTGTTCTTACTGTTGTTGTCTTTTTCTCCATTTATCCCTGCCCTTCTCCCTATTGACTTCTCTATCTTGGTGTTTACCTCACTAACTACCCTGATTTTTTTTTTGTGGGGGGGGACACTAGGATTTCCCTTCTCCTTTTCAGTGCCTCCCACCTTGGCTAGTTTAAATGCTTGCCAATGAAGCATTTAAACCTATCACCTAGGATCCTGGTTCCCCTTCTGGACAGATGCAGACCATCTTATCAGTATAGGCCTGCATCCCTCCAGGTGGACCCACAAGTCCCCAGTGAAGCCAAAACCCTGAGCTGTGCACCAGTGATTGAATCCAATGGTGTGGAGCACCCTAGCCTCACCCATACCATAGACAGGCAACACCTCCGAGAAGGTTACCATGCATGCTACTTGTCTAAGGCCCCTCCCCAACTCCATAATCTCCTCCTGCACTGCTCTGATCTCTTTTTCAGCCAGGTCAATTTGTCCCTAGGTGGACTGTGACATCCAGCTTCCTCTCCTGTGCAGCTGCTCCCATGATCCTGCAGATTTGCTCCCTGTCTTTCCAAGCCATGGCGCCATGCAGGCACCTTACCTTCCTCTCCTCTACCTGCCTCAGTTCTACCCTCCTAACAATGGAGTCCCCCACCATGAGTTGTTTCCTTCTCCTGTGGGGTCCCATGCCACCCTCCTGTGGGTCTCCTTTGTGGAGGTTCCCAGCATCCTCCTTGGTCTCCACTGTGGGTGCCTCCATAGAGGAACCACACTCTGCCAGAACAGCATATGAACTGTGGAGAGGTACAACTGGGGGGATGCGCCTCTGTTCCACCACCTTCGCCCTCCCTGAGCCCACTGTGGTCCAACTGCTCCTCTTTCTTGGCAACCTTTGAGGCAGTGGTGGTGGCCCTGAATGGGAAAGAAGGTCCCCCGAATCCTGGCCAACTCGGCCTGGAGATGAGCAATCCCCTCCCTCATCCCAGAGAGGTGCCTGCAGATGGGACAACACCGCATCCTCCAGAACGTCTCGCGGAAGACTGCTGCTCCACAGCCACTGTACTGCACCACTCCCATCATGTCTTAGCTGTGGCCCTTTGACTCTTGTTTCGTATATGTGGAGGAGTTGTGGGATAACAGATGGACTAGGCACCAAACTTCAGGTTCAACACACAATCTCTGTGTGATGTTCATAAAAAATACAAGAAATAACCTTTTGCAATTGCATATTTCTTCTTCAGTACATCAGTTTGCAGCCACAGACTACAAATGCCCTTTCTCTGCACTTAGCCAGCACCTGTTGACACTGATCACTGATCCAATCTACTTGTTGAGATGTACCCATAACCCTTAGGCAAGCCCTCATTTGCTTACATAGTGGGGGCCCAAAAAGAAGAAAAACAAACAAGCTATAAACAAAGAACCTCAATGCAGAATCACTGAAAGAACAGTTACCCCAAAGGGCATTGGCAACAAATCAAGTTTCAAAGAAATGCATCATCATACATACTTCCATAATGCAGTGCATCGTGGGATATATGCAAATCACCATGACATTTCTGGCTTGTTAAATTTACAACAATTTACATGCATTTTAAATAGCACAACTAGCTGAATTTCTATAATAGTCACCTAGTTCTTTTTACCATTATCAAAAACACCAAGTGCCATGGTATTTTAAACATTTACAGGTTTCATAAACATAAGGTATATACATTAAGGTATTTTATAACATAGTGCTATTGCATACTAAATCCAGTAACGATAAACACAACCTGTTTTACATATTCATGGAGATCACAGTAATCTCCCTATATGAGGACCTGAGAGGGAAAAGGAAAATCAAAGAGGACACCATAGCATAGTCAAGGGAGGAAGGGGGGGTGCCCATAGGTGGCCAACCTTATGGACTAGAAATTGTAAAGAACAGATTAGACTTACAAATAGAAGAACTCTTGCAACAGATTTAAGAAAAGGTCGGTCCTCAAGAGTGGCAGGAGCCCGGTCACAGTATACTTACTCATTCCTCTCTGTTTATTTATTTTTATGTACGTTTTGTTTTTCTTCCTACTTTCCTATTGCCTCCGTGTCCTTAAAACTTCTGATCTTCCTGTTCTGGGACAGTAAGGTCCTATATTTCTCCATAGGCTCCATACTTGCTCAGAGTCGGACCTCCAGCAGCTAGGAGGGGATGGAGAGCTACTCTTTTCCTTCCAGGATGTTGAGTCTTTTGTGCCTCTGTGATCACTCCCTTCCTGCTCCCAAACAGGAAGTTCTTGTTGTCAGTCAAGTCCTGTGCCTATTAAAGTAGAACCAGATAAGGGTGGAGAGGTGGAGGGCCACATAGTCCCAGTAAACTTTTAACAGCAGCTCCTTCCTCTTGCTGTTTTCTGCCACAAGCTATCTAGGTTAGTTTTCAAATACAAACACCTGGCTTCCTTCTCTCTAAGCCACTCCCCCTAATTCCGCTGCTACTGTAGGATGGTCAGCAATGAATTAGTTGTTTATTTTGAGCAGTGGGGATGGAGATTTAGTTTAGGGCGAGAAAAGTGAGTGAACTACTTTCCAAAACTTTGATGGGTTGGTATGTTAGTATTAAAGGTGGACTGGAAATATTCCGTTTTGGCCAGGCAGATGGCTTTGGTACAGGCATTTCAGAGTATCTGGTAGATAGCGTAGTAATGAGGGAGTTTGGAAGATTTGTGGGGTTTCCATGCTTTATCATGTGCTTGTTGAGAGGCCAGGAGTTCAGGGATTACCATGAAGAGGTGACTACCATGCACCCTAACTTGCTTCAGGGGACCATGTTTGTTCCAGATGTTGATAAAATTATCTTTGAAATAAGCCAGGGCGTGATCGATAATTTTGGCTGAGGAAATAGGGGCCAGTCAATGTGAGTTAAGTCATGATGTAGAGGGGCAAGGTCTAATGTTTTGTAAGAGTGTATCATTAGTAGTTTGTGGGGTGCGTTAGGTCTGTGTACTTTCCTAACTTTGTAGATCATATGATAATCTCTAAGAGTGTCTGGCAGTAGGCCCGATTGGATTACCCTGTGAGGATGGGAGGTGAGAGCCCAGTCTATGAGAGTGTGGTTATGGGATTTGTGGTTTAGGCAAGTAGGTTCTGTGATTAATTGGGACAAGTTAAGGGCAGCTATTTCAGTACAAGTCTTATCTAGGGTGGGTGACAACCAGTTCAGGTTTAGATCCCCTAACAGGTAGAGCTCACCTGAGGAGGTAAGGGACCCAGTAGTGGTGATTAGATCAGTGACTACAGAGTGGTGTAGACCTAGATGGCAGTAGGCTCCTACAATAAATATTGGTACAGAAAAGAGTAGAGATAGTCTAATGATGAGGGCTTCATAGGCATTGGGGTCAGTGGTAGATAGAAGAGTAGTGGTTTGGAGAGAGGAGGAGAAGATAGCTATGCCTTCATCCCTACCAGTATGGTCCTGGTGGGTAACTGCATGTCGAGGAATTGTGATAGAGGCATCAGGGATTTTGTTTATTAGCCAGGTCTCTGATATAATGAGGAAGTCTGGATTGAGGAATCCTACGAGTGGAAGTAGCAGATCAAGTTAAGGGAGGAGACTGAATGTTAAGTTGAAGAATCTTTAGGCCACGGGGAAGTGAAACTGGGGTTGGAGCAGAGGCTGGGGGTGATGGGTAGGGCTTTATAGTGTTGGACCTGGGTTGGGATTTATGTCTCCCGAAGAGAAGTAAGAGAGAGATGATGAAATGCAGCTTGGTACTCTTGAACCAAGATTTGTTAGATGGTTTAGGGGAGCGAAGTGAATAACTGAAGGTGGGGAGCTGAAATTTAAGGATGCACAGTAAAGGGAAGAAGTAAGGTAAAGACATGAGTGGGGCGGAAGGCCGTGTAGAGAAGTGGGTCCAGGTATGATAAAAAGACATTGGAGCTGCCACTTGGTTGAAGCAGGGGGTTAGCAGGGCAGTGGGTCTGCAAGGGAATTATGGAGGGGAGTGGAAGTATTTTGCAATTGAAGAGACGGAAGATAAACCAGGGTGGAAATTATGAGGAAGAGGCACAGGGAGAGATACAGAAAGAGACCATATTTCCTGGTTTAGAGAACGGCTTAAATGGGGGCGGGTCACAGGGGTGCAGAGCTGAGGGAAAAACAAGAAGGGCAATAGATGGGCTTAATCTATGGGCTGGGTCACAGATGTAGAGAGGAGGAAGAAAGCTGGGGGCAGGGCGGGTCAGTGCCAACCTCCAAAGGGAGGTAAGTAATCTGCACTAAGTAAGCAGACTACAATGGAACAGTGAGACTTATGTTTCCCCTAGTGGCCCAATGCTATAACGAGTAAATGGGGGGGGGAATAAAATTAATCTCTCTAAATAGATGATAAAACAGGCTGTCTTGTAGATATGCTGGGGGTGGGGTTCCAAAGCTTGAAGTAGAGAAGGGAGCTGGGAGTTAAAATACTGGGAGGAGGGGGGTGGTAAAAGATGGTCCCAAAATACAGAAATCGGGTAGCAGGCTAGGGGGGAGAGAGAGAGACACACACACACATGGGGGGGCTAGGTTTCAGATGAATTAACTTTAAACTCTTATACTGCAGTACTGTCCCATAGAGAACACAAAAACAGTAAAAATGAAATTTTTTTAGCCAAAATTAATTTCTCTAAACAGATGATAAAGCAGTATCTGAGCCCTCAGAGTACAGCAGGTCAGATTTCAGACCCCTTATCCTGCTAAGATGCAGATTTTCTGAGCAGAGGGTCCCAGGTTGTATGGAACACATGCCAAAGTCTTTGCTGCCCTCGAAGAGCATGGGGTTCCTTTGGAGCAACGTAAACCACCCACAGCACAACGAGCCTCAGCTGTAAATCAAAATGCCCAGCTACAGGTTCTCAGGCGAGACATTCAGTGACAGGCCACAGGGAAGCATCACAGACTATGTCAGAAACTTGGAATTTATTGCAGCGGCTCCAGAAAACTACTCCACCCGAATGGCAGAATCTGTAAGACCTGGCATGAGCAGCATTAACTATCCTGAAGGTGCTACATGGAGGCCCTATTTCTTGCTAATCATTTTCAGACTGCACTGATTGGAATGGAATGATGTACACTAATTGCTTTATTGCCTTAGCAGATATGGGACATAGGTTGGGCCTTTCTGGGATCCGGGCTTGTGGAAAGGCCCTCCTATGGTGGGCCACAGTTACTTGCTCATTCAGACTTCCACTACCGCCGTCAAGGACATTTGCATTATAATGACATTTGGACCCTTTTGTCTCCTTCCTGTAACATGGACTGATCTAGCTGATATGGGCTTCTGTGACATGTAATCAGCTACATGGTGAGTAAAGCTGCCATGGACTTGGACACTGTGTTGGAGGCTCCTGGAGGTGTGGGCGGACTTGGGTATTGATACCTTATTGTTGTTTCAGTGCCTGGGAACTCTACTAGTTTTGTTTGTAAGGAAGGCACTCCCATTTGACTGGTGATGAGTATCAGGTGCTAGCCCTACCATTTCTGTGGCCACGGCCACTGAGGGGTACTGCCCACTTTACTGAGACTCTGAGAGCTGAAGAGATTTTTCAGCTCAGGTCACCCCTCCCGCCCCTCCAATAATCTAGGTGACCATGAGGTTGCTGGGTTGAAAGAAGGGGTTATGCAGGAAAAGTTATGCATTTAGTTCCGCTCCCCCAGAGCTGTGAAGCCCTGCTTTCCTGAGGCTAGATAGTGCATGGCTCCCTCTTCTCACCTGTTCGATGGGTGGAGGGCTGACAGCATCATAAGGTGGCCTATGGAATGCATTCACCTCCTGGGATGGTAGCCTAGGTGTACAGCTGCCTCCTGGCTTTAGTATAGTCATTCCACTAGTAGGTGGGCCTTTAGAAGCGATAAAATCTTGGGACTTTTCAATTAGGACAGTAGTCTGAGCATCTCTGCCTTCTGGCTTATGGCTTCTTTCATTGTCTGTAGTTTTGGGGGGGATGCATATTCAAACGGGTGCTATTGAGACCCTGAATGGTAGGAGTTATTTGGTGGGTTCAGGCTAGGATCCATCAGAGCTCATTCCTGATGCGTTTCTTCTGAGCCTGGGGCTCTGTTCTGCATATCTGGGTGCCCCAGTTGGATCGTGGCATTTTTCTACTTTACATATCTAATACTGAGCCGCTGGGATTGTTGTCATTCAGGCCCTGATGAATGTTCTCATTACGGGCCTTACTAAGCTTTTGGGTTTCTGATATTTTGTTGGTAACCTTGGTGGTGGCCGCTGTTTATAGGGCATGGATTTGCACTACTCATGGATAGCGTTAAGGGTGTGCTTCATGCTCTAAGCACAGCCAGTGATCACAGGAGCACATTTTCTTTGTAAAATATTCAGTTGTCTGTGCTCCTCTTGCCTTTCTGGAGCACAGTTGAAGGGGAGGGTTCCTGGCAGCGGAACGCTGTGTGTTGGGAGGGGGGAGTTCAGTAGGGTCACTGGGATAAAAATCCGGATTTTTGTATTAATTGGATGGAGGTCAAAGTTAGATCAGAAAACAACTGGGCAAGTTGGCAGCTGCTGCATTAATAGGTGGGCCAACAGCGATCAGTTGTGTGGGTAGCCAGCAAGTTAGTGTGCACTTTGACATGCTGGCAAAAAAAAGTGTATTGGCAACCAGCACAGGTTAGTGAGTGAGTTTATAGGCAGGCAGGAAAAGAACAGGAGAGCAACTGGCAGACTAACATGCGCATTGGCGTGCAGGGACGCTCTGAACATGTGTGCTTTAGAGTGAGTTTATGGGTAGGTGGATGGCAAATACAAGTGTGGAAGAATGACAGAGAGGGAATGAATGTATTGATCACAGGTCAGGGTTTTATTTAACTCTAAAATTTGATTAGCGTTTTGCTCATAAAAGTGCTAAAACATTGTGAAAATGCATAGCACTTGCCTCACTTAGTTTACCAAACATAACACTTCTAGAAAGCCTATATAAATACCTTCTTTACAGTTAGTATCGTCCGAAGAAAAAAATTGCTAATCAATTATTTAAAACCCTGCAGGTTAATTAAAAGTAGATGAACAGGCAAAGAAGGAAAGATAATACATTTTAAAGTCTGTAGACAAAAGAAAGGAAACAAAACAGTTGACACAGGGACAGAGAGAGAACTGAGGCTTGAGGAAGATGAAAGAATGAGAGCAAGGATATGAGAGAGAGCCCATGGTAAGAAGCAAAACAGGAAGGAAAGAACAAAGGTGACAGAGGGATTAAATTGAAAATTAAAGACAGGTAAGCCAGAAAAAGTGGCACTACGGAGAGACCAACAGTCATGGTGTCTTGCATGTATCGAGGGAAGCCTGGTGGGTAATTCCACATATATATAAAACGTTGTCTGTTTTCAAGAGGTTACCTTTGGAATAAAAAGATGCTGTATTTTGTTTTATGCTTTGAACTGTAGGCCACCGAAAGTTTGAATAATTTGTAACTGATGTTGCATGCTTTTGTTGGAAATAGTTATATGGTGAAACTGAAAGACTAGTCTAGGATACGGAAGCTGAATTGCTCCGTTTACCTCTGTGTACACAACACAAGTCTATGGACACAATTTTCCTGTAGACTACTTCTCAATTTACCTTAAAAAATACAAAACTACTTATAGACCTGGGTGCCTTGCTGGAGTCACTACCGAATGCAGTTAAGTCAGCACATGGGAAGAAGCGTGTAGCGTTCCAAGATAAAACTGGATCCCTTATTTTACAGGCAGATGTAGAAACAGCAGTCTACGAAATTGCCCTAGACCTAGACTTGTAGTGGTTACGTGAAAAAACAAAGCAATGCAGGAAAAATCATCCCACAGTTATAGAGAGGGAAATAATAAACTGATAAGGGAGCCCAGATGGTGTGGTCTGGACAGGTGGCTGTGGACTGTGAGCCAGAGCTGGGTGAAGAAATCAGTGGGGTGGTGTGTATGTGTGTCTGCGGGTGGTCATGGTATTTGAAGATTCAATGTGTAGTTATGATTGGGTGGGTACATTTTCAGTACTTGATCACATCAGTATCATACACAAAGGTGTCCTACTGTCATGTGCTCAGATTCTCAGCAACGTCTAGGAAATGGACAACAAAATCATTATTGCCCATAAATTACTCAAAACCTTTATTACAAGCAAGACATTGTTAAACTATTAAATTAAAAAGAAGATGGGTAGGAGCACAGCCAGGGTCTAAAGGAGCACATACTTTAGGGTACAATTTAGAGTTTCTCTGCTCCTCTATTTTGGAGGAGCGCACCGTGCTAAATTCTTAACACAAACCCTGGCACCACTACCTCGGGGATCTAACTTGTGCAGAATCTGTGGTAAGGTGCTTCCGAGGACTGGGATGGAGTACATCCTACCCCCAGTCTCAGAAGCATATCTATTGCCTTGTTTATTATACTATGTTATTATTGTAATCTACATGAGTTACCGGTTTGGATGTTTTATGTTACACTGATGCTGAGGATTAGCTCTCTGTCTTGGGGGGGGACAGCTCAGACAGAGGAAGGGTGAATTGCCCTTTCCATGCCTACTACTCATGCTAAGATATTGACTTTTAATGTCCACGGGTTGTCTGACCCTGTCAAAAGGAAAAAGGCTTTGACTTTTGTCCATCAGTCCAAAGCACAGTTTATATTTCTACAGGAGACTCATTTGTCACATTTTGAGCACCAGAAGCTGACCCAGTTTGGTTTTTGGGAGGCTCACTCCTCCTCCTCCTACAAAACCAGATGGAGGCGAGGAGTAGCAGTCTTAGTGCCTAATGGCGTACCCTTTGAGTCCAAAGATGAGACAGCAGATAAAGAAGGGCATTATGTGCTGGTAAAGAGTCAACTTAATGATAAAAAATTTACATTAGTTTCTATATATGCCCACCCAGGCTCTGATTATTCCTTTTATAGTCACTCTTTCACCCTGATCCTAGAAAAAGCAGAGGGGATCCTTGTCTGTGGTGGTGATCTTTTAATCTCACTTTTGTTCTAGCTCTGGACAGCCCCTCACAGATCTCTAGATGGAAACATGTGGTGTTGAAAAGGGTAAAAGCTCTGTTACAAAAACTGGGTATGCAGGATGTATGGAGATATCTGGATAGCTCGGCCCAAGGTTTCACATACTACTCCACAGTACATCAGATGCCCTCTAGGCTGGATCTCTTTCTCCTTCCTAAAGATGTAGTGGCCCATTATAGGTTGGCTCTCTGGTCCTTTTGGACCATACCCCATTTACCCTTGAGTGTGAGCTCAGTCTGCTTCAGAGGAGTACCTTTTGGAGACTTAACACCTCCCTTCTTCAAGATCGGGAGGCTAAGGAAGAAATTGCAAAGTTAATAGAACAAGACAGTAAGAGAAGACTAGCACTCTGATATTACCCCTGGGACAGTATGGTATACAGTAAAAGCCATCCTCAGGGGGAAATTCATTGCAATAGCAGCAGCCAGGAAAAAACAAAGGGTAGAAGAACAGGATAACTTGGAACAACAGATACAGAAACTAGAGACCCTTCCACAACAGAAACCAGACAGCGAGGACAAGAGTTGATGAAACTCCGTAAGGAACTTAACTCCCTGCTTTGACTATATAGGAGAACAGAACCTTAAATATTTAAGGCAGTGTTATTACTAGGCGGCCCCAGGGCTCTTAAGCTATTGGCCTATAGTCTTAGAGCTAGAAAAATGTGGCATCATATACTTAAAATAGTGCATCCGGGGCTCGGAACTTCAGCGACAACTTGGGGGATCACAGAGACCTTTAAGTCATACTGTGAAGGCCTCTGTCAGGCGAGAGGAGGTAGGTCAGAACAGGACATACAGAACTCTTTCTGTACCATTAACCTCCCCAAACTCTTGAAAGCACAGAATGGACACTTTTGCAGCCCCATTAGGGCAGATGAGATCCGTCAGGCCATTTCCCATAGTAAGACCGGAAAGTACCCTGGTTCGGATGGCCTGCCAGTTGAATTCTATAAGTTGTTAAGGGAACAGACTGTTCCTTTATTGCTGGAGGCCTACAGGGAACTTTAAGGAAAGGAGGCCAGGTGCCCCCATCATGGAATCAGGTGGTCATATCAGTTCTGCCCAAGCCTGGCAAGGACCTCACACATTGCTCATCGTGTCTGCCAGCCCCATGACCTTCTTGACTTGCTGGACGAATCATGGAGAGCCACAGGCCTCTCATATCCACATATTTTATACATGTCAGAAACTTGCCCAGTTTAAGGCAATGGTATCTGCTCAGCTCCAGTCCTGTTTGCCCTTCCGGACAGTATAGGTGCTAGAGAGATGATTCGAGGTACACACACACACACACACACACACACACTGTAAAATGGGCTAGTACCTTGTACTTATGGTATATATGTGTTAGGGTGATAAGGAAGGCCATGATAAGAAAATGGCTTCAAGAGGAGCCACTGACTATAGCAGACTGGCATGCAGTTGTAGAGAATTCTGAAATGGAAAGAGTATCCTTTCAAATATCAGACAGAACAGATAAATATGTAGAGTACTGGACAAGATGGTATCTAGTCAGGCAGCCAGACTAAGTTACAGGGAACATATTAGCCCTCTAACAACAAGTGCAGGTTGGACAGCAATGGTTGACCCTTTGTACTTTTACTTCCCAGAAGAGACACCGGGGCATGCCCTCTTTCCTATTGCTTTCCCGCCTCATCTCCGGGGGCTTGACTGAATCATACATTTGAAACAAGCAAGTAGAACCCAAGTACTTCTTTATGTACCTAGTGGTTTGAATGTTTGATAGATGTTTTAATGTTTGCGTTATAAAATTAAATATTTGTTTACATGATGTTATCAACAATGTTCTATCATAGTAGCATGTTTGACCTCTGTTCATTGGTAAGTCCATTTGATGTGTGATGAGCTATAATTCTGTGTGCTTTTACTTTGCAATAAAGTAAGTATTAAAAAAAGAAAAAAAAGAAAACAGTTGGCAGCTTAAGGAGAGGTTGGGATACAGTCAGTGATAAAATAAGGGTCAACAGAGGGGATGGGGCGTATTGGTGAGGGGGAGCAGACTAGGTTGACCTAATGGCCTTATTCTGCTGGATTTGTCATATGTTTGTATACTGTGACAAGTTTCCCAGATGCCACCATGGCTTTTTTCCACCTGCTTTGACACAGTGTCTACATAGGTTGACAGACCAGAAACCAGTTCCTCTACATTCACCATTCGCACAGAGAAGTCATCAGAGATCTTGTCCATGTTCAGAATCATTATGCAGAACATTTGCAAAGAGGTTTTCATATCTATGATTTTTGTGCTGCTTGTTGATGCCTCTAATTGTTTATTTGTCTGGTGTGAGCCACCAAGCCTCATTGTTGGTTTCAGCAAGTAGCTCATGGAAGTTTGAAAAGTTGTGTTTCTTTAGCACCCCAGTTCTGTTAAAAATGTGTGTACTCAATGTAGAAATAGCTGCTCCTGTAAATTTGTCAATTGAAAATGTATTTAACAGCACAACAAACAATTAAATGGGTTCCTGCAGTGGGAGCTGTCACAGAGCATGTCCAATGACTATGCTGGTTGATTCCCCCCCCCCAAATAATGTTCTTATAATAAGAGTACTTGTAAATGACATCCAAAGTGTTTATTGTCATTTGGAGAAATGTCAGGGAGCCTCACTGCAGAAAACCAAGATCTTTATAGTGAGTGTTCCACCTACTGCTAATTGTATGAAATTTGTTTCAAAACTAGGAACTGTAGAGAACCATCAACCCCGTATTTCAGGCAAAAAAGGACTGCTGGGATACTCACGAATGTACGCGAAGAGTGGAAGTGTGGATTCAGATCTGCAGTTTTTGGGAATCTGTCAACTTCCAGAAAAAGGTATGATGAAAAATAACAGGTAAATATGGATGGTAGCAATCATTATTGATCAGTTTACGTTAAAAGTAGGTAACTGATGCACTGTATTGTGTCTCTGACAAAACTTTGCAAATTACACAGATTCCAACAAGCAGATAGGCTGGACATACTCTGCACAGGAAAGTCTGAATAGTTTGTACCATTCCAAGCATTGATCGCATGTCCCCTGAGCGTCAACTACTAGATCATTTCCTGCTACAGTAAAGACATGATACCACAGACTTCGCTCTGCTTACGATTGGTTTACTAAGTAAACAGTTTATTTTATGTCTGACTTGGAGTTGTACGTAGTACCGATTCAGGCACTGCTAATTTAGGTTTATTTATGTTGAGTTTTCCAGTACCCGGGAACTGATCATAAGCTGATTCTTTTGCAAATTTCTGTGCTGCATTTGAAATAGAACTGAAGGTTTTTTCTCTCATGGTTTGGTTTTTTTCAGTTTTAAATTACAATCTGGAAAAAAGGGGTATCATTTTAAAACTGTTTCTACCTGTAACATCTTATGCCGCAAAAAAAAAAAAATGCACCGATCAACCAGATTTTAAAAAGTGTGTGGACTGTGGTGAAAAGGTCCCCAAGGCCAATAGCCATAATTTGTTTCAAAAGTGTTTGAGACTTGAGCATTTCAGGCAGGTTTGTGAATCCTGTCTCAAATTCTACCTCGATACTGTGAAAAGGAGAGAATCCAAAAGGCTGATACTTTCAGCAGCTGTCTACACAAAGCGCTTACCGGTGGTGAAAAATGTAGTTCATATTAGAGGGAACCAGTAATGGTACTGTCACTCAACCGTGTTCAGCTAAAACCCTCCACCAGTAGCAGTACCACTAAGGTCAAGAGCAACAGTGGAGAGTAATTCATCTCTTGGTGCCACCAGGGTAAGAACTCATGTAAGTAGTGAAAACTGGTGAGAGATTCCGGGAATAAATTCCTTAGTGTGCAGAGTAACAGTCAGCCATGCAGTGAGAGCAAGTCAGTGGAATATTCATGTATTGTCAGATGGCAAGGAATACATTTCAGTTGTGATTGGCAAGTGTCCCTTGGTACGTGACATTAGTACCAACGGCATGAACTAGTACCAGCCATGGTTGCCCAATCACATAGTCAAAGAATCACTGTGCCACTTGTTATAAATAGGTTTCAAATACCATACATCTTCAATTAGTAGCCGACCTCGAATAGTAGCCATGCTTCTATTCGAAGATGTACAATAATTTCCAATGACTTCTCCACTTAGACCATCAGTAAAACGAAACTGCAACGGCCGATATGCCAGAAACCAATTTTTCAGTGAACTATTACCAAATATTACTCTGTTTCACTGAAATCAATGATGTTTCAGTTAACATAGCTGTAAAAAGAGAAAACATGTAAGGTCTCCTGCAAATGAAGTGTAGAAGCTGACAAGCAGTGCTGTGAGTACATTTCTGAGTTCCTCTATTGAAGCCGCCAGCTGCTCCAAAACGGATCACACCTCCCCCCGCCATGATGTAATATCCTTCAGTGACTGGCTGCAAAATTCAGTTCTTTTGACTGATCATTTTTTAAACAAATGCTGCCAACAAATCTAAAGCCGGTTTTCCATTCTCTCGTGGTGAAACTGTCAAAGTGTCAGCAAAAGATGGTGTTCATTTCATGAATGACATAAAGCTAACTGAAGTTCATGCTCAATCTTCTAACAGCAAAACCACCGGTTCTGCCATTAATGATCACATCTTTCCCTAAAACAAAAAAGACTCTATTTGCTTTTGCAAACCATGGTGTATTACTGAATACCACTGCTATTTTAATGATTGCTGAAACTGACAATGCGGCAAAGTCAGTTTCTGTAACGAGTTGCTGCTCAAGATTTCAGATGACGATCTCAGCTGGTGTGATCTTTTCAATGAGATTGTACACACTAGCATAAGAAAAAGTGCTCAGGTAAGCACAAGTATTGAAGTTGTGGCATATGGGAAGATTAAATAATCTGTCATTCTAACAATTGATGTTCCACACACATTTGCAAAAGATAAAAATCTGCCTATGTATAATGAAAATAATGCAATTGTCAGTTGTGAAAAAAGATACTAGAAATCCTAGCCCTGCTGCCCAAACTCCATTACTTTGCAACCCAGCTCCTTATCCAGCCAAAAAGGATCAAAACCAGAATGTGACAGTTGATGCTCCACATGTATTTCCACCAAAAACAAGCCTTTCAGATACATACAGTGTACTGAATGCAGCCCAGTTATCTGTACAAAAAGAGATGAAACTGTGTGGACTGTTTTCTGCAGCGTAATGATGCATGACACTAAATAAACTAAATTTACTGTTAAAAGTTTTTTAAATTTATTTGTATTGCACAATAGCATATAGGTATAGTAAGGAGCTTCATGGTGTGGGTAGTAGTGTGATCACTGCACTTCCAGGGGCAGTAAGGCATTCAGCCCACAGCCTAATTATGCCCCACTACTGTCCACACCTTGTTATGCCTTATTGCTTACATAAACCTACTGTGGAGGCACTGGTTGGACAGGCTTGCCCTTCAGTTGGACAGATGACTTCCTTGAAAAAAAAAATCATGAACAAGAGGCAAATATTTAAGGTCATTCAGCAAATGTAGTTGAGAAGGGGAGGAAGTTGAGTTCGGCACAGAGACAATTTGATAGCGTCACTCCCTTCAATACAGGGAGATGAAGAATTTTGCACACCTTTTCATCCTAATGAAGACTATTCTTCCTACAGTGTTTGTAATCAATATGTGTGACTGGTTAGCTGTGAAAGGTAACATGCCTTGATCAGCCACCCTACAAGCAATTTTATAAAAAAACAAAAAAATAAATAAAGCTCGGCCTGACCCCTTCTAGAAGAGCAGCTCTTCCAATCAGTGAAAAACTAAAAGTTTTGTCTGTAAATGAACAAAAAAATGTTAAACTGCTTGCTTCAGGATACACAATGAACTGATAACAATCGAAGAAAATACATGTTGTACCTGTACCTAGAGAGTGCTGAATTTTTATGTTTACATCCTTCTCCTGAAGGATTTGTGCAAACACCTGCTTTTCAAAAAAATGAGACTTCCATGTCATCAGCCCCTCCTGAGAAAGATTCAAGAAAAATAGAATTTTATGCAAAAACAGAGATGTTTGGCTGGAACACTGGAACTAAGATGGGAACATAGAAACATTGAATCTGATGGCAGATAAGGACCACTTGGCCCATCCAGTCTGTTGATTTTTCCTTACCTACATTGTCACTGCAGACCCTTCTTGATCTACACCTCCTTCTCCCCTCCTTTCCACTACAATTCTCTTCATAGGTTTCATAGGTATATACAAGTTTATTTAGACTGTCATCTTTTTATGCTTGCCAATTTTGCCCAATGTGGGTATATTCTTGTTTTTATATAAGTCAACCAACCTCCTTTGAATATATCCATTGTTGTGCTGCCTGCCACTTCTAAAGGCAGTACATTCTACACCGTCACTATCCATTGGCTAAACCATTTTTTTTCTAATTAGTAGTTTCCATTTTCCTACTGGTAGTTGTAATGGGAGCCTGCTAGAATTATACTTGTTATCTTCAAACCCAGCTCCTCCCACAGTGTTTTGTTAGTTAGAGCTATATATAGCGTGGACATGTCTCCTCTAATTCTGCTGTACTACAGGGTATATAGGTCTAGTTTATTTAATCTGTCTGCATAAGTGACCCCTTTTAATCCATTTACTGCTCTTGTAGCCCTTCTTTGTATCCCTTCAGGTTTACGGATTTCACCTTTTTTATAAGGTGCCCAAACCTGGGCGCAGTACTCCAGGTGGGGCATCACCAGAGAACCATACAGTGGCATCAGAACTTTACTTCTTTTGCTCCCTATTTGCCTCAGAATGCAATTTAGAGTTTGGTTTGCCCTTTTGATCACCTTATCACAGTGAACTCTAAACTGCAAGTCTGAGCTAATGGTGATTCCTAAGTATCTTTCTTCAGATTTTACAGATAGAGTACGATTCCCTATTTTATAATTATTTTTTTTCTACCCAGATGCATGACAGTGCATTTCCCCATATTTAGTTCTAATTTCATTTATTATCCAGCTTTGTAAATGAGCAAGTGCCTCTTGTAGTATTTTGCTGTCTTCTGTGTTATTTATGATTGCTCCGATTCTACAGTTGTCTGCAAATTTTGTAATCCATAAATTCTGATGTTCAAATTTTAGTGAGGTTACATAGATGTTAAAAAGACAGGGTCCCAACACAGAACCCTGCGGCACCTCGCTAGTCACCTGTGCCCAATCCAAAAGAATCCCATTCACTGTCACCCTCTGCCTTCTGTCTGTCAGCCATGCCTCAATCCAGTTCACTTTATTCACATCTAAACCGATCTCCCTTAGTGTGTCTTCTAACTCGGTGTGTGGCAATCTATCAAAGGCCTTCAAGAAATCCAAGTACACCACGTCCGCAGTATTTCCACCATCCAGAGCCTTACTTGCTTTGTAGTAGAATGCCAGCATGTTGGTTTGACATGACCTGGATTTAGTAAAGCCATGCTGAGTTGGATCGTTGATTTTGTTTGTGTTTAGATGTGTTATAATGTGTTCTTTTGTTATGCCCTCCAGTAGTTTACCCATCACGGACATTGGACTCACTGGTGTAAAGTTTTCTGGTTTAGACTTTGGACCTTTCTTCAACAGAGGCACCACTGTGGCTTCCCTCCAGCCAAGTGCTACCTTCCTCTCTATCCAGAGAGGTCTGGAATATATGATTAAGTGGTGGTGCCAAATATTCCTCAAGCTCCTGGAGCACCATGGGATGAACTCCAGCCAGCCCTGGTGATTTATTTATGTTAATTTTGTTGAGCTTGTCAGTTACATCCTTTAATTGTATCTTTATTTGCCCTGTTCTCGATTTTTCATCACCTAGTTTAGTATGAGTGGTGTTTTTGGTAAAAGCCAAACAAAAAGTTCTTTGTATGTCCACCATTTCTTTACTGTTTGCTATATTGCCCTCATTATTTGTAAAAGGGCCAATTGTATTTTGATCATTTTTTTGTTGTTTATGTAGGAATAAAAGGTTTTGTAATTCTTTAACTTTTGATGCTAATAGGAGTTCATACTCAGATTTTGCATTTTTTAATTTTTTTTTCACATTATTGGCCATCTCTCTGTAAGCTTTCTGTCCATCCCGATCATCTGTTCCTTTAATTTTCTTGTAATATTTATTTTTGTTTATCATTTTCTTTATTTTTGAGTTCAACCATTTGGGAGCCCTTCTTTTCTTGCTATACTTCATTTTACTGAGAATATGGTTCTATATCTCTACAATAATTTTATCTGTCATAATCTCCCACATATTATTTAGTGATTTATTTTCAAAATCACTCTTGTGCCTGTCGACGTGCAATCTTGAACCCCCACTATTGTTTTCACCCCCAACACCTCGGCTAGAAGGCTGTTTCATCACTCTGTTTGTGAAGAAGTACTTCCTCACATCTCTTCCAGCTACATTGCATGTCCCCTTGTTCTTGGGCACCTTTTTTCTGAAAATGCATTCCTCCTGTACCATATTTACCCCGTGAGGTATTTATAGGTCTCTGTCATATCCCTCCTCTCCTTCCTCTCTTCCACGGTGTACATATTGAGGTCTATTAGTCTCCCCCCATAGGGTTTTGATGCTGACCCTGCACCATTTTAGTTGCCTTCCTCGGGACCACCTGCACTCTGTCTATGTCCTTCTGGAGATGTGGTCTCCAGAACTGGATGTAGTCAGTACTCGGGGTGGGGTCTTACCAGTTATCTATATGGGAGCAACACCACCTCCTCCTTTCCGCTGATTATAACCCTTCCAACATCCCACTAGTCCTCCCAACTACCTTGTTGCACTGCCTTAGCCATCTTTAGGTCATCGGATGTGATTACTGCCAGGTCTCTTTCCTGGTGGTTGTCAATACCAGTCCACCCATTCTGTGCCTGGGTTTCTTTGCCCCAAGTTAATTATTTTGCACTCTTTCGCATTGAAACCCAGCTGCCATACCCTTGACCACTCTTAGAGTTTTCTCAGGTCTCTGCTAATCCTTTCCAGCACCCCCGGAGTGTCTACCATGTTGCAGATCTTGGTACCATCTACAAAGAGGCAGACCTTCCATTTCACCTTCTCTGCAATGTCACTTATAGAGACATTAAAGATTCCTGTTCCAGCACTGATCCTTGAGGTGCCCCGCTGGTCACCCTCCCTTGAAGCAAATTCTGTTTATTACCACTTTCTGTCACCTATCCCCTAATCAGTTTCTTACCCAGTTTACCACCTTATTACCCACCTCCAAGCTACCCAGCTTGCTTACTAGTCTCCTATGTGGAACAGTGTTGAAAGCCTTTCTGAAATCTAGGTAGACCATGTCCACTGCTCCTCCTTGATCCAATTCGTTGGTCACCCAGTCAAAGAAATCTATCAGATTTGTTTGACTTGACCTCCTCTGTGTGAATCCATGCTGCCTTGGGTCTTGTAAACCATTAGATTCAAGATATTCTACAATCCTTTCCTTCGGCAGTGTTTTCATTAACTGTCCCACCGCCAGTGTCGGGCTGACTGGCCTGTAATTGCCAGCCTCCTCCCTGCTACCACTTTTGTGACATGGGGCTACATCTGCCTGCTTCCAGTCCTCCAGAGCCACTCTAGTTTCCAGTGATCTGTTAACTAAGGACTGTCCGAACAGCAGCCAGTACCTCACTGAGTTCCTTCAACACCCTTGGATGCTCCCCATCTGGCCCCACTGCTTTGTCCACTTTTAGATTAGCGAGTCCCTTCAAGACTGTCTCCTCACAAAAAAAAAAAAAAAAAAACACCTCCCCACTGCCCCTTCAAAGCTTCTGCTATTTTTTTGTGGTCCCTCCCCTTCCTCTGTGAACACAGAACAAAACAATTTATTCAGAATGCCTTCCTTTTCCTGATTCTCCTCTGTACAACCCACCCTTTCCCACCTTAGAATCCCTCCCTTGGTCTTCCTTTTCTTGCTTACATACCTAAAACATGTCTTGTCCCCTTTTGTTACTGTCTGGGCCATTCTCTCTTCAGTTTACGTCTTTGTGCTCCTTACTGCTTCCTATATTGGCTACTCTTAAAATTCCCACTTGTTCTTTCTGGTCTTTCATACTGCCTTGTTGTAAGAATATGCCACACAAAGATAAAGCACATATTACTCTTGTAGTAAAGGCTGGCCTAGAGAGTTTCCAGCAGCAGCTTCAGATGCCTGTTGATTTGAATGGTACTGCAACCTTGATTGTGAGTAATGCAGTTGTCACAGATTTGCTTGGTTCGGAACAGCTAACCTGACTTCCAGCTCCAACTCGTAGTACATCATTTTAACACTGAGGAAAGACGCAGCTTTTTACACAAAGAATGATTAGTCTTTGGAAACATTGCCAGCATATATGGTAGATAGGACATTGATGGATACATTTAAAACAAATTTAAAGAAACATATGAGCTCAGCAGGTATTAGTGGCCAGGGCTAGATGAACAATAGGGCAGAAGAGGCAGTTGCTCAGGGCCCCTAGTTTGAGGAGAGGCCCAGATGTAACAGTGTGACAGTGTTCCTTTTTGTTTTCCCATTTTTTTATTTCAGCAGGTGTGTTCTGCTCTGCCGACTTGGTCTGATCACCTTTTGGGAGGGGAGAAGGAGACAGAGTGAGGCAGATGTGATCCCGCCCCCCCGTCATCAGCTAGGCCAAATGCTATCACCCTGTAATTGTCTCCATCTGCCATTTCAAACACAACACCTCCCCCCACCGTGCTAGGCTGCTAGTCTTTTCTGACTCCATCAGTGATGCCTCTAGCCTAGATGTATAGTTGGACTAGACCACAACAAACAACCCAACCAGGTTCTGGTCCTCTGCTTTGTCCCCATCGCAGTCATGCTTACTGCAATGGGGAAGGGATACACAGTCTGCAAGAAGAGCAAGACTTTTGCTTTGTGCCACAGCTGCTTTCACCTCATGACGCAGACTGCACACATTCACTGTCATCACTGACATGGTGGTACGTGTCCACGTACATCATCACGCAGCACACATGCTCCCAGGCTCCAGTGAGCATGGGCTTTTGGCAGGCAGCACTTGACGGGTTAATGGTGGCTGCAGCGTGGCTTTATTTTAAAGTGCTGTAACAGTCACAGTGTGTGCTGTAACAGTCACAGTGAAATTGTGAGAGAGTGTCTCCTTGTCACATTTTACCATCGGCCTGCATCAGTTAAGGGTCACAGTCTGTCTTACTACAGACTGAGAGTGGGCTCAGGTCTGACTGGGCACTGGCCTGACCTTTTTTTTCTCCACACAGTCACTCTGAGGAGTGAGTGTGCACTGTGGGCCAGCCGTCCTCTCCGAAGGAGATCTACATCAGTTCAGATTCCAGAGTCCATGTATTTCATCCACCTGGCGCAGGAGGCACATACACAAAGTGAAGGGCAGAGAGGGCTGCTACTACTACTGCTCCCACTGGCTGGTGGTTACTCAAAGGCAGGTAAAAAAAAAAAACTGTTAATTGTTTATCCTACAGGCTGTTACAGCATTTGTTTTTGGAGTAACATAATAAAATGTTATGTGGCAATATGGTTTAGCACTGTCTAGGGCCCCAGCAGAGATCCTGGCCTGCAGGTGGTGGACTTTTTACCCATGTCAGACTCTGTGAAACAGTCAGTGTAATCCTAATCCAGTGGTGTCGCAGGTTGGCCTTGGCAGCAGACATTTGGGGCTAAAACTGCTCTGACTGTTTCGCTGAGTTTAAGGTAGGTAAAAATATTAAAACTGTTAGTCATACATCATTTATTTTGGAGCCAAAATGTGACACTGGAAGCATTTACGCTGATTTGTTGGTTCACCGGTAGCACTACTGCTCGTGACACCAGTGACCCGAGTTCCAAAACCAACTCCAGCCATCAGTGCTGGCCAGTGCATGGAGGGTGAAGTGTCCATCAGACTGCTTTTCTCCTTTGGGGTGGAGGCAGGGATGCCTGCTAGCTCTGCTGCATCACTGCCACCTTGTGAAGTCTGGGTTGTAGCCTGGCTGGAGTAGTTTGTGTGAGGGACATGGCTGCTGGTGGCATCATTCGTGGCCACAGCTACTCCTGGGGAGGCAACAGAAAGGGAAAAAATCTGCATGGTAGGGCAGATGAAGCCTTACCTACCTCCCCATCCATCGCGGACTCTCTTGACTGACCTGGGTATTCCCAAGGTTAACCTCCACCAAAGGCAGCTGGATTGTATGGGGGAGGAACCCACCAAGGAGCTTAAGGCAGAATCTGCTGTGGCCTAGGGAGAGGGGGAAGGCAATGATGTGTTGCAGGTGGCCCATGAAGTCCCGGTGGATCAGGTAAGAGGAGCCTCAAAGCAGGTGAGGAGGTGCTGGCAGCAGGCTAAAAGATGTCCTAATGAGATGGACCGGGGAGGGCATTAAGAGAGTTGGGGGGGTGGAGGTAGTACTTGGGCCCTAGTGGCAGACTCCACTGGTGGTGGCTGGGCAGTAGAGTGGGGAAAAAGAGGGAGTCCTGCCAAAATTTCTGGCATCAATACATTCAGAATTTGTATCAGCATATCCCCAATCAGCTGCATACCAAAAATGAGATCTCTAAGTTACTTTGTTTAAAAGTTACAAGTCATTTTGTAACCCTAAATTCACTGTTCCAAAAAGCCAGTTTCAGTAAAGACCTACTGATGATGTCACAACCAGAACTCACAGCCTAGTCCTTCTTGCAAACTACCTTACAAGACTTACTTCTCCCTCATTACATAAAACTGCGGTTGTAGTAAATGTCTGAAAAAGGAAAGCTGGCACTGGGTGGGTCAGGGCATGCATTTCAATGATTTGCAGATGCAAGATACAGTACTTAAGAATGTGATGGGAGTTTGGAATGCAGTGGCAAACATAGCTTTAGAATAACAAAAATGTGTGCAGTTTTTAGAATACTGCAGGGACAAGATTTTGAAATGCCACCTGACCGCAACTATGGAATGCAGCAATGACACACTTTCAGAAAGTAGCTGGGAAACACAATTTTGGAAAGTGGCAGGGATGCTAAAATTCATAATGTGGTGGTGTCATACAGATTTAGAATGTGGCAGAGATGCACAATTTTGAAATGCGGGAGTCAGTTGTGGAAGGTGGCAGGGATATGTAATTTCGTAATGTGTCTTGGATGCATTAATTTGGCTTGTGGCGATGATTCACAACTTCAGAACCTGGCTGGTATGCTTGAATTCAGATTGTGATGGCAACATTCAATGTCATAATGTGGCATGGACACGGAATCTCAGAATGTGGCGGTGACGCAGTTTCAGAATGTGGTAATTACGTGCAATTTCAGAATGAGGCATGGATGCATAATTTTAGAATGGAACTTGGACATGCATTTTTTGAACGTGGCAGATATACTTATTTTCAGAATGTGCTGGGGATGTGCAGTTTTGGAATATGGTGGAAATGCACATTTTCAGAATGTGACAGTGACAGGCAGTATTGGAATGTGGAAGTTAACACACTTTTTCAGAACGTGGCAGGCAGGTACAGTTTTAGAACATAGAGGAGACATGCAGTTTCAGAATGTGTCAGTGACACAATTTTGGAATGTGGCAGTGATGCACAACTTCAGAATGTGGCACTGACACACAATTTCAGAATGTGGCAATGACGCACATGTTCAGAATGTGATGGTGACGTACAGTCAGAGGTGTGCAAATCCTGTTGCCCCCTGTCTGGGGCAAGTAAATTTCCTTGAATGGCAAATACAAAAAGAGAGCCAATTTCATTGTAATTAATAGGGGCAAGTGAAAATTCAGCTACAGTCATGGCTGATCAAGTCCTAAAAGTTTTGATTTGAACACCCCTGCATACAGTTTCGGAATATGGTGTTGGTACATCATTTTGGAATGTGGCGGTGACGCACAATTTCGGAATGTGCCGGTGATGCACAGTTTCAGAAAGTGACAATAACAGTTACGGAATCTGATGGTGACGTACATTTTCAGAATCTGGTGGTAACGCATGACTTCAGAATGTGATGGTGACATACAATTTTGGAATGTGGCAGTGATGCATGATTTTGGAATGTGGCGGTGACACATAATTTCAGAATATGGCAGTAACACACAATTTCAGAATGTGGTGGTGATGCACAATTTTGGAATGTGGCACTGATGCACGACTTCGGAATGTGGCACTGATGCACGACTTCGGAATGTGGCACTGACGCACGACTTCGGAATTTATTTATTTATTTATTTAGTTTTTGTTGACCAGGTAAGTGCACTAGACAAATCCTGCCTATTTTCAGGCACGACCCGGGGAAGTGGGATACAGATGAATGCCAACTGACCTTGAACCACATTAAGCTGTTGGTGGTATTTTTTGTGAATGAGGGAAATTTGGCCAGGACACCGGGGAAATTCCCCTACTCTTTTCGATAAGTGCCATGGGATCTTTAACATCCACCTGAACTACCACCAATCCAGGCAGATGGGACCTCGGTTTAACGTCTCATCCGAAAGACGGCACCTCAGAAGTGCAGCACCCCTCTCATGCTGCACTACAGTGTCAGTACTGAGATATTAACCCAAGTGCCAGATGTGGGAACTGAACCCACAGCCCTCTGATCTCCCGGCCTCCGAGGCGAGTGTGCTACCTGCTGAGCCACTGACACTGCTGTGGCCACTGCCACAGGAATGTGGCACCGACGCACGACTTCGGAATGTGACACTGACGCACGACTTCGGAATGTGGCACTGATGCACGACTTCGGAATGTGGCACTGACGCACTACTTCGGAATGTGGCGGTGATGCACAATTTCAGAATGTGGCGGTGATGCACAATTTCAGAATGTGGTGGTGACGCACAATTGTGGACTGTGGCGGTGATGCACCATTTTGGAATGTGGCAATTACAGTTTCAGAATGTAACATTGAAACACAGCTTTAGAAAGTTGTTTGGATGTGCAGTTTTGGAATGCAGCGGTGTGCGCAATTTTGGAATATGACTGAGATGTACAGTGTTGGATTGTGGTGGGGTTGTGATGCACAGTTTTGAAATGCAGTGGGTGCATACAGTTCTGGAATGTGGCAAGAACAAGCAGTTTCAGACTAAAATGGTGTGTCCTGTCACATTCCGACAGTGTATATCCTTCCTACATTCCAGAATTCCCAGTCTCCACTCAATTCCTCAATGTGTATCCCTGTCACATTCTGAGATTGAGTGCCCCACCATATTGTGAGATGGCACATCCCTGCCATATGCCTAGATTGCATGCCCCCCCAAACCATTATAAAATTGTACACCTCTGACATTCTGTATTTTGATTCAGCACTGCATTCCAAAACCGCCTCCTGATGCACTCTAAAGTACAGTACCATACATCTGAACATTCTGGAAATGCGAGCACTGCAGGCAACTCTGTGTAGTTTTTTTTTTTTTTAATGATTACTGCAGCTACAGTTTCTATAACGTCTGAGAAATAGATCCTGAAAGGTTGTTGACAGGGAAGAATAGTCTGTGAGTTCTGGTTGTGACATCATCAGTGGCTTTTCACTGACACTGGCTTTTTTGAACAGGGAGTGAGATCAGGGTTACAAACTAGCTCATAACTTTAAAACAGAGCAGTGCAGAAACCTGATGTCTGGTATGACAGTTACTGGGGGATAGGCTGATGCTAATTTTGCAAAGTAGTACTTTTGACCAGACTCCCTCTTTAACAATAGTTATAAACAAGAAAAAACAAGTGAACAAGAAAACGCAAGTGAAGTGATTGGTCTGCCGTACAGTTTCAAACATTCTGATGTTCATTTACCACCCCAATAAATGGTGTTCATAGTAGCTGGAAACCCATTCAGATGCAGTTTCGTTTTTCCAGGGCCTGGGCAGCCCCCATACCCCTGACCTACTGATGAAGTCTTGGGGTCCCATGATTACACATTGCCCATCGCCCCAGAAGTTGTTTAGTATATGGTAGAACACTGTTCTATATAGAAATCCATCCTTTTCAAAATGCTGTTATACCACAGTTCAAAGGTAATGGAATGTCATTGTACCCTTCCGTGGTAGAATAGCATTCTAGAACCTCTAGACTGCACAAGTCAGTTTCATTGTGAAAGACAAAAACACACAATGCACCCATTTCACATAATACTATACAGTGGGGCAGCTGCAAACTAGGGGTGCTAGCTGTACACTCGAGCAGACTTGGATAGACCGGGTGGTCTGTTTCTGCTGGCACATTCGTATGTTCGTATACGCTATAAAAAATACAGGATGAGAAACTTTATGCATAACCAGTGTGTTCTGTCACCTCAGGGTTCTGATTCCCATGGACCTCTCGAGCTTTGCTCTCAAGGTCAAAGGGAATCGAAACCCCTCTGTAGCAAAACACACTGGTTGTGCATAGTTGCCCATCCAGTATTCTCTGTATCTGGCCCAGTGTCTTCTACATCTCGATGGTGTCCCATAAAGAGTCAACCTCTAAAACATTCTTGTTCAAGTGGATGAGCTTTTCACACTGGTGTGCAGCCCAGGAGATTGGCCCTCTTACCTGTCCAGTGGTGCAGATCCTTGAGTAACTCTGAGCCCTGTTTCAGTCAGTATTGCTAGCCATGTCTCTAAAGGTGCTTCTAGCCACTATCTCTGCATACCGGGCGCAGGTCAGTATACCAATGGCGACACAGGAGAAGGTGGTTGGACACTTTTTCAGTGACCTAGATTACCTGTCCCCTTCGGTGTGAGGCCAACTGCTGGTGCTTGCATAGCTGATGAATAAAGCATTTGAGCCCACAGCCAAGTGTGAGATGTCACATTAGTTTTGGAAAACCATGTTTTCAGTTGCCATCACCTTGGCCAGACAGATGAATAAGCTCCAAGTGCTCTCAGTATAGTCTCTCTATCTGGTTTTCCACAGTGACGGTCATTTTTCTTCACCATGCAAAGATCCTGCCTAAATTAGTCTTGGATTTTCACCTTAATCAGTGCTGTAACCTCCCTGTCTACTTTCTGAAGCCTACTTCAGATGCCGAGCATGTGCTCAGAATTCTGGATTTGTGCCAGGCGCTTTTCTACTACATGTAGCGCATGTCAGGAGTTTGCAGATTCTCACCTGTTGTTTCTAAGCTATGCTGAAGCCACTCCAGGCAAGCTGGCAGCCAAATGGATGGTTTGGTGATGAATAACCTCCTGCATCAGTCAGTGCTACAGGTTGGTTGGTAGTGATCTGCCCAAGGAATTGAAGGCTCATTCCTCCAAACATGGAGCTGCCTCTGTTGTTGATGCATCTTGCTGCCAGGTGCATCCTGATCAAGCAGATCTACAGGGCTGCTGCCTGGGCCAAAATTGCTGCCACATGCATCCCGATCGAGAGGATCTGCAGGGCTGCTACCTGGGCCAGTGTATATACTTTCATATCCACTACAGCAGCGACATGCTCAGTCACTAGTGATGCTGTGTTTGGAGGCTCAGTTCTCCACACTCTGTTCACCAAATAGTTGGGGTGCATGCCTTGCCCCCTCCTCCCAGAGGACTGCTAGGAGTCTGCGCAAGTGTGGATAGTAAACCGAAACTAGGTAGTCCAAAATGGAGGTTAGTTACCTGTAACCATAGTTCTTCTGCTGGTATTCAGTCCCCATCCACACAGCTAACCCGACCTCCCCTGTCAAGATGCCCTTGGATTCCTGTTTCCAGTGTGCAAGACCTGAATTCTGATGGGGTGGAGCCATAGGGCGACATCTCAGGTGGGGGGAAGGAGCCAGTATTGAAGACATCCGGTGTCTGAGCATAGCCCAGTGGAACTGCCCAAGTGTGGATGTGACCTGACTACTAGAAGCAGAACTGTGATAGGAGGTAAGTAACTTCTATTTAATGTCAAACACTTGTTTCCTTGAACCATAGTTGCTTGTATTAATAACCTGTCATTGTCTGAAGTCGCCTACTGTCTAGTGTAATGTGTTAATAAGATGTCTTGCTCGCTCTCTAAATGGAATGCACCTCTGAAATGTAATGCACTTTGATAAGGTATGTTACCTTATTACTCTGCGATGCTAAATATCCATTAAGTCTGTATGTAACTAATTCTGGTTCGCCCCTGAAAAAGGGACCTCTGGGCCCAGTGGGTTCACCTGGTTACCAAAATGAAATAAATAAATGTTTACCATCCACTTGGCTGCTGAGTGATGCTGAAGCTATTTTTTTTATTTCATTGAGCAGCATTCTCTTTCTCTCTCTCTCTCTCTTATAAAGTCACTTGGTTACACCATGCTGTCACTTCTGTATTGTTTTAATGTGCATTCAGTTGAATAGCTATTTACTGCTACTGGTGTAATTGCTGGGAATATCTGTATTGTTTAGCCCTGATTTTCCTCATGTATCCCACCCCCTTCCCCAAGTCACAATCAGAAACTAGCCCATCCTGGATTCTTATTGCTCACCTAGTAAAATAGGCTTTTCAAATAAATAAAAGCACGCGTGTAACAGCGATTGGACAACTTCATATCTGAGTATTTGGGTCCCTTTTAGTAGCCCATGCTCTTTTTTTCCATCAGTTACCTTCCCTAAAAATATCTTTTCCTTTTTGTTTTTCAAGTGATGCAAATTGAAACAGTTGCTTTTTTCAGATGTTTTTCTTCATGTGGGGGCTGTCAACCAGCACTCCTACCATCACACCCTGTGCCGCATGCCCAGCAGCAGAGTCTTATCCCCCTAATATGCACACGGAACTGACAGTCAGCAGTCCTGTCACCTTCTTGTAATGGCCCTCCAAGACTTTGCAACTCCACGGTGAGCTGTCAGCCTCCTGTTCAGTAAGAGACTGCAGGCAGATTGATTAGCGTCAAGGGGAAGTAGCACTTCCTGAGGGGAACAGGACCTGCTGTGGCCGTGATAAGTGGATGGACTTTATCTATCCAATTGCAACAAGCCTTTTTCCTTTTGTGTAGTCTCTCTCAATGAATATAGTGTCAACATTCAGTGCTGGCAAGCCAGACACACCAGCGTCAGCACTCTATTGCTCCAGCAGCACTGGACCTTGCTGAACTGCTGCTTCTGGTCACCAAGGTTTATGTAAAGCAGCAGGATTGCTACCCACCTATCCCAAGGAGGAGGAGAGCACCCTGAAGGATGCTCCTGCGTAACTGTGCTGCAGCCAAAGCTCAGGGTTTGAATCCAGGTTGCTGACATTGGGAGTGGTAACCCTGCCTCTGGGCCAGCAGGACAGTCTGTGTCAGACTAATTGGTTAGACACTTAGTGTTGTGTTATTTCAAAATTTTATTAGTCAGACTTTGAAGGAAGTGGTTGATAAATCTGGGTCTGATTGATATTTTCCTATACATGGTTGCCTCTGGCAGTAGGCAACTGAATTTTTGGCAGAAAGCAGCAGGCTGTATGTGGAGACCCCCATCAGTCTACTTTAGGGGTTGTGCATCCAGTTTGGTTGCTGGTGGGCAGATACCCATATGTCAGCCTGAACAGCAGATTGTAGAGTGTGGATCACTCAAAGAAACCAAATTTCTAGTTATGAAAATTTACCTTTCTCCCCATATCCCCCTCATCCTTTTTATAGGAGTCCTCTAGCTCTCTCATGTAACGACATATCATTTCATTCATGATTTCATTTTAACTTTTGTTCAGTAATATATTTATTACTTCAGCAGTCTTCACATATGTCTGCCTTCTGTGTGTTTTTATTTTCCTTTGTGCTGTTCTCACTTTACCCTGCTGTATTTCTCTTTAACAGTTTATTCAGAGAAGGGGGTCCAGGGGCCCAAGTTTCCTTAGGAACAAAGTAAGAGGAGAATGTTGGGAGGTGCTGTCTCATGCAAAAATACTTTTATTGAAATGGCGAAAAGCCAGACACTCTCCTGGAGAATTTTGAAAAAGGTTGTTTAAAACAAAAATGTTGTATACACTTTAAGTGGCCACCAGGATTGTTGCTGATATATTCTAGAAAAACTACTTCATCAGAGCAGGTGATCTGGTGTACTTTAAAGTTTTTCTTTCTACTCCCGTTTGCTTTAACGCTGCAGTGTTACTGGGTCTGTACCTTGCTCCTGTTTAACTGTTTTGCCCAGATTAAATGGTTTGTGATAGTGTTGCTCAGATAATATCCTAGAAATCAGGATACCAACAGATACCTCCAATGTGACCAGATAGTTGCTGTGGTAGGATAGTAGTGCTGTCTGACCATGGATCCTGCCAGCTAGGATACCTGGATCCTAGCCAGGATTTATCACTATCTGCCCTAGGATCAGTGGAGCCTAACGAGGATACCTGGATCCTATCTAGGATCCATCGCTATCTGGCCCCAGATCCTGCATCTGTCTTTGGCAGGATATCTGGTAAGATCCAAGTCAGGATACCAACACTATCTGAGCAACACTAGTTCGTGGCCAAGAAAATCACAGTCCCCTTAGTGCAAACACTTTGAGCAGGAGCTCAAGATGGGCACATTTAAACTCCTGTCCACTTCAACTTTGTCTTCTCTGCTAAATTGGAAACTTGACAAGTTGCAAAAACAGTCAACAGAAAGTTCACTAAGCCACATGCTACGATGAAGTAGCTGCCTATGAAACCTACTGTAAGCAGCAGTCCTGGTGGCCTCCTAACAGGTGCTGACTCCTCTGATGAGGTTTCGGAACACATATTATTTAGACACAATTCAGCTTGCATTTTATATATACTGTAGATTTCTCTTCAGCCTTCTGACTTATTGAGAAAAGTAAATCCCTTAGAGTTCATCCGCCCATACAGCTTATTCCCCATTTTTTCATCGTCCTCTTTTTTGACATCAGTTTGTTGCCATGGATACAACTTTGATCTCACAAGCAGAACATTATGACATCAGGTGGGGAATAATCAAAGGAACTGTTACAATCTAAAGGAACAAAGATGGTTTATTTGGGCATATCAACTTAGTAATAATTGGGAGAAGAATACAAAGCTAATGTGAAATACAAGCTGAATTGTGTTCAAATATGTTTTTCTAAGTTATTTTGAAAGTTTTGGGTGCTCTTAAACGTGCATATAAAACAAAAAAAAAAGCTTTTCCGAATTTTTTCAGATGAGTATGTGTATTTCCTGTATTTTTTTAATTTATCTTTTGTTGCATGCTTAGGGTACAATACAAACAAAAATGCTCAGTGTACAAGAAAAGGCATTACATCCAGGTATGAAACTGCCCATATAAACTTAATCCAGTTTGTAGCGGAAACATTTTTTTCTCTTTTTTTTTAATTTCTTTTTTTTATATAGAGGTGACAAGTAGAAGTATGATTAATACAGTCATTGACATACAGACAAAACATCATAGTTTAGATACATGTACTTCTTGACTAATAGTTTTAACACTGATAGGACCATTCTGTTATTTTCCCTTCAAGCACATGGTCATTCAGCAAATGACTGAAAGTTAACTGTAGAGACATATCGCTCCCAGATAGTTGGGGAAAAAAAAAAAAAAAAGCTTTCCCAAGGGTAATGGAAAAGCCCCCAAAAGAAGTGCCCGCATTCCCAACACTGGTAAGCCCCCCCTCACTCCCAAAGGTCCTATATAATGGTAAATGGAGAGACTCTGGGGACAACGTTAGGGTCACGCTCAGAAAAATATATCACCCATGGCCTCCACAATGGTTCAAACACTGATTGTCTGTTATGGAGCGTGGCCGTAAGTGATTCCATATAGTAAATGTCTGCCACCAGCCCCCTCCATTCTTTAATGGTAGGAACAATAGAAGATCGCCAACGTCTTGTTCCGGCCTTTTTGGCTGCCAAAATATAGATGGGTAACAGGGTGAGTTATGAGGGGGAAAAATAGAGAGCAATACCATCTCTACTGTAGGTTCAAGCCTCTCTCCCAGGCAATATTAAATTTCTTGTTATAAAGAACACCAAAAGGGCATTAATTGTGGACATGACCAAAAAATGTAGCCATGATCTGCAAAGTCGCAAGAACATTTCCGCCAACATTTCCCAAATGCAGGTGGAAGATATTTGGTTAATATAGCTGGAGAACGAAAGAAGCGACAATGGCACTTCCATGCAAATTCATGCCACCTGGTAGCATGTGTAACTTTACATGCCTGGGAGGATGCCCAAAGCCACTCCTGTTCTGATATATCTAAATCTAGGTCCCTGCACCAACTATTCAAGATTGAAATTGAGGAATCGCCCATCTCTTCCCTTAAAATTTATAAAGAAAACCCACCTGATGGAGCCACAGCTAACCTTTAATATTATCCTCTAAATATTTCCAGGCCATAGGTATTGGCTTCAGTAATTTAGAAGTGACATCTTTCTGCTGCAGAAGATAATTCTTCACCGGGGTATATCTAAAGTCGTCATTGTTGGATAGGCCAAATTTTGTTTGTAGGGTTTCAAATGGAATAATGCCGGATGGGGAGAGAAATTGTTTAAAAAATCGAAGTCCTAGTCGTCTCCATCTGGAGAAGGTATGATTGAGGGATACTGGCAGAAATCGATCATCTTCTGAAATGTGTACGAAAAAAAGAAAAGTTCTCTAAAGGCCCTATGTTGTTTTAGCTTATACCATAATTTTAAAACTTGAGCTGTAAAGGGGGTAAGGTCTCGAAGGGGGGTAGCCTGGCTGCCAAAGCTAGCATCACCTTAGTGATATCGTAAAAATCATTTATGGTGAATTCCAAATCTTTCCAAGGAGACTGATAAGTTGGTGATGTCCACGAGGACAATATTTTGAAAAAGGCTGCTAGCGCATAGAACTTCAAATTTTGGCGGTTAGCCCCCCTAAAGAGAGTGGAAGCTGTAAAATAGACATTCTTAGTCTCGGCTTCTGCCCATTCCAGATAAAGTTGGATATGAGTTTATCCCAAGATTTAAAATAAAAACCAGAGGGAAAGGTGGGGACATTTTGGAGTAAATACAATAATTTTGGGAGGACTATCATGCGAATGGTCTCAATTCTTTGGAAAAAGTTCAGTGGTAACCGAGATCAAGAAGACAAATCAGTTTGGATCTGAATGGATAACGGTTCATAGTTTAGCAGTTCCAGGTTGTCTAAATCTTTCGGGATAATGATTTCCAAATATTTAAATTTGGTTTTAAACCACTTTATAGGATATTTGTCTTTGAGAACTTGGGAGGGGGTAAAGAATAGGGGAAGCAGGTCTGTTTTAGCTACATTTAAGTGGAAGACTGAAACTTTTTTGAAATCCTCCAGGAGCTCCCATAGAGCGGGAAGAGAAGTATCAGGGGATAGAGCAGTTACCAGAATATCATCAGTGAACAAAGCCACCTTGTGTTCTCTTTGACCCACTGGGACCCCCTCTATCCAGTCATTCCCTCTAATTGTTTCCGCCAAAGGCTCAATGTATAAAGCGAACAATAAAGGGGATAAAGGACATCCCTGTCTTGTGCCTCTCTGAATGTGGATTGACTGAGATAGGGAACCGTTAACCCGGATGTATGCAGTAGACTGGGAATATATATTTTTCAGGCAGGTAATGAAAGAATTTGGAAAGGAATATTTTGATAAGGTAGCCCATAGGTATTCCCAACTTACCCTGTCAAATGCTTCATCAGTGTCTAAACTAATAGTGGTGGATGGGATCTTCCTCGCATGGATGTGTTCAAAGAGTAATAAAATATGGCATAAATTAACCGAAGTATTTCTTTGTTTTATAAAACCTGATTGGCCCTGGTGAATTAGCTGGATAAGAATGGGTTCCAGTCTTTTTGCCCATATGGCCATGAATATTTTATAGTCCACATTTAATATTGAAACTGGACGATATGATGATGGGAGGGTGGGGTCCTTTTCAGCCTTGAGTAAGGGAGACAGTACTACAGTACATAGTTCCAAGAAGGGGTTGGGGTCTCTCCCTCCATCTTTGCATGGCACGCTGATAAGAAACTAGGGAGCAACTGGGGGAATAAAAGCCTTGTACCATTCCGGGCCGAAGCCATCTGGGCCCGGGCATTTGAGGGTTTTAAATGTTTAACCTGGAAAAGTATCTCCTCAGAACTAAAAGGGCATTCTAGAAGTTCATTTTGAGAATCAGTTAGTTTAGGTAGGTGAAGGTTATTTAAAAAATCAGATATAAGCTCTTCCTGGTTCTGGGGAGGGTGGGGGGCTGTATATAGGGCTTCATAGAATTGTTTGAAGGCCTGTCTAATTTGCTGTTCTTTGCAAGTGGGAATGCCTGAGGTAGGAGACTTTATTTTTAAAATGGTTGAGGCCTTTTTATTTGCTCTTAATTTCAGAGCCAAAACTCGGGCGCCTCAGGCACCTCCTTCATAATTGTAGTGGCCTAACTAACTTAGGCTCCGGAGGGTCCTATAGTGTATTATTTTTTGTATATCTTGCTTTATAGATCTAATACGGTGCTGAAGGGCCATATCACCTTCCTGATATAGCATTTGGTACGATGTAAGAAGGTCCGTCAAGAAATTTAGTCTTGCTTGTGCCTCTTTTTGTTTACGGGATGAGTATTCCAACATCTACCCATGCAATACTGCCTTTAAAGCATTCCATTGAGTGGGGTAGGAGACCTCTGGGGAGGAATTGTCTTGTATTGCCTGTGGGATATGCTGCTTAAAATGGTCTAAAAATTTTTGATCTCTTAACAGAGAATTATTCAACCTCCAGAACCTGAGTTTTTTCTGTTTTCCCAAATTAATCTTAAGAATTAAAGGGTTATGATCCGACAAAATCCTTGGATCGATTAAAATGTCTTGTACCAGGATAAGGTGGTGTTCTGTCACAAAAAAATAATCTAGACATGACTAGATGCTATGCCTCCCAGAGAAAAAGGTGTATCCTGGGGTTGATCGAAAGATTTTCCTCCAGGTTTCTTCTATGCCCAAATAAGATAAATTCCCCTTTAGGTATTTGGCGGCTTTAGAAAGCCTTTGTGGTTTGGGATTCGAGGAATCAAGATGGGGATGGAAAGAGACATTGAAATCCCCGCACATTGTCAAAATACTCTCGAGTCTGTCTATCACCCTCTGTAAGAAGGTCCTTATTATAGGGAGTGAAATCTGAGGAGGAAGATAGGTATTAACTAAGGTTACTGTCTGGGAATATAGTGTTCCTGAGAGGATCACATATCGGCCCTGGGGGTCTGAGAAAGAATCCTGGATTTCTAATGGCGTAGAAGTAGGAACTAGAATCGCTGTTCCTCTCTTATGCCCGCTCGGGTGAGAGGATGCCAAGACTCGGTAGCGTCCAACCCAGTGTAACTTTGAATGTTCTAGGGTGGAGAGGTGGGACTCTTGTAAACAAAAAAAATATAGATCTGCTTTCTGTTTACCCAAATGTTGCATAATTTTGTATTCCTTAATGGGAGAATGCAGGTCATTCACATTTTGAGGAAAATATTTTACTGGTACATTTATTTATTTATTTAGCTTTTATTTACCGGGTAAGTACACTAGACAAGTATTATGCCTATTTTCAGGAACGACCCGGGAGAGTACAACATGAGGAACAACAGTCAAGGAGACATGGCAAAGAGAGTACAGTTTTTTGTCACAGTAAACAAACCTGTGGGAAATGCATCATATGACACTAGGGGAAACATACAGTAGTAAGCACATTTCAGATTATACACTCTAGACTAGCTAGTTCAACTGACAGATATATACAGGTCATCATACATAGGAGTGGAGCATAGCTCAAGGACTGGATTGGTCGTAATATAACTTATAACATTGTCTTCAAACAACATGAAGTCTTGCTATATTATGACAATTGCAGTTTGTCCCACCATTAGAACTGCTCCAGACGTGAAAGAGTTAACTCCATTCTAAGAATGGAACTTAGAGCATGAGCTCTATTAGAGAAGCTCTGTCTGCGTTATTTCAAACACAAACTGTCAGATTCTTTACTCCTCCTCACTGAACAGTCGCCCGAGATTTCTCCTACTGCTCGGTTCATTTCTCGGTTTAAACAGTGTTTTCTCGGTTCAATTTAACCGAGAATATTTTTATTTTAACCGCAAAACCGATCGGTTCAAGCTCTGTCTGTGGTATCGTAAGTAATTTATGTTTAAATTCTGTGTGGAACTTGTAAATGTTATCGGTTCGGTTTTGAACCAATCAGCTTGCTTTAAAACTTGAAGTTTACAAAATTAGAGGATTTAGAGTGCGGTTCCCGGTTCTTATCGGTTCTAAAAAAAACAGAATTTATTACGTTTTTTTCCAAGACCCGTGACACGGTTAGGAACCGATAAGGGTGTCTTGCCTGGCACTGCCGTTTAAAAGGGCAAGTTTTTGGTTAGGCTGGCATTATGTCTGAGAAACCCAAAAGAAAAACTGGGCCCACTGGGTTTCAACACTGTGATGCTTGTGGGGCAAGTCTTTGCCAAGGCTGACCCACACACCACATGTGTATATTGTCTGGGGTTTGACCACCTCAATTCAGACTGCCAGATTTGTAAAAATTTCCTGCAGCCACCCTGGATAAGAGAGTTGGCAGGCTCAGGGAACGAGAGGCCAAAAAGTCCGCTGACCCGGATGGCCAGCCCGGTTCGGTGCCAACCGAACCGGAGGGAGTGCCCTCTGACCAGGGCGAGACTTCCTCGGCCAAACGCAAAGCTGGCTCGGATGAGCCAATTCCAGTAAAGAAAACAAGAAAATCAGCAGGTGTGGAGCCCAAAATTCCTTCTCCAACTGCTGCAGAGATAGCAAGAGCTATTCAGATTGTCCAGTCACTTTCTCCGGTTCCGTCCGAACCGCCACTGTCTGGTAAAAGGTCAGTTCGGTCGGTTCCATCGGTTCAGGAATATGATGTTGAGGAGTTTTATGAACCAGAGGAGGGGGAGGATGATTATGAACAGTATGAATGTGACTTGGAGGGTCTGGGTGTGCCCATTGAACCGGACATCTCCCCAGACAGATCTTTAGAATCTCCCCCTATGCTTTCTGAGTCCCCTCTACTTTATGTTTTACAAAAAGTTGCTGAACCCTCCAGCTCCCATTAGAGGAAGCTGTGGATAAGCAAGAGGAACCTGATTTGTAGAAATGATGGATATACCAGAGTCTAGGAGATTGTCTATTCCTTTGCATAAATCTTTCAGGAAACAAACAATAAAGATTTTAAAACTCCTAATTCTGTGCCTCCTGTGGATAAAAGATGGACAGGAGGTACACACTGTCAGGTCCTGATACAGAATTCCTTTCACAGCAATGCAGTCATGTTGGGTGGTTCAGGCTGCAGCCTGTGATAAAGCTTAATATTCCCTGGCTTCACATCCTCCTGACAAGGATTCCAGGAAGATTGATGCCATGGCTAAAAACAATACATGGCAGCGTCCTTGGGACTCAGGCAAGCAAATTACATGGCTCATGTAGCAAGGTATCAAAAATCTAGATGGGACACTGTCATGGCTTTTGGCCAAACAGGCCTCTGGGCCAGCTTGCTGATGAGCTGGAACAGGTGGCTGCTGATGGCATTGAGGCATCCAAGGTGCAGTTTCATGCTGCTGTGGATTTTAATGATGTATCCTCTAGAGTCATGGCTACGCCTGTAGCTGTGAGGGCTGGCCTGGCTCAGGTGTACTAGCTTTGTCACAGGATACCCAGACTAAGGCTATGGATTTTCCTGGTAGGAAATTCCTCTGTTTGGGGAGCAGACAGAGAATTATATGAAGAAAATGGATGAATATAGGACTACCTATAAGAGTGCTCAAGCCAAGGAGCGGCAAGCCACTCCTCAGAGGCAGACCCCAGGGGTAGGGGTAGGCCTTCCACAGGCCTTTTACCAAACCCAGGCCTCCTCTGCTTATGCCAGAGGGGTTCTTCAGAGGCAGCAGGGGTGTGGGCAGGCCTGCTCCCACCTCTCAGCCCTAAAGCCTGCCAAACAGACACCCTGATGGGGTACCCAGGGCCGATTCTCCTTTACCCGTGAGGGGGCAGGTTGGCTTACTTCTATTCAGAACTGGGTGTCTCTAACTTCAGACAAGTGGGTCCTGGAAGTAGTAAGCCAGGGTCTGGTTCTCAGCTTCAAAAGTTCCCAAAGATGAGAATCAGATCTTTCCCACCTGCAAACTCTTTAGAGACTTTTCTCTAGAAACAGAAGTCTCAACCCTCCTGGCTCTCAGAGCTGTAGAAAGGGTCTCTCCCTACACCAGGGCAAGGGTCTGTACTCCAGATATTTCCTTACCCCAAAAGACAGGAGAATGGCGGCCATTTTAGACCTCAGATATTTGAACAAACACCTTTTGAAACCAAAGTTCAGAATGGTGACTCTGGCAATGATTCATCCTCTCTAAGGCCAGGGACTGGCTAGCCTCCCTGGACCTCAAGGATGCCTATTTTCACGTCCTAATCAGAAGCTCCCAACGAAGTACCTCAGATTTGAACTGCCCTCAGGTCACTACCAGTTCAAAGCAATGCCCTTCGCCTCACCTCTGCCCCAAGGGTATTCACAAAATGTCTGGCAGTAGCAGTTGCTCATTTAAGGAGGCAAAGGATTGTTGTTTTTCCCTATCTGGACGACTGGCTCATTGTAGGCCAGTCCCCAGAACATGGTAAAATCTCACCTACAAGTTACCCAGCAGCTGCTCTACCTCCTTGGGCTTCTTGCTAAATCTTCCAAAGTCAGTTCTGGAACCAGTTCAGGTGCTCACCTTCATAGGTGCAGGAATTGGACTACAAGCAGGCCAGAGCCTTCCTACCCTTAGAGGGCAAGGAACTTGGTGGCTCTGGCCTCCTCCTGCCTCTGCAGGTCTCTTCGACCAGCAAGACACTTTGCAGCTCCTGGAGCACATGGCTCACGTCCACAGCCATAGTGCAAGGAGCAAGATTTCAGATGAGGGACATTCAGTTTCACTTGAGAGCCTTTTGGTCTCAGAAAAGAGACCCCCTTTCCAAGTTGGTCCCAGTGACCCGAACCCTGATCCAGGCCCTCCAGTGGTGGCAGGATCAGAGCAATTTGAGACTGGGGGTCCCCTTCATTCCTCTGTCTCACTCCTTGACCCTCACTACAGATGCTTCCCTCCTGGGGTGGGGGCCCACATGGGCGATCTCTCCACTCAGGGAGTGTGGTCCCCCCAGGAATCTCTGCTCCACATCAATTTGCTGGAACTCAGAGCTGTCTTTTTAGCACTTCAAGTGTTTTCTGCATCTGTTCAGAACAAAGTGGTACAAGTCAGAACAGACAACACCACAACAATGTGGTACATCAACAAGCAGGGGGGCACTCGGTCTTCGGCCTTGTGCACCGAGGCAATGAAGTTGTGGTCTCTGGCCTATTCCTGAACACTTCCCTAATAGCAGTTCATCTTCCAGAAAGGACAATGTCCTAGCAGATGCTCTCAGCAGGATTTCCAGGGCCATCACACAATGGTCTCTGGATCCTCAAGTACTGGGGATAGTTTTGCCAGATGGGGCTCCCTCAGATAGATCTTTTGCAGCCCCAGACAATCACCAACTTCCACTGTTCTGTTGCAGGCCCCAGTGTTGGGCTCAGTCCCCTGGATGCCTTTCTCCTAGATTGGGAGGAAGTTTCTTTATGCCTTTCCCCTTCCCTCTCCTTTTCAAGGTGCTAGTCAAAATCAGATCCCAGCCTTGCAGGGTGATTCTGATTGCCCCAGACTGAGCCAGGCAGCCCTGGTACTCACTCCTTCTGTCCCTAACAGTCCATCTTCCTTGTGTCTCTCCAGGAATCACAACCTGTTAACCTGTGCCCAGGGAGAGTTTGGTATCCAACCTCAAATCCTCAACCTCAAGGCCTGGCTCTTGAGGGTTAGAAATTGCTGACCTACACCTTTCTCAGGGTGTTCTTGAAATTCTAAAGGCTTCTAGGAAGCCTTCCACTAGAGCTACTTATAATTCTAAGTGGAAAAGGTTTTCCATTTGGTGTGCTGGGAAACATATTTCCCCAGAATCTGCTGATTTGCCCATTGTTTTGGACTATATGGTCCATCTTAATTCTCTGGGCCTGAGACCAGCTACCCTGAAAGTACATTTGGCAGCTGTCTCTGCTTTTGTTTCAGCAGGAAAGCCCTCCTCTCTTTCCGCTCACCCTGTATTTTCCAAGTTTTTTAAAGGATTACTTCATACTAATCCACCTTTTAGGGATCCGGCCCCTGCCTGGGACCTTAATGTTTGCATTGCCCAGTTAATGCAACCCCTTTTGAACCTCTGTCTTCTGCAGAGCTTAAGTACTAACTTGGAAAACTGTTTTCCTAGTGGCTATCACTTCTGCCAGACACATAAGTGAGTTGCAAGCCTTGTCAGTAGAAACTGACTTTATTTCTTTCCACAGGGATAAGGTAGTCCCTCAGGACTAACAGGAAGTTTTGCCTAAGGTGGTTTCAGATTTCCATCTTAACCAATCTATCTCCCTTCCAGTGTTTTCACTGAACATTCCTCCTCTGGTGAGAGGAATTGCACAGTTTAGAGAGTTAAGAGGGCCCTAAGTTACTATATAGAACGTACAAGGGTCCAGGGTTCGAATCCCTCCAACTTTTCTCATTTATGGTGAGGTCGGAAAGAGACCTGCCACTAAGAGATCAATTGCCAGATGGATTGTCTCTTGTATCCAATTTTGTTATAAGAAACTGGGGAGAGTGCCCCCCTCTGGCCTGAGGGCTCATTCTACCAGAGGTACAGCCGCTTCTCTAGCTGCTGCCAGAGACATCCCTATCTTAGAGATATGTCAAGCTGCTACCTGGAAAACATTTCACACTTTCACCAAGCATTACTCCCTGGATGTCCAGGCCAGGAGAGATGCTCGGTTTAGCACAGCTGTGCTTCAGAGCCTATTCCTAAGTGGGTTCCGTCCCTCCTCCATGGAGATACTGCTGTGTAGTCTGCAATTGTCATAATAGACAAGACTTCATGTTGTTTGAAGAAAAAATTACTCACCTTAGTAATGTGTGTTTCTTCTAATGGTCTTGCTATATTATGCCTTCCCCAGACTGCCCCTCTCAGAACTTCTACTTGGGTATGGGGTGGGCAAAGCCTAGTGTGGAACTAGTTGTGCCCATTATATATTTCCACCTTCTTGGGGTTTTGAAGTGTGGTGTTTTATTTTATCTTATATTACTTCTCATATTATTATATTATACTATTACTGGGTCCCCTGACTTGAGGTCTTTGTGTTGGGACCAGCATTGGGTGTTAATATTTAGGTAGCCAGTTGGCTACTGTAGTTAACTTCCACACAGACCTTAGTGAGTTTTTGCTAAGTAAAGATCTGCGGTTTGTGTTTGAAATAACCGAACAGAGCTTCTCTAATAGGGCTCGTGCTCTAAGTTCCATTCTTAGAATGGGTTAACGCTTTCACCTCGGGCAGTTCTAATGGTGGGACAAACTGCAATTGTCATAATATAGCAAGACTCCATTAGAAGAAACAACATTACTAAGGTGGAGTAATTTTTTCGTATACACCCTGTAGGCCCTAGTTGGATCTGGACAGGTATACAGCTCATCACATTTTCCTAAATATGCACATGTTGAGACAGAAACAGAAACACTTGGTAGTACAAAGTTTCTACCAAGTGACCAAGGATTACAATATGTCATGGTTAGCCTATGACCGATGGGCAATAATGGGTGTAAAATGCCCAAAGGCTTTTTAGGCAGAGTAGTCAGAAGTCATTGATACAGTGGGAAAATATCTCCAGAATTCAATGGAGACACCCTGGGGAGGTTCAGACAAACAATTTGACACTTTACTGGAGGTTTTGGGCAGTCACATTCTGATGCTAGTTTAGGAAACCCACAGGGGAATTTTGAAAACTCAGATAGGAGGGGGCAGCTCGGATATCCACAGCGAATTCCAGAGTCTGGGCGCACTTATGGCAAAGTCCAGTCCCTTGAGGGTCGGGTAGGAGGACTTTGAGCATCACTGATAATGAGGCCTAAGTTGGTAGGGGTGGGATTCAGCTTAGGCAGAACGGACCAGCCCTGGGGTGCTAGTTCTGATCACTTTCCAGAAGGCATCCCAAACCAAAATCAAGGTATCTAACTGGTGAGAGCCAACAGAGTTTCTCATATAGCTCACAATGGTGGGTGAGTGGGGGCAGCCAAGGCAAAATGACAAATATTATGTAAGCAGTGTACCACCGTGTGAGAGTATGTGTCTTTGGAGGCGAAACAAATGAGTTGCAGCCCATAGCTGAGGGAGGAAGGAGCACACCCTCCGCTAGGACAAGCCTGGCTGCGGTGTAAGGTTATACCTAGCCTATAAGGCCCAGACCCAGTTTACAGTTTGCCGCCTGCAGATGTTGAGAATATGATTACCCATGTCAAGTTGGCGGTCAAGTGTTACCCCAGATATTTGATGGAGCTCACTATGGGTGGTGAGGATCCATCTAAGCTCATGACGTGTAAGCAGGCGATGAGGCTTGATTTTAGCCATTGAGCCAAAGAGCATAGCCTGTGTCTTTTTCAGGTTCAGGACCAGCTTGTGACTAGTAAACTGTGACAATACCCAATAAAGTCATCGGTCAGGTTCTGTGGTTTAGGGTAGTGGCATTCTTGGAGTAAGCCAGGATTACCAGATCATCTGCATGCATGGTGGCGCTACAGCTGGTAGTAACCATGGGTAGTTGATTGATGAAGAGGGAGGGAGGGACCAGTACCAAGCCTTGAGGCACTCTGGAGGTCACCGGTAGGGGCTCGGAGAGGACTTTATTATTGAAACAGATGCAGCTGCTTTCTGCCATATAGATAACCCATTAGCCATTTCATGGCATGGGGAAGGCAAAGAGTGACCACAACTGTGCGCAAGCAGTTTGTGGTCCAACAAAATAAAAGACTTTGGACAGATTCGATAAATATTGCACCAGAGAGTTTGCCCTGGTCCATGGCTGTCAGATACTTGATGTAACCGAGATTAAGGCTGTGGTGGTACTGTGTCCATCACGAGAAAGCCAGCGGGGCTGGGGACAGAAGTTCATGAGTGGATATATTCAGCTGCTCAACCACTACCTTTCAAGGGAAGCTTGCTAAGGAGTTGGGAGAATAGCAGTCAGTCAATAATTGTCAGGTAGTTTGGGATTTCCTTGCTTCAGTACAGGGACAATACTGCCTCTTTCCAGATTGTCTGGGATGATCCCCAGACCAAGGGATAGGTTGAAGATAAAGAGCTACTGGTGCTGCAGTGTGTGCAGCACCAAGCATAAGAGTTTAGGCTCCAGGTTGTCTGAGCCAGGACTGGAGTACTGGGAGAGGCCAGCTAAGGCGTGTTCTGCAAGTTCTGAACTGATACAGCCCTGAGGTGGAACATTTGACAGGAGGGTGACCCTCAGCAGAGTGGAGGAAGGGGGTGGGACAGAGCCTCATCAGGAAGGAGAAGAGGGTTGTGAAGGCAGAGGTCAGAGAAGTGATTATTTAGGGAGTTAGCAATAGTATGGATTATTGCAGGAGACTTCATTCTATGACCATGTCAGTAACCCCGGATGGGAGATCCGCTGACAAGGGATTTAATATCTCTCCAGAACCTCCTGGGATTACTGGCAGAGCTTAGTAGGGCGGTCTTGCAGAAGTCACTCTTTGCTGCCCCAGATGGCCTTTTGCACTTGTTCCTAAGGTGTCTGTACCTTTGAATAATCATGGGATCACTGGTACCTTTGGAGCGAGCCCAACACTTATCTCTCTCCGCATCTGGGCTGAGAGATTCCCATAACCAGAGGGTAGTGGACCCCCTCACCCTCACGGTGACCTTGGGAGCATGCTTGTCTTGCAAGGAGCCCCAAAGGTGGAGAGGAAGTAAGAGGTTGCTGCCGAGGGTCCAGTGGCACCATACACCCCAGACCAGTCAGTAACTCTTAGGTCTTCCAGAACTCCTCAGTGTCTGAATCTAGAGTAGTTTCTGACATGCATAAGTTTGTGTGGAATTTTGGGGGTGGGAATTTTCCATACACAGAAAACCGGTGATTGGTCAGAAATGGAGTCAGATAATGTACCCGCTGATAAGATCCTGTCAGGACGGTTAGACATGATCCAGTCCAATAAGGTGCTGGAAGATCCATTTGCTGTCCACCTAGTTGGTTCCTGGATGAGCTGGAGTCAGGCAAGGTTAGCAAGCAGAGGCTCAAACTGCTTAACATTACTCCTATCCCAGTTAAGGTTTACATCCCCAGGATTATGAGTTTATCCCGACTCTGGGACCAATTTTGTCCATGAGGTGAGTTAATCAGAGTAGCCCACCTCTTGGAGGATTATAGGTGCACACCAGGTGCAGTTTCTTTGCGTCCCCAAGTAGCAGTAGCACATGTAGAAACTCACAGTGGGACAAGTTTGAATCCTGGTGGACAATTGGGAGATTTTCAGTGGCTCTTATGGTAGATTGTGCCACCTCTTGTCCCTGCTCTGTCCAGTCGGGTGAATTACATACCCAGTGAGTTCACAGGCAGAGTCAGGGATAGAGGGTTTCAGCCAGGTCTCCATCACTCCTAGGATGTCGGGTTTGTAAGTGCAACCCATGCCAATAGCTCATCCATTAGGTAGCAGGCTCCTAATGTTAAGATGAGCTATTTTAGCCTCTACCCATGCCCCATCTGGAGGGTTTTGTGGGTCAGATTTAATGGGCCAGGGTTGGTTTCAATATCACCAGCCAGTAGTAGTGCAAGTAGGAGGAGCCAGGGTGATACCACCTCCTATGACTTGACAACCTGGGAGTTTTTAGCCAGCAGGTGCAGCTTTGCCCTGCTTGTATACATAAGGCACCAAAGATCTAGCAGCAAGTAACACTGCAGTGAAAGCAGGAGATCAAAAGGATATTGGAGAAAGGTGTGAGTGGGGACCTCATTGGGTGGGCCGACCATCCCCAGTTGTCACCCAGTGTTACTGGGGGGGAGGTGACCAGATGCAACAAGGAGAGTCCCACTATAAGACCTACAAGGCCTATATCCCTGCGGATGACAGCCAGCACCCTCTCTACCTTTAATATTTGAGTATCCCTATCCTCACTAGATGGATGGGAGGGGAACCACGTCCACATCTTGGCTGAAGGCATAGCACTAGCCTGTGAGATAATTATCAGTCAGCTAACAAGAACTGCTGTGAAGGAAGGAGAGATGGATGTACTAAGGCTGGAAGGAAGTTAGTGAGATTTGTTATTGGTATGTGCCAAGTAAAAATAAGATAAGGCCTGCACAGTGCAATTCAAGGCTACCAGCTATGGGCGCATGGGGGGCTGAGGTTTATTTCTGGGAAGGAGTTCCTGCCCTCGCCCTTTGTAAGCACACTTACCACCTGTCGACAGTTATACGAGGACAGGGTTTAGACAGCCAACAACCAAGCAGTGCAAGTGGGGTTAGGATTGGTACAATGATTTGTGTAGAAAGACCAAGAATCCCTCTAGTGGCAGGTCTGTATAACCTGCTAGTGGAAAACTAGGGGGGGCTTTCAGGAGGAGCACTCAAGAGGTATAAGCACTTTAAAACTCTAGTAGAAATTACAATCCAGCTAATACATTAACCATGATCCCAGGGAAGAGGTACCCATAATGTATATCTGGCCGAGCGTCCAGAACCGAAAGGGCCCATGAAAACCAAAATTGTAATCCAAGCATCCCACTTCTTGTCCAGGGGTCCAGTAGGACCAATTCCATCGCACCCGGACCCAGTGGGATACCGTCTTCCTATGACCCCTCGGTCTCCCAACACCCCCAGCCAGAAAAGGGGGCATATAACTGTTAGTATGCAGTGTGTTACCAACCTTTTTTAATTTTACCAGAAGAAATAAAAATAACAATAACAGTCTCATTTTCAACCTAAAACGACAATTAACAACTATTATACAATGGCACAAAGAAATGTTGTCTTCTGATTGGTCAGTGTGCTAGTGTACCCATGGTGTTATCCTGGCACAACACCACAGAAATATTGCCAGCTATCCATATAGCCTCACACAGCAGCCAATAGAAATCCTTCCCCCCGTCACACAACAGCCTCGCCTGTCATGTCTGTGAAACTAATCTGTCAGCTGTGTTAGTAAACGACATCGAAAAGCTATGAGCCGCATCCCGTCAGTACAGTTTGAATTAACAAACGTGTAGCATAGAGAAATGGTTTGGGAAAGACATTACAAATAGAGATGAAGCTGCAGAGCCACCACTGAGAAAGCATACCATTCCAGCACCTCGAAATCCTGACTAAACAGCTGGACCAGAGTGAATGCAATAGGAATGAACAATCAACCAAGCGTCAGACAAATTGGTCATTCAGAGTCCTCAGTGGGTGGGTGACTGAGACCAACACAGCAATAGATTTTAAAACCTGTACTACTGAACAACTGGCATCCGTACTGAGGCAGTTCTATGCATCTGTCAGAAACAGTTCAGGTGAGCCGTACGGCATCAGCAGCTATGTGGGACTCGGAGCTGGTTTAAACGTTATTTAAATGAGCCCATGCTTAGCCGTGGCATAAACATAATCAGTAATCCCGAATTCTCTGCTGCTATAATATCTTTACTTCCTACATAAAACCTCGCAGGCGTCAAGGACGTGAAAAAGCACATCATCACCCAGGCCTGTCAGAAATTGCTTCAGCACCCACGAGAATCCAGGCTCTCAGCCCCAGACACAGCAGAAGGTATCCCACGCCAAGTGCCTGGCCTCGAAATACAGCTACATTTTGCCAGACGTGGCAGTGAGGGACAGAGAGACAACCAACACCACAATCCTTTGCGCTAAATTGTCACCAATGGCCTTTTAATGTGCTTCCCAAGTTTTAATGAGAAAACTAAAAATTTAAAGCATTCAGTTTAGATGCTGCCTGCATGAGAGTCTCAAACACTTGGATCCCTTCCGCATCTTTCAGCCAAAGACGAGTTGGATAACGTAGAAAAGCCTTATAGCCCTTTTCCCTAAGGGCCTTTACTACTGTGAGGACTTTTTTGTGTTTAGCCATCATATGAGGGGGGAAGTCTTGGTCCATATACATACTGACCATCGATGTTTAGTTGTTTTTTTTTTGTCCCATGCCAGTTTGAGGATTTTCTCCTTAGTAGTATATTTCCGGAATCTCACCAATGAAGGTTGTGGGGAGACCCAGGTTTGGGTTTAGGCGCTAAAATCACGATGGGCCCTTTCAATTTCTAAATTAAAGTCCTCTGGCAAATTCAATTCTTGATGCAGCCAGAGTCAAGAAAACGCCATATCTGCCTGTTCTGAACCCTCTGCCACTCCTGAAATACGGATATTCTGCCTGCATACTCTACCTATCGTCTTCTGCTCGAAGGTGAGCTCTTTTTCCCGTAAGTGGAGGTAAGCTAGCGAGCGCCCATAAGCCATATGCTCATTTTGGATGAGGTCTAAATGTAACTCCACTGCAGTCATGCGGGCTTCAAGCTTTTTAAAATCAGTCTGTAAGCCTGAAATTTTTGCATCAGTTCTGTGGAGTATTTTTACTATGTGATTACCATCTGCTTCAGTAAAGGTAGAAGTCAAATTAGAGTTAGAGTCAGAGCCAGAATCTTCCTCATCAGCTGAGGCCGTCATCATGGAGGAGCGCGACATAGCGGTGCTCACCGGCCTGGAAGTCAGTTGTCTCATAGAGGTGCGATTTGAAGTGCCCATTTCCTTTTTTCTGGATTGACCACCTCCTGTATGCTTCCCCAAATTAGGAGCTGAAGGCTGGAATATATTTGGCAGTTGGACATCTGAGGATACACTTAATCAATCGACCTGGTAGGAGAGTAGCAAAACTAAGCCGCCATTTGGATCGCTCGGAACGGAAGTTCCAACTATATTATTTTGAATAATCATGGTCTACTCACCCGTTTGTGCCACTCGCTGATGCTTTCGAAACTGCGGTTTGCGTGGGAAGCGAGTGAGGCTGGTCGATGTGACTGCAGTTTATGGGCTATCTAGTTGCCCATTGCCCTCTGACTGATTTGTTGTGGGTAAGGAGGCTGGTGGCGGAGACTTTTTGAAGCCGTGATGATGTAGCTAGATATTATCACGGCTTGAAAACTTCGGCCAATCAGCGTTGCGCATTCGATCCCAGTTCATAATATGTATTATCCAGTGGTAATACAAATATTGTTATATTTCATATGTCATTTCGATTGAATACAATAGACATTAACATTAAAATCTAAGGGCATTCTATTAATACCTAAGGAACATCTCTCCTACCTTCTTTTCTCTTCTGGCTACCAGGGTCAGTCTTCATTAGACTTTATATGTGAGATTAATGTCCGATTTATTTATTTATTTAGTTTTTGTTGACCGGGTAAGTGCACTAGACAAATCCTGCCTATTTTCAGGCACAAACCGGGGGGAGGAGGATACAGATGAATGCCAACTGACCTTGAGCCAGATTAAGCTGTTGATGGTATTTTTAGTGAATGAGGAAATTAGGCAGGACACGGGAAATTCCCTACTCTTTCGATAAGTGCCATGGGATCTTTAACATCCACCTGAAATACCACCAATCCAGGCAGATGGGACCTGGGTTTAACGTCTCATCCGAAAGACGGCACCTCAGAAGTGCAGCACCCCTCTCATGCTGCACTACAGTGTCAGTACTGGGATATTAACCCAAGTGCCAGATGTGGGAACTGAACCCACAGCCCTCTGATCTCCCTGCCTCAGAGCCGAGTGTGCTACCTACTGAGCCACTGACACTGCTTTTAAATTACTCAATAATATAAACAGTTGTACTATAATCCTAACCTAACATTTATTTACTGATGAAGAGTTGATATCAATCTTGCTAATTTATGCAAAGTTCAACTATCCCTAGATGTGAATAAGGAGATGGGCAGTTGGTTGGGGGGAGACCAAGGGAACCCAGAACCTTGCCGAGTCATTTGTTTTCTCCCTTTGAAATATAAAGGGCATAGTATCAGTATATGCTTTAAATCATCCTCAGTATTATGACAGCATTTACAATATGGAGTCACGATGTCTGATCTTTTTTGTTGCTAATGTGTATAATGAGCGTTATAATTCAATCTAAATCTGGTAATAAGTCTTCTTTGTTGTGGATTAGAAATAATGGATAAATAAAGTTCTAGCCAATGTACCTTATACCATTTCTAGTGTTTCAGTTGTGACATTCTGTCTATCTTTAATGGCTATATCTCTAGCTCAGTCTTTAATCTGAAAGATTATATCTTTCATTAGTTTTAGAATAATTTTGTACATTAGATGCCTTAATCCCAAACAAAGTAGTTATTTTTTAATTTACTGGATTGTAGGGAATGTATATCCCCTAGATGAATAAATTATTTCTTCAAGACAGCAACGTGGTATGCATGAGTCTGGTAATTTAAAGAGACGCAATATAAATATTAACTGCCTTTTTAACATTAGGGTCTGGAGCTCTAGTCTTAGGACCTCTGCTGGAACAGATTGCGGAACCGTTGGGAGATTTCTATATAATTTGTCCATAGTTTTTGCTAGATCTTTTAGATCCTCGGATGCTCAGATTTCTGCTGCATATGGGGTGCTAGATTTAACTTTGATATTCAAAACTTTGAGGAGCCCTTTTACTGAACCTTTGCCTAGATTGGCATTAAATATTTTGAGAGCGTTTGGTATTGTTTCCATGTTTGTAAGAAGACAGTGGAGATGTCTTTTCCATCGGGGATCTTGTGAGAATCTGACATCCAGATAATCACAGTGTTTATCGGCTGAGATCTTTGTATTGTTGATGAAGATCTTTGGTAGAGACCTTGATTTATTTCCAGAGAACACCATCTTGGTCTTCTCTGTTAATCGTCAGACAGTTTTCCTTGCACAATTCTGCAAAATTATTTAATTTCCTTTGGAAACCTAGCCTTGAGGTAGGTATTTGTGCTAAATCAATCTGCATATGCAAGACAAGATATTTTTTGTTTTGCACCGCAATAGATAGAACTTAGGTCCTCAAGAGTCTCTAATATCGAATTTATGTAGAGATTAAATAAAGTAGGGGCCAATATGCAGCCCTGACGTATCCTAATGTTGGTATTAATGGGTGAGATTGTAAGGCTGTGCTGATTATATTGGACCCCAATCCATGTGTTTTGGTGCAATCCGATTTATTGTATCTAATAATACTGGATCCATTTTGTAGCCTTCTACTTTTTCCACAGTAGGGATCTGCTAATAGTATCCAGTGCTGTCAACAAAACAACAATAAAGTTTGCTTTTTTGGGACTCACGAATTTCCATATTATGTGGAATAAAACACAACAGTTTTGTATAGTGGATCTTCCTGCTCTAAATCCATTTTGTAGTTCACTCAAAATATGTTCCTCCTTTATCCAGGTTTGCAGTCTTTGGAGAATGATTTTGGAAAATAGTTTTTGGGAGACATCAATAAGGCTTATTGGGCTATACATTTGTGGATCAAGGGGGTCTCCTTTTTTAAAAATTGGGTATATTATGCTACCCTTCCAACTGTGTGGATAGTGCAATCCCTGGATAAAGGAGTTGAAAAGTTTTCTGAATACTGAGGTCCACCATTCAGGGAAGGTCTTCTATATGTCCTCCACAATCTGATCGGGACTCTGTACCTTGTTTGAAGTTATTATCATAAGTGAATGGTAGATCTCCTCATCTTGAATATATATTGGATGTGGGAGAACTGTTTTTTTTTTTTTTATGGCAGTTTAGAGCATTATATTTTGCAGCCTCAATTGCTGAAAAGTATAAATTTTGGGAACGAGTTTCCCAAATATTAGGAGAGATATGTATGCCTGCACATCAGTTGTATACTGTCTGTATTCAAGGGAAACTAAGGACCAGAATGCTTGGGTGTCTTTAGAGAGCACCGTGTTCCTTAGCTTATCCCATATTATTTTATTATGCTTGTTTCGTTCCTGATCTAATAATTTCCTGTACTCCTTCCTTGCCTGTTTAGGTTTTGAATATTGAACTGGGTTCTATTTCTTTTGGAATATCTAAGTAGTTTATTCAACTTACGTTTGGCAGATTTACAGGTATGATTAAACCAAGATCATGGTCCTTGCCTTTGACTTAGGCTGGTTCTGCAATGGAGTTTAATGAAGTTTGTAATCTCCTGCCATTTTCCTGAGTTGTTGCATAATCTACAAAATTCCTTAGTCTGAGTTAAAAAGCCTGGGGCAATCTCTGACCTTCGCAGTCACTGGTGCAAAAGTTCTACCAGAGGTCAATCATAATATTGTTTTCTAGGGCGTAGTGCAAATCTTTGCTGGCAGGTGCGACTCAGTGCAGAGTATATAATGCATGCAGAATCATCCTCCGCCCATCTCCACCCTGCCACCCTCTTCACTCAGGCATTAGAAGTCCCCTTTTTTCAGAACTCACACCCAGTAATTAAAACATGTAACTGTTTATTTCTGATCCTTGTCCTTTCAATCTCATAGCCAGGCCCAAATGCCAGTAAATTGTCCTGGTACTGGCTTGTGCTAGAGCATTCAAGAGAGTTTAATGATATTTGGGCTCGACATGGAGACTGAAGGATATGGATCAGCGTGCTGCGATGCACAATGAAGCAGTGAGTGGTGGGAGGAGGGGGACAAGGGGAAATAAGAGATATTGAGCAATTATTTTTGTTCAGTATTTACTAAGGAGAAGGGTGGGCTACTGCCAGATTGTGGGGTTAGAAAGAGAGGCAAAAATGCTGAGGCAAAGGTATACATAAGGAGAAAAGAGTGTTCGAAAGCTAGCAGTATTGGAAATCTTAGATAAATATAAGTGGGTCCTGACGGTTATAGCAAGGCCACTAGAGACATTTTTCAGCAGCTCACTAGCCATGAGGTTTGTCCCTAGGGCCTGGAGGTCTGTGGTTGTGGTGGGGAAGATCATGGAGTCCACTGAAGGAGGGTCTGGGTTCATGAGGGAAGGTCTTGACAAATCTGGTTGAGTTTTCTACGTGGTTACCATAGCAATAGACATTATGTAGTACCATGACTTTATTAAAGGCCTTTGACTCAGTTCCTATAGGAGGTTGGTCAGAAAGATTAGGGACCTTGGGGTAAAGGAAATGATAGAAGATTGGAGGAGAACTGGCTGTAGGGTAGAACACAGAAGCTGGTAATCAGTGGGAGTTTTCAGATGTGAGGAAGAAACCAATGGGGAACCTCTGGGTCAGTAATAAGACCAGTACTCTTCAGTGTTTTTGTCCGTGATGTTGTAGTAGTAATAGCAGTATTATTTATAAGGTGCCCTTCCCCAGGGAGAGCACTGACATGCACCAAAGGGGCACACGATGCATCCTTTATTCCTTCATATTCTATCTATGGAAGCCATAACAGTTATACTGGGGGTACAGGTAGATAAATATAACCAGCAGTGGCTCCCTTATTACCATTATAAAGAAGACACAGAGGGGACCCCAGTTCTGGAGCAGATGCTCTGTTAGACACACTATGTCAGAGTACTATTTTTGGTCCTCATCCCATCCACACTTCAAACCTTCTCTTTTCATAGTATGGAAAATACAGACACACAGTACAGTGGAGCGTAATTGTTATTCTTGATCTGTTTTTATAGATTCATGAGAATCCGAACTCTGGAGACAAAAATGCCCTTAAAACACGCCACCAACTAGGTGGAATAATTCTAATATAAATGCAGTATTTTTACTTCCCATGTAATTATCTAATTGTTTTTAAAGGATTCAATTTTAACACTCTCCACTATTTTCCCTGGCAAAGCATTCCATTGAGTCACCACCCTTTGTGAAAACCATTTAATCCTTTTTTGTGTTTTACAGTTCACCCCTCTAAGTTTGTAACTATGTGATCTTGTGTGGGTCTTAAAGTTATTCTTTATTAAACCTAAAGTTTTGAACAGAATCTTTTTACTGTTAACATGTTGTTCTTTGCTCAGTATAAGTGAGAGCACTGAAACTATGTTGTCATAGGGTATACTAAAGTTTTTGAAGTATTTTTTCTTTCCATTTTAAAACTTTCAACGGTATGCTATACATGGACATATCATAGGTACCATTATAGGTTTTTTGGAATCTGAAAGCTTGCTTAAAAACTTTATGGCACTGATCCACCAACATAACCATGGAACTTCTTTCGACAGGGTCTCTGTAAAAGAGAATAGGAGATTGGTTTTATTAAGATGGCAGCAAGCACTTTGTGAATTTATTTCTGTCTATGCTAATATAGTCTTGCATTGAGATAGTAATTTTTCATATATCGCCTTGTATTGCCCTGTATATCAAATTGAATACTTACAAGTTAGAAAAAAGAAAAGAAAAAAAAATGCATCCTTCCAGAAATGACCCTCTTCCGTTTCCTAAGCGGGACCAAATTGATGCACTGCCTCTGTAACAATATCTAAGGAAGGGCCCAATTTGAACTCCTGAGCACTGTCCCTGCCCTTCCTTGAAGGCTTAGGGCACCTTACAGAACTGGCAGGCAACAAATAAAAAAGACATAAATAATACTCTAAAAGCATGAATACAGTAGCTGAAAATGGAACAGTAATTATTTTAATCACACAAGTGGAGGTATCATGGGTAAGATTTGTCGATCTTACTTCGAGTGGGTTCCTTCAGTAGGTCATCACATATAGTCGGGCCGCGTGGCAGACTTTTCTAGCAATACCTGACGGGGGACCGCCCACCCGATGTCACGTAACAGACGTCAGCGTGACCCCCATGCCCACCTTCCAGTTGTTTCCCACCGTCGCCTCATGTCGGTCGCATTGCAGACTTCCATTAGCACTCGTCGTGAAAGTTTCTATCACGTCAGTAATTTACCTCGCAATTTTAAAATTATTTAGTTTTCTAGTTGATGTTTTCTCCGAAGAAAAAGTGCTTGTCTTGTGACACACAGATCCTGCACAAAGATGGTCACCAGAAGTGCATTCTCTGTCTAGGCCCAGACCATCCTATCTCCTCTTGTCCAGAGTGCCAATCAGGCCACCAAAAGACGGAGACAGCAGGCATTGGAGGCCCACCTTCTTAAGGCACGTTTGGCCTCCTTGGAGAAAAAGATGGAGCGTCTCAGGGACTCATCTGAAAAATCTTCCCCTTCTAGAACACGAGGAGAAGTCTAGGGAGCGGGCTCGGACGGCGCCAGGCCAGTCGACTAGCAAGGCTCAACTACTGCCCAGGAAACAGCTGGAGCGATAAGTCGACGCCCGGCTCCTCTGGTGACCACTTTCTGTGATAAATCGGTTGCAGCTCCTGGAACCAGTAATGACCAGTAAGCCGACTCTCGGCCGGGGCAGTTGCCCGGTTCTGGTCAATAAGTCTGCCGGGGGCTCCACCCCTGACCGCCTGACCTTGCCCGCTAAGCCGGCTGTCTCTGGCGACCACATGGGCTCAGTTCCCCCATCGGGGCCTAACGGCGCCTCTCCCGACATCCGGAGGGACCAGAGGGAGAAAACCCCTCTCCCTCCTCCTCCTCCTTCTTCCCCGCCTGCATCCTCTTATTCATCCTCGGATACATCTGGCAATGGGATCAGAGGCCCCATCAATCCTGTCGATGTTTTGATGCGTCTCTGTGTTCCCCTCTGGGGTCCTGGATCAGGAGGCTCCTTCACGCCATCTGGCCTTTCGTGGAGGCTCCTTTGCTTTCTGGCAGGATACCAGCACCTTCTGTGATGCTGGTGATCCCGGCGACAGTCCCTTAGCTGGGACCAGCCGACCGGCCTTTACCTTTGGCCCCGACGCTGGCCCCTCCAACGCCGGATCGGGTAGTGCCGGTGCCGACGTCTGTCCCTCTGACGTGGGCTGTCCCGATGCCGGACCCTCCTCCAATCTATACAGCGGCGGGTCCGATGTGGTTCCCCCCCCCCCGGACGCCAGATACGACATCTAGGATTTATTCCAGACCCCGAACTGTCCCCCATTACCCCTTTGGGTATCCTGGGGATCCCTGCCTTGGGGGTTCCACTCCTGATTGGAGCCATTTTGGGCAGTTCCACCATGGATTCAACCCATATTCTCACTATATGGGTTTTCAGGATTCTATCCCCTCAGTGCTTCCTCCTCCTTCCGCCCTCACTCCGGTGCTCCGGTTTCAAGACCATGATTCAATCTTGGTGGCAGGGGCCAGATCAGAGTTGGTTATGGACCTGGAAGCTAGACTCCCACAACCACAGCTTCCTTAGGTCCCTTCCCGAGCAGTTCTATTTCTACCGTCCACGTCCTCGGGAAGACTCGACAGGCATTCCCCTGCAGGACTTTTGTCACCAAAGGGACCACTTTGACTGGGAGTCAGAAGACCAGGATTCTATGAGGCAGAGACTAGTGGAACACCTAGACTTAGAGTCTCTGCCCTCTATTCTGGTCCCCCCATGGATGGCACCTCATCAAGACCTCACCACCACCATCTGGCAGATGCCTCATTCCATCCTGGCTGTCCCCAAGAGGGCAGATAGGCTCTACCGGGTGCCAAAGGATGCCCCTTATCTGAAGGCTCATCCCAAGGCAGACTCTGTGGTAATTTCGGCAGCTCATGACCACGCCACAGCTCCTAAGCACATGAGCACGACACCTCCTGACAAAGAGTCAAGGCTAATGGACCAGTTCGGGAAGAAGGTCTACTCGTCGGCCACGTTTGCCCTTCATTCCCTTAGTTATATGGCCCACATGGTGTCCCACCAAAAACAGACTATGGCCAGGCTAGAGACGAAGGTCCAATCTGTGGACCCTTTGTCCCTCACGGGGGAACTTGCCAAGGATCTCCGCCTCTCCAAGATCTCCTGTAGGCATGCTCTTCGAGCCACTTACGACTCTGTTGATTCAGTAGCCCGTACCTTGGCAACTGCCATTGCCCTTAGGCGGCATTCCTACCCGTCTCTCTGGGCTCTCCAATGAAGTCCAGTCAGCAATTCGGGATGTCCCCTTTAGGGGCTCAATCCTTTTTGGTGGGGATACCAAGGACATCATAACGGATCTACAGGACAAGGGTGTGGCCCTTAGATCCGTGAGGTCCATGTACTGATCGGGCGCCCAGCAACAGCAGCAGCCCTTTCGGAAAAGGACAGGGAGGCAGCAGAAGAACGCTGAGGCACGATGCCAATGGAAGCATAAGGCCACAGGTACCGCTACACCCCCTGCCCCCAAGAATCAGCAACGTTCAGGGGGACCTCCTCCTGAACATCCCGCCACTTCTTGACTCTCCGGCCCCACTGCATCCTCAGTCTCACGACGGGGAGCAGGTGGGGTGGAGGTTCACCCACCACGTACAGGAGTGAGGTCGATAACCTCAGATGAGTGGGTCCTGCAATTCATGTCCGTCGGACACACCATCGGGTTTATGGAGATTTCCCCGGACACTCCTCCGCAGAAGCCATCTTACTCCTGGGACCAGGCCCTTTCTCGTTCAGTGAGGAGGTCAGTTCGCTCTTGCTTAAAGAAGCAATCGGCGAGTCCCCTTCGGGCAAAGGGAAAAGGGTTTATTCCCATTTCTTCCTGGTTCCGAAAAAGACCAGGGACTTTAGGCCCATACTCTATTTGAGTCATCTCAGTTGGTTTGTCGAGTACAAAATTCCACATGCTGGCGCTCAGGGTCTTCTTCTCTCCTGATGGAGAACCACTGGCTCTGCGCCCTGGACATGCAGGATGCCTACCTGCACATCCCCATTTTTCCCAGCCACCGCCGATTCCTGCATTTCTGTTTCCAAGGGGAACATTTCCAGTTCCGGGCGCTCCCCTTTGGCCTGTCTTCGGCACCTCAGGTTTTTACCAAGTGCTTGGCGGTGGTGGCGGCGTTCCTGCGCCGCAGGGGCATTGCAGTGTTCCCTTACCTGGACAACTGGCTGATTTCAGCCCCATCCAGGGATCTTTTGTTGGAAACTCTTTCTTTCACACTGGACCTATTCAGCCGACTCGGGATCACGGTCAACGTTCCCAAGTCATCTCTCATCCCTGCCCAGAGACTGCAGTTTATTGGGGCTATTCTGGATACCGTCCAGTGCAGAGCTTTCCTCCCTCCAGACAGGGTGGAGACCCTGGTCAGTCAGGCTTGAAAAGTAGCCTCCCTCCGAACCATCCCTGCTCGGGAGGTCCTTTGTCTTTTGGGCCTGATGGCTTCCATCACAACCGTTCTCCTAGCAAGGCTACACATGAGAATCACTCAGGGGTCATTACGTGTGCAGTGGGATCAGCTTCTAGACGACCTGGACCATCTGGTCCTGGTCTCTTCAGCGGCCCAGAGGGATTTACAGTGGTGTGAGGATTCTCACAATCTTTCCCTGGGACTTCCATTCCAAAACCCTGCACCAGCAGCTACCCTCACCACGGATGCCTCGAATATGGGGTGGGGAGCTCACCTGGGGGAACATCAAGCTCAAGGCCTTTGGTCAGGCCTGGAGACTTCTCTCCACATCAGTGTTCTGGAGCTCAGGGCGGTCCTGTATGTCTTACAGGCCTTTCACACCCTCCTACCAAAGGGAACACTGCTGATCCAAACGAACAATATGTCGGTAGTTTGGTACATCAACAAACAAGGAGGAACCGGTCGTAACTCTTTGCAGGAGGCGACCGAGTGTGGAACTGGGCAGTCCAGCATCTTCTGGTCTTAGTGGCCATGCAAGTTACAGGTGTTCTCAACATCCTGGCGGACACTCAGCAGGACTCGAACCTCGCCCACGAATGGAACTGCATCAGGAGTGGCGGAATCCATCTTCCAAATTGGGGCATCCAGAAATTGACCTTTTAGCCCCCAATTCAACACAAAACTTCCCAAGTTTTGCTCACCTCAATCAGAACAAGGTGCTTTCTGGAGCGACGCATTGTCTCTATCATGGACAGGGAAATTCTTGTACACTGCCCCCATTTCCCATTCTGCAGAGGTTCTCCTCAAACTCCAAGCCGAGGGGACCAAGATGATCCTCTTCACCCCTCTCTGGCCGAGACAAATCTGGTTCCTGCTGTTGCAACAGCTCTCCAGGGAATCATCGGTTCCACTTCCGCTGACTCACGACCTCCTGACTCAAGATCAAGGCCATCTGGTTCATTCGGTGCTCAGAAACCTGCATCTTCATGCGTGGCTCCTGCAGACAGTGATTTTTCGCTTTGGGATTTCCTCCAGGGTTGCTCGAGTCCTCATTGAGGCCAGAAAACCGTCCACCCATTCCACTTATGCTTTGAAGTGGAAGTGGTTTTCTATTTGGGCAGCTGCTAAAGGTTGGAACCCCTTCTCCTGCTCAGCCCCCCAAGTCATGGAATACCTCCTTCACTTATCGGACTCCGGTCTGTCCTGTTTTTCTTTTAAAAGTCCATATCTCTGGTATCTCGGTGTATCGTGAGCTAGTGGATGGTAAACCCATGGCTCAGTTGGAGGTCTCAAAGACCTTTCTGAAAGGGATCCTCCATCTGAAACCCCCTATCCGCAGCCCAACTCCACCTTAGGATTTGAACTTCGTCTTGGAAAAGCTCACCCTTACTCTTTTTGAACCGGCTATGAGCTGTGATCTGCGCTTCCTGTCCTGGAAGGCGCTCTGTCTGGTGGCTGTCACCTCAGCCCAAAGGATTTTGGAGCTTCACGCTCTAGTCTGCAAGGAGCCTTATTTGATTTTCCATAGGGATCGGGCGGTCCTCAGAATGCAGCCAAGGTTTCTTCCCAAGGTGGTTTCAGAAACCACGCTGAACCAATCGGTGGAGCTTCCAGTTTATTACCCTTCCCCCTCTAACAGAGGTGAGGCACTCCTTCATACGATGGATGTCCATCGGACTAAAGAGTTTTGCTGTTGCGACCAGTTGTTCATTTGCCCCGCGATCAAGGGGCAAACCAGTTTCTAAGCAGGGCCTCTCCAAATGGTTAGGCAACTGCATTCGGTACTGTTACCAAAAGTATGAAAAACCTCTTCTGGGTTCCACAAGAGGTCATTCTACTAGGAGCATGGCTGCCTCCGCGGCCTTCCTATGGAACGTTTCTATGGCTGACATTTGTGCTGCCGCTACTTGGAGTTCTGTCCACACCTTTATCAAACATTACAGTCTGGACATTGCTTCTAGGCGGAGGGCTGGCTTTGGCCTAGCCATCCTGCAGGGCCTTCTGTCCTAAGTTGGGTCCATTCTGGCCTTCAGTTTTCCATTGGAGTTAGTTTTCCTCCTCCCTAGTTTCTCTCTGTCTCTCCCTGGAGGGACTGCTTGAGACTGTGTCCTATATGTTATGACCTACTGAAGGAACCCTCTCGAAGTAAGATAGTACAGTTACGTAGGAATTTACCGTAACAGTAGATCTTCGAGAGAGGTTCCTTCAGTAGGTCATATTTTTCCCTCCCTCCTTCCCTTCATTTTATTTTTTACAGCAACTCCCAATTCCTGTTCGCTCCTGCTGTAAGGCTTCTTCCTGGCTCCAGCGGGAGAACTAGAGGGTGGGCGTGGGGACCACCAACTATATACGGTCATGCTGACGTCTGTCACGTGACATCTGGTGGGCGGTCCCCTGTCAGATATTGCTAGAAAAGTCTGCCATGCAGCCCGACGCCCGTGACTCCAGTCCTGTATGTGATGACCTACTGAAAGAACCTCTTTCGAAGATCTACTGTTACGGTAAGTTCCTACATAACTGTACTTTTTGTAGACGGCACAAAAATCTTTACAAGGTTAGTTTCCAAAAAGTGTTTATATTGTTTCTTTCTCTGCTGTTCTCAAATATGCTCAGCAGGACGTATTGTGACTGACGCTTCCGTGAATAATTATGGTCACTTTTGTTGCTGTTGACATCTGACATCTGTAATGAACTGTTTCCCAAATATATACTGATACTCAGTTTTTCCATGTATGTAGGCACCTATCAAGGACATCTGGACATTACCCCTGTATATTTAGCTAAGATACATATTCCTTCATGAATGTACGTTCATGACTAACACATCTATAAATAATATCTACAGTTGTTTGTTATTCATCTGTACGGAATGTTCAGTTCCCCGGGTCACCCCTGAAAAGGGGACTTGATTGTCTCAGTGGGCTCACCCGGTCATCAAATTTAACTAAATAAAATGAAGGCAGGAGGGAACTCGGAGAGGATCTTGGCAGGTTGGAGAGCTGTCCAGGATTTGGCAACGAAATTTAACTCTAAAAATGTAAAGTAATGCACACTGGAAAAGGAACCAAGGGTGCAGTATGAAATAGGAGGGTGGTGCTGGATAGCACTGGTGGGGGAGATTTAGGGTTGATGATATTGAGACCCTAAAACATCTGCACACTGCAACAGGGCAGTGAGCAAAGCAAACACAATGCTGGGATGTTAAACGATTCTTTTGTATCACCCAGTTACAAAAAAGGATGTAAAATGTAACAGCAAAGACATTTGGGGATCATTTTTTCAACATTTAAGTGCAGCATCCACCTAATGAGGTCTCGATGAGCCAGATAGATGTGTTGGGCACTCTCCGGGATGTCATTTTGTAGCTTTGAAATTTGCTAACTGAAAAACAAAATGGCGGTGGCACAAAAAAACGTTTTTCATTTGCAACACAAGATGACCCATTTGCAAATAAGGATTACCCATTTGTGAAAAAGGATCCTTTTCTGAGCGGGACATCTAACTGTGAGTGAAATTCCCTTTGAAAATAATGGGAACTTTAAAATGTAATAACTTGGGAATGGATTAATATTTTTTTCACTAAACCAGCAAAAGGCACATCTGTTAGGCAAACCCTTTCTACGCTGAAAATTTCAGGCCAAAATCCCCAACAGTTTCTGTGATGTGCGGACAAAGAAATACCAAACACAGTAAATTATACAATTTTTATTACACTCTGTATCTCCAACACCCATTTATCTGACTGAAACGACACTTGCCATATCAGGAGATCTGGGTCCCTGATGGCACATGCAAAATTTTATGGGGAATCTGTCAAACAGTTGTGAAGTTATTAAAGTGCAAAATTTTGAGTTTAACATAGAAGTGCCTGTTCAACCATAACTATAGGGCTGCGAACATGACCCTATAATTTTTATATATATAAATAATTATAACATTAAGAAACATTTTGGGTATAGTGCCAGTCTTGACCCTAATGGGTACTCATTGTGATCCTGTGTTGGCGAGCTGAATTCGTAGGTGAGCCCAATGTCCCAGCTGGATGGGGGAGAGTGGGATGGCACTATGTGACCCCTCTCCGCTAGGGATAGAAAGTTGCAGGGTTGTGTGCACTGGCCCGGGTACCATGTAGTGAGGACAACTCTCCTCTTGGCATAGGGCCCACACCCTTTGTGTACTGGCTGACAGATGGAATCTTTGCTCTGTGCATCTCTATCTGTGGCCACATGGAAGCACAGGGACCAGAAGTGCTTCCATAGCCTACCAGACAACCCATGAATTCTTGACATCTGTTGCTGTGCTTTTTATGAGCCAGACACTCTTCCCATGCCACAGGGCCCAAAGGGCCGTGCACATCTGTTCACGGACCTGTGTCAATGAGGATACAATTCCCATTATCTCAAAAGAAAAGGAATTCTTTGAGGGTTGGAGTGTCGTGGCTTCAGCGGTGGGAGGCTGGGAGGATACAGTGCTTTGGGGACTTATCACGATAGTAAGGGGTTTAAGTCTTGCCAGGAGTTGGCAGATGAGCTGGGGATCCCTTACTCCCATGTTTTTTGCTACATGCAGGTTCAAGACTGGGTTAGGTGGATGAATCACTTATTGCCACATGACTCGTCTCTCTACAGTCTGGAAAGTGGCACTTTACAGACAAGAGGCAACCACAGGGGGGCATTGTCTAGGCACTATAATAGCATTAAAGAGGGGATGCCAGATTCCTCATTAAAAGCTAAGATCCATTGGGAACTTACTTAATGGGACCTATACCAAAGAAGGCATGGAGGGACTTGTGCGAGTTCCACGAGGAGCTTGTGTAAGTCCCACATGGGACTTACTGTCTGCAATAGGTATAAGGAAGCCCCATATAAATTTTTGCTCAGGTTATACCGCACCCAGTGGTAGTAAGTAAGTTTCATCCAGGTGTCTTGCCAATGTGTGGGAGGTATGGCACTGAGAGGGATGTACCTGTACTGCTTCTGACAGTGTTCCGACCTTTAGGGCCTTGCTTTTTGGAGTGGAGTCACAGGGGACAGAGGATTGAGAATTTTATCCCAGGACTTTCAGAATTATGCTGATGACATCTAGGTGCTGTATTCAAAATGCGTGGGTCTCCCACTTGCACCCCACTGTACAGATGTAGAAGGACTTGCTCCTTAATATGCTCCAACTACAGCATCTAACATTTAATCTTAAGGGCTAGATGGATATGTTTGAACAGTTGGGCAGATCCACTAGAGCAATCGACAGTAAGGTTTGGTTGAATGGGGCCTGTGGGCCTGACTGGTTGGGTTGGGCCTGTGGGCCTGCCTGGTTGGACTAGGCCATTTCAATACCTTTGTTATTAGTTTAAGCATGGCTGCTCGCTAGGTAGGAGGTTATTCTGCACCAATGGATAATGGGAAATATTGCTGATTCAGGGTGCTGATGTTAACTGCATTTTGACTATGTTAGTGTCTTTTTGTGTGTTGGATGTTACTTGTTGCCATGTTTATTAGTCCTATGTAACAGTGACATGGAGAATCATTGTATTTGTTAGGAAAATGGGAGAGTGCCTCAGAAAAGCACTAGCAAACGGGCAAGAAGGGGTGGAGGAACAATGGGGAAAAAATCAAAACAACCATCACAGAGGCAACAAGCCTTTGTGTGAAGCAAATCAACAAAACAAAATGAAGGAAAAAAACACTGTGATTCTCAAAAGAGGTGGCGGGGAAGGTTAAGGAGAAAAAGGTAGCATTCAGGAATTATAAAGACACACAGAAGGAGCAGGACAGAAGAACTGTACCACTTAAAGCAGAAAGAAGCAGGAAAGGCAGTCAGAATACCAAAGGCCCAAAATGAGGAAAAGGTAGCCAACTCAGTTAAGAAGGGAGACAAAACCTTTTATAGGTACATTAGGGAGCTAAGAAAGACCAAGGGAGGGATAGTGAGGCATAATAAAGGAAAGGGGGGTGGGCAGAAGGTGACAGTAAAAAAGCAGGGTTACTGAACGAATACTTCTGCTCAGTATTCACAAAAGAAGAGGGGGAGGTACCAAAACCAAACAATAGAAGCACTCTGAATAGGGGGGAGTCGATACCAGTCCATTCACAGAAGAAAGGGTCCTGAAATAACTCCTAAAACTGAAGGTGGACAAAGCAATGGGGCCTAATGGGATTCACTCCAAAATTCTAAAAGAACTAAGGGGAGAACTAGTGACACCACTGACTACCCTTTTTAGCAAATCACAGGAGGATGGTGTGTGGTACCTGAGAACTGGAAGAGGGCAGATTTGATTCCCCTTCATTAAAGAGGGAGCAAGACAGAGGCAGGAAACTACAGACCTGTTAGTTTGATCTCAGTGGTAGGGAAAATGACGGCATCGCTTCTGAAGGAAAGAACTGTTGAATACCTAGAGGCCAATGGGGAACAGGACCCAAGGCAGCATGGATTCACAGTGGGAAGGTCATGTCAGATGAGTCTAATAGATTTCTTTGACTGGGTGACCAAAGTAGTAGACTAGGGAGGGGCTATGGACATGGCCTTCTTAGACTTTAGCAAGGCATTTGACATAGTCCCACACAAAAGATTTATGAACAGCTTAGCCAGCCTGGGAGTGGGTCCCAGGGTTGTTGCCAGAGTAAAACGCTGACTGGACAACAGAACGCAGAGGGTAATAGTAAATGGAGTCCACTCCGAAGAAAGGAGGGTTACTAATGGGGTACCCCAGGGTTCAATACTGGGACCGATCCTCCTTACTGTCTTTATAGGTGACATTGCACGGGACTGGAAGGGAAAGTTTGCCTCTTTGCAGATGACACAAAGATCTGCAACAGGGCTGATATGCAAGGAGGGTGGAAAGGATGAGAAGGGACTTGGCAAGGTTGGAGGAATGGTCAAAAGTATGGCAGCATAGATTCAATGCAAAGAAGTGCAAAGTAATGCACCTGGGAAACAGAAACCTAGTGGAAGAATGCACAATTTGGGGGGACTAACAACAACAAAATGGAAAGGGACCTGGGGTAGTCATATCAGATGACTTAAAGGTAGACAAGCAATGTGAGAAGGCAGTAAGGAGAGCGGAGGATTTTATTTATTTCGATTAGGATTAATAACTTTGAGTCAAAGTCTAATTTTAAAGGTTCCAAGTCAAGGACAAACAAAGCAGTACAAATACAATTAAGTTAGCAGTGAGAAAACATGGTAGGCATCATGAGATCATAAGGTGTCACATGAGGTTCAAGACTTGTTTGTTACAGGTACATCTTAACAATAGAATAAATTACATTACATCAAATTGTTGCAGACAAGAAATACACAGGAGGAGTGAAACACATTCATATGACCGTGTTAGATTAGGGAATGAAGGGAGGGTAAGCAGCCAGGTTGGTGTTGTCAAAGTAACTAGCGGTAGTGTGGGTTGGGAGTAAAAGGAAAGGTGGTAGGAGGGTGGTAAGTAAAAAGGATTGGGGGGAAGAGGGTGGGGAAGAGTTAAAAGGCAGGTTGAATTAATTACTTGCACAGTTACAGGTGTTACAGGGATACTGAATGCATAGGAGAGGCATCACCAGTAGAGACAATTGGTGAGACCCCATCTGAATACTGCGTGCAGTTCTGGAACCCATCTCTGCAAGGATATTTATTTTTATTTATTTAGTTTTTGTTGAACGGGTAAGTGCACTAGACAAATCCTGCCTATTTCAGGCACGACGCGGGGGAGGGGGATACAGATCAATGCCAACTGACCTTGAACCAGATTAAGCTGTTGGTGGTATTTTTAGTGAATGAGGGAAATTTGGCCAGGACACCGGGAAATTTCCCCTACTCTTTTCTATAAGTGCCATGGGATCTTTAACATCCACCTGAACTACCACCAGTCCAGGCAGATGGGACCTTGGTTTAACATCTCATCTGAAAGACGGCACCTCAGAAGTGCAGCACCCCTCTCATGCTGCACTACAGTGTCAGTACTGGGATATTAACCCAAGTGCCAGATGTGGGAACTGAACCCACAGCCCTCTGATCTCCCGGCCTCAGAGGCGAGTGTGCTACCTACTGAGCCACTGACACTGACGGTATAGGATGGAGACAGTCCAGAGGAGGACAACTGAAATGGTGCAGGGTCTGCACCAGAAGCCATACGAAGAGAGACTAAAGGAGCTTAATATGTATACCCTCGAGGAGAGGGGGGACATGATAGAAACATTTTAGGTACCTCAGGGGAATCGGCAAAGTCCAAGAGGGTATCATCTTTCAGAAAAAGGGATGTGCAAGAACAAGAGGGCGCAATTTGAAGATAGAGAGGGGACAGCTCAGGGGCAATGTGAGGAAGTATTTTTTCATGGGTACGGTGGTAAATGCATGGAAAAGCCTTCCTGAGGAGGTCGTTATGGGGTCAAAAACAGTGGGGGATTTCAAGAATGCATGGGACAGACATAATGCAATCCTAGTGGGTGGTAGGAGGAAGTAAGCTGTTGGTTAACTAGATTCTGCAGCTTATCCAGTAGGTAGGGAATGGGCAGACTGGGTGGGCTAAGCGGTCCTTGTCTGCCACAAAGTCTGTTTCTGTGTTTGTTTCTATTTATATGCATTCATGTTCAATGTATTTTAAAAATGCTGGACAATGCAGTTTGTTACCTTTAATGTGCCTGTGCACCAAACGTTTTGTGATGAGTGAAACAGGATGTCGGGAGAGGGGGGGGTCGCTACCAAGCCCATTGCAGTTTAGAATAGCAGGGGCTTCGCAGTCTACACCAATGACCACCCATTGTGGTCCTGACGCAAATCTGCTTGTTGGGCATAAACCTCGTGTATGTCAAAGGACCGAAGCCACTCCAATCAGAGAGGGCTTCAGTCCTTTGATCTGCATGAAGCCTCATCAGCAAACTGCTAATTGGCTTTCAAAACAGTTGCGAGCTGCACACTAGAAGCTTGCTACAGGCATCACTGGTGTGCAGCTGCTGTATGAAGCCCTGTAACCATGAAAACCATCCATCAATGTCTGTTGCCGGAGCCTATGTAACTCTTCCCCCCCACCCGACCGTCCCTCTCAGTAACCCCCACCACAAACCATAACACTGGAGGTGCATATAAATGCATTTCAATGGGGTTTGAATTTAGTGGCATAACTTGGCCATTTTGGAATATTTTGCTCCAAATTTTCAACATGCCTTTTTGGGATACCACCTTATGAACAATTACAGTGAATTTAGGCAAATCTGTTCTAAAGGTGATTTTGTGGTTACTGCACAAAATCACTTTTCAGGCAGGAGTCGAAAATTTTCTACACTTGTTTAAGAGGTGGTCATTAGGCTATGTTGAAAATTTGGTGTAAAATATTTAAAAACAACAAATTTATGAGCCTACATTGAAATTTGCAATCAAGACACGTAATATTCAAAATTTTAACCCCCAATTTTTTAACATAGCCATTTCTTTACAGCACCTCATGAATGTTACAGCTGTCATTTTTCAAATCCTGGCCAAAATGTTTTTTTGAGTCCCGAAAGGTGATTTCATATTCGCTGCCCGATACCACCTTTTGGCCAAGAGTTGAACATTTTCTCTGCACTTATTCATGAGGTTGGATCATAAGAAGGCTATGTTAAAAATGTGAGGCAAAAATATTAAAAAACAACAAAGGCATGAGCCTGTGTTGAAATTTACGAACACAGGCTTGTAACTTTGGTAGTTTTCAATATTTTTTTTTCCATTAACTGTTTTTCTGCCTCGCGGAACTGGCAGGCAGCTACGGCCCCACTTCAGAGGGCTCATCTTTTGAACCCAGCTGCCCCTGATCCAGCCCCATTCAGGCAAGTACTCCCACGGATCCCCCCCAATCCATGGTGGGGCCGGAGGGAGGAGCCGCGCCCTCCAGACCACAGTCCGGAAGCCGGCGAGTTGGCAACAGGGAGTGGCCAGGCCATCATGGAGCCTGCCACTTCCATTTTCACTTTTTCCCCGTACACCTCCCTCATGGCGTGAAGGCGCATGTAAATAGGTGTGCATACACCACATCTCTGCGCTCCTGTCTCCCCCAGACTCCGACGTGCCCCCGGCCTCCACCAGGGGCAGCCAAGGAGTGGGACGGCAACCCTTCCCTTGAGAGGAGACCAGTCCATCGGACGCTCGATTCTCTCCCTCCCCTGCCGACTCTGGGTAGCCAGCATGTCATGTAGTGAGGCGCCAGTGCCTTAAGCCTTGGGGCCTCCAGGCCAGCCAGTTTTCAATATTTCGACTTCAAATTTTCAACATTGCCATTTCTTCACAGCACCACATGAACGTGAGAGCTGTCATTTTTCAAATCCTTGCCAAAATGTGTTTTCATGCCTGTGGTGTGGAGTGACGTTTTGGTGGTGTGGAATGATGTTTTGGCGGGCATTTGAAAATTTTCACCTACCGGGTTCATTAGGCGGGGTAATAAGGTTATGCTGAAAATTTGGTGTACAAATATGGCAAAATGCCCAGGTTATGACTGAACATTACCCTGTTTCAGCATTCACTGATAACTTAGCTAATTTTCAGTATTTTGACTCCAACCTTTCAACATTGCCATTTTTCCACACCGCCTCACAAACATGACGTGTAATTTTTAAAAGCCTGGACGAGATGTGTTTTTGCACCTCAGATGTGAAATTACATTTCGGCCAATATACTATGAATGGCATATGTCATGTCTATAAGGCAAATTCTAAAACAAGCATCTTCCACATTTGGGGTCAAAATTACAAAAAACAAATTGTTTACTGAGCATTAAACGTTCGGCATTGATAAATGCTTGTTTGCCAGAATCGATGTGCTGATATTGTGTTGTATTATTAATGTTATTTGAAAAGATTTGTTCGTAGACAGATAAAAAAATTATTTGAAAAGCGTCATTAGTACACCAGCTAGGAAAATGTGGTGTTAGGGATTACAAGCCTAACTCTCACCCCCACCCCCAGGCAGTAAAGGGAAAAAAAACTGTGTGCTGTGTCTCCAGAGTCTTGGTGAATCAGTGGTGGGGTCTTCCTTTGGGATGTCAACCCTAATGCTAACCCCCACCCCAGCCCATAGCGTTGTTTAAAGCACAAGGTACAGCTGCAGTCCAGTGTCTCATAGTGATACACTCTTCAAAGATAGAGCAGTATGTGTCGTCACATATTTCCAACACAATTTGATGAGCTTTCTTCCCGCAGTGCCCTGTGTCAAGATAGGAGATCATGCATGATGTTGTTTGCTCAGGGAATGGGGTGGATGTTAGGGGTGACAGCCCCAAGGAAAACCCCACCACTGATACGGCACAGCTGTAGAGATCCAAAAATCTATTGTTTTTTGCTTTTGCTGCTTGGAGGTGGGGAGTTAAGGTTGAAAACTCTAATGCCACACTTCCCTGCATTTGTGGCGTTATCTTAACTGGTGCATTAATGAATTTGTTTGCAAAGAATATACATATATAATATTATAGTGCTGTGATAGTTAGGGTTGCGTAGACAGCGAATGTTTAAACCCCTTTGGGTTGAGTAGGCTGTTTACAGTTAAACACCTGACTTTGTACTTTAATAGCTTTGCCCCCAATCAAAAGATGTACATGAAATTTTGCATGCACGGTCTTGGGGGCAAGGTCTCTTGGCATGTCAAGTTTCATTCTGATCAATGTGCGAATTCCGTGATCTGGATAGTAGAAAAAAGTGGAAAAAAATAGGTGTGCTTTTGCTGTTTTTAGTCATCACCAATCACCTAGACCAATAGTTCTCAGACTTTGTCACAGTGAGCCTCCCCAAAACCATGGAAAAGATTTTGAGCCTCCCCCAAAATTGAAATAATCTTGGGCCTCCCCAAAGAAAAATAACGTACTGTACTTTGCGCAGTACGCCATGAATAAATTGAAACCTCTTTGAGTACTTGGCTCACATTCAGTTTTGTCTTATACTGATGTGGAACCTTGAAAAGAGCTGTGTGCTCAAAGGTGTTATCTGAATAACAAGTAAAATAAAATAAATATTATTATTCAGCTTATTGTAACCCCCCAGGCCAACCTTACGACTCTGCTATTTTAATTTTTAAACCATTGTTACCCTTGTTGCAATACCTGCATGGGTCAGACTGCTTTCTGTTTCCCTCCCTAAATGAAATAACCTTCCTACATACTTTGCCTCTCCCTCCTTCCCTGCTCCTAAGCAACTTCTCAGGGATTACTTTGTTCTTCCTGCTATTGCTCATAGCACTTCTATGCTCAATCATTGTATTTGGTCTGTTCTGCATCGGGCTACAAATTGATCAATTACCACCACTCATTATTAGTTTATTGTTCATATTTGTTTGCACTATTATTTATTGTGTTTTTTTGATTGTTTTGCAGTCACCTTTTGAAATGTATTCACTCCTAACCTTTCCTTGGTACACCTGAAATGAGCCATTCATTCACCTTCCCTTGTCACATATTAGTAAATAAATACATTAAATTCACCTACTATTATCCTCTTTCAGTTTGCTTCATCTCTTCACACAAAATACATAAAACTCAAAATTTAAATACAGTACTTTTTCAGACTTGCTTGAGCCTCCCTTGGAACAGGTTGGGGCCTCCCAAGGGAGGCTGGCCTCACCATTTGAGAACCCCTGACCTAGACAGTTGTGGAATTTTGGGCTGACATTTTCAGGGTAGAAGGGACTTGGCACAGAGTGGTGCCTTTCATTGGTTTGGTGAAAAAAATGTTAGTCCATTCCTGAGTTATAGGGATTTGAAATGTTCATTCTGAGCATGCTCAGTATGCTCTTTTGGATAGCTGTTTCATATGAAAAAGAATTTGGCCATATGAAAAAAGATTCTGTTTCATATGGGGGGGGGAGAAAATCCTTTTTCATGAGAAAGAATTATTTTTGTACAGCGGCCATCTTTTTCTTTCTTTCTTTTTTTTTTTTGTTCTGTTTTTGCTCCTTCATGAGCAGGCCCACTGACCCCGGTCACCAGCACCCGTGATCCCCGGACCAGGTCTGGTATGTGTAACTGCCTCCATGCGCACAGGGTCAACCACACCTCTGCCAAGGCACCTCTCGAGTCTGGGTGCGTGGGGTACAGCCATCAGCTGCCTAGATCAGCCCCACCATTTTCTGGTGATTTCTTCCCAGGAGCCGGACTTGCAATGGCGCATGCACTTCTATGCTGACACCCGCAGCACTCCCCACCCTTTGCTATGCACACAACTGTGTGTGGCTGGCCCGCCAGTCGCCGCTACAGTGCGGCTGTAGTGCCCCTCCTCCCTAGAGGAAGGAGAGCAGTCACGGATGCTCAACTTTCTGTCCCCTGCCAGCCTAAGTCCATTATCGAACTCGGGACGCCGTGTAGTGTGAGTGTGGGCGTCCAGCGCCTCAACCCTCAGCGCCACGGCTGGGGAGGCCATCTATTTCTGTGTTTTTGGTTTTTTTTTCCAAAACTTTTTGAAAACCCTAAAAATTATACCATGGAAAGACACCAACACATGTATCTGTCTAACCGAGATCCCATTACCTGATTCTGCTGTTAGTTTTGGAAATATTACCCAGAAATGTATTTTCACACATTTTTAAAATATGTTTTAATGAGAGATTTTTTTTTTTTCATATGTGCAATTTAAACAGGAATAGGCAAACGAAACAAGATTACCTTCATACAAAAGCAGAATTTGGATTGCTTTTTCACATTTTTTCGAATGAAGAAATCTTTTGCATGAGAACAACACAATCTCACAAAAGAATTCCCTCATATGAAAAAGAATTAGACTTCGCTTTTTCCCCACATTTCAACTTTAACAAGCCATGACTCTGTCAATTTTTATAGTTAAGGGACAATTTAAATATCAAAAGAAGTATCTTAGTGAGTACTACATCACTACCACATAACATGCTCCCTACAAAATTTAGGGGCCATAGGAAAAAAACATAAGAATTTAAAAATGAAAATTCTCATATGGTATTATTTAGTTGTTTGTCTTACCTGATGATGGCTGTATGTGGTTGCTTGTGAGGTCTTGTTGTTTTTGCTGCTGGTGGGGGGAGTTAGGACTGGAAACCCTAATGCTACAGTTCCCTACTTATGTAGGGTTAAGTTGAACCCTACTTGGTGCATGAGCACAGTTTCTTGCAGTTATACAGCAGCTGTTGGACAACTTTGATCAAAATATTACTACTGTCACTGACTGCAGTGTAGATGGTAGTGCTGTTTTGCATGTTATGTCACAATGGAATACTGAACCAATCCAAAAGCAGCTTTAACAACACTGGTGACATAACATTAGCCATGTGTAGCACTGAGCCAACAGTTGAGATGCTTTGATGAGCACAGTTTAAATATACATTTTCTTCTGTAACTTTTTATCATTTCTGTTACACAAAACCACCTCAGTGCTAGTGGTACAAATCCAAATATGACAGGAGTGAAGTGAGATGGTAGAAATACCTTCGCAGTCTATGCTTAGCTACGTCTTGCCTCACTTGAGGCTTTGCAAATTGTGAGGTCAGGAGGTCAAGTATCACTTGTGAAGATATTTCTACTGTCTCATTCTTACCCATGCCATATCTCATTCTTACCCACATCATATCCAGTCTATCTATAGAGAGATTGATTTATACAAATAGAATAAAGTATGGGATGGTGTGTGTAACAAGAAATTTACACACACCCAAGGGGTTAGATGCTACATAAACCACGAGAGCGAAGCTTTGAGTTTGCACACAACACCCCATATTTTATTTTATATAATTGCTGGGTCTTCCATTTTTGGCCACAGCAATTGTATAAAATAGCAGCCGTTCCTGTTGCTGCGCTCCAGTTCGTTTTTCGGCTGGTGAGTCAGTCAACAGATTTTCTTTTCTCCGCTTTTACATTTTGTTAAAAAAATATTTTTGCTAACCCATATTTGGACAAAATGTCACTTTTTTTTTTTTTTTTTAAAGGACTTGCCGCCATGTTTCTCCGGTGGCTGGGTTGCGGGGTGAAGGAAGCGATGAACTAGGAAGAGAGCCACTGCAGCGGGTGCATGCGCAGAGCAAGGGGACCGTGCTTGTATTTGCCATTATAAACGCTCCTTTGCAATGGCAAATTACGGCACGGTCTCTCTATGGTAAAAAGGGGAGACCCATTAATTATAGGGTATTAAATAGCTGGTATAGCATAGCAAAATGCTACTCAAAATAGGGAGTAATACTAACCATTTCCAGAAATCCATAGCAGTAGACTATTTTTCTAAGTGAGTACATACTAACATACTAAAATGCCAGCAGAATAGGCCTAACGGTCTTTTTGTGTATGCTTGTTTGGTCAGCCCCACCCTGGGAGCTGACCTTGCTGCCCCTTGCCCTCTATGGCTTCTCCCTTCCCAGATCGGATATTCTCGCTGCACTGGATTTTGCTTGAACCCTTCCCCTGTACCTGTCCTCCCCTCTTGAACCCCTCCACTGTCTCTGCCTCAAGAGACTAAATGAAAGGTACACAATTTTATTTTTAATTTTGCTAATCAGTCTGTGTTAAGTGCTATGCATGTTCGCAGCTGATCAGCGCCTTAACTCATAATACTGCTGTTTTTAGCTTAGTTAATATTCTGTTTTACATATATGATCATCATTATAAAAGCAAAAATAGTTTTTTCATTTTGTTGTTTATATAATTATAAGATTTTTTTTTACAAATATGTAACCCAGTGTTCTGTTGTAAATGCCGGGTAGTGACCACATATACAGCAGAAAGTCAGATATGTTGTATTACTATTCTTGTTTTTCTTTTTTGTAAAGTATGTTTATCAGTTATCCGTTAGGACGACCCACTCTGAAGAAATGACCAGCTCAGGTCACGAAATGTTACTATTAATAGAGTGGCCAGAGATTTTTCAAAATAAGAATTTAGGAAACTTTTCTGGGCAAGTCTTCAACTATATCTTCCTTGCAAAGTCATAGTAGCAATCCTAGTAACAGTCCTTTGGGTGGTGCAATTAACCAGCTAGTCAATGCCCTCAGTTGTGTGAGAGACGTGTTCTCAGCATGGGGAACAACTTTAGTGGACTTTTCTGCTTTATGGAAAAAAGGGAAGCGGAGGCTGTTTGCTCCTGTCAGCAGGGACTTTTGTTGGGGACAGGGTTGCCTGGTCATGCACAGGGTCTCCTGTATGCTTTCACTTCATTTCCTTTGGTTCACAAGGTGATGCTCAAGGCGTGGGTGAGACCAGGTGACCCTGATTCTTAAAGTTCGAGACTGGTCTGTTAGTTCTGGTACCAGAATCTCCTCGATCTTAGCAAAGAGCCGCCTGCACACTGACTGGACTTGCTCATGAGGTCTTAGAGGACAGTTAAGCATCTTGACAACCTGGCTTCTGAGCAGTTAAGAGTTGCAGTCTTGGGCTTTGTAAGGGTGTTCTCAGATTGCTGGAGGCTTTTGGAAGGTTTCAGCTTGCATAAACTATGGTTGTATGTGGAAACTGTTTTTGCACTGGCACAGAGCACGCTTTCTCTGCTTTCCTGCTGAATGATGCCAGTCCTTGATTACCTCTAGTCTCTATGGGCTGTGAGTTCCATCCCTGAAGGTGCACCTGACTGCCATGTTGGTGTACTGGATGAATGCCCATATCCAAATGGTAGACCAGATGAAGCTGGTCTCCTGCTTTTCAAGGGTCTAGACCATCTGTCCAGTCTGATGTACCGGTTTCCAATGTAGAATTTACTGTTGGTGTCATCACAACTCTTGGACAATTAGCCTAAGGACAAGTGTCATCTGTCACGTTTGTTATAGTTCAAGTTCAAGTTTATTATAGGAAAACTCCATTGAGCATGCTCATTCACAAGGAGGTCCTTTGACACAGACAGGTAGTTACAGATTGCATAATCAAAAACAGTACAAATTCAAGTACAGAATTATGGGCAAGCAATAACACGTTGCATAAAAATGACGATGACAGAAAAATACAAGTACAGAAAAAGACAAAGTACTTGTTTTGGAGTATCAAGGCAGCTAGTTTCTAGGCAAGTAAGAGGAGCGTGGGCTAGGGTTAGAGCAGTGAGCTAGGATCTAGAAGCAGCTGCATGTATCTTTTATTTTGCTGCAGCCAATCTTTTAAATAGGCTGACAGGGATAGTACCGGGAAGCTTCAGTATGCCTTGGAGCTGGTTCCAGATAGTTGGGAGTACACTTGATATGACCCGCTTGCCGAGTGAGGTCACGAGGTCTCAGTACATCGAGGAGGAGGTAATTTTTCCTAAGAGAGTAGGCACTATGGGAAATACGGAAAAGGGTTGTGAGATAGTTTGGGAGCTTGTTCAGGAGTAGCTTAAGAGTCAAGATACCAGCATGAAGTATGCATCTAGTTGAGAGTGATGTCCAGCCAGCAGCTAGGTACAAATCGCAATGGTGGGTTCGGTAGGGTAGGTTTGTCATGAACCATATGGCACAGTGGTAGAGGACATCTAGTTTGTTGTGTCCTGAGGCCACTGCAGAGTAATAGATTAGATCGCCATAGTCGAATAGCGGCAAAAAAGTGTCCTGGACCAGCCTAGTTCTGGTATCCAATGGAAAGAGGGACTTGTTACGGAAGAAGAAACTTAGCCTAATTTTTAGCCTCTTTGACAAATTGTCGAGGTGGTTGTGAAAGGAAAGCTTGTTGTCTAGCCACATACCAAGATATTTGAATTTGGAGGTGATTTCAAAGGGTTCACCTAGGGAGGACCACTTAGTTATGAGTGTTGGTTGCTGTCTGGCTATAATTTGTGATCTTGTACAAACAACCACCCCATGATCACTCATGTTATTGTGGAAGACTGCAAAATGAAGAATTTTGTGGGGTTGCATAGAAAGTATGACATCAAGGAGAGAACTGCTGTCGGGATTGGATGTATTGGTTCTAGTGGGTTCACTGATTAACTGGGCTAAGCCGACTTCGTCACAGAAGGATTTCAGGCTGTGCAACTTGGGGGGTAAACCAGTCCATATTAAAATCCCCAAGTATTAAAGTTTCAGTGTTGGTGAAGGCGATTAAGGATTTAAGTATGGCGAGGATGTCAGTGCCACCAGATGGGGGCGATAACCAACAATAATAGTGAGACACTCAGTGGATGGAAGGTTTTAATTTGAGAGATACGATTTCATACTCCTTAGGTTTAGATTTACAGTGAATATCACTGACTGTAAACTTAGATTTAGTGTAGATGGCCACACCGCCCCCTCTGGCTTCCCTATCTGCCCTATGCAGATTGTAGCCAGAAGGGAGACTTGTTGATCACTGTTTGACTTTTTGAGCCAAGATTCGGTTATAATAATGAGGTCCGGCTCAGTATGGGCAGCCCATACTTGGAGCTGATCAGACTTTTTGCGAGGCTCACTATGTCGACTAACATTAATTTAAGTCCGGTGCAGATGCAGATTCTCATGGAGATGCAAGTGGTAATGGGGTCCAGGGTGTAGCTCACGTTACCTGAGCAGAGAAGGAGCAAGAGAAGCAGTTTCTTGATCCAGTTTTGCAGGATAGGGCTGCTTTTCCTTTGCAGCCTCCTGCAAGGTGATGATTGGTGCGACGAATGCTAGGGTGGCAGTGAAGGAAGCTAAGGAGAGTGCTCTGATCGTCATATATGAAGGGAGCAGAAAGTGTAATGGTGAAGGATATGGGCCGAGGATAAAGGGGAGGTGGACATATTAAATAAGGGAGGTGCAGTGGAATGAGGTTCCGGTTACAGGATTGGAAATTTCCAGAGGTGGACCTGATCCTTGTTCTTTTGTTGTGGTGAGTCGCTATGGATAAGGTGGTTAGGAATATGATAAAGCTTAAGAATAAGGCAGGGTTTTATTTAACTCTAAAAATTGATTAGCGCTTTGCTCATAAAAGTGATAAAACTTTGTGAAAATGCATATCTCTTGCCTCACTGCGTTTAACAAACACAGCACTTCTAGAAAATCTATATAAATACTTTCTGTACAGTTAGTATAGTCCCAAGAAAAAAAAAACTGCTAATCAATTATTTAAAACCCTGTAAGGAGTGTGCCATGGCACCGCAAATACGATGACTAGGAGAGTTATGGACACAGTCGGTTAAGTGGATAGGAAAAGACAGGATTAGGAAGTGTTGTGCCCGCCAGAGACAGCAAGCCTGGTGTGCGGATCAGTAGCTCTAAGGAGGAGTAGAAGCACACAGAAGGATTTGTCACCATTACCTCTGCCAAATGGGTGAGTAAACTGTACCTGTTTCGGCTGTGTATGTAAACAGTTTTGTGTGTTTTATGTTGTGATTTTTTAAAAAGATGATGTAATGTTTTGCCAGCCAGGTGGCGTGGGGCTAAGCGCTGAGCGCTTACTTGACCACGCCGGCGACCTGGGTTTGGGAGCAGGCCGGTGTGTCGGTGTGTTCGCACGGGAGGGCGGAGCTGATGGAGCTGCCAACAGGCAAGCTGTCCTCTCCGGGAGGGAATACAGTGTCCTCGTGACGAGCGACCCCAGTGGAGGCTGGAGGAAGCTCGGCTAAGGTGGCCTAGGCACTAGGCCTGGGGTGGGGAAGGAGGCTGTGACCAGGGCTGTTCGGCACATGCGCGCCTCCATGTGCATGCAAGCTGACTCCTAGGGCGTCCAGGAGAAAACTCACTGGAGGAAAAATGCCAGTTGGCAGAGTGAAGACCGGCCCCAGGCACTGCTCCCGGCTAGGCAGGTAAGAGCTGGTGTTTCGAGGGAGGGGGCTGGGGGTCGGTCAGATGGAACGACTGGCAGGGAGAGCATATATAGAAGATGTTGTAATGTTTTGTCAGCTGTATTTAAAGTTTACTCATCTGTGCCTGAGTATTGGCCACCAGACCTCCAGCTTCAGTGGAGATCATGTGCCTTCAGGAGTCCTGACAGGAAGTTGCATGTCGGGGTGGGGGGTGATGCTACTTGAATATTGCAAGTTCTGTTAGTCCGTGTGACAAGATACAGTGTCTGTCAGTGAGTCATCATTATTTTACATTGACAACTTTCACTTGAGCAGTGTAAAATACAAGTCCCCTTTTAAATCGATGCTTTTTTTCTTCCCTTTTTCATTTTACTGACGTACTGAAAGTGAACAAAAAGGAGCTGTCATTTTCCATGTGCAGAGAAAAAGTGAAGTGCTGTCACTGTAGTCCTGATGTTCAGGATGATGGATCAGTCGTGAGATACACACGTAATGCTTTTGTGTGAATGGTGGTGAATGGCAGCTAACTCAACAGGCATGTAGTGTTGCCAGTGTGTGATTACAGTTTGACAGTTGTCAGACATTCTTGTGATCAGGCTCAGTGAAGCTTGAGGAATGCAGACTGGCGGGAGATGGGAGTGGGCACCGAGCCTTTATCCCAATCGCAACTTTTGTTTTTAATCTTTTTGTGTGTATGGTACCTGCTTGACTTTAGTAGGATACGTATGTCTATGGCACATTTGGGATCGGTAAAATATGTGGCTATTGGCACAGTAGTGATGTCAGCAATAGCTGTAATTACCAATTCAAGCAAGTTTTTTTTTTTTTTTTTTTCAAATTCTCTCCGGACCTCCGATATCCACTGTCTCTACCTCCTTGCGTGACTTGGCTACCCTTTCCACTCCTCTCTGGCACTGGGTATCTCCCGAGTCTGCCCTTCAGGGAAGGGTCGCCCCCACCCAGGGCACTCTTTAATATAGTATTGAGTCACTGGGCCAGAGAGGGGAGAGAAGAGCGGAGGGGCCGAGCCTGACTCTAGGAGTGTGGACCGTGGAAGGAGGTGCCATCGCCAATCAGCAGGAGGAGGAGGGGGGGGTTTACATGCTTGAATCCCCTGTGGAGCCCGGCTCATCATGGCAACATGCTGCCGTGGCTCCACCCCAGGCTTACGCCACGCTGCTACTTTTGGCTACCCCCAGCCACTGCCAGAGGTCACTCCTCGAGCGAGCGTTGTACCCTAACTGTCCCAAGGAAGAGAGAGCAGTCCTCCGGACGCTGAAACTTCCCTGACGACCCCTGATGACCCGGATCATTCCTGAACCTGGGTCACCGGTGTGGCACAAGGTGTGGCGTCCAGCGCTTCAACTCTCGGCGCCACCGGGCCGGCTATAGCATTCAAGCAAATTGAAATGATACTTGCATAAGGTCGTGAGATGCAAGTATGCTTTTTGCAAGTGTAATCTTGCCACACACTGCACCATTTCGATGTAGACAGTTTTATTGTTTTCTACTGTTAGTGAAACTGTTAAGTGAATATAGTTTGACAAGTTTTGGATGGACACTTGTCCCATGGGACCTGGAACCTAGAGCACTGAGGACAAAATATGGAAAGTGAGGACATCCCCAATAAACTTGCAGTGGTTCTGGGAGTGAGTGAAAAATTATCTGTGTCAGAAGAAACTACACAGAACACGCTAAAGAACTTAAAAACCCCATTCCCACTGAACCGGTTTTGTTTTTAAAACCCTGAAAGACAGCTTCGGTGAGAGAAAGATCACCTGTGCTGATGCCCTATTACTATCATAGCGTGCACCATGAGGTGGAACTGGGGCTGATGACTGGAAAAGGAAGCAGTGCAGTTCCTTAGTCTGCTGCCATATGTAGCCCCCCCAGCCCATTAGGAACAACTGGAACAGCTGGACCTAAAGTGGCAAGACTCTGAAGCACTTGTCTGAAGGAACATCTATATGTAGTAATGCAAAGATGTGAAGTCTATTGATGGGACGGTGTTATCAGAGCCTGCTGCACATACAGTGTGGTGTGGTGTTCCTCAGTCAGATCTTCCCCCTGTCTGACTAAGGAACACCTGACCACATCACACTGTGTGCGCAGCGGGCTCCAATAACACCGCCCCTATAAATATACTTCACATCTTTTGCATCGATTGAAGTAAATGCACTATGGCATTTTCTTGAGGAGGGCAAGCTAGATAGATGGCTAAGCCTCTGTCATCGCTGGTGGACCATCATGGACAGCCTTCTGTTGGGGGGGCCTTGCGTATTCATGCCTACACATGTCTCGGCCAGAGCACAACAATACCATAGTTCTTTCTCAAGCAAACTTCATATTCTCTAAAAAAAAAAAAAAAAAAAAAAGTCAAACCTAAATCACAAAGCGATTTGCAAAATGTTGTACCAAAGCGTTAGCCTTACGTCAGTTCTCAGAAATGTGACTACTTCATGGAGGGGCAGGAATTAGAGACAAGTAATCAAATAAAATGGGAACAGAGTTGAATGGCAGTATGCATAACATACAAATCAGAATACACATGGAGTATAAATGTACTGACCTTGTCATAGCCTGCTCTGATTTACTGTTCATTGCATTTCAGACTGAACTTATGTCAGCATCTCGAAGGACTCTGCAGTGAAGAGAGTGCTGCATACCAGATGACAGGAGCCTGTAAGATTTACTCTGGTCCTGCTCACAGACTCTATCCATTTTTTTTTCAATACTCCATCACTTGGAAAATAATGAAGGATACCCCATCTTTGAGGTGTTATCATAGCCGTGCACAAAATTCCTCTTTGGCATAACTGTGCAAGTAAATCACGGACACTTGGCAAAGCGGCAAAAGTAAAAAAAAAAAAAAAACACAAATGGATATGCACAATATTTTATTTCACAGTCACAAATTAATTTGAACGAATGACAAAGGACACTTTAGTTTCACACATCTGTGTAGCTGCAGCACTTGGTTACACATTAGCTGCATCCACAAACAGCAAAGGAACGAGATGAGACCTGACAGTAACTGAAATGCACTTTGAAATGAAAAGAGAGACAAAAAATCAAAAAGACTAACACACATGATATTGAACTAACTCAGAAACAGTTCAACTTGTACTACATAGATAGTAGCAACAGACAGTTCCTAGAGTAAAATCACACATATGCAGTACAACGATAAGTCGGGCCTCCATTTTCTGTCTCTCTAATGCATCGCTTCCAGTTTCAGCGGCTCCGATGGAGCTCTGCAGAGCTCCACAAACCTGTAACAAGAAAACAACACAAGATGTGATTCCAGACATTTCTTTAAATATTCATTTTTTATCCTCCTCTGCAGGCAGGCATTAGTCCCCTTCTCGGTCTCCGGTTGCCTTCCCCCAGGTACCCTCATGCCCTAGATCCCCTATGGATTACTCCCCATGGTGGGGAGGGAGGGGGGCGTCCACCTCTCTCCCCGTGACCATATCCGGAGCTGGCTATATGTGCGGTCCCAATGTGTTGGCATCAGCTTGCTGGAGGGCACGTCACTGAGCCTGCAACCATTTTTCTCTTTTTCTTGCCCTCTCCCGTGTCCGTGAATGCGCACACATCACAAAGCCATGTTCCTGCGTCTCCCAGAGTCTGACACTGCCCCCCCCATCCTCCACCAGGAGGCAGCCATGAAGCGGGACGACGTGCCCACCCATCCCCAGGAGAGGAGAGCTGTCATGGGACACTCGATCCTCTTGCTCCCCTGCCGACCCCACTGCGGCCTAAGTTCGCTCCCGAACACGGGTCGTCAGCATGGTGCGAAGCGTGGCATCCAGCACGTCAACCGTCTGCGCCACCGGGTCTGCAATTCCAGATATTTCTAACAGAAAAAAGAACCTCTGGTTCCAGTGGGCCTACCCTGTTACCAAAATGAAATAAATAACAGAAAGACTAAAGAATACACTGCTGAACCTAGAAGACCAATTTTCGAAACACAAATCCCGATCCACTAGCTGTTTAAGTCACTCTTTGTAGATTTACAGTATGTGGTTTTCAACAAAGACCAATGCTAATATAGGCATGACCAGGGTTAGATTAACAGTCTGTTAATCACCCCCGAGGGGTGTAATGTGGCACGTGGCACAGCTGAGTGCCATAATGCCCCAAGGGGGTGATTAATTGACCGTTAATCTAACTCCTGGGAGTGCCTTATTGCCATGATAAAAAATGATTCCAAAATAAAAGTGCCAAAAGTATGCTTTTTGAATGTTATCATTATTTAGAGAGAGATTGTTAACAAAATAGTTCTTCCACCAACAGTTTAATAATGCTGGTTCAAAATCAGAATGCAGCATTCCAGTCATTCAGTAGTGCTGGACGATGGAATGCTGACAGGAAGAATCCATGTGCCACGGTGATCAGGCTGTACATGACAGTATAACATGCATTAATGTAAGACTGTTGAAATCCTAACAGCCAATCAGATTGCAGCATTTCTGAGATCTTTTATAATTGTCCTTAGTCCTCAAAAAGAATTCCTAGCCAAGTTAATTTCTGAATTCCATCTTTTATTAACAGTCCTTGATGCTATTCATTTTATTCTAAAACTTCATGCAGTGGACTTTCCACATGCAAGGCTCTGTTATTCTACCAAGAGCACATGGTTGATTTTCATTGTGAGGCTCCCCAGCTGTGTGTCACATACACTGAAGCTGTTCATGACAGACTAACATTCAAACAGACCATTGGCTCTCGTCCTACATTGCCCGCTGTTATCATTTGGCTGTAAAGGAACTGCCTGACAGGCTATGTGCTCACTTTACCAGATATGCTGCTGTCTCTGTTCTTGCCGCCAGGTACAACCTGATTGTGGAGATATGCAGGGTTGCTACCTGGTGTAATGTGCACACATTCATATCCCATTACAGCAGCAACATACACAGTGGCTGCTACCTGGTGTAATGTGCACCCATTCATATCCCATTACAGCAGCAACATACACAGTGGCTGCTACCTGGTGTAATGTGCACCCATTCATATCCCATTACAGCAGCAACATACACAGTGGCTGCTGCCTGGTGTAATGTGCACCCGTTCGTATCCCATTACAGCAGCAACATACACAGTGGCTGCTACCTGGTGTAATGTGCACCCATTCATATCCCATTACAGCAGCAGCGCATACAGTGGCTGCTGCCTGGTTGTAATGTGCACCTGTTCAGAGTCCCATTACAGCAGCAATACCTGGACCTAATGTTTGCATTGCCCAGTTAATGCAACCCCTTTTGAACCTCTGTCTTCTGCAGGCTTAAGTACTAACTTGGAAAACTGTTTTCCTAGTGGCTATCACTTCTGCCAGACACACAAATGAGTTGCAAGCCCTGTCAGTGAAACTGACTTTATTTCTTTCCACAGGGATAAGGTAGTCCTCAGGACTAACAGGAAGTTTTACTAAGGTGGGTTTCAGATTTCCATCTTAACCAATCTATCTCCCTTCCAGTGTTTTCACTGAACGATTCCTCCTCTGGTGAGAGAGTTGCACAGTTTAGAGGCGTTAAGAGGGCCTAAGTTACTATATAGAGCATACAAGGGTCACAGGTTGAATCCTCCCAACTTTTTCTCATTTATGGTGAGGTGGGAAGGAGACCTGCCACTAAGAGATCAATTGCAGATGGATTGTCTCTTGTATCCAATTTGTTATATAGAAACTGGGGAGGAGTGCCCCCCTCTGGACTGAGGGCTCATTCTACAGAGGTACAGCAGCTTCTCTAGCTGCTGCCAGAGACATCCCTATCTTAGAGATATGTCAAGCTGCTACCTGAAAACATTTCACACTTTCACCAAGCATTCTCCCTGGATGTCAGGCCAGGAGAGATGCTCGGTTTGCACAGCTGTGCTTCAGAGCCTATTCCCTAAGTAGGTTCCGTCCCTCCTCCATGGAGATACTGCTGTGTAGTCTGCAATTGTCATAATATAGCAAGACTTCATGTTGTTTGAAGAAAAAATTACTCACCTTAGTAATGTTGTTTCTTCTAATGGAGTCTTGCTATATTATGACCTTCCCCCCAGACTGCCCCTCTCAGAACTTCTACTTGGGTATAGGGTGGGCAGCCTAGTGTGGGCACTAGTTGTGCCCATTATATTTTCCACCCTTCTTGGGGTTTGGAGTGTGGTGTTTTATTTTATCTTATATTACTTCTCATATTATTATATTATACTATTACTTTGGGTCCCTGACTTGAGTCTTTGTGTTGGGACCAGCATTGAGTGTTAATATTTAGGTAGCCAGTTGGCTACTGTAGGTTACACTTCCACACAGACCTTAGTGAGTTTTTGCTAGTAAAGATCTGACGGTTTGTGTTTGAAATAACCAGACAGAGCTTCTCTAATAGGGCGCCGTGCTCTAAGTTCCATTCTTGAGAATGGAGTTAGCAACTTTCACCTCGGAGCAGTTCTAATGGTGGGACAAACTGCAATTGTCATAATATAGCAAGACTCCATTAGAAGAAACAACATTACTAAGGTGGAGTAATTTATTTCATACACCCCGTGGAGCTAGTTGGATCATGGACAGGTATATCAGCTCATCACATTTTTCTAAATATGCATATTAGACAGAAACAGAAACACTTGGTAGTACAAGTTTCTACCAAGTGACCAAATTGCAATATGGTCATGGTTAGCCTATGACCGTGGAGCAATAATGGGTGTAAAATGCCCAAGGCTTTTTAGGCAGGAGTAGTCAGAAGTCATTGATACAGTGGGAAAATATCTCCAGGAATTCAATGGAGACACCCTGGGGAGGTTCAGACAAAACAATTTGACACTTTACTCTGGGAGGTTTTGGGCAGTCACATTCTGATGCTAGTTTAGGAAACCCCTCAGGGAATTTTGAAAACTCAGATAGGAGGGGCAGCTGCTCGGATATCCACAGCGAATGCCAGAGTCTCCAACGATCTTATGGCAAAGTCCCATCCCCTTGAGGGTCGGGTAGGAGGACTTTGAGCATCACTGATGAGAGGCCTAAGTTGGTAGGGGTGGGATTCAGCTTAGGCAGAAGACGGACCAGCCCCTGGGGGTGCTAGTTCTGATCACTTTCCCAGAGAGGCATCCCAAACCAAAATCAGTATCTAACTGGTGAGAGCCAGCAGAGTTTCTCATATAGCTCACAATGGTGGGTGAGTGGGGGCAGCCAAGGCAAAATGACAAATATTATGGCAGATGTACCACCCGTGTGAGATGTGTGTGTCTTTTGGAGGCGAGCAAATGAGTTGCAGCCATAGCTGAGGGAGGAAGGAGCACACCCGCCGCTGGGGCAAGCCTGGCTGCCGGTGTAAGGTTATACTTGGCCTATAGGCCCAGACAATTTGCAGTTGCACGCCCTGCAGATGTTAGAGATATGATTACCCATGTCCAAGTTGGCGGTCAAGTGTTACCCCCAGATATTTGATGGAGCTCACTATAGGTAGTGAGGATCCATCTGCGCTGGTGGCGTGTAAAGCAGGCGATGAGGCTTTGATTTTAGCCATTGAGCCAAAGAGCATAGCCTGTGTACTTTCAGAGTTCAGAGACCAGCTTGTGACTAGTAAAACAATGACAATACCTAATAAAGTCATCGGTCAGGTTCTGGCTTTAGGTAGTGGCATTCTTGGAGTGAGCCAGGATTACCAGATCATCTGCATACATGGTGGCGCTACAGCTGGTAGTAACCATGGGTAGTTGATTGATGAAGAGGGAAGAGGGACCAGTACCAAGCCTTGAGGCACTCTGGAGGTCACCGGTAGGGGCTCGGAGAGGACTTTATTATTGAAACAGATGCAGCTGCTTTCTGCCATATAGATAACCCATTAGCCATTTCATGGCATGGGGAAGGCAAAGAGTGACCACAACTGTGCGCAAGCAGTTTGTGGTCCAACAAGATAAAAGACTTTGGACAGATTCGATAAATATTGCACCAGAGAGTTTGCCCTGGTCCATGGCTGTCAGATACTTGATGTAACCGAGATTAAGGCTGTGGTGGTGCAGTGTCCGCCACGAGAAAACCAGCAGGGCTGGGGACAGAAGTTCATGAGTGGATATATTCAGCTGCTCAACCACTACCTTTCAAGGGAAGCTTGCTAAGGAGTTGGGAGAATAGCAGTCAGTCAATAATTGTCAGGTAGTTTGGGATTTCTTGCTGAGTACAGGACAATACTGCCTCTTTCCAGATGTCTGGGATGGTCCCCAGACAAGGGATAGGTTGAAGATAAAAGGCTACTGGTGCTGGTGTGTGCAGCACCAAGCAAAGGTTTAGGCTCCAGGTTGTCTAGGCAGGACTGGGTACTGGGAGAGGGCCAGCTAGAGGCGTTTTCTGCAAGTTCTGAACTGATACAGCCCTGAGGTGGAACATTTGGCGAGGAGGGTGACCCTCCAGCAGAGTGGAGGAAGGGGTGGGACAGAGCCTCATCAGGTGAGAAGAGGTTGTGAAGGCAGAGGTCAGAGAAGTGATTATTTAGGAGTTAGCAATAGTATCTGGATTATTGCAGGAGACTTTCATTGACCATGTCCGTAACCCCGGGATGGGAGATCCGTGACAAGGGATTTAATATCTCTCCAGAACCTCCTGGGATTACTGGCAGAGCTTAGTAGGGCGGTCTTGCAGAAGTCACTCTTTGCTGCCCCCGATGGATCTTTTGCACTTGTTCCTGAGGTGTCTGTACCTTTGAATAATCATGGATCACTGGTACACTTTGGAACGAGCCCAACACTTATCTCTCTCCGCATCTGGGCTAGAGATTCCCATTTAGCTCAGAGGGAGTGGCACCCCTCACCCCACGGGTGACCTGGGAGCATGCTTGTCTTGCAAGGCCCCAAAGGTGGAGAGGAAGTAAGGGGTTGCTGCCGAGGGTCAGTGGCACCATACACCCCAGACCAGTCAGTAACTCTTAGGTCTTCCAGAACTCCTCAGTGTCGAATCTAGAGTAGTTTCTGACATGCATAATTTTGTGTGGAATTTTGGGGGTGGGAATTTTTCCCACGCAGAAAACGGTGATTGGTCAGAAATGGAGGTCAGATAATGTACCAGCTGATAAGATCCTGTCAGGACGGTTAGACATGATCCAGTCCAATAAGGTGCTGGAAGATCCATTTGCTGTCCCACCTAGTTGGTTCCTGGATGAGCTGGAGTCAGGGCAAGTTAGCAAGCAGAGGCTCAAACTGCTTAACATTACCACTATCCCAGTTAAGGTTTACATCCCCCAGGATTATGAGTTTATCCCCGACTCTGGGACCAATTTTGTCCATGAGGTGAGTTAATCCAGGTAGCCCACCTCTTGGAGGATTATAGGTGCACACCAGGTGCAGTTTCTTTGCGTCCCCAAGTAGCAGTAGCACATGTAGAAACTCACAGTGGGACACGTTTGAATCCTGGTGGACAATTCGGGAGATTTTTAAGTGGCTCTTATGGTAGATTAGTGCCACCTCTTGTCCCTGCTCTGTCCAGTCGGGTGAATACATACCCAGTGAGTTCACAGGCAGAGTCAGGGATAGAGGTTTCAACCAGGTCTCCATCACTCCTAGGATGTCGGGTTTGTAAAGTGCAACCCATGCCAATAGCTCATCACGATTAGGTAGCAGGCTCCTAATGTTAAGATGAGCTATTTTAGCCCCTACCCATGCCCCATACGGGGAGAGGATTTTGTGGGTCAGATTTAATGGGCCAGGGTTGGTTTCAATATCACCAGCCAGTAGTAGTGCCAAGTAGGAGGCCAGGGGTGATACCACCTCCTATGACTTGACAACCTGGGGTTTTTAGCACGCGGGTGCACGCTTTACCCTGCTTGTATACATAAGGCACCAAAGATCTAGACAGCAAGTAACACTGCAGTGCGCAGGAGATCAAAGGATATTGGAGAAGGTGTAGTCGGGGACCTCAGAGGTGGACCGACCATCCCCAGTTGTCACCCAGTGTTACTGGGGGGGAGGTGACCAGATGCAACAAGGAGAGTCCCACTATAAGACCTACAAGGCCTATATCCCTGCGGATGACAGCCAGCACCCTCTCTACCTTTAATATTTGAGTATCCCTATCCTCACTAGATGGATGGGAGGGGAACCACGTCCACATCTTGGCTGAAGGCATAGCACTAGCCTGTGAGATAATTATCAGTCAGCTAACAAGAACTGCTGTGAAGGAAGGAGAGATGGATGTACTAAGGCTGGAGGAAGTTAGTGAGATTTGTTATTGGTTATGCCAAGTAAATAAGATAAGGCCTGCACAGTGCAATTCAGGCTACCAGCTATGGACGCTAGGGGCTGAGGTTTATTTCTGGGAAGGAGTTCCTGCCCTCGCCCTTTGTAAGCACACTTACCACCTGTGTCGACAGTTATCACAGGGACAGGGGGTTTGGGCAACCAACAACCAAGCAGTGCAAGTGGGGGTTAGAGATTGGTACAATGATTTGTGTAGAAAAGACCAAGAATCCCTCTGGTGGCAGGTCTGTATAACCTGCTAGTGGAAAACTAGGGGCTTTCAGGAGGAGACCTCAAGAGGTATAAGCACTTTAAAACTCTAGTAGAAATTACAATCCAGCTAATACATTAACCATGATCCCAGGAAGAGGTACCCATAATGTAATATCTGGCCGAGCGTCCAAGAACGAAAGGCCCATGAAAACAAAATTGTAATCCAAGCATCCACTTCTTGTCCAGGGGTCCAGTAGGACCAATTCCATCGCACCCGGACCCAGTGGGATACCGTCTTCCTATGACCCCTCGGTCTCCCAACACCCCCAGCCAGAAAAGGGGGCATATAACTGTTAGTATGCAGTGTGTTACCAACCTTTTTTAATTTTACCAGAAGAAATAAAAATAACAATAACAGTCTCATTTTCAACCTAAAACGACAATTAACAACTATTATACAATGGCACAAAGAAATGTTGTCTTCTGATTGGTCAGTGTGCTAGTGTACCCATGGTGTTATCCTGGCACAACACCACAGAAATATTGCCAGCTATCCATATAGCCTCACACAGCAGCCAATAGAAATCCTTCCCCCCGTCACACAACAGCCTCGCCTGTCATGTCTGTGAAACTAATCTGTCAGCTGTGTTAGTAAGCGACCTTCAGAAAGCTATGAGCACGCTCTCCGTCAGTACAGTTTGAATTAACAAACGTGTAGCATAGAAATGGTTTGGGAAAGACATTACAAATAGAGATGAAGCTGCAGAGCCACCACTGAGAAAGCATACCATTCCAGCACCTCGAAATCCTGACTAAACAGCTGGACCAGAGTGAATGCAATAGGAATGAACAATCAACCAAGCGTCAGACAAATTGGTCATTCAGAGTCCTCAGTGGGTGGGTGACTGAGACCAACACAGCAATAGATTTTAAAACCTGTACTACTGAACAACTGGCATCCGTACTGAGGCAGTTCTATGCATCTGTCAGAAACAGTTCAGGTGAGCGTCGCAGGCATCAGCAGCTATGTGGGTTCGAACTGGTTTAAAAAGCGTTATTTAAATGAGCCTAGCAGCAGTCGGGCATAAACATAATCAGTAATCCCAAATTCTCTGCTGCTATAATATCTTTACTTCCTACATAAAACCTCGAAGGCCAAGGACGTGAAAAAGCACATCATCACCCAGGCCTGTCAGAAATTGCTTCAGCACCCACGAGAATCCAGGCTCTCAGCCCCAGACACAGCAGAAGGTATCCCACGCCAAGTGCCTGGCCTCGAAATACAGCTACATTTTGCCAGACGTGGCAGTGAGGGACAGAGAGACAACCAACACCACAATCCTTTGCGCTAAATTGTCACCAATGGCCTTTAATGTGCTTCCCAAGTTTTAATGAAAAACTAAAAAAATCGTCTGAAAAGCAAAGCAAGAAAAAAGACAAGAGATTTGTATCGTGAAGTGCGTGTTCGAGATCCCTGGCCACTACAGTGTCCCATGCTGCCTTGCGCAAATACTTGTCAAAGCTGCCAGAAAATTGCCATAGCCTTTACATGCATCCACGATGCAAACCCAGCAAGCCATGGTATGAAGAGCAAACATGGTACACCTTGGAACCTCTAGGTATAAATTATCTAGGCTCAATGCTCCCTCAGATCTGCAAAGCTACTTGCCTGGGAAAAAGTTATACAAATCATAGCTTACGAGCTATGGTGATCACACTCCTCAGCAGGGCAGGACTTGAGAGCAGACAAATCATTTCTGTCACTGGTCACAAAAAGGAGTCATTGCTGAAAAGTTATTGGGCGCCATCAATCTGTGAAAGAAGTAAGCGGAGCGGCATCCTGTCTGGAATCCAACAACCCGCCGGCACAGAGACTCGAACTGCACTTCCTCTTGCCGAGGTGACTGCACCGGAATCAACCTGCAACCCAGGAACCTCAAAAGACACAGAAATCGACCCATACACACCCGGAACTGACCCCATCCAAACAGAGCAGCAAACCAGAGAATGCAACATCACAGCACAGCTACCACCAACTGAATGCAGCCTGCAGCAACATGAAGAAATTCAAGACCAGATCCTTCACTCCATACAGACAAGGCATAAAACGAACGCACAAATGGTTATCCATGGCAACACAATGTGCGTTTTTAATATTTACAAAAGCTGAAGTGTTTTAAAAAAATGCATAAAAGAAGTAAAATTGTTTTAAAGGCATAGCATTAACTTAATAGGACCTACAGTCTTAGAAGATATTTAAACTATTAGATATTTTCTGCACCATTTAAATACACTTTTAAAATATCTATTACTAATAACTTGTTAAGATGTTAAATTGTTTAAACCCATAACATTAACATAATAAACATAGCAATGTTATAGATAGAGAATTTGTAAGGAACTACTTTTCCTGGCATAATGTTATATCTTCATTTTAATAATTAAAGCTTGTTTTTAACAGATTAAAAGACTGAGATAATCTTTTTAAGCTCCGAGCCATTGTATAATAGAATAATGCACTCCAAGGGTGTATTAGTGCTGGAATAACATACGCCTGGGTTTTGGACACAATAGGCCTGCTGACCTTGTGCCCAACCACCCCAGGCGTGATCAACAGCACACACTGTCGTGCATTATTCCTTTAATCTCCTGTAGGAGAAAACTATATACAAGTGTTCTTCCATTAGTGGGGGAGATTTATCCATCTCCAACCCAGGTCCCAGGATAAAGGGAATCCCTTCTTCCTATGCAAGTGGGGGATGACCCAATAAATGTGGATCCAAGCCCACTTAAGAGGGAGCTCCCTCTCTCGGAACAGACCCTCCGTATAGGTTGCTCCTGTGGTGGTGGGACGTAGACTTAGTGCAGACTTCAAGCCATAATGTAAACCATATGATTGAGGGGAGAGACCCTCCTCCACCAGAAAGTGAAAATTTATACTCCCTCGGGGAAATAGAAATAAATAAACTTGGGGTATGAAGACAGAGAGAAAACGTTCTCTGTGTTTCATTCAGAGGATGTGTCAAACCCGTGGAAAATCCCCTACAAACCATTGGATCTATAATCCCTCTCTTTATGCCTTGTTCTCAGTGTAAATGTGTGAGAATACCTTCCCCCTGCCTTCCAAGATTTAACTTTGAAGGCTTCCAGAATTCTCTAATTAGGAGGTGTCTATAAGAATATGGCTTCCACAAAATAAAGAGGGCATTTGAAGGTCTAAACTAAACCGGACCAAGCCCTCTAGGAAACCGCCCTCCTTGGTCTGAAATTAGGGCTCTGAGTTATATAAGAGGTGACATGTAAATTGAGAGTGATTAGGGAGACTCTCAAGGGACACCACTCAAGCCAAGCTATCCTGGAGCCACAAAGGGTGGTAAAGCTGCAAAATCCAGCTCCTAACCCCCCCACGCAAGACCAAAACTTTTGTAATCATCTCCACTGTAGAAAGTACTTTAAATATAACACAGTCCCTAGCAGTAGTCTCTGTTGGTTCATTCAAGTCATCAACAGCACAGGAAATAAAGTGACAGTAATCCGGGCAAAGTGTTTCGATGGACTGGTGGCCTAGAATGGTCGGGTAATGATCTGGGAGGATTTATTTTATTTATTTATTTGTACAATTTCAGATTTACAACCTTGGAGCCAGAGGCTCATTTACAAAGGTACCTTGTCACAGAGAGGACAGACAGGGTTACAAATTTACATAGTTCATGACAATAATTGACATAAAGTTACACAAATGATTTCATACAGGGAGCAGTTTTAAACAATTCCATGATTACAACGTTCAGCTGATGCAGGTACTAGCAGAGAGCAGGAAACCAGGGGTGGGGGGGAAGGCGTGTGGTGGGGGATGCAGCCCAGCGGGCATTGTCAGGGGCAATGTGGTAGTAGTGTAGTGCCATGTAGAGACAGGAGCAGCTGTGGATGTTAAATAGTTGGTTTAGAAGGCCGGATTTGAAGGTGGATATTTTGGGGGAATTGGAGATGGTTGCTGGGAGGGAGTTAAACCAGGTTGGGGCTCTGTAGCGGAAAGACCTCTGGGCATGGGTGGTCCTGGTTCTGGGAACCAGTAGAGTGGTCTTGTTGGCAGTTTGGGTTGAGACAGTGGACAGGGTATGCTGGATGGAAGCAGTCACCCCTGGTGGGGAGAGCCCAAGCAGAATTTTCTTAGTTAGAAGGCAGGTTTGGTAGCGGAGTCGTTCATCAAGGTTAAGGAGATTGGCCTTGTCATAGAGTTGGCAAGTGTGAGTGAGCCTGGAGGCACCAGTTATTAGCCTGCAGGCCTTATTTAGGGTGAGGCGAATTTTGTTAAGGGCAGTGGTGTCAGAAGCGCCGTATACCGGCAGGCCTTTATACACAAGGGACAGAACTGAGGACATAACGGCAAATCAGAGGGCATTGGGTGGGAGGCGGTCCTTGTGGTGGTAGAGGATGCCAAGTCGGGTGTTAGTGGTGGATGCAAGGGCATTTGTGTGGGCATGAAAGGTGAGGGCTCAGTCGAAAGTGACCCCAAGGTATTTGTAGGAGTAGACTTGTTCAAGCGGTTGTTCGGCGCTAGGGAGGATATTGAGTGGGCTGTTGCTGGCCTTGTTTTGGGGGTGGGTGAACAGCATTGTCTTGTTTTTTTTAATTAATGATGAGTCTGTGCTCCTTAAACCAGGTTTCGGCATTGTTGAAGGAGTGTTGTAGAGATTCCTGGAGAGAGGTGGGATTTTTGTGGGTGGCAAAAATGACGGCATCGTCAGCATACAAAAGAATATTGCTGGCACAGGCTCTGGACAGGGTGTTTAGATAGAGGCTAAACAGTGGGGGACCCAGGATGGACCCCTGGGCTACCCCCGAGTGGATGGGTCGTGTTTCCAAGCGTGTCCCATTGATTTTGACACACTAGGAACAGGCTGATAAGTAGTTCGAGCACCAGGCGAGGGGGCCAGTGGAGAAACCAGTGTGACAGAGGGCATGTAGTAGAAGAGGATGGGAGACCGTGTCAGAGGCCTTAGAGAGGTCAATGAGCACTGCTCCTGCTAGGGAGCCGGAGTGCAGGAAGTTGGAGAACTCCATTAATGCTGTGCCAGTGATGTGACCAGCATGGAAACCATGCTGCTCCGGACACAAGATGTTATGCTTAGCCAGGTAATCAGTGATTTGATTGGCCACCACTTTTTCTAGGGCTTTGGAGAGGGGAGGAAGAATGGAGATTGGTCGGTAATTGCTGGGGGAGGACCTATCACCCCCTTTATATATAGGCGTGACTATGGCAGTTTTCCAAGCAGAGAGGAATTTCCCCAGACAGAGAGACCAGTTAAGTAGGCCAGTGAGGGGGACAAGGACTTCATTTAGGACCAGCCGAAGTATTTTGGAGTCCAGGGAGTCATTGCTAGGACTATTACATTCTAATGCCTTAAGTAGGAGAGGTCTGGCTTCCTAGACAGAAACCTTGCATAGGTGGAACCAGGGGCGCTGGAGGACTGGGGACGGTAGGTCAGGGTATGGGTCAAAGAAGTTACTAGGGAGGAAAGAGCTAAGGTCTGTAAAGGAGGAGGAGTTAAGGCAGTTGGCAATGCAAGCCGGGTCGGTGGAGGCAGAGCCGTCAATGGTGAGCTGAGATTGGGGCGAGATTTTCCATTTAGCTCTTTGATATTGTCCCAGAAGGTCCGGGCACATCCCCAGGAGGAGGTGAGGGTGGCCTGGTAGTGGTCTGCCTTGGCTTTATGGATGGCCCATGTGCACCTGTTCTGTACAGCTTTGTAGGCCTGTCTGTCGGCAGCCTGGTCTGTTTCAGTGGCTAGGTGCCAGAGGATATTCCTATTTCTGAGCATTTGGAGTAGGGCAGGGGAAATCCAAGGTGCATTTTGTTTTTTGGAGCGAGTTTTGGTGAGGGATGCAGAGAGATCACAGGCCATGTTAAAGGCTTGTAAGAAGAGGGCGAGGGCGGCATCAGTGTCGAGTGCATGATGGATGGGGGACCGATCAATCAGAACGAGGAACTGCTTGAGTTTAGTCAGCCTGCCTGGGTGGAGGTGACTGCAGAGTGTGGTTTGGATTATGGGCTTGGGGATGGGGGCAGCCCAGAGGAATAGGATCGGGGAGTGGTCACTTAAGGAGTCCGGGAGGACCTGAATGTTCTGGATTTTTTGAGGGTGGTTGGTGGTGATGACGTCCAGGAGGGTGCAGGTTCCTGTCATTGGGTTAATTCTAGTGGGCTGGGAGATGAGTTGTGTCAGGTCTTGGGCAGTGAAGGTGTCCCTTATTGGGGAAGTGGAGGGACTGAGCCAGTTCACGCTAAGGTCCCCCACTAAGACTTGTTCAGCCTTATGGGGAAGGGTGGCGAGGTAATCCACGACAGCTGTCAACTCTGGGTTCTGGTTCCTTGGGGCAACGTAGGAGACAGTGAGATAGAGCGAGCCCCTGGAGGGGTCGGGGTGAGTTTGATTATAAGGGCCTGGGCACCATTCACAAGCGGGGGGTGGGGAGCGCCTGTTCAGTGATGGAGTCGCGGGTATAGATTGCATAACCACCCCCACATTTACCTGCATGATCCTCTCGGTATAGGGTATAGCCTGGGAAGGAGCCAAAGGAGTCAGGGTAAACTTGGACAGCCAGCTTTCTACTAGAGCTATAATGGCTGGTTGATGTAGCATGACCCAGCACTGGAGGGCAGCAGATTTTTTCAGCAGGCTGCAAACATTCAGAGAGGCAGTGCGGAGACCAGTAAACTTTGTTGGTGGAGAAAGCTCTATGTAGGCAAGGAGGATGGGAGAGGGAGTCCGCTCAGCTGCAAGCCTTCGGTCCCGAGGGAAGGGGAAGGAGGAATCACTGTGTCACTCCACACTGAGCGAGGGGAGACAGGAGCGCTCCACAGGCGACCCCTTTAGGCCAGATTTGTATTAGAGGCCCGCTAAAGATTTTAATCGGGTAATGGCCTTAGGTAAAACAGTAACTCGCTCTCGACCCTCAAACCCATATATGTGGCTGACCCCCCCCTCGGGCCCAACCCAAACAGTATATCTCTTATGGATTTGTTAACTCAGTCCACTTGGAGAGTTGGGTTCCTTAAAAAACACACTTTGTCTAGTAGTTTCTGCAGTTTTTGGTCAGCAATCTCTAGTCGAGCTGCATCCTGGGGCGTTGGTCTTGAAGATGTTTGTCAGTCCCTCGTAGCCAATTTGGGATCATTATTGGAGATTATCCCTCGCTGGAACAGGTCAGATTTAGCCTCTGTTGCTGAGCTGTAGGTAACAGGACCACCAGAGAATTGAACAGTCAGCTTTGCTGTATGAGGAGTCTGAAATTTTAAGTTTTTAGCTTGCAGAAGGGGGAACAAGGGGGAATACTCCCTTCTCAAATGCTGGGTAGCAGGGGCATAATCATTATCAAATATAATGTGACGATCACCCAGCATCACTTTTTGTTTGCGCCAAGCTTTTGCCAGTAGTTGATCTTTCTGAAAGAAGCTGGTAAATCACATTACAAACCATCTTGGTCTGGCTTCTGGTTTCGTAGGCCAGGGACCAAGCGCCCGATGAGCCCGCTGTATGTCGATCTGGAAGTCTGGGCCCAAATCCAGGGTCAATCGTAAGATGTAATCAGCAAAAGCAGTAGGGTCGTTTCCCTCCTCTCCTTCCGGAATCCCATACAGCCTTATATTTTTCCGTCGGACCCTGTTCTCCATATCCTCCTGTCTCATTGATAGGTGTAATTGCTCCTCAGCCAAAGTATAGACAGCTCGTTCTAAAATCCATTATTTTGCTGGCGTTTTTGGAAATCTGGGCGTCTGCCTCGGCAACCCGCTATTGTAAATCTCCCAAATCAGTGCGAATCTCCTTCAGGGCATCTCGCATCTCAGTCCTAAACTCTGAAATGGCTGAAAGAATTGCATCGGAGCGTAAGTTTTCTTGCATTGGTTTCTTTTTGTCTCCCCTTTTTCCCCGTTTAGTGTCTGGTTGAGGAGCTGTACGAGAGGGCATCTGTGTCTGGTAGGCTGCTATCCTCAGCCTCCGGTAGATCCTGTAGGAGTTGGTAACGGTTTCTCTCTTGCTGTGCCATGCCCCAAGGGGGGAAGATTGGTTGCTCTGGGGTCTCTCCCGTGGTAAGCGTTAGTTAACGCTACAGTTTTTTGATTTTTAGTTGTATAGCGGGAGAGTGATGTTTTTGCTGGTGGTTCAGAGGAGCTCAAGAGCCCTACATGTTCATGCTGCCATGTCTCCACCTGAAGTCCTGAAACATTTTTCTTAATGTTACCATGTAGGAGGTTGCACAACATAAAATGAATTGTATAACAATTTATTTACTCCAGATAGCCCAAGTTAAATGGAAAACCTCATTTTCATTTGGGTCCTGATTCCTTTATTTCTATGCCATGGTGGATGGGGATACTGGGAGAGTGACTTGTGTGAGATGACCCAGTCTTGAGTTTGCTGGGGTTTGAACCTGTGATCTCCTGATTCCAAAGCCACTGCTCTAATAACTTTACAACACAGTCTCCTAATTTTAGCTTGTATTAGGTCACGCTGAACACTTCTCTTCATTCAAACAACATGAAGTCTTGCTATATTATAGACATTAGCAGTTTGATCCAGCTCTAGAACTGCCCCGGAGTGAAATGGTTAAAACCATTCCAAAATAGAATTTTGGCACGAGAGCAGCTCTATCTGTGTCATTTCAAACTTGAACTGTCAGATTCTTTACTCTGCCTCAGTGAACAGTCGCTCCGGAGATTTCTCCTTCTGCTCGGTTCATTCTCGGTTTAAAGTGTTTTTCGGTTGGATTTAACCGAGAACAGTTTTATTTAACCGCAAACCGCTCGTTCAAGCTCTATCTGTGGTAACCGTGAAGTAAATGAAGGTTTTGTCTGTGTGGAACTTGTAAGTTATCGGTTCGGTTTTGAACTGATCAGTGGGTTTAAACTCATTTAAAACTAAAAGTTACTATTTTAAGAGGTTCCTGTTCTTATCGGTTTCTAAAAAAGCAGATTTATTACGTTTTTCCAATACCAGAGACACGGTTAGGAACCCGATAAGGAGTTTCTTCCTGGCACTGCCGTTAAAGGGCAAGTTTTTGGTTAGGCTGGCATTATGTCTGAGAAACCCAAAGAAAACCTGCCCACTGGTTTCAACACTGTGATGTTTGTGGGGAAGTCTTGCCAAGGCTGACCCACACACCACATGTGTTTATTGTCTGGGGTTTGACCACCTCCAGTCAGACTGCCAGGTATGTGAGAATTTCCCTGCAGCCACCCTGGAAAAAAGATTGGGCAGGCTCAGGGAACGAGAGGCCAAAAGTCCGCTGACCCAGATGGTACAGCCCGTTCTGTGCCAACCGAACCAGAGGGAGTGCCTCTGACCAGGGCCAGACTTCCTCGGCAAAGAAAAGCTGGTTCTGAGAAACCAATTCCAGTAAAGAAAACAAGAAAATCAGCAGGTCTGGAGTCCAAAATTCTTCTCCAACTGCTGCAGAGATAGCAAAAGCCATACAGATTGTCCAGTCACTGTCTCAGGGTCCGTCCGAACCACCGCTATCTGGTAAAAGGTCGGTTCGTCCGGTCCCAGTGGTTCAGGATTATGATATTGAGGAATTTTATGAACCAGAGGAGGGGGAGGATGATTATGAACAGTATGAATGTGGCTGGAAGGTCTGGTGGCCCATTGAACCGGACATCTCCCCAGACAGACCTTTAGAATCTCCCTATGCTGTCTGAGTCCCCATCTTATTTTATGTTTTATAAAAGTTGCTGAAACCCTCCAGCTTCCTTTTAGAAGAGGCTGTGGATGAGCAAGAGGAGCCTGATTTTGTAGAAATGATGGATATTCCAGAGTCTAGAGATTGTCTATTCCTTTACATAAGTCTTTTAGGAAACAAACAATTAAAATTTTAAAAGCTCCTAATTCTGTGCCTCCTGTAGATAAAAAGATGGACAGAAGGTATACATTGTCAGGCCCTGATACAGAATTCCTTTCTCAGCAATGCAGTCATGTTAGTAGTTCAGGCTGCTGCCTGTGGTAAAGCTAATATTCCCTTGGCTTCACATCCTCCTGACAAGGATTCCAGGAAGATTGATGCCATGGCAAAAAAACAGTATATGGCAGCCTCTCTGGAACTCAGGCAAGCAAATTATATGGCTTATGTAGCTAGGTATCAGAAATATAGATGGAATACTGTTATGCAATTGGCCAAGCAGGCCCATGGCCAGCTGGCTAGTGAACTAGAACAGGTGGCTGCTGATGGCATTGAAGCCTCTAAGGTTCAGTTTCATGCTGCTGTGGATGTTAATGATGTTTCCTCTAGGGTCATGGCCACATCTGTAGCTTTTCAGAGGTTGGCCTGGCTCAGGTGTACTAGTTTGTCACAGGATACCCAAACTAAGGCTATGGATTTTCCTGTGGGAAATTCTCTGTTTGGAGAGCAGACAGAGAATTACATGAAAAGATGGATGAATATAGGACTACTTACAAGAGTGCCCAGGCTAAGGAGCAACAAGCCACTCCTCAAAGGCATGCCCCAGGGGTAGGGGGTGCCTTTCACAGGCCTTTCTACCAGACTCAGGCCTCCTCTGCCTATGCTCAGAGGGGCTTCTTCAGAGGCAGGGCAGACGAGGGGTGGGCAGACCTGCTCCCACCCCCAGCCTAAAGCTCCTTGAAACGGGCACCCTGATGGGGTGCCCAGGGCCGATTCTCCTGTACCAGTGGGGGCAGGCTGGCTTACTTCAGTCAGAATTGGGCTTCTTTAACCTCAGACAAGTGGGTTCTGAAGTCGTAGCCAGAGTCTGGTTCTCAGCTTCAAAAAGTTTCCCAAGTTGAGAAGCAGACTTTTCTACCTGCAAGTGCTTCAGAGACCCTCGCTCTGGAAACAGAGGTCTCATCCCTGTTAGCTCTCAGAGCAGTAGAAAGGTTCCTCCCTGCATCAGGGCAGGGTCTGTATTCCAGATATTTCCTTACCCCAAAAAGACAGGAGAGTGCGTGCCCATTTTAGATCTCAGATATCTGAACAAGCATCTTTTGAAACCAAAGTTCAAAATGGTAACTCTGGCAATGATTTTACCTTTCCCTAAGGCCAGGGACTGGCTAGCCTCCCTGGACCTCAAGGATGCCTATTTCCATGTCCTAATCAGAAGATCCCATCGAAAGTACCTCAGATTCGAACTGCCCTCAGGTCATTACCAGTTCAGAGCAATGCCCTTCGGCCTTACCTCTGCTCCAAGGATTCAACAGTGTCTAGCAGTGGCAGTGGCCCACTTAAGGAGGCAGAGGATTGCTGTTTTTCCTATCTAGACGACTGGCTCATTGTAGGCCAGTCCCCAGAACAGGTAAAATCTCACCTGCAGGTCACCCAGCAGCTTCTCACCTCCTGGGTTTTCTGCTAAACCTACTAAAGTCTGTTCTGGAACCAGTCCAGGTACTCACCTTTATAGGGGCAGAATTGGACACAAAGCTAGCCAGAGCCTTTCTTCCCCAGAAAGGGTAAGGAATTTAGTGGCTCTGGCCTCTTCCTTCACTCTGTAGGTCTCTCGACCAGCAAGACACTTTCTGAAGCTCCTGGGCACATGGCTGCATCCACAGCTGTTGTGCAGGGAGCCAGATTTCAGATGAGACATTCAGTTTCACTTGAGAACCTTTTGGTCTCAGAGAAGAGATCCCCTTCCCGAGTTGGTCCCAGTGACTCGAACCTTGATCCTAGCTCTCCAGTGGTGGCAGGATCAGAGCAATTTAAGAGCGGGGTCCCCTTCATTTCCCCTTCTCACGACTTGACTCTCACTACAGATGCTTCCCTTCTGGGTTGGGAAGCCCACATGGGTGACCTTTCCAGTCAGGGAGTTTGGTCCCCCCAGGAATCTCTGCTCCACATCAATTTGCTGGAACTCAGAGCTGTCTTTTTAGCTCTTCAAGCTTTTTCTGCATCTGTCCACGACAAGGTGATACAAGTCAGAACAGACAACACCACAACAATGTGGTACATCAACAACAGGGGGCACTCGGTCTTCGGCCTTGTGCACCGAGGCAATGAAGTTGTGGTCTCTGGCCTATTCCCTGAACACTTCCTCATAGCAGTTCATCTTCCAGGAAGGACAATGTCCTAGCGGATGCCCTCAGCAGGATTTCCCAGGGCCATCACGAATGGTCCCTGGATCCTCAAGTGCTGGGGATAGTTTTGCCAGGTGGGGCATCCTCAGATAGATCTTTTGCAGCCCCAGACAATCACAGACTTCCTATGTTCTGTTGCAGGCCTCCAGTGCTGGGCTCAGTTCCCTGGATGCCCTTCTTCTGGATTGGGAGAGGAAGTCTCTATGCTTTCCCCTTTCCTCTCCTATTCAAAGTACTAGTCAAAATCAGATCTCAGCCTTGCAGGGTGATTCTGATTGCCCAGTTAGGCCAGGCAGCCCTGGTACCCACTCCTTCTGTCTCTGACAGTCCATCTTCCCTGTGCCTCCCCAGGAATCACAATCTGTTGACTTTGCCCAGGGAAGGGTTTGGTATCCGGACCTCAAACCTCAACCTCAAGGCCTGGCTCTTGAGGAGTTAGAGTTGGCTGATTTGCACCCTCTCAGGGTGTTCTTGAGATCCCAAAGGCTTCCAGAAAGCCTTCCACTAGGGCTACTTATAGTTCTAAATGGAAAAGGTTTTCCATTTGGTGTGCTGGGAAAAATATTTCCCCAGAATCTGCTGAATTGCCCATTTTGTTAGATTACATGGTACATCTTAATTCCTTGGGTCTCAGACCAGCTACCCTGAGAGTTCATTTGGCAGCTGTGTCTGCTTTTGTGTCAGCAGGAAAGTCATCTCCTCTTTCCCCTCATCCTGTGTTTTCCAAGTTTTTTAAGGGATTACTCCATACTAATCCTCCCTTTCGGGAACCAGCCCCTGCTTGGGACCTTAATGTTTGCATTGCCCAGTTAATGCAACCCCCTTTTGAACCTCTGTCTTCTGCACAGCTTAAGTACCTAAATTGGAAAACTGTTTTTCTAGTGGCTATCACTGCTGCCAGACGCATAAGTGAATTGCAAGCCTTGTCAGTGGAGACTGACTTTATTTCTTTCCACAGGGATAAGGTGTGGTCCTTAGGACTATTAGGAAGTTTTTGCCTAAGGTGGTTTCAGATTTCCATCTTAATCAATCTGTCTCCTTCCAGTATTTTTCACTGATCACCCTCTTCGGGTGAGAGGAGGTTGCACAGCCTGGATGTTAAGAGAGCTCTTAGTTATTATATACAGCGTACAAAGGTCACAGGTTCAATCCCTCCAACTTTTCCTTACCTATGGTGAAGTTGGGAAAGGCAACCTGCCACTAAGAGATCAATAGCCAGGTGGATTGTCTCTTTGTATCCAATTTTGTTATCAGAAAGTGGGCAGCGGCCCCCGGGTTTGAGGGCTCATTCTACCAGGGTACAGCTGCTCTCTAGCTGCTGCCAGAGATATCCCTTTATTAGAGATTTGCCAGGCTGCTACTTGGAAAACGGTACACACTTTTACCAGCATTACTCCCTGGATGTCCAGGCCAGGAGAGATGCCTGCGGTTTGGCACAGCTGTTCTTCAGAGCCTATTCCCTAAGTAGGTTCTGCCCTCCTCCATGGAGGTACTGCTGTCTATTCTGCTTATGTCTATAATATAGCAAGACTTCATGTTGTTTGAAGAAAAATTACTCACCTTAGTAATGTTGTTTCTTCTAATGGAGTCTTGCTATATTATTGACTCCCCCAACCTGCCCTCTCAGAACCTCTACTTGGTGGGGTGCGGGCAACTTAGTGTGGGCACTACTTATGTCCTGTTAGCATTTTGTCCCCTTTGGGACTTTGGGGGTGTGTATGTGTAAGCGTGTGTGTGTTTTATTATACTTATGTTCCATTTTCATATTATTAGAATGGTGTTAGTATTTCTGGTCCCCTGACTTGAGTCTTGGGTGTTGGGACCATCAATGGTTGTTATTATTTAGGTAGCCATTTTGGCTAGTGTAGGTTACAGCTTCACACAGACCTTAGTGAGTTTGGCTCGTAAAAGATCTGACAGTTCAAGTTTGAAATGACACAGATAGAGCTGCTCTCAGTGCCAAAATTCTGTTTTGGAATGGTTTTAACCATTTCACTCCGGGGCAGTTCTAGAGCTGGATCAAACTGCTAATGTCAATAATATAGCAAGACTCCATTAGAAGAAACAACATTACTAAGGTGAGTAATTTTTTCTTATAGTAGATCTAAAAAGGCAGGGCTTTTCGACTGACCTTAAATTTCAGTGTTTTTTCATCTGGTTTTAATCTGAGCGTAAAAGCTTTTAAGTGCTGCCTTTCCTGCTAAAAAGAAATGTCTTTGTTACACTAATTATCTTCGGTTTATCCATAAACAATCTTAACCTCAAATTACCCAAAAATGGCTTTTGACACTATGTAACATTGATTATTGTTAATACAATACAGAATACTAATACACATCCATCAATATTGTTTTTCCACAGCATCTTTTTATACCAGCCTCAGTCTTTCCAGCAAAGCCCCAAGGACATTCTACAGTCCTACTCCTGCAGACCGTACATCATCCTTTCCAGGTTCCACCACCAGTCAAGGAGCTTTTATTCTTCCCTCTTACCCTCTGTCATCACCCAGGACCAGTCCAAAGCACAGTTCTCCTCCAGATGGATTTCCTAAGAAGGTTCAAGATCAAAATGTGAACTTCTCAAACTCATGGCCTAACAAACAGTTTGAAGGGCTACCAAAACCAAGCCCCCAGAAGAAACTCTTTAGTCAAAAACTGGAAGGTGTTACTGGTAAGGATTGGAACAATAACAAAGAAATGTTGAAAGTTAGCCTGGTGGCTTAGTACTGCCGCTTTGATTACCAATTTTGGGAACAGAATTGTGATTTCAAACCCCAGGAAATCTTACTGTATTCTGACGTATGCAAATGGTCTCACCATAAGACTGCCCCGGAGCCAAAATTGTTAATAGAACCTATGCAAATGATGGAATGCTAGGCTGGAGCTTGGTTTTTAAACCTCTGTCCCTGGTAAACTGTTCTAAACCATCAGATTCTTTGCTCCGCTTGCCTCAGTAAGACGTCTCCGGAGAGCTCTCCTTCATCATTTGAAGAAAGTTTATTTTTCTCAATTTTTACCTAGTAATTTTAGTTTATTTTTGGTATTTCTACCACTGTCTTTGGTTTTCAGGTAGAATTTGTTTAGATTTTAGTGTTCATGAGGTAAGTAGTCAGTTTTCTCTTGGGTTCGTCAACTGGGGGAAATCGATATTCTCCCTTACAGTTTCTTTAGTTTCTAGGGACATGGATATGTTATTCAATCCACACTTACTGGCAGGTTCCTTGCCGCTTTAAATCTTGCCGGAAGGTCTTCAAGCTGGCTCCTCCCACTCACCCGGGTGATAAAACTCTCGGCTCCGCCCCATGACGCCAGATCTTCCTTACCACTTGGAATCTCAGGTTCCCTCCTTTGCGCTCTGCATTTTAGGCCTGGATCCTAACTCTTCGGTTAAACTGAAACTTATATTAAAGTTTACTAGACTTAGGTCTTTTTCTTCCTTCGCTGCTGCGATGGACAAGTCGACTCCCGGATTTCGTCGGTGCCCCTGTGGGCAGAAGATGTCCCGGACGATCCGCTTACTCCGCGTCGCGTTTACCTGCTGGATTCGATCCGCGATTAGCGAGCCTGCGAGGTAATGCAAGATCCTTCTTGGCCACGGTTCTTGAGGATCAATGCTGCCGTCGATTACAACTCCGCACACCCGAAAACGTTATCCTCCAGTAAAGTCAAAGGAGTCTGCTAGCGGTAAGCTGGCGTCGTGGCTCGCTGAACAGCTCGAACAAATGATCGCCTTGAGGAGGAAGCGGCTCAGGCCGCATCTACTTCTTCCTCGGTCGCGGCATTTATCCTGTTCTCTTTGAGCTCCTCCTACACAGCTTCATTCAAGGAGCTTTGTCAATCCCTCTCCACCAAGGGAGAGGGCCCTTCGGGACATTCCTCTCAGTCCAAGAAGAAGGACTCCAAGGGTAAGTCCCACCATCGATGTTCGTGGAAGCGGGAGAGGTCCCCTTCCATGGATAGTCGACACTCTACTTCGGTCAAGGTTGCAGCTAAGGCCACTGGCTTCACGGTGTCCCCATCAGGTCAGCCGGCCAAGGCACCCGTCGACGCAGTCGAGATTTTTCTCTACCCGTCGGATGGGCTGTTGACTGGAGAAGCCGACAACCCTTCTTCACCAATTCCCCTGGTGGAAACCGAGGACTTGCCTGTGCCTCCTGTGCTGGAGTCCCCGGTTAAGGTCTCCGAACTGAGGGTGGAGCGGATTTCCCCCGCTCCCTCTCAGACCCACCCTCGGAAACACTGAAGGTCTCGGTCTTGGACCTCTTCTCGGTCCAGCTGATCCCACCGACATTGGCAGTCTCAGTCTCGGCACCGAGGAAAGCGACGGCGCCGTTCATCCTCGTCTTCATCCTCTTCAGAGGATAGGCTCCGGCGCAAATTGTGTCGGCGCTACGAGGATCTGATGTGGCAGCAGCTCCTTTTGACCGGGAACAAGCCGACTGCGTCGCCTTCCCCGGCCATTAAGTGGCTGTCATCAGAGCAGCCGAAACAACCACTCATTGTAATCGAGGAGCTGAAGCCAGCACCAGTTGTTTGGCTGAAACCAGCTGTGCTACCCATTGTGGTGGAATCCCCGCCTCCACTACCTAAAACTGGGGCACCGACCAAGGATTCTCAGTCGGGTCATGGCTTGCCCCATCGGTTGTCGGTCACCCTTACTCCCGATCGGCCTCTGCAAGTAGAGGGTGGCTCAGGCCCTTGGCAGCTGTTTGCAGACTCCTCGGAGTCTGACGATCATTCCTCGCTGTTCTTCTGGACCCTCAACCCGGAATCCACTGGGGGTCAATCGGTGGACCAGAGCCCATCTTCGTTCCTGGGAATGCTTCGGCTCATCTCAGAATCTACTGGGATGAAGCTTGAACCCATTTCAAAGTGGGCCAAGTATCCCCTCATGGAGATACTGGACCGAGGGGATTTCCCTCATGGAAGCCTTTCCGGTGGCCAAAGCCATTGTTGGCCCGGCTCTGGAGCTATGGCAGCAGCCAGCTTCTTGTTCAGTACCTTCAGCCAGGATGGCCCGAAAGTATGCCGTTCCCACTGCTTCACTCTCCGGATTCTCCGAGCACCCCTCCGTAGAGGGGCTTGTGACCGACAGTGTTTTCCGGCGCTCCGGAAATGCTCAGGACGTGGACAAGCCACCCGATAAAGAGTCCAAGAAACTGGACTACTCCAGACGTAAAGTCTATGCTGCATCCTCCTCAGGCCTTCGTCAGGCTAGTTCGGCTGTTCTGATGGCACACTTTTCCCACGCCCTTTTGGACTCCCTGGATAAGGTGATTCCTCATCTCCCGGCTAACCTCCAGACTATGGTCAAGCAGGTGTGGGATCAGGGAAGGGCGGTGGCTAAGCAACAGCTCCAAACTGCCTTAGACATTGGAGACTCTTGTGCCCAGTCAATATTGGCCGCAGTGGCCATGCGCCGCAGAGCTTGGCTGCAGATCTCCACTTTCACAGCGGATACCCAGCACAAGCTGTCAGACGTTCCCTTCCTGGGTACCGACTTGTTCGGTCCCGGGGTGGAGGGTCATCTGCAGAGGATCGAGAAGTCCAGTGCCAGCTTGGACTCGGTCACGTCTGCCCAGAAGGACAAAGGCCGCCAGCAGCAGCGTAAGCCCTTTTGGCCTTCTGCCCCTGCGGCACATCCGGCCCAGCAACACCAGCATCAGGGCCAGCAGGCTTGCACTTGGCACCCCAGAGCCAAGCCTGCAGCTTTCTCCAGCACGAAGCCAGGAGGTAAAGGCCCAGGAGGCCCCTCGGCCGGTCCTTCCTCCAAGCCTGCCCAGTGACGGGTTGAGGGGTGTCGCCCCCAACCTCGTCACTCCTCCCTGAGTTCCCCCCATGGGGGGACGGCTCTGCCACTTCCTTTCTGCCTGGTCCACTATCACCATGGACTGCTGGGTGCTGGAAATGGTAGGAAAGGGTCTGCCTCTGGAATTCGAGCAGGCCCCACCCTATCGAGCCGTCGCCCCACGGGGGGCTATGGGGTCCGCAGCCTCTGCCGACCTTGCCCTGCTCCTCCAGAAGGAGGTGATCAGGGGAGGTGGCGGATCCTCCACCAGATCCAGGGTTTGTGTTCAGGTATTTCCTGGTCTCAAAATGAACAGGGGGCTGGCGCCCCATCCTAGACCTACACGACCTGAACAGGTTCCTCAGGATGGTCACTCTGGCTCAGATCATTCCATCCTTGGGAACGAGGCATGTGGTTCTGTTCTCTGGACTTCCAGGACACATTCTTTCATGTCCCAATCCGTCCATCCCACCAGCGATTCCTCCGCTTCAGAGTGGAGGGATCCCTTTACGAGTTCTGGGCCATGCCCTTTGGCCTATCTCCAGCTCCCAGGGTCTTCACCAAATGCATGGCAGTGGTGACAGCATTCCTGTGGCACCGAAGGGTCCGGGTGTACCCTTACCTGGACGACTGGCTGATTGCAGCCCCCTCCAGACCAGAGGTGGAGTGGTCCAGGGATCTGGCCCTCCAGGTCTGCTCTCAGATTGGCCTCCTCGTCAATGAGGCCAAATCGTAACTCATGCCAACGCAGGTGATTCAATTCATCGGGGCAGAGCTAGACTCTCTTCGAGCCAGAGCACGGCTCCGGCGGACAGGGCCAAGGTTCTTTCCTCCTTTGCCCAATCATTTCAGGTTGGGCAATTGCGTCCTGCCCGGGACTTCCTGCACCTCCTGGGCCTCATGGCGGCCTGCACCAGCGTGGTCCATTGGGCCCACTGGCACATGTGTCCCCTTCAATGGGGGCTGGCGCGCCAATGGTCACAGCGCTCCGGTCCTCTGGATCAGCCAGTGATAGTGACCCAGGAGATGGGGAACGCTCTCCAGTGGTGGATCATTCCGACTCATCTGCAGGAGAGTATCCCGTTTGCCCAGAGCTGACGGTCACTCTAACGACCGATGCCTCTCTGACGGGTTGGGGTGCCCATCTGGGGGAGCTCAGAGCGCATGGCCTCTGGTTCCCTCAGGAGTCCCAATGCCACATCAACCTGCTGGAGCTTCAAGTGGTCCGACTAGCCCTCACTGCCTTCACTCCGTTTGTATGGGGTCAAGTGGTCCAGGTCCAGACGGACAATACCACGACCATGTACTACCTAAACCGCCAGGGCGGGACGCGCTCCTTGCCCCTGTGCAAGGAAGCTCTCTGCACTTGGTCTCTTGTGAGCATACAGGAGGCGGATCTCCTAGCCATCCATGTGGCAGGAGCCTCCATCACTCTGGCTGATTCCCTAAGCTGGATAGGTGCTGCATCTCACAAGTGGTCTCTCCTGACGGAGGTAGTACAAGATCTGTTCTCCCACTGGGGCACACCTCAGGTGGACCTGTTTGCCTCCAGGGAGAATGCGAAGCTGAGGCTGTTTCATGACCGCCCCCCCTCAGCAGGGCTCGCTGCAGGGGGATGCCTTCTCGAGGCCCCAGACCCCAGGCCTCTTCTACGCCTTTCCCCATTTCCCTTGATCCACAAGTTGCTTCTCAAGGCAAGGAGGGAAAAGGCGCAGGTGATTCTGGTAGCCCCAGACTGGCCTCGCCAGTTCTGGTATCCAGATCTCCTCAGCCTTAGCTCCAGGCTCCCAAGGCGGCTTCCAGCCCGCCCGGACCTGATCTCAGTCAACCGGGGAAGGTACTCTACCTGGACCTTCAATCCCTGCACCTGACGGCCTGGTTCCTGAGCGCCTAGTGTTCCAGACCTTGGGTCTTTCCAACGAGGTCCTCAAAGTTGTTGAGGCATCCCGTAAGAAGTTGACCAGAAAATGCTATGCCTTCAAATGGAAGAGATTCTCCATTTGGTGTCAGGATAAGGGGTTGGACCTTTCCTCCTGTTCCTTGGCCAGCATTCTGGACTACGTGTGGTCCCTTTCTCAGCTAGGGCTTTGGTCGACGACCCTTAAGGTGCACCTGGCAGCTATCTCTGCTTACCAGGCGCGGGCCGGAAAGCAGTTGGTGGCACAGGAGAAGGTGGTCGGGCGCTTTTTCAAAGGCCTTGATCACATATCCCCTCCGGTGCGAGAACCTCCAGCTCCATGGGATCTACTGCTGGTATTGGCTAAGTTCATGGGCAAGCCATTCAAACCGATGCACAGGTGGGACATCTCTCACCTGTCATGGAAGACCGCCTTCTTGGTGGCTATCACGTCAGCCAGAAGGATGGGAGAGCTCCAGGTGCTTTCCATCGAGTCTCCTTATCTGGTCTTCCACAGGGACAAGGTTGTCCTGCGCCCCCACCCAAATTCCTTCCAAAGGTGGTGTCGGAGTTTCACCTTAACCAGGTGTTGACTTTGCTGGTGTTCTACCACAATCATACCTCGGAGGCCGAATATAGGCTCCATACTTTAGACTCTAGAAGAGCACTCTCTTATTACAAGGGTGGATGGCTGAAGTTTGGGGAGAGGTTCGCCAGCTGTTTGTCACCTACGCTGAAGCCGCACCTGGCAGACCTGCAGCCAAGTGGACGATAGGCAGATGGGTCACCTCCTGCATAGATCTCTGCTGTAGGTTGACGGGCATGGAGCCTCCCAAAGGGATAAGAGCTCATTCTACCCGCCATACCGCTGCATCAGTGGCTGCTTCCAGGGACGTCCCTATCCAGGAAATCTGCAGGGCTGCTACCTGGAAGTCAGCACGCACCTTCATTACCCACTACCACATCGACCTTGAGTCACGCCGGGATGCTGGTTTTGGGACCTCAGTTCTCCAGTCCTTATTTCCCAAGTAGGGGGTGTGTGCCTTGCCTCCTTCTTCCCAGAGAACTGCTAGGAGTCTGGCAGTAAGTGTGGATTGAACAACATATCCATGTCCTTGGAAATGCAGGTTACTCACCTGTAACAGGAGTTCTAGGAATGGTATATATTGTTCATCCTAACCCACCAACCTCCCGACTGGCGCAAGCACTTGCTTCTAGCAGGCTAGATCTGGCATCATGGGGCGGAGCCGAGAGTTTTATCACCCAGGTGGGTGGGAGGAGCCAGCTTGAAGACCTTCCGGCAAGATTTAAAGCGGCAAGGAACCTGCCAGTAAGTGTGGATGAACAACATACACCATTCCTAGAACTCCTGTTACAGGTGAGTAACCTGTATTTAGTGTTCATTCATTTGAAGTGTATTGACTCCGTTATAATCGGTTGTTTTGATTTAATTCTAACTGGGGTAACTCCTGTTTTTTTTTTTTTTCCATCAGTTAGCATAACCAACACAAAAAAAAAAAAAAATACCTTCAAGTTAGTTGTTCTTGTTGTTTCTGGGTTATGTCACAGAAAACAAAAAAGAGAACAGGACCCATAGGTTTCCAGCACTGTACTGAGTGCGGGGAACTTTTAGCTAAAGCTGATCCGCACTTAATTTGTTTATTTTGTCTTGGGTTTGAACACCTTAAGATGGACTGTGAGATCTGTAAGAACTTTCCACGGTCTACAGTTGAAAGACGTTTAAAAAGACTGAAGGAAAGGATGGCTGACAAGGCTGCTGACCCAGCCATTGAGTAATCAGTTCCTCCTCAATCTGAACTGGAGGAGCTGCCCTCTAAAAGAGATGCTAGTTCTTCCACCAAAAAATAAACCGATGAAAAGACTGCTGAAAGCCGGCCTGGTGGCGCTGAGGGTTGAGGCGCTGGACGCCACACCTCACACTATGCCGGTGACCCGTGTTCGGGAACGAGCCCGGTCCGTCGGGGGTTGGCAGGGGAGAGAGAGGATCGAGCGTCTGTAGGACTGTTCTCCTCTCTCGGGGAGGGATCCAGGGGTAGCCCGGTGCGGCAGCGGCCCCCGGTGGAGACCGGTGGCACTGCTATGCACATGGGGCTTAGCGAAGGGTACACATCGGGCAGCTGTCCTCCAGACATGGTTGGGAGCACCCACGTCTCGGGCTGGGATGGCATTGCATGTCCCACGTCGGGGAGGCGTAAACACCACAGGGAAAAACCCCTCTGGGCCGGATAGGTGATGGCCCACCCCAAGCCACGCTGCCACACGTCCAACACTGGAGCCTCTCCACCGCCCCTTCTATCTCCTCGGGCCCTATGTCCTCCAGGGGGCTCGGGGAGGAACAGTAATGTTCTTGAGGATGGCGGGGCTCACAGTGGGTGGTAGAGCAGCACTGGCCAGAGGTGAGGCCCGAGAGAGTTGCAGCTACAGAGACGAGAAAAAGAGTTGGAAAAAAAAAAAAAGTCTGCTGAACCGGCCACTGCAGTTAAGAAAAAGAAAAAGGAAAAATATCCAGAACTGCAACTGAAAAAAGTGGTAGTTCCTTCTGCAGAAGAGATTGCTAACGTGGTCAGGATTATTCAGTCGCTACAGACCCCAGTTTCGGTTGGGAAGCAACCACTACTGATTATGGTCCAGACTCCTGGTTCAACTCAGGCCCCTGGTTTAATAGACCTTGGTGGGGACCAGTTTGAAGAAGAGGTCGATGAGGAGGAGGATGAAGAGGATGAGGACTTTGGGGAACCCATTGATCCAGACATTTCCCCTGATCCTCATAGATCAGATTCCCCTGATAAGGGAACAGAGGATTTTACATCCTATTACTCATTTATGAAGCAAATTGCACAGACCCTCAACCACCCAACCCAGGAATCCACAGAGGATGAGGAGGAAGAGGATTATAGGGAGATGATGGATGTGCCACCATTGAAAAGGTTACTGCTGCCACTCCACAAATTCGTCAGAAAGCAGACTCTTAAATTGTTGCAGTCACGCATTTCAGTGCCCCCTACAGATAATAAGGCACACAAGAAGTATTGGGTGGCCAAGACTGGTGCTGAATTTCTTTTTGGGCACCCCAGTCATGAAGGTGTGGTACAGGCTGCAGCTTGTGACAAAGCTGGCATCCCCCTGGCTTCTCACCCTCCGGACAAAGACTCTAGGAGGGTAGATTCAGTTGCAATAAAGTGTACGTAGGGTCCTCCCTGGCTGTTAGGCAGGCCACATACATGTCCTACATAGCTAGGTATCAGAAAAACCTTTTGTCTACTGTTCTAGAGATTTCTAAAGCAGTTCCTTCTCCTATGGCAGCTGACCTGGAAGAAGCCGCAAAAAGAGGAACTGAGGCTGCTAAAACACAGTTTTAGGATGGCAGTGGATTCCAGTGACATTGCGTCCAGGCAAATGGCAGCATCAGTGTCCCTTAGGAGGTTTGCCTGGCTCAGAACTAGTAATCTGACGCAGGACACACAAACCAAAGCAATGGACTTCCCTTGTGACCCTTGTGTGTGGAGAACAAACAGATGCATACATGAAAAAGATGGATGAATATAAGGCTGCCTATAAGAGTGCAGCAGCAGAATAGAAAGCATCTACACCCCAAAAACACCAGACCAGAGGTGTCAGGGGAAGAGCTCACTACAGGCCCTTTTTCTAGCCTCAAGCTTTTCCCCAGCACCAGCAACAAAGGGGATACTTTAGAGGAAAGGGCAGTGATTGTACTAGCCCCAGTGTTCAGCCAGCAGCCCAGACAAAGCAGACACCCTGAGGTGCCTGCTCGGGTCACCTCCCCCAATCCCAGTGGGGGCAGGTTGGCCCACTACCTCCAGGAGTGGAAAAATATCACCACAGACAAGTGGGTCCTGGAGGTAGTGGGCCAGAGGCTTGTCCTCAGCTTCAAGCTCATGCCAAAGCTGAGGTCAAGGGTCTTCAAACCCTCTTCCCCATTAGAAACAACCTTGCTAGAAGAGGAAGTTTCAAGCCTTCTGTTACAAAAAGCAATAGAGCCAGTTCCCTCAGACTGGAAAGGAAAGGGCTTGTACTCAAAGTGCTTCTTCACAATAAAGAAAACGGGAGTGGTGACCCATTCTGGATCTCAGACCTTTAAACATTTGTCGAAACGAAAATTCAAGATGGTGACTCTGGCTACTATTCTACCAATCCTAAAGCAGGGAGACTGGCTAGCATCCCTGGACCTAAAGAATGCTTACTTCCATATCCCAATAAGGAGATCATACAAGTACCACCTCCAGTTCAGGTTACCATAAGGCCATTACCAATTCAGAGCAATGCCCTTTGGACTAACATCCACTCCAAGGGTGTTCACAAAATGTCTAGCTATGGTCGTGGCACACTTAAGGCGACAAGGGGTATCAGTATTCCCCTACCAGGACGTCTGGCTGATAGTAGGTCAGTCATATCAGCAAGTGATAGAGGCATTGGCACTCACACAAGATACCCTGCATTCACTGGGGTTCTTGGTGAACCAGAAAAAGTCTGTACTGGAACCCGTTCAGTTGCTCAGATTCATAGAAACAGAACTGGACACAAGAAAGGGAAAGGTTTTCCTCCCTCAGGACAGAGTGGACAATCTTATTCAGGTAGCCAGTTCCTTCAAGCTACATGTCCCAAGGCCAGCAAGGCACTTCCTGCAACTGCTAGGCCATATGGCAGCGTCCACAGCAACTGTGTCAGGAGCTAGATTCCAAATGAAGGACATCCAGTTCCAGTTCCAGTTCCACCTAAGAGCTTATTGGCTTCAAAAAGAGTATTCGCTGTCAAAACTAGTACCCGTCACAGTGACATTTCTCCAAGCTCTACAGTGGTGGCAAGAAAATGCCAACCTCAGGCAAGGGGTGCCATTCTTGCAGCTAGCCCCCTCACTGGTACTGACCACAGATGCATCCCTCCTAGGGTGGGGAGCACATCTGGGGGATTACACAGCACATGGCACATGGATGAAGCAGGAATCACTCCTGCACATCAACTTGTTGGAGCTCAGGGCAGTTCTCCTGCGTCTCCAATCATTCGCCTATCAAGTAAAGGGCAAGGTGGTTCAGGTCAGAACAGGCAGTACAGCCACCATGTATTACATAAACAAACAAGGGGGCACAAGGTCGACTTCTCTGTGCATGGGGGCAATAAAAATCTGGGCCTTGGCATATTCCCAGGAAGTTTCTCTCTCAGCTGTCCATCTCGCAGGAAAGGACAGTGTTCTGGCAGATGCACTCAGCAGAATCAACCAGAACCACCATGAGTGGTCACTGAACAAGCAGGTCCTGGAGGCCATCTTCAGAAGATGGGGCACTCCAGAAGTGGACCTGTTTGCAGCTACAAGCAATCATCAGCTACCACAGTTTTGCTGCAGAGCCCCCCATCGAGGGCACAATCCCTCTGGATGCACTTCTGCTTGATTGAGCAGGAGGTTTCTGTATGCATTCCCTCCCTTCCCTCTGCTGTTAAGGATGCTGAACAAACTCAGAGCCCAGCCAGCAACAGTGATTCTCATTGCCCCAGACTGGGCCAGACAGCACTGGTACTCAGTGATTCTATCCATGTCAGTAACCAAAGCAATCAGTCTTCCCAGGAGGCACAATCTATTGTCATCCTCACATGGCAGAATCATGTATCCCAGCTTGCAGTCCCTCATGCTCAAAGCTTGGCTCTTAAGGACTTAGAATATGCAGATCTGTACCTGTCAGAGGGGATTATGGAAATCCTTAAGGTATCCAGAAAGCCATCCACCTATTCTTCCAAATGGAAGAGATTTTCCATCTGGTGCCAGGGCAGGGGTGTGGACCATAACCAGGCCAGCTTGTCAGTAGTCCTGGATTAGATTGCCCATCTACATTCTATGGGCTTAAGGGCCTCTACTCTGAGAGTGCACCTGGCAGCTGTCTCAGCCTATTTGTCTGTGGGTAAGAGCTCTTCCCTAGCTTCAAACCCAGTGTTTAAAAAGTTTAAGGGATTGCTACATTTACATCCTCCACACAGGGAACCAGCTCCCATGTGGGACCTGAACATTTGCATTGCCCAATTCATGCAACCCCCTTCAAACCCATGTATTCGGCAGACCTCAAGTATGTGACTTGGAAAACAGTATTCCTGGTAGCCATAACTTTTGCCAGAAGGATTAGTGAGCTTCAGGCATTGTCTACAGAACCTGGGTACATTGCTGTCCACAAAGACAGTTGTCCTTAGGACTAATAGAAAATTATTGCCCAAGGTGGTATCAGAGTTCCACCTGAATCAGTCTATTACATTCCCTGTCTTTTTTAATGATCATTCCACCTCAGGTGAACACAGGCTGCACAGCATGGATGTAAAAAGGGCAATTGGCTACTACCTTGATCACACAACTCAGCTTTTCTTCACCTATGGGGATGTGTGGAGAGGAAAACCAGCCACTAAAAGATCCATCGCAAGATGGATTGTGGCTTGCATTCAGTTTTGTTACAGTAAGGTGGGTAAGCAGCCACCTGCAGACCTCAGGGCCCATTCGACCAGGGGTATAGCAGCTTCTTTGGCAGCTGCTAGAGACATTTCCCTAATGGTCATCTGTAAGGCAGCTACTGTACCTGGAAGACGGTCCATATATTTACCAAGCATTATTGCTTGGACGTTCAGGCCAGAGGGGATGCCAGGTTTGTTACAGCAGTCCTGTAGAGCCTGTTTCCTAAATGGGTTATAGGCCCACCTCCAAAAGTACTGCTTGGGTAGTCTGCATAAGTCAGACTACAGTAAGATTTCCTGGGGTTTGAAGAAACAATTACCACAGTAATCTTGTTTCTTCCAAGGGGAATCTTACTGTATTCTGAGCTCCCTCCCTTCCTCTCCTACTAGGAACCTACTCCAGCTGTAATAGGGATGTTGCAAACCTGTGGGTATGGTGTTTCCTCTTGGGCATCTGTGACTTGAGTCTTAATGGTGCCACATTGAATCTTTTGAGGGGGAAAATTGATAATAATAGGGGGGACTGTTGTTAGTATTAGCATAGTTAGATAGTTCTTTGTACATGCTTCGTAAGAATCTGACAGTTTAGAACGGTTTACCAGGGACAGTGATTTGAAAACCGAGCTTGAGTCTAGCATTCCATCATTTGCATAGGTTCTATTAACCATTTTGGCTCTGAGACAGTCCTATGGTGAGACCATACTGCATAAGTCAGAATACAGTAAGATTCCCTTGGAAGAAACAAGATTACTGTGGTAAGTAATTTTTTCTTCTGGCTTAGAACACATGGTGGCTCTAGCTAAGAAAACACAGATGGGGTCAAGTACCACATTTCTGCCTGTCAGTCCAAGGCATTTGAACTAACCATTAGGACAGCTGCTTATCAGTCCTTCTAGATAGTAACAGGGGTTTGGTGTGTACAGATAGCATTCATAATTCATAAATCCAAACTGGATATGCTAAACACTCTATACAAATAAGCACATTTTACTGCATTATTCAGTAGTACACATTATTTGACACTGAGTTCTACATTGACATGTAAGCCCAATGTTATTGTTGTGCTGCTGTGTGCCAGTTCCTTCCAGGGTCAAATGTAGCACCAGTCCAGTGGCCAAATGCTGGTAGATCTTATATGGAGACAATCATTGGTGTGTGCTACATTCTCCCCCTCCCACAACAGCTCAAAAAAACCTGCTGTTTTTTTTAAATTCATACTTTATTTCTCACATTCTTGTCACTCCATGATTTTAAAAGGAGTTTCTTAATTTTCAGATTCCACCTGAGATTTGAAATGAGCCCATCCAACAGCAACAAGGTGAAACCCATGGATGGGTAACTAACATTTCAAATTCTAACTTGCTCATCTGAGGTGGAGCCCTCACTGCTTCTCTCTTTGTGAGACTCCTCTCAAGTTTCCCTATGTTTATTTCTGTAAAGAGAGCAGATAGCATCCCGATCAGATATCTGGAAGCTTATGACTGGTTTGTGAGGAGCTTGTTATTAGAGAGGGCCATACTTCTCTCAAGCAATCATATCAGAGGGTTAGCAAGCCTTGTGGGTGGTGGATGGGCTCAAGTCTAGTATCAGCTGGCATCTGAAAACTAAGAAACCCCTTTTGAAAATCATGGATTGACGAGAATGTGAGAAAGTGTAAATTTAAAAAAACTTGTAGGCTCTTTTGAGCAGTTGGATGGGGGGTGCACTGGATACCGATGATTGACTGTTTTGATATAGGCCAAAAACCAGATATTCCAGACGTGGACTGGAGCATCCCAGCAGCAGCATCAACTAGGAGCAGATTTATCCTGGACTCCCTTCAGGGTGCCTTCCTCAAGCAACTGGTCATGGAACCAACTCGGCAGAAGGCAATACTGGACCTTGTGCTCACAAACAGGGACAGTGTGATGGGGGTAACAGTGGAGGAGCACCTGGGAAACGGTGACCACCAGTCATTGTGGTTTGAAATCACAGAAAGAGCAGAACCAAACCACACAAAAACATGTATCCTGGATTTTAGGGGGGCAGACTTTGGGAAAATGGGGAGATACTTGAAAGAGGCATTAAGGGGAATGGGACAGGAATCAGGGGTTGAGGAACAGTGGGCAGTATTTAAAATTGGGATTACAAGAACAACAGAATTATGCATTAAGCAGGTTAGCAAGAGGAAAAGGAAGAGGAGACCATTATGGTTTTCCAAAGAGGTAGCAAAGAAAATGAAAGCCAAAAAGATTGCATTCAGGCAATACAAAAAGACACAGGCAGAAGAGGATAGGGAGAAGTACCAGGAGAAGCAAAGGGAGGCAGGGAGGTCAGTAAGGGAAGCCAAAGCTCAGGCAGAAGAGCACATTGCAAAATCAGTGGGTAGAGGGGACAAAACCTTTTACAGGTACATAAGTGAAAAAAGAAAGACAAAGGGAGGGATAGTGAGACTGAAGGGGGAGGATGGGGGCCACGTGGAGGATGACAACAGTAAAGCTGACATATTGAACAGGTATTTCTGCTCAGTCTTTACTGAGGAAGAGGAGGGTAATGGGTCTGAAGGGAGTACAAGGGGTGAGAATGGTGCAGAAATGGACACAAGTCCTTTACATGAGAAAGGGTCCTGAAGGAACTGGAAGTAATAAGAGTTGATAAAGCAATGGGGCCAGATGGGTGCACCTGGGTCCTTAAAGAACTAAGAGAGGTGGTGGCTGAACCTCTGGCTATCCTGTTTAGCCGATCACTGGAAACAGGGAGGTACCCAAAGACTGGAGGACAGCAGATGTAGTCTCCTTATACAAAAGTGGGAACAAAGAGGAAGCAGGAACTACAGACCAGTCAGCCTCACCTCGGTAGGGGAAGATCATGGAAGCACTACTGAAGGAGAGATTGGTAGAACATCTGTTGTCAATGGACTACAGGACCCAAGGCAGCATGGTTTCACCAGGGGAGGTCATGTCAGACCAACCTCGTTGAATTTTTGACTGGGTGACTAGGGAGGTGGATCAGGGAGGGCGGTGACATGGCTCATCTGGACTTCAGCAAGGCCTTTGACACTGTGCCACATAGAAGACTATTACACAAACTGGGAATATGGGTGTGGCAGGACAGTAGTGTGGTGGTAGGTAAGTGGCTGGATGGCAGGACACAGAGGGTGGTGGTAATGGCTGTCACTCCACAGAGGAAGAATGACCAGTGGGTACCACAGGGATCAGTGCTGGGACCGGTTCTATTCAACATCTTCATCAGTGACATTACTTGGGACCTAGAAGGCAGAATTTCACTGTTCGCTGATGACACAAAGCTCTGTAACAGAGTAGACACACCAGAGGGTGTAGACAGAATGAGAAGCGACCGCAGAAACTTGAAGAATGGTCAGGGTTTGGCAGTTGAAATTCAATGCAAAGAAGTGCAAGATAATGATATGGGGCACAAAAACCCTGGCACAATATATCAGTTGGGGGTGGAGGATATAGCATGCACCAAGCAGAAAAGGATCTTGGGTTATCATCTCTGATGACCTCAAGGTAGGGAAACAGTGTGACAAGGCAGCAGGTAAAGCAAATAGGATGCTGGGATGTATAGGCAGGGGCATCACTAGCAGGAAAAGGAGGTCATAATTCCGCCATACAAGACACTAGTGAGGCCCCACCTGGAGTACAGTGTACAGTTCTGGAGACCATACTACGTAAGGACATAGACAGGGTAGAGAAGGTTCAGAGGAGGGCAACAAAGATGGTGCATGGATTGCATCTCAAGTCCTATGAAGACAGGTTGAAGGAACTGAACATGTACTCCCTGGAGGAGAGGAGGGAGAGGGATATGATAGAGACATACAAGTATCTTACAGGGAGGAACAGGGTGCAGGAAAACACTATTTTAAGCGAAAAAAGATGTTTCCAGGACTAGAGGGCATGGATGAAGTTGGAGGGAAGATGATTCCAGAGGAAACATGAGAAAGAATTTCTTCACAGAACGGGTGGTGTATAAGTGGAACACCCTGCCAGAGGAAGTGGTGGGGGCTGAAACAATCACGGGATTTAAGAATGCATGGGATAGACATAAAGGAATTCTGGAGGTCAGGGGTAAGGGGCAACAGACTTCTAGGAAAACAAACTGAACTTACAAGCTCAAATGGGCAGACTGGGTGGGCCATAGGCCCTTATCTGCCGACACTGTCTATGTATCTATGCATCTATGTAACCAGCAGCATTCCCCTAGAAAATGCAGGAATTTATAAGAAATGCAATCAGATTTGGTGCATGACCATGAGCAGGGACTGAGCCTGCTCACCCTCTGATGAGATTTTTTATGCAGTCAGTGCACGTTTACTCTAACTAGCCCTTCTGACCTGTATTAGAAGAGGTAGCATTTTAATACATGCACCAGGTCAGCCAGTGGAATAGCATTGTGGTCAGTGGATTTTCCAGTCCACCAGATCTACCAGTAAGTAGCAGCAATGTTTAAGAGATAATACATCACCTGAAATTAAAGTTGTCAGTAGCAACTTTTTTATATCTGAGGCACATTTTCTTTATGCTTTTGTTATTTAGAAGATAGCTTCAAACAACATGAAGTCTTGCTATATTATGACAATTGCAGTATGACCGCAGGTTAGAACTGCTCCGGAGGTGAAATAGTTAACTTTCCATGCAGGCATGGAACTTAGAGCGCGAGCTCGGTTGAAAACTCTGTCTGTTGTGCTTCAAACACAAACTGTCAGATTCTTTACTCTGCCTCACTGAACAGTCGCTCCAGAGATTTCTCCTTCTGCTCGGTTCATTTTGTCGGTTTAAAAGTATTATTTTTCGGTTTTTAGCTGAAATTAAACCGCAACCGGTCGGTTCAAGCTCTGTCTGTGGTAATGTAAGTAATAGATAGGTTTTATATTCATTTTTTCTGTGTGGAACTTGTAATTCTTTATCGGTTCGGTTTGAACCGATCAGGTTGTATTTAAAATCTACTAGTCCTTTTTAGAGTGCGGTTCCGGTTCTTATCAGTTCTAAAAAACGGATTTCATTACATTGTTTTTCCATTTACCCGTGACACGTGTTGGGAACCGATAAGGGTGTCTTGCTTGGTGGATTGCCATAAACAGGCAAGTTGGTTAGGCTGGCATTATGTCTGAGAAACCCAAAAGAAAAACCGGACCCACTGGGTTTCAACACTGTAGTGTTTGTGGGGAAGCTTTTGCTAAGGCTGACCCACACACCACATGTATCTATTGTCTGGGGTTTGACCACCTCAATTCAGACTGCCAGATTTGTCACAATTTCCCTGCTGCCACCATAGATAAGAGAGTTAGTAGGCTCAGGGAAAGGGAGGCCAAAAAGTCCGCTGACCCGGATGGCTTGCCCGATTCGGTGCCAACCGAACCGGAGGGAGTGCCCTCTGACCAGGGCGATACTTCCTCGGGCAAACGAAGAGCTGGTTCTGAGGAGCCGATTCCAGCAAAAAGGACTAGAAAGTCAGCTAGTGTAGAGACAAAAGTTCTCTCCCCAACTGCTGAGGAAATAGCTAAAGCAATTCAAATTGTCCAGTCTCTCTCTCCGGTTCCGACCGAACCGACACCTTCAGGTAAGCTGCTCGTCTGCCGTTCCACCGGTTCAAGATTATGATTTTGAGGATTTTATGAACTGAGGGAGGGGGAAGAGGAATATGAGGAGAGTGAATATGGTTTTGAAGATCTGGATGTGCCCATTGATCCGGACATCTCTCCAGATAGACCCCTAGGGGTTTCTCCTCCAAGGCTTTCTGAGTCCCCTTCTCATTTCATGTTTTATAAAAAAGTTGCTGAAACTCTCCAGCTCCCTGTTGAGGAAGCTGTTGATGACCAAGAGGAGCCAGACTATGTAGAAATGATGGATATTCCAGAGTCTAGGAGACTGTATGTTCCTTTGCATAAATCTTTTCGGAAACAGACAGTAAAAGTTTTAAAAACTCCTCACACTATACCTCCTGTGGATAAAAGGATGGGCAAGAGGTATACCTTATCAGGCTCCGACACTGATTTCCTCACTCAACAATGCAGCCATGTGGGGGTAGTGCAGGCTGCAGCCTGTGACAAGGCTAATATTCCCCTAGCTTCACACCCCTGAGAAGGACTCCAGGAAGATTGATGCTATGGCAAAGAAACAGTACATGGCAGCATTTTGGGACTCAGACAAGCAAATTATGTGGCTTATGCTGTTAGGTACCAGAAATCCAGATGGGATACTGTGCTGGTCCTAGCGAAACAAGTCCCTGACCAGCTTGCCAGGGAGCTGGAACAGGTGGCTATGGATGGTATTGAGGCATCCAAGGTGCAATTTCATGCTGCAGTGGACTCTAATGATGTTTCATCAAGAGTCATGGCTACATCTGTGGCACTTCACAGGATTGCTTGGCTCAGATGTACTACCCTGTCTCAGGATACCCAGTCTAAGGCCATGGATTTTCCTGTTGTGGGAAATTCTCTATTTGGGGAGCAAACAGAGAATTACATGAAGAAAATGGATGAATATAGGACCACCTATAGGAGTGCACAGGCCAAGGAAAGGCAGGCCACTCTCAAAAGCAGCTTCCTAGAGGCAGGGCAGGCCTTTTCATAGGCCTTTACCAAGCCCAAGCTTCCTCCTCCGCTCTGCTCAGAGGGGGTTCTTTGAGGGAGAGGCAGACGGGCAACAAGCAGGTCTGCTTCCACCCTCAGCCCAAAGCCCCTGCCAAGCAGGCACCTTGATGGGATTGCCAGGCCGATTCTCCTCTACCAGTAGGCAGGCTGGCTTACTTTGTCCAGGACTGGAAGTCTTTAACATCAGACAAGTGGGTCCTGGAAGTAGTAGTCATGGACTGGTTCTCAGCTTCAAAAATTTCCAAAGCTGAGAACCAGATCTTTTCCACCTGCAACTCCATCAGAGGCACTCTCGCCTCTAGAGGCAGAGGTCTCTACCCTCCTGGCTCTCAGAGCTGTGGAAAGGGCTCCTCCCCACACCAGGGCAAAGGTTTGTACTCCAGGTACTTTCTTACCCCAAAAAAGACAGGAGAATGGCGGCCCATCCTGGATCTCAGATATTTAAACAAGCACCTTTTAAAGCCAAAGTTCAAAATGGTGACTCTGGGAATTATCCTACCCTCTCTAATGCCAGGGGACTGGCTAGCTTCCCTGGACCTCAAGGATGCCTACTTCCATATTCCCATCAGAAGCTCCCATCGAAAGTACCTCAGATTCGAGCTGCCCTCAGGCCACTACCAGTTCAGAGGAATGCCCTTCGGCCTCATTTCTGCCCCAAGGGTATTCGCCAAATGCCTGGCTGTAGCAGTTGTCTACCTAAGAAGGCAAAAGATTGCCATCTTTCCTTACCTGGACGATTGGCTCTTAGTAGGCCAGTCCCCAGACCAGGTCAATTTACACCTTCAGATAACGCAGCAACTGCTTACCTCTCTAGGTTTCCTTCTGAATCTCTCAAAGTCAGTTCTAGAGCCGGTCCAGCTTCTTACCTTCATAGGCGCAGAACTGAACACACAGGAAGCCAGGGCCTTCCTTCCCCTGGACAGGGCAAAGACCCTAGTCTCCCTGGCCTCCTCATTTACCCTGCAGGTCTCCCTGCCAGCAAGGCATTTTCTGCAGCTCCTAGGACACATGGCTGCTTCCACAGCAGTTGTGCAAGGAGCAAGATTTCAGATGAGGGACATCCAGTTCCATTTGAGAGCTTTTTGGTATCAAAGAAAGGATCCTCTTACCAAGCTGATCCCAGTAACTCGAACCCTGATCCAAGCCCTACAGTGGTGGCAGGATCAGAGCAACCTGAGACAAGGGGTTCCTTTTGTCACTCAGTCTCATTCTCTAATCCTTACTACAGATGCGCCTCTTGGGCTGGGAGCTCACATGGGCGACCTCACCACCCAGGGTCTGTGGTCTCCCAGGAATCTCTGCTCCACATCAACCTGTTGGAGCTCAGAGCAGTTTTTCTAGCACTTCAAGCTTTTTCCAAATCTGTTCAGAACAAGAGTATTCAGGTCAGAACAGACAACACCACTACAATGTGGTACATCAACAGCAAGGGGCACTCGGCCACGGCCTTGTGCACCAGTGATGAAGTTGTGGTCTCTGGCTTACTCTCCTGAACACCCTCTCTCCCGGCAGTTCACCTCCCAGGCAAGGACAATATCCTGGCAGATGCTCTCAGCAGGATTTCCTAGGCCACCACGAATGGTCACTGGATCCCTGGTCTTGGGAGTAGTACTGCCAGATGGGGCACCCCTGCAGATAGATCTTTTGCAGCCCCAGACAATCACCAACTTCCTCTTTTGCTGCAGGCCCCAGTGTTGGGCTCACTCCCCTGGATGCCTTAGCTCTCAGTTGGGAGGGAAGTTTCTCATGCCTTCCTCCCTTTCTCTCCTGTTCAAAGTGCTAGTCAAAATCAGATCCCAATCATGCAAAGTCATTCTGATAGCTCGAGATTGGGCCAGACAGCCCTGGTATCCACTCCTGCTGTCCTTAGCAGTCCATCCTCCCTGTCCCTTCCAGGAATCACAATCTGTTAACCTGTGCCCAGGGAAGGGTCTGGCACCAATCTCAAATCTCTCAATCTCAAGGCTTGGTTCTTGAAGAGTTAGAGTTTGCTGATTTACACCTTTCCCAAGGTGTAATGGATATATTGAAGGTCGTAAGAAGCCTTCCACCAGGGCTACTTACAATTCCAAATGGAAAAGGTTTTCCATATGGTGCTCGAAAAGCATATTTCCCAGTCTCTGCTGACCTACCCACAGTCCTGGATTATATGGTCCACCTGAATTCTTTGGGGCTGAGACCAGCTACCCTGAAGGTGCACTTGGCAGCTGTGTCTGCTTTATTTCAGCAGGTAAATCCTCTTCCCTTTCAGCTCATCCTGTATTTCCAAGTTTTTTAAGGGGTTGTTTCACACCAACCTTCCATTCAGGGATCCTGCCCCTGCCTGGGATCTTAATGTTTGCATTGCTCAGCTTATGCAACCCCCCTTGAGCCCTTTGTCTTCAGCTGAGCTCAAGTACTTGACTTTGAAAACTGTGTTTTTGGTAGCCATCACCTCTGCCAGACGCATAAGTGAATTACAAGCGTTGTCAGTGGAGCAGGAGTTTATCTCTTTTCACAGAGATAAGGTGGTCCTTCGGACTAACAGAAAGTTCCTGCCTAAGGTGGTTTCAGATTTCCACCTTAATCAATCTTTTCACTTCCAGTGTACTTCACTGACCACCTCCTCTGGGGAGAGGATGCTGCACAGCCTAGATGTGAAGAGAGCCCTTAGTTACTACATAGAGCGTACCAAGGGTCATAGGTTTGACTCCCTCCAACTTTTCCTCACCTGTGGTGAAGCTGGTAAAGGGAAGCCAGCCACTAAAAGATCCATTGCCAGGTGGATTGTCTCTTGTATCCAATTCTGCTATGAGAAGTTGGGTAAAGTTCCCCCCTCAGGCCCGAGGGCTCACTCTACCAGAGGTACAGCTGCTTCTCTGGCTGCTGCCAGAGACATTCCTATTCTAGAACTATGTCAAGCAGCTACCTGGAAAACAGTTCACACTTTTACCAAGCATTACTCCCTGGACATCCAGGCTAGGAGTAATGCTCGGTTGGGCACAGCCGTGCTTCAGAGCCTATTTCCTAGGTAGGTTCTGTCCCTCCTCCATGGGGGTACTGCAGTGTAGTCTGCAATTGTCATAATATAGCAAGACTTCATGTTGTTTGAAGAAAAAATTACTCACCTTAGTAATGTTGCTTCTTCTAATGGAGTCTTGCTATATTATGACCTCCTTCCCTGCCTGCCCCTCTCAGAACCTCTGTTTTGGGGATGTGGATGGGCAGTACAGGGTTGGCACTTTTTTTTGATGCCCACCTTGTTGTTTTTCACCTACCTTTTTGGGTGAATTGGTGTTGTGTTTTTGCATTTTTGGGTCTCCTGACTTGAGTCTTTGTTTTAGGCCAAAAATGAGTGTTTATGTTAGTAGCCAGTTGGCTAGTGTAGGTTTACAACTTCCACACAGAACCTTAGTGATTTTTAGCTCGTAAAGATCTGACAGTTTGCGTTTGAAGCACAACAGACAGAGTTTTCAACTGAGCTCGCGCTCTAAGTTCCATGCCTGCATGGAAAGTTAACTATTTCACCTCCGGAGCAGTTCTAACCTGCGGTCATACTGCAATTGTCATAATATAGCAAGACTCCATTAGAAGAAACAACATTACTAAGGTGAGTAATTTTTTCTACTTGACCATGCTGGTTGTGATGTGTGGAACAGTACTTCAACTGATTATGACATCACACATGACCAAGAGGAGCCACTCTCCTGCTGCCAGATTGGTCCTTTATGATGTCACAGTATTGTGTGTTCACAGTACTGATGAGGTATGAAGCGGAATACAGGCTGTTCTGTACATCATCCCTAGTACTGTAAGGTGGAAAAGCATCAAATTTACAAGTTACTGAAAAAAACTTCGCAATTAACAGGTTACTACTGCAACTTATAAAAATAACATTTTCTGTCTGAAATTAGATAACTAGTAGCACCATAAACAGCAGTCTATTTTTGCTGCACTTTTTTAAAGGATTTTGTTTGTCTCCAGGAGAAAATACACAAGAAAAACACTCTCCTGTACCTCTCAAGCCTGCTCTGGCAAGGTCAGCGTCCTCACGAAGAGGCCTAAATGGAACTAAACCTGTTCCTCCAATCCCAAGAGGTACCAGTCCATTACTAGATAAAGAAGAGATAACAACAATGGACCAAAAGAAAGAACAGAGGCAGCAGGAATCTTATGACATTTGGGAGAGTGAAACTGAAAAAGAGAAGAAGCTGGAGCTGGATCTTTCAGGGTTAAGCATGCAAGATGAAGATCTTGAGGAGGTGAGCACAGACAGTTACTAATGCAGCAACTTAGAGTATATTATAGCATGCTGGCCCAGTGGTGTGGTGGGCTGAAGTGCTGGGCGCCTGCCTGCTGCCATGCCAATGACCTGGGTTCAGGGACAGACCAGGGTTGTTCAGAGGCCAGCCGGGGAAAGGAGAAGTGAGCGTCCATTGACGGCTCCCCTCCTTCGGAGGGGGGGAACAGCGTGAGATAATGCTCATTGCCACCTGGTGGAGGCTGGGTGGTGTGGCAGTGACAGCTTCCTGATTGGGGAAGGCTCTGAGTGCATGCAGCATCTTAACACCGCACTCCTGCACCACAGAATGTCTGCCAGCCTGAGAATGGGGAAAGAAAAATGGGGAAAAGTAATGTGTCCTGGTTGCCATCATACATGACCATTGTGATGCTTGGCCAGCTGGTTATGATTGCTGTATGATATTTGTAATATAAAAGTATAGTAGGTGACTATCTCACAGAAGACAGCCTGTGTTCCTGGGTGACCCCCCCCCCCAAGGTTTCAGCGAAGCTACAGCTCAAGTGAGCTGAAACCAGGAGGTAATTAAAAAGACCAGAGGGACTTAATTAAGGATCTCCTGTTTTTTCTGTCTTAATTGGAAGTGACCCAGCTGCCAGGATATAGGGCTTGTAAAGTTTTATGATTCCTATAAGAGCAACATTTCATACCACCCTGGTGCTAAAAGTTGTAAAACCCTTTGATGTGCCTTGGGAATAGGAACTGCTCAAGATCAAAGAGAAAATGTTTATTTAAGGAGTCATATTTAGGAAGTGGAACCTCTGCTGATGTCACCTTATTTAATATACCTCTTGATAGGACATCCTGTTTGTATTTTTTTTGGTTCTAAAAGGAGGAGCTAGATCACTCATAGAAGGGGTGTGCAGACACAGAGTTTTAAACTGAATACTGTGTCTGAACTGGGTTGTATATCATTTTGGGACTCGGACACAACTCTCTGATAAGCACTTAGAGGTAATACATTGGATAGAAAAAGTCTAACTGTATTGTGGTAGGAGTTTGTCTGTAGTTGCCTTTGCTTTTCTTTTAAGTGATTGTATGCTCTTTGATATATTGTTTTGTGTTTACATTTTTCATGTTTTTTTCATCTTTAAGTAAAGTACCCTTTATTTTGAAAGACTGTCTCGGTCTGCCAGTTCTTTTTTTGCATGTGACGTGTAGAGGGTTAAGACTGACAAAAACTGTTCAGAAACTTGATGGTGTTACTAAACTGGGAAAAGATAAGAATATCCTAAGGTCTTTTATAGAGTTTTAAGGATTCATTTTGGATACCTGGTTAGGTGCCCTTAGGCGAAAGATGTACTGCATCCCCCCGAAGAGAATGTTATCTGAGCCTGTACATTTGGGTACGCTAGCAAAAGGTTCACAGTTTGAATCCCCCCCAGAACTTGAGACTAAAGGTGACTAGGACCCAACAGCAGACAGGAGGGTTACCCTGTCTGTTACCTATTCACATTACTGCGCTCGGAGGTTGGCATTGTGAGAGCAGAGGGCCTAACCTGCTTAGTGCGTTTGTGACAACTGTGACCTGGAGTCCTTGTACGTCTTTTCATGTAGATCCCCACCCCGAGTGTCGCAGCAGGTTGGTGGGAAGAGTGGTTGGGATTGATGAAGGTGTCGGTGGTGACCTAGAAGGTCAAACCGCTATATGAAGAAAAGAGTATATTATAGTAGCCATACATCATTTTACAGATCAGAATGTGAAGAGGACAGACACCAGTTTATGTGAAAAACTGATTTAGTGTATGGTAGAACGCTGTTCTGCATGGAAATCCGTGCTTAGAACAGTGGCGTTGTGCTGCACTGAGTGTGTCACTAGTGCAGCACAACAACATTGAACGTTGTGCATGTGCAGTTAAGCAGCCGCAGCAGCGAGAGCTGGCATGAAACTAACTGGCAATGGAGAGAACACACTTTAGTAAGACATTTTAAAGTTCTTCAGGGAATTGTTTGGACATTGTGGCAAAATAATGGGTTCCCATACACTATAAAAGGTTGTGTATGAGCAACCATACACAGACACAGCTTAGTTTTGATCTCGTGGTTTCTGTGAGCTGCATTCTTGAGGTCTCTTGTTACCATGAAACCATTCAGTTAAACATAGCCTTGTTGTATATGATTGCTCATACACGATCCTCTATATTCTCTAGGTCTGTGATTCAAAAAAGTAGTAATAACTTAATGGGACGTGTCTGAAGTTGAAATAGTGTGTTTATCTAAACTTTTGATATGTAATAGCCCATTCTTACAACATCAGTGTTTTCATCTGCTTACCACTGAGCAGATAGCTTGTATGTGCTCGCTACCCGGGAACATTCAGTGTAATTCAAACAAATCCTAGCATTGATCACGTGAACCCTGAGCCTTAATTGCCAGATCATTTTCAACTGCAGTAAAGGCTTGACACCGCAGACTTCACACTGCAGAAATCCTTTGTTATCTTGAACAAAATTTCATAAATATTTATTTTCAGATTATTGATTTTTTTTCTGATTCAGGCATTGATTCTTCAGAATTTTTTGCTGGTATTTTGATAGTACTGGCAACCGATTGCAGTTGGTACCTTGTTGTCAGTTTTGCTTACAATTTTAATAGAAACTGAGAGTTTTTTTGTGTTGTAATTTGGGTTTTCTCAGTTCCAAACTGCAGTTAGAAAATAAAACTGTTGTTTAAATTGTGCTTTTTCCTGGTAGTGTCTTTTCTCACAGAAACCTTAAAAACACAGAGGACCAGTAAGTTTAAAAATGAGTGTGGGCTGTCATGGTAATGTCCCTAAGGCCTACAGTCATTATTTTGTATCTTAAGTGTTCGTTTTTTTTTTTTTTTTTTACTTTTATTTAGCATGCTTTTTGTCACGGGTCCCCGAGACCCAGCCCCCACTTCTCGCTTCTGACTTCCAACCTCCATGATCCCCTAATGGCGATATCCTGGCTTGCCCCCCAGGGTGGGGCTGCTCAAGCAAGCATGGGGTCCCCCATGACACTGGTACAAGGGTGCCAGTAGGGAGCACCCACCGGCATTGCTTCCTTGGCTTGCCCCCTAGGGTGGGGCGTGTGGGCTGGACTCCCCCATTATAGACGGTATTAGGTCACCGGGAGATACGGTAGTGGCGATCGGGGCTTGCTGAGTGGATCATCATGAAGGGTGACTGCAAGGATTTTTTATAATAAGAGACCCCAGGGAGGTGTGTCATGCACTAACGTAGGGCGCATGCTATGTGCAGATGTCTGGCACATCCCCCACAGCATCTCCGGTACCGGTCACTGCTGGCCCCTGGCCTCTGCCTAAGATCAGTCTTGCCCTGGATACACAGTCCACCCCTCCCCTCAGAGAAGGAGAGCCATTCCAAGGATGCTCATTCCCCCGCCTGGCCCTCCAGCTCCCAAGTGTGTTCCTGAACCTGGTCATCAGCATTGCAAGCTGGAAACTAACCGCTATGCCAGCAGGTTGTGTCTTAAGTGTTCTAACCCCAGGAATCCCTCACTTAAATGTTTATATCTTATGCGGTCATCTGGGCCAGGAGTGACGCCCCGAAGATAGAACCTACAGTATGTAGATTTGAGAATTTGGAATGTTGGTTCTGACTTTGCATCTGTGCTTCACTCTGGCCATTGCTCAGATCTGTTTCTGTGCCTGAAGAGAGCAGTCAACCTGTAGTGAACTCCAGTAACAGCTGATTTCCTGTTGGGTTTTTATTTTGTAATATCAAAAACGTGAATTTTAGTCAGTTTTCTTAATTACTCTGCATTTTGCTAGGGTTTTCTGTAAATTAATGTTTCTCCAGTTCCTGCTTGATTCACAGGAACCAAAGAATATCCTTCTAGACTACCGTGACTATTTTTGACTATTTTGGCTAAGAAACCATGTTCTTTTTTGCTAATTTTAGTTGTTTACTATTTTTAGTTATCCAGATTACGGAGAACAGAGCGTTTTCATGTTCTGTTTCTGTCTGTGGCCTTTCACCTTAATCGCTTCCTGTTACTGGAGCTGCAGTTTGACATTTGGCACAGTTTTTTCAGTACAAGAGCTGTTTTTTACTATTGGGCTCTTCTACTTTATTATTTTTTGGGAATATTTTGATTATTTCATGGTTCTGTCCAGTTGGTATGTCAGAGAGATCTTGTGGACATTCAAAAACTGTACAAATTGTTCAAACAACATGAAGTCTTGCTGTATTCTTACAATATGCAGTTAGACCGACTGGTTCAACTGCCCCGGAGAACCAAGAGTTAAACTCTATGCAAATGCATAGAACGTTGAGCTCGAGCTCAGTTTTCAAACCACTGTCCTCGGTACATTCTAGTAACTGATCAGATTCTTTACTCCGCTCACCAGTGAAGACGCTTCGGAGATTTCTCCTCGCTGCTTTCGGTCTAGCGTAGTTTTGTCGGTTATTTCAAACTGCTTTGTTGTTTTAATTTTAGTACGTTCTCAAACCGCTGTCTTCGGTATAGCTCACGTTTCCTAGTTTTTTTTAATTTTTTTATTTTAAAACATTTGTTTACCAGGTAAGTACAATGAGCCAAAGGCCCGTTTTCTTGTACGACCCGGAGACCATACATATACAGTCAAGATGTTTACAATTAACAAAACTCACATCACAATACAATACAACAATAAACATACATTACCAAATTACAAATAAATATATATAAGATAATTACTGAAAACAGCAACAATGCAATTTAGCAAGAAAATAATTTCTTAACCTAATTTTAAAAGTTTGATGACAAACATTTTCACATAAGACAATAGGAAGCTCATTCTAATTTTTAGCAGCAGAGTAAGTAAACGAACCATCCCCCATTTTAGTCTTAGTTTTTGGAACCTTTAGCTTAATTTGTTGATCAGAGCAAAGTTCCCGTGAATTTATTTTAATGTGTAAAAGTGAATATAATGGAGAATCTGTACCTTGACGAAGAACTGTATCCGTTAATAAACCTAAACTGTATAGACAACCCATCCTGGGAGGAAGCCAGGAAGATAGTCTATACAGTTCACAGTGATGAGTAGAATAGGACAACGTAAAAATAAATCTACTAATACCATGAAACACATTAGTAAGAAGAGATAACTCTCTATTTGACAGATTAGTAAAAAAGAAATGCATTATAATTCAACTGTGACACCCTCTGCTGTTGCACGTCTTGCTGGTAAAGTCAACAGGGATTGAAACCTGAATAATACACCAAGTCTCTGATTTATCTGATGAGAAATAAATTTTACATGATCAGAAAATTTTAGGTGTTGGTCTAACAAAACTCCAAGATATTTAAATTGTTTTACCTGCTCCAACCCATTACCCAACAAATCAGAAATGGACAAATTCTGAGATCTATTTAATCTAATCCTAGATCCAAACAACATACATTTTGATTTTGACCACCCACATAGGATAGCAAAGTCCTTATTTAAGGACTTATTTATGAGTTCAACAGAAATTGAACTTTTATACAAAATAATATCATCTGCATAAATCAGGCAATGTGTATCCTTCAATAAAGATGGAACAACATCTACAAATACCATAAACAACAAAGGGCCCAAAAAGGACCCCCTGAGGCACCCCCTGTGACAAAATTTTACTAGTTGAGAAAGCTCCATTTAGTCCTACTTTAAGTGGACGATCAGACAAATAACTATGAAACCAATCAACAGCAATCTCTGTCATACCATATCTTGGGCGTCCTAATCAGCAAAGGATGACTTACAAGATCAAAGGCCTTGGACAGGTCCACGAACACAGCACCAGTGAGCAGACCCTCATCCATAGCTACACTGGTGTGGTCGTAACCTGGCCAAGGCCGCCCTGCTCCATGATACTTTACGAAACCCATGCTGATCAGGAGTCCTAAGATTCATTATCTTGTAAATAGGCAGTAAACTGCTCATTCACAAGTCTTTCAAAATTTTTCCCAAAGATGGCAAAAGGAAATAGGTCGATAATTATCCATATCCATTCTATCACCAGATTTATAGATGGGTTTGATTACTGTCTGCTTCCATACATCAGGAAACATCCAGTAAGCAAAGACAAATTATAAATAGAGGTAAGTGGATAAGTAATATATTCAGAAATCAGTTTTAAAACCGGGTTTCAAGTTCACATGCACTTGAACAAATTGGCATGTGTTCCAAAAGATAATAAACCCGATATGGTTCAATAAGTGAGAAAGAAAAGGAACCAAATTCAGAAACAACATGAGATTGTCTATCTGTACACAGGTCCTGAGTAAAGGCCTGCGTATACCTAGACAAATCAAAGAATTTGTCCAAAAAAGAATCACAGATAACCTGCACATCAGAAATCACCTGACCATCCTTACTAAAAGCCCCAATAGATTCTTTTCTTGATGGATTAATTAAAGAATTTATGGAAGACCAAAACCTTTTCGGATTGTTTAAACTAGAAGTTTGTAGTTTTGAAAATAACTAGATTTACTTTGCCTAATTTTTTTATTTTTACATTCATTTCACTTCCTATAGCTATTAAAATCTATCATTGACTTAGTTACCTTATACAATTTCCAAGCAGCATCTCTCAATTTAATTAAATGTACCGAAGGGGCAGTAATCCATTTATTAAGGGAGCCTCTAACTCTCCTAACCACTCTAGGAAAATATTTATTTTGTAACCCCAAAAGAGTGGAAGTAAAATAAACAGCAATATTTACATCTGGGATTGCATCCAGATAAGTCCAATCAATATTCTGCAAATCAATAAGAAGATCACCACTGACCTCATTAACAAACTTACGATATGATATAAACCTAGGAGGCAATTTAGGTCTTTTAGATCTCCATATGCAATAAGTGGCCAAATGGTCACTTATTATATCAGGTAATACACCAACACCAGAAATGTTTACCTGCTTATTAACAAGAACCCAATCCAAAATTGTATGATTCTGACTATTCATATTCATACGAGTAAATGAGCCAATAAGCTGAGACAATCCAACATTAGTCAATAATGTCTCAATAGAAGGATCATTTATAGGATCCCAATGAATATTAAAATCTCCAGTAATCAAAAGATCACTACCTGATTGAATAGTTGCTACAAACTCTAGAATATCATCCAACCCTTTCTTAGCAGCTTTTGGGGGGATTATAGACTGTACAAAGTCGCAACTTTTGACAACCACCCAACTTCAATTCCAGTAACAACCACTCAAAATCAGATTTATGTTTATAATCAGGAAACATTTCTACTAGTTGTAATTTAGATTTATAATATACCATTATACCCCCTCCTTTTTTTTTTCCAGTCCTATCTTTACGTATTACATTATAACCTTCAAAAGCAACAAAATTATCTGATACTGAAGGTTTTAACCAAGTTTCAGTTACACTAAATATATCTGGGTCATAAGTAGTGAGCCAGGCCTCAATTTTCAGCATGTTTAGACATAAAGCTTCTAACATTCAAATGAGTTATTCTCAAACCTTTGGCTTGCCAATAGTTATCATAATTTCCTTCGTTTGTAGTTAAAGGCCCAGGGTTTGTTTCCACATCACTAGATAAAAGAAGAATACACCACATAGTACCAAGCAACAAGGAAACAAACACAATTTTCTCACTAGATGTTGAACAAAACAAACCCATTTCGTACACATTTCTCCTACTAAGAGTACCCAAATTCCTTACAGTTAAAGAATGACTGGAGATAGAAACACTTAATAAATTTAAAAATGTATAGTCAGTAGATGAATAATCATAAACATTTACCAATATAGGGTCAGTACAATATAAGAGACCATGGTCTAACAAAAATAACCCCATACCACAACACATCAACAATATCCGAAAGTCCCACATATTAACTGACTAATAATCAGTAAATAACTTAATATTATACTTGCAAGTACTCTAAGTTAACACAGTACAAGATATCTAAGTTGCAGTCTCCCTGATCTCCCTCTGTTGACTCCCGAAAGTGACTCCACCACTCCTGTACTTCCACTACGCATATAGCGCTCCATGACAGCCACTTAAGATGATACAAATATATTGGAAATCAATTAGCAGTCTCCGCCCCTAATTGGCTGTGTAGCCGCACTAGCCCGCCCGGTAGCCCCCTCACTTACCGAGACACCGGCAATAGATAGATAAAGCGGCAGACAGCTACACAGACTCAGGGCACAGTTACTTTCACCGTAGAAAAGTCACAGCGTCTCAAAATCAGCTGCAGGCAGGTATAACGGGACAAAGGTGCAGCGTGGACTTGATGTGCAAACAACAGCAGTCTCTGACAAGGTTGGGTAAGTGTTTGGTTTCCGATCGGTTCCGTGACTGTGAGGGGGCCGAACTTCTAAATTTCTCCTTTTATCTAAATTTTCACTGTATTGGAACACCAGTGCAAAGTCCTGACCAGAACCGAGGGCTCTCGCTTCATCTTTGGCTGGCACTAAACCGTTGGCTGGTTCAGACTTGTCTTCTCTATTACCTGGCCTAACTAAGCCTTCATGGGTAATTTTCTTATTTCTTTATCCTGGCCTAACTAAGCCACTACAGATAAAGTAGGTATTTGATTCTTGCTTAACCGGCCTAACTAAGCCACTGGGTTAAGCTCCAAATTTCAGGGTTATGTCACAGAAACCCAAGAGAAAAAACAGTCCCACTGGGTTTCAACGTTGTACTGAGTGTGGGGAGCAATTTGCAAAAGCTGATCCACATTTGGTTTGTTTGTACTGTTTGGGTTTTAACCACTTACAAACAGACTGTGATATTTGTTAGAATTTCCCTCTCTACTTTAGACTGGCACCTTGGTAAACTGAAGGAAAAAATGGACAAGACCGCTGAGGCTGGTTCCGGTTCTGCCGAACCTTCGGATCCTACAACCAACCTTTCAAGCCAGGGTGAACCGTCGACGGCTAAACGACGCTCGGAGTCTGCTTCTGAACCTGCACTATCGAAGAAAGCCAAACGCTCCAGTTCCAACCGCGGATGAAATTGCAAAGGCCATCCGAATAGTGTAGTCTTTGCAGTCTGGGTTTGGTAAACCGTCGCAGGTACCGTCTTGGCAGCCAGCGGTTCCAGATACCGGTTCAACTTCTTCAGAACACATTGATCCTAAGGAGTATTGCTGTTCTGAATATGAGGAGGAGGAGGAACAGGATGAAGGGGAATTCATTGACCCTGAGGTCTCCCTTGACCATCCTCAGTACGAATCCCCTCCTTGGTCTGTTTCTGAGGCTACCTCCCATTTTGCTTTTATGAGGCAGGTGGCTGAGACGCTGCAGCGCTCTGTATAAGAGGCCAGCCAGGAAGATGATGAGAAGGAGGATTATAAGGAGATGATGGATCTTCCTGTATCCCAGGGACTTCGATTCCCATTCATAAGTCCCTTAAGAAACAGACTTTAAAGATCCTCCAAACCCCTAGTTCTGTCCCTCCTTTAGATAAGAAGATGGACGGGAAGTACCTTCTGGCTGGCAATGGCATTGACTTTTTAGCTAGTCATTGTAGCCATGTAGCGGTAGTTCAAACTGCAGCCTGAGAGAAGGCTGACATTCCTCTGGCCTCTCACCCCCTTGACAAGGATTCCAAAAAGGTGGATTCCCTTGCCAAGAAAGTGTACCTGGCATCTTCCTTAGGTATCAGGCAAGCCTCCTATATGGCTTATGCCTCCAGGTATCAGAAGTCCCTTTGGGAGGCTGTCTACCAACCTAAAAAGGCCCCTCCTGAGCTTTCTGCTGACCTTCAGGAGTTGGTCAATAAGGGGGTACAAGCACCTAAGTCCCAGTTCCACATGGCTGTGGACTCCAATGATGCAGTTTCTAGGGCTATGGCTTCTGCTGTATTTCTCAGGTGTTTTTCCTGGCCCAGGTGTACTAACCTGTCCCAGGACATGCAGAATAATGCCTTGGATTTTCCCCTTGTCCAGAACTCTCTGTTTGGGGAACAGACTGAGGCATATATGAAGAAAATGAATGAGTACAGAGTGGCATACAGGAGTGCTTCAGCAAAAGAGAAGGCTGCCACTCCTCAGAAGCAGCAGGGCAGGGGGCAGACCTTATCCCAGGCCTTTCCACCAGGCCCAAGCTTTTCTCTCTTACCAGCAACACAGGGGGTTCTTTAGAGGGAGGGTCAGGAGGGGTGCTGGCAGGGCCACCTCCACCCCCAGTCTGCTACCCCAGCCAGACAGACTCCTGAAAGCTGTGTTGGACTGCCTCCCTTACCCCTGCTGAGGTGGTGACCCACTATCTCCAGGCTTGGCATTCCATCACTTTAGACAAATGGGTCCTGGAGATAGTGGGTCAGGGACTTGCTCTCACTTTCAAGGTGCCTCCAAAACTGTCAGCAAGAATTTTAAGACCTTCCAGCACTGCAGAAACAGCCCAGCTGGAGGCAAAGGTTTCCACACTTCTTCAGTCAAGAGCAGTGGAACCTGTCAGCACAGGGAAAAAGGACTGTACTCAAGGTGCTTCCTGGCACCGAAGAACAATGGGGAGTGGTGGCCCATTCTGGATCTCAGATTTCCTGAACAGGCATCTTACAAAGCCAAAATTCAAAATGACAACCCTGGCTACCATTCTACCTACTCTCAAGCAAGGGAACTGGCTGGCATCCCTAGACCTAAAGGATGTTTACTTCCACATCCTCATCAGACAGTCTCACAGAAAATAACTCAGATTTCGACTGCCTTCAGGCCACTACCAATTCAGGGCTGTGCCCTTTGGCCTGACATCTGCACCAAGAGTGTTTACAAAATGTCTGGCAGTAGTGGTGGCATTCCTCAGAAGGCAAGGGGTTTCAGTTTACACCTATCTGGACGACTGGCTGGTGGTGGGTCAATCCCCCCAGCAGGTCATAGAAGCCCTAAAACTCACCCAGGATACTCTCCTCTCTCTGGGGTTTTTGGTAAATCTTCAAAAGTCTGTCTTAAACCCTGTACAAGTACTAGACTTTATAGGGGCAGAACTGAATACCATTCAGGCAAGGGCCTTCTTGCCCATTGCAAGGGCACAGACCCTCATAGAATTGGCAAAATCTTTTCAGGTCAGAGTTCCTCATCCAGCAAGGTACTTCTTATAGCTCCTAGGACACACTGCTTCCACCACAGCTGTGGTTCTGGGAGCCAGGTTCCAGATGAGGGACATTCAGTTCCACCTCGGATCATTCCGGTCTCAGAAAAAGGATTCTTCGTCCAGACTGATTCCAGTGTCTCCCACCCTTCTGTTAGCTCTTCAGTGGTGGCAGGAGATGGACAACCTCAGAGTGGGGGTTCCTTTTCTCCCTCAGGTACCCTCTCTGGTGCTGACAACGGTTGCTTCTCTCCTGGGCCGGGGTGCCCACCTGGGGGATCACACGGTACGTGGCTCCCTCAGGAGTCTCTCTTGCACATCAATCTTCTAGAGCTCAGAGCAGTGCTACTAGCTATTCAGGAGTTTGCCATTCTCCTACAGGGCATAGTGGTACAGGTCAGGACAGACACCACCACCACCATGTACTATATCAACAAATGGGAGGAACAATATTCTCCCTGCTTTGCACGGAATCCATGAAGATTTGGAAGCTGGCATGTTCTCTCAACATGTCACTGTTCGCAATTCACTTGCCAGGCAAGGACAATGTACTGGCAGATGCTCTCAGCAGAATCAGCCAGGGCCATCACGAATGGACCTTGAGCAAGCAGATCCTTCTTTCAGTATTCAGGAGGTAGGGGGTTCCAGAGATATATCTCTTTGCAGCCCTAGACAATCACCAGTTACCTCTGTATTGTTGCAGGCCCCCACTCCAGGGCTCAGTGCCACTGGATGCTGTCCTTCTGGACTGGTCAAACAGGTTCCTCTATGCTTTTCCTCCCTTTCCTCTGATAGCTAGAGTTCTGGTCAAGTTGAGGTCTCAGTCTGCCACAGTGATTTTCATAGCCCCAGACTGGGCCAGACAGCCATGGTACTCGATGCTGTTGTCACTGTCAGTGACCAAACCGATTTCTCTACCTAGGAAGTACAACCTGCTGACATCCTCTCAGGGCAGGATAATGTACCCCAATCTTCAGTCCCTTCACCTCAGGGCTTGGCTCTTGATGGCCTAGAATATGCAGATTTACAACTGTCTTAATCTCTCCTGGATATTCTGAAAGGTGCCAGAAAGCCTGCTACCAGAAAAAAACAATTCCTCCAAATGGAAACGATTTTCCATCTGGGGTGCACAGAAGGATTTGGATCCACAGCAAGCTGCAGTACCGCAACTTCTGGACTGTCTAGTCCACCTTCAGTCTTTGCATTTACAGCCATCTACCCTGAAGGTACACCTTTCTGCTGTCTCTGCTTATCTTTCAGCAGGGAAGGCACCTTCTCTGGCAGCACACCCAGTTTTCAAAAAGTTTTTCAAGTGGTTGTTGCATTTTTATCCCCCGCATAGGAAACCTACCCCTGCATGGGACCTGAACATATGTATAGGTCAGCTTATGCAGTCTCCTTTCGAACCTATATTTTCTTCATAACTCAAGTTTCTCACTTGGAAAACTGTTTTTCTAGTGGCGATTCCTTTTGCTAGAAGAATCAGTGAGCTTCAGGCCTTGTCTGTGGAGCCCAACAATATTTCACCTCACAGGGACAAGATTGTGGTCCAAACTAACAGGAAATTCCTCCCTAAGGTGGTTTCTGATTTTCATCTGAACCAATCCATTACTTTGCCTGTATTTTTCTCAGATCACGCTAGTTCAGGTGAACGCAGGCTGCACAGCCTGGATGTTAAAAGAGCTATTAGCTATTATATGGACAGGACAAAAGAGCTAAGGAAGGATTGTTCCCAGCTTTTTCTTACTTATGGGGAAGTTGGTCACGGCAGGCCAGCTGCAAAAAGGACTATAGCCAGAAGGATTGTGGCCTGTATCCAGTTCTGCTACAGTAAGCTGGGTAAGGACCCACCAGCAGGTCTTAGGGCCCACTCTACCAGAGGCACTGTGGCCTCCCTGGCGGCTGCAAGGGAAGTCCCCTTGCTTAAGATATGTAAGACTGCCACCTGGAAGTCTGTCCATACATTTACTAAGCATTACATCCTGGATATTCAGGCAAGGAGTGATGCCAGGTTTGGCATAGCAGTACTGCAGAGCCTTTTCCCCAAATAGGTTTTGTGCCCACGTCCTGGGGGGACTGCTTTGTAGTCTGCATATTGTCAGAATACAGCAAGACTTCATGTTGTTTGAAGAAAAAATTACTTACCATAGTAATGTTGTTTCTTCTAATGGAGTCTTGCTGTATTCTGACCTCTCACCCTACCTCCCCTTCAGAACCTAGGGGAAGGGTGGCTCTTCTGCAGCAACTTTAAAACCATTAGTGGTAATGGTTTTCTCTGGGCATCTGTGACTTGAGTCTTTTATATGCCCTTTGGTTTTGTTTTCATATGTTGCCCCTGTTGGGGTCCTGTTTAGGCTTAGTTTTTGCCATGACATGCATATTAAACTAGTTTGCCTCATAGAATCTGATCAGTTACTAGAACGTACCGAGGACAGTGGTTTGAAAACCGAACTCCAGCTCAACGATTTTCCTGGACTAAGCCTCCTTCACTCATTCACACTAGTGAGATAGCGCCAGAGGCGCTAGGACCACGTGGGAGCCTAAAATTTTCTGAAGGGTCGGCGCTGAGACAGGAACATGCATGCACGGCACCACGAGACTAGCTCGTGCCTGTGTAGGCTATCTCGGCGTCGACCCTTCTACCGCCTCAGTTCCTTTTCTCCCGCCGTCGAGTGCGCTTGGATGTCGACGCCGCTCGTCGGAGTCTAAGTTTTCATCTATACGACAGCAGCTTTTAATGTTTAATATTTTAAGTAGTAATTTCTTATTTTACGAACAAGAAGATGATTTTGAGAAGAAGAAAGAAATTCCTTCCTGCTGTCAACTGAGTTGTCCTTAGATGGTAGCGGTGATGGTAGGAGGACTTTCGTTTGAAAGTTTTATGGCAGAGGGGCTGTGTCCAGTCTGCCGCCCTTAATTAACGGGAGGGTCCGACTGAACAGTCCGTGCTGTCGGAGACAGTCCTCCAAAGCCAATTCCGGGGATCCGGCTCCGCTTAACCTTGAGCTCTTCTTCCTCGTTGGGGGAAGAAGAATCTGTGCCATTCAAGGTAGACCATTGGTACGTCTGCACGAGGATTGTTCGTCAGGAGGGGCGATGGACCTGAACTGACTTTGGTGGGTTCCTCTTGGCCCTGCTCCTAACGGCTGCATTCTCGACTCAGAGCTCCATCTCTGTCCTCGTTGGAGCTCCGGTGGGCAGTTTCACCTCTGGGCCGCTCCTATGGAGCAGGGGGTTTGACTTTTCAATTTTTCCTGGCTCTGTTCCTGATTTTGGGACCTCCGGGCCTCGGAGCCGTTGGACCAGAGCTGGGTCGATTAGATCACGATGGGCGAGGTGCCCTCTTGGTGCTTTTTCCATCGTGTCAACACCTTGTGCCTACCCCCCTGTCCCTTTTCCATGCAGGGGCCAGCACGGGCACCACCTTTTTCCTTCTCCCCTTCTCAGGATTTCCATTGGCATTTTCCTTCGGTGCCATGGCTCCGGTGCCTTGGTTGGCACCATGCCTCGAGCTGTGGCTCAGTGCCTTAGTCAGCCGCCCGTGCCTCGGGTCCCTTGATCGGTGCTGTGGGTGGCGCCATGCGCCTTGCTGCGGTGCCGTGGGTGCTCGCATTGCTGCTGCCGTTGGTTTATCGGCACCGTCAGTGGTGTCGTTGGTGCCTGCCATGCACCTGCGGGCAGTGCCGTGCACCTGCAGGTGCCAGGGGTGCTGCCGGGAGCACCCACGGGCGGCACCATGATTGCCCACTGACGCCATGGGTGGCACCGGTGGGCACCTGCGGGTGCTGCGGGTGGCACCACAGGTGCCCATGGGTGCCACTGGTGCCCTCAGGTGCCATGGGTGCCACTGGTTCCCTTGGGTGCCATTCTTGCCATGGGTGCCATGGTGCCATGGGTGCCCTCGGGTGCCTTTGCTACATGGGTGCCGGGGGTGCCTGCGGGTACTGCTGCGGCTGCTCTTGGGTATCTCCCAGGCTGGCATAGGCACTGCTTGGTGCCCTCCTGTGCCACAAGTGATGCTGGTGCTGCACGGGTGCTAATAGGTGCTGTATGGCAGAATTAGTGACACATTTTTCCTTTCGGACTTCCTTTCCACAGAACTTGTGGTGGGATGTTTATTGCAGAAAGAACTCCTGTTCTGCGGATTGTTTTTTTCCACACATCTTAGTGAGTGGCAGTCTATGTGGGATCTCGTGTCATCCAGCAGTTTTCTGCTGATGGAACCTGCTGTACTGCTCTGCCAGCGGAATCTCATTCTGCTCAGCACTTTCTCGGCTCCCTATGTGGTACCAAGCTCCTCGACATCCTTCCTGATGGCGGAGTCTCTAGTGGCTCTGACCTAGACCTCTCTTGGAGGTCTTTCTGGGGTAGAAGTGCATCTCGATGGGTCTTTCCCTGACCTTCTGGTCAGTAATACAGCGGACGACTCATTTTATATACTGAAGGGCACGTCCTGTCTATCATCAGAGTCCGTGATGGAAAATCTTTTCAGTAGTTCCTTAGTAATGGGGTCCACTATAGTATTTCACACTGCGTCCGTGGACCATACACTTCTGCGTCTAGACTTTTTCAATTGTCAAGACACTTACACTCTGTGGAACATTCTATTTTAATGATCGGGAGCCGCTCTGGCTCTTCCGCTCCTTTCATAGAGGTATATAGCCCCCTTGTGTTATTGCTCCTTCGATGGCTTCTTCGGCACAGGTGGTTAACATCTCTCCAGCTATGATTATTAGTCCGGTCATGATTTCAGTATGGATGCTCAGGCTCCTTCTGCACTCAGATGGAGAACATCTTCACCATTTTGTATCAAGACAATCCTTGCGAAATAGCAGCCTGAAAGCCTTGTTAGGCTCGGACTAAAAAAAAAAAAAAAAAATGTTATCACAACACAGGGCCTAGCCGAAACTACCCGATACCCCCCTTTTTGGATCTGGTCAGGTTCCACCTCAGCCCCTGAGGCACTCATCTCCAGACTACTTCCCCTAGGGGGAGACCGATCCGGTGGCGGTATGAGTCATCTCTTTCTCTAAGAGAGATTTCTTTCATTCAGAGACATTTCCTAGACCTAGGCGACTGCCCAGTCTGTTAATTCCCCTTTCTTTTATCAGGCTTTCTTCTCTTGAGCAGAGCCTTGAAGCAGCAGAAGCAACTCTCCACCGAGTCGGAACTCGGGTTCCTACTTCCTTGCTTGCTTAACTTAACAGGTGATTTTTCTCCTTGATGGAAGGTCAAGTAGGTCTTTTTTCTGAGGTAGCTTTTCAAATATTCACACCTTCGGTTCCTGCGCACTGGTCCATGCCAGTCGCTCATGAAGCTATTCTCTTCAAGTGCGTGATGGAGTTGTGATGTTTGTTTTTTCAGCAAACAAACTAGAATCCTTTCCTACTCCCTTCAGGGAGGCCAGAGTGGGTAGTGCCTCACCCGCATTGAGTCACTGCCTCTTTCAGTCACTTCAACAAATAGGTTAGCCCTAACTTGGTCCTGCTGTGTCCCTCCTCAACGCACATCTGCCTCTATTTGCCTTAGAAATCCAGCCGCTGTTTTTTTCTGTCGGAATGTTTTTTTCTGCAGTGGACACGTCCTCCTGTACACTTTTTCCTTTCTTCCCTGAGTTCAGAGACTGCTACTACAGTTGTACACACAGGAGCAGGATGATTCCTTTTGGAATATGCAGTGGGTAGGATCTGATTCTACTAGACCACCATGAGAGACTTCTAAGTCGTGCTTCACCTTCCATCAGGAAGGTTCCTGTGACTAAGTGGAGACCATTTTCGTGGATGGGCTTACCCCACCTGTACCCCCTTGCTCACCAAGAAAGGGGGTTCAAGTGCTCCTGGACCTGTTGTTTACAGGTCAGCCATACTTGATAGTGGGGGTTTCCATCTGCACTTTCCGGTCTACCCTGAACCAGTAGACTTTACCTCCGACTCTTTCAGTTCCTGAGGTCCCTTTACATTACATTAGTACATGTCTTTGACACTATTAATTTTGGTCCTAGACCAAATTGTGAGGCCAGGTTCTTGTCGCTCTCCTAGAGTGGTTGCGGCTTCCTGGAAGACTTTCATTTTGTACCCATTGCAGTCGTCTTCAAAGTGGTGAGTTACAACTCGAGCACTTATCTTGTAGGCACTATGTTCTAGATGCTCTTTACAAGACAGCTCTTTTTATTAGCAGAACAGTCCTTGGCTGTCCTTTCTGAGTGAACCCTATCTCCTACCACCCTACTCAGGGTTGTTGGTTTTAGATTGGTACTCTCCCACTAGTGTGAATGACTGATGGAGACTTAGTCCAGGAAGATATGAAAATCACGTACTTACCGTAATTATTGATCTTATGGGACAGTCTCCATCACTCATTCACACGTGCACCCACCATCCCCTGGGTTCACTCGTTTTTCTTTCCTGGTCTTCATGGTCCTATGGTTCAGACTGTGATGACTTTATTCTTTGACCTTTCTTGCAAAGGCTGTCTGGGCCCTCTCAGGCCCAGAAACTCAGGATGAGTTATTCTCATTAGTTACACTGCACCTCCTCGGTCAAAAAGGTACTGAGGCAGTTGGAGGGTTGACACCAAGATAGCCTACACAGGCGTGAGCTAGTCTCACGGTGCCGCACATGCATGGTCCTGTCTCGGCGCCGACCCTTCAGAAAATTTTAGGCTCCCGCTTAGTCTTAGTGCCTCCGGCACTATCCCACTAGTGTGAATGAGTGATGGAGACTGTCCAAGAAGATCAATAATTATGGTAAGTACGTAATTTCCATTTCTGTGCATTTGCATAGAGTTTAACTCTTGGTTCTCCGGGGCAGTTGAACCAGTTGGTCAAACTGCATATTGTCAGAATACAGCAAGACTCCATTAGAAGAAACAACATTACTATGGTAAGTAATTTTTTCTTTTCAGCTCCTGGCAAGGGCAGACTGTCAAAAGCTTTGTTTACAAAGTGTTTAGGTCCACAATACAACTTTGTAAACTGTATGCCCTATCATATTTTTTGCCAAAAAACTCATTTAAAAAGGTAAACAATTAAAAAAAAAAAAAAAGCATGCTTTCTCACTCTGCCTCTGTGTTACCTAAAAATAATAAAGAAAAAGACTCTGAGGGTAGTCCCAACAATAGTAGAAAGCATGCATCTGAAGGGTCCATCTCCTCATGTACAGCAGCAAATAATGTAAAAGGTGACAAGAAAAAAAGATCAAGTTGCAGAGCCATCGGAAAGGCTTGCTAAAGATGGTTCAGATATCAGGGTGTCCAAAAGGAGGAACCCTGAATCCAGTGATGGCAAAAATAAACATAAAAGAGCCTTAGAGCAAGCACTGGAAATGGTGGCTGTCACAAATAAATTGGAAGACGATAATGTCACTGCCGCTCCTCCTGCACAGAGAAAGGAGCAGGCAGATGGCACAGAAAAAAATGCACTGATCAGAGGACATATCAGAAATGTTGCAGTTTTTCCAGGTGGTCCAGGCCATGGTAAATTTCAGGAAGATACCTGCCACCTTCCCTCCCAAGGCTCAGGCTGTGACCTGTCTGCCTGCGGAGGAGGAGGAGGAGGAAGACTATTATATGCACGTGGAGGAAGGTGACCCCATGGAGTCAGAGGGCACACCAGAGCAAGATTTCCAACCTCCTCCAAGCAACTTACAGATTACTCATCTTTTTCCTCATTTGTCAGACAAATGGTTGATACCCTTAACATCCCCCCACTAGAAATGGAGGAGGATGAAAAGGATGCTGATTTTATGGACAGGCTGGGAGAAGCTCCACCAAGAAGGATGTTTCTTCCCATATATAAACCACTTAAAAAGGCCCTAGCAAAAATCATGGCTACATCTGCTTCAACTCCAGCAATTGACAAAAAATTGAGAGAAAATATCAGGTGGAGATGCAGGGAGTGGAATATCTGTATGCCCATCCTGATCATCAGGCTGCTGTTTCTGCTTATGAGAGAGCAGAAATCACTCTATCTGCACAGCCTCCTGAAAAAGACTCTTAATAAATTTTATACTATGGAAAACTATATACAACAACTTCCCTATCTATCAGGTAGGCAGCTTATTCAGCATATACAGCACAGTACCAGAAAGTACTTTGGAACATAGGTCTGGCACTGGCAGAATAAGCAGAGGATGGTTAGCAGAGAACCTGATTGCTACAGCAAGATCAGTATGTGCCACAAAATATAATTTTCACACTGCAGTGGACACTGACACTGCTGCAAGAGTTTTGGCTCATGAGTGTCCTTAAGAAGGTTTTCCTGGCGAGGACTACCATTCTTTCCCAAGATACTCAAAACAAGGCCGTGGATTTCTCCTTTGCAGGAGACTCATTATTTGGTGCCAAAACAGAGGCCTACATGAAAAAAGTATATCAGTACACAACCACTTTCAAACGTAACAATAAGAAGGAAAAGGTCTCTGCCTCCTACAGATCATACAGAAGGGGAGGCAGAGACAGGGGATACTTAAGCAGTATACCATGACAGGGTGTGGGTTATGCGGGGATTTACCCACACCTGACCATCTGAGATTGACAGTACACGGCGAGGGAGATGCAGTATTTTTGGAGATGGACTGCGAACCGAGTTGTTTTTTTTAAAGATTTTAACTTTTTGTAATGGCCTGAGAAATTTGTATTGTGCAGTGATAGCTGGCTGCACCAGAACTGAGGCAGGAGAGAGTCTATGTAAAGAGACTGTTTGTTGAATGGCTGCGTGGTCGGAGTTCCGAGGGTACTTCAAATTCACGTTGCCACATACTTATCGGTCTGCTTCTGGAGGTAAGGGTACCTGGTGAAGTGTTCCGGTTCTTTTTAAGTCTCTGTACTAGAAAGGCAGTTTTTGGTTTTTTTTTAAATGGGGGGCATGGGGCAATTTATTGTGAATCCTGCAGTTCACGATAGCGCTACAGAGGCGGGACAGAGGAGTGAGCACTACAGAGGTTAAAGAGAGGGAGCGAGTGTGACAGGAGCCAGAGGCAAGAAGGAACAATGTTCCGTTTTACTCTATTCTGGGCTACATTAACAAAATGGCTTTGTGGTCCACGAAGTGTGGCTGTTGGGGTGTGGTTGTGGGAAGTAAAAATGCTTGTTAAGTTTATGACTGAGTTATTGTTGTGGTTGCACATTTAGCGATGAAATCAAGATGGTGGCTCGGAATGATTTTTTAATTTTTATTTGCTGCCTTATTGAGATGTGACTGACTAGCACCTCTTTCTGGTGGTAATGCTAGGAGGTGCCAGCTAGCCAATCAGATTGCTTTAATTTACAAGCCATTGTATAATGAGTACTTCCCAGGTCCCTATGAAGTAACTGGACTGGCTCTGCTCTGGGACTGGGATGGCCCGCCACCGCCAACCACCTGCCTGGAGTATTAGAAAAGCAGCGAGGGTCTGGAGCCTGTGACTGGAGCAGTAAGCAGCCAGAGCCCTGCCAGCAGGCCAACAATTAACCACTTCCATTCAAGCCAACTAGCCAAGGCAAAGCAGGCATTGAGACACGAGGACAGCCAGTTCTGAGTACACTATGATTTTTTTGTAAAATAAAAGTGTTTTATGGACTGTCTGTCATGAGAGATGCTGAGACATCATGTGAAATGACACACACACACGCAGGTTTTAGATACAAGGTGTTACCTGGAAGGCCATCATCTAATTACAGACTAGAACAGGCCTTAATCAAGAATCTCCTATTTATCTAAGTTAAATATAGCTTTAACTGCTAAGAGGAAAATCAGTATCCCTTTTATGACGTTTTGAGGAGGAAACCAGGTTTAGCACACTGGTGCGAAATCATAAATGCTTTGATGTCTGTGTGAGAGGGGATACTGCTCATAGATGAAATGACATTTACAGACTTGATTGGGGAAGTCACATGGGGAAAGGAGTTTCTGCTGATGTAACCTTAATTAACTTTCCTTCTAAAATGATAAAACTTCCTGGGTGTATGATTTTTAATAAACAGGAGGAGCTAGGTAACCTCACACAAAGGGGTTGTCAAAGACATTTTTTTAAACAGTGTTATATTTTTCTTCAGAGACTTTTATCTACACTCTGACAAAGAAACATCTTTGAGCACTTTAAGCAGGTATTTAGAGAGAGAGAGAGACAAATCTAAGTACCGTAGTAGGAATTGCACTGTTAAAACCTTGTTCTTTTAAAAGATTGTATGGTTTTTGTGATATATAGGTCTGTATTTTGTTTTACATACTTTTATCTATTTTAGTAAAACCCTATTTTTCAAACAACATGAAGTCTTGTTGTATTCTGACTATATGCAGTTAGCCCCAGCACTTGAACTGCCCTGCCCTGGAGAGTAAAGAGTTAACTCTGTGCAGAAGCATAGAACGTTGAGCTTGAGCTCAGTTTTCAAACCTCTGTCTCTAGCACTCTGAAGTGTAACCGTCAGATGTTTTATTCCACCTAACTGTGAAGTCGCTCCAGAGATCCCTCCTGCACTACGGTTCGGTATAGTTTAAATCGGTTGGTTTTACCTAACCGCTTCTTTATTTTTGGTCTTCTTACTTTTGTCTTGGTAACAGTAAGTGGTAGTCGTAGGTAGTTCGTTGTGATTCTGGTAATTTTGTGGTAATTGTTTTTGCTTTCGGTTCTTCTTCAGTTGATCTGGTTTGGAACCGAATCCCATTCTATTTGTGTATTGTTCATAAATATTACTGTGGTTTCCGGTACTCATCGGTTCCTAAAAAAATCAGTTTTCTGGATTTTTTTAACCAATCCGTGATGCAGTTGGAACCAGTCAGTTTTTAGTTGTCTGGCATAACAGCTGGTAAGGGTAACTTTTTCAGTATTCTGGCATGTCTGACAAACCCAAAAAGAAAACCGGTCCCACTGGGTTTCAGCACTGTACCAAGTGTAAGGAGGCCTTTGCAAAGGCCAACCCTCACCTCGCCTGTGTTTATTGTCTGGGGTTTGACCACCTCAAAGAAGACAGCCAAATTTGTAAAAACTTACCCAAAGCCACTCTGGAAAAACGTTTGAGTAGGCTAAGGGAGAGGGAGTCTGAGAAGTCCGCTGATCCGGATGGCCAGCCCGGTTTGGCTGCGGCCGACTCTGAGGGGGTGCCCACTGACCTGGGCGATATCTCCTCGGGCAAAAGGAGAGTCGATTCTGCGGAATCGGTTCCTAGCAAAAGGAAATGTAAATCAGCCTGTTCGGATCCGACTTCTCATGGTCCTACCGCTGAGGAGATTGGAAAAGCGATTATTATAGTGCAGTTGCTTTGCCCGGTTCCAACCGAACCAGCAATGGTTCACAGAGGTTCGGTTCGGTCGGACATAGTCGCTTCTGACATTGATCCAGAGGCTTTCTATGAGGGCGATTGGGATGGAGGAGAAGAAGAGTATGATGAAGAGGAAGATGAAGGCCTAGATGAGTCAGTAGAGCCTGACATCTCCCCAGACAGGACTTCCAGTGTATCTCCTCCCAGACTTTCTGAGTTCCCTCCCATTTCTTGTTCTACAAGAAAGTGGCTGATACTCTTCAGGTCCCAGTTGAGGAAGCTGAATAGGATCAGGAGGAACCGTACTTCATGGAAATGATGGATGTCCCAGAGTCAAAGATAGTGTCTATCCCTCTGCATAAATCCCTGGGGAAACGGACACAAAAGGTTTTGCAGTTTTCAACTTCAGTACCTCCTGTAGATAAATAGATGGACAGGAGATGTACGTTGTCAGGTTCTGGAACAGAATTTCTTGCTACTCTTTGCAGCCATGTTGGGGTAGTGCAGGCTGCAGCCTGTGACAAGGCTAACATTCCCCTGACATCCCACCCTCCCCAGATAAGGATTCTAGGAAAGTGGATACCATGGCCAAGAAACAATACTTGGCATCCTCTTTGGGACTCAGACAAGCTAATTATATGGCATATATAGCCAGGCACCAGAAATCGAGGTGGGATACGGTTCTGGAACTGGCTAAGTGTTCCCCTCCCCAGCTAGCCAAGGAGCTGGAGAAGGTGGCTGCAGATGGTATTGAGGCATCCAAGGTCCAATTTCATGCTGCTGTTGACTCGAATGATGTGCATTCCAGGGTCATGGCTACATCTGTCTCCGTGAGGAGATTAGCTTGGCTCAGATGTACCAGTTTGTCACTGGATACCCAGACTAAGGCCATGGATATTCCTGTTGCTGGTAACTCTCTGTTTGGTGAACAGACAGAGGCTTACATGAAGAAGATGGATGGGTACAGGACCACCTACAATAATGCAGCAAAGGAGAAGCAGGCCACTCCTCAGAAGCAGCAATTGAGGGCTGGCAGGGACAGGCCTTTTCACTGGCCTTTTTACCAAGCCCAAGCTTCCTCTTCATTCCAGCAGAGGGGATTATTCAGGGGAAGAGGCAGATGAGGGATGACCAGGACCCTAGCATCCACTCAGTCCAAGCCCCCTGCCAAACAGACACCCTGAGGTGTCAGTCAGGCTTGCCTTCCCAATCCCTGTAGGGGCAGGCTGGCTCACTATTCCCAGGCCTGGGATTCCATTACCTCAGACAAATGGGTCCTGGAAGTAGTGAGCCAGGGACTTGTTCTCAGTTTCAAAAAGGTTCCCAAAAATAAGAGTAAGATCTTTCAGCCCCCTCTCCGCCTTGGAGACAAAGGCCTTAGAGGCAGAAGTCTCCTCTCTTTTGCTCATGCAAGCAGTAGAGAAGGTACCTCTTTGTCACAGGGGAAAAGGACTTTATTCCAGATACTTCCTTACCCTAAAAAAGACAGGGGAGTGGCGACCCATCCTAGATTTAAGGTACCTCAACAAACACTTAACAAAACCAAAGTTCAAGATGGTGACTCTGGGGAGTAATTCTTCCCTCTCTGAGACCAGGAGACTGGCTAGCCTCCCTAGATCTCAAGGATGCCTGTTTCCACATACCCATCAGACATTCCCATAGAAAGTACCTCAGGTTCGAGTTGCCCTCAGGGCATTATCAGTTCAGAGCCATGCCTTTCGGCCTAACATCTGCTCCAAGGGTGTTCACCAAGTGCCTGGCAGTAGTGGTGGCATTCTTCAGGAAACAAGGTATCCTTCTGTTCCCATACCTGGACAACTGGCTCCTAGTAGGTCAGTCCTCAGACCAAGTCAAATCAGCCTTAAAGGTCATCTAAAGGCTCCTGGAGTCCTTGGGCTTCATTCTAAACCTGGAAAAGTCTGTTCTGAAACCAACTCAGCTGCTCACTTTCATAGGGGTGGATATAGACACTACCCAGGCAAGAGCATTCCTTCCTCTTTCAAGAGTTTAGTCTCTAGTTACTCTGGCTTCCTCTTTTCATCCTCTAGTTTCTTGTCCAACCAGACATTTTCTTCAGTTACTGGGCCACATGGCAGCCTCCACAGCTGTGGTCCAGGGAGCAAGGTTTCAGATGAGAAATATTCAATTTCATCTCAGATCTTACTGGTCTCAGAAAAAGGACCCTCTCTCTCCAAATTGGTTCCAGTGTCCCAGACTCTAGTTCAAGCACTCCAGTGGTGGCTGGTGGAGGAGGAGGACAACCTTCGGCAGGGTGTTCCATTCATCAGTCAGGCTCCTTCAGTGATTCTCACCACAGGCGCCTCTCTCCTAGGCTGGGGGGCCCACCTGGACCAGCTTACAGCTCAGGGAACCTGGTCTCACCAGGAGTCCCTCCTTCACATAAACCTTCTAGAATTGAGGGCGGTCTTTCTAGCTCTGCAGACATTCTCAGCTGTGGTTCAGGGGACTATAGTACAAATTAGGACAGACAATACCACAACCATGTGATACATCAACAAGCAGGGAGGCACTCTGTCCTCGGCCTTGTACACGGAGGCCATGAAGGTATGGTCTCTGGCTTATTCCCTTCAGGCTTCCCTGGTGGCTGATCACCTCCCAGGGAAGGACATTTTAGCAGATGCTCTCAGCAGAATTTCTCAGGGTTATCACAAGTGGACTCTGAATTCCCTGGTCCTTCAGGTTATTTTCAAGAGGTGGGGAACTCCAGAGATAGATCTCTTTGCAGCCCCGGACAGTCATCAACTTCCTCTCTTTTGTTGCAGGCTTCCTCTACTAGGCTGTGTACACCAGGAGGCTCTACTATTGGATTGGACAAGCAGGTCCAAGTATGCATTTTCTCCTTTCCCTTTGATAGTCGGGGTCCTGATCAAAATCAGATCTCAGCCTTGGAGAGTGATTCTAGTGGCACCAGACTGGGCCAGACAGCCGTGGTATCCTCTGTTACTGTCATTGTCAGTGACAAGGCCTCTGTGTTTTCCCAGACAGTTCAATCTGCTGACATCCTCTCGGGGGAGGATCCTCTATCCCAATCTTCAGGCTCAAGGCCTGGCTCTTGAAGAGTTAGAATATGCACATCTAAACCTTTCTCAATCAGTTTTGGATATTCTAAAGGTTAACAGGAAACCTGCTACCAGAATAACTTACAATTCCAAGTGGAAAAGATTTGGGTTTTGGTGTTCCCATTTACCTGTTCAGACAGAATTAGCTGTCATTGCTACTGTATTGGACTATCTGGTGCATCTTAATAGTTTAGGCCTCTGGCCCACTACTCTTCCGGTACATTTGGCAGCTGTGTCTGCCTTCCTTTCCGCTGGGAAGGGCTCTTCCCTGGCCTCTCATCCTGTTTTCAAGAAGTTCTTTAAAGGTCTGATGCATGTTAATCCTCCCTTCCGAGACCTTACTCCTTCTTGGGATCTGAACATCTTTCAGCACAGCTTATGCAGCTTCCTTTTGAGCCTCTATCTTCAGCAGAGCTGTAATACTTGACGTGGAAAACTGTATTCCTGGTAGCTGTTAGTTCTGCCAGGAGGATCAGTGAGTTGCAGGCTTTATCAATGGGACCTGAATTTAATTTTTTTTCACAGGGATAAGGTGGTCCTTCGAACTAACAGAAAGTTTCTTCCCAAAGTAGTGTCAGACTTTCATCTGAACCAATCTATGTCATTGCCTGTGTTTTTTACTGATCATTCTTCCTCTGGGGAGAGAAGACTACACAGTCTTGATGTGAAAAGGGCCCTTAGTTACTATGTGGAGCATACTAAAGCCTACAGAAATAGCTGTTCTCAGTTATTTCTCACCTGTGGAGAGGTGGGAAAGGGCAAACCAGCCACCAAGAGAACTGTTGCCAGGTGGATTGTCTCCTGTATCCAGTTCTGCTATTCAAAGCTTGGGAAGGAACCTCCCCTCAGGCCTGAGGGCTCATTCTACCAGAGGTTCAGCTGCTACGCTTGCAGCAGCTAGAGATATACCTTTAGTGGAAATCTGTAAAGCAGCCACCTGGAAATCTGTTCACACATTTACCAAACATTACTCTTTGGACATTCAGTCTAGAAGTGATGCTAGGTTTGGCACAGCTGTGCTGCAGAGTCTGTTCCCAAAAAAGGTTTTGTGACTCCTTCCTCCAAGGGAGTACTGCTTGGTAGTCTGCACAGAGTCAGAATACAGCAAGACTTCATGTTGTTTGAAGAAAAAATTACTCACCATAGTAATGTTGTTTCTTCTAATGGAGTCTTGCTGTATTCTGACCTCCCTCCCTGCCTCCCCTCCTAGAACCTAGTAGTTTTGGGATGTGGGTGGGCATGCACAGTGCTGCACCCCAGAGATGTACTTGCCTTGCCCTATCTTATGGGTTTTATTAATGTTTTAATTTCACTGCCTACTTTGGTTTTATATTTAGCTTTCTTTTTGGGGTTCTCGACTTGTCTTTTTGACCCCCCCCAAAAAAAACAATTCATGGTGGCCATTTGGCTTACAAAAGTTGAAATAATTTCCACCTGTTAGTTTGATTAGTTAGTGCTCATAATAATCTCACGGTTACACTTCAAAGTGCTAGAGACGGAGGTTTGAAAACCAAGCTCGAGCTCAACATTCTATGTTAACTCTTTACTCTCCGGGGTAGGGGCAGTTCAAGTGCTGGGGCTAACTGCATATAGTCAGAATACAGCAAGACTCTATTAGAAGAAACAGCATTACTATGGTGAGTACTTTTTTCTTAGAGCCTACTCGGTCTGTCTTTGAATTTCTTTTCTTTATCAAGTGAAGTATATGGTTAAAGCAGACACTGTGCATAAGCATGAATGGTGATACCAAACTGGAAAAAGGTAAGAATAATCTGAGGTCTTTATTAGAGTTTTTAAGGGTTCATTTTGTACACCTGGTTAGGTGCCTGTAGGCAAAGATATCTGAGCCTGTGCATTGGGTACGCTAGCAAGAGGTTCACAGTTTGAATCCCTCCATAACTGAGACCAAAGGTTGATTTGAACCCACAAAACAGACAGGAGGGTTACCCTGTTTCTGTTAACTGTTGACAAGACTGCGCTTGGAGGTTGGCACTTTGGAAGTAGAGGTCTGACCTGCTGAGTGGGTTTGTGACAGGCCTCACCCTCATTCTATTCCTACAAAAAATGGGTGCGGCAGGGCATGGACCTATGGAGAATGGAGTGGACTGGAGGACACACACAAAAAAAAAAAAAAAAAAACAATGGCAGTGGAAATAGGATAGGTTCTAGGAGTGCTTGAAAGGGACCAGGACGGGTGAGGGGATGTTTGGTGGTGGTGTTGTGGCCCATGTCACGGCAGCCAGTCAGCCAAGGCAGGCGAGGCAACTAACTTCTTCACTCCCTCCCAGCCCTCCCTCCAGAAAAAAGAAACTCTTTACTCATAATAAGTAAGCACTGGGAGGGAGTGTGATTCTCTGTTAACTTCTTTTCATGCAGTCATGTCACATGAATGATAACAAAACCAGCCTGGCCCAGTAATCAAATTCAGAATCAAAGCAGATTAAATTTTTCCGAGTTTATATTTTTATTTTTCCATTCAACCCCAAACACCCACCCCCATGTCACATGGACGATATCACAAATCAGCCCAGGCATCAAATTTAAAGCAGATTAAATTTCCCAAGTTATTTTTTCCAAACGACCCCTTCCCCAGCCGACACTGCCACTGTGCCTCATACACCATAATTAATTTCATCCTTCATCATCTCACACACTGACAACACGACACAAATGACAAATTTTCATTAAAAAAAATTCAGGTCACACACGGGGATGGGATGGACGTGGATGGAAATATTAAAGTGCTGTTTGCTCACCACAGTTCAGGCAGACTACCAAGATGACAACAGTAGTGCTGTGCATCGTTGCTCACACAATAAATCCAAATTATCTCTCATCACTCTGTCCTCACTCCTCACTATGCTTTTCCTGCTAGTCTCTGTCTCTTGCTTTCTACTCTCAACAACTCTCTCTCCAACCGCCTCACACAGTACCACACGCTCCACCTGTAACTTTTATACTTGGGTATGCTTGGCCACCCATAGTTTCTCTTTCTCTGTACCACCACCACATGATTTTTATTTGCAGCAGACGGCGTGACCATGTGACACACACACCCTGACTTGCTGGTCCTTGGCCCACAGATGTACCCCTGCTGACATCCAGTTGTAATTACTAAACAGAAATAAAACAAAAAAAAAAAGATTTAAAAGCTGCAGTGCAAGTGAATCAAGCAGTGAGCTTCAGTTGAAAATTATGCCCCTCGGATGCTTGTGCCTGGGGCAGGGGCACCACCCGCCCCACCCTTCCTATGGTACTGCCTGAGGGCATGGTTCTTGAAGAGTTCGAATTTTTTGGATTGAACCCCTCAGAAGATGTCCTGAAGGTACTTAAGGTTTCAAGGAAACCTGCTTCCAAGAAAGCTCATTCTGCTAAATGGAAAAGGTTTTCTTAGCTGTGTGCCTACAGTAAAATAAACCCAATAAGAAGCAGGGTTGTCTATAATTCTGCAATATCTAGAACACCTACCGTTGTTAAACCAACAGCCTTCAACTTTAAAGGTGCACTTAGTAGCAGTATCAGCATGCATATCAACCGACAATGAAAAGTCTAAGGCCTCGCAGCCCATTTTAGAATTGTCTTTTTAAAGGCCTAAACCTTTTCTACCTACTGGTGAGGAACCCTGTCCCACCCTGGGACCAAAGCATATGCTTTGCCTAGGTTATGAAGGCTCCTTTTGAGCCTATGGAGACTGCTGACCTGATGTGTGTCACGTGAAAAGCCATATTCCTGGTTGCAGTGACCTCTGCTAGGGACGGTAAGTGGATTGTAAGCCATCTGCACAGAGCCAAATTACATAATTCCACACAGAGATGTAGTAGTTCTTAGAACCAACAGGAAATTCCTTCCTAAAGCAGTACCTAAATTCCTCCTCAATCAGTCAGTGACTCTCCCAGTTCTCTATCTACAGCATTCTGGTTTAGGTGAGGAGAGGTTACACAGCCTGGACCTAAGGCAAGTCATGACTGTCTGCATGGACCAGACAAAGGATGTCCAGTCCCACAGCAATCAGATTTGTGTTACCTGTGGTGAGATTGGCAAAGGCAGACCAGCTACAGAGAGACCTGTCTCTTTCTGGATAGCATCTTGCATTCAGTTCTGCTATGAAAAAGCTGAAAAAACACCAAGGGGCTTAAGGGCATGCTCCACTAGGGGTACCTCTGTCTCTTCGGCATCCTCAAGGGGCATACCATTGTTAGACATTTGCAAAGCGCTACCTGGAAAACAGTAAACACCTTCACAAAGCACTACTGTTTGGATGTACAGTCCAGAAGGGATGCCAGCTTTGGAACTACTGTATTGCAGAATTTGTTTTCCTATCTAGATTCTGGATCCTGTGTCCCAAGCTGTACTGTTACTGAGTCAACATAAAGTGTAAACATTTAAGTGAGAGATTCCTGGAGTTAGAAGAAAAAAATTGCTCGCCATAGTAATGCTGTTTTTTCTTTAGGGATCCCTCACTGTGTTTACACTCACTACCAGGGGTTCAGTTAATTTATCTGTAGTGGAAGTCTGAAACTTCATGAGTCCAAATCTAGAAGTCATTCCAATTTCTTGGAAGTCGGATTACTTCCCAGGACCAAGATTTTGGAAGTCAGTATTCAAGGAAAGACCAGTTAATAGATGTTAGTATAAATATTAGTGGTAGAATACCTTTTTTTTTTTTTCAGAAAATCCATAATGTCTTGACTTCCATGACTGCAATTTTGGAAGTTAAAACATATTTTGTTTTACATTTGGAAGTCAATGACTTCCTTCCCACTTATTTTGGAGGTTTTTGCCTTATTTTTGGAAGTCAAATACTCCAAAAATGGAGTTAACTGAATCCTTGCTCCCTACTCTGCCCCCCTTCCAGAACCTGAAATAGTTTCACACAGGAATCTGTAATTTTTTAATTGGAGTGCTTAAGCATTACTGTCTGTTTTGGTAGGTACTTAATTTTCTCTGTTAAACAACTGAGTATACCTATTGCCTAATACTTTATAGTACATTGTATCTTTTTGCTCAGTCTCTAATTTTTCTCTTCTTTCTCCAATGTTTTAGAACTGTTTAGTTATTGTGGCAGAGGTGTGGTACTGTGTTCTTTCTTGTAGTTCAAGGTGCTTTTGGAACTGCTGATTTCTATTGGTTTAGACAATTACATTTTTCTTTTCTATTTTAAAAAAAAAAAGCTACATCAACTTGGTATGTTGTCACCTGTTTATCGTTGCTAAGTAGCAGATGTTTTTGCATTGTGCTCTGATTCTGTGATAGAATCTGTATTAGTAGAAGGTAGATTATTGTGATTGTAGTTACCTTTTGATTGTAAGATAAAGAGCTTAGATAGAAGTGTATGTATTTTCAAATATTATAGGGAACAGTGGCAGGATTTTTAGGACAGTAAATTAATAAAAAGGGAACTAGGAGAGCTTCAGAGCAGACAAGTAGTGGAATTGCAGTATAATGTGGGGAGTGGTGCAATGCAGTGGCTGTGGGCAGCCATATTCAGGCAGACCTTCTGGACACTGAGGTGCTGCCCTATCTGCATGCATCTGTCTGGACTGCGGATGAGGTAGCCAGACTCAGAGCAGAAGTAAACTGGGTCAGAGTACCATCACCCCTATCCAGGGACCACCCAGTCCAATGCAACTGCCTCAAAGGATGCCGAGAACGAGGAGCACTTGGATGACAGTGGCTCAGGAGGGTTAGAGCAGTCAGGCAGAGGCACATCCCAGATCCTGTTCCACTCAAGAACTCATATGCCACACTGGCAAACGAGGACAACCAAATACAGGTACCTAGAAAAGTGGAAGGAAAGCATGTGGAGGTTAGCTAAGGAGGTGACCTCAGCGGGGAAAGCAGTGGACCCCAGAGGAGGAGGAAGCGAATCCTGGTGGGGGACTCCATCATAAGAGGGATACAGCTAGGAACACAGGAGGGGGAGGACAGGGAGGTGAGGTGCCTACCAGGTGCCACGGCATGGAGGGATGGAAGGAAGATCCTGGGGATCATGGAAGGCAAGACTGGAGGGTGAGCTGGATGTCATTATCCACCTAGGTACCCAATGACCTGGCAAATGGGGAGCCAAAGGAAGTTCAGGAAGAATTTAGGAAACTGGGAGGGTCTCAAGCAAGTAGCTTCTTCTGTCACTTTCTCAGAAGTACTACCTGTGAGAGTCAAGGGAGAGCATGAGTGCATGCACCAGGAACTTTAACTCATGGTTGAGGAACTGGTGCTGTGAGGAAGGGTTTGGATCCTTTGGTGACTGGGGACCCACCTGGAGGATGGAGGTTTGTTCAAGCCTGACGGCCTGCATCCCTCCTGGAGGGGAATCCAATCACTCAATGATAAGTTTAAATGCTACATTGACAAGCATTTAAACTAGCAAAGGGGTGGCAGGCCAGCAAGGAGGGTACCTACTTGCTCACCCCCACAGCTAGCAGTGGAACCAGTGAACCAGAGGAGTGGCTATCTCTGCAAAGCAGTGTGCAAAAGATGGAGATTAGTGCCCAAGAGGTGGATACAGAAAAGGGGCAAAATCAGCAGACGGACAGACAGCAAGGAGAACCAGGGATAAATGACAACCAAGGAAGGGGCTGGAGTAGAACAGTGAGACAGTCTAGGAGGTCAAATCATGGAAAGCCATGTGTGCAAATGCCAGGAGCCTTAGCAACAAGATGGAAGATCTGGAGGCTGTCATGGTGCAGTCAGACCTGGACATTGTGGCCATCACTGAAACCTGGTGTAATGATAACCACGACTGGGAGATGGCCATACCTGGCTACAACATATTCAGAAGAGACAGAGCAGGCAGGAAGGAGGAGGAGTGGCACTCTATGTGAAAATGACATAAGGGCCACAGAGATCCAGGAGGAACAAAATGGGGAGAGATACTGTGGGTTAAGCTGGAAAGGAAAATGGGGCCAGCCATCCGCACAGGTGTGGTCTATAGACCACCAGCCCAGGAGGAAGAAACAGATAGGGATCTGATGCTAGCCATCCAAAGGATGGCAGACAAGGTGAGGTAGTACTGGTTGGAGACTTCAATATTCCAGACGTGGACTGGAGCATCCCAGCAGCAGCATCAACTAGAGCAGATTTATCCTGGACTCCTTCAGGGTGCCTTCCTCAAGCAACTGGTCATGGAACCAACTCGCGAAGGCAATACTGGACCTTGTGCTCCAAACAGGGACAGTGTGATGGGAGTAACAGTGGGGAGCACCTGGGAAACAGTGACCACCAGTCATTGTGGTTTGAAATCACAGAAAGAGCAGAACCAAACCACACAAAACACGATCCTGGATTTTAGGGGGCAGACTTTGGGAAATGGGAGACACTTGAAAGAGGCATTAAGGGAATGGGCAGGAATCAGAGGTTGAGGAACAGTGGGCAGGTATTTAAAATGGGGATTACAAGAACAACAGAATTATGTATGAAGCAGGTTAGCAAGAGGAAAAGGAAGAGGAGACCATTATGGTTTTCCAAAGAGGTAGCAAAGAAAGTGGAAGCTAAAAGATTGCATTCAGGTAATACAAAAGACACAGGCAGAAGGGATAGGGAGAAGTACAAGGAGAAGCAAAGGGAGGCAGGAGGTCAGTAAGGGAAGCCAAAGCTCAGACAAGAAGAACACATTGCAAAATCAGTGGGTAGAGGACAAAACCTTTACAGGTACATAAGTGAAAAAAGAAAGACAAAGGGAGGGATAGTGAGACTGAAGGGAGGTTGGGGGTCATGGTGGAGGATGACAACAGTAAAGCTGACATACTGAACAGGTATTTCTGCTCAGTCTTTACTGAGGAAGAGAAGGTAATGGGTCTGAAGGAGTACAAGGGTGAGAATGGTGCAGAAATGGACACAAGTCCCTTTACACCAGAAAGGATCCCTGAAGGAACTGGAAGCAATAAGAGTTGATAAAGCAATGGGGCCAGATGGAGTGCACCCCAGGGTCCTTAAAGAACTAAGAGAGGTGGTGGCTGAACCTCTGGCTATCCTGTTTAGCCGATCACTGGAAACAGGGGAGGTACCCAAAGACTGGAGGACAGCAGATGTAGTGCCCTTATACAAAAGTGGGAACAAAGAGGAAGCAGGAACTACAGACCAGTCAGCCTCACCTGTAGTGGGAAGATCATGGAAGCACTACTGAAGGAGAGATTGGTGGAACATCTGGTTGTCAATGGACTACAGGACCCAAGGCAGCATGGTTTCACCAGGGGAGGTCATGTCAGACCAATCTCATTGAATTTTTGACTGGGTGACTAGGGAGGTGGATCAGGGGAGGGCAGTGGACATGGCCTATCTGGACTTCAGCAAGGCCTTTGCCACTGTGCCACATAGAAGACTATTACACAAACTGGGGAATATGGGTGTGGGCAGGACAGTAGTGTGTGGGTAGGTAACTGGCTGGGTGGCAGGACACAGAGGTGGTGGTAAATGGCTGTCACTCCACAGAGGGAAGAGTGACCAGTGGGGTACCACAGGGATCAGTGCTGGGACCGTCCTATTCAACATCTTCATCAGTGACATTGCGCAGGACCTAGAAGGCAGAATTTCACTGTTCGCTGATGACACAAAGCTCTGTAACAGAGTAGACACACCAGAGGGTGTAGACAGAATGAGAAGGGACCTGCAGAAACTTGAAGAATGGTCAGGGGTTTGGCAGTTGAAATTCAATGCAAAGAAGTGCAAGATAATGCATATGGGGCACAAAAGCCCTGGCACAGTATATCAGTTGGGGGTTGAGGATATAGCATGCACCAAGCAGGAAAAGGATCTTGGGGACATTATCTCTGATGACCTCAGGGAAACAGTGTGACAAGGCAGCAGGTAAAGCAAATAGGATGCTGGGATGTATAGGCAGGGCATCACCAGCAGGAAAAGGGAGGTCATAATTCTGCTATACAAGACACTAGTGAGGCCCCACCTGGAGTACAGTGTACGGTTCTGGAGACCATACCTACGTAAGGACATAGACAGGGTAGAGAAGGTTCAGAGGAGGGCAACAAAGATGGCATGGATTGCATCACAAGTCCTATGAAGACAGGTTGAAGGAACTGAACATGTACTCCTGGAGGAGAGGAGGGAGAGGGATATGATAGAGACATACAAGTATCTTACAGGGAGGAACAGGGCAGGAAAACACTATTTTTAAGCGAAAAGATGTTCCAGGACTAGAGGGCATGGGATGAAGTTGGAGGAGGACGATTCAGAGGAAACATAAGAAAGAATTTCTTCACAGAACAGGTGGTGGACAAGTGAACACCCTGCCAGAGGAAGTGGTGGGGGCTGAAACAATCACGGGATTTAAGAATGCGTGGGATAGACATAAAGGAATTCTGGAGGTCAGGGTTAAGGGGCAACAGACTTCTAGGAAAACAAACTGAACTTACAAGCTCAAATGGGCAGACTGGGTGGGCCATAGGCCCTTATCTGCCGACACTGTCTATGTATCTATGTTGCAGGATTGTGTATGTAATACATTTTTACAAGTCTTCTCCAATTTGTTTGGTGTTTTTCAAAAAAAAAAAATTCTAACATTTTTATAGCCTTTTAGCCAGTTTCATTAGCCACTGCTCTACTCTGTACTGCAAACGGATATGAGCAATGCCCAGAGTGGGGTACAGATGCAGAGTTTAAACCTACATTCCAAATTCTGAAATTTGCATAGGTTCTATATCTGTGGTGTCACTCAGCCGAGATGACTGCATAAAGTGTAAACATAGTGAGGGATCCTTAAGAAGAAACAACATTACTACAGTGAGTAATTGTTTTCTTTGTGATCCACAGTATTTTAGGCAGGATTGTGAGACTTGTCAAGGATTCTGTTACAAGACTTTAAAAGGAGAGAATCTAATAGGCTGTCAAATTAAACCCCTGTATTCTTAAAGATCACTCATCCTTTTTGGTCCAGGCCGCCTCCTTTGCTCCTCTGAGGATAATCTTCACTAATATTCACTGATGTATAAAGATCTGAGGAGGCTTGTAGCCCATACTTTGCTGCTGTAGCTCAGATGTATTATTTTAGTTATCTTCCATTTGTAAATATATTTGTACAGTTTATTTTTTAATTGCTCTTTAGTATCACTTATTATTATATCTTCTGGTAGACCATTCCATAAATTAATTACTCTTTCTGTATAGAAAAATGTATTTCTGAATTTTCTTGGCGTAAGCTGTCCTCTGTTTTTTGAACCAGTGTCTTTGAAAGTAAGATTGTTAATTCAGCAAGTATAAGTCATTGGTTACATTGTAAAATAACACTAGATCTGCTATTTTTTTGTGTGAAAATAGATTTAAAGAGCTAGTGTACTGCCTTGAATTAATAATAACTTTCAGATGTAGTCTGTTACCTCGTCCGGTCAGATGGTTGGACCATTGCACTATCAGGTTCAATTTCCAGGCACCCCCTTATAAGCCTGCCCCTTTGGAGATGGTCCGGCACCGCCCATTAAGGAGTTTGACCCCAGAATACCTGATGGCGGTCCTGGATCTGTCGGGGGTTTCTAGGTGCAAGCTGGGACCCAGAGAACCTACTCCAGGTCTATAACAAGGCCGTGGTGGGGGCTCTGGATTCCATTGCTCCAGTCGTGTTTGCCCTCTCTCCACTCTTCCATGTTCTCCATGGCTTGATGGAACTTTAATGGAGATGAGGCAGGTTGGGCGAAGGAAGGAGTGTCACTGGTGGAAATCTGTCCTTGATGTCGACAAGCTTAGATTGATGGCACGTTATGTAGACTATCAATCTGTGATCTCACGTAGGAAGGCAGAGTTCCTCTCTGGTGAGATTACGGCTGCACGGAACCAACTGGCCCGGCTCTTCAGAACTGTGGACAGACTGTGCAATCTAGCCTGTCTGCAGTTGTAGAGAGCATTCTCACAGGAAAAATGTAATGAGTTTGCTCGCTTCTTTGCAGATTTGCTGATATCAGGTCAGAGATTGGCCTAGCCCACTCCAAAGGGAGTGGCAGTGATTGGTAGGTGGTTTCAACACCTCAAGCTAGTTGGTCGGCTTTTGACAAGGTGGTGATCTCTGATGTCGTGATGGTCATCCAGAATATGCAGCCGACTTACTGTTGTTTGGACCCAGGCCCTACATGTCTCCTTGTGAGATGTGTGGATGTTATTGGCCTGGTCCTAACTGAGATAGTCCGGTGTTCTTTAGAGACCAGGGAGTTTCCTGACTCCCTGAAGGAGGTAGCGGTGATTCCACTCCTCAAGTAGCCTTCTCTTAACCCGGACTGTCTCGCTAACTACAAGCCAGTCTCTAACCTTCCTTCCCTTTGCTGGGAAGGTTATTGAGAAGGTGGTCGCGCTGCAGCTGGAGGACCATCTTGCCATCCATAACATCTATGATCCCTTCCAGTTGGGATTTAGGAAGAGGCACAGTACTGAAACTGCCCTTGTTCGGGTGCTCAATGACCTCCGTATAGCAAAAAATCGGAGGAGTCGGTCCATCTTAGCCCTCCTGGATCTCCCTGCGGCATTTGACACCATGGACCATGGGCTACTGCTAGAACACCTGCGGCTAATCTGTGGACTGTCAGGTACAGTCTGCAGATGGTTTTAATCCTTCCTCACTGGCAGGTTTCAGAGAGTGGTGTTGGGGATTTTTTCCTCTGACCCATTCTGCCTACCCTGTGCTGTCTCTCATGTTGTTCGCGGTGTACATGTTGCCACTGGGGGACATTGTAAGGTGATATGGGCTGAGTTTTCACTACTATGCAAATCATACTCAGCTGTACTTGTTCTTTGTACCCGAACAGGAGTTAGCAGTTTTGGTATTTAACAACTGCCTCTCCCGAGATCCAGGACTGGGTGAGTGCCAACTGGTTGAAGCTGAATTCAGACAAGACTGAGGTGTTGATTGTGGATCCAGGTTGTCGAGTTGAGTGGTCTTCAGCTGGACAGGCAACTGGTCTTGTACTAGGAGGTTGCCAGCTGAGGACCTCTGAATGGGTTCAGAGTCTGGGCGTTATTCTTGTCGAGGGGCTGACCCTGAAATCTCAGGTGTCCATTGTCAAGATCTCATTGTACCATCTGAGGAATATGACCCGGATTAAACACCAGGTCCTGCCCAACGACCTACCAACACTCATCCACACCTTTGTGACCTCCCACCTGGATTACTGTAAATCCCTTTACCTAAGGTTGCTGGGGGGGTGGGGGTAGAAATCCACCGGGCTGCAGCTGGTGCAGAATGCGGCAGCCAGGTTACTAACTGGGCTTTCCTGATCTAACAACATATTACACCTGTGCTGCGCTAGCTGCACTGGCTTCCAGTCCGGTGGAGGATCACCTTCAAGGTCGGCTTGCTGATCTATAAAGCCCTGCACAGTCTGGGACCACACTGCCTGCAAGAGCTCCTGTGCCCCAACCACTCCGCTCCACCGATGAGGGATTGCTAGAGATTCCCAGGGTTCAGTTGAAGTCATCTGGTGCTTGTGCTTTTGCTTATGTAGCCCCTACCCTGTGGAATTCTCTACCTTGTCGGGTTCAGGAGTGCCTCATGGTAGAGATCTTCAAAGCCACACTGAAAACATACTTATTTAATCTTGCTTTTTTGTAATCGGATAAAGTGGGTTTTAGTTGCTGTTATCAGAATTTTTAATTATTTATGTTGTCTGTAATGTATCCTTTGTAAAGCGCTTTGATATTTGTGAATTGCACTATATAAATAAAGCTTATTATTATTCTTACATCTCAGGTATTTTTTCTTTTCTGTTTCCCCCTGGCAGTACTAAGGTGATGTGTCGAGCAGCACTCTGTCTGGAGGCTAAAAAGGAACAGACAGGAAAAAGGAGTTCGAAAGGAAAAAAGGGCATGTCATTAGTGTGGGTTTTTTCTATCGGCCCCCAGCAGAAGGGGAGGAGGAGGACAGGGCACTGATGGAAGAGATCCAAGCTATGGCTCAAAAGGGGAAGGTACCGCTGATAGGAGATTTCAGTCTCTCAGACTTGGATTGGAGTCTTCCAGCAGCAAAGTTGGTCAGGATTAGGAAATTCATTGATGTCCTGCAGGGGGCAGAGCTCAGCCAGATTGTCATAGAACCCACCCAGGGAGAGGCATTATTGGAACTAGTACTTACAAATGGGGATAGTGCAAACAACCTCACTGTGAAGGACCACATTGGAAGCAGTGATCATAGGGTGATAATATTTGAAATAAGTACTGAGGTGGAGCGGAGCCACACTAGGACAATGGTCTTTGACTTTAGGGGGGACAAACTTTGGGAAAATGGTCATATACCTGAAGGAGGCCTCAGAAGGCATTCAGTCTTTCCAGAGACATTCTGGAGGCTGTGATACTGCTCTATTTGCAGGCACCTCTGTGGTGTGAGGGAGGAGGTTGCCTGTCTTCAGGCCGACCTGGCAAGGATTCAGGAAACCTCCTCCCCCACCTAGAGACCACGAGGGCCACTGCTTCAGAGGTTGCCAAGAAAAAGGAGCAGTGTGACAGGGAGCTCCTGCATCTCTTGAGGACTGACCTTTTTCTTAAATCTGTTGCAACATTTCTTCTGTTTCTTAGCCTAATCTATCCTTTACTATTTCTAGTCCATAAGGTTGGCCACCTATGGGCACCCCTTCCCTTTCCTGACTATGCTACTGTGTCCTCTTTAAATTTTCCTTTTCCCTCTCAGGTCCTCGTATAGGGAGGTTATTATGGTGACCTTCTAGCTTATGTGAAATAACAGGCTGTGTTTATCGTTGTTGGATTTAGTATATAATGGCACTGTCATAAAATACTTTGATGTATATAACTTATGTGTATGAAACCTGTAAATGTTTGAAATGCCATTGCACTAGGTGTTTTTGATAAAGAGAAAAAAGTACTAGGTGACTGTAATATAGAAATTAAGTTAGTTGTGTTAAATGCATGTGAATTGCTACCATACATTACTGCTATAAACTAAGCCAGTCTGAAATGTCATGGTGATATGCGTATATCCCATGATGCTTTGCATTATGGAAGTATGTGTGATGTTGTATTTCTTTTTCATACTTGGCTTATTGCCAATGCCATTTGGGGTAACCCTTGTTTCAGTGCTTCTGCACTCAAGTTCTTTGTAGCTTGTTTTGGTTTTTTTTCTTTTTGAGCCCCCCACCACCCAAGCAAATAAGGCAACCATAGCAATGAAGGGTTTTCACTGAAAAGTTTAGATCAGAGATCAGTGAGTCAATAGGTGCTGGCTAAGTGTAGAGGAAAGACTTGCATAGTCTGTTGCTACAAACTGATGTATTGAGAAAGAGTTATGTCATTGCTAAAGGTCATCTCCTGCATTTTGAATAGACATTACACAGAGACTGTGTGTTGAACTTGAAGTTTGGTGTCTGGTCCGGCTATTATCCCACAACTATTCCACAAGCAGTTGGACCACAGTGGGTTCAGGAGGGTGAGGGTGGAGGATCAGAGGTGCATCCCTCCAGATGTACCTCTCCACAGTTCATACAGTGTTCTGGTGGAGCGTGGTTTCCTCTATGAAGGCACCTGCAGTGGAGACCAAGAAGGATGCTGGGAACCTCCACAGAGGAGACCCAGAGGATGGTGGCACGATATCCCACAAGGGAAGGAAACAGCTCCTGGTGGGGGATTCACTCGTTATTAGGGTAGAACTAGGGAGGAGGGGAGAGGGAGGTAAGGTGACTGCCCTGTGCCATGGCTGGGAGGGGCAGGAAGAAAATCCTCAGGATTGTGGGAGCAGCGGCATGGGAGAGGGAGCTAGACTTTCATTGTCCACCTAGGGACAAATTACCTCACTGGAAATGGGATCAGAGCAGAGCAGTGCAGGAGGAGTTTGTAGAGTTGGGATGGGGCCTTAGACAAGTAGCACGCACGGTAACCTTCTCGGAGGTGCTGCCTGTCTATGGCATAGGTGAGGCTAGCGTACTTGGGCTGGCAGTATAGCCTGGAGGTTAGAGGAATGAGGTGTGAACAAGCTTGATACATCCAGCAGACCAGACCTGAGTTTGATTCTCACAACCTTCACTTGCATGCTGTGTGACTCTGAGCAAGTCACTTAACCGCCCAGTGCTTCCAGGTCACCCCTGAAAATAGGCACTTGTGCCTAGTGGGCCTTACCAGGTTACCAAAGACTAAGATTAAAAAACAAAACAAACCAAAAAAATTAACTCTGCACCATGGGAATCACTGAATGGTTGAAAAACTGGTGTGTAGCTCGGGGTTTTGGCTTCATTGGGGACTGAGGTCCACCTGGAGGGATGCAGGCCTGTACTGATGCAATGGTCTGCATCTGTCCGGGAACCAGGATCCTAAGTGTTAGGTTTAAATGCTTCATTGGCAAGCATTTAAACTAGCCAAGGTGGAGGCACTGAAAACAAGCATGGAAATCCCTGCCCCCCCACACACACACACACAAAACAGGGTAGTTAGTGAGGTAAAGACTAAGGTAGGGAAGTTGATAGGTAGTAGGACAGGGGTCAGTGGAGAAAAAGGCAAAGACAGTAGGGACAGGAATGGAGGTAAAAGCTGGGGTGAATTGCACGGGGATTCTCGTCCAGGCACAAGGAGGTGATCCTGCCCCAGTACAGGTCCTTGGTCAGGCCACAGTTGGAGTACTGCATGCAGCAGTGGCATCCATACCTCGGGAAGGATATCAAGCTGCTCGAGGCGATGCAGTGTAGGGTGACGAAAGTGATACAGGGGATTGAAGGCAGAACCTACGAAGAAAGGCTGAGTCACTTGAGTTTGTTCACCGTGGAGGAGAGAAGGGAACTGGGGGACATGATTGAAACTTTTAAATACTTGAAGGGGATCAACAAATCTGTCACAGAGGGGCTGTTTCAGCTCAGGAAGTGAAGGGACACGAGGGGCACGGGCTAAGATTGGAGGGAGGTAGGTTCAGGAGGGAGATAAGGAGGCATTATTTCACTGAGAGGGTGGTGTTGAAATGGAACTCTATGCCAGAGGAGGTGGTGGCATGTAAGACAGTGGGCAGTTTCAAAAGGGCATGAGACAGGGCAAGGGGGGGGGGCTGGGTAGATGACACTAAGCAGTTCCAGGAAGTAAATGGTGGGTTGGGGCAGCTGCAGTATCATGGCAATCATAGGAAATTTCAAGCATCATAGACTAGAGTCCTTGTAGCTTGCCAATACCTTACATTTTAAAATTCAGTAATTCTATCCTTACAAAAATATCCAGTCTTGATTTAAAGGTATCCATGTTAGGGCTATCTGCTACCATATCTGGGAGATCATTCCATAATAATATCACCCTCTGGCTAATATAAGGGTGCTAGCTGCACATACAAGCAGACTTGATAGACCGTGAGGCCTGTTTCTGTTGTCAAGTTTTGTATGTTCATAAAAGGGGTAAGGCTATCAGGGCTGTGAGTACCAGTGCACGTAGTCGGGGTAACAAGCTCCCTGACTAGTGGCCTTGATGGAAGAGGGACACCTGGATATCATGGCAGTCACAGAAACATGGTACACAGAGAACGATGGCTGTGATGTCAATATACCAGTGTACACAATCTACAGGAGGGATAGAGAGAGTAAAAGAGGAGGAGGAAGAGCTCTCTATGTAAGGGAAGGGATCAAAGCAACTGAATTAAAGGGTAAACGGGGAGGAGAGGAGGCATTGTGGGTCACCCTGGAGACAGGAAATGGTACCACAATCTGTACGGGGGTTGGATACAGTCCCCTGACTCAAGTGGAGGAAATGGACAAGGAAATGATAGAAGGCATCCTTAGAATGGCAGAAAAGGAGGCAGTGTTGTTGATGGGGGACCTGAATATGCCAGATGTTAACTGGAGAACCTTTGCTGCAGCCACATCCAAGAGCAGGGTAATTACTATTTATTTTTATTTTCTTTAGCTAAAACTTTATAGTCCTTGCTTGCGGCCCCCTAGCTCTGAAGGAACCCCCAGTCCCGTCCCCGACATCCACCAGCCGGCGAACCAGTACCCCATGGCTCTTCACCCCAAGCCGGGCACCCCAAACCCACTGAAGACCAGATCCAGTGAGCTGGCGCCATGGCTGTTCAGGGTCTGAACCTGCAAGGTGCCCTCCTTCGTCCTGCCGGAGCACTCTTTTCTCTTCCAATGTGCAGCCTGTCAGAGGCAGTGCATGCAATGGTGCTGGTATCACCCATGCTCCCGTGTGCATACCATCAGGCGTTCACCCCATCTCTGACCATACATCGGCAGTGCTAGTGAGCCACCCCCCGGCCTCTGCTAGGGGCCAGGCTTGCATGAACTGCCAAAAGACCCCCTTCCCCAGAGAAGGAGAGCAGTCCTTGAGACGCGCGATCCTTCTCCCTTCCTGCTGACCCCTAGCGACCCATGCTTATTCCAGAACATGGGTCACCAGTGTGTCACAAGGTGTGGCATCCAGCGCCTCAACCCTTAGTGCCACCAGGCCAGCTAGAGCAGAGTAATTCAAACAACATGAAGTCTTGCTGTATTCTAACTATTGCAGTGATATCCAACCTTTGAACTGCCCTGAAGAGGAAAGAGTTGACTTTCCATGCAAGGCATGGAACGCTGAGCTCGAGCTCGGTTGAGACTCTGTCTGTTGTTGTTTGAACCCAAACCACCAGGTTCTTTACTCAGCCTCACTGAACAGTCGCTCCGGAGATTTCTCCTTTGCTCGGTTCAAATTAGTTGGTTAAAGTGTCATTTTTCCCCTCGGTTCAACCGAATTTCTTCCTGTAACCTGTCAGTTCAGTCTCTGTCTGTGGTACCGTGAGTACTAGATAGGTTATTGTTATTAGTTTCTGTGTGGAACTTGTAAATGTTGGATCGGTTCGGTTTGAACCGATCAGGTTCATGAAAAAAGTTTATTCCGTTTTTTAGAGTGTGGTAACCGGTCCCTATCGGTTCTAATAAAAACAGATTTCATTAAGTTTTTTTCCACGACCCATAACACGGTCAGGAACCGATAAGGGTGTCTTGCCTGGCGGATTGCCGAAAAAAGGGTAAGTTTGGTTAGGACTTGCCATGTCTGAGAAACCCAAGAGAAAAACCGGGCCCACTGGGGTTCAACACTGTAGTGTGTGTGGGGAAGCCTTTGCTAAGGCTGACCCCCACACCACCTGTGTTTATTGTCTGGGGTTTGACCACCTCGATTCAGACTGCCAGATTTGTAAAAGTTTTCCTACAGCTACCCTAGAAAAGAGAGTTGGTAGGCTGAGGGAAAGGGACGCCAAGAAGTCCGCTGACCCGGATGGCCAGCCCGGTTCGGTTCCAACCGAACCAGGAGTGCCCTCTGACCAGGGCGAAACTTCTTCGGGCAGGAGAACCGACTCTGAGGAGTCAGTTCCGGTTAAAAGAAAAAGAAGGGATAAGTCAGCCGGTTCGGATCCACAAGTTCTTTCTCTGACCGCTGATGAAATAGCCAAAGCGATAAGGATTGTTCAGTCGCTAACTTCGGTTCCGACCAAACCGGCACCATTGGTTAGGGGCTCGGTTCGGTCGGTTCCCCCAGTGCCGGATTACAATTTAGAGGATTTTTATGAACCAGAGGAGGAGGATGGAGAGTATGAGGATAGTGATGGTGATTATGAAAGTCTGGATGTGCCCTTTGACCCGGACATCTCCCCAGACAGACCTTCAGGTGTTTCTCTTCCTAGGCTTTCTGAGTCCCCGTCCCACTTTATGTTTTACAAAAAAGTGGCTGAAATTCTCCAGCTTCCTATGGAGGAAGCAGTAGAGGATCAGGAGGAGCCTGATTATGTTGAAATGATGGACATCCCAGAGTCCAGGAGGCTGTCTATTCCCCTCCATAAGTCTTTTGGGAAACAGACAATAAAAATTTTAAAGACTCCTAATTCCATACCTCCTGTGGACAGAAGAATGGACAAGAAGTATACTCTTTCAGGCTCGAATACGGAGATCCTTTCCCAGCAATGCAGCCATGTTGGGGTAGTGCAGGCTGCTGCCTGCGATAAGGCAAATATACCCTTGGCTTCACACCCCCCAGATAAGGACTCCAGGAGGATTGATGCCATGGCAAAGAAACAATACATGGCAGCATCTTTGGGACTCAGGCAGGCTAATTATATGGCCTACACAGCTAGATACCAAAAGTCTAGATGAGACACTGTGATGGCTCTAGCTAAACAGGTCCCCGACCAGCTTGCCAAGGAGCTGGAGCAGGTAGCTGCAGATGGTATTGAGGCATCCAAGGTGCAATTTCATGCTGCAGTGGACTCGAGTGATGTTTCATCTAGAGTCATGGCTACATCTTTGGCTCTTCGAAGGATGGCTTGGCTCAGATGTACTAACCTGTCACAGGATACCCAGGCTAAGGCAATGGATTTTCCTGTTATTGGTAATTCTCTGTTTGGGGAGCAGACAGAGAACTACATGAAGAAAATGGATGAGTACAGGACCACATATAGGAGTGCTCAGGCCAAGGAAAGGCAAGCCACTCCCCAGAGGCAGCATTCCAGGGGCAGGGCAGGCCTTTTCATAGGCCTTTCTACCAAGCCCAGGCCTCCTCTTCTGCTTATGCTCATAGGGGTTCTTCAGAGGGAGAGGCAGACGGGCACAAGCAGGCTTGCTTCCACCCTCAGCCTAAAGCCCCTGCCAAACAGGCACCCTGATGGGTTTGCCAGGCCGATTCTCCACCTCGAGTAGGCAGGCTGGCTTACTTTGTCCAGGACTGATGTCTTTAACATCAGACAAATGGGTCCTGGAAGTAGTAAGCCAGGGACTGGTTCTCAGCTTCAAACAATTTCCATGATGAGAACCAGATCCTTTCCACCTGCAAATCTTCTTCAGAGGCCCTTGCCCTAGAGGCAAAGGTCTCTTCCTCTGGCTCTCAGAGCCATAGAAAGAGTTCCACCTCACACAGGAAAGAGATTGTACTCCAGGTACTTCCTAACCCCAAAAAGACAGGAGAATGGCGGCCCATCCTGGATCTCAGATATTTAAACAAGCACCTTTAAAACCAAAATTCAAAATGGTGACTCTCGGAATAATTCTACCCTCTCTAAGGTCAGGGGACTGGCTAGTCTCCCTGGACCTCAAGGATGCCTATTTCCACATTCTCATCAGATGCTCCCACAGAAAATACCTCAGATTCGAGTTGCCCTCAGGCCACTATCAATTCAGAACATTGCCCTTTGGTCTAACATCAGCTCCAAGGGTGTTCACAAAATGCCTGGCAGTAGTGGTTGCTTTCCTAAGGAGAAAAAAGATGTCCATTTTTCCATACCTGGACGACTGGCTCATAGTAGATCCGTCTCCAGACCAAGTCAAGTTACACCTACAGATAACTCAGCAACTCCTCACTTCTCTAGGATTCCTTCTAAATCTTTCAAAGTCAGTTCTAGAGCCAGTGCATCTCCTCACCTTCATAGGGGCGGAGCTGGATACTATAAGGGCAAGAGCCTTCCTTTCCCTGGACAGGGCAAGGACCCTTGTGATACTGGCCTCTTCTTTCACCCTTCAGGTGTCTCGACCAGCAAGGTATTTTCTGCAGCTCCTTGGCCACATGGCTGTCTCTACGGCAGTGGTCCAAGGAGCAAGATTTCAGATGAGGGACATTCAGTTCCACTTAAGAGCCTTCTGGTCCCAGAGAAAGGATTCTCTGACCAAGCTGATCCCAGTGACTCGAACCCTGATCCAGGCTTTGCAATAGTGGCAGGATCAGGACAGCCTAAGGCAGGGAGTTCCCTTTGTCACTCAACCTCATTCTCTAATCCTTACCACAGATGCCTCCCTCTTGGGCTGGGGAGCCCACTTAGGAGATCTGACCGCCCAAGGGTTGTGGTCACCTCAAGAATCTCTGCTTCACATCAATCTCTTGGAACTCAAAGCAGTGTTTCTAGCACTTCAAGTTTTTTCCAAGTCTGTTCAGAACAAACTGGTTCAGATCAGGACAGACAATACCACCACAATGTGGTACATCAGCAAGCAAGGGGGCACTCGGTCTACGGCCTTGTGCACAGAAGCAATGAAGTTGTGGTCTCTGGCCTATTCCCTGAATACCTCTCTGGTAGCAGTGCACCTCCCAGGGAAGGACAATGTACATACCAGGATACACAATCTACAGGAGGGACAGGGAGGGTAAAAGAGGAGGAGGAGTAGCTCTCTATGTAAAGGAAGAGATTAAAGCAACAGAACTAAAGAGTAAACAGGGAGCAGATGAGGCACGCTGGGTCACCCTGGAGACAGGAAATGGCACCACAATCCGCATGGGGGTTGTATACAGACCCCCATCTCTGGGGAGGGAATGGACAAGGAAATGATGGAAGGTTTTCTTAGAATGGCAGAAAAAGGGGAGATATTGTTGATGGGGGACCTGAATATGCCAGATGTTAACTGGAGCACCTTTGCTGCAGGCACATCCAAGAGCAGGGTCATTCTTGATGCCCTACAGGAGGCATGCCTCAGACAGCTAGTATTGGAACCCACTCAGGAGGGAGCAATCTTAGACCTGGTACTCTCAAATGGGGGTGGAGAAAGAATCTCAGATTTAGAAAATGGGTAGCCATCTGGGAACAAGCAACCACCAAACAGTGTGGTTCACGATAAACACAGCCATACAGTCAAGCCATACAAAAGCAAGAGTACTGGACTTTAGGAGGGCTGACTTTGGGAAAATGAGAGAGTGCCTCAGAAAAGCACTAGCAAACAGGCAAGAAGGAGGGGTGGAGGAACAATGGGGAGTGATCAAAACAGCCATCACAGAGGCAACAAGCCTTTGTGTAAAGCACATCAATAAAACACAATGAAGGAAAAAACCGCTATGGTTCTCAAAAGAGGTGGCAGGGAAGGTTAAGGGGAAAAGGACAGCATTCAGGAAATATAAGGAAACACAGAAGGAGCAGGACAGAGAACTTTATCAGTTAAAGTAGAAAGAGACTGGGAAGGCAGTCAGAATAGCAAAGGCCCAAATCGAGGAAAGGATAGCCAATTCTGTTAAGAAGGGGGATAAGACCTTTTATAGGTACATTAGGGAGCGAAGAAAGACCGAAGGAGGGATACTGAAGCTTAATAAAGGGGAGGGAATGTGGGTAGAGGGTGACAGTGAAAAAGCAGGGATACTGAACGAATATTTCTGCTCAGTATTCACAAAGGAAGAGGAGGGGGAGTTACCTAAACCAAACAAGAGAAACACTCTGAAGACGGGGTCGATACCAGTCCATTTACAGAAGAAAGGGTTCTGAAAGAACTAATAAAATTGAAGGTGGACAAAGCAATGGGGCCTGATGGGATTCACCCAAGAATTCTAAAAGAACTAAGGTAGAACTAGTGACACCGCTGACTACTCTCTTTAACAAATCATGGGAGGATGGGGTGGTACCGAGGACTGGAGGAGGGCAGATGATTCCTCTTCACAAAAGTGGGAGCAGGACAGAGGCAGGAAACTACAGACCAGTTAGTTTGACCTCAGTGGTAGGGAAAATGATGGAATCACTTCTGAAGGAAAGAATTGTTGAGTACCTAGAGGCCAGTGGGGCACAGGACCCAAGGCAGCATGGATTCACGATGGGAAGGTCGTGTCAGATGAATCTAATAGATTTCTTTGACTGGGTGACCAAAGTAGTAGACCAGGAAGGGGCGGTGGACATGGCCTTCCTAGATTTTAGCAAGGCATTTGATACAGTCCCACACAAAAGATTAATACACAAGATAGCCAGCCTTGGAGTGGGTCCCAAGGTGGTAGCCTGGATAAAAAATTGGCTAGACAACAGGACGCAAAGGGTAGTAGTAAATTGAGTACACAGTGAAGAAAGGAAGGGTTACTAGCGGGATACCGCAGGGTTCAGTACTGGGACCGGTCCTTTTTAGTGTCTTTATAAGTGACATTGCAGAGGAACTGGAAGGAAAAGTATGTCTCTTTGCAGATGACACAAAGATCTGCAACAGGGTTGATACACAAGATGGAGTGGAAAGGATGAGAAGGGACTTGGCAAGGTTGGAGGAATGGTCAAATGTATGGCAGCTCAGATTCAATGCAAAGAAGTGTAAGGTAATGCACATGGGAAACAAAAACCCAGGGGAAGCGTGCACAACGGAGGGTGAGATATTGACAACAGTAAAAATAGAAAGGGACCTGTGGGTAATTATATCAGATGACCTAAAGGTGGGCAAGCAATGTGAGAAGGCAGTAAGGAAGGCTGGGGGGATACTGGGATGCATAGGAAGAGGCATCAATAGTAGAAAACAGGAAGTTGTTATCCCTCTGTACAGAAAGTTGGTGAGACCCCATCTGGAGTACTGTGTGCAGTTCTGAGACCCCACCTCATGAAGACATAGACAGAGTGGAGGCTGTCCAGAGGAGGGTAACTCAAATGGTGCAGGGTCTGCACCAGAAGACATACGAAGAAAGACTAAAGGAACTTAATATGTATACCCTTGAGGAAAGAAGGGAGAGGGGACATGATAGAAACTTTCGTACCTCAAGGAATTAACAAAGTCCAAGAGGGTAGCATCTTCTAGAAAAGAGATGTGCAAGAACAAGGGGCACAATTTGAAGATAGAGGGAGGACGGCTCAGAGGTAATGTGAGGAAGTATTTTTCACTGAGAGGTGGTTGTGGATGATGAAATAGCCTCCCGTGAGGAGGTCGTGAGTCAAGAACAGGGGGGGGACTTAAGAATGCATGGGACAGGCATAAGGCAGTCCTAGTGGGGGTAGGAGGAAGTAAGCTGTTGGTTAACTAGGATCTGCAGCTTATCTGTTAGGTAGGAAAATGGGCAGACTAGGTGGGCCAAGCGGTACTTATCTGCCGTCAAATTCTATGTTTCTATGTTTCTGGCAGATGCTCTCAGCAGGATATCTCAGGGCCATCACGAGTGGGCCCTGGATCCCCTAATTTTGAAGTTAATCTTCTCCAGATGGGGCACTCCACAGATAGATCTTTTTGCAGCCCCAAACAGTCACCAACTTCCTCTTTTTTGCTGCAGACCCCCAGTGTTGGGCTCAGTCCCCCTGGATGCCCTAGTCCTCAATTGGGAAGGGAGATTCCTGTATGCTTTCCCCCCTTCCCTCTCCTGTTCAAGGTACTAGTCAAAATCAGATTTCAGCCCTGCAAAGTGATTCTGATTGCTCCAGACTGGGCCAGACAGCCCTGGTACCCTCTCTTGCTGTCCTTAGCAGTCCACCTTCCCGTGCCTCTTCCCAGGAATTACAACCTGTTGACATGTTCTCAGGGGAGGGTTTGGTATCCGAATCTCAAATCTCTCAATCTTAAGGCCTGGCTCTTGAAGAGTTAGAGTTTGCTGATTTACATCTCTCTCAAGGTGTTCTGGATATTCTAAAGGCTTCTTGAAAGTTTTCCACCAGAAAGACTTACAACTCCAAATGGAAAAGGTTTACTATTTGGTGCTCCGGTAAGCATATTTTTCCAGAGTCTGCTGGGTTGCCTACAGTCCTGGACTATATGGTTCATCTCAGTAGCTTGGGACTCAGACCAGCTACACTTAGAGTGCATCTGGCAGCTGTCTCTGCCTTCTTATCAGCAGGCAAGCCCTCTTCCCTTTCAGCTCACCCTGTATTCTGTAAATTCTTCAAGGGTTTGCTGCATACCAATCCTCCCTTCAGGGACCCTGCCCCTGCTTGGGACCTTAATGTTTGCATTGCCCAGCTTATGCAACCCCCCTTTTGAGCCTTTGTCCTCAGCAGAGCTTAAGTACTTGACTTGGAAAACTGTGTTCTTGGTAGCCATTACTTCTGTCAGACGCATAAGATAGTTACAGGCCCTGTCAGTGGAGCCTGATTTTATCTCTTTCCGTAGAGATAAGGTGGTCCTCAGGACTAATAGGAAGTTTTTGCCTCCGGTGGTTTCAGATTTCCACCTTAACCAGTCTGTCTCTTCCTGTTTTCTTCACTGACCATTCCTTCTCTGGGAAGAGGAGGCTACACAGCCTGGATGTGAAAAGGGCCCTTAGCTACTACATAGAGTGCACCAAGGGTCACAGGTTTGACTCCCTCCAATTGTTCCTCACTGATGGTGAGGTTGGCAAGGGGAAAACCTGCCACTAAGAGATCTGTTGCCAGGTGGATTGTCTCTTGTATACAATTCTGCTATGAAAAATTAGGTAGAATTCCACCCTCAGGCCTGAGGGCTCACTCTCCTAGAGGTACAGCTGCTTCCCTGGCTGCTGCCAGGGATATTCCTATCTTAGAGATTTGTCAAGCAGCCACCTGCAAAACAGTACATACTTTCACCAAGCATTACTGTCTGGATATCCAGGCTAGGAGTGATGCTCGGTTTGGCACAGCAGTGCTTCAGAGCCTGTTTCCAAAGTAGGTTCTGTCCCTCCTCCATGGAGGTACTGCTTGGTAGTCTGCAATAGTCAGAATACAGCAAGACTTCATGTTGTTTGAAGAAAAAATTACTCACCTCAATAATGTTGTTTCTTCTAATGGAGTCTTGCTGTATTCTGACCCCTCTCCCTCTCAGAACCTGGGTTTTGGGATGTGGGTGGGCAGGAACAGTGTTGGCACTCTAGAGGTGCCCCTTTTTTCTCACCCTCTTATTTTTGGGTGTGTCTGTTGTGTTTTGTTTTTTTGGTTTCCTGACTTGAGTCTTTGCCTTGGAACCAAAAAATCTTTTTATTAAACTTAGTAGCCAGTTGGCTAGTGTGAGTTTACAGTTTCCACACAGAACACCCAGTGAGTATAGCTCGTAAAGATCTGGCGGTTTGGGTTCAAACAACAACAGACAGAGTCTCAACTGAGCTCGAGCTCAGCGTTCCATGCCTTTCATGGAAAGTTAACTCTTTCCTCTCCGGGGCAGTTCAAAGGTTGGATATCACTGCAATAGTCAGAATACAGCAAGACTCCATTAGAAGAAACAACATTACTAAGGTGAGTAATTTTTTCTTCTTTGTGCCCTACAGGGGGCATGCAACAGTCAGCTAGTGTTGGCACCCACTCGGGATGGAGCAGTCTTAGACCTGGTACTCTCAAATGGGGACGGAGAGAGGATCTTGGATTTAGCAGTGGGTAGCCATCTTGGAACAAGCAACCACCAAACAGTGTGGTTCATGATAAACACAGCTGCAAAGTCAAGTCACACAAAGGTGAGGGTTTTGGACTTTAGGACTGCTGACTTTGGCAAAAAGGGGGAGTGCCTCAGAAAAGCACTAGCAGCCGGCACAGCAGTAGTGCTACTGCTCGTGACGCCATCGACCTGGGTTAGGGAACAAGCCCAGGAGACGGAGGGCCGGTTGAGGGGAGAAGGCTTGAGCATCGGAAGATGGCTCGCCTTGTCTGGGAGGGAGAAGGGATGAGGGTCAGTGCTGGACTGACCTCTGGTGGAAGCCAGTTAGCAGGTACTGAGCCAGCAAGAGGGGGAGAGGAGTGAAGGACATCTGTGCGTGCGCCTTGATGTCATACGCATGTCACTCCTCTGGGGGGGCGTACAAAAGAAAAACACTGGCCTGGTGCAACACCAACAGGAGAATCAGGAAGGCCCTCATCACCAGTGCGGCATGGCTCGAGTTGGGACCCCAACAAGATTTAAGGTACAGGGGTAGCTCCCACCCTGTCTGTGCCTGGGGGGTAAACCACGGCAAGATATGGGGTCCTGCCGAGCCTGCCGTGTGGAAGCCAGTTGGGTGACTGTGCCTTGGTCAGAGGGGGATAAAAAAAAAAAATAAAATCACTAGCAAACAGGCAAGAAGGTGGGAGGGGGTGGAACAATGGGGAAAAATCAAAGCTGCCATCACAGAGGCAACAAGCCTTTGTGTAAAGCAAATAAAACAAAACAATGGAAAAAAATACTGTGTTTCTCAAAAGAGGTGGTGGGGAAGATTAGGGAGAAAAATATAGCTTTCAGGGGCCTGATGGGATTCACCCCAGAATTCTGAAAGAACTAAGGGGAGAACTAGTGACACCACTGACTACCCTTTTTAACAAATCATGGGAGGATGGTGTGGTACCAGAGAACTGGAGGAGGACGGATGTGATTCCCCATCACAAAAGTGGGAGCAAAGCAGAGGCAGGAAACTACAGACCTGTTAGTTTGACCTCGGTGGTTGGGAAATGATGGAATCACTTCTGAAAGAATTGTTGAGTACCTAGAGGGCAGCGGGGCACAGGACCCAAGGCAGCATGGATTCACAGCAGGAAGGTCATGTCAGACGAATCTAATAGATTTCTTTGACTGGGTGACTAAGATAGTAGACCAGGGAGGGACTGTGGACGTGGCCTACCTAGACTTTGGCAAGGCATTTGACACAGTCCCACACAAAAGATTAATAAACAAGTTAGCCAGCCTGGGAGTGGGTCCCAGGGTGGTAACCTGCGTAAAATATTGCCTGGACAACAGGACGCAGAGGGTACTAGTAAATGTAATCCACTCCAAAGAAAGGGGGTTACTAGCGGGGTACCACCGGGTTCAGTACTGGGACCAGTCCTCTTTAATGTCTTTATAAGTGACATTGCAGAGAAACTAGATGGAAAAGTATGCCTCTTTGCAGATGACACAAAGATCTGTAACAGGGTTAATACATAAGTGGGGGTGGAAAGGAAGAGAAGGGACTTGGCAAGGTTGGAGGAATGGTCTGAAGTATGGCAGCTTAGATTCAATGCAAAGAAGTGCAAAGTAATGCACCTCGGAAATAAAAACCCAAGGGAAGAGTACACAATTGGGGGGAGGTATCAATAACAAAAATGGAAAGGGACCTGGGGGTAGTCATAGCAGACAACCTAAAGGTAGGCAAGCAATGTGAGAAGGCAGTAAGGAGGGGTGGGGGGATACTGGGATGCATAGGGAGAGGCATCACCTGTAGAAAACAGGACGTTGTTATCTCTCTGTGCAGACAGTTGGTGAGACCCCATCTTGAGTATTGCATGCAGTTCTGGAGACCCATCTCTGCAAGGACATAGACAGGATTGAGGCAGTCCACAGGAGGGCAACTAAAATGGTGCAAGGTTTACACCAGAAGCCATGCAAAGAGAGACTAAAAGAGCTTAATATGTATACCCTGGAGGAAAGGAGGGAAACGGGGGACATGATAGAAACTTTAAAGTACCTCAGGGAATCAACAAAGTCCAAGAGGGTAGCATCTTTCAGAAAAGAGATGTGCAAGATCAAGGGGCACAATTTGAAGATGGGGGGTGGCTCAGGGCAACTATGAGGATATATATTTTTCACAGAGAGGGTGGTGGACACATGGAACAGCCTTCCTGAGGAGGTCGTGGGGTCAAAAACAGTGGGGAAATTCAAGAATGCATGGGACAGTCATAAGGCAGTTATAGTGGGGGGGTAGGAGGAAGTAGTCTGTTGGTTAACTAGGATCTGCAGCGTATCCAGTAGGTAGGGAAATGAGCAGACTAGGTGAGCCAAGCGGTCCTTATCTGCCGTCAAAGTCTATGTTTCTATCAGGAGGAAGTAGGCTGTTGGTAAAACTAGGATCTGCAGCTTATCCAGTAGGTAGAGTAATGGGCAGCCTGGTTGGGCCAAGCGGTCCTTATGTGCCATCAGATCCGTTTCTGTGTTTCTAAAGCAAAACAGACAGAGGTGACAAGGGAAACTTACCAGATATGGCAGAGGGAGGCAAGGAAGGCAATTAGGAGGGCCAATCCAAGAACAGAGGCGAGAATAGCCAGTACATCCAAGAGGGGTGATCAGTTATTCTTAAGGTATATTGGAGAAAAAAGGAGGAAAATGGAGGGGGGGGGGTTCTCAGGCTTGTGAGGGAAGGAAGAGTTCCAGTGGAGGAGAACAGGCAGAATCCTGAAATCTTGAAAGAATGCTTTAGCTCAATTTTTACGGTCGAGGAGGAGGGGTACGAGCCTGAAATTCATGAGGGTAGACTAATGGGATCAGGGGGTGGGTACTAGTCCCTTCACTGCAGACAGTGTCCTCTGGGAACTGGCCAGGCTCGGGATGGACAAGGCCATGGGTCCTGATGCAGTGCACTCCAGGCTGCTGCAGGAACTTGGGGAGGTTCTGGCCACGCCCCTGGTTGCCTTGTACAACAGATCACTGGATACAGGGGAGGTGCCAAGGGACTGGGAAATGGCAGAAGTCGTTCCATCTACAAGGGGGGAAATAGGGAGGATCCAGGGAACTACAGGTCGATAAGCCTTACCTCGGCAGCTGGAAAGGTAATGGAGAAACTCATCAAGGAAAGGATTGGGGTTCATAGATACTATCAGAGCTCTCTATATGGGTCCCCAAGCCTATGTCAGGGTGAACGGAGGAGTCGCTAGTAGATTTGGGTTGGGCAGGGGTACACGTCAGGGGTGTCCCCTGTCATCCCTCCTGTTCGCCGTCTACATTGAGCCACTGGCAGAGGCTGTGAGGGGGGCGGAGGGGGTATCTGGGGTGGAAGTGGGAGGTATCCAGAAAAAAATATCTCTGTACGCAGATGACGTTCTGCTATGCCTCACCCAGCCTCACCAGTCCATTGAACAGGTGTGGCCCATACTAGAAGAGTTCGGGAAACATTCGGCATAGTCCCTTAACAAAACCAAGACAGAGGTTTTAAGCTTCTTCTACAATCCCTCTGAGGAGATACATTCACTCTTGCCCCAGAATTGGTCTGTGGACAGGATGAGATATCTGCGGATAAACATCACTAAACAGCATTCACATCTATTCAAAGCAAATTATTCCCCCCTGACAAGTGTCCTGAAAAAGGACCTAGAGGGGTGGTCTCGGATCAATCTTCCCATGCACTCCAGGATTCACTCTATAATAATGAACGTGCTACCTAAATTCTTATGCTTGTTCCAATGTCTGCCACTGTACATTCATAAATCAAATTTCCAAACCTGGCATAAAATGGTCTCGAAATTCATCTGGAATAACAAAAGATCTCGAATTAACTTACAGATCTTACAAACCCATAGTAGCAAAGGGGGTGGGTCCCTTCCTGAACTGGAGGACTATTTTCTTGCAGTGCAATTAAAAAATGCATCGCAGTGGTCTAACCCGAACTCCATTGCAGGCTGGAGGGAAATGAAGGGTGAGGAAGAGGAGGATGGGAGGTTGCCCCTTGAAGCCAGATTAGTCACACCCGTGACCTCCCACAGTCATCCCCCTCCTAAACTGAATATGGTTGGAGACACAATTCGATCAGTCCATAGGCTATGGCAAAAGTATAAATTAAAAACTTCAGTTTGGCCCCTGAAAAGACTAGCATGGAACTGTGTTTTTTCCCCAGGCCGCCTAGACCACACCTTCTGACAATAGGATAGGGCTGGTTTGAGGTATTCGGGCCAGTTTTTACAAGGGGACACAGTTTGGGATTTTTTCACCCTTAGGAACATGTTTGGTCTATAAAGTTCAGACCACTTTAGGTTTCTACAAGTCAGAACCTACATCACCTCACTACAAAGGAAAGATAGAGGCTCGACCAAGGCTGCTCCCTTTTTACTATCTATTCAAAAGGGTAGAATGACATGTACTCAAAAGGGCCTGATTTCCCATTTTTATAAATCTCTGGCTGCAGTGAGGAGTGACCTACTAACCAAAATCAAGGCCAGGTGGCAGGAGGAGGCTAATTCAGACCCCCCAGTATCTGAATGGGGACCTATCTTCTGCACAGCCAAAAGGACAACCCGGTCCCTTCATTGGCAGGAGTTTGCCTGGAAGATTAGGGAACACTATTTTCTCACTCCCAAAATATTAAATAAAAGGAGTTCAAATTACCCACTTCAGTGCTGGAGGGCCTGTGGAGAGGTGATGGCGGGTCACCTTCACATCTTTTGCGCCTGTCCGAGACTCCAGACGTACTGGAGGGAGGTCTCCAATGCATTGAAAGATCTTTTCTCCCTTGACCATCCACCGGAGTGGAAAGAGACAATATTGGAAGTTCCTCCCATGAGCTTGAGAGGGGCTGACTCAATGTACCTCTGGGCGGTACTTATAACCGCAGCTCATAAAGCCATCACGAGATTGTGGCTTAACCCTCTCTCCCCTAGTAGACAAGATTGGATAACGGTGGTCCAGAACATTTCTGAACTAGAAGAACTCACCTTTAAAATAAACCAATGAGTTGCTCTTTACACCCAGAGATGGACCAAATGGGAAATCTGGAGATCAGCTGAGGGAACGAGGAAGGGAAGGTTTACTTAAAACAAAATAAAATAAAATAGAATAAATAAAAAAAAAAAAAAAGCTCTGAAGAGATAATGAAATCTTTCTTCTCCTACTGTATAATTATAAATATTGTTTATAAATTCATGGAACATCCTACATATATGTAAACTAAGCCTGGAACCTAATGGACTCATTGTCTGTCTTTGTGATAACATTGCCATTGTATCTGATTTATGTATTAATGTACCTGATTGTTGTCAATAAACTTGAATTAAAAAAGGAAATGATTGGAGATTACCTGGAAGCCAGAGGGCTACAGAACCAGAGACAACATGGGTTTGCCAGGGGTAGGTCCTGTCAGACCAACCTGATCGAATTCTTTGATAAGGTAACCAGGGTGGGGCGGTGGATACGGCCTATCTGAGCTTTGGAAAGGCCTTTGATACTGCCCCACATAAGAGGTTGGTAATAAAATTGAGGAGCCTGGGGGTGGGGACAAAGATAGAAAGAAATGGGCAGGGAACTGGATTAGGGAAAGGAGCCAAAGGGTGGTGGTGAATGGTATGCTTGAAGGAGGGGAGGAGAGGGTGACCAGTGGGGTACCAGAAGGGTCTGTGTTTGGGCCGGTGCTTTTTAATGTCTATGTCAGTGGTACAACAGAAGGTGTGGGAGGGAGAGTATGCCTGTTTGCAGATGATGCAAAACTCTGTATCATGGTGGACATACGGGAGGAGGGATGGACAGGATGAGGGCTGACCTGGGGAAGTTGAAGGAGTGGTCCAGGAGGTGGCAACTGAGGTTCAGTGCTAAGAAATGCCAACTCATGCACTTGGAGCTCAGGACCCCAGGTGCACAGTACACACTTGGAAGGGAGATGCTGGTGGGTACAGGGGAGGAGAGAGACCTGGAAGTAATTATTACTGATGTCCTTAAGGTGACAGAAAAGTGTGGGAAGGCAGTGGGAAAAGCTAATCAGATGCTTGGATGCATAAAAAGGGGCATCCCCAGCAGGAGGAGAGAGGTGCTTCTAATCCTGTATATAACACTGGTACGACTGCACCTCGAGAATCATGTGCAGTTTTGGAGGCCTTATCTCCTCAGGGACAAAAATAGATAGGAGGCTGTGCAGAGGAGGGCTACCAGGATTATGCTGGGTAACCAGGGGATGTCCTATGAGGAGAGGCTAGGGGGATTGAACCTGTAATTCCTGGAGGACAGGAGAAAAGGTGGGGATATGGCTGAGTCATTTAAATACTTAAAGGGAAGTAACAAGGCACAGGTGGAGAGTCTATTTCAGTGGAGCAGAGCTTCTAACATTGGGGGGCACAGTATGAAGTTGCTGGGAGGCAGGGTCTGGGATAATGCGAGGAGGTTCTTCTTCACTGAGAGGGTGGTAAATGATTGGAATAGTTTGCTGGAGGAGCAGGTGGGTGTGGCAATGACCACACAGTTCAGACATGCATGGGTTATGTACATGGGTATTCAGGGGATGGGAGGGGGTAGGCTTGGGGACCTACAGTAGATGGACACTACTTGGGGGTTTTCATGGGCAGACTAGGTGGGCCATGGTGTCCTTGTCTGCCTGCTACTACTATGAATCTATTTAAAAAAAAAAATAATAATAATTCTGTTCGTCCCACTGCATCAACAATGAGATCACACTGACTGTGATATCACAGGTAACCAGGGGGGAACATTTTTAACTGCCAGATTATTCTCTTTCACATGAAGCAGCAGGGATTGGCTCTTTGTGGTTACTAGTGATGTCACAATGTCCTGCATTTTGATTGGTAACTTGTGGAAGTCACTGCTCAGGCTGCAATGGTTGTGGTACCTCAGTGTGTTTGGTCACATTTCTGACGATGTAGTGGGAGGAACCAGTGACAGTGCTAGGGGATCAAATTAGACTCACTGGTGTAACAAATGAGGGTCAAAATGAAAAATAGCTGGGTTAAAACCTAATCACAAGTACAAACTGCACCAGTACAGAAGCTTAAATTTCAAATAAAAATACTTTTCTGTTGTTTACGTTTCCATCTTTTGGCTATAGTTGCCAACAGGTGCATCACTTTGGACCCACGGTCATGTGGAAAGCGGGTCATTTCTGGACAAGCTGCAAGTTTTTCCCTTTTTGCCCTGTCTAGCACTGTCCCTGGGAAGATCAGAACTGACTCTTCTTAAGCCTCCAAAGAAAGTGCTGCTCCACACAGCAGCCTAATACTGCCAGGTGGAACATCTTCTAACTAGCAAACAGAAAAGGAAAAATACTTCAGATATAGGAAGTGATAGCTGATTGCATCTGAAAATTACTATTAATTCCAGGCTGGAAACTAGCTCTTTAACCTTCCTGGTCTTCCTGCATGTGTCATGCCCTTAATGTTGACTATTATTTTGGTTGTCCCGTGCTTGACTCTCTCCACCCTATGTCCCTCTTTTTGTGTGGGCACCATAGTTGGCTACCGTAATCTTGAAGGGGTCTTATACATGATCAGCACAGGAGCATTTTGACTTATGCCTGATGACGCTTAATGGTTTTGCTTGATAGCACCTAGTACTCTATCTGCCTTTTTTTTTTTTTTTTTTTTTAATACTCTCTCTTTATGCCCCCTTCTCGCTGTACTAGATTCCTTTCTTCGGGGATCCCTAGGCTGTGTATTCCCGTAGTCCCGCCCCAGGTACCTCCCTCTGGGTGCTGGTTAGCCTTTCCCCATCCTGCCTTGGTTTACCCCCGGCCGGGGAGGAGAGGGACCCCCCCTTTAGTCCCCCCCCTCACACCTCAAGTATGCATCGGAAGGCGTCACCAGCCCCATCTATGGAGCCTGGTTAAGGGTTGTCTCGGGACAGCCAGGTCCTGTCTGCAGGAGCCCAGCACAGGTTTTTTCCGCTTTCCTTGTCCCAGCCACAGGGCGTCTTCACACAATGGGGGGTTGAGCGATGCACGTGGCGATGTGTTAACACCCGCTCTCTGCAGACATCCTCACTCCCTTATATGTTGCTCCCACTGCACCTCCACCCGTGGTCACCCAGGTGGCGGTATCGTGGGGACCCACATCCCACCCGCTCGGGAGGAAGCAGTCCTGGCGCTCAATCCTCCTCCCAGCGGCCCTCCAGCCGCCCGAGTCCGTTCGAACCGGGTTGCTGGCATCGCAAGCAGTAACCCTACCGCTGCGCCGGCGGGCCGGCTTCTATCTGCCTTTTGACACAGCAACCATACAGTGGTCTTGAAAGTCCATTGTGTTATTTATGAGGCTTCCAAAGTTTTTTTCTTTGTCACTAACTTTCAAAATTGAGCTACTTAGTGTATGCTGATGTGGGATAGGGTTTCTTCCCAGATGTAGTACGCTGCACTTGTCAAGACTAAATGTCATGCCTCATTTATAGGCCTATTTAGTTACTGTATCCAGAACTGCTTGAATTCTGTTTATGTGATCAATATGATAATTAGGGCCTCCTAGTTTTATATCATCTGCATGTTTTGTTACCTAATTCTGTACATTTTCATTTAAATGAATGAGGCATTATATCGCAGTGGTTTAAGGCTCTGAGCTGCAGTTCTGAAGACCTGGGTTTGAATTCCACAGCTGCCTAGGTGCATACTGTGTGATCCTGAGCAAGTCACTTAACTTCCTTGTGCTCCCAGGTCACATCTGGAAACAAGGTTCGGCTTAGTGTGCTACTCCTGGTTGAACAATGTTCTTTAAATCTGCAGTAAATATCTGGAATATAATGCGGCCTAGTACGGAACCCTAGGGCACTCTGCTTTTTACCTGACCCGTCTCTGATAAGTAACCATTTACAGATATCATCTAGGTTCGATCTAACAACCAGTTTGCTAACCCATCTAAGTTTTTGTTTACATTAGGGTTTCAACAGTTTTTCAACCACCACCCAACACAGGACAGTGTCAAAAGCTTTCTGGAAGTCTGATAGACACGTCCGCTGACCCTGCCAATCCAGTATATTACTAGTTTTCTCATAGAAACATACAAAATTAGTATTGCACGAGTGCCCAGCAGTAAAACAGCGTTGTTCCCAGTTTAGATTAATTTATTTTGATATGTTTTATAAGTCTGTCCTTTATGATTGATTCTAGGATCTTTCCCCGAACTGGTGTTAAACTTAAAGGGCGGTAATTACTTAAGTTTTGTCTATCTCCTTTTTTAGGATCGTTGTGATCTTTGCCATTCTCCAATCATTCAGGACACTACCTTCATTTAATGATTTCTCAAATAATTTCAGTAGTCTTTCATTACATTAAGAATTTGTGGTGTAATACCATCTAGACCTGATGCACTGTGTTGTTTGAGCTCATTTATTTTTTCAATTATTTCTTTTCTTTTATTCTAATAGTGTCATTTTTGTCGATACTGTTAAAACAGTAATGATTTTCTTTGTTCTTTGAAAAAACTGAGCTGAAGTACTTATTCAATAAGTTGGCTATGTCCAATAGTTCAAAATCACATTATTGTTTTCTGTGATTGTGGTTAGTTTAGTGTCTGATTTTTTTAAGGGAATTAATTTAACTATGGAACTGCTTGCTACAGTGTATGGTGGAATGTTATTAGGGATGGAAATCCATCCCTAGAATAGCGTTGTAATGCTGCAGTAGCTACATCATCGTAGCTGTTATGCTGCAGCAGTTACGTAGCTACTGCAGCATAACAACATAGAACACGCTCGCGCATGAGCGTCACAATACCATCGCCAAACAGGAAGCGGGCGCATCGGTAAGAACGATAGTTTAGGACAGCGTCTCTGACGTAAAAACATTAAAGACCTAAAATGTTGTTCTTTTAATTTTTGATTGTAGACCATACACTGTAAAAGACAATGTATGGTCAAACTGTCGCCATGGCAACCTCTCTGAGTACATACTCTTATCGATCGGAGACTATACATCATCCTCTATATTCTGTTTGTTTACACTTGTTGCTATTTTAACTTGCATATTTCTTTATGCTTTATTGATAGCATTTTTACATTCTTTTTGTGTTTTTTTTTTTAACATTTCCTATGTATCTGCTGTGCTTCCTTTTTTATGTTTTGCATGTATTTTTCTTTTTAGAGTACTTTCTTATTTATCCATTTAAGTTTTATTCCTTTGCTGTATTTTTTGATATGATTAATGTATTTAATACTAGTGTCAATAATAATTTGCTATATACAGTGCCAGCAGCTTTCCTTTTTGCGTTCCATCTTTAAGTAAGGGGGCCCAGTCTATACTGTAGATGGTATTACTGATGGCTTCTTTGTTTGCTGTTTTATGTAGCTATATTTTTGTACAGCCTTTTAGTTTACTGAATTTGCCTTGAATAGTAAACACTATGCATGAGTAGTCACTGTTCCCAAGTAGCTTAGTGACTACACACTCTGTTATATTAATGGATTCTGTACTTAGGACTAAATCTAGTGTGTTGTTGCCCAGGGTCTGTTGCTGTACATATTGTTCTAGGTTCATTTCATAACAAGCCATGTGAAACTGTGCACTTTGACTTGTAGTAGCTATCTTCTTTGGCCAGTCTAAATCGCTATAGTTTAGGTTTCATACAAACATTTATCTCCTCCTTGTCACATGCCTGTGAGTTCCAGTTCTTGCATTATTTCTTGATTATATGTTTTGGTTGTATTTGGGGGCCTGTAGCACAGGCCTATAATGTTATGTTTTGAGGTTTGCCTTTTATTTTATTTATTTATTTAGCTTTTGTTGACCAGGTAGGTATACTAGACAAGTTTTATGACTATCTTTAGGTACGACCCGGGAGAATACAATGAAAATACAGGTTCAGACAGGGTACATGACACAGGTAGAAGCATGGTACAGTGTCACAATAGAGTCAGGTAAACCTAGATAGTCTACAGTAAGCAGTAATAGGTAGAGTATGAATAATACATACATAACAAATAGGCTAAGTCATTCAAAGGCAATAGGAGTGTGTGTGTGAGTGACCTTTTCGGCGCCACAGAAAAAAATAATTCCTGAGCAGATAATCAGGCGAATCACATGCCTCCTAGAGTTAATGGGCAGTAGGCAACATCGTTGGAGCCTGCAAGAGGGATCAAAAGGTTGGGCGAGTCCTGGATAAGGTGGCTTGGGACACCCGCACACAGAGGCCAGTTTCAAGTGCTCCTACAGGGAATTCCAGAGGCTCAGTTGGGAGGGATAGGAACGAACGTGGTCAGGAAGGGAGTTCCATAGTCTCGGAGCACATGTAGCGAAGTCCCTATCCCCCATTAGGGTGCGAGTATAAGGTACTTTGAGCACCCCAGTTCCCTGAGACCTGAGGGAGTAGGAGGAGGTTTCAGCAGCTTTTAACCTTTAACTAAGTGATTTCTGTGTTCGTATTTTTAGTTTTAATTTTCCCAGAAATACCCGTTGCTGTAATACCATCTGCAGTGTATAATGCTATACCCTCTCCTTTTTTCCCCTTTCTATACAGCCTTATCAAATAATAATCCTGAAATGTTCTTTTCCCGTTTGTCCTCTATAGTACAACAAGTTTCCATTATTAAAAAACAATGTCTGTTTTTGGTCCTGTACCTATTATTATTTGCAATGGCCCCTGCTTTTTATTTAGACATCTGGTGTTACATACACTTTATTGTATTATTTTGGTTTGTACGCCAAGCTGTTTTAATGTCTGTATTCTTGTTTGTTTCTTCTGCTGTCCATATAATGTCCCCTTTCCCCTTTATTAGTTTAAATGAGCACTTTCCAATTGTTCTTTCATTACATTATCCAGTTTCCTGTCCGCAACTTTTTGAGATGTAACCAGTCTTTCTAGGGACATGGATATGTTGTTCTATCCACACTTACTGGCAGATTCCTTGCCGCTTTAAATCTTGCCGGAAGGTCTTCAAGCTGGCTCCTCCCACCCCCCCGGGTGGTAAAACTCTCGGCTCCGCCCCATGACGTCAGATCGTCCTTACCGCTTGGAAGCTCAGGTTCCCTCCTTAGCGCTCTGCGTTTCAGGCTTAGATCCTAACTTGTCGGTTAATCCGAAACTCATTCTCAAGTTTAAAAGACTTCGGTCTTCTTTTTCCCTCGCGGCTGCGATGGACAAATCGACTCCTGGATTTCAGCGGTGCCTTTGTGGGCAGAAGATATCTCGGACCGATCCGTACTCCATGTGCATTTACTGCCTTGGCCTCGAACAGGATCCACAGGCCTGCGAATTGTGCAAGTCCTTTTCGGTCAACGTTCTTGAAGACCATTCTGCCAGGCTTAAACTCGGGCGCTCCAAGAGACATATTCCTTCGGTTAAGTTGAAGGAGGCCCATTGGGCGGTGTCCACGGTGTCGGGCTCGGCTGAGCAACTCGAGCAAGTGATCGCCCTCGAGAAGGAAGCGGGCCGCATCTTCTTCTTCCTCAGTCGCGGCATTTATCCTGCTCTCCTTAGACTCCTCCTACTTGGCTTCTTTTAAGGAGCTTTGTCAATCCCTCTCTACTAAAGGAGAGGGGCCATCGGGTCACTCCTCTCGGTCCAAGAAAAAGGACTCTAAAGGTAAGTCCCACCGTCAACGTTCGTGGGAGCAGGAAAGGTCCCCTTCCCCAGATAGTAGACACTCTACTTCGGTCGCGGTTGCGGCTAAGGCTGCTGGCTTCACGGTGTCCCCGTCAGGTCAGCCAGCCGAGACACCCGTCAATGCAGTAGAGATTTTTCTCGACCCGTCGGACGGGCTGTCGACTGGAAAAGCCGACAACCCATCTTCACTGGTTCCCCCGGTGGAAACAGAGGACTTGCCCGTGCCTCTTGTGCCGGAGTCCCCGGTTAAGGTCCCTGAGCCGGGGGAGGAACAGGTTTCCCGCCCCTCCCAGACCCACCTCGGAAACACCAAGGATCTCGGTCTCGGACCTCCTCTTGGTCCAACCCGATCCCTGATATCGGCGGTCTCGTCTTGGCACCGAGGGAAGCGGCGGCGCCGCTCATCCTCGTCATCGTCCTCCTCGGAGGATAGGCTCCGGCGCAAGTTGCATCGGTGCTACGAGGATCTTATGTGGCAGCAGCTCCTTTTGTCCAGGAGCAAGCCGACTCCATTGCCTTCCCCGGCCATTAAGTGGCTGTCACCTGCGTGGCCGCAACAACCCCTCGTGGTCATCGAGGAGCCGAAGTCGTCGCCGGTTGTTCGGTCGAAACCAGCTGTACCACCCATTGTGGTGGAACCCCCGCCTCCACAACCAAAAACTGGGGCTTCGACCAAGGATTCTCGGTTGGATCATGGGTTACCCCATCGGTTGTCGGTCACCCTCACTCCCGATCGCCCTCGGCAGGTGGAGGGTGGCTCAGGCCCTCGGCAGCTGTTTGCAGACTCCTCGGAGTCTGACGATGAATCTTCCCTGTTCTCCAGGCCTCTCAACCTGGAGTCCTCTGGGGGACAGTTGTTGGACGAGAGCCCATCCTCGTTCATGGGATTACTTCAGCTCATCTCAGAATCTACTGGGATGAAGCTCGAACCCATGTCAAAGTGGGCCGAATATCCCCTCACGGAGATACTGGACCGAGGGGCTTCTCCTACTGAGGCCTTTCCTGTGGCCGAAGCCATTGTTAGCCTGGCCCTGGAGCTATGGCAGTGGCCCGCTTCTTGTCCAGCTCCCTCGGCCAGGATGGCCAGGAAGTATGCCGTTCCCACCGGCTCATTCTCTGGATTCTCAGAGCACCCCTCTGCAGAGGGGCTGGTGACTGACAGTGTTTTCTGGCGCTCTGGAAACGCTCGGGACGTGGACAAGCCACCAGATAAAGACTATTCCGGGCGTAAAGTTTGCGCTGCATCCTCCTTAGGCCTTCATCAGGCCAGTTTGGCCATACTGATGGCACACTTTTCCCACGCCCTTTTGGGCTCCCTGGATGAGGTGATTCCTCATCTCCCAGCTGACCTCCAGGCTATGGTCAAGCAGGTGCAGGATCAGGGAAGGGCAGTGGCAAAGCAACAGCTCCAAACTGCTCTCGACATTGGAGACTCTTGTGCCCGGTCAGTAGTGGCCGCAGTGGCCATGCGCCGCAGAGCTTGGTTGCGAATCTCCACCTTCACGGTGGATACCCAGCACAAGCTGTCAGACGTTCCCTTCCTGGGTACCGACTTGTTCGGTCCCGGTGTGGAGGGTCACTTGCTGAGGATCAAGAAGTCCAATGCCACCTTGGACTCCGTCACATCTGCCCAGAAGGACAAAGGCCGCCAGCAGCAGCGTAAACCCTTTCGGCCTTCTGCCGCTGTGGCACATCCAGCCCAGCAACACCAGCATCAGGGCCAGCAGGCTCGCACTTGGCACCCCAAAGCCAAGCCTGCAGCTTCCTCCAGCAGGAAGCCAGGAGGTAAAGGCCCAGGAGGTCCCTCGGCCGGTCCTTCCTCCAAGCCTGCCCAGTGATGGATTGAGGGGTGTCGCCTCCAGCCTCGTCGCTCCCCCATGGGTTCCCCCTGTGGGGGGATGGCTCCGCCACTTCCTTTCCGCCTGGTCCACTGTCACCATGGACCGTTGGGTGTTGGAAGTGGTAGGGAAAGGTCTGCCTCTGGAATTCGAGCAGGCTCCACCCTATCGGGCCGTCGCCCCACGGGGGGGGGGCTATGGAGTCCGCAGCATCTCTGTCGGCTCATCGAGCAGACATTGCTCTACTACTCCAAAAGGAGGTGATCAGGGAGGTAGCGGATCCTCCAGCAGACCCAGGGTTTGTGTCCATGTATTTCCTGGTCCCAAAACGACGGGGGACTGGTGCCCCATTCTAGACCTACATGACCTGAACAAGTTCCTAACGTCCCGAACCTTCAGGATGATCGCTCTGGCACAGATCATTCCATTCTTGGAACGAGGCATGTGGTTCTGTTCTCTGTACTTCCAGGACGCGTTCTTTCATGTCCCAATCCGTCCATCCCACCAGCGATTCCTCCGCTTCAGAGTGGAGGGGTCCCTTTATGAGTTCCAGGCCATGCCCTTCGGCCTCTCTCCAGCTCCCAGGGTCTTCACCAAATGCATGGCAGTGGTGACAGCATTCCTGCGGTGCCAAAGGGTCCGGATGTACTCTTACCTGGACGACTGGCTGATTGCAGCCCCCTCCAGGCTGGAGATGGAGCGGTCCAGGGATCTGGCCCTCCAGGTCTGCTCTCAGATTGGCCTCCTCATCAACGAGGCTAAATCAGAACTCGTGCCAATGCAGGTGATTCAGTTCATCGAGGCAGAGCTTGACTCTCTTCGAGCCAGAGCACGGCTCCCGGCAGACAGGGCCGAGGTTCTCTCCTCCTTTACCCAGTCATTTCTGGTTGGGCAATTGCACCCTGCCCGGGACTTCCTGGGCCTCATGGCGGACTGCACCAGTGTGGTCCAGTGGGTCCGCTGGCAACTACGTCCCCTTCAATGGGGGTTGGCCTGCCAGTGGTCACAGCGCTCTGGTCCTCTGGACCAGCCAGTGGCGGTGACCCAGGAGATGTGGAACGCTCTCCAGTGGTGGATCATTCCAGCTTATCTGCAGGAGGGCATCCCATTTGTCCGCCCCAAGCCGACAGTCATTCTAACGACTGATGCCTCTCTGATGGGTTGGGGTGCCCATCTGGGGGAGCACAGAGCGCATGACCTCTGGTCCCCTCAGGAGTCTCAGTGCCACATCAACCTGCTGCAGCTTTGAGCGGTCCAACTAGCCCTCACCACCTTTGCTCCATTTGTACGGGGTCAAGTGGTCCAGGTCCAGACAGACAATACCACGACCATGTACTACCTGAACCGTCAGGGCGGGACGCACTCCTTGCCCCTATGCAAGGAAGCTCTCCGCACTTGGTCCCTCATGAGCAGTCTGGAGGTGGATCTCCTAGCCATCCATGTGGCGGGAGCCTCCAACACTCTGGCCGATGCCCTAAGCCGGATAGGTGCTGTGTCTCACGAGTGGTGTCTCCTGCTGGAGGTAGTACACGATCTGTTCTCCCACTGGGACACACCTCAGGTGGACCTGTTTGCCTCCAGGGAGAATGCGAAGCTGAGGCTGTTTCATGCCCACTCCCCTCAGCAGAGCTTGCTGCAGGGGGATGCCTTCTCGAGGCCGTGGACCCCGGGCCTCTTCTAGGCCTTTCCCCCTTTTCCCTTGATCCACATGGTGCTTCCCAAGGTGAGGAGGGACAAGGCACAGGTGATTCTGGTAGCCCCAGACTGGCCCCGCCAGTTCTGGTATCCAGATCTCCTCAGCCTCAGCTCCAGGCTCCCGAGGCGGCTTCCAGCCCACCCGGACCTGATCTCAGTCAACCAGGGGAAGGTACTCCACCCGGACCTTCAGTCCCTGCACCTGATGGCCTGGTACCTGAGCGTCTAGAATTCCAGGCCTTGGATCTTTCCGACGAGGTCCTCAACGTCGTCGAGGCATCCCGTAAGGAGTCAACCAGAAAATGCTATGCCTTCAAATGGAAGAGATTCTCCATTTGGTGTCAGGATAAGGGGTTGGACCCTTCCTACTGCTCCTTGGCCAGCATTCTGGACTACCTATGGTCCCTTTCTAAGCAAGGGCTTCGGTCGTCGACCCTTAAGGTGCACCTGGCAGCCATTTCTGCTTACGGGCCAGAAAGCAGCCGGTGGCGCAGGAGAAGGTGGTCAGGCGCTTTTTCAAAGGCCTTGATCACATATCCCCTCTGGTGCGAGAACCTCTACCTCTGTGGGATCTACTGCAGGTATTGGCTAAGCTCATGGGCAAGCCATTCAAACTGATGCACAGGTGTGATATCTCTCACCTGTCGTGGAAGACCACCTTCTTGATGGCTATCACGTCAGCCAGAAGGATGGGAGAGCTCCAGGCGCCCATCGAGTCTCCTATCTGGTCTTCCACAGGGACAAGGTTGGTTCGCGCCCACCCAAATTCCTTCGAAGGTGGTGTCGGAGTTTCACCTTAACCAGTTGTTGACTCTGCGGTGTTCTACCCCAATCACACCTCGGAGGCGAATATGGGCTCATACTTTGGACCCTAGAGGCCGCTCTCTTATTATAAAGGAAACGAGCGACCCGAAGTTCGGGGAGAAGATTCGCCACCTGTTTGTCACCTATGCTGAAGCCGCACATGGCAGACCTGCAGCCAAGCGGACTGTAGGCAAGTGGGTCACCTCCTGCATAGATCTCTGCTATAGGTTGGTGGGCATGGAGCCTCCCAAAGGGATAAGAGCTCATTCTGCCCGCCATACCGCTGCTTCGGTGGCTGCTTCCAGGGATGTCCCTATCCAGGAGATCTGCAGGGCTGCTACCTGGAAGTCAGCACACACCTTCATTACCCATTGCACACATTGACCTTGAGTCACGCCGGGATGCTGGCTTTGGGACCTTGGTTCTCCAGTCCTTATTTCCTAAGTAGGGGGTGTGCGCCTTGCCTCCCTCCTCCCAGAGAACTGCTAGGAGTCTGCCAGTAAGTGTGGATAGAACAACATATCCATGTCCCTAGAAATACAGGTTACCACCTGTAACAGGAGTTCTAGGAATGGTATATGTTGTTCATCCTACGATACCATTTCTCTGACTTGGTAGCACAACCTGGCTTCAACGAGCTAGATCTGGCGTCATGGGGCGGAGCTGATAGTTTTACCGCCTGGGTGGGTGGGAGGAGCCATCTTGAAGACCTTCCGGCAAGATTTAAAGCGGCAAGGAACTTGCCAGTAAGTGTGGATGAACAACATAAACCATTCCTAGAACTCCTGTTACAGGTCAGTAACCTGTATTTACTGTACAGATGGTTAGCAGTCCTGAGATCTCACCTTAAACAGTCTGATAATAGATATTTTGCAGTGATGGACCCTGTTATTTGGAACTCTTTATGAAACCATCTTGGAAGCTCCCTCTCACTGAAGCCAAGGCTTTTAAAAATTGCCTGAAATTCTGTCTGTTTCTTCAAGCTCATGGTGACAATCTAGCCTGAGGAGTTTGTTTTCAGGGAGTTTAATTTGTTGCCTTTTTTTTTTTTTTTTTTTTTTGTAACGTGTTGTGTGTTTACTGTTATAGGTTAATACTGATGTATTTAGTGGGATATTTATTCTAACCCCATGTATTCTTCTATATTCATAACTGTATGCAGTCTGCCTCCTAAGTAGAACTGCCTGGAGAGAATGGAACTGTATGCAAATGATAGGTTCCATCATTGCTCGAAACATATATTCAAACTGCTACCCTCATTTCTGTAACATTCCATCAGCGTCTCAGATTTCTGACTGACAAGTAAGACGCCTGTAGAGCTTCCTCTCGACTGCTCATGCTGATTCCAGTTTAACAAGTATTATTTCTGTCTATATTTGAGCTGCTGCCTTCATTTATTGTTCAATTTAGTTCTAATTACTTTTAAAGTTAAGTTTATTTAGTTTAGTGGTAAAATTGTATTTTTTTCTTGGGTTCCTCATGGTTAGGGATAACCGCTGAGGAACCAGGGCTTTCTTAGTACTTTTGGCGCTTTTCGCCATAAGTTTGTGTTATTTTATTTATATTCGTGGGGTTAACACCCACGAAAAAGCTATATCTGCCAATTAACAAGTTCTTTGAAAAAGACTTGCTGAAGATTTTACAGACTCCTAACTCTGTTCCCCCTACAGATAGGAAGTCTGATAAGAAATATCAATTTTGTCAGGGAGGGAGCAGAGTTCTTATACTCCCACCCTGATCTCCAAGACATAGTCCAACAAGCAGCCTGTGAAAAGGCGAGGGTCCCTCTCTCTTCCCACCCTCCTGAGAAGGACTCCAGAAAAATAGACGGTATGTCTAAGAAAGGATACTTTGCTGCCTCCTTGGGTGTGAGGCAGGCTAATTATCAGGCATATGCAGCACAGTAACAGGAAATACTGTGGCAGTCAGTACTGGCTATGTCAGAGAAAGCTCCCTCGCCCCTCTCTGACGACCTGGCAGACAGAGCTAGATTTGGTCTGGAAGCTGCTAAATATCAGTTCCAGATGGCAGCTGATACTAACAATAATGCTGCCAGGTGGATGGCTCTGTCGGTGGCCCTACGAAGACTGGCATGGCTTAGGGCCACAAATCTCACCCAGGATACCCAGACAAAAGCCATAGATTTTCCTGTGGAGAATAACTCCCTGTTTGGCAAACACACTGAGGATTACATGAAAAAGGTGGACGAATACAAGGCCACCTACAAGAGTAACTCCTCCAGGGACAGGCCTTCCCCTTTCTATAGGCCTTATGGAAGGGGAGGCAGGGGAAGGTCCCCTTCAAACAACATGAAGTCTTGCTGTATTGTGACTATATGCAGTTAGCCCCAGCACTTGAACTGCTCCGGAGAGGAAAGAGTTAACTCTATACCAAGGCATAGAACGTTGAGCTTGAGCTCGGTTTTCAAACCTCTGTCCCAGGTACTCTTCAGTGTAACCATCAGATTCTTTACTCCGCCTTACTGTGAAGTCGCTCCGGAGATCCTCTCCTTCACTTCGGTTCAGTTGTGTTAAAATTGGTCGGTTTAGTAAGCCACTTCTTTATTTTATCGGTCTTTACATCTCTGTCCCGGTACAGTAAGTGTATTAGTAGGTAGTAGAGTGGTTTAGAAAGAAATTGTTTTTGTTTTTCGGTTTCTTTCTGGTTAGGCCGGTTGGGAACTGAAGCGATCTGTTGTTTCTGTTTTTACAGGTATTTTAGTGTGGTTTTCCGTTATCTATCAGGTCCTGAAAAAAACGTTGATTTCTCCGGTTCTTTCATCTGGCCTGTGACACAGTTGGAACCGATAGATTTGGTAGTCGTCTGGCTTGAACACTGGTAAGGGTGACTGTATTTAGAGGCATGTCTGAGAAACCCAAAAAGAAAAACAGGCCCACTGGGTTTCAACACTGCACTGAGTATGGGGAGGCGTTTGCCAAGGCTGATCCTCACCTCATCTGTGTTTTATTGTCTGGGGTTTGATCTCTTCCAAGAAGACTGCCAGATCTGCAGGAACTTTCCTAAGGTCACTGTTGATAAACGTTTAAGTAGGCTGAAGGAAAGGGAGGCCAAAAAATCTGCTGGCGTAGATGGCCAGCCCGGTTCGGTTCCGACCGAACCTGAGGGGGTGCCTGCTGACCTAGACAATACCCCCTCGGGCAAGAGGAGAGCCAATTCTGAGGAATAGGTTCCTACAAAAAGAAAGCGCAAGTCATGCAGTTTGGATCCCGGTTCCTATGGTCTGACTGCTGATTAGATAGCCAAAGCGATCGCTATTGTGCAGTCACTTCGCCCGGTTCCGACCGAACCAACACAGAGACAGTCGGTTCGGTCGGACTTGTCTGCTTCTGAATATGACCCTGAAGCATTTTATGAGGACGAGTGGGAAGGAGACGAAGATGATGATGGTGACGATTATGAAGACCTGGATGAGCCTATCGAGCCTGACATCTCCCCAGACAGGCCTTCTAATATGTCTCCTCCCAGGCATTCTGAGTCCCCCTCCCACTTCTTGCTTTACAAGAAGGTGGCTGAGACTCTTCAACTTCCAGTGGAAGACGCTGAACAGGATCAGGAAGAGCCTGACTGTGTTGAGATGATGGATGTCCCAGAGTCAAAAAGGGTATCTATCCCTCTGCACAAGTCCCTGGGGAAACAGACCCAAAAAATATTACAGTTTCCAACATCCATACCTCCTGTGGATAAGAAAATGGACAGGAGGTATGCTCTGCCAGGCCCTGGTACGGATTTCCTTATTAACCATTGTAGCCATGTTGGGGTAGTACTAGCTGCAGCCTGTGACAAGGCTAATATTCCCCATGGCATCTCACCCCCAGATGAGGATTCCAGGAAAGTGGATGCCATGGCAAAGAAGCAGTACTTGCCATCCTCTTTGGGACTCAGGCAATCCAGTTATATGGCATATACAGCCAGATACCAGAAGTCTAGGTGGGATACGGTTCTGGAGCTGGCTAAGAATGCCCCTCCCCAGCTGGCCAAGGAGCTGGAGCAGGTGGTTGTGGATGGCATTGAAGCTTCAAAGGTCCAATTTCATGCTGCTCTGGACTCAAATGATGTTCATTCTAGGGTCATGGCTAAATCTTTTTCCATGAGGAGGTTGCCTGGCTCAGGTGTACCAGTTTATCTCAGGATACCCAGACCAAGGCCATGGATCTTCCTGTCACTGGTAACTCTCTGTTTGGGGAGCAAACAGAGACGTACATGAAAAAGATGGACAAGTACAGGACCACACACAGGAGTGCTGCAGCCAAAGAGAAGCATACCACTCCTCAGAGGCAGCAATCCAGGGCTGGCAGGGGCAGGCCTTTTCACAGGCCTTTCTGACAGGCCCAGGCCTTCTCTTCTTTTCAGCAGAGGGGGGTCCTTTAGGGGAAGAGGCAGGAGGGGGATGACAAGGGCTGCATCCTCCTCTCAGTCTAAGCTCCCTGCCAGACAGACACCCTGATGTGTCAGCAAGGGTCGCCTCCCCAGTTCCTGTAGGGGACAGACTGGCTCACTTTTTCCAGGCCTGGAAGTCTATCACTTCAGACAATTGGGTCCTGGAAGTGGTGAGCCAGGGTCTTGCTCTCAGCTTCAGTAGGTTCCCAAAGTTGAGGGCAAAGGCTTTCTGTCCTTCCTCAGAAGAGGAAACACAAGCCTTAGAAATAGAGATTTCTTCTCTGTTGCTTCTGCAGGCAGTGAAGAGGGTACCTCTCATTCATAGGGGAAAAGGGTTGTACTCCAGGTACTTCTTATCCTAAAAAAGACAGGGGAGTGGTGACCCATCCTGGATCTAGGGTACTTAAACACATACTAAAGCCAGAGTTCAAGATGGTGACTCTGGGAATTATTCTTCCCTCTCTGAGATCAGGCTAGCCTCCCTGGATCTCAAGGATGCCTACTTCCACATACCTATCAGGCAGTCCCACAGAAAGTACCTCCGGTTCGAACTGCCCTCAGGCCATTACCAGTTCAGAACAATGCCTTTCGGCCTAACATCTGCCCCAAGAGTATTCACCAAATGCGTAGCAGTAGTGGTGGCCTTCCTCAGAAGACGAGGCATCTTACTGTTCCCTTACCTGGACGACTGGCTTATAGTAGGTCAGTCCCCAGACCAAGTCAGGTCAGCCCTAGGGCTCATTCAGAATCTTCTGCATTCCCTAGGATTCATTCTAAATTTGGAAAAGTCTGTCCTGGAGCCAGTTCAGCTTCTCACATATATAGGAGTGGAGCTGGACACTGTTCAGGCCAGGACCTTCCTCCTTTTCTCAGGGGTCCAGTCCCTCATCTCTTTGGCTTCCTCTTTTCGTCCACTTGTGTCTCGGCCAGCCAGACATTTCTTGCAGTTACTAGGCCACATGGCCGCCTGCACTGCAGTAGTGCAAGGGGCAAGGTTTCAAATGAGGGACATCCAATTTCACCTAAGAGCTTTTTGGTCTCAGAAAAAAGATTCCAGTGTCTCTAACTTTCGTTCAGGCCCTCCAGTGGTGGCTGGAAGAGGACAGTTTGAGGCAAGGGGTTCCTTTCCTCAGTCAGGCTCCCACAGTGACTCTCACCACAGATGCTTCTCTGTTGGGATGGGGAGCCCGCCTGGATCAGCATACTGCTCAGGGGACTTGGTCCCATCAGGAGTCTCTTCTATACGTAAATCTTCTTGAACTTAGGGCTGTCTTTCTGGCTCTTCAGACATTTTTGAGTTTAATTCAGGGGAAAGTGGTGCAGATCAGGACAGACAAGACCACAACCATGTGGTATATCAACAAGCAGGGGGGCACTCGGTCCTCGGCCATGTGCACGAAGCCATGAAAATATGGTCACTAGCTTATTCCCTGTAGGCTTCCCTGATTACTGTGCATCTCCTAGGGCAGGACAATGTACTTGCAGATGCTCTCAGCAGGATTTCTCAAGGTCACCACGAATGGGCCCTGAATCCTCTCATTCTTCGGATTATTTTTAAGAGATGGGGCACTCCAGAGATAGATCTCTTTGCAGCCCCGGACAACCATCAGCTCCCTCTGTTCTGCTGCAGGCCTCCTCTGCAGGGGTCTCTTCCTCTAGATGCTCTCCTGTTGGATTGGACCAACAGGTTTCTCTATCCTTTTCCTCCCTTTCCTCTGACATTCAGAGTTCTGGTCAAGATCAGGTCCCAACCCTGTACTGTGATTCTGATAGCCCCAGATTGGGCCAGACAGCCATGGTATCCTCTACTATTGTCACTATCAGTGACACTTCCCCTGTGCCTTCCCAGACAGTTCAACCTCCTCACCTCATCTCAGGGAAGGATATTGTACCCCAGTCTTCACACACTCAGGCTCAAGGCCTGGTTCTTGAGGAGCTAGAATATGCAGACCTGCATCTCTCACAATCAGCTCTGGATATCCTTGAGGCCAGTAGGAAACCTTCCACTAGGAAAACCTATTATTCTAAGTGGAAGAAGTTTGGGTTCTGGTGTTCCCAGAGGCGCATTCAACTAGATTCAGCTGATATTGCCACTGCCTTAGACTATTTGGTATATCTCAACAGTTTAGGCCTTCGGCCTACCACTCTCAAGGCATTTGGCAGCTATTTCTGCTTTTCTTTCATCTGGGAAGGGCTCTTCCCTAGCCTCCCACCCAGTTTTCAAGAAATTCTTTAAGGGTTTGATCCACATCAATCCCCTCTTCAGGGATCCTACTCCTCTATGGGACCTGAATATCTGCATTGCACAGCTGATGCAGCCTCCCTTTGAACCCCTTTGCTCAGCTGAGCTCAAATATCTGACTTGGAAAACTGTATTCCTGGTTGCTTTTACCTCTGCCAGGAAAATCAGTGAGTTACAGGCTCTATCAGTGGAACCTGATTTCATCTCATTCCATAGGGATAAGATGGTCCTTCGTACAAATAGGAAGTTCCTCCCTAAAGTGGTGTCAGACTTCCATCTGAACCAGTCTATGACTCTGCCTGTATTTTTCACTGAACATTCCCTCTTCTGGAGAGAGGAGACCACACAGTCTTGATGTAAAGAGGGTTCTGAGTTACTACTTAGAATCCACTCAGTCCCATAGAAATAACTGCTCCCAGCTGTTTCTCACTTATGGGGAGGTGGGTAAAGGTAAGCCTGCCACCAAGAGAACGATTGCTAGGTGGATTGTCTCTTGCATTCAGTTCTGCTACTCAAAGTTGGGGACAGAGCCACCCTCAGGCCTGAGGGCTCATTCTACCAGAGGTACAGCTGCTTCGGCCGCAGCAGCTAGAGACATACCCTTAGTGGAAATCTGTAAAGCAGCCACCTGGAAGACTGTTCACACATTTACCAAGCATTATTCCCTGGTTTCAGGCAAGAAGTGATGCTAGGTTTGGTACTGCAGTACTGCAGAGCTTGTTCCCAAAATAGGTTCTGTAGTTCCCTCCTCCTTGGGGGTACTGCTTGTTAGTCTGCATATAGTCAGAATACAGCAAGACTTCATGTTGTTTGAAGAAAAACTTACTCACCTTAGTAACTGCGTTTCTTCTAATGGAGTCTTGCTGTATTCTGACCTCCCTCCCCCCTCCTGGAACCTAGTTGTTTTGGGACGTGGGTGGGCAGGTGCAGTGTTGCATCCCAGGGGTGTACCTGGGTGCCTCTTCTTAACTGAGTTTTTTTTCTTGTTCCTATGTTTTATTATAGTTGTTTATTACCTACTTGGATTCTTTTTGGGGTCTTGACTTGAGTCTTTGGACACTAAGTTGATGTCTTTGGCCCCTTGGCACAAAAGTTTTAAAAACAATTTCTAGGTCATTAGTTGCTTAGTATAGGCCTCATAAGAATCCGATGGTTACACTGAAGAGTACCTGGGACAGAGGTTTGAAACCCGAACTCGAGCTCAACGTTCTATGCCTTGGCTTAGAGTAAACTCTTTCCTCTCCGGAGCAGTTCAAGTGCTGGGGCTAACTGCATACAGTCAGAATACAGCAAGACTCCATCAGAAGAAACACAATTACTAAGGTGAGTAATTTTTTTCTTATGGGAGGCCTTTCTATCAGGGCCAAGATGCTTTTCAGCAACAGCCCTACCCACGGCAGACTGGGTATTTTAGATATAGGGGCGGGAGGGGTTCCAAAAGGGGCTCCCAATATGTCCAGGCTCAGGTACCCCCAAAACAAAACCCATGACCAGTTGGTCCAGGTCACCTACCCAGTGCCAGTAGGGGGCAGGCTAACTTACTTCCTCCAGAACTGGGTTTCCATCAAAACAGACAAGTGGGTTCTGACGGTAAGTCAGAGTTTGTCCCTATGCTTCAAATCCCTTCCCAATCGAGAGTCTTCAAGCCAGCTTCCCTCATGGAGGGCAAACTCTTGCAAAAAGGTGCAGCAATTGATCCACATGAAAGCAGTGGAACCTGTACCAGTACATCTCAGAAGAAGGGGTTTTTACTTGCGTTACTTCCTAACGAAAAAGAAAAATGGGAACTGGCGACCCATTCTGGATCTCGGATCTAACAACAAATTTCTAGTAAAACCAAGATTCAAGATGGTCACCTTGTTGTCCATACTACCAGTCATCCAGCAGGGAGATTGGTTAGCATCTCTGGATTTAAAAGATGCCTATTTTCACATCCTAGTAAGATAATCTCACAGAAAGTACCTCAGGTTCTGGCTCCTTTCAAGTCATCATCAGTTCACCTCCCTTCCCTATGGCCTAACTTTGGCCCCAAGGGTATTCACAAAATGCCTAACTGTAGTAGTGGCACACCTAAGGAGGTCCAACATCCTAGTCTTCCCTTATCTGGACAACTGGCTGGTGGTGAGAAAAAACCCACAACAGGTCTCGGAGCACCTGAAATCAGCAGTGCATCTCATGTAGTCCTTGGGATTCCTGATATATCAGGAAAAGTCTGTCCTTACCCCCTGTTCAGGTGCTTCAATTCATAGGAGCAGAGCTGGATACTATTCAGGGAAGGGCTTTCCTCCCTCAGGACAGGGTGCAAAGTATTTTCGACCTGGCTGCCTCTTTCAGACTAAACCAGCCATGCCTAGCAAGACACTATCTGCAGATTCTGGGCCACATAGCTGCAGCAGCGGGTACTGTTTCAGGGGCAAGGTACAGAATGAGGGACTTGCAGTCTCATCTCAGGTTCCACTGGTCACAGAGAAGTAACAAGATGTCAAAACTAATCCCAATAACAGAGGATGTTATTCGAGCCTTACAGTGGTGGAAAAATTCAGACAACTTAAGGCAAGGGGTCCCTTTCCAAAAAGAGAACCCTTCCTTTGTACTCGCAATAGATGCTTCTCTACGGGGATGGGGGGCCCACATGGGGGAACACACCATCCTTGGGACTTGGTCTGAGGCAGAATCCCTTCTGCACATAAATTTCTTAAAGTTACGAGCTGTATTCCTAGCTCTTAAGACATTTGCTCACTTAGTACCAGGCAGGGTGGTACAGGTCAGGACAGACAACACCACAATGTACTATATAAACAAGCAAGGGGGTACAAGATAGGACCCCCTGTGCTCAGAGGCCATGAAACTGTAGGATCTTGCCTACTTTCTAAAAGTAACTCTGCAAGCGGTCCATGTCCCAGGGAAGGACAACTTTTTGGCAGATGCCCTCAGCAGAATCAGTCGGGGCCACCATGAGTGGTCATTGGACACACAAGTGGCAAATTCAGTATTCAGAAGGTGGGGTACCCCAGAAGTGGACCTTTTTGCCTCTCCAGAGAACCACAAACTACCACTGTTTTGTTGCAGGCCTCCAACCAGGGGCACAATCCCAGTGGATACCATGGTACTAGATTGGTCAGGGAGAAGCCCGTATGCTTTCCCTCCCTTCCCTCTCATTCTCACAGTCCTGATCAAGCTCAGGTCCCAGTCACCCTCAATGATCTTCCTCGCCTCGGATTAGCCCCGCAACACTGGTACCCTTTCTTGCTATTCATGTTGGTATCCAGACCAATACATCTTCCTCAGAGGCACAACCTGCTAACCTCCCACCAGGGGAAAATAGGGTATCCCAGCCTTGGCTCTCTGTCTCAAGGCTTGGCTCTTGAAGACTTAAAATTTTTAAACCTGAATCTCTCTCAAGCAGATTTACACATACTGAAGGGACATAGAAAACCCTCCACTAAGAAAACCTATTCAGCCAATGGAAAAGGTTTATTTTTTGGTGCACCCTGCACAGCATTGAACCTGCCTCAGTAGGAATTCTGACTCTACTGGAGTACCTTACTTTCTTGCATGATCAGGGCCTTAAGCATACTTCACTAAGGGTCCACTTAGCAGCTATCTCTGCTCACATTTTGGTGGGAAATCCCACCTCCATTGCACCTGATCCTATTTTTTAAAACGTTTTTCAAGGGTCTGTCTCTCACATACAGAAGAAGACATACGAAGAAAGACTAAAGGAGCTTAATATGTATACCCTTGAGGAAAGAAGGAAGAGAGGGGTCATGATAGAAACTTTCAAGTACCTCAAGGGAATTAACAAAGTCCAAGAGGGTAGCATCTTCCAGAAAAAGAGATGTGCAAGAACAAGGGGGCACAATTTGAAGATAGAAGGGGGACGGCTCAGAGGTAATGTGAGGAAGTATTTTTTCACAGAGAGGGTTGTGGATGTATGGAACAGCCTCCCTGAGGAGGTAGTGGAGTCAAGAACAGTGGGGGACTTCAAGAATGCATGGGACAGGCATAAGGCAGTCCTAGTGGGGGGTAGGAGGAAGTAAGCTGTTGGTTAACTAGGATCTGCAGCTTATCTGTTAGGTAGGAAAATGGGCAGACTAGGTGGGCCAAGCGGTCCTTATCTGCCGTCAAATTCTATGTTTCTATGTTTCTATACCCACCCATTAAGGAACCTGTCCCTGGGTGGGACTTGAAAATTTGTATTGCTCAACTTATGAGGCCACCTTCTGAACCCATGTCCTCAGCTCACCTACAGTATGTCACATGGAAAACTATATTTTTAGTGGCTATGACTTCTGCTAGAAGGATAAGTGAGCTTCAGGCCCTATCTGTGGAAAAGGACTGTTTGTCTTTTCATAATGACAAAGTGATACTCAGAACCAATAGAAAATTTCTCCTTAAGGTGGTGTCAGATTTTCATTTAAATCAATCCATTACACTACCAGTGTTTTTCACTGAGCACTCTACTTCAGGTGAGTGTAGACTTCACAGGCTGGATGTGAAGACAGCTCTTAGTTACTACATATCTCATACTAAGGATTGCAGGCAGGATAAACAACAGTTATTCCTTACCTATGGGGATGTGAAAAGGAGTAAATCAGCTACCAAGAGATCAGTCTCTCGCTGGATAGTTAGCTGTATACAGTTCTGCTGTCAAAAAGCAGGCAGACCGGCCTCATCAGGACTTGGGGCCCATTCAACCAGGGGAACAGCTGCTTCCATAGCAGCTTCAAGGGATGTCCCCCTACTGGACATATGCAAAGCTGCCACATGGAGGACAGTACATACTTTCACTAAGCATTACAGCCTGGACATACTGTCCAGAGGTGATGCCAGATTTGGAACAGTGGTCCTGCAGAGCCTTTTTCCTAAGTAGGTTCTCTGCTCACCTCCAAAGGTACTGCTTTGAAGTCTGCATACAGTTATGAATATAGAAGAATACATGGGGTTAGAAGACTAAATTACTTACCTTAGTAATCTTATTTATACCAGTGTATTCTTCTATATTCATAACTCTCCCTCCCTGCCTCCCCTACCAGAACCAGAGCCCTCAGCATGCCTAGTGTTGTTATCTTGGATTGCTACAAGCGTGTACACACTATTAAAGTACATTTTAACTTTGGTAGGACCTCTCTTCTTCTTTGGTTACCTGAGTTTCCAGGATAAAGCTTCTTTTTGGGGCTGTAGTTAAATAGCCACTATGGGGCATATTTTGTTTATGGGAGTTAGTTCCTTTAAGCATCTATAGGTAGTTTTAGATAGGTTTATAGTATTTCTGCCTTGTAGGCTGTTATCGAAATATGAGACGCTGAGGGAACGTTACAGTAGAAGAGGGCAGCAGTTTGAATATGTGTTTTGAGCAATGATAGGTTCTATCATTTGCATATAGTTCCATTCTGTCCGGGCAGTTCTACTTAGGCGGCAGACTGCATACAGTTATGAATATAGAAGAATACACTGGAAGAAACAAGATTACTAAAGTGAGTATTTTTTCTTACTGTATTTGGAACTATTGTGATCAGTTTAGTTATGTGGCTGTACTTACTCATGCTGTATTTTCCCTTTGTGAAGAGCCCCTGAGCCTGTACAGTAGGGCACTACATATAATGGTCTCTCCTTTGCCTTGCCTGTCCACTCAGTGCTCCACTGTAAAGAGAAATTTAGTAAGCATGCAGGGATCCAATTACATTAATATATCTCCACAAGACTCTGCTAAATCCTCAGTATTATGGTTCCATATGGCCAAGAGACCTGCAGAGGTGAGCGCTTCATCTTATGGTGCAACTGGGGGAAAGAAAACCAACAAGGAAAGGAAACTGGGTCAAGATCCAGAGACTGAACTCTTTAGAGTGGTAAATGACAGTCAGCCACTCATGAGTGAAAACAGGTAAAAGATCCAGACAGTAAACCCACTGTGGAGGCACCAGTTGGACCAGCTTGTCCCTCAGTTGACCAGGCATCCTCTCTGGAAGAATTCAAGAAAATGTGGCAAATACTTTAGGTCATTTAGTAGCTGCACAAATGCTATACCCCTCCTGATTTACAGGGGATGAAGAATTTGCCTTTCTTCCTCATCCTGTGGAAAACTATTCTTCATACAATATGTTTATTAAAAATATCTATGGGGACAGTCACAGAACAGACGTGAGTTTTTTCAGCTTCTGTTCGGCCTTTACATTTTACAAATGTATTATCATTTTTGAATCTTGAAATGTTTATTTCTGCCTCAGCAATGAATTATTTTGATAAAGTTTGAAAGCCATGAGACCGTGACAGGGTTGAATAAGACCTTGTCCCATTTGTTATGCAGAAAGAGTTAAAAGCAAGGATCCTGTTCCATTTTCTCCTTTTCTGACTCTTGTCTGTCTGAACGGGCAGTCAACTTTTCTTGTGAGACTAAGTGACTGATCACTCTGGCAGTCTCATGATTCTCCCCCTCCCACTATCTCCCTGCCTTCACTTGCTGTTTCTGTCTCTTCTTCCTCCTTGCTTGTCTGTGGTTATAAAAATATATGTGGATCTTTATGTGAAACTGGGTTTTTTGGTTTGAAAATGGATATAGTTATAGTGTTGAAATGATTACAAAAAGCTAGTTGGAACCCAGGGGGGGATAACCTTAAGATGCAGTTTGACCTCTGCAAGCTAATTTGCAAAGTAGTCAACAGAAAATCAGTTCTGGTACACAAGTTTCTATTTTGCTGCATCTGCAAGCAAAGAAACTGACAAACTTCTGCTACATTTTGTGAGAAACAGGATGTCTCTTAACAGGCTCAGGATGCAGAAGTTAACTACCAGTAAAAGACATATATATGAAAACAGTCTTTTGTGAGAGAGCAAGAGAGAGAGAGACAGAGAGAGAATGAGATTTAGATTCAGAGCTCCACTCAGATGAAGGACTTTTTTTTGTTTGAGCTGTCTGTAAAAGAGCTATCCTGCACAGTTTTATTTTTAATTTTATTGTTAGTGATAAAATGCTATTTGTGAATTTTATAACTTCTCCTAGTTTGCCAGTGCTTTCTGATCTGTGTCTCAGTGACAGAAACATGGCAAAACCTAAGAAATAGACTGGGGAAGTTAGAGGTCAGGAGGCACAGCAGGCAGCAGGGCTGAGTGACTCACAAAAGTATCCACTGGGAGCAGAGGTACCCAAATCTGAAACCACCTCGAAAGGCATCTTTCAGGCTATAAAAGGCTTGCATCTCAAAGTGACTTCTCTCAACTAGATGGGGTGGACTTCAGTCACATCTTCTTGTTTGAGAGTTGCAGTCTACTGCACCTGTGTCTGAGGCCGAAGAGGGCAGCCAGGACCATGCTTTGGGTAGAGACCTACACAGTGGGTCTGATAAAAGAAAATAAAACTTTGAGGCATTGTAGAATTTCACTCGATTAACCAACCTTCAGTTCTTGGGTTGTCGCAGTCATCAGATGGGGATGACCCTGTCTCATGCATTGCCGTCTGGCTTGGGAAATTGGCTTCTTCCCCTTTGGTATATCATGCCTACTGGTTCACTCCTCATAGACTGACCTGTCTGAACACACAACGCACCATGTTGGTGACCCTGGTTAGTCGCCATGAACAAGACCAGGAACTGGAGGCAGCTCGATAAATGGAACCTTTGCTGCAAGATGATGAGGCATGAGTTTCAGTCTACCTCAACCTCAGTTTTACCATGTAGACCCACAGAAAGGCATTTGATGCCATATGAGTGAATGTTGGTTTGGTGTGTCGCATGCATTTCAGTATCCCCCAAAGTCAGAGTGGTGTACTCCTGGGACGATACACCTGTTTGCAGAACCCTAGGAAGCAGACTATTAAAAACTAGAAAGTTACACTTTTGGGGGAAAAAGCAGTCACTGAGGTGGAGGACTTGGACCGAGCTGTTTATTGTCTTGGTAACTGTGAATGGGGGACTGGGGGAAGGAGAAGTGTATTATTGGTGATGGCTGTCAGGTTTGAATAATTATGCTATGACAAGGCTTCTAGTTTTCTTCAGTATATTCAGAGCAATGTTTGTACTAGTGAGTTAAATAATCTGTTTTATAAGAGCCTTGTCTGTTGACTTTTGGTTAATTAAGATGGCACTGATGATGCAGGTACAGTGTTCCCTTCCCCATACTCTACTTTTTCTCACTTTGCTGTGTTGCAGTGCTATACTGGACTTTACAAGATGGATTTTTATATCTTGGATTACCCTAATGCATGGTACTACAAGTGAGAAGGGGTTCCTGCTTTCCGAACTTTTGTTTCGTACTTAAACTCCAAACTTTGTATTTTTTTTTTTTTAGTTTATATTTACTAGTGGGGCTCTTTTTTATTATTATTTATTTAAAATTTGTTAATCAGGTAAAAAAGCACTGGACCACATGGCCCTTTTACAGGCTTCTGAGAGGTAAAGTAGTATGTCTGTAGTTTCTTCACTGTTGCAAGGTTCTGGAATAGCGAGGTTGTGTTATGGGACTGATGTAACTTTAATTTTTTTCCGCTAACATTTCTTTATTCAGTTTTTTCCTTTTTTTCGCCTGTCCCTACCCGCTTATCCTTGGCATGGACGTGCGCATGTGGAGGCATGTGCATGCCACGCACTGCGGGATGCCCCACCCTACTAGCAGCCCCTTCCACCCTCCTACACCACCACCGGACCTCTACCCAGTGGTGACGGGACTACGAAAGGGACAGCGTCTTCCCTGGGAGAGGAGAGCTGCCAATAGGTGGCTCAGTCTTGCTCCCCCCCCCCGACCAGCTCTCCGATAACCCGAGGTTGTTCCCGAACCCGGGTCGTCGGTGTGACGCTAGGTAAGGCTAGTTGCCTCAACTTTCAGCACCACGGGGCTGGCTTGTAACTTTAGTTTTAAGGGTGTGGATACAGTTCACTGTCCACTCTCTGGCAGTTACCTGGAGACAAGCTGTCCATTGCAAGTCTTGAAGCTAAGCTCCTCCCACCACCAGGGTTGTTTATCTTCTAGCTCTGCCTTCTGATGTCAGATCTTTCTTTCCACTGGAAGGGAAAAGTTTCCTCCTTCCCAGCTTTGAAGCAGTTGAAGGATTGCAAGTTGTTCAACTTTTTAATGTACTTCAGAACTTTCATGTCTTTCGACTCTACTTCATGGTTGACGATGAAATGATGGAAGCCTGAGTTTAAGTGCTGCATCAAGTGCTGGAAGAAAATGTCAGTCACAGACCCACACAACACATGCCCCTACTGCCATGGCACACAGGAAAATGTGGCAGGCTGCAGCCTTTGCAAGACCATGCTGCCCTCGTCCACTGAGTACCAGAAGGATCGTTTCACTCTTGGTTGTTTGAAAGACCACAGAAAGAATGTGGCAGCTTCCAAGTCGGCTGCACAGCTAGCGGTCATGGGAGAGGAGACCACAGTCACTGTGGTGAGTTCCTGTTCGGTCTCAGCGCTGCTTCCAGCTGGAGCCAGCATTGGATGGTCATTCTTGGATGATTTTTGAGAAATTTGTTTGGCCCTCCAAACTTCTGGGGAGAGCCCATGGTAAAAAGCACAAGCACTGCCATTGCTGGTTATGGGATCAGAAGATAACACATTCTTCCCGCTCCCTCAATTCCCCACACTGCTGAACCCTAGTTGAGCTGCCTTCAGTTGAGGGGAAGGTAGAGAGTTCCTCAGTACCCCCGTCAGGCTTATTGACCTCAACTCCAGTTGAGCAGGAGGTCAAGATCTTTCCCAGATCTGTCGACCAGCTATCAGAGAAGCTAATGAAGACTTGATCTCCCAGACCTCGGTTCTCCCATTCTTCATGCAGTAGGACGTGGCCCAGTTGGTGTCACTGGCTGGATCACCATGGGAGTGGGCTCCACTGGTGGTCATGCCTCAGAAGCATCTCTTGCTCAGTATGGCAGGGCACGTGGTCTACCATGATTTAGCAGAGGATACCAGTCGACCTTGACCCTCAGGTTGACAGCCAAGGCACTGCTTGAGCCTCTTAATCCTGCTTAGCTGGGAGGTGGCATTATCAGTGCTTCTCAGTCTGCATCAGTGCTACAAGGAGTTCCTCTGGCAACAGTGGGCTGTTGCTGGGTAAGGTAGCACTCTTCTCCCCAGTGCCTGCAGTTCCTTGGCATATGCCTGGTGTGCCCATGCCAGTCCATACCTCTCGGATGTCTCCTATATCTACTTCTCCACCCGTTCAGATGGAACCACCTCTATCGCAGCTCTGGTTTGGTGCTCCAGTCAAGGTGTTGTGCACTGCTGCTGTCTTGCTAGACTGGCTTTTGGTGAAAATCATCTAGGGTGGTCCGTGGTGGTAAACAATCGAGGGCTGTTTTTGAAGAGTCTTCTGACAACTCCAAGGAGATGTCCATGGCTTCACCCAGGACTCTCACTTTCAACCGAGAGTTGGCTGAGAAGCTGATTAATGACCATGGGCTGGTGTCTTTTGTGGCTTTACTCTGGCTGATATCAGAATCCATGAATGTGCCCTTGGAGCCAGTTTGGAAGCAGGCTAAATACCCCTTCACTGATATACTGGGCATGGATGATTCCCTTGGGGTTGTCTTTACCGTAGCTGAGGCCATCCTGTGACCAGTCTTGGACCATTAGCAGCATCCTTCCTGGCACCCTCAACCTGCATGGTCTGTAAGTACACGGTCCCTATGGGTGTCCTTTCAGGGTTCTCCAGTCATCATTTGGCTGAAGGTCTGGTGTTGGACTTGGTTTTCTGTAAACTGGATGGATGATCAAGTACATGTAGATAAGCCTTCAGACGAAGAGTCCAAAAAATATAGACCCCGCAACAAAAAAGTCAGTGCCACTGCATCTCTGGGTTTGCATTAGGCCAGCTATGCTGTCATGATGGTTAACTTTTTTCACTCACTGCTGCACATGTTAGATGACCTCCTGCCTCACCTGCCTGTTGACAAGCAGTTGCTGGTGAAGTTAGTCCATGACCAGGGTCAGTCACTGCAGAAACATCAGCTCCTGATGGCTTTGGATGTGGGTGACTCCTGTGCCCGTGCCATAGTAATGGCCATCACTATGCGTTGCAGGGCCTGGCTGCAGATTTCCACATTTATGGAGGATACCCAACACAAGTTGGCTGATGTCCTCTTCCTGGGTACTGACCCCTTTGGTCCTAGGGTAGAGTGGCATCTCACGCACATCGAGAAGTCCAGTGCCACCCTAGATTCTGTGACATCATCCCAGAAGGCATAAAAGCCTAAAAAGAAGGCCTTCCAGTATCGTCCCTTTCAGCCACATCAGCCCTAGCATGAGCAATATCTACACTGGCATCTGAAACCCAAGTTTGATGGCCGGGGCCAAAGAAGGGTCAGAGGTGGTCGTGCTCCACTGGCCCTTGTGGCCAAAGCCCCCTCCAAGGCTGCACAGTGACAAGTTGTACGGTGTCACTTACCGAAGTGGTTCAGCATTACTTTAGACAGGTGGGTGCTATAATTGGTGAGTAGAGGGTTGCTTTCGATTTCTAGGCTTTCGCCATGGCAACTCCACATTCCTTGGGAGTCCATGGTGTTGCCAGATATACGGTCAATTCTAAGGGCAGACATTGCTCAGTTCCTAGATAGAGGCTATAGCCCATGGCCCAGATGCCCTGGCCAGTCAGGAATATGTGTCCAGGTACTTTTCTGGTCCCAAAATTGACAGGAGACTGGTACCCCATACTGGATCTGCATAATCTGAACCAGTTCATGCAGAAACACAAGTTCTAGATAGTGAATCAGATCATACCAACTCTGGAGCATGGCATGTGGTTCTGCGCCCAAGACCTCCAGGATGCATTCTTCTACATCCCATTGTGGGTATCTTCAGCTCCATGCAGGGGGGGTACTGTATCAGTTACTGGTCATGACCTTCGGACTCTGAGCTGTACCTAGGGTCTTCACCGAGTGCATGGCAGTGGTGGTGGCTTTCCTGCAGCACTAGATCATCAGGGCATATTCCTGTCTGAATGACTGGCTGATGGCTGGGTCATCAAAGGAAACTTGAATGGTCCAGAGATCTTGCCCTCTAGATTTGTTGAGACTTGGGTCTCTTGATCAACCTGGCCAAATCTAAACTGGTCCCTTTGCAGGTGATAATGTTCATCAGGGCAGAACTAGACTCCCTGTGAGTCATAGCCCACCTCCTTGCGGAGCAGGCATTGAATCTTACTCCTTTGCCTCATCATTCTAGGTTGGGCTTTTGCTGCCTGCCTGGGACATCCTGTGGCTACTGAGGTACATGTCATCCTCCACAATTGTGCTCCATTGGACTCACTGGTGGATGTGCCACCTGCAGTGGGAGTTGGGCCATCAGGGATCCTAGCACCTAGGCCGTTTGGACCAGCCAGTTGTAGTTAACCCAGCTGATGTGAGATGACATTCAGTGGTTGTTGAACTCATATGTAGAGAATGCAATCCCATTTGTCCACCCAGAGCTGCCTGTTGCACTCAAGTGGATGTGTCTTTGGTTGGGTGGAGAGCATACCTGGGAGCCCACAATTTCTGGTCACCTTGGGAGACCAGTTGTCAACCTGCTGGAGTGCCATGCTGTGTGCCTAGCTCTTGTGGAATTTTTTCCTTTGATCAGGGGTCAGATTGTGCATGTTCAAACAGACAACACCACGACTGTGTTCTACCTGAACAGGCAAGGTAGAATGCACTCCTTTCCTTTATGGTGAGAGGCTGTCCACACCTGGACCCTCATGTGCATCCTGGGTGCAGATCTCCTGGCAATCCATGTCGCGGGAGTAGTCAGTCAGCTGGTAGACACACTCAACTGGGTTGGAGAGATGTCATGTGAGGGGTTCCTGAATCAGGATGTGGTGATCCACCTGTTCTCCTGGTGGGGCACTCCTCTGGTGGATCTCTTTATCTTCTGGTAGAACAGAAAGCTGAGGCTGTTTTGTCTCTGCCTCCACAGTCTGGAACACAATTGGGGGATGCCTTCACGAGGTCCTGAACCCCAGGCCTCCTCTATGCCTTCGCTCCCTTCCACTTGTTCCACTTGGTTGTGGTCAAGGCCCGGAAGGACTAGGCATGGGTAGTTCTGATAGTCACAACACCCACATATCCTCAGCCTCAGCAGCAGGCCTCCTTGACAGTTTCCACTCTTCCCAGACCTGCTGACCAGATGACGTGAAAGTTCTGCACCCAGATCTTCAGTCCCTGCACCTCTCAACCTCTGTTACTGAGCGCCTAAAGTTCTAGGCTTTGGACCTTTCAGAAGACATCTTCCATGTTTTGGAGGCATCCCGTAAGGAGTCGACTCGTAAATGTTATGCATTCAGGTGAAAGAAGTTCTCAAGCTGGTGTCAGAACAAGGAGATTTATCCACTTGCCTGCCACATGGCGAGCATCCTCCTTTGCTTTTGGTCTCTCTCTTGGTCGGGACTGTAAGTGACACCCTTATAGTGCACCTGGCAGCCATCTCTGCTTAGTGGGTGTGGGATGGGAAGCTGACGTTGGCCCAGGGGAAGGTGTCAGGGCTTTTTCAATGGCCTGGACCACTTGTTCTCTCTGTATCAACCTCCACCACCTTGGGATGTACTGCTTGGTGTTGGCTACACTCATTGGCAAGCTGTGTGAGCCTGTACACAGGTGTGAGTTGTCTCACCTGTCGTAGGAGACCACATTCTTGATGATTACCACATCACCTAGAAGGATTAGCGAGCTCCAGGTGCTCTCAGTGGTGTCTCCCTTTGCTGATCTTCTACAAGGACAAAGTTATTCTTCACCCTCACTTGAAGTTCCTCCCGAAGATTGTATCAAGAGTTTCACATTAACCAGGTGATTAACTTACCAGTATACATTACCAACCCAACCTCGGAGGCAGACTGTAGGCTCCACACTTACGGAAATGTGGAGGGTGCTCTCATAAAGAGTCTATGCCTGTAGTTTGAGGTGAGGCTTGCCAGCTGTTTGTAACATGCTGAAACCATGCCTGACACACTGGTAGCTAAGCGGACAATTGCCAGGTGGGTTACATCCTGTGGTGACCTCTGATGTAGGTTGACTGGTAGGGAGTTGCTCAAAGTGCTTAGGGCTTACTCCACCAGACATACCACTGCCTCACTGGCTGCTTCCAGGGACCTCCCCATTGCGGAGATGTGCAGGGCCGCAACCAGAATAAAGCACACAGCTTCATATCCCATTCCAGCATCGACATCATTAGTTGTCAGGATGCTGCTTTTGGGTCCTCGGTCCTCCAATCTTTGTTCACCAAATAGGGGTGCACGCCTTCCCCCTTCTCCCAGAGGATTGTTTGAAGTCTGCCAGGGTGTGGATAGCGAACTGTATTTATACCCTTAGAAATATAGGTTACTCACCTTTAGTCGCACTTCTACGAGTGATATACAGTTTACATCCGCACAGCCTACCTCACCTCCCCTGGCAGGTGGTATACGGACCCCTGCTTCCAGTGTGCAACTAATCGATGGATTATCTGTCTCCAGGAAACTGGCAGAGTGTGGATGTGAACTGTATTCAGTTTCTAGAACTACAGATACAAAGGAGTAACCTGTATTTATTTTGTGAACTTCATACTGATGTTTGACAGTGGTGAGCCTTTAGGAGGCAGTGATACCCTGTGCAAACTAAAGAAACCTAGATGATGACAGCATATATTTAGGACAACACATTCTGAAATTTACAGGTCTTAATTTGACCATGCTGTTGTATAGTACATTTTATTTTAACCCAATGTGAAGCATACATAACCTGGACAGTGATAATGCCTACTCTGTTTTCATTTATGCTATTATAATCTTTTCTTATGAAGGTTGCACGCTGTTTTTGTAAGATGTCCTTAAAACTAATCAAAAGAAATTTAAAACAAATACGTGTTAGTTGTTAGCTGTGGAAGGTGACACTTTTGAGCAGCCACCACCACAAGCTACATTTCAGAAAAAGCTGAGCCTTACTCCTGGGAGGGTGTTTCTCCCTATCAGTGATGGTCTTTAAATTTTGTCAGCAAAATGTTTTAAACAGCCTGCTTCAGCACAAACACACTCCTGGGAAAAACATAGTGTACTGAAATTTATGAGTTGTTAGTGTTATAGGAGATCGTAAAATGTGTTTCTAACCAACTCTGAATATACAAACAATCAATAGATATTATGGAAGCTAATGGTGAGTTGTTTTTGTTTCTAGGAATTGTTGTAGGTATAATGTTAGAAGCATTCTTCTATGAACTAGACACATACCAGTCAAAAGGTGACTGTTGGATAACATTATATAAAATTAACCTAAGGAGACATCTTTGCAATATTATTAGTGCTATATTTCTCTTTAGAAATTTGAAAGACTGAACTACTGTTTTTTTTTTTTTGCACTTTCTTTTTATCCCTCCTTACTGCCCTCTAGCCTCCACTCCTTCGGACCATGACCATTCCCGGTGGTCCCTCCACAGAGTCTGCTTCCTGTATCTACCTCACCTTCCTCCTCCTAGTGTGCCTGCACACATTGGAGTCTGCCTGTGGGAGGTGAACTGGGAAATCAGGTCAGTCGTCAACTAGGCGGCTAGCGGGGTATTTCTGCATTTACTCTCCTGTTACGTCCCACTACCCCTGAGGACGTCGGCACGCAGGACTTGACATCCAGGCGAACGGCGTGCTGGCGCACGTCACCGCCAAGTGCTCACAACGTCCTCCCCTCCCCGGTTCCGAAGAACTGCCTTGTGCCGTAATGTCCATGCTTCCACAGACACTGGTGCGTCGGGTGTGGAAAGCACCCCTAGGAACCCACCCCTGGAGAAGGAGAGCATCAGTTGGGACGCTCAATCCTCCTCCATCCCTCCGACCCCTGGCAGCCGGAGTCCGCTCCCGAACCCAGGTCACCAGCGTGGTGCGAGGTGTGGCGTCCCAGCGCCTCAACCCTCCACGCCACTGGGCCGGGCTGAACTACTGTTTTTAAAGGAACAGTATTCTATTTTAAAGTGACACAAGTAAGTGTATATATATTTTGGGGGTTCTATAGTCCCTATTTACATATTATATTTTAAGTAACATTATTTTACTGTATATAGAGGTGCTATACATGTTTTTTGTTTTTTTTTATTATTATTTTTTAAGCGCCTACCTCCTTGGCAAGGGTGGTCCTATGGTCCTCCTTTCAGATCTACTGGCGGCTCCCGCACCAGGTGCCGTGCCAGAGTCACAACCTCCTCCCATCTCCCTCTCATTAGGCCACATTTGCAGACCCTGTCGCAGAAGACCAAGAGGTCAGGGCCTGAGGGAGCACTTGGAGCGTCTGGTGTAGGTGCCGCAGGCGGATCCTCATGAGCGCTGGAGGATTTGGCTAAGTTTTTCCCCATTGCACAGGTGAGCAGAGACTCCAGGGATGCTGCAGCGCATGGTTCTATGCATTGCACATCGGACATCCGCCCATGCCATCCCCTTCATTGCTCCGTGACCAACACTACCCCCCAGCCACTGCCAGGAGCCAGCACCTTCACAGGAATCCCTCTCCATCCTCACCGGAGGAGGAGGAGAGCAGTCCCAGGGACACTCAGTCCTTTCTTCCTCCGGTCAACCCCGAACAACCTGAATATGCTTGTGAACCCAGGTCGCCGGCATGGTGCAAGGTGTGGTGTCCAGCGCCTCAACCCTCAGCACCACCGGGCCATAATTTTGTAGCTGTTAATCAGAATTCCCTAATGAATGAGAAATGTTCTTCAAAAACGTTGGCTTTTGTGATGATGGGATTTTATACCCACATCTCTGGTTATGTTTATGATTATAAAAATAGCAACCTGTTGATATTTTTATGGTTATCGGGCCATTTTTCCAATCTGATTTTGTAATTTTAACTTCTAAGAAGAAAACATCCAGTAGCTTAATTTTTCTTTTTTCAAGTTGTTAAAACTGTGTGGCCGGCCCGGTGGCACTGAGGGTTGAGGTGCTGGATGCCACACCTCGCGCTACGCCGCCGACCTGGGTTCGGGAACGGACTCAGGCTGCCATGGGTTGGCTGGGTAGGAAAGGGATTGAGTGTCCATTGGACTGCTCTTCCTCTCCTGGGAAGGGGGGTTTCCAGGGTCAGTACGTTGCTGGCTCCTAGCGGATCCTGGGGGGTGGTACACCAGCACATAAGGGGCGAGTGAGGGGTGCAGGCGCTGGAGGGAGTGCGTGCAGACGCGTGCGCATTCCCCCCCATGGGCGTCATTGCACGTCCCTCTTTCTCTGGGGGAGAAAATGGAAAAATGGTGGCGTCCCAGGTCGTGGCGGCTTGATGGCCGTTCGATGGGTGCCCTGGCTTCAGGGACATCGCCGGAGCTGAATCTGGTCCTGGTGGTGAGTGTAGGGGGACTCCCCACTCTGCCAGGGGCAAGCTGGAGATTACCAGAAGGTCCTAAGAAGCTAGGGTTCCAGACGGGTGTAGGAACCAGAGAGATGTGTGGACGGGATAGCCGACAGGGACACTAGTTAGGAGAAAGTGAAATAACTGAAAAAAAAAAAAAAAAATAGTTGTTGAAACTGTGGTAGACTGTATGTGGTGTTGAAAGGCACACAACTGTTTTGACCTTTCATTTGCTGAAACAAACTGCTATAGAAGAATACACACTGGAAGCAGTCTAAAAAGCATTGTCACCTGTATTTTAAAAGCACGTTCCTATTGTTTTAATTTTTATTAACAAATACAGTTTTATGTCAATTTATATTTTCCTTCTTTTTACAACTGCAGAAAGCTGTATCCTTGTCCAGAGAACAAAATTAAACAAAGACTCTAAAAATAATACAAAAAAATAAAAACACACTTTTTCTATAAAATATTTGCTGAAATAAGCCGTCTTGTTGTGACACCATCATTGAGTCTCCAGTCTCTTGTAGGTATTCTGTGAAACCCCAGTACGTGGCAGAGATAGATCTTTAGGAACACATTTGTGTGTTCTTTGTGTATCATGCTGTACAACAAGCACTAAAATGAACTGTACTCATTTATAAGCTGTTGTTGTTTCAGATGATAAGCTCTCTCAGGTCTTTGCGGAATAGTGCTGCTAAGAAGAGAGCCAAGCTGGGTGGCAGTAATTCTGATCTTGAGAGCCCAGACTCTGCAGTGAAGCTTGATCTGGCAACAGCTCCACCTTCCTGTACATCCTCTCCGGTCACCAGTCCCTACAGTGAGAGTGGAGTTTCCAGCCAAGAGTCCCTGACTTCGCCATCATCCACTGCACCTCTTGGCAGGAAGACCATGTGAGTGATGACATTTATTTATTTTATGTTGTGTTCCCAAGAGAGTGCTACTTAAGACACTTATCAAGGTATTCATTGTTGAGCACCTTGAAGACAGAGTCAAGAAGGGACATGCTGCATGGATTTACTGAGAACAGATCATGAAAGCCAACTCTGTTGCTATTCTTTGAAAAAATCACCAGCAGCGTTGGTTTGGGGGACTCAAGGATATTTTCTTAATTAGACTTAAGTAAAGCATTCAGTATTCTATCTCATCAGAGATTAGCCCAAAAGGTGCGACTTCTCTGAGCTTAAGGGGGCTACTGAACTAGGCTGATAATGGACATTCAAGGTGAATGAAAATGGTGCTGAAAAAAAAAAAAAAAATTCTGTATGAAGGTCAGTGACAATTGGGGTACCTACAGGGCTTTGTCCTTGGGCTAACCTAGTCAATATTTTCATTAGTAATCTCAAGGTTAGTATAAAGAGGCTGGTGTCAGAATTTAAAGATGAAACAAAGATAGGAAGAGAAGTAGGCATTTTGGAGAGTACAGCTGGGCTGTTAACGGATCTGGATAAGCTGTACTCCCGAATTAAACTGTGGTAGATAAGTTTCAGTATAGGGAAGTGTAAGATAACGTGCCTTGGGCACAAAAGTGAAATGGTTAGGTATAGATTAAATGGCATGACAATTTGGAATTGGAACGGAAGAGCTTGACATGATGGTTCTTGACCTGAATTCTGGCCATCAGTGTAGAACAGCAGCTAACAATTCTAATGGGTTACTTTGTGTATCATGAGAATTTAACTAGTAAGACTAGCGAGATCTTTCTACCATAATATAAGGCCTTCAGCTATATCTAGAGTACTTTACCAAGTTCTGATTGCTGCACCATGTCAAGGATATACATACAGTAGTAGCAGTTGATTCAGCAAGTTATTGTCTGAGAGTCTCTAGAGATACGGTACCTAGTGATAATAATCTCTAGGACTGCCTGTGCTGCAGGAAATATCACAAAAATATCCTCAGATCTCCAGAGATTTGGGAAGATAATTTGCCAAATCAGTTGTTACTGCTATACTGGAGTTAGAAAGATACAGAGACGTTGCAACTCCAACCTCTAAGTATTTGGGTTCTCTCATCTGCTGCTGAACTGTTTCTAAGCCTTGGCTGGCACAGTATGATAACCCACTCCTGATGTCAGTTGAGTGGGGGGGGGGGGTAACAGCTTGACACCAGGAGTGGAGAGGTGGGCATTGCACAGGGAAGACCCTCTGTGTCGAGGAGTATGGTGGACTACTTGTCAGAGGGTTCCTCCTGCAATCAATACACACTGTATTTTCTCTGATTTTAGAATTGGAACAGCTCAGACCTCTGCTCTAACAGGAAAATTGCACTACAAGGTGCTTTAAGCAGTAGTCATGTTTTACTGACACATATTCACTTATACACATGGAAACTTAGTCCCCAAGCACTTTTCTGGTTAGCACTGTACAGACAGGTTTGATCCCTGTCCACAGACAGGCGTGAAAACCTTAGAGTCCATTAGTAAAGATTGCACCCTCTTCTCATAACAGGAGTCACACAACGTGTCTTATTCTTCTTTTCACACACTAGTGGATGAGGAAATGCCTTGGCTCAAAGCCTGTTCTACCTTGCATGACTTTATTCCAACTTGGATTCAGTTCACTGTGCACACTATGGCAGTTCCACGGGGCTATGCTCAGTCACTGGACATCTTCAAACTAAGCTTCTGCCACCAACCGTGGTGTCATCCTCTGGTTCTGCCCTCTCAGTGTCAAAACCTTTTTTTGTTCTGGAAGGGACAGGTCTCCTTCTTCGCAGCTCCTGCAGCATTAGAGGAATCCCAGTTTTCAAACAACATGAAGTCTTGCTGTATTCTGACATAATGCAGTTAGCCCCAGCACTTGAACTGCCCCGGAGAGGAAAGAGTTAACTCTATGCAGAAGCATAGAATGTTGAGCTCGATTTCGGTTTTCAAACCTCTGTCTGTGGTACTTCCCAGTGTAACCGTCAGATTCTTCACTCCGCCTAACAGTGAAGTCGCTTCGGAGATTCCTCTGCTTGGTTCGGTAAAAAGTAAAGCGTTCGGTTTTAAACCATTCTATTTGTTATTTTTTCAGATTTCCAGCCTCTGTCTACAGTACAGGTAGTGTTGTAGATAGGTAGTGACTGTGTTTACTTTGAAAAAAAGTGTGGAAATTATTTTGTCCTTGGTTTCTTATCGGTCCGGTTAGGAACCGACCTTGTATGTTCTTCTGTTTTCTAATTTGAAATTTTCTGGGATTAGAGTGGTGTTCCGGTACCGATCGTTTTCAAAAGAACTGGGCCTTTTTCTGGTTCTTTTTCAAAACTCGTGACACGGTTTGTAACCGATCGGTTCTTTATTACCTGGCTTGAAAGCTGCTATAGGGTAGTTTAGTAGGTTGGCCATGTCTGAGAAACCCAAGAAGAAAACCGGTCCCACTGGGTTTCAACTCTGTACTGAGTGTGGGGGGCCTTCGCCAAGGCTGATTCCCACCTCATCTGTGTTTATTGTCTGGGGTTTGACCACCTTAAGTCAGACTGCCAAATTTGCAAAAACTTTCCTAAAACCACTCTAGAAAAAAGATTGAGTAGGCTGAAGGAAAGGGAGGCCGAGAAGTCCGTAGATCCAGATGGCCAGCCTGGTTCGGTTGCGGCCGAACCTGAGGAGGTGCTTACTGACCTAGGCGATGCCTCCTCAGGCAAAAGAAGAGCCGACTCTGAGGGGCCGGTTCCGTCAAAAAAGAAATGAAAGTCTGCCGGTTTGGATCCAGTATCGCGTACTCCAACCCCGGATGAGATAGCCAGAGCGATGAGCATTGTTCAATCGCTTCACCTGGTTCCGTCCGAACCGGTACCGCCGGTTAGGCAGTCGGTTCGGTCGGATCAGTCTCCTTCGGCTTATGATCGAGATGCTTTTTATGAGGAGTGGGAGGAAGACAAAGACTATCCCGATGATGAAGACGAAGATGACAACCTGGGGGTCTGGATGTGCCCATTGAACTGGACATCTCCCCAGACAGACCCTCTAATGTCTCTCCTCCCAGGCTTTCTGAGTCCCCTTCACACTTCTTGTTCTACAAGAAGGTGGCTGAAACCCTCCAGCTCCCTATGGTTGAAGCTGCTGAGGAGGAAGAAGAGCCTGATTTTGTGGAGACGAAGGACATCCCAGAGTCCAAAAGATTCTGTCCCTCTTCATAAGTTCTTGGGGAAACAGACACAAAAGATTTTACAAACTCCTAATTCATTACCTCCTGTGGATAAAAGAATGGACAGGAGGAATATGTTATCAGGCTCAAGTACGGAGTTCCTTTATACTCATAGCAGCCATGTTGGGTGGTAGTGCAGGCTGCAGCCTGTGACAGGGCTAACATTCCTTTGGCTTCACACACCCCAGACAAGGACTCCAGGAAAGTTGATGCCATGGCCAAAAAACAATACTTGGCATCCTCTTTGGGACTCAGGCAGGCAAACTATATGGCCAACACAGCCAGGTACCAGAAGTCCAGGTGGGATACTGTTCTGGAACTGGCTAAACAGGCCTCCCCTCAGCTAGCCAAGGAGCTGAAGGAGGTGGCTGCGGATGGAACTGAGGTATCTAAAGCACAATTTCATGCTGCTGTGGACTCCAGTGATGTGGCATCAAGAGTCATGGCTACATATGTGTCTCTCAGAAGACATGCTTGGCTCAGATGTACTAGCCTATCACAGGATACCCAGACTAAGGCTATGGATTTTCCTGTAGTTGGCAACTCTCTGTTTGGGGAGCAGATAGAGGCTTACATGAAGAAAATGGATGAATACAGGACAACTTACAGGAAGTGCACGGGCCAAGGAGAGCCAGGCCACTCCACAAAAGCAGCAGTCCAGGGGCAGGCCCTTTCACAAGCCTTTTTACCAAGCCCAGGCCTCCTCTCCTTTCCCACAGAGGGTTTTTTCCAAGGGAGGGGCAGGAGGGGGATGAGCAGGACTGTTTCCTCCTCCCAGTCTAAGGCTCCTGCCAAGCAGACACCCTGAGGTGTCAGCCTGGATCGACTCCCCAATCCCAGTAGGAGGCAGGCTGGCTTACTGCTTTCAGGCCTGGAAGTCTGTGACCTCAGACAAATGGATCCTGGAAGTAGTAAGCCAGGGACTGGCCCTCAGCTTCGAAAGGTTCCCAAAAAGGAGGGCCAGGTCTTTTCCACCTGCATCAATCTCAGAAACCCTTGCCCCAGAGGCAGAGGTTTCCTCTCTCTTGGCTCTCAGAGCCATACAGAAGGTTCCTACTCAACACGGGAAAATGCCTGTACTCCAGGTACTTCCTTACCCCAAAGAAAATAGGGGAGTGGCAACCCATCCTGGACCTAAGGTATTTGAACAAACACATATCATAACCCAAATTCAGAATGGTAACTCGGGGAATAATCCTTCCCTCTTTAAGGCCAGGGGATTGGCTAGCATCAATGAACCTCAAGGATGCCTACTTCCATATCTCTATCAGGTATTCCCACAGAAAATACCTCAGGTTCGAGTTGCCTTCAGGCCATTATCAGTTCAGGGCCATGCCATTTGGCCTAACATCAGCTCCAGGGGTGTTCACAAAGTGCCTTGCAGTAGTGGTGGCTTACCTCAGAAGACAGGGTATCACCATTTTTCCATATCTGGACGACTGGCTACTCGTAGGTCAGTCGTCAGACCAGGTCAGATCAGCTCTGCAAACCACCCAGGACTTGCTGAGTTCTCTGGGGTTTCTTCTCAATTTTCCAAAATCTGTCCTCGAACCAGTGCAACTTCTCACCTTCATAGGGATAGAATTGGATACTATCCAAGCAAAGGCTTTCCTTCCTCAGGCAAGGTTGAAGGCCCTAGTAGATCTTGCATCCTCCTTTCGACCTCAGGTTTCTCGTCCAGCGAGACAGTTCCTCTAACTCCTGGGCCACATGGCAGCCTCCACTGCAGTTGTCCAGGGAGCCAGATTTCAGATGAGGGACATTTAGTTCCATCTAAGGTCCTTTTGGTCACAGAGAAAGGACTCTTTCACCAAATTGATTCCAGTGACCCAGACTCTGGTCCAAGCTCTCCAGTGGTGGCTGGACCAGGACAACCTCAGACAAGGGGTTCCATTTCTCCCTCGAGTCCCATCAGTAGTTCTAACTATGGATGCTTCTCTCCTAGGTTGGGGAGCCCAATTGGGAGCTCTGACAGTGCAAGGGGTCTGGTCTCCACAGGAGTCTCTCCTTCCTATCAACCTCCTGGAACTCAGGGCAGTTTTCCTAACCCTTCAGAGCTTCTCAGATTCAGTCAAGGGCAAGGTGGTCCAAGTCAGGACAGACAACACCACAACAAAGTGGTACATCAACAAGCAGAGAGGTACTCTGTCCACGGCCTTGTGCACAGAAGCCATGAAGCTGTGGTCTCTGGCGTATTCTCTTCAGACTTCCCTGGCAGCAGTTCACCTTCCAGGAAAGGACAATGTACTAGCAGATACTCTGAGCAGAATTTCACAGGGACATCACGAATGGTCCCTGGATCATCACATCCTGAAGGTCATCTTCTCCAGGTGGGGCACTCCAGAGATAGATCTCTTTGCAGCACTGGATAATCATCAACTTCCTCTGTTTTGTTGCAGACCTCCAGTCCTGGGGACGGTAACCCGGATGCTCTCATTTTGGACTGGAAGGGCAGGTTTCTCTATGCCTTCCTTCCCTTCCCTCTGCTGTTCAGAGTTCTGATCAGGATCAGAACTCAACCCTGCACAGTGATACTAGTGGCTCCAGATTGGGCCAGACAGCCTTGGTATCCTCTACTGCTGTCCTTGACAGTGTCACATCCCCTGTCTCTTCCCAGGAAATAAAATCTCCTGTCCTTCTCCCAGGGGTGGATCTGGTACCCCAATCTCCAGTCTCTCAATCTCAAGGCCTGGCTCTTGAAGAGTTAGAATATGCAGCACTGCATCTCTCTCAGGGAGTTCTGGATATTCTGAAGGTCTCCAGGAAACCTTCCACTAGAAAAACTTACAATTCCAAATGGAAGAGGTTCAGTATTTGGTGCTCTCAGAAAGGCATGGTGCCTGATTCTGCAGACATTTCCACAACCTTAGATTACCTAGTTCGTCTGAATAGCCTTGGCCTTAGGCCTGCCACTCTGAAGGTTCATCTAGCAGCTGTCTCTGCATTCCTTTCAGCAGGAAAGGGCTCCTCCCTGGCATCTCATCCTGTTTTCAGGAAGTTTTTGAAAGGTCTGGTTCACATTAACCCTCCCTTTAGGGAGCCTACTCTGACTTGGGATCTCAATGTCTGCATTGCTCAGCTTATGCAGCCACCCTTTGAACCTCTGGCTTCGGCCGAGTTGAAGTACCTGACCTGGAAAACTGTGTTCCTGGTAGCTATTACTTCTGCCAGGCGGATTAGTGAATTACAGGCCCTGTCAGTTGAACCTGACTTCATATCCTTCCATAGGGACAAAGTGGTCCTGAGAACCAACAGGAGGTTCTTACTCAAAGTGGTATTGGATTTTCATCTGAACCAGTCTGTCTGTCCCTGTGTTTTTCACTGACCATTCTTCGTCAGGAGAAAGACGATTACACAGTTTGTATGTTAAGAGGGCTCTTAGCTACTACATAGAGCATACTAAGGCACAGAGAAATGACTGTCTTCAGTTGTTCCTCACTTATGGTGAAGTGGGGAAAGGTAAGCCTGCCACTAAGAGAACTATTGCCAGGTGAATTGTTTCTTGTATACAATTCTGCTATGACAAATTGGGTAGAACACCCCCTTCAGGCCTGAGGGCTCACTCGACTAGGGGTACAGCTGCTACGCTAGCTGCGGCCTGAGATATACCCTTGTTAGAGATCTGTAAGTCCGCCACCTTGAAAACAGTACATACATTCACCAAGCACTACTCTCTGGACATCCAGGCTAGGAGTGATGCTAGGTTGGCACAGCAGTACTGCAGATCCTGTTCCCAAAGTAGGTTATGCATTCCCTCCTCCATAGGGAACTGCTTGGTAGTCTGCATTATGTCAGAATACAGTAAGACTTCATGTTGTTTGAAGAACAAATTACTCACCATAGTAATGTTGTTTCTTCTAATGGAGTCTTGCTGTATTCTGACCTCCCCCTTGCTTCCCCTCTGAGAACCTAGTTTTGGGAAGTGGACTGGCAGGTACAGTGGTACACCTCAGGGTTGTACCCTATACCTTCCCTCTTGGGTGGGGTACCTGTTATTGTTACTTTGCTTGTGTTTTTATAGTTAAATAGAGTCACTACTTTCTTCTTCTTCTTGGGTTCTCGACTTTAGTCTTTTTTGGACCCAAAAATCTTTTGCCTTTGGCTATATGTTTGAACAATTTCCATACTGTAGTACTTAGTTAGTTTGCTCGTAAGAATCTGATGGTTACACTGGGAAGTACCACAGACAGAGGTTTTAAAACCGAGCTCAAGCTCAACGTTCTATGCTTCTGCATAGAGTTAACTCTTTCCTCTCCGGGGCAGTTCAAATGCTGGGGCTAACTGCATTATGTCAGAGTACAGCAAGACTCCATTACTGTGGTGAGTAATATTTTCTTCAAGCTCTAATACTTGGCAAATATTTTACTTTCCATTAATGTTTTCGATTCAGTGTGTGTGTGTGTGTGTGTGTGTGTGTGTGTGTGTGCGCATGTGTGTGTGTGTCATCTTCCAATTACTGCATCATCCACAATCCAAGGATGTACAGCAAGGAACCCAGTTTCACGCATTGTGTTTGGTGCCAGCAAAAGATGTGGCCACAGATCCTCATAGGTGCCTTTACTGCCTGAAGGCTAACCACGACCTAGGTGAGCTCACTTGCTGTCAGCCATGCATCCGTTGTCGATTGATGAACAGAAGGCATGTCTCCCTCAAGGTTGGCCTCAGGAAAGTTTATAGGCCTTGGCAGTCGCTGGGTCAGCAACCTGATTTGTAACACTGGAGGAGGAGTCTTCTTCGATGACTCTGGTCTGGGCATGGTGCCCACGGGACCTGAAGAGGTAGTGTGGAGCTGCCCACCTCTTTTTGTTCCAAAAAGCCCATTAAAAAGGCTACAATAATGTAGGATACTGTTTTCAATATTTTATTTCAAATTTTCCACCTGCCCTGATGTTCTGCTCATACACAAAAGGGGCTTCTACACGGGACCTAGTCTCTGCATATAAAAACCATGATACATTTTTTGTGATAACTAAAAATTAAGTTAGCTTGGTGGCCACATAAATTATACCTTTGGTTCACTTAGTAAACCATTTGATGGTGTGAACTCATTCTAATAACTTCTCATCTCTGTCCTCATATATCTCGCCTTTTCTCTTTATGATTCATAACTATTTTTAGACCCGTTACCTTTAAACTTTAATAACAAACAAGTATTCGATAATCATTAAGTGCACCTGTATGATTCAGAGTACCAGCACCACACCAATGAAAGTATAAAACATCTCAGAATGCGCTGCAGAAACCTCTCCCTGTGACCATGCAACTGAGGCAGCCTACCTAACCCGTACGCCAAAGTATTATCTCAAACTCTTTAGGACTTGGTGTCCTTTCAGCTGCCTTGCCTATATATATATATTGCAAAAGTACAAATTAAAGAGCTCCTTTCCTGGTGCTCAAAAGTTGAAATGGGAGGCTTTTTTAATAAATGCAGATATGCAAGGGGGACAGAAATAACAAGGGAAGGAAGAGAGATAGCGAGAGTCAGAGAATTGCAAAACCGTCAGAGTGATCAGTTCCTAGGTCTCACAAGAAAATTTGGTTGCTCGAAGAGACAGAAAAGGAGAGGCTAGAACAGACCCTTGCATTTAAACTCATTCTGCATAACAAATGGGTCAGGGCCTTATTCAACTCTCACAATCAGGAAGTGGAAGGGATTAGGTGGCTAGCCCCTTGGGGGCAAATTACTATATGATCCCTTCCCTTCCTTTGGGGTCTGTATTTAAATATTCAGAACAACAGGTGAGGGACTCCCATTCGGGTAAGGAAGCTTCATGTTTCTCCCTTTTTGTATTTTAAAATTTAGAGATAAAGGTTCTCTTTAAACAGTTTGTTCTGATGCCGTCCCAGTGGCGCTGAGGGCTGAGTCACTGGACGCCTTATCTCGCACCACACCTGTGACTTGTGTTCGGGAATGAGCACAGCCACCGGGGGTCAGCAGGGTCAGAGAAGGATTAAGCATCTGAGGCACTGCTCTCCTTCTCTGGGGGGAACACCAGTGGTTGGTGCCTACCGGCCCCTAGCAGGCAGTGCGCCGATGCCAAAACAAGGTTCAGACGTCTGGAGGAACGTGTGCACGCTTCCTCTGCTGACATCCTTGGACACCCTTCTCTGCAGGGAGTAAATATGAAAAAATGGAGTCCTCCCCCTGGATGTTGACAGTTCCCCCCCTTACGGTGCCACCGGGAGGGCACCTCCCCCAAACTGGATCCAGACTGGTGGGTTGAGGGTCTCCCCACCCCGCGCCACGAGGGGTAAGTCGTGGGGGCTGAAGGAGAGGGGGTCTAATATCTGGTCGGCGAGGGGGGGGGGGACGAAGGTCAGGTGGCTGGGTGAGGCTCCCCTACAAAGAATACTAACAAAAAAACAGCTTGTTCTGTCAGTCCAAATTGCAGCACTTGTATTCTTGTTTTTTTAATAAAATTAAAGTGTAAAGTGCTTATCAGGTTTTTCAGCCTTATGTTGGTGGCATGCAGCAACCTGACTTCAGTTTCTCACACCCACTTATACCTGTCCCGGTAGACTGGCACTCACAACATGACGTCATCCGAGCGCACTCAGCCTTGCCCTGACTAAGCTGAGCGAGAACTAAGAAGTTGACCTCCTAGTACCGCAGCCCTGAAAGTGCCATATGTCCGGGCACCAGGCACTTTGGATATCACAGTGCAGGTTCTGCCATATTGGGTATTAAGCTTGTCATGTTGTGCGAGTATAATTTGCTTAGTGAGTCAATACATTACATACTTCTGTTCCATTTAATTTTGAACATTGCAAATCATAATGTACTCCTGGAAGAGACATTTACATGTTGTTACTATAAGAAAATGGAGGGCACTATTTTATATTTTCCTTCCACAGTAATATTATATAAAATGGTATGTGTTTAAAAACATTTCTAAGGTGTGGAGTAATCAAAAACTCTCTTGCCTACTAGTACCTTTATTTAGTTTATTAAAGGGAATTGGAGAGGGGATGGGGGTTCATGAAACTACTCCCATTGTGTTTCATTTGTGGAAATAAGGGGATTATATGAAAGTATATTAAACGTGGGCAATGTTCTGTATGTAATCACTTAATGATTTGGATACTTGTCTGTATAAGTTTATTGGTGACCTTGGAGGGCCTCTTATAGCTATGAGTGTTGCCTCGTGCATTCTTAGAATGTGAGAACTGTGAGCAAGAGGCCCTCTAAGGTCCCCAATAAACTTATTAGAGATCGGCAAGTTAATATTATGCTGGTAGCATCATTGGTTAAACAGAAAAGAAGGACAGTTAAGTTTTTACACACTCAACATGAGCGTTGTAAGGTCTGTGCTTTCAAGACGAGTCCATGCACGTTTTCTCTGCTGGATTCTGCATGCTTATATGTCATGTTAGAGAAATGTTGCTATGATATGGCCTCTCCTCTGCTACCATCTCCCTTGACCGCCAACTTTTACCCAGTCTGCTTATTGCATTAGGTAGCTGGCTGCACTTCACACCCTGCTACAAGTTATTCATGGTCTCTTTAGATTACTTTGTAGCCCCGTAAGCACTAGGTACTGTATGATATGCATTCTCATTGTATCCGACATTTTAGTCTGCAACTTTTCCGTAATTTTAATTTCTTGAACCCCCCTCCAAAAATACCTGGAAACAACATGTTTTAGACTGGCAAAGAGAAATGGGTAGGCAGTGGAGTGGTTCTCTGATCACAGGAGGTTTTTTTTTATTTATTTTAATTGTCAATGCCTGGGGTAGGAGGAGTGAGTGGAGCCAGTGAAGTGCTTCTGTGATCAGACTGTTTTTTTTTTTTTTTTTGTACAGTTGTATTTAGATTTTTTATAAGCATCTTTCCCCTCCCGTCACTCATAGAGGTACCAAAAATGATAGTTGCCACACATGCTGATCACACAAGGTGAATCGGGAGTGCTTGCCGCTCATGTTGCTACAGCAGCATCAAAGCAGAATTTGAACACACTTTCCCTTAGGCACCCGTTCAGTGCGAGTTTGCAAAGCTGAATGCAGATGAAGCACTCCTATGGCTATAAGAATTCTTCATGCGATCCATATTTAACAGCACTGATTGGCTAGGTCAGCTCTGCTGATCTGTAATTTTACAGCAATAGCTTAGAACAGCTAGTCCAACTCTTGCATCATCTCCATTTATGGAATGGTGCCCTGGAACATAAAATGTTTTTTAAATTAAACTCTTTTTCAGATGGTCTTGAGCTGACAGCCTTTCTGTAACAGATCTTTAGATCTTACTTCAAGGGAGCTCTTGCAGTAGGCAACACCGTTAGGACTAAGCTGCCAGGCGCTAGGACCACATGGAAAATTTCTAGCTAGCAGTACCTAGCGGGGTACTGCCCCCGACATCGACATGCTGACGTCCACCTACGGCATAAAAGGGGCTGTCCCCCAGACCCACCTCAGTTCTTTTCTCGCAGTCAACCTGCACTGATCGGACCTTACGGAATGTTGCTTCCATCAACTGCCATTCCTGATCTTTATTTTGTTAATTTTACCTGATTTCTTTCGATAGTATAGTATATCATTGATTTCGCTGTCGGCTGCATGTCTTAGCCAACTTCTTCTAGTGAGTCCCTCAAATCCAAGTGTGCCTGCAGTAAGCAGAATCCAGAGAAGGATGGCCATACCTCCGGTATTGTCTGCCTAGTCCCGGACCACGACACCAAAGCCTGCCAGGCCTATCTGAAATTCAACCAGGCCACACAGAGACAACGCCAGAGAGCCCTGGAGGCCCATCTCTTTCAATAGAAATTGGCCTCCATGGAAAAGGAGCTGCAGGTCTGGACTGCTGCTTCCTCACTAGGGCCCTCATCGGAGATCTCCTGTTCTAAGAAAAAGCACAAGCGACGTAAGCATTGGGACTAGGATCCATCCATCTCCAGGTCGCGGTCGCCTTCAGGGATCATAGCCAGTTTTGGGTCTTCTCTCCATGGGGGGTCGGGCCCAATGGTCAAGCCAACCCTCCTTCCCTCTGTGCTGCCTCTGGCCCCACTGCTCGCTGTTATCACGGTGTCGGGCTGTGCCTCTGTGGGTTCAGGGGACTCTTTTTCCATCCCGCCACCCATGTCCCTCAGGCCCTTCGCCCCACAGGGTCCTCAGCCAGTTGACTCAGCCAGTTCTCTGGACGTCAAACTTCCTTCTGATGCCCACCCAGCCCCAGTGCCTTCACCAGATCCCTCCCTAATGTCCAGTGGCCCTTCGGACCAGTGCCCACTGTCACCCGCTGATGCCAGGTCCCAGTCCTTACCTGGGGGTTCCCCCCCAGGGTGTCTCCTCCTTCTCAGCTGCCACCGGTGGGCCCCACCCTGGAACTTCCCCATCTGGCACCGGCAGGGCCGCCACCCACGTTCCCCCTCAGTTGAACCCAGTGCCAGGTCGCCCAATGCCAGAATATACGGAATCTCTTCTCTTGGGTCTGGTGCCTCCGCTTTGGCTCCAGCCTAATCCTTCTATGGTTCCTTAAGTGCCATATTCTGGACCACCTCGGTCCTACAAGGTCCATCGCCTGGTCCGTACCTAATGCCGGATCTGACCCCTGACCATCCTTTGGGTCCCCATCTTGAACCGACGCCCTTGGGGAGGCCACTTCTGGGCTTCCCATCAACACACCTCGGGTTGTCGACCAGTCCCTAGCAACCATCATCGGGTCCTTCTCAGGGTTACATGACGCTCAACCTGCCATCCAACCCATTGCGGGAGTGCTCTAATTCTCTAGTGTGTCCTCACCTAATGCCAGCTGAGTATAATACCTTGTTCAATTCATAATGGGCATACACTCAGTACCTGACATCAGTCCCGACTGCTCCACCATCCGCTTCTGCACTGACGTAGATCTCTTCTCAGCTTCCTCCTATGGCACCCCCTCCTCCACCAGGCCGACACCCGATGCCAGGGCAGGCACTAGCATGGATCCCAGTCCAGCTGAGCGCCCAATGCTGGACATGGAGTTCTTGGAGGTCGAGGAATCTGACTCTGCGGAGTTGCCAGGTTCTCCCTCCCACTCCTCTCCTGAGAAGTTATGGGATAAAGAGACCCATAAGTCCCTTCCAGAGGTCCCTAACTTTCTGGAGGTGATGAGGCTCATCCAGACGTCACAGGGTTGGCAAAGAGAGGAGCGTGACACTCAGCGATGCCATTTGGCAGAGCACCTGCACCTTCCAGAGGTCTCTTCGGTGGTGGTCCCACCTCTTGTGGCACCCCACAAGGACATTGCCACCACCGTATGGCAGCAGCCAGTGTCAGTTTCTCCCATGCCTCAGAAGGCAGATCAGTGTTTCCGTGCCCCAGTTGGTAGGTTCCACTTTGGGTCCCACCCTAAGGCCAACTCCACTGTCCTAGCTGCAGCCCACTTTGGGGCTCAGAAGTCCAAGCACTGGGATGATTCCCCTCCAGACAGGGTCCAGACAGTTGGACCACTTCGGGCAGATAGTGTATGCTTCTTCCACCCTTGCCCTGCACACCCAAAATTACTTGGCATACATGATGATCCATCAGCAGTCTCTCATGGAGCAGGCAAAAGACATTGTAGAGACCTTACCAGACTCCTCCTCCAGGGCTCGGTTGGAGCAACTACTGTATTCAGCTTTGCCTCTAACATGGACTTCCACGTCCTCCGTGCTGCTTATGACATTGTGGATGCCTCAGTGTGGAGCATTGCTATGGCCATTTGTCTCCGGCGCCATGCCTGACTGCACCTGTCGGGCTTCGCTTCAAATGTTCAGGCCTCTGTGCTGGATGCCCCTTTCTGGGGCTTTGTTCTTTTTGGTGGGGATGTCCAGGATATGCTCACCTCTCTATAAGCACCAGGGAAAGGTAGTAAGATGGGAGGAAAATGGCCAGCTAACACTCTGGGTAAACAGTGAGATAGATTACCAGCTGATCCTACCCAAAGCACATATCTTGGATAATATATATTGTAGGGGAAGTAACAAATCAGTAACATCAGTAGGAGAACCAAAATCAGAACATTGGCTAAATTTAATTCAAAAAGTGAATAGATTTCAAACCTTGCAAGACTTTATGTGGAAGATTGACAGTCAAACGGTAATGATGTTGGACAGTATAAATCTAAGATAGAAAATGGAAAGACAAATAAAGAACCTCAATATAATATTATATTGTGGAATGTTGCCGGACTAACAGACAGACTAGCTGATCCATCTTTTATAGATTATTTAAAAACCTTTGACTGTATACGTTTACAGGAAACCTGGACTAAAGAAAACATAAGTATTGATGGCTACAAGACTTTCAGTAAAGCTGCTAAGAAAACCAAAAATCATGGAAGATTGTTAGGAGGACTGACAACATGATGATTATCTAATAGTAGAAATACAAACATCATCTGATCATGCACTTGGTATTCATAGGGAAAAAGAAGATACTCATAATATTAAATGTGTACATCCCACCAGTGAACTCTAATCACGTTGAGATCCAAACCCTAGACATTCAGACAAAATCTTGGATAACCGTATTGAGAATAGCCCTAATTCGGGTATTATGGTGATGGGAGACTTCAACACTAGAGTGGGGCAGTGCCTGGAGCCCACCATAGAGATGGCTAATTTATATGCAGCTCATGGAAATATATGTATTAAAATCAAGAGGAACTTTAAGGACAAAAATATGTCAGAAAGGGCTAAAAGTTGTGTAATATACTTAGGGATAAGTGCTTTGAAATTATAAATGGTAGAACTACTGGGGACCCAGAAGGAGAAATACACTTATATGGGCAGTAAAGGTGCTTCAGTTGTCGATTTATGTTGGGCAAGGTATATTATTATTTTAACAACACTAAGGGATCTTAAAATAGGAGATAGATCAGAGAGTGAGCATAGTCCCATAGAAATAAGAATGGATTTTTGGCCCAGAATTTCAAATGATAAATAAAAGATGGGATAGTAAGGGTCAAAAAAGGGGTCAAATGGGAAATAATAGACAACTGCCTGTCTGTCCAATTACTGTATTAAAGGAGAGTGGGGCAGAGGAAGAAATAAGGAACATTTCAAATGTTGCAGATCCAAATCATTGTTTGAGTAAATTAGAAATAACTTTAAAGAAATTATCAACCCTACTAGTAAAGGTCTCAGAAGTAACAATAATAAAAGGAAGTAAATGGTTCGATTCAGATTGTAAATGATCAAAAAAAAAATTAATAAAGCAACAAGATGTGCTAAAGCAAATCCATCAAGGACAAACAAAAGTAAACTTACTAAATTAAGGAAAGAATATAAAAAAAATTGTTAGGAAGTGAGAGGGAAACGTATAGAAAAGAATTATGGAAGGAATTTGAGAAAACTGGTCCAAAGACAACAGAAAATTTTGGCGAATGGTGGCAATTGGCTGGGAGGCCTACCCAGAAGAGATAGAAAGCCACATAGATCCAGATACATGGGAAAATATTTTAAGGAATTATTTTACAACTTGGATGTAACTACGCAGGGGGAGTATAGGAAAAAAAGGATAGACTGGATAATAATGAATCCTGAAATAATGGAATATGGGATAAAAGAAGCACTGTTAACTGCTAATAGACACAAAGCTCCAGGACCAGGTGAGATTCCACTGGATATAATAATGAATGACGTAGAATTATGGGTCCCCTGTTTATTCAGTATTTACAAACATATAATTAACACTGGTAAAATAATACCAACTTGGAAAGAAAATATTATAACCCCTGTTTTTTAAAAAGGAGACGAAGAACCCCGAGCACTGTAGGCCCATAAGCTTGCTGGATACTACACAAAAGATATTCACTAAAATACTTAACAAAAAAATATTACAGTGGTTCAAAGAATCAAATATAATAGATGAAGCATAAGCAGGGTTCATGCTGGGTCATTCTATAGTTGATCAGTGCTTTATGTCATCTTATTTAATACATAAATATATAAACAAACAACAAAAATATATTGTATTTATAGATCTGTGGGCAGCTTTTGACAGAGTTGAGAAAAACTCTGGGTGGTTCTTAAGGGTTATGGAATGGACCTAGCAATATTAAATATTATAACAGCATTATATTCTGACAGTAAGATCTGTCTAAGATGCAATAAAGAAGGGGACAGTACTGTTAAATTTACAACAAATGTAGGACTAAGACAGGGATGAGTTTTGTCCTCGGTTCTATTTAATCTGTTATTGAATAGGGTTCTGGAATCACTGTATGACGATGGGTGACCAGTGAAAACAGCTAAGTCAAATACAGCAACCGAAAATTGCCCCCCTCCCTGAGATGTGTTTCCCTTGGAGTTGGTATATATAAGAAAGGGAGAGTGGGGGGCAAAGGCCCCCACAAGGTGGGGTGCAGGGGCTTGCACCCTGCAGAAACAAAACTTGCTGTATTTGACCAAGCTGTTCTGTATTGGCTGTTTTTGGCGGTCACTATTTTTACTTAGCTGTATTCACGTGGTACCATGACAGTGAGCTGCATGTGCCAAGGGTGGGCTCCAGGCACTGCCCTTATTTGGCCTGTGCTTAGTCCCCTACTTTTCTCCCTCTTCATTAATGATATCCCTACTCCCTCTTCTCACTGCAAAATTATCATGTATGCAGATGACCTGGTGCTTTACTCGGCTTCCAAGTCTATTGCCGACATCAATCTACATCTCTCCTCCACATTTCAGACCCTCTAATCCTGGTTCTCATCCAACTATCAAGTCCTAAACATATCTAAGACCCAGGCCATACTCTTTCGGTCCTCTAGTAAGGTGCCCACTGAGTCCTCTAAACTCCTGGTGCGCGGCTGTGATGGGACTGCTGTATCCAACACTTTATCCTTCAAGTATCTAGGGGTTACGCTGGACCCGGTGCTTGACTACTCTGCACATGTTAACGAGGTGTGTCGCTCAGTTAACACCAAAATTGGTGCGGTCTACAAAGTACGTCACTCTCTCATTCTGGCTGCAAGGATCTCGGTTGCGAGAGGTGTTTTACTCCCATAACTGCTTTATGCCCTGCCAGTACTCTCTCATGCTAACACGGGTGTTCTTCGCAAATGGGACACATCTTACAACAATATCTGTAGATTTGCCCTGTCTGCTCCCGGCCTAACAAATCACTGTCTTCTCTATTCTGCTTTAAAATGGCTATCTCCTGATGCCCTTCGTTCATACTCCCTAGGGTGTTTTGTTGATTCCTTAACCAGATCTCCTCGTCCTACCTTACTGTGGGACATGCTTACCCTGGTCTCTCACTCTCACCCCCTCAGGTACTCTACCTCCCCATTGCTATCTGTTCAGCCTTGCTCCATGCAAATAGGAGCGCAAGCCTTCTCCTGCTTTGCTCCTAGGTTTTGGAACTCACTTCCTATCCATGTCAAGAACTCATCATCTCACCTTACATTTAAGCATGCCCTATTTTCCCACATCTTTGCGCATGGTAACTGTGATTGCACTTAACTTCTGCTCTGTCTCTCTTTTTTGTCACCGTCTCTCTACTTTGACTATCAGCTTGTGACCTGCCCACCCTTCAGTATTTGCTTTTTGTCACAGTGTCTCTGTCTGCTTCTCCCATCCCTAGTCCTAATGCCTTGTCTACCTCACTATTATGTGTCTAGTGTTAGCTGTGGCTACCGGCCTGTTCACCCACAGCTAGGCCTCCAAAATGATTCTGTATTGTTTTTTTGTTATAATTGTTTGCTGCAATAACTTCACTACTGTTGCTGTTATCCAGGTGGTGTATCATCTTCTATGACCATCCTCTGCCATTGTATTTGGACAGTTCTACAGCATTATTCTCCTGATTGTTTGTCATTGCTGTATTGTGATAGTGTACTCTTGCTGTATTGTTATATTGTACTCTTCCGAGTTGTGCCCATACCTCTCAAGTGTCCCTGATTTTCAGGGACATCCCTGATTTTGCCTCAAAATTTTACTTTGTCCCTCCTAAAATTTGTGTTTCTGTGGCTAAACAGTGTGGACTGTAAGCATAAAACAATGTCAAGCATTAAAGTTACAGACTTTTTCTTCTTTAGAAATTGCATTATGCACTAAGCCCCATATCCTACCAGCTTTCTGGGTGGATATCTTTCATTTTGAAGATGTGTCCCTGATTTTGGTCCTTTGTCCCTGATTTTTTTTAAGCCTTGTCCCTGATTTATGAGGCAGGAGGTTGAGAGGTATATGCCTGAAAATAGTCACGATATGTTGCCTAGCGCACTTACCCGGTTACCAAAAGCAAAATTAAATAAATAAATAAAATGCTGCTGATGTTTTAATTTCAGCAAGCTATCTGGGAATTCAAAAAAGTACACAGAAGTTCCAAAGACAGTGTGAAAAAGCATCATTAGAGATAAATTATGACAAAACTAAATACATGATTTGTAGTAAACATTTTGTAAGAAATGGGATAGATTATAATTTAATTTGCAACAAACATGAAATAGAGTAAACTTTTGTTATTTAGGAATTATTTTTTAACTTACAATTTGAAGTGGATTGAACATAAAATGATGATGAGACAAAATCAGGAGTTTTACACCAGTAGTTGAAGGGTTCTGTATCAAATACAGTCGTTTTAGGATCACATATCTCTCCCCCTAATCTCTCTATACCTCTTGCATGTCAAAAGTCACCCTATTTGGCTCAAACATGTCCACACCCCTCCTCCGCACAGATTGAGGTGAGGAGGACTAGCCCTGTTGGTAGCCAGATTTGACAAGCTTCATATGCTCATCATCCAAGAAATGAGTTTCTTGGCGAAATATATAATCAGCTTTAGTTTGTCTGAGGTATATCATCATTTTCTTGCATTTCATAGAGTAAGGCCATAACATTATATATGAAAAGTTGTGCTGTGGGTTAGCCATTTGTAGGTTGTTTTTTAAAGGTTAATTCAGTTCAATTGCCTATGGAGGGAAAAGGTGCTCCTCCTCCACCCAGGACCCCACCCCGGGTGCCTCCTGAAAATGCAAGATATGGTGAAACTTGTAATTTTTAGTCAAGTAGACTAAACAATACCAAACATAGTGACATACAGCCTTATAACAAGCCCTCAGTATTGTGGAGTTTGAGTCTCTAGTCCATCTAAAACATTAATATCCTGGAAAGAAAGTCCCCTTTACACACAGTTTTCAGGTCATTGTGCTCCAGTGTGAGTTGCATCGAGGCTCCTGTTTGAGGTATGTAAGCCAGACCAGTACCTGCAAAATCTTTGCCTTCAGGTCTCCTGTTAAATCAGTGATCTAGTTGCAGCTTTGCCTTTCACCAGCTGCAGCATTTCCCTGATTTCCATCATGGTATGGGCTGCTGCTTTCTGTCCTTTTGCCTGGATCTGGTGTCTTCATGCCATCATCCACTTACTTCTCTGGGGCCGGGTTTGTTGTCTGGCCCTGATGTCCTCACTTCCACCGTGATCCCGTGCTCCTTCGGTGATGCTGTGGCTTCTTCTGGGGTGTGATACAGGTGCATTCCATCTTCCCAAAAGACCCTGTGTCTGGCTGGATAAGGGTTTTGGAATTTTATTTGTTTCTTCCTTCATCCCTGTAGTTGCCTTGTTTGCTTGGGTGGTGAGAGCTCAAAAAGAAAAAAAAAACATGCTACAGACAAAGAACCTCCGCTCAGAAGTACTGAAACATGGGTTACCCCAAAGGGCAGTGGCAATAAGCTAAGTTTCAAAGAGAAACAACATCAGACATACTTCCATAATGCAAAGCATTATGGGATGTATGTAAATCACCATGACATTTCAGACTTGTTCAATTTACAGCAATTTACATGCATTTTAAATAGCACAACTAACTTAATTTCTATAATATACAGTCAAATAGTACTTTTTATCTTTATCAAAAATACCTAGTGTGGCCAGCCCGGTGGCACTGAGGGTTGAGGCGCTGGACATCACACCTCGCGCCACACCGGCGATCCGGGTTCGGGAATGAGCCCGTGCCATCGGGGGTCAGCAGAGGAGAAAGAGAGGATCGAGCGTCCGGAGGACTGCTTTCCTCTCTCGGGTTCCAGGTGCTGCCCGGCTCCGTAGTGGCTCCTGATGGAGACCAGAGGTACTACACTGCTCAGGGCACGCAGAGAGGAATGCAGAGCCACGACTGACTTCCCCCTGGCATCACTGCATGCTTATGACTCTGCCTGGGGGGTGGGGGCGAGGGCAATCCGAAGCAGAAAATCCCTGCCCCTGGGGATAGGTGACGGCACCACCTACCTTCTGCCACACTCCACTGGCTGGGCTCCCTCTTGTTCTCGGCCGAGCCTAGTCAGGCCCGAATTGTAGATAGAGTGCCCTGGGAGGATAGGGTGTCTCCGCCTCCGTTGGGGGGGTCTCAGAGCCGGGGAATAGCCGGGCTGGTGCCAGGAGTAAGGAGGAGTTTCAGGCCCGGAGTTAGAGCTGGAGGAACAGGTGGATGCCTGAGTGACTTCCCCAGGGTGTCAGAGCTAGAATAAGAGTTGGGGGGGGCAGCTAGTGCCATGGTATTTTCAACATTTACAGGTTTTATACACATAAGGTATAAACATTAAAGTATTTTATGACATAGTACCATTGCATACTAAATCCAGCAATGAGGAACACAGCCTGTTTTATATCAGCTCAGAGGTCACAACAGTAACCTCCCTGTACGAGGACCTGAGAGGGAAAAGGAAAATTAAAGAGGACACTATAGCACAGTCAAGAAAGGGAAGGGGGTACCCATAGGCGGCCAACCTTATGGACTAGAAATTGTAAAGTATAGATTAGGCTAAGAAATAGAAGAACTGTTGCAACAAATTCCAGAAAAGGTCAGTCCTCAAGAGTGGCAGGAACTCCCTGTCACAAACACCCCTATGCCTTCTTGTATCTAAAGACATAAGATTCAGAGCACTTAGTGTGCCATTATATTCCAAGTCTCATAATCCTTGTACTTGTTTGGCAGATCTCTTTTGTATTATATCCAGTTGCTAATGTCATTTCTTGTAGAGGAACCTAGGGGGGTCAGAACTGTGAACAGTAGTCCAAGTGCAGCCTAACATATGAACTGTAAAGTGGGAGCAGAACTATGGTATATCTAGACTTACTATTATTTTTATTTGTCCATATAATCTTATTGGCCTTGTTAATTATTTTGTTCGATTGACTAGTAAAACCTAAAATATTTGTGATGTAAAGCCCCAGATCATTTTCAGCTACTGTTTTAGTGAACTCCTTCCCACATAGATAGCTGTGTTTGAGTCATACTTAGAGCATTAAGACAACAGAAGGTGTGAGCCCATAATAGTTGTCCCCACTGCTTAGTGGAGGCGACTGAAGTTGCCAGCTGAAAAATGGTGATCCAGCCTTGCCACAGCTATTTCTTCCAGTGACCTATTCCACATTCTAATAATTCTAGGTTTAAAGTTGTGTCTCCAAGTGTCAGATCCGTCTTCGAGGGCAGCAGGTAATACCATTAGGACTGAAGCCGTCCGGCATCAGGACCCCATGGAAAATTTGTAGCTAGCAGTCTGAGCCAGGGGACCACCCCCGACATCAGCTTCACCCGACGTCAGACATGGTATAAAGGGGGTGGTCCTCTAGCACCACCTCATTTCTTTTCCCGCCGTTGACCTGCGTAATTCGGCTCCTCGAATGCCTCTCTCAGCAGTCGACAGCCTCGAATGTCAAATAAGTCGTTTTCTTCAATTAAATTATTAACCTTCGCCTTGTTTATGTCATCACCCTCACCACCGCGGCGAAAGTCTAAGTGTGCATGCGGGAAGCAGATCCCGGCCAAAGACGGCCACACAGCCTGCCTCATCTGCCTAGGCCCGGAACATCAGCCTGACTCTTGCACCCACTGTAAGAAGTTCAACCAAAAGGCAAGCACCAGAAGAGCTCACGCCCTCAAAACTTTCTTTTTGGAGAAAAAGCTTGCGGTCATGCAGCAAGGTTCGAGGGCGAGCTCATCCTCTCCCACTAGAGAATCCCCACTTAAAGATAGGTCATCTGGGGGGGAAGCATCACAACAAGGAGAAGAATCGGGCCAGGTCTGAATCCCGCCCTCGGTCGCCAGCCAAACAGGCGTTGTCTTCTTCATCCAGTAAGAGGTCTGGTTCGGTACCGGCCCTGCCACCTGAACCTTCCTGCTCCTCCAAGTCCACTCCCGCCCCTTCCCAGGGACACCACCGAGTTGGCCTCAGTGGGACTCCGCTCTACCTCCCTGGCTCATCGACCTCCAAAAACCCCAGCATCGACCCAGGAAAGCCTGCCCAGGGCTCAGGACAGGCCAAGTTCTTCGAAGAAGAGGAAACGTTCTGAAGAACCTTCCGGTAAGTAGGAGGTTGCCCAGACTTGGACGCCTCCACCCCAGGATTAGGTGCACCCTCTGACGGACAAGCGCCCACCTAGCCGGTCGCCTACCACGACGGCTCGCTCCCTGATGCCGGACACGGGGCAGTCACCGGATGAGGATCAGTCATCTGCCCTTCCCCCGCGGGACCAGATGCTCATCAAGTCCATGCTGGATACCAGTTGCCAGCCTACTGATGCTGGGGATCCGGACCTGGTGCCTGCCACCCCAAAAGGGGTTCCAGACCCCCGGATGCCCACTCCTGAGGATCCGACACTCGGCCCCTCCGACCCAGCACTCGCGGTCGTCCCAGTGGCAGATATAGGTAACCTTTTTACCATCTGGTGGAACACTGTAAAAGGGGACCTTTTATACTGACCCCCAGATAAGGTCCCTCTTCCGCCACCCATGGGTCCCCCTTCTACCCCAGAGCCTCAGAGGAACCAGGATGAGTGCCAAGTCCACATCAGAAAGGGAAACGAAGGAAGTGGCCTTCATCCCCCTCTCCTTCATCCCCAACCATTACGTCCTCTTCGGATGAGGCGGGCGTAGACTCAGATACATCGGACGGAGGCTTCTGTACTCACTCGCCGGAACCTAAGGATTCTCCATGGTCCCCTCTGGATGATCCCTCATTCCTCGACATCATGAGGCACATCCAGACCACACATGGGATACCGAGGACCTAGACCCGGAGCGTAAATACCTGGCCACGTTCCTTGGAGAAAAGAAACCCAATCCCTTGGTGATCCCACCATTTGTGGAGCCCTTCCAGGATGTTACTCGCCGCACTTGGTGCATACCATCCTCTATCCCGGCAGTTCCAAGGAAGGTGGACAGACTCTATAAGCCTCCCAAATCAGAGCCTTTCCTGGCAGAACAGCCAAAGACTAACCCGCTAGTCCTTACGGCTGCCCACGGGAGAGGAGCTCAACCAAAACACTTAAGCTCCCGACCCTGTTTCCAAGAAACTAGATGGCTGGGGCCGTAAGGTCGTCTCCTCTGCTAATGGCACCATCAGGTCACTGAACTTTATGGCCCATATGATCTCCTACCTACAGTCCCTGTGAAGAAAGACCATGGACTTAGTAGAGACACTCCCCCCCCCGACTCTGACTCCAAACAAAAGATTTTAGCTTGTGCCCAGTCGGGCCTGGATTTAGACAAGCATGCCCTCTGGTGTTCTTATGACGCAGTAGATATGGCTTCCAGGGCCACTGCCTCGGGAATCTGTATGAGACAGCAATCCTGGCTCAGACTTTCAGGTTTCCAACCTTATCTTCAGAAATCCATTCTAGACTCTCCTTTTCAGGGCCCTGTTTTGTTTGGCCCTGAAGTGGAACAGATGGTGAAACAGCTTTAGGAGTCAGGGAGAGTGGTGGCGGATGTACACCGACTGTACAAGTCCCAGCCCCAAGAACTCAGCCGATGACATTTTCATCGAGGTCAAGGGCAAGGACAAAGTGGCAAACAGTCCCAGGGTAAGGGATTCAAGAGGCAGGGTCACCCTGCCCCTCAAGGTTCCCATGGCCCAAAGCAGCCTAAAGCTCCCAGGGCCCAGGCCCCCACCACCCACTCTGCCTGACTCCCTCCTCTTGGAGACAGGCTGACCGAGCAGGTAGGAGGGCGGTTTGCGCCTTACCCGCTTGAATGGTCCAGTATCACTACAGACCAATGGGTACTGGATACCATTAAGAAAGGGTATTCGATAGAGTTCACCTCCATCCCACCAGACAACCCACCTCCCCAATGTCCCATTGTCCACCGGATCCCAGCATTTTCCTAGAAGCGGAGATCCAACAGCTCCTAGAGAAAAGAGCCATTCTAAGGGTCCCACAGGCCCAGAAAGGGAGAGGTTTCTACTCCCGTTTCTTCCTCGTCCCGAAGAAAACAGGAGACCTTCGTCCCATTCTGGACCTGAGCGAGCTCAACCTTTCAGTGAAGTACCAGAGGTTTTGCATGGTCACCCTGGCAAGCCTCTTCCCCCTGCTTCAGCAAGGAGACTGGCTGTGCTCCCTAGATATGTAGGACGCCTACAGCATATCAAGGTCCTGAAGTCCCACAGAAGATTTCTGCAATTCAGCTTCAGAGACGAGCACTACCAGTTCAGGGTTCTGCCCTTCGGCCTTTCCTCAGCTCCCAGGGTCTTCACCAAATGCCTAGCCGTGGTAGCAGCGGCTCTCCGCAGGAGTGGCCTCTTTGTCTACCCCTACGTGAATGATTGGCTCCTCTCCGCTCAGTCGGAGGAGGAGCTCCTAATTGCCCTAAGAGAGACGCAGGCTCTGTTTTCCTCCCTGGGCAGCATGTTAAACTGGCCGAAGTCACACCCCTGGCTGAGAAAACTGCTGCACTTCATCGGAGCTATCCTGGACAGGGGAGAACTTTTCTGCCTCCGCACAGGGCAGATCGCCTTTGGGGTTTTGCCAGAGGGCTCCAAAGAACCCCTTCCTCCCCTGCCCAGGTGCTCCTGCAGCTGTTGAGACACATGGCGGTGGTCATCGCCACAGTTCCCTTAGCCATATGAGGACTTGTCAATGGCGCTTCAAGGTGCAGTGGGATCAATCGGTGGGTGATCTGGATCTACGAATCCGGATCTCTTGAGCGGTCCATCATTCTCTGGAATGGTGGCTCCACCAGGACAGTCTAGAGCGAGGAGTTCCTTTCCAGAGACTGCAGCCTCTTCAGACTCTAACCACAAATGCCTCTCTGTCAGGTTGGGGGGCTCATCTAGGGGATCACAGGACCCGGGGGTCTTGGGCTATCACAGAGAGCTCTCTACACATCGATGTTCTGGAAATGAGAGCAGTGCTGAATGCACTAACTGCATTCAGAGATCAGCTTTCACCGGGTCCTATTCTGGTGCAGACAGACAACACACCAGTAGTCTTCTACATCAACAAACAAGGGGGAACTCACTCATACCCCCTTTGCAGGGAGGCCATGAGTGTGTGGGACTGGGCAGTAGAACACAGTTTGGACCTCATCGCAGTTCACCTGCCAGGGGTCCAGAACGTTCTCACCGACCATCTGTCGCTTTACCTCTCAGAATCATAAATGGGAACTGCTCCAAGATGTCGCAGACGACCTCTTCGACCATTGGGGCCATCCAGAATTGGACCTCATTGCATCCCTGTGCAACGCCAAACTGCACAATTTTTGCTCGTTCCAGGACCTGGTGTTTTCTGGCGAGACTCAGTGTCCCTCTCTTGTTAGGGAAGTTCCTATATGCCTTCCCTCCTTTTCCCCTCATTCAGATAGTGCTGCTCAAATTGCAGTCAGAGGGAGCCAGAATGATTTTGGTGGCTCCTCTGTGGCGTCATCAAATCTGGTATCGTTGCTTCAGCAACTGTCCACCCTCTTGTTCTCACAAGAACAGGGGACTCTTGTCCATCCTGCTCTTCAGTCTCTTCACCTGCATACGTGGCTCCTGCAGTCCTAGCGGAAGAGAGACTAAGAGCGTCAAGCAGGGTGGCTGAAATTCTGGTTGCAGCGAGAAAGCCTTCCACCAGAGCCACCTATGCTCTGAAATGGAAATGCTTCTGTCTGTGGGCTTCAGCCCGCGCCTTAGATCCCTTGAGTTGTCCGGCTAGGCACGTGCTAGAGTATCTCCATCACCTTCTGGACTCAGGATTGAGTTAGTCTTCAATCAAGGTGCACATGTAGCCGGGCCGGTGGTGCTGAGGGTTGAGGCGCTGGACACCACACCTCGTGCCACGTTGGTGACCCAGGTTCGGGAACGAGCTCGGGTCGGCAGGGGAGGGAGGAGATTGACCATCTGGAGGACTGCTCTCTCCTCCTGGGGAGGGTCCTAGGGGGATGCGTCAGACAGGGTGACCTCTGGTGGAGACCAGGGAATGCTGAGTCCTGGCGCCGCCATGCATTGGTGAGGGGCGGTGCTGCAGCGGCACGGTATTGGTGCCATTGACGCCATTGCACGGCCGAGTATCAGGGGAAACCAGAGGAAAAATGGAAATGCCCTGCCCTGGGGGATAGGCGACGGCACCACCAGCCATCAGCCACACTCCATAGGCCGGACTACCGTCTGTCCTGGGCCGAGCCCAGCCTGGCCAAAATTGTAGATAGAGTGCCCTGGGCGGATAGGGCAGCCCATCCTCGAGGGGCTCAGAGCCGAGGGGATAACCGGGCTGGTGCCAGGATGCAGGGGGAGTTTCAGGCTAGGAGGTAGAGTTGGGGGTTAAGTAGATGCCTGAGAGAGTTCCCCGTAGAGGCAGTGAAGAAATACAGTGTTAAAAAAAAAAAAGGTGCACATGTGTGCGTTCTCCACATATCATGACCCGATAGGAGACCAATCTCTGGCACAGCTTAATGCCTGCAAGACCTTCCTTCGAGGGGAATTACACATCAGACCTCCCAAGAGGGACATCATTCCTCCTTGGGATCTTCCTTTCGTACTGGAGAAACACACTTCCTCCGTTTGAGCCAGCAACTTCTTGTGAGCTGTGCTTCCTCTCATGGAAGACTCTTCTCTTGGTAGCCATTACCTCTGCTCGAAGAATTTCTGAGCTCCAGGCTCTGATGTGTAAAGAACCTTACATAGTCTTTCACAGGGACAGGGTGAATCTCTGCATGAACCCTAAGTTTATGCCGAAGATGATGTCCATACTGACCCTTAACCAGGACATCAACCTTCTGGTATACTATCTGGAATTTTCTAACCAAGGTGAAGCACTGTTGCACACCTTGGATGTTCATCATATTTTGAGGTATTACCTCCACAGGACTCGCTCCTCAAGACAGTTGGACCAGTTGTTCGTCTCTTTCGCTAAGTGAATGCTGGGAGCTCCTGTTTCTAAGCAGACACTAGCCCGTTGGTTAGTACAGTGTATCTCGTTCTGTTACCAGCACCACGACAGACCTCTTCCGGGTGCTATTAGCGGCCATTCCATCAGAGCAGTGGCATCTTTTGCAGCCCTCAAGAACGTCTCTTCAGCCGATATTTGTGCTGCTGCCACATGGATTTCAGTCCACACCTTCATCGGGCACTATAGCCTGGATATCACATCCAGAAGGAGAGCAGGTTTTGGACTAGCAGTCCTGCAAGGCCTTCTCTCGTAGATGCTTTTCATCAGCTGTTTCAGCATATTGCCCACCACCCTATCAGATCTGGGCCTATCCTTGGGTACTGCTTGGGGTTCAGTCCTAATGGTATTACTTGCTGCAAGAGCTCCTCCCTCAAAGACAGTTAGTATCGTTACGTAAGAATTTACCATAACAGTAGATCTTCAAGAGGAGCTCTTGCAGCAGGTGGCTTTCCCACCCTCCATCCCCAGGATAGTTTTTCATTGGGTACCTTATCACCAGACCATGGTGGGGAATTTCTGCTTGGTTCTCCAACTTTATTTCTAGCCGGGTCTCCGGTGGGAGAACTGAGGTGGCGCCAGGGGACTGCCCCTTTATACCACATCTGATGTCGGGCGGAGACGACCTTGGGGGCGGTCCCCTGCCTCTGACTGCTAGCTACAAGTTTTCCGTGGGGTTCTGACACCTGACGGCTTCAGTCCTAATGATATTACCTGCTGCAGGAGCTCCTCTTGAAGATCTACTGTTACGGTAAGTTCTTACGTAACTGTACTTTCTACACTCTTCCTCAACCAATTGCTGAGTGTTTCCTCTTAAGACATTTTGTGATTCCCGTTATTTAAAGTCCATATCATTTTATTAATTCCTCCTGATCGAGAATCATATATAATAATAAGTCCCCCTCGCCCTACGCAGTTGTAGTGGCCATAAGCCCAGTTTGTTTAACCTAGCTTCATAGGTTATGTATTGCAACCCTGTTATTAATTTAGTTAGTGACCTCTGTGGTCTTTCAACTGCCTTGATATCTTTTTTTCAAGAAAGGACTCCAACGAGGTGAACAATAGTCCAAGTGTGGCCTTTTATATGTTTTAAACACAGGCTGTAGAATACATTCATTTCTGGAAAAGAATGTTCTACGAATACAATTTGAGATACATTGCTTTGTTGGATACATGTGAGCTATCTACCCTACTTTTCAAATCACTCCCAATGAATGACTCCCAAGTCTTTCTCACATCCTGAGTCTCTCACTCTTACCCCTGTATGTAATAATCCTGATGAATATTATTCCGCCTCATGTGCATCACTATACAAGTGTAAATTTTCTTTTCTTTTTTCGAACTCTTATTTTTTCACCCCTTACCTCCGAACTCTCTCCAGCGACCTCCTGGATCCACAGTCTCTACCTCCCAATGTGGCTTCGGCGGTCACAGGCTCCTTTCGGCACTGGGCATCCCGGGTCTACCCTCCGGGGAAGGGCCGCCCCCGCCAAGGGTGCGCTTTCTCTAAGTATTGAGACACCGGGCCAGAGAGGAGAGGGGGATAGCCTGAGAGCTGAGCCTGTATCTGGGAGTGTGGTCTGTGGAGGGAGGCGCCTTGGCCTACTGGTGGCAAGGGGGGTTTTATCCTTTTGTGCGCTACATCCCCTGTGGAGCCCGGCTACCAAGGCAGCGCGCGCTGTGGCTCCACCACCTGGCATATGCTGTGATGTTTTGGCTACCCCCAGTCTCCGCCAGAGGGTGCCTTATTGAGCGCCGCTACCCTGTTCCTCCAGGGGAAGAGACAGCAGTCCCACGGACGCCAAACTCTTCCCTCCCCCGCTGACCCCCGCCGCCCGGTCCGTTCCCGAAACTGGGTTGCCAGTGTGACGCAAGGTGTGGCGTCCAGCACCTCAACCCTCTTTGCCACTGGGCCGGCTTACATTTGTGTAAATTGAAGTTCATTTTATTATTTGTTGCTTATCCATTAATGTCTATTATGTCTTGCCCTAAGGTTAGTCTGCTCTCAAAAGTATCCACTACTCCCCCAAGTTTTATGTTATCAGCAAACTTAACCAGCTTGTTCCCACTACTGATATTCAGGTCACCTATAAAAACATTAAACAACAGGGGTCCCAGCGCTGATCCTTGTGGGACACTGTTGGTCACCCTCACCTCTTCCGATACCTGACCCTGTACCCTCACTGCTTGCGTCTTTTCTGTCAACCATTGATCGATCCATTTAATTATGAAGTTATCAATACCCAGCTTAACCAGCTTTTTTATCAGCAACCCGGAGACAGTGTTGAAGGCTCGAATGAAGTCCAACATCACCAGATCTGTCGCTGCCCCGTGATCCATATGGCTACCCACATAGTTATAGAAACTTGTTATATTAGTATTACATGATCTGTTCTTAGTGAACCCATGTTACTGCATGTCTGGTAGGCTCCTGTCTATCAAATGGCTCTTAATTGCATCAGAGATGATCCCCTCGATCAGTTTGCCAACCACTGACGTCAAACTCACTGGTCGCTAATTTGCTGCCTCCTCTCTGTTACCCTTCTTAAAAATGGGCACCACCATTGCTGTCCTCCAGTCCTTTGACACGTAATCCTATTCCAAGGATCTAGTGCCAATCTCAGCTATGACTGGTGCTAATTTCCTACCTAATTCTTTAATTAGTTGTGGATGGAGGCCATCAGGGCCTGCTGACTTGTCAACATTCAGATCCTGGATATTACTATACACTTTCTCCTCAGTAATATACAGTACCCTTTTGATAGGGAGTTCCCTGTAACATGTATAGCACTTTGCATACTGGGGTCGTCCATCTGGTACACTTTACTAAAGGCGGTATTAAATTCTTTAGCCATATCCTTTGGTTTTGCTAATATTAGATCATCAATATGTAATGGCCCAATATTTCTTTTTTGTCACCCTCTTGTTGTTGACATAGGCATAGAATTCATTCATATCTGTTTTTGTTGTTGCTAATCTAACCTGTTTCTTGGCTTTTCTAATTTCACGTTTGAGTAACTGTAAACTTTTCCTGTACTTACTTTTATTCTCACAGGACTGTGTTCTTTTCATTTTACTATAGTATACTTGTTTTGATCACTTCAGTGATCCTTTTGTTTAACCATATAGGTTTCTTTCCCCTATTGTTATATACTGTTTTTGTTGGAATATATTTAGCCCCCAACTTATTAATAATTCCCAGTAGCAGAACCCAACATTTATCAGTAGATAAGCCTTCCATCAACAGGTCCCAATTGATTTCTGCCAATTCCTTTCTCATTGCTTATTGTACATTTTATGCATCGCTCTTCCCCTTTATAGTTTTTCAAACAACATGAAGTCTTGCTATATTATAGACATTAGCAGTTTGTTCCAGCTCTAGAACTGCCCCGGAGTGAAATGGTTAAAACCATTCCAAAATAGAATTTTGGCACGAGAGCAGCTCTATCTGTGTCATTTCAAACTTGAACTGTCAGATTTCTTTACTCCGCCTCAGTGAACAGTCGCCCGAGATTTCTCCTTCTGCTCGGTTCATTTTCGGTTTAAAGTGTTTTCTGTTGGATTTAACCGAGAATAGTTTTATTTTAACCGCAAAACCGCTCAGTTCAAGCTCTATCTGTGGTAAACCGTAAGTAAATGAAGGTTTTGTCTGTGTGGAACTTGTAGTTATCGGTTCGGTTTGAACCATCAGTGGGTTTAAAACTCATTTAAAACTAAAAGTTACTATTTTAGAGTGCGGTTCCCGGTTCTTATCGGTTCTAAAAACGATTTATTACGCTTTTTCCAATACCTGTGACACGGTTGGAACCGATAAGGGTGTCTTGCCTGGCACTGCTCGTCAAAGGGCAAGTTTTTGGTTAGGCTGGCATTATGTCTGAGAAACCCAAAAGAAAAACCGGGCCCACTGGGTTTCAACACTGTGATGTTTGTGGGGAAGTCTTTGCCAAGGCTGACCCACACACCACATGTGTTTATTGTCTGGGGGTTTGACCACCTCCAGTCAGACTGCCAGGTATGTAAGAATTTCCCTGCAGCCACCCTGGAAAAAAGATTGGGCAGGCTCAGGGAACGAGAGGCCAAAAAGTCCGGCTGACCCAGATGGCTAGCCCGGTTCGTGCCAACCGAATCCAGAGGGAGTGCCTCTGACCAGGGCCAGACTTCCTCGGCAAAGAAAAGCTGGTTCTGAGGAACCAATTCCAGTAAAGAAAACAAGAAAATCAGCAGGTCTGGAGTCCAAAATTCTTCTCCAACTGCTGCAGAGATAGCAAAAGCCATACAAATTGTCCAGTCACTGTCTCAGGGTCCGTCCAACCACCGCTATCTGGTAAAGGTCGGTTCGTCCGTCCCAGTGGTTCAGGATTATGATATTGAGGAATTTTATGAACCAGAGGAGGGGGAGGAGGATTATGAACAGTATGAATGTGGCTGGGAAGGTCTGGGTGTGCCCATTGAACCGGACATCTCCCCAGACAGACCTTTAGAATCTCCCCCTATGCTGTTTGAGTCCCCATCTCATTTTATGTTTTATAAAAAAGTTGCTGAAACCCTCCAGCTTCCTTTAGAAGAGGCTGTGGATGAGCAAGAGGAGCCTGATTTTGTAGAAATGATGGATATTCCAGAGTCTAGGAGATTGTCTATTCCTTTACATAAGTCTTTAGGAAACAAACAATTAAAATTTTAAAAGCTCCTAATTCTGTGCCTCCTGTAGATAAAAAGATGGACAGAAGGTATACATTGTCAGGCCCTGATACAGAATTCCTTCTCAGCAATGCAGTCATGTTAGTAGTTCAGGCTGCTGCCTGTGATAAAGCTAATATTCCTTGGCTTCACATCCTCCTGACAAGGATTCCAGGAAGATTGATGCCATGGCAAAAATAGTATATGGCAGCCTCTCTGGGACTCAGGCAAGCAAATTATATGGCTTATGTAGCTAGGTATCAGAAATCTAGATGGGATACTGTTATGCAATTGGCCAAGCAGGCCCATGGCCAGCTGGCTAGTGAACTAGAACAGGTGGCTGCTGATGGCATTGAAGCCTCTAAGGTTCAGTTTCATGCTGCTGTGGATGTTAATGATGTTTCCTCTAGGGTCATGGCCACATCTGTAGCTTTTCGTAGGTTGGCCTGGCTCAGGTGTACTAGTTTGTCACAGGATACCCAGACTAAGGCTATGGATTTTCCTGTGGTGGGAAATTCTCTGTTTGGAGAGCAGACAGAGAATTACATGAATATAGGACTACTTACAAGAGTGCCCAGGCTAAGGAGCGGCAAGCCACTCCTCAAAGGCATGCCCCCAGGGGTAGGGGTAGGCCTTTTCACAGGCCTTTCTACCAGACTCAGGTCTCCTCTGCCTATGCTCAGAGGGGCTTCTTCAGAGGCAGGGGCAGACGAGGGGTGGGCAGACCTGCTCCTACCCCCCAGCCTAAAGCTCCTGCGAAACAGGCACCCTGATGGGGTGCCCAGGGCCGATTCTCCTGTACCAGTGGGGGGCAGGCTGGCTTACTTCAGTCAGAATTGGGCTTCTTAACCTCAGACAAGTGGGTTCTGGAAGTAGTAAGCCAGGGTCTGGTTCTCAGCTTCAAAAGTTTCCCAAGTTGAGAAGCAGACTTTTCTACCTGCAAGTGCTTCAGAGACCCTCGCCTGGAAACAGAGGTCTCATCCCTGTTAGCTCTCAGAGCAGTAGAAAGGGTTCCTCCCCTGCATCAGGGCAGGGGTCTGTATTCCAGATACTTCCTTACCCCAAAAAAGACAGGAGAATGGCGGCCCATTTTAGATCTCAGATATCTGAACAAGCATCTTTTGAAACCAAAGTTCAAAATGGTAACTCTGGCAATGATTTTACCTTCCCTAAGGCCAGGGGACTGGCTAGCCTCCCTGGACCTCAAGGATGCCTATTTCCATGTCCTAATCAGAAGATCCCATCGAAAGTACCTCAGATTCGAACTGCCCTCAGGTCATTACCAGTTCAGAACAATGCCCTTCGGCCTTACCTCTGCTCCAAGGGTATTCACAAAGTGTCTAGCAGTGGCAGTGGCCCACTTAAGGAGGCAGAGGATTGCTGTTTTTCCCTCTCTAGACGACTGGCTCATTGTAGGCCAGTCCCCAGAACAGGTAAAATCTCACCTGCAGGTCACCCAGCAGCTTCTCACCTCCCTGGGTTTTCTGCTAAATCTACCAAAGTCGGTTCTGGAACCAGTCCAGGTACTCACCTTTATAGGGCAGAATTGGACACAAAGCTAGCCAGAGCCTTTCTTCCCAGAAAGGGTAAGGAATTTAGTGGCTCTGGCCTCTTCCTTCACTCTGCAGGTCTCTCGACCAGCAAGACACTTTCTGCAGCTCCTGGGGCACATGGCTGCATCCACAGCTGTTGTGCAGGGAGCCAGATTTCAGATGAGAGACATTCAGTTTCACTTGAGAACCTTTTGGTCTCAGAGAAGAGACCCCTTTCCAAGTTGGTCCCAGTGATCGAACCTTGATCCTAGCTCTCCAGTGGTGGCAGGATCAGAGCAACTTAAGAGCGGGGTCCCCTTCATTTCCCCTTCTCACGACTTGACTCTCACTACAGATGCTTCCCTTCTGGGTTGGGGAGCCCACATGGGCGACCTTTCCACTCAGGAGTTTGGTCCCCAGGAATCTCTGCTCCACATCAATTTGCTGGAACTCAGAGCTGTCTTTTAGCTCTTCAAGTTTTTCTGCATCTGTCCACCACAAGCGATACAAGTCAGAACAGACAACACCACAACAATGTGGTACATCAACAAACAGGGGCACTTGGTCTTCGGCCTTGTGCACCGAGGCAATGACGTTGTGGTCTCTGGCCTATTCCCTGAACACTTCCTCATAGCAGTTCATCTTCCAGGGAAGGACAATGTCCTGCGGATGCCCTCAGCAGGATTTCCCGGGCCATCACGAATGGTCCCTGGATCCTCAAGTGCTGGGGATAGTTTTTGCCAGGTGGGGCATCCTCAGATAGATCTTTTGCAGCCCCAGACAATCACAAACTTCCTCTGTTCTGTTGCAGGCCTCCAGTGCTGGGCTCAGTTCCCTGGATGCCCTTCTTCTGGATTGGGAGGGAGTTCCTCTATGCTTCCCCTTTCCTCTCCTATTCAAAGTACTAGTCAAAATCAGATCTCAGCCTTGCAGGGTGATTCTGATTGCCCCGATTGGGCCAGGCAGCCCTGGTACCCACTCCTTCTGTCTCTGACAGTCCATCTTCCCTGTGCCTCCCCAGGAATCACAATCTGTTGACTTGTGCCCAGGGAAGGTTTGGTATCCGACCTCAGATCCCCAACCTCAAGGCCTGGCTCCTGAGGAGTTAGAGTTTGCTGATTTACACCTCTCTCAGGGTGTTCTTGAGATCCTAAAGGCTTCCAGAAAGCCTTCCACTAGGGTTACTTATAGTTCTAAATGGAAAAGGTTTTCCATTTGGTGTGCTGGGAAAAATATTTCCCCAGAATCTGCTGAATTGCCCATTTTGTTAGATTACATGGTACATCTTCGAGAAGACATAAAAGCCACAGAGGTGCAGAGTCACCCTGGGGACACCGAGTCACTGTGGTTTACTATAGGTACAGGAAATGGAAAAACCTTCAGGATCAGCATCACTTGCAGACCTCCAAATCAAGGACAGAAGGGGACAAAGACTTGCTAGAATAAATACACAAATGACTCAGAGAGGAGAGGGGATACTAGTGGGGGACTTCAACCTTCCAGATATAAACTGGAGTACACTAACGGTGGCAACAAGAAGAAGCAGGGATTTCATATTGGCGCTACAGGGAGCATGACTACGTCAACTGATCAAAACACCAACAAGAGGAGATGCCATACTCGACCTGGTCCTCACAAACACTGAGAGGGTCAAGGAACTCGACGTAGGATGAAATATGGGTATCAGTGACCATCGCATGGTTGGCTTCAAGGTGAACATAACTGAGGACACGTGCCAGTCAAAAATAAAAGTACTGGATTTTAAAAATGTGGACTTCAACCAATTGAGGACCAACATAAACGACTTAACTGATCTACAAGTGGATGAGGTCAATGTCATGTGGGAAAAAACTTAAGAAAGCAATCCAGACAGTCACTGACCAATGCGCCAGAAGGGTTACCAAAGAGAAAAGAAAATTAAACCCTTATGATTTTCAAAGGAAATGGCTAAAATAGTGAAAGAAAAACAGAACGTGTTCAAGCTATAACAGGGAAACAACAAGGAAGAAGACTGTTTGTCGTACAAGGAGAAAATAAAAGAAGCCAGCAAAAAAATAAGGCAGGCAAAATCACAGACAGAAGCAAGTATAGCAGAGAGGGCAAAGAAAGGAGACAAATCCTTCTTTAGATACATCTAGGAAAGAAGGAAGGCAAAAGGGGATATAGTCAAGATTACAACTCAGGAAGGGAAAACAGCAGAAGATTACCCAGAAAAAGCAGAAATCCTGAACAAGTGCTTCTGCTCGGTATTTACTGAGGAGGACCCAGGCGATGGCCCAGAAATGGCAAAACGCAACACCCCTGGACAGGGGGTTGATACTAGCCCCTTCACAGAGACCAAAGTACTGGAGGCACTAAATAAACAGCAAGTTGACAAGGCAATGGGGCCAGATGAAATGCACCCCAGGATCTTAAAAGAACTGAGATTAGAGTTGCCTGCCACACTGGCTAAACTAATCTCCAAATCCCTAAAGAATGGGGAGGTACCCAAATATTGGAAAAGGGCAATCGTGGTCCCACTCCACAAATCGGGGAGCAGGGAGGACTCTGGAAATTACAGGCCGGTAAGTCTCACATCCATAGTGGGGAAGATAATTGAGATAATACTCAAACAGAGAATCATGGCATTCCTGGAGGCTACCGGCCATCAGGACCTCAAGCAGCATGGTTTCACAGAGGGTAGGTCATGCCAGACAAACCTGATTGAGTTTTTTGACTGTGTTACAAAGGTTATAGATGACAGCGGGGTGGTAGATGTGGTCTACTTAAACTTTAGCAAGGCCTTCGACTAGGTTCCACACAGAAGGCTGGTAAAGAAGCTAGACCACACAGGAGTTGGATCAAAAATAGTTAGATGGGTTAAAAACTGGTTACAGGGCAGAACCCAGAAAATGCAGGTAAACAAAGCACTGTCATATGAAGTTAGGGTAACCAGCGGTGTGCCCCAGGGTTCAGTACTGGGGCCCTTGCACTTCAATATTTTCATATCAGATATAGCTAACGGACTACAGGGAAAGGTATGTCTGTTCGAAGATAATACCAGAATATACAACAGGGTCAACACCCAGCAGGGACAAGATGGAAGCTGACCTCAAGAAACTGGAAGAATGGTCTGGAGCATGGCAGTTGAGATTCAATGCCAAAAGAAATCCAAATAAGGCATATTACCTTGGACGGGAAAGACTAGCTGCCTCCACCCAAGACCGCGATTTGGGAATCATTATCTCAGACAACTTGAAGGTAGGTAAACAGTGACAGAAGGCAGCATTAAAGGCCAGCGGTATGCTGGGATGTATTGGGAGGGGAATCACAAGCAGGAAGAGGGAAGTGATCCTGCCACTGTGCAGATCACTGGTTAGGCCTTACTTGGAGTACAGCGTCCAGTTCTGGAGGCCCCACCTCAAAAAAGACATTGACTGAGTGGAGACAGTGCAGAGAATGGCAGCAAAAATGATTCAGGGACTGCACAAGATGTCCTACAGGAATAGACTGAAAGAACTGAACACGTGTTCCCTGGAACAGAGAAGAGAGAGGGGTGACATGATCAAAACATTCAAATACATAAAAGGCATAAACCCAGCGCAGATAGATGATCTCTTCCAATTTAAGAAGGGCAGTAGTACCAGGGGACATGATCTAAGGCTGCAAGGAGGGCAGTTCTCCACCAACACCAGGAAGTTTTTCTTCACAGAAAGAGTGGTGGATGCCTGGAACTGCCTGCCTGCAGAGGTGGTGGGGGCAAGCACAATGGTAGGTTTCAAGAATGCTTGGCACAGAAACAAGGGAGCCCTCAAACCCAAGGACAGTTAGAAGGCTAGGCTAAAAGACAATGGGCAGACTAGATGGACCTGGTGGTCTCCTTCTGCCATCAACTTCTATGTTTCTATCTTAATTCCTTGGGTCTCAGACCAGCTACCCTGAGAGTTCATTTGGCAGCTGTGTCTGCTTTTGTGTAAGCAGGAAAGTCATCCCCTCTTTCCTCTCATCCTGTGTTTTCCAAGTTTTTTAAGGGATTACTCCATACTAATCCTCCCTTTCGGGAACCGGCCCCTGCTTGGGACCTTAATGTTTGCATTGCCCAGTTAATGCAACCCCCTTTTGAACCTCTGTCTTCTGCAGAGCTTAAGTACCTAACTTGGAAAACTGTTTTTCTAGTGGCTATCACTTCTGCCAGACGCATAAGTGAATTGCAAGCCTTGTCAGTGGAGACTGACTTTATTTCTTTCCACAGGGATAAGGTAGTCCTTAGGACTAATAGGAAGTTTTTGCCTAAGGTGGTTTCAGATTCCATCTTAATCAATCTATCTCCCTTCCAGTATTTTTCACTGATCACTCCTCTTCGGGTGAGAGAAGGTTGCACAGCCTGGATGTTAAGAGAGCTCTTAGTTATTATATACAGCTGCACAAAGGTCACAGGTTCAATCCTCCAACTTTTCCTTACCTATGGTGAAGTTGGGAAAGGCAAACCTGCCACTAAGAGATCAATAGCCAGGTGGATTGTCTCTTGTATCCAATTTTGTTATCAGAAAGTGGGCAGAGCCTCCGGTTTGAGGGCTTATTCTACCAGGGTACAGCTGCGGCTCTAGCTGCTGCCAGAGATATCCCTTTATTAGAGATTTGCCAGGCTGCTACTTGGAAAACGGTACACACTTGTACCAAGCATTACCCTGGATGTCCAGGCCAGGAGAGATGTTTCGCTTGGCACAGCTGTTCTTCAGAGCCTATTCCTAAGTAGGTTCTGCCCTTCTCCATGGAGGTACTGCTGTGTATTTCTGCTACGTCTATAATATAGCAAGACTTCATGTTGTTTGAAGAAAAATTACTCACCTTAGTAATGTTGTTTCTTCTAATGGAGTCTTGCTATATTATAGACCTCCCAACCTGCCCCTCTCAGAACCTCTACTTGGGGGGTGCGGGCAACTTAGTGTGGGCACTACTTATGTCCTGTTAGCATTTTGTCCCCTTTGGGACTTTGGGGTGTGTGTGTGTACGCTGGTGTGTTTTATTATACTTATGTTCCATTTTCATATTATTAGAATGGTGTTAGTATTTCTGGTCCCCTGACTTGAGTCTTGGGTGTTGGGACCATCAATGGTTGTTATTATTTAGGTAGCCATTTGGCTAGTGTAGGTTACAGCTTCCACACAGACCTTAGTGAGTTTGGCTCGTAAAGATCTGACAGTTCAAGTTTGAAATGACACAGATAGAGCTGCTCGCGTGCCAAAATTCTATTTTGGAATGGTTTTAACCATTTCACCCCGGGGCAGTTCTAGAGCTGGAACAAACTGCTAATGTCTATAATATAGCAAGACTCCATTAGAAGAAACAACATTACTAAGGTGAGTAATTTTTTCTTCTGGCCCTATCAGTTTGGAAGGAAATGGAGTCGTGGTCACTCGTGCCTAAAGGAGGGGTAGTCCTGATTTTAATTATGGCATCTGGTATGTTAGTTAGAATAATATCTATTTCCCTCTCTGTTTGGCTCTTTAATGCACTGTTCCACCCATGATGATGAAAGATCATTCTGCACCCTAGTTACTAGTGAATTATTATTAGCGGAGACCTCCCAGTCTGTATTTAGAATATTTAAATCTCCCATTACTAGAATGTCTGTTTCCTCAGCTATTATGGTAACATAGTCAATGAAGGATTCTGTGTCACTGGACAGGGTATCAGGTGGTCTATAATAGGTCACCAACTTAATTTTCTTACCTGCAAGTCCTACCATAGCCACGCAGATGGACTCAATAATGCTGAAACTGCATAAACTATCACAAAGACACTCAATAACGCTTTTAATATACAAGGTGACACCTCCCTTTCTACCAACATTATCATTCTGAATCAGACTATTGCCATGTAACTGAACATTCCAGTTTATTTCCTGATCCGACCAGGTTTCAGCTACCCCTATAATATCCAGATCTTCTTCGCTTGCTTTGATGACCAACTCTGCCAGTTTATCCTTATTTAAACTCCTCGCGTTACAGAAAAATAATTTAGCACTGTTCATCTTCTTGGTGGTCTTATTGTCAATTTGTGTAATATTAATTGGTTTTGTTGCTACCCCCTCATCCCCCGTCTACTTCGTTTAAACATCTATCTCATTTTTGATTCGTACCCCCAATATTCTACTTCCTGTAAAACGTAGGTGAAGTCCACCCTTACAGTATAAGTTCTGCTTATTATTACTTTAAATAAATCCCACTGTTTAATAAAGTGATGCTTGCTGTCCTGTGTCCACTTTTTTAGCCAAGCATTTGCTAAGGAAATTTTCTTCTGTTTATATACTGATGTTTTAGGCTCCGGTAGTATTTTGGAAAACAAAATTTCACAGGCTTTTTCCTGTAATTTTGACCCTAATTTAATAAACTCCTTTTGGAGTGCTGGGAGTGACAACCTGCCCAAATCATTAATACCCACATGTACTGCAGCTATTGGGTTTGGACCTGTTCCTTTAAAAATATTGTCCATCATTTCATATAAATCCTGGACACCTGCTCCTGAGAAGCTGCTAACCATTATGTTTGCCTTATTATCCTTGCAAATATACTTATCAGTGTACTTAATAATGGAATCCCCAATCACTATAACCTGCCTTTTCCCGTTACTGTCATTGTTCCCCTGAGTGCCAGCACTATCACTAGTTTCCATTATGCTCTCTTATTGCCCAACTGTGTCTGCAAGCACCTGAAACCTATCAGTTATGTTAACTGAAACTCCTCATTTCCTGTGTCAGTTGCGTCCTCAGGTATGACTGCCTTTTCACTGTTACTTAATGAACTGGTTTCCACCTCTACGCATACTTCTTCTGTGTCCCTATTTAATGGTTTCAGTGGACTCCTTCCTCTTGTCTTGCATTTAACTGTGCTTATGGTGTATCACTCATTATCCCTGACCATGTCTGAAGTACTGCTAATTAATGTAGCCTTCCTCTTTTTTATTTTAGTCATCGGCAACCGGGTAAGGCCCACTAGGCACAAGCGCCTGTTTTCAGGGGCGACCTGGGTGCACTGGGCGGTTAAGTGACTTGCTCAGAGTTGCACAGTATGCAAGTGGAGGTTGTGAGAATCAAACTCAGGTCTGGTCTGCTGGATGTACCAAACTCATTCACACCTCATTCCTCTAACCTCTAGGCTATATTGCCAGCTCATAACCTGTCCTTCTGGTATTGTATCAGCATTTTTATTGAGACTTGATAAAATACACAGCTTTTCAGCCATTTCCATCTGGCTTTTCTCCAAATATACCAACCTATCTGAAAATGTACAAAGGTTTTGCCCCAATTCATGAAATATATGCAGATTTCCCACACTGAAACTTATCCACGCTTGTACCCTCATCAGCCATATGATACATTGCGCAGCTACTACACTTAACACAGAGATCACCAGCTTTGGTTAGAAATGATTCGGCCATATTACACTCAAGACAGTACTACGTCCAACACTACTATTTCAGCTGTATTCTTTAACTCCTACCAACCGGCAGTTGCTTACCCACCTTCCCGTCCCCCTGTCAACACGGTAACACATGGTGGATGCGCGAGTCTCTGCTCACGCTCGCAGAACATCCCAATATAACTGCACCCATGACTCAGAATTAGATCTTGGGTTGTGAGTCTCTTAAAACACCTATCCCAAATAAAGCAGTCTAAATATTAGATTTAAACATCTTTAGGTGTCTCTAGCTGCCTAGGATAGTCTGTTCTGTCTACTAGAGTAAAAAGTACCACACATTAAAACACTCGTAGTTCCTTGCTACACTTCAGGAACTACAGCCCCCAGTGATCTTCCGGTAGATCCACCCCTGTTTCAGAGTTCCTTATTGAAATAGTAAAACAGCAGCTCATTTACACTCAGCAAGATGGCACAGTTCTGAAGCACTGTTCCCATGTCACACTGCTTTTGGCGGTCTCACAAGATTAACAGCATCCCTAATACATGACCCTATAGTTCACAATGCTAAAACGCATTCCCCACATGTTAGCCCAGTTGGCAGTTTTGTCTAGATCTTCTTGCAGCCTTGAAATATCTTCCTGTGTTGCACATACGCCTCCTATTTTTATATGATTAGCATATCTGATAGATAAACTACTTAGTCTATCAGCAATATCGGCAGTGAACACATAGGAAATATAAGGGCCCAAAACTGATCCCCAAGGGAACACCACTAGTCACACTTCCCTCCTGAGACAAATATCCATTCAGCATAACCCTCTGGATTCTATTTTCCAACCAATTTGAAATCCATGTGATGAGTTTATTGTTGACGCCTCACTGTATTAGTTTTTCAACTATAGCACCATGAGGGGCAAGATCAAATGCTTTGCTGAAATCTATAAATATGACATCACAGGGTATTTTCTGATCTAATTTGGTGCTTATTTTTTTTTTTTTTGCAGTTAATCTTTTTGTTATTATTTAAACATACAAAGTATAAATAGACAAGTGCTTATTTTTTCGTAGAAGCACAAAAGATAGGTAAGACGGGCTCTGCCCTTCGTGAAACCATGCTGGTCACTGTCTGTATTTCCCACATACACGGTTAGTTTGTCTTTAATAATTCCCTCTAGGATTTTACAGAATAAAGAGATCAGGCTGATGGGCCAGTAGTTTTCCACACACTGCTTATCATCCTTTTTGAACAATGGAGTTATGTTAGCAATCCTCCAATCCTTAAAAAGTTTGCCCGAATTTATGCTGTCGCCAAAGAGAAGCTTAGGGCATAGGAAGTATTGAGACACAAGTTTACTCATACTGCCTGTGATCATATCCGGTCCTGGGAAGCATTCATCCTTAATATTTTTAATCCTACTATTAATTTCTACTTCCGTAATTATGTAAGCAATAACACCCGACAGAGTGGGCATTATTGGGAAATACCGGACCGCCCAGGGGCGTAATGAGGCCTGACGCCGCAGGCGGAGGGCCTTACAGCCCCTGGAAGGTCCGGTATTTCTCAATAATGCCCACCCTGTCGGGTATTATTGCTCTTAGAAAATGGCCACTGTAAAAGAAAAAAAAATGTAATAAAATACTGTACATTAACTTGTTTACAATCATTTTTGTAATAAAATAGTTCCTCCACCAGCAAGACTGTGCTTTTTTTTGAGGTACCTACCCCACCCCCCCATTTGTCTGTGGTAGGAGAGCAAAAAAGAAAAGGGCAAAGGACATTACTCATCTCTGGCGCTCGCTTCTCTGTGGTAAAGCAGAGACTGCGATATCTCCAGTACCGCTACTGTGCATGAGAACAGCGGTACTGTGCGATGAAACGGCGGTATTTTAATTTTTCATACCGCAGATGGAGTCCTGTAGCGGTATGAAAACCAAGGAAATGCCGCTGTTGTTGTGCTCGTGGTTGTTTCACGATAATAGTTTGTAGGGCAATACAGCAAGCAGCTTTACGATCGGACTGAAAGATTTACTTATGTAGTGCCATTTAATGGCAAAGAGTTTTTACCTGAGTGATGGGAGGAAGCGGCCGTCAACGCTGAAGGCAGTACTGTTGGGGGCGGCTGTGCTTCTCGCTAATCGAGACAAAAAAACATGGCGGGTTTTTCAAATTTTCTCGGGTGCTTTCAGCCAACTAGAAAGCAGGCTGTGCACCTCTGGAAAATGCTACACTGTAAAGTGTCACTTGGACTGGTTCTTATTTTTAGCTGGGCATTTATTGAAAAATAAATGCCCAGCTTGGAGCCTGTGTGAGCCAATCAGCTTTTAGAATTGATTCTTGCCATTTTCTAATAGGTGTTATGTGGTGATACTATAACATTTGATGGCTTATTTGTATTTCCATATATATTGCAAATAGACTTATTGAGTATATGTACCATTTGATCTACTTCATTTATGATTGATATATCGCATGCAAGAGGTCCCATATTACATTTAGGCTTTTTTAAGGGAATTAATACACCCACAGAAGGTTTTACTACTATTTTTTGTGGCATTTTTAGCCAAGAATAATTCTGTATAAATCTTAGATTTCCTCATTTCTTTCTTATATTTTTAAAAAAAACTGTTTATATTTATTCCAGTGAAAGAGTTCTGTGTCCTTTTATAATTATTGAATGCTTTTTGTTTTTTATTAACGTTTTATAACCTTTCTATAAAGTCATCTCTTTTTTTTGTTATTACCGTCAGTTTTCTTATACCTGGGGATAAATATATTACATGCATTGAAAATAATGCTTTTAATTTTACACCACAGTTCTTCTGTGGCTCAGATGGACAGCAAAAGTTCCCAGTTGATGGAAGATAGTACATTAAAGTACATTATCTATTTTTGTCGTGTCTGCTTTTTTATAGTTATAAAAATAGGAATTGTTACTATAAAAGATGTCTGAAAACACAATATTAAAACATACCGAGTTATGGTCACTGGTACCAAGGGGGTAGATCTACAATGCAAGTAGTAATGTTTAAGTGTGGTGCGCCCAAGATGATGTGTGAAATATTTGAAACCCTTGCTGGTTCAAATACATAATGATGCAGCATGAGGTGTTCACACACCAGGGGCGTAGCCAGGATTTGGTGGTGCATTGTTTTCCCAAACACTTCTAGGGGGGTCTGGGGGCATGTCCCCCCCCACGGAAAATTTAGAAAATGTAGGAGTTAAATGGTGCAGTTTCGTGCATTTTAGGTGACAACTGTTGAGTTACAAAATGCACCAAAATTCAAATTGCCCCAGTCTCATCCATCCCTGCAGTCCCAGGTATTTCAGATGAACTCAGGGATTTCTTTTGTCCGTCCACCAGAATAGGTAACCTTTCTTTCATTTACATTTATTTGCAGTGCACCCGCTGGCTAAATTCATACTGAACCAGGAGACCGACTTTTTCCTCCCCCCAGAGCCTCAGATTATCATTTTTATCATTAATCATTCCATTATGAGACAACACTACTCCACACAGCTCACAGATCAGCCATGACTGTGGTGTTGTCTCATTTGTGACCAGATAGCCACCTTTCATGAAGCATGAGTTGTGTGTCCATTTAGCTGTGCTAAAATGAGCCAGCCACGCACTTAAGATCAGCTATTGTTTGTTTAATGGTAGTGATGTGACTCAGAAATACTAGCCTGTTTAATCTCCAGGCCACCTGAGCCATATTATTATGATTGAGCCAAAGGAGTCCCCCCAACATCAAAATCTGTCTCTTAATTTTGCCCCGCTTGTCTAAGTTGCCTGCAGCTACCTTGGGAAAATCACTGCGACATGACTTGAGTGTTCTGGCTTGCCTGCCAGTTTGCCACCCTCACCCAGGCCACAGATGCTCAGTCAGCCTCTCAGATTAAATTAATTGCCGCTGCCCACCCGAGACCTTGAGTCCCAGTAGTCACAAACTGCCACAGGAGATGGAGATGTTTAAATTGAGCCACCCGCTCTGCAAAAATCCATGTCGCACCATAGCCAGAGACACTCTCCAGCCTCTCAGACCTGTCAAAGGAAAGTCGGTGCCTGGCAATTCTGTGCAGTGATCTATGCTCCTTGGTGGCATCGGCATCACAAGACACTCCAAATGCAGTCATGTGATGCAGAACCGAGTCTCCGTCGTGTATTCTCGGCAGTGCGGGAGGCAGGGCGCTCATGCATATTCATCAGCCAAAGTCTCCCTGCCCTGCCTCCCCACAGACCAGCCCCTCTCGCACTTTAAAGTTTAAATGGCACCTTCAAGCTGCCGCTTGAGATTTACAGAGCTGAGTGGCGGGTCCAGGTGGTGGCATCCCGAACGATGTGACTGTAAGTAAATCTCTGGAGTGGGGGGGAGACATCTCATTATCACTTGCGCTTTCGGGAGAATTGAAAAATTTCTTTTTTTTTTTGCACTGGACAGCTTGGCAAGCAGGAGGGGAGTTTCCAGGACCCCGGGCTACACCTTGCACACTGACTTAAATTTCTTACTTGGAGTTGTGCTGGCAGTATATTTCTTCCAGTCTATATCGCGGAAGTTTAAATCACCCATAAATAACACATTACCAGCTTCACATGCGTTTCCATTTCTTTAATAAGATGAGAGGTTACTTCTAAGGATGAATCTGGCAGAATGATAACAAAGCCCAAGAATAAACGAGTCTGTGTAGTTAGGGAGTAGTCTTATCCAGAGGGTTTCAGTGTCATTATGCTTTTTGATTTTACTGTAACAGCAGTAGGCTTAAGGTCTGCATTAACAAAAAGGGCAATTCTTCTGCCCTTTTTATTATTCCTACTAAAACTAAATAGTTCATAATCAGGTATGTATTTTTCCCCATACATTATTTTCAGTCCACCATGCCTCAATTACTCCAGTTGCATCAGATTTATCATTGGTTGCTATGGCCAGCAGCTCATCAGATTTATTTTTATTTATTTATTTGTATAATCAGTTTACAACCTTTGAGCTACAGGCTCATTTACAAAGGTACCTCGTCACATTGAGGACAGACAGAGCATTTAGATTACAGAATACAAGTCACTGACATAGAGTTACACAGCAAGAGTTCATACATTGTACAGTTTTATAGCATTTCCGGTGATACAGCTGAGCACATGCTGGTTGCAACAGTGGCAGGGTGCACAGGGGGGAGAAATGGGGGGGGGAGTGAGGTGGAGTGCTGCCCAGAGAGGGCATTGTCTAGTGTAGAGAGATGGCGGCAAGGCACCAAATTAGAGACAGGAGCAGCTGCGGGTGTTAAACAGTTGGCTCTGCAGGGCAGTTTTGAAGTTGGAGATTGTGGGGGCATTGGAGGTGGATGCAGGGAGAGAGTTAAACCAGGATGGGGCTCTGTAGCAGAAGGACCTCTGACCATGGGTGATCCTGGATCTGGGGACCGATAGAGTGGTCTTGTTGGCGGTTCGGGTTGCGATAGTGGGTTGGGTATGGTGGATGGAGGCTGTCACCCCAGGAGGGGAGAGCCTGAGTAGAGTTTTTTTTTTTTTTGCGAGGAGGCAAGTTTGGTAGCGGAGCCATTCATTTAGGTTAAGGAGTTTTGCCCCGTCATAGAGTTGACATGTATGTGTGAGCCTGGGGGCACCAGTAATCAGCCTGCAAGCCTTGTTTAAGGTGAGGTGGATTTTGTTGAGGGCAGTATTGTCAGCAGCACTATAAACTGGCAGGCCATAGTCGACAAGGGACAGTACTGATGACATAACGGCAAGTCAGCGAGCATCAGGGGGGAGACAATCCTTCTAGTGGTAGAGGATGCAAAGCCGTGTGTTAGTGGCGGATGCAAGGACATTAATGTGGGTGTGGAAGGTGAGGACTGAGTCGAAGTTAAACCCAAGGACTTGCTCCAGTGGTTGTTTGGTGCTAAGGAGGGTAAGGAGTGCGTAGTTGCAGGCTTTGTTTTGGGGTGGACGAAGAGCATTGTCTTGTTTTATTTGGGATTAATGATGAGTCTGTGCTCCTTAAACCAGGCTTCGACATCATTGTAGGAGTGCTGTAGAGAGTCCTGGAGGGAGATGGGATTACGGTGGGTGGCAAAGATGACAGCATCATCTGCATACATAAAAATTTTACCAGAGCATGCACTGGGCAGGGTGTTTAGATAGAGTGTAAAGAGTAGGGGGCCCAGGATGGAGCCCTGGAGTACCCCCGAGTGGATGGGACGAGTTTCAGAGAGTGTCCCATTGATTTTGACACACTAGGAACGAGCGGATAGATAGCTCGAACACCATGCGAGGGGTCCAGCAGAGAAACCAGTGTGGTGGAGGGCATCCAGCAGAATAGGGTGAGAAACAGGGTTGAAGGCCTTTGTTAGGTCAACGAACACTGCACCAGCTAGGGAACTGGCATCTAGGGAGGAATGCAGGAAATTGGAGAACTCGACTAGTGCAGTGCTGGTACTGTGTCCAGCACAGAAGCCATGCTGCTCAGGGCATAAGATGTTATGCTTGGTCAGATATTCAGTGATTTGAGTGGCCACCACTTTTTCTAGGGCTTTGGGGGGGGAGGATGGAGATTGGTCAGTAATTGCCGGCGGAGGACCTGTCACCCCCTTTATGAATGGGCATGATTATGGCAGTTTTCCATGCAGTGGGGAATTGCCCCAGGCAGAGTGATCGGTTAAGAAGGCTGGTGAGTGGGGTGAGGACTTCATCCAGCACTAGTCGGAGAATACTGGGGTCCAAGGAGTCGCTGCTGGGACTATTGCTTTTTAACGCTTTAATTAGGAGAGGTCTGGCTTCCTGGGCTGATACCTTGCATAGGTGAAAGCAGGGGTGCTGGAAGACAGGGGGAGGTAGGCTGGGGGGTGAGTCAAAAAAATTACTGGGGAGGACAGAGCTAAGGTCTGTAAAGGAGGTGTTAAGGCAGTTAGCAATGCAGGCAGGGTCGGTGGAGGTAGAGCCATCTATAGTGAGCTGGGATGGGGGAGGGGAGCGCGATTTCCCATTTAGCTGTTTAATATTGTCCCAGAAGGTCCAGGCACACCCCCAGCAGGAGGTGAGGGTGGCCTGGTAATGGTCGGCCTTGGCTTTATGGACGGCCATGTGCACCTGTTCCGAGCAGCATTGTAGGCCTGTCTATCAGCCATCCAGCCCGTTTCAGTTGCTAAGTGCCAGAGGTTATCCCTGTTTCTGGCAATTTGCAGTAGGGTAGGGGTAACCCAGGGTGCATTATATTTTTTGGATTGAAATTTGGTGGGTGCAAAGTGATCACAGGCCTTGTTAAAGGCTTGGGAGAAAAGGGCGAGGGCAGTATCAATGTCGGGTGTGTGATGAATGGGGGACCAATTAATCTGGGTGAGAAACTGTTTAAGTTTAATCAGCCCACCAGGGCGGAGGTGTCTGTGAAGTGTGGTTTGGGCTATGGGTTTGGGAGTGGGGGCAGCCCAAAGGAATAGGATAGATGAGTGGTCACTTAGGGAGTCCGGGAGGACCTGTATGTTATGGATTTTTGGGGGGCGGTTGGTGATAATGACGTCCAGAAGGGTGCTGGTTCCTCTCTTTGGGTTAACTCTAGTGGGCTGGGAGATGAGTTGTGTCAAGTCTTGAGTGACGAAAGAGTCTCGGATAGTGGAAGAGGAGGGGCTGAGCCAGTTCACATTAAGGTCCCCCGCTAGGATTTGTTTCGCTTTGTGGTGGAGGGTGGCTAGATATTCTGTTATAGATACCAGCGCTGGATTCTGGTTCTTTGGGGGAACGTAGGCAGCAGTGAGATAGAGAGGGCCCCTGGAGGGGTCAGGAGTGAGTTTGAGTGTAAGGGCCTGGGCCCCATTCACAAGAACAGGGGCAGGGAGCGCTTGTCCGATGATTGTGTCCCAGGTATAGAATGCACAGCCGCCCCTGCGTTTGCCTACTCGGTCCTCCCGGTATAGGGTATAGCCTGGGAGAGAGACAAAGGAGTCAGGGGTGGACTTGGATAACCAGGTATTACTTAAGCTCCTCGCATTAAGGAGGCAACATTTAGCTTTTCATTTATTGCTATTGAACACAGATATAGCTCCACACAAATTATACACCGGTAACAAAAAGAATGGAAAAATAATTATGAGGAGAACATGCAGTATTTGTAACTGAGATTTCAGATGGATTTACAGTCCAAGCGAATACAGTTAGAGAGTGTATGGATACGAGGTATTTATTTGCTTATAACATGGGGTAGAAAAAGTACACATTCAGTTGGCTGAACAACAACACCTGACTGGTTGTTAATCTCTGTTAACGCACAGTCAGGGTGAGCAGTCCTGGCAGAATGGTCTGTCTTCAGAACCTGAACTTGTTAATTGTCTAGGCAGAGCAACAGTCAACAGCAGCCATTTAATTCCCCCACTAACAATGAGTAGCGAGAGGGGGAAGTTGGCAGGCCATGTTATATTACAAGTGCATGTCCTGACAGTGGTACATGATTTGCTGCCCACCCAGCCCACATATCTGCTCATGTTCCCTGCATTGTCATGGCCAAAGCAGCAGGTTGTGAAATAGATTCAGTCCCCCACAGCGCTCCCTGACTGCCCACCCACCCACAGATCTCGTACTGTACCCACACAGCTGTTTTTCCTGCACACCATTAACATCTTGCCACCCACTCCATCCTCGGTACATGTCCCACACACTCACCCCATGGGTCTCTTACTTCTCACCATGGTGGAGAGGTCTGGCCTGACCCGACAATCTGCTGTATCGGCCGCAGTCACAGTGAAAGCCCCCACTCTGCGTTCATCAAGTCAGTAAATTAAATAGCGATGACCGCAGTCAAATGGCAATTAGCGTTCCTCCCCAGATGGTCAACAGTATCCCCTTGAGAAATGGCGACAGGCAGTGATAGTGAAGTACCAGCAGTGAGAGAGAGAGACTCCGGCATGAGGAAGGTAGTGCAGTGGTCGGTGCATGTGTCTTTCTCTCCTTCTGTGTCTGTTAGTGTTTGTTGTGAGGTCACAGAGACACACAGAAATACTTAGCCACACAGACATGCATCCTGCATCTTGCCCTGTGCCTTCTGCCTGCATAGCCCACAAGTATGCAGTCCCTATGGGGTCCCTTTTGGGGTTTTCAGAGCACCCCTCTGCGGTGGGGTTGGTGGCCAACTCTGTCTTTCGGCACTCAGGCAACAATAGGGATGTGGACAGACCCCCGGACAAGGAATCCAAACAACTGGACCATTCTGGGAAGAAGATCTATGCAGCCTCCTTCCTTGGCCTTCGTAAGGCCAGTTCGGCCATTATCATGGCATATTTCTTCCATGCCCTCTTGGGCTCCCTGGACGAGGTGATCCCTCATCTCTTGGCACACCTCCAGACCACAGTCAAGCAGGTCCAGGCCAGGGTAGGGCAGTGGCGAAGCAACAACTCCAGATGGCTCTGGACATTGGTGACTCCTGTGCCTGTTTGTTAGTGGCCGCAGTGGCCATGCCCGCAGAGCTTGGCTGTGCATCTCTACCTTTACAGAAACATGCTAAACACAAGCTGGCAGATGTCCCCTTCTTGGCACCAGCCTGTTCAGGCCCGGCATGGAGTGCCACCTCCAGCGTATAGAGAAGTCAATGTGCCACCTTGGACTCCACCACATCTGCCCAGAAGGACAAGGGCTCCAAGCGTCAGAACCACAGGCCCTTTCATTCGTACACTCCTGCAGCCAGACCGGCACAGCAGCAGGGTCAGCAGGATCAATCTTGGCATCCTCGGGGAAAGTCCATGGCCTCCTCATTCAGGAAGCCTGGGGGGAAAGGTTCCGGTGGCTCCTCTGCCGCATCCTCCTCCAAGCCTGCCCAGTGATGGATTGGGGGGTGCCTCCCTCAATCCTGTCACACCTCCTCTGGGACCTCCCGTGGGGGGCCGGCTCAGCCACTTCCTTTCCCCCTGGTCCGCTATCACCATGGACCATTGGGTTCTGGAAGTGGTCAGTCGAGGCCTGCCTCTGGAATTAAAGCAGGCCCCTCTATATCGAGTCTGTGCCCCACGGGGGATCTGGTGTCCATAGCCTCTCAAACGGCTCTCAGAGATGACTTAGCTCAGCTTCTCCTCAAGGAGGTGGTACGCAGAGTAGCGGACCCACCTTCATACCCAGGGTTCATTTCCAGGTACTTCCTGGTACCAAAACAGATCGGGGGCTGGTGCCCCATTCTGGGTCTGCATGACCTTAAGAAGTTCCTCAGATCCCACACCTTCTGGATGGTAACTCTTGCTCAGATTACCATCCCTGGAGCAAGGCATGTGGTTCTGCCCCCTAGATCTTCAGGACGTGTTCTTTCACATCCCGAGCCATCCGTCCCATCGACAGTTCCTCCACTTCCGAGCTGAGGGAACCCTGTATGAGTTCCAAGCTATGCCCTTCGGCCTGTCTTCAGCCCACAGGGTATTCACCAAATGCATGGCAGTGGTGGCGGCTTACCTGAGGCGCCGAGTGGTCTGGGTGTAGCCCCAGACTTGCCACGCCAGTTCTGGTGTCCAGATCTCCTCAGCCTCAGCTGCAGGCTCATAAGGTGGCTTCCAGCATGACCGGACCTGCTCTCTGACAGTCAGGGGAAGGTACTCCACCTGGACCTTCAGTCCCTGCACCTAACGGCCTGGTTTCTGAGCAGCTAGAGTTCCAGGCCTTGGGTCTCTCCGACGAGGTCCTCAACATTGTTGAGGCTTCCCATAAGGAATCAACCAGAAAATGCTATGCCTTTAAATGGAAGAGATTCTCCATCTGGTGTCAGGGCAAAGGGTTGGACCCATCGTCCTGTCCAGTGGCCAGCATTTTGAACTATCTTTGGTCCCTCTCCCAGCAGGGACTTCGGTGGATAACCCTAAAGGTGCACCTGGCAGTCATCTCTGCTTACCGGGCGCGGGCCGGTCAGCAGTCAGTGGCACAGGAGAAAGTGGTCTGGCACTTCTTCAAAGGCCTAGATCACATATCCTCTCTGGTGTATGAATCTCCACCTCCATGGGATCTACTGCTGGTTTTGGCAGAGCTCATGGGCAATCCATTCGAACCAATGCACAAATGTGACGTCTCACATTTGTTGTGGAAGACCGCCTTCTTGGTGGCTATCACGTCGGCTAGAAGGACTGGGGAGTTACAAGTGCTCTCTATCAAGTCTCCTTACCTGGTCTTCCACAGGGATAAGGTTGTCCGGCGCCCACACCTGAAATTCCTTCCAAAGGTGGTGTCAGAGTTTCACCTTAACCAGGTGATTAATCTGCCAGTGTTCTACCCCAGTCACACCTTGGAGGTCAAGTACAGGCTCCATACTTTGGATCTGAGACGTACACTCGCCTACTACAAAGAGCAAACGGTGGACGTTCGGGGAGAGGTTCGCCAGTTGTTTGTCGCCTACGCTGACGCCGCACCTGGCAGACCTGCAGCCAAGCGGACAGTAGCTTGATGGATTTTATCTTGCATTGACCTCTGCTATAGTTTGGTGGGTAGGGAGCCTCCCGTAGGGCTTAAGGTTCATTCCACCTGCCATACTGCTGAGTCGGTGGCTGCTTCTAGGGACGTCCTTGTCCAGGAAATCTGCAGGGCTGCTACCTGGAAGTCAGCACACGCCTTCATTTCCCATTACCACATTGACCTTGAGTCACGCCGGGATGCTGGTTTTGGAGCCTTAGTTCTCCAGTCCGTCTTTCCTAAGTATGGAGTGTGCGTCCTGCCTTTCTCCTCCCGGAGAACTGCTAGGAATCTGCCAAGAAGTGTGGATAGAACAACATATCCACGATCCTAGAAAAACAGGTTACTCACTTGTAACAGTAGTTCTAGGAGTGGTATATGTTGTCCATCCACACTGACCCACCCGACCTCCCCGACTTCGACGCACAAACCTGGCTTCCAGCAGGACAAGATCTGGCATCATGGGGCAGAACCGAGAGTTATACCACCCAGGTGGGTGGGAGGAGCCAGCTTGAAGACTTTCCGGCACATCTTAAAGTTGCAAAGTACCTGCCAAGAAGTGTGGATGAACAACATATACCACTCCTAGAACTACTGTTACAGGTGAGTAACCTGCTTTTATGTGCTAGTTACCCCTGTCAGAATGGTTTGTTAAAAAATGATTGTGAAATTTGTTATGTTTGAGGTATTGTCAAGCTATTTAGTAACAAACTTTACAAGGAAATTAAATATACCTGTTGTATAGTTACGGCTGACAAAAGAAGTAGTACTTAAATAATCATTGATTTCTTATTGAAACTCAGATTGTGAAGAGGATTAATACAGCAGCAAAAGCCAAATGAATGTAAGATTGGCATGGTATTTCAAATCCGTTAGAGCCAGCGTAGCAGAATATTTGTTGTGGATTATGCTAAATCATCTGTTTTAATTTGAACATGTTGTATGTTAAGATCTGTTTTCTTATCTCTTTTCTCTCACTGTGGACACAGTTAGGTGGATTGTGCATTCATTAGCATATAATTTGTTTTTTATTCACTGAAAGGTTTTATGCCTCCCTTGTAATTAAATTAATATATAAGAATGTGCTTCATCATGTATATGTATATCTTAAAAAAAATCAATAGAACTTTAAATACGGAATTGGGTGACACATGCATCATGCCGTGGCTGCATCCATGTCCATGCACCATAGAGCCTGGCTGTGTCTTTCTATATTCCCCCGGAGACCCAGCACAGGCTGGCAGATATCCCATTCTTGGGCCCTGACATGTTTGTCCCTGGGGTGGAGGACCATCTCAGTCAGATTGAGAAGTCCAGTGTCTCCCTGGGTGACTTCATCACAGCAGGCTACTAAGCCCACAGAGGCAAAGAAGATGATCTCCTTTTGCAGTTCTGGCTTCCACTCACAGCAACAACAGAGGCAGTTTCAACCATGTTGTCCTAAACCCAAGCAGGTGGTCAGGACAAGAAGGGGGGTTGGTGGTGCATCTAGTCCCAGCCAGTCAGAGCCCCCTCCAAGGCTTCCAACTAACTGGTAATAAGGTGTTATTTTCCCCTCATGTCCAGTTCCTGTTGGATCTCCCAATCTGGGGTCAGCTCCTCCACTTCTTTCCACAGTGGTCCTCCATTATCTTGTACAAGTGGGTGTTTGAAGTGAGAGGTTTGGGTATGCCTCTTGAGTTTTGAGGCTCTTCCGCCTTCACAGCATTGGGCTTCAAGGGAGTACAGGGTACCAGAGGCCATGCTGCATTTACAACAAAGTGAACTCATCAGCTTCTGTATTGCACTGCGACATAGCAGGTTCTGACTTCACAGGGTTACATCTCACAATATATTCTGGTACTGAAGCAGATGGGGGTCAGGCTCCTCATTATTGATCTGCACAACAGTAACCAGTATTTGTATAAGAGGATGTTCCATATGGTCACTCTGAGTGAGATCATTCCATTGCTGGAGGCCAGGGCATGGGTCTACTCCCCAGATCTCCAAGATGTCTTCTTCCACATTCCAGTCCATTCAGTCACTGGTACCATCAGTTCCAGGTGGAGAGGGTTCTTTACCAGTTAAGGGTCATGCCATTCATTTTGTCATTGTCACCCAGGGTTTTCACCAAGTGCCTTTCTGTGATGGTGACTTACCTGTGGCGAGGGGTGCCAGGGAGTGCCTGTACTTGAATGACAGGTTCATCACAAGCATCTTCAGGGAAGCAGTGGATCATTTTGGCAGTCCGGCCCTCCAGACCTTTCAGGACATTGACCTCCTGGTTAGTCCAGTCAGTCTGAGCTGGTTTCCAAGCAGGAGAGGAAATTCATCCAGGCATTATTGGACTTTCTCTGAGCCAGGGCTTGCCTGCCTGCTAACAGAGCACTAGATCTTTCATCCTTTGCCCAATAATTTCAGGTTTGGCAGTCACACCCGACCTGGGAATTTCTTTAACTGATGGGGGCTTTGACCAGCTTAGTATGTTGGGCCCACTGACGAATGTGCCCACTCCAGTGGGAGCTGGGCCACTAGTGGTCTTAGCACCACAGTCACCTGGACCAGCTGGTCAAATGATACACCTGATGTAGGACACAGTTGAATAATGGTTTTCTTCCCAGAACCTTAAGGTGGGAATTCCCTTTGCCTGCTCAGAGCTGACCCTGACTCTGATGAAAAATGTATATCTGGCAGAGTGCACATCTGGCCAACCATGAAGCCCATGAGTTCTGGTCACCCAGTGAGTTCTGATGCCATATCAACTTGATGGAACTTCGTGTAGTGTGTCTGGTGCTGCTGTAGTTTGCTCTGTTGATTTGAGGTCAAGTCGTGCAAGTCCAGACCAACAATACAACCATCATGTTCTACCTGAACAAGCATGGCACAATACAATCTTTTCGTATATGTCAGGGGGTGCTCCACTCTTGCTCATTGGTGTGTAGCCTGAAGGCAAATCTGTTGACCATGAACATTGCTGGAGAGGATAACTAGTTGAAGATTGCTCTTGGTCTGGTAGGTGAGATGTCACTCGAGTGGTCCCTGCACCAGAATGTGATAGAGTAGTTGTTCTCCCAGTGGAACACACCTCTGATGAACCTGTTTGCCCTGTGTAAAAACAGAAAGCTGAGGCTGTTCTGTGCCTGCCACCCTTTGACAGGAATGCTGCTGGGGATCTCAAAGTACTTTATTAGAGACCATGATTCTTGAAGAGCTAGAGTACTGTAGCCTAAACCTGTTAAATGTGGTGCTAAAAGTTTTAAAAGTTGCCAGAAAGCCAGCAAGCAGAAAAATTTACATGTCAAAATGGAAAAGGTTCAGCATCTGATGTACTTGCCACCAAGTCACTACAGAGACTGGGGATTTGTCAGTGATTCTGGATGACCTGGTATATTTACAGTCCCGGGGCCTAGCACCATCCACTTTTTTTTCTATTATCTGTTTATCTGCATCTTACTTAGGTGGTTCCTCTTTGCAGCGGCAGCCCCCAGCCCCATCACTACCCAGGACTTCCTCTTTACCCGCCATGGTTGGGTAGGTACCTGTGAGGAGGAGGAGTAGTAGTAGTAGTAAACATTTTATTCATTTCATACATAAGATGAACGAATCGGATAGCTCAACTGAGACAAGCTCATTTCCAGTGAGGTCCTTGTTGCAACAGTTACATAACATACAATACAAAAATACACAAACATACAAAGACTATACAGTTAAATACAATACTCATGTTACATATATTCAGAAGTAGCCTAATAGGTACATATTAGGACCTATGAGTTGTGCAGAGCTGTCAGGGGTGTTGCCATCATCCACCGTCTGAGCTGTTTACAGGTTTCCTCTGGACCGACATAGATGCAGTTACACGCATGCATAGTGTGAAGACGTAGTGATGCTTTCACATCTGTACCCAGCCAGCAAGTTTGGCAACCGCCATCCTGTCACTCAGCTTCCACGAGGCAGCAGTGAAGCAGTGGTACACACTGTTGCCCCTACCTGAAGGAGGAGAGCTGTCTTAGGACACTGGATCCTCCGTCCCCCAGATGGCCTCTGAGTGGCCCCATTTCATTCTTGAACCGAGGTAGCTGGCGTGTCTGGTCGCAAGGCCCTCTGCCTCAGTCCACCATGCCACTGCCCTGCAAACTGTCCAGTTTAAAAGTGCACTTGACAGCAGTTTCAGCTTTCAAGTTAGCAGGCAAAGAAAAATCTTTTGCTTCAAAACAGTGTTCAGAATGTTTTCAAATGGTACAGCACTTGTATCCATCTGTGAAGGACTCGGTCTCCCCCATCTAGACCTGATCTTCTCACAATTAATAGAACCCTATTTGAGCCTGTGTTTTCAGCAAACCCCAAATGTTTGACATGGAAAACTGTGTTTTTAATCACAGTTACTTCTGTCATAAGGGTTAGCGAGCTGCAGGCCCTCTGCACAGGCACCAGTTTGCAGTCTTCCATATGGATAAAGTGGTGCTTAGACTACATGTGAAATTTATATCAAAAGTGGTTTCTGCATTTCACAAGAAATACTTTTTAAGATTGCCTGTGCTTTTTCAAAAACCTCATTCCAGTGCAGATCAAGTGAAACTGCACAGCCTGGACCTGAAGACGGCTTTGAGTTTACTAGAATAGAACCAAGGGGCTCAGAACTGACAGCACACAGCTATATGTCACTTATGGTGAGGAAGGTAAAGGCAGACCAGCAGCAAGAAATACTCTCTTAGGATAGTGTCTTGCATACAGTTTTGCTATGAAAAGGCTAGCATTCCATCAGAACTACATCTTCCTCTGGTGGCACTATACCCATGTAGGAGGTCTGCAAAGCAGCTCCTCAGTCCTCAGTGCATACCCTTACTTCCTATTGTTGTTTGGACATCCAGACTAGAAGGGATGCCAGCTTTGGTACTTCAGAGGCTTTTCCTTAAATATCTTCTAGACCCTCTTAAGTTACTGCCTTGAGTCTGCAATGTGTATGACATCAATAATAAACACTTGTTGCTAGAAGAAAAAAAAAAATCACCGTAGGAATGATATTTCTTCTACAGTGTATATTAGTGATTCATGCAAACCTTTCCCTGTCTCATGCTCTAAAACCTTAGTAGCAAAAAAAAAAAAGGGTTCTTAAAATTAAAAACGTGGTTTTATCTGCATGAACATTTCATTACTGCAGACATTACAGTTTTTATCTGTGATGTTGCATTTTTTTCACAATTTCATTAGGGAAGCATATTTAATATAGATTAAATAGGTGGTCTTAGCACTCTTTTGGTCTTCAGCTATATATATGCCTTTAGAAAATGGGGGGAAGTGTGACCACAGTGCAGAGTTTGAATTCTAATGTTCAAAAGTTCCATCTCCAGGACAAGAACTCAAAACTGAGCTAGTACAATTTTTATGAATCATTAATAAACCGTCTAGAAAAACATCATTACTGCTGTGAATAATTTTTTCTTTTCAGTGAGTGTTAATAGAGAAGGCAGCAGTACGCACTGACACAAATAGATGATTAAAAATGTCAAAACATTATTTTGGTTCCCTTTAATGAAAAGGAGTGCAGATTTTCTTTTTTGGGGGGTAATGGTAAAATAGACAGACATTAAAAAAGCAGGCTAAAGAGCTGTGCTTTAAAGTTATGTAGAAATACGCTGTAATCTAATTAAGGCAGGCTTTTAAGTAAGCATTAAACCATGATGAAGGAGGTTTCTACTGGGAAATTAATGCATGGTTGGGGAGGGGTTGTGGCATGAGGCTAAGGCAGAGTGCCTACAACCACATATTTCCCAGTGAAGATTCGCCGGGTAACAATGTAACTATGTATCATGCCAAGCACTGCTTAAAGAGTTACTATTACAAATAGGATTGATTCATAAAAAATTCACGCAACCATCGGTTTAGGAAGTATAGTGTTTTTACTGTAATTCAGCATAGGACATCATAAGCATTGTAACATTTCTTTATATTGTGATGGTGCAAAACAAAGGCACAACTATATAACAGTTTCTCAACATTATAACACATTCCACTATTTTTATTAATTTTGAGGCAGTAAATATTTCTCTGTAGCTATCAGAATTACACTGAGATTTCACCACGCTACCCATTGATACTGCATTGAATGCTGGGATTGATTTGTGTTGATTCTTGCATATTCATTAGTACTCGGGTACTAGCGCGATCGCTAACCTTTACTCCTCAGCATTTTTATCTACAAAGTAATGTATTTTTCAAAGAAACAATGCAGCTTTTCTTTTATATTTAAACTGAGCCGCTTCAACAACATGAACAATTGCTTGAAACCATACCATCGGCCGCCACAGAAGGTATTTTCAAACTGCTCAATGTCAGTTATATGTTCTGTGACATTTATTTATCTGGACAACAGTAATAATTGCAATTTACAGCACCTTGCACAGTAAAGTAGCTCACATTGAATGATGCACTGGTAATAGACTCAAGCGTTGCTTGCGTGGGTTCCTTCTCCTGCCGGGCCCTAGTTGTGTTACTTTTCATGTGCTGCTTTGTGTTGTTGGAGGAATTCTTGGTACGAAATATATTAAGAAATTGTACATTTATCTCTGTCTGAGTTAGATTTGAACTTTTTTTCTGTGCGTTCACGATGCTAGGAATTCGGCTGTTGGTGCAATATCAGCGGTCCACTAGGCAGGTGGGTGGGAAAATACAGGATTATGTATGAAAAATGTGCTGCTATACATTTTTTAGAAGTTTGGTACAGTACTACAAGTTGGAGCGAGCATTACTTGGGAATTAATGCCATCTCCAACGTGCGTCATGTGTTACGTTTTACCCAATCATTTAGCTTCTTTAGTGAACTACAAATATAGCCATGTTACAGGTGCATTTGTATGACTCGAGACAGACGCAGAACCCAATCAATTTGTACATTTTTCTCGCTGTGTACTCTTTGTAAGGCTGCAGTACACTGCTTTTCCTGCAGACTGCCTCCGCTGGATGGGACCTCTGAGTGTAGTAAATGTCTTTTCTGGTCCTAATTTTGACTGTTCAGACTCCTAAAATAGTTGTGTGCTCCATCTATACTGTATAAAGTTGGCTTCCTGTCTCAAAAATATTGAGAGAGTTTTATGTGCCTTGGATAAAGGAGAGGTCCTTCTGACAAAAAGAAAACATGCAGGAGAGAAAATATTAATTTAAATTTGCAGATTTGTTTCTTCTCGTCAACTTGGACACCAGCAACATCAGCGCCATGTGCGTATGAGTACACAGTTGCGTGGCTGCGCATGGCACCAGCCTGTATTCGGACAAGCTACTCTGCATTGCCACCTGTAGTTCCCCAGGTGGCAGTATTGCAGGGAGGCCTGCTGCCCTCCCTTCCCAGAGGACAAGGAGAATGTCCTCTGGGATGCTCAGTCCTCCTCCCACTGGCCAGCCCCCGACATCCCAGGCTCATTCCTGACCACCCGATGGACAGCTGTTTCGACCTTAGTCATTAAGTTGCTGTTGTAATAAGGTGAGGTATGGCAGTCATTGGAACTGGAACTCTGTGTTTATCCATTCGTCGGGTGCAGTGCGGGCTTACCTGCACAACTACACCTCTGTGCATTCTTGCAGGGGTCTTCATACACATTTCAAGTCACAACCTCTTTAGAGCCAAAACATGCAGACTGTGTGTGGTGCCGTTGTGATGTTCACTGATTAAAGCCACTGCCGTACTTTTGTTTGTGGATCTGTTTGCTGTGGTGATTATTTAGGGTTTTACCCTCTTAGCCACCCACTCCATGTAAATCACAATTACACTAATCTTGATATTTGCAGAAAAACATTAATTGTTTTATTTTTTTGCATCCTTAAAATGAGGAGCACAGAAAAGAGTTTGAAGGTAAGGGATTTCGAACACGGGTATTTGGTTGGCTCATTATAAGTATACTTTGCAAGGTATAATGTAGGCATTACTAAACGATGCATGACCTATGGTGTTGCTTGTGTTAGCAACCTTTCATTGAATTTGAGACTCCAAGGGTGACAATGCAGTTCTCATTACGTGCTCCACAAGAGCGTACAAGCAGCAACACGTTAGGTGAGATGGTGTGGAAGTTTAGAAAACAGGTGACAAGAGTTCATTCACAGTGATTAGTAAAGTAAATTTAACCTCTTCTCTATGTAACCCCTAGATGGCGCTATCCCAGGGGCTACTACCCCTGCCTGATTTGCCACTAACAGGTTGAGGGGCCTGGATCCAATGGCGGATGCCTCCACCCAGAGGTCAGGGTTTGCAATAGTTAAACTTACTTGGTCACAGCCCTCTGGGACACTGCAACCCCTTTCTTCCCACTAGTGGCCCACACAATATATCAAATTACCTTCACAGTATACACTCACCCCCAGGACTAGTTCCGGCACTGGGACCTCCTGTGAAATAAGATACAGTGCAACAATCACAGTACAGTACTTTAACATAGACAAATACCTCAGGCAGTATAACTTTGCTGAAACAAGCAGCTCTGATTTATTTAGGGGGATATAACAAGGACAGGGGGAAATCAGGTTAATGAGCTTATCACTTTACTATCTACCTTTGGCTCTGTGCACAGGCCTATCCCTACCAATTACTGTCCCTGGGTACCCAAGCCCTAGTGGCTAGTCAAACCATGGCAGCTGGTAGGGCCCTTTCACACAGTGAAAGAAAATTAGTTTAAACAGTCAGCAGTACAGTGATTCCATTTGGATTTAATGTGGCAATTCAACAGGGAGGCGACCCTGAATTAGTACTCACGACCTCCAAACAAGATAGGGTCCTTCAGCGTCAGCAGGGCTACTCTTGAGCTCCACGAGACTCTTCACACATTTATATGGTAAAAAGAAAGTACTATACCAGGCAGGCTGCTTCTCTATCCCGATCGCAATTACTGCACAATACCGGGAGAACACACAGCAGATTCAGTTCCTGACAGACCCGAGTGCAATTCAACAATTTCTCCAGTCTTCTACAGGGTGAGCCTGGTTTCTGCTCTTCAGAGATCCTTTGATTCTTTTCACAGGACGAGTTCAGTCCTAACAAGCAGTTACACAAGCTGCAGACCGGAACTCTGGGCCTTACACACGTTTTTTGACTGAAACTGTGCACTGAAGGAGCACAGGGTTTCTTTTCCCTTCACTGCCAGAGCTAAACTGAAACTCCAACAGACAAAACCGAGCACTTCCTTTGAGTTCCTCCCAGTTCTTGACTGGATTGGCTGTCACTCACAATAGACTGCTGCTGTTGGTCCAAAAAGGCGCCAAAGTCTAAACTACATCTCCCAGAGTCACTGCCCATACAATCCTCTTGTGGCTGGCTCAGATTATGAGTCCAAGTTCTGATTAAGTCCAAGGCACCATTTTAGAGCTAGCTTACCCACACTGATTGGTCCAGTTCAGCAGTTCAAAACCAGAATGGGAACTAGGCAGACACAGTTCTGACTGCAAAGAAAGTTAGACAAACTGTAATTTCATTATTACTGTAAATGATTTCTGGCAAACAGTTACATCTTTCAGATAGGTTCCTTTGCACTCCTAGTGACTGCAAAATGGAGTGAATTGGCAGCAGCTCAAGTGGTACTCAAACAGAGAAGCACACAGTCCCCCATACAAACTAATTATGTCTGCAAGCAGCCAGCTCTTAAAGAGACAGTACCAGAGGCTCTAAAAACACTCACTGATAAATGGCTTAAACGCCAAACACCATTCAGGCTTGGAGCATTCAAGCAAGCTCCTGGAAGTCTTTTGGGAACCCCCATTTGCAGGGGGGTTACATCTAGGACTGAGACCTACATAAGATTTTCAAATTACAGTAGGATGGCTGAAAATCCAACATTAAGTCATTTAATGGTATTTGTAATTGAGGAAGCATTTATGAAATGATTTTATCCTGCTTTAAAAAAGTTCGGAATCTGCCCTCACCCAGTGGAGTCATGAGCTGTCTGGGCTCCCTACCCCAGTGCCACTGGCTGGCTGAGGCTTAATCTGGACAACATGGAGGTGCTGGTAATTGAGCCTGGCCGTCAGTTGGGCATAGAGATGGTACGAGAGGTGACTGGGCTGATGCTTGGTTTCCACCCCTCTTGCTGCCTCTATCAAGGTGAAGAATTTGGGCATCAGTCTGGATAATGGATTGACACTGGAGGCCCAGGTGTTGTCTGCTGTCCAGAGTTGTTTTTACCATCTTTGGAACATCACCCAGATTAAAGCCTTGATCCTGCCTTACGACTTGTCCTCACTAATGCATATGTTTGTGACATCTAGATTTGACTACTGCAACGCTTTGTACCTCAGCGTGAATGGAGGGGACCTGCGTCTCCTGCAGCTGGTGCAGAATGCGGCGGCCAGATTGTTGACAGGCCTTCTGAGGCCTTGTCATGTGACCCCGGTATTGCGTGATCTGCATTGGCTGCCAGTGATGTGGCGAATTACCTTCAGGGTTGGTTTACTGACCTGTAAAGCCCTATATAGACTGAGCCTAGCTATCTATGTGACCTCCTGACCCCTCATCATACCCTCCACTCTCTCCACTCCTTTGAGGTGGGCCTCCTACTCCTAGCAGTTCCCAAGACACAGCCAAAATCATCTAGGGACAGGTCCTTTGAGGTAGCTGGCCCAGCCTTGTGAAACTTGCTTCCAAGACAGTTGAGGAAGGCCACTTTATTGGAGGCCTTTAAGAGGGGTCTGAAATCGCACCTTTTCAAGGAAGCTTTTGAATAAGTAACTGCCCTGACTCACTGGCTGTCTATCAGGAATGTTACCATTATTTATTATTTATTTGATTTTAATTATTATTTTAATTGGGATTGTTAGTGTGGTAACAGTTACTGTAAGTTTTGTTTGTATTAATTGTTCTTGAATTATTTGAATTTTGTAGAGTGCCCTGAGCCCGCGGGAATTGGTGCACTATAAATAGAAGTTTACTTACAATCTATAATGATCAACTGCAGAATCAGCATTTTTTCTGGGATAATCAAAAGAAATAAAGCACTCTCTGACCCTTTGGAGCAGAATGGCATAACAATTTAAAAACAAAGTTTTGGCGAATTCTCTGAAACCCACAGTCACCATGAGAGATGGGTGCCACAGCAGATCCCACTTGGAGCAATCTGAATAAGCAAGCAGGTCAAGCAGTGATGAAGCAGAGGAAAGCTTCACCATCACATTGAAGCAGCTTTTTTTTTTGAACTGTGCAAACTAGGAGCATCTATGGAGTGACTGAAAACCGTTATTGCTGACACAACTAAGACTGCAGAACTCCAGCACAGAACCAACAACCTGGAGGTAGGCCTCACAGACACCTCAACTACAGCTGACTAGCACAGAACAGCCCTCCATTTGCTTCACCACTGGGAGTTTACCAAAAATATATTGATGCCCTGGAGCTCCACTCCCAGTAAAATAACAGCAGAATACACATACAAGCATAGTGGATGGCACGGAGCAGGGGAACCTTACTGATTTCATAGATTCCTTCTCAAACAAATTCTGGGTCTGCCAAAAGAAGACCAACTCCAGACTGGGCGGGCTCACAGGGCCCTATCCCCATGCTGCAGAGACCCAAAACCCAGTTGTGGTGATCCGTTTCCTTGATTATTGGATCAATACAAGAATCCAGATGACAGCCTGGGGGAAGAGAAGTCCACTTGGGAAAGGCAGGCTATACGTTGCTAGGATGTTACTCCCTTCACTCTATTTAAGCATAAAATTCAGATGCTAAATCGTTAAGAACTCCTCAACAGGAACATAAAAAAGGAAATCAAAACCCTAGCCCAAGTCACGATATTTACTGACAAGGGAGCTATCTTTTATAGGACCTTAGCTGAAGCAAAGCCGTACCTCAGGCAGTTGGGCTTTTCTCCTGAACTGATCTTGCCCCCCAGACCCCACTCTTGAGGCACTGCTGGATTCACACCCCTAGCACATTGTTTCCTTCTCCAAGACATTTAGCAGACAACCCGACTCACCACCACCAAGCAAGAGTCCAGCAGGATAAATCAGGGTAGCTTTGAAAAGAGCATTTGAGTCTGCTTTCTTAGAACCAAGCTGAACACCAGCAGAACCTGAACTACGATCCTGTCTAACCCATGACAGTTTTGGTGTTAATATAATTTTTAAAAAGACAGTACTCAAATTAAGGCCTTAGATTTTTGCTGAATGTTATACAGTACTTGTTGAAGGGGGAGAGATGCAGGAGTGGGAAGGTTTGCCGTGTTTAAACTCTGGGTGGGTTCTAGCATCACAGCCCAACTCCAGCGAATGACAGGTGGGGCGGAGAGAGTGGGCTACTATACTATTATTAGTGCATTTGTACATTAACAGCGTGTTCTTCCCTTTTTCTGTGGGATTGTTTACCCAATTTCAAAGCCTAAGTTGTATCTGCTCCTGTCGTAGGGTCATAGGTCAGGAAGCATAAGCAGAGCAGAAGTTATAAAATTCACAAGTAACATTTTATTATCATCAATAACAGTAAACTAAAAGAAAAGAAAATTGTACAGGATAGCTCTTCATACAGGCAGTACAGACAAAAATACTTCATCTGAGTCTCTGTCTCTCTCTCAACTTAAATCTCAGTCTCTCTAAGTCTCACAACAAAACATTGCTCTCTTTGATGAGATATCTTTCCTGACAGTTTAAACTCTGCCTCCTGTTCTTGTAATTTTCATCTCCTGTTTTTCACTGTGAGTTGCCTTCCTGTGACTAACCTGAAGAGTACATCTACTCTTACCAGGTGTAACAAAATAGAACATTCTGTCCCAGAGCTGGTCTCTGTTGACGGTTCTGTAAACAAGCTTGTGGAGGTAAAAATACATCTCCAGGTCAACCCCTATGTTCCAGATTAGTTTTTTAAGAAACCCAAATAATTGTTTGTATAGGAGATTTATGGTTGTCTCCATCAGCTGGCTCCCCATTGACCACCAGTATATTGGCTGTGTTTTGCACCTTATTCAAAGTGAGCCAATCAGGCAGTGCAGTATATTTTAAAAGGCAGCCAACTGTGATGAGTCCTGGTAGGACGAAACACGTGTATGTGTCTTCTGTTAACACCCTTTGCAGATTGTGTGAGAGTTCTTTTGCACCATGCATTTCTGCTTAAAGTTGAACCAGCATAATATTCTGTGGTGATTTGCATATACAGCCCATGATGCTTTGCATTATGGGGGTATGTGTCATTTTGTATTTCTTTGAAACTTGGCTTCCTGGCCAGTGCCCTTTGGGGTAACCATTGCCTCATTGCTTGTGCACTGAGGTTCTTTGTCTTTTAGCTGTTTTTTTTATTGGGTTCACCACAAAATAACCCAGATAGACCATCTTAGAGTAGCTGGTTCATTCCCCTGGGGTGTCACACAGACGAGACACACTGATGAGTCCTGGTAGGATGAAACACGTGTATGTGTCTTCTGTTAGCACCCTTTGCAGATTGTGTGAGAGGCCTTTTAGGCACCATGCATTTCTGCTTAAAGTTGAACCAGCATAATATTCTGTGGTGATTTGCATATACAGCCCATGATGCTTTGCATTATAGGGGTATGTGTCATTTTGTATTTCTTTGAAACTTGGCTTCCTGGTCAGTGCCCTTTGGGGTAACCATTGCCTCAGTGCTTGTGCGCTGAGGTTCTTTGTCTTTTAGAATAGTTCCACAGCTGATGGAAGGTCCACCTTGCCAATTGGTGGCTGAGCTTAATTTCACACCAGAGCTCTGATTTGAAAGACCAAAAGACCCTCACTCCCCATTTGGGATAAAACAGGTAAGTAGCCATTTGAGGCAGAAAGTACATTTAACAATTTGTCAATTTGGGGGGGGGCTGCACCGGATCCTTTTTTTTTTTTTAACCATAGAGAAGCAAGGGGGAAAAAAAAGAAAGAATAGAAACAGCAAGTGAAGGAAGGGAGATAACAGGGAAATTGTGGGAACATAAACTGAACTTACAAACTTAATGGGCAGACTGGGTGGGCCATAGGCCCTTATCTGCCGACACTGTCTATGTATCTATGTATCAGAGTGGCCAGTTCCTATGTGCCACAAGAAAATTTGGTTGTGTAGTCAGACAGGCAAGAGACAGATAATTGGCATAATAGGAGAGGACAAAATAGATCCTTGCTGTTAACTCTCTCTGCATAAGAAATGGGGCAGGGTCTTATCCTACCCCGTCACACATACCCCTCTTTAAGAGGGAACCTGCTTTAAAAAAAATGGTTACCAAAACGTTTTTATTTATCTTTCAGCATTTTCCATAACACCCTTTTACAGCAAATATTTCTGTTAATCACACACGTTTTTTCAACTTTCTGAATTCTACATTTTTGAACCTTATTTTGACAGAAAATCAGCATTGACCTTCTCTTCCAGATTTCTGCATCATTTTGAATTGACATGGTTTTAGTGTCGGGTACCACCTTGTTATTCTGGGATGTTTATCCTTCATTTGATTAACCCAACAGAGAGGATTGCGATCTGTTATATGTACAAAGTCTGCTCCTAGCAGATAAAACTTAAGGGACTCTATTGCCCATTTCGCAGCAAGGTATTCTTTTTCAATAATGGAGTGCTATTTTTCTCTGTTGTAAGTTTGCTGTTGATATATAGAATGGGATAATTTTCGTTGAGGATATCTCTTTCATCAGGCCACATCTATGGAACTATAGCACTTGAGCACTAGGACTACTGGAAACTTTTGTAAGCAGTCGACTAGGGGCCGTCCATGATGACGTCCTATGTCGGCACTTCCCATATAAACATGGGCAGCCCCTTCCCTCCTCAGTTCTTTTCCCACCATCACCATACTCACTGGATCCTCCATGGAGACACCGCCACTACAGTCGACTACTACTCAGTGTTTTCGAATATTTCTCTCCCCAGTTCACCATCACTTTTTTAAGTGATCATCATCATGTATGTTGCTAAAGAACCCACTAAGCTCTTTAGATACTGCAAATGCAGTGAAAAGATTTACTCTGGCGACTCCCATGATGTCTGCGTGTGCTGCTTTAGCGTGGTCCATAACATTAAGGCCTGTGAGATCTACCTCAAGTTCAGCACTGCTACTCAGCGATGCAGAAGGAATGCCCTGGAAACCCACCTTTTGAAGCAACATGTAGCTATGATGGAGAAAGAGCCATCCCAGTGGTGTTGAGGGTTGAGGTGCCGGATGCCACACCTCGTGCCACACCAGCAACCCGGGTTCAAGTGTGAGCTCGGGCCACTGGGGGTCGGCCGATGGGAAGGGTGCAGACTTGGATTGAGCTACCGACTAGCAGCTTTCCTTTTCCATGGAGGGTTGAAGGCCTCACGCAGCTTTTTTGGCTCCTGGTGGCGACTCGGTGTAGCAGCTCGCAGGGCTCACAGAAAGGGGTATGGGAGCTGTGGCAGACATCCTGTAGGTGGGTGCGGGAGCGTGCCCACACTGTGCTGGAAGTCAGTGCACGTCGCACTCCCTTAAACCAAAGAAAACATGGAAAAGCACCCCCTTCCCTAGTAGGTGAAGGTGGGTCCAGTGGCCTACCCCCACACCCAGTGCCAGGTCTTCCGGCCTGCCTCCAGTGCTTCCTCGTTCCTCCGTCTGGATTTTCAGAAAGATTGGCATAAGGAGTTAGCAGTCCTACCACAGGGGACCTAGATCTAGGGGGTTGGAGGGCCAGAGGAGCAAGGGCCCCCCCCCCCGGAAGGTAAGGCTGGGGACTTCAGGCAGGGTGGGACAAGGTAGTGCAGAGTAACCGCACTGGAGAGAGTCTGGGGGTCGGTGATGGAGGAGGATAAACAGAGTTAAAACATTTTTTTTAAAAAGATGGAGAAAGAGTTCCAGGGAAAGAGCTGTACTGCATCGCTGGCCCGGTCCTTGTGCTCCCACTCTTCTAAGTTCCCAGAGAAAACATAAGCATAAGCACCAGGAGAGGTAGAGAGAAGCAAGGAGAAATCCTCCGTGGTAGGCTCTTGGTCACCCCTTCATACCATTATGACCACATCAGCAATGTCGACTGCCTTGGTGGCGATGCCTCCGTCCACCCAGACCATTGACTCTTCCAGGTTGGGACAGATTGTGAGCACCGCCAGGCCTATTATGGCTAGTGAGGAGCCGTCAACATCAGGGATAGTGCCCCCCCCCCAGACGTTACAAGGTGCATCTGTAGTCCAAACAAGCACCAACGTGGAAGCGGTGCTTTCATCCTTTTCAGACATGCTGTAGCACCAGCTACCCCCTCTGGCCTCAGGAGCAGCGTAGATGGGGTACCCCTGGCAACTCCTAGTGCCAGTGCTTGTTAGGTCAATGCAGCAATTGCCTTCCAGGGCGTTGACTACCTCTAAACATTGAAGAGGATCAGGAATATACCCCTTAGTACTAGATAATATAGTAATAAAGATGTTACATAGATAATTACTTAAGGAAATGGAATGCCATCTTGAATACGTCAAACACAAAAGAAAACTGTAGTGATGGTGTATGGAAAGAGATAATAATGTATGATACACTGAAATTCTTTGTCGTTTTCCAAAAAAGAAAAAAATGTATTAATGAAAAAATCATTTTTTTAAAGGAATATAACCCTGACCTCATAATGCACGAGGAAGAGGAGGACGAAGAATATGTGGAGAGCTCTTATGAAAGGTCTAGCTCAGCCATCTCCACAGGAGTGAGGACTCCATTGTGTTCACTCCAAGGTTCCCTCCTGAAGACACTTCATTCATCTCCATGATGCAGCAACTCCAGTTTGCTCTTGGGTTTGACTCTGAGGAGCAAGACATCACCAGAAGGAATTTGGTGAAGTTATTAGAACTGCCTGACTCTCCACCTATTATTATTCCCCCTCTATTGCCTGCCCTAGAAGATGCCACTCTGGCTGCATGGCACAGACCAAATATGATTCCTACCATTCCTAGGAAGGCCGATAAAATGTACCAGGCCCCCTCAGGAAAGCCCTTTTTTGTAGGCCAGCCTGAGGCTGACTCGGTTGTGATAAATGCAGCCCATGATAGGTTTAAAGTGTCTACACATCTCAGTTCTCTCCCCTCTGACAAGGAATTCAGTATACTAGATGTTCTGGGGAAGAGAATCTTTGCTTCTGCTGCCTTGGGCCTGAGGATTGAAAATTATCAGGCCCATGTGGTAAAATACCAGAATACCCTCTGGAGGAAGGCCAAGGCATCGGCCCAAGTCCTACCACAGAGTACTGTTAAGCACAAGTTGCTGAAGGCCATCTAGGCTGGGGTGATGTAGGTAAACATCTATTACGCTCTACCTGTCACAAACGCACTCAGCAGGTCAGGCCCTCTGCTCCCACATTGCCAACCTCCAAGCGCAGTAATGTAAACAGGTAACAGACAGGGTAACCCTCCTGTCTGCTTGTGGGTCTGATTCACCTTTAGTCTCAAGTTCTGGGGGGATTCAAACTGTGAACCTTAAGCTAACATACCCAAATGTATGGGCTCAGATAATCTGCTCTTCAGGGGGATGCCACGTATCTTTCGCCTAAGGGCACCTAACCAGGTATCCAAAAATGAACCCTTAAAACTGTATAAAAGACCTTAGGTATATTCTTACCTTTTCCCAGTTTAGTAACACCATCAAGCTTATAAACAGTTTTTGTCAGTCTTAACCCTCTATACGTCACGTGCAAAAAGAACTTCAAAGACACACCCAGGCAGTCTTTCAAAATAATAGGTTTACTTAAAAACCAAAAAAAATGGTTAAAAATGTGTAAAATGTAAACACAGAACACTGTATCACAAAGCATACACTCGCATAAAGAAAAACAAGGAAACCTACAGACAAACTCCTACCAAAGTACATTTAGATCTTTTCTATCTGATGTATTACCTTTAAGTGCCTAGTAGAGATCTTGTTCTTAAGAGTCCAAAAAGAAGTGACACCAAGATCAGACACAAGTCCTAGGTTAAACTGTGTCTCTCTCACACACCCCTTCTGATGATGTCATCTAGTTCCTCCTTTTAGAATATAAAAATTATACAAACAGTGATTTTCCTGTCGGGAGATATTTCAAATAAGGTGACATCAGCAAAAATCATTTTCCAATGTGACTCCTTAATTAACATCCCCTCTTTGATCTTGAGCAGTTCCTATTCCCAGTGCGCATAAAAGAATTTTATGACTTTTCACACCATGGTGCTATAAAATGTTTTTCCTCTAAGACGTCATAAAAGTTTGAGCCCTATATCCTGGTAGCTGGGTCAGTTCTAATTAAGTCTCTCTGGTCCTTTAATTACCTCCTGGTTTCAAGTTAATATATCCTGTAGCTGAAACCTTGGTGGGGGGGGCACCCATCCTACCCCACAGGCTGTCTCATATGAGACTCTCGCATTCCACATTCTATGTTACAAATATCATAGAACAATCATAACCAGCTGGCCAAGCGTCACACTGTCTACAACATTTCCGATGCTTCTGCAAGAGCAACAGCGTCTGTTGTCTGCATAAGAAGACATTCTTGGTTGAGGGTGGCAGGATTTGCCAGTGATGTGCATCAGTCCATCCTAAATGCCCCATTTAGAGGGCACAGGTTGTTCAGAGCAGACATTCAGGATATCCTCTCAAACCTACAGGCTTCAGGCAGGACTTACCATACCCAGCCAGGAAGTAGGCAGAGGGTGCTCTTTTCATCCAGTCAGTAACAAACACCGTTCAGGAGCCAGACAACAAAGTAAAAGCAGAGGAGGATTAGTTTTAGCTGACCCAGGATGCACCAAAGATGCCCACTCAGAAGCCCTAAGAGGTGGGCGTGCCACTGCAGCAGCAGGATCTGTATCTGCATGACTCATTCCTAGACCCTCGCCAACCAGTACCTTTGGGGGGTGGTAGTAGGGGGTCACTTTTCCCTCCACCTGGACCGGTGGAGGAAGGTCATATCAGATGCTTGGGTCCTGCAGATAATAGAACAGGGCCATGCCCTAGAGTTTCTGGAGTTACTTCCAGACCATCCACCAACCCATTAAGGTCTATCTGCTTATAGTTCAGAGCTGCTCAGCACGGTGGTGGTTCACCGTTACAAACAAGTTTCAGCAGTACAGGAAAGTCATGGAACTTGCCAAACCAACCAAGACCTGCTGTCCACTCCTAGATGGTTTCAGTTGCAGCAGTTTATTGAAGTCCACACAGGAACAGAAAAAAAAGGCACCTTACCGAAGGAAGAACAGATCAGACTGACGTTTCACTCGATGGGCTTTGTCAGAGTTTTTTTCTTTTCCTGTGTGGACTTCAATAAACTACTGTAATGTAAACCATCTAGGAGTGGTCAGCAGTTCTTGGTTGGATTGGCAAGTTCTGTGACTTCCCTTAGGCCTATCCTCCAGAACACATACCGGTGCTGCTAGAGGAAGTACATATCCTGATGCAGAAAAGGGCTATAGAACCAGTTCCTTGAGAACAAAAGAACAGGTGATTCTAGTCTCACTACTTCGTAGTCCCAAAATTTACAGGGGATCTGAGACCCATTCTGGGCTTAAGAAAATTGAACCTCTTTATTCAGCACAAGAAGTTCAGAATGGTCACTGTACAAGGCCTGCTACCATTACTGCAAGTAGGGGACTGGATATGTTCCCTGGACATGCAGGGTGCTTACTTGCATATCAAGATCTGCCCCCCCCACCCCCACAGGGAAGTACCTTAGGTCCTTTTCCAGGGGAAACATTACCAGTTCAGGGTATTGCCCTTTGGCTTATCATCTGCGCCACAGGTCTGTATTGAATGCTTAGCAGTAGTGGCAGCAACCCTCAGGAAAGGACTATCTCATTCCAGAGAGCAGCTTTACCAGACACTAGCTCATCCCAGGCAGCTGTTCAGTGTCCTAGGGAATCACAGTCAGTGTGCTGATATTGACCCTGACCCCTTGTCAGCACCTGCACTACATAGGGGCAGTCTTAGAAATAGCCCAAGGCTTAGCCTTCCTGCCCCAGGACAGGGCTAAATGCTTGATTGCACAGGCCCAGATGGTGTACAAAAACAGGTATGTCACAGCCAGGACATTCCTGTGACCTGTTGGGTCTGATGACAGCAGCCATTGTTATGGTACCACTGGCCAGACTGCATATGAGGATTTCCCAGTGGACATAAAGAGTCCAATGGGACCAATGCACAGACAACCTAGAGCAGAAGATTTTAGTAACCTCCGAAAGGTCCTTCAATGGTCAGTGTAACTTGGCCATTTGCTAAAGGGGGTCCCTTTTCTGATCCTTTCCTCATCAGATCCTCACTACTGGTGCCTCAGGGATGGGCTGGGGGCGCACTTGGGACCTCATCAGACACATGCAACCTGGACAAAAGTGAAGAGCACCCTCTATATAAATGTCCTAGAAGTGAGAGCCCTTCTATATGGTCTACAAACCTTCCAGACTTATTATGCCCAGGACATCTGCTGGTATAGACAGACATCAGTGTGGTGCACTACATAAACAGGCAAGGGAACAGCCAGCCCACCAGCGGAGTGGTAGCACTACTGCTTGCGACGCTGATGATCCGGTTTCGGGAATGAGCATGGGGAGTTGGAGGGCCGGCCGGGGGGGAGTAGGCTGAGCATCCTAAGGAATGCTTGCCTTCTCCAGGTGAGGGAGTGGGTGTTGTGGCTCAGCACTTTGCCGACCCCAGGTGGAGGCCTGAGGGATGCCAGGTGTTCAGCCAAGTTGCCAGGGAATGAGCATGGTGGATGTTGGCGGCAACGCCTTGACATAATGACACACACCACGCTCGCCAAGAAAGCCAGAAAAATGGCCTCCAGGCACCGGATAGACTGAGTGCCAGGTGTGGACCCCAGAAGTTCCCACCTGCCTGTTCCAAGCTAGACATGACAAAGACAAGATAGTTCAGGGTGTACGTGCCCCACCTTGTCCCCACCTGGGGGGAAAGATCCATGGCTCCATGGGGGTCCAGCAGGGCTCCAGGTTAGGTGAAGGAAGAGGGGCAGACAACATAGGTGCTCCCAAAGGTGCGGGGCCTGGGGGCCAGGGGAGGAGCATTAAAAATAAAAATAAACGGGCAAGGGGAAACTCAGTCCTACCCCATGCAGGGAAGCAATGAGAATTTGGTATTGGGCTCTAGAACACAGTCTAGAATGGTCAGAAATTCATGTTCCAGGCATCCAAAACATCTTGGCAGACAGGCTAAGCAGGTCGCATTCCAGAATGCCCAAGTGGTAACTACTGACTTCGGTAGCAGAAGACCTGTTTGACTGACTGGTGGGTTCTTCTAGAGCTGGACCTTTTTGCATCCCCACACAACGCAAAACTGACATTTTTCTGCTCGTTCTTTTCAGGGCCTGAAGTTTTCTGGCAGGACACATTGTCCCTCTTTTGGAAGGGGATGCTCCTTTACACCTTTCCTCCCTCCTCTCTAATCCAGAGGATATTAATCAAGCTTCCGATGGAAGCAGCAACTCAGATACTCATTGCTCCCCTTTGGCCTCGCCAGATCGGTTCCCTTTACTGCAGCAATTGGCATTAGAACCACCAGTGCCTCTGACCCTGTGCAAGGGCTTACTATCACAGGAACAGGGAACCCTGGTCCACTTGGACCTCAAGTCACTCCATCTTCATGCATGGCTCTTGAACACATAGCCATTGCTAGATTTGGGGTGTCTCAAAAGGTGGCTGATATTCTGGTGGCTGCCAGAAAACCTTCCACCAGAGGCACTTATTCAACGAAGTGGAAGAAGTTTGCTTTGTGGGCCACTTTTCATAGACTGGATCCTTTTACATGTCTGGTAAATCAGGTTTTAGAGTATTTGCTGTCCTTGTCAAATGCAGGATTGTAATACTCTTCTATCAAAGTGCTCTTGGCTGCCATTTCAGCTTTCCAGGTGCTTATTGATGGTCATACAGTTGCTCAGCTGGAGGTGGCCCATACGATCTTAAGAGGCATTCTACAACTGAAGCCTCCTATCTGTAATCCAGTCCTGGCTTGGGACCTGAATTTTGTGTTAGAGAAGCTTTCATTCCTTTTGTGCCAGCTGCAACTTGTTGCCTACACTTCCTTTCTTGGAAAGTGTCATTTTTAGTTGTTGTTACTTCTGCTTGAAGGATTTTGGAGCTTCAGGCTCTTATGTGTGAGCCTCCTGATTTGATTTTCCACCAAGTCTTTGTGTACCAATCCTAAGTTTCTTCCTAAGTTGGTATCTGAGTTAACTTTAAGTCAAACCATCCACCTGCCAGTTTATTTTCCTGAGCATGCCAATTGAGGGGAAGCATTGCTCCATACTTTAGATGTACATAGAATACTCATGTACTACATTCACCGCACAAAGGACTGCAGGAAGTCCTCACATCTCTTTGTTTTCTTTGTCTCTAGGAAAGAGGGCACACCTGTTTCTATGCAGTGCCCATCTAGAAGGTTGGCCAACTGTGTTACTTTTTGTTATAGGCAGTACAGTAAGGAACTTCCTGATGTTGTTCGTGGTCATTCCACCAGAGGCATGGCTACTTCAGTTGCCTGTTTCAAGAATGTGTCAGCTGGACATTGCCTGGATATGGCCTAGCCATATCTAAGGGCCTCCTTTCGTAGGCCTGTAGGCTCCAGCCACCAAGACTGTTTTATTTCCAGTAAGTGTGGCCTGATGAAGGTGATCTCCTCTATGAAGATAGAACAGTTTTGTACTTACCCGTAACAGTAGCTCTTCAAGAGAATTTCTTTCATCAGGCCATGCTGTCCCACCCTCCGTCCTCTAAGATATAGAGCTCTATAACTCCAGTCTCTTTCTTCAGGATGGTCTACCTGCTCTTTTCAGCCTCACCTAGTAGCTGGAACCAAAAGCCCTCTCCTGGTTCCCTAGAGGGAGATCCTCTGTGCATTACCTCCAGTGGGGAACTGAGGAGGGAAGGGGCCATCCACGTTTATATGAGAACTGCTGATGTAGGATGACAGCGTGGGTGGCCCCTAGGGTACTGCTTGCAAAATGTTTTCATGTGATCCTAGTGCCTGGCAGCTATCATTCCATAGGTGTGACATGATGAGAGATTCTCTGGAAGATCTACTGTTAGGGAAAGTAACTGTTCTTTCAAACATGAAATCTTGCTGTGTTCTGATATATGCTGTTAGCCCCAGCACTTGAACTGCCCTGGAGAGGAAAGAGTTAACTCTATGCAGTAAGCATAGAACGTTGGGCTCGAGCTCTGTTTCAAACCTCTGTCTGTAGTGCTTCAGAGCATAACCATCAGATTCTTTACTCCGCCTAACTGTTCAGTTGCTCCGGAGATTGCTCCTTTGCTACAGTTCGGTACAGTTCAGAATTCGTCAGTTAATTCAACTGATTTGTCATTTTTTCGGTTTCAGATCTCTGTCTACGGTGCAGTAAGTGTTTAGTAAGGTAGTGGACTGTATTTGTTTAAATTGCTGTGTGGAAATTATAAAGCTTTCGGTCAGTCCAGTTTGGAACTGATCGCTTGTGGGGTTTTACTCCTTTCTGGGTTTTAGTGTGAGTTGCCAGTTCTTATCGGTTTCAAAAGAACGTGATTCACACGTTTTTTTTCCATGACCCATAACACGGTTGGTAACTGATAGGAGTGTCTTACCTGGCAAATAAGTTGTAAAGGGTAAGTTTTGTAGCCTGGCCATGTCTGAGAAACCAAAGGAAAAAAAAGGGCCCACTGGGTTTCAACACTGTGGTCAGTGTGGGTTTATTTTCTAGAGTTTGACCACCTCAATTCAGACTGCCAAATTTGTAAGAATTTCCCAAAGGCCACCCTGGAAAAAAGGTTGGGTAGGCTCAAGGAAAAGGAGGCCGAGAAGTCCGCTAATCTGGATGGCCAGCCCGGTCCTCCCAAACCTGAGGGGGTGCCCACTGACCTGGGCGATACGTCCTCGGGCAAGAGGAGATCCGACTCTGAGAGGTCTGTTCTGTTGAAACGCAAAAGGAAATTGGCCGGTTCAGATCCAGACTGTGGTCAGTGTGGGGATGCCTTTGCTAAGGCAGACCCTCACACCAGTTGGGTTTATTTTCTAGAGTTTGACCATCTCAATTCATACTGCCAAATTTGTAAGAATTTCCCAAAGGCCGCCCTGGAAAAAAGGTTGGGTAGGCTCAAGGAAAAGGAGGCAGAGAAGTCTGCTAATCTGGATGGCCAGCCCGGTTCGGTTCCTCCTGAACCTTAGGGGGTGCCCACTGACCTGGGCGATACGTCCTCGGGCAAGAGGAGATCCGACTCTGAGAGGTCTGTTCCGTCGAAACGCAAAAGGAAATCGTCCGGTTCAGATCCAGACCCACATAATTCAACCACTGAAGAAATAGCCAGAGCGATAAGCATAGTGGAATCGTTCCGTTCGGTTCCGCCCGATCCAGCGCTGTTCAGTAGGCGCTCCATTCGGTCGGTTCCTCCGGTTCCGGAATATGTTCCGGATGAATTTTATCAACTGGAGTGGGAGGGAGAGGAAGGACATGTTGAGGATGATGATGATTATGATGATAATGGCTATGAAGGTCTGGATGAGCCCATTGAACCAGACATCTCCCCAGACAGGCCTTCCAATGTTTCCCCTCCCAGGCTATCTGAGTCCCCATCCCACTATTTGTTCTACAAGAAGGTGGCTGATACCCTTCAGCTTCCCTTGGTTGAAGCTGCTGAGGAACAAGAGGAGCCTCATTTTCTGGAGATGATGGACATCCCAGAGTCCAAGAGGTTGTCCATTCCCCTCCATAAATCCTTGGGGAAACAGACACAAAAGATTCATCAAACTCCAAATTCCTTACTTCCTGTGGACAAGAGAATGGACAGGAGGTATATGTTTTCAGACTCAGGTACAGAGTTTTTGTTCCACCAATGCAGCCATGTTGGGGTAGTGCAGGCTGCAGCCTGTGACAAGGCTAACATAACCTTTGCTTCACCCCCCCTCCCCCCAGATAAAGACTCTAGGTCTTTCTTTCTTGATTTCTTTGACTGGGTGACCAAATTAGTAGACCAGGGAGGGGCTGTGGACATGGCCTACCTAGACTTTAGCAAGGCATTTGACACAGTCCCACACAAAAGATTAATGGTCAGATTAACCAGCCTGGGAGTGGGTCCCAGGGTGGTAGCCTGGGTAAAACATGACTGGACAACAGGACAAAGAAGGTCATTGTGAATGGAGTCCACTCTGAAGAAAGAGGGGTTACTAGTGGGGTACCGCAGGGTTCAGTACTGGGTCCAGTCCTTTTAATGTCTTTATAAGTGACATTGCAGAGGGAGCGGAAGGAAAAGTATGCGTCTTTGCAGATGACACAAAGATCTGCAACAGGGTCTGTACACAAGGATGTGTGGAAAGGATGAGAAGGGACTTGGCAAGGTTGGAGGAATGGTCAGAAGCATGGCAGCTTGGATTCAATGCAAAGAAGTGCAAAATAATGCACCTGGGAAACAAAAACCCAGGGGAAGATTACACAATTGGGGGGGGGGTTAGTAACAACAACAGAAATGGAAAGGGACCTGGTGGTAATCATATCAGATGACCTTAAGGTTAGCAAGCAATGTGAGAAGGCAGTAGGGAGGGCTGGGGTATACTGAGATGTATAGGGAGAGGCATCACCAGCAGAAAACAGGAAGTTATTATCCCTCTGTACAGACAGTTGGTGAGACCCCATCTGGAGTACTGCGTCCAGTTCTGGAGACCCCATCTCCACAAGGACATAGACAGGATAGAGGCAGTTCAGAGGAGGGCAACTAAAATGGTGCAGGGTCTGCAAGAGAAGCCATACGAGGAGAAACTAAATGAGCTTAATATGTATACCCTTGAGGAAAGGAGGGAGAGGGGGACATGATAGAAACTTTTAAGTACCTCAGTGGAATCAACATAGTCCAAGAGGGTAGCATCTTTCAGAAAAAGAGATGTGCAAGAATAAGGAGACACAATTTAAAGATGGGGGGGGGCGGTTCAGGGGCAATGTGAGGAAGTATTTTTTTCACAGAGAGGGTGGTGGACGCATGGAACAGCCTTCCTGAGGAGGTTGTGGGGTCTAAAACTGTGGGAGAATTCAAGAATACATGGGACAGACCTAAGGCAATTCTTGTGGGGGGTAAGAAGAAATAGGGTGTTGGTTAACTAGGATCTGCAGCTTATTCTGTAGGTAGGGAAATTGGTAGACTAGGTGGACCAAGTGGTCCTTATCTTCTGTCAAAGTCTATGTTTCTAGGAAGGTTGATGCTGTGTTCAAAAAAAACAGTACTTGGCATCCTCCTTGGGACTCGGTAGGCTAATTATATGGCCTACAGCCAGATACCAGAAGTCTAGATGGGATACTTTTCTGGAGTTGGCTAAACAGACCTCCCCCAGTTAGCCAAGGAGCTGGAGAAGGTGGCTTCTAATGGGATTGAGACATCAAAATGCAATTCCATGCTGCTGTGCACTTGAATGATGTGGCATCACGAGTAATGGCTACATCTGTCTTTCTTAGGAGATTTGCTTGGCTCAGATGTACTAACCTCTCACAGGACACACAGGCTAAGGCCATGGATTTCCCTGTGGTGAGTAATTCCCTGTTTAGGGAGAAGACAGAGAATTACATGAAGAAAATGGATGAATATAGGACCACCTACAGGAGTGCACAGGCCAAGGAAAGGCAGGCAACTCCTCAGAAGCAGCAGTCTAGGGGCAGGCCTTTTCATAGTCCTTTCTACCAAGCTCAGGCCTCTTCTCCCTTTTCACATAGGGGATTCTTCAGAGGGAGAGGTAGGAGGGGGATGAGCAGGGTTGAATCTTCCTCCCAGTCCAAGGCTACTGCCAGGCAGACACCCTGATGTGTCAGCCCGGGTTGGCTCCCCATTCTCAGCAGGAGGCAGGCTGGCTTACTACTTCCAGGCCTGGAAGTCTGTTACCTCAGACAGGTGGGTCCTGGAAGTAGTAAGCCAGGGCTTGGCCCTCAGTTTCACAAAGTTCCCAAAAATGAGGCCAAGTCCATTTCAGGCTCATTGCTGTAGAAGCAGAGGTTTCCTCTCTGCTAGCCCTCAGGACTGTAGAAAGTGTTCCTATTCAGCACAGGGGCAAGGTCTACATTCAGATATTTCCTTACACCAAAAAAGACAGGGGAGTGGCAACCCATCCTAGACCTAAGGTATCTGAACAAGCACGTTTTAAAACTAAAGTTCAAAATGGTAACTCTAGGAGTAATTCTTCCCTCTCTAAGCCCAGAGGATTGGCTAGCATGCCTGGACCTCAAGGATGCCTACGTTCACATCCCAGTCAGGTGCTCCCACAGAAAGTACCTCAGGTTTGAGTTACCTTCAAGCCATTATCAGTTCCGGCAATGCTCTTTGGCTTAACATCAGCTCCAAGAGTGTTCACAAAGTGCCTAGCAGTAGTAGTGGCCCTCCTCAGGAGGCAAAGGTTTACATATTCCCATATCTGGACGATTAGCTCATTGTAGGGCAGTCTCCAGAACAGGTCAAATCAGCCCTACAAGTTACTCAACAGCTGCTCACTCCTCTAGGTTTTCTTCTCAATCTGCCAAAGTCAGTTCTTGAACCAGTGCAACTCCTCACCTTTATAGGAGGAGTTGGATACTTCTGCAGGCAAGGGTGAGGCCCTTACAGATCTTGCTTCCTCTTTCTGCCGTCTTGTGTCTCGACCAGCAAGACATTTTCTTCAACTCCTGGGCCACATGGCAGCTTCCACTGGGTGGTACAGGAGCCAGATTTCAGATGAGGGACATTCAGTTCCCCCTGAGGTGCTTTTGGTCCCAGAAAAAAGATCCTCTAACCAAATTAATTCCGGTGACTCAGACTCTGGTCCAAGCTCTCCAATGGTGGTTAGATCAGGGCAGTCTCAGGTAAGGTGTCCCATTCATCAGCCAGACTTATTTAGTGGTACTGACCACAGATGCCTCTCTCCTGGGTTGGGGAGCCCACCTGGGAGCCCTTACAGCACAAGGGGTCTGGTCTCCTCAGGAGTCTCTACTTCATAGTAACCTTCTGACCTTCTGGAACTCAGAGCAGTATTCCTGGCCCTCCAAGCTTTTTCAGACTCGGTGAGGAACAAAGTGGTTCAGGTCAGAAGAGACAACACCACCACCATGTGGTACATCAACAAGCAGTGAGGCACTTGGTCTGTGGCCTTGTGCATGGAAGCCATGAAGCTATGGTCTCTGGCTTATGCCCTGCAAACATCCCTGGTAGCAGTTCATCTACCAGGGAAGGAAAATGTACTAGCAGATGCCCTGAGCAGAATATCTCAGGGCCACCACTAATGGGCACTGGATCCCTTCATACTTAAAGTAATCTTCTCCAGGTGGGGCACTCTAGAGATGGATCTCTTTGCAACCTCAGACAATCACTAACTTCCTCTCTTCTGTTGCAGGCCTCCAGTCCTGGGTACAGTCCCCCGGATGATCTGGTTCTGGATTGGGAGGGCAGATTCCTTTATGCCTTTCCTCCCTTTCCCATTATTCAAGGTCCTGGTCAAGATCAGGTGCAACCCTGCAGGGTTATCCTGATTGCTCCAAACTGGGCCAGACAGCCTTGGTATCCTCTGTTGTTGTCCCTAGCAGTCCATCTGCCCTATCTCTTCCCAAGAGGCACAATCTGCTAACCTCCTCTCAGGAGACTCTGGTACCCCAACCTCCAGTCTCTCAACCTCATGGCCTGGTTCTTGAAGAGTTAGAATATGCAGGCCTGCACCTGTTTCAGGGGGTGTTGGTTATCCTTAAGGCCTCTCGGAAACCTGCTACCAGAAAAACTTATGATTCCAAATGGAAGAGATTCAGCATTTGGTGTTCCCATAAGGATATCTTACCAGATACTGCTGATCTTGCTACAGTTCTGGATTACTTGGTTCACTTTAATGGCCTAGGCCTCAGGCCAGCCACTTTAAAAGTTAATTTAACAGCTGTATCTGCTTTTCTGTCAGCAGGGAAAAACTCTTCCCTAGCATCTCATTCTGTCTTTTGTAACTTCTTTAAAGGTCTGGTTCATATCAACCCTCCTTTAGGGACCCCACTCCTGCTTGGGATCTCAATGTCTGCATTGCTCAGCTCATGCAACCTCCCTTCAAGCCTCTGGCTTCAGCCGAACTCAAGTATTTGACCTGGAAGACTGTGTTCCTGGTAGCTATCACTTATGCCAGGCGTATTCGTAAATTGCAAGCCCTGTCAGTGGAGCCAGATTTTATCTCATTCCATAGAGATAAGGTGGTCCTCAGAACCAATAGGAGGTTTCTTCCCAAGGTTGTCTCAGATTTTTATCTGAACCAGTCCATGTCTTTTGCTGTGTTTTTCACTTATCACTCTTCTTCAGGGGAAAGAAGATTACACAGTTTAGATGTTAACTGGGCACTTAGCTATTACACTGAGCATACTAAGACACACAGAAATGAATGTCTTCAGTTGTTCCTCACTTACAGTGAAGTGGGGAAGGGTAGACCTGCCACTAAGAGAACTATTGCCAGGTGGATTGTTTCCTGTATACAATTCTGCTATACTAAGCTAGGTAAAACACCTCCATCAGGCCTGAGGGCTCACTCGACTAGGGATCCAGCTGCTTCCCTGGCTGCTGCCAGGGATATACCTTTACTAGAGATATGCAAAGCAGCCACCTGGAAAACTGTCCATACATTCACCAAGCATTACTCTCTGGATATCCAGGCTAGGAGTGATGCTCAGTTTGGAACAGCAGTACTACAGAGCCTATTCCCAAAATAGTTTCAGTACGCCCCTCCATGGCGATACTGCTTGTTGATCTGCATATGTCAGAATACAGCAAGACTTCATGTTGTTTGAAGAAAAATTACTCACCTTAGTAGTACAGTGTTGCACCTCAGGGTGTACTTGGCACCCCTCCTTTTTAGAAGAGTGGGTTATTGTTATGCTTTACTTATACAGTAAGTTATATATTGGTTCACTACCTGTTTTTTTTGTCTTGGTTTCTCGACTTGAGTCTTTGGGGGACCCAATCTGTTGCCTGTTGGCTAAATGTTCTTTACAATTTCCACTATAGGAGTGTAGTTAGTTAGTAGTAACTCATAAGAATCTGACGGTTACACTCTGAAGCACTACAGACAGAGGTTTGAAACCGAGCTCGAGCCCAACGTTCTATGCTTCCTGCATATAGTTAACTCTTTCCTCCCCGGGGCAGTTCAAGTGCTGGGGCTAATTGCATATGTAAGAATACAGCAAGACTCCATTAGAAGAAACACAATTACTAAGGTAAGTAATTTTTTCTTCCTTCCTATCTATATTCTGAATTAGGACTGCACCTAAGCCTACCTCTGATGCATCTGTCTGTAACGGAAGTTGTTTTTCAAAGTCTGGACTTCTTAAAACGGGCTAAACATAATGCAAATGCCTGAAAAGCCCCATCACACTGACCATTTCACATTATTCAGGTACCATTTTTTTCGTGAGTTCAGTGAAAGGAGTAGCTAACTGGACAAATTTGAAAACAAATCTCTGTTAGTAACCAGCCAGACCTAAAAATTACCTGATATGTTTCTTTGTTTCAGGGACAGAACTGTTAGCTACAGCTTTTGTCTTGGAAATCTCTGGCTTTACTGCTCAGTTTCTCAAAATATAACCCCAAAAGTTGGTTTCCTGCATGCCTAATGCACACTTGGTAGGATTAATAGTCAGACTTACATTTTTGATAGATTGGGTAACTGCTTGTAGATGTTCCAGGTGGCTTTTCCAGTCTGAACTGTACACCATAGTATCGTCCATGCAAGCAGCAGAATAACCAGTGTTAGGGGCTAGAAGTACATCTATGTACCGCTGGAATGTAGCAGTAGCACCATACAAACCAAACTGCATGGTGTTGAACAGAGTGAAGCAGGGAAAGCAATAAGAGTGCAAAGGTGCAAACGAGAGAATAACCAGGGATAATGAAAGGGGACAAAACATTTTTAGGTATGTAAGTGAAAAGAGGAAGATCAGGGGTGGTATTGTAAGGTTAAAAAGGAAAGGCGGGGGACTGAGCAGAGGGGGACCAGGAAAAGGCAGACATCCTGAACAAATACTTTTGTTCAGTGTTCACAAGGAAGGAGAAGGGGTGGACAAAAGTAACAAAAGTTTTAGAGGGAGGGAGGTGGATAGTAGTCCTTTTTAGGGCGAGAGTCCTGAAGGGACTTGCTAATCTGAAGGTGGGCAAAACAATAGGACCAGATGAGGTGCATTCAAGGGTAATGAGGGAGCTCAGGGAAATACTGGCTGCACCTCTGACAGCTCTCTTCAACTGCTCACTGGAAACAGGAGGTGTTCAGGAGGACTGGAGGAGGGTGGATGAAGTACCACTACACAGAAGTGGTGGCATGGAGGAGACTGGCATTTATAGACCAGTCAGCCTGACATTGGTGGTGGGTAAGTTAATGGAATTCAGCAGCGATTCCATTAACTTTCTCACCACTGAAGTCATGCTGACCTGCCTATAACTGCCAGCATCTTCCCTGTTTCCACTTTTGTAAAGTGGGACTACATCTGCCCTCCTCCAGTCCTCTTCCTTTTTACAGCTGCAGTGGGCAGAGCCAGAGACCATCTTGCAGTCACTTGGAAAAAGGAGTCACCGGATCCAGCCCAACAAAGTTGGGAGTTGCATCACGATCACTCCGAAAGTTGGAGCACTCCGCTCCATAGATGTTCATTTGTCCCCCCCCCGCCCCGTGGGTGCACTACTTTCTAAATTGGCACTTCCGATACAGCCCGTCGTGCCCAAGATGGCCAGTGGAGTTGAGTGCACATGCGCGAGCAGCAGCACCTTAGGCATGTCCAACTGTTCCACCGTGAGCTCAGAGAGCGCTCTTTAAAACATAGCTGCAGCCATGTCGGCTCTGACCAGAGTTTGTTCCAATGAGCTGTTAAATAAGACTGTCAGAGGTGCAGCCAGTACCTCCCTGAGCTCCCTCAGTAACTTTGGGTGGACCCTGCTGGCCCCACTGCTTTGTCCACTTTCAGATTTACAAGTCCTTTAAAGACTCTGTCCTCTGAAAATGGACTAGTGTCCACCTCCTCCCTCCAATGCTCCTGTTATATTTTGTGGCCCTCCTATCGTTTTCTCTGTGAATACTGTGTTTTCCTGATCCCCTCTGCACAGTGTCCCTTTCTTTCTTAACCTTACAGTCCCACCCTGTTCTTCCTTTTTCACTTACATACCTATACTTGGTACTGTATTTGGTGTTAGACAGAAGAAGGCTATTGCCTATCATATCTGCATCCTGCCTCAATGGGTGCACTTTATGCCATTATCTTGAAGTAGGTAGCTTGTGACAGGAAGCTCCTGCCGCTCTTGAGGACCGACCTTTTCTTAAATCTGTTGTAACAGTTCTTCTATTTCTTAGCCTAGTCCATTCTTTATAATTTCTAGTTCATTAGGTTGGCCATCTATGGGCACCCGCTTCCCTTTCTTGACTATGCTATAGTATCTCCTCTAATTTTCCTTTTCCTTCTCAGGTTCTCGTACAGGGAGGTTATTGCTGTGACCTCCGAGCTGATATAAAAAAAACAGGCTGTATTCCTCATTGTTGTATTTAGTATGCAATGGTAGTATGTCATAAAATACTTTAATGTGTATACCTTATGGCCCAGATGTTCAGAGCTGCGCAACTGAGTTGTGCCGGCGCAAGTGCAGTATTGCGCCAAGGAGCCATATTTAGTGGGAGCCAGTGCACAGCGCCAAATCCATTGTGCCACTGTGCAACTATAATGAATGCAGGTGTAAGAGCAGGGGGCATTCCCATGAATATCCAGCGCAGTGGCATATTCAGCCATGAAACCATGGCGCAAGTGTGGAACAAATCGAAGTTGCTCCGAGCAAACTTGTTCCTAGTAAACAGGGCTCAAACACACAGACAGCAGTTGCGCCAAGGGTGGGAGGGAGAGAAACAGGGAGACAGACAGACAGGCACACGACCAGACACAGGAGGGGACAGAGAGGTGGTGTGGAGAGGAGAGGGCAGAGAGCCACACACACAAAAAGCCTGTGTATCAGGGTGGCACACAGCCAGCAGCCAACTGCCCAGGGGAGGTGGACAGCAGGGACATGGAGCGCGCAGCGTTGATGGGTGTGGTGGCAGGAGGAACAGCTACATGGCTAACGAAGGGCCCGGCGGCAGCATGCCCGATGCAGGCAGTACCGTGCCTACAGCACTGCTGGGAACTTGAATGACACAGAGATCATGGGCTGGCACTGCTTGAACAGGGCCATGCTGAGGCAGCCCTGTGAGCTGCGCAGCACGAAGCTGCAGGCACCCAACGGACGGAGCCATGCCATGGCCGTGGTGAAGATGGTGACCACCGGCATGTGCCTGCCCACCATGGACACTGGCCAAGGCTCAACAGGAGACACCACGGGCAGCACCCAGTCCGTCGCAGCCCGCCGTCCCACACAGGTCCCCACAGCTGTGCTGTCACGTGCTGTGGAATGCAACTGTCACCCCAGCACACAGGTGGAGTGTACAGCATAGATGCAGAACAGCCACATGGTGGCAGGCATGCCTGGCATGCATGGGGCCTTTGCCTGCACTTGCATGGGTAGCCGCATGCCACCTGGCCTTGTTGGACTGGCGCATATCAACAGGAAGGGGCGCCCAAGTGTCGCCAACCAGGTGGAATGTGCTGCCATGGGGCGCACACCAATGCCTGCGCCACACACCTGGCACAGCTCTGCGCCATGCCATGGCTGTGAACATTGGGATAACTCCACAGGCTACCCAGTAGGGAGGGTGGCACGGGCAGGGTGCAATGAGCAGCGCAGTCGTGTGGGTGGGCAGGGTGTGCCTCGTGGTGTGGGCGCTAGGGATGGGCAAGGGGCGCAGCACAGCATAGCACAGGGCTAACCATGGCATGCTTCACACAGGTGACAGCGCATACCCACTGAGATCCTGGCAGCATCACCCTGGTCCATTCCGCCCTGCAGTGCTGTCTGCCCCCAGTGTGCTGCTGCAGCATTCACCACCCTGTCATGGTTGCAATACTGGTACATGGTCTGTGCTGTTCGGTGGCACTTCTGTGGCTGCAAGACATACAAATGAGGTTGTCTTGCCAGCGGTAATGATATGCTAATGCACCCCCTGCACGCATTGGCTGATGAGCTCATTTGCAGGCGGCTGAATATCAAGATATTGCGCCGTGTGCAGTGGTATTGTGGCAGAACAAGTGGAACAATGGCCACACATGTGCGGTGCTCGGACCTTCAGTGTGCATGTGCAGTGTGCTGCAAGGTGTTAGTTACGCAGGCCGTGTGACCAGCGCGATGTATCAGCACAGCGCAATTTGCACAGGGCCGCAGCATGCACTTTGTGCATGATGGCGTTTGTTCTATTGCACACATGCACACCGTGGGTGGGCATGGGTCCTTGGGCCATCACACTGGCCACCTGCCCTGACCCTTGCTATAGGTGTCCGGCTGCCAGTGCAGACACTGCTGCACCAGATGCTGGGCCGGCCCATGCGGCAGAACCTTGCTCGTGGTCCCGGACATACATGGGGTGGTGGCGGCCCTGCAGGGCATGCTGGCGGTGGAGGGAGGTGAGGGCTGGCATGCCCAGGGTGGCCCACCAGGGCCATCGCTAGGGTTGCCCCTCTGTCCCTGGTTACCCCTGTTGGACCTTACCCTATGATCCCCCCATCCCAGCTGTTCTGTACATGGTTGCGCCATACATATATGTTGTCTGGCATACCACGCCTGTGCCTGCTGTGCAGGTGGCATGGGGCACCATGCTGCAGTGGCCCAGTGTCCATCCGTGTTGTGTGTATGTGGGTGTCACGTGCCGTGCTTCCGTGGTTCCCTGCTGTGTGCCATGGTCGGTCCCCCTGTGGTGGTGTCCATCCCCTGGGTTGGTGGCTGTGCATTGGGGTGCCCATGGGGCGTTGGTCTGGGGTGTGTGGCAGGTGTGCGCATGGCGGTTGCTCACGGCCATGGTCATTGGTCGGGTACTGTCCACGCACTGTGTTGGGGTCCTCCACCTGCCATTTTGCGGCCTGTCTCATGTGGTCCACCACACTGCCAGCCATCTGGCCTGTACAGTGCCCACTGTGTGGGCTCCCTGTGTGGCATGTATGTGCTTGGCTGCATGGTCCTGGGTATGGCCTGCTCTGGTCTCGGGGGGGGCACGGCCAGCAGCCTGCAGGAGGGGCTCTCTTGGTGGCCCTCCACTGGCACCCCCTGTTGCCTGCTATCCATGCCACTGTTGTGTTCTGGGGTCCAGTGTCGGGGTGCCTGTGTGTGTCCTGCTGTGCCCTGTCGATGGGGGAGTCCTGTGGCCTGTCCCTGTGATGCCATGGCCCTGTCCCTGGGTCTGTTCCCTGTGCCCTGCCCCCCTCTGTTCCTCTGCTGCTGTGCTGCCAAGGGTGTACTGGAGTATTTCTGTGTGTGCCATGGTGCACCTCTGTTTGCGCCATGGCACAACTCTGTCATATTCAGCTGCGTTGTGCTGGTGCAGTTTGGTCTGCGCAACCTTTGAATATGGCTCCTGTTGCGCCATGGTGCATCGGATTTGCTCTGCGCCACACTTGCGCCGGACTTTGGCACATTTCTGAATATCTAGGGTTGCCACCTTTGGATGGGGCAAAACGGATCCTAAGCCCCCTAGCCCCGGCCCTTTTCATGACTCATCATGCATTGTTTCTCCTAGAAGGCCATTTGTTATATCAATAAAGGACAACACTTAAAGCAGCAGTTCAACAAAAATGTTAAGATGCTGTACTGTACCTGTTAAAATTACTTTCCTAGGTTCTTCCTAGTCATCCATTTACTTATGTATTTATTTTATTGACGTTGGGTTACCAAATAAATATACAGAGATAAAAGAAATATCATTTACAGATATGATCTGAGGGGAGACAAGGGAAACACTGTAAATAGCACACAACAGTATACATGGTCTATAATAATACATAATAAATTGTTTCCTGTAGTGTGTACATTATATCTTTTTCTGGTACCTTTACCTGTTCATGTCCACAGTACTATTTCAAAGCCAAAGAAGTGACCATACCATTTTCTTGAAAAAAAAAAATTTAAAACATTTAAAAATGTCTACTTTCTGTTAGAGATGAAAATGTTTACCAGCAAATGAAACTGGAAGACAACTGGCTCTGTTACTGTTACAAAAGATGGGGCAGTTGTACTGCTATGCCACTTTAAGGTGTAGAGGAAAAGATTAGGTAAAGGAAGTGCTAATGGTGTTAATGGCCATACTTTACACCTCCCAGGTTGACTGCTTTCACAAACAAAAGGCTATATTGGCTAGAGAACTTGTTTGTAACCTGGATATGTAGCTGAAACAATGAATTATATGACAACATTTGTTTCAAAAGTATGTGAGCACTCAAAATGGCTCAAAAACCTGACCAGCACAGAGCAAAACCGGATTACCTGATAGGGACCCTGAAAACCTGATCACCAGGTAAAAAAAACCTGACAGGTGGCAACCCTATGAATATCTGGGCCAATGTGTATAAAACCTGTAAATGAAAATACCATGGCGCTATGTGTTTTTGATAAAGGTAAAAAGTTACTAGGGGACTGTATGATAAAAATTAAGTTTGTTGTGCTATTTAAAATGCATGTAAATTGCTGTAAACTGAACACGTCTGAAATTTCATGGTGATTTGCATATATCCGTGATGCTTTGCATTATGGAAATATGTGTGATGTTGTGTTTCTTTGAAACTTGACTTATCAATGCCCTTTGGGGTGACCCTTGTTTCAGTGCTTCTGCACTGAGATACTTGTCTTTAGCTTTTTTTTTATTTGAGCCCCACCCTCAAGCAAACAAGGCCCACAGAGGAGGCTAAATTTCAGCAGATAAGTTAGATCAGAGATCAGTGAGTTAGTAGGTGCTGACAAGTGCAGAGGAAGGACATGAATAGTCTGTTGCTGCAAACTAATGTACTGAAGAAGGATATGCCATTTCTGAAGGTTATCCACTGTATTTTGAATAAGCGTTGCACAGAGATTGTGTGTTGAACCTGAAGTTTGGTGTCTGGTCCATCTGTTATCCCAACCCCTCCACATAGCTGTCCAACTTAGCCTTGAATATGGATAATGTCTTGGCCCTTTATTTACTGCCTTGGCTATTCTCTCTTTAGTTTGTGCCTTTGCGCTGTTACTGCTCTTCCTGCTTCCACTGTTTCCTCTAATATGCCTCCCTATCCTCTTCCGCTGCATCTCCTTATGCGTTCTAAGTGCTACCCATAGCTTTTACATTTTCCACCACCTCTTTCTAGAACCATAGCTATCTCTTTTCCTCTTTCTTTGGCTTCCTTACTTAATGCAGAGGCTTGTTGCCTTCATGCTGGCTCTTTAGTTTCCCCATTGTTCCTCCACCCCATCCAGCTCATCCCCCCCAACACCACCAGATCATCCCTGAGCATTCACCCATCCTTTTAAAATCTACCCTCCTGAAGTCCAGGACCCTTGCCCTTTGAAGTTCGATTACACAGCATCCTTATGTTGAACCAAACTGTACGATGATCGCTGGTCCCCAGGTGGCCCCCACCTTGATGTCTGCAGCACTGTCCCTGTTGGTGAGTATCCGTCCACTATTGCCCCATCATGAGTGGGTTCACTGACTAGTTGCCTAAGGAATGCCCCCTGCAGGGAGTCCAAGAATTTCCTGCTTCTAGCTGAAGCCGCAGCTGGAAGGCCCCAAGCTACATCTGACGGGTTGAAGTCCCCCAGGAACAGCACCTTTCCTTTTTCTGCCATCTCGCAAGGAGCTTCCACCTTATCTAACTCCTCTCCGTGTGCTGAAGGTGTGTAGATCACACCAATGTGAATAGAGGCTCAATTTCTGATCTCTAGGGTGACCCACAGTACCCCCAATATTCCTTGTATCTCCATTGCTTTAATGCGCTTTCTCACATAAAGTTCCATACCTCGTCCTTTCCTTCCCACCCTGTCATTCCTGAATGGCCATGTCCCAGTCATGGTTTTCAGTGTACCATGACTTGGTAATGGCCACAGTATACAGGCCAACCTCTGCCATCATGGCTTCTAGGTCTGGAATCTTATTTCCTAGACTTCTAGCGTTTGCACACATGGCTTTCTAGGTTTTCTAATCGCTCCATTTGTTACCCCACTTTTTTTCTTTTTTTGCTTCCCCCTCTCTTTCTAATGCACCTGCTCCCACCCTCTTCATGTTTTCCACCCTGCTTCCTGTATTAATTTGCATCCTGGGGGATTCCCCTCCTCACAAGTGTTTCCTACTCTCTACTTCACCCTGTTGAGGGGTGCAGTTTCTGCATCCCCAATCTCTTCCCACCATCTCAGCTAATTTAAATGTTCATCAAAGTAACATTTACATTATCCACGAGGACTGTAGTTCCCCTCCTGGATGGATGCAGGCCATCACCCTGTATAGGCTCTTATCCTCCCAGGTGGATCCCCAGTCCTCAATGGAGCTGAACCCCCTCCTCTCTGCACCATTCCTTCAGCCATGAATTGAAGCTCCTAGTGTTGAGATCCCCCTCATCCTTCTCCCTGTCACAGGCAGGCAGCACCTCTGCGAAAGCCACCGAGTGTGCTACTTGTCTAAGACCCCTCCCTTGCTTTCTAAATTCCTCCTGCACTATCCCAGCCCTATCCCTAGCTGGGTCATTAGTACCCAGATTGACAACGACATCTAGCTCTGCCTCCCGTTCTGCTGTCGTTCCCATCCCTCCGGGGGCACCATGTAGGCAGCTAACCTCCCTCTCCCCTCCCTTTCCTATTTTCCTATTCCCAAATCTATCTTTCTTACAGTGAAGTTCACCATCAGAAGTTGCTTACTCCTCCTTGGGGATCCTCTTCCACCCTCCTTGTGGTCTCCGCTACGAAGGCCCGTATTCTCCCTGGCCTCTGCCACTGGTGCCTCTTCCTGGCAGTCCTGCTTCACCAAACGATGTGTGTGGTGTGTAGAGGTACACAGGGATGCCTTTGACCCAGTACTCCCTCCCTTCCTGAGCCACCGCATTCCAGCCAGTCCTCCTTCCTGGCATCCTCTGAGAGCAGCGATGGCAGACTTGAGTGGCCCCTTTGGTGGGGAAGGAAGGTCGACCAAATCCAGATGACTCAGCCTGGGTGTGGCGACCTCCTCCCTCAACCCAGAGAGGTGCATGTAGATGGGGCATCATCACATTATCCAGAAGATCTCTCTGAAAACTGCCACACCTAGCATTCTCAACTTCTGTTCTCCCTCTGTTACTGGGAACAACTTACCCTTGGTAGGGTGTTTCTAGTGTTCCTTTGTTACTACTTGTGTTCCCATTCCTGGTTTTAATCTCCTTGGCTCCTGCCTGCATAGGCGTTGCTTCTCTTCGCAGTTTTGGTCTGCCTTTTACCTTCTGTCCTTCCCAGCAGTGACTGTTGCACAAGAATGAACAGGTAGGTGCCTTGCACTGGTCGACTGGCAGAGTCCCTGCTTCCTTTTTGCTGATGCCTAAGATGCCAATCACCTGTTTCTCTCTTCACTCCTCCACTTGCTGTCTGGGACACAGATGTGCTCGATACATTAAGAGTAGAAGTGCTTTTGTAGTGTTCTTGTGAAAAAAGATACTAAGCCTCTGAAAGCTCCACCCCCAGTCACACACCTGATTCTCAGGGCTTCCTGAATCTTCTCACTCCAGAATAAATTTTCTGAACTAGATTCTCTCACACCACCTGTTACAGTTATAAACACAAGTTTCCAAGTGCCCCAACACTGCCTACAAAGTTTCTAAGTGCCCCCAAAACTGCCTACAAAGCTCTTTTTTTTTTTTCCTCCCTACTTACCCTGCTACTTTGAGTGTGAAGAGTTATCGGAGTGGGCTTCGGTCTCCTTACTGTCCAGCTCGTCCTCTCTGCTTCTCGGATGGGTGCCTCCTAGCGGTTCCCAGGGCCAAGTTGAAGATATCAGGTGACTCGCTGTACGTTTGGGGTAGCCAGTCCGGCCCTGTGGGACTTGCTCCCCAGGTCTGAGAGGGTGGAGGCATTCAGAAGGAGCCTATAAACTTGCCTGTTTAGACAAGCATTTAATTGAATGTAATCTCCACTGGTTTTAGCATTTAATTTATCCTGCCTCACGGAGGTAATACTTTAGTTTATTGTGTCTAGTTTCATTGTAAGCTGTTTGTTTTCTGTATATTCTTGCTATGTTGTTCAGTGCCCAGAGTCTCTGGAATTGGGCACTAACTAAAATTACTACTACTAAGAGATATATAAATAAATACAGTATACTTTTAAGGCAAATGTAGGTGATTTCACTCCTCTCTTTCAGCAAAGTCTGTTCTTCCACTGATGCTCAGGTGAATAATAGAAGGCGTTTGACCTCCCCCCTCCTCTGGGCTTTGAAACACCCCCCCCCCCACGAGGGAGCCGAATGCAGGTCTCACGATGATCCAGAACTCAGTACATAAGAATATACAGGGGTGGTGGTGGGAAGGCAAATGGGCGAATAGTGGGGGTATCCCTCACTGCCTGACCACTTGCTGCTTTGCAGAGCACTGAGCAGCACAACAGTATCTCCCCTTTAGGCATCATCTTCAGTGGCTGACTGGTCAGCTGAGGAGCCTGATGATGGATGGGTGGTCACTTCCTTGGTCGGACTGAACAAGGAAACCAGAGGCACGAGGGAAGCAGTAGTAACAGGTGAAGCTAATGGTACATGAATCAAGGGTTGGAGTAATGGAGAGCCACCAGGAGGTGATGGAATCGGGGGGGGGGGCTAGCTAGCTAAGCACAGTTTATGCACAGCATCAGTGACATCACAGGTACTACCCCACTATGGTAACACCATCACTGCAGTAATAGTGGCATGAATATTTTCAGTTGAAGTCATGAGAGAACAATGGTTCCCCTAGCTCAGTTCTGGGTATTTTGTACCCAGTGCAGGCAGAGGACATGCAGATATAGCGTAGTCTGTTCCCCCAGGAAGTTAAACCCATCACCTCTGCTCTAACTAGCCCAAGTGGGGTATTCCAGCACTCACATATGAGCCCCAGTCTCCCATGTGGCAGTGCAGTTTGTGGGCCACTCAGTTGAACAGAATTTACCAAATTGGACAGCATTATAGGGGTTGACACCCTTATAGTAATTTCAGATTAGGAGGAACTGTAGATCCATCATGTCCACACCCTGCTGAATAAGCAGAGACAAAAAAATTATTGCAAACATATAGTAAACTATATTGCTTTCACTACTCCCACAACTGCCGATGTTACCCTGTGATTCCCTTGCTAAGCAGACATTTGTCCAGATTTACCATGAAGCCATATACTGCCTTTATGTCCCCGGTCTTCACTAGTAGGCTGTTCCATAGATTTACCACTGGCTTACATGGCCTCTGAGCTTCAGGGCACGTCCGTGCTTCTTGCTGGAGCACACCAGATCAAACCTCTCTGCTCAGTCTTGTTGATACCCGTGAGTATGCAGAACACTGAAATCATGTCCCTCTTCATCCTCTTTTTTTTTCCCTATGGTGAGCATATTAACGTCTGTGCTTGTGAGGCCTAATAAAGGTTGACTTTTACCTATGATGAATTTGACATGTACTGTAAGTGCCTAGAAATGGCAGTGTTGTAAGGAAGGACAGACTTAAAATACAGTAGCTTTCAGGAATTACCTCGGGTTGTTGGGGGGGGGGTAGGAGCAGGATTGACCTCTCCTGGGGTGGACGCTGTCCGTCCCATTACCACCGGGTGGAGGTCCGGTGGTGGCGCAGGCAGAGATGGCAGCCAGTAGGGTGGGGCACTCCACAGTGCCTGGCGTGCGCATGCCGAGGAGGATAGACTGGTTTTGAGGACTCGCTGTGGTGCGTATCAAACGACAGTCTCTCTTAAGAAGGTAGAATTCCTGTCCAGGGAGATTGCTACAGGAAGGAACAGACTAGCTTAGCTCTTCTGGACAGTGGATAAACTTTTCATCCTGCTTGTCTTGAGTCAGTCAGGCTATATATCAGCCTCTAGATGTGAAGAGTGTGCTCTGTTGTTCTCTGATAAGTACCCTAGATTTGGCTGGGGATCTGCCCAATGGACCCGTTGCAGCCCACAGCACTGAGCTGGGCATCAACTGGAGAATTCCTCCTGCCTGGAGTGAGTTTCGGCCATTTTGGGTAGTAGAGATAAGGGAGATAATTTCAAAGCTGCGACCAACATGCTTTGAACTGGACCCAGTCCTGACACATCTCTTAGTGGGCTTGTAGAGTCTGTTAGTCTGATGTTCACTGAGACTGTCCAGTGTTCGCTCTCTGAGGGGGTTTCCTTAGCACCTTGAAAGAGGCGTTGGTGAAGCCCCTGCTGAAGAAACCATCCCTTGACCCAGACTGTTTAGCGAACTTCAGACCCATCTCAAACCTTCCTTTTCTTGGCAAGGTTATTGAGAAAATTGTGGCTTTACAGCTAAATGCATGCCTCTCAACCTTTGACATCTATGAGCCCCTTCAGTCAGGATTTAGGGCTAGGCACAGTATGGAGACCGCATTAGTCAGGGTGCTAAATGATCTCCTACGGGTAAGAAAGAGGCGAATGTTCAGTTGTCATTCTAGTCGTTGTCATTCTAGTCTATCTCTTCTCAGCATTTAACATAATGGACCAAGTTGGATCCCCTTGGTACTGTCGTCAAATATGAACATACAAAGAAGCCAGCAGAGAGTGGCCATTTGATCTATCTAGTCTGCTCGTATTGCAGGGTCCACAGCTTGAGCTACTGTCCCTGTCCCCCTCTTCACTCCTCCCATCCTCCCTACCCATGATCCTTCCTTTTCCCAGCCTCTCTTGAAGCTCCCCCGCTGTCTTCAGTGAGACCACATCTTCCGGCAGCGCATTACAGCTGTCCACCACCCTATCCATAAAGAAGTGCTTCCTGACCTCCCTCCTAAATCTCCCTTCCCCTCGTGTTATGGTTGCCACTCTCCTTAAAGAGACACTCTTATCCACCTTATTTATCCCTTTCAAGTACTTGAAGATCCCAATCATGTCTCTTCCCCAACCCCCATCCTCCAGGAAGTACATGTTCAGTGCCCTCAACCTCTCCTTGTATGCCTTACCTTGCTGACCCGCTGTCATCTTTGTAGCCCTCCCCTGGACCTTCTCCAGCAGGTTAATGTCCTTTTTGAGGTATGGGCACCAGTACTAAACTCCATACTCTAGATGTGGCCTTACCAATGACCTGTACAAGGGCAATATAACATCCTCTCTCCTACTACTGATCGCCCGAGCTATGCATCCCAGCATCTTGTTTGCTCTTGCTGCTGCTTTCTTGCTCTGCGTGGATTGCTTCAGGTCACTAGTGATCCTGACTCCCAGGTTGTTCTCCTCCTCTGATGCAGATACCTGGAGATACCTGGACTCCACCCAGGTAGTACTCTACCCTGGGATTCTTGGCTCCAATGTGCATAACTAGGCATTTCTTAGAAGTTGACAGCAGATAAGGACCGCAAGGCCCATCCAGTCTGCCCATTTCTTTTTCTGCCTTATAAATGTGCCATCGACCTTTGCTCAGCAATGGCTTATCTGTTCATACTCATCTGTGTTGCTCCCTTATGCCTATCCCATGCCTGTTTGAAGCCCTGCACTGTATTACGTATCCACCGCTTCCTTAGGTAGGCTGTTCCATGCATCCACCACCCTTTCTGTGAAAAGAACTGCCTCACACTACCCTTAATCGGCCTCCCTCTAATCTTCATGCTGTGTCCTCTTGTCCTGCTATTTTTCTTATATTGAAACATGTTACTCTTTCACCTTGTTAATGCCCTTAAGGTGTTTGAATGTTTCGATCAGATCACCTCTCTCCCTCCTTTACTCTAGGGTATACATATTGAGCTCCGTTAATCTGTCCTCATATGTTTTCTGATGCAGTCCCTGTACCATTTGGTTGCCCTTCTCTGGACTATCTCAATTTGGTTAATGTCCTTGTGAAGGTCTGGCCTCCAGTACTGTCGCAGTACTCAGATGGGAGCCTAACCAGTGTCTTGTAAAGAGGATTATTCGTCTCTCTTCCGACATGTGACACCTCTACTAATACACCCTAACATCCCCCTAGCCTTACCTACTGCTTTAGTGGTCTGCTTGAATGATTTCAGGTCATCGGTGATGATTATGATGCCCAAGTCTCTTTCTTCCTTTGTGACTGCCAGCAACTCCCCTCTCAGCCTATAGGTGGCTTCAGGGTTTCTCTTTCCTATGTGCATGATCTTGCACTTCTTTGCATTAAACCACTGTTGCCACTCTTCCGACCATTTTGCTAGTTTATCCAGGTCTTTTCTCATTCTGCCCACCCCATCTGGATCATCTACTCTGTTGCAGATCTTGGTGTCATCTGCAAACAGACAAACCCTACCCTCCAGTCCATCTGCAATGTCACGGATGAAGATATTGAAGAGGACTGGCCCCAGGACTGATCCCTGAGGTACCCCACTTCTGACTTGTATCTCTTCTGACTGTATACCGTTTACCACCACTCTCTGTTTCTGCCCGTCAACCAGTTTGCCACCCAGTTGACCAACTTCTAACCCACCTGAGCCTACCCAGCTTATTAATCAATCTTCTATGTGGAACAGTATCAAATCTTTGCTAGTCAAGGTAGGCGACATCAACTGCTCCCCCTTGGTCTACCACTCTGGTTACCCAGTCAAAGAAATCTATGAGATTAGTTTGGCAGGACCTTCCTTTTGTAAACCCATGCTGTCTTGGATCCTGTGCTCCTATGGATTCCAGGTGTTGCACTACCCTTTCCTTAAGAAGTGCCTCCATAATCTTACTCACTACTGAAGTAAGACCGACTGGTCTGTAGTTCCCTGCCTCCTCCCTGCTACCACTCTTGTGGAGCGGGATCACATGAGCCCTTCTCCAGTCTTCTGGGACCTCTCCTGTGCTCAGAGACTCAATAAACAGTTCTGATAATGGCTCTGCTAGTTCTGCCTTTAGCTCCTTTAGTACCCTGTGATGTATGCCATCAGGTCCCATTGCCTTGTCCACCCTGAGCTTATCGAGCTCTTGTAGGACCCTTTCTTTTGTGAAGGGACTAGTGCTCACCTCCCTCCCCTGTGTCCAGGGTGCTGAGCTGTGGGCCCTGCCCTACCTTCTCTTCAGTAAATACTGAGCAGAAGTATCTATTTAGGATAGATGCTTTTACATGGTGCTCCTCTTCACACGCCCCCTATCTCCTTTGATCTTAGCAATACCTCCTCTGGACTTTCTTCTTTCACTAAATGTATCTATAGAAAGTCTTGTCACCTTCTTTTACTGTTTGTGCTAGTGTTTCCTCGGTTTGGGCCTTTGCCTGCCTTACTGCCTTCCCTGCTTCCCTTAGGAACATTTGGTATGCCTCCCTGTCTTCATCCCGCTGTGTTCCCTTATATTTCCTGAAGGCCATCCTTTTGGCTCTGGCATTTTCTGCTACTGTTTTTGAGAACCAAAGTGGTTTCTTTCTTTTTTTGCACTTCCTTTTCTCTCTAACACAGTGGGATGTTGCTTCAAGTATTGCATCCTTAATGCTTGCCCACTTTGCCTGTACCCCCTCACCTGTATTTATTTTTGCCAGGGCTAGCTTAACTCTGTTGGCCAGCTTATGAAAGTCAGCTCCTCTGAAGTCCCATATGTTTGCCTTGGAATGGCATGATTTAGTTGTAGTGGCCAAATTGAACCATACCATGTGAAGGTCACTGGCCCCCAAGTGACCTTCTACCTGGAGATCTGTGATCCTTTCCCTGTTAGTCAGTACTAGATCTAGGACAGCCCTGTCTCTTGTGGGTTGTTGTACCAGTTGTCTGAGGCCTTCCCCTGCAGGGAATCCACTATGTGTCTAGTTCTGGCAGATGTTCCTGTTGGTATTGACCAGTCTGTATCTGGCATGTTGAAGTCTTCCCATTATCAGAACCTCCCTTTAGCTGTTATGTTTGTTTATCTTCTAACAGTAATGTGTCTGTGGCCTCCCCTGGTCTGGGGGCCTGTAGACAACCCAGTTCTTATGGCTGTCCCATTTCTGTTCCAGGGTGACCCACAGTTCTTCTGGCTGCTTATGTGTATTCTGAATTTTGTAGCTTTGATATTTTCATTGACATACAGGGCCACTCCACCCCCCTTTTTGCACCTCAGTCTCTTCTGAACAGTACATAGCCAGGTACTGAAGTCTCCCAAGTATGGTTACTGGCAAACCACATCTCGCTAATTGCTACTGTGTCCAGTTTAGCCTCTGTCATTATTGCCTACAGGTCTGGGATCTTGTTTCTCAGACTGCGAGCATTTGTATACATGATTTTCCATTGGCCAGATTTCGGTGTGTTAGTTGTTGGGTGAGGTCTGGCGTTTCCCCTGAGCATCGTATGGGTAGCTGGACCTTTTTCCTTACCTGGTGATGCAAATGAGCTGCAAACATGCTGAACTCCTGTTTGACCGCTAGCTGAGGGGGAGGGGTGTTCTTCCCATTCGATGTATGGGGTGCTGCACCCCTCTCCCCATTTGCTAGTTTAAATATTCTGCAAAGACGTAAAACTTCTGCTTCAATGCACTGACTCTCTCCTTAGTCAGATGCAGTCCATCAAATTTAAAGAACTTTTGCTCCCAAAACTGTTGCCAGTTCCCTACAAATTTGTGGGATTCTTGGCTCCAGTGTGCATAACTAGGCATTTCTTGGCATTGGAGCCAAGCTTCCACATCCCAGACTACGTCCCCAGCTTTTCCAGATCATCCTATAGGTCCTGTGTCCCTCAGCTGTGTGCACTCTCCATGAGCTTGGTGTCATCTGCAGATAGGCACATTTTGCCCTTAATGCTATCCCCAGTGTCACTGATGAAGACATTGAACAACACTGGCCCCAGCACCGAGCCCCGCGGTACCCACTGTTGACCTCTCTGGTGCTAGATAACTCTCCCCACAGCCACCCTCTGGGTTCTGTCCCTCAGCCAGTTTTCCACACATCTGACCATCTTATCCCCAACCCCAAGATCCACCAACTTCCTGGTCAACCTTTTGTGGGGCACAGAGTCAAAGACCTTGCTAAAATCCAGATAGAGGATGTGTACAACTTGGCCCGCTTACTGTCTTTGTGACCAAGTCAAAGAAGTCCAATCAGATTCGTTTGACATGATCCCCCCCCCCATGAACCCGTGCTGTTTGCATCCTGGAGACCATGCTTCTCTAGATATTCTGCCAACCTTTCCTGAAGTATGTTTTCATGAGCTTGCACACGATTTAGGTCAGACTGACTGGTCTATAATTCCCTGGGACCATTTTGGAGGGACACCACATGTGCTGTTCTCTAGTCCTGTGGTGCTCGCCTGACTCCAGTGAAATATTAAATTGGCCTGCCAGTGGCCCTGCCAGCTCACAAGTCAGTTCCCTTAGTACCCTTGGATGTACTTTGGGCCTGGTGATTTGTCCACCTTCAATGCTAGCAGCCCCTCCCACACTCGTATCTTCCTCTGTCACTACATCTGTGTTGCCCCCCCCCCGCTCCTCTTCTCCCTCCTGAAGGCACTGGTCCAGCCTTCTCCCTGGTGAAGGTGGAACAGAAGTATTCATTTAGTATCTCTGCTTCCCCCCCCCACCCCCATTATGGTCCACCCACTCCTCTCCTTCTTATGTCTTACAGTCCCATACTTCTTGTCCCTTTTCTCACGTATATAGCGAAAGAAGGCCTTATGCCATCTTCAGCTCCTTCTGTGCCAAATGATTTGAATTCTTTCTCTGAGATAGAATGCAGAGGGGTGGTGTGGGAAATTATTCCTCTAGTCCAAAGCCCCTATCATGTGGAGTTCCTGAGGTCCTGATTCTCTCACCTATGCTGTTCACAGTGCACATGCTGCCCCTGGGTGCTGTCATTAGATGCTACAGTGTTGGGTTTCATTGCTATGGAGATGACACCTTGCTGTACCTGCCATTTGCACTCGGGACACTGGATGCAGTTTCTGTGCGGAATTTCTGCCTGGCCGAGGTCAAAGACTAGGTGTCCTCTAGCTGACTGAGGTTTAATCTGTACCAGATGGAGGTGCTTGTGATTGAGCCTAGTCATCAGCGAGGTGCAGAGTCGGCTGAAGCGGCACCTGGGTTAATGCTGGGTTCCGCTTCTCTTGCCATCTCTCCTAAGGTGAAGAATCTGGACGTTATCTTGGATAGTGGTCTTTCACTCCAGTCTCGGGTGTCGACCGTTGTCCGGAATGGTTTTTACCACCTGAGGAATATTGCCTGGATCAAATGTTTCTTCCCTCCTAATAACTCTCGCACTGTTGTATGCTTTTGTGACCTTCAGACTCGACTATTGTAATGCTGTGTACCTCGGGGTAAATGGAGGTGCCCTACATCACCTGCAGTTAGCGAGAAATGCAGCAGCTAGGTTGCTGTTGGGCCTACCTAGGCCTCGCCATGTGATCCCGATACTGCATAGTCTGCACTGGCTGCCGGTGAGGTGGCGAATCACCTTCATGGTCAGGTTGGTGACCTATAAAGGCCTACATGGTCAGGGCCCTAGTTATCTGTGTGACCTCCTGACCCCCATGACCCATTCATCCTCTGCTCCTCTGAGGAGGGCCTTCTAGTGGTTCCCAGGGCCTGACTAAAATCTTCTGGGAGCAGAGCTTTGCAGTAGCCACCCCAGCCCTGAGAACTCTCTTCTCAGACCTCTGAGGGAGGCCCCTTCGGTGGAGGCCTCTAAGAGTGGTCTGAAATCCCCACCTTTTTAAGAAGGCATTTGGCTTATAATTCCTAATGTTCACTAGCTGGTTGATTTTTGATGACCATGTATTTATTATTATATATTTTATTTGGTATAATTGATATTCTTTTTTATTTATTCTTTGTGTAGTAAAACTGACATTCTCTACAGTGCTGTAAGCCCCTGGGTATGGTAGCTTGAAAAATCAAAGTTTACTTATCACGTGGAATTCATGTCATATTGCTAAGCATGAATTGTTGCAAGTCGGAACATTGATGGTATATACTGAAGGAAGCTTAAGCTTAGACTTTTATCTCAACAGGAATGACCATTCCTCTCCTTTTGGATCAAAACCCCGTCTAGCCCGTGTGCCATCTGGAAAAGTAAAACCTAGTCATACAGTGGAATACAGCCCAAATGCAGGTACTTGTTTTGCATTTTTGTGGTATGAGGTTTTATAAACAAGCTATGAATGGATTTGCATTGCATAACAATTTTTCATCAGTCTTAACTTGCTAAGCTGTTATATGAAAATATAAACAATTTCAGGCAGTTTTTTTAACAGGTCTAGAAAACTGTAGAAGCATAAAAAAACTGAGTACTTTGATTACTAGTTTTCTCTCCACAGACCTCCCATACTTTCTCCAGCTCTCCTCCCTTTCCATGTTGATGACCCCTCCCCAAATTATAGTACTTGTTATAATGGAAAATCCTTGGTGGAGGGTTGACCCAGGAGGAAGCACTGTGCAACTGTTCGATGTGGGGTTGGTCCTCTTCAGTGTTTTTATAAGTGACATTGCAGAGGGACTGGAGGGGAAGGTGTGCCTGTCAGCAGATGACACGAAGCTCTGCAACAAAGTGGACAGACTGGGAAGAAGGGGGTAGACAGAATGAAGGACAATTTAAAAAAAATGGAAGAACGGTAGCAGGTTTGGCAGCTGGGTTTTAACGCAGAAAAGTACAAAGTCATGCATTTGGAGCACAAGAACCCAGGGCAATATACCAAATGGGAGGAGAGGTACTAATGATCACAAAGCAGAAAAGGGACCTGGGGATGATAATTTCTGATGACTTAAAGGTAGGTAGTGTGACAAGGCAGTGGGAAAAGCTGTGGAATGCTTGGATGCATAGGGAGAGGTATCACCAGCAGAAGGAGGGATGTAATATTGCTCCTGTATAGATCACTGGTGACACCCTACCTTGAGTACTGTGTTCAGTTCTGGTGGCCCTTTCTCTGGAAGAACATAGATACGGTGGAGGGAGGTACAAGAAGGGCAACCAAAATGGTACAGGGCCTACATCAGAAGCCCTAAGACAGGAGGGAATGCGGGGGGGATATGATAGAGACATTCAAGTACTTAACAGAGATAAACAAGGTAAAGGAAAGGGAGCATTTTTCAAAGGAAAAGATGCTCGAGGACAAGGGGACACAATATGAAACTGGAGTGGGGGGGCTCAGGGGTAACTTGAGGGTAGTACTTCTTCATGGAGAGGGTTGTGGATGCTTGGAACAGCCAAGGACATGGAGGACCGCTCCATGCAGACTCAAGCAGCAGTTGCTCAATTTGTGACAGACATTTTCTATGTCCGTACCTGGCCTGAGACCCTTGAAAATGTAGTGCGAGCCATGAATATCATATCAACTGGTCTCCCATAAATTGTGGAAGGGGAGGACCTGATGTCTTTCCTTAGAACCTGGCTAACTACTGCAATGTCGGAGGATCTGGGAGTGGATGGGCAGGACATTAAAAGTGCGTACAGAGTTAACTTTTGCACTCGGCAACTAAATCAGGACTCTTCCCCGCACAATTTTTCTTAAAACCGCCAGGATGGAAATCCAAGTTGGATCCTATACTGGGCTAATGCAAATCACCCACTGCAGCTTGTGGGCTTTAAGGTGAGGCTTTTCCTGGACTGGTCATTTGAAACCTGGACCTGTCAAAGGCCTTCAGTCCACTTGAACAGCAGCTGCAGACCGACGGAGGGTCTTTGATCTACTTGACAGCAGCCTCAGGCCTTTGAGCTGTCCACTCACTTTTTGCCCCCGAATATCCGAATAGTAATCGCATGGGAAAGACTTTCCAATTTACAGACCGAAGGAGACTAGGAACCATGTAGATAACATAGTGCCTGATTTTCAGATCAGCAGCCCTGGAAAGTGAAGATGAGGAATCCAGAGGAGAAATAGCAACTTAAGGTGGATTATGAGACTGTTTTGTTTTCCCCACATGAGATATTTTTCTAGACTGAGTTATGGGCCATGCTTTCCTTGTCCAGCACCATCCTGTTCATTGAACAGTGTCTGAACTCATGTTTCAGGGAGAGCTCATGTTTACATGTGAAAAATCAGTTTATAGAGTTACTTATTAAATTTACGTTATATATCTGTTCCTTTCCAGCATTGTTCGGTTAAAATGGTGCATATCTAATACCTCGCAGTTCTAGCTGCTGAACTTTAATGCGTGGAAAATTTACTTTTATGTCACTGGACTGGGAAGGACATTTTTTAATTTTTTTTTAATAATGCACAGATAATCACCTTATCTTTTCAAGCTTTGATTATAGGCTACTTGCAGATAAAGCTCTGTGCAAAAAAGGGGTGCAGTGTTCTTTATTTTAAGTTTAAAATAATTTTAGATTTGGTAACAGTCATAGAAACATAGACTTTTACGGCAGATAGGGACCGCTTGGCCCACCTAGTCTGTCCATTTCCCTACCTAGAGGATAAGCTGCAGATCCTAGTTAACCAACAGCCTATTTCTTCCTACCCCCACAAGAATTGTGTTATGTCTGTCCATGCATTCTTGAATCCTCCCACAGTTTTAAACCTGACAAACTCCTCAGGAAGGCTGTTCCATGTGTCCACCACCTCTCTCTGAAAAAATACTTCCTCACATTGCCCCTGAGCCGTTCCCCCTCTATCTTCAGATTGTGTCCCCTTGTTCTTGTACATCTCTTTTTGTGAAAGATGCTACCCTCTTGGACTTTGTTTATTCCACTGAGGTACTTAAAAGTTTTTATCATGTCCCCCCTCTCCCTCCTTTCCTCAAGGGTATACATATTAAGCTCCTTTAGTCTCTCCTTATATGGCTTCTCTTGCAGACCCTGCACCATTTTAGTTGCCCTCCTCTGGACTGCCTCCATCCTGTCTGCCCTTGCAGAGATGGGGTCTCCAGAACTGGACACAGTACTCCAGATGAGGTCTCATTAACTGTCTGTGCAGAGGGATAACAACTTCCTGTTTTCTGCTGGTGATGCCTCTCCCTATACATCCCAGTATCCCCCAAGCCCTCCCTACTGCTTTTCACATTGCTTGCTAACCTTAAGGTCATCTGATATGATTAACCCCAGGTCCCTTTCAATTTTTGTTTCTCAACCCCCCCACTGTGTAATCTTCCCTGGGTTTTTTGTTTCCCAGGTGCATTATTTGCATTTCTTTGCATTGAATCAAGCTGCCATACTTCTGACCATTCCTCCAGCCTTGCCAAGTCCCCTCTCATCCTTTCCATGCCTCCTTGTATGTCAACCCTGTTGCAAATCTTTGTGTCATCTGCAAAGAGGCATACTTTTCCTTCCAATCCCTCTGCAATGTCACTTATAAAGATATTAAAAAGGACTGGACCCAGTACTGAATCTTGCGGTACCCCACTAGTAACCCCTCTTTTTTTTCCCAAAGTGGACTCCATTTAAAATTACCTTTGGTGTCCTGTTGTCCAACCAATGTTTTACCCAGGCTACCACCATGGGACCCATTCCCATGCTGGTTAATTTGATTATTAATCTTTTGTGTGGGACTGTGTCAAATGCTTTGCTAAAGTCTAGGTAGGTCATGTCCACAGCCCCTCCCTATTCTACTACTTTGGTCACCCAGTCCAAGAAATCAATTAGATTCGTCTGACATGACCTTCCTGCTGTGAACCCATGCTGCCTTGGGTCCTGTGCCCCACTGGCCTCTAGGTACTCAACAGTTCTTTCCTTCAGAAGTGATTCCTTCACTTTTCCTACCACAGATGTCAAACTGACAGGTCTGTAGTTTCCTGCCTCTGTCTTGCTCCCACTTTTATTAAGGGAATCACATCCCCTTCCTCCAGTCCTCAGGTACCACACATCCCTCCATGATTTGTTAAAAGGGTAGTCAGTGGTGTCACTAGTTCTCCCTTAATTTTTAGAATTCTGGGTTGAATTCTGTCAGGCCCCATTGCTTTGTCCACCTTCAGTTTTAGGGTTCTTTCAGAACCCTTTCTTCTGTGAAAGGAGGGATTGACCACCCCACCCCATCCAGAGTGCTTCTATTGACTGGATTAGGCACCTCCCCCTCCTCCTCTTTTGTGAATACTGAGCAGAGGTATTCATTCAGTATCCCTGCCTTTTCACTGTCCCTTTCTGCCCACCCACTGTCCATTCTGTTCAGCCTCACTATCCCTCCCTTTGTCTTTCTATGCTCCCTGAGGTACCTATAAAAGGTTTTATCCCCCTTCTTAACAGAGTTGGCTGTCTTTTCCTCAGTTTGGGCCTTTGCTATTCTGACTTCCCTCCATGGTTCCTTCTGCCTTAACTGGTATAGTTCTCTGTCCTGCTTCTTCTGTGCTTCCTTATACTTTCTAAATACTTTCTTCTTCTCCCTAACCTTCCCCGCCACCTCTTTTGAGAACCATAGTGGCTTTTTCTTTCATTTTGATTAATTTATTTGCTTCTCACAAAAGCTTGTCCCCTCTGTGATGGCAGTTTTGATGTTTCCCCATTGTTGCTCCACCCCTCCTTATAGCCTGTTTGCTAGTGCTTTTCTAAGGCACTCTCCCATCTTGCCAAAGTCAGCCCTCTTGAAGTTCAGTACCCTCACTTTTGTATGGATTGACTCTGTAGCTGAGTTTATCATGAACCACACTGGTGGTCGCTTGTTCCCAGGTGGCTACCCACTTCTTGATCTGAGATCCCCATTTGAGAGTACGAGGTCTAAGATTGCTCCCTCACAAGTGGGTTCCAAAACTAGCTGTCTGAGGCATGCCACCTGTAGGGCATCGAGAATGGCACTGCTCTTGGATGTAGCTGCAGCAAAGGTGCTCCAGTTAACATCTGGCATATTCAGGTCCCCCATCAACAGTATCTCCCCTTTCTAGGGACGTGGATACGTTGTTCAATCCACACTTCTTGGCAGGTACCTTGCCGCTTTAAGATGTGCCGGAAAGTCTTCAAGCTGGCTCCTTCCACCCACCCAGGTGGTAAAACCCTCGGCTCTGCCCCATGATGCCAGATCTTCCTTACGCTTGGAAGCTCATGTTTCCCTCCTTAGGCTCTTGCATCTCTAGGCCTGGATCCTAAACCTTCGGTTTTACCGAAAATTGTTTTGAAGTTTACGCAATTTCAGTCTTCACCTTCCTTCGCGGCTGTGATGGACTCTAAATCCACTCCCGGCTTCCGTCGGTGCCCTTGCAGGCAGAAGATGTCTTGAACCAACCCACACACCACGTGTGTCTACTGCCTTGGTCTTAGCCACGATTCTCAGGCTTGTGATCTGTGCAAGTCCTTTTCCTCATCGGTTCTCGGAGACTGCGCTGCCCGACTCCATCTGGGGCGCCCAGAAAAATGGTTTCCACTGGTGAAGTTGAAGGAGGCCCCTTGGGCGGTGTCCAGCGGTGGGCTCCACGGATCAGTTAGTCCTCCTCAAGGAGGAGGTGACCCAGGCCGCGGCTTCATCATCGTCAGCATTTATCCCGCTCTCTTTGGGCTCCTCCTACACTGCTTCCTTTTGGGAGCTGTGTCAGTCCCTCTCCACCAAGGGAGAGGGTCTTTTAGGGACTCACTTCTCTCTGTCGAAAAAGAAGGACCCGAAAGATAAGTCCCACAGTCGACATTCGTGGGAGCAGGAGAGATCTTGCTCCCCCGACCGTCCTCTTATCAACTTTGGTCGAGGTTGCGGCCAAGGCCTCTGGCTTCTCGGTGTCCCAGTCAGGCTAGCCGACCAAGACACCCGTCGATGCAGTCAAGATCTTCCTCAGCCGTTAGGCGGGCTGTCGACTAGCGAGGCCAACAACCCTCCTTCACTGGTTCCCTCGGCGCCTACCAAGGACTTGCCTTGGCCTCCCAAGCCGAAGTCCCTGGTCAAAGACCCTGAACCGGAGGATGTGCGGGTCTTCTCCGCCCCTTCTTCGACCCATCGTCGGCGACCTCGACAGTCTCAGTCTCTGTCCTCTTCCGTGTCGGGCAAGTCCTGCCATCGCCGGCGGTCTCAGTCCCGACATCACGGAAAGCGGTGTCTCCGCTCATCCTCATCATCCTCCTCAGAGGAGAGGCTCCAGCGCAAGTTGCGTCTACGCTATGAGTATCTGATGTGGCAGCAACTCTTATTGGCCGGCAACAAGCCGACTCCATTGCCTTCCCCAGCTATAAAGTGGCTGTTGCCCAAGCGGGCGAAGCGGTCTCCTGCCCTCAATTCCTTGGTCGAGGAGCTGACTCCAGCACCAATTGCTCAGCGAAACGGCTGCTCCACCCACTGTGGTGGAACCCCTGCCTCCTCAGCCAAAGACTGGGGCCCTTGCCAAGGATTCTCGGTCGGGTCAGAGCTTGCCCACAGGTTGTCGGTCACACTCACTCCCGATCTGCCTCGGAGGTGGAGGGTGGCTCAGGCAGTCGGCAGCTGTTTGCTGACTCTCTCTGTATTCCAGGCCCTTCGACCTGGAATCCTTCAGGGGTCTGTCGGTGGACAAGAGCCCATCCTGTTCTCGGTATTCTTCGGCTCATCTCAGTCTACTGGGATGCACCTCAAACCCATGCAGAAATGGGTCAGATATCCCCTCACGGAGATTTTGAACTGAGGGATTCCCCTATGGGGACTTTCCTGTGGCTGAGGCCATTGTTGGTCTGGCTTTGGGTTGTGGCAGCAGCCTGCCTCCTGTCCGCGCTTTCAGCCAGGATGGCCCACAAGTAAGCAGTCCCACGGTTCCCTCCGGTTTCAGAGCACCCTTTGGCTGAAGGGCTGGTGACCGATAGCATTTTCGGTGCTCTGGAAACACCAGGGACATAGATAAGCCCCAGACAAAGGATCCAAAAGCTGGACTATTCCAGGCGCAGTTTATGCTGCTGCCTTGGGCCTTCAACAGGCTAGCTCAGCTGTACTGATGGCACCTTTTCACGCTTTGGGCTCCTGGATGGTGCTTCCTGGTAATTAAGCAGGTGCAGGATCAGGAAGAAGCGGTAACCGCGCGCTCCAGCGCCGAACAGAAAGACTCACCGACACTAGCGGTTACAGTAACCATATGCCAAGAACTTCGCGGATCTCGACCTTAGTGAATACCGGCTGACATCTCTGTTGGCACTGATGTGCTTAGGCGGTGGAGGCCCTCCGCGGATGAAATCAATGCCAGCGGACTCGTCACATTGAAGGCGAAAGGCTGCCAGCAACAGCGCTTTCGCCCTTCATCTCCTCTGCGGCACAACTGGCCCAGCAGCACCCGGCAACCAGGGCCAACAGGCTCACGGCTTACGCCCCAGGCGGCAAACCTCCTGCTTCCTCCAACAGGAAGCCTGAGGGAATGGTCCAGGCGGCTCCTTGGCGGCCCTTCCTCCAAGTCTGCCCAGTGGTGGGTTGAGGGGTGCCGCCCCAACCTGCGTCACTCATCCTGGTGTCCCCCTTGTGGGGACCAGCTCAACCCACTTCCTTTCTGCCTGGTCTACTATAACCATGGACTGCTGGGTGTTGGAAGTGGTCGGCAGGGGTCTGCCTTAGGAATTCGAGCAGACCCCTCCCGAGCCAGCGCCCCTCGGGTGGGCTACTGGTTCCGCAGCATCTCTGTCGGCCCATTGAGCCAACATAGCTCTGCTCCTCCAAAAGGGGGTGGTCAGCAAGGTAGCGGATCCTCCTCCATGCCCAGGGTTTGTGTCCAGGTACTTCCTTGGCCCAAAACTGACGGGGGGGCTGGTGCTCCATTCTCGATCTGCTCAACCTGAACAAGTTCCAAAGGCCACGCACCTTCAGGATGGTCACTCTGGCTCAGATCATACCATCCCTGGAACTAGGCATGTGGTTTTGTTCTCTGGCTCTCCTGGACACGTTCTTTCTTGTCCCAATCCGTCCATCTCATCGGCGATTCCTCCGCTTCAGAGTGGAGGGATCCCTTCTCGAGTTGCAGGCCATGCCCTTTGGCCTCTCTCCAGCTCCCAGGGTCCAAGTGCATGGCAGTGGTGACAGCATTCCTGCGGCGCTGAGGGGTCTGGGTGTACCCTTACCTGGACGACTGGCCGATAGCAGCCCCCTCCAGGTTGGAGGTGGAGCGGTCCAGAGATCTGGCCCTCTAGGTCTGCTCCCAGCTTGGCTTCCTGATCAACAAGGCCAAGTCAGAACTCGTACCATCACAGGTGATTCAGTTCATCAGGGCAGAGCTCGACTCCCTTTGAGCCAGAGCCCGGCTCCTGGCGGACAGGGCCGAGGTCTTTTCCTTCTTTGCCCAATCATTTCGGGTTGGGCAATTGTGCCCTGCTGGGGACTTCCTGTGCCTTCTGGGTCTCTCGTGGTGGCCTGCACCAGTGTGGTCTGTTGGGCCCCCTGCAATGGGGGCTGGCCCACCAGTGGTCTCAGCACTCCGGACCTCTGGACCAGCCAGTGACCATGACCCAGAAGATGTGGGACAGCCTGCAGTGGTGGCTTGTCCCAGTTCATCTGCAGGAGGATATTCCATTTCTACCCTGAGCCGACGGTCATCCTTATGACCGACACCTCCTTGATAGGTTGGGGTGCCCATCTGGAGGAGCTCAGGGCCCATGGTGTCTGGTCCCCTCAGGATCCCGATGTCACATCAACCTGCTAAAGCTCCGAGCAGTGCAGTTAGCCCTCACCGCCTTCGCTCCATTTATGCAGGGGTCAAGTCTTTCAGGTCCAGACGAACAACACCATGACCATGTCCTATCGCAACCGTCAGGGAGGATGCATTCCTTGCCTCTGTACAAGGAAGCTCTCTGCATGTGATCTCTCTTGATCAGCCTGGAGGCAGATCTCTAGCCATCCATGTAGCAGGAGCCTCAAACAGTCTGGACGATGCGCTCAGCTGGATAGGCGTTGCATCTCATGAATGGTCTCTCCTGCCAGAGGTAGTTCAGGACCTGTTCTCCCACTGGGGCATCTCTCAGGTGGACCTGTTCGCCTCCAGGGAGAATGCAAAGCTGAGGCTGTTTCGTGCCCACCCCCCTCTGTGGGGCTCAGTGCAGGAGGATGCCTTCTCGAGGTCGTGGACCCTAGGCCTCTTCTACGCTTTCCCTCCATTTCACTTGATCCACAAGGTGCTTCTCAGGGCAAAGAGGGACAAGGTGCAGGTGATTCTGGTAGCCCCAGACTGGCCTCACCAGTTCTGGTATCCAGATCGCCTCAGCTCCAGGCTCCTGAGGCGGCTTCCAGCCTGCCTATACCTGATCTCAGTCAGCAGGGAAGGTGCTCCATCCGGACCTTCAGTCCCTAGGCTGATGGTCTGGTTCCTGAGAGGCTAGAGTTCCAGGTCTTGGTCTTTCGACGGGTCCTCAACATCGTTGAGGCGTCCTAAGGAGTCGACCAGAAAATACTATGCCTTTAAATGGAAGAGATTCTCCTTTTGGTGTCAGGGCAAGAGGTTGGACCCTTCATTCTGCCCATTGGCTAGCATTTTGGACTACCTGTGGTCCCTTTCTCAGCTAGGGCTTCGGGCGACAACCCTTAAGATGCACCTGGCAGCCATCTCTGCTTACCAGGCGCGGGCTGGCAAGCAGTCAGTGGAGCAGGAGAAGGTGGTCTGATGCTTTTTCAAAGGCTTAGATCACATATCCCCTCCAGTATGTGAACCTCCACTTCCGTGGGATCTACTGCTGGTATTGACCAAGCTCATGGGCAAGCCATTTGAACCAATGCACAGCTGTGATATCTCCCATCTGTCGTGGAAGACCGCCTTTTTGGTGGCAGTCACGTAAGCCAGAAGGATGGGAGGGCTTCAGGCGCTTTCCATAGAGTCTCCGTATCTGGTCTTTCACAGGGACAAGGTTGTCCTTTGCCCCCACCCGAAATTCCTCCCGACGGTGGTGTCGGAGTTTCACCTGAATCAGGTGTTGACTCTGCCAGTGTTCTACCCCAGTCACACCTCGGAGGCTGAATATAGGCTCCATGCTCTGGACCCTAGAAGAACGCTCGCCTATTATAAGGAGTGGACGGCTGAAGTTCAGGGAGAGGTTCACCAGTTGTTTATCACCTACGCTGAAGCCGCACCTGTCAGACCTGCAGCCAACGGACGATAAGCAGGTGGGTCACCTCTTCAGTAGATCTCTGCTATAGGTTGGCAGGCATGGAGCCACCCAGAGGGATAAGAGCTCATTCAACCGGCCATACCGCTGCTTCGGTGGCTACTTCTAGGGACGTCCCTATCCAGGAAATCTGCAGGGCTGCTACCTGGAAGTCAGCACACACCTTTATTTCCCATTACCACATTGACCTAAAGTCACACTGGGGTGCTGGTTTTGGGACCTCATTTCTCCAGTCCTTATTCCCCAAGTAAGTATAGGGGGATGCGCGTCTTGCCTCCCTCCTCCTGGAGAACTGCTAGGAGTCTGCCAAGAAGTGTGGATTGAACAACATATCCACATCCCTAGACATACAGGTTACTCACCTGTAACAGGAGTTCTAGGAGTGATATGTGTTGTTCATCCACATGACCCACCTGATCTCTCTGGCTTCGATGCGCAACCTGGCTTCCAGTGGGCTAGAACTGGCGTCTTGGAGCAGAGCCGAGGGTTTTACCACCTGGGTGGGTGGGAGGAGCCAGCTTGAAGACTTTCGGCACATCTTAAAGCAGCAAGGTACCTGCCAAAAGTGTGGATGAACAACATATGCCACTCCTAGAACTCCTGTTACAGGTGAGTAACTTGTATTTCTCTGCCATCCCTAAGGATGCCTTCTATCATATCCTTGTCCATTCCCTCCTCTGACATGGGGGTCTGTATACCACCCCTGTGCGGATTGTGGTGCCATTTCCAATCTCTAAGGTGACCCACAGTCCTCCTCTCCTCACTGTTTACTCTTTTGTAGCGTTGCTTTTATCCCTTCCCTTACATAGAGAGCTACTCCACCCCCTTTTCTCCCCTCCCTGTCTCTCTTGTAGGTTGTGTACCCTGGTATCTTAACATCCCAGTCATGGTTCTCTGTGTACCTTGTTTCTGTGACTGCTACAATATCCATGCATCCCTCTTCCATCAAGGCCACCAGTTCAGGGAGCTTGTTGCCCAGACTACGGACATTGGTACTCATTATCCTCCATTTCTTGATGGCCTTACCCCTTTTTGCCCCATGCCTATCCTTATTGCCTTTGTCCTTTTCTCCATTTACCCCGCCCTTCACCCTATCGACATCTCTAGCTTGGTGTTTACCTCACTTACAGCCCTGATTTTTTTTTTTTTTTATTTTTTTGGGGGGGGTGCTAAGATTTCCCTTCTCCTTTGCAGTGTCTCCCCCCCTTGTCTAGTTTAAATGCTTGCCAATGAAGCATTTAAACCTATCACCTAGGAGCCTGGTTCCCCTCCTGGACAAATGCAGACCATCACACCAGTATAGGCCTGCATCACTCCAGGTGGACCCCCAGTCCCCAGTGAAACCAAATCCCCGAGCTCTGCACCAGTTTTTCAACCACTGATTGAATCCCATGCTGTGGAGCACCCTAGCCTCACCCATGCCATAGACAGGCAGCACCTCTGAGAAGGTTACCAGTCGAGTTTGAAGCAGCAAACCTGTATGTGATCTACATGTATGCCTGATTTAACATACGGATAACTGGGAACAGTGACTATGAGAAGGTCACTTACATTACTAATTGCCAGATTTTATTTTTATCACCACAGGTCATGGTTTGGGTAGCATATTAAGTTTAAATGTCTTCTGAATGTTCATTATTACGGGCGCCCATACGATGTACAGTCAATTCTGGATGTGTGCACATGGTCGGACTGCCAACAGATGACACAAAAAGATCTGCAACAGGGTCTGTACACAAGGATGTGTGGAAAGGATGAGAAGGGACTTGGCAAGGTTGGAGGAATGGTCAGAAGCATGGCAGCTTGGATTCAATGCAAAGAAGTGCAAAATAATGCACCTGGGAAACAAAAACCCAGGGGAAGATTACACAATTGGGGGTGGGGTTAGTAACAACAACAAGAAATGGAAAGGGACCTGGTGGTAATCATATCAGATGACCTTAAGGTTAGCAAGCAATGTGAGAAGGCAGTAGGGAGGGCTGGGGTATACTGAGATGTATAGGGAGAGGCATCACCAGCAGAAAACAGGAAGTTGTTATCCCTCTGTACAGACAGTTGGTGAGACCCCATCTGGAGTACTGCGTCCAGTTCTGGAGACCCCATCTCCACAAGGACATAGACAGGATAGAGGCAGTTCAGAGGAGGGCAACTAAAATGGTGCAGGGTCTGCAAGAGAAGCCATACGAGGAGAAACTAAATGAGCTTAATATGTATACCCTTGAGGAAAGGAGAGAGAGGGATGACATGATAGAAACTTTTAAGTACCTCAGTGGAATCAACATAGTCCAAGAGGGTAGCATCTTTCAGAAAAAGAGATGTGCAAGAATAAGGAGACACAATTTAAAGATGGGGAGGGGGGCGGTTCAGGGGCAATGTGAGGAAGTATTTTTTCACAGAGAGGGTGGTGGACGCATGGAACAGCCTTCCTGAGGAGGTTGTGGGGTCTAAAACTGTGGGAGAATTCAAGAATACATGGGACAGACCTAAGGCAATTCTTGTGGGGGGTAAGAAGAAATAGGGTGTTGGTTAACTAGGATCTGCAGCTTATTCTGTAGGTAGGGAAATTGGTAGACTAGGTGGACCAAGTGGTCCTTATCTTCTGTCAAAGTCTATGTTTCTAGGAAGGTTGATGCTGTGTTCAAAAAAACAGTACTTGGCATCCTCCTTGGGACTCGGGTAGGCTAATTATATGGCCTACACAGCCAGATACCAGAAGTCTAGATGGGATACTTTTCTGGAGTTGGCTAAACAGACCTCCCCCCAGTTAGCCAAGGAGCTGGAGAAGGTGGCTTCTAATGGGATTGAGACATCCAAAATGCAATTCCATGCTGCTGTGCACTTGAATGATGTGGCATCACGAGTAATGGCTACATCTGTCTTTCTTAGGAGATTTGCTTGGCTCAGATGTACTAACCTCTCACAGGACACACAGGCTAAGGCCATGGATTTCCCTGTGGTGAGTAATTCCCTGTTTAGGAGAAGACAGAGAATTACATGAAGAAAATGGATGAATATAGGACCACCTACAGGAGTGCACAGGCCAAGGAAGGCAGGCAACTCCTCAGAAGCAGCAGTCTAGGGCAGGCCTTTTCATAGTCCTTTCTACCAAGCTCAGGCCTCTTCTCCCTTTTCACATGAGAGTTCTTCAGAGGAGAGGTAGGAGGGATGAGCAGGGTGAATCTTCCTCCCAGTCCAAGGCTACTGCCAGGCAGACACCCTGATGTGTCAGCCGGGTTGGCTCCCCATTCTCAGCAGGAGGCAGGCTGGCTTACTACTTCAGGCCTGGAAGTCTGTTACCTCAGACAGGTGGGTCCTGGAGTAGTAAGCCAGAGGCAACCTCAGTTTCACAAAGTTCCCAAAAATGAGGGCCAAGTCCATTTCCGAAACCATTGCTGTAGAAGCAGAGGTTTCCTCTCTGCTAGCCCTCAGGACTGTAGAGAGAGTGTTCCTATTCAGCACAGGGGCAAAGGTCTACATTCCAGATATTTCCTTACACCAAAAAAGACAGGGGAGTGGCAACCCATCCTAGACCTAAGGTATCTGAACAAGCACGTTTTAAAACTAAAGTTCAAAATGGTAACTCTAGGAGTAATTCTTCCCTCTCTAAGCCCAGAGGATTGGCTAGCATGCCTGGACCTCAAGGATGCCTACGTTCACATCCCAGTCAGGTGCTCCCACAGAAAGTACCTCAGGTTTGAGTTACCTTCAAGCCATTATCAGTTCCGGGCAATGCTCTTTGGCTTAACATCAGCTCCAAGAGTGTTCACAAAGTGCCTAGCAGTAGTAGTGGCCCTCCTCAGGAGGCAAGGGATTTACATATTCCCATATCTGGACGATTAGCTCATTGTAGGGCAGTCTCCAGAACAGGTCAAATCAGCCCTACAAGTTACTCAACAGCTGCTCACTCCTCTAGGTTTTCTTCTCAATCTGCCAAAGTCAGTTCTTGAACCAGTGCAACTCCTCACCTTTATAGGGGCGGAGTTGGATACTGTGCAGGCAAGGGTGAGGGCCCTTACAGATCTTGCTTCCTCTTTCTGCCGTCTTGTGTCTCGACCAGCAAGACATTTTCTTCAGCTCCTGGGCCACATGGCAGCTTCCACTGCGGTGGTACAGGGAGCCAGATTTCAGATGAGGGACATTCAGTTCCCCCTGAGGTGCTTTTGGTCCCAGAAAAAAGATCCTCTAACCAAATTAATTCCGGTGACTCAGACTCTGGTCCAAGCTCTCCAATGGTGGTTAGATCAGGGCAGTCTCAGGTAAGGTGTCCCATTCATCAGCCAGACTTATTTAGTGGTACTGACCACAGATGCCTCTCTCCTGGGTTGGGGAGCCCACCTGGGAGCCCTTACAGCACAAGGGGTCTGGTCTCCTCAGGAGTCTCTACTTCATAGTAACCTTCTGACCTTCTGGAACTCAGAGCAGTATTCCTGGCCCTCCAAGCTTTTTCAGACTCGGTGAGGAACAAAGTGGTTCAGGTCAGAAGAGACAACACCACCACCATGTGGTACATCAACAAGCAGTGAGGCACTTGGTCTGTGGCCTTGTGCATGGAAGCCATGAAGCTATGGTCTCTGGCTCATGCCTGCAAACATCCTGGTAGCAGTTCATCTACCAGGAAGGAAAATGTACTAGCAGATGCCTGAGCAGAATATCTCAGGGCCACCACTAATGGGCACTGGATCCCTTCATACTTAAGTAATCTTCTCCAGGTGGGGCACTCTAGAGATGGATCTCTTTGCAACCTCAGACAATCACTAACTTCCTCTCTTCTGTTGCAGGCCTCCAGTCCTGGGTACAGTCCCCCGGATGATCTGGTTCTGGATTGGGAGGGCAGATTCCTTTATGCCTTTCCTCCCTTTCCCATTATTCAAGGTCCTGGTCAAGATCAGGTCGCAACCCTGCAGGGTTATCCTGATTGCTCCAAACTGGGCCAGACAGCCTTGGTATCCTCTGTTGTTGTCCCTAGCAGTCCATCTGCCCCTATCTCTTCCCAAGAGGCACAATCTGCTAACCTCCTCTCAGGAGACTCTGGTACCCCAACCTCCAGTCTCTCAACCTCATGGCCTGGTTCTTGAAGAGTTAGAATATGCAGGCCTGCACCTGTTTCAGGGGGTGTTGGTTATCCTTAAGGCCTCTCGGAAACCTGCTACCAGAAAAACTTATGATTCCAAATGGAAGAGATTCAGCATTTGGTGTTCCCATAAGGATATCTTACCAGATACTGCTGATCTTGCTACAGTTCTGGATTACTTGGTTCACTTTAATGGCCTAGGCCTCAGGCCAGCCACTTTAAAAGTTAATTTAACAGCTGTATCTGCTTTTCTGTCAGCAGGGAAAAACTCTTCCCTAGCATCTCATTCTGTCTTTTGTAACTTCTTTAAAGGTCTGGTTCATATCAACCCTCCCTTTAGGGACCCCACTCCTGCTTGGGATCTCAATGTCTGCATTGCTCAGCTCATGCAACCTCCCTTCAAGCCTCTGGCTTCAGCCGAACTCAAGTATTTGACCTGGAAGACTGTGTTCCTGGTAGCTATCACTTATGCCAGGCGTATTCGTAAATTGCAAGCCCTGTCAGTGGAGCCAGATTTTATCTCATTCCATAGAGATAAGGTGGTCCTCAGAACCAATAGGAGGTTTCTTCCCAAGGTTGTCTCAGATTTTTATCTGAACCAGTCCATGTCTTTTGCTGTGTTTTTCACTTATCACTCTTCTTCAGGGGAAAGAAGATTACACAGTTTAGATGTTAACTGGGCACTTAGCTATTACACTGAGCATACTAAGACACACAGAAATGAATGTCTTCAGTTGTTCCTCACTTACAGTGAAGTGGGGAAGGGTAGACCTGCCACTAAGAGAACTATTGCCAGGTGGATTGTTTCCTGTATACAATTCTGCTATACTAAGCTAGGTAAAACACCTCCATCAGGCCTGAGGCTCACTCGACTAGGATCCAGCTGCTTCCTGGCTGCTGCCAGGATATACCTTTACTAGAGATATGCAAAGCAGCCACCTGGAAAACTGTCCATACATTCACCAAGCATTACTCTCTGGATATCCAGGCTAGGAGTGATGCTCAGTTTGGAACAGCAGTACTACAGAGCCTATTCCCAAAATAGTTTCAGTACGCCCCCTCCATGGCGATACTGCTTGGTAGTCTGCATATGTCAGAATACAGCAAGACTTCATGTTGTTTGAAGAAAAAATTACTCACCTTAGTAAGGTACAGTGTTGCACCTCAGGGGTGTACTTGGCACCCCTCCTTTTTAGAAGGGGGGTGGGTTATTGTTATGCTTTTACTTATACAGTAAGTTATATATTGGTTCACTACCTGTTTTTTTTTTGTCTTGGTTTCTCGACTTGAGTCTTTGGGGGACCCAATCTGTTGCCTGTTGGCTAAATGTTCTTTTACAATTTCCACTATAGGAGTCTAGTTAGTTAGTAGTAACTCATAAGAATCTGACAGTTACACTCTGATGCACTATAGACAGAGGTTTGAAACCGAGCTCGAGCCCAACGTTCTATGCTTCCTGCATATAGTTAACTCTTTCCTCCCCGGGGCAGTTCAAGTGCTGGGGCTAATTGCATATGTAAGAATACAGCAAGACTCCATTAGAAGAAACACAATTACTAAGGTAAGTAATTTTTTCTTCCTTCCTATCTATATTCTGAATTAGGACTGCACCTAAGCCTACCTCTGATGCATCTGTCTGTAACGGAAGTTGTTTTTCAAAGTCTGGACTTCTTAAAGCGGGCTAAACATAATGCAAATGCCTGAAAGCCCCATCACACTGACCATTTCACATTATTCAGGTACCATTTTTTCGTGAGTTCAGTGAAAGGAGTAGCTAACTGGACAAATTTGAAAACAAATCTCTGTTAGTAACCAGCCAGACCTAAAATTACCTGATATGTTTCTTTGTTTCAGGGACAGAACTGTTAGCTACAGCTTTTGTCTTGGAAATCTCTGGCTTTACTGCTCAGTTTCTCAAAATATAACCCCAAAGTTGGTTTCCTGCATGCCTAATGCACACTTGGTAGGATTAATAGTCAGACTTACATTTTTGATAGATTGGGTAACTGCTTGTAGATGTTCCAGGTGGCTTTTCCAGTCTGAACTGTACACCATAGTATCGTCCATGCAAGCAGCAGAATAACCAGTGTTAGGGGCTAGAAGTACATCTATGTACCGCTGGAATGTAGCAGTAGCACCATACAAACCAAACTGCATGGTGTTGAACAGAGTGAAGCAGGGAAAGCAATAAGGAGTGCAAAGGTGCAAACTGAAGAGAGAATAACCCAGGGGATAATGAAAGGGGACAAAACATTTTTTAGGTATGTAAGTGAAAAGAGGAAGATCAGGGGTGGTATTGTAAGGTTAAAAAGGAAAGGCGGGGGACTGAGCAGAGGGGGACCAGGAAAAGGCAGACATCCTGAACAAATACTTTTGTTCAGTGTTCACAGAGGAAGGAGAAGGGGAGTGGCCACAAAAAAGTAACAAAAGTTTTAGAGGGAGGGAGGTGGATAGTAGTCCTTTTTTAGGGGCGAGAGTCCTGAAGGGACTTGCTAATCTGAAGGTGGGCAAAACAATAGGACCAGATGAGGTGCATTCAAGGGTAATGAGGGAGCTCAGGGAAATACTGGCTGCACCTCTGACAGCTCTCTTCAACTGCTCACTGGAAACAGGAGGTGTTCAGGAGGACTGGAGGAGGGTGGATGAAGTACCACTACACAGAAGTGGTGGCATGGAGGAGACTGGCATTTATAGACCAGTCAGCCTGACATTGGTGGTGGGTAAGTTAATGGAATTCAGCAGCGATTCCATTAACTTTCTCACCACTGAAGTCATGCTGACCTTCGCCTATAACTGCCAGCATCTTCCCTGTTTCCACTTTGTAAGTGACTACATCTGCGCTCCTCCAGTCCTCTTCCTTTTACAGCTGCAGTGGGCAGAGCCAGAGACCATCTTGCAGTCACTTGGAAAAAGGGTCACGGATCAGCCCAACAAAGTTGGGAGTTGCATCACGATCACTCCGGTTGGACACTCCGCTCCATAGATGTTCATTTGTCCCCCCCGCCTGGGTACACATTTCTAAATTGGCACTTCCGATACAGCCCGTCGTGCCCAAGATGGCCAGTGGAGTTGAGTGCACATGCCGAGCAGCAGCACCTTAGGCATGTCCAACTGTTCCACTGTGAGCTCAGAGAGCTTCTTTAAACATAGCTGCAGCCATGTCGGCTCTGACCAGAGTTTGTTCCAATGAGCTGTTAAATAAGACTGTCAGAGGTGCAGCCAGTACCTCCCTGAGCTCCCTCAGTAACTTTGGGTGGACCCTGCTGGCCCCACTGCTTTGTCCACTTTCAGATTTACAAGTCCTTTAAAGACTCTGTCCTCTGAAAATGGACTAGTGTCCACCTCCCTCCCTCCAATGCTCCTGTTATATTTTTGTGGCCCCTCCCTATCGTTTTTCTCTGTGAATACTGTGTTTTCCTGATCCCCCTCTGCACAGTGTCCCCTTTCTTTCTTAACCTTACAGTCCCACCCCTGTTCTTCCTTTTTTCACTTACATACCTATACTTGGTACTGTATTTGGTGTTAGACAGAAGAAGGCTATTGCCTATCATATCTGCATCCTGCCTCAATGGGTGCACTTTATGCCATTATCTTGAAGTAGGTAGCTTGTGACAGGAAGCTCCTGCCGCTCTTGAGGACCGACCTTTTCTTAAATCTGTTGTAACAGTTCTTCTATTTCTTAGCCTAGTCCATTCTTTATAATTTCTAGTTCATTAGGTTGGCCATCTATGGGCACCCGCTTCCCTTTCTTGACTATGCTATAGTATCTCCTCTAATTTTCCTTTTCCTTCTCAGGTTCTCGTACAGGGAGGTTATTGCTGTGACCTCCGAGCTGATATAAAAAAAACAGGCTGTATTCCTCATTGTTGTATTTAGTATGCAATGGTAGTATGTCATAAAATACTTTAATGTGTATACCTTATGGCCCAGATGTTCAGAGCTGCGCAACTGAGTTGTGCCGGCGCAAGTGCAGTATTGCGCCAAGGAGCCATATTTAGTGGGAGCCAGTGCACAGCGCCAAATCCATTGTGCCACTGTGCAACTATAATGAATGCAGGTGTAAGAGCAGGGGGCATTCCCATGAATATCCAGCGCAGTGGCATATTCAGCCATGAAACCATGGCGCAAGTGTGGAACAAATCGAAGTTGCTTCGAGCAAACTTGTTCCTAGTAAACAGGGCGCAAACACACAGACAGCAGTTGCGCCAAGGGTGGGAGGGAGAGAAACAGGGAGACAGACAGACAGGCACACGACCAGACACAGGGAGGGGGACAGAGAGGTGGTGTGGGAGAGGGAGAGAGGGGCAGAGAGAGAGAGCGCCACACACACACAAAAAGCCTGTGTATCAGGGTGGCACACAGCCAGCAGCCAACTGCCCAGGGGGAGGTGGACAGCAGGGACATGGAGAGCGCACCCGCGTTGATGGGTGTGAGGTGGCAGGAGGAACAGCTACATGGCTAACGAAGGGCCCGGCGGCAGCATGCCCGATGCAGGCAGTACCGTGCCTACAGCACTGCTGGGAACTTGAATGACACAGAGATCATGGGCTGGCACTGCTTGAACAGGGCCATGCTGAGGCAGCCCTGTGAGCTGCGAGCACGAAGCTGCAGGCACCCAACGGACGGAGCCATGCCATGGCCGTGGTGAAGATGGTGACCACGCATGTGCCTGCCCACCATGGACACTGGCCAAGGCTCAACAGGAGACACCACGGGCACCAGTCCGTCGCAGCCCGCCGTCCCACACAGGTCCCCACAGCTGTGCTGTCACGTGCTGTGGAATGCAACTGTCACCCCAGCACACAGGTGAAGTGCAGCATAGATGCAGAACAGCCACATGGTGGCAGGCATGCCTGGCATGCATGGGGCCTTTGCCTGCACTTGCATGGGTAGCCGCATGCCACCTGGCCTTGTTGGACTGGCGCATATCAACAGGAAGGCGCCAAGTGTCGCCAACCAGGTGGAATGTGCTGCCATGGGCGCACACCAATGCCTGCGCCACACACCTGGCACAGCTCTGCGCCATGCCATGGCTGTGAACATTGGGATAACTCCACAGGCTGCCAGTAGGAGGTGCTTGCGGGCAGGGGTGCAATGAGCAGCGCGGTGGTGTGGGTGGGCAGGGTGTGCCTCGTGGTGTGGGCGCTAGGGATGGGCAAGGGGCGCCGCACAGCATAGCACAGGGCTAACCATGGCATGCTTCACACAGGTGACAGCGCATACCCACTGAGATCCTGGCAGCATCACCCTGGTCCATTCCGCCCTGCAGTGCTGTCTGCCCCCAGTGTGCTGCTGCAGCATTCACCACCCTGTCATGGTTGCAATACTGGTACATGGTCTGTGCTGTTCGGTGGCACTTCTGTGGCACAGAACATACAAATGAGGTTGTGCGCAACGGTAATGATATGCTAATGCACCCCACTGCACCACGCATTGGCTGATGAGCTCATTTGCAGGCGGCTGAATATCAAGATATTGCGCCGTGTGCAGTGGTATTGTGGCAGAACAAGTGGAACAATGGCCACACATGTGCGGTGCTCGGACCTTCAGTGTGCATGTGCAGTGTGCTGCAAGGTGTTAGTTACGCAGGCCGTGGTGACCAGCGCGATGTATCAGCACAGCGCACTTGCACAGGGTTGCGCATGCACTTTGTGCATGATGGCGTTGTTCTATTGCCACATGCACACCGTGGGTGGGCATGGGTCCTGGGCCATCACACTGGCCACCTGCCCTGACCCTTGCTATAGGTGTCCGGCTGCCAGTGCAGACACTGCTGCACCAGATGCTGGGCCGGCCCATGCGGCAGAACCTTGCTCGTGGTCCCGGACATACATGGGGTGGTGGCGGCCCTGCAGGGCATGCTGGCGGTGGAGGGAGGTGAGGGCTGGCATGCCCAGGGTGGCCCACCAGGGCCATCGCTAGGGTTGCCCCTCTGTCCCTGGTTACCCCTGTTGGACCTTACCCTATGATCCCCCCCCCATCCCAGCTGTTCTGTACATGGTTGCGCCATACATATATGTTGTCTGGCATACCCGCCTGTGCCTGCTGTGCAGGTGGCATGGGGCACCATGCTGCAGTGGCCCAGTGTCCATCCGTGTTGTGTGTATGTGGGTGGCACGTGCCGTGCTTCCGTGGTTCCCTGCTGTGTGCCATGGTCGGTCCCCCTGTGGTGGTGTCCATCCCCTGGGTTGGTGGCTGTGCATTGGGGTGCCCATGGGGGCGTTGGTCTGGGGTGTGTGGCAGGTAATGTGGCGGTTGCTCATGCCATGGTCATTGGTCGGGTACTGTCCACGCACTGTGTTGGGGTCCTCCACTGCCATTTTGCGGCCTGTCTCATGTGGTCCACCACACTGCCAGCCATCTGGCTTGTACAGTGCCCACTGTGTGGGCTCCTGTGTGGCATGTATGTGCTTGGCTGCATGGTCCTGGGTATGGCCTGCTCTGGTCTCGGGGCACGGCCAGCAGCCTGCAGGAGGGCTCTCTTGGTGGCCCTCCACTGGCACCCCCTGTTGCCTGCTATCCATGCCACTGTTGTGTTCTGGGGTCCAGTGTCGGGTGCCTGTGTGTGTCCTGCTGTGCCCTGTCGATGGGGAGTCCTGTGGCCTGTCCCTGTGATGCCATGGCCCTGTCCCTGGGTCTGTTCCTGTGCCCTGCCCCCTCTGTTCCTCTGCTGTGCTGCCAAGGGTGTACTGGAGTATTTCTGTGTGCCATGGTGCACCTCTGTTTGCGCCATGGCACAACTCTGTCATATTCAGCTGCGTTGTGCTGGTGCAGTTTGGTCTGCGAACCTTTGAATATGGCTCCTGTTGCGCCATGGTGCATCGGATTTGCTCTGCCACACTTGCGCGGACTTTGGACATTTCTGAATATCTAGGGTTGCACCTTTGGATGGGGCAAAACGGATCCTAAGCCCCCCTAGCCCCGCCTTTTCATGACTCATCATGCATTGTTTCTCCTAGAAGGCCATTTGTTATATCAATAAAGGACACACTTAAAGCAGCAGTTCAACAAAATGTTAAGATGCTGTACTGTACCTGTTAAAATTACTTTCCTAGGTTCTTCCTAGTCATCCATTTACTTATGTATTTATTTTATTGACGTTGGGTTACCAAATAAATATACAGAGATAAAAGAAATATCATTTACAGATATGATCTGAGGGGAGACAAGGGAAACACTGTAAATAGCACACAACAGTATACATGGTCTATAATAATACATAATAAATTGTTTCCTGTAGTGTGTACATTATATCTTTTTCTGGTACCTTTACCTGTTCATGTCCACAGTACTATTTCAAAGCCAAAGAAGTGACCATACCATTTTCTTGAAAAAAAAAAATTTAAAACATTTAAAAATGTCTACTTTCTGTTAGAGATGAAAATGTTTACCAGCAAATGAAACTGGAAGACAACTGGCTCTGTTACTGTTACAAAAGATGGGGGCAGTTGTACTGCTATGCCACTTTAAGGTGTAGAGGAAAAGATTAGGTAAAGGAAGTGCTAATGGTGTTAATGGCCATACTTTACACCTCCCAGGTTGACTGCTTTCACAAACAAAAGGCTATATTGGCTAGAGAACTTGTTTGTAACCTGGATATGTAGCTGAAACAATGAATTATATGACAACATTTGTTTCAAAAGTATGTGAGCACTCAAAATGGCTCAAAAACCTGACCAGCACAGAGCAAAACCGATTACCTGATAGGGACCCTGAAAACCTGATCACCAGGTAAAAAACCTGACAGGTGGCAACCCTATGAATATCTGGGCCAATGTGTATAAAACCTGTAAATGAAAATACCATGGCGCTATGTGTTTTTGATAAAGGTAAAAAGTTACTAGGGGACTGTATGATAAAAATTAAGTTTGTTGTGCTATTTAAAATGCATGTAAATTGCTGTAAACTGAACACGTCTGAAATTTCATGGTGATTTGCATATATCCCGTGATGCTTTGCATTATGGAAATATGTGTGATGTTGTGTTTCTTTGAAACTTGACTTATCAATGCCCTTTGGGGTGACCCTTGTTTCAGTGCTTCTGCACTGAGATACTTTGTCTTTAGCTTTTTTTTTTTATTTGAGCCCCCACCCCTCAAGCAAACAAGGCCCACAGAGAGGAGGCTAAATTTCAGCAGATAAGTTAGATCAGAGATCAGTGAGTTAGTAGGTGCTGACAAGTGCAGAGGAAGGACATGAATAGTCTGTTGCTGCAAACTAATGTACTGAAGAAGGGATATGCCATTTCTGAAGGTTATCCACTGTATTTTGAATAAACGTTGCACAGAGATTGTGTGTTGAACCTGAAGTTTGGTGTCTGGTCCATCTGTTATCCCACAACCCCTCCACATAGCTGTCCAACTTAGCCTTGAATATGGATAATGTCTTGGCCCCTTTTGTTACTGCCTTGGCTATTCTCTCTTTAGTTTGTGCCTTTGCACGTGTTACTGCTCTTCCTGCTTCCCACTGTTTCCTCTAATATGCCTCCCTATCCTCTTCCCGCTGCATCTCCTTGTACGTTCTAAGTGCTACCCACTTAGCTTTTACATTTTCCACCACCTCTTTCTAGAACCATAGCTATCTCTTTTTCCTCTTTCTTTGGCTTCCTTACTTAATGCAGAGGCTTGTTGCCTTCATGCTGGCTCTTTTAGTTTCCCCCATTGTTCCTCCACCCCATCCAGCTCATCCCCCCCCCCAACACCACCAGATCATCCCTGAGGCATTCACCCATCCTTTTAAAATCTACCCTCCTGAAGTCCAGGACCCTTGCCCTTTGAAGTTCGATTACACAGCATCCTTATGTTGAACCAAACTGTACGATGATCGCTGGTCCCCAGGTGGCCCCCACCTTGATGTCTGCAGCACTGTCCCTGTTGGTGAGTATCACGTCCACTATTGCCCCATCATGAGTGGGTTCACTGACTAGTTGCCTAAGGAATGCCCCCTGCAGGGAGTCCAAGAATTTCCTGCTTCTAGCTGAAGCCGCAGCTGGAAGGCCCCAAGCTACATCTGACGGGTTGAAGTCCCCCAGGAACAGCACCTTTCCTTTTTCTGCCATCTCGCAAGGAGCTTCCACCTTATCTAACTCCTCTCCGAGTGCTGAAGGTGTGTAGATCACACCAATGTGAATAGAGGCTCAATTTCTGATCTCTAGGGTGACCCACAGTACCCTCCAATATTCCTTGTATCTCCATTGCTTTAATCGCTTTCTCACATAAAGTTCCATACCTCGTCCTTTCCTTCCCACCCTGTCATTCCCTGAATGGCCATGTCCCAGTCATGGTTTCAGTGTACCATGACTTGGTAATGGCCACAGTATACAGGCCAACCTCTGCCATCATGGCTTCTAGGTCTGGAATCTTATTTCCTAGACTTCTAGCGCTTGCACACATGGCTTTCAGGTTTTCTAATCGCTCCATTTGTTACCCCACTTTTTTTCCTTTTTTGCTTCCCCCTCTCTTTCTAATGCACCTGCTCCCACCCTCTTCATGTTTTCCACCCTGCTTCCTGTATTAATTTGCATCCTGGGGGATTCCCCTCCTCACAAGTGTTTCCTACTCTCTACTTCACCCTGTTGAGGGGGGGTGCAGTTTCTGCATCCCCAATCTCTTCCGCCACCCATCTCAGCTAATTTAAATGTTCATCAAAGTAACATTTACATTATCCACGAGGACTGTAGTTCCCCTCCTGGATGGATGCAGGCCATCACCCCTGTATAGGCTCTTATCCTCCCAGGTGGATCCCCAGTCCTCAATGGAGCTGAACCCCCTTCTCTCTGCACCATTCCTTCAGCCATGAATTGAAGCTCCTAGTGTTGAGATCCCCCTCATCCTTCTCCCTGTCACAGGCAGGCAGCCCTCTGACGAAGCCACCGAGTGTGCTACTTGTCTGAACCCTCCCTTGCTTTCTAAATTCCTCCTGCACTATCCCAGCCCTATCCCTAGCTGGGTCATTAGTACCCAGATTGATACCCACATCTAGCTCTGCCTCCCTGCTCTGCTGTTGCGTTCTATCCTCCGGGGCACCATGTAGGCAGCTAACCTCCTCTCCCTCCCTTTCCTATTTTCCTATTCCCAAATCTATCTTTCTTACAGTGAAGTTCACCATCAGAAGTTGCTTACTCCTCCTTGGGGATCCTCTTCCACCCTCCTTGTGGTCTCCGCTATGAAGGCCCCGTATTCTCCCTGGCCTCTGCCACTGGTGCCTCTTCCTGGCAGTCCTGCTTCACCAGAGCAGTGTAGTAATTGTGTAGAGGTACACAGGGATGCCTTTGACCCAGTACTCCCTCCCTTCCTGAGCCCACCGCATTCCAGCCAGTCCTCCTTCCTGGCATCCTCTGAGGCAGCGATGGCAGACTTGGTGGCCCTTTGGTGGGGAAGAGGTCGACCAAATCCCAGATGACTCAGCCTGGAGTGTAGCGACCTCCTCCCTCAACCCAGAGAGGTGCATGTAGATGGGGCATCATCACATTATCCAGAAGATCTCTCTGAAAACTGCCACACCTAGCATTCTCAACTTCTGTTCTCCCTCTGTTACTGGGAACAACTTACCCTTGGTAGGGTGTTTCTAGTGTTCCTTTTTTGTTACTACTTGTGTTCCCATTCCTGGTTTTAATCTCCTTGGCTCCTGCCCTGCATAGGGCGTTGCTTCTCTTCGCAGTTTTGGTCTGCCTTTTACCTTCTGTCCTTCCCAGCAGTGACTGTTGCACAAGAATGAACAGGTAGGTGCCTTGCACTGGTCGACTGGCAGAGTCCCCTGCTTCCTTTTGCTGATGCCTAAGATGCCAATCACCTGTTTCTCTCCTTCACTCCTCCACTTGCTGTCTGGGACACAGATGTGCTCGATACATTAAGAGTAGAAGTGCTTTTGTAGTGTTCTTGTGAAAAAAGATACTAAGCCTCTGAAAGCTCCACCCCCAGTCACACACCTGATTCTCAGGGCTTCCTGAATCTTCTCACTCCAGAATAAATTTTCTGAACTAGATTCTCTCACACCACCTGTTACAGTTATAAACACAAGTTTCCAAGTGCCCCAACACTGCCTACAAAGTTTCTAAGTGCCCCAAACTGCCTACAAAGCTCTTTTTTTTTTTTCCTCCCTACTTACCCTGCTACTTTGAGTGTGAAGAGTTATGGAGTGGGCTTGGTCTCCTTACTGTCCAGCTTCGTCTCTGCTTCTCGGATGGGTGCCTCCTAGCGGTTCCCAGGGCCAAGTTGAAGATATCAGGTGACTCGCTGTACGTTTGGGGTAGCCAGTCCGGCCCTGTGGGACTTGCTCCCCAGGTCTGAGAGGGTGGAGGCATTCAGAAGGAGCCTATAAACTTGCCTGTTTAGACAAGCATTTAATTGAATGTAATCTCCACTGGTTTTAGCATTTAATTTATCCTGCCTGCGGAGGTAATACTTTAGGTTTTATTGTGTCTAGTTTCATTGTAAGCTGTTTGTTTTCTGTATATTCTTGCTATGTTGTTCAGTGCCCAGAGTCTCTGGAATTGGGCACTAACTAAAATTACTACTACTAAGAGATATATAAATAAATACAGTATACTTTTAAGGCAAATGTAGGTGATTTCACTCCTCTCTTTCAGCAAAGTCTGTTCTTCCACTGATGCTCAGGTGAATAATAGAGCGCTTGACCTCCCTCCTCTCTGGGCTTTGAAACTCCACGAGGAGCAATGCAGGTCTCACGATGATCCAGAACTCAGTACATAAGAATATACAGGGTGGTGGTGGAAGGCAAATGGGCGAATAGTGGGGGTATCCCTCACTGCTGACCACTTGCTGCTTTGCAGAGCACTGAGCAGCACAACAGTATCTCCCTTTAGGCATCATCTTCAGTGGCTGACTGGTCAGCTGAGGAGCCTGATGATGGATGGGTGGTCACTTCCTTGGTCGGACTGAACAAGGAAACCAGAGGCCGAGGAAGCAGTAGTAACAGGTGAAGCTAATGGTACATGAATCAAGGGTTGGAGTAATGGAGAGCCACCAGGAGGTGATGGAATCGGGGGGCTAGCTAGCTAAGCACAGTTATGCACAGCATCAGTGACATCACAGGTACTACCCCACTATGGTAACACCATCACTGCAGTAATAGTGGCATGAATATTTTCAGTTGAAGTCATGAGAGAACAATGGTTCCCCTAGCTCAGTTCTGGGTATTTTGTACCCAGTGCAGGCAGAGGACATGCAGATATAGCGTAGTCTGTTCCCCCAGGAAGTTAAACCCATCACCTCTGCTCTAACTAGCCCAAGTGGGGTATTCCAGCACTCACATATGAGCCCCAGTCTCCCATGTGGCAGTGCAGTTTGTGGGCCACTCAGTTGAACAACAGAATTTACCAAATTGGACAGCATTATAGGGTTGACACCCTTATAGTAATTTCAGATTAGGAGGAACTGTAGATCCATCATGTCCACACCCTGCTGAATAAGCAGAGACAAAAATTATTGCAAACATATAGTAAACTATATTGCTTTCACTACTCCCACAACTGCCGATGTTACCCTGTGATTCCCTTGCTAAGCAGACATTTGTCCAGATTTACCATGAAGCCATATACTGCCTTTATGTCCCCGGTCTTCACTAGTAGGCTGTTCCATAGATTTACCACTGGCTTACATGGCCTCTGAGCTTCAGGGCACGCCTGCTTCTTGCTGGAGCACACCAGATCAAACTCTCTGCTCAGTCTTGTTGATACCCGTGAGTATGCAGAACACTGAAATCATGTCCCTCTTCATCCTCTTTTTTTTTCCCTATGGTGAGCATATTAACGTCTGTGCTTGTGAGGCCTAATAAAGGTTGACTTTTACCTATGATGAATTTGACATGTACTGTAAGTGCCTAGAAATGGCAGTGTTGTAAGGAAGGACAGACTTAAAATACAGTAGCTTTCAGGAATTACCTCGGTTGTTGGGGGTAGGAGCAGGATTGACCTCTCCTGGGGTGGACGCTGTCAGTCCCATTACCACCGGTGGAGGTCCGGTGGTGGCGCAGGCAGAGATGGCAGCCAGTAGGGTGGGGCACTCCACAGTGCCTGGCGTGCGCATGCCGAGGAGGATAGACTGGTTTTGAGGACTCGCTGTGGTGCGTATCAAACGACAGTCTCTCTTAAGAAGGTAGAATTCCTGTCCAGGGAGATTGCTACAGGAAGGAACAGACTAGCTTAGCTCTTCTGGACAGTGGATAGGCTTTTTCATCCTGCTTGTCTTGAGTCAGTCAGAGCTATATATCAGCCTCTAGATGTGAAGAGTGTGCTCTGTTGTTCTCTGATAGAGTACCCTAGATTTGGCTGGGGATCTGCCCAATGGACCCGTTGCAGCCCACAGCACTGAGCTGGGCATCAACTGGAGAATTCCTCCTGCCTGGAGTGAGTTTCGGCCATTTTGGGTAGTAGAGATAAGGGAGATAATTTCAAAGCTGCGACCAACATGCTTTGAACTGGACCCAGTCCTGACACATCTCTTAGTGGGCTTGTAGAGTCTGTTAGTCTGATGTTCACTGAGACTGTCCAGTGTTCGCTCTCTGAGGGGGTTTCCTTAGCACCTTGAAAGAGGCGTTGGTGAAGCCCCTGCTGAAGAAACCATCCCTTGACCCAGACTGTTTAGCTTAACTTCAGACCCATCTCAAACCTTCCTTTCTTGGCAAGGTTATTGAGAAAATTGTGGCTTTACAGCTAAATGCATGCCTCTCAACCTTTGACATCTATGAGCCCCTTCAGTCAGGATTTAGGGCTAGGCACAGTATGGAGACCCAGATTAGTCAGGGTGCTAAATGATCTCACGGTAAGAAAGAGGCGAATGTTCAGTTGTCATTCTAGTCGTTGTCATTCTAGTCTATCTCTTCTCAGCATTTAACATAATGGACCAAGTTGGATCCCTTGGTACTGTGTGCCAAATATGAACATACAAAGAAGCCAGCAGAGAGTGGCTATTTGATCTATCTAGTCTGCTCAGACAGGGTCCACAGCTTGAGCTACTGTCCCTGTCCCCTTCACCCTCCCATCCTCCCTACCCATGATCCTTCCTTTCCCAGCCTCTTGAAGCTCCCCGCTGTCTTCAGTGAGACCACATCTTCCGGCAGCGCATTACAGCTGTCCACCACCCTATCCATAAAGAAGTGCTTCCTGACCTCCCTCCTAAATCTCCCTCCTCGTGTTATGGTTGCCACCTCCTTAAAGAGACACTCTTATCCACCTTATTTATCCTTTCAAGTACTTGAAGATCCCAATCATGTCTCTTCCCCCAACCCCATCCTCCAGGAAGTACATGTTCAGTGCCCTCAACCTCTCCTTGTATGCCTTACCTTGCTGACCCGCTGTCATCTTTGTAGCCCTCCCCTGGACCTTCTCCAGCAGGTTAATGTCCTTTTTGAGGTATGGGCACCAGTACTAAACTCCATACTCTAGATGTGGCCTTACCAATGACCTGTACAAGGGCAATATAACATCCTCTCTCCTACTACTGATCGCCGAGCTATGCATCCCAGCATCTTGTTTGCTCTTGCTGCTGCTTTTGTTTCATGGGATTGCTTCAGGTCACTAGTGATCCTGACTCAGGTTGTTCTCTCCTCTGATGCAGATACCTGGAGATACCTGGACTCCACCCAGGTAGTACTCTACCCTGGGATTCTTGGCTCCAATGTGCATAACTAGGCATTTCTTAGAAGTTGACAGCAGATAAGGACCGCAAGGCCCATCCAGTCTGCCCATTTCTTTTTCTGCCTTATAAATGTGCCATCGACCTTTGCTCTAGCAATGGCTTATCTGTTCATACTCATCTGTGTTGCTCCCTTATGCCTATCCCATGCCTGTTTGAAGCCCTGCACTGTATTCGTATCCACCGCTTCCTTAGGTAGGCTGTTCCATGCATCCACCACCCTTTCTGTGAAAAAGAACTGCCTCACACTACCCCTTAATCGGCCTCCCTCTAATCTCATGCTGTGTCCTCTTGTCCTGCTATTTTTCTTATATTGAAACATGTTACTCTTTCACCTTGTTAATGCCCTTAAGGTGTTTGAATGTTTCGATCAGATCACCTCTCTCCCTCCTTTACTCTAGGGTATACATATTGAGCTCCGTTAATCTGTCCTCATATGTTTTCTGATGCAGTCCCTGTACCATTTTGGTTGCCCTTCTCTGGACTATCTCAATTTGGTTAATGTCCTTGTGAAGGTCTGGCCTCCAGTACTGTACGCAGTACTCCAGATGGGGCCTAACCAGTGTCTTGTAAAGAGGGATTATTACGTCTCTCTTCCGACATGTGACACCTCTACTAATACACCCTAACATCCCCCTAGCCTTACCTACTGCTTTAGTGGTCTGCTTGAATGATTTCAGGTCATCGGTGATGATTATGATGCCCAAGTCTCTTTCTTCCTTTGTGACTGCCAGCAACTCCCCTCTCAGCCTATAGGTGGCTTCAGGGTTTCTCTTTCCTATGTGCATGATCTTGCACTTCTTTGCATTAAACCACTGTTGCCACTCTTCCGACCATTTTGCTAGTTTATCCAGGTCTTTTCTCATTCTGCCCACCCCATCTGGATCATCTACTCTGTTGCAGATCTTGGTGTCATCTGCAAACAGACAAACCCTACCCTCCAGTCCATCTGCAATGTCACGGATGAAGATATTGAAGAGGACTGGCCCCAGGACTGATCCCTGAGGTACCCCACTTCTGACTTGTATCTCTTCTGACTGTATACCGTTTACCACCACTCTCTGTTTTCTGCCCGTCAACCAGTTTGCCACCCAGTTGACCAACTTCTAACCCACCCTGAGCCTACCCAGCTTATTAATCAATCTTCTATGTGGAACAGTATCGAAATCTTTGCTGAAGTCAAGGTAGGCGACATCAACTGCTCCCCCTTGGTCTACCACTCTGGTTACCCAGTCAAAGAAATCTATGAGATTAGTTTGGCAGGACCTTCCTTTTGTAAACCCATGCTGTCTTGGATCCTGTGCTCCTATGGATTCCAGGTGTTGCACTACCCTTTCCTTAAGAAGTGCCTCCATAATCTTACTCACTACTGAAGTAAGACCGACTGGTCTGTAGTTCCCTGCCTCCTCCCTGCTACCACTCTTGTGGGCGGGATCATGTAGACCCTTCCAGTCTTCTGGGACCTCTCCTGTGCTCAGAGACTCAATAAACAGTTCTGATAATGGCTCTGCTAGTTCTGCCTTTAGCTCCTTTAGTACCCTGTGATGTATGCCATCAGGTCCCATTGCCTTGTCCACCCTGAGCTTATCGAGCTCTTGTAGGACCCTTCTTTGTGAAGGACTAGTGCTCACCTCCCTCCCTGTGTCCAGGGTGCTGGAGCTGTGGGCCCTGCCCTACCTTCTCTTCAGTAAATACTGAGCAGAAGTATCTATTTAGGATAGATGCTTTTACATGGTGCTCCTCTTCACACGCCCCCTATCTCCTTTGATCTTAGCAATACCTCCTCTGGACTTTCTTCTTTCACTAAATGTATCTATAGAAAGTCTTGTCACCTTCTTTTACTGTTTGTGCTAGTGTTTCCTCGGTTTGGGCCTTTGCCTGCCTTACTGCCTTCCCTGCTTCCCTTAGGAACATTTGGTATGCCTCCCTGTCTTCATCCCGCTGTGTTCCCTTATATTTCCTGAAGGCCATCCTTTTGGCTCTGGCATTTTCTGCTACTGTTTTTGAGAACCAAAGTGGTTTCTTTCTTTTTTTGCACTTCCTTTTCTCTCTAACACAGTGGGATGTTGCTTCAAGTATTGCATCCTTAATGCTTGCCCACTTTGCCTGTACCCCCTCACCTGTATTTATTTTTGCCAGGGCTAGCTTAACTCTGTTGGCCAGCTTATGAAAGTCAGCTCCTCTGAAGTCCCATATGTTTGCCTTGGAATGGCATGATTTAGTTGTAGTGGCCAAATTGAACCATACCATGTGAAGGTCACTGGCCCCCAAGTGACCTTCTACCTGGAGATCTGTGATCCTTTCCCTGTTAGTCAGTACTAGATCTAGGACAGCCCTGTCTCTTGTGGGTTGTTGTACCAGTTGTCTGAGGCCTTCCCCTGCAGGGAATCCACTATGTGTCTAGTTCTGGCAGATGTTCCTGTTGGTATTGACCAGTCTGTATCTGGCATGTTGAAGTCTTCCCATTATCAGAACCTCCCCTTTAGCTGTTATGTTTTGTTTATCTTCTAACAGTAATGTGTCTGTGGCCTCCCCCTGGTCTGGGGGCCTGTAGACAACCCCAGTTCTTATGGCTGTCCCATTTCCTGTTCCAGGGTGACCCACAGTTCTTCTGGCTGCTTATGTGTATTCTGAATTTTTGTAGCTTTGATATTTTCATTGACATACAGGGCCACTCCACCCCTCCATTTTTGCACCTCAGTCTCTTCTGAACAGTACATAGCCAGGTACTGAAGTCTCCCAAGTATGGTTACTGGCAAACCACATCTCGCTAATTGCTACTGTGTCCAGTTTAGCCTCTGTCATTATTGCCTACAGGTCTGGGATCTTGTTTCTCAGACTGCGAGCATTTGTATACATGATTTTCCATTGGCCAGATTTCGGTGTGTTAGTTGTTGGGTGAGGTCTGGCGTTTCCCCTGAGCATCGTATGGGGAGCTGGACCTTTTTCCTTACCTGGTGATGCAAATGAGCTGCAAACATGCTGAACTCCTGTTTGACCACTAGCTGAGGGGGGAGGGGTGTTCTTCCCATTCGATGTATGGGGTGCTGCACCCCTCTCCCCATTTGCTAGTTTAAATATTCTGCAAAGACGTAAAACTTCTGCTTCAATGCACTGACTCTCTCCTTAGTCAGATGCAGTCCATCAAATTTAAAGAACTTTTGCTCCCAAAACTGTTGCCAGTTCCCTACAAATTTGTGGGATTCTTGGCTCCAGTGTGCATAACTAGGCATTTCTTGGCATTGGAGCCAAGCTTCCACATCCCAGACTACGTCCCCAGCTTTTCCAGATCATCCTATAGGTCCTGTGTCCCCTCAGCTGTGTGCACTCTCCCGCAGAGCTTGGTGTCATCTGCAGATAGGCACATTTTGCCCTTAATGCTATCCCCAGTGTCACTGATGAAGACATTGAACAACACTGGCCCCAGCACCGAGCCCTGCGGTACCCCACTGTTGACCTCTCTGGTGCTAGATAACTCTCCCCCCACAGCCACCCTCTGGGTTCTGTCCCTCAGCCAGTTTTCCACACATCTGACCATCTTATCCCCAACCCCAAGATCCACCAACTTCCTGGTCAACCTTTGTGGGCACAGAGTCAAAGACCTTGCTAAAATCCAGATAGAGGATGTGTGCCAACTTGGCCCGCTTACTGTCTTTGTGACCAAGTCAAAGAAGTCCAATCAGATTCGCTTGACATGATCCCCCCCCCCATGAACCCGTGCTGTTTGCATCCTGGAGACCATGCTTCTCTAGATATTCTGCCAACCTTTCCTGAAGTATGTTTTCATGAGCTTGCACACGATTTAGGTCAGACTGACTGGTCTATAATTCCCTGGGACCATTTTGTGGAGGGACACCACATGTGCTGTTCTCTAGTCCTGTGGTGCTCGCCTGACTCCAGTGAAATATTAAATTGGCCTGCCAGTGGCCCTGCCAGCTCACAAGTCAGTTCCCTTAGTACCCTTGGATGTACTTTGGGCCTGGTGATTTGTCCACCTTCAATGCTAGCAGCCCCTCCGCTAAATGTCTTCCTCTGTCACTACATCTGTGCCCCCGCTCCTCTTCTCCTCCTGAAACTGTGGTCCAGCCTTCTCCCTGGTGAAGGTGGAACAGAAGTATTCATTTAGTATCTCTGCTTCCCCCCCCCAACCCCATTATGGTCCACCCACTCCTCTCCTTCTTATGTCTTACAGTCCCATACTTCTTGTCCCTTTTCTCACGTATATAGCGAAAGAAGGCCTTATGCCATCTTCAGCTCCTTCTGTGCCAAATGATTTGAATTCTTTCTCTGAGATAGAATGCAGAGGGGTGGTGTGGGAAATTATTCCTCTAGTCCAAAGCCCTATCATGTGGGTTCCTGAGGGTCCTGATTCTCTCACCTATGCTGTTCACAGTGCACATGCTGCCCTGGGTGCTGTCATTAGATGCTACAGTGTTGGGTTTCATTGCTATGGAGATGACACCTTGCTGTACCTGCCATTTGCACTCGGGACACTGGATGCAGTTTCTGTGCGGAATTTCTGCCTGGCCGAGGTCAAAGACTAGGTGTCCTCTAGCTGACTGAGGTTTAATCTGTACCAGATGGAGGTGCTTGTGATTGAGCCTAGTCATCAGCGAGGTGCAGAGTCGGCTGAAGCGGCACCTGGGTTAATGCTGGGTTCCGCTTCTCTTGCCATCTCTCCTAAGGTGAAGAATCTGGACGTTATCTTGGATAGTGGTCTTTCACTCCAGTCTCGGGTGTCGACCGTTGTCCGGAATGGTTTTTACCACCTGAGGAATATTGCCTGGATCAAATGTTTCTTCCCTCCTAATAACTCTCGCACTGTTGTATGCTTTTGTGACCTTCAGACTCGACTATTGTAATGCTGTGTACCTCGGGGTAAATGGAGGTGCCCTACATCACCTGCAGTTAGCGAGAAATGCAGCAGCTAGGTTGCTGTTGGGCCTACCTAGGCCTCGCCATGTGATCCCGATACTGCATAGTCTGCACTGGCTGCCGGTGAGGTGGCGAATCACCTTCATGGTCAGGTTGGTGACCTATAAAGGCCTACATGGTCAGGGCCCTAGTTATCTGTGTGACCTCCTGACCCCCCATGACCCCATTCATCCTCTCTGCTCCTCTGAGGAGGGCCTTCTAGTGGTTCCCAGGGCCTGACTAAAATCTTCTGGGAGCAGAGCTTTTGCAGTAGCCACCCCAGCCCTGAGGAACTCTCTTCTCAGACCTCTGAGGGAGGCCCCTTCGGTGGAGGCCTCTAAGAGTGGTCTGAAATCCCCACCTTTTTAAGAAGGCATTTGGCTTATAATTCCTAATGTTCACTAGCTGGTTGATTTTGATGACCATGTATTTATTATTATATATTTTATTTGGTATAATTGATATTCTTTTTATTTATTCTTTGTGTAGTAAAACTGACATTCTCTACAGTGCTGTAAGCCCTGGGTATGGTAGCTTGAAAAATCAAAGTTTACTTATCACGTGGAATTCATGTCATATTGCTAAGCATGAATTGTTGCAAGTCGGAACATTGATGGTATATACTGAAGGAAGCTTAAGCTTAGACTTTTATCTCAACAGGAATGACCATTCCTCTCCTTTTGGATCAAAACCCCGTCTAGCCCGTGTGCCATCTGGAAAAGTAAAACCTAGTCATACAGTGGAATACAGCCCAAATGCAGGTACTTGTTTTGCATTTTTGTGGTATGAGGTTTTATAAACAAGCTATGAATGGATTTGCATTGCATAACAATTTTTCATCAGTCTTAACTTGCTAAGCTGTTATATGAAAATATAAACAATTTCAGGCAGTTTTTTTAACAGGTCTAGAAAACTGTAGAAGCATAAAAAAACTGAGTACTTTGATTACTAGTTTCTCTCCACAGACCTCCCATACTTTCTCCAGCTCTCCTCCCTTTCCATGTTGATGACCCTCCCAAATTATAGTACTTGTTATAATGGAAAATCCTTGGTGGAGGGTTGACCCAGGAGGAAAGCACTGTGCAACTGTTCGATGTGGGGTTGGTCCCTTCAGTGTTTTTATAAGTGACATTGCAGAGGGACTGGAGGGAAGGTGTGCCTGTCCGCAGATGACACGAAGCTCTGCAACAAAGTGGACAGACTGGGAAGAAGGGGGTAGACAGAATGAAGGACAATTTAAAAAAAATGGAAGAACGGTAGCAGGTTTGGCAGCTGGGTTTTAACGCAGAAAAGTGCAAAGTCATGCATTTGGAGCACAAGAACCCAGGGCAATATACCAAATGGGAGGAGAGGTACTAATGATCACAAAGCAGAAAAGGGACCTGGGGATGATAATTTCTGATGACTTAAAGGTAGGTAGTGTGACAAGGCAGTGGGAAAAGCTGTGGAATGCTTGGATGCATAGGGAGAGGTATCACCAGCAGAAGGAGGGATGTAATATTGCTCCTGTATAGATCACTGGTGACACCCACCTTGAGTACTGTGTTCAGTTCTGTGGCCTCTTTCTCTGAAGAACATAGATACGTGGAGGGAGGTACAAGAAGGGCAACCAAAATGGTACAGGGCCTACATCAGAAGCCCTAAGACAGGAGGGAATGCGGGGGGATATGATAGAGACATTCAAGTACTTAACAGAGATAAACAAGGTAGGGAAAGGGAGCATTTTTCAAAGGAAAAGATGCTCGAGGACAAGGGACACAATATGAAACTGGAGTGGGGGCTCAGGGGTAACTTGAGGGTAGTACTTTTCATGGAGAGGGTTGTGGATGCTTGGAACAGCCAAGGACATGGAGGACCGCTCCATGCAGACTCAAGCAGCAGTTGCTCAATTTGTGACAGACATTTTCTATGTCCGTACCTGGCCTGAGACCCTTGAAAATGTAGTGCAGCCATGAATATCATATCAACTGGTCTCCCATAAATTGTGGAAGGGGAGGACCTGATGTCTTTCCTTAGAACCTGGCTAACTACTGCAATGTCGGAGGATCTGGGAGTGGATGGGCAGGACATTAAAAGTGCGTACAGAGTTAACTTTTGCACTCGGCAACTAAATCAGGACTCTTCCCCGCACAATTTTTCTTAAAACCGCCAGGATGGAAATCCAAGTTGGATCCTATACTGGGCTAATGCAAATCACCCACTGCAGCTTGTGGGCTTTAAGGTGAGGCTTTTCCTGGACTGGTCATTTGAAACCTGGACCTGTCAAAAGGCCTTCAGTCCACTTGAACAGCAGCTGCAGACCGACGGAGGGTCTTTGATCTACTTCGACAGCAGCCTCAGGCCTTTGAGCTGTCCACTCACTTTTTGCCCCCGCAAGGCTCCGAATAGTATACGCAGGAAAGACTTTCCAATTTACAGACCCGAAGGAGACTAGGAACCATGTAGATAACATAGTGCCTGATTTTCAGATCAGCAGCCCTGGAAAGTGAAGATGAGGAATCCAGAGGAGAAATAGCAACTTAAGGTGGATTATGAGACTGTTTTGTTTTCCCCACATGAGATATTTTTCTAGACTGAGTTATGGGCCATGCTTTCCTTGTCCAGCACCATCCTGTTCATTGAACAGTGTCTGAACTCATGTTTCAGGGGAGAGCTCATGTTTACATGTGAAAAATCAGTTTATAGAGTTACTTATTAAATTTACGTTATATATCTGTTCCTTTCCAGCATTGTTCGGTTAAAATGGTGCACATCTAATACCTACGCAGTTCTAGCTGCTGAACTTTAATGCGTGGAAAATTTACTTTTATGTCACTGGACTGGGAAGGACATTTTTTTATTTTTTTTTAATAATGCACAGATAATCACCTTATCTTTTCAAGCTTTGATTATAGGCTACTTGCAGATAAAGCTCTGTGCAAAAAAGGGGTGCAGTGTTCTTTATTTTAAGTTTAAAATAATTTTAGATTTGGTAACAGTCATAGAAACATAGACTTTTACGGCAGATAGGGACCGCTTGGCCCACCTAGTCTGTCCATTTCCCTACCTAGAGGATAAGCTGCAGATCCTAGTTAACCAACAGCCTATTTCTTCCTACCCCCCACAAGAATTGTGTTATGTCTGTCCCATGCATTCTTGAATCCTCCCACAGTTTTAAACCTGACAAACTCCTCAGGAAGGCTGTTCCATGTGTCCACCACCCTCTCTCTGAAAAAATACTTCCTCACATTGCCCCTGAGCCGTTCCCCCTCTATCTTCAGATTGTGTCCCCTTGTTCTTGTACATCTCTTTTTGTGAAAGATGCTACCCTCTTGGACTTTGTTTATTCCACTGAGGTACTTAAAAGTTTTATCATGTCCCCCTCTCCTCCTTTCCTCAAGGGTATACATATTAAGCTCCTTTAGTCTCTCCTTATATGGCTTCTCTTGCAGACCCTGCACCATTTTAGTTGCCCTCCTCTGGACTGCCTCCATCCTGTCTGCCCTTGCAGAGATGGGGTCTCCAGAACTGGACACAGTACTCAGATGAGGTCTCATTAACTGTCTGTGCAGAGGGATAACAACTTCCTGTTTTCTGCTGGTGATGCCTCTCCCTATACATCCCAGTATCCCCCCAGCCCTCCCTACTGCTTTTCACATTGCTTGCTAACCTTAAGGTCATCTGATATGATTAACCCCAGGTCCCTTTCAATTTTTGTTGTTTCCAACCCCCCCCCCCCACTGTGTAATCTTCCCCTGGGTTTTTGTTTCCCAGGTGCATTATTTTGCATTTCTTTGCATTGAATCCAAGCTGCCATACTTCTGACCATTCCTCCAACCTTGCCAAGTCCCTTCTCATCCTTTCCATGCCTCCTTGTATGTCAACCCTGTTGCAAATCTTTGTGTCATCTGCAAAGAGGCATACTTTTCCTTCCAATCCCTCTGCAATGTCACTTATAAAGATATTAAAAAGGACTGGACCCAGTACTGAATCCTTCGGTACCCCACTAGTAACCCCTCTTTTTTTTCCCAAAGTGGACTCCATTTAAAATTACCTTTGGTGTCCTGTTGTCCAACCAATGTTTTACCCAGGCTACCACCATGGGACCCATTCCCATGCTGGTTAATTTGATTATTAATCTTTGTGTGGGACTGTGTCAAATGCTTTGCTAAAGTCTAGTAGGTCATGTCCACAGCCCCTCCCTATTCTACTACTTTGGTCACCCAGTCCAAGAAATCAATTAGATTCGTCTGACATGACCTTCCTGCTGTGAACCCATGCTGCCTTGGGTCCTGTGCCCCACTGGCCTCTAGGTACTCAACAGTTCTTTCCTTCAGAAGTGATTCCTTCACTTTTCCTACCACAGATGTCAAACTGACAGGTCTGTAGTTTCCTGCCTCTGTCTTGCTCCCACTTTTATTAAGGGGAATCACATCCGCCTTCCTCCAGTCCTCAGGTACCACACCATCCCTCCATGATTTGTTAAAAAGGGTAGTCAGTGGTGTCACTAGTTCTCCCCTTAATTTTTTAGAATTCTGGGTTGAATTCTGTCAGGCCCCATTGCTTTGTCCACCTTCAGTTTTAGGAGTTCTTTCAGAACCCTTTCTTCTGTGAAAGGAGTGGGATTGACCACCCCACCCCCATCCAGAGTGCTTCTATTGACTGGATTAGGCACCTCCCCCTCCTCCTCTTTTGTGAATACTGAGCAGAGGTATTCATTCAGTATCCCTGCCTTTTCACTGTCCCTTTCTGCCCACCCACTGTCCATTCTGTTCAGCCTCACTATCCCTCCCTTTGTCTTTCTATGCTCCCTGAGGTACCTATAAAAGGTTTTATCCCCCTTCTTAACAGAGTTGGCTGTCTTTTCCTCAGTTTGGGCCTTTGCTATTCTGACTTCCCTCCATGGTTCCTTCTGCCTTAACTGGTATAGTTCTCTGTCCTGCTTCTTCTGTGCTTCCTTATACTTTCTAAATACTTTCTTCTTCTCCCTAACCTTCCCATCACCTCTTTTGAGAACCATAGTGGCTTTTCTTTCATTTGATTAATTTATTTGCTTCTACAAAAGCTTGTCCCTCTGTGATGGCAGTTTTGATGTTTCCCATTGTTGCTCCACCCTCCTTATAGCCTGTTTGCTAGTGCTTTTCTAAGGCACTCTCCCATCTTGCCAAAGTCAGCCCTCTTGAAGTTCAGTACCCTCACTTTTGTATGGATTGACTCTGTAGCTGAGTTTATCATGAACCACACTGGTGGTCGCTTGTTCCCAGGTGGCTACCCACTTCTTGATCTGAGATCCCCATTTGAGAGTACGAGGTCTAAGATTGCTCCCTCACAAGTGGGTTCCAAAACTAGCTGTCTGAGGCATGCCACCTGTAGGGCATCGAGAATGGCACTGCTCTTGGATGTAGCTGCAGCAAAGGTGCTCCAGTTAACATCTGGCATATTCAGGTCCCCCATCAACAGTATCTCCCCTTTCTAGGGACGTGGATACGTTGTTCAATCCACACTTCTTGGCAGGTACCTTGCCGCTTTAAGATGTGCCGGAAAGTCTTCAAGCTGGCTCCTTCCACCCACCCAGGTGGTAAAACCCTCGGCTCTGCCCCATGATGCCAGATCTTCCTTACCGCTTGGAAGCTCATGTTCCCTCCTTAGCGCTCTTGCATCTCTAGGCCTGGATCCTAAACCTTCGGTTTTACCGAAAATTGTTTTGAAGTTTACGCAATTTCAGTCTTCACCTTCCTTCGCGGCTGTGATGGACTCTAAATCCACTCCCGGCTTCCGTCGGTGCCCTTGCAGGCAGAAGATGTCTTGAACCAACCCACACACCACGTGTGTCTACTGCATTGGTCTTAGCCACGATTCTCAGGCTTGTGATCTGTGCAAGTCCTTTCCTCATGTCGGTTCTCCCGTTGCTGCCCGACTCCATCTCGGGCGCCAGAAAAATGGTTTCCACTGGTGAAGTTGAAGGAGGCCCCTTAGGCGGTGTCCAGCGGTGGGCTCCACGGATCAGTTAGTCCTCCTCAAGGAGGAGGTGACCCAGGCAGCGGTTCATCATCAGTCAGCATTTATCCCGCTCTCTTTGGGCTCCTCCTACACTGCTTCCTTTTGGGAGCTGTGTCAGTCCCTCTCCACCAAGGGAGAGGGTCTTTTAGGGACTCACTTCTCTCTGTCGAAAAAGAAGGACCCGAAAGATAAGTCCCACAGTCGACATTCGTGGGAGCAGGAGAGATCTTGCTCCCCCGACCGTCCTCTTATCAACTTTGGTCGAGGTTGCGGCCAAGGCCTCTGGCTTCTCGGTGTCCCAGTCAGGCCAGCCGACCAAGACACCCGTCGATGCAGTCAAGATCTTCCTCAGCCCGTTAGACGGGCTGTCGACTGGCGAGGCCAACAACCCTCCTTCACTGGTTCCCTCGGCGCCTACCAAGGACTTGCCTTGGCCTCCCAAGCCGAAGTCCCTGGTCAAAGACCCTGAACCGGAGGATGTGCGGGTCTTCTCCGCCCCTTCTTCGACCCATCGTCGGCGACCTCGACAGTCTCAGTCTCTGTCCTCTTCCGTGTCGGGCAAGTCCTGCCATCGCCGGCGGTCTCAGTCCCGACATCACGGAAGCGATGTCTCTCGCTCATCCTCATCATCCTCCTCAGAGGAGAGGCTCCAGCGCAAGTGCGTCTGAGCTATGAGTATCTGATGTGGCAGCAACTCTTATTGGCCGGCAACAAGCCGACTCCATTGCCTTCCCCAGCTATAAAGTGGCTGTTGCCCAAGCGGGCGAAGCGGTCTCCTGCCCTCAATTCCTTGGTCGAGGAGCTGACTCCAGCACCAATTGCTCAGCCGAAACCGGCTGCTCCACCCACTGTGGTGGAACCCCTGCCTCCTCAGCCAAAGACTGGGGCCCTTGCCAAGGATTCTCGGTCGGGTCAGAGCTTGCCCCACAGGTTGTCGGTCACACTCACTCCCGATCTGCCTCGGAGAGTGGAGGGTGGCTCAGGCAGTCGGCAGCTGTTTGCTGACTCCTCTCTGTATTCCAGGCCCTTCGACCTGGAATCCTTCAGGGGTCTGTCGGTGGACAAGAGCCCATCCTTGTTCCTCGGTATTCTTCGGCTCATCTCAGTCTACTGGGATGCACCTCAAACCCATGCAGAAATGGGTCAGATATCCCCTCACGGAGATTTTGAACTGAGGGGATTCCCCTATGGGGGACTTTCCTGTGGCTGAGGCCATTGTTGGTCTGGCTTTGGAGTTGTGGCAGCAGCCTGCCTCCTGTCCGGCGCTTTCAGCCAGGATGGCCCACAAGTAAGCAGTCCCGAACGGTTCCCTCTCCGGTTTTTCAGAGCACCCTTTGGCTGAAGGGCTGGTGACCGATAGCATTTTCCGGTGCTCTGGAAACACCAGGGACATAGATAAGCCCCCAGACAAGGAGTCCAAAAAGCTGGACTATTCCAGGCGCAGAGTTTATGCTGCTGCCTCCTTAGGCCTTCAACAGGCTAGCTCAGCTGTACTGATGGCACACTTTTCACATGCCCTTTTGGGCTCCCTGGATGAGGTGCTTCCTGGCTGACCTTCAAACGACGGTCAAGCAGGTGCAGGATCAGGGAAGGGCGGTGACTAAGCAGCAGCTCCAGACTGCTCTAAACATAGGAGACTCTTGTGCCCGGTCACTAGCGGTTGCAGTAGCCATGTGCCACAGAGCTTGGCTGTGGATCTCGACCTTCGTGGCAGATACCCAGCACAAGCTGGCAGACGTCCTCTTCTTGGGCACTGATGTGCTTAGGCCCAGGGTGGAGGGCCACCTCCAGCGGATCGAGAAGTCCAATGCCAGCTTGGACTCAGTCACATCTGCCCAGAAGGACAAAGGCTGCCAGCAACAGCGTAAGCGCTTTCGCCCTTCATCTCCTGCGGCACAACTGGCCCAGCAGCACCGGCAGCAGGGCCAACAGGCTCACGCTTGGCGTCCCAAGGCCAAGCCTCCTGCTTCCTCCAACAGGAAGCCTGGAGGGAATGGTCCAGGCGGCTCCTTGGCCGGCCCTTCCTCCAAGTCTGCCCAGTGGTGGGTTGAGGGGTGCCGCCCCCAACCTCGTCACTCATCCCCTGGGTCCCCCCTTGTGGGGGACCAGCTCAGCCACTTCCTTTCTGCCTGGTCTACTATAACCATGGACTGCTGGGTGTTGGAAGTGGTCGGCAGGGGTCTGCCTTAGGAATTCGAGCAGACCCCTCCCGAGCCAGCGCCCCTCGGGTGGGCTACTGGTTCCGCAGCATCTCTGTCGGCCCATTGAGCCAACATAGCTCTGCTCCTCCAAAAGGGGGTGGTCAGCAAGGTAGCGGATCCTCCTCCATGCCCAGGGTTTGTGTCCAGGTACTTCCTTGGCCCAAAACTGACGGGGGGGCTGGTGCTCCATTCTCGATCTGCTCAACCTGAACAAGTTCCAAAGGCCACGCACCTTCAGGATGGTCACTCTGGCTCAGATCATACCATCCCTGGAACTAGGCATGTGGTTTTGTTCTCTGGCTCTCCTGGACACGTTCTTTCTTGTCCCAATCCGTCCATCTCATCGGCGATTCCTCCGCTTCAGAGTGGAGGGATCCCTTTACGAGTTGCAGGCCATGCCCTTTGGCCTCTCTCCAGCTCCCAGGGTCCAAGTGCATGGCAGTGGTGACAGCATTCCTGCGCTGAGGGGTCTGGGTGTACCTCATTCTGGACGACTGGCCGATAGCAGCCCCTCCAGGTTGGAGGTGGGCGGTCCAGAGATCTGGCCCTCTAGGTCTGCTCCCAGCTTGGCTTCCTGATCAACAAGGCCAAGTCAGAACTCGTACCATCACAGGTGATTCAGTTCATCAGGGCAGAGCTCGACTCCCTTTGAGCCAGAGCCCGGCTCCTGGCGGACAGGGCCGAGGTCTTTTCCTTCTTTGCCCAATCATTTCGGGTTGGGCAATTGTGCCCTGCTGGGGACTTCCTGTGCCTTCTGGGTCTCTCGTGGTGGCCTGCACCAGTGTGGTCTGTTGGGCCCCCTGCAATGGGGGCTGGCCCACCAGTGGTCTCAGCACTCCGGACCTCTGGACCAGCCAGTGACCATGACCCAGAAGATGTGGGACAGCCTGCAGTGGTGGCTTGTCCCAGTTCATCTGCAGGAGGATATTCCATTTCTCTACCCTGAGCCGACGGTCATCCTTATGACCGACACCTCCTTGATAGGTTGGGGTGCCCATCTGGAGGAGCTCAGGGCCCATGGCGTCTGGTCCCCTCAGGAGTCCCGATGTCACATCAACCTGCTAAAGCTCCGAGCAGTACGGTTAGCCCTCACCGCCTTCGCTCCATTTGTACGGGGTCAAGTCTTTCAGGTCCAGACGAACAACACCATGACCATGTCCTATCGCAACCGTCAGGGAGGGATGCATTCCTTGCCTCTGTACAAGGAAGCTCTCTGCATGTGATCTCTCTTGATCAGCCTGGAGGCAGATCTCCTAGCCATCCATGTAGCAGGAGCCTCAAACAGTCTGGACGATGCGCTCAGCTGGATAGGCGTTGCATCTCATGAATGGTCTCTCCTGCCAGAGGTAGTTCAGGACCTGTTCTCCCACTGGGGCATCTCTCAGGTGGACCTGTTCGCCTCCAGGGAGAACGCAAAGCTGAGGCTGTTCGTGCCCACCCCTCTGTGGGGCTCAGTGAGGAGGATGCCTTCTCGAGGTCGTGGACCCTAGGCCTCTTCTACGCTTTCCCTCCATTTCACTTGATCCACAAGGTGCTTCTCAGGGCAAAGAGGGACAAGGTGCAGGTGATTCTGGTAGCCCCAGACTGGCCTCACCAGTTCTGGTATCCAGATCGCCTCAGCTCCAGGCTCCTGAGGCGGCTTCCAGCCTGCCTATACCTGATCTCAGTCAGCAAGGGGAAGGTGCTCCATCCGGACCTTCAGTCCCTGCGCTTGATGGTCTGGTTCCTGAGAGGCTAGAGTTCCAGGTCTTGGGTCTTTCCGACGAGGTCCTCAACATCGTTGAGGCGTCCCATAAGGAGTCGACCAGAAAATACTATGCCTTTAAATGGAAGAGATTCTCCTTTTGGTGTCAGGGCAAGAGGTTGGACCCTTCATTCTGCCCATTGGCTAGCATTTTGGACTACCTGTGGTCCCTTTCTCAGCTAGGGCTTCGGGCGACAACCCTTAAGATGCACCTGGCAGCCATCTCTGCTTACCAGGCGCGGGCTGGCAAGCAGTCAGTGGAGCAGGAGAAGGTGGTCTGATGCTTTTTCAAAGGCTTAGATCACATATCCCCTCCAGTATGTGAACCTCCACTTCCGTGGGATCTACTGCTGGTGACCAAGCTCATGGGCAAGCCATTTGAACCAATGCACAGCTGTGATATCTCCATCTGTCGTGGAAGACCGCCTTTTGGTGGCAGTCACGTAAGCCAGAAGGATGGGAGGGCTTCAGGCGCCTATAGAGTCTCCGTATCTGGTCTTTCACAGGGACAAGGTTGTCCTTTGCCCCCACCGAAATTCCCTCCGGACGGTGGTGTCGGAGTTTCACCTGAATCAGGTGTTGACTCTGCCAGTGTTCTACCCCAGTCACACCTCGGAGGCTGAATATAGGCTCCATGCTCTGGACCCTAGAAGAGAGCTCGCCTATTATAAGGAGTGGACGGCTGAAGTTCAGGGAGAGGTTCACCAGTTGTTTATCACCTACGCTGAAGCCGCACCTGTCAGACCTGCAGCCAACGGACGATAAGCAGGTGGGTCACCTCTTGCATAGATCTCTGCTATAGGTTGGCAGGCATGGAGCCACCCAGAGGGATAAGAGCTCATTCAACCGGCCATACCGCTGCTTCTGTGGCTACTTCTAGGGACGTCCCTATCCAGGAAATCTGCAGGGCTGCTACCTGGAAGTCAGCACACACCTTTATTTCCCATTACCACATTGACCTAAAGTCACACTGGGGTGCTGGTTTTGGGACCTCATTTCTCCAGTCCTTATTCCCCAAGTAAGTATAGGGGGATGCGCGTCTTGCCTCCCTCCTCCTGGAGAACTGCTAGGAGTCTGCCAAGAAGTGTGGATTGAACAACATATCCACATCCCTAGACATACAGGTTACTCACCTGTAACAGGAGTTCTAGGAGTGATATGTGTTGTTCATCCACATGACCCACCTGATCTCTCTGGCTTCGATGCGCAACCTGGCTTCCAGTGGGCTAGAACTGGCGTCTTGGAGCAGAGCCGAGGGTTTTACCACCTGGGTGGGTGGGAGGAGCCAGCTTGAAGACTTTCCGGCACATCTTAAAGCAGCAAGGTACCTGCCAAAAAGTGTGGATGAACAACATATGCCACTCCTAGAACTCCTGTTACAGGTGAGTAACTTGTATTTCTCTGCCATCCTAAGGATGCCTTCTATCATATCCTTGTCCATTCCCTCCCTCTGACATGGGGGTCTGTATACCACCCCTGTGCGGATTGTGGTGCCATTTCCAATCTCTAAGGTGACCCACAGTCCTCCTCTCCTCACTGTTTACTCTTTTGTAGCGTTGCTTTTATCCCTTCCCTTACATAGAGAGCTACTCCACCCCCTTTTCTCCCCTCCCTGTCTCTCTTGTAGGTTGTGTACCCTGGTATCTTAACATCCCAGTCATGGTTCTCTGTGTACCTTGTTTCTGTGACTGCTACAATATCCATGCATCCCTCTTCCATCAAGGCCACCAGTTCAGGGAGCTTGTTGCCCAGACTACGGACATTGGTACTCATTATCCTCCATTTCTTGATGGCCTTACCCCTTTTTGCCCCATGCCTATCCTTATTGCCTTTGTCCTTTTCTCCATTTACCCCGCCCTTCACCCTATCGATATCTCTAGCTTGGTGTTTAATTTCACTTACAGCCCTGATTTTTTTTTTTTTTATTTTTTGGGGTGCTAAGATTTCCCTTCTCCTTTGCAGTGTCTCCCCTTGTCTAGTTTAAATGTTTCGCTAATGAAGCATTTAAACCTATTTACCTAGGAGCCTGGTTCCTCCTGACAAATGCAGACCATCACACCAGTATAGGCCTGCATCACTCCAGGTGGACCCCCAGTCCCCAGTGAAACCAAATCCCCGAGCTCTGCACCAGTTTTTCAACCACTGATTGAATCCCATGCTGTGGAGCACCCTAGCCTCACCCATGCCATATAGACAGGGCAGCACCTCTGAGAAGGTTACCAGTCGAGTTTGAAGCAGCAAACCTGTATGTGATCTACATGTATGCCTGATTTAACATAATGGATAACTGGGAACAGTGACTATGAGAAGGTCACTTACATTACTAATTGCCAGATTTTATTTTTATCACCACAGGTCATGGTTTGGGTAGCATATTAAGTTTAAATGTCTTCTGAATGTTCATTATTACGGGACGCCCATACGATGTACAGTCAATTCTGGATGTGTGCACATGGTCAGGACCTGCCAAAACTGTGCACACATCCAAAATTGCATATAACCAAATTCACCTCAGTTATGCTTCGGTTTTTCACGTCTTTTATAAATAATAGCCTTTGAAGACGAAATGCGGTTATATGTTCTTTAATTTAGTCAATAAAAGTGCTAAATTGCTAAAATTTGTGGAAAATACACATTTTACAGTACTGTATGAAGTTAGTTACAGCATAAAAAAACAGACACTTCACTGTTTTATTGTTCTTGTGAACAGACAGTCTGATAAAAGTCAGCTGATGGCTCGAAGTCTGTGCCCATTCCAGTATCCAGGTTACGTGCCTTTTCGGCAAGGATATAGCCAGATAGAGGGACTCCATGATCACGATCAGCAGTGAACCACTTCAGAAGTGCTTCCTCGACTCTCGAGTCTTTGCCCTCCCTCTTGCGTTTTCTGTCTTTTTTACGCCCTGAATGCCACTGTGCCAGTATCATCTCTGTCTGCTGCAGTGTCCGGCAGATACAGGACACATCAATCGAGAACTCTGCCGTGAGTTCTTTATGGGAGACTCCAGGTACGAGAGCCCTCTGTAGGAGCTGCACCTTTTGCTCCAGGGATAACACAGTGCGTGATAACTTCTCCGTGGCAGTCGGAATAAAAAAATAAATAAATCAACCCTCACGACTTAAGACAACAGCTCGCAGGTAAGCGCGAACAGGTTATGGGTGGAGCTATGGAATCAATTAGGAACAATTACCAGATTCACAACGGCTTAGCAGCAAGCTATTGATTTAACACCCAATTATGTCACCTGGGAGAAGAGAAATTAAGGACACAGTCGTTTCCTAATGACACAAACCCGTGAGTTATGGTCAAAATGTGTGCACAGAACCAAAAATGACAGTGCACATCAGGATAAAATAATGAAAAAGAATAGAGAATGAATTGGGACCTGCCGTTTGAGTGCACACAAGCGGAATGTGCACATGACCGAATTGCACACAAGTGGAATCGACTGTACTAAAGTTAATCAATACATCTGGGTACTAAAATATGTGATGATATATTTACTGTAATACTGTATCTGGATCTGTTGCAACTGGCATGTTCAGTTTTAAAAGCTTAATAAATAAAAGTTAAAAAAGAAATAGATACTGTGGTATGTCATGTCATTAAACAAGATCTGGACCTGTAGCTTGGCTTTAGGTTACTAGGGTGTGAGAAGCGGGAAGGGAATGGGAATTATGGTTGAACACCTTGAGGGAATACCACACCATCAATTTACAAGGCTTGTGAGACTTTCACCCCTAATTTTTCATTTCCTTACTTTGTTCACTTTGGATTTCAGCCCAAACAGATGCATTAATGTAGCTTTTTGCAGTGGCGTAGTAGTGCCACTATTCTAAGGGTTGAGCTGAGGTTTCTGTGTTAAATCTCAAACTTTGCACTTTAGTGTCTTTGGAACCGTTCAGCCGATTTTGTATGCACGGTCTCGGAGCGGGGCAGGGGGCTTAGATCTCTTGACGTGCCGAGTTTCATTCTGGTCGGATGTGCAGATTCTGAGATGCAGATAGCGGGGAAAAATAGCTTTTTTTGTCATCGCCTGGCACCCAGGCAGTGTGGAATTGTGGTCTGAACTTTTCAGGTTACAGAGGGCTTGGCCCATAGATGCATTTTTCACTGATTTGGTAAAAAAGTATTAATAATGTTCCAAAGTTATTAAATTTTGAAATTTTGGTTCTGAGCATGTACAGAACAGTCTTTTGGATAGTTGCTTGGAACGTAAAAAGAATTCAGTCCTTACAAAAAAGGATAATTTTTCGTATGAGGTAAGAATTTTTTTTCATGTGGCTGCCATCTTGTTTCTGTAAAAAAAAAACATTCAATACCCATGAAGAAGACATCCTACACACACACGTGTATCTTGCTAATCAGGATGGATTCTGCACTTAGTTTCTGGAAAAATTACCCAGAAATGTATTTTAACATTTAAAAGTCCTTTTTTGTGAGTTGATTTTCTTTTTTCATTTGACCATCTGAAAAAGGATAGCTTCATATGAAAAATTAATTAGGACTTATTTTTTTTCAGTTTTTGTTTTCGTATGAAGGCATGCCTTTTTCGTATGAATGAAAAAAGCATAAGGAAAAAGAGAATGGGGGAAAGAAACCATGTCAGAATTCTTTTCTCGTATGAAGGCATCCTTTTTCTCATGCTTTTTCATTCATACGAAAGAGGAATGCCCTCATACAAAAAAAGAATATGGAGGTTTTTGTTTTTTTGTGTGCCTCCCTCTCCCCCCTGGCCAGCCACTCCTTCAGGCCGCCTGAGCCACACAGCCACTCTCCTTTGCAGGTCACCATCCAGCTGCTTCCGCAAGCACCAGTTGACCCCGCCCCAGGTGACCCAATGTAACCCCTTGGTCAGGTGGGTTCCTCCCCTAGGGAGAAGTGCCCAAAGGCACAACTAGCCATAGGGTCGGGCGACATGGTTAAGCATGAGGGGCTATCCCGGGCTTCATGGCGTGCCGGGACCAGGAAGCCACCATCCATTCGCCAGGGCATTTTCACTTCTCTTGGCCTGCCCACTGTAACCCTGACTGGGCCTGTGAGCTGTGATGGGCGGGGCGCACAAGACCGAACATTCCCTTAGTCCATCATTAATTCCACCGCAGGTACCAAGTTCTTGCCTACCCATCCCCCAGATGTAAGCATCCAACGGACGCTCTGATTCCCTCCTGCCGGTCTCCACTCCTGTTACCCGGGCATGGGGCGCGAACCTGGGTCACCAGTGTGCCAAGCGATGGAGCCGGCAATTTTGTTCCATTCTGTTTTCATATTGAACCATCCTTTTCATATGCTTTTTTCGTTCATACGAAAAAAGAATGCCCTCATACGAAAAAAGATTTTGGACTTCGTTTTTTCCCCGCATTTGAACTTTAACAAGCCATAACGTCCTCAATATTTGGACTTAAGGGACAATCTACATATCAAAACAAATGTCTTAATGAGTACTACAAGAATAATACATACTCCCCTTAAAAAATGTAGGGCCCACATAAAAAAATAAAATTCTCATAGGTGTAACCAGGACCCACCTACTTTTTACTCAGACAAGGCAATAAACCACATATTGGCAGAAGATAGGCATCACCCCTGGCATTAGGGCAGATGTCTGGCTCGGGCATCTCAGAGATTGGGGGTAGGCTACAAAACAACATTTCTATTTCTACCCAGGTCGGAGAGAGGTGCCAGGGGTATGCTGTGTCTCATATCTGTGGGGGCCCTAAAGACATCACTCAAGTCACTCAAAGAAGGATTGTCCACAACCAGGGATTTTACTGTATGGCTTTTTATTCCTGACAGTGTTAACATCGAATAAAGGTGGTGCCCCCAGGCTTATAACTGCGAATTGCAGATGACACTTTTTGTAGCAGGCAAAAACATTTCCAACTCTCTTGCAGGCAAACTGGTTTCTTCTTTAAACATTTACAACCCCTGTCCAGCCCTATTTCAAGAGACATGGACTTCTAGAACATTTTAACCCATGTCCAGCCCTATTTCAGGAGTCATGGACTTCTACAAACTGCCAGCCTTTTGCAGGGTTCCTGGCCTATTTTGATGGCCAGCCTTAAGCAGGGTTTCTGGACTATGTTGAGCACCACTAGGTGACTAGTTAACACCTAACAAATATTTTCCTCTGGGTAACCAGTTAGATCTACTTGCGCCTAAAATGAGGAGATATCTCACTCTGGTTGCAAAACTAGATTATTTCTGCCATTGCATTAGGAAATCCTGAATTCTCTACCCTCACTGGGCTGCAACAGATATCCTTCTGCACAAACATTTTGTCAAGGTCTATGGCACCTGTATCTGACAGACACCAGGCAACCCCACTTAAACAGTTTACTTTTACACACCTTGTTCCCCTGAGAATACTTGAAAAGAACTCAAAATCCTCAGATCTCACACAAATCCATTTCTTTAACTTGTACACACAAAGTCTCTGCATTTTGGGCAGTGCTGATAGATCTTCTAGTCTGTTGGGGGATTGCCCCAAGTACTCACTGAACATTTAGAAGCATAGAAACATAGACTTTGACGGCAGATAAGGACCGTTTGGCCCATCTAGTCTGCCCATTTCCCTACCTACAGGGTAGGCCGCAGATCCTAGTTAACCAACAGCCTATTTCTTCCTACCCCCACAAGAATTGCCTTATGTCTGTCCCATGCATTCTTGAATTCTCCCACAGTTTTAGATCCCACAACCTCCTCAGGAAGGCTGTTCCATGCATCCACTACCCTCTCTGTGAAATAATACTTCCTCACATTGCCCCTGAACCGCTCCCCCCGCCCCATCTTTAAATTGTGTCCCCTTGTTCTTGCACGTCTCTTTTTCTGAAAGATGCTACCCTCTTGGACTTTGTTGATTCTAATGAGGTACTCAAAAGTTTCTATCATGTCCCCCCTGTCCTTTCTTTCCTCAAGGGTATACATATTAAGCTCCTTTAGTCTCTCCTCATATGGCTTCTCTTGCAGACCCTGCACCATTTTAGTTGCCCTCCTCTGGACTGCCTCTATACTGTCTATGTTCTTGTGGAGATGGGGTCTCCAGAACTGGACGCAGTACTCCAGATGAGGTCTCACCAACTGTCTGTACAGAGGGATAACAACTTCCTGTTTTCTGCTGCTGATGCCTCTCCCTATGTATCCCAGTATACCCCCAGCCCTGCCTACTGCATTCTCACATTGCTTGCTAACCTTAAGGTCATCTGATATGATTACCCCCAGGTCCCTTTCCTTTTTTGCTGTTGTTACTACCCCCCCCCCATTGTGTATTCTTCCCCTGGGTTCTTGTTTCCCAGGTGCATTATTTTGCACTTCTTTGCATTGAATCCTAGCTGCTGTACTTCTGACCATTCCTCCAACCTTGCCAAGACCCTTCTCATCCTTTCCATGCCTCCTTGTGTGATCAACCCTGTTGCAGATCTTTGTGTCATCTGCAAAGAGGCATACTTTTCCTTCCAGTCCTCTGCAATGTCACTTATGAAGACATTAAAAAGGACTGGACCCAATACTGAACCCTGCGGTACCCCACTAGTAACCCCCCTCTTCTTCAGAGTGGACTCCATTTACAATTACCTTCTGTGTCCTGTTGTCCAGCCAATGTTTTACCCAGGCTACCACCCTGGGATCCACTCCCAGGCTGGTTAATTTGACTATTAATCTTTTTGTGTGGGACTGTGTCAAATGCCTTGTCCCATTCCTTTTTTCTGTGAAAAATCTTCACCCCCTCAGGGCTTCACAGGATCTGGTAGCCACCACTTCCAGAGAAACCAGTTGTTGGTTACTGAACTGTGACAGGAAAATGACAAATGAGGGTCCTTACCTCTTGACAAGCATGCCAACAGGCAGCTCTTGCCCTCAGAACTCTTTCACTGGAACTCCAACTTCACACTACAGTGACTCTCAAGCCCAGCTGCTGGCCAAATGTGACTTATGCTGCTGCGAGAGTTCCGAACAGCATTACCTCATCCTCTGCTCAGCAGAGCCAGGCAAATAATAATGTAATGTTTTATAGAGAGCATTTAATCCCCTCTAACACTGCCCACGCTATCTGCCTGATCTAAAACTGATGGGATTCTACTAGCCTCAGGAACTGGCCGCTTACACTCTCTGCCCCCAGATGAGCTTGCTGTCCGCAACAAGGTCTTCGGACTGCAACACAGGCCATCCAACCCCTGGGTGTCCTATGGGAGGGGTGGCCAGGCCCTCTCCTAGCTATGACTTAACAAAAGCAGGGTTACACCAGAGAACATGGAGGCATGCTGAAGCAAACTTCAGCCATCAACTGACAAACTAGCATAGGGAAACCGCACTCCATGGTGACCCAAAGGAACATACTGAAGCACTCCTGATGACACAGAACTAGTCACTCCTATCCAGATCAGGGTCACCAGCCTATCCACACCCTAGCCCACTAGTGAAAGCTATCTATCACTATACTACCCAAGGAGCAGTCTATACCTTTACACATTTCATATTGCATACTGCTTTAAGAACATACATATGACATTGCTATGAATCCCCCAAACCCAGTACCACACTTTTTCACCTGCAATTGAAAAAAAAACAGGTTACTCACCTGTAACAGTAGTTCTAGGAGTGGTATATGTTGTTCATCCACACTTCTTGGGAGGTACTTTGCCACTTTAAGATGTGCCAGAAAGTCTTCAAGCTGGCTCCTCCCACCCACCCAGGTGGTATAACCCTCAGCTGCTCCCCATGACGCCAGATCCTGGCCTGCTGGAAGCCAGGTTTGTGCGTCGAAGCTGGGGAGGTCGGGTGGGTCAGTGTGGATGAACAACTTATACCATGCCTAGCTCTACTGTTAGAGGTGAGTAACCTGTTTTTCTAGGAGCATGGATATGTTGTTCTATCCACACTTCTTGTCAGACTCCTAGCAGTTCTCCGGGAGGAGGGAGGCAAGACGGCACACACCCTACTTAGGAAAGAGGGACTGGAGAACTGAGTCTCCAAAACCAGCATCCTGACTTGACTCAAGGTCAATGTGGTAATGGGAAATGAAGGTGTGTGCTGACTTCCAGGTAGCAGCCCTGCAGATTTCCTGAATAGGGATGTCCCTAGAAGCAGCCACCAATGCAGCGGTATGGCGGATGGAATGAGCCTTATGCCCTGCGGGAGGCTCCTTACCCGCCAACCTATAGCAGAGGTCAATGCAAGATGAAATCCATCAAGCTGTTGTCCACTTAGCTACAGGTCTGCCAGGTGCAGCTTCAGCATAGGTGACAAACAGCTGGCGAACCTCTCCCCAAACTTCCGCTGTTCGCTCTTTGTAGTAGGCGAGTGTTCGTCTCAGGTCCAAAGTTTGGAGCCTGTACTCTGCCTCCGAGGTGTGATTGGGGTAGAACACCGGCAGAGTAATCACCTGGTTAAAGCAGCAGTACTACGGAAAAAAAATTTGCGCTTTTTTGACAGTTTATTCCCTGTGCCCTGCTAATCATATACCCGGTACTCTTTCTCGTCAGCATTGTACTATCGCCGAGTAATTTGCTCAGTTATTCTCTGCTTTAGTTTACATTTCCGCCACTAAGCATGTTGCACTGGAACCCTCTCTGCTGCTATCTGCACATGTGTATGACGTGCAGGGACATCTGGAATGGTCAGCAGAGGGGGGTCTCTGCTGTTGTCGAAAGACGTGATGTGACCTGTAGAAAAAGCACAGCTGAAAATTAGTCAGCCGCCATATTTGTTGTAGTGCTACAACAATTCAAATAAATTGCAAATATCTAAAAAACTAAAGATGACTGAAAAAAAAATTTACAGGTATGGAAACTGGAACTTTGGCCGCATGCTTACAGCCGAAAAACAGAATTTTGATAGCTCACTTCCTGATTTCATAGTTCTGCTGCTTTAAGGTGAAACATCGACACCACCTTCGGAAGGACTTTCAGGTGGGGTGCAAGACAACCTTGTCCCTATGGAAGTCCAGGTAAGGAGACTCAATAGAGAGGACCTGTAACTCCCCAGTTCTTCTGGCTGACGTGGTAGCCACCAAGAAGGCGGTCTTCCACGACAAATGTGAGATGTCACATTCGTGCATCAGTTCTAATGGCTTGCCCATGAGCTTTGCTAAAACCAGCAGTAGATTCCACAGAGGTGTAGATTCACGCACCAGAGGGGATATGTGATCTAGGCCTTTGAAGAAGTGCCAGATCACCTTCTCCTGCACCACTGACTGCTGACCGGCTCACACCTGGTAAGCAGAGATGGCTGCCAGGTGCATCTTTAGGGTCGTTGACCGAAGTCCCTCCTGAGAGAGGGACCAAAGATAGTCCAAAATGCTAGTCACTGGACAGGACGATGGGTCCAACCCTTTGCCCTGACACCAGATGGAGAATCTCTTCTATTTAAAAGCATAGCATTTTCTGGTCGATTCCTTATGGGAAGCCTCAACAATGTTGAGGACCTCGTCGGAGAGACCCAAGGCCTGGATCTCTAGCCGCTCAGGAATCAGGCCGTCGGGTGCAGGGATTGAAGGTCCGGGTGGACTACCTTCCCCTGATTGACGGAGAGCAGGTCTGGGTGTGCTGGAAGTCACCTTGGGAGCCTGGAGCTGAGACTGAGGAGATCTGGATACCAGAACTAGTGTGGCCAGTCTGAGGCTAACAGGATCATCTGCACCCTGTCCCTCCTGACCTTGATGAGCACTTTGTGAATCAAGGGAAGGGGAGGCGTAGAAGAGACCTGGGGTCCACAGCCTCGAGAAGGCATCCCCCCTGCAGCAAACCCTGCTGAGGGGGGCGAACATGATACAGCCTCGGCTTCATATTCTCCCTGGAGGCAAACAGGTCCACCTGAGGGGTACCCAACTGCGAGAACAGACCTTGTACTACCTCCAGGAGGAGAGACCACTCATGAGATGCCCCGCTCATCAGGCTGAGGGCATTGGCCAGCTGATTTGAGGCTCCTGCCACGTGAATGGCTAGATCATCTGCCTCCAGGCTGAGCATGAGGGACCAAATGCGGAGAACTTCCTTGCAGAGGAGCAAGGAGCACGTCCTGCCCTGCCTGTTGTGATAGTACATGGTCGTGGTGTTGTCTATCTGGACCTGGACCACTTGACCCTGGACAGATGGAGAGAATGTGGTTAGGGCTAGCCGAACCACTCGAGGCTCCAGCAGGTTGATGTGGTATCTGGACTCTTGGGGAGACCAGAGCCTGTGGGCTCTGTGCTCCCCCAGATGGGCACCCCAACTCATCAGAGAGGCATCTGTCATCAGGATGACCATCAGCTTGGGGCAGGCAAATGGAATCCTTTCCTGCAGGTGGAATGGGACAAGCCACCACTGGAGGCTGTCCTACATCGTCTGGGTCACAGAGACCAGTTGGTCAAGATTACCTGAGTGCTGAGACCACTGGCTGGCCAGTTCCCACTGGAGGGAACACATATGCCAGCGTGCCCATTGGACCACGCTGGTGCAGGCCGCCAGGTAGCCCAGAAGATGCAGGAAGTCTCGGGCAGGGTGCAATTGCCCAACCAGAAATGATTGGGTAAAGGAAGAGAGAACCTCCGCCTTGTCCATCGGGAGCCAAGCTCTGGCTCGGCAGGAGTCGAGCTCTGCCCCAATGAACTGAATTACGTGTGAAGGCACAAGTTCCGACTTGGCCTCATTGATCAGGAGGCCAAGGTCAAGGCAAGTCTGGAGGGCCAGATCCCTGGACCGCTCCGCCTCCCACATGGAGGGACTTGCTGTCAGTCAGTCATCCAGGTAAGGGTACACCGGGACCCCTCGGTAAGCCGCCACCACTGCCATACATTTGGTGAAGACCATGGGGGCTGAAGACAGGCCAAAGGGCATGGCTTGGAACTCGTAAAGGGTCCCCTCGGCTTGGAAATGAAGGAACCGTCGATGGGATGGATGAATCAGGATGTGAAAGAACACATCCTGAAGACCTAGGGAGCAGAATCACATGTCTTGCCCCAACAATGGTGTGACATGAGCCAGAGTTACCATCTGGAAGTTGCGGGACCTGAGGAACATGTTACGGTCGTGCAGTTCTAGAATGGGGCGCCAGCCCCCCCATCCATTTCGGTACCTGGAAATGATCCCTGGGTCTGAAGGCGGGTCACTACTCTGCACACCACTTCCTTGAGGAGGAGCTGAGCTTAGTCATCTCGGAGAGCCGACTGAGAGGCTGCAGACACCAGATCCCCCTCTTAGCTGTGGGCTCGATATGGAGGGGCCTGCTCAAATTCCAGAGGCAGGCCTCATCCAGTCACTTCCAAAACCCAACAGTCCGTGGTGATAGCAGACCAGGCGGAAAGGAAGTGGCTGATCCGGCCCCCCCCACGGGAGGTCCCAGGGGAGATGTGACTGGATTGAGGGAGGCACCCCCCCAAACTGTCACTGAGCAGGCTTGTAGGAGAGTCCAGCGGAGAAGCCAGCGGGACCCCCCCCCCCGGGTTTCCTGAATGAGGAGGCCACGGAGTTGGCCCAAAGACGCCAAGATTGAGCCTGCTGGCCCTGCTGCTGCTGCTGGGCTGGTCTGGCCACAGAAGTGGACGAACGAAAGGGCCTGCGGTTCTGATGCTTGGGGCCCTTGTCCTTCCGGGCAGATGTGGGAGACCAAGATGGAACTGGACTTATCTATATGTTGGAGGTGACCCTCCAGGTTGGTGCCCAAGGAAGGGACATCTGCCAGCTTCTGTTGCTTATCGGCCATAAAGGTTGAGATGCGCAGCCAAGCCCTGTGGCGCATGGCCACTGCGGCTGCTACTGAATGGGCACAGGAGTCACCAATGTCCAGAGCTGTCTGGGGTTGTTGCTTCACCAATGCCCTACCCTGGTCCCGGTCCTGCTTGACCGTGGTCTGGAGTTCCACTGGGAGATGAGGAATCACCTCGTCCAGGGAGCCCAAGAGGGCATGGGAGAAATGTGCCATGATAACGGTCAAACTGGCCTAACGAAGGCCAAGGGGAGGAGACTGCATAGACCTTCTTCCTGGAATGGTCCAGTTGTTTTGATTCCTTGTCCGGGGGTCTGTTCACATCCCCTTTGTTGCCTGAATGCCAAAAGATGGAGTTGGCCACCAACTCCACTGCAGAGGGGTGCTTCGAAAACCCCGAAAAGGACCCCATAGGGACCGCATACTTGTGGGCCATGCAGGCAGAAGGTGCAGGGCAAAGTGCAGGATGCTGCCACAGCTCCAACGCTGGGCCCACAATGGCCTCAGTAACCGAAAGGCCTCCATTGGAATATCCCCTTTGTCCACAACCTCTGTGATGGGATACTTGGCCCGTTTCGGCACAGGCTCGGGCTCCATTCTTGTGGATTCAGAAATGAAACGACAAATACCCATCAGCAAGGTAGGGCCCTTGTTGATGGAGAGACCCCAAGAGACTCTGTGTTGACAGGATGGGAGACCATGGAGGAACTTTCGGACTCCGAGGAGTCCTCGTAAAGCGGGCGACCACCTGTGTCACTCTCAACCCGCATTGGGCGGTCAGGAGTAAAAGTGACCGACAACCGATGGGGCAGGCCTTGGGCCAACCGAGATTCCTTAGTCGGAGCCTTGGACTTCAGTTGCTCGGGCGGTGGTTCCACCCGGATCGGTGGAGTAGCCAGCTTCGGCTGAGGCGGCTGGGCCTTAACCAGCACCGCAGTGACGGTGGCCGTTGCCAACATTGGTTGCTCGGGCAAAAGTCACCTAATGGCTGGGGTAGAAACTGGAATTGGTTTCGACCTGGACAGGACCAACTGTTCCCACATTAGGTCTTCGTAGCACCAACGCAACTTGCCCCAGAGCCTCTCCTTACCCAAAGAGGATGAAGAGGAGGAGCGGCGCCGCCACTTACCATGGCGTCAGGAGTGAGATCGCCAATGAGGTTGAGTCTTGTCCGATGTCGAAGTCGAGGAACAAGACCAAGACCTCGACTGTCAGTGGACCGTTGAAGGATCTCAGAAGGAGTTTGAGAAACCCACGGCCCCTCCTGGTCAGGTTCCTTGGGGGACTGGTCCTGCCCAGCTGGCTGAGCCAGCCCGCCTGAGGGCACTTGAATCACCGGCGTCCGAAATAAGGAGTCGTCGGCCGGATTGGGCGACAATCTGCTGATCAGCACGAGAAAAATCTCGGCCATGTTGACAGGCGTTTCAGCCAGCTGGTCTGACGGGATTGCTGTGAAACCAGTGGCCTCTGCCGCGATTTCGACTGAAGTTGAAACATGAGTTTCCTGTGAGCGGGACCACTCCCAGTCCCAAGAGCATAGTCATTGTGACTTGTCCTTTTTCGACTCTTTCTTCCAAGAGCGTGAAACATGCGACCCTGAAGGGCCTTTTCCCTTGATAGAGAGAGACTGGCACAACTCCTTGAAGGAAGCCGAATAGGAGGATCCCAGTTGTAGCAGAATGAAGGTCGAAGCCAAAAAGGAGCTCACTGCGGCCTGAGCCGCTGCCTCCTCGAAGGCCTTCAACTGTTCCAGCTGCTCAGTGGCGGAGACCACCCAACGGACATCCTTGGATTTAACCAGCGGGTAATGCTTTTCCGGTCGCCCCAGTTGAAGTCGGGCAGTGCGGTCTTCCAGAACCGAAGGTGAAAGGGACCAACAGATATCGCAAGCTTGCGGATCGTGGTCGTGTCCCAGGCAGTAGATGCACGCAGTGTGTGTATCAGTGCAAGACATCTTCTGCAAGCAGAGGCACCGGCAAAACCCAGGAACTGATTTGTCTTCCATCACGGTAGCGAGAGAAGAATAAGAAGACAAAACTCGAGAGAGTTTTAAAATATGTTTTGGAAGCTAATCTGAAGATTCTAGAGCCAGGGCCTACTACACGCGGGAGCGCTAAGGAGGGACCCTGAACTTTTCAGCAGAAAGGAAGATCTGGCATCATGGGGCGGAGCCGAGGGTTATACCAACTGGGTATGTGGGGGGGAGGAGCCAGCTTGAAGGCTTTCCGGCACATCATAAAGCGTCAAGGTACCTGCCAAGAAGTGTGGGTGTAACAACATATCCATGATCCTAGAAATGTTTATTCTAAATCACACTTTAAAACAGTTTTAAAAGACTAGGAAATGCCAGGGCTCTGGCTGAGCCCCAGATCCTCTTCTTTTCCTCTTCCAGTCGCACCTGTAAAAGAAAACCTGCAATAAAAACAGCACAAACCTCCATCCAGCAGATACAGTACAATCCCAAAAACATTTTAAAGGGTTATTCTATGAAAGGCAGTATAAAAGTACAACAATAATACATACAAAACACTTTTGGGGCGGGGGGATCCTAAAAGTCTTTCTAAGGATGTAATGTCCTGAGTGCACAAGGCACATCCACACAGAGAGCGTTTCTTGAAGATAATGGCCGAAGCCAGTCCAAAACAGTTCCTGCGAGGAGGCACGAGGCCTACTGGAAAATGTCCAGAACAGATGTTCACTGGACCAAGGTGATAGGGCATTATACTTTAGAAAGGAGTCCCTACCATGTCTGCTGCGCAGGTTGTCAGTTCTGCATCACCTCTCTCATATGTTTGGGACCTCTTCTCTCCTCCAGGCTAAAAACAAGTCTTCAGATCAAACTCTTCCACAACACCTGTGGATCTGGTTTCTGATGACCAAAGAAGAAACTGCAGCCACAACCTCACTTGTTGCTCCCAGGGGGGATGCACTTCGACCTTCTGGATCTTCTTTCTTCAGCCGATTGCCTGCTGATTGTTTGGCCCGCTGACCATGAATCTTGCTCATAGCTGGCTCTTCCAGGTACTTTTGGGGTAGTACCATCTGGGATGAGGACCATGGATGATTGATTGTCCCATCTGGATGAACAATCTTTATGGGAGTACACAGTCTCTTTGCCTTCACTATCAATTACTATTACTGAGTCCAGGTGGAGGGTGCGACCTACCTTCCAAGACTTGACTTTATCTTGGCATACTTTTTCTCTACTAAAAGGTTTAAGTCCTTTCATCCAGCACCAAAACTCACTGGTAGATACTCTGGCTTCTTCCAGTATCCATTGTTCTCAGCAGTAATCAATTTTCTCCCACATCCATCTTGGCACAAATGGATATTTGACATCAAACTCTTTCTCCGCTTTCCTCCTAAGTACTCAATCTTATTTAGAGTTGGAGCTCTTGCAGCAGGCTATACCTTAAAGGACTGTGCTGCCAGGCAGTAGGACCCAACCAAAAAACTTAGCTAACATTATCCAGCGGGGACCGCCCCCCACCCCGGCGTCCACCAGTGGTATAAAGGTGGCGGTCCCCAGCCCCACCTCAATTCTTTTCCCACCATTGACCTATGCACATCGGCTCCACAGATGTGTCATACTACCAGTCAACTGCCATTTTTAGACCTTTCCATTCGTTTGTGACTTTTTCTAGTAAAAGTAGTTTCTTCGTGTATGTCTTCTCCGTCTTCCACCTCTCAGTAACAGAGCTTCAGGGGCACATGCAGGGAAACAAATCCTGTCCAAGGATGGACATTCGGCCTTTCTCATCTGTTTGGGGTCTACCCACTACTCCGAGGCCTGCCCACACTGCCGCAGTTTCAATCGCCAGACCCACATCTGTCATCTGAAAGCACTGAAGAGCCATCTCTTGGAACAGCAGCTGGCCGCCATGCAAAAGACCCCATCATGCCTAGGTTCCTACACTCCCTTGAGCTTGAGGACCTCCCATAAAGAGAAAAAGTCCAGTGGGAAACACCACCATCACAATTAGAAGAGGCCCAGATCATATTCCCGCTCCAGATCTCTACACAGGAAGATGGCCAGCTCGAGTCCTCACTCCCGTGGGAGGTCGGACACGGGTGGGGGGGTCCCCCCTGTAACTCAAGCTCCCTCTGAGTTACTGACATTGAGGCCTCCTGCCCTGGTGAGGACGTCAGGTGGAGGATCTTCGGTGCAAGGGCCATCCGCCCTTCCCTTGAGTCTTAGGCCCTACAGCCACTCTTCCGGGCCTACGCCAGGGGATCTATCTGAGGGTGACAGACTTGGGTCTCCGTTCACCAGGCTGGAGCATCCTCCTTTTCATCAGTCTGTCCTTCAGGGTCCGATGACAGGAAATTGTGCCAGGAGCAGGACACAGTCTCTGAAGTCCACTCCCCTAAGCACTGGATGATAGATTCTCAGTGCTCGACCCCAACTCTGCCAACACAGCAGCCAGGGCAGCCACTCCTGGTGTTTTCATGAGGAGGTACTCCTGGCTTCATGTCTCAGGGTTTCGGCAGGACCTCCAGGACGCTATCCTGGATGTCTCTTTCAGTGGGTCTGTGCTCTTTGGTCCAGATATTGAGAAAATGATCACAGAACTCCAAGATTCAGGCAAAGGGATCCAATCAGTACACCAGATGTACAGATCCGAACCAACCCCAGGGAGATGAAATCCTTTTTGTTACCAAGGGGGACAAAAGCCTAAGGGACAGCAGCAGAGAGGCCCCTTTTGATGTAAGGCTCCCTCTCAGCCCAGTAGTGCACAGGGACCTTGGAACACTAAGTCCTCCCAGGTTTCCCTGCCTACTCCTGGATCCAAAGCCTGACTCCTGGACTGCCCCCCCCCCAGCGAAATCCTTGGGAGAAGCAGTAGGGGGTCTGTTCTCGCTCTATCTCGAAGGATGGTCCACCATCACAACAGAGGCATGGATGCTGCAATTGATAGAGTGGGGTCATGCATTGGAATTCTCCCAAATTCCCCCCGGACATTCCCCCGGTCCAGTCCGCCTTCTCCCCCTCCCATGCCATGTTCATCCGGGAGGAGGTCCAGCCTGTTCTTGACAAGAAGTTAGAACCCGTCCCACCCTCGCAGTGGAGGACAGGGTTCAACTTCTGCTTCTTCTTGGTTCCCAAGAAGACAAGGGACCTACGCCCGATCCTGGACTTGAGTCTTCTGAACAATTATATATAGTACAGGAGGTTCAGGATGGTGACCCTTCCAGGCATCATCCCCATGCTGCAGCAGGGGGACTGGCTGTGAGCCCTTGACATGAAAGATGCCTGCCTCCACATTCTGATGCTTCCAGCCCACAGGAGGTTCCTAAGGTTCATCTTTCAAGGGCAGCATTACCAGTTTTGGGCACTATCCTTTGGCCGTTACTTGGCTCTGTGAGTCTTCACAAAGTGCCTTGCGGTGGTGGCCACAGCCCTCAGGAAGCAGGGGCACTTCGTTTAGCCCTACCTCAATGGTTGGCTGCTAACAGCATCCACAAGAGATCATCTCCTGGCCACTCTGGAGGATACCTTTTGCCTGTTCAAATGTCTAGGGGTTACTCTGAACATGCCAAAGTCATCCCCTCAGCCATGCCAGAGATTGCAGTACATAGGGGCAATCCTGGACACGGTGCAGGGAAAGACTTTTCTCCTACCAGACAGGGCAGCGCGCGTCTTCAGTCACTGGCCCACAAAGTCACTGTTTCACACCAGGTACCAGCTCAGACCATGGTGCAGCTCCTAAGCCACATTGCAGCCACCATTGTGACAGTTCCCTCAGCACGCTTCTTTATGAGGGTCCCCCAGTGGGCCCTCAGGGTGCAGTGGGATCAAAGGATGGACGATCTTGACCAGCTGGTCCTGATCTCTAGAGCTGTGGTCCAAACTCTCTCATGGTGACTCTCGTCTCAAAGTCTTGAGCTGGGAACCCCCTTTCGGAGAGATCCCCCCCCCCCAGACCCTGACAACAGATGCCTCGGGCCTGGGATAGAGAGTCCAGTTCTGAGATCGACAGACACAAGGGACATGGTGCAATTAGAACTGTGTCTCCACATCAGTGTCCTAGAAATCAGAGAGGTTCTGTATGCTCTACAGGTGTTTCAACCAGACCTCCATCCAGGCCCCCTGTTGATTCAGACAGACAACATTTCAGTCGTCTTCTACATCAGCAAGCGAGGGGGGACCCACTGTTATCCTCTCTGTTGAGAGGCCATGAGAGTATGGTTCTGGGCCATAGAACACTGTTTGTTTATCACCACGGTCTGTGTTCCAGGAGTTCAGAACACCTTGGCCGACGTCATAAGTAGGTCACGGTCAAGGGCCCACGAGTGAGAACTCCTTCAGTGTGTGGTGGAGTACCTCTTCCAATGATGGGGTCATCCAGAGTTGGACCTCTTCGTGTCCCCGTGCAATGCAAAACTGCCCATTTTTTGCTCACTCGATCCAGGGTCTGGTGTTTTCTGGCGAGACGCATTGTCCCTCTGTTGTACAGGGAGGTTTCTGTACGCCTTCCCTTCCTTTCCTCTCCTTCAGAGGGTCCTGCTCAAGCTCCAAGTGGAGGGTGCAGATACGATCCTTATAGCCCGGCTTTGGCTGCACTGTTATGCCTGGGTCCCACACCCCTTGCACCCTCGTGCACACGCCTGTGACAGATGATTTCATCATTACTGTGATATTGCTTTATTGCACTAACATGTAGTAATAGGTACCTACCATACAAGCGTGGATACTAGGGATTATACTTGCTGTTGTTTACACTGTATCATAGACACTCATTTTACAGTGTTATTTACTTATTTTCTGTTGTATCATATATATTCATTTGGCTAATAGTTTCATTATACCTGCTGTGCTTATGTTTTACTGTTATGCATTTGCTAATGTGAGCTATGTGTTAAGAACCATGGATATTACATGTGCATTCACTGATATTCTGTTATAATCATGTATTCATATGTATGTGCTTTGGGCCTGATGTCATAATCATATCCTTTTACCAAAGTATTATTCCACATGTATTTCTGTATTGCCTGTATTTCCTTTGTCTTTAGTTTAAAGCTGGCAATGCCTTTTCTTTGTTCCAAGTTTCTTGCTAGGTCTGCATTTTTCCTATATGAGATTATACCCAAGGGGAGACTCCTTATTTACACCTTTTGGCCAATAGGGCCTGTTTACTGTATCTAGAATGTGGATGTTATCTGTAGTTTATATTACTTGCACAGCCAGTGTCTCTGGGAGAGAGAACACCCGAGGGCTGGGGGATACTGCCTCCCTTGTGACTGCTTTGCTTCACTTGTAATGGCGTATTTGTAATAAACTGCTTTTTATTACGTTCTACTTGTTGTTACTTCTTTGTCCAGCATCACCATACAAGAACCTGATGTGTGATCTTTTTACATATAATAGAGTACTTGCTCTTCCTCTCAGACTCCGGTCTGAAGTACTCCTCTATCAAAGTACATCTCTTGGCCATCTCTGCCTACCATGTCCCTGTAGATGGTCGCACAATGGCTCAACTTGACAGATCTCGCACGTTTTTGAGAGGCATCCTGCACTTGAAGCCTTCAATCTGCAATCCTGTCCCAGCTTAGGACTTAAATTTTGTGTTAGAGAAACTCACCCTGCCTCTGTTTGAACCAGCCGTGAGTTGCGAGCTATGCTTTTTGTCATAGAAAGTGTTATTTTGAATTGCTGTTACTTCTGTTCGAAGGATATCCGAGCTTCAGGTGCTCATGTGTGAGCAACCGTATTTGATTTTCCACAAACACAGGGTGTCTTTGTGTACCACTTCTGAGTTTCTTCCTAAGGTGGCATCTGAGTTTGAACCAGTCCCTCCACCTGCCTGTTTATTTTCCAGAGCATGCCACTCCAAGGGAAGCATTGCTTCATACGGTGACTGTGCATAGAATTTTGAGGTGCTGTGCACATAAAGGACTATAGGAAGTCTTCCCGGTTGTTTGTTTCCTTTGGCCCTGGGAAAGAGGGCGTCACAGTGTCTAAAATGTGTTTGTCCAGCTGGTTAGCCAATTGCATTATTTTCTTTTACAGGAAGTACAGTAAGGAACTGCCTGGTGTGGTTTGTGGCCATTCCACCAGAGGCATTGCCACCTTTGTTGCCTGTTTCTGTAACATTTCCGCTGCGGAGATATGTGTGGCTGCTACTTGGAGCACTCTCCCTACTTTTACCAAACACTACAGTCTGGACATTCCTCTAGGCATAGGGCCAATTTTGACCTAGCTGTTCTTCAAGGCCTTCCTTCTTGGGTCCTTACAGCCACACCCCCCACACCCCCCACCCCCGATCATCTGTGAGTTGTTGCCAGAACTGCTTGGGACTCATCCTACCAGTGTGGCTTGTTGCAAGAGATACGCTTGAAGTAAGATAGTACAGTTACCTAAGAACTTACTGTAACAGTAGATCTTTGAGAGGATGTCTTGCAGCAAGCCATTTTTTCCCCTCCTTCCTTTCCTCTTTATATCCTTTTTCCAGGCCTTTGGGCCTTTCTGCTTGGCTCTCCCTTCTTATGGTGGTGAGTGTTCTGCTTCTTTTCCATGTTCTTTCTCTCAGGATACACCTTGGTTTCCTCCTCGAGTCCCTTAGTGAGCTCTTGCTTTTGGTCCGCGAGGGGAGAACTGAGATGGGCATGGGGGATGCCCATTCTTATTGGGTAGGCTGACGTCAGACAGTGACATCAGTGGTGGGTGGCCCCCTCTGGTAGACTGCTAGCTAAAATGTTTCCTTGTGGTCCTCGTGTCTGGCAGCTAAGTCCTACCGGTGAGGTCTGCTGCAAGAGATCCTCTTGAAGATCTACTGTTACGGTAAGTTCTTATGGAACTGTACTTTATTGCCCTTAGTCCCCACCTGCAGCTGTTTACCTTGCTTCCTTCATAGTAAGTGTACACAGTGATTTGATCTACCTTGCATCTTTTTTCTCCAGCAGAGCCTTCCTCTGACTGCAGCTGACCTGCGGACACCTGTCAATGCTTTAGACACCTTAGATTACCTGTTCCACTCCTGCTCTGTTTCACTTGCAATCTGGGACACAGGTGTGATGGGACACGGTAGAGCAGTTTGCTTTTAAAGCTCAATTCAGCCCTTCTGCAGCTCCCCAGTTATCCAGTTATTGCTAAATCCTGCCAGAACTGCCAGCTTCCTACCAGTTCCCCAGCAACGAATACAAGCCTCTGTACAGTTAAAAAAATTAGCTTTTTTGCCCCAAAAACATTTCGATCATGCTAATTAATGAATATTCAGATGGTGCTTACCTCCCAGGCTGTGCATTTCAGCTTTGGAAAAATTTGCTTATTGGAGGCAGTGCGGAGCAAGGCGGGCAGCTGAAACCTGCAAGAAAGAAAAGCTGTGCACTTGCGGAATATCAGGCAGGCTAAACAAGTAAATTTAAAAAGTACTTATGCTGACACTCCAGGAGTCCCGATTAGCACCAGTACTAACAAATACTGCTGCTTTAAAATATGTTGGGGAAAGAGGTGATAGGATTAACTAGTGAGACAGCTTTCTTATGAAAGTCTGTTGGTTTAAGAAAATTTATTTTGCAGGGGTAAACGAAAGTCAAGTTTTGAGGCTGAGGTAAGAAATTTACAAATGTGTCAGTTGGTGATGTAATAATTGTTTTATTGCGGAGGCATGCAAACTTAACTTTGGTGGTATCTGGACTTAATTGAGGGGAATGTGATGTTCTAAACCTTCAATTTTTCTATGGGGATACATAGCAGGATGTTAATAAGTAGGTAGATATCACTGTAGGAGTCGTGATTGTAGACAAGTTAAGAATAGAAGTTTGGGAAAAAAAAGGTGTGGCTAGGGGAAGAGACACATTAGGAAAGAGAAGTGAAAGAGCAAATGAGCCATCATCAGGTAAGGCTGAAAGGTAACAAGTGTGGACATGGAATTAGAGAAAAGCAGGTTGGCTTTCCCCTGACTCATTGCCACTACATTTTGTCACCTTTCAGCCTTCTGGCTTTACCCACTTAATAAAACTGCCAGTCAGTTGTCTGATCAGCCTTTTGAATGTGTCTGAATGCATTACAAAACTGGCAGTAGACTGAGTAAGTGAATGTGTATAAAAACTATCACTTGGTCAGTCTGGTTGTTTAGTGAAATTGCTGTCAGCTTTCCCCTGCTGACGGATGTAGTCAAGGATAAAAATGGTAGGAGTTGAAAACACTGAATGGCACTGTCTTCTGGAGGCTTGGGCAGTGTTTCCAGCCATGAGACACTGGCACTAACTTAGGCTCCATGGGTGTGAGCATGTAGTGGCGTGCCTGTGCTCAAAGCCATCCAACAGCTCTCCTCCCTGGCACTACTGTATCTTGCACCATAACCTGTGGTCAGCAAGGTAGCAGTATTGATGTAGAATTAGCAGTCCACCCTCCCCCTGGAGAGGCAAGCTTCTGGTGCACAGCTTGCACCATACCTCCCTGCCAAGCCTTCGATGCCCCGAGCACATTCCCTAACCTGGTGTGCCTATATCACAGTTGTTAGCACTGCCCTGTGTTGACAAGTTTGCCGTATTTTTTCAAATAAAAAAGTGCTAAAGGTGATGTCAAATTAGTGGGGGGACAAGTTACAAGATGGTAGAAAATGGGTAAAACAGTACTGATACATGAGAAATGAAAAAAGGAAACCACTTTTCATTTACTGCATCGTACAATGCAAGTTCTTAAAAAAAAAAAAAAAAAAAGAAGAAAAAGCAATGCATGAGTATCATCTCATATGTCCACCAGTGCTAGATCTGATCTTGAGTTATTAACCTGCTGAAACTGAATATGGAATAACTTTTCATTTTTTTTGTGTTTTTCACTTGTGCAGCACCTTGGCTCTCAGTTGAAAAAGAACATTGTATAAATAAACGAAACTCATCCTTATCAGTGCAATATATCCAAAATAACAGTGATATGTTTTCCATAGTTATTTGCTGAGATATGACATATGTTTACGCATCTAATATCCATGAATTCCGGGAACCTACTTAGTCAAATAAGGTACATAACAACAGAACGAGTTAGAATGTATTTGAAGTGATTTTCCAGTTTACCACAAATCACTGATACGTTGGCATCAGCAGGACTCAAATCTCATTACATTCTTAAAAAAATGTATAATTTCAGGACATTTCATTTTTTATTACTAAAGACATTTGTAGGAAATCTGGGGCGAGTTGCCCTTTAGCCTTCATCTGTTCTTGCTGCTTTTCCTGCGTTGAAGTCGTAATCATTTGCTGTGACATCACAACCTGTTACAGAAATTATTCTGATGTCACAAGTAAAGAATTTTGACTTTAAAACAAGAAGTGCAGCAAGAGCAGATAACGTCTGAAGCACTAAGAGACCATTTAATGTAACATGTGTACTGTAATAAAAATGACATGTTTAGAAACTAAAAATCTTGGGGGATTTCTTGCAGCAGAATTCTGCTGATGCCAACTTTGAATTTTATGCTAGAAATCAGAAAATCACTTTAAAGATCATTTATACTTCTCTCCAGACCCCCATCATTTGGAAACACGCATATTTATGTCTACAAGGTTAGCGGTAGCCCTTCTCCAGGTGACCCTGAGAACCTGTTTTCATAAATTATGATGAGAATGATATCCTGTGACCTAGCTAGGAATCGACTCCAATGCCCAGAACAACATACTGTTGCTCTACCAGCTTAGCTATCGGGCCAACTGGATAGTCCAGGCTTCCCACGGTCACTCTTTTTCTGTAATTGTTGGGGTGCAGTATTTGCCACTGTTAAGAATTTCAAATGTAAATTATTTTTTTATCACTTCTTTATTTATGCGCGTTTTCCTGGCTTTCCCCTTCAGTCTGACCCCCCTCCCCCTTATCTGTTACCCGGAATTACCGGGGCTTACCTTATGCCTGGCCCGGGAGCGGTGCCTATGAGGAGTCTGGCGTCATCTTGCCTGCCGGAATGTTTTTCTCCTCCATTTTTCTACTAGGGCCTCAGGAGTAGATGCATGCACGTGGAGGTGCGCATGTGAACTACATCCCCAGTAACTGGCCTATCTGCCCTCCTGTCGGCAACACCTATGCACCCTCTAGCTTGTACTGTCTCCTGGCCTCCACCAGGAGGCAGACAATAGCCGAGGGATACCACCTTCCCTCCATGGAGAGGAGAGCTGCCCCCAGCTCCGCCCTCCCCCCCCCTTCCAACCTCTGATGGCCAGTGCTTGTTCCTGAACCCGGGTCATCAGTGTGGCGCGAGGTAAGGCATCCAGTGCCTTAGCCCTCAGCGCCACTGGACTGGCTCAAATCTAAATTATGATGAAAAAAGAAATAATGTAACTCTGTTGGGACCCAAGCACCTTCAATACTGTCCTGTTGCTCCACCAAATGTCAGATCAGTTAGCTAGTACTTAGCACCTAAAACCAATAAGTCAAAGTAATATATTGTAGATTTAAACTTAGTAAGGTGTTCTTTGTGATTTGAGACTAAGTATGTCACCTGGCTTGAAAGCTACTGCTCATGGTTTGTGTCGTACTGCAGGTGTCACATTCCGTGATAAATCCACCTCCGACGTAAGTATAATTGGGCAGCGTATGAACTATGGAAATGGAGCAGCTGATGTAGAAGAGGACCGATATAAAGACATCTTCCCCAGTGTTGCTAAAAGTCAGCACAAGGAGCAACAGAAGAGCTCGAAATTCACAAAAGGTCTGTATGTTTGCTTTTTGGCAATCCATTTTATATGAACTTTGCTTTTCTTGTTGCATCAATGTACTTTTGGAAAGAACTTTTCAAAAGCAATATCAGTATATGTACATGATTGTGATGTTAGCCAATATTACAATAAAAAGATTAGAATTATTCTAACAACTGTACTGTCAAATCTGTGCATCTCCTGCTGGCGCATGATGCATTGGAATTAAAGGGGAAACAGTCAGCACTGCACTTTGTGTGCAAAAACATTTTTTTACTTAGTTTACTGTAGTATAGTAGATTATATCAGACTAGTTTTGCTTACCTCCAGGCTGGCTTTTTCTGTAACTTCAAATCACAGAATTCCTTGCAGATGACATCAGAGGAGGGCTGCAGCAGTGGGTGATTCAGTAGCCTGCAGTGCATGTTAGAGTTTTTATCAGTTCTGATGTTTTGTTCCGTAGTCCCACTGACCTCTCTGTACTACGTACAGTCACAAAGGACTGTAAGCCCTGGGAGAACAACGGGACCAGCAAACATCTGTTCAGAGCTTATAAAATCTCCAGCTTGTACTGCAGGCTGTTAAATCACCCACTGCTGCAGCTCTCCTCTGATGTCATTTTCAAGGGATTGTTGGATTTGTAGTTAAAGAAAATGCAGCCTGGAAGTAAGCAGAATTAGTCTGACACAGTGGGGTACTGTGGAGCCCAAGCTGAGAGGCAGCACATTTTAACTGCTCCTTTCTTCAGGCAGAAAATTACTTCAAAAATAGCGTTTTGCTCACAAGGGGACTTTTTCAACCTATACCATTTAACGGAGCAACGCCTACTTCCTAAAATGGGTAACTCTCATAAAAATAAGCTAGCCATAGACAGAGGAAAAGGCAAGAGTAGAGCTGCAGTTCAGTCCTTGCTGTCAAGAGCAAAGGCCTCTGCCACGGCCAAGCACTGCTCGGATGAAATTCTGAAAATGTTAGGGTTGAAACTACAGAGACTGATCTCATTGGTTACTGACCTGAGCACAAAGATCGATTGAATTAATATTTGGGTCACTATACTTGAAACAGCAGCAGCTGCTGTGAAATTGGATGTCATAAATATACAGCGGCAGAAGGCAGTCTCAACTACCCTGACGACCCTCATAGTGAAGGAGAACTCTTATGTGATAGCCGGTTCCACCCTTGCGTGGTGCCAGCATTAGGGTGCTGAGTCACTATGGTGCCAAACAACTTTGTCGTCGACCCCCACGCCCCTTCATGGGGATCTGTGCCTTCCACACATCCCCTAACTATATACTAACTCCAGAGGGGGTGGTGAACCTAACATTCACTGCATCGTTGACTCTGAGCCCTAATGCCAGCACCCTGATGTCCTGCAGTGCTGAGAACCCGATTTGAAACCCTAGAAAATTGGACATGGTCAACTAACATTCATATATTGATGCTACTGGAAGAGATTGAGGGATACCATCCTAATTATGTTCCTCAAGGATTGGATCAGGGCCAAGCTACTCTCAGAGGGGGCAAACTATTGATTTAACTCTACAGAAAGCTTAACCCTTAGGCTGCCAACAGAATTAGAATATATAGGAATTCTGGACTGCTTTATCAGTCCGCGGCACACCAAGGGTTAAAGAACAGCTCCTCGGTGCTGACAAGCCAGCTCCTCTGAACCCTGTACTCTGCTCCTGGCTACCGACGGGACAGGCACTAGAGATTGGATTTTGCACCTGGCGAGGTGGCAAGGCAGTGTCGTGCAGGACAATCCTCATATGCATCTATTCCTTGATATTAGCTATTCCACCAGACAACAATGCAGAAAGTTTGTTGGGGTCTGTCAGCAGCTATGAGAGACTTCGGAGGTCCACACAAATGATATACCCAGCCTGTCTTAGGATCGTTCAGGATGGCAAGGTGTGGGACTTTTCTGACCCTCCCGAGGCAGGTAAATGGGTCTCCAAACATCAGGCAGCTGACAACACTGGTACTCAAATGGGGGGGGGGTATGCTGAATTGAACAAACAAGTTCCTTGGAAATATTTCCTCGGGGCCATGCTTTATGGTAGCGTGGTCAGGCCTGGTTGACTGACTATGGATGATAATGACTCCGAGACTTTAGTAAGTTCTGCTCCTGTTTATCCTTGTTTAACTGACTGTGGGAAGTAGGATTGTGAGAATCTTATTGCACCCTGATATATACTAAATTATATCTAGAACAGTTCCCTTCATATGGCGGCTTTTTGTGGGGAGAGATGCCTTGACTTGCACCACATGGGTGGGTCGGGGACAGCTCTCAAAGTATCACTATTTGTTGGATATACTCAGCATTGCTGTGCCTCAGTTGAACACTTATTTTGTGTTTTGAGCTCTATGCATGATTCTGTGTATTTCTGCTATGAGGAGATGGATTCCGTTTTATAATGTTATCTATATAATGTGTAATAATGCCATCTGATTATTTATTTTGTTTATTTCAAAAGTTTCACCAGGAAAAAGACACTGAGCTGTAAAAAGCTCATTTCCAGATGCATCCTGGGGGGATAGGAGAAGGGGAGCAAATGGCACAAGGTGAACAGTAAAAATACAATGTGTAAGGTGCAGTAGTAATTAAAACATGTACCATAAAAACGCATACAGTAAATTAAACTTAAATATGTAACTGTTCCCAGTTACAGTTGTGTGATATCATGCATAGTGTGTAACACGTGCTAAACAGTGCAGATGGTAATAGGATGTTACCATCCAGGCTACAGGGTGCAGCTAACAAGGCAGGGCCAGAGATCTGTTGAGGAACTCAGATACCAAAATAGATATTAAGGCACAGCTAGCCTAGGGGTGGGTGGGAGGAAATTGCTCATAGCAAGGGTGGGGGGGAGATACAGGAAAGTTAAACTGTAAACGGTATTTGTAATCCTAGACTTAATAAATATATAAAATAAACACAGGTCTGGGGAATAAAGGGGTATGGCAACAAAAGGGAAGGAGGTAACACAAGGTCAAAGGTCAGGAATAGTTGCAGGAGGGGGAAGCAAAGTCCTGAAGAAGGGCTTTAAAGGAGGAAAAGGATGAGGCTGAGAAGATGGACAAGGAGAGGGAGGACCACAGTTTAGGAAAACGATACTAGAAGTTGGTTTGGGGGGAGAGGGGGGTGCTAGAGAGCCGATCTCCCAGCAGGACACCTTTCATACCAGCTCCGCACTTAAACCAGAAAAATACAGTTTTTTCTAAATAAAAGTAAAATGGAGATGACGGAAAGTTATAAAATTGAGTTCCTGACACTACCAGCTTTCAGGCGATCCTAAATACAGTATGGGGAAAACAAAACCCACAGAATCAGGAGCTTCTAAATTGGCCATAGTGAAACGGGCAGGCCCGAGAAACTACAAGCCACAAGGCAGTACTCGACTCGGAGAGCTCTGGCTCCACCATGGCAGCAAATCCTTGCAACTGTACAATCCATGGACAGTAAAATGGAGCGTACATCAGTGAAGTTAAAAATGCATGAGACTGCTATTAAAGAACTAAGTGGCACAGTTGCTGAAGTGGATAAATGATCTGTTTCCACACATGCAGTAGTTTGTACCCTGATGAAAGAGAGCACACAACTTAGAGGTCGATTGGAGGCCCTGGAAAACGAAGCTCGGGCTGGAAATTTGCACCTTGCCGGTGTTTCAGAGGGGGCTGAGGGCGCCAACTTATTGGACTTTCTAAGAAGTTGGATGTAAGACTTCATCCAGGTTCCGAAGGACTTTGATTGGACTGTTCTCCAGAGGGCCTACAGAGCTAATACGAGGGTCCAGCCTGACAATACCGATCAACCAGGACCAATTATTATTGGCTGCAAGGTCGGTTTATTCAATCAATATTGGTGGGCAAGATGTCAAAATATTCCGGACCTTTCATTTCAAACCAGAGCTTGCCATAAACAGTTTGAAGGGACCTGGCAGAGACTCCATGGACGGGAATAGTGCATTTCTTTTTTTTTTACCGGCGTGCCTTCGGATTTTCTGTGGGGGAAAAAGCTGGCAGTTCAATGACCCTAAAGACACTGGGTGGAAAAAATCGAACAGGAATTTGATGCTAAAATGGATGGAGTCCTGGAAGAAGACACCTCAGATAAAGAATGAATGGACCTGATACTCTTTGGGACACTGTTACATTTAAAATGGATTAGAGCATTTGTAAAGGACTAAGTGAAATGTTGTCTCCCCCTTAGTTTTACAAGGGGAGACGTTCTTTCCTTTAATAATATTTTGTTTGCCCTGATGTCCTCCTTGCATTCAAGATACAGAGCACCATTTTGTTTCACTACAGGTGGAGTTACAAATTCGGGTGAGCTCAGTTTTTCTTATGGATATTGTGGTCTCAATATGTATTGTTGATAAGAGGAGGAGGGTGGGGGACAAAACTAGTCCTAAAGGCTTTTTTATATCTCAGTTTGTCCTATTAGATGTTAACAACGGGACACTGTTCTGTCCTAATATTTGACTATATTTTTCTAAATATTTTACTTAATGAGGCATTTTTCAATGGCTTTGTGCAGAGTAAACTCTGAAAAGCATGATTCTAGGGACGTGGATATGTTGTTCAATCCACACTGTCTGGCAGGTTCCTTGCTGCTTTAAATCTTGCCGGAAGATCTTCAGGCTGGCTCCTCCCGCCCACCTGGGTGGTAAAACCCTCGGCCCCGCCCCATGACGCCAGATCTTCCTTACCGCTTGGAAGTGCAGGTTCCCTCCTTAGTGCTCTGCATTTTAGGCCTAGATCCACACTCTTTGGATTTGCCGAAACTAATTTTAAAATTTACAAGACTAAGGTATTCGGCTTCCCTCGCGGCTGCGATGGACAAATTGATTCCCAGCTTCCATCTGTGCCCTTGTGGGCAGAAGATGTCCTGGACCGATCCGCACTCCACGTGTGTCTATTGCCTGGGGCTTGGCCACGATTCACAGGCCTGCGAATTGTGCAGCTCTTTCTCGGCTTCAGTCTTGGAGGACCACGCTGCCAGACTACTTCTTGGGTGCCCCGAAAAACTGTATCCGCCTGTCAAGTCTAAGGAGGCCCATTGGGCGGTGTCCGTGGAATCGGGCTCTGCGGAGCAGTTGGAACAGATGACCGCCCTCGAGGAGGAGGCGGCCCAGGCCGCTTCTTCTTCCTCCTTGGCCACAGTATTTATCCCGCTCTCCTTGGGCTCTTCCTACATGGCTTCTTTTAAGGAGCTTTGTCAGTCCCTCTCCACTGAGGGAGAAGGGCCATCAAGACATTCCAGTCAGTCCAGAAAGAAGGACTCAAAAGGTTAAGTCCCACCGTCTACATTCGTGGGAGCGGGAGAGATCCCCTTCACTGGACCGTCAACTCTCGACTTCGGTCGAGGTTGCGGCTGCGGGCATTGGCTTCACGGTGTTCCCATCAGGTCAGCCGGCCGAGACATCCATCGACACGGTCGAAATTTTTCTCGACGTGTCGGGCGTCTTTTTGTCGACTGGAGAAGCCGACAGCCCTTCTTCACCAGTTCACCCAGTGGTTACCAAGGACTTGCCTGTGCCGAAGTCCCCGGTTAAAGTCCCTGCACCGGAGGGGCGGGTTTTCCCCATTCCCTCTCTGACCACCCTCAGAATCCCAGAGGGTCTCGGTCCTCTTCCAGGTCCAGCCGGTCCTGCCGACGTCGGCAGTCTTGGCACCATGGAAAGCGGCATCGCTGCTCATCCTCTTCGGAGGATAGGCTCCGGTGCAAGTTGCATTGGCGCTGCAAGGACTTGATGTGGCAGCAACTTTTACTGACTGGTAACAGGCCGACTCTGTCGCCTTCTCCGGCCATTAAGTGGCTGTCACCGGAGCAACCGAAACAACCCCTCATGGTAGTCGAGGAGCCGGCGCTGGTTGTTCGGCCGAAACTGGCTGCTCCACCCACTGTGGTGGAACCTCCACCTCCACAACCAAAGACTGGGGCCCTGACCAAGGATTCTCGGTCAGGTCAGGGCTTGCCCCATAGGTTGTCGGTCACCCTCACTCCCCGTCGACCTCGGCAGGTGGAGGGTGGCTCAGGCGCTTGGCAGCTGTTTGCAGACTCCTCAGAGTCTGACGATGACTCCTCCCTGTTCTCCAGGCCACTTGATCTGGAATCTGCAGGGAGCCAGTCAGTGGACAAGAGCCCATCCTCGTTTTTGGGTATGCTTCGACTCATCTCAGAGTCTACTGGGATGCAGCTCGAACCAGTTCAGAAACGGGCCAAGTATGCCCTTACAGAGATACTGGACCGAGGGGATTCCCCTATGGAGGCCTTTCTTGTGGCTGATGCCATTGTTGGCCCAGCCCTGGAGTTGTGGCAGCGGCCAGCATCTTGTCCCGTGCCTTTGGCTAGGATGGCTTGAAAGTACACGGTCCCCGGTTCACGCTCCGGTTTCTCGAAGCACCCCTCTGCGGAAGGGTAAGTGACCAATAGTGTTTTCCGGCGCTCCGGGAATGCTCGGGACATAGACAAACCACCTGATAAGAAATTCAACAAGTTGGATTACTTGGGGCGGAAGGTTTACGCTGCTTCCTCCCTAGGTCTTCGTCAGGCTAGCTCGGCCGTTCTGATGGCACATTTCTCACACGCCCTTATGGGCTCCCTGGATGATGTGATTCCTCATCTCCTGGCTGACCTTCAGACGATGGTCAAGCAGATGTGGGATCAGGGAAGGGTGGTGGCTAAACAGCTCCAAACTTCTTTGGATATTGGTGACTCTTGCGCCTGGTCAGTGGCAGCCGCAGTGGCCATGCGCCGCAGAACTTGGCTGTGGATCTCCATCTTCACGGCAGACACCCAGCACAAGCTGGGAGAAGATCCCTTCCTGGGCCCCAACTTGTTCGGGCCTGGAGTGGAAGGCCATCTCCAGAGGATCAAGAAGTCCAGTGCCACCTTGGACTCGGTCACGTCTGCTTAGAAGGACAAAGGCCGCTAACAGCGTAAGCCCTTTCGCCCTTCCACTCCTGCGGCACGTCCAGCCTAGCAACACCAGCATCAGGGCCAGCAGGCTCACGCTTGGCGCCCCAAGTCCAAGCCTGCTGCTTCCTCCAGCAGGAAGCCTGGAAGGGGAAGGTCCAGGCGGCTCCTGGGCCGGCCTTCCCTCCAAGCCTGCTCAGTGACAGGTTGAGGGATGTCGCCCCCAACCTCGTCACTCCTCCTCGGGTTCCCCCTGTGGGGGGACGGCTCCACCACTTCTTTTCTGCCTGGTCCACTATCACCACGGACCGCTGGGTGCTAGAAGTGGTAGGCAGGGGTCTGCCTCTGGAATTCGAGCTGTTCCCTCCCTATCGAGCCGTCGCCCCACTGGGGGGGGGGGGCTACCACCGACATTGCCTTGCTCCTCCAGATGGAGGTGATCAGCGAGGTAGCGGACCCCCCTTCAGACCTAGGGTTTGTGTCCAGGTACTTCCTGGTCCCAAAACGGACAGGGGCGGGGCTGGTGCCCCATTCTCGACCTACCCGACCTGAACAAGTTCCTAAGGCCTCGAACCTTCAGGATGGTCACTCTGGCTCAGATCATTCCATCCTTGGAAACAGGCATGTGGTTTTGTTCTCTGGACCTTCAGGACGCGTTCTTTCATGTCCCAATCCATCCGTCTCATCAGCGTTTCCTCCGCTTCAGAGCAGAGGGATCTCTTTATGAGTTCCGGGCCATGCCCTTGGCCTCTCTCCAGCTGCCAGGGTCTTCACCAAATGCATGGCAGTGGTGACAGCATTCCTGCGGTGCCGAGGGGTCTGGGTTTACCCTTACCTGGACGACTGGCTGATTGCAGCTCCCCCCAGGTTAGAGGTGGAGCAGTCCAGGGATCTGGCGCTCCAGGTCTGCTCTCGGATTGGCCTCCTCATCAACGAGGCCAAATCAGAACTCGTGCCATCGCAGGTGATTCAGTTCATCGGGGCAGAGCTCGACTCTCTTCGAGCCTGGCTCCCGGCGGACAGGGCCGAGGTCCTTTCCTCCTTTGCCCAATCATTTCTGGTTGGGTAATTGCGGCCTACCTGGGACTTCCTGCACCTCCTGGCAGCCTGCACCAGCGTGGTCCGTTGGGCGCCCGCTGGCATATGCGTCCCCTGCAATGAGGACTTGCCAGCCAGTGGTCACAGCGCTCCGGTCCTCTGGACCAGCTGGTGACAGTGACCCAGGAGATGTGAGACGGCCTGCAGTGGTGGCTCATTTCAGCTCATCTGCAGGAGGGTATCCCGTTCATCCGCCCTGAGCCGACGGTCACTCTAACGACCAATGCCTCTCTGATGAGTTGGGGTGCCCATCTGGGGGAACTCAGAGCCCATGGTCTCTGGTCCCCTCAGGAGTCTTGATGCCACATCAACCTGCTGGAGCTTTGAGTGGTGCGACTAGCCCTCACCGCCTTCGCTCCGTTTGTATGGGGTCAGATGGTTCAGGTCCAACGGACAACACCACGACCATTTACTATCTCAGCTGACAGGGCGGGATGCACTCCTTGCCTCTGTGCAAGGAGGCTTTCCACATTTGGTCTCTCATGATCAGCCTGGTGGTGGATCTCCTAGCCATCCATGTGGCAGGAGCCTCCAACAGTCTGGTCGATGCCCTTAGCTAGATAGGCGCTGCATCTCACGAGTGGTCTCTCCTGCCGGAGGTAGTACAAGATCTGTTCTCCCATTGGGGCTACTCTCAGGTGGACCTGTTCGCCTCCAGGGAGAATGCGAAGCTGAGGCCGTTTCATGTTCGCCCCCCTCAGCAGGGCTTGCTGCAGGGGGATGCCTTCTCGAGGCCGTGGACCCCAGACCTCTTCTGTGTCTTTCCTCCATTTCCCTTGATCCACAAGGTGCTTCTCAAGGTGAAGAGGGACAAGGTGCAGGTGATTCTGGTAGCCCCAGACTGGCCCCGCCAGTTCTGGTACCCAGATCTCCTCAGCCTCAACTCTAGGCTCCCGAGGCGGCTTCCAGCCCGCCCGGACTTGCTCTCAGTCGACAAGGGGAAGGTTCTCCATCTGGATCTTCAATCCCTGCACCTGATGGCCTGGTTCCTGAACGGCTAGAGTTCCAGGCCTTGGGTCTTTCCGACGAGGTCCTCAACGTTGTTGAGGCATCCTGTAAGGAGTCAACCAGAAAATGCTGTGCCTTCAAATGGAAGAGATTCTCCATTTGGTGTCAGGACAAGGGGTTGGACCCATCTTCCTGTTCCTTGGCTAGCATTCTGGACTACCTGTGGTCCAATTCTCTGCTAGGGCTTCGGTCAACGACCCTTAAGGTGCACCTGGCAGCCATCTCTGCCTACCGGGCGCGGGTCGGCAAGCAGTCGGTGGTGCAGGAGAAGGTGGTCGGGCGCTTTTTCAAAGGCATAGACCACATATCCCCTCTGGTGCAAGAACCTCCACCTCTGTGGGATCTACTGCTGGTATTGGCTAATCTCATGGACAAGCCATTCAAAACTGATGCACAGGTGTGACATCTCTCCTCTGTCGTGGAAGACCGCCTTCTTGGTGGCTATCACGTCAGCCAGAAGGATGGGAGAGCTCCAGGCGATTTCCGTCAAGTCTCCTTATCTGGTCTTCCACAGGGACAAGGTTGTCCTTCGCCCCCACCTGAAATTCCTTCCGAAGGTGGTGTCTGAGTTTCATCTTAACCAGGTGTTGACTCTGCTGATGTTCTACCCCAATCACTCCTTGGAGGCAGAATATAGGCTCCATACTTTGGACCCTAGAAGTGAGCTGTCGTCTTATAAGGAGCGAATGGCTGAAGTTCGGGGAGAGGTTTGCCAGCTGTTTGTCACCTACGCTGAAGCCGCACCTGGCAGACTTGCAGCCAAGAGGACGGTAAGCAGGTGGGTCACCTCCTGCATAGATCTCTGCTATAGGTTGGCGGGCATGGAGCCTCCCAAAGGGATAAGAGCTCATTCTACCCGCTATACTGCTGCTTGGGTGGCTGCTTCTAGGGACGTCCCTATCCAGGAAATCTGCAGGGCTGCTACCTGGAAGTCAGCACACACCTTCATTTCCCATTACCACATTGACCTTGAGTCCCTAGAAATACAGGTTACTTACCTGTAACAGGAGTTCTAGGAGTGGTATATGTTCATCCACATGACCCACCTGACCTCCCTGGCTTCGACGTGCAACCTGGCTTCCAGTGGGCTAGATCTGGCATCATGGGGCGGAGCCGAGGGTTTTACCACCTGGTGGGTGGTAGGAGCCAGCTTGAAGACCTTCCGGCAAGATTTAAAGCAGCAAGGAACCTGCCAGACAGTGTGGATGAATAACATATACCACTCCTAGAACTCCTGTTACAGGTGAGTAACCTGTTTTCTTCCTAACAAATTCACCAGTTGTATATGGATAAATAGCAATCCATTGGGATTGTGGTAAATACTTTCCTGTTGATACTACCCAAGATGGACCTTCCTAAACTGTTGAGTCAGCTGGCATTGATGAACATTCATTTTGGACACTTTACTGGATTACCCTAATATCCTGCTGTAACAGATTACAAGGGCTGTACCTGTATATCAAATGTAATGGCATTGAATGTTATTGTTTGCCTTGTATGAGGTTTTTTATGTATTGTTTTTATGCTAAAGTAATAAACATAAAGTTAAAAAAAAAGTCAGTTTGGCCTTTGGAAGTTTTTCTGGAAGGAAGAAAGCGTGAGGGGGGGGATCGGAAGAAGGGGGAGGAGATGAGAGAAGGGTAGAGAGGTTGGGGGGGGGGTGAGCCAAACCAGAATTTGGAGGTGAAAGTTGCACAGTGAATGAGGCATCTGGATGCACGGGAAGGGAGGGAGAGGGAGGAGTAGAGAGAGCAGTGATGTTTATCTGAGGCAGCAGTCCAAGGCAGCGTGGCAGAAGGAGTGGAAGAGTGGGTCCAGTCTGGCAAGGGAGGTCATGGCAGTGGTGCTGTAGACAGTGTCACTGTAATCAAAAATGGGAAGGATCTTCTTTGTGACCAACTCCCTGCAGGTGGGGCGAGGGATGCTTGCGTTATTTCTGTATAGCACACTCAGTTTGGGGTGAAGCTTGTGATGGGATGGTATCAATGTGTTCTGAGAAGTCGAGGTGGCGGTTCAACAAGACCCCAAAGTACTTAAATGAGGGGACATCAGCAAGGGAAGTACCATCAAGGATGCAGAAGGAGGGGAAGGGGAAGAGTCTGGCAAGCCTCCGTCAGGTGCCAAAGGTAATGGAGAGCGTTTAAGTGGCATTGAGGGACAGAAGGTTTGCACAGACCCAGCGCTGAACACTGTCAGTCATGTTGGAGATGGGCATAGTCACGTCCGCAGCAGAGAACCCAGAAGCAAACAGCAGTGTCATTTGCATACATATGGATGGATGCAGAGGGAAGGTCATTTAGGAAAACTGAGAAGAGTAAGGGGCCCAGGACCAAGCCTCGGGGGACACCACAGCAGATAGGGAGTGGAGGGGGAAAGGAGTCACCAATACGAACAGCTTGCAGCCTACTCTCAGTGTAGGAGCTGAAGCAGCTGATTAGTCTGTGATTGCTGCCATACTACTGTATATCTGATGCTTGAAATCAGCTTTAGGTATATAGCATGATGCCAGTAGCCCTGTTCAGGGCACGAAGTGGACTTCTTATTGAGACTTTACTTAGTACACCGCAGTTAGTCGTGCTGCTCTTGGGCATTGCTGTAACAGCAAAACCTGTTGTGACTTTACAGTATGTTGGTAGTGGTTACCCCTCTGGGTTGTATCAAAATGATTTAGGTGCACTGTAGTACTGTGAGTATGGGGTTGCAACCTTAGAAGATACGTTTCTATTTTCATGGCCTGTTGATTATTTAGCAGCAGAATCAATTGTTATTCAACTGAAGAAAACAAAAGTAAAAAAAGAAACAGTCTGATGCAGTCTGCTATACTACAATAAACAGTAAGTTAATAACTAAAACAAACAAAAAAAAATAGATTATGCACACAAAGTGTAAATTGTGACCGGCTTTACAATTGAGAGTTGGACTCTTAGTGCTGGATGTTCCCCTTTAAAAGTTATTTTTCTTAAAGATGACCCCTCACTATGCTGGTCTTGAGCCTCACCTCCAACAGCAGATCTTTTAATTTCTGCTCAAGAGAGTGGTTGGCCTGGACAGTGCTCCTCCTATTCAATGGCTAAATCACAAAGATTTTGCTACTTTGAAAAAGTTACAAAAGTTATTTTAGTGCTCTTGTTTCTGTGTTATGTTTTTCTGCAAAAAATGTATTTTTGTCTTTTTTTGCATGATTCCTAAATGGTTCAGAAAACCATGGCCTTAACCACAATTTACACTTTGCTTTATTATTGTTTTTATTCACTTCTCCCAGTGACCTCCTTTGTGCTGACCATCCCAGCCCCAACATCCTGACTTCTCCCATGACTCACCAGCCGCATCTGTCACCAGGGTTTGCCCCCGCCACCAGTGGAGTCAGGGGTTCCCTAGTCCCAGCCATGTATACAGATCTAGCAGTTTCACAATGTACCTGGGTCATTGAAAGTGAGGTCAGCGGGTGACCAGTGTCATTCTACCTGCTGGGATATTCCAGTTTTTCTGCCCATTGAGGCAGCCTGCATGCAGTGTTGTCATGCCACGTCACCTGCCCCTGTGCAGTATGTGTTGACAGTTGCTGTTCCTCCACCCACACTGGCAGTCCGGAACTGCCTTCCCTTCCCCCTAGCCTCCGCTGTGGGCCAAGCCTGCATCAGGCCACCTGACCTCCCCCCAAAAAAATCTTGGAGGAAGAGAAATGTTCTGCAGGCGCTTGATCCTCCTCCTTCTCTCCCCCCTGCTCCCCCCCCCCATCGGCCAACTCCTGGCGTCACAAGGCCGTTCCTGAACTTGGGTATTTGGCACCGTAAGCAGTAGTGCAACTGCCGAACTGGCAAGCCACTTCATTTTGCATTCTTTTCACAGAGAACTGTGGTGGAGTTTAGATTTTAGCATTTTTACAGCCTTGCTGTTCCATTTGTATTGTTCCATTTAACTGAAAATGAAGTGCTTCTGCCTAATTTTTGTCAGCATTTAAGGCTGTTTATTTTAGCTCTCAATGAGTGCGGTCAAAAAGATTATACTAGTTATCTCAATGACTGTGGTCGGCGTTTGAAACCAGCTGTCAATAACTGAGGTCAGTGTCTACTGTGGTGCCAGTTTCTGGTTTCTTGCCTGAATGGAAGCGGAAACAAAACTTAAAAAGAAAAAAAGGGCCCAGAGGTTTCAAAAAAAGTACCAAAAGTGTGGCCACAGTTTGCCTAAGGCAGACAGGTGTACAGTGTTTATGTCTAGGTAACAATTTGACAAACTGACCTGCAACAAGTTTTTTTAACATAAGACACAGAAAAGGAGTCAAACATGAAGGCAGTTTTTTCTCAGCTTCAGACTCTCAAACCCCAAGGAGTGTTCTCATGCTAAACAAGTTGAGAACATCTTAGCAAGAATGTCTGCAGAAACTGCTTCCCCTAAAAACCAGTCTAATGCAGAGTCCGCAAGGAAGCCTAGCAAGGAGCATAAAACCCACAATAAGAGATAATCAGACAAGAAAGACGCCATAAAAACATGTTGAGGAGTCTTCCTCCCACAGTAGCCTAAAAAAGACTAGAAAGGAGAAACTTATCTGCCCCCTCTGATAGAGTCTCGAGGAAAATTGGTACATTAAAAAATACATTTTATTCTTCTGGCGTACTCATGAGAAAGGCAGCATTTCTTAGCTACTAGTACATGACATTACCAGGAGGCACTCTGAAAAGAAGTGGTGCCATTTTGTGGTAAATTGCTTACTGAGGAAAGGGCACATCGGGCACAGCTAAGCACCAATTACAGATGGCTTTGCATATAAATAATGCAGTAACCAAGGCTCTGGTGAATACAATGTTTACCAGAATGTGTGCTTTAAGAACCACAGGACTTAATGTGGATCTTTGGAGAAAGTGGCTGGCTTCCCTTTGAGAATGCTTCTCTCTGGAGGAGACTAGAAAGAGAATTCCGTGAATTTGGTTAATAAGAACAAACCTATGTTTACAAATGTAAAAGAGAAATACATTTCCAGTGGGTATTACAGAGCATAGCAGGGGAGGCATGGGAAGGGGGTACTATCCCAGGCAGTACCAGCACAGCCCTAAAGTACACCCAGAGTGGTATGAAGAGGAAGAAGTGGAAGGGGCAAGAGACAAGCAGCAGCTTTTGCCCAGTCACAAGAGACAAAAGCTAACTGCTGATGAAACAGGTCATCACACCACCCTCCAGTTGGGGGGGGGCTATAGTTCTCTCACCTATCTCAATCAGTGGCAGTCTGTCGCAACAGACAGATTGATGCTGGAGATTTTGTTAAGTGAAGGCCTTGGTCTGTCTTTTGTTGCTATCCCCAAAGCAAAAGAAATTCAGTGTTCAAACCAAATTCACCAGAAGAGGTGCAGCAGTTCAAGTTGGAAGTTCAAAAACTGCAGTATCTCAATGTTGTGGAAAAAGTACCAACAATAGAATTGGGGTAAAATTCTCAAAATATTTCCTAACAAAAAATCTGAGAAGTAGTGAACAATCCTCTATCTCAGATGTCTGAACAGACAACTGAAAAAAAGAAAAATTCAAATTGGCCACCTTGCCAAAGGTAATTCTGTCTCTACCGCAAGGAGACTGGCTGTGGTCCTTGGGTTTGAAGGATCCTTACTGACACATCCAAATAAGAGCAAGCCACAGAAAGTGTCTACGCTTTAGAGTAGTTCTGAGACAGTACCAGCACAGGGCAGTGCTGTTCTAACATCTGTCCCAAGAGTGTTCACAAAGTGTCGAGCTGTTATAAAAGCAGCATTTCAAAGAAATGGATTGACTTGTCTCTCCATGCTTATATGACTGGTTAGTGTGTGGTGGGAGAACTAGGGAACAGGTTCAGTCATCCATGGAACCCATCATGTCCCTTAATGAAGACACTGGAATTAAACCGGAATTACAAAAAAAAAATCACACCTGGAATCCGCACAAAACCTATGCTTCATATGAACAGAACTGGACACAATACAAGCAAGGCTCCATATTCTTCAAGTGAGGATCCAGACACTTGTGCAGTATGCAGCTTCTTTTCAAACTTGAACACAGACTGCACAGATTTCCTGAGACTACTGGCCTCATGTCAGCCACAAGCTCTGTATTTTATTTATTTCAAAAGTTTTATCAGGAAAGACATACTGAGCTGGTATCAGCAGATTTGCAGATGTGCCCTGAGGGAAAGGGGAAATTAAATAAATATAGAATAATGGCTGGGTAGATGGTTATAGAAACATAGAAACATAGAAGTTGACGGCAGATAAGGACCGTAAGGCCCATCCAGTCTGCCCATTTCTTTTTCTACCTTATAAATGTGCCATCGGCCTTTGCTCTGTCAGTGACCTATCTATTCATAGTCATTTGTATTGCTCCCTTATGCCTATCCCATGCCTGTTTGAAGCCCTGCACTGTATTCATAGCCACCACTTCTTGTGGTAAGCTATTCCATGCATCTACCACCCTTTCTGTGAAAAGAATTTCCTCACATTCCCCTTAATCGGCCTCCCTCTAATCTCATGCTGTGTCCTCTTGTCCTGCTATTTTTCTTATATTTAAACATGTTAGACTCTTTCACCTTGTTTATGCCCTTAAGGTGTTTAAATGTCTCGATCATATCACCTCTCTCCTCCTTTGCTCAAGGGTATACATATTGAGCTCCGTTAATCTGTCCTCATATGTCTTCTATGCAGTCCCTGCACCATTTTGGTTGCCCTTCTCTGGACTGCCTCAATTTGGTTAATGTCCTTGTGAAGGTGTGGCCTCCAATACTGCAAGTACTCCAGATGAGCCTAACGATGTCTTGTACAGAGGGATTATTACTCCCTCTTACGACTTGTGATACCCTACTAATACACCCTAACACCCCTAGCCTTACTCTACTGCTTTAGAGGTCTGCTTTGATGATTTTAGGTCATCAGTGATGATGATGCCCAAGTCTCTTTCTTCCTTTGTGACTGCTAGCAACTCCCTCCCAGCCTATAAGTGCTTCAGGGGTTTCTCTTCCCTATGTGCATGATTTTGCACTTCTTTGCATTAAATCCCAGTTGCCACTCTTCTGACCATTTTGCTAGTTTATCCAGATCTCTTCTCATTCTGCCCACCCCATCTGGATCATCTACTCTGTTGCAGATCTTGGTGTCATCTGCAAACAGACAAGCCTTACCCTCTAGTCCATCTCGGAGGTCACTAATGAAGATGTTGAATAGGACTGGCCCAGGACTGATCCCTGAGGTACCCACTTGTGACTTGCATCTCTTCTGACTGTATACCATTTACCACCACTCTGTTTTCTGCCAGTCAACCAGTTTGCCACCCAGTTGACCAACTTCTGACCCACCTCGAGCCTACCTAGCTTATTTATCAATCTTCTATGTGGAACAGTGTCAAAAGCTTTGCTGAAGTCAAGGTAGCTGACATCAACTGCTCCCCCTTGGTCCACCACTCTGGTTACCCAGTCAAAGAAATCTATGAGATTAGTTTGACAGGACCTTCCTTTTGTAAACCCATGCTGTCTTGGATCCTGTGCCCCTATGGATTCCAGGTGTTGTACTATCCTTTCCTTAAGGAGTGCCTCCATAATCTTGCCCACTCACTGAGGTAAGACTGACTGGTCTGTAGTTCCCTGGCCCCTCCCTGCTACCACTTTTGTGGAGCGGGATCACACGAGCCCTTCTCCAGTCTTCTGGGACCTCTCCTGTGCTCAGAGACTCACTAAACAATTCTGCTAATGGCTCTGCTAGTTCCTCCTTTAGCTCCTTAAGTACCCTGGGATGTATGCCATCAGGTCCCATTGCCTTATCAACCCTGAGCTTAGCAAGCTCTTGTAGGACCCTTTCTTTTGTGAAGGGAGTAGTGCTCACCTCCCTCCCCCCTGTGTCCATGATGCTGAGCTGTGGGCCCTGCCCTACCTTCTCTTCAGTAAATACTGAGCAAAAGTATCTATTTAGGATAGATGCCTTTACAGGGTCCTCCTCCTCACATGCTCCCTTTTCTCCATTAAGCTTAGCAATACCCCCTCTGGACTTTCTCCTTTCACTAATGTATCTATAGAAAGTCTTGTCACCTTCTTTACTGTTTGTGCTAGTGTTTCCTCAGTTTGGGACTTTGCCTGCCTTACTGCCTTACCTGCTTCCCTTAGGGCAGTTTGGTATGCCTCCTATCTTCATCCCGCTGTGTTCCCTTTATATTTCCTGAAGGCCAGCCTTTGGCTCTGACCTTTTCTGCTACTGTATTTGAGAACCAAAGTGGTTTCCTTCTTCTTTGCACTTCCTTTTCTGTCTAACACAATGGGATGTTGCTTCAAGTATTGTATCCTTAATGCTTGCCCACTTTGCCTGTACCTCCTCACCTGTGTTTCTTTTGCCAGGGCTAGCTAAACTCTGTTGGCCATCTTATCAAAGTCAGCTCCTCTGAAGTCCCATATTTTTTGCCTTGGAATGGGATGATTTAGATGTAGTAGCCAAATTGAACCATACCATGTGATGGTCACTGGCCCCAGGTGACCTTCTACCTGGAGATCTGTGATCCCTTCTTTGTTAGTCAGTACTAGATCTAGGATAGCCCTGTCTCTTGTGGGTTGCTGTACCAGTTGTTTGAGGCCCTCCCCTGCAGGAATCCACTATGAGTCTAGTTCTGGCAGATGTTCCTGCTGGTATTGACCAATCTGTATCTGGCATGTTGAAGTCTCCCATTATCAGAACCTCCCTTAGCTGTCATGTTTTGTATATCTTCTAACAGTAATGTGTCTATGTCCTCCCTCTGGTCTGGGGGCCTGTAGACAACCCCAGTTCTTATGGCTGTCCCATTTCCTGTTTCCAGGGTGACCCACAGTTCTTCTGGCTCCTTATGTGTATTCTGAATTTCTGTAGCTTTGATATTTTCATTAACATACAGGGCCACTCCTCCCCCTTTTTGCACCTCGGTCTCTTCTGAACAATACATAGCCAGGTACTGAAGTCTCCCAAATGTGGTTACTGGTAAACCACGTCTCACTAATTGCTACTATGTCCAGTTTAGCCTCTGACATTATTGCCTGCAGGTCTGGGATCTTATTTCCCAGGCTGTGAGCATTTGTGTACATGATTTTCCATTGGCCAGATTTTGGTGTGTTAGTTGTTGGGTGAAGTTTGGCATTACCTCTGTGCATTGTATGGGGAGACAAACCTTTTTTCTTACCTGGTGATGCAAATGAACGGCAAATAATGAGAAACAGTTATAAGTGCCAGCGCAATGAGCAGACACAAGGAGGGCATTCCAGAATCTAGGAGTGCAGACAGCAAAGGCCCGATCACCTGTGAAAGAGTGAGACTTGGGTCCAAGGAATGACTGTGAGTCACTGGACCTGAGTAGGTATATAGGTAACCCCAATTTTCTTATAGAAGGTATAAGGATAAGCACAGCCGCCTGAAAGTACTGGACTGTGCCATCAGTAGTTCACCTCTGACAAGATGGAAGATTAATGACTAGCAAATTGTTCCTGGAAAAGTCAGGTAATGGAAAAGGCACTGCATTCCAATTTCTGCAGTTAACATATGCAGTTACACAACGTCTGGGCCCTGCCTCTTGGACAAATTGCCACAGTGCAACAGTAATCCCATTACAACATATGAACATACAAAGAAGCAAGCAGAAGAAGGCCATTTGGTCTATCAAGTCTGCTTGCATTGCAGGGTCCGCAGCTTGAGCTAATGTCCCTGCCCTCCCTCCCACCCTCCCATCCTCTCCACCTTTCCCTGTGCCTGTGCCTGTCCCAGTCTCTCTTAAAGCTGCCTATGGTCTTCAACGAGATGACCTCTTCCAGCAATGCATTCCAAGTGTCCACCACTCTGTCTGTGAAGAAGTGCTTCCTGACCTCCCTCCTAAACTGCCCACCCTCCAGCTTAAGACTGTGCCCCCTCATGTTATGGTTGCCACTCAGCTTAAAGAGACTCTTCTTATCAACCTTGTTCCTTTCAAGAACATGAAGGTCCCAATCATGTCCCCTCTCTCTCCTGTCTTCCAGGGAGTACATGTTCAGTGCCCTGACTCTCTCCTCATATGCCTTACCCTGCTGACCTGCTGTCATCTTTGTAGCCCTCCTCTGGACCTTCTCCAGCAGGTTAATGTCCTTTTTGAGGTGTGGGCACCAGTACTGAACTCCATACTCTAGATGTGGCCTTACTAGTGACCTGTACAACGGCAGTATAACCTCCTCTCTCCTACTACTGATCCCCCTATATATGCATCCCAGCATCTCGTTTGCCTTTGCTGCTGCTTTCTTGTACTGCGTGGAGTGCTACAGGTCACTAGTGATCATCACTCCCAGGTCCTTCTCCTCTGATGCAGATACTTGCACTCCACCCAGGTAGTACTCTGTCCTGAGATTCTTGGCTCCAATATGCATAACTTTGTATTTCTTGGCATTAAAGCCAAGCTGCCAGATCCTGGACCACTTTCACAGCTTTTCCAGATGTTTCTGTAGGTCCTGTATCCCTTCAGCTGTATGAAAAAATTACTCACCTTAGTAATGTTGTTTCTTCTAATGGAGTCTTGCTGTATTATGACAATTGCAGTATGACCGCAGGTTAGAACTGCTCCGGAGGTGAAATAGTTAACTTTCCATGCAGGCATGGAACTTACAGCGCGAGCTCGGTTGAAAACTCTGTCTGTTGTGCTTCAAGCGCAAACTGTCAGATCTTTACGAGCTAAAACTCACTAAGGTTCTGTGTGGAAGCTCTAAACCTACACCAGCCAACTGGCTACTAACATAAACACTCATTTTTGGCCTAAAACAAAGACTCAAGTCAGGAGACCCAAAAAAGCAAAAACACAACACTAATTCACTCAAAAAGGTAGGTGAAAAACAACAAGGTGGGCGTCAAAAAAAAAAAAATGCCAACCCTGTACTGCCCACCCACATCCCCAAAACAGAGTTTCTGAGAGGGGCAGGCAGGCAGGGAGGGAGGTCATAATATAGCAAGACTCCATTAGAAGAAACAACATTACTAAGGTGAGTAATTTTTCTTCAAACAACATGAAGTCTTGCTATATTATGACAATTGCAGACTACAGCAGTACCCCCATGGAGGAGGGACAGAACCTACCTAGGAAATAGGCTCTAAACGCAGGCTGTGCCAAACCAAACGAGCATCACTCCTAGCCTGGATGTCCAGGGAGTAATGCTTAGTAAAGTGTGAACTGTTTTCCAGGTAGCTGCTTGACATATTTCTAGAATAGGAATGTCTCTGGCAGCAGCCAGAGAAGCAGCTGTACCTCTGGTAGAGTGAGCCCTCAGGCCTGAGGGGGGAACTTTACCCAACTTCTCATAGCAGAATTGGATACAAGAGACAATCCACCTGGCAATGGATCTTTTAGTGGCTGGCTTCCCTTTACCAACTTCGCCATAGGTGAGGAACAGTTGAAGGAGTCAAACCTATGACCCTTGGTACGCTCTATGTAGTAACTAAGGGCTCTCTTCACATCTAGGCTGTGCAGCATCCTCTCCCCAGAGGAGGAGTGGTCAGTGAAGTACACTGGAAGTGAAATAGATTGATTAAGGTGGAAATCTGAAACCACCTTAGGCAGGAACTTTCTGTTAGTCCGAAGGACCACTTTATCTCTGTGAAAAGAGATAAACTCCTGCTCCACTGACAACGCTTGTAATTCACGTATGCGTCTGGCGGAGGTGATGGCTACCAAAAACACAGTTTTCCAAGTCAAGAACTTGAGCTCAGCTGAAGACAAGGGCTCAAAGGGGGTTGCATAAGCTGAGCAATGCAAACATTAAGATCCCAGGCAGGGGCAGGATCCCTGAATGGAGGGTTGGTGTGAAACAACCCCTTAAAAAACCTTGTAAATACAGGATGAGCTGAAAGGGAAGAGGATTTACCTGCTGAAATAAAAGCAGACACAGCTGCCAAGTGCACCTTCAGGGTAGCTGGTCTCAGCCCCAGAGAATTCAGGTGGACCATATAATCCAGGACTGTGGGTAGATCAGCAGAGACTGGGAAATATGCTTTTCGAGCACCATATGGAAAACCTTTTCCATTTGGAATTGTAAGTAGCCCTGGTGGAAGGCTTCCTTGTGGCCTTCAATATCCATTACACCTTGGGAAAGGTGTAAATCAGCAAACTCTAACTCTTCAAGAACCAAGCCTTGAGATTGAGAGATTTGAGATTCTGTACCAGACCCTTCCCTGGGCACAGGTTAACAGATTGTGATTCCTGGGAAGGGACAGGGGAGGATGGACTGCTAAGGACAGCAGGAGTGGATACCAGGGCTGTCTGGCCCAATCCAGAGTTATCAGAATGACTTTGCATGATTGTGATCTGATTTTGACTAGCACTTTGAACAGGAGAGGAAAGGGAGGGAAGGCATAGAGAAACTTCCTCTCCCAACTGAGGGCTAAGGCATCCAGTGGGAGTGAGCCCAACACTGGGGGCCTGCAGCAAAAAAGAGGAAGTTGGTGATTGTCTGGGGCTGCAAAAAGATCTATCTGAGGGGTGCCCCATCTGGCAAATACTACTCCCAAGACCAGGGGATCCAGTGACCATTTGTGGTGGCCCTGGGAAATCCTGCTGAGAGCATCTGCCAGGACATTGTCCTTGCCTGGGAGGTGAACTGCCATAAGGGAGGTGTTCAGGGAGTAAGCCAGAGACCACAGCTTCATCGCTTCAGTGCACAAGGCCATAGACCGAGTGCCCCCTTGCTTGTTGATGTACCACATTGTAGTGGTGTTGTCTGTTCTGACCCGAACAGATTTGGAAAAAGCTTGAAGTGCTAGAAAAACTGCTCTGAGCTCCAATAGGTTGATGTGGAGCAGAGATTCCTGGGGAGACCACAGACCCTGGGTGGTGAGGTCACCCATGTGAGCTCCCCAACCCAAGAGGGAAGCATCTGTATTAAGGATTAGAGAATGAGACTGAGTGAAAAAAGGAACCCCTTGTCTCAGGTTGCTCTGATCCTGCCACCACTGTAGGGCTTGGATCAGGGTTCGAGTTACTGGGATCAGCTTGGTAAGAGGATCCTTTCTTTGAGACCAAAAATCTCTCAAATGGAACTGGATGTCCTTCATCTGAAATCTTGCTCCTTGCACAACTGTTGTGGAAGCAGCCATGTGTCCTAGGAGCTGCAGAAAATGCCTTGCTGGCCGGAGACCTGCAGGGTAAATGAGGAGGCCAGGGAGACTAGGGTCTTTGCCCTGTCCAGGAGGAAGGCCCTGGCTTCCTGTGTGTTCAGTTCTGCGCCTATGAAGGTAAGAAGCCCGGCTCTAGAACTGACTTTGAGAGATTCAGAAGGAAACCTAGAGAGGTAAGCAGTTGCTGCGTTATCTGAAGGTGTAAATTGACCTGGTCTGGGGACTGGCCTACTAAGAGCCAATCGTCCAGGTAAGGAAAGATGGCAATCTTTTGCCTTCTTAGGTAGGCAACTGCTACAGCCAGGCATTTGGTGAATACCCTTGGGGCAGAAGTGAGGCCGAAGGGCATTGCTCTGAACTGGTAGTGGCCTGAGGGCAGCTCAACCTGAGGTACTTCGATGGGAGCTTCTGATGGGAATATGGAAGTAGGCAGGCATCCTTGAGGTCCAGGAAGCTAGCCAGTCCCCTGGCCTTAGAGAGGGTAGGATAATTCCCAGAGTCACCATTTTGAACTTTGGCTTTAAAAGGTGCTTGTTTAAATATCTGAGATCCAGGATGGGCCGCCATTCTCCTGTCTTTTTTGGGGTAAGGAAGTACCTGGAGTACAAACGTTTGCCCTGGTGTAGGGGAGGAACCCTTTCCACAGCTCTGAGAGCCAGGAGGGTAGAGACCTCTGCCTCTAGGGCGAGTGCCTCTGATGGAGTTGCAGGTGGAAAAGATCTGGTTCTCAGCTTTGGAAATTTTTTGAAGCTGAGAACCAGTCCCTGGCTTACTACTTCCAGGACCCACTTGTCTGATGTTAAAGACTTCCAGTCCTGGACAAAGTAAGCCAGCCTGCCCCCTACAGGTAGAGGAGAATCGGCCTGGCAATCCCATCAGGGTGCCTGCTTGGCAGGGGCTTTGGGCTGAGGGGTGGAAGCAGACCTGCTTGTACCCCGTCTGCCTCTCCCTCTAAAGAACCCCCTTTGAGCATAGGCGGAGGAGGAAGCTTGGGCTTGGTAAAAAGGCCTATGAAAAGGCCTGCCTCTGCCTCTAGGAAGCTGCTTTTGAGGAGTGGCCTGCCTTTCCTTGGCCTGTGCACTCCTATAGGTGGTCCTATATTCATCCATTTTCTTCATGTAATTCTCTGTTTGCTCCACAAATAGAAATTTCCCTAACAGGAAAATCCATGGCCTCAGACTGGGTATCCTGAGACAGGGTAGTACATCTGAGCCAAGCCATCCTCTGAGTGCCACAGATGTAGCCATGACTCTTGATGAAACATCATTAGAGTCCACTGCGGCATGAAATTGCACCTTGGATGCCTCAATACCATCCATAGCCACCTGTTCCAGCTCCCTGGCAAGCTGGTCAGGGACTAGTTTTGCTAGGGCCAGCACAGTATCCCATCTGGATTTCTGGTACCTAGCAGCATAAGCCATATGAAAAAATGACTCACCTTAGTAATGTTGTTTCTTCTAATGGAGTCTTGCTATATTATGACAATTGCAGTTTGTCCCACCATTAGAACTGCTCCGGAGGTGAAAGAGTTAACTCCCATTCTAAGAATGGAACTTAGAGCACGAGCTCGGTTAGAGAAGCTCTGTCTGGGTTATTTCAAACCCAAACTGTCAGATCTTTACGAGCAAAAACTCACTAAGGTCTGTGTGGAAGCTGTAACCTACACTAGCCAACTGGCTACCTAAATATTAACACCTATTGCTGGTCCCAACACAAAGACTCAAGTCAGGGGACCAGAAGTAATAATATAATATAAAATAAAAACACCACACCCCAAAAAAACCCAAGAAGGGGTGGAAAACATATAATGGGCATAACTAGTGCCCACACTAGGCTGCCCACCCCATACCCAAGTAGAAGTTCTGAGAGGGGCAGGCTGGGGGGGAGGTCATAATATAGCAAGACTCCATTAGAAGAAACAACATTACTAAGGTGAGTAATTTTTTCTTCAAACAACATGAAGTCTTGCTATATTATGACAATTGCAGACTACACAGCAGTACCTCCATGGAGGAGGACAGAACCTACTTAGGGAATAGGCTCTGAAGCACAGCTGTGCTAAACCGAGCATCTCTCCTGGCCTGGACATCCAGGGAGTAATGCTTGGTGAAAGTATGTACCGCTTTTCCAGGTAGCAGCTTGACATATCTCTAAGATAGGGATGTCTCTGGCAGCAGCTAGAGACGCGGCTGTACCTCTGGTAGAATGAGCCCTCAGGCCAGATTGGGGAACTCTCCCCAGTTTCTGATAACAAAATTGGATACAAGAGACAATCCACCTGGCAATTGATCTCTTAGTGGCAGGTCTCCCTTTTCCTTTTTTTTTTTTTGCAGTTAGTTTATTTATTAATAGATATTATCCTTTACAAATAGTACATAATACAAAGTCAAATATGAATGATGTTACACTTTGTATACTAGGTAATACAGATGATAATATGTAAAATATAATGAATTATCAAAATACCAGTATACTAATTCACGTAAATGATACCCTAGAAGGATTGTGTAATTATACATTCGGAATTATTTTCCCTTTTTCTTTTTCTGTTTGTACTATAATGTAATTAGTAGTAGAAAAAGATACAAAGAATAACAAGAAACTTTTTCTTTTTTTTTTTATATAACATATAATCTACACTGAACTTAAGAGCTGCATAGAAAGTTAATTGTAATTCTACATCTATATTAAAAGTGTATCTGAAGAGAAGAAAGAGATAAAAAAAATGTGTATAATGTAATATCTGTTATATCTTCTGAGTTTGAAGAAAATTTAAATAGTCCTGCCAACACAAGTAAAACTCATTAAGTCAGTCTATTATCAAGTATGAGATTCTTTCAGAGATTCGATGTAAGTTAAATTATTAAAATGTCTTTTAAGGGTAGGTATAAGCTGAGTTTTCCATTGAATTAAGATCAGTCTCTTAATTTGCATAAATAAGATCTGAAGCCATCTATGTTGGTATTTTGTTAAATTTGTATTATTATTCCTGATTCCTAAAAGGCAAAATTTAGGTTCGAAAATGATATCATGCCTAATAATTTGGGTGGCTAGGACATGAACAGCATGCCATAGATCAGATATGGGTTTACAAATCCATAATATATTAAAAGATCTCCGTTTGTCGAATCACATATGCCAGCACTTATTATTAAGAGCTAAACCTATATTATATAGATGAGCTGGTGTTTTATACCATAAATGTAAAATTTTAGATTGAATCAACCTACTACGCATGTCTTTAAAGTAGTGACAACTTCTCCAGCAGCTACTCACTGAGAATCTGTAATATTTACATTTAATATTCGATTCCATTTATCTCTGGCTGAAAGTGACTGATTTGGCAATATGTCTCTAATCTGTTTATATATTTTGCTGGTCAAGCCATGAGAGGTGTTGATCCATGTATTCATATATGAGGTTGATACTTCTGTTTTATTAAATTGTTGAAGATTAGAGGATATGGCCTTACGTATTTGTAAGTATTTCCAAAATTCTTCTTTAGGAATATTCCATTTTGTTTGAATATTATTAAAGGAGTTTAGTGAATTATCATTATCCATTATCCATTAAAATATCACACAAAAATAGGATATTCTTGTACCTCCAAGACTTACAGTATATTGGTTTGTTTTCTAATATAAATTTTGGGTTGCCCCATATAGGTGTAAAAGGTAAAGGAGAAGGATCAAATTTAAGCCATTTATGCATTTTAAACCAGTAATGAACTGATGTATTTATTATGGTTTTTTTAGTTTGGAGATAACGGAGAGTAAATGTTACTATTAAGGTGTATATCCTGTGGATAGAGAAGTTTCCATGTTGTACCATAACGGTACATTATGATTGGGTTTCATAAACCACTTAATAGTTTGTGACGCTCTGAAAGCCCACATATAAGCCATATACCATGGTAAGCCAAAACCACCTTGTGACCAATGTAGTACGTAATTTGATACTGGTTAAACCTTGGAATATTACCTTCCCATAGGAAGTTTCTATAGTTTTGTCAATATTTTCTAACAGGGAAGAAGATATCTTAAGAGGGATGCAGGCAAATAGATATAAGATTTTAGGAGTGATATTCATTTTAATTGCAGTTATCTTGCCTAGTAAAGATAATTTCAAATTTTTCCATCTATCCAGATCTGCTTTGATATTAATGAGTAATGGCCGTAAATTGTTTTCCCATATCTTGTCAAAATCAGTTGACACTTTAACCCCCAAATAGGTGATATAATATGGGGCCCAGTGAAAGCCTAAATGTGTATTCATAATCGGTATACAGTATTTATTCAATGGTAATACCTCTGATTTTTGATAATTAATTGTTAGTCCAGAAAGTCTCGAGAACAAATCAAAAATGTTTTTTTAGTGGCTTTCCAGATATACTTAAATTTTCTAGCAAAATTAGCATATCATCTGCATGTGACAGGGTTGTATATTGTGTGTGACCGATATTAATACCCTTAATTTCATTGTTCTGTCTGAGAAAGGCAGCAAAAGTTTCCAAGGCCAAAATAAAAAGAGAAGGTGAGAGAGAGCATCCTTGTCTGGTACCCCTTTCTAGTCTAAATATCTGCGACAAAGTAGAGTTAGTAAGTACTCTTGCATGGGGCTTAGTGTAAAGAAGCTTAATCCAGGAACAAAATTGGTTACTAAAGCCAAAGCGGGACAGTACCTGAAAAAGAAAGTTCCAGCCCAGAGAGTCGAAAGCTTTTTCAAAATCTATTGCAATCGCTGCCGCAGGAGAATTGAGAGATTTGGCTTTGTAAATAAGATTCATTAATGAGCAATAAATTATCAGAGCCCATCCTTCCTTTAACAAAGCCCACTTGAGATTTATGAATTAATTTCGGGATATATGGTTCTATACGGTTTGCTAAGATCTTAGCAAAAATCTTTCCATCTGTATTGAGTAAAGATATTGGACGATAATTAGCTGGATTAGTCGCGTCTTTATCTTTTTTTGGAAGGATCGTAATTATTGCATCTGTCATGGTATAAGGGAGTTGACCTAGTAGAGATGATTCATGAAATACTTTGCATAATAAAGGACATAATTGTTCCTCACAAAGTTTGTAAACTTCAACAGGGAAGCCATCTCCGCCTGGGGATCGTCCAGATTTGAGAGAATGAACGCCTTTTTATCTCTTCTACTGTGAATGGTGTATCTAGAGATTGTGTTATCTCCTCCGAGAGACAAAGTGCTATCTTATCCAAAAGGAAGAAATGTCCAGAATTGATGATGTATGAGATGAAGAATAAAGTTTTTATAAAAGATGTCATTATCTGATTAATAGCAGATTCATTAGTTTGAATCTTCCCTGTAGCATCTTTTAAGGCGGCTATGTAACGTTCTGTCTGTTGCATCTTAAGTCTGTAGAGAATTTTACTTCCTTTCTCACCCCTTCCCAAAATTTTTGTTTTATTCTAAGTAAAGCAATCTCTGTTTTCCTAGATATTAGCTCGTTGATTTGCATTCTTAATTGTAAAATTTCATAATGCAGGTTCGAGGAAGGGTCAGGATGAGGGTTGCTAGAATATAGTCTTTGCTTTGTTTCCAGTAATTTTTCAAGATTGTTAATTTGCTGTTCCCTGAGCTTCCGTCTATGGGCCGCGTAGCTGATTATTTTACCCCGTAGTGTAACTTTAAGTGCTTCCCATATAGTACTCATAGACGTATCTTTTGGGTCATTGATATGTATAAATTCTTCTATTTGTGTTTTAATCCAAGGTATAAATTCAGGATCCTTCAATAGTAGAGGATCTAGTCTCCATGCAAAGGATTTTTTGGGGAGGCCCCAGGTAAATAGAAGTTTAACTGGAGCATGATCTGATATAATTAATGGGAGAATGTTAATGTCAATTGTATTTGCAGTTATTGTAGGTGAGGTTAGCAAGTAGTCTATTCTACTATATGTCTGATGTCGTGAAGAATAAAATGTATATTCTCTGTCTCTAGGATGGAAAGTTCTCCATATATCGGATAAACCCAAATCCTGCATAAATTGAGTAATAATAGATAAACTTTTAGGGTGGCTATCTAATGAGCCATTACTTCTATCCATATCACCTTCTAAGGTAAAGTTAAAGTCCCTCCAATTAGTATTGGGAGTTGTATATATTCGATGTAATTAATATTTGGGTTAAACTCTGAAAAATTTAGGATCATCTGAGTTTGGTGCATAAATATTGACTATAGTTAATGGCCCTGATAGGGTGTTAAATGTTATGATAAGCCATCTGCCGTCCGTATCTTTCTGGATGTTAGAGGTGTCCATCTCAGATTTTTATGTAACAGTATGGCCCGCCCTTTTTGTAGTAGCCGATGCTGCATACACCTGACCGACCCAATCATTTTTTAATCTGTCATTGTCTGCATTTAACAGTTTAGTTTCTTGCAATAACGCAGTTTGTACTTTGTGTTTTTTGAGATGATTTAGAATTTGTTTGCGTTTATTTGGCGCATTAAGTCCCTTGACATTCCACGTACAAAATGCTAAATTGGTCATTATATACTTAAGTTATTAGCCAATCTGAATAGTAAGTATATCATCAAGGGACCATTATGCAGACTAATATACAGCAATGACCTGTAAAACAAATTATAATATGTGTTGTAACTTGTCATCGTGCTGGCAGGTACTTTAATTATTATTAAATTAACAAAATGTAACTTCTCTTTCTGAGAATTATCTATGCAGCTCTCTCTAACATTTGTAATTCTACCGATATTAAACATCCACAACATGTAAATATAAAATAAAATTATCATCTCAGATATACAGAGTGGGTAAGGTCGGTCGTAGTAGGAAAAAAAAAAAAGACCAAATACAAAGAGACCAAGACCACCTCCTGTATACCAGGATGCAGCTTATCGATCTGGAAGAAAGGAGATCCCAATTAAAAAGAAGAAAGGGGACTTATCCAATCTTCCTTAGTATAGTAATCAAATCAATAATGATCAAACGATGTCTATATTATGTTATTTAACGTAATCCTTTAATTAGGATTGTAAAGGTTATATCATTAACTCTGTTAAGGTTGAAGATATTAATTCACTAACCTAACTGAATCTATCATCATCTCTGGTAAGGAGAGAGAGAGAGAAAAAAAAATTATATAATTTGATTAATTTCTAGGGGATTCAAATATATACCAATAGGATATGTTATGTTTGCATCATATGATCAATAAGTTCTAAAATTCCTTCTGCCCATATGTATTAATTGTTGTTGCAACATTATGATTCATTAACTCCCCTCTGTCTCGGGCAGAGATAAATACCCTTTATACTTGTTAAAAAAAAAAAAACCACCAGATCAAAGGGATCCTGACGTAAGCAATAATTCAATGGATCTAATACCTATGACTGGGCAAGCAACAAGGAAGCATTATATAAGTGTCTTGTATTAAATGGTGCTAAATACTGAAGATTTTATACCAGTCTTCGTATTAATTATATAGTTATCAACTAAATATATGCAATCAATCTATATATATGTCCTATAGAATTAGAGCAGGTTAAACCAACTTATGTGTCAAGGTACAATGTTATTTGTACATTTTCTAGCTCAGTTGTGATATACTGTAAGTTTGTATTAATATAGCTGTCTCATCTCGGTCAAAATATAGAAAATGACATCACACTCATCATGATTTAAGACCCATTGATTGTGATGTTGTTACTAGCAAAGATTAATTACAAGTCTCTATTAGAAAGTTTCCTTTTATGCTGTGATGCACTTCTAATTTATGTCAAGCAGTGCTAATTTCTAGTCCCGCCACAGCCACTTACGATTTCTGTTACCTCCTGAAGTTTCGGGTAATCTTACAGCTCTGCTTTACCTTCATTCTTTCGAGGTATTTAAACTGATGCATTACTTTAAGTCAAAGCTCCCAGCTACTTTACCCACAGCAACAGCTAAATGCAATTTAATAAATTAAATTCACTTCGTGATGATCATTTTAAGTGCTTAATAGGAGAGATGTCACTTTTATATTTGCTTTTGCCTCGGCGTTTCTTCTTTGGTGGTTCGTTAGTTTTAACAGGGGATTTCTCCTCGCAGCTTGCCCACGAAGTTTCAATATGATCATAATTGGCCTCTTCTCTTATCGATGTGCCGAACTCTGTCTCTGTGCCGTCGCAATGGGAGGGTAGATGCTGTAACACGGCATATTTATTCTGCACAGCAACGTTAGCGAAGGTAATAGATTCTGGAACAGATTTGGATGTATCCTTATTTAGAAACCTGTGGCTGCACTCACTCGTTGATGTTGTGGTTCGTTGCGATTTGGGTTCTATTTGCTCATAATTAGATTTCTCCTTTGATGAGTTATCAGTTGGAACCAACAAATGATTCGTTACATTGCAGGAATCTGTTTATTTGTTACATCTGAAACCATATTTTCAGAGGCAGTAACTGCAGATGGGGTTTGCTGATTCTTGATTTCCCTATTAGCGGCTGATGGATAATTGCTCAAAAACGACATGAGAGAATCAGGATCATAAAAATCTTTTATTGAATTTCCTAGGTATAGTCGCATGTTTGCTGGATATCTTAAATTAAAATGGATTCCCATCTGATGCATTAGGCATCTAGCATTAGTGTATGCCTTGCGTTTCAAAGACAATTCCCTTGAGAAATCTCGATATATATATATATATATATATTTTGTAATCCTGCCATTTAAGTTGACCCATTTCACGTGCTTTTCGCAAAATTAGCTCAACACTGGTATAATTAAGAAATTTCACAATTATAGGTCTTGGTTTTTGGTCTGCAGAGGGCTTTGGGCCTAGTGATCGGTGACTGCGTTCTATAATTAGATCTTTGTCGGGTTGGAGATGCAATATATGCGGTAGTTCTTGTTGTAAAAGGTGGTAGTATTTTGTCCTCCACTCCTTCAGGAAAACCAAATATCGTAAATTGTTTCTTTGGGTTCTGTTTTCTAGGTCTTGATTTTCAGATGCAGTTCTTTAATTACCGATCTTGAGACCTGATAGTTGCTTGTAGTTCCTGTATATTTTTCATTAAGACGAACTTTATTTTCTGTGAAGGCCAATCTGGAATCAATACCTTCCATCATTTGTGTGTGATAGTGTAGCAGTTTTAGGTCCTGCATATCCATAGATAACTTATTAAACATTCCTTCTATTTTCTCCAGTGGATCTAGTTGCTTGTCAGAGTAGGCCATTATTGGGTCTTGCAGGATCTCACTCAGTTCTCCAAAATTATATAGATTTGTAGATATATCTTGACAAGAATATTCCTGATAGCAATAGTATCACTCCTTACTTTGTTCTCTTACATTGGATTATATTCATGACCTTAGATAACAGAGGATGATGTTAGATTCAGTCTGTCAGTGAAGAGCTCTGGAGTTAAGCCTCCATCTTGTTCGGTGTCAGGCCACGCCCCATCAGGTCTCCCTTTTCCGACCTCACCGTAAGTGAGAAAAAGTTGGAGGGATTCGAACCTGTGACCCTTGGTACGTTCTATATAGTAACTTAGGGCCCTCTTAACATCTAAACTGTGCAATCTTCTCTCACCAGAGGAAGAATGTTCAGTGAAAAACACTGGAAGGGAGATAGATTGGTTAAGATGGAAATCTGAAACCACCTTAGGCAAAAACTTCCTGTTAGTCCTGAGGACTACCTTATCCCTGTGGAAAGAAATAAAGTCAGTTTCTACCGACAAGGCTTGCAACTCCTTATGCCTGGCAGAAGTGATAGCCACTAGGAAAACAGTTTTCCAAGTTAAGTACTAAGCTCTGCAGAAGACAGAGGTTGAAGGGGTTGCATTAACTGGGCAATGCAAACATTAAGGTCCCAGGAAGGGGCCGGATCCCTAAAAGGTGGATTAGTATGAAGTAATCCCTTAAAAAACTTGGAAAATACAGGGTGAGCGGAAAGAGAGGAGGGCTTTCCTGCTGAAACAAAAGCAGAGACAGCTGCCAAATGTACTTTCAGGGTAGCTGGTCTCAGGCCCAAAGAATTAAGATGGACCGTATAGTCCAAAACAATGGGCAAATCAGCAGATTCCGGGGAAATATGTTTCCCAGCACACCAAATGGAAAACCTTTTCCACTTAGAATTATAAGTAGCCCTAGTGGAAGGCTTCCTAGAAGCCTTTAAGGATTTCAAGAACACCCTGAGAAGGTGTAGGTCAGCAAATTCTAACTCCTCAAGAGCCAGGCCTTGAGGTTGAGGGATTCTTGGTTCGGATACCAAACTCTCCCCTGGGCACAGGTTAACAGGTTGTGATTCCTGGGGAGACACAGGGGAAGATGGACTGTTAGGGACAGAAGGAGTGGGTACCAGGGCTGCCTGGCCCAATCTGGGGCAATCAGAATCACCCTGCAAGGCTGGGATCTGATTTTGACTAGCACCTTGAATAGGAGAGGGAAGGGGAAGGCATAAATAAACTTCCTTCCCAATCTAGGAGAAAGGCATCCAGGGGACTGAGCCCAACACTGGGGGCCTGCAACAGAAAAGTGGAAGTTGGTGATTGTCTGGGGCTGCAAAAGATCTATCTGGGGTGCCCCATCTGGCAAAAACTATCCCCAGTACTTGAGGATCCAGAGACCATTCGTGATGGCCTGGGAAATCCTGCTGAGAGCATCTGCTAGGACATTGTCCTTTCCTGGAAATGAACTGCTATGGGGAAGTGTTCAGGGAATAGGCCAGAGACCACAACTTCATTGCCTCGGTGCACAAGGCCGAAGACCGAGTGCCCCCCTGCTTGTTGATGTACCACATTGTTGTGGTGTTGTCTGTTCTGACTTGTACCACTTTGTTCTGAACAGATGCAGAAAATACTTGAAGTGCTAAAAAGGCAGCTCTGAGTTCCAGCAAATTGATGTGGAGCAGAGATTCCTGGAGGACCACACTCCTGAGTGGAGAGGTCGCCCATGTGGATCCCCACCCCAGGAGGAAGCATCTGTAGTAAGGGTCAAGGAGTGAGACAGAGGAATGAAGGAACCCCAGTCTTAAATTGCTCTGATCCTGCCACCACTGGAGGGCCTGGATCAGGGTTCGGTCACTGAGACCAACTTGGAGAGGGGTCCTTTTCTGAGACAAAAGGCTCTCAAGTGAAACTGAATGTCCCTCATCTGAAATCTTGCTCCTTCACTGACTGTGGATGCAGCCGTGTGCCCAGGAAGCTGCAAAGAATGTCTTGCTGGTCAAGAGACCTGCAGAGTGAAGGAGGAGGCCAGAGCCACCAAGTTCCTTACCCTCTCTAAGGGTAGGAAGGCTCTGGCCTGCTTTGTGTCCAATTCTGTACCTATGAAGGTGAGCACCTGAACTGGTTCCAGAACTGACGTTGGAAGATTTAGCAAGAAGCCCAGGGAGGTGAGCAGCTGCTGGGTAACTTGTAGGTGAGATTTTAGCTGTTCTGGGGACTGGCCTACAATGAGCCAGTCGTCCAGATAGGGAAAGACAACAATCCTTTGCCTCCTTAAATGAGCAACTGCTACTGCCAGACATTTTGTGAATACCCTTGGGGCAGAGGTGAGGCCAAGCATTGCTCTGAACTGGTAGTGACCTGAGGGCAGTTCGAATCTGAGGTACTTCGGTGGGAGCTTCTGATTGGGACGTGAAAATAGGCATCCTTGAGGTCCAGGGAGGCTAGCCAGTCCCCTGGCCTTAGAGAGGGTAAAATCATTGCCAGAGTTACCATTCTGAACTTTGGTTTCAAAAGGTGTTTGTTCAGATATCTGAGGTCTAAAATGGGCCGCCATTCTCCTGTCTTTTTTGGGGTAAGGAAATATCTGGAGTACAGACCCTTGCCCTGGTGTCGGGGAGAAACCCTTTCTACAGCTCTGAGAGTCAGGAGGGTTGAGACTTCTGTTTCTAGAGTAAAGGTCTCTAAAGAGTTTGCAGGTGGGAAAGATCTGATTCTCATCTTTGGGAACTTTTTGAAGCTGAGAACCAGACCCTGGCTTACTACTTCCAGGACCCACTTGTCTGAAGTTAGAGACACCCAGTTCTGAATGAAGTAAGCCAACCTGCCCCCTACGGGTAAAGGAGAATCGGCCCTGGGCACCCCATCAGGGTGTCTGTTTGGCAGGTGCTTTAGGCTGAGAGGTGGGAGCAGGCCTGCCCACATCCGTCTGCCTCTGCCTCTGAAGAAGCCCCTCTGAGCATAAGCAGAAGAGGCCTGGGTTTGGTAAAAAGGCCTGTGAAAAGGCCTACCCCTACCCCTGGGGGTCTGCCTCTGAGGAGTGGCTTGCCGCTCCTTGGCTTGGGCACTCTTATAGGTAGTCCTATATTCATCCATTTTATTCATATAATTCTCTGTCTGCTCCCCAAACAGAGAATTTCCCACCACAGGAAAATCCATAGCCTTAGTCTGGGTATCCTGCGACAAGCTAGTACACCTGAGCCAGGCCAACCTCTGAAAAGCTACAGATGTAGCCATGACTCTAGAGGATACATCATTAAAATCCACAGCAGCATGAAACTGCACCTTGGATGCCTCAATGCCATCAGCAGCCACCTGTTCCAGCTCATTAGCAAGCTGGCCAGAGGCCTGTTGGCCAAAGCCATGACAGTGTCCCATCTAGATTTTTGATACCTTGCTACATAAGCCATGTAATTTGCTTGCCTGAGTCCCAAGGATGCTGCCATGTATTGTTTTTTAGCCATGGCATCAATCTTCCTGGAATCCTTGTCAGGAGGTTGTGAAGCCAGGGGAATATTAGCTTTATCACAGGCTGCAGCCTGAACCACCCCAACATGACTGCATTGCTGTGAAAGGAATTCTGTGTCAGGACCTGACAGTGTGTACCTCCGGTCCATCTTTTTATCCACAGGAGGCACAGAATTAGGAGTTTTTAAAATTTTTATTGTTTGTTTCCTAAATGATTTATGCAAAGGAATAGACAATCTCCTAGACTCTGGTATATCCATCATTTCTACAAAATCAGGTTCCTCTTGCTCATCCACAGCTTCCTCCAATGGGAGCTGGAGGGTTTCAGCAACTTTTTTGTAAAACATAAAGTGAGAGGGGGGACTCAGAAAGCATAGGGGGAGATTCTAAAGGTCTGTCTGGGGAGATGTCCGGTTCAATGGGCACACGCAGACCCTCCAAGTCACATTCATACTGTTCATAATCATCCTCCCCCTCCTCTGGTTCATAAAACTCCTCAACATCATATTTCTGAACCGGTGGAACAGACCGAACCGACCTTTTACCAGACAGTGGCGGTTCGGACGGAACCGGAGAAAGTGACTGGACAATCTGAATAGCTGTTGCTATCTCTGCAGCAGTTGGAGAAGGAATTTTGGGCTCCACACCTGCTGATTTTCTTGTTTTCTTTACTGGAACTGGCTCATCCGAGCCAGCTTTGCGTTTGCCCGAGGAAGTCTCGCCCTGGTCAGAGGGCACTCCAACCGAACCGGGCTGGCCATCCGGGTCAGAGGTTTTTTTGGCCTCTCGTTCCCTGAGCCTGCCAACTCTCTTATCCGGGGTGGCTGCAGGGAAATTTTTACAAATCTGGTGGTCTGAATTGAGGTGGTCAAACCCCAGACAATATACACATGTGGTGTGTGGGTCAGCCTTGGCAAAGACTTCCCCACAAGCATCACAGTGTTGAAACCCAGTGGGCCCGGTTTTTCTTTTGGGTTTCTCAAACATAATGCCAGCCTAACCAAAAACTTGCCCTTTTAACGGCAGTGCCAGGCAAGACACCCTTATCGGTTCCTAACTGTGTCACGGTCTTAGAAAAACGTAATGAATTCCGCTTTTTTTAGAACCCGATAAGAACCGGAACCGCACTCTAAAACCTATAATTTTTGTAACTTCAAGTTTTAAAGAAGCTGATCGGTTCAAACCGAACCGATAACATTTACAAGTTCCACACAGAAATTAAACTGAAATTGCTTACGATACCACAGACAGAGCTTGAACCGATCGGTTTGCGGTTAAAATAATAATATTCTCGGTTGATTTGAACCGAGAAACATTGTTTAAACCGAAATGAACCAGAGCAGTAGGAGAAATCTCCGAGCCGACTGTTCAGTGAGGCGGAGTACAGAATCTGACAGTTTGGGTTTGAAATAACCCAGACAGAGCTTCTCTAACCGAGCTCGTGCTCTAAGTTCCATTCTTAGAATGGGAGTTAACTCTTTCACCTCCGGAGCAGTTCTAATGGTGGGACAAACTGCAATTGTCATAATATAGCAAGACTTCATGTTGTTTGAAAATTTGCTTGTCTGAGTCCCAAAGATGCTGCCATGTACTGTTTCTTTGCCATAGCATCAATCTTCCTGAAGTCCTTCTCAGGGGGGTGTGAAGCTAGGGGAATATTAGCCTTGTCACAGGCTGCAGTCTGCACTACCCCATGGCTGCATTGTTGAGTGAGGAAATCCGTGTCGAGCCTGATAAGGTATACCTCTTGTCCATCCTTTTATCCACAGGAGGTATAGTGTGAGGAGTTTTAAAACTTTACTGTCTGTTTCGAAAAGATTTTTGCAAAGGAATAGACAGTCTCCTAGACTCTGGAATATCCATCATTTCTACAGTCTGGTTCATCTTGGTCATCAACAGCTTCCTCAACAGGGAGCTGGAGAGTTTCAGCAACTTTTTTTTATAAAACATGAAATGAGAAGGGGACTCAAAGTCTTGGAGGAGAAACCCCTAGGGGTCTATCTGGAGAGATGTCCGGATCAATGGGCACATCCAGATCTTCAAAACCATATTCACTCTCCTCATATTCCTCTTCCCCCTCCCCCGGTTCATAAAAATCCTCAAAATCTTGAACCAGCGGAACCGGCCGAACCGAATGCTTACCTGAAGGTGTCAGTTCGGTCGGAACCGGAAAGAGAGATTGGACAATTTGAATTGCTTTAGCTATTTCCTCAGCAGTTGGGGAGAGAACTTTTGGCTCTACACTAGCTGACTTTCTAGTCCTTTTTGCTGGAACCGGCTCTTCGTTTGCCCGAGGAAGTATCGCCCTGGTCAGAGGGCACTCCCTCCGGTTCGGTTGGCACCGAACTGGGCTGGCCATCGGGTCAGCGGACTTTTGCCTCCTTTCCTGAGCCTACCAACTCTCTTATCTATGGTGGCAGCAGGAAATTGTGACAAATCTGGCAGTCTGAATTGAGGTGGTCAAACCCCAGACAATAGACACATGTGGTGTGTGGGTCAGCCTTAGCAAAAGCTTCTCCACAAACACTACAGTGTTGAAACCCAGTGGGTCCGGTTTTTCTTTTGGGTTTCTCAGACATAATGCCAGCCTAACCAACTTGCCCGTTTATGGCACTCCACCAAGCAAGACACCCTTATCGGTTCCCAGCCGTGTCACGGGTCGTGGAAAAAACAGTAATGAAATCCGTTTTTTTTAGAACCGATAAGAACCGGGAACCGCACTCTAAAATAGGACTAGTAGGTTTTAAATACAACCTGATCGGTTCAAACCGAACCGATTAAAGAATTACAAGTTCCACACAGGAAAAATAAATGTAAAACCTATCTATTACTTACATTACCACAGACAGAGCTTGAACCGACCGGTTGCGGTTTAATTTCGGCTAAAAACCGAAAAATAATACTTTTAAACCGACAAAATGAACCGAGCAGAAGGAGAAATCTCCGGAGCGACTGTTCAGTGAGGCGGAGTAAAGAATCTGACAGTTTGCGTTTGAAGCACAACAGACAGAGTTTTCAACCGAGCTTGCGCTCTAAGTTCCATGCCTGCATGGAAAGTTAACTATTTCACCTCCAGAGCAGTTCTAACCTGCGGTCATACTGCAATTGTCATAATATAGCAAGACTTCATGTTGTTTGAACCACTCTTCCATAGAGCTTGGTGTCATCCATGAATAGGCACATTTTGCCCTTAATGCCATCTGCAATACATTGTTGAAGACATTGAACAACACCAGCCCCAGCACTGAGCCCTGCGGGACCCCACTGGTTACCTCTCTAGTGCCAGATTACTCTCCCCCCACAACCACCCTCTGGGTTCTGTCCCTCAGACAGTTTTCCACCCATCTGGCCATCTTTTCCTCAACCCCGAGATCCACCAACTTCCTGATCTACCTTTTGTAGGGCACAGAGTTAAAGGCCTTGCTGAAATCAAGAAAGATGATTTCTACCGCTTGACCCCTGTCTACTGTCTTAGTGACACAGTCAAAGAAGTCAATCAGATTTGTTTGACGTGATCCCCCCATGAACCCATGCTGCCTCACATCCTGAAGACCATGCTCCTCCAGATATTCCACCAACCTTTCCTTTAGTATGGTCTTCATGAGCTTGCCCACAGTCGAGGTCAGACTGACTGGTCTGTAATTCCCTGGGTCATCCTTGGGACCGCTTTTGTGGAGGGGCACTACATGTGCTGTTCTCTAGTCCTGCGGTACCACTCCGGACTCTAGTGAACTATTAGATAGGTCTACCAGTGGCCCTTCCAGCTCCTCAGCCAGTTCCTTTAGTATCATTGGATGTACTCTGTCCAGGCCTGGTGATTTGTCCACCTTCTATGCCAGCAGCCCCTCCCTCACTCTATCCTCCTCTATCACTACATCTGTATTCCCCTTCGTTCCTCTTTATCCTCCTGAAGGCACTGGTCCGACCTTCTCCCTGGTGAAGACGGAACAAATGGCTAACTGTCCCAATGCAGTATCAAAATGATATGCTACAGTATCAACAAAATGTTTTCCTGCAGAATCAGAAGTAGGGCACTGTTGGCTGCAAGCACTGCCAGACTCAACTAGGACGTGGGAATGGGAAACTATTTGGATTAACCTCTGTAAGTATATAAAGGTAGAACCATTACGCTTGATGCAGTACAAAATACTTCACAACCTATATTTTACACCAGAGAAGCTTTGTAAAATGGGAAAGGTTCCTTGTAACAATTGCACTAGATGTCTGAGTTCAGAAGGTACTCTTCTTCGTATCTTATGGAAATGTGTGAAGGCAAAACTGCTATGAGAAAGCATTTAGGCTAAATTAGACCCCTCGCTTAGCCTAGAAAATGTATTTACACCAGAAGTGTGCCTAGTGGGTCACAGTGTTGGGCAGCTGCTCACTACACAACGATTTCATATTGTTTTGTTTACTGCCACAGCCAAGAAAGTGATCCTTAGACATAGGATGGATGCTTCCATGCCTCTCTCTCCATATAATGGTATTGTGAGATTTTAGCTGTGCTGAGGATGGAAAAAACCATAGCTAGTACCGATAACTGCTTAAGTAGTTATTGTAAAAAATGGGAAAAGCTTCATGTCCTATTGAACTTAGAACCGGCAATAGAAGCATTTTAGTGACCAACAAATGTTTTCAGAAAGGATTCTCTATGGGAAAAATCTGCTGTCTTTCTTCAAAGATCATCCACCTATCCCCCAACTTTCTGTCCTGTACAGTGTAATATAATAAGGATTTCTATGTATTTGATTTGTTCTTGCTATTTAGCTAATTATTGCTATTGCAGTTCCACCTTTTACTGTTGTACGCTTTCAAATCCTGGAATTTTTGTTGTCCTTACTCGACTTGTTTTAATTGCTACCCATTGTACCTGTACAGTGATCCTACCTACCTACTGTATAACTTGTTTATACTTCTCTATGAATCAGAATGCTCCTGTTCCCCGGGTCGCCCCTGAAAAAGAGACATGTTCGTCTCAGTGGGCCCACCCGGTCATCAAAATTCAAATAAATACTGTAAATATATAATAAATAATTGTCAACTAATGTATTTACTCGATCTTGAGTAACCTGAAATAAAGATTAGATTAACTGTCTGTTGTCATCAAGTGGGGGCGCGTATTGGTTTTTTTTTTTGTTTTGCTTTGTTTTTTTACTTTGTTTTTCCTTCCTATGTGCCCTCCATCTCCGACCCTTCGGGGGCACCTGGGAGTCATCCCTCTGCCAATCACCCAACTCGAGACCTACCCTGCACCCCATGTAGCTGTGGTTATGCCCCCCGGGCGGGGAATGAGGTGGGGCCCATACACCCTGTACACTGCTTGTTTCGTTGGGTAAGGTAGTCTGGGTGAGTGGTGGCACATCGAGGGCACGCTCCTGGTACCTCTTCTTCCTGGGGATGGAAGGCTATTTTCCCACGGTTACCTCCCTTGCATGGTGTGCTCCCTGATGTCAAGGCACTACGTGTCGATGTACACCACACGTCACGGCTGCCCCCCGCGAACAGGGCTTGCTGTACCTCGAGCCTTCGCTCAGGGTCAGGCAAGTTGCGGGCATTGACCCCCCCTCCGGAGAAGGCGAGCTGTCATGGGACGTTCAAGCCATTCTCCCCCGGCCGGCCCTTCAGCGACCTGAGTCCGTTCCTGAACCCGGGTCGCAAGCATCGAAGGCGGAAATCCAGCCGCTGCGCCGACGGGCCGGCTTTGTGTATTGTTTTTGTATTGTCTATGTAATAGTGATGTGTCGTGTGTGATGTTTGTATGTAACAGAACTCATTCAATAAAGCATACTTTTAACAAAAAATCAAAAGAACAAGAAACAGTAAGCAACAATGCAAAAATATGATGAATGTTGGTGTGGGGTGGGTGGGGGTAGCCAGTGGTAGCTGGGAGAGAACGAATGTACAGGGGGTCAGTGCAGCTGTAGTACCATGGGCAAGGCTGCACCTGAGAAACATACAGTGGGTACCTGAAAGAATACTGGTTTCAACTCAGGGATCCTATGACTACTCTGATCCTAGTGCAGAAAAGGATTGTAAACTCCCTCCAGTGGTAGCAGCATGTACAGCACTTAGTTCTAAATCATTCATAACCATTTAGCAACATACACCACGGTTAACTTATGCATCCTTTAAAAGACTAAATGAAATCAGAGCCTTGCCTTGGAGATGTGTGGCAGAACTGGATGGACTCTGTAATTTTCTGTGTCTTAGTGATGAAATCTGCATCAGCTGGTCTGTGGCTGATGAATTGTTGAGTACCTAGAGGCCAGCGGGGCACAGGACAAAAGGCAGCATGGGAAGGTCATGTCAGATGAATCTAATAGATTTATTTGACTGGGTGGCCAAAGTAGTAGACCAGGGAAGGGCTGGGGACATGGCCGACCTAGACTTTAGCAAGGCATTTGACACAGTCCCGCACAAAAGATTAATAATCAAATTAACCAGCCTGGGAGTGGGTCTCAGGGCGGTAGCCTGGGTAGCAAACTGGCTGCACAACAGGACGCAGAGGATAATGGTAAACGGAGTCCACTCTGAAGAAAGGGAGGCTACTAGCTGGGTACCACAGGGTTCAGTATTGGGGCTGGTCCTGTTTAATGTCTTTATAAGTGACATTGCAGAGGGACTGGAAGGAAAAGTATGCCTCTTTGCAGATGAATAACACAAAAATCTGCAACAGGGTTGATATAGAAGTGGTTGGGGTGGAAAGGATGAGAAGGGACTTGGCAAGGTTGGAGGAATGGTCAAAAGTATGGCAGCTTAGATTCGGTGCAAAGAAGTGCAGAGTAATGCACCTGGTAAACTAAAACCCAGGGGAAGAGTACACAATGGGAGGGAGGTGCTAACAAAAAAAATGGAAAGGGGCCTGGGGTAGTCATATCAGACGACCTAAAGGTAGACAGGCAATATGAGAAGGCAGGAGGGCTGGGGGGATACTGGGATGCATCAGGAGAGGCATCACCGGTAGAAAACAGGAAATTGTCATTCCTCTGTACAAGACAGTTGGTGAGACCTCATCTGGAGTACTGTGTGCAGTTTTGGAGACCCCATCTCTGCAAAGACAGAGACAGGATGGAGGCAGTCCAGAGGAGGGCAACTAATAAAATGGTGCAGGTCTGCATCAGAAACCATACAGAGAGACTAAAGAAGAAGCGCAATATGTATACCCTCAAGGAAAGGAGGGAGAGGGGGACATGATAGAAACTTTCAAGTACCTCAGGGGAATCGACGAAGTTCAAGAGGGTAGCATCTTTCAGAAAAAGAGATGTGCAAGAACAAGGGGGCACAGTTTGAATATAGAGGGGGACGGCTTAGGCGCAATGTGACGGAAGTACTTTTTCACAGAGAGGGTGGTGGATGCATGGAACGGCCTTCCTGAGGAGGTTGTGGGCTCAAACAGTGGGAGAATTCAAGAATGCATTTAACAGACATAAGGCAAATATAGTGGGGTGTAGGAGGAAGTAGGCTGTTGGTTAACTAGGATCTGCAGCTTATCAAATAGGTACGGAAATAGGTAGACTAGGTTGGCCAAGTGGTCCTTATCTGCCATCAAAGTCTGTGTTTCTGTGTAACTTCGTTAATCATAACTTATTTCAAATGTTTCACCGGGAAAAACATACTGAGCTGCTATAAGAGGAGCATAATCATAAATATTGAAGGCAAAACAGTACAACAGATACATGTATTAGATAAAATTTAGTTTTGATAGGCAGGGGGAAACTGTGTATATAGGTATAGCCTAAGGGGCATTTGTGGAGAACATTGTACCACATTCGTAGTTTGTCCATGAATCTCAGTTTTTGCGTAAATAATTATGTGACGCTATCAGGTACAGATGCACCGCCATGTAATGTGACCATCTCTTGCAGAGTTACCAGTTGCTGAACTGAATACCGGGCAGTGTAACTTGCAACTTACAAAATAACATCTGCTGTCTGTACAATAGTATGTCACTCTAATTGAGTTGGGAGGCTGCCTCCACACCCCTGTGTCATTCTTTAACATGGGAGTTGTGAGGGGGCGAAGCCCCTCAATGCAGTGAAACTAACATATAAACAGTTGTTAGTTACAATACATAATCACACTTGTCACTCTGTTAGAGTTGGGGGCCTCTGCCCCTCACACCCCCATGTCTTTTTTTTTTTTTTTACATGGGAGGGTGTGTGGGGCAAAGCCCCCCCCAACTCAAACAAATCAAGAACAGTATCCGAATACATAATTGTACACATTTGCCATTGCATCTCGCTACAGAGATTATGGTGGTCCAATCAGCAGAGCACTCCATTCACAGAGCACCAGTCTCCTTTACAGCATCACGTCATAACTTTCACGTAACACTCACATAATAGTACACATTTGCTATAGTATCTCGCTATGGAGATCGCGCTGGTATGATTTTCTCCACTAACGCCACCTAAGGGATGAGGGGGCAAAATGGCCAGGGCAAAACTAGTGCGGGGGAAGGAAGACCAAAGGTAAAGTGTCATGGACAGTTGCAGGTGGGAGAAGAAAAGTCATGAAGAAGAGACTTTAGGGAGAAAGCAGAAGAGGCAGAACAGATTAACAGGGGAAAGGAGGACCAGAGTTTAGGAAAGCAATATGAGAACACAGATTGGCCCACAGTAGATTTCCTAGAAGAAATAGAGAGGGAGTGGGAGATAGTACTGTGTAGAGGGTAGGAAGAAGGGGGACGAGGATAGTGGAGTTGTAAGATATAAAGGAAGGGAATCAAACCAGAATTTGGCTATAAAAAAAAAAAAAAAAGGTACAATGGAGAAGGCACCTGGCATCAAGAGAGGAGACAGAAAGGACAGAGTATAGTGATCAGTGGCAAAATGACAAAAAGAGTGAAAGAGGGGGTCCAGTCTGGCAAGGGAGGATTTGGGAGTTCCACTATAGACTGTCGTCATAGTCAAAAATAGGGAGAATCGGGGTGGCGGGGGTAGAGAGCCTGCCTGCCAGCAGCTAGGACACACTTTGTGGCGCTCCAGTTCTTAACCCATTTGGGAAAAATTTGTTAAAAATGTCTCTTTGAAACTACAGTTCTATAAGAGGCATAATTTATTTAGATTAGTGGTGGGTTATAAATTTGGAGTAAATTGCTGATGATTCTTTTTTGGTATACAAACAGTGCTACCATTATGCCCTGTGGGCTGGATTTTCAAATGGGGCGCAGGGCTTGTGTCCAGCCCTACGCCACAGGACTTAGCAATCCGCAGTGCGCCAACCACCTTTGCCACAACTGCACCCGAATTTCAAATCTTGGGTAGAGTTGTAACAGTTTCCATGATTTACGGCAGCTTGCTCTAGTGCACTGGCGCAAGCACTGTTACTTTGACCCCTGGAGGTGGCACACGCTGGACCATAAAACTGTGGTCTAAGGTGCCATGATCGGCACAAGGGATGAAAAATCCTGATCGCCAAGAGGGGAATGCTTCAAGCTTCGTGCAACGTATGTTTGGCGCATCAAGGGTTTGCGGCATTCCCAGAGTTTCGAAAATCCAGCCCCGTGTCTTTAAATGAGCAGTTTGAAAATGCTGGAGGTAACATTGGAAGGACATGCCCCCTGAAGAAGACCTGAGGACATGCCAAAGCACCTGGATTATGTGATCCTCCAGACTGTGAAATAAACCAGTTCATCTTTGCATTCTAGAGTGGTGTCTATTTGTTTGGAGAGCAGGAACTTGTTATCGCAATGCGCCTGGCATCAAGATAGGTGAGTGAAGGGGCAGAGTAGAGCGAGCAGTGATGGGTATGAGGGGGACAGTCTAAGACAAAATGACAAAACGCATGAAAGCGGGGGGTCCAGTCTTGCAAGGGAGAATTTGGGAGCTCCACTGTAGATTGTCTCCTTAGTCAAAAATAGGGAGAATTGGGGGAAGGGAGCTGGTCAGCAACTGAGACAGACATTCTTTTGTGGAACTCCAGTTCTTTTTCCATCTTTATTGAGGATTTATATTTTAAACTTCAATATATTACCTTTTATATCGGTCCATATCCTCTGCTGGTTTTCAGTTCCAAAATGGGGGTCCAAGAAGGAGAAATTGCAAGCGTCAACCTCTCAAAACAAGTCGGTGGAAAATTTTCTCTTACCAGGGAAGCAGTACATTTTAAAAGAACATTTGGGCTTCTGGACAGACGAAAGCAGCAGGAAGGTGTCCAACATATTGCTACCATGCTGGTAGTATTTGATTCGCTGGAGGAACGACTTGAGGTTTTAGTGGCATCCAGGGACAGACTAAATATTCAATTTATGGGACAGAAAATCTCCTTTTTCCGCTGATGTAACCTCACATACCTAAGCCCAGTGGTAAGGAGCTTTTGTGGAGTTGTCAGCAACTCACCAAGAAGGATATTTCAGCCAGTTTGTTCTTCCGGCTCGTTTAAGATTGTCCTTCAAAGGTAAACCACATACTTTTGTTGATGCCCAAGCAGTGGACAGATTTTTAGATGCCTTGCCATCTGGACATGAGGCTGATTTGGAAAATCCAGATACTCTTGTTGCACATACTTGGATCAGGACATGAGTTTGCTGTAGTCTGTGAAGTTTGAGTATGCTGGTTGTCCTGCTGGAATAGTCGTTTCAGGTTAGAATGGACTATTACGTTTGGTGTACATTTATGTCATGTGGACCATTTGTTGAAACATTTTGTTAAGATGTGGTTAAGTTGTTTCTAGCTGGCTAATTTGTGGATACTTCTTGGGGCCTGGTTTATTACTATCCTGCTAGCTGAGCTATAATTTGTTACCTTATTTTAGGTACCACATGACGTTTGGTTCCTATTTTCTTGACCCAGATTTTTTTTTACATCAGTTTGGTGTGTGCAGGATACATGCTCCATTGAGATCCGGGAGGTGATTTGGTTTTGTTAGGTAATATCCAAGTTTCACGTAAAGATATGTTTTTGGGCTTGTTCACTGTAATGGCTGGGACATCATTCCTCCACATTTTACCAAGTGCCAGATTCTGTTTTTTTTTTTTAGGTGCTAAACAAAGTTTATTGAATTGAGTAGTGAGATTCTGTATTCACTTAAAGCGTGAGTTGCACAGTACTATTTACATCATTATCTTGTGCTGCCACTATCCACAGGAATCTGATATTTCTGGACTAAGTCTCCATCACTCATTCACACTAGTGGGATAGCGGTGGAGGCACTAGGACCAAGCAGGAGGCAAAAATTTTCGGAAGGGTTGGCGCTGAGGTAGGACCACGCATGCGCAGCACCTCGAGACTGGCTCGCGGCTGCGTAGGTTATCTTGACGTCGACCCTCCAACCACCTCAGTTCCTTTTCTCCTGCTGTCGAGTGCGCTTGGATGTTGACATCGCTCGTCTGCCAGAGTCAAAGTTTTCGCCTATACGACAACAGCTTTTAGTGTTTAATTTAACTATTTAGTAGTAATTTCTTATTTTACGAACAAGAAAAGAAGATTATGAAGAAAAAGAAATTCTTTCCTGCCGTCAATGGAGTCGTCCTTAGACGGTAGCGGTGACAGTAGGAAGACTTTGTTTGAAAGTTGTGGTGGCAGAGGGGCTGTACCCGGTTCGCCACCCTTAAGTAACGGGGGAGGGTCTAACTACGGACAGTCCCGTGCTCTGTGGGGGAGGCCAGTCACCGGAGCACAAATCTAGTGGTTCTGGGGATCCGGCTCCGCTTAGCCTCGAACTGTTCTTCCTCATTTGGGGAAGAAGAATCGGTGCCGCTCGAGGTTGCCCTTGGTACGTCTGCATGAGGATTGTTCGTCGGAAGGCGACAGGGCCTGAACTGGCCTTTGTGTCCCCTTGGCTCCCTGCTCCTAACGGGCCGTGATTCTCGAGTCCAGACTCCATCTCTGTCCTCGTTGGAGTTCCGGTGAGCAGTTTCACCTCTGGGCCGCTCCTGTGGAGCAGGGGGTTTGACTTTCCTTTTTTTCTTCCTGGCTGTGTTTCTGTTTTTGGGGCCTCCGGCCTTGGAGCCATTGAACCAGAGCCAGGTCAATTGGATAAGGATGAGCGCAGTGCCCTTTTGGTACCTTCGCCATCGTGTCGACCCCTCGTGCCTCCCCCCCCTTCCTTTTTCATGCTGGGGCCGGCACGGGCACCACCTTTTTCCTTCTCGCCATCTTCTCCATTAGTTTTTTCCACAGTGTTTTTCATGGCGCCATGCCTGATGCCTTGGTGGTGCCGCAGGTCCGGCATTTGCGCCATAGGCGGTGCCACTGATGTTTGGGTCATCGCCGGGAGTTGGTGCTGTCGATCGGCACCATGGCTCGACGCCGTGCTAGGCGCCGTGGGTGCTGTCATGTTGCCTTTGTTGCCGGTGGCGCCGTGGATATCTCACGGTGCTGCGGGTGCTCAAAGGTGGTGTGGGCACCCGCTGGTGCCGCAGGCGGTGCCGTGCACCCGTGGGTGACATGAGTATCTTTGGTACCATGAGTCCATGGGTGTCATAGGTGCCATGGTGCCATGGGTGCCCTCGGGTGCCATGGGTTTCTTGGGTGCCATGGTACCATGGATGCCGTGAGGGTCGGGGTGCCCTTGCGTGCCATTGCTGCCATGGGTGCCAAGGATGCCTGTGGGTTCCACTGCCCTCGGGTGCCTCCCAGGTTGGCATAGGTGCTACTTGGTGCCCTCCTGTGCCACGAGTGACGCTGGTGCCGCAGGTGCACCAGTTGGTGCTGTCCGACAGAACTAGGGACAGATCTCCGTGGCAGAATGTTTCCACAGAATGAAGTCCTGTTCTGCGGATTATTTTTTTCCCCACATCTTAGTTGGGTGGTGGTCTGCATCGGGTCTTGTGTCATCCAGCGGTTTTCCGCTGATGGGACTCTTCTGTTCTGTTCTGCCAGCGGAATCTCTCATTCCGCTCAGCACTTTCTCGGCTCCCTACATGGTGCCGAGCTCCTCGACACCCTTCCTGGTGGTGGAGTCTCTAGTGGCTCTGATCTAGACCTCTCTTAGGGGTCTTTCTGGGGTAGAAGTGCATCTAGATGAGTCTCTCCCTGTCCTTCTGGTCAGTGATACAGTGGATGACTCATTTTATATACTGAAGGGCATGCCCTCTCTATCATCAGAGTCTGTGATGGTAGCTCTTTTCAGTAGTTCCTCAGTAATGGGGTCCACCGTAGTTTTCAGACTGCATCCGTGGGCCATACACCTCTGTGTCTAGACTCTTTCAGTCGTCAAGACAATTGCACTCTGTGGAACATTCTAATTCAATAGTCGAGAGCCACACAGGCTCTTCCACTCCTGTGATAGGGGTATACAACCCCCTTCTGATGCTGTCCCTCTGGTGGCTGCTTCAGCACAGGTGGTTAACATCTGTCTAGCTATTATTATTAGTCCAGTCAAGAGTTCAGTTATGGATCTTTAGGCTCCTCCTGCTCCTCAGAGGGATGACATCCTTGTCATTTCTGTATCGGGCAATCCTTGCGAAATAGCAGCCTGCAACCTTGTCAGACTCGGACTAATGGGGAAAAAAAAAAGGGCAAGAATCATCATAGCACAGGGCCTAGTCGGAATTACCCAATACTACACTTTGTATTTGTTCAGGTTCTGCCTCAGCCCTGAGGCGGTCGTCTCTAAACTTCGGTAAAGAGTACCTGATTTCTTCTACCCCTAGGGGCAGTCCGATCCAGTGGTGGTACGGCTCACCTCTTTTTTCTAGAGAGATTTCTCATATTCCAACATATTTTCAAAACCTAGGCGTCTAACCAGTCTGTTAGTCCCCCTTTTTTTTAATCAGGCTTTCTTTTCTTGATCAGAGCCTCGCAGCAACAGAAGTGACTCTTCAGTGAGTCGTATCTTAGATTCCTGCTTCCATGTTTGCTTCAGCTTAACAGATGACATGGTCTTTTCTTGACCATAGGTCAAATAGGTCTTTTCTGAGATAACTTCTCAAATATTAACCTTCAGTTCCTACACACTGGTTTCGTGCCAGTCGCATACGAAGCTATCCTCTCCGACTGCGTGACGGAGCTGTGATGTCTGTTTTTCACTAGAGCAGACTAGAGTCCTTCCTACTCCCTTCAGGGAGGCCAGAGTAAGTAGTGCCTCACCGCATTAAGCCACTTCTGCCGCTATTCGGTCACTTTAACGAATGGGTTAGCCCTAACTTGGTCCTGCTCTGTCCCTCCTCGATGCACATCTGCCTCTATTTGCCTTACAAATCCAGCCCGTTTTTTCCTGTCAGAATGTTTTTTTCTGCAGTCGACATGTCCTCCTGTACACTTTTTCCTTCTTCCCTGAGTTCAGAGACTGCTACTACAGTGATACACACAGGGGCAGGATGATTCCTTTTTGGAATATGCAGTGACTAGGATCTGGTTCTACTAGACCACCACAAGAGGCTTCTAAGTTGTACTTTGCCTTCCATCAGGAAAGTTTCAGTGACTAGCTGAAAACCATTCTCCTGGATGGGCTAACCCCACCTGGACCTTCTTTTGCTCACCAAGTATGGGGTTCAAGTGCTCCTGGACCTGTTGTTTGCAGGTCAGCCATACTTGGTAATGGGGGGGTCCATCTGAGTTTTTCGGTCTACCCTGAACCAGTAGACTTTACCTCCGGCTCTTGCAGTTCCTGAGGTCCTTTTACATTAGATTAATACATGTCTTTGACACTATTAATTTTGGTCCTGTACCAAATTGTGAGTCTGGGTTCTCGCCGATCTCTGAGTGATTACGGCTTGCTGGCAGAGTTTCATTTTGTGTCCATTGAAGTCGTCTGCGAAGTGGTGAGTTACAACTCGAGCTCTTATCTTGTAAGCACTATATTCTGGATGCTCTTTACAAGGTGGCTCTTTTTATTAGCAGGACAGTCCCTGGCCATCCTATCTGAGTGAACCCTATCTCCTCCACCCTACTCAGGGTTGTTGGTTTTAGCTCGGTACTCTCCCACTAGTGTGAATGAGTGATGGAGACTTAGTCCAGGAAGATATGGAAATTATGTACTCATCGTAATTACTGATCTTCTTGGACAGTCTCCATCACTCATTCACACGCCCACCCACCATCCCCTGGGTTCACTCGTTTTTCTTTCCTGGTCTTCATGGCCCTATCCTTCGGACTGTGAAGACATTGTTCTTTGACCTTTCTTACAAAGGCCATCTGGGCCCTCTCAGGCCCAGAAACTCAGAATGAGTTATTCTCATTAGTTATGATGCACCTCCGCAGTCGAAAAATTACTGAGGAGGTTGGAGGGTCGACGCTGAGATAGCCTACACAGGTGCAAGCCATTCTCACGGTGCCATGCATGCGCGGTCCTACCTCGGTGCTGACCCTTCAGAAAATGTTTGGCTCCCGCTTGGTCCTAGTGCCTCCGGCGCTATCCCACTAGTGTGAATGAGTGATGGAGACTGTCCAAGAAGATCAGTAATTACGGTAAGTATGTAATTTCCATTTTTGGCTGCTGCTGATTACATACCTCTCAACCGTACCACATTACAAGGAACGTTCCTCATTTTACTTCAGAAAAGGTCCCTGTTCCACATTGTGAGGACTTGTTCCACATTCAGAGTCAACATTTTAAAACAAATATCCATAGTAAATGATGGAAAAAATAACTTATTCAATTAATAACAGACATTCTCAACATAAATGCAACATTTTAATAGTGTTTTGAGCTTATTGGGTAAAGATTTGATTAAGTGTTCCACATTTTGCCCATTTGTTCCACATTGTGACAGGCAGTGTTCCACATTTGGGGGACAAAAGGTTGAGAGGTATGGCTGATTAAGGGGAGTTAGTGCCGAAGATAACCTGTAATATGAAAGAGATTTGTATGCATTTCAGGTGGGGAAGAGAATCACACAACCTTATTTGTCTGAGCCCCTTCCTGTGAGAAGTTAAACAGATGTAAACCAGTCAGTAACATCAGTCAGATAAGCAGGCAAACCCAAGGAAGCTGATACATTCATGTTTGATAATGAATTAAATAATTAATAGTATGACAGGAGCAGCCCATTGGTGCAGCGGTTGGCTTTCTGCTTGTGATGCCAGCGACCCGGGTTCAGGAATGGACCTGGGATGCTGGAGGGCCAGCCAGGGAGAGAGGGCTTGAGTGTCTGATGACTGCTTGCCTTCTTTTGGGGGGGGGCAGGGAGGCGACCCAGGGCTTGCTGACTCCTGGCGGAGGCTGGGGGTATGGCAATGCGCTGGGTTCCGTTAACTAATAGGGCATTGTGAACGTCTGTGTATGCCTTGATGTTAGTGGCATGCCACACCTCTTGGGAGCAAATGAGAAATGGGTTCTGTGGTCGACTGGATGATGGTCGCCGACTCCCGTTGCTGCGAGACCCTGAGCAGTCCACTGACCACCTCAGCAGCACCTGGGCCAAGAATAAGTGGGCTGACACGCCCCACCTGCACCTTCCCCCTCAGAGAAGAGGAACCCATCCAGCGAAGGGTTACGCCAGGTTACCCGGGGGGTGCTGCAGTGTGGGATGATGGGTGTCTGTGTCGGGGCAGTGTGTCAACAAAAGGCATAGGTAGGCCCGACGGAGAGGCCGGCCCGGAGCTAGGGTATCCCCCCAAAAAATGAGAGGGAGACTGTAGCAGTAATTGTACAGGTATTCCTTGGTACTGTCTTGCTCCTTGTGACCACTCTGCTTTGGATAGACAGTGTCACATCCTTCAGAAGTCACTCGTATAGCAAGAAGTTTGCTGCACATGCACACACAGCGAACTTAAAAAGAGCACTAGTTATGATTGATGGCAGTATGATTTTAATATTTAATATTATTTGTGCAGAATTTCTCTTTTTGTATCTGCACTTTTTCTTGATCATTATCAACACTGTCATTGATCACAGTGCCAAGTCTCGACCAGACACTGAACACGTTATTCTACCTGTGTTGTCCTGGTGCCCATCCATGACCTTAGTGCCGACTGTGGCATCAGATGGTGTGGAGAAGAACATCGTGGACAACTGTGACAATGGACACCCTGGTCCCAAGGTCAGTGCCAGCTCTGCTGTCAGGGCCAGAGATGTCACCTACTCAGAGCATGGTGATGACCTGGACCCTGTATTCTCCCCAGAACAGTCTCCTGATGTTGTAACGGGTGAGGAACAAGATCTCCCTGTGAGGTCAATTCAACTGTGGTCTCTGACTAACTAATGGAGATCTCCCTAGGGACACTGTTTTGGCAACTTCTCAGATGTAGGTGTGCTAAGATCAGGAAACTCTGCCTGCTCCTCCCCTGAAGTGAGGCTGTAACCAGTTTTTTTCTGCATGCCACGGGCCTCAGTCTCCCTTAAAGGGGCCTTGGCACTTCTTTGAGAGGTTTTCCACATTCTTCTCCCCCTCCGGAGCCTTTGACGTGGGATGCTATGGAACAGTGGTACAGGGAGTCAGAAAGGGCCTAGTTCAGAATCTCTTTTCAGACACCTAACCTGCCTGGGGCTTATACCTCATCTCCATCTCCAACAATCTGCCATCTTTGGCATAGTTTTTTGTTATTTTCTTTAATCTTCTCCAGCTTTCTCCCCTTCTCTCCTTTTTCCATTTGGTTTCATATAATGTAGGATTCCAAACTTACCAGTGTAGCTTATCTATATACGTGTCAGTATATTACACCTTACTGGCAGCTTGCAGTATACCCCACGGGACTAAGTCTTCTGTATTGCCCGCTTATGTATTTGCTGCTGGTGAATTTTAAAACCCTGCCAAGCTAATAATATATTCTGGCATTATTGTTGTTGTGTTTTGTACGTTTTTGTCTCACATAATTTTGCATCGGAGCACTAGGGATGATCCCTTTAGACTTTTATTTAGAATAGTTTAACACAGTAAAAACATAACTATCCGATACATCATAAGATCTGAGTTTTTCCAATTAAATTACATGTTTTTTTTTTTAAATGTATATTTTACTATGTTTAAAATACTGTAAAACAATAAGTTGTACATCTCATGCCAGATATTAATATTAGGATACATTCAGTGTAAGCAGAGTATATAATTCTAAGCAGCCTGTTTTGCAGATATAGGGGTAGTACAACAGATACTATATTCATGGATTTAATCTAGATAGCTACACTTTGCATGAGTGTCAGAGCTTCCTACATTTAAATATATTCCAAGTAGTCGGCCTGGTAGCGCTGAGAGCTGAGGCATCCGCAGCCGGGAGTCAGCTGGGGAAGGAAAGGATTGAGCATCTGATGGACTGCTCTACTCTGGGGTCCTGTGTCCTGCGACGCTAGTGGTGTACAGTGGGGACTGGGTATACTGCAGTCAGGGACCAGGAAGGGGACGTCAGGCAGCCGTCTTGCAGGTGAGTGTGGATGCACGCACACCACGAGCTGGACAGTACTGCACATCCTGCATCGAGCAGGGGAGCAACAGAAAATGGAAAACCCCCAGCTACCGAGGAGGTGATGGCAGACCCCAGTGGCCACTGCCCACACGCCCAGTGCTGGCTGCAAACCCCGACTGTTTCTCCGTGGTCCCTGCCTCCTCCCACATGGTGCCATTTGGGGAAGGGGCCCATCACCTGATTCATCGGTTGGAGGAGGAGGAGTTCAGGTGGGCAATTGAGGCAGGAGTCGAGTGGGCTGCCTGAAAGATGCCTCAGGGAGCTGGTGACAGGGGATAAATAGAATTAAAATATATTCCAAGCATGTTACAGAATCCTGCGCTAAGCTGGGATGTGCTGTCCTCCATCCAAACATATTATGAGACCCAAACATGTAAAACATGCCTCGCACTAACCTTCTGCCCAGGTTCCCAATCATAACAAACAGCTAGAGTTTTCATAGCTCAAGAAATCAGAGCCATGTGAGCAGGATGCTACAATTACTGTTAAACTGGCATTTAGAACAAGACTCACTAACCACAGATATTTGGAGAAATTATGCATTAAAGCTGCAGTATTTGTTAGTTGGTGGAAAAAATCCATCATATAGTGTTTTGTTTTTTTGTTTGCAAAAATGTGTTTCTGACAACCTAAGATTCATGCTCAGTATATTTTTTTGTTTTCTCAGATGAGTTAGTACTTTTTCATAGCTGATTTTGTAATAGGCTCACATCATTAAAGATGGCCGCCATTCACTATTTTTTAAAATCTCTTCTCCTGGTGTTACTTGTTTAATTTACATGCTAGATTCATGCTGTAGTTGCATTAATATGGTTCTTCCACATGTTTCTGATGGTAAACAGCATAAAATATTTATTTTTTTCATGGTGGGTGTGGCATTGGTGTGGGAACTTTTAAAAATTTCCAAGACCGGGACTTCCGGTGACGTCAGCGCAGTAATGGCTGCTTAGCCCTGTAGCTCCGTGCCCCAGCCGGTATTAAACATTTAAAATCGCCACTATTCAGGATGTCCACGCCAGCCAAAATGAAGAACAACAGTCCGGGAAGGCCTCAGCTTACCCAAGCGCAGAAATTACGAGCCCTGATCCAGGAGGAGCACGGGGATGCGTCGGATCCCTCGGAGGCACCGCTTGATCTTCCAGAGGCCGGCCCGCATGAGGAGGGCCCTTACTCTGACCTTGTGGCCACAATCAAACAAACTGCGCGCACAGTCACTAAAATCGATTAATCCCTGGCCGAACTTAAGGCAGACATTAACAATATCAGTTATAAAACTGATCAACTGGAATTGTGTGCCTCTCAAGTCTCGGAGCAGCCTGACCGCCAGGATCGCCTGATTTTATACCTGTTGGCGCGGGACCGTGAGCTCACTCATTGCCTAGATGATCTTGAGGCCAGAAGCCGGAGGCAGAATCTTAGGGTGTATGGGGTCCCTGAAGGCTCGGAGGACAAGCATACAACAATGATAGCCTTTTTACAAGGCTTACTTCGGGATCTTCTTGAACTACCAGCAGACTTTTCCATTGAGATGGATCGGGCGCACAGAGCCCTTGCTCCCAGACCCAGCGGTACAGATGCAAAGCCTCGATCGATCGTAGCAAAGCTAACCTCCTATAAAATAAAGGAAGAGCTGTTACAAAAAGCATGGCAGAAAGGCCCGCTAATCTACGCTGGTTCCCGAATTTCTCTTGACAACGACCACACTACAGCAGTGCAGGAGTCCAGAAGAACTCTTTGGCCAGTGATAAAGCAGCTTCGGGCTAAAAATATTAAAGCCCAAATCTTATACCCGGCAAGACTAAAAGTTACAACAGAAGCAGGCCCTAAAATTTTCCCAGATCTGCTGGCTGCCTCTTCCTTCCTAGATACCCTGGGGATTGCCTCACCACCCCTCGTCAAGGAAAAGTTAGAGAAAGATTTATTCGCCTCAGCCTGGTCGGTATCGCAAAAGGGAGTCTCCAGGCCTGGACTGTCGCAGAGGTCCCCACACACACACTTGCGAGCTGATCTCTCTGCACTCCTGAGAAGATATGGCGATTCCTCCATGATCAAGAAGAAGGCTGCGCACCTGTTGGAGGACACTCAGGGACCTACTCAAAATAATGAACCGCCAGCATCATTGAACACCTGAATCCCTTAGATAAGCGCTGTTTACCTCATTAGAGGTTTGCCCTTTTGAGACGCCCCCTTCCTGTGCTTCCTGCTCCCTCCCACCGAGATTTTGCTTCCCCCATGGTCAGCACTCCCGTGACATTCAGGGTGGTTGAAATGCTTCCTCGTGCGGAGAGAGATCCTCCCAACATCGCCATGGGGCCTTGTGAGTACCCATTGCTAAAGCTGCCTTTTCGTTTGTTCAAGCCTGATAGGTACTGAATCAGGGAGCTCTACTTTCCCCAGGGGGAGAAAAAAAAGGGGGGGGATTTGGATTATGGATTGGACATGGGGATGCCTGGGTGGGACGCTGGCTCTACAGTAGCCTGTGACCATTTGGTGTCCGGGGGGGCCGCATGGGTGTCTCCCCGTGGGGGAGCCCGGTCATTTCTCTCTTCCTGTTCTGAATAATGTCGGGCGGCCCTGTATAACGGAGGCGGAGGGTGCTTAGCGACCACTTCGTTAGGACATTCCTCTGCGACTTCCGGGACGTGGATGACTCTCCTCCTGCCTAACCTGGTCTCCTCCCTGCAGATCATTATACTCGGGATGCCCATGTCGTGAGGCCCACGCCCTTCTGAGGTGAGGGTTCAGGACCCCTCGCAGGAGACTGGTGACTCATATTGAGCAGGCTGTGGAACTGGGTGCACCCTGTGATCACCATGGGGGGGAAGGGGGTGGCACTGGGGGCTACTGGCATCCATTAAAGTGTGGCTATTCTCGAGGGCAAACCCCCCCCTTTTTTTTTTTTCTTCTTCACAATCTGATGCTCCTTTGGTGCTCCTCTGTGACAATGGGATCGCATGAGGAGGCCGGTGCTGGCTCAAGCAGCATTCTCTCCCCAGTGGAGGGCTTGGGTCCTCTGCCCTCGATTAGGCGCTTGCCTGATTTCTACAGTTCTAAGGGTCTCGGGCAAGAGTTGACCACTGTGAATGGGTTTTCGTTTTTATATTGAAACTGACATGCCTAACCAAGCTCAAAGTTTCCAACAGGGTCTGCTTGTTGGGGGGGGTTTAGGACACACGATATGCCTCCCTCGGGAGCCAGGGCGGTCCGTGTGGCCTATGTGGAGGCCCATTGGAGGCCCCCCCCCCCGATGAGCTGCCTGTCGCTCTTGCCCCAAGGGTGGTCTCCTAGGCTGGCATATAATTAAACTTTGTTAATTTTTGGTAAATAGGTGATTATTCACTTACTAAAATATAAACTGGCAAGGCTGGGGCTCCCTCAGGGTGGGGAAGCCTGGATATTTTGCCGCTGAACTCAAGGCAAGCTCTACAAGGGATTATACCCTAGAGCTGGAAGGTTCTCTCCTCTATTGGAGGGGAGCCCTCCATACTGCACTGTGGCAGTTGCCTTACTGCTGGATAATAGCGACCAGCAGCCCTTGGAAGTAATCTAAAACCTGTTTTGGGAGGGGAGCATCGGGATTTTCCAGTCCTGATTTCTCCCTTCTCGTTGTTTTTGCATGCCCTAGCACTGCTGTGGGCATTGTACATAATTAGCGCACCTTTTGAAGTTCTGCAAGGTGCAATGCAAATACCCCCACACCTGCAAGTACTTCCCCCTGAAAGGGTGCAAGAAGAGAGACATATGCCCATTGGGCTCCGCCACCGTACAGGACTCACTAGTGGCCCTCGTTAGTACAGACTGAGTCCGAGGCTCCTTTTGACCCAGAAGTGTTTTACAGGCTGGCGGAGTTAATGGGGCAATTTAGTCTGTAAGGTGTTACCATTGTTTAAAGTTCACATAGATAAAAGTTATACGGTTATGCCCAGAAGTTTACTTTTTGGGCTCCTGTCTTGATAATATATGTTTATTACTCATTATAGAGAAGGATAATCTTCAGAAGGAAATAGACAGTCGCAAGTCAGAAGAAAATAAGTCAGAGGTTACAGCACATTCCCAGGAGAATAAAAGGCTATGTTCAGATATAGAGTTTCTTGGAAGGATAAATGGCTCATAAACACTTAAAAGTATATTCATTGAATGTGAATGGTCTGAGCAGCCCGGTCAAGAGAACTAGGATGATAACGCTAGCTAGGAAGTCAAGTGCTGAGATAGTTTATATGCAGGAAACCCATTTAACCTCAGTGGAGCATGGGAAGCTCCGGGGAAGAGGCTACATGCAGGTTTTTGCCTCGGCTATGCCGGGGGGAAGAAGGAGGGGAGTTGCTATACTGATCTCCTCAGTTCTCCCTTTCCGGAAAGTTAAAGAATGGGCTGACCCGTCCGGTAGACTGATTATAGTCCAAGGGATTCTGTACGAACAGGAATTAACCTTGGCCAATATCTATCTCCCTCCGGCCTCAAACTTCCCTACGATTCGCTCCCTGCTGGATAAAGTGATTGAGATGACGAGGGGGACTTTGATATTGGCAGGTGATTTTAATATTGCCCCAAACCCGGCCTTGGATACCACCAGTTCCCGGTCCGGTGCACAACAGGCCTCACATAAATTTTTTAAACAGTTCGTTGAAGGGGTTGGGTGGCTGGATAAGTGGCGGGCTCTACACCCTAGAGATAGGGGGTACTCCTTCTATTCTGCGGTCCATGGGACTTATACAAGAATAGATCACTGTTACACCCAGAAGGAACAGCTTGACTCATTGGTTGAGGCCACATTGGGCCCTATAGCTCACTCGGACCATGCTCCCCTTATCACCCTATGGAGCCTGGGCCTAGAGAGGCGCAACACTAGGTGGAGATTTAACCCCGGACAGTTGAAAAGCGACCAGTTCAAAGAGTTCCTCAGTGATAAGATCTCGGAAATTATTCAGGATAACTCCACACAAGAGACCTTGTCAACTATTCAATGATATACTCTAAAAGCTGCCTTGAGAGGCCACTTGATAAAATACTCAGCTGGGCTAGTGAAGGCACGAAAGGAAAGGCAATTACAGCTAGAACAGACACTTCAGTTCCTTCAGTTGGCTCACCAACAAGGTGATGACTCAGTTCTCCCCCAGATAAAGCAGACTAAGAGAAATTTGGATTCTCTATGCCTGCAGCAAACAGAGGTGGCCCTCGCATATCTCTGTCAAAGATATGGTGAGATTGGCCCTCGTGCCTCACGACTGCTGGAATACCGACTCCGTCAACAGCGTAAACTGTCCACAGTTGCAGTAATAAGGGATCCTGGGACTGGAGAATGTCATACTAAATTCAAAAACATAACTCAAGCCTTCTGTCAATATTATAGAACCCTATATACCCCAGACCACGAGACAGACCCTGTACACACTGATTCCTTCCTATCGGCCCTAAAGTTACCCGCACTTAATCTTGATCAACAAAATAATTTGGTGAGGCCAATTTCATTGGAAGAACTGACATTGGCCATCTCCAAATCCAAAACCCCCAAAGCCCTGGGGCCGGATGATTATGGGGCCGAGTTTTATAAAGGCTCGACTCAGTCCATCAATAAATTATTTCTGGCAGTTTTTAATGAAGTCCTCTCAGGGGAGGCCCCCCACCTAGCTGGGTGTACGCCACATTCTCAGTCATTCCCAAACCAGGCAAGGACCCTTTACAATGTAGTTCGTATAGACCAATATCGGTCTGTAGTACGGACTATAAATATTTCATGTCTATATTGGCCCAACGATTGGATCTCATTCTACCGACATTGATAGGTCTCGATCAAGCAGGATTTGTAAGTTCCAGATCAACCTCGGATAATACCCAAAGGGCCCTGCACTTGGTCCATGAGATGCAATCGCGTGAGGACACATTGGTCCTTCTCAGCCTAGATGCTGAGAAGGCCTTTGATCGGGTATCGTGGCCATTTCTGTTTGCTACGATGGCTGCGATGCACTTCCCAAAGCCACTTATAGCTATCCAGTGGAAAATCTATACATCCCCAAAGGCATGTGTTAAAACATCTGGCCACCACTCCGAATACTTCCCCCTTTACAGGAGCACGCGTCAAGGCTGCCCCTTATCACCGGGCCTTTTTGCCATTTTTATTGAGCCTCTGGCCCAGGCTATTAGAGTGTCACCTGATGTCTCGGGAGTGAATATAGAGGGGACAGAACACCAGGTAGCTCTCTACGCGGATGATGTCCTGCTGTTCCTCACTAAACCCGAACAGTCTATTCCTTCCACCTTTCATCTTTTGGAAGAATTTTGATCATACTCGGGCTACAGGCTGAATACTAGCAAGACGGACATCCTCACCTTTCACTTTGTCCCCCCTAAAACACTAAGGGAAAGGTACCCTTTTCGATGGGGGCTCACTAAGTTAAAATATTTAGGAATACACCTCTCGAACCAAGCTAAGGACGCTCTGAATAATAATTACTGTCCCTTTACGTCGAAGATGAAACAGGACCTTGAAAGGTAGAATATACTTCCACTGAATATGCTTCAACGTATTGAAGTGGTCCGGATGATAACCCTGCCGAGAGCCCTCTATCTGTTTCAGAATGTACCCCTTAATTTACCGAACAACCTCTTTAGGGACTGGAATAAGGCCATAGTAAAGTTTATCTGGGCGGGAATATGCCCAAGAACTAGGGTTGGGATTCTCTGTCTCCCTAAACTGCAGGGCGGTCTGGCACTCCCCAGTCTAAAACTTTACTATTGGGCGTCCCACCTTTCTTTTATAATACAACGCCTGATTGGAGTGAGCCTGGCCCGATGGAGGGAAATTGAGGAGAGTGTACTCCCTCACCGGGAATACCAAAAAGTGATTTTACACAAAAATCCACCCCCACTTGGCTGGCCAACCTGGAGTCCATGGATTGTGTATCAGGTACAGGTTTGGTACTTGATGCGCAGGGTCTTAGGGATTACTCCCTTTCTGGTCATGCTCTGCCCAATAGATCTATTGGAGGATTTTCCCGCAGCTCTCACAGACCACACTTTCCGTAACTGGGGGCACACCCATCTCCTACAGCTTTCGCAGCTGCAGACGGGCCCCTTTTTTAAAGAATTTGGTGAGATCAGTCGTGAATTTCACTTGCGCCAGTCAGGTTCCTTTCGATACCTACAGCTTCGTCATTACTTTGAATCCCTGCCCCGTAGTGTTCGCACCCCTGAGGTACAGCCCCAGGTGATACAACTGTTTCACCAAGCATTAAAATCCCAGGGAATTCCACACATTGTTTCTGTGCTATATAAGTCACTGATGGGAACAGCAGGGGGGAATACATCGGGGCTAAGGGAAAAATGGAACGAGAAAATGGGATCTCAAATCACACCACAACAGTGGGAAGCTCTCTGGCGCATGGCATCGAAGATCACTTATTCTCACTCTTGGAGGTTATTTTCATGGCAACTACTAACAAGATTTTTTCAAAGCCCAGTAATAACTTCACATTTTAGTGCTACCCGCTCTGCAGCATGTTGGCGCCTATGTGGTGAGACTGTTGCACACCACACTCGCGTCCTCTGGTCCTGCCCAAAACTGCAGCCTTTTCTGCAGGCCTTGTTTGAGGAGTTAGAAGATCTCTTTGGGGTTGGACTTCCTTACAGCGGTGATTTCTTTATCCTCCATTGCTTTCCCCCCGAACTGTGTGACCCTCACACCCGATACTTACTAAATATTCTCCTATTAGCGGCGAAGAAAGCTATTACTAAACACTGGCTCACAGTGGAGCCCCCCACCCTCTCGGGCTGGAGAGAGATAGTACACCTTATATATAGATCAGAAAGAATAACCTACAATTTAAATGGTAAGGCAGAGCTTGGATCTCTAAAATGGAGAAGATGGATTATATATATTATGACCAGAGATCCTCACTTTGTGCCTTAACATAATATATTCCCTACCTGCCTGCTCAGACCAGTGTAGCTGGGCCTTTGGTCCAAGTCTGGACCTTAAGCGGTATAAGCACAATTTGTTAAGCAGGGAATTGACTGGAGGGGGAGAGGTGAGGAGGAAAGGTGGCGTAGAGAAATGCTGGATGAATTTACCCTGGGAATGTCTGTAGATTGATATCAGGGCATTGACTATTGTATTGATGATTGCTTTGATAACCCTGTGGAATTTTACCAACAGATTTGTACCTCTATATAAATAAGGAAATGTTTTTAACAAACTTGATGTAATGTGGCTGTCAAATGGTTAAAAATATTGTGAAAATTTCTTTTAATAAAAATGATATTTGCAAAAAAAAAAAACTTCCAAGACCCATATTTTGGTTCAGGAATGAAAGAAAATGAAAAGAAAAATGTGGCTCTTGATATTTTTGCCAGATGAACCTTATTACTGAAAAATGTATATGGTTACTAACAAATACTGCTGCTTTAAATGAAGTGGAGCTCAGATAAGCGATCACAATTAACCAGATATTAGAAACGATGTGTAGCTATTTTTTTATGAATCTCTAAACTTAGAGGCCGAGTGAGAGCTCAGAAAAGTTTAGTGTCCTGATTTTGTAGCTGCGTACATTTCTAGCACTCTCTCACAACATTTACAGAGTGTTTCTCCTCAGCCACATGGCAGCTGCCATTATAGTTCCCTACTAGAAACAGAAAAAACAGGATTTGCAGTACAGTTTCCAATATTGTGACTGAGGCGAGTCCTGATCGAAAAGCAAAGCGAAACCAAGCTATAAATTGTAAAAAGGAAGACTATAAAGCAGCTGACTGTAGGACATGCCTCCCCATTTCAAAATCCTGATTTAATAATCACGTTGTGGAAAGTGTACAGCAGAACAAAGTATGAGTCACTAAGCTAGAACAACTTGCTTTCAGGTTTTATCTCCATCCCCTGACACCTCCCGGCTCTCTAGATTGGGCTGCCTCAAACTCCTGTCGGATCAACTCTACCCTCTTGCTTGCCACTATGACTCTATGAACTGGTTTGTTTCACCCCCGTAGAAAATATGGAGTTGGAGCCGGCCTGGTGGCTCTGACGGTTGAGGCGCTGGACACCTTACCTCGCTCCATGCCGTAACTTGGGTTTGGGAACCACCTCAGGTTGTCGGAGAGCCAGCTTGGTGGGGAGGAAGCATGCATGCCTGGACATGGAACAGGGAGAAAATGAGGAAAAAGCTGACAAAAATCTATGTAAAAAAAAAGAAAAATACAGAATAGGGTGGGCATCAAGAGGGAGTGCGTAATTCTCAAACTTTTTAACTGAATCAGACTAGGATCATATTTTTCCTCCTTGATCTGGTAGCATAGGAAAGGTCTGGAAAAAGAGGCAAAGTGGTACAGTTGTAGTTGAGATTCTGGCAGTCTCTGGAAGCCTGCAACAAGATATGCTGTACCACCGTGGAAGCCGTTACCAACAGTACAATCCTCAGCTTGTCTTCCTGCTGTTCAGCAGAGTGTGGGGATATCAGATAGGCTTTGAGAAATTGTGATGAAACAGCATCTGGAGGGAGTCCCAATGCCTCTGGCAGGCAAGATTTTAAGAACGGGAAGACTTCCTCACCCTTTACTCCCTTCCAGGAGCCTGACCAGTCTCACTTTGGAAGTCCTGTGGGAATTTTTAAGGACTTCCAGTTGGTATTTCATTTGCGAATTCTCTTGGGTCATTTTGTTGGTTGCTGACAGGGCTTGAGTGGCTGTATCTTCTGCAGAAGTTGTGGTCTTTGTAGCGACCTCTGTTTTGAGATCCTGCTCCCTCAGTCTCTTAAGGATGGCTTCGACTTTGCCATTGATGGCCTGCATAGATGCCATCATTGACTTCCACAGCAGTTCAGCCCCTGCGCTGGCCAGCTATGCGGTAGACATCCTGGCCTGCCATTCTGGTTGCAGCTGAGAGTTCTTCGGTCCCCTTCTGGCTCCCTTCAGTTGCACCATCCCAAATTTCATATCAAACTACTCTGACTGGCTCAAAATCAGTTGATTTGTTTTTAAATGTAAATTGTTTAAAACTTTTATTTCTAGCAAGTCCTGTGGACTATCAGAACTGTGCAGAAGTGTGTCTTCTCAGCAAGCGTGCCCCCCTCCTTATGTCTTTTGTTCTCCCCTCGATTGCTCTTGATTAGTTTATCAGTGTGGTGTTTAATATTTAATGAATTATGGGGATTAATCCCTTGTTATATGCACAGGATTGTCATTTGGTGCTGGCAGATAGGTAATGGGAAAACAGTTTAACTGATGTGTAATTCAAATTAACATATAAATGCTTTCCTGATTGCCCTAAGCGCCACCCCCCTGAGGAAGACTCATCTGGAGTTGAAGCACCAAGGTTTCTGTGTGTTTTCTTTTCGTTTATCATCATGAACCCGTTTATTGATTTTTTTCAACATACAAAATACTTTTAAAAACAGTAATATATAATAACAAAATAACCAATGAGGCATAGATAAACTAGGCAAAGGGAATATAATAGCACTCCACTGAGAAATATAAGTAGCAATCACAATACTATATAACAGTCAGCAAAAAAAGAAACTTAATCTAGAATCATAAAAGAAAACATGATAATGGAGCCAAAGCCAACATTAACTCATCGGATGAGGAGGCATACAGTTACAAAAAACTGGCTAACTGAAAAAATTCCCTTTGAATCCTAATATACTTAGACTAAACAGGGGGGAGCAAGAAGTAACCAGTAGCAGTAAGCAGATTTCATAAAGTGGGGGGTTTCAAGGCTGAGGGGGGGTGGTACCGAACATAAATAGGAAGGAAGGAAGGAAGAAAATAAATCCCATTTACTATGGTACGCATCACGTGTACCAATTAAAACTTGTTTCTGTGTGTTTTTTAAGCTTGATGTGGGAATAAATGTGTTGCAACTTTACCTGAAGACTGTAGAGTTTATCTTTTCATTGCCACTGAGTGCAGGTTCATTTTGTGTTTTCTCAGTAATAACAGAGCAGTGCAAAATACATAAGGAATAAGACACCCCAAGGTGTGGTGTATGGCCTGTAAAAGCATGCAGCAGGTGTGTAATGAGGCACAGGGTGCTTGGGCTGAGTGCCTTTAGTACCTGGAAAGTAAACCATAAACCACACCTTGGAGTGTCTTATTCTGCTTATAAAATGGATCCCCTTGTTAAATTATCAAAAAAAACTGTAAAAAAAAAAAAATTAAATGTAAATGCAAAAAAAGTACTCCTTGTTCTTATATTTGTAATTGAAGGGAGATGGTGTTTAGTGAGCTACTAAAGGGCGTTGGACTAAATTTCCCACCACACACACCCCCTCTAGAATTAGTTTTCATTGGTTTGTAGTCGGCCTGTTGGTGCTGAGGACTAAGGCACCTTGCGCCTTACCTCATCCACACTGGCAGCGTGGGTTCAGAAACGAGCTTGGGCATTAGAGGGCTGGCTGTGGGGGACAAGGATGGTGTGTCTCAAGTGATGCTCTCCTCCTCTGGGGAGGAGGGATAGTGTGCTCCACTGCTGTGCTGCCACCTATGTGACCACAGGTGGCAGTGCAGCGGGAGTGGCTCTTGGGAGGGAGGATGACTGCAGATGCCGCACAATGTACACAAAGCATGGGTCCAGCTTGGCGTGCCCTTGATGCAGGCTTCCTGGAGACTGGAGGAACAAGGAAAAGCATGCTGAGTGGCCAGATGACACCAGTCAGATTGCAGGCCCTAAACCTGGCTACCAAGGCACGATCTCCTACACTGGCTGAGTTAAGTGCCGCCCCCACCCGTCTGAGGAGGAAGCTCTGGGAAAACAAGGGGAGAGTCACTGGTAAGTTCTAGGGAATACCAGGTGATGGGGCTGGGGCTGGGACTGAGGTCGGGTAGATGGGGGGGGGTCCTCGGAGAGTTGGGAATAAACAGATTAATGAAAGTTTTAATTAGTTTTCTTTTTACTTTTTTGTCAGGCTGTCTTTTTGTAGAGCGCTAGAGCAACCAGTTTTAGTGAGATCAAACGTGTCCCTTTGCGGCTTCCATGGCTTGTGCTTTTCTTGATGGTGTTTTCAAAGCTTTCAGTGTGTTGGGCCAAGTGAACGTGTCATTGAAAGGCGAGCCGCTAGTGAGGAGCGCACCCCCCCCCACACACACTTTCTACTATTAGTTTATGACTGCTGGTCAACGTAGTGGTAATGGTAGGGAGGACAGGAGACTGACAGAACGGTTAGCACCTGAGTGGGCATGGTGCGAACTTGCAACAAGGATGATCAGCTGGACAGCCGTGGATTAGAGGCCTGCAACAAACATGTGGCCAAAGAAAAGTAACTGACGGTCAGATTGTGCTGCTAAATGTCAGTAATATGAATTTGGTATGCGTTACTTCTGTTGCAGTGGTTGGGAGTTCTTGAAAAGTGGGAACTTTTTTTTTGTTTTGTTTTGTTTTTAGCATTAGGGCAAGTACTGTATGGTCACTGTTTTTACACCGATAACATTGCTGCCAGAAAATTTTGTTTCAGAACTTTCTGACAGACACTGATCTCTGGTTGCACTGTGTCTTGGTTGGTATAAGAAGTACCAGTTGGCACAGTATGTACTGATAAGGACATGGCAACTGGTACCTCTTTCCCAGTCTGGAGGCAGAAGTTCGCTACCCATTTTATAAAGTTTTTCAAATCACTTTTTATTTAGGTGCAGTTACAAATAGATAATTTAGGCTTATGGATATAATTTCTGCAAATGAGAACATTATAAACAGCAGCCAATTAAAAATAATTTCCTGCCTTCCTTAATTTTTTTCAGCACCATTGAATTTACATGTTATGAAGTTTAGCTGAAAGCCAAACACTTTGTGCCTCTTTGCAAAGCATGACTTTGCTGGTGAACTTTCCTGTATCTCTGCTTGAAGGCCTGTACTGTCTTCATATCCTTTGTCTCCTCTGGTAGGCTATTCCTTAGATTCTCTGCACTCTGGGAGAAGTGTTCTCTTGCGTCACCCCTAAATTTACCACTTTTGAGCTTCATGGCATGTCCCCATGTCCTGCTGGAACACTTGCAGTCTGACTTGCCTATCTAAATGTAGCTCATCATAAATCAAGGCAACTGCTAATTCATGGAACCACGACAGAAGGTGATATCAATATTGAACAACTTGTATGTTGTTGAGCATCATTTGCCAAACAGTGATGTCATATGTTTCAAGATATTTAAAAATGACAGATGCATTAATTAGGATAGGACACATTTATGTGGGGATTTCTCCAGACTGCCCACACATACAGGTAAAACCAACATCTCATTTGGAAAGAGCTTTTCTTGGATATTTAGACTTTGTGACCCACACATCTACAGGTACATTCCCCTTGAAAAATCTGATTTATAAGGTGAGACTATAGAGCTACAGTAGCTCGTAAGAACATTCAGATGCCTGCTCACTGACTGCACCCAAACAATGATGGTCTTTCACGTTTTATTTTAAAATGCGTTTTCATTTATTAGGTTATTTTAGCACCAAAATTGAAAATTGACAAGGGAAAATGCGCCCAGTCATCTAAGTTGTCATACATTTTCTCTAGTTTCCTTGATGTGTTATTTTGTTAAATTGATTCTAACATTAATGTTATGCAGCACTTGTATCAGCTGTGACAGGGTTGAATAAGACACTGTCCCATTTATTGTGCAGAAAGAGGTAATAGCAAAGATCTGTTCTGTCCTCTCCTTTTCTGCTACTTGTCTCTCTCTCTCCTGTCCAACTGCGCAATGATCACCTTTTCTTGTGGACCTAGGGTCTGGCCACCCTGATGGTTGCGGTTTGCCCCGCCTTTCTCTCTTCCTGCACTTGCTGTTCTGTTCTTTCTTTCTTTCTCCCCTTGCTCCTCTGTGGTTAAAAAAAAAAATGTGAATCTTTTGAAACTGGGATTCCTTGTTTTGCAAATGTGTGTAAGTATATTGTGGAAATATTGCAGACACCTATTGCAGTTTATTAGAAAATAATAGCAAGCTGTAATGTAAGAGGTTTGATATTTTTAGAAACCTTTTGACCTCTTCAAGTTTGTTGCCAAAATTGTCAACAGGAGATCAGCTTCAGGCAGAATGTTCAGTAGTTTAATGAAGACAGGATGCTGAGTTAAAACAAACAAACAAAAAAACTGTCCTGCAAAGACATCTTATATAGAAGCAATGTTTTGGTTTCCAATTTTAGATGTATTGTTAGATTTAAAGAGATGAAGGGCTTTTATTTGGACTGTCTATATTAAAAGCCATCCTGTGCATTTTTTATTTTATTATTATTACTAATAAAACACTACTTGTGACTTTTATAACTGTTTCTTGTTTGCCTGTGCTTCCTGCCTTATGCCTCTACAACACAGGCACATAGTATCATACAAGTCTAATTAAAGCACAAATACAATTATTTGGCTCATAGTATTATAGAAGTTTAATTAAAGCACAAATAGTGAGGCTGGCCCTCCAGCTTAGCAGTTGGATTTCCGCTTGCGACACCAATGACCCGGGTTCGAGAATGGACCCAGGGAGTCGGAGGGCCGGCCGGGAGAGTAGGATTGAGTGTTCCATGGACTGCTCTCCTTCTTCGGGGGGAGGGATGGGTTGAGTGCCCGTGCTTAACGGACACCTGGCAGAGGCAGGGGGATCCGTGGATGACCAGGCGCCAGCACGTTGAGGGGTGGGGTGGATGCTGGATGTCATTGCCGTCCCTGCCCCTGGGGCAATGCGCTCGGGGGGTTGGAGGTGCTGGCTGCGAGGATGAAACCCACACGGTGCCTGGCCTCTATGGTTTGCCTGCCTCCCTGCTGACCAGTTCTGGTTCTGTGGCATTACTGACCCTGAACCCTGCCTGGTGGGGGGCAGGGAGGCAGTGTCAGTGGTAGTCCTACTGACACCTTCTCCCGTCGTAGACGGGCCGGATCAGTGCCGTAGCCAAGGGGTATCTGCAGGGGCATGGCAAGTAGGGAACGAAGCAGGTAGCTGGCAGAATGTAGGGTGGCTGGCAGCCAAAAAAAATAAAGCACAAATACAATTATTCAGCTCATAGTATTATACAATTTTAATTAAAGCACAAATACAATTATTCAACACATAGTGTTATACAATTTTAATTAAAGCACAAGTAAAATGTGCAATTCCTTTTTAACCCTTTTAAAAAATCATCGGGATCTTGTCTTTTGTGGCAGAATACGTAACTATATATATATTTTTTTTAAGCGCTTACAGGATCTGTGGTCAGCATACAGCAAATGAACAACCATGATACAGCTGGAAATGGTCTGTCCGATGACTCTGTAGTGATTGTTGGAAGAGGTGAGTTTTCAAGTATATAGCCCAGCAACATAGTTTCTAACCATCTAGATTCAATTCACTGCCCGTATTTAGGCAGTCTTACGCTGAGCATACTCAGTCACCAGAGACTCCTTCAACCTCCCAGCAATGTGGTCCCCCCCCCAATGCACTCAGATCTTTTCTTCCAGTGAAAGGAACAAGTCTCTTCCTTCACAGCTCCTGCTAGTGAACTAGTATTCTGCTTGTTTTCCATCAGTTTCTTTAAATGTTTTTTACTCATTCCAGCCATGATATGTTTGAGGGGTCCCTCTCACCTGCTCCCTGAAGACAGTCAGAAAGATCTACACAGAATTCCTGATCTTGGGCTAACTGTAACCAAGCACCATTTGCAAGTTGCCCTGTATTTGGCTGATGTGTCGGCCTGAGCAGTGGCCATGGCGATGTCATTATGTCAACATGCCCAGTTATAGATTTTGCCTTTCACTCTGGAAATCTAATAGTGGGTGGCAGCCAGACCAGGTGTCAGTGATCATCTCGCCCAGATCAAGAAAGTCCATTGTGACCCTGAATTTAGTGATGTTGGTCACCAGACCCAAGCAGCAGCCCAGCCCACACTGCAGTTTTTCTTCATGACCCCTGTGGGGGCACGCACAGTTAGCAGCAGCCACAGTAGAAACAGAGGCGGCAGTTCTAGCAGAACCACCCATCCAAGCCTTTCAGTGAATCAGTAGGTCAGGGCTAGTGCAAGGGCAAAGGGTGTGGTTCTTCAGGAAGCTAGTCCAGGGAGGGCACCTCCAAAAGCAAAAAAGTGACTGGATGAGGGTCCCCATCCATTTTTCGTTCTGACCCCTGCTGCAGCTCCTCGTCAGGTACCAATTGTCCCACTTTCTGCCACAGTGGTCTGCTATTACTTTAGATGGGTAGGTCCTCAAAGTAGTGAGATCAGGATTGCGTTTGAAATGTGGGACTTCAGTCAGCTACAAGTACCACTACAGGACATGCTTTTGATGGTGTCTCCCCCTACACTACTGAGTGAGGTTAATTTGCTTCTCAGGCACTGTGTGATAGAGCCTGTCCCAGAAACTGATTTCAGCAGGGTTATCATGGTACTTTCTAGTACCCAAACAGACAGGGAGCTGATGCCCAATTCTTGACCTGGGAAGTTCATTTGCAGTTGGAAGTTTTGTATGGTAATATTGCACCAGATCATTTTGTTCCTGGAGCCAGGAGCTTGATTTTGCTCACCGGACCTACAGGATGTGTATTTGCACATCCCCATCCGTCCATCACACAGATTGTTCTTTTGCTTTTGGGTGGACAGAACCTTGTCTGTTCAGAGAAATGCTGTTCAGCCTGTCAGTAATGGTGAACTTTCTCAGGAGCAGAGGCATCAAGGTTGTTCCATACTTCAACAGTGGGCTTATCCCAGGGATCTCATTGTGGAACATGGAGTGGTTCAGGGATCTGGCCATCCAGATGTTCAAGTACTTCGGCATAACAATCAGTCTAGCCAAGTCTGAGCTCACCCTGGATCAGGTGATCCTGTTCATTGGAGTAGAGCTGGACTCCCCCCCAAGCCAGAGCTCATTTGCCTATGGATAGAGTGTAGGACCTGGCCTCCTTTGTTGAATCATTTTGTTGGGCAGTGATAGACAGATAGATAGATAGACAGATAGCTAGATAGATAGTTAGTTTATTTATAAAGTGCACATTTCCATATACTCTGGGCACTGTACAGAACAATTCAATAACAAGATACATTTAAACAGCAGCTCAACACAAACTTAAAATCCATCCATCCCATTAAAACCCAATCAATCATTAAAAGCCAACTTAAACAGATATGTTTTTAGTGCCTTCTTAAAGGCTTCTACCGAGGGGGCCTCCCTTAAATAACAAGGAAAGGAGTTCCACAGAGTGGGTGCAGCCACCGAAAACCCCCTATCCCCAGAATGCCATAATCTCACTCTGGGAACTCAAAGGAGGCCTTCCCTGGCAAAGTGAAGTGCCCGGGGTGGACAGTAGGGGGCAAGAAGATCTTGCAGATAGACAGGTCCTCGTTCTTATAGGGTTTTATAGGTCAGGAGCCATATCTTGAAGACAATCCTCCACCTGACTGGCAGCCAGTGCAGTCCACATAGGACCGGGGTGATATGATCACTCTGTCTCACCCCAGTCAATAATCTTGCCGACACATTCTGCACCAGCTGCAACCTGAGGAGGTTGCCCTCAGATAACCCTAGGTACAGGGCATTACAATAGTCCAACCTGGAAGTGACAAAAACATGCACTAGAGTGGTCAGATCCTCCGGCGGGATCAGGGGTCGGATTCGTGCAATGTTCTGTAGATGATAAAATCCACTCCTGATGATGGCCGACACCTGAGCATCAAACGTCAAACCGTCGTCCAGGATCACGCCCAAATTTTTCCTGTCTAGACGAGTAAGGGAACACCTCCCAACACAAAGTCAGGTGGTAATCCCTCACAACGCCCTCCGCCCTGACGAACTGGATCCACAACAAGTACCTCTGTCTTGTCTGGGTTGAGCTTAAGCCAGTCTTGAGTCATCCAAGCCTGGATCTCATCTAGGCAGTTAAATACAGAGTCCGACACCCAGGTATTAGGCACACAGGACAGGTACAGCTGGGTATCATCTGCATAGCAGTGAAAACCCAGCCCGTATCGCCTGATAATGTCCCCCAGTGGCAGCATGTACACCGTGAACAGTAAGGGTGAAGTCAGTCAATCAATCAACTTTACTTTAACCATGCATTAACACCATTGAGCAAAATTCATTTTCAAAGTGGTCCTGGACATTAATACAATACAGTACATTTAATACAGTACAGTACTATACATAAATTACAATTACAAGGACATCGATGGAAAAAACAAATAGAACTTATGAGGATGACAAGCACTATACATGCCAGTCATCGTAATTAACATGCAATGGTACAGCATAGTAACTTATAGTAGTGAGGATGATGACAATCCCAGATGGTCACCGCTAAGTAAGAGCTCATACCTAAGTGATAATAAGTAGGTATTAATGGAATAGGGTAGTAGCTGGGTGAAGGAGTAGGCAGCCAAGGGAGGTCAGAAGAGGTAGTGGTGGAAATAGACTGATATAATCAGGATTAGGGAGCTAGTCTAGAGGGTGCATTGTTCTGCCGCTTGTGATATATGGTGAATAAGATACTTAGGCTTGGGATTAGGAAGCATGCCAGTGTCTTAGGGATCATAGTCGTCTAAAGCAGTTGCATGATTCCTTCAGATAATCCGTAATTAGAGATTTGAATGTGGACATGCTTGGTAGCGAGGATAGTTTTAGTGAGCTTTGCATAGTGTTCCAGAGTGAAGGGAATGAGGAGTTAATTGCTGCAGAGCCATAGTTTGTTCTCACAAGACTGAACCCTGCGGTACCCCACAGCACAGAGGCTTTGGGTTAGATGAGACTAACCCCATCGTCACACTCTGCCTGTCAGATATGACCTGAACCAGTTGATGACATTATCAGACAAGCCACACCAGAACCGCAGGTGGTCAAGTAGCACATCATGGTCCACGGTGTCAGACGCTGCAGAGAGGTCCAGGGGGACCAAAATAGTCCGGTCTCTCCTGTTCCTCGCCACCAGGAGATCATTAAGCACCCTCACCAGGGTGGTCTCTGTACTATGCCCTGCACGAAACCCAGACTGGTAAGGCTCATAGGCGGAGGAAGAGGCAAGATGTCTCTCAAGCTGAAAGGCCACTGCTTTTTCAGTAACCTTCCCTAAAAATGGGAGGTTTGAAACTGGCCTGTAATTGCTGAGGCAATCTGGGTCCAAGGAAGGTTTCTTCAAAAGGGCTCTAACCAAGGCCCCTTTCAAGGCCATTGGGAAGACCCCACTCCTCAAGGAACTCCATACAACCCCAGCAATCACAGGCCCCACCAGGTCCAAACATCCAACCAACAGTCTGGTCGGACCTGGGTCCAGTTCACATTGGGTTGGCCACAGCTTCAAGATTTATTTTCGCTACCTCCTCCACCCCAACCAGCTCAGACTCATATCAGACAGGAGGAGCGTTTTGGTACTCTCCAGGTCGGTCCATGCATCCCCTTGAGAGATACTCAAGGAGACCTCATTCCTGATAGAGGACACCTTGTCTGCAAAGAATACAGACAGCTCCTCGCATCTAGTGCTTGAACCTGCTCCCCAACACAGAGACAGGCAGGGTGTAATAGCCCATCTCTATGCGGAAAAGCTGAGCCGGTCTGTTCCTTGCCACAGCAATCTCTATAGACAGATATTCCGCCTTCTTACAAGAGATTGCCCCTTGATAGTTAATATATAATGCAACCTCAGGGCCAACCTGTCCTCTAATAGGCTAGATCTCCTCCAGCATCTCTCTAACCTCCGCCCCTTAGTCTTTAAACTCTGGAGATCCCCATCAAACCAAGGAGGTCTCCAGCAAGTAGACAAGGGATAGACATGAATGGGTGCGATGGAATCGAAAGCCGCAGCAACTGCCCCATTATAGGCTACCACTGCTTCCTCCACTCCAATCACACAGGTCACCCCAGAACTCGATAGGTCCAGCACCGCAGATAGTCCTGTTGAGGAAGTTCCTCTTAGTGAGCGGTACCGGACCATTTCCACAGGAGCAGGACCACAGGATCAACACTGAGGTCATTAATATCTAAACCTAATGAAAAAACAAATCCAATGTGTAGTCACACGAGTGCATAGCTGTTGTTACTTTCTGTGATAGGCCCAGGCCCCCATGCTTCCTAAAAGGTCATTTCCAAGACCCGAAAGGCCGCCGTCGACCCAGGCATTGAAGTACCCTAGGATCAACCACCTGGGAGACTCTAACACCAGACCAGCAACGAGCTTCTCAACCTCAGCGACAAAATCCCCATGAACTCCAAGGGGACGATGAAGCACAAGGACGCTGAAACCTGCGCCTACACCCTCTTGGGTGGCCACACACTTGAACAAATGTATATGACCTACAGGTAGCACCGTGAGGTTCAGGCTGTTTTTAAAACAAATGGCTACCCCCCACCCCCACCCCTTCGATCCTCCCTCAGATTGTGTATCACGGAGTACTCAGCCAAAACTGCAGCCTCCAAAATTGGTGCTGCATTTTCATCCAGCCAGGTCTCCTGTGATGCAAACCAGGTCAACCGAGGATATCAAGTCTGCCATTATAGCAGTCTTATTCCTCATCGACCTGGCATTGCATAACTCAACCCGAGTAGGATGCGGTGAGGCACCCGGCCTGAGATTTCCACCAGCTTTTGGGCTTTATGACATCTGTCACTGCTGACCCAGGTTCGGGAATGGGCCCAGGGTACGTTGGGCTTGCTGGCATATGCAATCCATTCAGTAGGAATTGGGGTGCAAGTAGTCCCAATCATGTCACCTGAAGCAACTGGTCCAGGTGACTGCTGATGCTGGATACCATCTGTTAGTAACTGTCCCCTGTGCCCTTCTCAAAGGGAATAGTGTTCATCCGAGTGGAGCCCCTGTCACTCTGACAATGGGTGTGTTTCTAATGGGCTGCGATTTATTCTGCTGGACTGCAGAGTGCACATTTGACTAGACTTCATATTAACCTGTTGGAACCCCACATAGCTCGCCTAGCCCTGACAGAGTTGTCACCACTGGGTCAAGTACAGTGGTTCAGGTAAACATGAACAACATGATAACCATGTTCTGCCTGATCACACAGGGCAGCATACACCCATTTCTTCTGTGTCAGAAGGCATTGCTGACATAGTCTCTAGCTTACGCCCTGTACATGGACCTAGTGGCTGTTTATGTCATGGGTGCGAATAACCAGCTATTGGATGCACACAGTCGTGTGGGAGAGGCATCGGATGAGTGATCACTGTGCTCATGGGTGATGTCCCAGGTGTTCTCAGAATGGGAAACATTGTCAGTTGGTGTGTTGGCTTCCTGAGAAAACAGGAAGCTGAGACCATTCTGTACCTGCTCCCACAGCAAGGCTGTCTGCTGGTGGAGGCATTCATCTTCTTATTTTTTTTTTTTTTTTTAATATGTACTTTTATCTCCTAGTCGGCCACAATCTAATTGACTCCCCCCAGCCCTGTCACCCAGCTCTTCCAGGAATTAACTTTGCCATTGTCCTCTGCCACAGGACTGTGGCTGTGCCTGGCCAGTGGTGCGGAGCCTGGGGGGGGGTAACTCTTCATCCTGTCGCCTGGGTGGTTTTTCCACTGATTTTCTCCCACTTCTCTTCCATTGCTGGGGCATGACATGTAAGTGCATGTACATGGAGGCATACACATGCTCACAGCACTCTCCCTTTGTTGGCAGCCCTGACCCATTCTGCTCTTAGGCCTCCACCTGGGGGCAGTCATTCAGCAGGACTGCCAAGCCACCCTTCCCGGGAAAGGAGAGTTATCTGGACAATCCGAACTGCTCCCTCTCTGGCCGACCCCCAGCAACTCGCTCACACCATGAACATGGGTTGTAGGCATGGCAGGAGGTAAGGCATTGATACCTCAGCCCTCCATGCCACTGGGCCAACCCAACTGGTGGAGGCCTTCTCTTGGTCCTGGGCTCAGGATCGCCTTAATGCCTTCCCTCCATTTCCTCTGGTCCACAAGGTGATCCTCAGGGTGTGGAAGGACAGGATGCTCCTGATTCTGATCGTATTTGAAGCGGCCACACTAGCTCTCATTTCATGATCTTCGTGCCAGCAACAGACCTCCATGGCTGCTTCCATTCCTATTGGACCTGTTAATGAGGTGTGAAAAGATGAGCAAGCATTGGGACCTATAGTCCCTGCACCTGACTGCCTGGCTGCTGGTTGGCTAGAGCTCCAAGCCAATGGACTTGCTGATAATGTCCTAGAGGCATCTAAAACGTTGACTCACAAAATGCACACTTGTAAGTGGATGAAGTGCTAGTGCTGGTATAAGGAGAGAGATTGTGGCCCCTCTCCTGCTCCATGTCTCACATTCTTGATTACCTCTGGTTCCTGTTGTAGGTGGAGTTTAAACTAGGGACAAAAACTGTGCAAAAAAGCTGAAATCTCCACCTAATGGGCATTACATTTTCACCCCTCCCACTTCCCAGATACTTTTAAATTGTATCGCCTTCTCCGATACCACTGCTAGTACCCCCCCCTTCCCCACCACCACCACTGCACTAGCAAAGTTTTTATTATAGGAAGTAGAGAGGAGGCTTTGGATAATGTCATTCAAATTCTGGCTGAAATATTTACTCTCCCTCTCCCCCATCCATTGTGCATTAAGTTCCCACCACCCCTCCCGCCTCACACATACTTTCAAAATATATCCTTCCCCCCCCATTAAGTTTTTATTACAGGAGCAAGGCAGGAGACTGTAATTCAAGTTTAAAAATTAAAAAATTTAAATTTAAATTCCTTCCACCATTCACACATACCGACCACCTCCCCCACTCAGTTCTTCTGTCCTCCTCTGAGCAGAAATAACTGTTATGGTAAACCGTTTCCTCCCATGCACTTAGAATAAAGTGTATAACGGTACCAGCAAAATAAGAAAAACTGACCCTCATAGAAGCAAAACTGGCTCACTCTTTCTCTATAAAAGGCAGCAGTAGAATAAATGAATGATAAAGTTTACCCTGTAGCTACACCTGATTGGTCGACACACGTTCGGGGTTTTGGTCACCATTGCCTCGGCCATATGGGTGAATGAGCTCCATGCATTACTATCTGTGGAGTTAACTTATCTGTTTTCTCACAAGGGCAAAGTTGTCCTATGCCACAATCCAAAATTCCTGCGTAAGATAGTTTCCGGGTTTTACCTAAATTGGGCACTCAATCCTACCGACCTTCCTCCTAAAGCTTCATGCTTTGGAGACTGAGTGAATGCTTCACGCGCTTTATGTTTACAAGGCCCTGCTCTTCCACCAGGAGTGTCTGGCAGAATTTTGTGGTGAGGCTTGTCAGCTGTTCCTAACTTAGGCTGATGTTGTCCTTGGCATACTGGCAGCCAAACAGACAGCTGGCTGATGGATCACTTTCTATATCACTCTGTTACTGGATGATTGAGATGGAGTTGAAGGCTCGCTCCACCAGATATATTGCTGCCTCTGTTTCTGCTTCGAGGTACACTGCCCTTTCTGAATAGGAAGGGCTGCTATCTGGTCAGTTGTGCACACATTCATATCTCGTTACAGCATCAAGTTGATCAGTTGTCATAATGCTGTTTTTTGATCCTCAGTCCTCCAGTCTCTAGTCTCTAGTCTCCCAATTTGGGATTGCTCTTTCCTCCTCTTCCTGAAGACTTCTAGGAGTCAGCATAAGCATGGACAGTGAACTAAATCTAGGTAGTAGAAATAAAAGTTCTGCCAACTGGGATTCAGTTCCACTAGCCACATTGGCAGTTCTGCTGGATACATCTAAGTCACTGGATGCCTTCAAGCTAAACTCCTTCTATTACCCAAGGTGTACATCTTCCAGCTCCCCCAAGATATCTAATTTTTTTTTCCTCTGGAAGGGACAGGTCTTCAACTTCACGACTCTGTATGCCTGTGTGAGGATTCTAGTTTTCAAGTGATATTTATTGGTGAACTTTAGACTTTTAACTCTTTATTACCAGGAATGCTTTTTTTGAACCCCAAACGTTCCATTTCTTAACCTTGACACACAATGGCCACCCAGGCAAAACTGAGTTAAATAAGTCTTTCAATTCACTGAGGTTATCTCATCTTCCAGTTCTCACTCCATCAACTTTTAGCAGGCTGGAACAGCCAAAACCTGGTTTTAAGCTCTTTGTGCACTGTGGGCCAGACAGTGTCCTCCACAGGCCTGCATTACACTTGCTTTTATTGCCCAAGTGAAGCGGTGCATTTGTTGCCACTCCATGCATCCCTCATTAATCATGGAATGGAAGGCATGCTTCTTCCTTGGTTAGGCCCAAGGATGCAAATGGCCCTAGGGTTGGCAGCATAACTCATGACTGTGGAGGAGGAAGCAGCAGTGGGGCAGGTTAGTCTGTGCTGGCAGTGGCCCTGGCTGGGCCCTCTGTCGGTGGGTCATTCGTGGATGAATTCTGTGAGATGTAGGTGGCCCTCCAGTCTATGGTGAGAGTCTGCCCTACGGGGGCAAGTACAAGAAGGGCCATAGTTGTCAGTGGTTGGGCTGGGATTGATCACACTCTTATTCTCCCTTGATTCCCCCCCCAACTGGTTGACATTGGTCATACCTCTTGTGGTGGAGGGGCAGGTTGAAGCTTCCACAGAGGCTCTGTCAGAACTTACGACCTCGACTCTGGTCGAGCAGCAGATCGAGATCTTTCTCTTCTTACCCCAGGAGTCCTTTGGCATCAGTAACTTTTTTGCACTTAGCTGGCTAGGTGCAACTGCCTTTAAGAGATATTTAAATGAGTGTAGGGCCAAGCCAGTCAAAAGACAGGAGGGGGTGTAAGCTGAGTGAGAGTTGTTGAATGCTTCAGAATTTTTTCTCCGCTGGACTGAGCAATATTGCCTCTGAGGTGTCTTCCAACTTTCCTTGTTGACAACCTCCTAGTGCTTATCTGGGTAAAGTTTTCCTCATAAATTATTTCTTTTAGTGTGCTGAGTGACAGTTTTACTTTTTTATTAGTGCTGCGCAATTTTTTTTTTAAAGCGTGACGGTGCTATTTTGACTTTTTTTTTTTTTTTTTTTTTACCACAACTATTTAGTCTAAAACCTAATTATATCGCGGGTGCTTATTTTTGACAGATTCCTTCATTTTTGGGGCAAATTCTTGTGGGAACCTTTGAATTGGGGACAGTTGCCTTGCTATTTTACCTCAGACCTCGCAGGGTTTACCGTGAGGCACCTGCAGTAGATTTCAAATTTAAACAGTGCCTAGGGGGTTTTCTCTCTAGATTGGCAATTACGAGGAAACCTTTTTTGTTATATTACTGGACCTTGGTATTATCTATGTCAAGACTATATCATTCACCACCTATATCACTATATCAGTCAGCCACCTGTGCGCAGTTGAGTATTACTGGGTTTCTATTAAGATTGGCACTGGTATAGATCCCAGTTTTACAACCAAAATAAAAAAAAAGCCACTGGTAATAGACAGCTTATTAAATGGGGGCAGGACTGGCTGGTGGCATTTTCACAGAAACCTGCACTCAGTTCGTAGGTCCAGAACTGGTTTGCTTTGCTTAAATTGGTGAACACAGCAGGCAAACATTTGTTTATTATGGCTGAGGATAAATCGAAGGCTTCCAATGAGGGGCCATTCAAAAGTACTAATACCAAAAGCATAGGTGCTGAGGAACCCTCCATATCCCAGTCAAAAAATAAAGCTTCCAGAGATGAAGTTCCTCACAAATTGAAAAATAATAAGAGTGATGAAAAAAAGAAGCTTGATCAAGCCTCTGATGAAGTGGCTAAAAAGAAACTCTGTCAAGACAGATATGCTGCCGTTGCTCCTGGGAAAGCCAATAGCGAGACAACATGCAGCTTAAAGCATACAGAAAAAACAAAACACAAACTGTGCAGGTTCTTCCGTCAGTGCAAGATATGAATAAAGTATGACAACTGTTTCAGACCCTTCAAAAGATGGGTCCTCGATTTACTGGGGCTGGCAAACACTCTTCCACAGTTCTCTCTTCTGTAGACTGTGAGGGTGAAGCAGATGATGATCAATTTTATGATGCCCCTGACATGGATTTTGAGGGCCTTGAGCCCCAGGAGTCCCCGGACCCCTCACCTTGGGGATCCCCTGGGTGACCATGAGGATCCTTCCTCTATGTTTACATTTATACAAAATATGCTGGATACCCTGGACCTCCCTACACAGGAGCCCAACCAGGATTTTGATGAAGATGAAGATTATAGGGAGATGAAGGGTCTTTCATCCTCAAAGACCCTTGTCGTCCCTATCTATAATGTATTTAGAAAAAATACCATGAAGGTGCTTCAACACCCCACTTCAGTATCAGGGGTTGATAAGCGGCTTGAGAGAAACTATAAATTGTCTAAAAATGGTACAGAGTTCCTGTCTGCACACCCTAGCCACGAAAGTATAGTGCAGCAGGCAGCTTGTGAGAAAGCTGGAGTCTCCTTGTCGCCCTCTCCCCCCCTGACAAGGATTCTAAGAAAATTTACTTTATAGCAAAGAAAATGTATGCCACAGCTTCCCTGCTTCTCAGGCTTTCTTCTTACAGGGCGTTCACAGCCAAATATCTGAAAGCCCTTTGGAAATCTCTCCAGGCTGTCGCCCGCAACGGATCAGATTCTATGGTGGAGGAGCTGGTGGATACGTCAAGAACTGCCCTGGAAGCTACTATGTACCATTCCACATGGCAGATGACAACAATGATGCAGCCTCTAGGGCAACGACCCATACCATCTCTGTGAGACACTTCGCCTGGCTTAGAACAACCAGTCTGACCACAGACACTCAGAACAAGGCCATGGATTTACCCTGTGATCAAAATATGTTGTTTGATTACAGAACCACTGACTACATGAAAAAAGTCGATGAGTACAAGGCCTCCTAGCAGAGCCACTCAATCAAGCCTAAACCCGCCACTCCTCAGAGATCCTATCCCAGGGGCGGTAGGGGCAGAAGTTTTGTTCCCAGGCCTTACTTTCCCCTATTCCCAATCTGACTTTGGCCAGTACAGGGGGTCTTTCAGAGGCAGGGGCAGAAGGGGCTAAAGAAGAGCCACCTCTACCCAGCCATCTGCCTCTCAGTCTAAGTCCTGATGTGAGTGTCCAGGTCACTTCCCCATTTCAGTTTGGAGGCAGACTCTCTCACTATCTTAAGCACTGGTCCCTCATCACGTCAGACAGATGGGTGCTGGAGATAGTGGAGAAGGGTCTGTCATTACAGTTCAAGCAGCTGCCAGACCTCAAGCGTACCCAGGTGTCAAGACCTCTGTTCCCAACACCAAGGGTGTAGCTACTGATACACCAAGTAAGCCATGGCATACTAAGTTTAGTAACAGGGGGTAGCAAACAAGCTGGCCAGCACTGCTCTGCCCTCTCTAGTCCATCATGTTTAAATTATTTTGTTTGGCTTTGCAGGCTTTTCTTTTCTCTTTCAGCTTTGTTTTGGGGGTGGCACAGTGGACCACGGACTTTGAAGCTGAAGGTCTCAACTAGGTCTGCATGGTCCACCTGTATAGTGATTGGCTGCAGCATCTGGTAGGGGGGGTGGCAAGTCTGGGGCGATGAGTTTAAATGCCCCAGCAAAGTTAGAAGCCATACTATTAGTTCAGTTGTACTGGGAGCGAGAGAAGCAGCAGAAGAACTGAGGAGCAGCAGACGGAAGAACAGACTCAGAGCCGGCTAAAAGAATGAAGACTTCATGTGGAGTGGCAAGTGGAGTGAATCTGCCTACCTGCGGGGGAGAGAGAAAAAATTTCTGCCACAGTCTTGGACTCGTGCTGAAGTCAGTGGTGTTTACCAGCGGGCAGCGAGCAACACACTATCAGCGCAGACAGACAGCAGGTCTAGTGTGGGAATCATCTGATTGGAGCCAGGAACCTTGGGCTCGAGTCATGAGAGGGCAGGAATGAACAGCAGTGGGGGAGGGGTAGCAGTGTGGCAGGTTGGTGTACAAATCTGAAACGCCTGGCTACACCCCTGCCCAACACAGATACCACTGTTGGAAATGGAGGTACAAAACCTTCTGGCATTATGAGCATTGGAGAGGGTCCCCACCCACAAGAAGAGCAAGGGCCTCTACTCCAGGTATTTTTTGACACAAAAGAAAACTGGAGAGTAGCGACCTATCTTAGATCTCAGATATTTAAACAAACATCCGAAAAAAAACAAATTCAAAATGGTCACACTGTCACTGGTCATACAGTCCTTACAGCAGGGAGACTGGCTAGCCTCACTCGACTTAAAGGACGCCTACTTCCACATACCCATAAGGAGATCTCACAGGAAGTTTCTCCGGTTCAAACTTCCTTCGGGTCACTGTCAGTTCACCACAATGCCCTTCGGTCTTTCTTCGGCCCCAAGAGTCTTTACCAAGTGTCTCGCAGTGGTAGCAGCACATCTCAGGAGACTGGGTGTCGCTCTTTACCCCTATCTGGATGACTGGCTCATAGCAGCAAAGTCTCCTTGCCAGGTCAAGGACTCTCTCTCTCCCTCACAGAACGCACTCTGGAGTCTCTGGGTTTCCTGGTAAATCTAAAGAAAACTCAGCCAGCTCCTGACCTTCATAGGGGCCCAGCTGGACACTCAGAAGGGATATGCTTTCCTCCCGCAGGAAATAATTCAGAGTTTCCTTTCAGTGGCAGATTCTTTCACCCAGGGGCAGCCAAGACCAGCCAGACATTTCCTCAAACTTCTGGGACATATGGCCTCTATGACTGCAGTAGTCCCAGGGGTCGGGTACAGGATGAGACTCCTGCAAGTCTGTCTCAGAGAAGCAACACATTTTCAAAGTTGATGCCTGTGTTGGTGCAGTTCCTCCAAAATTTGCTGTGGTGGAAGAAGCCTGCAAATTTCAAGGCAGGGGTCTCTTTCAAGCTACTCTTCCAACAAAGGTGATCACCACAGATGCCTCCCTTTTGGGCTAGGAAGCTCATTTAGACTGTGCCTCAGTAAGTGGCATCTGGATTCCCGAAGAGTCACAGTTGCACATAAATCTTTTGTAACTCAGAGCAGTCTTACTAGCTCTCAAAGGTTTTGCTCCCAGTATAGAAGGGCAGGTGGTTCAAATTTGAACAGACAGCACCACTGCTGTGTTCTACATAAACAAGCAGGGTGGTACCAGATCAGAAATACTTTGTTTGGAAGCTCTGGTTTCTAGCATTCTCCCTGGAAGTCAGCTTTTCAGCTAGACACCTCCCAGGCAAACTCAGTACTGTGGCGGATGCTCTAAGCCGCATCAGTCAAGGTCAGAGCGAATGGACACTGAACAAGCAAGTACTAGCCACAGTGTTCAGGCGGTGGGGCACACCAGACGTGGATCTGTTTGCCTCTCCTCTGAATTGTCAGCTTCCTCAGTACTGTTGCAGGCCCCCAGTTCCGGGAACACTTCCTCTGGATGCACTGATCCTGGACTGGTCAGGGAGGTTCCTATAAGCATTTCCTCCCTTTCCCCTGATATTCAGGGTTTTGTTGAAACTCAGACAGCAGCCTGCATCGATGATCCTAGTGGCTCCGGACTAGCCCAGGCAAGCCTGGCACCCTCTCCTCCTCTCAGTGTCCTGCAACAGGCCCATTCGCCTGCCTCCGACTCGCTCCCTGCTGACCCTTCCTCAAATGGGAGTGCAGTACCCAGACATACACTCTCTTCACCTCAAGGCCTGGTTCTTAAGGAGTTAGAGTTTCCATTCTCACAGTACTCTGAACAGGTCCTTAGGATACTGAGGATGGCTAAAGAACCGAACACTAGGAAGACTTATGCAGCCAAATGGAAAAGGTTTTCCCTGTGGCGCAAGAGCGAAAAGGTTGAACCCCTATCAGCTTCAGACCCTCAGCTGTTAGACTACCTAGTACACCTACAGGTGTCAGGCTTGATACCATCTTCACTCAAGCTACACCTGGCAACAATTTCAGCCTACCTTTTGGTGGGAAAGAAGAAATCAGTTTTTTCCCCACAACATTTTTAAACAGTTTTTCAAAGGCCTCTTGCACCTCCAGCCTACAACCAGGGAGTCTGTTCCTCTTTGGAGTCTGAATCTTTGCATAGATAGGCTTATGAATCCACCTTTCGAGCCTATGTCCACTGCCCACATCAAGTTTGTAACTTGGAAGACCGTCTTCCTGGTAGCCATTACGTCTGCCAGGAAGATTTCAGAGCTACAGGACCTGTGCACTGAGCTGAATTACATCATCCCTCATAACGAGAAAGTTGAGTTCAGGACAAATAGGAAATTTCTGCCAAAGGTGGTTTCAGAGTTTTACTTGAACCAGTCCATTACTCTGTCTTCTTTACTGAGCCATCCACTCCTGGATAGCAAAAGCTCCACAGCCTGCATGTCAGAAGAGCCATCTTTCAATACCTAGAGCATACTAGAGAGTCCAGAGGCTCTTCCAATCAGTTGTTGCTTACCTATGGGGATGTAGACAGAGGAAGACCAGCAACCAAGAGAACTATTTCTCGTTGGTTGGTCTCTTGTATTAGATTCTGCTATGAGAAAGCTGGTCAACAACCTCCAGTGGGGCTCGGGACCCATTCGACCAGAGGCACTGCAGCCTCGCTTGCAGCAGCAAGGGACATTCCCCTACTGGGTGCCTGCAAAGCAGCTACCTGGAAGTCTGTGCACACCTTTGTGAAACACTACAGTTTGGATGTGCAGAACAGATCTGATGCCAAATTTGGCAGGGTGGTTCTGCAGAGCCTTTTTCCTAAGTAGGTTCTCTGCCCACCTCCCACTTGGTACTGCTGGGTAGTCTGCAAAAAAGTTACTGATGCTAAAGGACTCCTGGGGTAAGAAGAAAAAAATGACTCGCTGCAGTAAACTTTGTTCTTCCAAGGGGTCCTTTAGCATCAGTAAGCTCCCACCCTTCCTCCCTGGTTCACCTGTCGGAGATGGGCTCTTATGTCACCTTTTTACCAAATTTGAAGTTTATTATTGATGCATTTTTAGCTCATGTTGCTGTTGTTTCTATTTCCACTTTTGTGGACATTTGCATGTTTTTTTTTAATCCTGTTGATTCTTTTTTGGGGCATTTGCCCTTGTTTTTCCCTTGAAAAAATTTCTGAAGCATTCAACAGCTCTCAATCAGCTCACACTCCGTCCTGTCTTTTGATTGGCTTGGCCCTACACTCATTTAAATAACTCTTAAAGGCACACTACCTAGCCAGCTAAGTGCAGAAGAGTTACTGATGCTAAAGGACCCCTTGGAAGAAAGAAGATTACTGCAGTGAGTAATTTTTTTTCAAACTGATCAGCTGGTAGTTGGAGGAGGAGCTAAACAAGGCTTTGTCAATCTCACAGACCTTGGTGCTTCTCCTGGTCATCACTCAACAGGAGCTGGCCTAGTCAGTGGTACTGGTTGGGCCAGCCCAGGTTGTGCCTACTCCAGTGATCGTCCCTACCAAAGCAGATGGTCTGTACAGCTTTAACAGTGGACACTCATCATCGCCTAAAAGGTCGATGGTCGAAGTACCATTTCTGGTCCTGCTCTCAATACTGCTAATCGGCATGAACCCCAACACCCATCAGACTCATCATCCTCAGAAGAGGATTGACATCAATGCTGTCTTCATTGTTGGTAAGAAGATCTGCTGTGGCAGCAGTGGACTGTTGCTGGGCAGGGCAAGTTTCTGGTCTCAGGACTCTTGATGCTGTGAAGTTACTCCAGTAGTTGTCCCCCAGCTGGTGGCTCGGTCCTCCACTTGTTGTGGAGCTCCCCTCCACAGCCACGTGAGAGGGCCCTCACTAAGGAGTCTCACCCATCCACTGGCCTTCCCAGTCATTTGTTCACTGAGGTCATCCAGGGCTCTAGGAGGGTCAGCACAGTAGACAAATAGAGCAGGGCAGTCTTCAAGGAACCGATAGACTCTGAAGAGTCATCCATGGCCCCAAGCTGGACTCATCTGATCAACCTCGACTCCTCTTACAGTAAGTCCTCCTTGTGGGACTCGACTTCCTTTTAAGGCTTTACTCCAACTTATGTCAGATTTCCATGGAAGTCCCAATGGAGCTGGTGTAGAAGAGGGCTAGATGCCATTTCACTGATATCCTGGACAGGGACGATTCCTATAAGTGGCTTTCCCCATGGATGAGGCACAAAATGAGGGTATATTAGGCCAAAAATCTTTATTCTTGGAAGCAGATAAATTGATCGATTCAGGTGTTTTGAGTGAGTTCTATTTTCAACATTTTTTTAATTGACTTTGCCTTGGTTGAATGTACTCCTCTGTGTTTCTTTATCTTTCCAGGATCACGGAATCACACTGAGCACAAAGCTTTGGTTATTTATTAGAAATCCACTACACTCTTTCATGTGTTATTACTTATTTACACAGTACCTGCTCTGAACTCACAATTCTTTGTAATAATGTTATCTTCCCAAGATCTCGGATTGCAATGTCATAAGCATAGAATTGGGTAGGACCTCAGTGCAGGTATATGGAACTGGTGGAGTCTGTGAGAAAAAAATATTCTGCCATCATAAAAATGTTTTCAGGAATACAGAATGGTTGTTTCTAAAATTCACAGTTTTTGAGGGATGTTGTGTAACAGTGTTTTTCACTAATGCCATCTGAAGTTTTCATTGAATTTATATACGAGTTATACAGAATTACCTGTTTGGAATCTTATATTCTGTTGAAAGGCTTTTTAACTATTTCAGGTGTTTTTGGAAGTCCACCCTCCTCCGTTCCATTAAACTACAACCATTCTGTGGTATGCATTGCTGATAGTGGAGAAGATCCGTCGGTTACCAAGCAAAATATGAAGCCTCCAGCAGGCATCTATGGCAGAGCTGTCCAACAGAATAGTCAAGTCAACTTTGACAGTATTGAAAATGACAGAGATGTAAGTAAATATGTTGCCTGTGCAGAAAATACCAGAAATTGTCCACTGAGCTTTTTATTCACAAATGTCAAGAATACGAGTTTGTTAGAAACTAATATTCTGTTTTGTACCGTGTAGATTTCTAGGAAAGTTATGATGACTAGTTTTTCCTCTAGTCAGACATGTTAAAACAGGATAATTCAAGTCTTTTGAAAACCAATGGCAATGCCAGTCAGCCCTTGGCTCTGATTCATCTCCCCCCAGTTGAAATTATAAGTCTCAAGAGTAAGCTTCTAACAACATGAATCAGAACTGCCCTGTCAAATTTGTGTATTAAATCCAGATGGTGCATGATACCCTGGAACTCAGAATGTTTTTGCCACAGATGCTCTCACACTGCATTGGTCTTGAGCCTCTTAACGTGCCAAGGGCAGATCTTTACTGCCCTCTGAAGAGATCAGTTGCCCTGGACAGTACTCCTACTAATTATTGGTTGAGTCATAATGATTTTGTTTTTCAGAAGAAGCTGTAAAGTTGTCCCAGTGTTTATTATAGTGCTATTTGTTCTGAGTAGCTATCTTCAGATGCTGCCTTTGAGAAGTAGTTGAGAGCTGGTGAAAGCAGGGAGCGTCTTTTATGGCTGTTTGGAGACGCATTTCGTCTTTCTATAGAGTGCGCAGTGTTAAGGTGAGTCTTTTTCAATTTGTACTGTGTTGAGTTACAGGCACATGACTACAGTGAGGAAAACCCAGCACGTGAATGCTGTATAACCAGCTGGTTATAACTGCAAATTATAACTAGATTTCCCTATGGGAGAAAAGCAGTGCCCAGTTATTATAGTTATTGTAAGGGGGGTTGCAGCTAGCAGCCAGACAGTATAGATGTACCCCTGAGGACCTCTCACCCATGTAGAATTCAGATGTTAAGTTTTAAAAGTTCTTGGTTCATTTGTAACTGAATTTCAACATAGATTTGGTTCTGGCAAAAAGAGTTACCAGTAGTTACCCCCAAAATGAGCAAAACCACGAAGAAATTCTCTGACATAGTTTTTTCAAATTAAGTATGCACAGCTGATGTCCAACCATGTGGAGCCTTCCAGATAGTCAGCAGGCCTTGCTGAGAATACTGAGTATTAATTACCTGCTATTTGTGCCAGCCTAAGAGCCTTAACAGAAGTGGTGTCCTATATAGATGGAATCTGGACTCCTATCCTTTGAGGACTGTAATGATCAAGGGAAGGACAGAAGCAGCCCAAGAGGTGACATCCATGACCACAAGGGCACTTTCTGCCTTGTCCACGTTGGTCAAAGTAAAGCAGAAACTACAAATTCTCTTTGAACATACTAAGAATGTGGCTTGAGCCATGTAGCTCTGCATTGTTGGGTTTCAGAAACAAAGTGAAGGGGACAATATGCTGCAGTTTTTTGACTGCCTTAACCAACAGCTACTACTGGGGAGTAATTGAAAAGACTTTTCTGGATTGCACCAGAAATGAAAATGGGACTCAATCCTCCACCTCGTATTATTCTTGGAGTGATGGCCAGCATCGACAAGTGGGATTGTCTTTTAGATGCTGTACAAAAATCCAGGAATTTCCGGTTCATCGTAACTCCAGTCAAAGTGTTCTTGGACCAAAGCTATGCAGCTTAGCAGAGGTACAAAGCCTTCAACCTACAACAAATTTGCCAGTCTGCACTTAGCCTACACTTATGGGCAGCAGAAAGGAAGGACTATCAGGGTAAAGTTTATAAGTTTTAAAGTTGTACTACTAGAGCGCAGTCTCTATGCCTGAAATAGGTGACACCTCCTTATGTTATAATTGACATTGCTTTCCTACCTTGGATCATTTTGGTACACTATTGATCTATGTCTCCTTACAATGTGTAGTCAAAGATTGTCATTAACACTATGTCACACACTGGTACTCTATGTTTGGCCAAATGTATTGTACACTGTTTACCTATCTTGACTATGCCATGCTTGACTTGATCTAACAATTTATCTTGGCAGTGTACTGTTTGGCTTGCTTGTTAAATGTAATTTATCCAAGGTCACCCCTGTTGTCTCAGTGGGTCTACAAGGTTAACAAAACTAGTAAATAAAATATATATCTAGAATGATGATGTGGACACATGGACACTGGCTGAGAAAATTCAGTTGGAAAGATGCTGAAATCAGGAATCCAACTCTGCTTAGGTCTAAGGTTTGTAGTTGCTGTTTGCACCCCACCCAGAATTACCTTTGCTTTGGGCACAGTTTGCCAAAAGCTTAAACTGTTAAATGTACACTGTGGCTTGTGTTTCGGAGGTGGACGTGGACATATGGGTTATGGGGGAAAATGGAGCCTTTTGTTTCCACGAGTCTTTGTGTTTCAGAGGTGGACGTGGACATATGGGTTATGGGGGAAAACAGAGCCTTTTGTTTCCACAAGCCTTTATTTATTTTTATTAACTTAAAACTCAGTTTTATTCAGAAGTTTCTTAGTAGTACAAGGATACATACCTTTTTCCAAGACAGAGGTCTCGAAACATCAGAAAATTTACAAAGACCACACACAGACACAGTTTGTGTGTGCTTTGGGCCTGTCTAACACTGTGAGGACTTGTGAGATTTGCCAGAGCTTCAATCAGACTACAAGGCGATGTCACAAGAAAGCTGTAGGAAATGTATTTTCCTTCTCCTTAAAAGTTTAAAAGCCGTGGAGAAGAAACCGGGCCCAAAATCTGTAGCTCTGTCACTGTCGGCCGAGAAACGGCCGCCAAAGTCAAAGAACTGGGACAGGGAGCAGTTGGCATCACAGCCCTCCTCATCTTAAGGCCACAAGCACAGACTTAGGGGCAAAGAGAGAGCTGCTTTGTCGGCGAGGTCTCAGTCACAGTTGAGACAAGGTAAAGTGCTATTGCATCATCGCTTACTCCGGTGGTATTGATGACAGACGCCCCCCCAAACCATCAGTAAGACACCAAGGTCAGGGTTTGGCTCAGGCACTGCCGTACTTACTCTGGATGGTATGACGCCATCATCATCAGGCCAATGTCTGTTGACACAAGTAGCAAGTAAGTAAACTTCATTTCTTTAGCGCCCAATTCCGGAGGCTCTGGGCAGTTTATATAGAGGTGCAAACATTCAAAAAAACATTTCAGTAATTAGAATAATTTAAGTCAGTCAGTTAAAAATAATACATAATAAATAGTAAATAAAAACTCTAAAAACCCTGGTTAAAATACTAATTAAAGATTACAAGCTTGCTTAAACAGGTACGCTTTGAGTCCTCATTTAAAGCTCTCCATAGAGGGAGCTTCCCTTAGGGAATGTGGCAATGAGTTCCAAAGAACGGGCCTGGCGACCTCAAAGGTGCGGTCTCTGGAGGTCTTGAGCCACACCCTTGGAACTGTAAAGAAGCCCTTCGTAGAAGAGCGGTGTGAGCGCATTGGGCGGGCAGGTGTCAGAAGGTCCAACAGATAACTAAGACCTGATCTATATAGGGCCTTATAGGTGAGCAAGCCTACCTTGAAGGCAGTCCTCTACCTGACTGGCAGCCAGTGCAGTTGCGCAAAACTGAGGTTATATGAACTGACATAGAAAGGCCCATTAACAACCTGGCTGCAGCGTTCTGCATCAGCTGCAGCCAGCGGAGGTTACCCCCACTGACCCCAAAGTAGAGAGCGTTACAGTAGTCAAGTCTGCATCTTACAAAGGCATGCACCAGTGAGGGCAGGTCATCAGGCGGGATTAAGGGTTTAATCCAGGCGACATTCCTCAGATGGTAAAAAAACATTTGGAACGATGGAAGACGCCTGTGCCTCAAGTGTCAATCCGTTGTCAAGGATGATGCCCAGATTTCGCACTTTATTTGCCACCACCAGTGAGATGGCATCCAAGAACAACCCTGTTCCTGCTCCAGTGGCAACCATATCCTGCCAACAACCCGGCTCAATCACCAGTACCTCCGTCTTGTCCGGGTTGAGTCTCAGCTAGTTAGAGGACATCCAGTCCTGGATCTCAGATAGGTATTTGTTTAGCACGTCCACAGCGTCCGATGTTCTGGGGGCAAAGGACATACACAGCTGGATATCATCTGCTTAGCAGGGAAAACGCAGACTGTAACGTCTAATGATATCACCCAGGGACAGCATGTACTCCACAGACAGCATGAGCGACAAGATCGAACCCTGAGTGACTCCACGGGTCAGGAGCTTCGGGCCATGGAGAAATTCCCCATCACTACCCATTGCTTCCTGCCTGTCAGAAAGGACTCAATCCTGCTGATGACTTTGCCGGTGAGTCCATAAAGCCCTCCAAGGCGATCAAGTATCATCATGTAATCTATGGTGTCAGATGCTGAGAAGAGATACAGGAGAACGAGAATTTACCATTCCCTATCTCTCACCCTGAGGAGATAATTCTGCACCCTAACTAACACTGTTTCAGTGCTATGCTTTCTCCTAAATCTAGACTGGAGTGGCTCGTAGATGTCGAAGGTCATCAGGAGGGCTTCGAGCTGTGAAGCCACCACTTTCTCCACAGCCTTCCTCAAGTATGTAAGATGGGAGACAGGCAGTAATTAGCTAAGATGTCTGGATCGAGTGATGGTTTCTTCAGCAGGAGCCTCACGGGGGAGCTAGCGAGCCCAAGCAACATGGCCGCCTTTGAATAACGCTCTTCACTAAGTCTGGCTTTGGGAGTTTAAATAAGTAACTTTTGGAGTACACTGGAAAAATCTAAATACAGAAACTACAATCGAAAGACCTGAGGAACAACATGGAAATTCTCGAAAGGATCGGAATCTCTATGAAGGAGCAAAATCTAAAAATGCTCCCGGGTCCCTCTGCCACATGGTCTGCTTCTCAACAATGGGCCTCAGACACAGGAAATGCAGGAGAGGAAACTCTGCAATCTCTCGGCTTCAAAATAAATAGATTAATCTCCTCAGTTTCTGGCCTGGCTGAAAAAATCGATGGCATTGCTAATAGAGTCACAACCCTGGAAACTTTGATTCAGTGTCTGCTGAATCCTCAGAAGCTAAAAAGAATCAGATGTTGCTATGGGCACTGTCAGTGGTGTGATTAAAGAGAATGGACACTTAAAAATGAATTTGGAAAACCACACTAGGGCATCCAGAGGGCTGTGAGGGAGACCACCTGGTCCTTTTCCTCCACGACTGGCTCCGACAGCAGTTTTGCGAAGATGCCGGCCCACGCATAAAGGGCATACAGAAGGCCTATAGGATCGCAGCCAGAGGTAGGCCAGATAACCCCGAAGCACCGCAGGCAGTTTTGGCAATCACGGATGACGTAGCTACCTGGGACTATCTGCTGGCTTTAGCCAGACAACATAAGACACTTCTCTGTGATGGGGAAATGGTCTGACTCTACCTAGACATCAGCTTTATCACTAGACAACAGCGAAAGCAGTTTGATGGTACCAGGGCGCTCTTGTGTGAAGCAGGGATTCAGCACAGCATAATGTTCCCGGCCTGGTTGAGAATAACGCACATGGGGAAGATCTTCATTTTCTCAGATTTGAAGGATGCCAATCAGGCTCAAAAATATGTACCAAGAAGAAGACGTCCTGCAGACCAAAGCGAGAACTCTTCAGACAACGACGAGTCATGAAAAACCAAATAGGATTACTTCAAGCAAGATCAAGGGGAAAGAGAGGGAGAGACTGTTTTAGTAAATATAAAGGTTCTTTAAACCCCAAGAGGGGTGTGAGTGAGTACTTCATTTAAGTGTACATTGGGAGTATCACTCCTGAACACTTTAATTTTCTCTCTTCTGGTTTGTTACTCACTCTCTGAGTTCCAGATATATATTATGGGTGCTACATAGGTCCTCTGTTTAAAATGTTTAAAGCTGGTTTCTTGTTTAACTAGGTTTAGGAAAACCTGATACTTACAGCTACTTACTGATTGTTGTGGATGCTCCTACAGCAGATGTATCTTAATTCAATGTGGCACAACCATTTTAGAATTAGTACCGATTGTGGTGCTCATATTACAGTTAAAACATGGACTTTCTCATAGCCCCTTTCCAGGGGATACCAGAATCATTGGACTTTATATATTACCACTGATATAGTATTTTTCCATGCCACTCATGGGCTTTATATCTAGCAATTCTGTATTAAAATTGGTATATAATAATTAAGCAACCTCCTAAGATGTATCTTACAGCACTAGAATAAGCATTATATAGGAGTTTTAGAGGGGTGGCATCCTCCGTGTGTCCAGAATGTAATAACATTTGATATGTCACTGCTTGGAATATATTTTACCTGTTTATTGAAAACAATAAATACAAAGTTTAAAAAAGGAGCCTCACAGTGCCTCCTTCAAGGCATCAGGGAACAGCCCCTCTGAAAGCGAACACCGGACAATCTCAGCAAACACTGGACCAAAGGACTCCGCACATCCCAGTAGGAGATACTTCCGGCCTGGGTCCAGTTCACAGAGAGTGGGTCACAGCTTCGAGATTACCTCAGTGACCTCAGACACCCCCACCAGCCGAACATCTTCCCAAACAAATGGCGTGCCCATGCACATACCAGGCTCTATATTGCGGGACTGATCCTGACCCACTGGCGAGTTCCCGGCCCTAATGAAAGACACCCCGTCAGAAAGGAACTGAGCGATTGAAACTGCTCTTTTTGGCTGCAGACAGACTGGGTGTAATAGCCTGTCTACAATCCAAAAGAGTAAGGCCAGTCTGTTCCATCCTGCAGCAATCTCCCTGGACAGGAACTCTGCCTTCTTACGGTTGATTGCCCTTTGGTACTCACCGTAGTGAGTTCTCAAAGCCAGTTTGTCCTCCGAGGACCCAGGACCTTCTCCAGCAACACTCCAACTTCCAGCCCTTGGTCTTCATCTCCTAGAGAGCCCCATCAAACCACAGAGATCTCTAGTGAGAAGAGCTTGGTCAGTTACACAGTGGTGCGATGTTGTCGAGCCCTTGGTGACAGCGTTGTTATACGCTGCCACTGCCTTGTCCTTACCCCCACCACACATGCAGCACACACACACCAGAAAAATCAACTGACATAAATGACACGTGGGGGACATTCAGTTGGTAGCACATCTGCCTCTGGGCCAGAAAGTCATGGGTTCAGACAACATGAAGTCTTGCTGTATTCTAACTATATGCAGTTAGCCCCAGCACGTGAACTGCTCCGGAGAGCAAAGGGTTAACTCTATGCCAAAGCACAGAACTTTGAGCTCGAGCTCGGTTTTCAAACCTCTGTCTGTGGTACTCTGAAGTCTAACCATCAGATTTCTTACTCCGCCTAACTGTGAAGTCGCTCCGGAGATTCCTCCTGCACTTCGGTTTGGTAAAGTTTGAATTGGTCGGTTGTTTCAACCGTAGTTCATTTATTATTTGGTATTCTTACCTCTGTCCCGGTACAGTAAGTGATAGTAGTGGGTAGTGTTATTTATACTGTTAGAAATTGTTTTTCTTTGTCCAGTGTAGAACTGAAACGTATAGTTTATTTCTGATTATTTACAAAAATTGTGGTTTTAGTGGTACGTATCGGTTCCTAAAAAAATCTGTTTTTTTTCTGGGATTTTTTTAACCGACCCATGACACGGTTGGAACCGATAGGTTTTAGTTACCTGGCTTAAAAGCTGTGAAGGGTGACTTTTTGATTTTCAGCATGTCTGAGAAACCCAAAAAGAAAACCGGTCCCACTGGGTTTCAGCGCTGTTCCAAATGTGGGGAGGCCTTTGCTAAGGCCGATCCCCACCTGGTATGTGTGTATTGTCTGGGGTTTGACCACCTCAAGAAAGACTGCCAAATTTGTAAAAACTTTCCAAAAGCCACCCTGGAAAAACGTTTGGGTAGGATGAAGGAAAAGGAGGCCTAGAAGTCCACTGACCCGGATGGCCAGCCCGGTTCGGTTGCGGCCAAACCTCAACAGGTTGCCACTGACCTGGGCCATACTTCTTCTGGCAAAAGGAGAGCCGACTCTGCGGAGTCAGTTCCATCAAAAAGAAAGCGAAAATCAGCCGGTTCAGATCCTACACCCCATGTTCCGACCACTGAAGAAATAGCAAAAGCGATCACAGTAGTTCAATCGCTTTGCCCGTTTCCAACCGAACCGACATCGGTTCAAAGCCGATCAGTTCAGTTGGAAGTAGCTGCTTCTGGTATAGATCCTGAAGCATACTATGAGGGCGATTGGGAGGAGGAGGAAGATTATGAAGAAGAGGAATGTGAAGGCCTAGATAAGCCAGTAGAGCCTGATATCTCCCCAGACAGACCTTCCAATGTTTCTCCTCCCAGGCTTTCTGCGTCCCCTTCCCATTTCTTGTTTTACAAGAAAGTGGCTGAGACTCTTCAGCATCCTATGGAAGAGGCTGAACAGGATCAGGAGGAACTTGACTATGTGGAAATGATGGATGTCCCAGAGTCGAAGAGAGTGTCTATCCCTTTACATAAATCTTCGGGGAAGCAGACACAAAAAATTTTGCAGTTTCCCACATCCATTCCTCCTGTGGAAAAAAGAAGGGACAGGAGGTATGCTTTGTCAGGTCCTGGGATATAATTCCTTTCAAATCATTGCAGCCATGTTGGGGTAGTGCAAGCTGCAGCCTGTGACAAGGCTAACATCCTCCTGGCATCTCACCCCCCCCCCCCGATAAGGATTCCAGGAAATTGGATGCCATGGCAAAAAAACAGTACTTGGCATCCTCTTTGGGACTCAGGCACTCAAATTATAAGGCATATACAGCCAGGTACCAGAAATCTATGTGGGATACGGTTCTGGAGCTGGCTAGGAATGCCCCAGCTGGCCAAAGAGCTGGAGTAGGTGGCTGTGAATGGTATTGAGGCATCCAAGGTGCAATTCCATGCTGCTGTAGACTCAAATGACGTTTATTCCAGGGTCATGGCTACATCTATCTCCATGAGGAGATTTGCTTGGCTTAGGTGTACCAACCTCTCATAGGAAACCCAGGCTAAGGCCATGGATTTTCCTATAACTGGTAATTCTCTCTTTGGGGACCAAACAGAGAATTACGTGAAGAAGATGGATGAATATGGGACCACCTATAGGAGTGCTGCAGCCAAAGAAAAGCAGACCACTCCTCAGAGGCAGCAGTTTAGGGGCTGGCCTTTTCACCAAGCTCAGGCTTCCTCCTCCTCTTTCCAGCAGAGGGGGTTCTTTAGGGGAAGAGGCAGATGTGTGCTGACCAGGACCCCATCATCCACTCAGTGCAAGCCCCCTGCCAAGCAGACACCCTGAGGTGTTGGTCAGGGTCACCTCCCTAGTTCCAGTAGGAGGTAGACTGGCTCACTACTTCCAGGCATGGAAGTCTGTTACTTCAGACAAATGGGTCCTGGAAGTAGTGAGCCAGGGACTTGCTCTCAGTTTCAAAAGGTTCCCAAAAATGAGAGCAAAGTCTTTCAGTCCTCCCTCTCCCTTGGAGACATAGGCTCTAGAGGCAGAAGTCTCCTCTCTACTTCTTCAGGCAGTAGAGCAGGTACCTACTTGTCACAGGGGAAAAGGACTGCATTCCAGATACTTCCTTACCCCAAAAAAGACAGTGGAGTGGCGACCCATTCTAGATTTAAGATACCTGAACAGACATTTAACAAAACCAAAATTCAAGATGGTGACTCTGGGAGTAATTCTTCCCTCTGTGAGACCAGGAGACTGGCTAGCCTCTCTGGATCTCAAGGATGCCTATTTCCACATATCTATCAGACATTTCCACAGAAAGTACATCAGGTTCGAGTTGCCCTCAGGCCGTTATCAATTCAGAACCATGCCTTTCGGCCTAACATCTGCACCAAGGGTGTTCACCAAGTGTCTCGCAGTGGTGGTGGCATTCCTCAAGAGGCAGGGCATCATTCTGTTCCCATACCTGGACGACTGGCTAGTGGTAGGCCAGTCCTCAGACCAAGTCAAGTCTGCCCTAGAGGTCACTCAAAAGCTTCTAGACTCCTTAGGGTTTATCCTGAACCTAGAAAAGTCTGTCCTGGAGCCAGCCCAAACCCTCAGATTCACAGGGGTGGAACTGGACACTATTCAGGCAAGAGCATTTCTCCCTCTCTTAGGGGTTCAAAGAAAAGCAGACCCCTGCTCAGAGGCAGCAGTTTAGGGGCAGCCCTTTTCACAGGCCTTTTTACCAAGCTCAGGCCTCCTCCTCTTCTTTCCAGCAAAGGGAGTTCTTTAGGGGAAGAGGCAGACATGGGCTGACCAGGACCCCATCATCCACTCAGTATAAGCCCCCTGCCAAGCAGACACCCTGAGGTGTCTGTCAGAGTCACCTCCCCAGTTCCAGTAGGAGGTAGGCTGGCTCACTACTTCCAGGCATGGAAGTCTGTTACTTCAAACAGATGGGTCCTGGAAGTAGTGAGCCAGGGACTCTGGTAGTAATTCTTCCCTTGTCACTCTGGCTTCCACTTTTTGTCCACTAGTTTCTCATCCAGCCAGGCACTTTCTACAGTTGCTGGGTGACATGACAGCTTCCACAGCAGTGGTCCAGGGAGCAAGGTTTCAGATGAGATGTATTTAGTTTCATCTCAGATCTTATTGGACTCAGAAAAAAGACCCTCTCTCCAAATTGGTTCCTGTGTCTCAGACCCTAGTTCAAGCTTTCCAGTGGTGGCTGGAGGAGGACAATCTTTGACAAGGTGTCCCCTTTATCAGTCAGGCTCCTTCAGTGATTCTCACCAGAGTTGCCTCTTTACTAGGGTGGGGGGCTCACCTAGATCAGTTTACAGCTCAGGGAATCTGGTCTCACCAGGAGTCCCTTCTTCACATAAACCTTCTCGAACTGAGAGCGGTCTTTCTGGCACTTCAGACATTCTCAACTGCTGTTCAGGGGGAAAGTGGTGCAGATTAGGATAGACAATACCACAACCATGTGGTACATCAACAAGCAGGGAGGCACTCGGTCCTCGGCCTTGTGCACAGAGGCCATGAAAGTATGGTCTCTAGCTTATTCCCTTCAGGCTTCTCTGATGGCTGTGCATCTCCCTGGGAAGGACAACATTCTAGCAGATGCTCTCAGCAGGATTTCCCAGGGCCACCACGAATGGACCCAGAACCCTCTAGTTCTTCAGCTCATTTTCAAGAGATGGGGCACTCCAGAGATAGATGTCTTTGCAGCCCCGGAAAATCATCAACTTCCTCTTTATTGTTGCAGACCACCTCTTCTGGGCCCTGTCCCTCAGGATGCTCTTTTACTGAACTGGGCAAGCAGGTTTCTGTATGCATGTCTTCCCTTTCCTCTGATAATCAGGGCCCTGATCAAGATCAGGTCTCAACCTTGCAAGGTGATTCTGGTGGCTCCAGATTGGGCCAGACAGCCTTGGTGTACTGTTTACTGTTGTCACTGTCAGTAACAATGCCTTTGTGTCTTCCCAGACAGTACAATCTCCTCACCTCCTCCCAGGGGAGGATTCTGTATCTCAGCGTTCAAACTTTCAGGCTCAAAGTCTGGCTCTTGAAGAGCTAGAATATGCAAGCTTGCATCTTTCTCAATCACTCTTGGATATTTTAAAGGTTAGCACGAAACCTACTACTAGACAGACTTACAACTCCAAATGGAAAAGATTTTGGTTTTGGTGTTCCCAAAAGCATGTCAAGCCAGAGCTGGCTGATATTGCCACTGTATTGGACTATTTAGTGCATCTTAACAGTTTAGGCCTCCAGCCTACCACTCCCAAGGTTCGTGTGGCAGCTGTGTCTGCTTTTCTTTCTGCTGGCAAGGGTTCTTCCCTAGCATCTCATCCAGTTTTCAAGAAATTTTTTAAGGGCCTAATACATGTTAACCCTCCCTTTCTGGAGCCTACCCCTTCAAACAAAATGAAGTCTTGCTATATTATGACATATGCAGTGAGTCCCAACCTTCGAACTGCTCCGGAGGTGAAAGAGTTAACTTTCCATGACAGGCATGGAACGCTGAGCTCGAGCTCGGTTGAAACTCTGTCTGTTGTTCTTCAAACTTAAACCGTCAGATTCTTTACTCCGCCTCACTGAACAGTCGCTCCGGAGATTTCTCCTTCTGCTCGGTTCATTTTGTCGGTTAAAGTATTGTTTTTCTCGGTTTTCGACCGAATTTAAACCGCAACCGGTCGGTTCAGACTCTGTCTGTGGTATTTGTGAGTACTAGATAGGTTTACATTATTTCTCTTCTGTGTGGAACTTGTAAATGGTTTATCGTTCGGTTTGAACCGATCAGGTTATTTAAAATATCTTAATCTGTGATTTAGAGTGAGTTACAGTTCTTATCGGTTCTAAAAAAGCAGTTTTATTCGTTTTTTCCACACCAACCGGTGACACAGTTGGGAACCGATAAGAGGGTCTTAGCTGGCGGATTGCCATAAATGGGTAAGTTTGGTTAGGACTGGCACTATGTCTGAGAAACCCAAAAGAAAAACCGGGCCCACTGGGTTTCAACACTGCAGTGTGTGTAGGGAAGTCTTTGCCAAGGCTGACCCCCACACCACCTGTGTTTATTGTCTGGGGTTTGACCACCTCAATGCAGACTGCCAGATTTGTAAAAATTTTCCTGCAGCTACCCTGGAAAAGAGAGTTGGTAGGCTCAGGGAAAGGGAGGCCAAAACGTCCGCTGAACCGGATGGCCAGCCCGGTTCGGTTCCAACCGAACTGGAGGGAGTGCCCTCTGACCAGGGCGAGACTTCCTCGGGCCAAAGGAGAACCGACTCTGAGGAGTCGGTTCCAGCAAAAAGGACTAGGAAATCAGCTGGTGTGGAGCCAAAACTTTCCTCTCCAACCGCTGAAGAAATAGCCACTGCGATTAAAATTGTCCAGTCGCTTTCCCCGGTTCCGACCGAACCGGCACCATCAGGTAGGCGCCCGGTTCGGCCGGTTCCACCGGTTCAAGATTATGATTTAGAGGAATATTATGAACTGGAGGGAAGAGGAGTATGAGGAGAGTGAATGTGGATTTGAAAGTCTGGATGTGCCCATTGACCCGGACATCTCCCCAGACAGACCTTTAGGAGTGTCTCCTCCTAGGCTTTCTGAGTCCCCTTCTCATTTTATGTTTTATAAAAAAGTGGCTGAAACCTTCCAGCTCCCTATGTAGGAAGCTGTGGATGATCAAGAGGAGCCTGACTATGTGGAAATGATGGATATCCCAGAGTCTAGGAGACTGTCTATTCCCTTGCATAAATCTTTTGGGAAACAGACATTTAAAATTCTAAAAACTCCTCACACTATACCTCCTGTGGATAAGAGAATGGACAAGAGGTACACATTGTCAGGCTCTGATACGGAGTTCCTTACACAACAATGCAGCCATGTTGGGGTAGTGCAGGCTGCAGCCTGTGACAAGGCAAATATTCCCTTGGCTTCACACCCCCTGGACAAGGACTCCAGGAGGATTGATGCCATGGCAAAGAAACAGTACATGGCAGCATCCTTGGTACTCAGACAGGCAAATTATATGGCTTATGTTGCTAGATATCAGAAATCCAGATGGGATACTGTTATGGCTCTAGCAAAACAGGTCCCTGGCCAGCTTGCCAAGGAGCTGGAGCAGGTGGCTGCTGATGGTATTGAGGCATCCAAGGTGCAATTCCATGCTGCAGTGGACTCAAATGATGTATCATCAAGAGTCATGGCTACATCTGTGGCACTTCGCAGAATGACTTGGCTCAGATGTACTAGCCTGTCACAGGATACCCAGACTAAAGCCATGGATTTTCCTGTTGTGGGTAATTCTCTGTTTGGGGAGCAGACAGAGAATTACATGAAGAAAATGGATGATTATAGGACCACCTATAGGAGTGCACAGGCCAAGGAAAGGCAGGCCACTCCTCAAAGGCAGCTTCCCAGGGGCAGGCCTTTTCATAGGCCTTTTTAACAAGCCCAGGCCTCCTCTTCTGCTTATGCCCAGAGGGGGTTCTTTAGAGGGAGAGGCAGACGGGGTACAAGCAGGCCTGATTCCACCCCTCAGCCCAAAGCCCCTGCCAAGCAGGCACCCTGATGGGGTTGCCAGGGCCGATTCTCAGCTACCTGTAGGGGGCAGGCTGGCTTACTTTGTCCAGGACTGGGAGTCTCTGACATCAGACAAGTGGGTCCTGGAAGTAGTAAGCCAGGGACTGGTTCTCAGCTTCAAAAAGTTTCCAAAGATGAGAACCAGATCCTTTCCACCTGCAAATCCACCAGAGGCACTTGCCCTAGAGGCAGAGGTCTCTTCCCTCCTGGCTCTCAGAGCTGTGGAAAGGGTTCCACCCCTACACCAGGGCAAAGGATTGTACTCCAGGTACTTCCTTACCCCAAAAAAGACAGGAGAATGGCGGCCCATCCTGGATCTCAGATACTTAAACAAGCACCTTTTAAAACCAAAATTCACAATGGTGACTCTGGGAATTATTCTACCCTCTGTAAGGCCAGGGGACTGGCTAGCGTCCCTGGACCTCAAGGATGCCTACTTCCATATTCTCATCAGAAGCTCCCATTGAAAGTACCTCAGGTTCGAGCTGCCCTCAGGCCATTACCAGTTCAGAGCAATGCCCTTTGGCCTCACCTCTGCTCCAAGGGTATTCACAAAATGCCTGGCAGTAGCAGTTGCTTCCCTAAGAAGGCAGAAAATTGCCATCTTCCCTTACCTAGACGATTGGCTCATAGTAGGCCAGTCCCCAGACCAAGTCAAGTTACACCTACAGATAACTCAGCAACTGCTCACCTCTCTAGGTTTCCTTCTGAATCTTTCAAAGTCAGTTCTAGAGCCTATCCAGCTCCTCACCTTCATAGGCGCAGAGCTGAACACAGAGAAGCCAGAGCCTTCCTTCCTCTGGACAGGGCAAGGACCCTGGTCTCTCTGGCCTCCTCATTCACCCTGCAGGTCTCTCGACCAGCAAGGCATTTCTACAGCTCCTGGGGCACATGGCTGCTTCTACAGCAGTAGTGCAAGGAGCAAGATTTCAGATGAGGGACATCCAGTTCCATTTGAGAGCCTTTTGGTCTCAAAGGAAAGACCCTCTAACCAAATTGATCCCAGTGACTTGAACCCTGATCCAGGCCCTACAGTGGTGGCAGGATCAGAGCAATCTGAGACAAGGGGTTCCTTTTGTCACTCAGTCTCACTCCTTAATCCTTACTACAGATGCATCCCTCTTGGGGTGGGGAGCTCACATGGGCGACCTCACTACCAGGGTTGTGGTCCCCTCAGAGATCTCTGCTCCACATCAATCTGTTGGAACTCAGAGCAGTTTTCTAGCACTTCAAGCTTTTCCAAATCTGTTCAGAACAAAGTTGTACAGGTCAGAACAGACAACACCACCACAATGTGGTACATCAACAAACAAGGGGCACTCGGTCTATGGCCTTGTGCACTGAAGCAATGAAGTTGTGGTCTCTGGCTTACTCCTGACACCTCCCTTACGGCAGTTCACCTCCCAGGCAAGGACAATGTCCTGGCAGATGCTCTCAGCAGGATTTCCCAGGGCCATCACGAATGGTCACTGGACCCCTGATGCTTGGAGGTGATATTTGCCAGATGGGGCACCCCTGCAGATAGATCTTTTGCAGCCCCAAACAATCACCAACTTCCCTTTTTTTGCTGCAGGCCCCCAGTGTTGGGCTCAGTCCCTCTGGATGCCTTAGTTCTCAATTGGGAAGGGAAGTTTCTCTATGCTTTTCCCCCTTCCTCTCCTGTTCAAAGTGCTAGTCAAAATCAGATCTCAGCCCTGCAAGATGATCCTGATTGCTCCAGATTGGGCCAGACAAGCCTGGTATCCACTCCTACTATCCTTAGCAGTCCATCTTCCCCTGTGTCTTCCCAGGAATCACAACCTGTTAACCTGTGCTCAGGGGAAGGTTTGGTACCCGAACCTCAAATCTCTCAATCTCAAGGCCTGGCTCTTGAAGAGTTAGAGTTTGCTGATCTACACCTCTCCCAAGGTGTAATGGATATCCTGAATGCTTCTAGGAAACCTTCCACCAGGGCTACTTATAATTCCAAATGGAAAAGGTTTTCCATATGGTGCTCTGGAAAGCATATTTCCCCAGAATCTGCTGATTTACCCACAGTCCTGGATTACATGGTCCATCTAAATACCTTGGGGCTGAGACCAGCTACCCTAAAAGTGCATTTGGCAGCTGTGTCTGCTTTTATTTCAGCAGGTAAGCCCTCTTCTCTTTCAGCTCATCCTGTATTCTCCAAGTTTTTCAAGGGATTGCTTACACAACCCTCCATTCAGGGACCCTGCCCCTGCCTGGGATCTTAATGTTTGCATTGCTCAGCTTATGCACCCCCCCTTTGAGCCTTTGTCTTCAGCAGGCTTAAGTACTTGACTTGGAAGACTGTGTTTCTGGTAGCCATCACTTCTGCCAGACGCATAAGTGAATTACAAGCTTTGTCAGTGGAGCCTGATTTTATCTCCTTTCATAGAGATAAGGTGGTCCTCAGGACTAACAGGAAGTTCTTGCCTAAGGTGGTTTGGATTTCCACCTTAATCAATCCATATCTCTTCCAGTGTCTTCACTCACCATTCCTCCTCTGGCGAGAGGAGGCTGCACAACAAGACGTGAAGAAGCCCTAGTTACTACATAGAGCGTACCAGGGTCACAGGTTTGACTCCTCCAACTGTTCCTCACTTATGGTGAGGTTGGGAAAGAAACCTGCCACTAAAAGATCCATTGCCAGGTGGATTGTCTCTTGTATCAAGTTTGCTATGAAAAACTGGGTAGGGTTCTCCCTGAGGGCTCACTCTACCAGAGGGTACAGCTGCGTCCCTGGCTGCTGCCAGGGACATCCTATCTTAGAGGTATGTCAAGCAGCTACCTGGCAAACAGTTCACACTTTCAGCCATTTACTCCTGGACATCCAGGCCAGGAGGATGCCTTCGGTTTTACAACCGTGCACTTCAGAGCCTATTCCTAAGTAGGTTCTGTCCCTCCTCCATGGAGGTACTGCTTTTAGTCTGCATAGTCATAATATAGCAAGACTTCATGTTGTTTGAAGAAAAAATACTCACCTTAGTAATGTTGTTTCTTCTAATGAGTCTTGCTAATATGACCTCCCCAACCTGCCCCTCTCAGAACCTCTGTTTTTGGGATGTGGGTGGGCAGTGCAGTGTTGGCACTTAGTAGGTGCCCACCTTGTTGTTTTCGCTCCTCCTTTCTTGGGGTGACTTGGTGTTGTGTTTTTCATTTTTTGGGTCTCCTGACTTGAGTCTTTTTTTTGGGACCAAAAAATGTGTTCTTATGTTTAGTAGCCAGTTGGTTAGTGTAGGTTTACAGCTTCCATACAGGACCTCAGTGAGTTTATCTCGTAAAGATTTGACGGTTTAAGTTTGAAGAACAAGAGACAGAGTTTCAACCGAGCTCGATCTCAGCGTTCCATGCCTGGCATAGAAAGTTAACTCTTTCACCTCCGGAGCAGTTTGAAGGTTGGGACTCACTGCATATGTCATAATATAGCAAGACTCCATTAGAAGAACAACATTATTAAGGTGAGTAATTTTTTCTTCTTGGAACCTGAATATCTGTATTGCACAGCTTATGCAGACCCCTTTTGAGCCCCTATCCTCAGCTGAATTAAAGTACTTGACTTGGAAAACTGTATTCGTGGTAACCATTACCTCTGCCAGGAGAATCAGTGAATTACAGGCCTCATCAATGGAACCTGACTTAATTTCATTTCACAGGGATAAGGTTGTCCTTCAAACCAACAGAAAGTTTCTTCCCAAGGTGATATCAGACTTTTCATTTGAATCAGTCTGTCATTGCCCGTATTTTCCACTGACCATTCTTCCTCTGGGGAGAGAAGATTACACAGTCTTGATGTAAAAAGGCTCTTAGTTGCTATGTAGAGCATACTAAGGCCCATAGGAATGGCTGTTCTCAGTTGTTTCTCACATGTGGAAAAGTGGGAAAGGGCAAACCTGCCACCAAGGGAACTATTGCCAGGTGGATTGTCTCCTGTATCCAGTTCTGCTATTCAAAGTTGGGGAAAAGAGCCTCCCTTAGGCCTGAGGGCTCACTCCACCAGAGGTACAGCTGCTTTGGTCACAGCAGCTAGAGACATACCATTAGTGGAAATCTGTAAGGCAGTCACCTGGAAAACTGTTCACATGTTTACCAAGCATTACTCTCTCGACATTCAGTCAAGGAGTGATGCTAGGTTTGGCACAGCTGTGCTGCAAAGCTTGTTCTCAAAATAGGTTCTGTGGCTCCCTCCTCCAAGGGGGTACTGTGTGGTAGTCTGCATATAGTCAGAATATAGCAAGACTTCATGTTGTTTGAAGAAAAAATTACTCACCCTAGTAATGTTGTTTCTTCTAATGGAGTCTTGCTGTATTCTGACCTCCCTCCCTGTCTTCCCTCCTGGAACCTAGTGTTTTGGGATGTGGCATGGCAGGCACAGTGCTGTACCCCAAAGGTGTACTTGGCATACCTTATCTTTTAAGGGTTTACTTTTGATATTTTGGTTGTTCACTACCTACTTATTTTTCTTTTGGGGAATCTAGACTTGAGTCTTTTGACCCTAAAAAGTCTGTTTTATGCCTTTTGGTCAAAAAGTTTTAGAAACAATTTCTAACTATAGAGTTAGTTTAGTGCTCGTACGAATCTGACGGTTAGACTTCAGAGTACCACAGACAGAGGTTTGAAAACCGAGCTCGAGCTCAACTTTCTATGCTTTGGCATAGAGTTAACCCTTTACTCTCCGGAGCAGTTCACGTGCTAGGGCTAACTGCATATAGTCAGAATACAGCAAGACTCCATTAGAAGAAACAACATTACTAAGGTGAGTAATTTTTTCTTCTAGTCCTTCACCAGGACTTGGCCTTATACCATGAATGCTATCAACTGAGTGCTGTACTAGGAGGATACTATACTGGCTGAATTTCCAGTCCTTCAAAAGAGATGTTACACCAGGGTCCTTTCTGCCCATCTCTAGTCCTGTCCTGGTGAGTTTCCAGGTAAAGTAATAGAGCCTAAGGCACTTTTCGGAACAGAAGAGGATTTTTTTTTCTGGTGTCTTGGCCAATATTCCCTTCCCATATAACCAGTTTAGGCAGTTATACAGGGCTGTGCATGGGTGTTGATGTGCAAAATGGCAGCCACTACACATTTCCAGTCACTTCTCTGCCTGTTTCTTGTTACTTGTAAAGCGCTTTGGAATGCAGTGTGTATGAAAAGTGCTGTATAAATGCAAAGAATTCTTCTAGGATATCTCCTATAAAATGCTACACTGAGTAGATGAGACTTGGAAGTCTGATCTACTGACTAATACCTCAACCATATGGACTGTATGACTGCAACAGAAGCAGCATATCATCAGCTTGAAAGCTGCAGCAAGTTTACTTGTGAATCCCCCAAAATGAAGCTTGTATTTGAGGAAGGTACTAAGGAGATGCTTTACTGGGGAGTCCTTCAGTATATCATTCGCCAAAGCTGTGGGCCACTCATTTAGGGCTTGTGCTGTCAAGGCCGAGGCTGACAACACCTTAAGGCTGAAACCACAGATCTTACTTCGAGAGGGCTCTTGCAGTAGGTAATAACATATAGGACTGACGCCGGCTGGCGGCAGGACCCCACGGAAAAATTTTCTAGCTAGCAGTCCCTGGCGTGGGACCGCCCCTCGTCGGGTGACCGGCATCATCGACCTGGTATAAAGGGCGGTCCCAGGCGCCCGCCTTCCAGTTCTTTCCGCCGTTAACTCGAGTAGCACCTTGCAGTTAAAGTTCACGTTGCAGTTCTGTCTCTTAAATGCGTTTTTTCAGAAGCTGCAGTTTTTCTGTTCGATCGTCAGGTGAACGTCGTTTTATGTCGTCCCCCTCTAAAAACAAGTGCGATTCGTGCGGCGCTCAACTGCCACAGAAGGACGGTGACTCCCTCTGCCTCCTCTGCCTAGGCCCCGACCACGCGGTGGATAACTGTCCGCACTGCCTCTGGTTCAACGTGGCAACCCGAAAGCGACGCCAGCAGTCCCTCTAAGCCCATCTCCTGAAGAAAAAGATGTCTGCGATGGAGAAAGAGCTGAGAAAGTTAAGGCAGGAGTCGACTTCTCCGGAAGGGCATAAAAAGAAGGACAAGGATAGGCACCGGGAGAAGGCCTCCTCTTCCGCAACTCCAGCCGGAGTCGCGGGCTAGGTAACTTCCCCTCCGGGGGATCCTCCGATGGCAGCCTCCAAGGGTTTGGAGGAGGCGTCGGCCCGTCCTTCAGGCTCGAGTTCGGGCCTGTCGGGTGTCTCCGGGATAAAGGAGACTCTAGCCTCCAGTACGGTCTCACATCCTCGGCCTACTGGCGCGGGCGCCTCCCATAAGCCAGGCGTCGGCTCCTCCGACGTCCGCCGGAGGAGGGCCCCTAAGTCGCCCGACCCTTCGGGGCGGCGCCGGGCTGTCTCTCCCTCCGACTGGGCCTCTCCTCTTACCTCGGCCCGTCTCGGATGTGAGAGCCCCGGAGTCGGATGCCGGCTCCTCCGACGTCCGCCGGGTTTCGACCCATAAGTCACACGTTGGCTCCTCCGACGTGCGCCGGGTCTTAGAGCCTACGTCGGAACCACCCTCTTCCGTTGTGCCAGGCTCTCTGCAGCCTTCGCTGCCGTCAGGGGAGCCCCAGTCCCCCTTGCCTGACTCAGGGGATTTTTCACCACCTTCCCCGGATGATACTAGGGATCCTGGGCTGCCGTCAGATCCCCCCATTGAGAACCTGGATCTGACGCCGGTTCCCCCGATGCTGGCTCCAGCGCCGGCCCCTCCGATGCCGGCCGAGCCGACACCGGCCTCTCCGATGCCAGCAGGGGATTTTCTCCCTCCTCTGGGCCCTCCACCCCAGGGGTCTTTTCCGGCTGATCCGCCCCTGGAGTGCCCGGCTGGGCTGTCTGCTCCAGCAGCTCCTCCAGCGCCTTGGTACCCACCGTCATACCCGACGCTGGTCTTCCCGGGCCCGCAGTACCCTGCGCCACCGTACCCGGCGCCGAATCCGCAGTACCCGACGCCTCACTACCCGTCTCCGACTTATCCGCAGACGGGTCTTGGGTACTCTCCCTATGGATATCCTCCATTTCACTATCCCCCTCCTCATCCCTCTTCAACCGCCCCCAGGCGCCGGTGGATTTGCAGGAGACTCTTGCCTCCTGGTAGGCTGAGGCCACAGGCTCAACTCACCAGAGAAGTCGGGAGCCGCCTTAATGGCGACGGTGCCTCCACTGGTTCCCGTGACAGCCCTAGACGGCACTCTCTCCCTCCTCCAGTTCCCCGGGCCTCCCTCGGGTTCCAGAGGGGCAGGACCGCGTTCTGGGACTCTTCCCACGGAACACGTTCCTCCCCCTAGACGGGTGAGGGAGTCTTTTTCTGCCTCGGATTCTTCCTCTGTGGTCCTCTCGGACTCCGCGGGAGTTTCCGATAAAGACGACGAGCTACATTCTCCGTCCAAAACCCCGGCCGAGGACTCCTCCAAGGTCTCCTCCGGAGGATCCTTCTTTCACGGAGTTACTTAAGAAAATCCAGGAGGTCCATCAGTGGCAGTCCTTAGATCCAGATCCTCAGCGGGTGAAACTCGGCGAACATCTGGATTTGCCCCTCACGGCCCCTACTTTGAGTGCCACCCTGGATCGAGCCTCCGCCCACCTTGTTTCCACTATTTGGAAACAACCGTCGGCTTTAGCCCCACTTCCTAGGAAGTCAAACAGGCTATACCAGGCTCTGGAGGGTGTAGACTTCTTAGATTGTCACCCCCATGCCAAGTCGGTCGTGATCAGCGCCGCTCACGGCCGGTCCGCACATCCTAAACATTTGAGCTCGTCTCCCCCGGATAAGGAATCTCGCCTTCTGGATCAGTTTGGAAAGAAGATTTACGCTTCCTCCACACTGGGTATAAGGGCCCTGAACTATGTAGCTCACATGGGGGATTACCAGAAGGCCGTCCTTACCCAGGCGGAATCCAAGATCGACTCCTTGCCGGACTCCCAACTCAAGCAGGAGTTGGCCGATCTAGTCCGCTCTGCTCGTTCGGCCAGTCGTCACATGCTAAGAACGACATACGATGCAATGGACACCGCTGGACGAAGCTCTGCATTTGCCGTTAGCCTTCGGCGCCACACATGGCTTCGCGTGTCAGGTCTGGTCCCGGAGGTGCAATCCGCCATTCAAGAGGCACCCTTCAGGGGTTCCGTGCTTTTCGGCGGTGATGTCAAGGACATCATCACTGACTTGCAGGAGAAGGGAACAGCCCTCAAATCCGTGGAGTCACTGTACCATCCCCATCCTCCGCAGCGCCATCCCTTTCGCAGACGCAGCCGGCCTCAAGTGAAACCCCAGGGAAGGCGGGCCACTAAACGCCGGGCCCCCGCAGCTGCCAGGGCCCCTCCGCCCAAAAAAGCGACGGGCACTCCAGCTGCGGCGCTGCCTCACACCACCTGACTCCTCCCCTCTCCCACCACCTCTGGACACTCCGGAGGAACCGGTAGGAGGGAGGTTCTCCCTCCACCTCCCGGAGTGGGAGAGGATAACATCGGATTCATGGGTGCTTCAAATCATCGCAGAGGGACACTCCATAGAGTTTCTGCAGAAACCTCCACGCCACCCTCTGAATTCCGCTTATTCAAGGGACCATCTTTCTCTGGTCAGGGAAGAAATCTCAGCTGTTCTTACAAAACGGGCTATAGAACCCGTTCCTCCTCACCTCTACGGAACGGGGTACTATTCCCACTTTTTCCTTGTACCAAAGAAGACAGGAGACCTCAGACCGATTCTCGATCTCAGCTCCTTGAACCTGTTTGTGAATACAAAGGTTCAGGATGCTCTCCTTCGATCCTTCTGCCCTACTTGGCCGGGCCAATGGCTGTGCACTGGATATGCAGGATGCATACCTGCACATCCCCATTCGCCTTCACGCCGAAAGTACCTCAGATTTGCATTCCAGGGGGTCCATTGCCAATTCCGGGCACTTCCGTTTGGCCTTTCCTCGGCTCCTCGAGTCTTTACCAAATGCCTGGTGGTGGCAGCGGCCCACCTGCGTTCTTCGGGAGCTCAGGTTTTTCCCCTACCTGGACGATTGACTCCTGGCGGCTCCGTCCAGGGAGGAACTCCTGCATTTCCTCTCCCTCACCCGGCAGGTTTTTACTCCCTCACCCGGCAGGTTTTTACCAACCTGGGTATTACCATCAACCTCTCCAAGTCTCTTCTGGAGCCTTCTCAGAGGCTCCAGTTTATTGAGGTGATTCTCGACACAACTTTGTACAAAGCCTTTCTGCCACCGGACCGGGGGGTTTCCCTCCAGTCACAGATTTCCCTCCTACTGAACTTCAGGAGGGTCCCGGCGAGGTCGGTGCTCTGTCTACTGGGGCTCATGGTGACTGCCATCCCGACGATCCCACGAGCATGCCTCCACATGAGAATATCTCAATGGACTCTTCGATCTCAGTGGGACCAACGAGTAGACGACCTAGATCTTCCGATCCTGATCTCCTCGCCGATGGTCAGAGACTTAAAGTGGTGGATGGTACAAGAGAACCTCTTCCGGGGGGTTCCCTTCTTTCATCCTCCCCCCAATCAGACCTTGACTATGGACGCCTCCGGCGAAGGTTGGGGGGCCCATCTTGGTCCTCATCGAACTCAAGGACTTTGGTCGAAATTGGAGGTAGCTCTCCACATCAGTGTTCTCGAGCTCCGAGCAGTGCTTTATGCACTCCAGGCCCTTCATCAATACATCCTTCCCGGTCACCTAGCTGTCCAAACGGACAACATGTGCGTGGTGTGGTACATCAACAAGCAGGGAGGAACTCGATCCTACCCGCTGTGCAGGGAAGCGATGAGGGTCTGGGAGGGGCCACCTCCACAACCTTCACCTCACAGCGATCCATGTTCCGGGAGTAGACAATGTCCTAGCAGACAGGCTAAGTCGCTCGTCAGCTCTTCCACACGAGTGGGAATTAGACGGAATAGTCCTAAACAGCATTTTTCAGGCTTGGGGGACTCCTCAAATAGACCTATTCGCCTCCTCCCAAAACACAAAACTTCCAATCTTTTGCTCGCTCGCTCCAGAGCGAGGAGCTTTCTGGAGAGACGCTCTGTCTCTAAGCTGGAAGGACAGATTTGTCTATGCTTTTCCCCCAATTCCACTGGTCCCACGTGTGTTACAGAAACTGGCTCTAGAAGGAGCAAAGATGATTCTAATTGCTCCTTTCTGGCCCAGGCAAATTGGTTCTCTTCTACAACAATACTCAGAGGTTCCTCCTCTCCTCTTCCCTTATCTCCGGGATTGCTGACTCAGGATCAGGGGACCCTGGTCCATCCGGGACTCAAGTCCTTCAACTTCATGCATGGCTCCTTCAGACCCTAGTTCAGTCTCGCTTTGGAGTATCCCTAAGGTGAGCCGAGATTTTGGTAGAGGCTAGAAAGCCCTCCACTAGGTCCACTTATGCCATGAAATGGAAGAGATTTTTTATCTGGGCCGTGTCCAGGAACGAGGAATCCTTTTCCTGCCCCGTAACCACTTTGCTGGATTACATGCATCATCTCTTCGACCTGGGTCTCAGTCACTCCTCTCTGAAGGTTCACATGGCAGCTATCTCTGCCTACCACGTACCTTTCACTGATAAGGCCTTTGACCAGCTAGAGGTATCCAAAACCTTCCTTAGAGGGGTCCTTCATCTCAGACCCCCGATCCGGACCCCAGCTCCACCTTGGGACTTAAATTTTGTCCTTGAGAAACTTACTCTTCCCCCCCCTTTGAGCCTGCATCTTCTGCAGACTTGAAGTTTTTATCGTGGAAGACGCTTTTCTTAGTGGCCATTACCTCAGCTCGTAGAATTTCCGAGCTTCAGGCCCTTATGTGCAAAATCTCTTACTTGATCTTCCACAAAGAACGAGTAGCTCTCCGCACAAACCCTAAGTTTCTCCCGAAGGTGGTAGCTGCATCTACTTTGAATCAGTCTATTGAATTACCTGCCTTTTTCGCGCAATACTCCAATCATGTAGAATACTTGCTTCACACCATGGATGTTCACAGGATTCTGAGATATTATACCAATAGGACAAAAGATCTCAGAAAGACTGATCAGTTGTTGTCTCTTTTCATTACAAGAGGAAGGCAATGCTGTTTCCAAGCAATGCCTGTCAAAGTGGTTGGCTCATTGCATCACTTTCTGTTATGACAAGTATAACAAGACCCTTCCGGTCAAGTCAGAGGTCACTCCACTCGTGGAGTTGCTGCCTGTAAGCTTGTTTCAGAAATGTGTCTGACAGACATTTGTGCTGCCGCCACTTGGACTTCCGCCCATACCTTCACTAAACATTACAGTTTGGACATTGCCTCGTCGTGAGAGCAGGCTTTGTTAGCGGTCTTGCAAGGCCTCCTTTCTTGAGGGTTGCAAGCTTTCCTACTACTTATCTGAGTAGTTCCTCCTCCCGGTGCCTTTCTTATTGGTTCCAGACTGCTTGGGATTCTGTCCTATATGTTATTACCTACTGCAAGAGCCCTCTCGAAGTAAGATAGTACAGTTACGTAAGAACTTACCGTAACAGTAGATCTTCGAGAGAGGCTCTTGCAGTAGGTAATACCTCCCCGCCCGCCATCCCCCTAGGCTTTTTCAGCTCCTTTTCCATTGAGGGAAATATCTGCTTCTCTCTCTTCCGGGCCTTCTGGGCCTGTGGCGGGAAAGAACTGGAAGGCGGGTATCTGGGACCGCCCCTTTATACCGACGTCGCATGACGCTGGTCACCTGACGAGGGGGCAGTCCCACGCCAGGGACTGCTAGCTAGAAAATTTTTCCGTGGGGTCCTGCCTCCGGCCGGCGTCAGTCCTATATGTTATTACCTACTGCAAGAGCCTCTCTCGAAGATCTACTGTTACGGTAAGTTCTTACGTAACTGTACTTTGAGTAAGTGTGCTTACGTGCTGCAGCTGTTTAGCATCTGTTAGAGAAGCTGCATGTTCCATGGCAAATGCAGTTTGTTTGACCACTGGGGAAATAGGTGCATCCCTTTCTGGGGGAGCCTCCTATTTCTTAAGATGGGTCTCCAGAAAAGGATAACACTTGCCACACTTCTTTGGAAACTGCTGCAGCACACGATCAGATCCAACACTGAAAAATCGGCAGTAGTTAATTTTTTAGTGCTTCAATTCCTTTAACTTTTCCTTGTAGTTGAGGTAGTTCAAAACTCCATCAGCAAAGGCAAAAAAAAAATACTTACTTAATAAAAGGTGACTGGGGTTTTCAGGATGTCTCTTGGATCGGGCGGAACTGAATGTAAAAGCCTGTGTGGATTCTCTGTGTTTATAATATATTTTGTCTATAACCACAAACAATTAAAAGTGCAATTCACTGTATGATTGCCCAACTATTGTAAACTTTATGACTTGCTGTATGTACCCAAGTTGTTCAGTAAACTTGAATTAAAAAAATAAAGATCATGTTGTGCCTCCTTAGGGTTCCAGAACTGTTCAACTTTGTTTTGCAGTTCTTGAACACGAAGAAGGCATAACATAACATTCTTTATAAACCAAGAGACATCTTCAAAGTCCCATTTACTTAATGTAGTAGTATTGAGTTGGAGATGTTAAAATTATCAGCTACATTTACTGCGTGGCAGTATTGCAAACTCTTTTCTAATTGACAGTGAAACACTGAGAAAAGCAGGTGTTGCATATGAGAAAAGGCAGCCTGTGCGAAGCAGTGGCATCTAGTAGTGAAAGCTGTGAATAACAGTTAAAAGCAATATAGCCATCTGGTGGTGGTCAGTGGGCTCACAGATACAGTCAGCGGCATACTCTAACCTCCCAACTAACGAGAATTTCTCTTTAGTTGAATGGTTAGAGTTGCTGCCTTTGGGAATCCTGATCCTAAGTTTACTGCCAGGCAAAGGCTGGAAATGTGTCTGTCCAAATAGAGGGGACAGACATAGCAGGTGTATATGTGTGTGTGTGTGTGTATGTGTGTGTGTCGCTCTCTATCTCTGTGCATGTGCTCATCTAACAATTTGGCTCACATAATTAAACAGCAGTTATAACTAATTCCAGTGACAGCATTGGGACTAACAGAACAAACTCTGGTCGGAGCCACTACGGCTGCTAATGCATTAACTTGATAAGGGTGTTTCATGGGCTTAAATATAAAAATGAATTGCCTTAGTCAGCTCAGTGTGTAAATTTAATTTTTGGTAAAGTTAGATAATTTATCTGGTTGATCCTTTGTTTCCCATGTGTTTAAAATGTGAGCGGCGAGTGTGTCTAGTATTGTATGGGGAACTAAACAGAGCTGTGGAGTGGTTGTGGGATAACAGATGGACCAGACGCCGAGCTTCAAGTTCAACACACAATCTCTGTGTGATGTTTATTCAGAATTCAGAGGATAACCTTCAGCAATGGCATATCCCTTCTTCAATTCATCAGTTTGCAGCAACAGACTATGAATGTCCTTCCTCTGCACTTAATTGTCACCTACTGATCTAACTTTTTAGTGAAAACCACTTCACCCCTGTTTGTCTTGTTTGTTTGGGCGATGGGGGCTCAAGTAAAAAACAAACAACAAAAAAAAACAACACAAGCTAAAGACAAAGAACCTCAGTACAGAAGCAATGAAACAGGGATTACCCCAAAGGGCATTGGCAATAAAGCCAAGGTTCAAAGAAACATATCACACATACCCACCCATAAAGCAAAGCATCATGGGATGTATATGCAAATTACCACAAAATGTCAGACTGGCTCAGTTTACAGCAGGAATGCATGGTGCCAAAGGCCCTCTCAAAAAATTTGAAATTTACATACATTTTAAATAGCACAACAGGTTGTTTTTTTTATCGCTACCCAAGTAACAATCTATAATACAGTCATTGAGTACTTTTTGCCTTTAACAAAAACACCTAGTGCCATGGTATTTTCAACATTTACAGGTTTTATACACGTAAGGTATATACATCAAGATATTTTATGACAGTGCCATTGCATACTAAATCCAACAACGAGGAACACAGCCTGTTGTTTTACATCAGCTTGGAGGTCACAACAATAACCTCCCTGTACGAGGACCTGAGAGGGAAAAGGAAAATTAAAGAGGACATTATAGCATAGTCAAGAAAGGGGAAGGGGGTGCCCATAGGTGGTCAATCTTATGGACTAGAAATTGTAAAGGATAGTTTAGGCTAAGAAACAGAAGAACTACTGCAACAGATTTAAGAAAAGGTCGGTCTTCAAGAGTGGCAGGATCTCCCTGTCACATCTCCCCCACCGAGGGAAGCAGTTATTTCAAACTGCTTACCACCTTCCTGTCTCAGGAAGAGATGGCGCTTCCACCCATCCAGCTTTAGAAGCTCTGTCTCAGGGTCCTTATTAATGATAAACATTTTATCATAAACATAGTAGATATCATCATTTTTTACCCTGCAGCATTAACACATTTTTCAACAGAGACTAATGGTACAGTTTGGCAACAATAGCATCTTTAGCTGTAGTATACCCCGGTCAATACTGTCAAAGCAGCAGTGCAAAGATACGTTGCAATTTTGGGGTCACCTGTGATTTTAGTTTAATAACATACCACTTGAAGTCCGTTTTAGGTTACTGTGTCGAATTCCTTCAGTTCTTTATTATTTTTTATTAATTCAATACAATCTGTAATTAATTTGCACAAATTAATGTACTGGTCAGCAAGTCATATGACGAGAACAAACATGCCATGCAAATTAATTACAAAATAATAAAGACCCGAAGGAAACCCGTAGAGTAACTTAAACGTATTTCAAGCGCAGTATTACTAAATTAAAATCACAGATGCAAAAAATTATAACCTTTCATTGCACTGCTGCTTTAATGAGCTGCTGACGCCTCCAAGATAACTTGGAAAAACATAATTAGGTACAATTCAGCTTACATTCCACATATTTTGTACAGATTCCTCCTCCCTTTGATTTATTACTGAGGAAAATTGCATGAATACAAGATCTTCATCCCATAGAGTTATTCTTCCTCTATAGCTTATTCCCTACTTCAAGTCACAATCTTCTGTTGTCACATCACAGTCTGTTGCCATGGGAGTAACTGATGTCACAAGCAGTGCATTATGACCTCAGGTAGGGGGAAAGCAACCGAAATAAATGAAATATTTAGGAACAAATCTCCTGTTTTCATGCAAATGGCCTCAATAATAAATAATTGGGAGGAGACATACAGAACTAATGTGAAATACAAGCTGAACTGTGTCTAAACATTGTTTCCTGAAAGTTCTGTTGAAGACGTCAGCTGCTGTTTAATAGATTTAGCTGTATCAATACAAGAAAAAGTCCCTTCAGCCTCATAGGCTTCTCTTTGCTTGGAGTCTTCAACCCCAGCACAATATCACTAGGCAGAGTCTTACCTGGGGTATCACATTCAAGTTCTGTACTTGCATGTCTGACCTTCAACAGGTAATATCCTGGGAACACAGGCAACAAAGGAATATCCTGCTTAGTCAGGGGAGTCCTCCTCCAGCTGAGCCCATGAAAAATCCTCCTCCGATTCTTTATTCAAACTCTTTCTGGCAGGGACCTCTTGAGCACCTGGCACCGGTGTTGCACTTCTGCGTAGTTGGTCTGCCTCGACCCCACAGTAGTTCCTTATCCCTTCATCATCTTCAAGCTTGGCCTTCCTCCGTGCTTCCAGGTCCAGTCCAGACAGCAGTTTCTCGCCATCTTTCGGCCATGGTTTTGGTCAGAACTCCATGGACTTTCTTCTCCGGGTTCTCCTCTGGCAACTCCTGATGCATCGGTCCACCTGGTATATTTGGGCTTTATCCACCGGAAAACATCCCTCTTAGGCCAGTCTAGACATTTTCAGCAAGTTATCCCACTTCTAAAACCAAGTCTGTGGAGGAGTTGTGGGATAACAGATGGACCAGACATTGAATTTCAGCTTCAACACACAATCTCTGTGTGATGTTTATTCAAAATACAGGAGATAATCTTCAGCAATAGCATATCCCTTTTGCAATATATCAGTTTGCAGCAATAGACTATGAATGTCCTTCCTCTGCACTTAGTCAGCACTTACTGACCCACTGATCTAACTTTTTAGCGAAAACTGCTTCATCTGTATGTTTGTTTTGTTTGGGTGATGAGGGCTCAAATAAAAAAAAATTAAAAAACAAGCTAAAGACAAAGAACCTCAGTGCAGAAGCACTGAAACAAGGGTTACCCCAAAAGGCATTGGCAATAAAGCCGTTTCAAAGAAACACAACATCACACATACCCGTATGCAAATTACCATGAAATTTCAGACTTGCTCAGTTTTATTTATTTATTTATTTATTCATTCATTCATTCTAGGATTACAAGTACCTTTGAGCCAAGCCTCTTTTACAAAGGTTCCACGTCAGAAATTACAAACAACAAGGAAGCAGCAGTGAAATAACAGTAAACAATTCATGTACAACAGTGCTATTGAAAGGGGTCAATTATAGGAAGAGTAAGGTATAGAGGAGGAGGAGGAGAAGTGTAGGTAGTTAACAGAGGCAGCTAAAGTAAGATGGTGAACACAGCTAGGACGCATTTTCCCACAAGGAATGGGTAGGGTCAGGCGCCCGTGGGTGGCAGAGAAACAGGGATGAGAGGAGAGGGGGAGGATGAAGATGCAGCCAGAGGCATTTGTCGAAAAATAAATGGGAAGGAGTGATTGAAGAGAAAAGGGGCAGGTTGGGGGACAGATAAGTGCTGTAATGGGGCAAGGAGAGATTAATGAGGTGGTATGAAGACCTGAGATTTGAAGTGGCGCCTCAGGAGCTGGGGGGAAGGGGACTGGGGGGGCCTGGGGTTAAGCAGTATATAAGTTAGGATTAAAGCTGTGTAGGTCATCATCTAGGAGAGGCAGTCACAGGAGCTAGAGGCAATGAGATGGGCCTGGAGACTGGTTTTGATCAGACCTAGTGTTGAGGCAGAGGAGATGGTGTGGCTGAGACCATTCATCTATAGAGGAGCCCTATAGGCGAAGGAGCATTGGCCCTGCATAGTTCAACAGCGAGGAACTTGTAGAATCTGGGTTGTCGAGCTCCTGGTGTTCTGTCAGTTGGTGTTTTGATGTAACAAGGCAGTAACACCGGGGGGTGTGAGGCCAAGGTTGCTTTTTCCCGCCATAGCACATGTGCGATACTTTATACGGTTGGAGAGTTGGAGCCATCCGGATTGTTCATAAAGGGCACAGGTGTGGGTGAGGCAGTGGGCACCAGTTGTGAGTCGGCATGCTTTGTTAAGAGCAGTTGTTATACGTTGGAGAGCGGACATCGTGGCGGAACCATAGATAATGAGGCCATAATCAATAATTGACACCACAGAGCTCTGGACAGCAATCTTCAGGGCCTCTGGAGTGAGGTGCTGCCTGTGCTTGTAGAGTAATCCAAGGTGTGTGCTGGCAGCTTTAGCCATGCTGTCAATGTGAGCCTTATAGGAGAGATTGGGGTCAAGCAGAATCCCTAGGTATTTGAGAGTAAACTTGTTCGAGGACAGTCCCCTGCTTTGTGAAGATGGCAAGGGGGCGTTGCTTGTAACGGTTATGTAAACTGCAGAATAGCAATGACTTGGTTTTCTTGTGATTGAGGACTAGTTTATGATTGGAGAACCATGTTTCAATGGCACTGAATCCGAGTTGGAGGCTGTGTTGTAGTGGTGAAAGATCCTTGTGTGTAGAAAAGACAACAGCATCATCCACATACAGGATGATTTGTTCTGAGCAGGATTGTGGTAGGGAGTTTAAAAAGAGGCTGAAAAGGAGAGGGCCCAGTATGGACCCCTGAGGTACTCCGGAGAGGACAGGCAAGGTGTCCAAGATAGCATTGGCAGTTTTTACTCTTTGAGAGTGGTTGTCAAGGTAGCTTCTGAACCAGCGTGCTGAGTCCGGTGCGAGGCCAACAAGGAGTAGTTGGTGATACAGCAGCCAATGATGGACCGTGTCAAATGCCTTCGAGAGGTCGATGAAGACAGCCCCTGTAAGAAGTCCTTTATCAAGGGAACTATGCACTGTACCGGTAAATTCAAGCAGGGCAGTGGTGGTACTATGCCCTTTTCTAAAACCGTGCTGTTGTGTGCACAGAATATTATATTTGTCCAAATAATCAGTGAGCTGGTCCGCAACAGTACGCTCTAGTGTCTTGGATAGTGGTGGCAATATGAAGATCGGGTGGTAGTTAGAGTGGCAGGTCTTATCCCCAGTTTTGTGGACCGGGGTCACAGTGTCAGTTTTCCATATTTCAGGGAATGTACTGGTGTGGAGAGAAAGAGGTTAAGAATTTTAGTTAGGGGACTGAGGACCTCGTCAAGTGTAAATGATAGCAGCTTAAGGTCCAGGGTGTCACTGCTGATTCTGGAAGTGGAGATGGCTGAGGCGATGTGGCGGCAAGCTTCATTCATCTTAATCTGCCTGAAGTAGAAATGAGGGTGGTTTGACAGAGTGCTTGGTGTGTTGGTGGGGGGGAAGGGGTGTGACTGACCATGAAGAAATTAGGTGGAAGAACAGTACTGAGGTCAGTAAAAGCCATGTTAAAGGTATTTGGAATGATCATGGGATCAAGGGTAGTGGACCCTTCAACAATTAACATGGCCGGAGGGGACTTTGATTGTTTCCCAGTAATGTCCTTGATATTGTCCCAGAAAGCACGACCATTTCCCCAGGTGTTGGTGAAGGATGTCCTTATAATATGAGCTTTTCGTGAGACGAATGGATTTTGTGCAGGCATTATGGGCATGTTTGTATTTTTGGATGTCAGATTGTTTGCCTGTGGCTTTAGCCACTGCCCACAGGTGGTCCCTAGATTTCAGCTGGGAAAGGAACTCTGCAGTTATCCAAGGGTTACAGAGGGCTTTTGTTTTCCATATTTTTGAAGGAACAAAGAGGTCACAGGCCTTATTGAATGCAGTGATGAAGTAACAGAGGGCAAGGTTAACATCCGTCGCTTTGTAGATGGGCAGCCAGTCTTGCAAGGATAGGTACTGTTTGAGATGGGTAAGTTGACCACGGGGGAGGACTCTGCTGGTAATGATTATAGGTAGTGGCTTTAGAAACTTATTAGACCATTCACATATAACCAGGGAGTGGTCGCAGAGAGAGTCTGGGAGAACGGAGGTATGAGAGATCCTGGTAGGGTAATTGGTGGGAACCCAGTCAAGCAGGATACTGGTGCCAGTTTTGTAATTTATCAGCGTTGGTGTGGTGATCAATTGTGAGAGGTTGGCAGCTGCAAGGGCATCCTTATGAGTGTAGACATCAGATGCGAGCCAGTTTATATTGAAATCACCAAGCAGAATGTGTTTAGTGCCAGGAGGTTGGGTGCTGACGAAGTTAAGAACTTCTTTGATGCCAAGATCTTGATCTTGAAGTGGAATATATAGAGATGATGGTGAGGGCTTTTTGATTGGGGCCTAGAAGAATTTTAATGGGTAGAAGCTGGGCCGAGGAGGCAGGGACAGGGGTTGGAACAAGGTGTCCCAGGAGATTATCCTTAATGTAGATGGCACAGCCCCCTTCCCTTTTAGAGACACGGTCTAGTCTGAAAACATTGTAGCCCTGTAAGGTAATTGCCAGATCAGGAACTTTTTGTGTCAGCCATGTTTCAACTACAGCAAGGATTATGTTGGCTGATAAAGGTTTGGATTGCATCAAGCTTTGGTAACAGGCTGCAGATGTTAATGGTTAGATGGTGAGGGTTCCTGCCTTTTTCAGAAGGCTTGAACAGCCCGGGCCAGGGTTCGGATGGACGTTGTCCCGAGATCAGTAGGAGAAGTAGGAGGAGCTTCATAGAACAGCAGCGCAGGTCCAGTAGTGATAATTTGTGTTTCCTTTTTAGCGTATGGGCAGCAGGTAGAGTCCATATGACAGTCCCGATGATATACAATGTGGTGCGGTAGGGATAGGCTGGCTTTAAGACCAATCTTAGTGGTGTTAAGAAGCAGCCAGGTATTTCCAAGTGGAGGCCCATGGGGAGGACTGGCCGAGAAGTGGAGCATTCCCAAGGTACTGCTGGTAGTGATTAAGTTGATAGTGGGTATGGGGTGGAGGTGGCAGGGGCCTGGGAGAGAGAACAAGGGAGGAATGAAAAGGAGGGAGGGAAGGGGAAAGAGCAGGTGGGGGAGGGAACTCATAGCTGGTGTAGGGCGAAAGAAAAGAGAAAAAAAGAAATGGGCAGGGGAGAGGTAGTGAAAAGTAGAGAGGCAGTACAAGGAAGGTATATAGCAAGTAAAGCAACTGTGACTTTAAGAGGGTAGACTTTTTTTTTTTAAATGAAAGAACAAGATCCCTCTAGTGGCAGATCTGTATAACCTGCTAATGGAAAACAAAAACAAAAAAAATTCTAATTAGACACTTGAATTTTGCTTAGTTGCAGCTAAATCTATTTGTAAAAAGCACCAGGTGGCAAAAGCAGGGGAAAAGTCCTGGCCAATTGGAGCGGGTTTGCTGGAAGCGCCTGTGTTCCGATTGGCTGCTCTGGGGAGAGGTAGGTGCCTGCCTGGCGCCATGGCTTGAGGGACAGGAGCGAATCCTCAGGATTGCCGGAGCAGCTACACAGGAGGGGAGCTGGATGTCATTGTCCACCTAGGGACAAATGACCTGGCTAAAAGGGATTAGAGAAGTGCAGGAAGAGTTTGTGGAATTGGAGAGGGCCTTAGTCAAGTAGCACGCACGGTAACCTTCTCGGAGGTGCTGCCCATCTATGGCATAGGAGAGGCTAGGGTGTTCCGCACCATGGGATTCAACCAGTGGTTGAAAAACTGGTGTGGAGCTCAGGGATTTGGCTTCATTGGGGACTGGGGGTCCACCTGGAGTGATGCAAACCTATACTGGCATGACGGGCTGCATCTGTCCTGGAGGGGAACCAGGATCCTAGGTGATAGGTTTAAATGCTTCATTGGCAAGCTTTTAAACTAGCCAAGGGGAGAGGCACTGGAAAGGAGCAGGGAAATCCTAGCCCCCCCCAAATAATCACGGTAGTAAGTGCGGCAAACACCAACATAGAGGTGTCGATAGGAAGAAGGGCAGGGGTAAATGGAAAAAGTGACAAAGGCAAGAAGGACAGGGATGGGGCAAAGGGAGTAAGGCCATCAGGAAATGGAGGTAATAAGTACCAATGCCTGTAGTCTGGGCAACAAGCTCCCTGAGCTGGTGGCCTTGATGGAAGAGGATGCCTGGATATCGTAGCAGTCCACAGAAACATGGTACACAGAGAACCATGACTGGAATGTTAACATACCAGGGTACATAACCTACAGGAGAGACAGGCAGGGGAGAAGAGGGGGAGGAGTAGCTCTCTATGTAAAGGAAGGGATAAAAGCAACTGAACAAAAGAGTAAACAGGGAGGAGAGGAGGCACTGTGGGTCACCTTGGAGACTGGAAAGGGCACCACAATCCGCACAGGGGTTGTGTACAGGCCCCCATGTCAGGGGGAGGGAATGGACAAGGATATGATAGAAGGCATTCTTAGAATGGCAGAGAAAGGGGAGATACTGTTGATGGGAGACCTGAATGTGCCAGATGTTAACTGGAGCACATTTGCTGCAGCCACATCCAAGAGCAGGGCCATTCTTGATGCCCTACAGGTGGCAGGCCTTAGACAGCTAGTTTTGGAACCCACTCGTGAGGGAGCAATCTTAGATCTCGTACTCTCAAATGGGGGGCAGTGAGAGGATCTCAGATCTAGAAGTGGGTTGCCATCTGGGGACAAGTGACCATCAAACAGTGTAGTTCACGTTAAACTCAGCTACAGAGTCAAGCCATACAAAAGTGAGGGTACTGGACTTTAGGAGGGCTGACTTTGGCAAGATAGGAGAGTGCCTCAGAAAAGCACTAGCAAACAGGCTAGAAAGAGGTGTGGAGCAACAATGGGGAATCATCAAAACTGCCATCACAGAGGCAACAAGCCTTTGTGTGAAGCAAATAAACAAATCAAAATGAAAGAAAAAGTCACTATGGTTCTCAAAAGAGGTGGCTGTGAAAGTCAGGAAGAAAAAGATAGCATTCCAAAGTATAGGAAACACAGAAGGAGCAGGACAGAAAGCTGTACCAGTTAAGGCAGAAGGAAGCTGGGAGGGAAGTCAGAATAGCAAAGGCCCAAACTGAGGAAAAGATGTGCTTCGGTTAAGAAGGGGGATAAAACCTTTTATAGGTACATCAGCGAGCGTAGAAAGACAGAGGGAGGGATAGTGAGGCTGAATAGAATGAACAGTAGGTGGACAGAGGGGGACAGTGAAAAAGCAGGGATACTGAATGAATATTTCTGCTTAGTATTCACTAAAGAGGAGGGGGAAGTGCCTAATCCAATTAACAGAAGCACTCTTGATAGGGGGGTCGATCCCAGTCCTTTCACAGAAGAAAGGGACTTGACAAGGTTGGAGAAATGGTCAGAAGTATGGCAGCTAGAATTCAATGCAAAGAAGTGCAAAATAATGCACCTGGGAAACAAGAACCCAGGGGAAGAATACACAATGGGTGGGAGGTAGTAACAACAACAAAAAAGGAAAGGGACCTGGGGGTAATCATATCAGATGACCTTAAGGTTAGCAAGCAATGTGAGAAGGCAGTAGGGAGGGCTGGGGGTATACTGGGATGCATAGGGAGAGGCATCAGCAGCAGAAAACAGGAAGTTGTTATCCCTCTGTACAGACAGTTGGTGAGACCCCATCTGGAGTACTGTGTCCAGTTCTGGAGACCCCATCTCCACAAGGACATAGACAGGATAGAGGTAGTCAGAGGAGGACAGCTAAAATGGTGCAGGGTCTGCAAGAGAAGCCGTATGAGGAGAGACTAGAGGAGCTTAATATGTATACCCTTGAGGAAAGAAGGGAGGGGGACATGATAGAAACTTTTAAGTACCTCAGTGGAATCAACAAAGTCCAAGAGGGTAGCATCTTTCAGAAAAGAGACTTGCAGAACAAGGGACACAATTTAAAGATAGAAGGAGGGCGGTTCAGGGGCAATGTGAGAGTATTATTTCACAGAGGGTAGTGGATGCATGGAACAGCCTTCCTAAAGCGGTTGTAGGGTCTAAAACTGTGGGAGAATTCAAGAATGCATGGGACAGACATAAGGCAATTCTTGTGGGGGAGGGTAGGAAGAAATAGGCTGTTGGTTAACTAGGATCTGCGGCCTATCCTGTAGGTAGGGAAATGGGCAGACTAGATGGGCCAAACGGTCCTTATCTGCCGTCAAAGTCTATGTTTCTGTCGCCGTACCTCCTAAGGAGCTGCAGGCAGGCAGGCGTCCTAGTCTCTGTCGGTGGCTGGCTGGGTGCTGACCGACCATGGGGGAGCTGAAGCAGCCCTGCTCAAGGGCACACAGCTGGAGAAAAGAAAAATAGCAGGGTTTAAATAATGTAGATGCAGGACAGGTTTACATTGAACAATTTAGCAAGACAAAGGCGAGTTAGACTTTTCGGCGCCAAGGCAGAGTACTTGGATGGGAGGGTGTACAGGAGCAAGGAAAAAACAGAAGAGCTGTGAGCACTTTGAAACAGTAGTAGAAATTACAATCCAGTTAATACAGTTGAAATCCTTCTATTAAACACTTGAATTTTGCTTAATTGCAGCTAAATCTATTTGTAAAAAGCGCCAGGTGGCAAAAGCAGGGGAAAAGTCCTGGCCAGTTGGAGCAGGTTTGCTGGAAGCGCCTGTATTCCCATTGGCTGCACTGTCACCATACCTTCTAATGAGCTGCAGGCGGGTGTCCTGGTCTCGGTCGGTGGCTGGCTGGGTGCCAACCGACCATAGGGGAGCTGACAGCAGTTTACAGCAGGAATGCATGGTGCCAAAGGGCCTCTCAAACAATCTGTAATTTACATGCATTTTAAATAACACAACTGTTTTTTTTTTTTTATCTCTACTCCAGTAACAATCTCTATAATACAGTCACCTAGTATTTTTTTTTACCTTTATCAAAAACACCTAGTGTCATGGTATTTTCAACATGTACAGGTTTCATGCACATAAGGTATATACATCTAGGTATTTTATGACAATTCCATTGCATACTAAATCCAACAACGAGGAACACAGCCTGTTATTTTACATCAGCTTGGCGGTCACAACAATAACCTCCCTGTATGAGGTCCTGAGCGGGAAAATGAAAATCAAAGAGGACACTATAGCATAGTCAAGAAAGGGGAAGGGGTGCCCATAGGTGGCCAACCTTATGGATTAGAAATCGTGAAGGATAGATTAGGCTAAGAAATAGAACTGTTGCAACAGATTTAATAAAAGGTTGGTCCTCAAGAGTGGCAGGATCTCCCTGTCACAGGAGCTCTGCACCAAGGCCTTCTAGTAATGATAGAAGGAATGGTGCAAAGAGAAGAGGTGTGGCTACATTGGGGACTGTGGGCCAACTTGGAAGGATAAGAGGCTATACTGAGGTAATGGCCTGCTTCCATCCAGGAGGGAACGATAGTCATCAGTGAATGGTTTAAATGTTACTTCGATGGACATTTAAAGTAACCAAGGGGGGTGATGGAAGAAAAGAAATAGGGGAGGCAGAAAGTGGGTCACCACAGGCTGAGATAGAGAGTAGGGAGATCCTGAGGAGAGAGATAGTCCCACCAGGATGCTGGTTATTCAGAGAAGCAGGGGGTTAGCAAAGAAGGAAGGGGGGAAAGGAGCAGTCAAAGGAGAGAGGTGAGGAAGGGGGAACAGTTGGAAAAAGGAGAAAGGAACAAGAAGAGAGCTGATGGCTGTGAAAATGGTGCAAGGTCTGCATCACAAGCCCTATAAAGAGAAACTGAAAGTTCAGCATGTACACCCTGTAGGAGAGGAGGGATAGTGGGGATATGATGGAGACCTTTAAATATCTCACGGGGTTAATAAGGTATAGGAGGGAGATATGTTTCAGAGAAAAAGGTGCCATAGAACAAGGGGTCATGATATGAAGCTGGTAGGGGTAGATTTAGGAGAGATGTGTGGAAATACTTCTTCACAGAAAGGGTGGTGGATTCCTGGAACAGCCTTCCATGGGAGGCAGTGGGGGTAAATCCAGTGGTGGGTTTCAAAAATGCCTGGGATAGGCATAAAGGAATCCTAGGAGGGAGGTAGGGAGGAAGGAAGGAAGGAAGGGGGAGGAAGAGACAGTGGTGTAGATCAAGTAGGGTCTGCAGCAAAGTGATCTTAATTAAAAATGGAAAGACTATATGGGCCCAGCAGTCATTATCTGCCATCGGTTTCTATATTTTTGACTGACAGGTTACATGATTCAGATGGATACAGTGTAAAAATATTAATATGCACAGTGTTGATACTGTAAACTGTTTGGCACATGCAATTTGTGTTGCACTATGCTACACAGGCACGATAATCAAATGAGCAATAATATATGTATAGAGCAAGATCAAGGGGAACACGTGTGAAGCAATATACTACTCATAGAGTAGTGACACCGTGCTAGGCACATACTGTATAAAGTTACTGTAGTATGATGGTACCCAGCTGTATACAAATGTTGAGTTAGCTACAATATGGGATTTTATTAATTTTTTTAAATAATCCAGACATTGTCTACATAGTAATGACACATAGCCAAGGGTGCTCGTTACAATTTGCAACCTTGTTTTTTTTTTTTTTTACCACTTTATTCATTTTTGGGAAATCACTTGCAACATGGTAAATAATAAAGAAATGTATAGATAACAGACTTGCGAAAATGATTTAACCTGCATTTTCGAGTGATGAGAAGACGTTAGGCCAGGAGTGGATTCAGGCCTTAATGTTGACAGTAGTGCAATTCTGTTTAGCCAGTTTCAGCCAACTTTTGGTTTACCTATGCTTGCCTTTTACAAGAGTACTGTATGTATTAATGGCAGTAGCACAGTGTTATCCTTAGGGCAGTTTGTGGTGTGCATTTTAATAGATCTAAAAATGTATGCTGCACTATACATCAAGTAAAAAAATGGTGTCCCTGATTATGAGCATTTGTCCCTGATTTTAATGGGCAGTGTCCCTCATTTTGGTCCTGGCAGGGTGTGAGGTATGCATTCTGAGGTAGCCAGGTGTTGCAGTTGACACCCTTAAGATTTGTTTGCAACTCCCTATGATGCCCCTGGAAACCTGTAAAACATTGGTGCCTATCATTTATTTCTATAAAATGTGATAGGTGTAGGAGCTTTGCAACCCCTATGATTCTCTAGAATGATACTCTGCTATTGGTAACTTCCTGTAGAGGACAGCTACCCTTCCTACAAATATAAAAGTCACGAGAGTTCCACCTTCTAAATATTTCCAGTTTACAACAGCACTCTTAGGCTACAATATGGTATATCTTCTTCGAGGGTATCTCAGACATCAGGTAATATCATAGGAACTTTTGCCGTTGATGAAGGGGAATCCACACAGATTTTCAGGAGTACAACTGGGGCCCCCCTCAACGTCGACGTCTGCTAACATAAACAACCCTATATAGGTGTGGGTGGCCCTGCTCCCGCCTCAGTTCTTTTCCGCCACCAACTTGTTTGCACAGTCTCCGAAGAAGCTTTGTCGCAGTGTTCATGCCTTTATTGGCCTGCAGCCGCTTTTTTCTCTAACCTTTACCTAAATTTATATATATATTTTTTTTACTTTCTGTTTATCCCTCCAGAGTGCCCCCATCCGTCCACTCTTTCAGATCTGCTCAATCACCTGAACCACCATCCCAAGTCTGCCCCTAGAGTGCCTGGCTACTCCCTGTATATTTCTTAGATTCCCGGTTAACCCCCTGGGTGGGGTGAGGAAGGTCCTCCCTTACCTTGCCTCAACCTCTGAGGAGGAGCGCCCTGCACAGCGGGATCTGCCGGAAGATCGGTAGTCTGGTGGGAGTGATCATCACCTAGGATGGGCAAGGGTGTTTTTTCCACTTTTGTGTGCCCCTCTTCCTCCTCTAAGGAGCTGGTGCGGGTGAGCAACGTGCTGATGCACGTCACCACCAAGCACCTAACAGCGTCCTTCCCTTCCCCGGCTCCATCTGAAGGGAACCGCCAGAGCCCTTTGAAAGACGGTGCTGCCACCAACCCCTTAGGGACATCAGGTGCGTCGCACCCGGTAACCACCCCAAAGGAGGAGAGCATCCATTGGGACGCTCTATCCTCCTTTTTCCTACCGACCCCGGCAGCGCGAGTCCATTCCCAAACCCGAGTCGTCGGCGTGGTGTGAGGTGTGGCTTCCAGCGCCTCAACCCTCAGCGCCACCGGGCCGGCACCTAAATTAATATTTAGAGATTTTTTCTGTTTGTTTATGTCGAGATTTAATCCTTCTTCTTCTCTTTTCCATCGCTGCTGCTGTGGAAAGAAGATTGTCTCTACAGACAAACACTTCGTTTGTGTCTGCTGTCTTGGGCCTGACCACGACATCGACTGTGAGCTCTGCCAGAAGTTTACTCAAACAACCCTCAGGCAAGGCAAGAAGGCTGTGAAAAAATTCATGAAACAACAGGTAGCCAGCTCTGGGCAGGGGTCCTCTGGTACCCTGGCCATCCAATCGCCCACCAAATCTTCGAGCTCCCAGGCCTCCAAGGCCTGAGACAAGTCCTCGGAGAAAGTCATAAAAAAGACAGGGATCACAACCGTCCCCAGCAGCGATCCCACTCCTCGTCGGCCTCTCCTTCAAGGGGCTCTTCAGTGGTGGCTGCTGCAGTGAAGAGACCAGCTGTCCAGGTCTCTATTCCAACCAGACCCATATTGACAGCTCCTCCACCCAACTCATAGGGTGCTCGGCCATTGACCTCTGGATCGTCGGTCCCTCCACCGTAGATGAAGGGTACATCAACGACAACTCAGTCAAAGCCTGTCCCTTCTCCTTCCAGGGTTACAAGCTCATCTGGCTCCTAGGACAGAGGGTCATCGGCTCCCATGCTATCGAACACCCCTCCGTCGACGTCCACTGTGGACCTGAATGAAGTACTGGTCAGATTCACAAATGCACTAGTTCAGCAGCTGGGTGACTTCAATAGGCCCTTTTCACCAGTGATGACAGCGTCATCATAGACACCTGTTCATCGACCCCAGGAGCCCCCAAATGGGCCACCACCAGTGCATCCAACTCCGGACTCAGATGAGGAGGTCAACATCGAAGAGGAGTATCATCCTGACTTCATTCTCCGTGATGATATAGAGGATGAAGAGGAAAAAATCCTCATCTTGGATAAGTCCACTGTCTCCTCTGTCAATGTGGACTCTGTTAAGCATACCCCCAAGGTCTCCTCCTGAGGATAACACCTTTTTCAATGTGATGAAGCAGCTGTCTGCCACATTGGGCTTCCAGACTGAGGAAGAAGATGTCACTGGGAAAGACTTGGTGGACTTCCTGGAGATTCCTGAATCTGCCCCTATGATCATTCCTCTTCTGCTTCCAGCACTGAAGAATGCCACTACAGCGGCCTAGCATAGACCAGACATGGTGCCAGCTGTGCCACACAGGGCAGATAAACTTTATAATGCCCCTCAGGGTCTTCCTTATTTTGCTTCCTAGGCTGAAACTGACTCTGTGGTCATTAAGGCAGCCCATGACAGATCTCAGGTGTCTAAGCACCTTAGTTTCCTTCCTCCGGGCAAGAAGTCCCGCAGGATTGACCTCTGGGGGGAAAAGGTTTATGCCTCCTCTACTTTGGACCTGAGGATTGCAAATTATCTATCACACATGGTAAAATACCAACTGGAGAAAGGGCAAAGCTGCTGCTCAGGCCCTTCCCGATGGCCTCCAGAAGCAGGAACTGCTTCAATGTTTTCAAACTGCTGAGGATGTTAGCTATCACCTCATCAGGGCCCTGTATAATATGGCTGATTCAGTGGCGAGAGCAGCTGCCATTGGCATATGCCTTTGTAGGCACTCCTGGCTTAGAGTCTCGGAATTTGCAGTAAGTGTGCAGAACAAGGTGCTCAACGCCGCGCGCAATGGCACCAAGCTCTTCGGACCTGATGTCCAGGACCTCCTAAATGATCTACAGGCCTTGAGACCAGCCATTAAATCTGTCCATTCTCTCTACCACACTCAGCCATGAGGTAGAGGATGTTCTACTTTCGTAGAAGGGCCAATAGGCCAGGCACGGGTCCACGCACCCAGGGTAAACATAGAGCCCAGGCTCCCTTGCTTGCCCCCTCCAGTGCTGGAATGGTGGCCAAGCATCCCAGAAATGAGGGACCAGCCTCTGTAGCTGGTTCCACCACCCCCTCCTCTGGTCCAGTCACAGGAGGTGGCAGTCTGAGGTGGATTTTCTCTCCATCTGAATCAATGGAGAATCATAACTTCAAATGCATGGATCCTGCAGATCATAGAGAAGGGTCACACCCTAGAGCTTATCCAGCAGCCTCCAGATACCCCTCCCCCCCCCTTCAACTATTCCCCGGCTCATTTCTCTGTTCTCAGAGAGGACATACACTCTCTTCTGTGCAAGCAGGCAATCAAATTAGTGCCAAAGCGACAGAGAAATCATTGGTTTTAGTTCAGGTTTTTCTTAGTCCCAAAAAAGACTGGAAATCTGAGGCCCATTTTAGATCTAAAGGAACTCCGTTTCTTTGTCCAGTACAAAATGTTCCGGATGGTAACTTTGCCAGGCCTGATGCTCCTCCTCAGAACCGGGGACTGTCTCTGTTCACTGGACATGCAGGACGCCTACCTGCACATTTCAGCCTTTCCTCCTAATAGAAGGTTCTTTCATTTTGCTTTTCAGGGTGAACATTATCAGTTCAAAGTGCTGCCCTTTGACTTATCCTCTGCGCCACGTGTCTTTACCAAGTGCTTAACAGCAGCTCTCAGTAGAGAGGGACTGTATGTCTTCCCCTACCTGGACGATTGGCTTCACAAGACCCCATCCAGGGAACAACTTTTGCTGACTCTGGAGTGCACTCTCAAGCTCTTTCACTCTCCGGGCATTACTGTCAACCTGCCCAAGCTGGTTTAGTACCATCCCAAAGACTGCAGTACATAGGGGTGGTTCTGGATTTCGAGCAGGGGAAGGCCTTCCTACCCCAAAACAGGGTGGAGTGCCTTATAGCCCAAGCTCAGGAAGTCGCTCAGAGTTGGTACATTCCTGCCAGGCTGTACCTCAGGTTGTTAAGGCTAATGGCAGCAGCCATTCCAGCCATTCTGCTGGCCAGGCACCACATGCATGCACCCTTCAGTGGACCCTCAGAGCACAATGGGACCAGCGCATGGACAAGTTGGACCAACAAGTCCTGGCCCTCCTCCCCAGTTCGCAAGGTACTGCAGTGGTGGATGGACCCCTTGAGTCTTCTTCAAGGGGCTTCCCTTCCAGATTTCTTCCCTGCATCAGATTTTAACCACGGATGCTTCATGCCTAGGCAGGAGAGCACACCTGGGTCCTTTCCAAACCCAGGGCTCCTGGTCCCAGTGGGAAGCCACCTTGCTTATCAATGTCCTGGAAATGAGAGCGGTGCTCTATGCCATGTATGCATTTCAGGAGCATCTTGCTCCAGGTCAACTGCCGGTGAAGTCGGACAATCTGAGTGTCGTCTACTACATCAGCAAGCAGGGTGGGAGTCACTTGTACCTCCTTTGCAGGGAGGCCATGAGAGTCTTGTATTGGGCACTAGAGCATGATCTGACACTCTCTATGGTCCATGTGCCAGGTATCCTAAACACCCTGGCGGACAGTCTCAGCAGGACTCAGTCAAGCATGCACGAATGGGAGCTTCTCTCATCTGTAGCAGTAGATATGCATTCCCTTCATTTCCTGTAATTCAGAGGGCACTGATCAAGCTTCAAATGGAGGGGGCCAGCATGATTCTAGTAGCTCCATTCTGGCTTCGCCAGATATGGTTCCCTCTGCTTCAGCATTGCAGGAATCTGCTGACCCAGGATCAGGGGACCCTGGTGCCTCCCAATCTCTGGTCCCTCCATCTGCATGCCTGGCTCCTGAGAACACAGCCATTGCCATGTTTGGGGTCTCTAATAGGGTGGCGGACGTCTTGGTGGTCACCCAGAAGCCTTCCACTCATGCTACTTGTGTCATGAAGTGAAAGTGGTTTACTGTCTGAGTTGCCAAACATTCCCTGGACCCTTTCACCTGCCCGTAAATCATATCCTAGACTACTTGATTTCTTTGTCTGACTCGGGCTTCCAGTTTTCTTCCCTCCGTTCGGCTGTTTCTGCCTTTCATGAGTCCATGTGTGACCGCACAATTGCTCAGCTGGATGTCTCACGCACTTTTCTCAGAGGCATCCTGCACCTGAAGCTCCCAATCCATTCCCCAGTCCCAGCTTGAGACTTGAATTTTATTTTGGAACAGTTGACCCTGTCTCTTTTTAAGCCAATCGCGATTTGTGATTTGCGCTTTCTCTCTTGGAAAGCACTGTTTTTAGTTGCAATTACTTCTGTTCAAAGAATTTCTGAGCCTCAGGCCCTCTGGTGTGAGGAACCTTATTTGATTTTTCATAAAGACAAGGGTATCTTTGCACACAAATCCCAAGTTTCTACCCAGGGTGGTCGCTGAGTTCACACTTAGTCTATACCTTCCTGTTTATTTTCCTGAGCATGTCAATCAAGGGAAGTACTGCTTCTTACATTAGATGTGTGCAGAACTTTGAAGTATTATCTGCTTCAGACTAAAGAGTCCAGAAAGTCAAAGCAGTTTGTCCTCCCCAAGGTAGAGAGGGCTTGAGTTTCTAAGCAATGTTTATCTAGAAGGTTGGCAAATTGCATTGTGTTCTGCTACAATAAGTACGGCAAAAAATTGCATGGTGCTGTCAAAGCTCACTCCACCAGAGGCATGGCTACCTCAATGGCTTGTTTCAAAGGGGTCTCAGCCGCTGACATTTGTGCCGTCTGGAGTACAGTCCACACTTTCACCAGGCATTAATCTGGACATTGCCTCAAGAGTCCGTGCAGGTTTTGGCAAGGAAGTGTTATAAGGACTCCTGTCTTCAATTTATGGAGATCCAGCCTCCCAGACTGTCTGTTTACTCATGTCATTGCTTGGTACTCATTCCTATGGTGTTACCTGGTAACTGAGATACCCCCAAAGAAGATAAAACAGTTACGTAAGGACTTACCTTAACAGATCTTCGAGGGGATCTATCATCAGGTATGATTTCCCTCCTATCATCCCCGTTCTTTGAGCTCCTTTCAGGACCTGGCCTTCTGTTGTAGCCTTTTATTTAGAGCTGGGTCCCTTTGTCTCTCCTCAGTTCTCCAGGGCTCAAGCCTTGCTCCCTTCATCTCCAGAGGGAAAAAACTGAGGAGGGAGCGGGGCTGCCCACGTCTATATTGGGTTGCTGATGTCAGCGGCCATCAACGGCATGGGTGGCCCCAGTTGTACTGCTGAAAATCTTCTGTGCGGATTCCCCATCACCAACGGTGAAGGTTCCTACAGTGTTACCTGATGACTGAGATCTCCTCGAAGATCTACAATTACACCACACAGCAGAACATATTAACATATAAAAGGCTGGGAAATTATTTAAAAATTCGAGTTGTCAAAAAAGTCAATTAAGTTATCTTGTTTCATTATCTTCAGTTTTCAGCATTTCCCTGTATAATGCAGTTTGGTTCCTAAGCCCCTCACTTCCCCTTAGAAGGAAACTTGTGAATAGTTATGAGAATAATTCAAGTCGAAAACAAGCTGAATAGAATGCCAGTAAGAATTTGATAAGTCCTGAAAGGGTTAACATAGAACCCTCCTGACAGGAGTAAATCATTGTAGACTTCCACAAACAAACACACATACATACACACACACACACACACACACACACACGAGAAATGTAATTTGAACCTCTGCTGGCATGGAGCTGTATTTATCATTCATTCCACTAAGAATTAGAGCAGTCCTGAAGTAAATCATTGTAGACTGCTACACACACACACACACACACAGTTGGGGATGTAATTTGAACCTCTGCTGTAGGAATGCAGTCCCATTACAAGCTCCATTTTGATCAACAGGGCATTTTTAAAAAAAAAATGGAGAACCATAATCAGAAATAGATACACTAACAGGACTGATAGCCCAAGCACAGCAAGCTGTTAGCTCTGCCGTCACAGAAACAACCACATTTGAGAGGACAGCTGCTTCTTTGAGAAGGAGTGAAGCTGCAGGGGACAGAGCTGATAGTTTGTAGAAAGGGTTTAGAAAGTTCATGTGGGGGGTCAGAGACAAAAGAACAACACTGTGGTCTACTGATTGGAGACCACAGAGTGCTTCAACTCGCGGAGGTATTGTACTTCAACTCCAAAATTTTGTGTGGTTCATTGGGAGTGTGACATACCTTCTCCCTCTCTGTGATAGCAAGACAGCATGCAGAGCTCTGCCCAGCAGCCATAAAAAGCAGTTATGGTAAGTGTGATCCAATTTCTGTCTACATGTACATGAGGTGAGGGTGGACTTCAACAATCATATCAATATTTGAAGCTATCGGAATTGCTCCAGAATGGTAAATCAAGCAAATGACTAGAAGTGACTCATTCACCACTCCCAAATCTTTTTTTAAACTTCATTCAGTTTTGTTATATTTAATTTTTTCAAAAAACACCAGCCACTTCATTTAGCCCACTAATGTTTCATAGCACAGAGCTGCTTCTTCAGGTTGGGTGAATGGTAACATTAATCTTACAGTTGTATAATTAAATGGTTTTTGATCCTCAGTCATTCAGTTTAAGAGTGTATATTGCTCAGTATTTTTATTTTAATGCAGGCTGTACTAAGGCTCCATCTGTTACCAGTTTTGGACTTGACTGAGGATGTACAGCTATTTGATTAGGTTGCGAAACAGTGGTAGGCTGAATAAAGTGCCTCGTGCTTTTGAGAAAATGAAATACAATAAAACTGAATTAAGTTTTAAAATATTATTTCCGCGTTGGAAGCAAAATCGGTTCTAGTTATTTGCCTGGCATTACAAGATTGATTGCAGCAGACTCCTTCCCCTGGGTTTCCTGTTTCACAAGATGCCAAGGTACCTGGTTTACCTCTTTGCTTGCTTAGGATGGTAATATCAGACAGCTTCATTTTTGTGGTTGACTACTGCTTCACAGTGCTCTGTATAAGTCCCACAAGCCTGTCTCCCCCCTTTCTCTGTTTTGACTTGTCTCAGTCCCCGCCACGCCATCACCACCATTACCTCTTACTGTCTCACTTTTGTTGTTTTTCTCCTCTTACTGTCTCACTTCTTTTGTTGTTTTTCTCCTGTAGTATGCTTTCATTGGTTGTCAGTTGGGAAGTTGGAAACAGTTGCTAGATCCTTACCTTCTATGGCCAGATTAAGGACTTGGATAAGTTTTAACAGTTTAGGTACTGCTGTCACGAGTTAAAATTTGATGCAGATCTGCCATCAGTCACTCTTTTTGTTAACAGTTGAAGAGCTGTGAAGAAACCTCTGATCTTTTTAATAAAGGTCAATACAATAAATATAAAGCCTTTCGCAAAACACGTTGATTTTAGGAACATATACATTGTACAAGTGTTTTGGCAAGTTGAAGGAAAACCAGTCTAGCAAGTGATTCCTATGTAAAACAAATGCAAGTTTCATATTTTCATGGGTGTTGGTTTCATTTATGCACAGATTAAAGTTTCCATGTCAAAGTCTGCTCAGGAGAAGATGAGACAGAAGAAAAAAGAAGACAAAGAACAGTGCCTCAAAGAACAACAGGAAATTAAGGATGATAAGAAGGAACACAATCTGAGAGAACGATTGAAGAACATAGAGTCAGAAAAAGTAGCAGAAGGTAATGCACCCTCAAGATTACATTAAGGTGCCCATCAGCATTCTTTCGAAATTGAACGGAAATGTATAAAAGGGAACTTGATTATTTAATGTTTCTGTAGGAACAAACTCTATTACAACAGACAGACATGACACTAGATCTTCCTGGACTATATCTTCTCCATTGATTCACACTGATGGGTTCTCAGCTAGAGGTGCTAGGACCCTGCAGGAGCCAAAAATCTTCAGGTGGCTGGCGCCGGGGTAGACTGCACGTATGCGTGGCACCACGAGAGCTAATCTCACGCTGCATAGCCTATCTTGTAGACGGCCCCCAGCTGCCTCAGTTCCTTTTTTCCCCGCCATGGAGTGCGCTTAAATTACGATGTTGCTTCCCACCAGGAGTCAGATCTTCATGTCTATATGACACAGCGTTCAGTTTCGACGTCTTACTTTAGTTTCTTGTTAAAAAAAAAAAAAAAAGTTTATGTCAGCCCTACCAAACAACGGCCTATGACCGTGGACGGCAATGGTAACGGTAGGGAGCCTATTCAGGCAGGCTGTTCAGGCAGCGGGGCCATATCCAGTTCACCCCCTCCGTGGGGGCAGGGGTTTCAGATGATGGATGCTGCCTGTACTTGGGGGGGGGGGGGGCAGTCCTCCCATAAGTACAAAAAGGAACGGTCCTGTTCCTGATCTCTGCACCATTTGACTTCGAGTTCTCCTTCATCCCGCCAGAAGGGGAAGAATCGGTGCTGCTTGAGATCGCCCTCTGGTATGTCTGCTTCCAGATCAGCGAGAACCGAGGGCGTGAGGCCTTCTCTGGCACTGGCTTCTCCAGCCTCTCCTGCTCACAGTCACTTGAGGTCTCGGGCCCGGAGCCCCCCCCTCTCTCTTCTTGAGGGGACTCTGGTGGGCAGTTTAACCATTGGGCAGCTCTTATAGAGCAGTGGGTACAACGTTTGTCCCATTTGCCCTCTCCAGCGGACCCAGTTCTAGACCCTTTGAGGTTAGGGGCCTTGGGACCATGGTTGAGGTTTTCGGGCCTGGTGGAGCATTTGGCTCCACCAATGGATCACAATCCCTTGACGGTGACCACACCACCAATGCCGGTTCCACTGTCCATTCCCCCTCACTCTCACTCTCTCTCTCTCTCTCTCTTCCGGAGGAGGTTGTGGAGTCAAAATCAGTGGTGGAATTCAAGCATGCATGGGATAGTCATAAGGCAATTCTGGGGGGTTGGGGTAGGAAGAAGTAGGCTGCTGGTTAATTAGGATCTGCAGCTTATCCAGTAGGTAGGGAAATGGGCAGACTGGGTGGGCCAAGCGGTCCTTATCTGCCGTCAAATTCTATGTTTCTATGTTTCACAGAGGCCAGCCCAGGTACCTCTGCCAGTCACTTCAGTGCTGGCTAGGCCTTCGCTGGGTGCGGCACCAGGTTCACTGTCAGATTTGGGCCTTCTTGGGCCTGCACTGACACCATCCCTAGCACCATGTGTGGCAACACCTGCGGCACTGGAGATCTCATTGGTGCCACATCCCCTTCCTTTGGATTTGGTGCCAATGCTGATACCTTTAGGGGTGGGTATGGTGCCAGCTCTTTTTCTGCTGGTGCTGATACTGGTGCCAACTCCTCTTGGGGCTGCCCTGGCACCCTCCCCCTTAGTTCCGGTGCCGACCCAAGTGCGAGTGTTTTCCATTTATCGGACTCTGAGGATCGAGTTATCTTCATTGGAGTTCTTTTGGACTTGACCAAAGTAAGGGTTTTTCTCCCAGAAGACAGGAGAATGAACATCCTTCATCATATAGAACAGCTCCATTAGAGCCCTCTCCATGCAGCAAATACTAGGCCCCATGGCCTCGTCAGTCTTTACAGTGCTTCTAGCGCATCTGCACATAAGGACAACTCAATGCATGCTCAGCACTCGGTGGTCTCTGACAATGCATCCTCAGTCTTCCCCTATCAAAAGTGTCGAGGTCTATTCTCCAGTCAGTTGCATGGTGGACTCAGGAGGACAATCTCCTCCAAGGTCTCCCCTTCTCACCCTCAGAGACCCAGATAACTCTCACCACGGATGCGTCTCTATTAGGGTGAGGAAGCCCATTGCCTTGGCCACCATACTCTGGAAGTCTAGAGCCCTGTGGAATCTCATCTCCACGTCAAGGGCTGGCAGTATAACCTAGAGGTTAGAGTAATGAGCTGTGAACGAGCTTGGTACATCCAGCAGACCAGACCTGGGTTTGATTCTCACAACCTCCACTTGCATACAGTGTGACTCTGAGCAAGTCACTTAACCACCCAGTACTCCCAGGTTACCCCTGAAAACAGGCACTTGTGCCTAGTGGGCCTTACCCGGTTACCAAAGACTTAAAAAAAAAAAAAAAAAAAAAAAAATTTAATTTACATTGGAGATAAGAGCAGTCTTGTATGCTCTCTGGGCCCTAGTAGACTATGCCCACAACCAGGTAATTCTTGTGCAGACGGACAACAAAACAGTCATGTACTACATACACAAGCATGGTGGCGTGCACTCTCTGGGAGCTATGAGTGTGTTGGAGTAGTGTCAAGAGCACAGTATTCTAATCCAGGCGATATGTTTGCCAGAGTATCAGAACACTCTAGTAGACCAGCTCAGTCTTACAGAAGCAAGTCCTCTCGAATGGTCACTAGCTCCAGACATTGCACAGCCCTCATTGATGAGTGGGGAACTCCACAGGTGGACCTTTTTGCATCCCCACTCAATGCAAAGCTGCCTCTATTCTGCTCCAGAATTCCAGAACATGGTGTTTTCTGTCAGGATGCATTCAGGCTGCGGAGGACATATTGTTTTCTGTATGCATTTCCACCATTTCCTCTAACTCAGAGACTACTGATCAGTCTGGAGGCACATGGCAGCAAAATGATTCTCACAGTGCCATTTTGGCCTCAGCAGATATGGTTTCCTCTACTCAGTGACTTGTCAGTTGCCCCTCCAAGGCCTCTACCTTTACGGATGGACCTTCTGATGCAGGGGTACCTGGTTCATCCCAGCCTGAGCTCCCTTCACCTCCATGCCTGGCTTCTGAAGAGATGGAGGTGAACAGGTTCAGGGTCTCTCAGAAGGTCTCCGAGATTCTTCTGGTGGCCTGTAAACCCTCTACAAGAAAGACTTACACTGCTAAATGGAGACGGTTCTCAGAAAGGTGAGCCAAATCCCATTTAGACTTATACCGATGTCCACCTGAAAAGGTTTTGGAGTAATTTGCTTCACTTTCAGATGCTGGTTTGCAATACTGTTCTGTCAAGGTACATTTGTGTGCTCTTTCAGCATATCATGAGTCTGTCCTGGACCTTTCTCTGACTCAAGAGATTCTTGAAAGGTATTTTACACACCAGGCCCCAGTGCATAATCCTTTCGCTGCCTGGGACATTAACCTTGTATTGGACATGTTCACTCGTAAGCCGTTTGAACCTCTGGTTACCTGTGATCTCAGATTCCTGACTTGGTAAATGGCGTTTTTAGTGACCATCACCTCTGTGCGAAGGGTCTCTGAGATATATCCTCTGATCACAGTCCCCCTGTATACTATCTTCCATAAAGACAAGGTGGTTCTTAACATGCACCCCAAGTTTTTTCTTGGAGTTCCATGGTAACCAACCACTGGTGCTACCCATTTTCTTCTCCAACTTGCAGAATGAAGGGGAGTGCACTCTCCATTCTCTGGATGTTAAACGAGCCCTCGGGTTCTACATCGATAGGACCAGGGAAACCCGTCAGTACAATCAGCTCTTTGTCTCTTTTACCCCGAACCAGCTGGGCCTACCGATTATGATCAAATGCATTTCTGCATGGATAGTTGCTTGCTTTTGACAGTGTTATTCCATGGCACAGATCAAGCTGGAAGGCCAAGTTAGTGCCTATTCCACCAGAGCGATCGCTACATCTCTGGCAGAGATCCATTCTGTTCCCATTGCTGAGATTTGCAGAGCTGCTGCCTGGAGCACAGTGCACACTTTTGTTAAGCAGAATGCCCTAGATGTCCATACCGGGCAGCATGCCTCTTTTGGCAGGACAATCCTGAATGGACTCTTGTCCTGAGTGAGCTCTGGTTCCTACTGCCCTGCCTGAGGGATTTTGTTGTCTGAGCTTGGTACTCAGCCCATTAGTGTGAATCGGTGGTGAAGATATACTCCAGGAAGATATGAAAATTATGTACTCATTGCAGTTGTTGATCTTCTTGGACATCTTCGTCATTGAGTCACACGCCCACTCACCAACCCACAGGCTTACTCTTCTTTGTTGTTGGTCTTCACCCTCTTTGTTTGGTTGGGCTGTGGAAACACCATTCTTGTTGTTGACCCTTCTTAATGGATCCTGAGGGCTTTTTTATGCCCTTATTAGGTTAGGTGTTTACTTAGTTAAATTAGGCTGCACCTCCTTGGTAGAAAAGGTACTGAGGCAGTTGGGGGCTGTTGCTGAGATAGGCTATGCAGCACGAGATTAGCTCTTGTGGTGCCACGCATGCATGCAGTCTACCTTGGCGCTGGGCCCCTGAAGATTTTTGGCTCCCTCAAGCTCCTAGCACCTCCGGCTTAGAACCCATCAGTGGTGAAGATGTCCAAGAAGATCAGCAATTACAGTGAGTACATAATTTTTATTTTTTACTAACTATTTTATAGTGTGTTATTCACAACAGAAGCAGTAACATACTAAATATGTATGACGAGTAGAAAAAAGCAGAAATACAAAGTATTAAAACTGTTCGCACATGACATGTGGAATGCATAATGGGTTGCAGTGAAGTAGTACATGTATCTCTACTCTTCAACAAGAAGACCCATAACTCACGAGTGGGAAAGCCAAGTTAGTTATGAAGGTCACATGTGTGGAGATAAATGTGTTATTCTACTGCAACCCTTTATATATTTGATATAAACCACACTATTTGTAATGCTTTTATTAGTTTTTTACTTTAAAACTGCCTTTCTTTCCATTGTAAGCTCCTTCTGTGGCTCATTTGTTTTCTCTGTCTTCCATTTCCAAATTCAAAGTGGAAATAACATGATCTTCTTTGAGGACATCTCTTTCATAGAGCCACACCTTTGGAAATGTAAGCCATTGGTGTCAGGACCACTTAGAAAACTTTGCCTAGCTGAGGCCTTCTCATTGACATATATGTTGATGACGCCTATATAATATGGGAGGCCCCTTCACTCCTTATTTTTTCTCCCACTGTCAACCACATGGATCGTGAAGAAAACGCCGACGTTGTTTTCAATTGATTTCTTAATCTTCCTGGTCTAAAAGTCTCCACCAGTCATTCACACTAATGGGACTATGCCGGAGGTGCTAGGACCCTGCGGGAGGCAAAAATCTTCAGGCGGGCTGGCGTCGGGATAGGACCGTGCATGCATAGTGCCATGAGACTAGCTTGCACCGTATAGGCTATCCCGGCGTCAACCCTCCAACTGCCTCAGTTCCTTTTCTCTCGCTGTCGAGTGCTCTTCGATGATGACGTCGCTCACCTGCCGGGAGTCAAGTCTTCATCTATATGACAGCAGCTATAGCCATTCAGTATTTGTTTAATTTACCATTTTTAGTGTTCTTTCTTATTTAAAAAAAAGAAGAAGAAGAAATTCTCAGCCTGCCATCAATGGAGTCGACCTTAGACTGTAGCGGTGATGGTAGGGAGTCTTCGTTTGAAAGCTGTGATGGCAGTGGGGAGGGGGATCTGACCATGGGCAGTCTGGTGCTGGGGGTTGGAGACAGTCCTCCCGAAGCACAAAAGTAGCGGTTCTGTGACACGGGTCTGCTTGACCTCTAGCCTCTTCCTCCTGTTGGTGGAAGAAGAATCATTACTGCTCGAGATTGCCCCCAGTATGTCTGCGCAAGGATCATCAGTGGTGGAGAGCGGTAGGCCTGAACTGACTCCGGTGGGTTCCTTTGTTTCTCCACTCTTAGCAGCCATGATCTTTGACACCAGATCCTAGCTCAGTCCTCGATGGGATTCCAGTGAGCAGTTTCACCTCTGGGCCACTCTTTAGACCAGGGGGTACAGCGTCTGCCAGTTATCTTGGCCAGTGGACCTGGTTACAGGGCCTTTGGGCCTTGGAGCACTGGGCCGTGGCCAGGTGGGTTGGGCCAGGATGTGCGCAGTGTCCTTTCTGGTGCCAACGCCATCGATGCCAACTCCTCATGGCTACTCCCTCTTATTTTTCCCTGCAGGGACTGGCACAGGTACCACTTTCCTTCTCCCCATTTTCTTCAGGTCTAGGTCCAGCAGTGATGGCTGTGCTGTGTTTGGTGCTGGCACCGTGTTTGTTGTCCGCACCATGTTTGTTGCCAGAGCCAGATCTGGCACAGGGTCCGGTGCCAGGTGTGGCACTGGGTCTGGTGCCGGCGCCACGGATGGCGCTGAACTCTTCGCTGATCTAGGTGGTGGCATCTCCTGTGTTCCTGGTCTAGACCTGCGTTTTGAAGGTTATTCTGGGGTAGAAGTGGATGAGTCTCTCCCTATTGTGCTTTGCCAAAGACACAGCGGAAGACTCATTTTATGGTCTAGAAGGCAAGCCTTCTGTATCAGTGTGATGGAAGATCTTCTTCCCAGTTCTTTTTCCTTAGGGATATGGGGTCCACCATAACATTTCAGTCTTCATCTCTGGACCAAAGCAGGCTTCTGCGTCTTGAGTTCCCACATTCTTCAGTATGAGTACACCTTGTGGAACACACTCAGTGCAATGGTCGAGACCCTCACGGAATCTAATGCTCCATTGCTAGGGGCTTATAGTCCAATAACCAGCTCAAAGCTTTAATTTTTTTTTTGCTTTATTTCTTTTATTCTCCTTCCTGTCCCCGGTGTCCCCCTCCTTCCGACTGCACATATCCCCGTAGCCCCCCCTTTCAGGATCTGCCCCTAGAGTGCCATTACCTCTCCTTCTCCTGCACAGCGGGGTCTGTCCTGGGTGGACTCTCTGGATGGGGCAGTCTTCATCTAGGGACACCGAGGACTACCATTTTCCGCTTTTCTCCCACTTCCCTGCCCCTGGGACGCCGGGCACACAAGGACGACGTCTCAGGGTGGTGACGGTACGCACGCCCCCTCAAGCCGCCTAACGACGCCCCTCCCCGGACCTCGTAACGGAGTTCTCAACCCCTGAGCGCCGGTGCTCCCACCAGCATACTCAGGGTTGAGAACTCTCGAGGGAGGAGAGCATCCGTTGGGACGCTCAATCCTCCTCCCGGCCTACCCCCACGACACTGAGTCCGTCTCTCGAACCCGGTCGCTGTGTGGCGCCTAGCGCTCAACCTCAGCGCCACCGGGCCAGGGTAGCTCAAAGCTTTATGAACACCTACGCCTCTGCTCTAGGGCAGCTGCTTCTGGCAGCAGGTGGTTAACGTCTCCTTGACTGTGCTTATCTGTTTGGCCCTCAGATTGAGTTCTAGGGGCCACTCTGAACAATATGGTTGCTGTTTAAGCAACAGACGGCGCCTGCTGCCTCTCAGAGGGACGGGACCTTTGACACTCTCGTAACAGGCAGTCCTTTCAAGGTAAAGACCTAGGTACCTTTATCAGGAACCAACCCAGTAGAGGGCACAGGACCCCAAAGCGCCTTTTACCAAGCACTGTGGATCAAGCCCAGGTCCCACCTCAGTTGTCTGAGGGGGACGCCTCTCAGTGGTAGGAGGGGCGTCTAATTTGGTTTTACAGCCATTGGAAGTCCATTACAGCAGACATATGGATCATCAGGCTTTTCGGAGAGGGATACTCTCCCAGTTTCACAGATTTCCCCAACCCTTCCCCCCCAGATGGCAGCTCAGCCTGTCTGCCTCTCAGTCACACTCTCTTGCTTCTGAGATACGGGGCATCTGTGAGAACTGGGCAGTAGAAGTTGTTCCATAGCGAAACGGAGCACAGGTTCCTATTTCCATTGCTTCTGGTTCCAAGATAACAGGTGGCATGTGCCATTTGTCGACCTTGGAAGGTTAAACAAGTGCCTGTTCAGAGAAGAGTTCACTAAAACCTCTTTGTTCAAGTCTTCACTTCCTGGACATTTGGCTCCTAGCTAGCCCATCTGGGCAAGAGACACAGGAAGCAGTCACCACAGCTTCTCAGTTCTCTCCAGGGGGGTTTCTGATTTGGGGAAGGTGCCAGTTTCATCTTCCCAGTGGCGCCTCTTCTTAGGAGCTCTCCTGGATACCTCCAGGGTGCCGGTTTTTGTTCCAGAAGACAGGAGAAACTACATCTTCAGAAGTCTTGTTACATCATGGAAAATGACTCTGTTCAGTCCCCTTTTGGTTGAGCGGATGCTGGGACTCGGGGCTTCCCCCGCAGTAAGCAGTGGTCTCCAACCATGCATCCGCAATCTTCCGTACAAAATGACAGAGCCTCGGACAAAATGTCACATGGGGAGCTCATTGTCAGGACCTCCACACTCAGGTGTGGAGCCAGGAGGAACCTCACCTTTTCATTAATTTCTTAGAGATGGGAGCTATCTTATTAGCAAAGTCCTGAAGGATGCCCTCTGCCATGAAATGATCCTACTACGAAAGGACGACAGAGCTGTGATTTATTACATCAGCAAGCAGGGTGGGGCACCCTCTTGCCCTCTCTGCAGGCAGGCCGTGAGAGTGGTACCTCGAGCACGATGCATCAGTTCAGATTTCATGCAGACGCTTTTGGCAAGTGGGGCAGTTCGGACCTGTTCCTTTTTATGTCCCCTCTCAACACAAAACTGCCTCTGTCCTGCTTCAGAAATCCAGACCCTGGTGTTTCCTGTCAGGATGTATTCACTGCAGTAGACAAGATGCTCCTTGTCGGTTTTCCTTCTCTTCCCTTAATTCAGAGGGTGCTGCACAAGTTGTAGGCACAGGGGGCAGGATGATTCTCATCGTCCTAGACTGGCTTCGGCAGAGATGATTTGTATTGATCAACAGTCTGACAGAAGTTCCCCCAAGGAGACTCCCTCTACGAGCAGACCTCTGACACAGGGACTTTAGTCCATTCTAACCTGCATTCCCTTCATCTTCATGCCGGGCTCCTCAGGAAATGGAAGTGGGTGAGTTTTAGGTTTCCCAGACCATCGCAGACATCTTCTAAGCCATGCATAGGCCTTTCACCAGGAGGGCTTACACAGCTAAGTGGAAATCCTTCTCCATCTGGTGTGCAAGTCCTGTCTAGACCCTTCGGTTGCCCACCAAGTAAGGTTTTAGGGTGCCTCTTGAACCTGTTGAACGCAGGTCTGCATTACTCGGCAGTGAAGGTACACCTCTGCACATTTTCGGTCTATCTTGAGCCAGTAGACAGCATGTCACTTTTACCATTAGTCAAGTTTTACTTCTCCCCACTTACTTCATGAACTCCAGAAATAAAGGAGAGTGCCCCTTTCATTTCTCTGGATGTTAAGAGGGTTCTGCGATTCTGCATCAACAGAATGAAGAGATACGCATCCAAGCAACTATTGAATCTTTCAGTATACCTCGGCTGGGTCAGCCTGTTACGAGTTGTTTTGTAGCTTGGTTAGTAGCATGTCTTCGACGCTACTAATCCATGGCACAGGTCAAGTTGGAAGGCCGGGTTCACACCACTCTATCAGAGTGGTTGCAGTTTTCCTAGTGGAGATTCGTAATGTACCCATTGCAGACTTCTGCAAGGCGGCGAGTTGGAGCTCAGTGCATACCTTTGTGAAACCACTGTGTTCTGGATGTCCATGCCAGACAGTTCACTTTCTTCGGCATGACAGTTCTTATGGACTTCTGTCCTGAGTGACCTATGTCTGCTACCGCCCCATTCGGAGGGTTTGATTTTTAGCTCAGTACTCTCCCATTAGTGTGAATGAGTGGTGGAGACTTTTTGTCCAGGAAGATATGAAAATGACGTACTTACTGTAATTCTTGATCTTCGTGGACGAAGTCTCCACCACTCATTCACACACTCATCCACCATCTCCCGGGCTCACTCGTTCTGTTTTAGTCTTCACTTCCTTGTTGTTCTGCTGTGAAGACACTGTTGAATTGACCCTTCTTACATGGGTCATCTGGGCCTTCATATGCCCGGAAGTTAGGCTTAGGTTTTCTTTTGTTAGTTTACATTGCAACTCCTCGGTCTAAAAGGTACTGAGGCGGTTGGAGGGTCGATGCTGGGATAGCCTATACGGCACATGCTAGTCTCACGGTGCCATACATGCGTGGCCCTATCCCAGCACTGGCCCTCCTGAAGATGTTTGGCTCCCGCAGTGTCCTAGCACCTCCAGTGTAGTCCCATTAATGTGAATGAGTGATGGAGACTTTGTCCAAGGAGATCAAGAATTACGGTAAGTACATAATTTCCATTTCTTGAGTTTATATTTATTGTCATTGCATCTAGTAGTTTTGTCAGGTGAAGAAGCTAGAACAAACAGAAAAAAAACACTTTTCGTCTTTAATAGTACAGTGTCAGGATCAGGTTCTTCAGAGACCTGCTCACTTCCGTTGTGTGAAGTGCCTAAGTGTCTCCTATGACGTGAAGAACTGCACCATCCACCAGGCCATGAGGAAATGTCGTAACACTTTGGAGAATTTCTTGCACAGAATGGAAATCGCACCGTGTTCAGCATTAGAGTCTAACCAGGTGTCACCGCCTGTTCCATGGCTTCTGCTCAAAGGAAACTCCATCTGTTTTCCCATAGGGCAGCGTTTGGAAGTCTCTATTTGCCATTCTTGGCAAGCTACCATGATGGTTCCACTAGAAAGAAATCTAGCAGACCTGTGTGCACTGCTTTGCTGCCGGAAAGCAAGTACTACATTCGGCCTAGGACTTCTTTGATGCTTCAGTCCAGGCTGCTGCCTCTGGTATCTTCCTTGATGAGTACTCCTGGCTGAGGGTGGCTGGTTTTGTAAGTAAGTAAATAAAACTTTATTTATAAAGTGCCTTTCCAAAACCAAGGCGCTGTACAATCATAAAATCAAATCCCCTAAAACAATTTAAAACCGATAATAACATCCATACGTTCAACAGTCAGGTCTCAACTTGCCCTTCCGTGGCAAGAAATTGTTTAGCCACAATATGGAGATAACTCTTTAGGACCTTTAGTCCTCTAAAATAACTCTCCAATCTTTAAAATAACTTATGACTCAGCCCACTTGCAGACGTTGGTCTTTTCATTGGTGTTCCCGTTCCTGATATACATGTGCTTCTGGTAAAGTAGCCTGATGACCCACCCCCCCACTTCAGCCTTTGAGTGCCCATATCAAATACCTTAAGGGCCTAGGTGCCAGTGGAGCCTCAGCCACCCCTGGTACTTTCTGATTCCCTTTCGGCCTCCCCAACACCCCTCTAGACACCACAGGGATCTGGATAGGGGAAAAGGTCTCCCTCTTTCTCTCAGAATGGCAGAATATCCTGTTAGATGAATGGATTCTAAACATATTAAAGTTTCCTCATGTGCTGGAACTGCTTGTACCTCCTCTGGTGCATCCTCCCATCGCTTATTAGTACCCTGTAAATCACTTGTCTCTCCTAGAAGAAGTACAGACCATAAGCAATTAAACACATTCCTTCACCCACACAAAACCCAGGATTCTGTTCCAGGCATTTCCTAGTCCCAAAGAAGATGGGCCATATATGTTCTGTATTGGATTTTAGGGACCTGAAAATGTATATGGAGTACAAAACATTTGGGATGGTGTCCCTGCAATCTCTCCTCCTTCTGTTGCTTCATGGGGACTGGATGTGCGTGTCCTAGTCATGCAGGGTGCATACCTGCACTTTAAGATTCAACCTACTGTAGCTTCTGGCCCAGTGGCACGGAAGGCTGAGGCGCTGGCCCCTTACTTTCTGCAGTGCCAGCGACTTAGGTTCGGGTTGGACCCGGGTTGCTTGGGGGTCAGCCAGGAGGATTGAGCATCTGATGAACAGCTCTCCTCCCTTGGGGAGTGGGGTAACTGCGACCCACTGCAACCTGGAGATATTTGGGTGGCAGTACAGGTCTGAGTGCGTCAGGATGTAGGGCCATGGTTAGACATGTTAGGACCTCTCCCTGGATGCATAACTTGCCCTCCCACACATTGCACAGTCTAGGCTCTAGGGGAAAGCTATAAACCACGGTGGAAAAACCCTTTGCTGCAGGATAATGTCCGGTCCTTTGCAGGCCTCACACTGGCAACCATGCACCTTGCCACAGTCCAGAAGCAGGACATTGATGAGAAGGTAAGTCCTGGAGAAGCCGGGTGATGGGGCTGAGGGGACCAGATGGAACAGGCATACCAAGGGTGACCAGGGGGCATAAAATGTATATAGAAAAAAAAGATTTGACCTAGCCATCACAAGTACCTGTGCTTCCTATTTGACAGCAGGCATCAGTTTCGTGTCTTTCCATTTGGCTTAGCCTTGCTATTCTGGGTATTCACCAGATGCTTAGCTGTGCTGGCAGTGGCTCTTCCCCAAGTGACCCTGTATGTTTACTCATACCTAGACAATTTATTTTGTCATTGCGCCATCCCATGATACGGGTGTTGCAGACTCTATCACAGACCTGCCTGTTGTTCTGTTAACTGGATCTGTTGGTCAGAGGAACCAAATCGGTTCTGATTCCATCCTAGTGCCTGCAATATGTTTGCCCAGTTCCAGATGTGACCGTGGCCTGAACTTTCCTTCTGGAACCCCCAGCAGATGATCTGCTGACTCTGCAACCCTAGTAGCTTCATGTTCCCAGGTCTCTGCGAGGTTTACGATAAGTCTTCAGGGCCTAATGGCAGCTGTCATTATGACAATCCCCATGGCATGTCTTCAGATGTGCATCCCTCAGTAGATGCTGCGTGCTCAGTGGTCCCAAGTATTCGATGCCCTGGTTCACTCATTGCAGTCATGGAACTATTACGCAGGGCCCTATCCTGGTTGTGGGTTGCTCTCATCTCCTTACGGGGGTTCCATTCCTTGCCTGACCCCTCTGTCCTTATCCCAGACCCATAAGGGGATTTCGGTCCCAGGGGGTCTGGTCCCGGATGAGTGCTCTCTCCACATCAGTATTACAGAGAGAAGGCTATTGTCTTTGGCCTCCAGGCTTTTGGCCCTCCCATTCAAGGCCATCTGCTTCTAGTACATCTGGACAATGTGTATGTCATGCATTAACTCTGCAAACAAGGGAGTACTCACTACTAACCCCTTTACAGAGAAGCCATGCATGTTTGGGAGTGGTTTCTGGCACATAACGTGTTTTTTATGACAGTCTTCCTTCCCAGCTCTCTGAATGTCTTGGTTTACTATCTCAACCAGTTGGTGGATTAGTCCTACAACTGGGAGCTTGAAGATGCAGAGCTCTTTAACTGCTGGAGTCATTCTGAGTTGGATTTTTTTGCATCCACACATAGCACAAAACTTGTACATTTCTGTCTGCTTGCTCCAGGGCCTGGAGTTTTCTGGTGCAGTGCAGTGCCCCTCTCCTGGAAAGGGAGGTTTCTCTACACTTTAACGCCACTCCAGCTAATACCGCAGGGATTGATCATGTTGTTGGCAGAGGAGGCAAGCCTACTACTAGTTGCCCCCTTCTGACCCAGACAGGTTTAGTTCCTACTGCTATGGTAGTTACCAGGGGAAACCCTGATCCCACTCCCTCTACGAGTGCGAGTCTTATCACAGGAGCAGGGCTGTCTACTGCACCTATATTGTCAGTACCTGTACCTTTAACTTTCCTGCTTCAGGGTCTCCTGTGCTGTTTCTAATATCCTTCTAGTGGCTGTTATGCCATCAAGTGAGGCCTGCACTAACTTTGAAATGGAAACATTTCAGTTTTTGGTGCGCATGATGCTCCCTGGAGCTTTTCACATGTCCACTACACCAGGTGTTACATTATCTCCTGTCCCTAATAGACTTGGGCCATATGCTGTGTTCTGTAAAGGTTCGTATTTCGGCAATCTTGGTCTTTCACACACTCATAGGGGGAAAGACTGTGGATCAGTTGGAAATAGCTTACAGATTTTTAAGGGACTTCTGCACGTGTGTCCCATGGCCCATAAAGCAGTTATGGTGTAGGGCTTAAACTTAGTTCTGGAATCCCTTACAGTGCTTCCTTTGAACCAGCTACCACTTTAAAGATGCACTTACTGTCTTGGAAGACTCTGTTCCTTGTGGCCATTACTTCTCCTTGACGAGTGTCCAAACTTCAGGCTTTGGTTGTGGATTCACCATACATGCTTTCCACAAAGAAATGGTGTCCATACGTACCAATCCGATGGTTTCTTCCTAAGGTTGTTTCTGATGTCCCTCTGAATCAAACTATTCACTTTCTCCTTTTTTCCTTACACTCAAAATAAAGGGGAAGTTCTGCATTCACTGGATATCCATAGGGCTTTACACTTCTATTTTGACCTCAGGAAGGACTGTAGAAAGTCCTTAACTTTTTCTTCCTTTCCCCCCAGCATGGTGGGTGCACCTATTTTAAAGCAGTGCCTGTCCAAATGGTTGGCATCTTGCATTTCTGTTTACCAGATGCTCTGTAAGGAACTTCCTGGTTCTTTCCATTGCAACACTATGCGTGGCATGGCAGCCTTTGTGGCTCATTTCCGTAATGTCTCAAATGCTGACATTTGTGCTGCTGTCATGTGGAGTTCTTTCCACAGTTTCACTAAACATTACAGTCTGGGCCTAGTGTCTTGTCAATGGGCTGGCTTTGGCCTTGTTGTCCTTCAGGGCCTTCTGTTCTAAAGTTCCATGGGCCTTCTTCCCATTTTATGTACTGCTTGGGAATCGTTTCAAAGGAACGGCTCTGTGGATGTCCTCGAAGAAGATATAATGGTTGCATTGCTTGCCAGTAACAGCAGATCATCGTGAGAATCTCTCCCATAGAATCACAGCTCACTCTCCCACCTTCCCCCTTTCTGAATTACAGGTGGCACAGTGTTGCAGAACTACTGGCACATTCGTTTTTTTTTTGTCTGTTTCTGTGTCCTGGATGGGCCTTTTTGTTTCCATCACCTCTCCTGTGTGCCTGGTTTTGGTTCTGGTGTTTTTGTTCCCATCATCCTCTCAACCCATCCCATTTTCATTGGGAAAGTGAGGAGTGAAGGGTCTGCCCATGTCATATAGGCATGGTCTACAAACTGAGACAAACCATTGGCTGGCACAGCCCACTTCGGCAAAAAGAAAAATAATATTAAATGGGAGCGGCCCCAAACCCATCAAGGCTCTATTAACACCACGTCAGGTTGGAATAACAAGCTCACTCATCAGTAATTTTTCTAAAAAGTTTCTAGTTTGACAGATAACATCCAGACTAAAACTTAAAATTGTTAAGTTTCGGGGTATTATAACCCCTTCATCAGGGAGTGTAGTTATGTTATTCTATATCAACAACTGCTGATCTTTCATAAAGTAGATTTTTCAATGCTTGTTCTAGTGCTTATCACAGCTAAGTGCCTTTCTTTATTTTGAGCTGTGAGCCAGGAGATTCCTGAACCCCTGCATGGCTCCAGCGTCTTTGCCTACTGAGAACATCAACATGGGCAGCCCCAGCTAGACAGAAGTGTTACAGTGGTCCTGACGATCATGGCTTACCATTCCAAAGATGTGGCTTTTTGGAGGAGGTTTGCGTGAAGATCTGCTGTTACTGGTAAGTAACACAACTTTCTAAGTGAAATGATGTGTTGTAAGTGAAATAAAATGTGTTCTAGGTAAAAAAAAATAATTATCCCCAGATAACATGATTTATTTACCTGATACATTCCCCACTAGTATGGTATTTATCACTGTCATAACAACTCTATAATAACTGGGGATTGCTTTTTCCCTAAGGGAAACTGGGTTATTATTCGCCGTTATAACCCATGGGTTATAATGGCGAACATGCACTGGTTTCCCTTGTGCACATGCCACAGAAGCAGCTGTTCCATTGCTCAGCGCCAGCCGCCGCCAGTCTTTTGTGCCGGACGCTGCCACTCGGTGGTAAGTAAATAAAAAAAAAATTAAAAAAAAGACAACGAAAGGGCACTTCAGTCTGCAAAACAAAATCAATAAAAAAGGGAAGGGAAACCTTTCCCTTCGGCAGCCGCTTCCTGACCTCATGAATGTGCTGAAACCTGACCAGGCTGCACAGGGAGGATGTCTTTTTATTTTATGTAGTTGCTGTGGCAAAAAAAGTTACCCAGCAATTATATAAAATAAAACATGTGGTGTGTTTAACTCAAGATTTTGCACACACCCCTCAGTGTTGAATGCTTAAATAAACTCCTTGAGCTTTGCTCTTGGGTTTTATGTAGCATCCAATACCTGTGTAAAATCTTGTTAAACACACCGCCCCATTCATTATTCTATATGTAACAACTCTGTCAATGTACATTGTAGCAGTGCAGTAATAATTCAGTTTACAAATATTAGAATAAACATTCAAACCCCAGGAATCCCTCACTGTGCTTAACATATGCACGTCAACCTGGAAGGCTGAGCTGCCCTGGAGAGAGTGGAGTATACTGTATGTAAATGATGGAACTTGGAACACAATTCAAACCTCCACCTTGCAGTGGCATTGCGTTCTGCTGTTTAACGCCAGATTTATTTCTTCGCCTGAGAAAGCAAGTCGCCCTGAAGAGCTCTCCTCAACTGGACTCTGGTTTTTAGTTTAATTTTATGATTATGAGTATTCTGTTTTGATTTATTTCATTTCGCTGCTGTTTTCAGCTGTGTAGCATAGATTAGTTACATTTTGCTGGGTATTTGTGTTTTTGCTCCAGTACCCTGTGATTCTTGGTATCTGGAGAAGAACTTGTGTTTTACTTTAGCGGTTCGTTTTTAAACTGCATTATCACATATTCTCTCAGTTTTATTCAATTTACACCACATTTTACAAGATTGTGCAAATTTTATATAGCTGGCACTTCAGTTCCTGATTTTTAGGAACTAAGCCGTTTATTCTCGTAAAAAATGCTTATTTTTCTGTAGGTTACTTGTTAAAAAAAAAAAAAAAAAAGTTTAGCCCTTTGTAATAGTGGTCCTTTGTTTTAGGGAACCGGCCCACAATTTCATATTTTTTGCCTTTTGAGAACCATTTTATAGGGTCTGTTGGTATATCAGCATGTCAGACAGACCCAAAAAGAAGATGGGAACTACCGGTTTTAAAAATTAAGAGTGTTTCAATCTGTTGGTGAAGGCAGACTGCCACAAGTTGTGTCTAAAGTCCCTAGGTCCTGATCATTTATTTACTGATGGTGAATGTGCAACAGGTTTTGTCCCCAAACTGTTAAACATAGGGCCAAAATGTTAGAAGTTATTATGGCCTTTCAGTCTGCCTCTACGTCACCAAACCATACAGATGAGGACCCTTCCTCTCATAATAAGCAAAAGGAAAGGTCCTCAGAAGACACTCCTGATTCCTGAGTTCCTGAAAAAAGGGATTTCTGATGTGGCCAAGCATAAAAGATCTGCTGAGCAGGTTCTAGACCCGGTTCCTGCTAAAAGAAAATTAAAAATATGTCTGTGTCCCTCCTCCTGAAGAAGGAAAGGAGCCTACAGTGGACAAAGCAAAAATGCCCTGTTTGGAGGACATCACCAAGACTTGGCAATTCTTCCAGACTTTTCAAGCCACCGGTACCCTAATGGATATGCCAGTTCCTCCTCCAGTTTCTGCTGCCCTCCCAGTTCCCCTGTGCCAGGGAGCCAAACTTTATTATGAGAAGGAAGAAGCAGAAGGGGAACCTGTTGAGCCTGCCCGTTCCCCTGAACAGGACTTCGGTTCCCCTCCCTGGGGTCTGGAGGATTTTTCCTCCTACTGTGCCTTCGTAAGGCAAATGGTAAGCATCCTCAGCCTCTCCACCCAGGAAACAGTGGAGGAAGAGGCTGAATTTTTGAACATGGTGGGGTTGACCCCAACTAAGAGGTTTCTTCTACCTGTCCACAAATCCCTTAAGAAAGTAACCCTTAAATTGCTGCAGACCCCTACATCCACCCCATGGATCGACAAAAAGATTGAGAAGTACCACCATCTGGTCAGGCGTGATGCTAAATACCTATATTCTCACACAGATCATGAAGGTGTGGTCAAAGTAGCTGCCTGTGACAATGCTAAAGCTCCTCTTTCTCTCTACCCAGCCTCTGGACAAGGATTCTAGGAAGCTGGACAGTATGGGAAGAAGCTGTATACATCCGCCTCCTTATTATTGAGGTAGGCTGAATAGTTGGCCTACACTGCCCAGTCCCAGAAGGCCCTCTGGAACTCTGTGCTGGCCATGAATGAGAAGGCCTCAAGGGACCTGGCACAAGATCCGGCGGACACTGCTAGAACTGCTCTTGATGCTACCAAATACCAATTCCATATGGCAGCGGACAACAACACTGCCACTAGAGTTATGGCCCATGCCATCTCCTTAAGGAGATTGCCTGGCTAAGGACCACTAATTTGTCCTAGGACACCCAGCCAGGAAAAAGTCATGGATTTACCATGTGAGTACAACTCCTTATTTGATGACAAGACAGAGGCATATATGAAAAAAGTGGAAGAGTACAAGACCACATACAAGAGCAGCACTGAGAAGGAAAAGTCCTGCACTTCCTACAGGCTTTAGGGAAAGGGAGGTAGGGGTTATTTTCCCTGAGGTTTTTTGTGCCGTATGATTGCCTTCAGATGAGAGGCTTCTTTAGGGGCAGAGGCAGAAGACACAAACTAGAAGGCGATCACTATCAGCGCCAGCCTCTCTTGTCTTGCTCCAGCATTCCTGTATTAAAAAAAAAAGTTGAGACTATCTCTTGAAAGAGCAGTTCTATACTAAAATAAAATGTAAAGAGCTGTTATGTTTATCACAATTATCTTTAACTTTTCAGTGTGACTGTCAGAAAGACTCTGACCATCCTCTGCTTACCTCACAGTTGTGGTTTGTGACATCATAGTTTGTTGCCATGGTGAGCATTGTGATGTCCTAAACAGACACTAGCAATATCAGTAGAGGTCTGTCAAGTACGTTTTAGATAGGCTCCCAAGATGTGGTGTAAAGCCAGAAAAAGAAAACACTGAACTAAAAATTATATTTTCACTAGTGAACTGTAATAGCTGAAACATATTTATGGAAGTGTATACTGAAATGCAGAGCTGCTCTTTAATAATGTCAACAGAAGTGATTTTCTCCTGAAGACCAGTCTAATGTAGAGTCTGCAAGGAAGCCCACAAAAGACCTCCGATAAAAAGAATTCCAAGAAAAGGCAAGCAGAGGGGCCATCCTCTCACACTATTCTTAAAGCTCAAATGCATAAATTTAAAAGCTTGAATTCAAGTCCCTGTGTCATGATTAGTTTTTCCTGAAAATATTATGCCGTTTGGTTTTGTGGTTTTCCTTAAATCAGCATCTGTTAATATGCTCTGCAGTAACTGAAAACAGTGAAGATTTTTTCTGTCCCTATCAGTGATCGATGACTTCATTTTTGTCTAGCCTGCTGCTTCAGTAATTAAGTCCCTCATTGACTGAAGAAGCTGTTGCAGTTCCCAGCAACAGCATTCTGCAGAGCTAATTGTTTGCTTTCAAAGTTTATTAATAACCCATTTGGTTTGTGTTTAGATAGATCAGCTTAAATATATCATTCTGTTCTTATAAAAAGTTGATCTGAGTTTCAGTGCTGAACTGAAGTGGTATGAATGAATGTCTATGAGAAATTACCTTGTCTGTATCACAGCTGTCAGTTCTTTCTCATCAAACCTCTGCATTGTTTTCTGGCTATATAACACAGGGTTGTTTAATGGATATAAAATAAATCTAAAGCTTGTTAATTCATAGAAACAGTGTGTCTTTGATGTAGCCTCCATAAATAGGTTCATGTGAGAACAATTTTGTTTATGTCAGATTGACAAACAGCTGTCTGCCACACTGAGCTATTTCAGGAACATGTACTGTATGAACTCATTCAGTTCTTTGTGGGTTTAAGTGTAAAAATATATCATGTATGTGTATAACTAGAAATACTGTATGGCATCCTGATGCCCTTGTCTCCTGCCGGACGGTTGAGGCAGCAGCACTCTGCTGACCCCTTTACACTGCCCCACAAGCCTTTGTCTCCTGCCCCATTAAAGGGCTGCTGCACCGTGCTGCCCACTGTCTTCTTCACACAGTCAGGGCTCCTGCACCCTGCTGCCTCCTGCACAAATAGTTGATGCTGCTGCACCCTGCTTCCCTCTGTCCCTCACAGTCAAGGCCAGTGCACCCTGTTGGCCCCTGTTCCTGTCTCCACAGTTGGGGCTGCTGTTCTCTGCTAAGCCCTAGAGTCCCAGGCCCCTGCTTTCACAGTTAGGGCTGTTGCATAATGCTGCCCCAGGCCACCAAAGATGGGGTATTTGCTGCACCTGCTACCCACTTCCAGTGCCCCAACTGGGCAAGGCTGCTGCACCACAAACACCCTGTCTCACAGTCAGGGCTGCCATACCCTGATGCCCTCCTGTGTCCTGCCACATAGTCAAGGCATCTGCACCATGCTGTCCTCTGTTTCTGCCTCCACATCCAAGGCTGCTGCACCCTGCACCTGTCTACACATTCAAGGCTGCTGTGGCCTGCTGTGCCCTAGAGCCCCATGCCTCCACAGTTAGGGTTGCTGCTCCATGTTACCACTTGCCATAAGACAAGGCAGGGCATGTGCTGCTCCCTGTCCCCTGCCTCCACAGTTGGGGTAGTTCTCCCTGTTGCCCCCTGCCACTAGAGTCAGATCCTTTGCTACACCTTGCTGCCCATGTCCCTTGTCCCAAACAGGTGTGTCTGCTGCACCCTTTCCCACAGTTTGAGCTGCTATACCCTGATGCCTCCTCTGTCTCCTGCGCAGTCAGTCAGGGTTGCTGCATCCCGCTACCCTCTGTCCCCACCCTATAACACAGGATGAAAGTATTTTTAGTTTTTTCTTTTAAGCAGTTTGGGCAGTGTACCAAAGGCTCCGACTCTGGTGGCAGGGAGCAGCATGGTGCAACAACCTTAACTCTGGAGGCAAGGGGCTCTATTCTGCAGAAGGGCACAGTGGTGGCAGAAGACAGAGGACAGCATGGTGCAGAAGCCTTGACTATTGGGCAGGATTCTGTAGAGCATCAGGATACAGCAGCCCTGACTGAGACGAGGTGTACGTGGTGCAGTGGCCCTGCCCATTTTGGGCAATTGAAGGGGGTAACAAGGTGCAGCAAAAGCCCCACCTTTGATGGCCTGGGGCAGCATGTTGCAGCAGCCCTGGCTGTGGAGGCAGAGGCCCTAGCACTCTAGGGCTTAGCAGAGCACAGAAGCCCTGTCTGTGGAGATTGGAACAGGGGGCCACAGGATGCATTGGCCCTGACTGTGGGGGTGGGGGACAGAGGGAAACAGGGTGCAGCAGCCTCAACTGAGGGGCAGGAGACAGGAGCATCAGGATGCCATATAGTATTTCTAACAGTTATACACATAGATGATGTATTTTCACACAGAAAAATTCAAAGAACTAAATTTTATGAGTTTGTACAGTACATGTTCCTCAAACAGCAGAGTGTGACAGACAAAATTGTTTTCACATGAACTTATTTATGGAGGCTACATCAAAGACACACTGCTTCTATGAATTAATAAACTTTAGATTTATTTTATACCCTTTAAACAACCCAACAAACTTTGAGTGAAAACAATTAGCTCTACAGACTGCCATGACTGGGAACTGCAACAGCTTTTTCAGTCAATCAAGGACTTAATTGCTGAAGCAGCAGGCTGGATAAAAATGTAATTGCTCACTGATAGAGACAGAAAAATCTTCACCGTTTTCAGTTACTGTAGAGCACATTAACAGATGCTGATTTAAAGAAAACCACAAAACCAAACAGCATGATATTTTCAGGAAACACTAATCATGACACAGGGACTTGAATTCAAGCTTTTATTAAAAATATGGTGGAAAAACGGTTCATTTGATCTTTAAAGGGACACTGACTGCCTTCTAATTACTTTCTTGGACATAAACTTAAATGTGCCTGAACCCCCTGCAGCAGTGTATAGTTCAATCCAGAATACATTGCAGACATGGCTGCCTCAAATCATATCCAGTTTTAAAGAAAACACAATTGCACTTACCCCAATAATGCAAAGCATCATGGGAAACGTGCAAATCCCCCTGAGAGAATTTGGACTGGCTCAGCTTTAAGCAGAATCACATGGTGCTGGAAGGCCTCACAGTGCAATCAGCAAAGGCTAAGAACAGCAGACACATACACGTGTTTCGTCCTCATTTGGACTCATCAGTGTGCCATATCTGTGTCTTAACCCAGGGAGAGGGAGCCAGCATGTTATTTGTTTGGGTTATGGGGAGCCCAAAATACAGAAGGAAAAGAACTACAAAAGAACCACAGAGCCAGTTTTAATCCACTTTATTGAAAACTCAGTCAGTCCACTCATAATTGCGGCTGCCCAATACCAAAGCATGCTCAAAGCACACTCAAAAAGTTCTAAAATGCTGCTGAAATGCCTGGTCGGCTTGTCCTTGGAAGAGTTTGGTCCAAATCTTGAAGCTTTCTCTCCCCTCTACAGTGGACCTGCTCTAGATAGTACTTCTTGCATCCCCCTAGGATCTTTTGTGCCAGAGATTTCTCTAAATTTGATGAAGTTGCCTTCCAGGCAACCTTGTCCAATGTATAATCAAATCTCTCCCTGACCTTAATGCCAGCCTTGACTTTTTTACCAACAAGTTCCTATCTGCTATCAACCTCCATGCCCCTATAAACTAATTAGGGTAAAAGGTCAGAGGTCCAAATGGATTGCTGCTGATCTTAGAAAGTTACTGAGGCAAGGAGACAGGGCATGGGGAGTATACAAAAACACGGGTCACAAATCAGATTGGGATAAGTACAGGAATATCTAAAACTAGCCTACAAGTGGCCAAGAGAAAATATATTGGGGATCGACAAGACAATAACCTGTTCAGCCCCAAAAAGTTTTGGACCCATATAAACACCCTTCTAAAGGTCGACCTACCAACTCTGAATCAGACATCCTGGCCGAAGGTAAGCTACTTAATGACCACCTTTGAAACAGCCAGCACCTTTAACAGATTCTTCACAGACCTTGACAGGTATAAAATACTTACCTTGGGAGCCACCCTGAACACCCCGGTCCACAAGAATCTGAGATACCTAAGCCCAAATTTCATTTTAGGAGAATAACTAGAAAAGAGGTTCTAACTCTTCTAAAAACACTAAAAGCAGAGTCCTCGGAGAGTTTTGATAACCTGGAGCCCAAGCTGCTAAAGAAAGCTACTCCTGCAGTTTCCTGTTCTGAAGCAATGCTGTTTAACATGTCTGTTATGGAAGGTAGAATCCCTTAATAGCTGGAAGGTGGCCATTGTAATGCATGTTCACAAGGGTGGCCCTAAAAAGCTTACAGAAAATTACCACCCCATCTCCCTACTTAGCTCTCTTGCTAAAATTCAGGAACGGCTTATATATAACCAGCTTCAGGAATACAGTGCTTTCCACTTGTATGCCATTCGGTTATATGCCATTTCTGTTTTTAATGCACATTACTTTCTGGTCCCGATCCTTTTTCTGTACTCAGTGTTATTTAATTTGGTTGTATGCAGTGGGAATATATGCCACTTTTTTGCATGGAGTCCTATGATAAAGTGGCTGTTGCTGACTTACTGACTAGTCTGAGTGCTAATTGTGTGGTCTGTTGAAACAAACTGACAACAAGCTGACAAGCACCTGACGATCAACTGATAAAGCCAGGGGAGTGGAACACTGACATACAGATCACTGCTGCCATGGAGAAGACAAAGCACAATATGTTTTCCATACAAAAAAAGAGTTAAACTGCTGGATAAGTTATTCCTGCCATGCATGTCCCACAAAGAGTAGGTGGCTGAATTTGGAATTCAGAGTGCTGATTTACGAGGAGTGGGGGAGCAGGTATAACTGTAATTGCAAGTGGCCAGAGATCAAGGTGTCCCTCTATTGGGGAACCTCTCGATGGAAAAGGTACAGTCTTTTTGCTTTCTTGGGGTTTCATATTGAGCCAACAGCAGGGTTACTAGAGAAGGAAGGAGTGTTGTTAACAGAAAAGTGCTTGCAGTTCACAATAAACAATAAAGTGGATTGCTATTAAGCCACCAGTGATTTCATTGCTGCAAGTGTTCTGGCTAAACTGCATTTTCGGATGTATTCAGTTCTGCTTGTATGCACAATTTCCCATGGTCCCGAGCGTGTCCATACAAGCGGAATTGACTGTATTTTGATCAGTATCTCTGCTTGATTGATTGGCAACATGGTTTCAGAAAATCCCATGGCACTGACACTGTTCTGCTTAGGCTGATTACAGATATCCTGGGTAATATGGACAGGCGGTGTATGACTGGGACAATCTTCTTAGATCTAATGAAGGTATTCATCTTAGTTAATCATGGTCTCCTAATAGAAGAACTTAGGAGGTTTGGCCTTGATGACTTGTCCTGACTTGAATAATAGGGCTCAGAAAGTGAAATGGAAAGGTGTGCAATCTTGATTACTAACAGTAACTGAAGGTGTCCCTCAGGGGTCTATTTTCAGCCCAGTGCTATTTTCTTTATTTGTAAATGAGTTACCTGGCCATTGTGGAGGGGCATGTCTTCAGCTTTATGCTGATGATGCAGTACTATATAGGAGCTCCAGTGATGTCACCATCATCAATGGACTCCTTGCTGAGGACTTTTTGATGCTAGAAAGGTGGTTCTTTTCAGTGCAAAAAAGACTAAACTCATCTTTTCAGCCCCAGGCACCTAGGTGTAGCCAGACAGCATCTGCTAAACTTGCTCACATCTGGTGGTAACCAGATAGAGGTGGTGGAAGCTATTAAATGTTACAGTACAGTCGGACCCGCTTATAACAGACACCTCAGATAATCCCATTTTTGTCTGTTATAACCATTGTCCATTATATCTGCAATATCATTTTCATGCCATTTCTGGGTAACCAGCTAATTGAGAAGCCGCGTTTGACATTACCGCATGTCGTGCTGTGATTTAGTTTAGTGCGCTTGTGTGCTTTCTTGTTAAAACTCCGCTTTTATTTTTATTGTTTTAAAAAAACTTCTTGTTAAGTAGAGCAGAGCATACTGTAGTGGTTCATGGTATGTTCGGTGAGGGGTGGTGGGTGGGTGGGGTACAAAAGTCAGTTGTTTCTTTGCTGGCACTTTGGCTGAGTGTATTGAGGCCACATATGCTCCATCTGGGTCAGATTATCCCACTTTGGTTGGATTATTGGGTGCTGTTCCATGGCTCTACGTAATGTAAGCAGGGCAGCTTTCACATCGGAAGGCATGATGATCACTTCAGGCTCTTCTTCCTCTTCTGAAGAAGTAAAATCCTCTTTCCCCATTGCGGTAGCTAGCTGAACTGCTTTCTGAAGCAGTAGCGGACCGCTGATCACTGCCTCATGGCTGCGAGCGTTAACAAACCATCACAACAGAGCTTTCCCCAAGTCTCCTTCCTTACCTTCACATTTTCTTTTTCGTTCAGGGTTTTGGTTCACATGCCATTCTGATAACAGCTTCTGATTGTTGTTAAGAAGGTCAGAGAAGGTGGACTTAGGGAGACTGAAATGCAAAGCAAGCTCCCATATGCAGGTCTTGGCCATTTTCTCAGCTTCATTTAAAATCTCAACCTTTCAGGCAAGAGTCAGAGCAGCATGCTTGGAGGACATTATCACAGCACAGCATAGAGGAGAGCACACCGAAGGTGACAGAATTTTCAGTTGACAAGTTTGCAACTGCTTAAGTATGATCCACAATTACCAACAAGCTGGCAAAACAGGATAACACTTCATTAAGCACTATCTGCAGTACTGTAATGCCGCATGAAGTGTCCGCTATGTGAGGGCTGTGATGTGCGGTCTATCTGCATTTTTTTTTTTTTTTTTTTTGTATAGGAGGCATATAGTAGGGCATTTGGTTTTGCTATATTGTCTGCTATATCCGTGTCCGTTATAACTGGGCTGGACTGTATACTTTGACCAAGATGTCTCCTTTGGAGCACATATTGATTATCTCACATAATCCCTACATCAAAAATCTGGTTTGCTACACTGCCTAGGTGATGACCTCACAAAGGAATCTCGGTTAGTATTTGCTAAGAGTAAGCTGCACCCCCTCTTACAGTATGGGGCCCCTGCTCTTCACTCTGTGAGAAACACTGAAATCAATACATAGATACATAGACAGTATCAGCAGATAAGGGCCTATGGCCCACCCAGTCTGCCCATTTAAGTTTGTAAGTTCAGTTTATGTTTTTATGTCAATAAACTCAAAGTGCTTTAAAAAAACTTTGCCAATTTGCCCTAGGTGCCCCTCCTAGGATGCGTCATTACAACATCTTCCTCTCTCTTAACTGGCCGCCTTTTTTTTTTTCAGCTCCCTTTTCCCTCCAGTCACGTTCTCCGGGGCATCTCTCAGGCATCCTGCCTGATTTCTGCCCTGCCTGAAGTCCTCTGACCTGTGCCTTCTCTGTCCCCCACCTCAACCCACAGCTGGCACCCCCAGCTTAACCCCTCCAGGGTGGGGCCACCCCTCCTCTTGGAGCTCTTTATAGACAAACTCTGGTTGTGGGTGAGGGGTCTGGGCGAAGGAACATGAGAGGTCAGGCAGGATGGACCCGGCTGTGGGCATGGGGGCAGGTGCCATCGCCTACCTCGTAGACCGGGCTTTTTCCTTGTTCTGGTGTTAGCTTCCCCCCTCCTATGCAAGGAGCACAGCCTGACGCAACAGCGCACTGCAACCCTACCAAGCGTCAGCCTCGCGATTATGTGCTGCCCTACAGTGCTGCAGCACCCCCGGTCTCCACCGGGAGCCGCTGGCACACCGGGCGATTTCCCCAGTCCTCCCTCCTTGGGGAGGAGAGTGGCCCAGCGGGCACTCAATCCTCGACCCACCCCTGCCGACCCCTGGTGCCCGAGCTCACTCCTGAACTTGGGTCGCCGGCGTGGCGCAAGGTGTGCCATCCAGCACCTCAACCCTCAGCACCACTGGGCCAGCCAACTGGCATCCTTTAGAGGGCAGGCTAGAGTATACCCTCCTCTGTCTCACTTATAAAATTCTTAAGGGTCCTGCTCCACCATGCCTCTGAGATATCCTGACTCCTAAGCCAGAATGGAGAGTGCTCATGTCCACTGGCTGCACCTTACTAGAAATATCCAATACTAGGTTGAATCCAAGGGAGAGATCCTTTGCCAACTCAGCTCCAAGTCTGTGGAACATGCTTCCTGCATCCCTCCAAAATGGCTCCTCACTTGAAGGTATTAAAAAAAATGCCTTAAGGCATATTTACTCCAGCGTAGCTTGTGTTCCTGCAACCATTGACCTAGAGCTGCTGACATCCCTCTTCGCCTCTAGTTTTGTAGTTGGGGGTGCTAGACATCCCCATTCTACTCAGTTTCTTGCACAGCCTACTGAATGGATACCCACCTTGATTGTATAATACTGTGTTAATGCCTTGAAATGTTATATGATCCTGCCTATATAATAGTCTTCTGTATCCTTGTGTATTTGTTCCACATGCTGGATATGTATCTACAGTATCTTAGCACACCTAGTTCATTTACCTATGTATTGTATTGGTTACTTGATAGGATTAGACAGTAGCAGGAAATTGCCCATCGAGACAGTCTGCCAATCTTCGTGGCCTTTTGTTTTTTTAGGAAACCCATGTATTTATCAGGTTCCCTTTTGAATTGTTTGTTTGCTATTGTCCAATTCAACTAGGTACTGTGGAAGTTTGTTCCAAAGTCTTGGCGCCCTAATAGTGAAATAATTTTGTCGCTTTCTGGTACTCACTCTCTGAATTTCATTTTGTTTATTATGGAACCTAAGGGAAACTTGCTTTATCTGAAAGTTGATGTTATATTCTGAAATTATATCTTGATTTCTTGTCAGGTTAAAAAATGTACAGTAGGTAATCTCCCCTGACCCTTCTTTGTTCCAGTGTCATCAAATGCAGTTTTTGTAGTCTGTTCTCATATGGCCTATGACTCAAACTGCTTATTAGTTTAGTAGCCCACCGTTGAATCCTCTCCTAAAGATTAATATCCTGCTTTTGCTATGGTGACCAAAAATGGGATCCGTAGTCCACATGTGGCCTTACATGCAATTTGTACAGGTTGACAATGATATACTCATCTCTAGTGATGAAAGCTTTTTTGATAATATTTATATATTTATTGGCTGTTTGCACAGTTTTATGTACGTGTGTGCACGTTTAGGGAATTGTCATTAAGAATATCCAGATCTTTCACATTAGTAACAGTTGGTAGTTTGTGTTTCGTTAGATGGTAGGACTTCAGTGGGTTATTGCATCCAAGATGTAGCATGGTACATTTTTGTAAGTTTAGTTCCATTTTAATTTTAATTACCTATTTTGCTCTATGGATTTAAGGTCATGAACCATGGAAAGGTATTTAGTCTCAGTGTCAACTTCACACGTGATTTTAGTATCAGCTTGGTTGTTTTGTTCGTAAACCCAGTGTTGAAGTCGGAGATAAAGCAATTGAAGAGGAAGGGGTCTAACACCAACCCCTGGGGAACACCACTAGTAATAATTCCCTCATTTGACAAGTGCTGCATAAGTCTTACTCTCTGAGTTCTATCAAGTAGCCCTTTCTCTACCCATTTTATTAAATATTCACTGTATCCCATATTTTCTAATTTTAATAATAACTCATCATGTGGGATGGTATCGAATGCCTGTCTAAAATCCAAATAGATAACACCAGCAGGTTTACCAGAGTCTAAACTCTGGCTAACTGGTTCGTAGAAACTAATTAAATTTGTGGAACAGGATCTTCCTTTTTGAAATCCTTGCTGTGTTGTGTCGAAGATACCAAGGGACCTGGATTCTTGTTAAAACTTGTTTATAACAACTTTTCCGACACCTTTCCTGGGACAGATGTTAAACTTATGGGCCAATAGTTTGGAGGTAATGACTTACTACCTTTCTTGTGAATTGGTATGATTATGGCCTGTTTCATTCAGATACTTATTTCTAACTTTATAGATTTATTGTATAATAACACAAAATTGTTTACTTAGACTGTTAACTAAGTTTGTTAGAAAACATGGGTGTATCCCGTCTATTTCTCGGGAAAATTTCTGTTTTAATGATTTATGGCTTCTTTTATTCCCTCTAGTGTGAAGCTCTCTATATTGGAAACACTGGTGTTCCTTACTGGAATGGGTTTATCATACTTGTGAAATACAGAGATAAAATAGCCATCAAATTAATTGGCAATTTCTAAAGGTCCTTTTATAGTTATGCCATTTACTGTCAAGAAGCCCAGGGTATTACTATTTTTGTTCATGTTATTGACATAGGAAAAGAATGATTTTTGATTTATTTTTGTTGTTGCTATTCTGAATTCTAAATTCTGACGTTCCTTCCTGTCATATTAATTTCTTTTTTTTTTCTTTTATTCTAATTTGTATTTTTCTTGGGCCACATTATTGTGTTTTTTTTTTAATGTCTGAAATGCGCTTTCTTTCATTTTGATTTGTTTCTCCAATGTCCTAGTCATCCATGGTAGGACTTTGCCCTTGCTGTTGTTAATTAATTTGTTAGGTACAAACCAATCTTTTACAGTTCTGAGAATAATGAAAATTGAATTCCAACTCTCTTCAACTGATTTGTTTTGTAGTATCAATTCAGTCTACTTTGTCTAATGTTTCCTCTATTTTCTGGTAGTTTGCACTACTACAGTTCTTAATATATGTTTTTTAGTTAGTCTGTCTGCGTTCGGCAGTATAAGTAAATGTTAAGATAGAGTGGACACTGCCCTCTAGTGGTCCCTTTGTATAGCTTTCTGAAATCCCATTGCTAATATCACTAGAGCTAGAATGTTTTTCCCCTTAGAAGGTAGCTTTACTAGTTGATCCAGGCCGCCTTCGGAAAGAGTATTTAGGAAGGATGCTTTCTGGAATGTTTTGCTTATGAAAGTACGCCAGTCAATTCCTGGTAGGTTAAAATCCCCCAATATGATTACATTGTGGTTGTCCACAGCCAACTTAATCTCTTTATTGAGCTCATCCCAGTAGTTATTACAACTAGAGGGTGGACTGTAATAATTACAAGTTGATTTTTATTAAGTCATATTTGGGTCCAAATGGATTCATTGTCAATTGTGGGAGTATGAATTGTAATCTCTGCCCCTTCATGTTATTTTTTAATATACACGCACCCCCCCTTTCTGTTTACTCCGAATTTATAATAGAGTTTGTATCCATCTATATTTCTTGACCAGAGACTTCTCATCCCACCAAATCTCACAAATAGCTGCAAAGTCGATGTCAACCTTTGTTAGTCCAAGTTCAAGCTCTGTTTTTTTTTAATCACATTCAGACTCCTTGCATTTGTTAGTAGGAATTTATAGTCACTAACTTTAGAGATATTATAAGTTTGATAAGTCATAGTGTCCTCTTGACCTTCTGATGTTAGTTTAAATGCTTGGTGACATGATGTTCAGTTTTCTTACTCAATACAGATATTGTCTGAGTCTGTAAAATCTGTATTGTTTTGTATTCTTTGTAATTAACTCTGACTTGTCCCTGAAAATGGGACTTTGTTTTCCAGTGGCCCTAGCTGGTTAACAAAATTCAATAAATCAGTTTTGACTGAGTTTAGCTAGAACACTGTTTTTGATAGCAGAAAGTGGCTGAACTCAGCAGAGTATTTCATTTTTAAAAATGAGCACCCCAGCTTATGTAAATCCCAGTCTGAAAGTCTAGCCATGACATCGGGCATGCGCGTCAGTTGGTGCATGCCCAGTATTATGGCTTTGACTTTCAGACCAGGATTTACGCAAGTTAGGATGCTCATTTTAAAAAATGTAAATAAGTTGCTGAGTTTAGCTAGCTTTCTGCTATCAAAAGCAGCGTTTGGCTGAACTCTGTCAAAACAGACCAAACGTGTCCATGGCCGAGCCTACCGGGCGCTTTGACAGCATTTTAGAATTGTGAGCGTGCTTTGAGTGCTTTGATATGGAGCAGCCACAAATAAGAGTGCACTGATGGAGTTAGAGGTTTTCAATAAAATGGATTAAAATTGGCTATGGATTTGAGGCAGCCATTTCTGTAGTGCATTCTGGATCAAATTATACACTGCTGCAGGAGGCGCAAGCACATTTCTGAAAATGGCCAAAAAAGTAAGTAGAAGGCAGGCAGTGTCCCTTTAAAAAAGACAAAGAAAAATTTGGAGCCTAACAAAGGAAAGGCAAACAAGCCTATCATCCAACCTGCTGTTGATGTTCAGATGGGGGAAGGAGCTAGATGCTAGTCCTTTTTTAGAGGAGAGAGTCCTGAAGGAATGCGCTAGTCTGAAAGTGGACAAAGCAATGGGGCCAGATGGGGTGCATCCAAAGATATTGAGGGAGCTCAGGGAGGTACTGGCTACATCCCTGACAGTCCTGTTTAACAGTTCTCTGGAAACGGGATTAATTCCAGAGGACTGGAGGAGGGGAGGGCAGATGTAGTACCACTTCACAGAAGTGGTAGCAGGGAGGAGGTTGGCAGTTATAGGCCAGTCAGTCTGACATTGGTGGTGGGAAAGTTAATGGAATCACTGCTGAAGGAAAGCATTGTGGAATATCTCAAATCCAGTAGGTTACAAGACATGAGGCAGCATGGGTTCACGAGGGGGAGGGGGTCACATCAGACTAATCTGATAGATTCCTTTGGGTGACCAAGGAATTAGATCAGGTTGGAGCAGCGGACATGGCCTGCCAACACTTTAGTAAGGGTTTCAACACCTTTCCACATAGGAGACTAGTAAGCAAGCTGAGTAGCTTAGAAGTGGGTCCAAAGGTGGTAAACTGGGTAAGAAATTGCATAGGGGAGAGGCGACAGAGGGTGATGGTAAACAGAGTTCACTTCGAGATAAGGTGGGTGACTAGCAGTGTGCCTCAGGGATCACTGCTGGGAATGGTCCTGTTTAATGTCTTCATAAGCGACATTGCAGAGGAGCTGGAAGGGAAGGTCTGCCTCTTTACAGATGACACCAAAATCTGCAGTAGGGTGGACACGGGGGGAGGGGGAATGAGCAGAGACCTGGGGAAACCCAAGGCGTGATCAAGGGTATGGCAGATGGCTTTCAATGTGAAGAAGTGCAAAATAATGCACAAGGCACAGAAACCCATGGGTGGAGTACAGAAGGGGTGGAGTGGTTTTGACAATCACCAGGCAAGAAGGAGGCCAGGGGGTAATCATTAGAGTCCCGTGTTTTTCTTAAGTAAGAAATAACAAGAAATTCCAGGTAGAAAAAGAAATAAAATGAAAACAAACACATGAAAAAAGTTAAAGAATTGCTTGATCTTATTTCGAGAGGGCTCTTGTAGTAGGTAATTACCTTGAGGACTGTGCCCCCTGGCGTCAGGACCACATGGAAACTTTAGCTAGCAGTGCCTGATGAGGGAGCACCCACCGACGTCATCGTAACACTATAGTGGGCGGTCCCCATGCCTGCCTTCCAGTTCTTTTCCGCCATTGCATGAGCCTGTCGGACCTTGTGGAGATCGTCGCTGCAGTTTGACCGCTTTTCTTCAGATGAGTATCTGGTTTTTTTTCTACCTTATAGTGATATTTTTTTATTTTCCGCATGTCGTCGCCGTCTTTCATCGCATTGCATAAAATAAGTGCGGTTCATGTGGCGCGAAGCTACCACACAAAGACTCATTCCCTCTGTCTCTTCTGCTTAAGCCTGGAGCACAAGGTCGAGGATTGTGAGGCCTGTTCCAGCTTCAACCAGGCCACACGGAAGCACCACCAGCAGGCCCCTGAGGCTCATTTGTTAAAGCAAAAGATGGCCACGATGGAAATAGAGCTCCAGAAACTCAGAAGCACTTCCTCCTCTCCTACTGACTCCCACAAGCATAAGAAAAAGAGGGATAACGAGAAACACCAGGACCAGGACAGGTCTCCCTCTCACCTGCGGCTGCCCTCGGGTGAGCAGTGTCCCTCTTCGTCCGGGAAGTCTGCCGCTGCCTCCAAGCCTCCCCCGCCTTCCCAGGAGCAGCCCTTGGATCCCCCACCGCCACTAGTTACAGTGGTCATGGGTGCCTTGGCTACATCTGAGGCTTCCGTCGCTCTTAAGCCCCTTTCAGCTGGTAGGTCTATGCTGTCTGGCGGGGCTGGTAAGCCACTCATCAGACCCTCCAATGAGCGCCTGGCCCAAGCTGTGAAGTAAGGCTCTGGGGTCTCCGGTGCAAACCCGGCCACAGTCAGTAAGCTGGTCATCGGTCCACCTGACCAATCAGGTCGATACGCCTGTCGTCAGTTTATCCGACATCCGCCCAACCAATCGGCTCATGTCAGGGTCCGGCGAGGGCCCCGACGACGTCCAGTTGCCGGACTTACCACAGCTTTCTAGGGATGTGTATATGATGTTCTAGCCACACTGTCTGGCAGATACCTTTCCCCTTTAATTCATGCCAGATCGTCTTCAGCCTGGCTCCTCCCACCCACCCAGGTGGTAAAAAATCGGCTCCACCCCTAGATGCCAGATTTTCCTTTCCGCTTGGAAGGTTCAAATTCCCTCCTTACCGCTGCGGTGTGTAGTAGGCCCTGGCGTTTGAATCTTAGGATTTGTTTCCTAAACTTACCTTAAAACTCGTTCGAGTTCCGATTTCAGCTCCTTCTTCAATCGCGGCCAAGATAGAAGACAAGATTGCTCCCGGGTTTCGCTGGTGTCTCTGCGGGCAGAAGATGTAGCAGACTGACCCTCATGCCACGTGCGTGTACTGCTTAGGCTATGATCATGATCCGCAAGCTTGCGATTTCTTTCGGTCCTTTCACCCAAATGTGTTGGACGACCGCACTGCCTGACTTCAGCTGGGGTGATCGGAAAAGCGTTACCCGCCAGTCAAGTCCAACAATGCCTGTTGAGTGGTCTCTGTGGCTCCGGGGTCTGCCGAGCAGCTTGAAGAGCTCCAGGCCTTCGCGGAGGAGGTGGCCCAGGCCACCACTCAGTCCTTTTTGGCTTCAACATTTGTTCCACTCCAACTGGACTCCACTTACTCAGCTTCCTTCAAGGAACTGTGTCAGTCCCTCGCAACTAAAGAGAGTCCTTCGGGATCGCACGGTTCACACTTTCGCAAGGGGTCGTCAAAGAAAGACAAGGAGAAATCTCATTGTTGATGTTCCTGGGACCGGGAATGTTCCTGTTCTCAGGAGTCTCCAGTTTCGACTTCAGTTGAAACCACAGCCCTGGCCGCTTCTTTTGTGGTGACCCCATCGGACCAGTTGGCTGAGACGCTGGTCGATGACATGGACAACATTTGTCTCAACCCAGTCAATTGGTTGTCAACTGAAGAGGCCGATAATTCTCTTGTTAGGACTCTGGTCCTTCTGGTAACCTCTGACAGGTCAGCCCAGCCTGCCGAGTCAAACCTGCTGGTCCTAGACCCTGGCCAGGAGGAGCCATGGGGTTCTCTGGCTCCCTCTGAGGCTCCCCATCAGCACCACCGACGGTCGAGGTTGAGGTCTTGGTCTTCCTCTTCTGAGACAGGCAAGTCTCGCTGTCCTCGGCAATCTCGCTCCCGGCATTACGGAAAGTGGCACCGCTGCTACTCTTCTTCGTCCTCCTCAGATAAGGAGAGGCTTCAGTGCAAATTGCGTCAATGCTATGAAGAGTTAACGTGACAGCAGCTGGTCTTGACTGGACAGAAATCGACACCGGTTTCTGCCCCGGCCATTAAATGGCTGTCGCCCAGACTGCTGACGTCTGCTCCCCCGAGCGGGTTGATCACCACCGTCCCTCCCCCAGTGGAGCCGGTGCAGACCACTTCAGCTCGGCCGAAGCGGACATCTTTGCCCCTTGTGGTAGAGCCACCACCAAAACAACCGACGACCAGGGCTACAACCAAGGAGGCTCAGACGGTCAAGGAGCTTCCCCATCGGCTATCGGTCACCCTCAGTCCTGACCATCCTAGAGGGGTCGAGGGCGACTCTGGTGGCCGCCCGCTTTATGCGGTCTCCTCAGAGTCCAAGGATTCCTCCCTGCACTCACGTCCCATCGAGTCATTCAGGGGCATCTTCATGGACAAAAGTTCTTCCTCGTTCATGGGCATTCTTCGGCTCATCTCCGAGTCCACAGGGATGGAGCTCGAGCCTGTCCAGAAATGGGCTTGGTATCCCCTCACAGAGATTCTGGATGGTCCGTAAGTATGTGGTACCAACCAGCTCCCTTTTGGGGTTTTTGGAGCATCCCTCGGCCGAGGGATTGGTGGCCGACTCAGTTTTCTGGTGCTTGGGCAATGCAAGGGATGTCGTTAGACCACCGGACAAGGAGTCCAAGAAACTGGACCATTCAGCTAAAAAAGTCTATGCTGCCTCTTCGCTCAGCCTTCGCCAGGCTGGTTTAGCCGTGCTGATGGCACACTTATCTCATGCCCTGTTGGGCTCCCTTGATGAGGTGATTTCTCCCCTCCTGGCGGACCTCCAGACTACGGTCAAGCAGGTCCGAGACCAGGGGAGAGCAGTGGCAAAGCAGCAACTCCAGACAGCTCTGGATATTGGTGACTCTTGCAGCTGCTCAGTCACAGCTGCAGTAGCCATGCACCATAGGGTTTGGTTGCAGATCTCGACCTTCACGGTGGATGCCCCAGCACAAGCTATATAATAAAGCGGATTTACCAAATATTATAGCCGCACTCAGGGGTATCGACTGGGCTAATATTATGTCCTCATTAGATCCTGAAAGTTGTTGGGATTTCTTTAAACAGACGGTATTACAGTTAAGAGATAAAAATATCCCTTTTATTGTTAAGCAAGGTCAAAGGAAGCATAGGCCAAAATGGCGGTCCAAAAATATACAACGGGCATTGAGACAAAAAACAAAAAAAATATTCTGTATATTTAAAATCCCAGACTAAGGAGCATTGGTTCACCTATGTAAAAGTTCAAAAGAAATGCAAGTCTATGATAAGAAAGGCTAAAAAAGGTTGGGAATTAAATCTTGCCAAGAACGCCAGTAAAGATAATGGAAAGATGTTTTATTCTTATATTAACTCTCTTAAAAAAACTGTCAGGTTGGACCCCTTTTGTATAACTCTAATCTCTGTTGTGATCCCCTAGATATGGCTAACATTTTAAATCACAAATTTTGTGATGTATTTTGCAACAAATCCATTCAAAATGATGTTAATATAAATGTAGTAAATGAGTCACATATCAAACTATCAGACAACATGGTTCAGGAGAAACTTAAATCACTAAATAATAAATATTCCCCAGGCCCAGATGACATTAATGGTCATCTGCTATATCTAATTGCTGATCATATCTCTCACCCCTTACGTCTACTTTTTGAATATTGCCTACAGTACCATTTTGTGCCCAAAGAATGGAAGTCTGCCCATGTAATACCAATTCATAAAAAAGGGTCTCTGTCTAATTGAGAAAATTATCGACCTATCAGTTTGACATCAGCAGTTTGCAAAGTACTTGAAAGTTTAATAAAAGATCTCATTAGTGATACACTTAACACAGTTGATATAGAACAGCATGGGTTTAAAAAGGGTACAGGATGCCTAAGCAATTTGATGTGCTTCTATGAAAACGTTAGTAGAAACATAGATAATGGCATCCCTTGGGATACAATTTATCTTGACTTTAGTAAAGCATTTGATGTTATGGCTCATCATGCCCTAATTGCCAAATTATTAGATACTAAAATAAATAAACATATTATCACATGGATTAAAAATTGGTTGGCACATAGAACACAGAAGGTCTTAATAAATGGCCATTTATCTGACTCCCAGCCTGTCACCAGTGGAGTCCCTCAGGGGTCTGTCTTGGGCCCCTGCCTATTCCAAATATTTATAGCAGACCTTACTAAAAATTGTTTGTCAACTTCCATTAAATATGTGGACAATGTTAAATTTGGTGGGCCTTGCGATAGCGAAGATAAGATCTCCACAGTTCAACGAGACCTCAATAGTATATCTGATTGGGTTAATATCTGGGGTGTGCGACTAAATCCGTCAAAATGTAAGGTGATGCATGTTGGTTCCAACAACCCCTCAGCCATTTACATTTTAAATGGGACTCCACTGGAAATCATCACCAATGAAAAGGATCTAGGCATTTACATAACAAATGATCTTGGGTATAACAAACAGATTAATGAGGCTATTTATTTATTTATTATTTTGATGACTGGGTAAGTGCATTAGGCAATATACCTGCCTATGTTCAAACATGACCCGGGAGAGTACAAGATACAGTATAGTAAAACATACACTAGAACATGCAGGCATTCAGAACAGTTGCATCAGATATCCTCACAGGGATGGACATAAAATATTACTACAACAGGACCATCCACACAGGGATGTTTTATGAGGTCAGGCACAATTAAAAGACATACAAATGTAAGGCAAAGCAGTAATCAAGTCAGCTTGGATGAGGCAGGACGAGGACAGACACAAGTATCAAGTGCTAGGAGGTGAGAGAGGAGTGCTGTTTTAAAGGAGGAGTGGGAAAAGTTGTCCTTTAGGCAGTGGGGGAGAGTACTCTGGGTTTTGGGAGAAAAGTGGGCAAATCCTTGTTCTCCCATTTTTATAGTGCAACGTGGGACAGCGAGCAAAGGCAGATGGGAGAACCTTAGGGGACGGGAGTGTCGCACTGGGTTAAACATGGCTGCTAAAGCTGAAGGGCAGGGAGTTCTAGTCATAGAAACAATGAAGCAGTTCGGTGAAAGAAGGCGACGCGATTCAGGTGATAGCCAGTGCAGGGCTGAGTAGAGTAGACAATGGTGGGTGAGGCGAGGGGTAGATAGAGCAAATCTGCAAATACTGTTGTAGGTAGTGTCCCACTTATGGAGAACAGCAACGGCAGCATGAGAAAGGATAGGAAGGGCGTAAAGAAGCCTTGGGAGAAGGACACCTCTAGCAACCGAAACTCCAGCTGCAGGGGTTAATGAGTGGTGCACACAGTATGCTGCCCTGATTTTTATGTTTACAGATTGACATACTTCGTTAATGTGAGCAGCGAAGTCAAGGGCCAGATCCAGCATCACCCCAAGGTACTTAAAAGAGTTTGTGTTCATGATGGCAGCTCCGTCCTGGCATAGCACATGAAACTTAGGGGACAAGGCCAGTACTTTCTTAGAAGACCCGAAAAGCATAGCTTGGGTTTCGGGGAGGTTAAGAATAAGAGAGTTGAGGGAGAATCAGGACTGAAGGTGTTGAAACCCAGAGGTGAGATGCTCATTGAGGTCAGTAATTGAGCGAGAAGCAGAAAAAAGTACGAGGTCGTCCACATACGTAATGAAGCTACAGTGGTGTATGGAAGTAGGGATATCATTTACAAAGATTGAGAATAGCAGTGGACCGAGGATAGATCCTTGAGGGACACCTGCCGAGATAGGGGCAGGAGACGAATGGGTTTTGCAAAAGGAGACAAATTAGGACCGGTCATTAAAGTAACTTGAGAACCAAGCTATAGTGGGTTCAGAGGCCCGAGAGAATGCAGCTTATCTAGAAGAAGAGTATGACTAAGTCAAAAGCCTTGGTTAGGTCAGTGAACACTGAACCAGTGAGCAGACCTTTGTCCATATTAGACTTGACCTCACTGGTGAATAGGGCGAGTGCGGTGGTGGTGCTATGCTCAGCCCTGAACCCGTGTTGAACTGGTGACTGAAGGTTGAATTTAAGCAGGTGTGCAGAAATCTGACCGTGAATCAGTTTCTCCAGCAACTTGCTGAGAGTAGGAATCAATGCGATGGGGCGATAGTTGGACAGAACTCTGGTGTCACCTTTCTTGAACACCGGGACTGTCCTGGCAGCTTTACAGGCAGTGGGCATGGTAGGTGTAGTGATGGATAGGTTAAAAAGCCTCATTACTGGAGTGGCAAGAAAAGGGGCAGCAAGTCTGAGGATTCTGGGTTCAAGTCCATCAGGCCCAGCATTCCCCCGAGAAGGAATGGTGCGGAGTAACTTAAGTACCTCCTGACATGAGACAAGGGATAGCCCCAAGGTTGGACATGCATCAGGGGAGAGCCCCAAGTTTGGAGATCCACCAGGAGAAGCCGTAGTGCCAGGGAGGCCGCCCCTAGGGGACCTTGGTGAATAGGGAATTAAAGGCATTAGCAATTGTGCAGGGGTTATTGCAAAGGGTGTCATTGATAAGCATATCATTTGGCAACTGGGGCTTGTTGTTCCCCAGGATCTCTTTAATCTGGTACAAGTATTTCTTCGGGTTGGAGGCCGATGAGTTAAGGAGATTACAGAAATAGGCACCTTTGGCTGCTCGAACTTCTCTTTTGCAGGAGTTACGCATAGCCCGATATTCCTGAAAATCAGCCTGGAGAGAGGAAGATTTCCATTTTGACCAGAGTTTGTCACAACGCTTAATCAGTTGTAGGAGAGGTCTCTTGAGCCACTTGGTCACTTTCCCACAGACCCTCCGAGCAGAGAAAGGAATATATTTGTTTTGCAAGGCCAGAAGAGTTTTATTGAAGTAATCTGTGGCTTGGTCTGTACTGGTGGTGGTATAAAGGGGAGACCAGTCAGTAAGTTTTAAGTCCATTTATAAATGCCGACTGCTCAAGATTAGAAAGATCAGCAAAGGACAGCACTTTGGCAGTATAGGAGGGGGTTGAGGACCCCCTTACACAGTAAACAGAACAATGATCACTAATTGAGTCAGGCAGAACCCTGGCAGGTGAGTAGCTGTCCTTCCTATTGGTGAGGATCCAATCATGGTACTACAGGAGCTGTTTTGAGACACCCTTGTAGGAGCCGAGATGAGTTGGCTAAGGTTAGCCTTACTAATGGTAGAGGCTAAGGTAGACGAGTTGGGTCCAAGAAGTCAAGGTTAAAATCGCCCAGACATATCATCGAATTTTTCTTGGATACAGAGGGAATAAAGTCCATAAGTTCATCAAGGCCTATTTTACTGTTACGAGGAGGAATATATGGCTATGTTCATGAAACCTAGGCACCAATACACAGCAAATGTTCTGGGGTGTGTAACTTCGAAAATCTAGGTGTCTGCCTGATGGTTCTTTATCTGTTTTGTGCCCTCTCATGTGTAGAGACAGATTAAATAACTTCAGCTTACTAAAGCAAACACTTTTTTAACTTATTACACTTACAAAATCTATTTTGTTGTCATTGTGCAGTGCTTAAATGTGACATAAAAAACAGACAGTTTATGTGGGTTGTTTTGCTTCCCCCAATGTGAGCTGGCCCTAATAGCATTTTTTTATTATGTTTTTATTGATTGGTGCCTGCCATTTGTTGTTTTTTATTGATTTTATGGCATGTCTGCATTTAATGATAATAGTCGGGGTCCATGGCCATACCTCTCAACTGTCACACATTATGAGGTACGTCACTCATTTTACCTCTCAGAAACCCTTTGTCCATTATGGGGGAAGGTGATATTACACATTCCCCACTGAGACTTTAAAGCAGAAATTCATAATAATCTATTATGCTTAGTTATACAAAAACATTATGAACATTAGTGCACTGATAGCTATAGTGTTCTGAGCTTCCAGTGCCATGTTAGACGATATGTCACACATTTTGCTCATTTGACACGCATCATGTCACACATTTTGGTGGAGAAAGGTTGAGAGGTATGTCTGTGGCGTTTGTACTGCCTGGTGTCCACCAGAATGTCTTTCTGCTCAAGGGGCTTTACATAAGTCCACATGCTTTATTTTCCATTTCTTGTGTTCCCTCTCCCCTTCCCCTTCCTAATATATTCTTTGCCATGTTGTCAAGCATTTACGCTGCTCCCCTGAGTCAACGTGTTTGACCTTTGCTCCCACGTTCTGAAGGTGTCCAGATCTCATCGCTGTACAAACGTCACGGTGAGAAGCCCGGTTTTGGCTTTGATCTGCTATGGGACTCCTGTAGCACGTCTACAGCGGGTGGCTATAATTTTCCCCATAAAACCCACTGCAGACAATAGCCAGTCCCCTTTGCCACCGTGGAGATTGCTCATTTTTGCTCGTTGTGTCCACTGACGGTTCCCCCAAACAAACGCCGCAGAAAGCAAGCAGCGTACAAACGCCACACATCAGCATTCAGAATTGGAAGAAGATTCACAGCAATTACCAGAATTCACATTCCTGCTGTTCCTGAGTTTTCAAGGCTTCGAGTAGGTAGGCTTCCTGTGAGTCAAACACTGTTTTTTTTTTATTGCAATATCTGGCCATTTCAGACAGCAGTGCTACTGGTGTAATTGTACTTTAAACACCACACTGTGGTTGGTTTCTATGTGCATTCATTTTCTGAGCCCTGCTTTGTGTGCAAACAGTGCATTTTGTGGAGGATGTAGCCTTAAATTGTGCCTCCCATGTTTTGGGGGGGTTGAGGGGTGGCAGTGCTCCTCAAAACTACCATGCTGTCCATCTGTTACTGGCCAAGCACACCTGGACAGATGTAAAAGCTTGGCATTTAGGAAAAAAAGCTTTGTCCTGGTGTGTTTATTCAGAGGCATTCAACCATCTTGGTCTGTGGGGGGTGCTCTGTTTGTGTTTTGGAATGTTACCAAACAATGTTGGCCGAGCACACCTGGACAAAATTGTAAAAACTTGGTATTTAAACATCTTTGTTTTTGGTCCAGGTGTGTCTGACCGTCGATGGCCAAGCACACCTGGGCAAAGCTCGGCAAATGTAAGCTTAGTTTTGTGTTCAATTAAAAAAAATATATATATATATGGGCCTGCCACTCTTTACCCCAGTGTGTTTTATTATAGACGCTTGGCCATCTTGAGCACCATGTGGCCTTGGCTCGGGGAATGCACTGCTTGCCGTGGTTGTTTTGTTGCCGAAATGTTTAATTTGTATGTTACTTGCCAGCATGATGTCTGACCATCGATGGCCAAGCACACCTGGGCAAATGTAAGCTTAGTTTTGTGTTCAATTAAAAAGAAGAAAAAATATGGGCCTGCCACACTCTGCCCCAGTGTGTCTGGTCATAGATGCTCTGCCATCTTGAGCACCATGCAGCCTAGGCTTTGGGGGAATGAATTGTAATGTTTGCCTCTTGTTTTCTTCAGAAATATTTATTTTGAAATGGTGCTTGCTGGCATTATGTCCGACTGTAGCTGGGCAAGCACTCCAGGACAAAAAAAACAGAAAAATCGTGGCCCTGCTAATGTTTGTCCAGGTGCATTTGCTCAGAGACACTTGGCATATTTTGTGCACCATGTGGTCTTTGTCCTCTTTTCTTCAGTTCATCATCCCATGTACCATGTGAGACCTTTTCAGCGCAGTCCGTCATATTGTGTAGCATGTGCAGCCTCCCAGGTACACCATATCCAGTTGAATGCGCAGCTCCGTCAGTACGCCGTCTTGCCTCATTTCTTCAGTTCATCATCCCGTGTACCATGTGAGACCTTTTCAACGCAGTCCGTCGTATTGTGTAGCATGTGCAGCCTCCCAGGTACACCGTATCCAGTGGAATGCGCAGCTCCGTCAGTATGCCGTCTTGCCTCTTCACCTTGTCCTACTGTGTGAAACCTTTTCAGCAACCTTCTTATTTGCTGCATTATTACTCAGTGCACATGGAATACTCATGTTCTGTTGTTTCTTCTGATCTGAAAACTGATTACCTTCAACTTTTTTATTTTAAGCCAAGAACAACCAAAGGAGACCATGTGTGTCTGCAAACACACTGCTAAAAGCTGCAGTAATTTCAAGCTCTCTCAGTGTAAAGGAAAGATCACGACTTTATAGAGAGAAGATGAAGAAGGATGACACCAGTCGTTATGAAGAATATAAACTGAGATCCATTTCCTGTGCAAAGGTCTACAGGGAAGACATGAATGAAGAGCAGCGTGCTATCCATCGAGAGAAAGAGAATGAGCGCCTTAGGCAGTACCGACTGAAGCTCAGGGAAGAGAAGGCATTGGAAAGTGTTCAGTCACCAGAGGCAGCCAAAAGAACTACCAGAGCCGAGGAAGAGAAAAAGAATCAAGTGCGTGAAAAATGGAGGCAGCAGAAAAAAGAGCAGTGTGCAGCAATGGCAGCACATAAAAGACGACGGATAAATGAGAGAAGGTGTGAAAAGTACAATGTGAGACGTGCAGCAGAAACTGAGAATGCCATCACCACCAGCACCCCCACAGAGACACCAGCAATGATGCCACAGCAGAGTTGCGACCCTGTCACAACTGATCCCCGTTCAGCAAATGCCATCAGAAAAGCAGTGCAAAGGGCACGTGGTGGGTTACCATGATCCCCATCCCGCTTTGCTGCCACAGTTGCCCGCGTTGTCCATTCTGCATCACCAGCAAAGAAGGCAGTATTGGTGAAACAGAACCTCAGTTGCCATACAAACCTACAGGAGAAATTGGTGGAAGTGATGAAGGAGAAACTGAGCACTCTAAAATGCTCCAAAACAACAGAGGGAAGACAATTAAACTGTTCATTGTCAATTCTGAAAAAATATTGTTTGCTACGAATTGCAAGCAATACCTTCAGCACCAGTTGGAACAGGATGATGATGACCATATCAAGGGGCATTCAAAAAGGCACACACAAATTTGCATTGCCTGCTGAGACTGTCCAGCAAGTGAGGGACTTCTACGAAGGGGTAGCCACACCACTGCCTCACAAGAAAGCATTCTCCAAACGAACAGGCAAAACAAAGTCATTCCTGGCAAAACCCCTATCTGTGCTGCATGCAGAGTTCTGCATGGAACATCCAGAAGTATAGATTGGAAGAAGTAAGTTTACTACTCTGCAGCCACAGCGCACAAAGCTTGCAAGGGAACAGAAGCTGGAGCCGTGCCTCTGCGAATACTATGCCAATGCAGAATTAAAGCTTCATTCATCGAACTGTGCTACTGAGACACATCACGCACTGGACTGTCGAGTGCCCAATATTTATGAAATGGTGGCAATTATCATGTGCAGAAGGGTACCAGGACAAAAAATTTACAGTAAAGAATGTGTTGAAAAAACTTGTGACAATTGTAGCACCAGTGCGCTTGAGGACAGATTTACGGACCTCCTGAAATGGCATGGACAGGATACAGTGCGGTGGCAGCAGTGGGAGACTGTAAAAGTGACACTTCAGAATGGGCAAACTAAGTCCCGTAAAGTACTGAAAACAAAGAAAACAGGACTTTCTAATTTTGTAGGAATCATGAAGGAAGACTTCACATTTCTGGGTCGTCACCTGCACGTGGCATCATGGCAGCAACACCAGTTCTTAACATTGTCCAAAAATATGCCTGAGGGATGGGTCCTAATGGCTTTGGACTTCGCTGAAAATTATGCCTGCCAAATCAAGACGAAGTGCAATCATGTCACTGGCGTCACAAGCAGGCCACTGTACACCCAGTGGTTTTCTACTACCGGGGCCATAACCATTACTAAGGAGGTGCAGTTTACAGATGGCTGTGGTAGCCAGTATAAATCGAAGTCTGCCTTCTATGACATTTCGCAAGCGCACACAAAATACGGCTTCCCCACTGAAAGTGCCTTTTTTGGATCCTGTCATGGAAAAGGCCCCTCTGATGGTGAGAGTGGAGTCGTCCAATCAATGGCAACTAAGGCAGTGACATCAAGGCTAGCAGTCATATCCTCGGCGAAAGAACTCTAAGTACTACAAAAAAGCCCTAACAATGCAGCCTATTGAAGATGGATGCAAACATTCCTTAATAACATTCTTTTGGGTGGCTGACGATGAGATACGCAGGCCAGAAGGACCCGTTCTTAAAACTGTACAGGGGACACGCAAAATACAGTGCGTCAGGTCAGTCGCAAATAGTATTGTTGTAGTCAGGGATTACAGCTGTTTCTGCACAGCTTGCAGGATTGATGGAGTGTTTGAAAATGCCAGTCATGTGGGTCCGTGGATAGAAAAGAGGCTGAGGGAATCCCCTGGTGTTAATAGAAACCAGGACAACAACATGGTGCCATCAACTACAGCTGTACAAATTGACAGCACCCTTGCCATGGAACAACTTCCTGTCCACATAACAGGAAAGAACATGGATGCAAATGTACAGAACAACATACTTTCTGACAGTGTCCCTGTCAGCACTGAACCCACCCCCACGCCGGTCAACATTGTTCAGTCTGCCACAGGCTCCACCTGTGGCACACAAAAGAAAAAAGTCCGACTGGATATAAACATAGAGCACTTCTATGCAGTTTATTATTCAAATTGTTTTTATATTGGACAAGTGAAATTGGTTACTGAACAGACAGTGGAATTAATCTTTATGCAACAGCGTGGGGGTGCAGCATTCACATGGCCCAGACACGAAGGCCGTAACAACATTCGGAGATGTCGAGTTTTCCATGGGCCACTGAACATGTGTGGGAAGCCACCCTTTAAACTGACACCTGAAGAAGCACAGACAATCCAAGAGAAATATGACAAACTGAAACAAAAGTGGAATTAAGGATTGCATGACAAACTGAAACAAAAGTGGAATTAAGGATTGCATGACAAACTGAAACTAAAGTGGAATTAAGGATTGCAGGCTACCTTGGGCATAAAATGGAGAGTACCGATATTGGATATTAACCCTTGCATGGCCGCAGACTGATATATCAGTCCAAAATCCCTATGTTCTAATTCTGTCGGCAGTCTAAGGGTTAAAGGGATAAAGGATGTAAATGTATTGATTACTATTCTTTCCACAGAGTTATTGTTTAAAGTTGTTCCCTTAGATTTATTGCTTAGTTTCTCACATATTTAGATTTCTTGCTTAAAGTTTTTCATATAGTTTGAGTTTTTTTATGTACTTAGATTTATTGCTTAAAGTTGTTTATGTACATAGTATTACGTCTTTTGCAATGTTTGCCATGCCTTTTAATATATTTGATTATTAGTAAACTTTTTTTATCCTATAACAGTTGTTTTGCTTCCTTTGTACACAAATGTTTGGTGTCCAGTGTACATACACCACGATGAGCATTCTTGTTACCAGGCATCCTTTAAGGCAGTTACCTTACCACATGTCCACTTTTAACCAGTTTGATCATTTTATCCCAAAACACATTGAAATGTATAAATTTGCTTATTAGTAACATTTGTTTTCAATTCCAGCAGCTGATTGGTGTCATGTACATATGTCACAGCTGCTTGGTGTCCACGTACATATACCACGGTATCCACATACATACACCACGGTGAGCTGTCTTGTTCACGAGAACCATTAAGGTAGTTATCTTACCACATGGCCACTTTTTATTAGTTCAATCATGGTATTTAAAATTTGATATATTTTGATTTTAAAAATTTGACCTTCATGTCACACTTTGGTGCACCATTTTCATGAACATACCCATATACCCCTAGGATGTGTAGTTTTTTAGCACCCCCTAGTAACAGAAGTGAGTGTAAAACCTCACCATAATTTAGAGCAGGTGTAGGCTGAAGTGAGATGCACAGGTGAGACTTACAGTAGAGTGCCAAACCACCCCCTCTTTTGGAGGAAGGCCTATCAACCTGGTGCATATTATAGCCTGGCAATGAATAGGCAAGCTCAGAGATGGAGGGTTTCAGCCATGTTTCCGAAAGGACAAGTATATCAGGATTACTGACCTGCACCCAGGCCTCCAGTTCAGAGAAATTGTGTACCAGACTTCTAATATTGAGGTGGACAGTGGTCAGACCCTGGGCCTGTGTTAGGGAATTGACAGAAAGTGTATTGGAAGTGTGTGGCTTTATTACTGGACCAGGGTTGGCCTCAATATCCCCCGTCAGTGTGAGGGATAGGGCTATGGCCCAGAGAGAGAGGCCATTAATAAGACAAATCGATATAGTATGGTCTATCAAGAGATTCTGGAGTTATTTTACCATTATATAGGGCTTATGCTAGGCCACATTTGGAATATTCATCACAACTTTGGAGTCCATAAAAAAAGGGAGAGATAGCATCACTTGAAAAAATCCAGAGGAAATCTACCAAAAATATAAAAGGACTTTTTAATGTCCCATATGAACAATGTTTAGAAAGCTTGAATCTGATGCCATTATCACTTAGACGCCTCCGGGGTGATTTAATTTATATGTTTGACATCGTAAATGACCCATACTTGTTTACTCAAATGGGTTTCATGTTTAAAAACAATATATACAACACCAGAGGTCATCCGCTGCAGATAAGTAGGGCTAAACTCTGTCATGTATCACGGATGTATTATTTTACCCAAATAATTATTAATCCTTGGAATAGCCTACCTTTAGAAATTGTTACTAGCGAAAATAAATCAACATTTAAAATTGCCTTAATAATTATGTCATTAATAAACCTAATTTTGGGTACTATAATTGATTATGGTGCAGTTATGGGCCTCTCAACCCCCTTGCACGTAACTACCTTAGTGTGAACCTGACGGATGTTACTTTTTGGGCACTGACCTGTTTGGGCCCAGTGTGGAGGATCACCTCCAACGTGTTAAAAAGTCCAGTGCCACCCTGGACTCTGTGACATCCGCCCAGAAGGACAAGGACCCTAAGAACCAGAAGCCCAAGCCCTTTCAGTCTTCCACTCCTGTGGCAAAACCAGCCCAGCACCAGCAGGGCCAGCAGGCTCAATCCTGCCAACCTCGGGCCAAGTCAGTGGCCTCATCGGTCAGAAAGCCCAAAGGGAAAGGACCTGGTGGCCCCTCTGCTGGTTCCTCCTCCTCCATGCCTGCTCAGTGACGGGTGTGACAGGGTGGAATAGGACCCTGTCCCAGTTGTTATGGAAAGTGTTTAAATGCAAGGTTCTGTTCTTTCCTTTCTTGTCTCTTCTCTGTCTGGTTGTGCAACCAAGTTTTCCTGTGAGACCTAGGATTTGATCACCCTGACAGTCTCTCAGTTCTTTGCTTCGCACTGTCTGTCAGTCTCTCCTTGCTTTTCTGTCTTTTCCTCCTTTGCATATCTGCTGATGTGAAAATGTATGCAAATCATTATGTGGAAATGTAACTGATATTGGGATACACTTTGTTTAGAAATTATATAATATTAACTTTTGAAATGCATATAATTATAAGTTTGAGATGATTGCAAAAAGCTAATGGAAACTCAAGAGTTTACCTGAGAGCACTTTTTAAGCCTTTCGCAGAAGAGCTGTGGAAAAGGGGCCTCAGTTCTGGGACATTGTGTTCCTGCCAGCACCTGCCTGAAATATACTAGAACATATTAGAAAAAACAGGATGGTTGTTAAGAAGGGGAGTTGCAAGGACTTATAAAAAGACAGAGCTGCAATTGCTTGCAAGGAAGGACACACAGAGATTGAAGGAAAACTCAGATGGACCTTTTCTGTTTATTTTGCCTTTGTAAATAGTTATACTGAATAATTTAATTTTTTTAACTTACTGCTAGTACTAATAAAACTCTTGTTACGAATTTTACAACTGCTCCTGGTTTTTCCTATGTTTCCTGACCTGTGCCTCGATGACAGATGGTGTCAGCCTAAGTGGGATTTACGCGTGCATACTCTAAGCCAGGAATGTTGTGCGAGGGTACTGAACCTAGTACCAGGGAAGCGTGGAGAAAGGTATGGATTCTGCAGCAGCAAGCCCAGGAGTGGTTACCAGGAGAATGGCAGCCAAACTAGCAGAGACAGAAGTCCAAGCTGAGATTGTACAGCCAGCATAAGCTATGAGAACAGGCAGTGACAGAACCTGAAAGCCTGATGGACTTTTTCAAATGGTGGGCTATACAACAAAAAGAGATGGAGAAGCAGAAAGAAAAAGAGCTTCAACGTTTAGAAGCACAGCGAAAAGAAGAAATGCAACAGGAGCAGCAGGTGAGAGAAGAGATGCAGCGACAGGAGCAGCAATGGCTGGCTGCCTTGCAAGCTATCAAAGTAGAGGGTCTGGCACAGATCCAGATGAGTAACAAAACATAAGCAACTTAAAAGCCATTAAACTTACAAAGTTGTGTCCCTCAGACGATATCTAGGCATACCTGACAACCTTTGAAAGAGTTGCCACAGCCTGCCAATGGCCAAAGCAGCAATGGTCAATCAGACTGGTATCCTACCTGACAGGGAAAGCCCAACTTGCCTACAGCAATATGGACACTGCACAATCAGAAAACTGTGACCTGGTGAAAAGCGAAATCGTGAAAAGGTATGACATCTCAGGAGAGACCTACAAGCAGAGATTTCGATCTCTGAAGTACAACTCAGTCGACAATCCTCGAGAAGCCTTCACCCGACTCAGAGAACTCCTGATAAAATGGCTCCAACCAGAGGGTAAAACAGTCGCACAGATAATCGACACATTTGCAATAGAGCAATTCATCAACATCTTGCCCACAGTTGTGCAGCTTTGGGTAAAGGAACACCAAACAGAAAGTGGGGAAAAGGCTGTTTCTTTGGCTGTGATCTACCAAATGGCTAGACAGATGCAACAGCAGTGAGGTAATAGCCAAGCACCGGTAAGACACTCTTTTTTTCCCCCCATTTAAACTCCAAGTCTGATAAGAACTCTGGTGAGGGGTAACAAATCTGTGCCCAAAGATGATATTTGCTATAACTGTAATAAGCCTGGTTATATTGCAAAAAAATGCCGTAAGTAGAATGGCACTGGAGCAGATTTGTCCTTGGCAAATTAGGGCAAGTACTTAACAGATGTGAAGGTGGGGGATAAGACTGTAAAGGGACTCATTGATTCGGGAAGCAGACAGACCCTAGTGCATGTTGACGTGCTGGGAAAACACTATGCAAAAGGACCAGGTACTGGTGTTATCTGCATCCACGGGGACACTCAATACTATTCCACCACCCAAGTGACTCTGACCATTAAGGGTGTGTCGCGACAAATGAAAGTGGGGGGTAGTACCTAAGTTACCTATACCTGTGATTATTGGAAATGACTTTCCAGGATTTACTGAGTTAATTAAAGAGGGAGTAAATCCTGATTTTTTCAGCAGCTGTGGTGACGAGCTCAGGCAAAAAAAATTTCAGATGGTGGGGACTCTTCCTTTCGCCGATTTTGATTCAGACTTATTTGAGCACACCTCCAAGATCCAGAAATCCAGGCAAGAAAGACCATGCCTGAAGAAACTGTGGCAACAGATGACTGATGGACATAAGTGGTTAACATATGAAAATGCTGAAACTAAATTGATCATTGATTGTGATTTTCTTTCAGAACAAGCTAACGATGTTGCTCTCCAGGGTTATTTTAAGCAGCTGGGGGTGAAACCAAAACAGGGTGGACAAATGTTTAAAAAATGTAATGGGTTACTCTACAGAGTTTGGGTTAAACCTCAGACACAGGAACAGACAGAACAATTGGTTATACCACAGAAGTATAGAACAGAGTTGTTACAGAGAGCACATGATAGTCCTATGGCTAGTCACTCAGGGAGGGATCGCACTCTTGCCAGATTGCTGTGTAGTTTTTACTGGCCTGGAATTCATGAAGATGTTACTACCTACTGTAATTCCTGTGGTGAGTGTCAGAAAGTAGCCCCAGTTACTAGAAAAGACAAGGTGCCCCTACCCGTGATATATGTGCCTTTTGAGATAATTGCAATGGATGTGGTTGGTCCTTTAGACAAAAGTAAAAAGGGTAATAGATATATCCTGGTAATATGTGACTGTGCTACTCGATACCCAGAAGCAGTTCCAATGCATGCTGTCACAGCTTCAAAAGTGGCAGCAGAGCTTGCAAAACTTTTCAGCAGAGTGGGCATACCTAAAGAAATTATTACTGATCAGGGTAGCAATTTTGGTGCTGTATTACTTAAGGAACTGTACAGACTACTAGTTATCACCGTCATAAGAACCTCGCCCTATCACCCTCAGACAGATGGTCTTATTGAGCATTTTAACCAAACCCTAAAATGTATATTAAAAAGGTTTATAAAAGGGGAAGGGAAAGATTGTGACCAATACTTGCCTTTCCTACTTTTTGCTTACAGAGAAGTGCCACAGGCATCAACAGGGTTTTCAACCATTTGAAATGCTGTATGGTAGGCAGCCAAGAGGGTCACTGGATGTGATAAAAGAAATGTGAGAAGATAACCCCACTCAGAAGCAATCTATAACTTCTTATATGTGTGTCCTAAGAAAGAAGCTGGCAAAATATGTTGAAATTGCCCATAGTAATCAGGAAGAGGCCCAAAACCAGCAGAAGATATATTATGACCATGGGGTAAAAGAAAAAGTTTTTGAGCCAAGTGAAAAGCTTTTGCTACTGTTACCCACCCACAACAGAAAATAAACTGTTACTGAAGTGGCAAGGGCCTTATAGAGTGCTTAGACGTACTGGCACTGTTAACTACGAGATTGAGACCCCTGACAGGAAAAATCCTACTAAGATATACCATGCTAACCTCCTAAAGAAATGGGTTTAAAAAAAATTCCAAAAGTTGCTTTGCTAGTTTTACCAGAGGCTGATAAAGAAGATATTGATGTAGCTTATCATAGACTGGAGCAAAACTGCAACTGCTGATGCTGTAAAGGTGAATGTTTCGTTAACCTCAGAGCAAACTGCAGACATTCGTAATGTGCTAAAGACATTTAACAGTACTTTTACCACAGTGCCAGACCGAGCAAAAGGGATTGAGCATGTTATAGGTACAAGGAATGCGTGTCCTATTAGGCAAAAGACATACAGGTTACCAGAGCGGTTAAGAGCTGACGTGGTTAAGGAAATACAAACAAATGAAAGAATTGAGTATCATAGAAGAGTCAAGAGGTGCTTTGTCCTCTCCATTGGTAATTGTAAACAAAAAAGAAGGGGATGTTGGAATCTGCCTTGATTTTAGGAAACTTAATAAAGTGTCAAAATTTGACGGTTATCCAATGCCCAGAATAGATGATTTGGTGGACAGACTGTGGAGTGCAAAGTATATCAGTACCCTCAATCTCACCAAGGGTTACTAGCAAATCCCTTTAGCTAAAGAATCCAGAGTCAAAACTGCATTTGTCATTCCTGTTGGATTTTGTTAGTTCACCACCATGCCATTTGGTTTACATGGTGCGCCAGCTACATTCCAGTGTTACATGGATGTAATTTTATCCCCTCACACTGGTTATTGTGCTGCATACCTGTGTGATATTGTGGTCTACAGTCCAGACTGGAAAAGCCACCTGGAACACCTATGAGCAGTTATCCAAGCGATCAGAAAGGCAGGTCTGACTATTAATCCTAACAGATGTGCATTGGGCATGCAGGAAACCAGATATTTGGGCTATGTGTTGGGGAAATAGAAAAGTTAAGCCAGAAATGTCTAAAATAGAAGCTGTAGGTAACAGCCCTGTCCCTAAAACAAAGAAACATGCCAGCTCATTTTTAGGGCTGGCTGGTTATTATCGGAGATTTGTTCCCAACTTTGCTGAGTTAGCTACCCCCCTCACTGAACTCACGAAAAAACGGTACCCAAATAATGTGAAATGGACCCCAGAGTGTGATGAAGCTTTTCAAGCCATTAAGACTGCATTATGTTCAGCCCCTGCTTTAAGAAGCCCCATTTTTGAGAAACCATTTTTGTTACAAACAGATGCATCAGAGGTAGGCCTAGGTGCAGTCCTGAGTCAAAATATAGATGGGACGGAACATCCTATTCTGTACATAAGTAGAAAGTTGCATGACAGAGGGAAAAGATACTCTACCATTGAAAAGGAATGTTTAGCAGGCAAAGTGGGCTGTGGAGTCCCTTCAGTTTTATTTGCTAGGAACTGACTTTGTACTTATAACAGATCACAATCCTCTCTGTTGGCTTAACCAAATGAAAGATAAAAACTCCAGAATCACAAGGTGGTGCCTGGCACTACAGTCATTTAAATTCAATGTGATGCACAAATCTGGTAAAGAGAATAGCAATGCTGATTTTCTGTCAAGATATGGATCAGGAATTGAGGGTTCTGAAAGTTGAAAAACAAATGTATGAGTTTAAACTTTACTGTTTGCTATACTGTTATAGAGAAAGGATACTGCACATGTACTTAATATCTGAAACTTAGAAGCTAATGTTAGTATAGAATTACTAGAGAGTTTTGGAACCATGTTTAATAAAACAGGATTCCTTCTTAAGGAGGTGGGTGTATGTGACAGGGTGGACCCTGTCCCAGTTGTTATGGAAAGTGTTTAAATGCAAGGTTCTGTTCTTTCCTTTCCTGTTTCTTCTCTGTCTGGGTGTGCAACCGAGTTTTCCTGTGAGACCTAGGATTTGATCACCCCAACAGTCTCGCAATTCTTTGCCTCTCACTGTCTCTCAGTCTTTCCTTGCTTTTCTGTGTTTTCCTCACTTGCATATCTGCTGATGTGAAAATATATGCAAATCATCATGTGAAAATGTAACTGATATTGGGGTCCCTTTGTTTAGAAATTATATAGTCTTAACTTTTGAAATGTATATAATTATAGTTTGAGATGATTGCAGAAAGCTATTGGAAACTCAAGAGAGCAATTTGTAAGCCTTTTGCAGAAGAGCTGTGGAAAGGGGGCCTCAGTTCTGGGACATTGTGTTCCTGCCAGCACCTGCCTGAAATGTACTAGAACGTATTAGAAAAAACAGGATGCTTGTTAAGAAGGGGATTGCAAGGACTTATAAAAAGACAGAGCTGCAGTTGCTTGCAAGAAAGGACACAGAGATTGAAGGAAAACTCAGATGGACTTTTTCTGTTTATTTTGCCTTTGTAAATAGTTATACTGAACAATTTTATTTTTTTATGTTACTGCTAGTACTAATAAAAACTCGTTGCGAATTTTACAACTGTTCCTGTTTTTTCCTATGCTTCCTGACCTGTGCCTTGACAGCAATGGGATGGGGGTTGCCATCCTCATACCCGTCACGCCACCCCTGGGTCCTCATGTGGGGGGCCGGCTCCGCCACTTCCTTTCTCCCATGTCCATTGTCACCACAGACAGGTGGGTCCTGGAAGTGGTTGGCCAGGGTCTGCCTCTGGAATTCGAGCAGTACCCACCAAGCCGAGCCCGTAGCCCACAGGAGGACTTGGTATCCGCAGTCACTCAGTTGGCTCTTCGGGATGACATAGCCCAGCTGTTCCGTAAGGAGGTCATGGTCAGAGTTGCGTATCCTCAGGAACACCCAGGGTTTGTCTCCAGGTATTTCCTGGTGCCAAAACGGATGGGGGCTGGCACCCCATTCTAGATCTGCACGACCTGAACAAATTTCTCAGGTCTTGCACCTTCAGGATGATAACTCTGGCACTGATCATACCCTCTCTGGAGCAAGGCATGTGATTTTGCTGCCTGGATCTTCAGGACACATTCTTTCACGTCCCGATCCATCCGTCTCATCGAAGGTTCCTCCGTTTTCAGACGGAGGGAATCCTTTATGAGTTCCGAGCCATGCCCTTCGGCCTCTCCTCACCCCCCAGGGTCTTCACCAAATGCATTGCAGTGGTGGCAGCTTACCTGAGGTGCCGGGGGGTTCGGGTGTACCCCCTACCTGGATGACTGGTCCTTCCAGGCAGGAGGTGGAGCGGTCCAGAGACCTGGCTCTCCAGACTTGCTTCATATTTGGCCTTCTTGTCAATGAGGCCAAGTCAGAACTTGGGTCCTTGCAGGTGATCCATTTCATTGGGGCAGAGCTTGACTCTTGCCAAGCCAGAGCCTGACTCCCGGCAGATAGGGCAGAGGTCCTCTCCTCCTTTGCCTGATCATTTCTGATTGGGCAGTTGCACTCTTCCCGGGACTTCCTGCGCCTTCTGGGTTACATGGCGGCCTGCACCAGCATGGTCCGATGGGCCCGCTGGCATATGCGCTCTCTCCAATGGGAACTAGCCAGCCAGTGGTCTCAGTGCAATGGTCACTTCGACCAGCTGGTCACTGTGACCCAGAGGATGTGGGATGCCCTCCAGTGGTGGCTCATCCCAGCACATCTGCAGGAAGGTATCTCATTTGCCCCCCTGCACCGATGGTCATCCTGATGACCGATGCCTCTCTGACGGGTTGGGGCGCCCACCTGGGGAGAGGGGCACAAAGTCCACAGGCTCTGATCTCCTCAGGAGTCCCAATGTCACATCAACCTGCTGGAGCTCCGAGCGGTTTGGCTAGCTCTGACCGCATTCCCTCCGTTCATTCGGGGTCAAGTGGCCCAGGCCCAGACGGACAATACCATGACAGTGTACTCAACAAACAGGGCGGGATGCACTCCTTGCCTCTGTGCAAGGAAGCTGTCCGCATCTGGACCCTCATGCACAGCCTGGAGGCAGATCTCCTTGCCATTCATGTAGCAGGAGCCTCAAATCAGCTGGGGGATGCCCTCAGCCAAGTGGGCAAGGCATCTCATGAGTGGTCTCTCCATCCGGAGGTAGTGCACGATCTATTCTCCCAGTGGGGCACCCCTCAGGTGGACGTGTTCGCATCCAGGGAGAACACAAAGCTGAGGCTGTTTTGTGCCTGCCCCTCAGAGTAGGGATCGCTGCAGGGGGATGCCTTCTCGAGGTCATGGACCCCAGGCCTCTTTTATGCTTTCCCTCCACTTCCCTTGATTCACAAGGTGCTTCTCAATGTCAAAGAGGGACAAGGCACAGGTGATTCTGGTGGCTCTGGACTGGCCCTGCCAGTTTTGGCACCCCGATCTCCTCAGCCTCAGCAACAGGCTCCTGAGGCATCTTCCAGCATGTCCAGACCTGCTCTCTATGAATCAGGGGACAGTACTCCATCCGGACCTTCAATCCCTGCACCTGACAGCCTGGTTCCTGAGTGGCTAGAGTTCCAGGCTTTGGGTCTCTCCAACAAGGTCTTCCCAGTTGTTGAGGCATCCCATAAAGAATCAACCAGAAAATGCAATGCCTCCAAATGGAAGAGATTCTCCATTTGGTGTCAGGGCAAAGGGTTGGACCCTTCTACCTGCCCAGTGGCTAGTGTCTTGGACTACCTTTGGTCTGTTTCCCAGGGGGACTTCGGTCGACAACCCTTAAGGTGCACCTGGCAGCCATCTCTGCATACTGGGCATGGGCCGGTCAGCAGTCGGTGGCACAGGAGCAGGTGGTCTGATGCTTTTTCAAGGGCCTAGATCACATATCCCCTCCGGTCTGTGAACCGCCACCTCCATGGCATCTACTGCTAGTTTTGGCAAAGCTCATGGGCAAGTCATTCAAACTGATGCACAGGTGTGACATCTCCCACCTATCGTGGAAGACCGTCTTCTTGGTGGCTATCACATCAGCTAGAAGGATTGGGGAGTTCCAGGCACTTTTGGTGGAGTCTCATTACCTGGTCTTCCACAGGGACAAGGTTGTCCTGCGCCCCCACCTGAAATTCCTTCCGAAGGTGGTGTCAGAGTTTCACCTTAACCATGTGTTGACTATGCTAGTTTATTACCCCAATTACACCTCGGAGGCCGGGTACAGGCTCCATACTTTGGACCTGAGATGAATGCTCGCTTACTGTAAAGAGCGTACGGCTGAAGTTCGGGGAGAGGTTCGCCAGCTGTTTGTCACCTGTGCTGAAGCCGCACTTGGCAGACCTGCAGCCAAGAGGCCGGTTGGCAGGTGGATTACTTGCTGCATTGATCTCTGCTACAGGTTGGTGGGTAGGAAGCCTCCCATAGGGCTTACGGCTCATTCCACCCGCCATACCGCTGCATTGGTGGCTGCTTCTAGGGACGTCCCTATCCAGGAAATCTGCTGGGCTGCTACCTGGAAGTCAGCAAACACCTTCATTTCCTATTACCGCATTGACCTCGAATCACGCTGGGATGCTGGTTTGGGGGCCTCAGTTCTCCAGTCTCTCTTTCCCAAGTAATGGGTTGTGCGCCTTGCCTCCCTCCTCTCAGAGAACTGCTATGAGTCTGCCAGACAATGTGGATAGAACATCTTATCCACATCCCTAGAAACACAGGTTACTCACCTGTAACAGTAGTTCTAGCAGTGGTATATGATGGTGATCCACATAAACCCACCCGACCTTCCCAGGCTCAGGCGCACAACCTTGCTTCCAGTGGGCCAAGAGCTGGCGTCTGGGGTGGAGCCGAGGGTTTTACCACCCAGGTGGGTGGGAGGAGCCAGTTTGAAGATGTTCCAGCACAAATTATAGGGGAAAGGCATCTGCCAGACAGTGTGGATGAACATCATATACCACTCCTAGAACTACTGTTACAGGTGAGTAACCTGTGTTTCTCTGGTTGGGTCTCCCCACCGGGTCACCCCCTCTTCTCCTCTGGAAGAGCCTCCTCCGCCCTCCCCAGATCTTCGGGGCATAGAGGACGGGGGTCGTCCATCAGGTGATGCCTTACCTAGTTCACCTCCGGACCTGACGTCAGACATCCCAGGTAACCTTCTGGGCCCACCCCTACCGGATCCTCTGGCGGGGACTCCAGCACCGACACTGGGATTGCCTCCTGCCAGTCTGGCATCCAACCCGGTTTTCCTGGCTCCTTTGGGGCCAGGTTTTAGACTTCCTCAGGGTACTCCTTTGGGTCCCTCAGCACTGCCGTCGGGCCTCCCATCAGATTACCCTCTGGGTCACCCGACACCACACTACCCACCAGCATACATTCCTCGGGGCTACCTACCGTCAGGCTGTCAGACACCGGGGTATTCGCCCACATACCCATTACTGGGTTGCCCGGTGCATAGCTACCATACGCCGGGCTACCTGATGTCGGAGTTCCCTCTGGGTTATCCAGCCTCCTCTACCCCCTCCACCTCCTCCTTCTCAGCCACAGGCGGACTTCCGGGCTATTCTACAATCCTGGTGTTCGAAGACCAAATCCCAGCTCATGTCAGAGCTGCATAGCCGATACCCCCAATGGATGTTACCTGGGTCCCGTCAGACCAGATGCCCAGGTCTATCCCTATGCCAGACACATATCAGCCGACATCTGGCCTGCCGAAAGAGCCTTCGTCAGGGCAGTTGACAAACAAAGCCCTTTCTGGCTCTCAGGAACATGCTCATCCTGATGTCTGGTCTTCAGAATCCTCTGACCCAGGCTCGGATTCTGACTCCTCTTCCTCCGCAGTGTCAGGGTTTGAAACTCCTCCCACAGAGGAACCTAGGCCTAAAGAATCTTCTAAATCCCCACCTGAGGACCCTTCTTTTGCAGACCTCCTGAAAAAGATTGTGGAGGTCTACAAATAGAAGTCCAATGCTTAGGATCCTAAGCGCCAAAGACTGGCTGAGCAGTTGGACATCCAGGCGGCAGCTCCCATCCTCACACCTCCTTGGTTAGAGCCATATGAAGACCTGGCATCTACCATTTGGATGATGCCACCTTCAATTCCGGCAGTAGCCAAAATGGCTGACTGGACATATAGAATGCCAGAGGGTAAAGATCACATTAGCGTTCTCCCCAGGGTGGACTCAGTAGTCATTGCAGCAGCTCAGTGCAGCAGCTCATGACAGATCCACAAAGCCGAGGCACATGAATACCTCTCCTCCTGATAAGGAGTCTAGGCATCTGGATCAATTTGGGAGGAAATTCTATTCTTCTTCCACTTTGGCCATGCGTGCCTTAAATTACGTGGCACTCATGCTGGTTAACCAGAAGTTTCTCTTCAGTCAGCTGGAACCTTCCATTGAAGCTGTGCTGGACTCAGAGTCCAAAACTGTCCTGGCTGACACCATCAGGTCTGCCAAGGTCACCTGTTGGCATTTGCTGAGCGCCACATATGATGCCGTGGACTCCTCAGCCAAGGGGACTGCCATGGCGGTTAGCCTCAGGAGGTATTCCTGGCCAAGGGTTTCTGGCTTGGCACCAGATGTTCAGGCAGCCATCCAGGATGCTCCTCTAGGGCTCCATCCTCTTTGGAGGTGATGCCCAAGACATCATCACCAGCCTTCAGGACAAGGGCAAGGCCTTAAGGTTGGTCCACACTATGTACCACCCTATATTTCAGGCCAAGAAGCCTTTTTGTTGCCAGGCTAAGTGGCAGATGAAACAGCCGCAGATGTTCAGACATCAGATAAAACGTCGGGCACCTCAACAATGGCCGCCCCTTCCGCCAAAGCTCAAAGAGCCTCCGTGAGGCTATCCCCAACCCTCCCTCCCTCCCTCTCTTGACTTTTCGGTCTCTCCTCCCTCCCGTCCCTCTGAGGAGCCAGTGGGGGAGGTTCACCAGTCACCTGCCGGGATAGGAGGCAGTCACCACTGACTTGTGGGTCCTTCAGTTGGTCAAGCAGGGTCACACACTGGAGTTTCTAGGGGAAACACCCAGACAGGCCTTCAGGGGTGTCCCATTATCCAAAGGCACACATTCTCCTCTTAAGGGAAGAAATTGAGGCTCTGTTACAAAAGGAAACAATAGAGCCCATTTCGTCAAACCAGGTTGGAAAGGGGTATTACTCCTACTTCTTCCTGGTCCCAAAAAAGACTGGAGATTTGTGTCCCACCTTGGACCACAGTGCTCTAAACCTGAACATAGAGTACAAATGGTTTTGAATGCTGACCCTCCCAGGTGTGCTGCCCCTCCTGCACAAGGGATAGTGGCTCTGTGCTCTTAATATGCAGGATGCCTACCTGCATATCCCAGTTTCAGGCCCATCGCCACTACCTCAGATTTGCCTTTCAGGAGGAGCATTACCAGTTCAAGGCCCTCCCCTTTGACCTGTCCTCGGCACATTGGCTTTTTACCAAGTGCCTTGTGGTAGTGGCGGCAGCCCTGAGGTGACAGGGCCACTATGTGTTCCCCTACCTCGACGACTGGCTTCTGTCAGCCCTGTCGAGGGAGCAGTTGGAACTTTCCCTCTCAGCTACCCTGGACCTTTTTGCGCAAGTGGGGATCACTGCCAACCTTTCCAAGTCCTAGTTTGCCCCTTCCCAGCACCTCCAGTTTATTGGTGCGGTGCTGGATATGGCCCAGGGTATGGCTTTAAACTTTGATGAAGCAGACTCGTTTAGTAACCTCCAGCAGGTGGGTCATGGTCAGGTCAGTTCTCCGGCTTCTTGGTCTTATGGCAGCGGCCATTCCGACTGTTCCTCTGGCCAGGCTCCACATGCGAATGTTGCAGTGGACGCTCAGAGCGCAGTGGGATCAGAGGTCAGACGACCTAGACCACATGATCATGGTCTCCATTTCGATGTAGCAAGATCCGCTATGGTGGCAGGATCTCAACAACCTCACCAAGGGGGTCCCCTTTCACTCCCTCCTCCCATCCAAACCCTACAGACACATTAGGGATGGGATGGAGTGCTCACTTGGAGAACCACAGGACTCAAGGGCTGTGGTTTCAGGCAGAGCTCTCCCTGCACATTAAATCACTCTAACTACCGATATTTACATTTTAAATAGTATATTTGCCCCCTTTCAGCCAGTTTGGGGCTGTTTTTGCCCTGGTTCACGGGTCTCCAGGAACCGAGGCATGTTTGGTGTTTTTTTTCCTTTTATTTAATACTAACAAAATAAAAATTGGGCCCCTTTACCTGTCTGGTCAGTGCACTGTTGAAATACTTGCTGTCCCTGTCAGACTCTGGTCTTCGGCATTCCTCACTCAAGGTGCATTTGACCGCTATTTTAGCTTTTCATGTCTCAGTGGATGGACGTATGGTTGCCCAATTAAAGGTATTCTTTACTTTTCTGAGAGGTATACTACACATGAAACCTCATTAGAAACCCAGTCCTGGCCTGGGACCTGAATTTTGTTGTGGAAAAGCTTACTTTGGCTCCTTTTGAGCCAGCTGCGAGCTGTGTCCTGCACTTTCTTTCATGTAAAGCATTATTTTTAATTGTAGTCACTTCTGTTCAAAGGAAGTCCCAGCCTTCTTATTTAGTTTTCCAGAAAGACAGGGTGTCTTTACAGACCAGTCCTAAGTGTTTACCAAAGGTGGTATCTGAATTTGCTTTGAATCAAACCATCCACCTTCCAGTGTACTACCCAGAGTATGTCAATCCAGTGGAAGCATTACTCCAATTTTGGATGTACACAGAATTCTCGCATATTACAGTATGACAGTCACACCAAGGACTGCAGAAAGTCCTCTCAGCTTTTTGTTGTGTTCGCCCCTGGGAAAGAGGGCACCCCTGTGTCTAAACAGAGCCTGTCCAAACAGCTTATAGGAATTACAATAAGGAACTTCCTGGGTGGTTTCTGGTAATTCCACAAGAGGCATGGCCACTTTTGTTGCCCATTTTTGCAATGTTTCTGCTGCTGAGATCTGTGCACCTGCCACCTGGAGCACTATCCACACCTTCACTAAACATTAGTTTGGACATTGTGTCTCATAGAAGAGCAGGGTTTGGCCTGGCTATGTTACAGGGCCTGCTTTCCTGAACACATATGCTCCATCCGCCCAGACTGAAAGCATATGCTCCATTTGCCAAGACTGTTAATATTTTTTAGATACTGCTCGGGACTTGTTCCAAAGGTGTGGCCTCATGAAAGAGATAGCCTCAAAGAAGATACAACAGTTACATACTTCACAGCAGATCTTCAAGAGAATCTCTTTCATCAGGCCATCCGTCCCACCCTCCTTCCCCGTTGGGCTTAGGGTACTGGATTTTCTCCATTGTTTCCGTCCATAACTGCCTTTTCCAGCTCCCATAGTCATCTGGTATGCTGGAGGCTGGCCTGATCTCCTGGTTCCCCACTAAGAGGTCCTCCAAGTAAAATCTCTGGTGGGGAACTGAGGAGAGATTGAGTCACCCACATTTATGTAGACGCTGGTGCATGACGTTGTTGTAGACATCCTCTGGCTTGCAAAAGTTTCCATGTAGTCCTAGTACTCATGCGGGAGTAGTTCCAAAGATGTGGTCTGGTGAAAGAGATTCTCTCGAAGATCTACTGTTAAAGAAAGTATGTAACTGTTCTTTTCTATCTGCAGTGCACAAAGGACTACAGGAAGTCCTCTCAGCTGTTTGTGTCATTTGCCCCGGGACAAAGGGGGTCCCAGTGACTAACCAGTGCCTGTCCAAGTGGCTGGCTAACTGTATTATGTTCTGTTACAGGAAGTATGGTAAGGAACTTCCTGGTGATGTATATGGCCATTCTGCTCATGGTACGACCACCTCTGTTGCGTGTTTACAGGGGTATGTCTGCTGCTGACATCTGTGCTGCCACCTCATGGAGCACTGTTTATATGTTTACTAAACTTTACCTTCTAGACATTAACTCATGCAGACATGCTGACTTTGGTCTTGCTGTCCTGCAGACCTTCTGTCATGATTGCTTATCAGAGTTTGCCAGCCTTCCTGGGGCATTGTACTGCTTGGAAATCGTTCCAAAGGTGTGGCCCAATGAAGGAGATGTCCTCGCTGAAGATGGAGCAATTACCAGTAACAATAGATCTTTAAGAGACTGTCCACCACTGGACCACAGCACACCCATCCTCCTTCCCACATTCTGAGGTATCACATGGCTGGCTGTCCTGCTGCCTTTGTGGAAGGTATGGTATTTTATGTCATATATGTGTCTTCTGTCACAAGTCCTAGCATCTCCTGGTGTGGTCTCCTGGTTTTCTCAGTAAGTGGCCCTCCAAGCTTATCTCTGGCATGGAACTGAGGAGTGAGCAGGCTGCCCACATTTAATAGGTGCCGATGTTGCATGTCATTGTGGGCAGCATCCAGCTAGGCAAAAGTTTCCAGAAGTTCCTGACACTGATGGCTTACAATTCCAATGGTGTGGCCTAATGGAAGAGATTGTATTGAAGATTAACTGTTACTGGTAACTGCTCTTTCCTGTATCAGTTGCACCTAGTGTCACAGGAGAGGAATGCTACTTTGAAGACTAGAGGGAGCCTGTTACTCCTGCAGTCACAGGTGATGAGAAGATAAATTCACCCTCACATCCTCTGGAGGATTTTTTCTCATAATCTGCCTTCCTTAGGGGCATGGCAGCAGTGATTAATAGAGGAAATTGATTCTGAAGTTGAGGATCGGAAATCTTAAGCATGTTGGGGCTGGGTTCTGCAAAAAGTCAGTATCCCCATTCATGTCATGTTTAGTGTCAGATTTTACAGTTGTCTGCATCTGCAGCAGCAATTAATAAGAAAGTGTAGAAAAGATATAAATTGGTTGAGTAGTTTATGAACCGACATATGATCACTTTCAAATTCAAAAATAACTTTGTATTTATTCTAGTCTGCCTCTATATTGTGTACTGCTTTTAATCTGTGTTATTCACATTGAATGTACTTGTCTTTGCTAATACGTTTTATTCATAATCCTCTGTACCCTCCCCCAGGCTGCCCCTGAAGAAGGGACTGCATGGTGTCAGTGGGCTTACCCAGGTACCAAAATTCAAATAAACAAATAAATTCCATATCAACCAGCTCATGTTGTTGAGGCGCTGGATGACTCACCTCGCTCCACGCCGGCAACCCCAGTTCCGGAACTATCTCGGGCCGCCGGCGGTTGGCAGGGGCAGGAGAGGATCGAGCGTCGATAGAACTGTTCTCCTCTCCTGGGGGGGGAGGCATCGTCTTCCAGAGCAGGAGCCACCTCTGGCGGTGGCTGGAGATCTAAGCTGCGGAGGCTAAAGTATGGGGTATGGGAGTTGCGGCAGACGTCCTGTGTGTGGGTGCGGGAGCGCGCCCGTCTCTCGCTGGACATCATTGCACATCCAAACTCCCAGGGAAACCAAGAAAAAGGGAAAACAGCTGGCACCTGGGTAGATGAAGGCTTGCTTACCAGACCCTGCCACGCTCAATGTCGGACATGCCCCGTTCATCTCTGTCCTTCCGTCCCCCAGGGCGGCAACTTTGACCCTAAAAGATAGCGTGCCGGAGGAGCTGGCGACACTTACCCTGGGGGGGCTCAGAGCCGGGAAGCCTGTCGCCTGGTGGGATTTGGGGGAAATGCTGCTAGAGACAGGATGGTGGGGAGCCTCAAACAGAGCGGGACATCGGCGCACTAGGTGAGCAGCGCTGGAGAGAGACCTAAGGGACCAGTGAAGGGAGAAAAAAGAAATGATACAAAAAAAAAAAAAAGCTCATGTCATAATACACAAAGAATTGTTTATTTTAACCCCAGGAATCCACTAATATTATTACTCTTTGCAGTGCCCCTTTAAGTCAGCACTGCCCCGGAGCCAAATAGAATGCTATGCTAATTATGGAATGTTTAGCTTGTGCATTCATTTTCAAACTGTGCTATTCTAGCTGCCTGGATTCTACCTCAGATTTTCTGTCTCCGCTGCAAAGTTCAGACGCCCTGGAGATCTCTCTATCAAGATTGTCTAAATTGTGCATAAGAACAAAAGAAACTTAAGTATTTTGTCTTATTTTTTCATTACTGCCTTATTCTTATTGAGTTTTAGCAGTTTTACCTCATTTATAAGTTATTTAGTTTTTCTTATCGGTACTTCGAGGTTCCTTTGAACTGTGGGGCAACCGATTGCTTGGTAAATTTCAAAAGGAAACTCTAGGTAAGTTTCTGAGTGTTTTTCGTTTAAAAACATTTAAATCTATTAATTTTGAACCGAGGTTTTCCAGTTCTAATAGCGGTTCTTGGTTCCTGAACCGATCGGAACCGCGGTTCTGTTTAAAAATTGTCGGTTTCTGAACCAACTGCTTTATTACTGAAACCGACCGCTAAATCTTTAATATTTTCATATTTTAGCGGTTTCTGAGTCCTGTTTTCTTAACAATGTCAGATAAACCTAAAAAGAACACAGGACCTACAGGTTTTAAGAATTGTGTTAAATGTGCAGAGGTTTTTGCTAGAGCTGACAAACATGATCTCTGTGTACTCTGTCTTGGTGTAAAGCATTTCAGTGAAAATTGTGAGATTTGCAAGTCTTTCCCTGAAAACACTGTGGAGAAGCGCAGGGAGAGACTGAAGAGAAGGCTTGAAGAGGGGTCCCTGGGCTCTGACCAGTCCACCCCCTCAAAAAATGTGGCAATTCCTTCTAGAGCCTCAAAATCCACCCCGATACGGGTGAGGGCTCTAGTAAGAGAGGCAATCAGCCGTCTCACTCTCCGGTGCCTGCCAAGAGACTTAAAAAAAGTAAGCACACTGACACCCCAGCTGACATGCCTCAAGGGGTCCTTCAGGTGCCATTACATACTCCCTTTCCTGCTGACATTTCACAAGCCCTGGCTTTGTAACAGGTGTTGCAGGGCCTGCTCCCTGCCTGGCAACCTGTAACTGCTCCACCTGATAAAACTGCTGCCACCCCTCTGGTGTCTATTTCCACTATGGGTGGTGAGGTTGATCATGAGGAGGAGGAGGAAGGAAGGAACAGAGCCTGAGGTGTCACCAGAGCAAGACTTTGGTTCCCACCCTAGGCCTTCAGAGGATTTTTCCTCCCATTTTTCTTTCATTAAGAAAATGGTCGAAACACTGGACCTCCAGACAATTGAAGAGGTACAGGATGAAGAAGAGGTTCAGTATATGGAACTAATGGGGCTAACACCCTCAAAACTACTTCTCCTTCCTCTTTATAAATTTTACAGAAACAGATATTCTGGAAATACTAAAAGCTCCTCAGACTGCCACACCTATTGATAAAAAATGTGACAAAAAGTACCAACTGGAAAGATCTGGTGCTGACTTTTTATTCAGCTATCCTGATCATCAGGGCATTGTGCAGCAGGCAGCCTGTGAGAAGGCTAAAACCCCCTTGTCTTCTTATCCACCTGAAAAAGATTCCAGAAAGGTGGACAGTATGGCTAAGAGGGGGTACCTCTCAGCATCCCTTGCTATCAGGCAAGCCTTTTATCAGGCCTGTGCTGCTCTTTACCAAAAGGCTTTATGGCAGTCTGTGGTGGATAATGCAGAAGCAAATCCTTCTCTCACTGTTTCTGAATTGCTAGAGACAGCCAAATTGGATTTTGGAGGCTTCCAAATACCATTTCCAGATGGCAGCAGATACAAATGACACCGCTGCCAGATGGTTGGCTGGTACTATAGTCATGAGAAGGTTTGCCTGGCTGAGGGCTATTAACCTCACCCAGGACACTCAAACCAAAGCAATGGATTTCCCAGTTGAGGGCCATTCACTTTTGGGTGCACAAACTGAAGCCTACATGAAGAAAGTAGACAAATACAAGACTGCTTTCAGAAGTAATTCCACCAGGGTCAAACCTTCTCCCTCTACATCTTATTCTAGGGGAGGCAGGGGCAGGTCCACTTTTAGAAGACCTTTCTTTCTTTCAGGTGCAGGTTGCTCCACAGATACAGTACCAACCCAACAGACGGGTTTCTACAGGGCCAGGGGCTCCCGCAGAGGGTCCCATGCTACCCAACCTCAGCAACAGCAAAAGCAGAATCCCTGTCTCTTCCCTTCAGGCTGTCTCTCCACATCCAGTAGGGGGCAGACCTTCCCACTATCTCCAGGACTGGTCAAAAATAACATCAGACAGGTGAGTCCTGGAAATAGTGGGTCAGGGTCTCTCCCTTTGTTTCAAGTCCCTTCCACCTCTAAGGGTAAAACGTTTTGCATCAGTTCCTCCCTCACAAAGAGAACTGCTGGAGCAGGAGGTAAAAAACTTACTACTGTTAAAAGCAGTCCAGCCTGTTCCACCCAACCAAAGAGGGCAAGGGTTCTACTCCAGGTATTTCCTAACAACAAAAAAGACTGGCAAGTGGCGGCCTATACTAGACCTCAGACGTCTAAACAAATATTTGGTCAAACCCAAATTCAGAATGGTCACAATAGCAATAATTCTGCCAACACTACAAAAAGGGGACTGGTTGGCCTCTCTGGATTTAAAAGATGCATATTTTCACATCCCTGTCCGAGAAACACACAGAAGATATCTCAGGTTCTCTCTCCCCTCAGGCCACTACCAATTCTCAACACTTCCTTTCGGCCTTACCTCTGCACCAGGGGTATTCACAAAGTGCATAGCAGTAGTAGTGGCACATCTCAGAAAACTGGGTGTCACAGTTTTTCCATATCTGGACGACTGGCTGATTGTGGGAAAATCCCAAAAAGTGTTGAAACACTTACTATTAGCTCAGAGTGTTCTCTCCTCCCTGGGGTTTCTTCTAAATGTCAAGAAATCCGTTCTCACCCCAGTCCAAGTATTGCAGTTCATAGGGGCAGAACTCAGTACAATTCTGGGGAAGGCCTTCCTACCCTTGGAAAGAATACAGGCTATTCAGCTTCTGGCAAGCTCATTCGTCCTGGGCAGGCCTAAACCATCTTCTCAGTTTTTACAGCTACTAGGCCACATGGCTGCAGCAACAACCACAGTCATGGGTGCCAGATTCGAAATGAGGGACATTCAGTTTCACCTCAAGGCCCATTGGTCCCAGAGACACTTTCAAAACTAATTCCTGTAACAAAAACTCTTCTACAGGCCTTCCAGTGGTGGAAGGATCCAGACAATCTAAGGAACGGGGTGCCTTTCCTACAAGAGCCCCCCTCCTTGGTGCTCACAAAAGATGCCTCCCTCCTAGGATGGGGTGCCCACCTAGGGGACCACACAGTTCATGGCTCCTGGAGCAGTGCAGAGTCACTTCTGCACATAAATCTATTAGAGTTAAGAGCAGTGTACCTAGCCATTCAGGCTTTCACTCATCTCATAAAGGGGAAAGTGGTTCAGGTCAGAACAGACAATACCACTACAATGTACTACATCAACAAACAAGGAGGGACAAGATCCACTCCACTATCCACAGAGGCAATGCAAATATGGAGCCTGATTTACTCCATAAATGCCTCCCTACAAGCAATTCATCTGTCAGGGAAGGACAATACACTGGTGGATGCCTTGAGCAGGATAAACCAGGCCCATCATGAATGGGCACTGAACAGTCAAGTAGTGCAAGTCCTATTCAGGCGGTGGGGAACCCCAGAAATAGATCTTTTTGTATCCCACCAGGATCACCATTTACCCCTTTATTGCTGCAGGGCCCCAGTGAAGGGAACTATCCCAATGGATGCCCTGATTCTCGATTGGACAGGGAAATACCTTCATGCCTTTCCTCTGATTCTCAGAGTACTCATCAAGCTCAGGTCACAGCCAGCATCGATGATTCTGATAGCACCAGACTGGCTAAGACAGCCTTGGTACTCCCTGTTACTCTCAATGTCAGTGAGCGAACCGATCTACCTCCCTCAGAGGTACAATCTGTTGACCTCCTTCCAAGGCAGGGTGGTATATCCCAATCTCAGGTCTCTCAGACTCAAAGCTTGGCTCTTGAGGACTTAGAGTATCCAGACTCTAAACACTCTCAAGCAGTTTTAGAAGTCCTTAAAAGTTATAGAAAGCCTTCTACTAAGAAAACCTGTGCTTCAAAATGGAAAAGATTTTCTATTTGGTGTACAGAAAAGGGCTTAATCCCAGCACAGGCTGGCATTCTAACCCTCCTAGATTATTTATCCCATCTGCATTCCCTGGGGTTGCAACATTCAACCTTAAAAGTTCATCTTGCTTCACTTTCAGCTTATCTCTCTATAGGAAAAGGGGTATCACTAGCCTCGAGCCCCATATTTAGAAGGTTCTTTAATACCTGTTTCCCCCTCATTGGGAACCAGTGCCAGCTTGGGACCTCAACATTTGTATTGCCCAGCTTATGCTCCCGCCATTTGAACCCCTGGCTAATGCAGAGCTAAAGTTCTTCACCTGGAAGGTAGTTTTCCTTGTGGCACTTACCTCTGCTAGGAGGATAAGTGAGTTACAAGCCCTATGTGTGGAAAAGGACTGTATTTCTTTCCACAATGACAAGGTGGTGTTGAGAACTAATAAAAATTCCTTCCCAAAGCAGTTTCTGACTTTAATTTTAATCAGTCTATTACCCTGCCAGTATTCTTTACAGCACACACCAGTTCTGGTGAGCGTAGGCTGCGTAGTTTGGATGTGAAGAGAGCATTGAGCTGTTATATAGCCAATACCAAGGATCATAGGCAGGACAGGCAACAATTGTTCTTTACCTATGGGGAAGTAGGTAAGGGATCTCCTGCTTCAAAGAGGACTGTATCTCGATGGATAGTCCAATGTATTCAGTTTTGCTACACAAAGGTGGGCAAGGTCCCTCCTTCGGGTTTTAGGGCCCATTCCACAAGGGGCACATCTGCCTCCGTTGCAGCTGCCAGAGATGTTTCTCTTCTGGAGATTTGTAAAGCAGCTGCCTGGAGATCAGTCCACACCTTTACTAAGCATTACAGCATGGACACCTAGGCCAGAAGTGATGCCAATTTCGGAAGGTCTGTTTTGCAGAGTCTTTTTCCTAAATAGATTCTGCCCACCTCCTGTGGTACTGCTACATAGTCTGCAAAGAGCAATAATATTAGTGGATTCCTGGGGTTAGAAGAAAAAATTACTCACCTGTAGTAATCTTATTTCTTCCCAGGGATCCACTAATATTATTACTCCCCGCCCCTGGCCCTCCTCTTAGAATCTCAGAAAAATACTCTGTACAGCTGAGATGTCTCTCAGTATGATGTGTATGTCATCTGTTGGCACATTCTCTAGTAGGATCTTTTGTAAGGGTGCATCTGGCTCAGAAAAGAGGACTCGTTATTTAAGGTTTTGTTGGCCCTTTCTTGGCCTATGGCCCTGTTGGCCATTAACCTATAATTATTCATTGTTTTATTTATATATACAGTGTGTATATATATATATATATATATATATATATATATATATGTATATATATATATATATATATATATATATATATTATGGCCTCTTTGCAGGCTTCACAGAAATCTGAGGTAGAATCCAGCCAGTTAGAATAGGACAGTTTGAAAATGAATGCATGAGCTAAACATTCCATAATTAGCATAGCATTCTATTTGGCTCCGAGGCAGTGCTGACTTAAAGGGGCACTGCAAAGAGTAATCATATTAGTGGATCCCTGGGAAGAAATAAGATTACTACAGGTGAGTAATTTTTTCTTATGGCCAGCTGTAAAACATGTATTATCATCATTTGTGAACATCTTATTTTTCATACCTCACACACACACAGATAGAAAACTACAGTACGTTGGACAAAAATACTTTGAACACAGAAATAGGGTAGGAAAGCTGCTAGCCATCAGGCTAACAAAAATGGAAGCAGAACAGTGCATTGCCCAAATAAAGATACAAAACATTCAAACAAAGTTGCAGTATAGCCGGCCCATCGGTGCAGTGGTTGGATTTCACATTTAAAAGGCGGAGAAATCTAGGTTTGGTGAGATCTGAAAAATTAATCTTCAGTGGCTGCAATAAAGCAACAGTGCAATGAAATTCTGTAGAAAATTTGACCCTGCCCTTTTTTTTTTTTAAACTTTCTATTTATGCTCCCCCTACCCACAGCACTCCACTCCCTTCAGGATACACCTATGGCCTTCTAGTCCCCACCCTTTTACCTGGAGCCTGTAGCGGTCCATCCCTCATGTAGCTGTGGCTTGCCTCCCAGGCGGATATGAGGTGGGGGCCCTTACACCCCGAAGTCTTCTGGTTTCATCGGGATGCCGTCGCCGGGACTGGTAGGGGCACTGGTTATCGAGGCCTTGTGCTGTGTCTACCCGGGAGTGCTGCAAGTAATTTTCCAGTGTTCCGGGCGTGATGTGTGCCCTGACGTCAAGGCACTGAGTGCCGACGTCCATCATGCCACCCCTTGCTAATGGCTTGGGCTTGCTGTATCTCGGGTCTCCACCCGGGATCAGACAAGCCCAGAGCCCTGGCCCCCCCCTTCCCCCTGGAGAAGACAAGCTGTTTCTGGGTTGCACAAGCCTCCCCCCCCCCCGGCTGGCCCTCCAGCTCCCAGGCTCATTCCCGAACCCAGGTCCCTGGCGTTGTGAGCGGAAATCCAACCGCTGCGCTGACGGGCCAACTCCTGCCCTTTTGCTTCCAGTATAAAAGATTCCAGGCAGCCCAGTTTGATGGTTCAGCTTTCTAGCTCTTACAATTTGAGTATTTTATAAATGTTTTAACTAATTAATTTTTTCCAAGAAAAAAGATGGCTGCCACATTTGGTTTAGAAATAACATTGTAGACCTTGCAAAGGTTAGGATCAAGACAATAAAATTAAAAAAAAGCTTTTCGTGTATAGCAGAGCATTGTTCTATATAGAATTCCATCCCTTTCAAAATGTTGTACCACAGTTCAGAGGTCATGGAATGTGATTGTACCCTTCTGTGGTACAATAGCATTCTGAAACTTCTAGAAACTGCACAAGTTAGGTTCTTTTTTTTTTTTTTTTTTTAACTTTTTTCTCCTCATGGCTCCCGGTCAGCTCTTTTCTTCCAGGCATCTCCTCTTTCTCCATCTGCTGTCCATCCGCACCCGTATCCCATTCAGGCCGCCACCTAGCTACCCCCATGGCAGGGTGGTAGGGAGCCCTCAACTCCCCACCAGGACCTGATTCAGTACAGGTGGCACCCTCGGAGACGGTGCGTGAGGCAGACGGCCATCAAGCTGCTTGACCTGGGTGCCGTTTCCTTTTTACCTTACGGTGGCGGGCATGCAATGCTGACAGTGGGCGTGCCACACATGCGTCCACACATAGTGCGCCCACCAGCTGCTTCACCTCCGTGCCCCACTGTATTGGCCAATCATGCCAACACTTAGCCTTTGCTAGGTGTCAGGCAAACGCCTGCCGCTGTTCGCCATCCTCCCCAGGAGAGGAGAGCAGTCCTCCGGATACTTGATCCTCTCCCACTCCAGCCGGCCCGTGATAACCCGCTCGCACAGTGATCACAGGTTGCCGGCTAGCAGGAGGTAAGGCATGGCTGCCTCAGCCCTCCATGCCACCGGGCCGGCAGCACAAGTTAGTTTCATTCTGAAAGCGAAAGAACTGCTGTGTGGCATGACATTTAAAAGGTGGAAAAATCTGGAATTGGTGAGATTTGGAAGTAGGCTGTTGGTTAACTAGGATCTGCAGCTTATCCAGTAGGTAGGGAAATGGGCAGACTGTGTGACTCAAGCGGTCCTTCTCTGTCGTCAAAGTCTAGGTTTCTATACACTATAAAAAAAATACAGGATGAGCAACTTTATGCACAACCAGTGTGTTCTGCTACTTTGGGGTTCTGATTTCCCATTAACCTCTCGAGCTTCGCTCTCGAGGTCAGAGGGTATCGGAACCCCTCTGTGCAGAACACACTGGTTGTGTATGTTGCCCATTCAGTATTCTCTATATGGTACATGGCATAGGAGATATCTGGAAAAGTGGATTTAACAGGTGTGCTTAGCTAATACTTTTATTAATTTTAGCTGAAACTAGCTTTTCTGGAAAAACATTTTTCATTGCACTTCTGCTTTAAAGCATTTGACCAACTCAAAATTAAATTTGAACTTCTGTACACAGACTTATTTTGTTATGATATCTGTAAAACAAAGCATTTGTCACCAAGGAAAATAATCAGGAACCATTTAACAGATTAACTACTGGTCATTTGAAAATACATGACCCTAAGCCTCAAACCTGGAATACAAAAAGGTAAAGCCTCAAAATAATATACAGTATAATCCTCTTATCAAGCACAAAACTAAAAGCCATCCAAGTTGAACAAAAGTGTGGAAGAGAAGCCAGCATAACAATATCAAATAAACATTGGGAATATGTTCGATAAGGGGTACACACAACCACAGGCTTCAGTTACTGGAGAGAATTCCTGTGGAAAACTAACCCAACTTTAATACCCCACCCCCACGCCTACCAAAACTAAATTCCTGAAAACTACCTGTACTGACAGATGTTGGAGACAATGCAGTGGCAGAGGTACACATTATCATATATTCTGGGTGCGCCCTATCACACAGAAATATTGTATGGAAATTAGGAAAGTGTTGGCTGTAAACTTTGGCAGCACTCTTTTGAACAGATAGTATTGCCCCCCCCCCAAAAAAAAATGACATACAGAAGCGACAATAAATGCTGGTTCAAAAGCCTGATAGCAGCCACCGCTAAAGTCATGAAAAGCCGTTCTGTTTGCTATTTTCTTGGCTATTGCACATCTTGTGGTGCTGGGGCCTTTTTCTATGTTTGATTAACTCCATAATCACTTGTAGTTGACACCTGGATAAAACTATGCCAGGATATAAAAAAAAATGGAAGGCATCACAGCTAGCCTGTGGCAAAATAAAAAGAAGTACACTGTGAGATGGCTCCCACTCTTACCAATCCATACAGAAACAAAGGTACTTCTGTTCTATCTCCGCTCATGGATTAATGCCCAGCAAAGATCAGGCAGCTCCCTTCAGAAACAAAACTAATATTTTAAAACCGTAATAATTCTGAAAATTATTTTCCCAGACATATATGGTACCAGCAAGGTAGTGCCGTGAGGCACATAGAAGTGTGTAAATACATAATTTCAAATATTTGACTGAATATTCATGTTTGGTGCCCCAAATATTCGTTATTTGTGTGCCTATGAAAAAAAATAATAAAAGGAAACATGCCCCCAGCCTCCCACCCACTGCTCCAATCCCAATCCCACCCTCCTCCCCCAACACCCATCATTTCAGTAGGATGGGGGTCTGTTCCTTTTTTTTGTTTTGTTAATATATATAGTAGTTCCACAAATAGGCATAATAATACAATAGCAAAACAAAATGGTTATATTAAATGCACGCTGAAAATAGAAAATAGAGTCAAAAATCTACGAAAGATAAAGCATAATGGGCTTCCGGGATCCTGACCATAGAAAAAACATGGAAGCCAAGCTGATCATCCGCCTTGGCTCCCAGCAGCCCTCTGGTTTAAATGATAGACTTATTTTCCACTAACATCTTTCAGCCATCCCTTTTTTTCCCTAAAGTCAATTTGTTTTTGTACTCATTTATTTTTAATTTTCACCATATGTCTCCATTTCTGTCTCCTTCCCACACATTTGTCACCTTTCAGCCTTCTTACAAGGCCCTGTTAATTAGTCTCCACCTGGGAACTTCCCCAGCTCTTTCTCTCCCATTATGCTTTATCTTTCCCATCATCACCTTTTTGTTTCACAGATTCTCTCTTAATCTTACCATTTATCACTTCTTCTCCCTTAGCCTCCCCCTTCTTCTTTCTCCACATATATATCTCTGTCTCATTTTACCTCTCCTCTACACTAACTTGTTTTTTTTCTCTTTTAGATATTTCCTGAAGAAGACCTAAGGTCGAAACGTAGATTTTTAACTTTATTTTCTATTTTCAGCATGCATTTAATATAACCATTTTGTTTTGCTTTTAGACCACATGCTGATGCAGCGCCTTGTTTTTGTTTTTTTATAATAATACAATTGTTTGTTATTCGTATCCAACTGACAAATAGTGCATTATGTGTGGTATTCAGGAAATACTATTCGTTACTTGCACACATGTTTATAGGTTGAAATGAGTTCCTATTTTGCTCTCTCTAATACTACTGTAAAAAAAAAGTTGCAGGTTTACTTTGGTGCATTTGTATTTCTCAATAGCAAAGGTGACCTTCAACAAGGGGACAACAATCTGAAGATAGAGGGGGGATGGCTCTGGGGCAATGTGAGGAAGTACAGTATTTTTTCACAGAGAGGGTGGTAGACACATGGAACAGCCTTCCTGAGGAGGTTGTGGGGTCAGAAACAGTGGGGGAATTCAAGAATGCATGGGACAGACATAAGGCAGTTCTGGTGGGGAGGAGGAAGAAGTAGGCTGTTGGTTAACTAGGATCTGCAGCTTATCCACTAGGTAGGGAAATGGGCAGACTAGGTGGGCCAAACGGTCCTTATCTGCCGTCAAGTTCTATGTTTCACGACCTGCAAAAACAATGGCACAGTTTTTTTTTTGTTTGTTTGTTCTTTTTCCCCTGTGGCCTCTGGTCTGCATTCCCGTCACAGCATCATTGTTTCTGGCCGCTGTCCGGTCCTGCCCCAGCTCCTAGTGAAGCCCCCACCGCCTTCTACCCCCATGGTGGGGCGGCAGGGAGTCCCCCTCACTCCCCACCGACAAGGATCCAGTGTTGTGCGGTGGTGCTCCCAGGTGCAGGCAGTCCCCTTAGACGGCCATCAAGCTGCCATGACTGAGCACCACACTTTCCCCTTTTTGCCCTGACATGAGCTGAGCATGCAGTGATGCCAGTGGAGGGAGCATGCACACGTCCGCACGTGCTCCCCTCCACCTGGCGCTGTGCCCCAGACTCACAGCACCTGTGCACCGCCCCCAACCTCCGCCAGAGGTCGCAAGTGCACTGACGACTGAAGACCCCCCAACCCCAGAGGGGGAATGGAGTCCACAGACACTCAATCCCTCTCCATCCAGCCGACCCCTTGAAACCCCGAGTCCGTTCCCGAACCCGGGTCGCCAGCGTGGGGCGAGGTGTGGCATCCAGTGCCTCAACCCTCAGTGCCACCGGGCCGGCAACACAGTTATTAAATAAATAACATGATTGGATAACGTAGAATGTGGCTCGCATGTTAAAATCTATGGAATGTACACAAGTACAGCTTCTGTTAAAATCCATTAACACAGAAATGAACTCACTGTACCTCTATTTTATGTGATGAATAAATAAAAGCAGTGACGTTTTCAAAAAAAATAAATAAAAAAGTGGGTTTTGGTCTTTAATTGAGGTTGATGGTCACATCCAGGAAGTTAGCGAGAGAGGGGAAAAGAGGTGTGAGATCTGTAATGCTAGCCTGACCACTCAAGATGTGATGAGGTTGAAGCTTGTGAATGAGGTGAAAGTTAAAACAATCTCATCCAAGAAGGAAGGAAACAGTAATTAAAAAAACAAAATGTTCTGGTACCATGGTACAAATAGGCCAAAGGGCACACAGAAGAGACTGACTGCTCATTAGCAGAACTCCCACAAAATGGGTCAAGAAAGTTAATATTCCTAGTCGTACAGTAGCTTAATGTAATTGCTGTCAGCAAAACTTTGGAAAATTCAAAACAGTTGATTTTGCCTTGCCCATAGGAGCAGTTATAAGAGGTAAGTGCTCACACAATTAAGATAATTTATTCTATGTTCCTCATTCATTCAGGCTTAACTGTCAACGGGGATGTGCTTCTGAAACCCAAGTTGGAATCGCCATCTGTAGAAAATGTTACCTTTAGTCCTCCTCCATTAAAACGAAGTTCTAGTTTAAGGAAGACACAGTCCTCTATTTCCCCGAATTCGGGTAAGCCTCAGTATTTAGTTAAGATGCAGTATGTTTATATGATTGTCCACAATTATAAACATTGATATATTTGTGTTAACTGTGATAAAGCACTGTGTTTTTGGTGAACACAGTAATAAAGTAATTTAAGGTCGTATGGGACTCTAGGTCCATTGTGCTCCCCCAACCCCACATTTCATGGGTAGGGATGAACAAATATGTTGTGAAAACACTCACTAATTTATAGGGGTTTCTACTATTCAAGGTAACCTGTAATTTCCTGAGTAAGCAGAAATTTGTCCAGACTTACCCTGAAGGTCTGTACTGTCTTTATTGCTGGTTGGCTGTTCCATAGGGTTATGACCCTCTCGGAGAAGAAGTGCCTCCTATCTTTAAAGGAAAACTACACTCTCATAGCTTGCAAATTTTGTTTCCTTGTCAACAGACAACTCTTTTCCAGTAGTTGCTGGGGATATATATGTGTTTGTTTTCACTGTTCATTCTAGTCCCTTGTAACTATCCTGTGAATTTCCATTTTATGGCTGTTGAAATCTCATTGTCCATGAGAGCTGCATTAGCATATGAGAACATGATGTCACATCACCCATTTATATTGTGTATCTCTGTGCTGAAAGTACAAACTATCCTAAAAAAAAGGAAAACCTCTAGAAATACACAAATTGAAAGTAATTTAAAGGTAAAAACTCTGTATTACAACTCAAGACAGTTTGCAGACCTAACTAAAGGTAAATGTGGTGTTTTACACATTGCTGCAACCTGTTTTGTTGAAATATAATTAAGCAGACAGGCATACTGTGGAGTCTAAGGGGTGCTGACACAGACATCTTCTCATATGCTAATGCAGCTCTCGGGGACAATGAGAGTTCAACAGTCAGAAAATGGAAACCCTGAGGATAGTTAAAGGGACTAGTATGAACAGTGAAAATAAACTAATCACATATATCACTAACAGCTACAGGAAAAGAGTTGTCTGTTGACATGGAAACAAACAAAACTTACGAGCTATGATGGTGTAGTTTTCCTTTAATTCAGAAAAAAACCAGCACAAATTGAGGAATGCTCAAAGGCATTTTATTGCACACAAACACGCTCTTACTGCCTCGCGGTACACTGCCTCTTCATAGGGGAGCTACAGGAAATCACATAAAGAAGCTGATTAGATACCCACCACATATGCTCATAAGTGGCATCATCAAAAAGTGTCTGAATTTCAGAATTAATTTATAAATATTTACACTCTAAACATATCACTTAATGCAACAAATGTTATTATATATATAAACTAATATAAAGTGGTGAAATGAATCAGTTAATAGAAAATTGTAAAAAGATTGAAATAGAAAATAAGGTGGGGATGGAAGGAGAGGTACATAATGAAAAATAGCACAACATTTCATATGTGTGACTAGTATTCCTAGCTCTTCTGTTAATAAAATATATGTTAATCTAATTTAGCAGCAATAAATGTTTGTGCAAAAATATTAATAAATAGTAATATATAATCAAAGTGCAAAATGGTACCAGTCACAAAAGAAATGTATGATGTTGATTTAAATAACCTGACATTGATATTAATTATTCAGAAGCATGTTCAAGATCATATTCAAGAAACAGACTAATCCATAAATAAACATTGTGTCCCATTACTAAAATGTAATCACAAACAGTAACACTATACATACAGGAAAGCATACTTTTTAATGATAAATGGCCCTGACTTAAATCAGACCACTGGTGTGGTGTAAAAAGGGATATTTGGAAACTTGCTAAGGGCAATCAAATTAGGAATACAGATGCAAGACGTGCAAATGGTGTAATGTAAGATACAGCTAGAGTGAGTGCAGTAAAAGGACACAAAAAAATAAAAGGTGTAATACCATCTTAAAAATGAGGTACTAGTTTGATTTGACTATTACTACTTTCTGAAACTAACTAGATGTTCTTCATATTTATCATAGTCTGAATACATGTCGTCGTCACAGTTAAATAACCATGAAAATCAAGTGCATATTCATTTTTAAAAAGGCATGCATTTTAGAGTTTCAGCATACAGAGATCATTAGATGTTTTTGAAGAACTGCATTATTGTCATATGACTGACTGCCTCGGACTTCCGGTTCCGCACGGACCTCTAAACAGTGCATCGCGAACGCTCCACGCCTCGCTAGCAATAAATAAGATAAATCTCCCTCTTGGAAGGTAGTAAATGAAGGGAAAGTCTGTAAATATGGCAAAGGACCCACGTAAGAAGGATAAACAGGGCCCTTGGAAGCTTGGAACACCGAAAAGAACTGCAGAAACGGAAACTGTCACAGAGGGGCATAGGCCGCAGAGCAGAAGCCACTCGCGCCGAGCAGCTCAAGAGAGTCAGACTATGATACAGATGGGGAGCAAGATAAATTAACTCGGTCCCGATTTGAGGCGATTTTGAAAGAAATAAGAGCTTCTAGAATGGAAATGAGAAAAGACTTACAGGGGCTGTCTGCACAACTGTCGAAATTGGACCAAAGACTCGAGGAGGCCGAGACAAGAACATCAGGGGTGGAAGATGTAAACGCTAGTTTGAGCCAAGTGGTTAGTGCCCTGTTACAGCAATCAGTGGCGATGCAAGCTAAAGCAATAGATCTGGAAAGCAGATCAAGAAGGAACAACCTGCGGCTTTATGGATTAGCTGAAGGGGCCGAGATGGCTCCGGTAACTGCATTCATTGAAAACGTACTGCGGGACATTTTAGAGCTACCCCCAACCTACGACTTAAAAATTGAAAGGGCACATAGAGCGCTGGGTGCAAGGCCGCAGGATCCGAAGGCACGCCCTTGCTCGATAATTTTCATGGTGGCGAGTTATCAAACTAAGGAGGATATTCTTCGCAGAGCTTGGTCTAAGAAGGAACTGACATACCTCACATCAAAAATAATGGTAGACCATGATTATCCTGTAGAGATACAACAGGCCAGGCAGCAGTACACCCCGATACTGCGCTCACTACGAGAGAAAGGGATTCGTTTTCAAACCCCCTTTCCGGCCAAATTGAGGATCTTTTGGCAAGATGGTGCACAAACATCTGGCTCACCATATAAAGCCCTGGAGGCCTTGAAGCAAAAGGGAATTAAGTTGTCATCGGAGGATATGGAACGAATCGGCAAGAGACAGACATTTTTTACTGACTGGTTTCAATCGGGGCTACAGCAGAGGGGATCCTCATCGAGACTGCTTTTGGAATCGCTGGAGAGGATAAAGGTCATGCTGCAGAAGGATGTTATGCGAGGAAGCCCGGAGTTGATGGAAAATAACAGATGAAAAACAGGGGCCTGCTGGAACTGTGACTGTTTAACCAAAGGGGCCTAGTAGTCTCTTGGACCACAGGAGCGGCCGTTATATGGACAAATCAGACTATTATTGTGTTTTTCCAGATTGTCTCCCCTGCTCCTTGTGGCTACCTCCCCCATGTTGTTGGTTCTATATGTTTTGCCTTAGTAGGAACCCCTCCCACCCCTTGTCTTTTCTGCCTCTTACCCTCGTGTATCTGTCTACCCCCCCCCGGAAATATAATAATAGATACTCAGAACTAGGAGATCTCATATATCTCCAATATTTACCAGCTTTAACAGAAGGTATGGTCTCGCAGACGAGGCACCTTTAAATTTGCCTCTTATGGGGAGATGGGAAGCATGGGGGAGGGGGACACGGTGGTTGGGGAGAGGAGGCGGCGAGGATGGTTCTCATAAAAAGGAGGGCCTGGGGGGAGGGAGGGTCAAGGGGGGCGAGAACTGCGGGAAGCATGTTTACAGATGCTGAGAGAACCGTGAGGGGGGGGGACTGGGGCAGTGGAGAGGCGTGACCAGTTTTTAGAAGAAAATTAGGACAAATGGAAGGGAAACGGAAGGAGGGAAGCATAAAAAGAAAAGATCGGCGAGGCGGGAGGCAGAGCATAAGTAACATCAGCTAAGAACACATCAGTCTTTGGTACGTGAGTGGACTACATAATAGAGAATCCTCCGTAAGCGGTGGTTTCCTTATGAGGGAGCTCTCTAAATAAAGGAGACGTTTATCCCTCGTATCTGCTCAAACTTCGAACTTGCAAAGGGCAGAATAAGGGCCCCACAGTGTTGGGAGTCCCTACCTTGGAAGCAAAGGAACTATCATATAAAAAAGAAAGAGAGTTATATAGTTAGATTGGGTAGTAGACATTGAGTAAGTCTGCAAAAGTTTAAGGGGGTCTGCTGTTTGTAAGACATCCCTGTTTACATATTTATTGTTTTAAGTTTTTTTCTAATGTTAAGCAAGCCTAAGTGGGAGAACGATGTTCTGGGGGAAGGAGGTCTAGCTTCAGCCCATAGCTCATGAACGAGGTGTAAAGGAGTATCTGATAGAGGGAATGGAAAAGGGGCCACCATTATCTTGGAGACACTTTGCGACTGTGGGGAGGTTTTGCTAAAATGGGATGGACTGGGTTGGAATCGGATAGATGTCAGAATGGTAGTAACAGGTTTAAAGGGCTGCGCCAAAACACTAAATGAGAGAGCATGTTGGAATGATAAGAGAGGCGCTGAGAGTAATTTGAGAGTCAGTGGAAGATATGAGAGTGGATAATACCACTGTAATATGCTCGATTAATGTTAACGGGTTAACAAACCCGGTCAAGAGGAGCAAAGTACTGGCATGGCTCAGAAAAGAGAAACCTGATTTTATAATGTTGCAGGAAACACATCTCTCCCCTCTAGAGCATACCAAGTTAGGAAAAATGGGGTTTAATTATAAGATTAGTGCATCCTATGGCCGGGGAAGAAGGAGGGGTGTCTCAATATTGGTACCTAAGAAAACAATATTTGAAGTATTAGATAAATATGCGGATAAGGAGGGGAGATATGTGTTTTTAAAAGGAAAATACCATGGAGAAATCTTAACGCTGGCTTCTGTATATGTCCCGCCTAATTCTGACTTTCAAATTTATAGAAGTATACTGTTGAAACTACAAGAGTGGGCGAAGGGACAGGTCATTTTAGGGGGTGACTTAAACATAACAATTGATCCAAAGATGGATAGTACGTCAGTGACAGGGCGGCGAGAGAGGGGGGGTCTCACGGAGATTGGGGCAACTTCTGGGGGAGATGGGATACATAGATGCTTGGAGAATAGGACACCCCAAGCAAAGGAACTATACTTTTTTTTTTTCACCACCACACAAAACCTTCTCGAGGTTGGATTACTTTTTGTTGCCGAAAGAGATGTTGGCCAAAGTAAAAGATAGTTGGATGGGGACTATGACAATCTCAGACCACGCTTCGATATTCCTTCAGGTAGACCTGGGGGTTTTCAGAAAAAAACATTTTGGAGACTAAATGTCTCCTTGTTGCAAGATAAGGAGGTTAAACAACAGGTAAAGGACACTATTAAATGGGCGATAGAAGGAAATGCCTCCCCGGACATATCCTCTGCACTCCTGTGGGATACCATAAAGGCCATTGTGAAGGGTAAATTAATATCCATAGTGGCGTACAAAAAGAAACAGAGGGAGGGAAAGATAGAATCCTTGAGAAGAGAAATAGATATCTGGGAAACTAAATTAAAAGAAAAATATAACAGAGAGGTGTGTCACAGACTAAATAAACTAAAGAAGGAATTAAATGGGCAGCTGGAGTATCAGATTGAACAGAAATTGCTATATATGAAACAAGGATACTACGCTGGGGGCCCCAGAGCAGCTAGAATGCTAGCAGCCAGATTACGAAAACAAAGAGCAAAAGCGCACATAGTCAGGGTGGAACACCTGCAAAGTAAGGATATCAAACAAACTACCCCAGACATAGCAGAGGCTTTTAGATCATATTATAGAGAACTTTACAAGGCCCCTCCCCAGGATGAGAGGCAAGGGATGGAGCAATATCTGAACAAGATCGCTCTCCCCAGGGTTCCGGAGCCGACACAAAGGCATCTTATAAGCCCGATGACCAGTGAGGAACTCAGACAGGATATAACTAGGTTAAAAGCAAACAAATGTCCAGGGACAGATGGTTACCCTGCTGAGATGTACAAACATTTTCAGGATCAACTCTCACCATTACTGTTAAAAGTATTTAATGATACCCTCATGACTGAAATACCACCCCCCGAGTCATGGTCACAGGCGGTTATATCGGTAATACCAAAGGAGAATAAGGATCCTAGATTGTGTCCCGCTTACCGGCCCATCTCCCTTCTTAACATGGATTATAAATTATTTATGGCTATAATATCCCGTAGAATACAACAACTCTTACCGACGCTAATACACGCAGACCAAACTGGGTTCATCCCTGGAAGGCAAGCCCAGGATAACCTGAGAAGGACTGTGCACATCCTGGATCATCTTGGCCATACCGGACAACCTGCTATCCTTCTCAGCTTAGACGCTGAGAAGGCGTTTGATAAAGTCTTGTGGTCCTTTCTCCGGGCGGTGCTTGACCGGTTTGGATTTCCAGCGCAATTTGTAGCCCTGATTGTGAAGATATATGCCTCCCCAAAGGCATATGTAAGAGTAAACGGACACCATTCCGGGGTGTTTCTGCTGGAGAGAGGAACGAGGCAGGGATGCCCACTCTCCCCACTCCTGTTCACACTATACTTAGAACCATTGGCTCAAGGGCTACGGGAAAACCAAAACATACAGGGGGTACAATTAGGGGAGAGCCCACAAAAACTAGCGTTGTATGCTGACGACATCCTGTTGTACCTGACTCAACCAGAATCTTCGCTACCGAACCTGTTTCATCACCTGAGGAAGTTTTCAGTCCTCTCTGGTTATACCCTCAATGAAGGTAAAACAGAAGTCCTGAAACTGAACTTCCAACCGTCACACGAGCTAAAAATGAGATTCCCTATGAAATGGGAGCTATCCCATATGAAATACTTGGGGGTGAGGTTGGCTTGGGTAACTACTCAACTGGTCCAGCTAAATTACCTACCAGTGGTGAAACAGGTGCAGGAGGATATGAGAAGGTGGAGACTTTCCCTGATTCTATCTGGACAAGGGTCCAGGCAATAAAGATGAACGTACTACCTCGTTTTCTCTTTATGTTCCAGTGTGTGCCCGCCCCAATAACATTTAAGCAAATAGGAAAGTGGTAAAAAATTTTAGGAGACTTTATCTTGTCTTCCCAAAAGCCCAGAATTAAGAGGCAAACTTTATATCTACCCAAAGAGGCAGGAGGATTAGCAGTCCCTATGTTAATGGGGTACTGGATAGCAACACAGTCAAGAGTAATCTTGCTATTACAGCACCCAGGTTATTGGGCCAGGTGGAAGGAGGTGGACCTGGCGATTGTCCTATCCCCCCCCCCATTAGCACAATGCACGACTTTGAACCCAAAACCCGGATGGGAAAAAACGCCATTCGTGGGGACAGAGACGGCCTTATTAGGCTACAGGCAAGGACTTATGAAAGGCCTATCCAAGGTCTATGGGTGGAAATATACCTGGTGGACTATAAACAAGGAGAATATGGCCTTTACAGATCCCTGGTATAAAAAACAGGAGAGGCGGGGATATACAGCCCTGTGGCAGCTCCTAAGAGGGGAGCAGGTTATCTCATTTAAGGAGGCACAGACCAAATTTGGCTGGAAAGAGGGAGAGCTAATATATTATTATCAGATGAGAGATTACATAACAAAGGAGTTGAACAAATCAATGAGAAAAGGAGGTGGCGCCCCAATACCGAATACTTTTGAAACAATATGGGACTCGAGCAGGGGGGAGAGGGCCATTTCTATCTTATATAAGAAGTATTTAAATGACCTACAGCACACATCCGATTACATTAAAGAAAGATGGGAGCGAGAATTGCAGATCACATTAACTGCTAAAGATTGGCTGGGGATATGGAGAAACACTTGGAATACAACTACATCTCCAAGTTGGAGAGAATTTCTGTGGAAGTTAAGAATACGGTTCTTCAGGGTTGCATATTACTCGGGAGGAGGGTATAATCCGAACCCAACTCGTTGTTGGAGAAATTGTAAAGCTGAGGGGGTTAATTTGGTGCATATTTTTTGGAGTTGCTCGGTACTGAGAGAGTTCTGGGAGAAAATACAAAAATATTTGAGGAAATTGTTTAGTATAGAGTCTCCATTGGGACTCGAACATATGATTCTAGGTTTGCATCCGGAGAATCTGAAGGGGAAAGAAGCAAAGTATCTCTGGAACATACTGACTGCTGCAGCGGGGAAGGCGATAACCAGAAGGTGGCTCCTGCCTAAGGCCCCTACCTGGGATGAGTGGGTGGAAATAATAGAGGGGGTGAAAGTATTAGAGAGGGTCACTTTTTCACTCAGACAAAATCGCCATCAGTATATAAATAGGTGGACCAGGTGGGAAATGTCGGAGGGGAATCCTGACAGAGATGGCGGGTCTTGAAAGCTGATTTAAGGGATAACTTAACAAAGAGAAAAATAAAATAGAGAGGAAAATGAGAAGTGCATAGGAAGGCTTGTGACAATAAGCCACAGATACAAAGAGGAGGAAACTCATGTGGAGGTGAGAGAATCCTCTCTGAAGATGTCTCGCTTACTCTAGGTCTCCGTTTTTTGTTGGGGGGGGGATGGGGAGAAACTCCTAGAAGAAATAGGGAAGGTGGGATAGGCAATTAGAGAATGGCTGGTGAGCTGTTAAAGAAGAAAATAATAGAGGAAAGATGGGCTGGAGTGGGACCCCAAAGTACCTATAAATAAGTATGAATGGACTTAGTTCTCCAATTAGAAGGTAGGCTGAAGCTTAATTTAAGTTATGTTAAATTGTATAGATTTTGAATTGTGGTTCTTAGTAATATGTATCAAATACTAAGAGCATGTGTTGATATATGGTCATACATAAGATGCTATGGACATGAAATGAAAAGAATCAATAAAGCTGAAGTATAAAACAAAAATAACTGACTGCCTCATAGAAACGTGTTGAAATTGATTTCTTCATAAAGTCCTATAGGATTTAAGCTTTTCAAACGATGGATCCATTGAGCTTCTTCTTGAAGCAGATCCTTAACTCTGTCCCCTCTGTGTATTGGCACCTGTTCCAGAATGTACATTTTCAAATATTCAGGATTTTTATGTGCATCGTTAAAATGTCTTCTTATTGGTGTATCTATTCTGCCTCCCCTTTTATCTAAAAAATGTTCTTGTAGCCATTTTTTTGCTTCATGAATTGTTCTACCTATATAGTTTGTTCAAACAACATGAAGTCTTGCTATATTATGACATATGCAGTGAGTCCCAACCTTCGAACTGCTCCGGAGGTGAAAGAGTTAACTTTCCATGCCAGGCTTGGAACTTTGAGCACGAGCTCGGTTGAAAACTCTGTCTGTCTGTTCTTCAAACTCAAACTGTCAGATTCTTTACTCCGCCTCACTGAACAGTCGCTCGGAGATTTCTCCTTCTGTCGGTTCATTTGTCGGTTAAAGTATTAATTTTCGCTTTTAACCGAATTTAAACCACAACCTGTCGGTTCAAGCTCTGTCTGTGGTATCGTAAGTACTAGATAGGTTTTACATTTACTTTCTGTGTGGAGCTTGTAAACGGTATTATCGGTTCAGTTTGAACCGATCAGGTTATTGTAAATACATTAATCTGTCTTTTAGAGTGTGGTTCCCGGTTCTTATCGGTTCTAAAAAAAACGGATTTCATTACGTTTTTTTCCACGGCCCGTGACACGGTTGGGAATCGATAAGAAAGTCTTGCTTGGCGGATTGCCATAAACGGGCAAGTTTTGATTAGGCTGGCACTATGTCTGAGAAACCCAAAAGAAAAACCGGGCCCACTGGGTTTCAACACTGCAGTGTTTGTGGGGAAGCCTTTGCCAAGACTGACCCCCACACCACCTGTATTTATTATCTGGGGTTTGACCACCTAAATGCAGACTGCCAGATTTGCAAAAATTTTCCTGCAGCTACCCTGGATAAGAGAGTTGGTAGGCTCAGGGAAAGAGAGGCCAAGAAGTCCGCTGACCCGGATGGCCAGCCCGGTTCGGTTGTAACCAAACCGGAGGAAGTGCCCTCTGACCAGGGCAAGACTTCCTCGGGCACAAGGAGAGCCGACTCGGAGGAGTCGGTTCCAGCAAAAAGGACTAGAAAATCAGCAGGTGTGGAGCCAGAATTTCCATCTCCAACCACTGAAGAAATAGCCAAAGCAATTAAAATTGTCCAGTCGCTTTCCCCGGTTCCGACCGAACCGGCACCATCAGGTAAGCGTACGGTTCGGTCGGTTCCACCAGTTCAAGAATATGATTTAGAGGAATTTTATGAACCGGAGGAGGGGGAAGAGGAGTATGAGGAGAGTGAATGTGGATTTGAAAGTCTGGATGTGCCCAGACAGACCTTCAGGAGTGTCTCCCCCTAGGCTTTCTGAGTCCCCCTCTCATTTTATGTTTTATAAAAAAGTGGCTGAAACCCTCCAGCTCCCTATGGAGGAAGCTGTGGCTGATCAAGAGGAGCCTGACTATGTAGAAATGATGGATATCCCAGAGTCTAGGAGACTGTCTATTCCTTTGCATAAATCTTTTGGGAAACAGACAGTAAAAATTCTAAAAACAACTCCTCACACTATACCTCCTGTGGATAAAAGAATGGACAAGAGGTACACATTGTCAGGCTCTAATACGGAGTTCCTTACACAACAATGCAGCCATGTTGGGGTAGTACAGGCTGCAGCCTGTGACAAGGCAAATATTCCCTTGGCTTCACACCCCCCTGACAAGGACTCCAGGAGGATTGATGCCATGGCAAAGAAACAGTACATGGCAGCATCCTTGGGACTCAGGCAGGCAAATTATATGGCTTATGTTGCTAGATACCAGAAATCCAGATGGGATACCGTTATCGCTCTAGCAAAGCAGGTCCCTGGCCAGCTTGCCAAGGAGCTGGAGCAGGTGGCTGCTGATGGTATTGAGGCATCTAAGGTGCAATTTCATGCTGCAGTGGACTCTAATGATGTGTCATCAAGAGTCATGGCTACATCTGTGGCTCTTCGCAGGATGGCTTGGCTCAGATGTACTAGCCTGTCGCAGGATACCCAGACTAAGGCCATGGATTTTCCTGTTGTGGGTAATTCTCTGTTCGGGGAGCAGACAGAGAATTACATGAGAGTATAGGACCACCTATAGGAGTGCACAGGCCAAGGAAAGGCAGGCCACTCCTCAAAGGCAGCCTTCCAGGGGCAGGGGCAGACCTTTTCATAGGCCTTTTTACCAAGCCCAGGCCTCCTCTTCAGCTTATGCCCAGAGGGGGTTCTTTAGAGGGAGAGGCAGACCGGGTACAAGCAGACCTGCTTCCACCCCTCAGCCTAAAGCCCCTGCCAAGCAGGCACCCTGATGGGGTGGCCAGGGCCGATTCTCCACCACCTGTAGGGGCAGGCTGGCTTACTTTGTCCAGGACTGGAAGTCTTTAACGTCAGACAAGTGGGTCCTGGAAGTAGTAAGCCAGGGACTGGTTCTCAGCTTCAAAAAATTTCCAAAGATGAGAACCAGGTCCTTTCCACCTGCAGATCCATCAGAGGTACTTGCCCTAGAAACAGAAGTTTCTACCCTCCTGGCTCTCAGAGATGTGGAAAGGGTTCCACCCCTACACCAGGGCAAAGGGTTGTACTCCAGGTACTTCCTTACCCCAAAAAAGACAGGAGAATGGCGGCCCATCCTGGATCTCAGATACCTAAACAAGCACCTTTTAAAACCAAAATTCAAAATGGTGACTCTGGGAATTATTTTACCCTCTCTAAGGCCAGGGGACTGGCTAGGCTCCTTGGACCTCAAGGATGCCTACTTCCATGTTCTTATCAGAAGCTCCCATCGAAAGTCCTCAGGCCATTACCAGTTCAGAGCAATGCCCTTCGGCCTCACCTCTGCCCCGAGGGTATTCACAAAATGCCTGGCAGTAGCAGTTGCCCACTTAAGAAGGCAAAAGATTGCCATCTTTCCTTACCTGGACGACTGGCTCATAGTAGGCCAGTCTCCCGACCAAGTCAAACTACACCTTCAGGTAACTCAGCAACTGCTCACATCTCTAGGTTTCCTTCTCAATCTTCCAAAGTCAGTTCTAGAGCCTGTCCAGCTTCTCACCTTCATAGGTGCAGAACTGAACACAAAAGAGGCCAGAGCCTTCCTTCCTCTGGAAAGAGCAAGGACCCTGGTCTCTCTGGCCTCCTCTTTCACCCTGCAGGTCTTTCGACCAGCAAGGCATTTTCTGCAGCTCCTGGGGCACATGGCTGCTTCTAGAACAGTAGTGCAGGGAGCAAGATTTCAGATGAGGGACATCCAGTTCCATTTGAGAGCCTTTTGGTCTCAAAGGAGAGACCCTCTAACCAAATTGATCCCAGTGACTCGAACCCTGATCCAAGCCCTTCAGTGGTGGCAGGACCAGAGCAATCTGAGACAGGGGGTTCCCTTCACCCCTCAGTCTCACTTCTTAATCCTTACTACAGATGCATCCCTCTTGGGGTGGGGAGCTCACATGGGCGACCTCACTACCCAGGGATTGTGGTCCCCTCAGGAATCTCTGCTCCACATCAATCTGTTGGAACTCAGAGCAGTTTTCTAGCACTTCAAGTTTTTCCACATCTGTTCAGAACAAAGTTGTACAGGTCAGAACAGACAACACCACTACAATGTGGTACATCAACAAGCAAGGAGGCACTTTCGTCCCTGGCCTGTGCACTGAAGCAATGAAGTTGTGGTCTTTGGCTTATTCCTGAACACCTCCCTTCACGGCAGTTCACCCTCCCAGGCAAGGACAATGTCCTGGCAGATGCTCTCAGCAGGATTTCCCAGGGCCATCACAAATGGTCACTGGATCCCCTAGTACTGGAGGTAGTATTTGCCAGATGGGGCACCCCACAGATAGATCTTTTTGCAGCCCCAGACAATCACCAACTTCCCCTTTTTTGCTGCAGGCCCCCAGTGTTGGGCTCAGTCCCTCTGGATGCCTTCCTTCTCAGTTGGGAAGGGAAGTTTCTCTATGCTTTTCCCCTTCCTCTTCTGTTCAAGGTGCTAGTCAAAATCAGATCTCAACCCTGCAAGATGATCCTGATTGCTCCAGATTGGGCCAGACAGCCCTGGTACCCACTCCTTATGTCCTTAGCAGTCCACCTTCCCCTGTGTCTTCCCAGGAATCACAACCTGTTAACCTGTGCTCAGGGGAGAGTTTGGTACCCGAACCTCAAATCTCTCAATCTCAAGGCCTGGCTCTTGAAGAGTTAGAGTTTGCTGACCTACACCTCTTCCAAGGTGTATTGGATATCTTGAAGGCTTCTAGGAAGCCTTCCACCAGGGCTACTTATAATTCCAAGTGGAAGAGATTTTCCATATGGTGCTCTGGCAAGTATATTTCCCCAGAATCTGCTGACTTACCCACAGTCCTGGATTATATGGTGCATTTGAATACTTTGGGGCTGAGACCAGCTACCCTAAAAGTGCACCTGGCAGCCGTGTCTGCTTTCTTATCAGCAGGTAAACCCTCTTCTCTTTCAGCTCATCCTGTATTCTCCAAGTTTTTCAAGGGGTTGCTTCACACCAACCCTCCATTCAGGGACCCTGCCCCTGCCTGGGATCTTAATATTTGCATTGCCCAGCTTATGCAACCCCCTTTTGAGCCCTTGTCTTCAGCAGAGCTTAAGTACTTGACTTGGAAAACTGTGTTTTTGGTAGCCATCACTTTTGCCAGGCACATAAGTGAATTACAAGCATTGTCAGTGGAGCCTGATTTTATCTCCTTTCATAGAGATAAGGTGGTCCTCAGGACTAACAGAAAGTTCTTGCCTAAGGTGGTTTCAGACTTCCACCTTAATCAGTCTATGTCTCTCCCTGTGTACGTCACTGACCATTTCTCCTCTGGTGAGAGGAGACTGCACAGTTTAAATGTCCAAAGAGCCCTTAGTTACTACATAGAACGTACCAAGGGTCACAGGTTTGACTCCCTTCAACTGTTCCTCACTTATGGTGAGGTTGGTAAAAGGAAACCTGCCACAAAAAGATCCATTGCCAGGTGGATTGTCTCTTGTATCCAATTTTGCTATGAAAAACTGGGTGGTTCCTCCCTCAGGCCTGAGGGCTCACTCTACCAGAGGTACAGCTGCGCTCTGGCTGCTGCCAGGACATCCCTATCCTAAAGATATGTCAAGCAGCTACCTGGAAAACAGTTCACACTTTTACCAAGCATTACTCCTGGACATCCAGGCTAGGGTGATGCTCAGTTTAACACAGCTGTGCTTCAGAGCCTATTTCCTAAGTAGGTTCTGTCCCTCCTCCATGGAGGTACTGCTGTGTAGTCTGCATATGTCATAATATAGCAAGACTTCATGTTGTTTTGAAGAAAAAATTACTCACCTTAGTAATGTTGATTTCTTCTAATGGAGTCTTACTATATTATGACCTCCATACCCTCCCCTCTCAGAACCTCTGTTTTGGGATGTGGGTGGGCAGTGCAGTGTTGGCACTTAGTAGATGCCACCCTGTTTTTCACCCCTCCTTTTGGGGTGATTGGGTGTTGTTTTTTCATTTTTGGATCCCTGACTTGAGTCTTTGTTTTGGGACCAAAAATGTGTTCTTATATTTAGTAGCCAGTTGGCTAGTGTAGGTTTACAGCTTCCACACAGAATCTTAGTGAGTTTTGCGCGTAAAGATCTGATAGTTTGAGTTTGAAGAACAACAGACAGAGTTTTCAACCAAGCTCGTGCTCAAAGTTCCATGCCTGGCATGGAAAGTTAACTCTTTCACCTCCAGAGCAGTTCGAAGGTTGGGACTCACTGCATATGTCATAATATAGCAAGACTCCATTAGAAGAAACAACATTACTAAGGTGAGTAATTTTTTCTTGCAGTTGCACACAAATGTGTAAATGATAAAAGCAGAAACATGAGTGAGGAACTGTCTAATATCAAAAGACTCTTTCAATACTGGATGTTCAAAAGCTTTTCCTTGTACCAGACATCTGTAACAACTGCAGCTGCCACATCTGTATATTCCTACGGGTTTTGGAGGTAGCTAGCTGATTGCTCTGTTTTGATCCATTTTAGGTTTTAAATGGCTAGGTGATGGTAAGTCTCGAACGCTCTTTGCCTGACTGCATGTAAGTCTGGGCTCCTGTATAACGTCATCTGGTGTTTCTGAGCTTCATAATTTTGGCCAGTGTTTCAAGAGTTTGTTCTTGATTCTTACATTGCTCATGACATTGCAGAGGGACTGGAAGGAAAAGTATGCCTCTTTGCAGACGACACAAAGATCTGCAACAGAGTTGATACACAAGTTCAGGTGGAAAGGATGAGAAGAGACTTGGCAAGGTTGGAGGAATGGTCAAAAGTATGGCAGCTTAGATTCAGTGCAAAGAAGTGCAAAGTAATGCACCTGGGAAACAAAACCCCACGGGAGGAGTACACAATGAGGGGAGGTATCAAGAACAACAAAAATGGAAAGGGACCTGGGGGTAGTCATATCAGATGACCTAAAGGTAAGGAAGCAATGTGAGAAGGCAGTAAGGATGGCTGGGGGGAAACTGGGATGTATAGGGAGAGGCATCACCAGTAGAAAACAGGGAAGTTGTTATCCCTCTGTACAGACAGTTGGTGAGACCCCATCTAGAGTACTGCATGCTGTTCTGGAGACCCCATCTCTGCAAGGTTATAGACAAGATGGAGGCAGTCCAGAAGAGGGCAACTAAAATGGTGCAGGATCTGCACCAGAAGCCATACGAAGGGAGACTAAAGGAGCAAAATATGTATACCCTTGAGGGAGGGGGGGGACATGATAGAAACTTTCAGGTACCTCAAGGGAATCAACAAAGTCCAAGAGGGTAGCATCTTTCAGAAAAAGAGAAGTGCAAGAACAAGGGGACACAATTTGAAGATAGAGGGGGACGGCTCAGGGACAATGTGAGTAAGTATTTTTTCACAGAGGGGGTAGTGGACGCATGGAACGGCCTTCCTGAGGAGGTTGTGGGGTCAAAAACAGTGGGGGAATTCAAGAATGCATGGGACAGACATAAGGCAATTCTGGTGGGGGGTAGGAAGAAGTAGGCTGTTGGTTAACTAGAATCAGCAGCTTATCCAATCGGTAGGGAAATGGGCAGACTAGGTTGGCCAAACGGTCCTCCTCTGCCATCAAAGTCTATGTTAGTGCCACCTTATTATATTCAAGAACAAATGTCAGTCTGTGCAACTCATCACTTTCTTTTTGGGAAGCAATAATGCATCTCTGTTTAGGTTTTTGTCTTTTAATTTTGACTCAGTTAAAATCTGTTCTTTATATCCATGAAGTAGCAACTGTCAGTGAGTTCACTGGCTTGTTGGTCTTTCCATCTCAAGCGGATATATTGTCTGTAATGAATGCTGTGAATTAAGCTAGGAAGATATACACTTGAAGCACGTAATATTGCATTCCCTGCTGTCTTTATTTTGTAACCTCTAGACCAAATACTGTTATCTTCTTCAATGAACAGATCTGAGTCCAATAACTTGATGCATTTCTTTTGAATTTCATGTGTGAATATTAAATTCAAATTGTTTGTATTCAGATATTCCACAAAATCCAATGCTTCCAGATCCGTGCCGTCCCATATAACCAACACATCATCTATAAATTTAAATCAATGCACCTTTTTGAATGGCATTGAAAACAAGTCGCAATTCCCAAAATCCAAGAACTAGATTAGCATGCGAGGATGCTAAATGCTGTTCCCATGGCTGTACCTTTTTTTTTTCTGCAAATAGTAATGTCCATTGAATATGAAAAAGTTATGCATTAGTATGAATTCCACCGATTGGACTATAAACTTCACAGAGAGTACGGTGGTTGTAGCATTGTTTTCTAGATAACGTCTAAGTTCTTCAAGGCCCTGATGGTGCAGTATGCAATTATTTAGGGAGAATACGTCAGTACTGATCCATTTATAAGTTTATTTTCATGTGATAGATTTCAGTCTATCAAGTAGCTCTATGGAATGATGAGTATTAGAGGGTTAACTCTGTACAATAGATTGAAGAACACAATCAGTAAATGTTGACAGATTTCCACAGATGGAGCCAAGACCAGAAATAATGGACATTCCAGGGTGGATAGTGGGGTGTAAATGCAGTTTCGAGAGGTAGTAAAATGTTGCTGTTTTAGGATGGGGATTTTTTATGAAATCTGCTTCTTTAGAACTGATCGTTCCCCAATGAACTGCATCATCCAAAAACAGTAAAGGTCAGAACTGAACTGTTAGTCGGATCACTTCCCAGTTTCCCGTGGGTCTCACTCTCTCCTAGTAACCTCTCTCTGGCTTTAAAATAATCATGCCTGGTTAACACCACCATGTTCCCTCCTTTATCTGAATTGTGAATAACCACGTCTTGCATTTCCTGAAGTTCCACTAGATCTGATCTTTCTCTCTCTGGTAGGTTGTGTCTTCCTAGTTGTATGTCATTGTTACATAGTTCGTTACTATCTCATTCTACTGCTTTTTGATATGTCACAATGGCATTGTCTCTGGCAGTGAGGCAGAATAGTGATTTAGATTGCAACTGTGACCTATTCAAATTCACTGATTCAGCCACGTTAAAGAACACCTTTCCTGATCTTTTTAAAAGTCCCCTCCAGAAACCCAAGAGGAGCCTTACCTGCCCCAAAGTTCAGTGGTACCAAAATTATAATTTTATTGTTGACAGAATTTGGGAATGAAGGGATCGTAATTTGGCTCCGTGGAGCCAAGAGCCTGATCCCTTCCATTTCCCGCTTTGGAGACACGCCCCTGCACTCTAACATATAAGGGCCTTGTTAGTTGATGGTGGCCTTGATTTGTTGAAATTGGCACCCTAAAAATGTTAAAAAAAGGACTTAAAAACAGGTCCCCATACAACTCTATGGAGCGCACACTCGCACTGTCCATACTATTACATCACAAATCGTGAGTGTGTATGTGTGTTGGGGGGGGGGGGTCTCCAAATCAGGAAGTGGAAGGGGTCAGGCTCTCAGTTCCACAGAGCCAAATTACGATCCCTTCCCCCCGAATTCTGACAACAATAAAATTATAATTTCAGTACCATTGAACTTTGCAGCAGGTAAGGCTCCTGTGGTGTGTTTACAATGCTGGCCAGAAGAGGTGCTCCTTAAAATATTGAAATTGGTCCTCTCATTAGCTGATCTCTCAGATACAAATAATGTTTATTTTTTTTTTACTTTGTTTTTCCCTCCTCAGCCTGTGTTAGGAGCCCTCTCGGACCCCTGTCTGGCCCCTTTTGGCCCCAGCCCTGTCACCCCTCCTTCTCCCTGGACTTACCTTTCTCCTAATCAGTCCACTCATGGTATCTCCTCCCCGTGATGGAGATCCTCAGGCCAGCCCCATACCTCTGGAACTAACAGGTTGTGTAGCTGAGAGAGAGAGCCTGGGTCAGCAGGTGCAGGGTCTGCGAGCCATCTGAGGCCGTCATTATGTGGTAGCTTGACGTTCTGTTTCTCCCCTCCCTTCCACCAGGATGCAGGCTGAGACAGATGTGCACACATTGTGCAGCATCGTCAAGCCTGCCCACCTGCATCCCTGCCCACCACTGATTGCACTCCAGCCTGCACAGCTACCCATGGTCACCAAGGTGGTGGTTGCACAGTGGAGAGAACCCCCCCATCCCTCCCCAGAGTTGGAGAGTGTCCTCTGGGATGCTTTATCCTCCTCCCCTAGCCAGCCCTCTGATGACTCAGGCTTGTTCCTGAACCTGAGTCGCCAGTGTTACAAGCAGTAATGCTACTGCTGCACTGAAGGGCCAGCTACAGTACACGATGTTTCTTCTTATAATGAGGTTCTGATTACATTCTCAAGCCTTTGGATGTTTGCAGTTCGTTTTCCAGCTTGTGCTTGCACTTTCATAGCATTGATCAAAAAGCTGAGTTTTCTCTCTGTTGGTTTATTGTCCATATTTTCTGCTTGCATACCCATGCTGGACAGGCTAAAAAAGGTTTTTAAATTCAACTTGAATTTTTTAAAAAAAGTTCAACTTTGATATTTAAATTATGTACTGGGGAAGATGGAATTAAACTGAGATCTTTCTCAAGTACATGTATGTACTGGTTTTCTGTGAGTATTCATGCTGACAAACTGACTACTTTTTAAACATTTTCTACTGGGTTTTTTTGTATTTCATATTACCTTTTTGGTCTTTTTGCCTACTCTTTTTCGTCTTCTGTTTTTTTTCAGTTGTTTCTTTTACATTTTTCTGTTTGCCTTTTTTGTTTTTGTCCTTCTCTAAAAAAAACCAACTTCCATGTTGCTTGATTTTCTCCTTCTAAATCTTCTGTGTCAGAGATTCATGTACTAGAATTATTTCTGCCTGTATTAATGTTATGTGCAGGTGAAACATATTGCCTTGCTGTTTATAGAGTTTTGCTTTTGTCTATGTGATGATCTTCCACATGATTGTGAATGATTATTAGTTCTACCTCTATCTACATTGTGACCTCCCTCTTCTGTCCCAATTAAAAATCTGTGCTGGGGCCTGTCCACCGGCACAGTGGTAGCACTACCACTTGCGACATCGATGACCCATGTTTGGAAGCAAATCCCAGTGTTGGAGGGCTGGCCAGGGGGAGGAGGATCGAGCATCTGTAGGACTGCTCTCCTCTGGGATGGAGAGTAGGCAGAGCATGCTGCTTGCCCTGCCCCTGGTGGAGGCTTGGGGAAAGGCAGCCTGGGCAGGAAGATTGGGAGATGCGGCAGACATTGGTGCACTCCACGTGGGAGCATGTGGTGTGTGCCTAGACGTCTTTGATGCCACTCCTCCCAGGGGGACAAGAACATGGAAAATGGCGGCGGCAGGATGCCAGTAGGTGCCCGCAGGTCCTGCATCTGACTAGCTGGGCTTGTCATCTGAACTGGATCTGGTCCTCAGCAGGGACTGGGGACTCTCACCGATCCCACCGGAGGGGGGAACCCTGGGGGAAGACAGCTGGCATTAAGTCCCAGCGGAGTTCAGGGTAATGGGGCTGGGTGCTCGCCTGGAGGGCCGTCTGGATGAAGGAGAAAAAAAAGAAAAAAGATCTGTCCTTTTATATAATCTTGTTTATCTCTGTTAGTTTGTTTTCTTTCAGTGATCTTAGTTTCTCTTTTCTCCAACATTTTATATAGTTCTTGTTCTTTTTTAGTAAATTCTGGATGACTTCTTAAAGCTTAAAGTTCTTGTTGTACCTTATTGATTTCCTCTTGTGCCCTGTGTAATTTGCTTTATCTTCTTTAATTAAGATTTTAATTAATTTAGCCAAGCACTCCTGTAATGCCTTTTCCCATTTTGTTCAGTGCTTTAATATATAAATTTCAACTGATGATCTCTTGGCAATCCTTAAACCTTTTGGCACTCTTTCAATTTTTAAATAATATTCTGAACTTCCTATATAATGCCAGATGTTAATTTCTTGTATCATAAGTCGCTCTAGGATGACAAATACGAACACACATACCGAAAATACGAACTTGCCAGTAGATAAAGACCTTATGGTCTAGTGAGTCTGCTCGAATGTGCAGCTAGCATAGCACCCCTTAAACTGCAGCTGCCCCTCTCTCCCTTTCCCCCTCCTATGACCCTTCTCCTAACCGTGTCCCATCCCCTTTTGAAGCAGCCCACTGTTGTGCAGGATATCGGTTCCGCAGGCAATGCATTCCACCCTGACACCACCCTCTCTGTAAAAGTGTTTTCTCATCTCCCTCCTGAATCTTTCCCCTCCAATCTCTGATCATGTCCATGAGTGTCCCTGCCCCCTCTTAACTTGTTTTTAAATTTGATCTGTTAGAATCTGAGCTGTACCCTGCTTGCTCTGTTTGCTGCTTTTATTGTAGCAAACATCTCTGCTCAGCTAACCTTTCGATATTCTCCAGGCAAGCACCTTTAAGCTCCTCACCACCGGAATTTTGATTTGTCTTGGTGTTATTGCTTACCGGTGAACTCATTCCCGGTAATAAGTAGACCTGGGAAAGAGCTCACACTGAATATTATCAGCACAAGTATGTAACCCTTCGAGGAGTACCTGAGCTACAGAGTTAAATCTTAGTACGTTCATGTGTAAATATGCAGTTCCTTGAAGTTCAGACAGATAATTTACCTTGAAGTTCAGCTATTTCAGGTACACAGGAGCTGCTTCAGAATACAAGCCACAATGCTTCCACTTACACTTCTGCCAAAGACCGGTGCACTAACTGCTTTCGCTTTCCAGTGCAGCTAGCAATACAGCAATGACCAGAATCCAAAAAGAACCAGTGCAGACTGAGGAATGCTCAAAAATATTTTATTGCACACAGGGAAACAGCGCCCCTAGTGCCTCAAGGCACTGCCTCTTCATAGGGGAACTACAGGAAATCACATGAAGGAGCTGATTAAATGCCCACCACCTAGGTTCATAAGTGACATCATCAAAAAGTATCTAATTTCAAAATTAATTTATAAATATGTATACTCTAAACGTATCACTTATTACAACATATGTTATTACATGTAATATATAATCTAATATAAAATACTAAAATGAAGATTGAAACAGAAAATGGGGGAGATAAATGGAAGGAGAGCTAAATGAAAAACAGTATAACATTTCATACGTGTGGCTGGTATTCATAGCATTTCTAATAAAATATGCATTCAGCTGATTTAGTGAAAAACAAATATTTGTGCAAAAAATGTTAGTAATACATAATCAAAGTGCAAAATGATACTAGTCATAAAAGGACTGTAAGATGTTGATTTAAATAACCTGACATTGATATTAATTATTCAGAAACATGTTCAAGATCATAATAAAAAAACAGACTAATCTATAAATAAACATTGTGTCCCATTACTAAAATGTAATCGCAAACAGTAACATAGAAACATACAAATTGTCAGCAGTTAAGGACCGCTAGGGGCCCATCCAATCTGCCCATAAGCCCTGCACTTGATTACAGCTTTTAACCCTCCCGCTGCTTTATCTCTATGGTTCCCCTATGCCTGTCCCAAGCACATTTAAATCCATCCACTGTGACTCCCACCACCTCCTGTGGCAGGCTGTTCCATGCGTCCACCACCCTTCCTGTGAAGTAGAACTTTCTCACATTCCCTCTTAACCTCCCACCTTCCAATTTCACATCTTGCCCCTCATTCTTGTACTCTTCCTGTAATGGAATACGTCCCCCCCACCTTGTTTATGCCCTTGAGGTACTTGAATGTTTTTATCACGTCTCCTCTTTCCCTCCTCTCTTCCAGCAAGTACATATTGAGGTCCTTTAATCTCTCTGCGTAAGTCTTGTGTTTGCAAGCCCTGTACCATCTTAGTCACCCTTCTCTTGACAGTCTCCTGCCTGTTAATTTCCTTACGAAGGTGTGGCCTCCAGAACTGTACACAGTACTTCATGTGAGGCCTGACGAGGGTTTTATATAGTGGCATCACTACCTCCTGCCTTCTGCTGGTGCTGCCCCTGCCTATGCACCCTAGCATGCCACTTGCCCTCCCTGCTGCCTTAGTACTCTGCTTTGACATTTTCAGGTTGTCTGAAATAACCCCCAGGTCCCTTTCCTCTTTGGTGGCTGTCAGCAACCGCCCCCCCCCCCCCATCCTGTAGCTTTCTCCAGGGTTCTATGTCTCAGGTGCATAATTGTGCAATTCTTTGAATTAAACCTTAGTTGCCAGTCTTCAGACCATGTCTAAAGCTTCTCCAGGTCCCTCCTCATTTTTCCACCCCTTCTGAGGTATCCACTCTGTTACAGATCTTGGTGTCATGTGCAAACAGGCAGACCTTTCTTTCCAGCCCTTCTGCAATGTCGCTAATGAAGACATTGAACAGGACTGGCCCCAGGACCGATCCCTGAGGTGCCCCACTGGTCACCCCCTCCAGATTGTACCCCGTTTACCACAGCCCTCTACCTCATGTTTGCTAGCCAGTTCCTAATGCAGTTTACCACCTTGTCCCCTATGCCCAGACTACCCAACTTGTTTACCAGCCTCCTATGTGGGAACGGTGTTGAAGGCTTTTCTGAAATCAAGGTAGGTGATGTCCATGCCCCCCCATCCCCGTTTACTTCCTTCATCACCCAATCAAAGAAATCAGATTTCTCTGCTGTGAATTCATATTGCCTAGGGTCCTGGGCACCAATGGTTTCTAGATGTCCCACTATCCTTTCTTTAATGAGCTTCCCCAATACTGAGGTGAGGCTGACCAGCCAGTAGCTCCCTGCCTCCTCCCTGCTGCCGGATTTGTGTAGAGCGACCACATGTGCCCTCCTCCAGTCCTTGGGCATCACCCCTGTGTTGAATGACTCTGTGAACATGTAACACTATACATACAAGAAAACATACTTGTTAATGATGAGTATCCCTAAATTAAATCAGATCACTGGTGTGGTGTAAAAAGGTATATTTGGACACTTGCCAAGGGCAATCAAACTAGGAACACAGATATAAAAGACGCACCAATGGTCTAATGTAAGATACAGCTAAAGTGAGTGCAGTAAAGGATACGTGAAAAACAGATGACATTATACCCCCTTAAAAACAGGGTACTAGCTGGATTTAACTATTACTGCTATTCAAAAATAACTAGATGTTTTTCATATTCTTATCCTTTTTTTTTTTTTTAAACCTTATTTTTCCCTCCTGTCACCACTAGCTGGGGCCCCATCAGTTGATCTGCCTTTTTCCCCCTCCTACCTGTGATCCTCTCAGGCGTATCCTTGGTCTCCCATCACCCGCGACACACCTCTGGAGTAACCCCCGGTCCACGCCCCCCGGAGCGGGGCTGCCTTCTGCTCCTCAGTGCTCCCTCTACTGATTCTCCTCAGGCGGAGGTGATTGGTGAGACAAGGTCCAGTGGACAGGATCCGGTGATGGAGGTGGGTGCAGACGACATCTTCCTCCCAGCCAGTGGGGGTTTCCTGTGTTCATGAGCATGATCCCCCCCCCCCAGAGCACGGACGTGCAATGACATCCAGTGCGACACTGCACACTCCCACGCCCTTCCCGAGGACGTCCACCGAAGCTCCACCCCATCACCAATGTGATCTCCTGGCTGTTGCACTCCCAGCCTCCACTGGTAGTTGCTAAAGTCAGGGAATCGACCACCCACCCTCCCCAGGAGAGGAGAGCAGTCCTCCGGACGCTCTATCCTCTCCTGCCCCGTCGACCCTCGATGGCCCAAGGTCATTCCCAAACCCAGGTCGATGGTGTGGCACAAGGTGTGACGTCCAGTGACTCAGCCCTCAGCGCCACTGGGCCAGCCTTCATATTCCCATCCTGAACCCTGAATTTACCACCTCTGTGCTTCTGGCATGTTCTTGTGTCCTGCTGTTGAACACCAAATCAAACATTGTAATCCCAGGAATCTATCAGTATAGCTTCATAAACATCAATTAGTCCACAGGATTGAGCTGACTCAGTGATGGAATTTATGCTAATTATATCATCTTAGAATTAGGATGAAGTTCACACTCTGCACTCTGTGGTCATGTCCCCCCCAACAGCCTAACGTAAGAATTGTTTGTCCGCTAAAAAAAGCAGTCACCCCAAAGTAAAGCTCCACTCTTCTGGCTTCTAGAATGGTTAACACTTTCAGTTATTCTGTTTTATTAATTTTCAGTTATTTCTTGATACTCTGCAGTAGTTAGGGTGTTTATTTATTTGTGTATTTTTGCAGTTTCTCCAGTTCCTGATTGGTTCCCAGAGAAGGCTGCAAGTGAATGCGGTTCTCACCTTTAGGAAACTCTTTTGGTTAAAAACATTCAATTTCTCATTAAATTATTGCTTTTCCAAACTTATCTTGAAGTCTTAATAACATTAGAGCTCAGTTCCGTTACAGAGGGAACCAAGACACTTTTACTAGTGAATTCTTGAATTTGACATCTACCTCAGCCCTTTTTATGTTTGCCCTTGCACAAAACAAACATGTTGGTATGATGGTGCATTTTGAGAGGTGTGTCACTGTTGGACCAATGCAGGTAGGGTCTGCAAGGGGCTGAACAGCGTCAGACCAGTCATCAGCCAGGCTGATCATGACACTAGTCATGTCTTGCTAGAAACTTTGTGTAGTTCAAGGAATAGAGCCACCCAAATCATAGGGCATCTTTCCTTTGATCTGCATAATGCTGTCTAGCATGCAGAGCTGATCAGCGTCATGATCAGCCTGCTGTGATCCTCCCATCCCCAATGTAAAAATAATCCCTCCCACCTCCCATTGCTTCCCCCTTCTTTTTTAATTTTCCAACACCAGGGTGCCCAATCCCGTATGCTGGCTAGTACCCCCCCTCCCAACAATTTTTAGAGAGCCCAACCCCAGTGCTGCCAAACTTAACACCAACACTGGGGTGCCCAGTCCTTAGTGTTGGTACCTGAAATAAAGAAAACCGTTCATCGTAGTCTTTATTTATTATTTAATTCCTGTAATTGCAACCTGTACCAAGTATTCCTCCCACTTCCCCATCGCTTCTCATATTCCTAGAGGGAGAACTGACACTGGGGTGCCCAATCCTGATTGTCGGTACCTGAAAGAAAGAAAACTGTTTTTCGTAGTCTTTTTTTTTTTTTTTTTAATGTTTATACTCCCCGTAAAGAAGAAAACAGTCTATTGATGTCTCTTGCTGGCACCGGCCCACCACTGCCATTACCCTCCTACTCAGCACCGCCCCCACCCCTTGCTTGTTTGTGTGGGTTCCAACGCCATAATCCTCTCTGGACTACAGACACGTCTTCACTCTTCAACACCAGACCAGGAACTGAGGAAATCAGGCATGCAGTTCAGTGTATTTCAATGCATTTTAAACCTGTCCTCTAAGTGGTCATTTTTTTAATCATTTTTCCCCAAATTTTCAACATCGCCATTTGGGACCACATCTCATGAACAAGGGTGGTGAATTTATTCTTATCGTTCTGAAAGGTGATTCCGCAGTCACTGCACAAAATCACCTTTCGGGCAAGACCTGAACATTTTCAAACCCCAGGAAATCTTACTGTATTCTGACATATGCAGTATTTATTTTTATTTATTTGTTAGAGATTGGAATTACAACCATTTGAGTCAGAGACTCATTTCCAAAGGCTCCACGTTTCCAAGGGTCAGTATTAGAACCCCTTCTTTTCAGCATCTTCCTGAACAATCTCCCTTCTGCCTGTGATGAAAACACTTTTTTGTATGCTGATGACACAGTGATTTTTCTCTAAGAATTCTGACCCCTTCCTCTTGGAGAAGCAACTGCAGCAAAGTTTCACGCAAGTTGAGGCCTGGTTCGTCTCACAGAAACTAGGGCTAAATTACAAAAAAACAAAGACTATGCTGTTCCACGGCATACATAACAAACATAAACACCAACAGTTGGCTATCAAAAACAGCTCAGGTGTGACCCTGGACCAGACACAGACTTCCAGATACCTTGGTATAACCCTGGACCCTACTCTGTCCTTCTCCAGCCATATCGATTCAGTTGCGAAATCCATATAGGCCTTCTTTATAAACATAGACACTGCCTGACACCTGATGCCCTTAAACTAGCAATACAAAGTTCTATTGTCTCCATCATTGATTATGGGCTTATCTACGGAGCAGCCGCAGCTACAGCACTACAGCGATTCATTACAGCGCTGAATAGGGCCTGCAGACTCAGGGTTTTATTTAACTCTAAAAATTGATTAGCGTTTTGCTCGTAAAAGTTCTAAAACATTGTGAAAATGCATACCACTTGCTTCACTGTGTTTAACAAACATAACACTTCTAGAAAACCTATATAAATGCTTTCTGTACAATTAGTATTGTCCCAAGAAAAAAACTGCTAATCAATTATTTAAAACCCTGCAGACTCCTTACAGGTGCTGCCCACCGCACGCATACCTGCGACTTCTATTAACAGTCAAACTGTCTACAACTTCAGGGAAGGATTACTTTCCAAACCTGCTTACTAGCAAAATAGTCATTGATGGGACTTATGCCCCCTGGGGTTCACTCTCTCTCTTAAGCCCAGCCAACCGCCCCCGCTACACAAGAAGCTCTGACAGCTATTCTCTATCTGTTCTGTGCTGTCGCACCACCCAAGGCCAGCGGTCTTTTGCAGGTAGAGCCCCTTAGATGTTTAACTCCCTGGGCAGCGAACTCACCAACTTAGGCACCCCCTGCTCATTCAAACACAAGCTACGTCAAATGCTTGTGTCCAGAGCCACCTGTGACTATTTCTCCTAACCTCCCTGGCAGTCGCTCCTGTTCTTCGTACCTCTCTACTATCACCGCCTCTGCCTGCCACCACCCCCCTTCCCCATGTATACCCCTGCCTCTCTCCCTAGTCCTGGTCCATCACCTTCCTCTCTCCCTTTTCTAATCTGCTCACCCCACCCACTGTTGCACTTATTCTCTGATCCTTGCCTCCTACCCATCTCTCCTTCTACCTCCCTCCCAGTTACCTCTCTACACCCACTCTCTCTTCCACTTTCCTACGCTACCTGGCAAACTGGCAGCAATTCAGTTTTTCCACTCCACCGTTCCCTTTGACAGTGGCCTTCTGGCAGCTTTAATTCATGTAAATATTGTTTCTTGTGACTCATCATTCTTAAATGAATGCTTGATTGTGTTGTTCTGTTATTTATATTACCTGTAGCTTTTAGACCATGTATACCCTGTACTGAATTTTGTATTCAGACTGCTTGCCTGCTAATCTCACACAAAGTGTACTTTTATTCTTTGTATACTGACATGGAACCTTTGTAAAAGAGCCATTGGCCCAAAAGTATTTATCTGAAATTCTAATAAATAAAAAATAAATAAGGCTCCACGTCATAAGTACACACGTTTAGATACAGCATGGTAAAAACATAACATACATACATTCAGTTGCTACATCAGGTTTCATGGGTAAGAAACAGTACTGTTCATGAGTTACAGCATTTCATACATGGTAATTGTTATGTGAGGATAAGAAAAATTGTACAGGAGGTAGTGATACTATGCAGTGGCCTATACAGTGGTTTAGCTAAGCCTGTGGAGTAGCCAGATACAGTGGTTTGCTAGGAATTGTCATGTTGGAGTGGAGTGAGAAACATTGCTATGCAAGATCAATTCAGGCAGTCTAGGAATAATATTTTGTCTAAGTTGCAATTTTGGTACTAGATACCGTTCTCAGTTGGTGGTGCCCCAGTGGCCGGCAACTCACTGCTGAGGGCATTGGCAGGTGCGGGTTATGAGTATGTGGTTCCTGAGGGTGATTTTGAATGCACCAATTTTAGGAAGTTGGTGACTCTCGCAGGGAATTAGTTAAACCAGGAATGGGGTCCTGTAAGAGAAGGTCCTTTGTACTAGGGAGGTTCTTACCCGTGGGACTGCTAGGGATGGCTTATCGGTGCTGCGGGTGGAGACAGTGGAGGTTGAAAGGTGGAGCGAGGATGCAATTCCTGGTGGTGTTAGTCCAAGGAGGGTCTTTTGGGCCGTAAGGCAGGACTGGTATAGCAGCCTTTCCTCAAAGCTGAGTATTTGAGTGAGGGAGTAGAAAGTGCAGGCGTGAGTTAGCCGGTCTGCACCAGACAGGAGCCTTCATGCTTTGTTGAGGAACACTCTTATTTTGCTGAGGGCTGTGGCATCTGCGGCTGCGTAGTTCATTAGACTATAATCGATTAATGATTGTACTGAGGAGGTGATGGCTAGATGGAGGGCTTCAGGGGGTAGGCAGTCTCTGTGACAGTAGAGGAGGCCAACGTGTACGTTAGTCGCAGATGTGAGAGCATCTGTGTGAGTGTGAAAGGTGAGGGCTGGGTCAAAAGTAATGCCTAGATCTTACTTCGAGAGGGTTCCTGCAGTAGGTCTTCACATATAGGACTGCGCCCCCTGGCATCAGGTTCCAACGGCAAACTTGTAGATAGCAATCACCGGCCTATGTTTCCAGATATCCCCACAAAAAAAGTCTCTGGAATGTAATTTCAGAGATTGCTAAGGACATAGAGGCCTCTAAATGCCATTTCAGAATGGCAGTGGATGCCAGTTATATTGCAGCCAGGCAAATGGCAACTTCAGTGTCTCTGAGGAGATTGGCCTGGCTGAGGACAACTAATTTGCCCCAGGCCAGACAAAGGCATTGGACTTTCCTGGTGAGCCCACATGCCTTTTTGGTGAACAAATAGAGGCTTACATGGAAAAGGTGGATGAGTACAAGGTAGCTTGTAAGAGTGCTGCTGCAAAGAAGAAAGCAGCAACACCCCAGAAGTACCAAGACAGAGGGAGCATGGATAGAACCCATTACAGACTCTTCTTTTAGGCCCAGGCATCGCCTACCTATCAACCACAGAGACTGTACTTCACAGGCAGAGGCAGAATGAGCGGCAGCCATACTGCCTCAGCACTCAGCCAAGTGCACAGATTGAGCATACCCGTGAGGGGTCTGCCAGAGCCACCTCCCCACTTCCAGTAGGGGGCAGGCTGGCCCACTACCTCCATACTTGGGAATCCATCACTACAGACAGATGGGTCCTGGAGGTAGTGGGCCAGGGGCTTGCCCTCAGGTTCAAGATCCTGCCCAAACTGAGGGCAAGGTTTTTCAGACCTGCCAGTCTATCAGAAGCAACTCTGTTGGAAGAGGAAGTAGCAAAACTAATTCAAGACAAAACAGTAGAGCCTTTTCCCTTAGCCCACAGGGAAGGGATCTCTGCTCAGGATACTACTTCACTTTAAAAAAAAAAACAACAAAAAAAACAGTTGCGTGGCGACCCATATGGGATCTCAGACATTAAACAGGCATTTAACAAAGCCAATGTTAAAAATGGTCATTCTGGCTACCGTCCTCCCTACACTCAGGGAGGTGGATTGGGCCAGCATCTCTGGACTTAAAGGACACTTACTTCCACATCCCTAGCAGGCAATCACACAGAAAGTATCTCAGGTTCAGACTGCCATCAGACCACTACCAGTTCAGAGCCATTCCTTTCAGCCTTACCTCTGCTCCAGGGGTGTTTACCAAGTGCCTAGCAGTGGTGATAACACACCTAAGTAGGCAAGGGGTTATAGTCTCCCCATACCTGGATGACTGGTTAGTAGTAGGCCAGTCTCCTCAGGGGGTAGAGATGCACTGATCACCATCCAGGATACCCTGTGTATGCTGGACTTCCTGGTAAATCAGAAAAAATCAATGCTAACACCAGTTCAGCACCTGGAGTTCATAGGGGCAAGACTAGACACTCTGAGAGGAAGGGCATTCCTCTCACAGGGAATGGTAGACAGCTTGGTACAACTGGCAGGCTCATTCCAGCTGTATACCCCCAGACCAGTGAGGTATTTTCTACAGCTGTTAGGGCACATGTCTGCAGCAACAGCAACAGTGTCAGGGTCAGGATTCCAGATGAGAGACATTTAGTTCCACCTCAGATCTTACTGGTCCCAAACAAGAGATACATAGATACACAGACAGTGTCGGCAGATAAGGGCCTTTGGCCCACCCAGTCTGCCCATTTCAGCTCGTAAGTTCAGTTTATGTTTTCCTAGAAGTCTGTTGCCCCTTACCCCTGACCTCCAGAATTCCTTTGTCTATCCCATGCATTCTTAAATCCCATGATTGTTTCAGCCCCCACCACTTCCTCTGGCAGGGTGTTCCACTTGTCCACCACCGTCTCTGTGAAGAAATTCTTCCTCATGTTTCCTCTGAATCGTCCTCCCTCCAACTTCATCCTATGCCCTCTAGTCCTGGAACATCTTTTTCGCTTAAAAATAGTGTATTCCTGCACCCTGTTCCTCCCTGTAAGATACTTGTATGTCTCTATCATATCCCCTCTCTCCCTCCTCTCCTCCAGGGAGTACATGTTCAGTTCCTTCATCCTGTCTTCATAGGACTTGTGATGCTATCCATGCACCATCTTTGTTGCCCTCCTTTGAACCTTCTCCCTGTCAAAGATGGTACCAATCACAAGAACCCTGCTGCAAGCTCTGCAATGGTGGCAGGAAAAAGACAACCTCAGCAGAGAATGTGCCTTTCCTCCAGCTGCCACCAACAGCAGTCTTAACAACAGATGCCTCCCTCCTAGAGTGGGGTGCATACCTAGGGGAACATACTGCACATGGTACCTGGCTCCATCAGGAGTCTCTGCTTCACATAAAGTCTGCTGGAGCTCAGGGCAGTTTATCTGGGCATTCAGTCCTTCGCTCCAATGCTTCAAGGCAAGGTGTTTCCAGTCAGGACAGACAATACAACCACAGTGTACTACATAAACAAGCAAGGGGGCACAAAGTCATCCCTACTGTGCACAGAGACCATGAAAGTGTGGAGTCTAGCTTACTCCCTGGAAATCTCTCTCCCAGCAGTCCACCTCCCAGGGAAAGACAATGTCCTGATAAATGCTCTCAGCAGGATCAACCAAAACCACCATGAGTGCAAGTGGTGATCAGAAGGTGTGAGGTACCCCAGAGGTGGACTTCTTTGCAACCCCAGACAATCACCAGCTATCACAATTCTGTTGCAGGCCTCCTGCAGTGGGCACAGTCCCTCTGGGTGCGCTGCTGTTGGATTGGACATGGAAGTTCCTGTATGCCTTTCCTCCATTTCCTCTGTTGCTCAGAGTGCTGAACATGCTTAAGGTTCAATCAGCGACAGTGATCCTCATTGCTCCAGATTGGACCAGACAGCCGTGGTATTTTCTGCTGCTGACCTTGTCAATTTCCAGGCCAGTCTCTACCCAGGAGGCACAGCCTATTGACCTCCTCGCAGGTCAGGGTCCGTTACCCCAATCTCCGGTCTCTCAGGCTCAGGGCTTGACTCTTGAGGACTTAGACTATTCTGACTTGCACCTTTCTAAAGAGGTGCTAGAGGTTCTTAGGGTTTCTAGAAAACCCTTCTACTAGAAAGACTTACAGCTCTAAATGGAAGAGTTTTTTTCATTTAGTGCCAGAAAAAAGAGGTAGACTGCTGCCAGGCTGACTTGTCAGTCGCCCTACAGTATATGGCACACCTTCATTCTCTTGGCCTTAGGCCTTCCACCCTCAAGTACACTTAGCAGCTGTTACGGCTTACCTCTCAGCTGGTAAGGGGTCATCTCTGGCAGGTAATCAATTGTTTAGGAAGTTCTTCAAGGGTCATGCATTTTCATCCCCCTCACAGGGAACACACCCCAGCATGGGACTGCAATATATGCATTGGCTAGCTAATGAAACCACCATTTGAGCCCATGTCTTCAGCCGAACTTAAGTATGTGACATGGAAAACAGTGTTCCTGGTAGCCATCACCTCAGCTAGGAGGATCAGTGGACTTCAGACCTTGTCCACTGAGTCAAATTACATATCAGTCCATAGGGACAAAGTAGTCCTGGACTAACAAACTCTGCCCAAGGTGGTGTTGGACATCTACCTGAATCAGTCCATTACTTTGCCAGTCTTTTTCACTGACCACTCTACTTCAGGGGAATGTAGACTGCACAGCCTAGATGTTAAGTGAGCTATAAGCTACTACTTGGGTCACACAGAAGGCCACAGGCAGGATAGCACTCAGCTCTTTGTGACCTATGGAGAAGTGGGAAAGGGCAAGCCCGCCTCAAAAGGTCTATTGCCCGCTGGATTGTTACTTGTATTCAGTCCTGCTACAGCAAAGTAGGTAAAGAACCCCTGCAGGCCTTAGGGCTCACTCTACAAGGGGTACAGCTGCCTCAATAGCAGCTGCAAAAGATATTCCTTTGTTGGAAATTTGTAAAGCAGCTACCTGGAAAACAGTCACACTTTAACCAAACACTACAGCCTGGATACCCAGGCCAGAGGTGATGCCAGGTTTGGCACAGCAGTACTGCAGAGCTTGTTTCTAAAAGAGGTTCTCTACCCTCCTCCAAAGGTACTGCTTAGGTAGTCTGCAGCTTTCTCATACTGCTTCCCTTCCCTTTACTCTGGAATAAGCTTCCCCCTCAAATCCGCCTCTCCTCCTCTGCCCACTCCCTATCTACTGCCCTGGCAAATTACCTCATGGTAAATTGTTCCTGCACGTGATACCTGCTCGTATGCACCTGCATCCCTCCCCCCCACCCCGATTGCCTGACCAGCGGCACTTAGCTTACGCTTTGGATGCTGGCTTATTGCACCAACTTCTGCACTTATTGTTTCGTCCTCTGTCCTGCCATTTGTTCCATTTGTTTTCCTCATATTAAATGCATCAGTGTTTTTACCTAGATGGTATTGTGCCTACAGCAACCTATGTAAGTCTTACTGAATGTAATCCTCCTCCCACTGTATAATTATGTTAATTGTATCTCACTTGATAACCTGCGTGTTATCCTGTCCCCTAGTTCCTCTCCCCCCCAGGTCGCACCAGGAGACGAGCAGCTTGTTGCTCAGCGTGCCTTTCCTGGTGAAACATTTCAATAAAATAAGTCAGAATGCAGTAAGATTTCCTGGCATTTGAAGAAAAAAATTACTTACCATTGTAATCTTGTTTCTTCCAAGGGAATCTTACTGTATTCTGAGCTCCCACCCTACCTCCCCTGCTAGAACCTATGGGCACTGCAGCACAGCTGTCCATGCTGTTGTAAACCCATGAGTGGTTCTGTTATTGGGCTTAGTGACTTAAGTCTTAGTGTGGCCCACATTTTAAAATGAAGGGGATTGTTGGTTGTTATTTATTTAACTGTTAAAGTTAGTATACATAGCTTGTTAGTATTCATGCTCCATAAGAATCTGACAGTTGTAGAATGTTTACAAGGGACAGTGGTTTGAATTCCGAGCATGAGACTAGCATTCCGTCATTGGCATAGGTTCTATTAACCATTTTGGCTCCAGGGCAGTACAGTGGAAGGACAATACTGCATATGTCAGAATACAGTAAGAGTCCCTTAGAAGAAACAAGATTACTGTGGTATTTTTTCTTCTCCACCCTTGTTCATGAAGTGGGGTCATAAGAAGGCTGTGTGTTGAAGATTTGGAATAAAAATATAAAAAAAAAACCAACAAAGTTACTGCTGAAGCCCCTGATCGGGTGCCCCCACCCAGAAGGACCTCCGGGGAAGCGACTTTCTAATTGCTGCCCTCCCTGCACCACCGACTGAATCCAAGATCTCCCCAGACTGCTGAAGCCCCTGATCGGGCGCCTCCACCCAGAAGGACCTCCAGGGAAGCAGCTTTCTTGCTGCCGCCCTTCCCACACCAACAACTGGATCCAAGATCTCCCTAGACTGCTGAAGCCCCTGATCAGGCGCCCCCACCCAGAAGGACCTCTGGAGAAGTGGCTTTCTCGCTGCTGCCCTCCTCGCACCACCAACCAGATCCAAGATCTCCCCAGGTACGCTTTTCTCTCATTATTCGCAACGCTGCAGGATTGGCTGTTTGCACCTAGAGGAAGCTCAGTATTGGCTGCCTGATCCCAGACTCTGCTCCCTATTGGTTGCGTATAGAACCTAGTGCTGTAAGCTGCTTTGGGCACTCGTGCCGGCGCTTCCCACTGGGATTCTGGCACTCTCCTCTTATTTTAACAACATTTTTGCTGAATATTGCTGATTTATTGCTCTCCCTTTCCTGGCCTTTAATTTTAACTACTGTGTGCTTTGAATTGACTGCCTAAAGTTTTACAGCTAGCCCTGTATTATGTGTAGTCAGCAACTGTGAACCAACATACCAGTTTCTCTGGCTAGAACTTGTATTTCAGCCGTATGTTTGAGTTCCACTGTGTATCCTATTTACTACTATACTAACTGATTTTAAGCTAGCTCTGTATTTACCTAGTTAGATATTTAGTGCCAGCTTTGCTAGTTTCTCTGTTTTCAACAGCTGAATCTCTGAACCTGATGTCTCCCTGCTGTTTGCTCTACTTATTATCCCCCCTTGAACCTGCATCTGTACTTCATTTTCACCCCGCTCCTGGTGAAACTTTTAACTTTATTAATTTTCTACCCCCACTCTAGCTAAACTCTGATACCTTCCCTCTACCTCTCCAAACCCCTCACTAATTTCTGCTAAACAAGCTCTTTCCCAGCGATTTGCGCTGAATTGACCCCCTGCTAGGAACTGTCTCCTGCTCACAGACTCCCCGCCCCCCAATTTAACTAATTGTACTCTCCACTTTGCACCCTTTTAACCTCTGCTCCTCTCTGTCTCTTCTCCACAGACTGCTGAAGCCCCTGATCGGGCACCCCCCACCCAGAAGGACCTCTGGGGAAGCAGCTTTCTAGCTGCCACCCTCCCCGCACCACCGACTGGATCCAAAATCTCCCCAGGTACGCTTTCCTCTCACTGGACTTGCACAGCTCCAGGATTGGCCGTTTGCATCTAGAGGAAACCCAGCATTGGCTGCCTGCTCCCGGACTCTGCTCCCTATTGGTCGTACCTAGAACCTGGTGCTGTACGCTGCTTCGGGCACTTGGGCCAGTGCTTCCCACTGGGCTTCTGGCGCTCACCTCTTATTTTAAAAACTTTTTTTACCCACCCACCCCAACACACTTCAAATCCACTTTTTCCCCACTTTCTCCTCTTAGCTCTCCTACCTCCCTTTATTGATTCTCTTCCCACTACTATTCCTCTCCTCCTCAAAGACATGTATTCCCAATATAGTACTCCCTTGATTTGTTTCTTAGCCACTGCACAGATCTACATTCTGCTGCCTGCTTACTCACCCCCCCCACCCCTTTGCTGGCAGTGCACTGACTCTCTCAGTCCTACTTAGCAGACTAGACATGAAGTCCCTTTTTCTGACCTTTAAGACTGCCTCTCTTGTAGGCACTCTCCTTACATTCGATTTATGCACCTCAGTCCTTGCCTACGACCAAGCCAACCTCAGTCAATTCAGTTCTAACTTTAACCACCCCCCTCCCCATCCTCTCTACACTTAGATGAGAATGCTCCCCTCTCGATCCCCTCACGTTTGCTTTTATCCCCAACCAAGAGCGTTGCATACTCGGCTTCTTCCTTCACTCCCTGTCTATCTCCATCCCTTCTCTTAGCACGCATCACCCCTACCACCTACTTTTCTCCCTGCTCCCAATGGGTGGTGATATTGAAATAAACCCCGGCCCCGTCAGCACCCCAGCTACAGCAACCTCATGCATCTGGGCTAATGCTCCTGGACTAAAACTGGCACACGTGAATATTTGTAGCCTCCCTGCCAAATTCCCAGAACTTAGAACCCTGGATTTCTCTTCACCGACCCCGTGTACTCTGCCTTACGGAGACCTGGCTGAAACCCCAACACACCGATGCCATGTATCTACTAGCTGGTTACACCCTCCTACACAGAGATAGACGTGGCAGAAAAAAGGGGTGGTGGCTCTGCTGTCCTTGTCAAGGACCCTCTCACAGCCTCCACTGCCCTCTGCATGGAAACTGACTCACCCAGTGACTGGCTTATTGCAGAAATTACACTGACTCCACAAAGAAGCTTTACCTGGGTTGCTGTTACAATTCTCCGAACGGTGGCGTAGCCTGATTACAGAGCCTGCACTCAGGCTTAGGATCTCGCTCCCCTGCGAGGGAAACTATCCTCTTGGGGGATTTCAACCTAAACTGAATGGGCCCCAAGAACCTAAGTTTGTAAACCTGCTCAAGTCACTCAACCTGGAACAAATCCTCACCCTCCCTACCCGACTAAACCATCGGACCTTTACACACTCCCTAATCGATTGGGTGATAACCACTCACAGGGATCACATTCTCCATACAGGTACTTTATCAGATTCGTTATGTGACCACTCCCTTACTTAGGCTATTTTATTTTCCAAGGCCCTGCCCCCCAAAATATCTCTCCTTCTGTAATTTCAACTTCCCTGACACTTCCGCTCTGCTAAACGATGCCAGGGACTTAAACTGGCAGAGCCTCTATGCACTCTCTGATGCCACCTTTGCTGTCACTCACCTCATTGGCCTTCTCTTGGACCTTCTGGATCGACATTTCCCAGTAACAACCAGGAGAGTTTGTGGCAGATGTACTCGCTGGATCACCAAGGAACTCCTCTCCCTCATGAAAGAGAGGGACCGTAAGTGGATTACCCATAAACTGACCCCTTCCCCTGCTCTGTGGAATGAATATCGGTGCCTAAGAAATCGCTGCAAACACCTGACCCATACCCTTAAGAGGAACTACTACTCCAGACAGCAGAGAGAAAGTTTCGGTAATCCCTGGAAATTCTGGGACTCCATCAACTCTCTATTCACCCCTTGCACTAACAACTCCAACGTACATTTAAGCTCCCTGTCTGGTCACTTGACTGACCCCACCAAGGTTGCCAGTGCCTTTAATCTTAAATTCACAGACCTGTCTGCCCTCCTTCGCAAACTCTCAAATAGGAATCCCTCCATCTCATGGTCTGGCACCCCCGGCCGTCTCCCTTCTGCAGTACCCCCAGCCCACCCTGCCACCAGTCTTTTCTCTCTCCAAGGGCTTTCCCCTTCCCCCACGATACCTGCCTCCTCCCCAGTTGCTACAACCCCTGCCCCCATTTCTGTTTCAAGGTCATCTCCCCCAGTGACACACTCAAGCTCCTCCGGAGCTTGCCAAACCAGGGTAGCCCAGGATTGGATGGCCTCTCCCTGGTGTTCCTCAAAATTGTGTCACCAGCAGTAGCCAAACCCCTCACCTGTATTTCAGTCTTGCCCTGACAACCTCCTCCATGCACCTCCCATGAAAAACTGCCAAGGTAATTCCCATTTTCAAAACTGGTGACCCCACTCAGAGGACAACTGTCAGCCAATATCCATTCTCCCCCACCTGATTAAACTGCTCAAAAAAGTAGTGCCTCAGCAGTTGTCAGTGCCACACCAAACACGATTCACTATGTAGCCAGCAACATGGATTCCACAGGCACCATAGCACTACTACAGCCCTAGCCCTATTTACCAACCATATAGGTCCTTCTGAAGCTCTCCTATGCCTGGGTGCCCTTGACCAGGTGAGTCGCTCACTATCTTCAGTGGCTGTGGCTGGATAAGCCAGCTGGCTGTGCACCCTCCTCGGCCCACCTGTAGCTCTCCTATGCTTGGGTGCCCATGACCAGGCAGACCGCTCGCTATCTTCAGCGGCTGTAGGTGGATAAGCCAGCCGGCCGTGCACCCTTCTTGGCCCGCCTGAAGCTCTCCTATGCCTGGGTGCCCTTGACCGGGCGGACCACTCGCTATCTTCAGCTGCTACAGCTGGCTAAACCAGCCGGCCGCGCACCCTTCTCAGCCTGCCTGAAGCTCTCCTATGCCTGGGTAAGCTCACCTCTCTGACCGGGGACGCTCTGTGGATTCCGATTGGCTGCCATGCAGTTTTGACTGCACCCTATTGGCTGCTGCCTCACTGCTTCCTCTGGGATTAGCCCAAGACTTTTTGCTGTCTTTCTGTGGCTCTTTCACTGCTGGCTTTTTGAGCTTTTATTAGGAAGCTAGTATATTTTCTCCCGACCTCGCACCACGACCCCGACCTCTATTAAATACGCTAAGGCGACACCCTCTCCTTCTCCATTGGCCATTTCTTTTATTAGTTCAGTTGCTCCTAGATCCACTGAAATACCCTGTTCTCCTTTCTTGGGCCCTTCGTCTGTGTTCTTACCATGGGTAACCTATGCTGACTAATCTCTCTGTTCTGCCTTCCTCTCCTTATTTATTGTGCTGATCAATTTATCGCTGAGGCGCTGCATCACCATCCTTGTAACAGTTCCCCTTCCTCACCGTGCCACCTCTGGCCTGAATCCTCTTCAGCTCTCCTATACATCCCTTGTCTTCCCTGGTTGGGTTCTGGCTCCACAAACATCTGTGAATACCCCACATCACATCAGGCCTAGAAATGCTCTCTTCTTGTGGCTCACCCTGGGTACACATTTCTGTTCTTCTTCTGAGCCATGCTGGGGACATTGAGCTTAATCCTGGGCCCCCCTGCCCTGCTCCTGTCTTTACCCCCTGCACTAGTTCCTTACCCCTGACCAAAGGCCTAAAAGTTGCTCATATGAACATTCGAAGTCTCTGCCCTAAAATGGCTGAGCTTGAGGCTTGGGCCTCTCAGATGTCCCCCGATATTTTATGTATATCTGAGTCGTGGCTTAAACCAGCTGTTAAGCAACATGAAGTGGCCCTACCTGGTTACAGCTGTTTCAAAAAAGATAGAGTGGGTAACGGTTGGAGGAGTTCTTATCTATTCCAGGTCTGTACTGGATGTCATTGTAATCCCTGATCATCAAGTGGGCTCATCTACTGTGGAATCCCTTTTCATTTCCCTTACCCTCAGAAATGTCAAGAAACCTATCATTGGGTGCGTCTATCTACCCCCTAGCAAAGCTTCTCTTGTTCTGCCCTCCCTTCTAGCTTCCCTAGCTAACCTCCCCCACCAAGACCTCATACTGTGTGGGGACTTTAACTTAGACTGGCTCTCCCTGATGCTGACACTAACCTAGCTTAACTTCTCCAGGACCCAATGCGTACCAACTCCAAGTCTGGTAAACATACTCTTTTTGACTGGATGGTCACCAGTTGCTCCCAGAAGATAAAAGCTGTGGGTATCCTCTCTGACCGTTTAAGTGATCATTCTCTCACTTTCTATGTGTGGAGAAGTAATTGTCCCAACCCCTCTCCCAAGATTTCCTTGGTTCGGGACATGTCTAAGCTTGATGCTTGCAGCTTTATAAACTCCATCAATAACATGGACTGGCGCCCTATTAAAACCTTCCCTTATATAAACCAAGCTTTGGATTTCTTAATATCAACCTTCACGCAAATAGTTAACCTCCATTCCTCCCCCCCAAGAAAATGCAGGTCCAAGGGTGCTAAGGCTCCTTGGCTTACCAAGGAAATCAGGACACTGATGTTCCTCCAAGATAAAGCCTGGCGGACTTACAAAAAGAGTGACCTCCCTTCAGATTGGCAAGTTTATAGACAATTTAGGAACCAGTGCAAAAATTCTCTCCATAAAGCCAAGCGCCACCACTACAGATCCTTACAAACTGAACACCTCTGCAACCCCAAGGAATTCTGGAAGCAAGTTAACTCCCTGGTTAAAGGGAAGGCTGCTGAAGTCCTGAGCTCCATCACTACCAGTGACTCTACCCTGGTCGACTCCGCGACCATCGCATCCGGATTTAATAATTTTTTTTTACGGATCTTCATAAATGTACCTCCCCCCCACCCAACCTCCTCCAAGCCCACCTGATGCCTGTCCTAGATTCTGCTTGAAGCTGGCTACCCTCAACGAGATCCAGAGGCTTCTCTTCAACCTAAAAATAGAGTCCTCCACTGGGCATGACTTTCTCAACCAAAATTTCTGAAACTTGGTGCCTCAGCCTGTGCTCGCCCAGTCCGTGATTTATTCAACTAGTCCTTCCTGTCTAATACTGTACCGGATAAATGGAAGGTGGCTGTAGTTGTCCCAGTCCATAAAGGGGGTTCCAATACCATAGTTGAAAACTTCAGGCCTGCAACCATCCTTTGCCTTCTGGCAAAAATCCAAGAGAGAATAGTTTACAACCACCTTCAGGACTACCTGGAATGTCACAATCTACTGTCCCCCTATCAGCATGGTTTCAGAAGGAAGCACAGTACCCTCACTGCACTGATAAAAGTGACCACTGACATTTTTCAGGCAATGAACCAAGGCCATGCCACATGTGCTGTTTTCGTAGACCTCACAAAAGATTTTGACCTGGTAAACCATGGTTTTCTCCACCAGCTTTGTGTTCTCGGTTTTGATACCAGTGCTGTTAATTGGGTTAGAAGCTGTTTGTCCTGTCGCTGTCATGAGAGTTAAGTGGGAAGTTTCACTCTCCGATCTAAGGCCCATTACACATGGCATTCCACAGGGATCCATCCTGGGTCCTGTGCTGCTCTCACTTTTCATTAATGACTTACCCAGATTTTGTGGAGTGGCTTCTGTTCACCTTTGTGCTGATGATGCAATCATTTACCGCTCCTCTCCAGATATTGATCTGATTATTAGAGCACTTGCCTCTGACTTCGCATCCCTTGAGGGCTGGTTCATTAGTAACCATCTTGTTCTCAACATAAAAAAAAAAAATGTATACTATTCTCCTTCCATCCTCCCTCAAAGCTTATGGCCCCCTCCAAGCATTTTATCCCTTAATGGTGATACCCTTGAGTCTGTCCATTCCTTTACGTACCTGGGTTTCACCTTGGACACCACGCTCTCCTTTAGTGCTCATGTCTCTAACTTGGTTAAATCCCTTAACCAGAAACTTGGACTCCTCTGTCGTATTCATGCTTTACTTACCTCCACCTCCTGCCTTAAGATTGCTTCTTCATCCCTTCTTCCCCTCCTAAATTATGGTGCTCCTCTGCTACTCTCTACCAGGTCCTCATCCCTGTCACTTCTTACCCAGGCTTATCATAGGGTCGGAAGGTTTGCCTTAGGGGCTAATTCCCGTATGCACCACTGTGACGTCCTCTCCTGGCTGGGCTGGTTAACACATGTAGCTAAATTAAAGTATTACTCCATGAGTCTCATGTATAAGTTTGTCCACCTTACCATGCCCCCATGCCTTAGTGAACTGATTCATCTTAGACATGCACTTCATGCCCTTCACTCTGCCTCTCTCCCCCTCCTCATCTTACCGAACCTGTGGCTAACTGTTGCCCGTAGGTCCTTCGCCTTTGCGATCATATCAGATCGGAACTCCCTTCCTCCTTCCATCCAAGGTTGAATCATAGGGGCGGGAGTGTAGCCATTATATTTAAGACTGAGCTGTGCCTTGTGGATGTGCCATTGAGAAGTACCAGATCCTTCGGGTATATCCTGGAAGAGGGTGTAGGTTACAGGATACTCCTCATCTACTGTCCACCAGGAGATGGCGGAGAATTCCTGCAGGAGATAGCGAACTTCATTGTCGACGTGGTGCTGAGGTCCCCCAGATGGATAATTTTGGAGGACTTCATTGCCTGGGTCAACAATGACCTCTCGCATTTTGGTCAAAATCTCCTCCAGCTGATGACAACGCTGGGCCTTACACAGGTGGTTACCTCCTCTACCCATGTAGGGGGTCACTCGTTGGATCTGATCTTTCTTCTGGGTATGGAGATAACTGACTTGGGGGTGGAACCAGTCAGTTGGTTTGACCATCACACCATAAGGTTCAACTTCAGGGTCCCCCCTAATAGGTCTGCCCCTACAGAGATTGTTCGGTACCACCCTTTAAGGGGAGTTACCCCTAGTGACCTATCGGTGGTACTGGATCTATCGGGTGTGTCAGGTGAATGCATGAGTCCAGGTGATCTCATATTGTTCTATAACAAGGCTGTGGGAGATGCCCTGGACAAGATTGCTCCTGTTCATGTTTGACCCCTCACTCTTCACCCAAGGAACCCTTGGTTTGATGGTTCCTTGAAGGAGCTGAGGCGAGTCGGTCAAAGGATGGAGAGAGCCTGGCGGAAGTCCAGCCTTGATGCTGACAGGCTTAGGTCGATGGCACATTATGATGGCTATCAATCAGAAATCACCTGTAAGAAGGCAAAATTCTTGTCCAGGGAGATTTCTGTTGCGCATAATCAACTGGCTCAGCTTTTCCAGACCGTTGACCGATTATGCAATCCAGTCTGTCTCCAGCCCAGAGAAGCTGTTTCTCATCTGAAATGTGAGGAGTTTGCTCGATTCTTCACAGATAAGGTTGCCAGAATCAGGTCTGGCATTGGCCCGGCCTCTCCTATGAGGGATTATGGAGATCAGCAGGAAGTGGCATGCACTCGGTCTGTCTGATCAGATTTCTACCGGCCAGAATTCATGGACATTGTGAAGATCGTCCAGACACTGCGCCCAACAAGTTGTAGTTTGGATCCAGGCCCTACACCCCTTTTAGTTTGATGTGTAAATGTTATCTGCCTGATTCTTGCTAAAATTGTCTGAAGTTCCTTTGGGGGATCTTTCCAGATCCCCTAAAGGAGGCGGTTGTCCGACCACTCTTTAAAAAAGCCTCCTTGGATACAGACTGCCTAGCTAACTACCGGCATATCTCTAACCTGCCGTTTGGCGGTAAGGTTATTGAGAAGGTAGTAGTGCTGCAACTGGACGATCACCTTGTAACCCACAATGTCTATGATACTCTCCAGTCCGGATTTAGGAAGAAGCATAGCACCGAGACTGCACTCGTCAGAGTATTGAAAGACCTCCTAATGGCGAGAGATCAAAAGGCACATACCATTCTGGACCTTCTTGATCTCTCTGCAGCATTTGACACTGTAGACCACGGTGTGCTGTTGGAGTGCCTGTGGCTTCTTTGCAGGCTGTCTGGCACAGTCCTCAAATGGTTTTGTTCACTCCTCGCGGACAGGTCTCAGAGAGTTGCCACTGGAATTTATTCCTCTGGCACTCACTGCCTGCCCTGTGGGGTGCCGCAGGGCTCTGTTTTGGCCCCCATGTTGTTTGCAGCATAAATGCTGCCATTAGGAGATATCATCAGGTGATACAGTTTGAGTTTTCACTGCTATGCAGATGATACTCAACTGTATATGTATTTTCTGCCCAGGCAGACTGATGCAGTCTCTGTGCTAAATAACTGCCTTACCGAGATCAGAACCTGGATGAGCCAGAAGAAGCCAGAAGGTGAAGGAAGGAAACATATTCAATTCAGTGCTTCAGAGTAACTGGTAACTGGTATTTTTCTTTTAAACTTAGATTGTAGGCTTGTAGTGACACTATACTTTCTTTCTGTGTTGTCTTTACTTATAATTGTTTTTGGGCTGTTGAAAATTTAAAAAATAGTGGTGGTGTAATTCTGTGCTGTCTTTAATTGCTGCAAATTTTATCTTGGCTTGTCTGACTGTCCTGTAGCTGGGTGAAGGGTGTTAATTGTCTGGCCTCTGACCTCAGCTACGTGATAACTGGAGGTGGGGCTTAGTCACAGTTAAAGCAGCAAACAGAAGTTCATCTTCTCAGAAGAAGCCAGAAGGTGAAAGAAGGAAACATATTCAATTCAGTGCTTCAGAGTAACTGGTAACTGGTATTTTTCTTTTAAACTTAGATTGTAGGCTTGTAGTGACACTATACTTTCTTTCTGTGTTGTCTTTACTTATAATTGTTTTTGGGCTGTTAAAAATTTAAAAATAGTGGTGGTGTAATTCTGTGCTGTCTTTAATTGCTGCAAATTTTATCTTGGCTTGTCTGACTGTCCTGTAGCTGGGTGAAGGGTGTTAATTGTCTGGCCTCTGACCTCAGCCACGTGATAACTGGAGGTGGGGCAGTCACAGTTAAAGCAGCAAACAGAAGTTCATCTTCTCAGAAGAAGCCAGAAGGTGAAAGAAGGAAACATATTCAATTCAGTGCTTCAGAGTAACTGGTAACTGGTATTTTTCTTTTAAACTTAGATTGTAGGCTTGTAGTGACACTATACTTTCTTTCTGTGTTGTCTTTACTTATAATTGTTTTGGGCTGTTGAAAATTTAAAAAATAGTGGTGGTGTAATTCTGTGCTGTCTTTAATTGCTGCAAATTTTATCTTGGCTTGTCTGACTGTCCTGTAGCTGGGTGAAGGGTGTTAATTGTCTGGCCTCTGACCTCAGCTACGTGATAACTGGAGGTGGGGCTTAGTCACAGTTAAAGCAGCAAACAGAAGTTCATCTTCTCAGAAGAAGCCAGAAGGTGAAGGAAGGAAACATATTCAATTCAGTGCTTCAGAGTAACTGGTAACTGGTATTTTTCTTTTAAACTTAGATTGTAGGCTTGTAGTGACACTATACTTTCTTTCTGTGTTGTCTTTACTTATAATTGTTTTTGGGCTGTTGAAAATTTAAAAAATAGTGGTGGTGTAATTCTGTGCTGTCTTTAATTACTGCAAATTTTATCTTGGCTTGTCTGACTGTCCTGTAGCTGGGTGAAGGGTGTTAATTGTCTGGCCTCTGACCTCAGCTACGTGATAACTGGAGGTGGGGCTTAGTCACAGTTAAAGCAGCAAACAGAAGTTCATCTTCTCAGAAGAAGCCAGAAGGTGAAGGAAGGAAACATATTCAATTCAGTGCTTCAGAGTAACTGGTAACTGGTATTTTTCTTTTAAACTTAGCTTGTAGGCTTGTAGTGACACTATACTTTCTTTCTGTGTTGTCTTTACTTATAATTGTTTTTGGGCTGTTGAAAATTTAAAAATAGTGGTGGTGTAATTCTGTGCTGTCTTTAATTGCTGCAAATTTTATCTTGGCTTGTCTGACTGTCCTGTAGCTGGGTGAAGGTGTTAATTGTCTGGCCTCTGACCTCAGCTACGTGATAACTGGAGGTGGGGCTTAGTCACAGTTAAAGCAGCAAACAGAAGTTCATCTTCTCAGAAGAAGCCAGAAGGTGAAGGAAGGAAACATATTCAATTCAGTGCTTCAGAGTAACTGGTAACTGGTATTTTTCTTTTAAACTTAGATTGTAGGCTTGTAGTGACACTATACTTTCTTTCTGTGTTGTCTTTACTTATAATTGTTTTGGGCTGTTGAAAATTAAAAAAATAGTGGTGGTGTAATTCTGTGCTGTCTTTAATTGCTGCAAATTTTATCTTGGCTTGTCTGACTGTCCTGTAGCTGGGTGAAGGGTGTTAATTGTCTGGCCTCTGACCTCAGCTACGTGATAACTGGAGGTGGGGCTTAGTCACAGTTAAAGCAGCAAACAGAAGTTCATCTTCTCAGAAGAAGCCAGAAGGTGAAAGAAGGAAACATATTCAATTCAGTGCTTCAGAGTAACTGGTAACTGGTATTTTCTTTTAAACTTAGATTGTAGGCTTGTAGTGACACTATACTTTCTTTCTGTGTTGTCTTTACTTATAATTGTTTTTGGGCTGTTGAAAATTTAAAAAATAGTGGTGGTGTAATTCTGTGCTGTCTTTAATTGCTGCAAATTTTATCTTGGCTTGTCTGACTGTCCTGTAGCTGGGTGAAGGGTGTTAATTGTCTGGCCTCTGACCTCAGCTACGTGATAACTGGAGGTGGGGCTTAGTCACAGTTAAAGCAGCAAAGAAGTTCATCTTCTCAGAAGAAGCCAGAAGGTGAAAAGAAGGAAACATATTCAATTCAGTGCTTCAGAGTAACTGGTAACTGGTATTTTCTTTTAAACTTAGCTTGTAGGCTTGTAGACACTATACTTTCTTTCTGTGTTGTCTTTACTTATAATTGTTTTGGGCTGTTGAAAATTTAAAAATAGTGGTGGTGTAATTCTGTGCTGTCTTTAATTGCTGCAGATTTTATCTTGGCTTGTCTGACTGTCCTGTAGCTGGGTGAAGGGTGTTAATTGTCTGGCCTCTGACCTCAGCTACGTGATAACTGGAGGTGGGGCTTAGTCACAGTTAAAGCAGCAAACAGAAGTTCATCTTCTCAGAAGAAGCCAGAAGGTGAAGGAAGGAAACATATTCAATTCAGTGCTTCAGAGTAACTGGTAACTGGTATTTTTCTTTTAAACTTAGATTGTAGGCTTGTAGTGACACTATACTTTCTTTCTGTGTTGTCTTTACTTATAATTGTTTTTGGGCTGTTAAAAATTTAAAAAATAGTGGTGGTGTAATTCTGTGCTGTCTTTAATTGCTGCAAATTTTATCTTGGCTTGTCTGACTGTCCTGTAGCTGGGTGAAGGGTGTTAATTGTCTGGCCTCTGACCTCAGCTACGTGATAACTGGAGGTGGGGCTTAGTCACAGTTAAAGCAGCAAACAGAAGTTCATCTTCTCAGAAGAAGCCAGAAGGTGAAGGAAGGAAACATATTCAATTCAGTGCTTCAGAGTAACTGGTAACTGGTATTTTCTTTTAAACTTAGATTGTGAGGCTTGTAGTGACACTATACTTTCTTTCTGTGTTGTCTTTACTTATAATTGTTTTGGGCTGTTGAAAATTTAAAAATAGTGGTGGTGTAATTCTGTGCTGTCTTTAATTGCTGCAAATTTTATCTTGGCTTGTCTGACTGTCCTGTAGCTGGGTGAAGGTGTAATTGTCTGGCCTCTGACCTCAGCTACGTGATAACTGGAGGTGGGACTTAGTCACAGTTAAAGCAGCAAACAGAAGTTCATCTTCTCAGAAGAAGCCAGAAGGTGAAGGAAGGAAACATATTCAATTCAGTGCTTCAGAGTAACTGGTAACTGGTATTTTTCTTTTAAACTTAGATTGTAGGCTTGTAGTGACACTATACTTTCTTTCTGTGTTGTCTTTACTTATAATTGTTTTTGGGCTGTTGAAAATTTAAAAAATAGTGGTGGTGTAATTCTGTGCTGTCTTTAATTGCTGCAAATTTTATCTTGGCTTGTCTGACTGTCCTGTAGCTGGGTGAAGGGTGTTAATTGTCTGGCCTCTGACCTCAGCTCCGTGATAACTGGAGGTGGGGCTTAGTCACAGTTAAAGCAGCAAACAGAAGTTCCCTCCACCCCTTCCCCAACTCTTAATTATATGCCCTGATAAATCTGATTGACAGGAGCTAAACACAGGGTATAGTAAGAGGTGTGAAGTAGAGGGGCATAAGGGGAAGAAGACCACCTCAGCACAAGTGTTTTGACTCATTTATTTATTGGTTTCTTTTTCCTTAAAAATATATATCTGAGGATCAGTTACAGGATTTTTAGTACTGTAATAAATAAAAAGAGAACCAAGAGAGCTTCAGTAGCAGATAAGTAGTGGAATTGCAGTATAATGGGAGTGGTGCAATGCAGTGGCTGTGGGCAGCCATATTCAGGAGACCTTCTGGACACTGAGGTGCTGCCCTATCTGCATGCATCTCGGGACTGCGGGATGAGGTAGCCAGACTCAGAGCGGAAGTAAACTTGGTCAGGAGTACCATCACCTCGTCCAGGAGCCACCCAGTCCAATGCAGCTGCCTCAAGGATGCCGAGAATGAGGAGCACTTGGATGACAGTGGGCTCAGGGAGGGTAAGAGCAGTCAGGCAGAGGCACATCCCAGATCCTATTCCTCTCAAGAACTCATATGCCACACTGGCAAATGAGGACAACCAAATAGAGGTACCCAGGGAAGTGGAAGGAAAGGATGTGGAGGTTAGGCAGGAGGTGACCTCAGTGGGGAAGCGGTGGACCCCAGAGGAGGAGGAAGCAAATCCTGGTGGGGGACTCCATCATAAGAGGGATCCAGCTAGGAACACAGGAGGGGGAGGACAGGGAGGTGAGGTGCCTACCAGGTGCCACGGCATGGAGGGATGGAAGGAATATACTGGGGATCACTGGGAAGGCAAGACAGGAGGGTGAGCTGGATGTCATTATCCATCTAGGTACTAATGACTTGGCAAATGGGGAGCCAAAGGAAGTTCAGGAAGAGTTTAGGAAACTGGGGAGGGGTCTCAAGCAAGTAGCTACTTCTGTCACTTTCTCAGAAGTACTACCTGTGAGAGGCAAGGGAGAGCATAGGAGTGCATGCACCAGGAACTTTAACTCATGGTTGAAGAACTGGTGCTCTGAGGAAGGGTTTGGATTCATTGGTGACTGGGGACCCATCTGGAGGGATGGAGGTTTGTTCAAGCCTGACGGCCTGCATCCATCCTGGAGGGGAATCCAAGCACTCAATGATAAGTTTAAATGCTACATTGACAAGCATTTAAACTAGCAAAGGGTGGCAGGCCAGCAAGGATGGTACCTACTGCTCACCCCCACAGCTAGTAATGGAACCAGTGAACCAGAGGGTGGCTATCTCTGCAAAGCAGTGTGCAAAGATGGAGATTAGTGTCCAAAGGTGGATAAGCAGAAAAGGGGCAAAATTCAGCAGAAGGGCAGACAGCAAGGAGAACCAGGGATAAATGACAACCAAGGAAGGAGCTGGAGTAGAACAGTGAAGCAGTTCTAGGAGGTCAAATCATGGAAAGCCATGTGTGCAAATGCCAGGAGCCTTAGCAACAAGATGGAAGATCTGGAGGCTGTCATGGTACAGTCAGACCTGGACATTGTGGCCATCACTGAAACCTGGTGTAATGATAACCATGACTGGGAGATGGCCATACCTGGCTACAACATATTCAGAAGAGACAGAGCAGGCAGGGAGGAGGAGTGGCACTGTATGTGAAAAATGACATAAGCGCCACACAGATCCAGGAGGAACAAAATGGGGGAGAGATACTGTGGGTTAAGCTGGAAAGGAAAATGGGGCCAGCCATCCGCACAGGTGTGGTCTATAGACCACCAGCCCAGGAGGAAGAAACAGATAGGGAGCTGATGCTAGCCATCCAAAGGATGGCAGACAAGGGTGAGGTAGTACTGGTTGGAGACTTCAATATACCAGACGTGGACTGGAGCATCCCAGCAGCAGCGCATCAACTAGGAGCAGATTTATCCTGGACTCCCTTCAGGGTGCCTTCCTCAAGCAACTGGTCATGGAACCAACTCGGCAGAAGGCAATACTGGACCTTGTGCTCACAAACAGGGACAGTGTGATGGGGTAACAGTGGGGAGCACCTGGGTAACAGTGACCACCAGTCATTGTGGTTTGAAATCACAGAAAGAGCAGAACCAAACCACACAAAACACGTATCCTGGATTTTAGGGGCAGACTTTGGGAAAATGGGGAGATGCTTGAAAGAGGCATTAAGGGGAATGGGACAGGAATCAGGGATTGAGGAACAGTGGGCAGTATTTAAAATGGGATTATAAGAACAACAGAATTATGCATTAAGCAGGTTAGCAAGAGGAAAAGAAAGAGAGACCATTATGGTTTTCCAAAGAGGTAGCAAAGAAAGTGAAAGCCAAAAGATTGCATTCAGGCAATACAAAAGACACAGGCAGAAGGGGATAGGGAGAAGTACCAGGAGAAACAAAGGAGGCAAGGAAGTCAGTAAGGGAAGCCAAAGCTCAGACAGAAGAACACATTGCAAAATCAGTGGTTAAAGGGACAAAACCTTTTACAGGTACATAAGTGAAAAAGAAGGACAAAGGAAGGATAGTGAGACTGAAGGGGAGGATGGGAGCGCGTGGAGGATGACAACAGTAAAGCTGACATATTGAACAGGTATTTCTGCTCAGTCTTTACTGAGGAAGAGGGGTAATGGGTCTGAAGGGAGTACAAGGGTGAGAATGGTGCAGAAATGGACACAAGTCCCTTTACACGAGAAAGGTCCTGAAGGAACTGGAAGTAATAAGAGCTGATAAAGCAATGGGGCCAGATGGGTGCACCCAGGGTCCTTAAAGAACTAAGAGAGGTGGTGGCTGAACCTCTGGCTATCCTGTTCAGCCAATCACTGGAAACAGGGAGGTACCCAAAGACTGGAGAACAGCAGATGTAGTCCCCTTATACAAAAGTGAGAACAAGAGGAAGCAGGGAACTACAGACCAGTCAGCCTCACCTCGTGGTGGGAAAGATCATGAAGCACTACTGAAGGAGAGATTGGTGGAACATCTGGTTGTCAATGGACTACAGGACCCAAGGCAGCATGGTTTCACCAGGGGAGGTCATGTCAGACCAACCTCATTGAGTTTTGACTGGGTGACTAGGGAGGTGGATCAGGGGAGGGCAGTGGACATGGCCTATCTGGACTTCAGCAAGGCCTTTGACACTGTGCCACATAGAAGACTATTACTCAAACTGGGGAATATGGGTGTGGGCAGGACAGTAGTGTGGTGGGTAGGTAACTGGCTGGGTGGCAGGACACAGAGGGTGGTGGTAAATGGCTGTCACTCCACAGAGGGAAGAGTGACCAGTGGGGTACCACAGGGATCAGTGCTGGGACCGGTCCTATTCAACATCTTCATCAGTGACATTGCACAGGATATAGAAGGCAGAATTTCACTGTTCGCTGATGACACAAAGCTCTGTAACAGAGTAGACACACCAGAGGGTGTAGACAGAATGAGAAGGACCTGCAGAAACTTGAAGAATGGTCAAGGGTTTAGCAGTTGAAATTCAATGCAAAGAAGTGCAAGATAATGCATATGGGGCACAAAAACCCTGGCACAATATATCAGTTGGGGGTGAGGATATAGCATGCACCAAGCAGGAAAGGGATCTTGGGGTTGTCATCTCTGATGACCTCAAAGAGGAAACAGTGTGACAAGGCATCAGGTAAGCAAATAGGATGCTGGGATGTATAGGCAGGGGCATCACCAGCAGGAAAAGGGAGGTCATAATTCCGCTATACAAGACACTAGTGAGGCCCCACCTGGAGTACAGTGTACAGTTCTGGAGACCATACCTGCGTAAGGACATAGACAGGATAGAGAAGGTTCAGAGGAGGGCAACAAAGATGGTGCATGGGTTGCATCACAGGTCCTATGAAGACAGGTTGAAGGAACTGAACATGTACTCCTGGAGAGAGGAGGAGAGAGGGGATATGATAGAGAACATAAGTATCTTACAGGGAGGAACAGGGTGCAGGAAAACACTATTTTTAAGCGAAAAGATGTTTCAGGACTAGAGGGCATGGGATGAAGTTGGAGGAGGACAATTCAGAGGAAACATGAGAAAGAATTTCTTCACAGAACGGGTGGTGGACAAGTGGAACACCCTGCCAGAGGAAGTGGTGGGGGCTGAAACAATCATGGGATTTAAGAATGCATGGGATAGACATAAAGGAATTCTAGAGGTCAGGGGTAAGGGCAAATAGACTTCTAGGAAAACAAACTGAACTTACAAGCAGACTAGGTGGGCCATAGGCCCTTATCTGCCGACACTGTCTATGTATCTATGTATCTATGAGTACCAGCTGGCTGAGACTGAACCCAGACAAGACTGAAGTGTTGGTAGTGGAGCCTTGATGTCCAGGGGCGGGTTTTGAGGCTGGACAGGCATCAGGTCTATCGATCAATGGCATACAGCTCACTATGTCAGACCAAGTGCGTAACCTGTGCATTATTCTTGATGACAGTCTGACACTGAAATCTCAGGTGTCGGCTATTGTCAAATCCTCTTTTTACCATCTGAGGAGTATCGCCTAGGTGAAACACTTGGTTCCTCCGAATGATCTTCCAACACTGGTTTATGCCTTTGTCACTACCCACCTTGATTACTGCAATTTCCTCTACCTAGGGCTTTCAGGGGTTCATATCCACCACATGCAGCTGGTGCAGCTTGTAGCAGCCAGGCTTTTGACAGGACATCTAGGTCCAGTCATATTACGCCTGCTGACTGAGCTGCACTGGCTGCCTGTTCAGTGGCAGATCACCTTTAAGGTTGGCTTACTAACCTTCAAAGCCCTACATGATCAGAGACCCAGTTACCTGCAAGAACTTCTGGTACCCTACTGCCCCCTCTGTCCTCTCCGATTCGCCAACGAGGGATTGCTAGAGATTCCCAGGATGTGATTAAAAATGTCTGATGCCCATGCCTTTTCTTTTTAGGCTCCAACCCTGTGGAATTCTCTACCTCGTCAGTTAAGAGAATGTTTAACCGTCGATGGGTTTAAAATTGAGTTAAAAACTTATTTAATTTAGCTTTCAAATCAGTGTATATTAGTCATTCATGCAAACCTTTCCCTGTCTCATGTTCTAAAACCTTAGTAACAAAAAAAAAAAAAGAGTTCTTAAAATTAAAAACTTGGTTTTATCTGCATGAACATTTCATTACTGCAGACATTACAGTTTTTATCTGTGATGTTGCATTTTTTTTTACAATTTCATTAGGGAAGCATATTTAATATAGATTAGATAGGTGGTCTTCGCTCTCTTTTGGTCTTCAGCTATATACAGTATCTGCCTTTAGAAAATGGGGGAAAGCGTGAACACAGTGCAGAGTTTGAATTCTAATGTTCAAAAGTTCCATCTCCAGGACAAGAACTCAAAACTGAGCTAGTACAATTTTTATGAATCATTAATAAACCGTCTAGAAAAATATCATTACTGCTGTGAATAATTTTTTTCTTTTCAGTGAGTGTTAATAGAGAAGGCAGCAGTACACACTGACACAAATAGATGATTAAAAATGTCAAAACATTATTTTGGTTCCCTTTAATGAAAAGGGAGTGCAGATTTTCTTTTTGGAGGGGTAATGGTAAAATAGACAGACATTAAAAAAAAAAGCAGGCTAAAGAGCTGTGCTTTAAAGTTATGTAGAAATACGCTGTAATCTAATGAGGCTTTTAAGTAAGCATTAAACCATGATGAAGGAGGTTTCTACTGGGAAATTAATGCATGGTTGGGGGGAGGGGGGGTTGTGGCATGAGGCCAAAGGCAGAGTGCCTACAACCACATATTAATTTCCCCAGTAGAAGGTTCCTTCGGAGTGGCTTAATGTGTTTGTAACATGCCAAGCACTGCTGAAGAGTTACTATTACAAATAAGATTGATTCATAAAAAATTCACGCAACCACCGGTTTAGGGAGTATAGTGTTTTTACTGTAATTCAGCATAGGACATCATAAGCATTGTAACATTTCTTTATATTGTGATGGTGCAAAACAAAGGCACAACTATATAATAGTTTCTCAACATTATAACACATTCCACTATTTTTATTAATTTTGAGGCAGTAAATATTTCTCTATAGCTATCAGAATTACTGATACATTTCACCACGCTACTCATTGATACTGCGTTGAATGCTGGGATTGATTTGTATTGATTCCTGCATATTCATTAGTACTCTGGTACTAGCACGATCGCTAACCTTTACTCCTCAGCATTTTTAACTACAAAGTAATGTTATTTTTCAAAGAAACAATGCAGCTTTTCCTTTATATTTAAACTGAGCCGCTTCAACAACATGAACAGTTGCTTGAAACCATACCATCGGCCACTACAGAAGGTATTTTCAAACTGCTAAATGTCAGCTATATATTCTGTGACAGTTATTTATCTGGGCTACAGTAATAATTGCAATTTACAGCACCTTGCACAGTAAAGTAGCTCACATTGAATGGTGCACTGGTAATAGACTCAAGCGTTGCTCGTGTGGGTTCCTTCTCCTGCTGGGCCCTAGTTGTGTTACTTTTCATGTGCTGCTTTGTGTTGTTGGAGGAATTCTCTGTACGAAATGTACGAAATGTATTGAGAAATTGTACATTTATCTCTGTCTGAGTTAGATTTGAACATTTTTTTCTGTGCATTCACGATGCTAGGAATTCGGCTGTTGGTGCAATATCAGCGGTCCACTAGGCAGGTGGGTGGGAAAATACAGGATTATGTATGAAAAATGTGCTCACAATCTGTCCCAACCTGAAAGAGTCAATGGTCTGGGTGGACGGAGGCGTCACCACCAAGGCAGTCGACATTGCTGATGTGGTCATAATGGTATGAAGGGGTGACCAACAGCCTACCACTGAGGATTTCTCCTTGCTTCTCTCTACCTCTCCTGGTGCTTATGCTTATGTTGCCCCTCGGTTTTCTCTGGGAAAATTAGAAGAGTGGGAGCACAAGGACCGGGCCAGCGATGCAGTAGAGCTCTTTTCCAGGAACTCTTTCTCCATCTTTTAAAAAAAATGTTTTAACTCTGTTTATCCTCCTCCATCACAGACCCCCAGACTCTCTCCGGTGTGGTTACTCTGCACTACCTTGTCCCACCCTGCCTGAAGTCCCCAGCCTTACCTTCCGGGGGGGGGCCCTTGCTCCTCTGGCCCTCCAACCCCCTAGATCTAGGTCCCCCTGGGTGGGACTGCTGACTCCTTATGGCGATCTTCCTGAAAATCCAGACAGAGGAACGAGGAAGCACTGGAGGCAGGCCAGAAGACCTGGCGTTGGGTGTGGAGGTAGGCCACTGGACCCACCTTCACCTACTAGGGAAGGGGGTGCTTTTCCATGTTTTCTTTGGTTTAAGGGAGTGCGACGTGCACTGACTTCCAGCACAGTGTGGGCACACTCCCGCACCCACCTACAGGATGTCTGCCGCAGCTCCCATACCCCTTTCTGTGAGCACTGTGAGCTGCTACACCCAGTCACCACCAGGAGCCACCAAAGCTGCATGAGGCCTTCAACCCTCCATGGAAAAGGAGAGCTGCTAGACGATAGCTCAGTCCAAGTCTGCACCCTTCCCATCGGCCGACCCCCAGTGGCCCGAGCTCACACTTGAACCCGGGTTGCTGGTGTGGCACGAGGTGTGGCGTCCGGCACCTCAACCCTCAACACCACTGGTATGGCTCTTTCTCCATTTTAGCTACATGTTGCTTCAAAAGGTGGGTTTCCAGGGCATTCCTTCTGCATCACTGAGTAGCAGTGCTGAATTTGAGGTAGATCTCAAAGGCCTTAATATTATGGACTATGCTAAAGCAGCACACACAGACATCATGGGAGTCGCCAGAGTAAATCTTTTACTGCATTTGCAGTATCTAAACAGCTTAGTGGGTTCTTTAGACAACATACACGATGATGATCACTTAAAAAAGTGATAGCGTACTAGGAAGAGAAATATTTGAAAACACTGAGTAGTAGTCGACTGTAGTGGCGGTGTCTCCATGGAGGATCCAGTGAGTATGGTGATGGTGGGAAAAGAACTGAGGAGGGAAGGGGCTGCCCATGTTTATATGGGGAAGTGCCGACGTAGGACGTCATCATGGACGGCCCCTAGTGGACTGCTTACAAAAAGTTTCCATGTAGTCCTAGTGCCTGGCGGCTACAGTTCCATAGATGTGGCCTGATGAAAGAGATATCCTCAAAGAAAATCATCCCATTCTATATATCAACAGCAAACTGTACAACTGAGAAAAATAGCACTCCATTATTGAAAAAGAATACCTTGCTGCGAAATGGGCAATAGAGTCCCTTAAGTTTTATCTGCTAGGAGCAGACTTTCTACATATAACAGATCGCAATCCTCTCTGTTGGGTTAATCAAATGAAGGATAAACATCCCAGAATAACAAGGTGGTACCCGACACTAAAACCATGTCAATTCAAAATGATGCAGAAATCTGGAAAAGAAAAGGTCAATGCTGATTTTCTGTCAAAATATGTTTCAAAAATGTAGAATTCAGAAAGTTGAAAAAAATGTGTGTGCTTAACAGAAATGTTTGCTGTAAAAGGGTGTTATGGAAAATGCTGAAAGATAAATAAAGTTTTGGTAACCATTTTTTTAAAGCGGGTTCCCTCTTAAAGAGGGGTATGTGTGACTGGGTAGGATAAGACCCTGCCCCATTTCTTATGCAGAGAGAGTTAACAGCAAGGATCTATTTTGTCCTCTCCTATTATGCCAATTATCTGTCTCTTGCCTGTCTGACTACACAACCAAATGTTCTTGTGGCACATAGGAACTGGCCACTCTGATGGTCTCACAATTTCCCTGTTATCTCCCTTCTTTCACTTGCTGTTTTTATTCTTTCTTTTTTTTTTTTTCCCCTTGCTTCTCTATGGTTAAAAAAAAAAAAGATCTGGTGCAGCCCCCCTTCCCAAATTGACAAATTGTTAAATGTACTTTCTGCCTCAAATGGCTACTTACCCGTTTTATCCCAAATGGGGAGAGGGGGTCTTTTGGTCTTTCAAATCAGAGCTCTGGTGTGAAATTAAGCTCAGCCACCAATCGGCAAGGTGGACCTTCCATCAGCTGTGGAACTATTCTAAAAGACAAAGAACCTCAGCGCACAAGCACTGAGACAATGGTTACCCCAAAGGGGACTGACCAGGAAGCCAAGTTTCAAAGAAATATAAAATGACACATACCCCCATAATGCAAAGCATCATGGGCTGTATATGCAAATCACCACAGAATATTATGCTGGTTCAACTTTAAGCAGAAATGCATGGTGCCTAAAAGGCCTCTCACACAATCTGCAAAGGGCGCTAACAGAAGACACATACACGTGTTTCATCCTACCAGGACTCATCCGTGTGTCTCGTCTGGGTGACACCCCAGGGGAATGAACCAGCTACTCTAAGATGGTCTGTCTGGGTTATTTTGTGGTGAACCCAATAAAAAAAAAAACAAGCTAAAAGACAAAGAACCTCAGCACGCAGGCAATGAGGCAATGGTTACCCCAAAAGGCACTGGCCAGGAAGCCAAGTTTCAAAGAAATATAAAATGACACATACCCCCATAATGCAAAGCATCATGGGCTGTATATGCAAATCACCACAGAATATTATGCTGGTTCAACTTTAAGCAGAAATGCAAGGTGCCAAAAGAACTCTCACACAATCTGCAAAGGGTGTTAACAGAAGACACATACACGAGTTTCGTCCTACCAGGACTCATCACAGTTGGCTGCCTTTTAAAATATACTGCAGTGCCTGATTGGCTCACTTTGAATAAGGTGCAAAACACAGCCAATATACTGGTGGTTAATGGGGAGCCAGCTAATGGAGACAACCATAAATCTCCTATACAAACAATTATTTGGGTTTCTTAAAAAACTAATCTGGAACATAGGGGTTGACCTGGAGATGTATTTTTTACCTCCACAAGCTTGTTTACAGAACCGTTAACAGAGACCAGCTCTGGGACAGAATGTTTTATTTTGTTACACCTGGTAAGACGAGATGTACTCTTCAGGTTGGTCACAGGAAGGCAACTCACAGTGAAAAACGAGATGAAAATTACAAGAACAGGAGGCAGAGTTTAAACTGTCAGGAAAGATATCTTATCAAAGAGAGCAATGTTTTGTTGTGAGACGTAGAGAGACTGAGATTTAAGTTGAGAGAGAGACAGAGACTCGGATGAAGTATTTTTGTCTGTACTGCCTGTATGAAGAGCTATCCTGTACAATTTTCTTTTCTTTTAGTGTATTGGTATTGATAATAATAAAATGTTACTTGTGAATTTTATAACTTCTGCTCTGCTTATGCTTCCTGACCTATGACCCTACGACAGGAGCAGATACAACTTAGGCTTTGAAATTGGGTAAACAGTCCCACAGAAAAAGGGAAGAACACACTGTTAACGTACAAATGCACTAATAATAGTATAGTAGCCCTCTCTCTCCGCCCCACCTGTCATTCGCTGGAGTTGGGCTGTGATGCTAGAACCCACCCAGAGTTTAAACATGGCAAACCATCCCACTCCTGCATCTCTCCCCCTTCAACAAGTAGTGTATAACATTCAGCAAAAATCTAAGACCTTAATTTGAGTACTGTCTTTTTAAAAATGATATTAACACCAAAACAGTCATGGGTTAGACAGGATCATAGTTCAGGTTCTGCTTGGTTCTAAGAAAGCAGATTCAGATGCTCTTTTCAAAGCTACCCTGATTTATCCTGCCGTACTCTTGCTTGGTGGTGGTGAGTCGGGTTGTCTGCTAAATTTCTTGGAGAAGGAAACAATGTGCTAGGGGTGTGAATCCAGCAGTGCCTCAAGAGCGGGGTCTGGGGGGCAAGATCAGTTCAGGAGAAAAGCCCAACTGCCTGAGGTACGGCTATGCTTCAGCTAAGGTCCTATAAAAGATAGCTCCCTTGTCAGTAAATATCGTGACTTGCACTAGGGTTTTGATTTCCTTTTTTATGTTCCTGTTGAGGAGTTCTTGACGATTTGGCATCTGAATTTTATGCTTAAATAGAGTGAAGGGAGTAACATCCTAGCAACGTATAGCCTGCCTTCCCCAAAGTGGACTTCTCTTCCCCCAGGCCATCATCTGGATTCTTGTATTGATCCAATAATTAAGGAAATGGATCACCACAACTGGGTTTTGGGTCTCTGCGGCATGGGGATAGGGCCCTGTGAGCCCGTCCAGTCTGGAGTTGGTCTTCTTTTGGCAGACCCAGAATTTGTTTGAGAAGGGATCTATGAAATCTGTAAGGTTCTCCTGCTCTGTGCCATCCACTATGCTTGTATGTGTATTCCGCTGTTATTTCACCGGGAGTGGAGCTCCAGGGCATCAATATTTTTGGTAAACTCCCAGCGGTGAAGCAAATGGAGGGCTGTTCTGTGCTGGTCAGCTATAGTTGAGGTGTCTGTGAGGCCTACCTCCAGGTTGTTGGTTCTGTGCTGGAGTTCTGCAGTCTCTTAGTTGTGTCAGCAGTAACGGTTTTCAGTCACTCCATAGATGCTCCTAGTTTGCACAGTTCAAAAAAAGAGCTGCTTCAATGTGATGGTGAAGCTTTCCTCTGCTTCATCACCACCTGACCCGCTTGCTGATTCAGATTGCTCCAGGTGGGATCTGCTGTGGCACTCATCTCTCATTGTGACTGTGGGTTTCAGAGAATTCGCCAAAACGTTGTTTTTAAATTGTTATGCCATTCTGCTCCAAAGGGCCAGAGAGTGCTTCATTTCTTTTGATTATCTCATAAAAAATGCTGATTCTGCAGTTAATCATTATAGATTGTAAGTAAACTTCTATTTATAGAGCACCAATTCCCGGGGGCTCAGAGCTCTCTACAAAATTCAAATAATTCAAGAACAATTAATACAAGCAAAACTTACAGTAACTGTTACCATGCTAACAATCCCAATTAAAATAATAATTAAAATCAAATAAATAATAAATAATGGTAACATTCCTGACAGACAGCCACTGAGTCAGGGCAATTACTTATTCAAAAGCTTCCTTGAAAAGGTGTGATTTCAGACCCCTCTTAAAGGCCTCCAATAAAGTGGCCTCCCTCAGCTGTCTTGGAAGCAAGTTTCACAAGGCTGGGCCAGCTACCTCAAAGAACCTGTCCCTAGATGATTTTGGCTGTGTCTTGGGAACTGCTAGGAGTAGGAGGCCCACCTCAAAGGAGTGGAGAGAGTGGAGGGTATGATGAGGGGTCAGGAGGTCACATAGATAGCTAGGCTCCATCTGTATAGGGCTTTACAGGTCAGTAAACCAACCCTGAAGGTAATTCGCCACATCACTGGCAGCCAGTGCAGATCACGCAATACCGGGGTCACATGACAAGGCCTCAGAAGGCCTGTCAACAATCTGGCCGACGCATTCTGCACCAGCTGCAGGAGACGCAGGACCCCGCCATTCATGCTGAGGTACAAAGTGTTGCACTAGTCAAATCTAGATGTCACAAACACATGTATTAGTGAGGGCAAGTCGTCAGGCAGGATCAAGACTTTAATCTGGGCGATGTTCCGAAGATGGTACAAACAACTCTGGACAACAGACAACACCTGGGCCTCCAGTGTCAATCCGTTATCCAGAATGATGCCCAAATTCTTCACCTTGACAGAGGCAGCAAGAGGGGTGGAAACCAAGCATCAGCCCAGTCACCTCTCGTACCATCTCTATGCCCAACTGATGGCCAGGCTCAATTACCAGCACCTCATCTTGTCCAGATTAAGCCTCAGCCAGCTAGTGGCACAGGGGTAGGGAGCCCAGACAGCTCATGACTCCACTGGGTGAGGGCAGATTCCGAACTTTTTTAAAACAGGATAAAGTAATTTCATAAATGCTTCCTCAATTACAAACACCATTAAATTACTTAATGTTGGATTTTCAGCCATCCTACTGTAATTTGAAAATCTTATGTAGGTCCATCAGTCGTAGAGAAGAGTTTAAATTTACTTTGCTAATCACTGTGAATGAACTCTTATCACCTGTTTTCTAAACTTCCACACCATCTCACCTAACGTGTTGCTGCTTGTATGCTCTTGTGGAGCACGTAATGAGAACTGCATTGTCACCCTTGGAGTCTCAAATTCAATGAAAGGTTGCTAACACAAGTAACACCATAGGTCATGCATCGTTTAGTAATGCCTACATTACACCTTGCAAAGTATACTTATAATGAGCCAACCAAATACCAGTGTTTGAAATCCCTTACCTTCAAACTCTTTTCTGTGCTCCTCATTTTAAGGATGCAAAAAAAGAAAACAATTAATGTTTTTTCTGCAAAGATCAAGCTTAGAGTAATTGTGATTTACATGGAGTGGTTGGCTAAGAGGGTAAAACCCTAAATAATCACCACAGCAAACAGATCCACAAACAAAAGTACAGCAGTGGCTTTAATCAGTGAACATCACAACGGCACCACACACAGTCTGCATGTTTTGGCTCTAAAGAGGTTGTCACTTGAAATGTGTATGAAGACCCCTGCAAGAATGCACAGAGGTGTAGTTGTGCAGGTAAGCCTGCACTGCACCCGACGAATGATAAACACAGAGTTCCAGTTCCAATGACTGCCGTATCTCACCTTATTACAAGAGCAACTTAATGACTAAGGTCGAAACAGCTGTCCATCAGGTGGTCAGGAATGAGCCTGGGATGTCGGGGGCTGGCCAGTGGGAGGAGGACTGAGCATCCCAGAGGACACTCTCCTCGTCCTCTGGGAAGGGAGGGCGGCAGGCCTCCCTGCAGTACTGCCACCTGGGGAACTACAGGTGGCAATGCAGAGTAGCTTGTCAGAATACAGGCTGGTGCCATGCGCAGCCACGCAACTGTGTACTCATACGCACATGGCGCTGATGTTGCTGGTGTCCAAGTGGACGAGGAGAAACAAATCTGCAAATTTAAATTAATATTTTCTCTCCTGCATGTTTTCTTTTTGTCAGAAGGACCTCTCTTTTATCCAAGGCACATAGAACTCTCTCACCATATTTTTGAGACAGGAAGCTGACTTTATACAGTATAGATGGAGCACACAACTATTTTAGGAGTTTGAACAGTCAAAATTAGGACCAGAAAAGACATTTACTACACTCAGAGGTCCCATCCAGTGGAGGCAGTTTGCAGGAAAAGCAGTGTGCTGCAGTCTTACAAAGAGTACACAGCGAGAAAAATGTACAAATTGATTGGCTTCTGCGTCTGTCTCCGAGTCATACAAATGCACCTGTAACATGGCTATATTTGTACTTCACTAAAGAAGCTAAATGATTGGGTAAAACGTAACACATGACGCACGTTGGAGGTGGCATTAATTCCCAAATAATGCTTGCTCTAACGTGTAGTACTGTACCAAACTTCCAAAAAATGTATAGCAGCACCCCAGCCCCCTTTAGTGATTCTTTGTTATCTCTCTCTCATATCTCTACCAGTAGTGCTGACGACTACCTCTCCTATGCTACCTTACTTCCCTATTTTCTTACTCTTCTTTGCCTGGTCACTTTATTTCCTCATGCAATCAACTGCAGACAGCACTTTCACTGCCCTGTTTTGTATTTGCTCAAAAGCTACACTTATAATGTTTGTAGAGTTTCATCCTCGCATTAATGTGTTTTATGTTCTCCATTTATGTACCATTTTTTGCACTGCCTTGTTTTCTTGGATTGTTTACTACTAATTTCTTTTGACATGGAGCCTTTGTAAATGAGTCTCTGACTCAAAGGTTTGTAATTCCGAGATATAAAATAAACATAGATATGTCTTTAAGAGGGCATTCACTTTAGAAAAAGAAATTCAGAAAAAGACATTCAGGAATTAAACTCTGTCTTTGTCTTGCTGTTTGTCAGAGTCATAAGCTGCATTGGGAAATGTCCAGGAGCCTGATATTGGAATATGGGCAAAAGCAGAGTGCAAAGGTTTGCGCTCTAGTTGACCTTGCGCTCGACCCCAAGGATGCGATATTCAGTTAGATAGCACAGCAGTGCTATTCAACTGAAGACAGAGCCAGGTCAGGGCAGTGCAAAATCGAGTAGCACTGCCCCAACCAGGAGCTGTGAAGTGCAGGGAACAGCACCCCCAGACACGATACGTCTGGGAGCCCCTGGCATGGTGTTCAGCTGGCACCATGTAAATGAGCCCATTGGGCATGCAAGGCGCTAAGGGGCCATATGCATGCCCAGTATGGGCTCATTTTTATGGAAAGCGGTGGCAGGTTTGTGCCCCTCCCATGGCCACCCACCACATCTGGCATGGTCGTAAGTGCCTCCACACATCCTGAACGCCCATTACCACACAGTACATTATATTCTCTGGTGTCTAGTGGCACCCTCCTCCCTCCAGTCCCCATCCTCATCAGAGATTAATATTCCATAGTGTCTAGTGGCACCCCCCCATCCTCTGATCCCCGTCCCCATCAAATATTAATATCCCCAGCTGTCCAGTTGCACCTTTCGTCCTCCGATCCCCATCTCCATAAATGTTTAATATTCCCTGGTGTCCAATGGCACCCTCCGATCCCCATCCCTGTCAAAGATTAATATTCCCTGGTGTCCAGTGGCACCTCCCTACCGTCTTGTCCCTGTCCCCATCAAAGATTAAAATTCCATGGTAGTGACACCCCCCCACCCTCCAGTTGCTGTCCCCATACAAGTACAGTAGACAGTATGCATATCACTTTACCGTACACAGGATATGTGCTCCCTGTCAGTCCACACGACAGCTATCCTAGGTGGTGAGAGGAAGGCTCTGCCAGTTGCCATATCATATCTGCAGCACTGGTAACAGAGGTAAGAGGTGGTTAGCAGGGTGGTTTGCTGGGTGCCGGTGGTGTGGGGAGGATGTCTAGATGCCGGGGACTGCATACACTTGTACAGGACAGTGATTGGAGGTTGGGGGTGCCACTACACACCAAGGAATATTGATAATTTCCTGAACTCTGTGACCGCCAAAGGCAGTGGGACAGGGTGGTGTGATCAGCAGTGTTGCCATTTGTGTGCTGTGTTTATGTTAAATAAAACAATCTGCATAGGAGAGAGTTCCTTGATATGCTAAGCCAGAGGGCTGTAAAGCATTAGAGGTTTGGGAACTGTAGTCTGTTGTTGGACTACGCAAGGACTCGTGGCCAGAAAAACTGTGCTGCTTGTTTTAGGGGGGCAGATGTCTCCAATTTTAATTATTGGGGCATAGGATTGTTCAGGGGGCGAGATCCTTGCAGCTTCGGGTCCTGCTAGTGATATAAATGGAAGCTCACACGCGGTGCGGAGTGCAGTGGCGTGCCTCAGCGCACGGAGACACGCGTGTCTAGCGCATGTTAGCGAGTAGCAGTGGCAGTGATATGCAGAAGAATATAGCATATGCTTGAAAAGAGTAGTATATAGGGTAAAGAATGGTGACAGGAGAGTTGAAGTCAAGAAGTTTCGTAGCCTCAGTGCTGACCACAGAGGGGGATTTGATGATAAGATGTAAAGGATGTGGTGTATATAAAATGGTAGAATTGGGGATGGACTATAATAGTTATGAATGTGAAAAATGTGAATCAAATAGGGAATTACATAGTAATTTAGTAAAGGTTACTGAAAGACTAGAGAAATTAGAAAGGAGTCGAGGGGTATTAACAGAAAGGATTAAGATACTCTCATGCCTAAATGTAAATGAGGATGCTAAGGAAAGGAATGGTTTAGAAAATGGAAATGGGAAAAGGAAGACAAGATATGTTGGGAATGAAAATAAGTCTGGAAAGCGCTGTGAGAGTAACAAAGTTAAAAAAAAGAGCTAGAGGCCTAAGTCCTCTTAGACCAGTTCCAGGAGATTTAAGGAAGGAGCAGGAGACAATAATCACAAATATTACTGCAGATGGAACAAGACAGGAAGAGACTGGAACAAATAATGCAAATGAGACTGGGGTTAGTATACTGGAGGGAATAAGAGTAACATATAGTTTCAGTGTGCTGGGTGAGTTATATCAAGCTATCACAGTAGAAGACAGTGGTAATGAAAATATAGTACATATGGGGAAGAGTCCAAGGCAAGTAATAGTAATTGGTCACTCCATCATAAAGTATACTGACCAGTATATTTGTAAACATGACAAAGAAAATAGGATGGTAAGTAGTTTCTCGGGGGCAGGTGCTGCAGATTTATATAACATGGTTGATAATATATTTAGCGGTGCAGGGGAGCATCCCCTAGCAGTGATTCATGTAGGCATCAATGATATAATGAGAAAAAACCTACCTGAGATGCAGAAGGATTACACTAAATTGCTGGAGAAATTAGAAGAAAAAGGGTGTGAAATAGTGATATCGGAGATATTTCCAGAACCTAGGGCAAATGTTTATAAAATGAGAAGAATTGCCTTAACTAATGAATGGTTGTATGAATGGACTAAAAATAGGAACTATCAATTTATTAAACATTAGGGAACCTTTAATGAAAAAAAGGAATTCTACTGTAAGGATGGGTTGCATTTGAATTTTAGAGGAAGTAGAATTTTGGGGATGAAATTGCGACAGGCGATAGAGAATTGTTTAAACTGAAAGAGAAGGGGACAAAAGGGGATAAAATGGTGTATAGGGCTCCTAATGTGGGAAATAGAAAAAGGTTGTCAACAATTAAGGTCATGTTTTGTAATGCCAGAAGTTTAAGTATAGTTAGTGTGGCAGAATTAGAAGTAATAATAAGAGAGAAGAGTTTGAATATGGTGGGAATAGTTGAAACCTGGTGGGATAATGAAAATGTGTGGCTTCAACATATTCCAGGATATAGAGTATTTAAAAAAAAAACGGAGAAGGAAAAAAGGGAGGAGGGGTGGCCCTTTTCATTTGGGATGGAATAGAGGTAAGGGACATAGAGCAATGTAACAACTTAAATGGAATTGAAACAGTTACTATTGAGCTGTTGGGTATTAGGGGGAAAAATGTAGAATTTCAGTTTTCTATAGGGCACCTGATATTGGTATGGAGGAAACTGAAGCTTATATTAAGGATATTGCTAATCAGGCTGAGATGACAAATATTATTTTTATGGGGGACTTAAATATGCCCACTATTGAGTGGGAAGAAAAACAATCTGGCAATAATTTAGCATGCAGGGTCCAGGAAGAACTGATGGCAGGGGGAATTAAACAATGCATAAGGGAGGCTACAAGAGATAGTAATATATTAGATGTTATCCTGACCAATATACCTGAGGTAATACGGAGGATTAGTATCCAATCACAATTAGGTAATAGAGACCATAAGTCTATTATGTTTATGATGGATTGGTTACTTAAACCAGTTAAGGGAGATACATTTCAGTTTTTCTATCATAAAGGTAACTATGGAGCAATAAGAGAACAATTAGTAAGTATGAATTGGGAAGGTAGAATGGAGGGTTTAATTATGGAAGAAGTATGGAAATGCTTTTTGGATATACTTAATAATATGATAAAAACTCATATTCCGAGTAGGAAGGTTTATAATCACAAGGGCAAGAAGCCACCATGGCTGAACAGAGCAATAGTAAAATTGTGTAAGAAAAAGAAAGCAATGTTTAAGAAAATGAAGACTAATAAGTTAGAAATTTCTAAGAATGGGTATAAGAAAGTATTGAGGAGATTAAAGAAGGAAATAAGAAATGCTAAGAAACGGCTTGTTTAGATTAGTCATAAATAAAGATAAAAAAAGCTTTTATACCTATGTGAATAGTAGTAAGGGAGGTAGGGGTACAGTGGGACCCTTGAATATTAATGGAGTTATGACGTCTAAGCCTATAGATATGGCAAATGAATTTGGCAGATGTTTTGGGGCCGTGTTTAGGAAAAATACTGATGGTATGGATAAGTGTAATATAGGTACACGTAATCAAGATCCTCAAACTGTAATAACTGAGGAGAGGGTGTTAAGTGTTAAAAAGGGTTATCAGATTGAAGGTGGATAGGGCAGCAGGACCGGATGGCATTCACCCACACTTTTTGAAGGAGTTGGGTGATGTGTTGATACCTATTATTACTAAATTGGGACAAAAATCCTTGAGGGAAGGTGTGGTGCCTGAGTAGTGGAGGTTGGCACATGTTGTGCCAATATATGAGAAAGGGATAAGAAGTGAAGCGGCGAATTATCGACCAGTGAGCTTGACCTTGGTGGTGGTGAAAGTTGTAGAAGGGGCACTGAGTGAGGCTATCTACGAAAGTATGTTAAGTAAGGGTATTATTGATAAGAATCAGCATCATTTTATGCCCAATAGGTCATGTGAAACAAACCTATTAACCTTTTATGAGTATGTCAGCAAATGTGTTGTTGATGGAAAAAATGTGGATGTGGTAATGCTTGATTTCAGTTGAGCTTTTGATACAGTTCCACATTACAAACTAATAAAAAAAAGTATTGATATGGAGATAGATAGGATCACTGTAGGATGGGTAGAACAATGGTTGAAAAACAGGCAGCAGCAGGTAAAGATACAGGGACATCTATCTGAACAAAGGGAGGGTGTGGAGTGGAGTTCCTCTGCGGTCGGTGTTGGGCCCACTGTTGTTCTGTATTTTTATAAGCGATTTGAAACTATGTAGTAAAAATAAATTCATTAAATTTGCTGACGATGTTAAAATAGGAGCTGTAGTGGATACGTTCAACGATAGACTCATATTTGGGCAGGATTTAATCTATATTGCAAATTGGGCAAGAAAGAATGGGATGGCCTTCAGTAAGGACAAATGTATAATCATGCATTTAGGTAGACACAACATTAAACAGCCCAACTTATGCATGACCTGAAGCTTAGGGTGTCAGAATGTGAGAAGGATTTGGGTATTTATGTCCAAAATGATTTAAGGAATGAGGTCAATAGTAGACAAACATTAAATAAAGCCATGCAGATTGTGGGTTGTATAAGGAGAGGTTTTCACTTAAGAAGTAGAGAGGTGTTGATGCCATTTTACAGTTCTCTGGTTAGGCCTGTTTTGGATTATTGCTCTTCTGTGGCCGGTCCATTATTGGTGAGGGACATTAAATTAATGGAAAGACCACAGAGATCCCTTACTAGATTGAATTCGGGTTGTGAGAGTGAGTCATATGAGGACAGATTGGAAAGGTTGGGATTGTGGTCATTGGAGAGTAGAAGGGCAAGGGAGGACTTATTGGTATTATATAAGTCCCTGAAAGATGAAAATCTTAGATTTCAGTTGGGATTGGTGTTTAAAGAAAAACATATCAATTGAGAAGGCATGATAGGTAACTGAGAAAGGAACTGAGTAGGACTGAACAAAGAAGCAAGGGTTTTAAGTGTAGAGCATTAAGGATATGGAATGGACTACTTCAAGAGGTGGTAGAAGCGGAAAGCTTAAATCTTTTCAAGAAAAGATTGGATAAGTTCCTTGATGAAGTTGGTGGCATTTGTCACTACCACTGAATTGTGGAGAAAGACTATGTGGGCTATGCCTTTTAACTGTCTTATTCTTCCAGAATGAACTCCAGTATCTTTGACATGAATGGGGCTCGGAGAATGGGAGGTCCCACTGGACACCAGGGAGTATTAAACTTTTACAGGAACAGGGATTGGAGGGTTGGGGTTCCACTAGACACCAGGGACTTAATTTCTTAGCAATGAGGGATCGGAGGGTGGGGGTGCCATTAGACACCAGGGACATAATTTCTTCCACAGGCCGGGATGGGCAGCTGCAGTATCTTTGCCTGCTACTAGGGCCTTGTGCCCTGCTAAGTTGGTGTTTGCAAAGGTGGTAATTTGAGCCCATTTGGGTGGCAGTTACCACCTGTGGAAACCTCTGAATTTGCTGCTGTGCGCATATGCAGGGGATGTCCCCCATATTTACGTGGGCACAGCAGTAACTTAGGGCTAAGGTGCTAATGCATTTTGCCTGCAGGGGGGCATCTGAATATAGACCCCATCCACAAATCGGGGGCAAACTCTGGTTAGCACAGGCAAACACCCCCAGTGCCCAGGCTTAGTTTTGAATATCTGGACTGAGCTCTTTTAAACACAAAAGGTGAAATCTGGCTGGCCCAGTGGTGATGAGGGTTGAGGTGCTGGACGCCACATTTCACGCTATGCCGGCGACCCAGGTTCGGGAATGACCTGGGACATCATTGCCAGCAGGGGAGGAAGAGAGCAGGTCGAGCATGCTGATGGGCAGCTTTCCTCCCAAGTGTGGTGAGGGTGGGTTGGTGCCCCCCTCGAGTTCCGCCTCCCACCGGGCGGAGGTCCATTGCAGCGAGAGGCAGAGAGGGGAGCAACAGCCATGGAGGTGGAAGGGGCTGAGCTGGCACCACGGGGTGCATAGCGTGCCTCCATATGCTCACACGGCCATGTGCTGGGGCCTCGGGGGGAATCAGTGGAGAAAACCTGTAAAATACCTATGTGTCCCTGTCGCCAGTTGGCGGGAGGAGGCGACGGGGACCAAATAGCTATAATAAAAAAAAGGTGAAATCTGAGTTCCCCTCTCCCCCCAAAATGGAGGGAAGGAAGGGGAATTACACCATGCTATTTCTTTTCTATATGTGCAGATCTAGCACATAAAAATACAAACAGGATTAGCATCAGAGAGGTATTTCTTGAACTGTAGCACAAGTAATATAAAAACAATTAAACTTTCACTATGTAACCTTCATACAAATAATGTAAACAATAGAGCTTTGTTTGGAACAAGAAGAAAACAAAACAGTTGATATGCTACATATTTTCCCTCCCTGCATAACAAAGTACTTGATACCCAGGCACCTATTGTCCAAGTCTCTACTGTATATTAAGCACAATGTGTCCAAATCAGTACCTTATTCAGTGGCAGGCTATTCCAGGATATTGTAACAGGTCCAAACCATGGCATTTAACAGTACAGAATTAACGTACTTGGAGCTATGCTGCTTACCCACCGTACAGGTCAAATGAAAGTAAATGGGGAAAAAAAAACAGTATGTCCCAGATTAAGTATTCTCCCCTTCAGCTTGGAGGAAGTCATGGTCTTCCCATCTGTGCTTGTGTGGAGCATGCTTTTGGACCCATTTCAGACATCCACGGAATCTGAAAAAACGAAAACCTTTCCTTGGTGCACGATTCTCAGATGAGCCAGGAACACTATTCTGTGTTTGTCTGTGGCACTAAACATGCCCCGCACTTCATCGAAACTTTAGCTGCCTTATGTTGTAGTTGATGACCGGCTACATTCTGCTGTGCTGTTCATTCTGAAGCAGAATTCCTTTATAATGGACAATTACCAGACTAAGGTCCCTGCTGCCCACACCATAGATACATACATAGATACATAGACAGTGTCGGCAGAGAAGGGCCTATGGCCCACCCAGTCTGCCCATTTGAGCTTGTAAGTTCAGTTTGTTTTCCAAGAAGTCTGTTGCCCCTTACCCCTGACCTCCAGAATTCCTTTGTCTATCCCATGCATTCTTAAATCCCGTGATTGTTTCAGCCCCCACCACTTCCTCTGGCAGGGTGTTCCTCTTGTCCACCACCCGTTCTGTGAAGAAATTCTTCCTGACGTTTCCTCTGAATCGTCCTCCCTTCAACTTCATCCCATGCCCTCTAGTCCTGGAACATCTTTTTTGCTTAAAAATAGTGTATTCCTGCACCCTGTTCCTCCCTGTAAGATACTTGTATGTCTCTATCATATCCCCTCTCTCCCTCCTCTCCTCCAGGGAGTACATGTTCAGTTCCTTCAACCTGTCCTCATAGGACTTGTGATGCAATCCATGCACCATCTTTGTTACCCTCCTCTACCCTGTCTATGTCCTTACGTAGGTAAGGTCTCCAGAACTGTACAGTGTACTCCGGGTGGGGCCTCACTAGTGTCTTGTATAGTGGAATTATGACCTCCCTTTTCCTGCTGGTGATGCCCCTGCCTATGCATCCCGGCATCCTATTTGCTTTACCTGCTGCCTTGTCACACTGTTTCCCTGCCTTGAGGTCATCAGAGATGATAACCCCAAGATCCCTTTCCTGCTTGGTGCATGCTATATCCTCACCCCCAACTGATATATTGTGCCAGGGTTTCTAGGGACATGGATATGTTGTTCATCCACACTTATTGGCAGGTATCCTTGCCGCTTTAAATCTTGCGGAAGGTCTTCAAGCTGGCTCCTCCCACCCACCCGGGTGGTATAACTCTCGGCTCCGCCCCATGGCCAGATCTTCCTTACCGCTTGAAGTTCAGGTTCCCTCCTTAGCGCTCTGCGTTCGACTAGTTCCCTATTTCTTCCGTTTTGCGAATTTGAAAGTTTTTGCTAAAAGACTTGGTCTTGATCTCTCCTGCGGCTGCGATGGACCGTCGACTCGGTTTTCGGAGATGCCCTGCGAATCAGAAGATGTCTCGGACGGATCCACACTCCCGTGTGTCTACTGTTTAGGCCTTGAGCACGACCCGCGGGACTGCGACCTGTGCTCTTCCTTCTCGGCCCTCGTCCCTCGAAGACCGTGCTGCCCGATTACAACTGGGCACGTCGAAAGCGTTTCCCTCCGGTGAAGTCTAAGGAGGCCAGTCGGTGATGTCAGCGGCTTGTTGAGCTCGGCGGATCCTTTCTGACAGATGATAAGCCCTCGAAGAAGGAGGCGAGCGGGCCGTATCTTCCTCGGCCGCGGCATTTATCCCGCTCTCTCTGGGTTCTTCCTACACAGCTTCATTTGGAGCTTTGTCTGTCCCTCTCCACTAGGGAGAAGGTCAGCGTCTGCTGGACCTTTTCTCGGTCCAAAAGAGGACAAGGTAAATCCCTCGTCGGCGCTCTTGGGAAGCGGAAAGGTCCCCCTCCCGAGTGCGTGGACCGTCGACTTGATCGTGACCACTCGGCTGAGCCACTGGTCTCATGGTGCCCCGTCAGGTCAGTTGACTGAGACTCCTGTCGACGAAGTCGAGAGATTTTCGACCCGTTGGACGGGCTTGTCCTATAGAAGCCAAGATTCCTCTCTCCCGGTTCCCCGGAGAAGTTGAGGATCCGTGAGGCTTGCCTGTGCCTCCAGTTCCGAGCCTCGGATGAACCCTCCGAGCTGAAGGGTGCGGTTCCTGCCGACACTTCCCGCACCGACCTCGGAAGAGCCGAGGCTCGGTCTCGGGACCTCTTTGCGGTCAGCCGATCCACCATCACAGGTGGTCCGGTCCCAGCACCGCGGTAAAGCGATAATAGCCGCTCGTCCTCCCTCCTCGGACGGGGAAGCTCCGGAAGTTACGTCGACGTCGGACGAGGACCTCATGTGGCAACAGCTTCTGACTGGGAGTAAGCCGACGAGTCGCCTTCCCCGCCATTAAGTGGCTGTCACGGGCGGCCGACACAACCTCGACTTACCGAGGCCTGTACCCAGGCGGTTGTTCGGCCAAAACCAGCTGTCCACCGATTCGATTGGAACCTCCGCCCTCCACAGCCACTGTTTGGGGCTCCGACCAGGGATTCTCGGTCGGCTAAGGGTCTACCCCATCGGCTGTCTGTTACCCTCACTCCCGACCGACCTCGGCAGGTTGAGGGTGGCTCAGGCCAGAGGCAGCTCTTTGAGGACTCCTCCGAGTCCGAGGATAATTCCTCCTTTTTCTCCAAGCGATTGGACTTGGAGTCCTCAGGAGGACAGTCTATGGACGATAGCCCGTCGTCCTTCCTAGGACTGCTTCGGCTCATCTCGGAATCCACCGGGATGAAGCTCGAACCCGTTTCCAAATGGGCCAGCTATCCCCTCACGGAGATTCTGGACCGAGGGGATTCTCCGACGGAGGCCTTTCCGGTGGCCGAGGCCATAGTGGGTCCGGCCCTGGAGCTTTGGCAGCGCCCTGCTTCCTGTCCTGCGCCTTCGGCCAGGATGGCCAGGAAGTATGCGGTCCCTCCCGGTTACCTGTCTGGTTTTTCGGAGCACCCCTCTGCTGAGGGGTTGGTTACCGACAGCGTTTTCCGGCGCGCCGGCAACGCCAGGGATGTGGACAAACCTCCCGACAAGGAATCCAAGAAATTGGATTATGTCGGGCGAAAAGTCTATGCTGCGTCCTCTCTCGGCCATCGTCAGACCAGTTCGGCCGTCCTCATGGCACATTTTTCTCATGCCCTGTTGGGCTCCCTGGATGAGGTCATTCCTCATCTCCCCGCGGATCAGCAGACTACGGTCAAGCAGGTGCGGGACCAGGGCAGGGCAGTGGCCAAACAGCAGTTCCAGACTGCGTTGGATATTGAGGACTCATGTGCCAGGTCGGTGGCGGCGCAGTGGCTATCGTCGGCGGGCTTAGCTGAGGATATCACCTTTACTTGGATACCCAGCACAAGTTGGCGGATGTTCCCTTTTGGGGACTGACCTCTTGACCCTGGGGTGGAAGGTCACCTGCAGAGGATCGAGAGTCAATGCTACCTTGGACTCGGTCTCTTCCGCTCAGAAGGACAAAGGCCGCAAACCACAGCCTAAGCCTTTACGTCCTTCTCGCCCAGCGCGCCAGCTCAACGTCAGGGCCCAGCAGGCTCGGCCTGGCATCCCAAACCCAACGCCTGCTTCCTCTAACAGGAGGCAGGAGGAAGGCCCAGGAGGTCCCTTGGCGGGTCCATCCTCCAAGCCTGCCCAGTGACGGGCTGAGGGTGTCGCCCCCATCCCGTCCACCTTACCCTGGGTCCCCGTGAGAAGCGGCTCCGACACTTCCGTTCCGCCTGGTCCGCTGTTACCACGGACAGGTGGGTTTTAGAGGTGATGGGAAGAGGCCTGCCTCTGGGGAATTCGAGCAGGCACAGCCCTTCAGAGCAAGTCGCCTCGGAAACCGAGGTCCCCAGCCTCGCTGGCGGCTCGTCGAGCCGACATCGCTCTCCTCCTCCAGAAGGAGGTGATAAGAGAGGTGGAGGACCCTCCTTCAGACCCAGGGTTTGTGTCCAGGTACTTCCTGGTTCCGAAACGGACGAGGGGCTGGCGCCCCATTCTCGACCTACACGACCTAAACAAGTTCCTAAGGTCTCGAACCTTCAGGATGGTCACTCTGGCTCAGATAATACCATCCTTGGAACGCGGCGTGTGGTTCTGCTCTCTGGATTTGCAGGACGCGTTTTTTCACGTCCCTATCCGTCCGTCTCACCAGAGATTCCTTCGCTTCCGAGCGGAGGATCCCTTTTCGAGTTCCAAGCCATGCCCTTCGGCTTGTCTCCAGCTCCCAGGGTCTTCACCAAATGCATGGCAGTGGTGACAGCATTCTCTGCGCCGAGGGGTCCGGGTGTACCCTTACCTGGAGCGACTGGCTGATAGCAGCTCCCTCAGGCAGGAGGTGGAGTGGTCAGAGATCTGGCCTCCAGGTCTGCTCTCAACTAGGCCTCCTTATCAAGCGAGGCCAAGTCGAACTCGAGCGAAGCAGGTGATTCTGTTCATCGGTGCAGCTCGACTCTCTTGAGCCAGAGCGCGACTCAGCGGACAGGGCCGAGGTTCTTTCCTCCCTTGCCCAGTCATTTCTGGTTGGGCAATTGCGCCTGCCGGGACTTCCTGCCTCCTGGGTCTCATGGCAGCCTGCACCAGCGTGGTCCGTTGGGCCGCTGGAACATGCGTCCCTTCAATGGGGACTGGCCAGCCAGTGGTCTAGCGCTGCGATCCTTGGACCAGCTTGTGTCGGTGACACAGGGATGTGGAGACGCTCTCCAGTGGTGGATCGTTCCAGGTCATTTGCAGGAGGGCATCCCGTTCGTCCGCCCCGAGCCGACGGTCTGTCTATCGACCGATGCCTCTCTGATGGGTTGGGGTGCCTATCTGGGGGAACACCGGGCCCACGGCCTCTGGTCCCCGCGGGAGTCCCGATGCCACATCAACCTGCTGGAGCTCCGAGCGGTCCGCCTAGCTCTCACCGCCTTTGCTCCGTTCCTCCAGGGTCAAGTGGTCCGAGTCCAGACGGACAACACCACGACCATGTACTATCTAAACCGCCAGGGCGGGACGCGCTCCATGCTTCTATGCAAGGAAGCTCTCCGCATTTGGTCACTCGTGCGCAGCCTGGAGGCGGATCTCCTAGCCATTCATGTGGCAGGAGCCTCCAACACCCTGGCCGATGCCCTGAGCGGATGGGGCTGCATCCCACAGTGGTCTCTCCTGCCGGAGGTAGTACAGCATCTGTTCTCCTTTGGGGCACACCTCAGGTGGACCTGTTTGCCTCAGGAAAGCGAGCTGAGACTGTTCCATGCCGCCCCTCAGCGGGGCTCGCTGCAGGGGATGCCTTCTCGAGGCAGTGGACCCCGGGCCTCTTCTCGCCTTTCCCCATTTCCCTTGATCCACAGGTGCTTCTCAAGGTGAGGAGGGACAAGGCATGAGTGATTCTGATAGCCCCAGACTGGCCCAGCCAGTTCTGGTACCCAGATCTCCTCAGTCTCAGCTCCAGGACTCCATGGCAGCTTCCAGCTCACCGGACCTGCTCTCAATCAATCAGGGAAGGTGTTCCATCGGACCTTCAATCCCTGCATCTGGCCTGGTTCCTGGCGGCTAGAGGTTCCAGGCCTTGGGTCTTTCCGGCGAGGTCCTCAATGTAGTTAGGCGTCCCGTGAGAGTCGACCGAAAATGCTATGCCTTCAAATGGAAAAGGTTTTCCATTTGGTGTCAGAACAAAGGCTTGGACCCTTCCTCCTGTTCCTTGGCAAGCATCTTGGACTATTTATGGTCCCTTTCTAATCAAGGGCTTAGGTCGACCCTAAGGGTGCACACCTGGCAGCCATCTCTGCTTACCGGGCTGGGCGGGAGGCAGTCGTTAGCGCAGGAGAAGGTGGTCTGGCGCTTTCAAGGCCTTGATCACATTTCCTCCGGTGCGAGAACCTCCACCTCCGTGGGATCTACTGCTGGTACTGGCAAAGCTCATGGGCAAGCCATTCGAACCTATGCACAGGTGTTCTCTCTCACCTGTCGTGGAAGACCGCCTTCTTGGTGGCTATCACGTCAGCCAGAAGGATGGGAGAGCTCCAGGCGCTTTCCATCGAGTCTCCTTACCTGGTCTTCCACAGGGACAAGGTTGTCCTGCGCCCACCGAAATTCCTTCCGAAGGTGGTGTCGGAGTTTCACCTTAACCAGGTGTTGACTCTGCCGGTGTTCTACCCCAATCACACCTCGGAGGCCGAATATAGGCTCCATACTTTGGACCCTAGAAGGGTGCTCGCCTATTACAAAGAGCGCACGGCTGAAATTCGGGGAGAGGTTCGCCAGCTGTTTGTCACCTACGCTGAAGCCGCATCTGGCAGACCTGCAGCCAAGCGGACGATAAGCAGGTGGGTCACCTCCTGCATAGATCTCTGCTATAAGTTGGCGGGCATGGAGCCTCCCAGAGGGATAAGAGCTCATTCTACCCGTCATACTGCTGCATCAGTAGCTGTTTCAGGGCGTCCCTATCCAGGAAATCTGCAGGGCTGCTACCTGGAAGTCAGCAAACACCTTCATTACCCATTACCACATCGACCTTGAGTCACGCCGGGATGCTGGTTTTGGGGCCTCGGTTCTCAGTCTCTCTTTCCCAAGTAAGTATTGGGGTGTGCGTCTTGCCTCCCTCCTCCCGGAGAACTGCTAGAGTCTGCCAATAAGTGTGGATGAACAACATATCCATGTCCCTAGAAATACAGGTTACTCACCTGTAACAGGAGTTCTAGGAATGGTATATGTTGTTCATCTACGACTACCCAACCTCCCGGCGACGCAGACAACCTGAGCTTCCAGCGGGCCAGATCTGGCGTCATGGGGCGGAGTCAGAGTTATACCACCGGTGGGTGGGAGGAGCCAGCTTGAAGACCTTCTGGCAAGATTTAAAGCGGCAAGGATACCTGCCAATAAGTGTGGATGAACAACATATACCATTCCTAGAACTCCTGTTACAGGTGAGTAACCTGTATTTTTGTGCCCCATATGCATTATCTTGCACTTCCTTGCATTGAATTTCAACTGCCAAACCCCTGACCATTCTTCAAGTTTCTACAGGACCATCTAGAATCTGTTCAGTGGTATGAGGGGCCTCTGGGTTGTTGGGCCTGCCACATGGTGTCACGCAATACACTTTTTGGATCTGTATCGGGTAACTGGTTACAATCTCACCAAGCTGTTGCTTTAGCCAGTTTAGCATGAAGAGGGGAAAGTGATCTCCTTTGCACCCTCCAAAGTTTCAAAGCGTGTTGTGACATGTGCATTTTCTTTCATATGCTTGCCATCCCCAAAGCTGATTTGGCCTGTTTCGTAGCTTCACCCATGGCAGTTTTGGAGGCAGTATAGCGTAGTGGTCAAGAGCACTGAGCTGCTAACCTGGAGACCTAGGTTTGAATCCCACAGGCCCCGCTTGCATACTGTGCAACCCTGAGCAAGTCACTTAACTTCCTTGTGCTCCCAGGTCGCACCTGGAAACAAGTTTCAGCTTGGTGTGCCTTTCCTGGTTAAACAATTTCCCCTTTCCCTTTTAACTGAGTCCATCAAGGTTTCTAGGCAAATGACTGTACGTCAGCCTGCCGATCTTATCAGCCTGCCCTGAGACTGTTTGGATGAGCTACGTAATTTTCATACTGAGCATTTGTACAGTTTCTTCAGCAGCTCCCTGTGTGGCTTCGGGTGGGCAGCTCTGTGCAGACTTCTTGGCAGGAGCTCCCACATTACATTACTTTTAGTGGCATCTGGCATCAACTTCTCTTTTAGTGGGCTTTCCATTCTTGTCCTGCAGTGCTCAGCTACAGATACACTCACTTAGGAGTGGGAATGATAGCTGACAATTATATTTTTGGTAGTTTTTCTCAAGTCTAGTCTCCATGCTGTAAGCACTGTGCCATCTTACTTGGGCTCCAAAGTGCCCCCTGCTTAAAAGATGGCACTTTAGAGATGGGCAAAGTCTGTCCACTATGCTTTGCATAGACTTGGTGCCAGTGTTTTGCTCTTTTGCAAAGGGGGAAGTCAACATGGAAAAATGATGTGGGCTTTGCCTTGGTGAAGGGACAACTCCACTTCATTGGTGAAGTCTGCTATGCATAACGTAACGGTGGCTGTCAGGTGTTAAGCCTCTCCCCATTGTAGCACAGTTGTCCACCTTTCCAGCCACTCCATGGTCACAGTACAAACAAAACTGGAGATTACCCCTTCCCCTAAGCCACTTACCATGCCCAGCTCCCATTGTTTTCCTTCATAATCCCAGTAATAACAGCATACTCTATAACCCCTTATTTTCACGGTAAATTTATTTCCATTGTATCCGCGGAATGACTAAGTACCGCGGTAATAAATTTACAGAGGATAAAAAATGATGAAAATGTGGAAACCACATGGCTTATTGAGGTTCTTTGTGAAAATGCTCCTTTCAGCCTGGTTGCTGGATACTTGGCTGAGAAGGAAACTTATCAGCTGCCAAGGAGAGCTGAGGTCCAGCTCTGCCACCAGGTAGGTGACATCTTTTTGTTTAAATATAGGCTGGCTTATTGCCGACTCAGCATAAGCGCCCTGCACGCTTCTGAAGTGAAGCCAAGGAGTGGTAAAGAAAAGCCATTTCTGGGCCAGCTCATGGGCGTGGAGGGCAAAGGTGCAAAGCGCCTCACCTCCTGCTACACTGATGCCCCATGTTCTGGAACAAGCACAGCTCGCTGGGGTTGGTTGGGAAAGGATTAAGCATCTGCCAGGCAGCTGTCCTCTCCTGGACTGGGGAGGTAGGCTGTACCGATTGTTGACTGCCACCAGGTGGAGGCCTGGTGGTAGCCCACAGGAGCGCCAGGTAGCAGACGAAAGTCAGAGGGAGGGTGAGGAAGCTGCAGTATCCGGAATCTTCTGCATGCACATGTGTTCCCCGTGTATGCCATGGCTGGGGAGTGGAGGGCGGAAATCCAGGAGGAAAATGGAAGGCATGACAGGGGCGTGTGATGCCCACCCACCGCACCCCCACCTGTCACATCACCAGGACAACCTGCAGCAACAACTGGATTTCAGGCATGGGGGGAGGACGGCTCTCCCCTCCTGACCCCACCGTGGGTAGCAATCCATGGGGGACTGAGCCACCAGTTAAGCCCTGGGGAGATTGTGGATGGTGGAGGGTGGCGGTGAAGACTGGCAGAAGGGAGCCTCCCCCATCATGGCCCAGGAGAATAAATGCAATATGAAAAAAAGAAAGCCACTTCTTTCCACTCATCAGACCACCTGCTTTGTTGGTCTGAACTTCACAGCAGCTGCCGATATGAATAGGGAATTCTGACCTAGTTAGCCTGAGAGTTTACTGGCAGATAAAGTGAAAGCCCACTCAGGCTTGCTGTCAGAGAGGTAAAATTGATCTGCGCTGATCACATCCTGAGCATCTGTCTATGGAAATAAGGGGGTTATACAGTACCTCCCCAACCCTCTGAATAATACACCCCCCCAATGGTCCCAGTAGTAACGAAAATACCTCTTCCCCCAACCCACACAGCACCAACACCTCATCCTCGCCCTTTGGTAAGCTGACCTAAAACAAAAGGACACATTTTTCAGGACCAGAGACAGTGACTGGATCTGTCCTTCTGACACTACCTTTGTCAGTTGCTGTCCGAATAAATGAAAGCACAGGCGTACTTAAATACTGTAAGCGCGCTCTCACTCTCATTCAGATAGCAACTGGCCGAAGTGGTGATAGGAGGGCTGAGTTGTTCAGTGCCCCCAGCTCCTAATAAATGTATCATATTTTTATTATACCTACAGATGTGGGGGACAGTGGGAGCTGGGGTGCTAAGTGGGTTGGGGGAAGGTTTATTTTCTTTATTGGGACCATGAGGGGAGAAGGGTGGGAGAATGGGGTACTCGGTGGGAAGGGGAGTTATGTCCTTATTTATTTATTTAGTTTTTGTTGACTGGGAAAGGAGGACTAGACAATTCTGCCTGTTTTCAGCCTTGTCCCAGGGGAAGGGGATACAGATAATATGCCAACTGACATTGAACCAGATTAAGCTGTTGGTGGTATTTATAGTGAATTATCGGGACCATGGAGGAAGACCGTGGGAGTTCCAAATTCTAAGTGGATTGCGGGGTAATGGGGTATTTCCATTTTATTTTACTGGGACTAGGGGGAGAGTGGAAGAGAAATTGTACTGTAAGGGGAAGTGGTTTGTTTTTTTTAACTTATTTTTATCAAAGGTACACTGTCCATCTCTTTAGACCTTAAAAGTATCCCTAGTTTAAAAAAAACGTGTCATGGTTGTTCACATTCTGTAGAGGTTGCTGATATAAAAACATAGACTTTGGCGGCAGATAAGGACCGCTTGGCCCACCTAGCCTACCCATTTCCCTACCTACAGGATAAGCTGCAGATCCTATTTAACTAACAGCCTATTTCTTCCTACCCCCCCCCCCCAACAAAAATTGCCTTATGTCTGTCCCATGTGTTCTTGAATTCTCCCACAGTTTTGGACCCCACAACCTCCTCGGGAAGGCTGTTGCATGCGTTCACCACCCTCTCTGTGAAAACATACTTCCTCACATTGCCCCTGAGCTGTCCCCCCTCAATCTTCAAATTGTGTCCCCTTGTTCTTGCACAACTGTCTTTCTGAAAGATGCTACCCTCTTGGACTTTGTTGATTCCACTGAGGTGCTTAAAAGTTTCTATCATGTCCCCCCTCTCCCTCCTTTCCTCAAGGGTATACATATTAAGCTCCTTTATTCTCTTCTCGTATGGCTTCTCTTGCAGATCCTGCACCATTTTAGTTGCCCCCCTCTGGACTGCCTCCATCCTGTCTATGGCCTTGCAGAGATGGGGTCTCCAGAACTGGATGCAGTACTCCAGATGGGGTCTCACCAACTGTCTGTACAGAGGGATAACAACTTCCTGTTTTCTACTGTTAATGCCTCTCCCTATACATCCCAGTATCCCCCCAGCCCTTCCTACTGCCTTCTCACATTGCTTGCTTACCTTAAGGTAATCTGATATGATTACCCCAGGTCCCTTTCCATTTTTGTTGTTGTTACTACCTCCCCCCAATTGTGTAATTTTCCCCTGGGTTTTTGTTTCCCAGGTGCATTATTTTGCACTTCTTTGCATTGAATCCAAGCTGCCATACTTCTGACCATTCCTCCAACCTTGCCAAGTCCCTTCTCATCCTTTCCAAGCCTCCTTGTGTATCAACTCTATTGCAGATCTTTGTGTCATCTGCAAAGAGGCATACTTTTCCTTCCAGTCCCTCTGCAATGTCACTTATAAAGACATTAAAAAGGACTTGACCCAGTACTGAACCCTGCGGTACCCCAATAGTAACCCCTCTTTCTTCAGAGTGGACTCCATTTACAATTACCTTCTGGGTCCTGTTGTCCAGCCAGTGTTTTACCCAGGCTACAACCTGGGACCCACTCCAAGGCTGGTTAATTTCACTATTAATCTTTTGTGTGGGACTGTGTCAAATACCTTGCTAAAGTCTAGGTAGGCCATGTCCATAGCCCCTCCCTGGTCTACTACTTTAGTCACTCAGTCAAAGAAATCAATTAGATTTGTCTGACATGACCTTCCTGCTGTGAACCCATGCTGCTTTGGGTGCTGTGCCCCACTGGCCTCTAGGTACTCAACAGTTCTTTCCTTCAGAAGTGATTCCATCACTTTCCCTGCCACAGAGGTCAAACTGACAGGTCTGTAGTTTCCTGCCTCTGTCTTGCTCCCACTTTTGTGAAGAGGTATCACATCTGCCTTCCTCCAGTCCTCAGTTACTAGACCATCCTCCCATGATTTGTTAAAAAGGGTAGTCAGTGGTGTCACTAGTTCTGGGGTGAATTCCATCAGGCCCCATTGCTTTGTCCACCTTCAGTTTTAGGAGTTCTTTCAGAACCCTCAACCCCCCTATCCAGAGTGCTTCTGTTAATTGGATTAGGCACCTCCCCCTCCTCCTCCTCTTTTGTGAATACTGAGCAGAAGTATTCGTTCAGTATCCCTGTTTTTTCACTGTCCCTCTCTGCCCACCTACTGTCCATTCTATTCAGCCTCACTATCCCTCCCTTTGTCTTTCTACGATTCCTGATGTACCTATAAAAGGTTTTATCCTTCTTAACCAAGTTGGCTATCTTTTCTCAGTTTGGGCCTTTGCTATTCTGACTACCCTCCCTGCTTCCTTCTGCCTTAACTGGTACAGTTCTCTGTCCTGCTCCTTCTGTGTTTTCTTATACTTCCTAAATGCTATCTTTTTCTCCCTAACCTTCACTGCCACCTCTTTTGAGAAACACAGTGGCTTTTCCTTTCATTTTGATTTGTTTATTTGCTTCACACAAAGGCTTGTTGCCTCTGTGATGGCAGTTTTTTTTTTTTGTTGTATAATATTTTTATTTGCTTTTCAACAAACTTCAACAGACAATCAAATACACAACTTATTCATTCTACTGCCAATGTCATACATTATAGTAATCAGCCTTTTCACTTCAGTACCAACTATGTTCCATTCCAATTAAGCTTACTTAAATTAAATTAGATTGAATTAAATTAAAGTGAAAGTGCAACCGGTATACGCATGCTTTTTACATCCAATCCTTTTCTCATTCTTATTTTTTCCTCCATCCCTTTACTTCATTCCTTTTTATCTTCCCTTTTATTCTACTTGAAGTGTTTCCACTGCCCCCCCTTTTTTTACTCCTTCGTTCTGCTTTCTATATACCATCTCTCTTCCTCCTTCCCTATCTCAGCTTATGAAACCTTCCCATAATACCCAACTCTCTTCCTTCGATAGAGAAACCAAAAAAGGGGCCCATTGCCTTGTAAATCCTTCCTCCCTTCCCCCCATCACGTAGGTTAGCCTCTCTAGCCCCAATGTCTGCAGCACATAGAAACATAGACTTTGACAGCAGATAAGGCCCGCTTCGCCCACCTAGTTTGCCCATTTCCCTACCTGGAGGATAAGCTGCAGATCCTATTTAACCAACAGCCTATTTCTTCCTACCCTCCACAAAAATTGCCTTATGTCTGTCCCATGCATTCCTGAATTCTCCCACAGTTTTTGACCCCACAACCTCCTCAGGAAGGCTGTTCCATCGTCCACCACCCTCTCTGTGAAAAAATACTTCCTCCCATTGCCCTGAGCCGTCCCCCCTCTATCTTCAAATTGTGTCACCTTGTTCTTGCACACCTCTTTTTCTGAAAGATGCTACCCTCTTGGACTTTGTTGATTCCACTGAGGTACTTAAACGTTTCTATCATGTCCCCACTCTCCCTCTTTTCTTCAAAGGTATACATATTAAGCTCCTTTAGCCTCTCCTCGTATGGCTTCTCTTGCAGACCCTGCACCATTTTAGTTGCCCTCCTCTGAACTGTCTCCATCCTGTCTATGTCCTTGCAGAGATGGGGTCTCCAGAACTGGACACAGTACTCCAGATGTGGTGTCACCAACTGTCTGTACAGGGGGATAACAACTTCCTGTTTTCTGCTGATGATGCCTCTCTCTATACATCCCAGTATCCCCCAGCCCTCCCTACCACCTTCTCACATTGCTTGCCAACCTTAAGGTCATCTGATATGATTACCCCAGGTCCCTTTCCATTTTTGTTGTTGTTACTACCTTCCCCCCAATTGTGTAATCTTCCCCTGGGTTTTTGTTTCCCAGGTGCATTACTTTACACTTCTTTGCATTGAATCCAAGCTGCCATACTTCTGACCATTCCTCCAACCTTGCCAAGTCCCTTCTCATCCTTTCCACGCCTTCTTGTGTATCAACCCTGTTGCAGATCTTTGTGTCATCTGCAAAGAGGCATACTTTTCCTTCCAGTCCCTCTGCAATGTCACTTATAAAGACATTAAAAAGGACTGGACCCAGTACTGAACCCTGCAGTACCCCACTAGTAACCCCTCCTTCTTCAGAGTGGACTCCATTTACAATTACCTTCTGTGTCCTGTTGTTCAGCCAATGTTTTACCCAGGCTACCACCCTGGGACCCACTCCAAGGCTGGTTAATTTGACTACTAATCTTTTGTGTGGTTTTGTGTCAAATACCTTGCTAAAGTCTAGGTAGGCCATGTCCACAGCCCCTTCCTGGTCTACTACTTTGGTCACCCAGTCAAAGAAATCAATTAGATTTGTCTGACATGACCTTCCTGCTGTGAACCCATGCTGCCTTGGGTGCTGTGCCCCACTGGCCTCTAGGTACTCAACAATTCTTTCCTTCAGAAGTGATTCCATCACTTTCCCTACCACAGAGGTCAAACTGACAGGTCTGTAGTTTCCTGCCTCTGTCTTGCTCCCACTTTCAAGAGAATCACATCAGCCTTCTTCCAGTCCTCAGGTGCCACACCATCCTCCCATGATTTGTTATAAAGGGTAGTCAGTGATGTCACTAGTTCTCTGCTTAATTCTTTTTGAATTCTGGGGTGAATTCCATCTGGCCCCATTGCTTTGTCCACCTTCAGTTTTAGGAGTTCTTTCAGAACCCTTTCTTCTGTGAAAGGACTGGGATCGACCCCACTCTCCAGAGTGCTTCTGTTAATTGGATTAAGTACCATCCTCCACCACCCTTGGACTGTCAGTGCAACTTGTGAGACCCAAGTATTCTGGATCAAATGACGGGCGAGAACATATAGTACCCTAATCCATCTAGGTAATAACGTCCATTCCTCCTCTTCTCCATCTTCCACCCCAAATAAACATCCCAAAGGATCCAATGGCAACTCCCTCCCAGCAATCTTTCCCACTCTGGACACCACATCCTTCCAGTATTTCTGCAGTATCGGGCGCTCCCAAAAACAGTGCATATATGTCCCCCATCCTGACCCACACCTTCCGCATAAAGGCGATACTTCAGGGTGCACCTTATGCACGATCACCGGTGGGTGGTACACCCTGTGGATAAATTTAAAATATGCCTCCTTATATTTATTGCATGCCATAATCCCAGAATGCATTGGGAGCAATCATTTCTAGTTTTTATCCGTTATGTCCCTACCGAGGTCCCATTCCCACAATTTTTTAGTTCTTAGCATTCTGTCAGGAAGTATGACCTTTCCTCCCTTCGCCGCCCGGCCTATAAACCCTTTCTCCTGATTTTGAGCTGCATAGATAATTACCTCCACCGGGTCCACCTCATATATCCCTTTATTCTCCTTTCCCAGACTTCCCATATATGCCCTTGTTTGTAAATACCTGAACCTATCTCTCTCACCACCTCCTACCACCTCCTGCAATTCCTGTAATGAACAGAACCGCCCTCCCACTAATAGGTGCCCCAGACTCCTTATTGCTCCCATTTCCCAAAACCTATGTCTTCCAACGCTGGCAAGGAGTGGGGATTACCCGCCACAGGCATTAATAGTGTCTCCTTTCCTTGTGTCCAGCCTTTTCTCCTTAGCGCCTTCCAGACTAGCAGTACCTGCACTACCAGGGGGTTGACTTCTTTTCCCATCCTATAAGCCCTTAGCCCTTTACTATGGAGATACGCCATTATTTTACCCTGGGCCATTCTCTGTTCCAGTTCAACCCAGCTAGCAACCTTGGGTTTATGTATCCAATCCGACACATATCTTTGCTGTATAGCCAAAAAATAGTTTCCCAAATCCGGGAAGTTTAAGCCCCCTTTCTCTCTATCTGCCTTTAGCCTCCCCAAACTAACCCTTGGGTGCTTCCCTTTCCAAATAAAGGTAGTGAAGGCCTTCTCCAACCTGTGTACATCCTCCTAGACAGTCCCAGATGTAGCATCTGTAGAAAGTACAAAATCCTAGGCAGTACGTTCATTTTTATTATATTAATTCTGCCCAGCCATGACATGGGTAGCTGCATCCGCCTTCTTAGATCCGCCTCGATTTATCAATTTTGTGTAGTTTAAGTTATATAGGGACCCCAAGGATCTGCCTACCTGGACCCCTAAATATGTCAGACTCGTCCCCACCACCTTGAGTCCCCATTGTCATACCTCTTCTCCAGCCCCCTTAAACCACATTACTTCCGACTTTCCCAAATTAATTTTGTAACCCGAGAATATCCGAGCTCCTCTACCAGCGACAAGTGGGGAACCAATCGCTAGGATCCTTCATAAACAACAGCATATCATCCGCCATACTGCCACTTTATGTTGTGACCTCCGTCCCCTCCACCCTGTATCCCGCGGTTTCACAGTTGACTACAGCCAAAGGTTCTCATCAAAGCGTAAATAATAAGGGGAGGCGGGCAGCCCTACCTCGTGTCTCTCTCAAATTAAAACCTCTCCGACCTACTTCCGCTTACTACCACCTGCACCAGACGTCTATACATCGCCTTTACCCATCCCAGGAATGGTTCACCCAGGCCAAACCACCCCAGTATTTCAAACAGGTAATTCCATTCCACCCTGTCAAAGCGCTTTCGCATCCATTGAAAGGATCCTATATCTTACTTTCCCTGTTAGCTCTCCAAAGTATATTAAGCAGCCGTCTCATATTATGATATGACGGCCTTCTTTTAATAAACCCCGTTTGGTCCGGGTGAACCATCCCTAGGAGTGTCTCCTCCAGTCTACAGGCCAGAACTTTAGCTAATATCTTCAAATCACAATTTAACAGTGATATCTGCTGATACGAGGCACATAATTGCGGATCCTGCCCCTCCTTTGGTATGAGGCATATGACAGCATCATAACATGTATCTGGCAAGCTAATCTCTTCCGTCTCTTCATTTTGTTGGAACACTTTACACAGCACCCTCGCAGTTCGGGCCCCCATCAGTTTATAATACTCCACCGGATACCCATCCGGTCCACTAGCTTTCCCCTTCTGCAATTTTTGGATAGCTTGCATCATCTCCCCCTCCATTATTGGTTTCCCTAACTTTTCCCTCTGTGTCTGTGTGGCTTTCGGGACTTTTATCTTCCCTAGGAATTCTAACATATTTTCTTTCGTTCCTATATCACCTGCCTGATATAATCGTTGAAAGAAGGCCCGGAAGGCCTTCTGCATTTCCTTATCCTTGCTCTGCAGGGTACCCTGATCATCTCTCACCTCCAAAATTCTATTCATCCTCTTAACTCCCTTCATAAGGTTAACCACCACTGGCCCTGGTTTATTTCCCCATTCAAATATATATCTCTTGTTAAATAAGCCAGCTGTCCCTGCTTCTAATCTCAAATGTGCATTCAAAGCCCCCCTCACCATATCCACTGTTCAGATGGTCTCCCCCTTTTCTCCACGAGCCACCCTCATTTCTAACTCCTTTACTTTATTTTCCAGCTCACTTCTTTGTGTCCTCCGTTTCCTCTTTATCCGAGATATATATTCAATAATTGCTCCCCTCATAAACACCTTGCCCATTTCCCAGAGTATATTTTTCGAGACCCCCTCTTTATGTCCTAAATACTGCCAACAGCTCTATCTTAGATGTGGTATTAACTACTCACCCACATAAAATATCACACTCAGCTGTGTTTCATAATGATATGAGCGACCACGGGATTGTTGCTTGCATAAGATCTCAAATCAAGGCCCGAATAGAGCCCATCTTTATAACAAAACGATCCTTTCGTAAGTTCAGTGCAGCAGACTTCCTTTCTGACCTGGGCTAGATCAGTTGGCAAGACCTTTACCTTGCCAAAGGCGTCAATGGGGCAGCCTCCACCTTAATACCAGTCTTACTAGATTGGTAAATAAGCACCCCTTTATCAAAGTTAAGATGCAAACAACTCTAATCCCTGGTTCACCCAGATCTATGGCAGCCCTCACAGCCCTTTGACAAGCTCTGGGTGAAAGCTAGACACTCAGACATCTTCGGATTGGCAGGCTTTTAGAACAACCAGGAATATCTGTGTGAAAAATATCCGTTCTGCCAAAAGCTAATCTACATCTGTACCCTTGAACAAGCGAGGTAACTCACACAAAATATGGAGGACAATTAAATCTGTAGAAGGCGCTACTGCCTTCCATTCCAGCTAAGTTAATGCATGAAGTGGAAAGACAGCGGAAAATAAGTCCTTAGTCATGAAGAACTTAACTCTCACTTTGCCACGTGGGTCTAACTTCGACTCTTCACCTTATGCTGGTACTACGATGAGCCAACCTAATCCCCCCCAATACCTAGCTCCACTCTAACCCATTTCAACTGTGTGAGATAAATTTTAAAGAAGTTGAAGATGCTCTCCTTAATTTAGATATCAAAAAGTGCTGGGGATGATGGTCTGGAACCCTTCTTCCTAATGATAGGGTATGTCCATCTCACTGCCCCCATTCTTCATATCTTTAACCTCTCCATTACGTCCGCTATTGTGCCGTCCTGCTGGAAATCAGCACACATCCTCCGTCTGTTCAAATCTGGTGACCCTTGCGATGTGAATAACTATAGGCCTATCTCCATCTTGCCTATCCTCTCTAAAGTTTTTGAAAAACTGATCCACAATCAGTTAAAATCTCACTTGGAAACCTTCTCTCTCATTAACCCAGCTCAATCTGGCTTCCGAGCAAATCACAGCACAATCTGTGCTTTAGCAAAAGTAACCAATGACTGGATCTCTGCTATGGATGCTAAGAAGGTAACTGGAGCAGTCTTCTTGGATCTTAGTAAAGCTTTTGATACTGTTGATCACAACTTATTAGTCAGTTGCCTCACTAATTTGGGGGCCACGTACCTTACTACCCAGTGGATCTTACTTCGAGACACAGCTCTTGCAGCAGGTTACACCATTAGGACTGAAGCCGGCGGGCGTCAGGACCCCACGGAAAAATTCTAGCTAGCTATCTTCAGCGGGGACCGCCCCCGACGTCGGTCCCACCTCCGACGTCAGGCGTGGTACATAAGGCGGCGGTCCCGCCAGATTCTCCAGTTCTTTCCCGGCGTCGACTTGCATGTCTCGACCCTCCGGTTTTCAGTCTAGCGCATGACGCGTGGTTACAGAGCTTTCCTCCGAAATTCCTTTTCTTCAAGCAAGATTGTTGCTGATGTCCTCTCAACCTCGGTCATCCCTCCAAGTGTGCTTGAGGAACAGATCCTTCAAGGACCCCACAGCGTCCTCGTCAGGTTCCTGGGCCCAGACCACGATACCGGGCCTGTTCGTTCTGCCAGGGTTCAACAGCGAACCAAGATCCGGCGTCAGAAGGCTCTTCAGGCTTTGTTGGAGGAGAAATTAAAACCATGTCCTCAAAGGGGTAATTGTCATCCAGATCCCACAAGCCGTGGAAAAGAAGGAAAGGCCCTTCCAGGTCCCGTCCAGGGCTTCAAGTCCCGCAGCTCGGTTCTAGGTCCGACCGCTCTCCTTCCAGGGCCAGCTCTCAGCCTCCCGGCTGCGGTACACTAAGCCTCCTTCTTCTCAGGCCAAGTCCATGAGCCGTCGTCGTCCTCTTCTTCTAAGGCCTTGGCGAAATCCGAGTACCATCACCATCATCACAAGTCGGTTCCCGCCCCCCGGCACCCAGCGTCCGGTCGTCTTCTGTGCCTCCCGTAAAACTTTGGAGCTCACACGTTGAAGAGACCTGTGGACCACGATGCCGGCTGCTGGGCGTCTGGTGACCGTGCGTCATTCACTCCCTGGGCCGTCGTATGGCGGACGGCCGTCGTCAGCCAAATCATCAGCCGGACGCGGTTGGGGACGGCGTCCGTTCTTCCTGAGAGGGCTCCTTCGCCTCCGACCGGCGTTGGTCAGGAGATGCTGACTGAGGAGGATTTAACGCGGCCCGAGGACCAGGACGGGTGATCCGGCCTCGCGTGAAACTCCAAGGGCCCCTAAGTCTTTACCAGGCCCCACCATGGAGCAACCGCCGGGACCCGGCGACTGCCCTCCGGCGCCTGGGCCGTCGTCGGGACTTTCTTTGAGTGAGTGAGCTCTCTTCATTGTTGGTGGGATACCATTAAGAGGGACATGGCCCCACCCTCTTCCTCCTCCTCCTCCCGGTGCGGACCCCTTCACCTTGGGGGTCGGCAGGCATGCTCCCCGGGAGCCTAGATCCCTCTCAGGGAAGATCAGAAAAATGGAGACCTCATTCGAAATCCTCTTCTGGATCACCCAGCCCCAAGAGTCCAGGAGACAACGGCGTTAGCCGTCGACGGAAGACAGGATCAGTCACACCTCCTCTAGATCCCCATCTCCTCTCTCCATCCCTTCTCCGGACCCACGTGAGATGCGAGATCTCCTCTGGATGACCCTTCATTCATGGATATTATACGACATATCAGGAGAACATGGGATGGGATGCAGAAGAACTAGACCCAAGGTTCGCCTTGCCAAATATCTTGGCAAAAGGACCCCAAACCTGTGGTGGTACCACCTTGGTGGACACTTTAGTGGACGTCACCAAGGCAGCGTGGAAGCGTCCACATTAGCTCGGCGGTGCCGAGCTGATCATCTGTACAAGGCTCCTGGGAGGACCAGTACCTGACACAGCAGCCTCAGGCCGACTCTCTGGTCATCACAGCCTCCACTTGACCCGGTCACAGAGGCGCAACATCTGAGCACCTGCCACTGGACCCAGAGTCCAAACAGTTGGGCAACTCTGGGCAGAGGCGCGCATCACGCTTCCGCTACCTCGCCATCAGATCAACAGAACCTAACCCACATGGTTCCAATTCCAGAACACTTTGTGGGAACAGGGTCTGGGCGGCTGGCTGCCGAGTGAGCAGAAGGAGGAGATGCTCCAGCTCCTCCGTGCGGGTTCAGGCGTAGGGACCCAAGTGCTTGAGCGCGTCACGACTCCAGGAGGACTCATCGGCCTGAGCAGCAGCTTCTGGCGTTTGCCTCGGAGACACTCCTGGTTACATGTCTCGACTTCACCCCGGATGTCCAGAAAAACGTTATGGGCGGCTCCGTTCGAGGAAAGTTTTATTTGGTAATCCTTCTGAGAAGATCATTACCAAACTTCAAGAGGCGGGGAAGGCGGTGAGGGTCGGTTCAAGCCATGTACCGACCAAGCAGTTCCTTTCGTAGGAACCAAAGCCGTTCGATGGAGGACACAGAAGCAGCCCGTTCCGCTACACATCAGAGGGGCTCGGTTTTCGTAGAACCAGGAAAACAGCCGCCAGCCGAGGTCAGCGTTCCCCTAGGCCGACCCAGCCAGCGGGCCCATGCCGCCACAGCCACAGCTCCTTTCGGCCCCGCCCCTCAGGATCAACGGGAAATTCGTGGTGAGTGCATGCAGAACTTCCTGCCGGGATGGCAGGCCATCACCACCGCCCGACAGGTGGGTTCTGCAGATTAGTCCAGTCTAGGCCACTTTATAGAGTTCACAGAAAAGCCACCCTCGAGGCCTCCTGCACTCTCCGGTATCCGGGTCAGCACAAAATTTGATCTGGCAAGAGGTACTCGCGCTCCCTAAGAAAAGGAAGCGATACAGTACATCTTGGAGAACCAGAGGGCGAGGATATTATTCCCACTTCTTCCTGGTTCCCAAGAAATCAGGGACCTCCGTCCGATTCTGGACCTCAGCGACCTCAATGTGTCTATCGCCTACAAAGATTCCGCATGGTGACTTTTCCGGCCTTATTCCGTGCTGAAACAAGGCGCCTTTTTAGGCGTCTCTAGACATCTGGGGCGCATACCTGCATGTCCCCATAGCTCACAGCGCACCAGAGGTTCCTGCGCTTGAGTTTTCTCGGCCACCACTTTCAGTTCGAGCTCTTCCATTGGATGTCATCCGCGCAAGGGTCTTTACCAAGTGCATGGCAGTCGTGGCAGCATCTCTGAGGAGACGAGGCCACTAGTGTTCCAGTACCTCGACGACTGGCTTCTCATGGCGCCTCAGGAGTTGGTACTCAGGTCCAGAGCACCCAGAATTTGTTCCAATCTCTGGGCATTCTCATAAGTACGAAGTCTCTCTGGTACCGTCCATGAGACTGCAGTTTATAGGCGCAGTACTGGACACTGTTCAGGAAGAGCTTTTCTTCCAGATGACAGAGCAGAGCGCATCAGATCCCTCACAAAGGGTTTGTCGTCGAACAAGATCGTACCTGCCAGGTCAGTCCTTAAACTTGCTTCCGGACACCATAGCTGGCCATTCTACTGTCCCTTTACCATAGGCTCCACATCATGGGTAACCCAGTGGATGCTCCAGGTGCAATGGGACCAAAGGCAACCACTTGCAGCATCTGGTCAGGATCACGAACTCAGTGATCCGAGACTGGCAGTGAGGGCTAGTCGGTCACTCTCAAGGCGTCCCATTTGTGGCGCCATCCCGGAGGTAACCCTCACCACAGACGCCTCAGGTCTTGGATGAGGGGCATCTGGATGGGGTGAAGTCCCAGGATCGTGGACCCTGTTGGAAGCTCATCTCCATATCAATGTCCTAGAGATGGGGTGGTTCTCTATGCCCTGCAGGCCTTTCAGTCAGTAATCCCACCGTGTACTCTCCTGCTTCAGACAGACAACACGGCGGTGATGTATTACCTCAACAAACAAGGAGGCGCACACTCTTACCCCCTTTGCAGGGAGGCCATGAGGGTGTGGGATTGGGTAATCAGACACGGCACGAATCTGATCACTTTGCACGTTCCCGGGGTGGACAACATGATCACAGACGGCCTGAGTCGATCCCAGGCCAGAGTCCACGAGTGGGAACTTCTTCAAGAGGTAGCAGAGGATCTGTTTCTTCGAGGGGGAATTCCAGAACTAGACTTGTTACGCATCCCATCCAATGCAAAACTGCCCAATTTTTGCTTGCGCTAGATCCAGAACCTGGTGTTTTCTGGAACCGTTATCCCTCTCCTGGGCGAACAGATTCCTCGCTTTCCCTCCCTTCCCGTTGATCCAGAGGTTCTTCTCAAACTGCGCGAGAGCACGCGCACACATGATTCTGGTGGCCCCATTTCTGGCCCAGACAGATCTGGTTCCCTTTGTTGGTGCAACTGTCTTGGGAACCTCCGCTCCCGTTGCCGCTCAGCTCCCACCTACTGTCTCAGGAGAAAGGTTTATTGGTCCATCCGGATCTCGTTCTCTGAACCTGCATGCTTGGCTCCTAGAGACATAGCCATCTTCGTCATGGGTGTCGCAAGAGGTTGCAGAGGTTCTTTCTGCAGCCAGAAAGCTGCAACGCGCATGCGGACGTCACGCCATGAAATGGCGCCGTTTTGTTTATGGTCACGCACTCGTGATTTTTCCCCTTTAGGTTGTCCTGTAGAGTAGTTTTGGATTATCTCCTCTCCTTTTCTATTCAGGCCTAGCCTACTCCTCTATTAAGGTACATCTTTGTGCCATTTTCTGCCTATCACCTCCGGTGGGGCTACTGTACAAGTAGCTCAATTGGACGCCTCTAGAATTTCTTAGGGAGTGTTACACCTTAGGCCTCATTAGGGACCCTGTACCTCCATGGGATCTGCTCTTTGTCCTGGAACAGCTCACGCTTCCTCCCTTTGAACCTGCCGCGGATTGCGAGCTACATTTTCTGTTGTGGAAGACGTTATTTTTAGTTGCTGTTACTTCAGCGAGAAGAATTTCTGAGCTTCACGCTCTCATGTGCAAAGAGCCTTATTTAGTTTTCCACCGGGACAGAGTATCCCTGAAGACGAACCCTAAGTTTTTGCCTAAGGTGGTCTCTTCACTCACTCTAAACCAAGATATTGACCTTCCGGTCTATTTCCGAGTTATTCAAATAGAGGAGAGGCTTTGCTCCACACCCTGGATGTTCACGCAGCCTGAGGTATTACCTCAACAGAACTAAACCTCTCGTAGTTCTGATCAGCTTTTCGTTCTTCTCTGAGAGAATGATGGGCCAATCAGTATCCAAACAGACTTTGTCTCGCTGGCTTGTCCAGTGTATTTCCTACTGTTATGATTTAAAACAAGAAGCCTCCGGGTTCTATCCGGGGTCATTTACCAGGGTGGGCCACATCCTTTGCAGCACTTAAAACGTGTCCATCTCTGCTATTTGTGCTGCAGCCACTTGGAGCTCTGTGCATACCTTTATCAGGCATTATAACCTGGACATCGCCTCTCGGCAGGGCTAGTTTCGACCTTGTGGTGCTGGAGGTCTCCTGTCCTAGGTTCAGGACCTGGAGCGTTTTTCCTATTTTCCTCCTCCGGAATTTCTGGCGGCGTTACTGCTTGGGAATCAGTCCTAATGGTGTAACCTGCTGCAAGAGCTGTGTCTCGAAGTAAGATAGTACAGTTACGTAAGAACTTACCGTAACAGTAGATCTTCGAGAACAGCTCTTGCAGCAGGTACCTTCCTGCCCACCTTCCCCCCTGGTGGAGGCATGGCTTTACCTCAACATGTTGGGATTTTCATTCCTTATTTTTCTCTGACGGTGGATCCTCGGTCTCCCATTCTGATGTCATCCTGCGGCCGGGAGTCTCCGGCGGGAGAACTGGGGAATCTGGCGGGACCGCCCCTTTATGTACCACGCCTGACGTCGGAGGCGGGACCGACGTCGGAGGTGGTCCCCGCTGAAGATAGCTAGCTAGAATTTTTCCATGGGGTCCTGACGCCTGCCGGCTTCAGTCCTAATGGTGTAACCTGCTGCAAGAGCTGTTCTCGAAGATCTACTGTTACGGTAAGTTCTTACGTAACTGTACTTTCTCTAGTTACCTATCAGGGAGATCCCAGAAAGTAAAAGCAGATGGCTTTTACTCTGCTTCCTTACCAGTTGTTAGAGGTGTCCCCCAAGGATCCATCCTAGGCCCTATCTTGTTTTCATTATATATTAATGATCTTGATTCCAATATATCCACGCCTAATCTGCATTTCTTATGAGATGACACTGTGCTATATACCTCTGGCTCTCACGCTATCCGAAATTGAGGAGTGCTTCAAGCAGACTTTGCTCAACTCAAACATAATCTAATAAAGGCAAAGCTCCTGCTTAGCATAAAAGAAGACCAAAGCTATGATATTCTCGTAGTACCGCCACAGGTATCTCCATCCCCTGCCAACGACTTTATTGTTACCACGTTAAACGAACCATTGGAAGTCGTCTCCAAATTCAAATATCTGGGCATCTGGATTGATGATAAACTCTCTTTCAGTGACCATGTAGAGGATGTTTCCAGAAGGCTTAAAGCCAGGTTAGGTTTCTCGAAATAAGCTCGTCCAGGCCACTTTTCTCCCCCTTCTTGATTATGGCGATGTAATTTACTCCTCTACTACTCTTGCAAACCTAAGTAAATTGGACATCCTCTATCACCGAGCGTACGTTTATTACCATCTCCCCCTACCGTTCGCACCATTGTGACCTATATGCAGCTGTTGGATGGACATCTCTTCCTACTAGGCGCCTGCTCCATGCTGGTCTTTGGACCATTAAGCTACTCCCGCACAAACTACCGAGTTATCTTTCATCTCTCATTAGTATTTCACATAGTGCATACTCTCTAAGGAAATCTGATTTCATACTGCTCGATATACCTAGGACTCGGACCTCCTTTGGTAAACGTGCTATTGCGCATGCCCTTCCCTCTATTTGGAACCAACTGCAAACCATGCTGAAACTAACTAGCACAGTTTCAATTAACTTCTATAACACGCTAAGTGCAGCCAAGATAAAACACAGCTACAACTGTCATAAAACCCCTTCTTATCCGTATGTGGGCTTGCACATTTCACGTAAGACCATAACTTGCTTGTGCAGGTTAACTGCTTATTGTTCACACTATCATTTAAACTAAGACACTATCTCATTCTCCGGCTTCTGACCTTTACTGCAGCAATCCCACTCCTGCTCCCCTCTACCTTACCTACTCTATATTTTTCTGTTGATGCTCAATTTTCTAAAGTGTATGTATTGCAAACACCGGTTACCATGTCTTGCATTGTTAGTATAGTACCTAGAAATGTTCATCATTTTAAACCATTTGTTGCTCATCATCCAATATGGTGTTCTCGCATGTATTAACCAGCTTGTATTATACGATTACATGCATACATGTTATATTACTGTCTATCATTTAATTTCCATTTATTTTTTTATTTTTTCTTATTTATTTATGTATGTTCATTATCAGTGTACATGTCACAGGACCTACTTGTGAATGAGCTTGCTCAATGGAGTTTTCCTGCAATAAACTTGAACTTGAACTTATCATTTGTTGCCATAAACAAATCCCAGCTGCCCTCCAGATGCTTCCTAAATTCCTCATTCTGAGCCATATATGTGGGGAATTTCCATGAGGGGGTGATCCCTGTTTCTCCCTCCCTTGTACTTTCATTACCACCATTGCGTGGTCCGAAATATGTATAGGGCTGTGTCGTGTCTCCCATACCCGAGCATACCATTCCTCGTGGCGAAATGTAATCTGTCCAAGGCCCATGTTTGTGGGGGTTCACAAAGTATACTCCCTCACTCCCAGGTTTGCCGCTCTATACATCTACCAACTCTAGTTCTGCCATTCCCTGTTGCCATTGTTGCATCCCCCCTGACATTCTCCCTTTCCCTTCAGAGTGGTCACTTTTCGAGTCCATTGCCCAATTCAAGTCCCCCCCATTATTAACCCTGGGAATTGCTCCCGAACCAGTAAATCCAGCAAAGAGGCATAAAATTGGTAATCATGTACCGCCGGGGCATACACCAATCCTAAGGAGATCTGCTCCCCATCCAGGGATCCCGAAATAAAAATAAATCTCCCCTCCTTGGTGTCTCTAAGTACCCTCTGCACCTCCAAGTTCAGGCCTTTATGTATCAATGTGACTACTCCTCTTTTACATACCAAGGCAGATGCCGCATAACACTTCAAACAACATGAAGTCTTGCTGTATTCTGACATATTGCAGTGATGTCCAACCTTTGAACTGCCCCGGAGATGAAACAGTTAACTTTCCATGCCAGGCATGGAACGCTGAGCTCGAGCTCGGTTGAGACTCTGTCTATTGCTGTTTGAAGTCAAACCGTCAGATTCTTTACTCCGCCTCACTGAACAGTCGCTCTGGAGATTTCTCCTTTGCTCGGTTCAAGTTTGTCGGTTAAAGTACCGATTTCTCGGTTTTTGACCGAATTTAATCCGTTAACCTGTCAGTTCAGTCTCTGTCTGTGGTATCATGAGTACTAGATAGGTTTATTTTCTAGTTCTTCTGTGGAACTTGTAAGCGTGGGATCAGTTCGGTTTGAACCGATCAGGTTGTTAAAAAAAGTTTATTCTTCTTTTAGAGGTGGAATCGTCCCACTGGTTCTTAAAAACGGATTTCATTACGCTTTTTCCATCGCATCGTAACACGGTCAGGAACCGATAAGGGTGTCTTGCCTGGCGGATTGCCAAAAAGTGTAAGTTTTGTTAGGACTGGCCATGTCTGAGAAACCCAAAAAACGGGCCCACTGGGTTTCAACTACTGTAGTGTGTGTGAGAAGCCTTTGCTAAGGCTGATCCCACACCATCTGTGTTATTGTTTGAGGTTTGACCACCTCGATTCAGACTGCCAGATTTGCAAAATTTTCCTGCAGCTACCCTGGAAAAGAGAGTTGGTAGGCTCAGGGAAAGGGAGGCCAAGAAGTCCGCTGACCCGGATGGCCAGTCCGGTTCGGTTCCAGACGAACCAGAAGGAATGCCCTCTGACCAGGGCGAAACTTCTTCAGGCATAAGGAGAACCGACTCCGAGGAGTCGGTTCCGGTTAAAAGAAAAAGAAAGGATAAATCAACCGGTGCGGATCCACAAATTCTTTCTCCGACTGCTGATGAAATAGCCAAAGCGATAAGGATTGTTCAGTCGCTAACCCCGGTTCCGACCGAACCGGCACCATCAGGAAGGGGCTCAGTTCGGTTGGTTCCCCCGGTTCCAGATTATAATTTGGAGGATTTTTATGAACCGGAGGAGGAGAAAGGAGAGTATGAGGACAGTGATGGTGATTACGAAAGTCTGGATGTGCCTATTGACCCGGACATCTCCCCAGACAGACCTTCAGGGTTTCTCCTCCTAGGCTTTCTGAGTCCCTTCCCATTTTATGTTCTACAAAAAAGTGGTTGAAACTCTTCAGCTTCCTATGAAAGAAGCTGTGGATGCACCAGGAGGAGCCTGACTATGTTGAAATGATGGACATCCCAGAGTCCAGGAGGCTGTCTATTCCCCTTCATAAGTCCTTTGGGAAACAGACAATAAAAATTTTAAAGACTCCTAATTGTATACCTCCTATGGACAAGAGGTATACTCTCTCAGGCTCAGATACGGAGTTCCTTACCCAGCAATGCAGCCATGTTGGGGTAGTGCAGGCTGCTGCCTATGATAAGGCAAATATACCCTTGGCTTCACATCCCCAGATAAGGACTCCAGGAGGATTGATGCCATGGCAAAGAAACAACACATGGCAGCATCCTTGAGGACTCAGGCAGGCTAATTATATGGCCTATACAGCTGAGATATCAGAAATCTAGATGGGACACTGTAATAGCTTTAGCTAAACAGGTCCCTGGCCAGCTGCCAGAGAGCTGGAGCAGGTGGCTGGATGGATTGAGGCATCAAGGTGCAATTTCATGCTGCAGTGGACTCCAATGATGTTTCATCTAGAGTCATGGCTACATCTGTGGCCCTTCTGTGAGGATGGCTTGGCTCAGATGTACTAGCCTGTCTCAGGATACCCAGACTAAGGCCATGGATTTTCCTGTTGTGGGTAATTCTCTGTTTGGGGAGCAAACAGAGAACCACATGAAGAAAATGGATGAATACAGGACCACATATAGAGTGATCAGGCCAAGGAAAGGCAAGCAACTCCCCAGAGGCAGCATTCAGGGGCAGGGCAGGCCTTTCATAAGCCTTTCTACCAAGCCCAGGCTCCTCTTCTGCTTATGCTCATAGGGGGTTCTTCAGAGGGAGAGGCAGGACGGGGTACAAGCAGGCCTGCTTCCACCCCTCAGCCTAAAGCCCCTGCCAAACAGGCACCTTGATGGGTTTGCCAGGGCCAGTTCTCCACCACCTGTAGGGGGCAGGCTGGCTTACTTTGTCCAGGACTGGATGTCTTTAACATCAGACAAATGGGTCCTGTAAGTAGTAAGCCAGGGACTGGTTCTCAGTTTCAAAAAATTTCCAAAGATGAGAACCAGATCCTTTCACCTGCAAATCCTTCAGAGGCACTTGCCCTAGAGGCAGGGTCTCTTCCTCTTGGCTCTCAGAGCCATAGAGAGGTCCACCCTACACAAAGGAAAGGATTGTACTCCAGGTACTTCCTCACCCCAAAAGACAGGAGAATGGCGGCCCATCCTGGATCTCAGATATTTAAACAAGCACCTTTTAAAGCCAAAGTTCAAAATGGTGACTCTGGGAATAATTCTACCCTCTCTAAGGCCAGGGACTGGCTAGTCTCCTGGACCTCAAGGATGCTCTATTTCCATATTCTCATCTGAAGCTCCCACCGAAAGTACCTCAGATTCGAGCTGCCTCAGGCCATTACCAATTCAGAGCAATGCCCTTCGACTAACTTCTGCTCCAAGGGTGTTCACAAAATGCCTGGCAGTAGTAGTTGCCTTCCTAAGGAGAAAAAGGATCTCCATCTTTCCGTACCTGGATGACTGGCTCATAGTAGGTCAGTCTCCAGACCAAGTCAAGTTACACCTACAGATAACTCAGCAGCTGCTCACTTCTCTAGGTTTCCTTCCGAATCTTTCAAAGTCAGTTCTAGAGCCTGTGCAGCTCCTCACCTTCATAGGGGCAGAGCTGGATACAGTAAAAGGAAGAGCCTTCCTTCCCCTGGACAGGGCAAGGACCCTTATCTCACTGGCCTCTTCATTCACCCTCCAGGTGTCTCGACCAGCAAGGCATTTTCTGCAGCTCCTGGGACACATGGCTGCCTCTACAGCAGTGGTGCAGGGAGCAAGATTTTAAATGAGGGATATTCAGTTCCACTTAAGATTATCTGACCAAACTAATTCCAGTGACTCGAACCCTGATCCAGGTGTTACAGTGGTGGCAGGATCAGGACAATCTAAGACAGGGAGTTCCTTTTGTCACTCAGTCTCATTCTCTAATCCTTACTACAGATGCCTCCCTCTTGGGGTGGGGAGCCCACTTGGGAGACCTGACCACCCAAGGGTTGTGGTCTCCTCAGGAATCTCTGCTTCACATCAGTCTGTTAGAACTTAGAGCAGTGTTTCTAGCACTTCAAGCTTTTTCCAAGTCTGTTCAGAACAAAGTAGTTCAGATCAGGACAGACAATACCACCACAATGTGGTATATCAACAAGCAAGGGGGCACTCGGTCTATGGCCTTGTGCACAGAGGCAATGAAGTTATGGTCTCTGGCCTATTCCTTGAACACCTGTCTTACAGCAGTACACCTCCCAGGCAAGGACAATGTCCTGGCAGATGCTCTCAGCAGGATATCTCAGGGCCATCACGAATGGTCCCTGGATCGCCTGGTTTTGAAGGTGATCTTCTCCAGGGGCACCCCACAGATAGATCTTTTTGCAGCCCCAGACAATCACCAACTTCCTCTCTTTTGCTGCAGGTCCCCAGTGTTGGGCTCAGTCCCCCTGGATGCCCTAGTTCTCAATTGGGAAGGGAAGTTCCTGTATGCTTTCCCCCCTTCCCTCTCCTGTTCAAGGTGTTAGTCAAAATCAGGTCTCAACCCTGCAAGGTGATTCTGATTGCTCCAGACTGAGCCAGACAGCCCTGGTACCCTCTCTTGTTGTCATGTGAGTCCACCTTCCCTGTCTCTTCCCAGAATTACAACCTGTTAACACATGCTCAGGGAGGGTTTGGTATCTGAATCTCAAATCTCTCAATCTCAAGGCCTGGCTCTTGAAGAGTTAGAGTTTGCTGATTTGCACCTTTCTCAAGGTGTTCTGGATATCTTAAAGGCTTCTGGGAAGCCTTCCACCAGAAACACTTACAACTCCAAGTGGAAAAGATTTTCTATATGGTGCTCAGGGAAGCATATTTCTCCAGAGTCTGCTGGCCTGCCCACAGTCCTTGACTGTATGGTTCATCTTAATAGCTTGAGACTCAGGCCAGCTACACTAAGAGTGCATCTGGCAGCTGTGTCTGCCTTCCTTTAAGCAGGCAAGCACTCTTCCCTTTCAGCTCATCCTGTATTTTCTAAATTTTTCAAGGGATTGCTTCATACCAATCCTCCATTCAGGGACCCTGCCCCTGCTTGGGACCTTAATGTTTGCATTGCTCAGCTTATGCAACCCCCTTTTGAGCCTTTGTCCTCAGCAGAGCTTAAGTACTTGACTTGGAAAGCTGTTTTCTTTGTGGCCATCACTTCTGCCAGACGCATAAGTGAGTTACAGGCCCTGTCAGTGGAGCCTGATTTTATCTCTTTCCATAGAGATAAGGTGGTCCTCAGGACTAATAGGAAGTTTTTGCCTAAGGTGGTTTCAGATTTCCACCTTAACCAGTCTATGTCTCTTCCTGTTTTCTTCACTGACCATTCCTCCTCTGGCGAGAGGAGGCTGCACAGTTTGGATGTGGAAAGGGCCCTTAGGTACTACATAGAGCGCACCAAGGGTCACAGGTTTGACTCCCTCCAGCTGTTCCTCACTTATGGCGAGGTTGGTAAGGGAAGACCTGCCGCTAAGAGATCTATTGCCAGGTGGATTGTCTCTTGCATTCAATTTTGCTATGAAAAACTAGGTAGATTCCACCCTCAGGCCTGAGGGCTCACTCTACCAGAGGTACAGCTGCTTCCCTGGCTGCTGCCAGGATATTCTATGTTAGAGATTTGTCAGCAGCCACCTGGAAAACAGTACACACTTTTAGCAAGCATTACTCTCTGGATATCCAGGCTAGGAGTGATGCTCGGTTTGGCACAGCAGTGCTTCAGAGCCTATTTCCTAAGTAGGTTCTGTCCCTCTTCCATGGAGGTATTGTTTGGTAGTCTGCAATATGTCAGAATACAGCAAGACTTCATGTTGTTTGAAGAAAAAATTACTCACCTTAGTAATGTTGTTTCTTCTAATGGAGTCTTGCTGTATTCTGACCTCCCCTCCTGCCTCCCCTCTCAGAACCTTGGTTTTTGGGATGTGGGTGGGCAGTAGCAATGTTGGCACTCGGGAGGTGCCCCCACCCCTTATTTTCTCACCCCTTTAGTTTGGGTGTGTGGGTGTTGTGTTTTATTTTTTGGGTTTCCTGACTTGAGTCTTTGTTTTGGGGCCAAAAAATCTGTTATTATATTTAGTAGCCAGTTGGCTAGTGTAAGTTTACAGTTTCCACACAGGACACCCAGTGAGTATAGCTTGTAAAGATCTGACGGTTTGACTTCAAACAGCAACAGACAGAGTCTGAACCAAGCTCGAGCTCAGCGTTCCATGCCTGGCATGGAAAGTTAACTCTTTCATCTCCGGGCAGTTCAAAGGTTGGACATCACTGCAATATGTCAGAATACAGCAAGACTCCATTAGAAGAAACAACATTACTAAAATGAGTAATTTTTTCTTCCCCACCCATCCTCGGGCCAGTTTGGTGTGCTCTGCCTCTGTTAGGTGCGTTTCTTGTAATAGAGCTATTTGGGCTTCCCCCTCTTTTGAGGGCTGTCAACAGCATAGACCTCTTTACTGGATTTATAATACCTCGAACATTCCAAGTAATCACATTAATACTTTTGCTAACAGACATTGATATATGTTATTTCTTTCCCTTTCACCTTCACTTTTACCACTAATAGCATGATAATCTCATATACTTAGTTTCATTGGTTGCACTTTGTTCATACAAAAAAACAGTATCAAAACAAACAATCTCAACAACATGTTAAACATATAGCTTTGTACATGTTTCCCCCACCTCCCTTTCTTCCCTTGTCCACTACCTCCCCCAAGTCCCTACCATACGTCCTCCCCTTAACCTTTTCACTACTTGCTCCTTCCCCTCTATCCCTAATCTGATTCACTCCTCCCTCTTCCTCGCACAGCTCTCCCTGTCTCTCATGTTCCAACTCCTGCCCCTCCTTTCTCTCTTTGCCTGCACCACACAGGTACTCCAAAAGGAAATGGTTGGGGTTATCAGAAAGGACAAGCAGGGAGATTAGGCCAGCAACAAAAAGCCATGCGCCAAGCCCTCTCCGCCCGCCCCTCCTACCTGTACCCATACGCTTTTCCAGCCAGTCTCTCTCTTCTCGAGCATCTCGGGCCTTCTTCTTCACATCCGGGTATTTCCGTCACGTAATGTTGGCTCCCGTCCCACAATGGCACTTTAAACAGCCTTCACACATGCCTCCTTCAGTTCTCTACTGCCTCCATCAGGACAGTCCGCCAGTCAATTTACAGTGCCCTAGTCCATTTCCACAGACAGCGGTTGCAAAATAAACTTTGCCAGTAATCACTCTTTCTCCTCCAGCACAAACTTGAACATCGATACTGCAGATCAAAACACAAACGAACGGTAGCTGCAAATATAGTCACTTCTCCTTTGCTTAAACATCTAGACAGAGTTCCCAACTCCTTTGCTCAGTTCCTGGGCCATTCCTCAGCTCAACTTTTGCCTCAGATTCTTCACTAATTCCTCTGCTTTTTCCACCTCCCAAAAGGAATACGTGGCCCCTTCCTGTTTTAATTTTAAAGTGGCCGGGTACACCAGGAAGTTCTCGATCTTCAGGTCTCGTGGTTGCTTGCATGGAATTATTAAACAATTTCCATCTCTTCAGCAACCGGGCCGAATAATCCTTAAGACATATAGACGCTGGCCCTCATACTCCACTCCTCTCTCTCTAAAAAAAAAAGCCTTCAGCACTAGCTCTCTGTCTTGAAAGTGGTGGAACCCAAATATTATTTGCCTTGGCGGCTGTTCTTTCGTTGGCTTGGGCATCACAGCCCTATGAGCCCTCTCGAGCTTAAACTTCTCTTTCGCGGGCTGGAGGCCCACCAAGCTAGGCAACACTCACGCAAAAATCCAGCGCACTCTCCCCTTCCATACCCTCTGGCAAACCTCTCAGCCTCAGAGTTAATCACCTATGATAATTTTCTTGGTAATCAAAGGCTTCTTTTAAGTCGTTCAGCTCCTTTTGGAGGGCCACAACCTACCCAGGAGACGCCAGCAGCTCATCCTCCACATGTCAGATTCTCTCCTCCATTTCCAAAATTCTACCCGCTTGTACTACCTGTTGTTCCTGGATTTGCTGGAGTTTTAAGTCCAACTTCCCTTCAAGTTTTATTAAACGGGGCTCCAACGCTGCGATGACCTGCCATGTGACTTCTCTCCCCAAAGCAGCAACCTCCGCCGCCGACAGTGATAACAGGCTGCCACCATCTCCCCCTTTCTTTGCATTTTTTTGCTGCAGTCCTCTGGCTTTTCGAGGCTCCCGAAGTCAGATAGTCATCCATCCTGTGTTCATACACCACAGGGTATAAGTTTTCTGTACTCTCGGGCACTTTGTAACTTTTATTTTTACTTTTAAAGCTGTGTAGAGGGAGCAGCGTGGAGATTCTCATCCGATCAGCTAGCTGTTCATTAGCGCCCCCCCCGTGACTGCAGTTTTGATGTTTCCCCATTGTTGCTCCACCCTTCCTTCTAGCCTATTTGCTAGTGCTTTGCTAAGGCACTCTTCCATCTTGCCAAAGTCAGCCCTCCTGAAGTCCAGAACCCTCACTTGTGTATGGCTTGACTCTGTAGCTGAGTTTATCGTGAACCACATTGTTTGCTGGTCAGTTGTTCCCAGATGGCTACCCACTTCTAGATCTGAGATCCTCTCACCATCCCCATTTGAGAATATGAGGTCTACGATTGCTCCCTCATGAGTGGGTTCCAAAACTAGCTGTCTGAGGCATGCCACCTGAAGGACATTGAGAATGGCCCTGCTTTTGGGTGTGGCTGCAGCCAAGGTGCTCCAGTTAACATCTGGCATATTCAGGTCCCCCATCAACAGTATCTCCCCTTTCTCTGCCATCCTAAGGAAGCCTTCTATCAAATCCTTGTCCATTCCCTTCCCCTGACATGGGGGTCTGTATACTACTGCTGTGCGGATTGTGGTGCCATTTTCAGTCTCTAAGGTGACCCACAGTACCTCCTCTCCTCTCTGTTTACTCTTTTGTTCAGTTGTTTTTATCCCTTCCTTTACATAGAGAGCTACTCCTCCCCCTCTTCTCCCCTCCCTGTCTCTCCTGTAGGTTGTGTACCCTGGTATGTTAACATCCCAGTCATGGTTCTCTGTATACTATGTTTCTGTGACTGCTACGATATCCGGGCATCCCTCTACCATCAGGGCCACCAGTTCACGGAGCTTGTTGCCCAGACTACAGGCATTGGTACTCATTACCCACCATTTCTTGATGGCCTTACCCCTTTTTGCCCCATCCCTGTCCTTATTGTGTTTGTCATTTTCTCCATTTATCCCTGCCCTTCTCCCTATCGACATCTCTATCTTGGTGTTTACCTCACTTACTACCCTGAACTTTTGTGGGGGGGGGGAGGATTTCCTTGCTCCTTTCCAGTGCTTCCCCCCTTGGCTAGTTTAAATGCTTGCCAATGAAACATTTAAACTTATCACCTAGGATCCTGGTTCCCCTCCTGGACAGATACAGACCATCACACCAGTATAGGCCTGCATCCCTCCAGGTGGACCTCCAGTCCCCAATGAAGCCAAATCCCTGAGATCTGCACCAGTTTTTCAACCACTGATTGAATTCCATGGTGTGGAGCACCCTAGCCTCACCCATGTCATAGACAGCCAGCACCTCCGAGAAGGTTACCGCGCGTGCTACTTGTCTGAGGCCCCTCCCAACTCCACAAACTCTTCCTGCACTGATCCCTTTCTTAGCCAGGTCATTTGTCCCTAGGTGGACAGTGATATCCAGCTCCCATCACTGTGCAGCTACTCCAGTGATCCTGAGGATTCACTCCCTCTCCCTCCAAGCTATGGCACCAGGCAGGCACCTTACCTCCCTCTCCCCTTCCTCCCCTAGTTCTACCGTCCTAACAATGGAGTCCCCCACCAGGAGTTGTTTCCCTCCCCTGTGGGGTCCCATGCCACCCTCCTGTGGGTCTCCTTTGTGGAGGTTCCCAGCATCCTCCTTGGTCTCCACTGTGGGTGCCTCCATAGAGGCATCACACTTTGCCAGAATGGCATATGAATTGTGGAGAGGTACAGCTGGAGGGATGTGCCTCTGTTCCACCACCCTCACCCTCCCTGAGCCCACTGTGGTCCAACTGCTCCTCTTCCTTGGCAACCTCTGAGGCAACGGCAGTGGTACTGGTGGTCCCTGGGTGGGAGAGGAGGTTCCACAAATCCTGACCAACTCAGCCTGGAGATGAGCAACCTCCTCCCTCAGCCCAGAGAGGTGCCTGCAGATGGGACAATGCCACATCCTCCAGAATGTCTCCCGGAAGACTGCTGCTCCACAGCTACTGCATTGCCCCACTCCTATCATGTCTTATTTCTGGCCCCTTAACTGTTGTATGGAATACTTACTCTTTCCTCTGTTTTTTTTTTTCTCCCTTCTTACTTACTACCTCTGTGCCCTTTAAGCTCCTGATCTTCCTATTCTAAGACAAGAAGTTCCTATATTTTTCAGTAGTCTCCTTCCTTGCTCAGAGTCAGACCTCCAGCAGCCAGGCTGGGACGGAGAACTGCTCTTCCTTCTAGGATGGTGAGTCTTTGGTGGCTCTGTGATCACTCACTTCCTGCTCCCAAACAGGAAGTTCCTGTTTTCAGTCAAATCCTGTGCCTATAAAACTAGAACTGGTTTAGGGTGGGGAAGGATATAGCTGGAATTTTTATTCTGCTTCCTTTTCCTTTTAAAAAGTGAAAAACAGACTGCCCACCCAAACTGGTGTTACCACACAAAAACATGTTTATTTACATTCCTTAATCAAGTCCCACTGCATCTTTCCTGGATTTGGGAACTCCCCCAGCATAGTCTAGCCATTCATTGTGCAGTGGGAGAAAAGGAGACTATTACATCATGAGTGGCTACATCGTTTGTGGCTGTGGCGTAGGGGGGCAGGCTGCCCTCCCCCAAATGTTCACAGCAGTCAGAGCGGGACTTTTGAAGCTCTGAGTTTTTTAGGGGGTTTTCTGTCTCCATTAGGATGTAGTCAGGATGGAATCGAGATTCGGGAGTCAAGTTCCAGGTGGGAGACATCCCTGTCGGTGCTCATTAGCCTATTGAAGTGGCCAGTTAGTGGCGTGGGTAATGCAAACTTGCGCGCCACATGACGCATGTCAGGCTCCATATTGTTTGCTCAATGCGCTGCCTGTGAGGGTGATTGTTACTGCGGCATACATGTGCATCAGCTGTGTCAGTCTTTGCCAAGCTGTTGCTGTTCGGGTGTTAAAGTCTTTCATTTTATTATATATATACAGTTTAGATGATTGCAATGAAGGAAACTTAGCTACAGCCATCTGGGAGGGCTGTAGCGCCCACCTGTCTGATAGACATCTGCCAGCCTGGTCTGACTCAGCACTGGTTTTATTCTGGTGGTACTAGTTATAGTTACTGACAGGTACAGGCTGTTTGAAGAAGTTACGGTGGTGGTGGTGGTGGTGGTGGTGGTGGTGGTGGTGGTGGTGATTGACTGGTAAGGCACTCCAGGGTGTGAGTTATTGGGTGATTTACCCACTTCTTATGCAGTTAAGTCACTCAGCTTGCCTCGTGACACACCACACAAGGCGTGGGTAAATCCCCAATAACCCATACCCTGTTGTTCCTTATTACTTAATTTATCCACAGTCATGTGACATGTTTTGACCAATGAGGTTACATGATTTTCACACACCATTGTATAATAGTTAACATTCAATCAGTATAAGCCCTTAGTCTAATAAACACTCTTATAATGGGAAAAGGAAGAGACTTGATTAATCATCTGAAATTCATTCTGAAGACCTAGCTAAAGAATTGGTTGATCATGTTTCATTGTTAATAATGTCAAATACATCAATACTGTGGTTTTGTTCTGTATTGTAGGTGAGCTGTCTCCAGGGTCTAAAGCAAGGCGTAAGGATCGGACATCATTGATAACACACAGTCCAGAGATTATTGACCCATCAGATTTGCGGCCATTTTCTAAACCAGAGCTTGCCCAGATAGATGCTCTCAGATTCTTAGTTGATGACGACTGGTAATCTTTTTTTTTTGTTACTTAAAGAAATATGCCACTAAGTCTAAACCTTGGTTTACTAATGAGAACAAAGAAAACTTCTGATTAATAATGGTTACAGGACTCGAGGGCAATTTGTTGCGTACCTATCAAGAAAATGAATTTGGGTGCTGAGGCTGCTGATCTGTCATGGCTGGGTTACTAGCCAGCACATGGTAGTTCTCTGACTTGCCTTGAGATGGCAGTTTGCTTCTTTCAGCAGGAGTCAGTAGTCAGGATGTGTATAAAGAATGAATGATGGCTGTATAATTATTATCAGTTTGCAGGAAAATGATTATTTAGTGTAAGCAAATCTTTAGTATACAAAAACTATAGTAGATTGGGGCAAGGGCGAGGGATGGCGAGGTAAGTGCTAATTGAAAAAGACTATTTGGAAGGTATAGTAACATTAGGAATGATCATTGTTAGTAATGGGTTGTGTAATTGTAATTTCCTGCAAGTTGAAATAGAACTGCGAATTTTTTGCCAGTAATGAGATTCCTGATGTGTAAAATATTTTCTTATAAGCCATATGCCAAACTGGGTATGGGAACAAGCTCAGGTTAAAAGGGGTCAGCCTTGGTAGGAGGATCAAGCCGTCCACAGGATGCTGTCCTTCGGGGGGTCACTGCCTTCACTGCAAAACTGCCACCTGCCACCTGGGTGACCACAGTGCGGCAGGAGTGCTGCAGAAGGGCGGGGAGTACATGCGACGTGAATCTGTGCTGCAGTGGTTTGTGTGCACATCAATCAATCAATTAATTGTTAGGCGCCCAATCCCGGAGGCTCTGGGCGCCATACAATAAAATAAAGCATAACACAACAAATTAAAGCATGCACATGCACATAGACTCCCATGCGCATCAACATCCTTTGGGGGGGGGGGGGACTGGAACCAGAAAAAAAACCCTCTGTATGGTGCTGGATTATGGGGCACACTTGTGCTCTAGCCCAACCAGCCAGCCACCCTACCCTGGAGGCCCTCCTATCGGAGGGCCGACACCTTGCATGGTATGGACAGCCAAGTAAACCCCACCTTGGAGCTAAGCACAGGATGGTGGTTGAAAGAGGTAAGCAGTGGAGAAGGTCAGGTATGGGGCTAGGTGGTAGCAACCAGAAAGGTGCAATGCTGGTGTTAATGGGTATAAACAATATATTATAAAATATCTTTCTTTGTTGCTCTTCACACATTTTATCGTGAACTATCTGGGAAATGTTGCTGGATTCTACAGGCACTGTAAAAGTCATCAATGCTGGCAGACCAACAAGGGTGAATACACAGCTAATCATATCCGATCTAAATGTTTGTATTCTGTTCCACATTAAACACATAGATGCTGTACACAGTACCTATATTGACTAGAACTGTGGTCAATAAGATAGACGTCCTCTATTAATATTGACCCCATAGAAAAGGGGCAGTATGGATTTTTACCAAACTGTTTGTACTATAGTAGCTGTTCAGTAAGTAGTAGCTAGTTAATACCTTGTATATGTGTTAAGCTGACTATTTCTTACTTTTTGCAGGGAAAAGAAGATAGAAGGTCTCAATTGTATTAGATGTTTGTCAGCATACCATTCAGATGTACTGATGACAAAACTGCATGAAACGGTCCTTGCTGTCGTTCAAGAGGTGACCATGCCTAATTCTCTGATAATATTAGTAGCTGTAGTAGTAGTATTTATTTATTTATGGTGCCCTTCCCCGGATGCCAGGGTGCCAGTACACAGAGGAAACAGTAAATAAATGAATGCCCCAATACATAATAATTAACAGCAGTACACATTAATATAAATTTAACCCCCCTACACTCAAAAATAAACAATCTAAAAGCAGGATGGCATACCAGATAAATAAGCCACTCATAAATAAACAATTCAGACACCAAACGCCTGCGCAAACAGAAAAGTTTTAAGTCCTTTTTTAAAGACTTCCACTGAGGGGGCCTCCCTCAGAGCTCTCGGTAACGAATTCCAAAGTATCAGACTAGCCACTTTAAAGGCTGTGTCCCCAGACGTTTTAGAGAAAGGGGAAATTATTTAACCAAGAAAGGCACACTAAGCCAGAGCTTGTTTCCAGGTGCGACCTGGGAGCACAAAGAAGTTAAGTGACTTGCTCAGGGTCACGCAGTATGCAAGTGGGAGCTGGTGGGATTCAAACCCAGGTCTCCAGGTTTGCAGCTTAGTAGCCTTAACCACTACGCTATACTGCCTCCTTCAGTCCAGTCCTGGGAACAACCAGGAGGCTTTCCTCAGCAGAATGGAGGGGACAAGTGGGAAGATAAGGATGCAGAAGCTCACACAGGTAGTCCAGACCCCAACCGTGTAGGGTCTTATAGGTTAGCAAACCAGCCTTATAGGAGATATACCACTTATCCGACTGCCAGTGCAGTTCCACAGCACAGGGGTAATTTGACTGGTCCTCGGACGGATGGTCAGCAACCTCACAGCTGCGTTCTGCGATAGCTGCAGGCATTGCAGCATACCTCCACTGACAAGGTGGAGGGCATTACGGTAGTCGAGGTGAGACGTCACAAACGGATGTACTAGAAAGTGCAAATCATCAGGGGGAATAAGGGAACAAATCCAGCTAATATTCCTAAGATGGTTACTACTTATTATCAGAAAATATTAGAACCATTCTTGTGAAGGGCAGCTAACAAGTATATTTTTTTGTCCGGTCTGGTGTACCAGCAGTGCACATTGCGCTTCCATGTGTGCGATCCGCCCACCTTGAGTCTGTGTCGCTAACAGAGCACTGCAGAGGCAGCACTCACTGTCTGTGAGTGTTGAGGGAGATGTCCTCTATAACACGGACTGTGGGGTGGCCTTGATGTTGGGAGTGACCACATGACATTTACCCCACACAGATCAGGCACGCAGCAGACGACTAACACAAGTGCATCATGGAAGAGAGAGGATGAAGTTAAGGGGTGAAAATGCTTCTCCAACCTCTAAGGGAGACCAGCAGCCTGCCGCATGCCATAGCTCCCTCTCTCCCACAACAGCACAAGCAGACACTGTCTCCCAGGTTGCCACCCTATGGGCCTGGGCCCCATCAGAGGGGGTAAGCACCAGGGTTTCACTGGCAGCTAGGGGGCGGGGATGGAAAGGTATCACGAAGGAGAGACTGACCAACCAGAAATGTAGGTAGGAGTGACCCAAACTGGGATAAAATATTAATTTAAAAAGGTTTTTTTTTTTGTACACTGTTGCAACTTTAGCATTTGTAATTATAGCATTTTGCATCTTCATAATGGCAGGTTTACAGTGTAACAAAATAAATCGACAATAGCAAATGAAACATATAAGCAATGCACCCTTCCCAAGAATACAAAACTAGAACAGTATACAAACAGAATGAGAGAAATCCAGACACAGTGATACTCTATAGGAAATGTAGCTCTCCAAGCAGCAGCATTTGTCTGCAAAAAAATGCCATCATATAGTTTTTTAACAAAAATATATTTCTGTCATTCTTGGATTTATCCTCGGTGTATTTTTAGTTTTCTAAGATATTTTCAAAACCGCTTTTTTAGCTAATTTAATAGTTAATGGTTCAGTCATGGCTGCCGCTCATCATTTTTGAAAACCTCTTCTGTTGAGATTACATGTTGAATGTACATGCTAGATTCATGATGTGGCTGTTTTAGGATGGTGTTACCACATGTTTCTGATGGTAAACAGCACTTCCCTGTACCAAGTTAAAGAATTGTTTTATGGTGGGCATTGCATGGGAGCTTGAAATTTTAAAAACTTCAAAATCCAGTTTCTTGGTTCAGGAATGTAAGAAAACAAAAAGAAAAATAGGTATCCCTGATATACAAACTTAAAAAATTTGCCAGCAGATAAAGGCCTAGAGGTCTATCAAGTCTGCTCGAATGTGCAGCTAGCACCCCTTATTCTGCAGCTGCCCCTCCCTTCCACCCTTCCCCTTCATTGACCCTCCCCCAATAATGTTGGGAGTTCTGTCAGAGCTGTGCATAAGTATTTTTCCAGGGAAGCATTATTGCTGCATAAAACTATATGGTGACTAGCAAATACTGTTGCTTTATAAACAGTACAGGGGCTGGATTTTGTTACACTGTACATTTCGTCCATGCTGGGTGGCAGTAGGTGGCCGTCAACCTTTTAAACCTGGTCACGAGGGTCACCCAGTGGCTCACTGGTGGTGCGTTGCACTGCCACGCTAAAGACCTGAGTTTGGGAGTGAACTTAGGAGCCAGCGTTTGGGCGGCCAGTTGGGCCAGCACTACCATTGGCAGTGTATCTCCAGACAGGAGGGTTGGTGCCAGTGGTCCATCACTGCAACGACCCCTAGTGGCATGCCAATAAACTTGCTCCCCTGCTGTGGGAACCACTGTGTACTCATGAGTCTCATACAAACATCTGAGGCCTTGGGACTAATGCTTTGGGGATGCTCTGATCAACTCTTTTGCTCCTAGCAGTCATTCACTGAAGTCAGTTTCCTGTGATAATGTTGGGAGTTCCTTCAGAGCTGTACATAAGTACTGCTAAAGTTACAGAAGTAGTGCAATGCAACAGATGTTCTAGTTTTCAGTTACCACTGTGTTGCTGCATGTTTTGTGCACACATGAAGTGTGCATGTGTGTATTTGTATTTTTTTCTTTCCAAGGGGAGAATGTGATGCAGTTCCATCAGGGACGTGAATGAAAGAATGGCAGTCTTTTTTTTTGTTTGTTTGTTTTTTGGTATACACATCTTTGCATTTTGACTGATTTTTGATTTTATTATGAATTTTGTTTATGGTATTCAAACCCCAGGAATCCCTCACGTATGCTTAACAAATGCAGTCATTCACCTGGAATGAGCTACCCCCAGTGCTTAGAATTTGATGCTAATTCAAAAACCTTAGAATGAAATTCAAAAATGCACTGTGGTTAAGCTCACTCCTGCATTCTAACAGTAGATTTATTTCTTTGCCTGAAGACAGCAGTCACCCCGGAGTTTTCTGTTCACATCAGACTGTTTATGGTTTATTATTTTATAACGTATGGGGAGCCCTTATTGTTCTTTGCATTCAGACAGTTTACCACGTTCTTATGGTATCGATGTGACGTCAGGAGGTTGTTAACCCCTCTTGACTATGCCACATCGATGCAGTAGCAATGGGAGCACATCCGTGCATGCACGGCTTTAAATCTGTGGCTCCAGATGATTGGCCACAGTTGTGAGAAATCGCCCTAACAGAGAGCGGCACTATGGGGAATCCAGTAGCTTTTACAGTGTATTCAAACAACATGGAGTCTTGCTGTATTCTGACAATATGCAGTTAGCCACAGCCCTTGAACTGCTCCGGAGATGAAAGAGTTAATTCTATGCTGAGAGCATAGAATGTTGAGCTCGTGCTCGGTTCAAACCTCTGTCTGCTGCACTTTCAAGTGTAACTGTCAGATTCTTTACTCCGCCTAACTGAACAGTCGCTCTGGAGTTTCTCCTGTCGCTTTCGGTTCGCGCTAAGTAAAATCGTCTGTTTAAACCGAAAATTATACTTTTTTTCTCGGTTCAGATCCCTGTCTGTGGTACAGTAAGTAGTATAGGTAGTGGACTGTAGTAATTCTGTGGAAATTGTAAAGTTTAAATTTTGTTACGATCGATTCGGCTGAACCGATCACTGTATTGATTCTGTGGTGATCCGATGTTTATCAGTTCTAAAAAAAAAAAAAAAAAAAAAAACGTGTTTAGTGTTTTTTTCCAATACCCGTGACACGGTTAGGAACCGATAAGTTTGTCTTACCTGGCCTGAAGCCGTGTAAAGGGTAACTTTTTCTGTTTAACCGTGGCCATGTCTGAGAAGCCCAAAAGAAAAACCGGGCCCACTGGGTTTCAACACTGTAGTGTGTGTGGGGAGGCCTTTGCTAAGACTGATCCCCACACCACCTGTGTTTATTGTCTGGGGTTTGACCACCTCGATTCAGACTGCCAAATATGCAAAAATTTCCCTAAATCCACCCTAGACAAAAGGTTGGGCAGGCTTGGGGAGAAAGAGGCCGAGAAGTGTGCTGACCCGGACAGCCAACTTAGTTCAATTCCGACCGAACCTGAGGGAGTGCCCTCTGACCAGGGCCAGACTTTCTCGGACAAGAGGAGAGCCGATCATGAGGGGTAAGTTCCTGCGAAGAAGAAGAAGGAAAAGTCGGTTGGTTCGGATTCAGATCCCCACCATCCAACCGCCGAGGAAATTGCCTGGGTGATTAGTATTGTGGAATTGCTCCGTTCGGTTCCTACCGATCCGGCATCTCTCGGTAGGAGCTTGGTTCGGTCGGTTCCCCCGGTTTCTGATTGTTCTTTGGAAGAATATTATGAGCCGGAATGGGTAGGGGAGGAAGAGTTTGACGATGATGAGAATGAAGATGGTGGGGAAGGTCTGGATGAGCCCATTGAACTGGACATCTCCCCAGACAGGCCTTCAGAAGTTTCTCCTCCCAGGCTTTCTGAGTCTCCTTCCCATTTTATGTTTTACAAGAAAGTGGCTGATACCCTCCAGCTTCCTGTGGGTGAAGCTGTTGAGGAGCAGGAGGAGCTTGATTTTGTGGAGATGACGGACATCCCAGAGTCCAAGAGACTGTCTATTCCTTTACACAAATCTTTTGGGAAACAGACTCATAAGCTTTTAAAAACTCCAAATTCTTTGCCTCCAGTGGACAAACGAATGGTCAGGAGGTATATGCTGTCAGGCTCAGCTACGGAGTTCCTGTACCAGCACTGCAGCCATGTTGGGGTAGTGCAGGCTGCAGCCTGTGACAAGGGTAGCATACCCTTGGCTTCACCCCCTCCCCCCGGATAAGGACTCCAGGAAGATAGATGCTATGGCTGAGAAGCAGTACCTGGCATTTTCTCTGGGACTCAGACAGGCTAACTACATGGCCTGTGCAGCTAGATACCAAAAGTCCAGGTGGGAGTCTGTTTTGGATCTGTCCAAGCAGGCTTCCCCCCAGCTAGCCAAGGAGCTGGAGGAGGTGGCTGCTGATGGGATAGAGGCATCCAAAATTCAGTTTCATGCTGCTGTGGACTCTAATGATGTTTCATCATGAGTCATGGCTACATCTGTGGCTCTTTGGAGGATGGCTTGGCTCAGATGTACTAGCCTCTCGCAAGATACCCAAGCTAAGGCCATGGATTTTCCTGTTGTAGGTAATTCTCTGTTTGGGGAGCAGACAGAGAACTACATGAAAAAGATGGATGAGTACAGGACCACCTACAAGAGTGCTTAAGCCAAGGAAAGGCAGTCAACTCCTCAGAAGCAACATGCTAGGGGCAGGGGCAGGCCTTTTCACAGACCTTTCTACCAGGCACAGGCCTCCTCTCCTTTTTCCCAGAGGGGGTTCTTTAGAGGGAGAGGCAGGAGGGCGATGAGCAGGGCTACATCCACTTCTCAGCCTAAGGCTCCTGCCAAGCAGACACCCTGAGGTATCAGCCCGGGTCGACTCCCCAATCCCTGTAGGAGGCAGGCTGGCTTACTACTTCCAGGACTGGAAGTCTGTTACCTCAAACAAGTGGGTCCTGGAGGTAGTAAGCCAGGGACTGACCCTCAGTTTCAAAAAATTTCCAAAGCTGAGGGTCAGGTCTTTTCCACCTGCAAACATCTCCCAAACCATTGCCCTAGAGGCAGAGGTTTCCTCTCTGTTGGCTCTCAGAGCCGTAGAGAGAGTTCCTACATCCCTCAGGGGCAAGGGTCTGTACTCCAGATACTTCCTTACCCCAAAAAAGACAGGAGAGTGGCAGCCCATCCTAGACCTAAGATACTGAAACAAGCATTTACTGAAGCCAAAGTTCAAAATGGTGACTCTGGGAATAATTCTTCCCTCTCTACTGCCAGGGGACTGGCTAACTTCCCTAGACCTCAAGGATGCCTACTTTCACATTCCCATCAGGTGCTCCCACAGAAAGTATCTCGGATTCGAACTGCCGTCAGGCCATTATCAGTTAATGGCAATGCCGTTCGGGCTAACATCAGCAACCAAGGTTCTTTACCAAATGCCTAGCAGTAGTAGTAGCCTTTTTAAGGAGACAGAACATATCTATTTTCCCATATCTCGATGACTGGCTTATTGTGGGGCAGTCTCCAGACCAAGTCAAGTCAAATCTAAAAGTGATCCAGCAAGTGCTCACTTCCTTGGGATTCCTCCTCAATCTTCCAAAGTTAGTTCTCGAACCAGTACAGATCCTCACCTTCATAGGGTTGGAGTTGGACACTGTCCAGGCAAAGGCCTTTCTTCCCTTGTCAAGGGTACACGCCCTTACAGACCTAGCTTCCTCATTTCGTCTCCTGGTCTCTCGTCCAGCAAGACATTTCCTCCAACTTCTGGGCCACATGGCAGCTGCCACTGCAATGATCCCAGGGGCCAGGTTTCAGATGAGGGATATCCAGTTTCACCTGAGGGCTTTTTGTTCCTAGAAAAAAGACCCTCTCATCAAACTGATTCCAGTGACTCAGACCTTGATCCATGCTCTACAGTGGTGGTTGGATCAGGACAACCTCAGACAAGGAGTCCCATTTATCTCTCAGACTCATTCTGTGGTCCTGACCACAGATGCTTCTCTTCTGGGGTGGTGGACTCATTAGGGAGCCCTCACAGCACAAGGAGTGTGGTCCCCTCAGGAGTCTCTCCTTCATATCAACCTTCTGGAACTCAGGACAGTATACTTAGCCTTACAAGCTTTCGCAAATGCAGTACAAAACAAGGTGGTTCAGGTGAGAACAGACACCACCACCACCATGTGGTACATCAACAAGCAGGGAGGCACTCTGTCGATGGCCTTGTGCACAGAAGCCATGAAAGTCTGGTCTCTGGCCTATTCTCTTCAGACATCCCTGGTAGCAGTCCACCTTCCAGGGAAGGACAATGTGTTAGCAGATGCTTTGAGCAGGATTTCTCAGGGCCATTACGAATGGTCCCTGGATCCCCTAGTGCTAAAAGCGATATTTCTCAGATGGGGCACTCCTCAGATAGACCTCTTTGCAGCCCCAGGCAATCACCAACTTCCGCTCTTTTGTTGCAGACCCTCAGTATTGGGCTCAGTCCCCCTGGATGCTCTACTGTTGGATTGGTCAGGAAAATTTCTCTATGCCTTTCCCCCTTTCCTCTATTGTTCAGAGTTCTGGTCAAGATAAGGTCACAATCTTGCAAGGTGATCGTGATTGCGTCAGACTGGGCCAGGCAGCCTTGGTATCCTCTCTTGCTGTCCCTGGCGGTCCATCTTCCATTGGCTCTCCCCAAAAAACACAATCTGTTAACTTCCTCTCAGGGGAGAATTTGGTATCCCAATCTTCAGTCTCTCAATCTCAAAGCTTGGCTCTTGAAGAGCTAGAATATGCAAATATGAATCTGTCTCAGGGGGTTCTGGACATTCTCGAGGCTTCTCGTAAGCCTGCCAATAGAAAAACCTATAACTCCAAATGGAAAAGGTTTGGTATTTGGTGTTCTGATAAGCAGATATCACCAGACACTGCTGACTTGTCTGCAGTTCTGGACTATATGGTTCATCTCAATAGTTTAGGCGTCAGACCAGCTACCCTCAAGGTGCATCTATTGGCTGTTTCTGCATTTTTATCAGTGGGGAAGCCTTCTTCTTTAGCTTCCCATCCTGTGTTCTGTACATTTTTTAAGGGATTACTTCATACTAATCCCTCTTTTAAGGATCCTACCCCTGTTTGGGATCTTAATGTTTGCATTGCTCAGCTCATGCAACCACCCTTTTGAGCCTTTGGCCTCAGCAAAACTTAAGTACTTGACTTGGAAAACTGTGTTCCTGGTAGCCATTACATCTGCCAGGCGTATCAGTGAATTGCAAGCTCTGTCAGTGGAGCCTTGATTTTTATCTCTTTTCATAGAGATAAGGTGATCCTTAGAACCAACAGGAGGTTCTTACCCAAAGTGGTTTCAGATTTTCATCTGAACCAATCCATGTCCCTTCCTGTGTTTTTCACTGATCATTCTTCAGGAGAGAGAAGACTACACAGTTTGGATGTTAAAAGGTCTCTTAGCTATTACACTGAGTGCACTAAGGCACTTAGGTTTCACTGTTCTCAGTTGTTTCTCACTTATGGTGAAGTGGGAAAGGGTAAACCAGCTACTAAAATGACTATTACCAGGTGGATTGTCTCTTGCATACAGTTCTGCTATGAAAAGCTGGGCAAGGTACCCCCCTCAGGCCTGAGGGCTCATTCTACTAGAGGTACAGCTGCTTCTGTGGCTGCGGCCAGAAATATTCCACTCTTAGAAATCTGTAAAGCAGCCACCTGGAAAACAGTTCATACTTTTACCAAGCATTACTCCCTGGACATCCAGGCTAGGAGTGATGCTAGGTTTGGTATAGCAGTGCTGCAGAGCCTATTTCCTAAGTAGGTTCTGTACCCTCCTCCTGGGAGGTACTGCTTAGTAGTCTGCATATTGTCAGAATACAGCAAGACTTCATGTTGTTTGAAGAAAAATTACCTTAGTAATTATGTTTCTTCTAATGGAGTCTTGCTGTATTCTGACCTCCACCCCTGCCTCCCCTCTCAGAACCTGGTTTTTGGGAAGTGGGCTGGCAGGTACAGTGCTGCACCCCAGAGGTGTATTGGTGCCCTCTCCTTTTGGAGGAGCTGAGCATTGTGGATCGTCATTGTTCTTATTTTAAAGTTATGTTAAGTTCACTACCTGGCTTTTTCGTTTTGGGGTTCTCAACTTGAGTGTTTTGGGATTCCAAAACTTTTTGTTGTCCTTATGGGTAGTGTTTTTTTTACAGTTTCCACACTATGGGTGTACTTAGTTAGTCTTGGCTTGTAAGAATCTGACGGTTACACTTGAAAGTGCAGCAGACAGAGGTTTGAACCGAGCACAAGCTCAACGTTCTATGCTCTCAGTATAGAGTTAACTCTTTCATCTCCGGAGCAGTTCAAGTGCTTGGGCTAACTGCATATTGTCAGAATACAGCAAGACTCCATTAGAAGAAACATAATTACTAAGGTGAGTAATTTTTTCTTTTGCCCCATATACTTTAAAAGCTAATGGATAGGCAACAGACAATAACCATGCTGAAATCGCATCTCGTGGTTTCCATGACAACTGTAAACCTCTCGAGCTGCATTCTCAAGGTTTACCTAGTTGTCATGGAAACCGCTCAGTGCGATTACAGCGTGGTTATTGTCTGCTCATCCATTATCCTCTATGTAATTTCTGACAGTTATATTTTTGATTACTTTGCATTAGTTAGGGTATTTCTTGTGTGTTTATGTGATTTTCACTGGTTTCATTGGTTCTAAGGAACTGGAGAAGGCTGTTTTGCAGCATGGTTCCCGCCTTCCAGGAACTGCTTCTGTTTACAAAAAAAATGCCTCATCTTTCTTGCAACTGTACCACTGTGCAGCAGTTTTCATTTATTACACCTGGTTCCTTTTTTTTCCGAACTGAGATGACAACTGGCTTCTTTTTCATATTGGAAACCATTTTAGGGTCAGATATTTTGCAGTTCCCATTTTAAACAGAACTAAACCGCATTTCTGTATTTTCAAACTTATTTTACCCTGTTAGCCCTTTTTACTACATTTTGGGAACTGGACATCTTCCCTGGGTTGTCGGTGGTTTGGCATGACAGGACCACATGCTTTATAAACTGTAAGATTTGTTTTCAACTCCTGGCTAAGACAGACTGCCATGAGTTGTGTTTGAGGTGCCTGGGTCCAGATCACGATTTTGTCAGTTGTGAACTCTGTATTAAGTTTTGCCCTAAAACGCAAAAGAAGAGGGCTAAAAAGTTAGAAGACATTATGGCTTCTCAGTCTACCCATCCACAGATCCCTCAAGAAGGCCATTTGTAAAATCATGTCAGCACCCACTTCAGCTGCTGGCATAGATAAGAAAATTGAGAAAAAGTATCAGGTGGACAAATAGGGTTCAAAATAACTCTTTTCTCACCCTTATCATGAGGGAGTGGTCCAAACTGCTGTCTGCGACAAGGCCAAGGTGCCTCTTTCTTCCCAGCATCCTGAGAAGGACTCCAGGAAACTAGCTAGCATGAGCAAAAAAGTTTATACCTCAGCTTCCCTGCTGTTAAGGCAGGCAGCAGCATAGTTGGCCTACACTGCTCAGTACCAAAAGCCCTCTGTAGCTCCATTTTAGTAGTGAGCGAGAAGGCTGTTGGTGACCTGGCACGGGATTTGGCTGACACAGCAAAGACAGCCATGGATGCCACTGAGTACCTGTTCCACATTGCAGTGGACACTAACACCGGATCCAGGGTCATGACACATGCAGTGTCCCTAAGAAGGTTTACCTGGCTTAGAATGACAAACCATTCCCAGGACACTCAAATAAAAGCAATGGATTTTCTTTTTGAGGGAAAATCCCTGTTTGGTGACAGGACAGAGTGTTATATAAAGAAGGCTGATGAATACAAGACTACCTGCAAGAGGAACACTGAGAAGAAAAAGACCTTCACTTCCTACAGGCCTTCTGAAAAGGAGGTAGAAGTAGCTGTTACTTCCCCCGTGCTTACTTTACTTATGACTACCCCTCACAGAGGGGTTTCTTCAGGGGTAGGGCCCCCAGGCATGCATATGCAGCACCAGCTCTCAAAGCTCAAGCAAAGCAAAATCCCTGACATACTTCCATAAGTCAGCCAGCCATTGCCAGTGTGGGGGAGACTGCCTCACTATTTTCAGAAATGGAAAGAAATAACTGCAGACAAATGGGTCCTGGAAATAGTGAGTCAGGGTCTGTTTCTGCAGTTCAAATAATTACCAAAACTGCAGTCACAAAACCGTCCATCCTTATACTCCAACAGAAGGACTCTTGCTGAAGACAGAGATGAAAAAAATACCACAAGCAAATGCAGTGCAGAAAGTTCCTCCCTCACTTTGGGGAAAGGGACTTTCTAGGAGTGTGGATATGTTGTTCATCCACACTTCTTGGCATGTCCCTTTCCCCTTTAAATCTTGCTGGAAAGTCTTCAAGCTGGTTCCTCCCACCCAGGTGGTAAATACCTCAGCTCTGCCCCATGACACCAGATCTTCCTTTCCGCTGGAAGATACTGGTTCCCTCGTGCTCTCACAGCAATCCGTAGGCCCTGGATTCAAAGCGTCGTTTTTTTACCGAAACTAACCTTAAAACTCATTCGAGTTAGTGATTCCGATTGCAGTGCATCGGACATGGAGGATAAATCGTCCCCCGGATTTCGCCAGTGTACCTGCAGCCAGAAGATGTCGGACACTGATCCCCACCTAACGTGCGTTTATTGCCTAAGTGTTAGACATGACACCTTGTCTTGCACTTTCTGCCTGGCCTTCCATCCCAACATCCTGGACAACTGCAAGGCGTGCCTAAAACTGGGGAGACTGGAGAAAAGGAACCCGCCGGTGAAATCGAAGGAGGCGAGGTGGGCGGTTTCCGTGGCCGTGGGATCCGCCGAGCAGCTGGAGCAAATGAAGGCATTCGAGGCGGAAGCAGCTCAAGCTTCGGCCAGTCGCAGCTTTTTTGTTCCGCTCAACCTTGGCTCCACCTATACGGGCTCCTTCAAGGAGTTGTGCCAGTCTCTCCCCATCAGGGGTGAGGCGCCCTTAGGCTCACACTCCTCTCGCCCTCACGAGGAATAAGGACCCAAAGTCTTCATCTAAACGAAGACATTCTTGGGACTGAGAAAGGTCTGGGTCCCAAGAGCACGCGGTCTCTGCCTCGATTGAGATTGCATCCTCGGCCACTGGCTTTTCAGACATCCCGTCTGGCCAGGGGACCGAGGAAATGGCCGATGAGGCTGAGATTACTCTCGACCCAATCTACCCTCTGTCACCGACCCCAGTCGCCGACTCTTTGGAAAGGACTCCGGTCCTTTTTTTTCCGGATGAGGAGACCCAGCCCGCTGGTGTCCCCATCGAGGAAACGGTTCTGGACCCTTGGTTTTCACCAACTCTGATGTCTCCCGATTGATCGGGCCGACTCCCTCGGTCTCGATCGAGGTCCAGAACCCCTTCGGCTGAACGGCCAAAAAAGAGTCATAAACACTCCTAAGAAGAGGCGTCGCCACAGATCTTCCTCGGACGAGGAGAGGTTTCAATGGAAACTCCGTCGATGCTATGAAGCTCTCATGTGGCAACAGCTGATTTTGTCCAGGCAGAAGCCCGGCCACCCCAGCCATCACTTGGCTTCTGCTTCCTAGGCCAACGCCGACCCCTCCAGAACTGAAGTCTTCGGTTCCCCTGCCCGTGGGGCCAGCCCGTATCCTGGTTCAGCCTGCCTCGGTCTCTCCACTGATTTTGGTGGAACCACCACCTAAGCAGCCTCAGGGAGGGGCTCCCTTGAAAGAGGACTGAACAGACACTGGGCTTCCCCTGACATCTGTCGATTACGGTCATCCCCAATCGCTATCAGCGTATCGAGGGAGACCTAGGTGGGAGGCCATTGTATCCCGACTCTTTGGACTCGGACGCCACCGGATTGCACTCCCATCCTTGGGGATGATGAGTCATCCGTGGTGGGTTTGGAGGAAGGCCCTTCCTCTTTTCAGGGCATTCTCCACCTGATCTCCGAATCCACCGGAATGCCCCTGGAGTCCATCCAGAAGAAGGCGGAGTACCCCCTTATGGATATCCTCAAAAGTGGGGATACCCCAACAGAGGCCTTTCCAGTGGCCAAAGCCATTGTTGGCCTGGCCCTTGAGCTTTGGCAGCGCCTAGTTTCCTGCCCAGCACCGTCTGCCTGCATGGCTCACAAGTACGCGGTGCCCATGGGGTCCTTGGTGGGGTTCACAGAACATCCTTCGGCCGAGAGCCTGGTGACCGCTTCTGTGTTCAAGGGTACTGGTAGCTCAGCCGACACTGACCGACCCCCGGACAAGGAGTCCAAAAATATGGACCATTCCGCCCGTAAGGTCTATGTGGCCGCTTCCTTAGGCCTTGGTCAGGCCAGCTCGGCTGTTATAATGGCACACTTCTCTCATGCCCTCCTAGGGTCATTAGACGAAGTCCTCCCTCATCTCCCGGCGGACATGCAGACCACAGTGAAGCAAGTCCGTGATCAGAGCCATGCTGTTGCAAAACAGCAACTCCAGATGGCCCTGGACATTGGGGATTCTTGTGCCCGCTCCTTAGCAGCCGCAGTGGCCACTCGCCGCAGGGCTTGGCTGAGGCTTTCCTCTTTCCCGGCGGATACTCAACACAAGTTAGCTGACGTGCCCTTCCTAGGCACCGATCTGTTCGGTCCAGGAGTGGCTGGTCACCTTCAGTGCATAGAGCGGTCCAGTGCCACCCTGGATGCTACTTCTGTGAAGGGTTCTTTGGGCAAGAACCAGCAAAAGTGTAAGAAGAAGCCCTTTCAGTACTCTTCCCCTGTGGTCAGGCAATCCTCCTATCAAGGAGGCCCGCAGCAGTAGCAGGCTAAAGCTTGGTGCCCAAGGTCCAAGCAGGGTCCGCAACAGCCGCTTAAAGGAGGCCGAAGCGCAGGTCTAGGAGCCTCCTCCTCCTCTAAGCTTGCTCAGTGACAAGTTGGGGATTGCCACCCCTACGCCAGCTCTGGGTCCTCCTGTGGGGGTCCGGCTCCGTCACTTTCTTTCTGCCTGGTCTGATATCACCTTGGACAGGTGGGTTCTCTAAGTGGTCAGTCAGGGACTGCCTCTAGAGTTCGAGCAGTACCCTCCCAGCTGAGCCCGCGCCCCTCGGGAGGAAAGGATCTCAGCTTGCACCCAGTCGGCTCTCCGAGATGACATAGCCCAGCTCCTATGCAAGGAGGCAGTAGCTCCAGTGCCAGATTCTCCTACAGTCACAGGCTTCGTGTCCAGGTACTTCCTGGTGCCCAAGCAGATGAGGGGTTGGCACCCCATCCTAGATCTCCATGACCTGAATCAGTATCTCAGGTCTTGCACCTTCCGGATGGTAACTCTGAACCATATCATACCATCCCTGGAGCGAAACATGTGGTTCTGTTCACTGAATCTGCAGGATGCGTTTTTTCATGTCCCAATCCGTCCATCCCATCAGCGGTTCCTCCACTTCAGGGTCGAGGGGACCCTGTATGATTTCCGAGCCATGCCGTTCGGCCTGTCATCGGCCCCACAGGTCTTCACCAACTGCATTGCAGTGGTGGCAGCCTATCTTCGATGTTGAGGAGTACGAATCTACCCTTATCTCGATGACTGGCTCTTGGCAGGTTCCTCCCTTCAGGAGGTGGAGAGGTCCAGGAATCTGGCCCCTCCGAACCTGCTCCCATTTCGGCCTCCTGATCAGCGAGGCCAAGTCGGAACTCGTGCCCTCTCAGGTTATGGGCTTCATCAGGGCAGAGCTCGACTCTTGTCAAGCCAGAGCTCGGCTCCTGGTGGGCAGGGTGGAGGTTCTTTCCTCCTTTGCCCAATCATTTCTGGTTGGGCACTTGCGCCCTACCCAGGACTTTCTGCGCCTTCTGGGTTATATGGCGGCATGCACGTCAGTGGTCCATTGGGCCAGGTGGCACATGCGCCCCTCCAATGGGAGCTGGCCGCCCAGTGGACTCAGCGCCATGGTCATTTCGACCAGCTGATCACTGTAACCCAGAAGATGTGGGATGCTCTCCAATGGTGTACTGCCCCAGAATGGTTGCAGAAAGGGATCTTATTTGTCCGCCCCCGAGCCAACGGTCGTCCTTTCGACTGATGCTTCTCTCATGGGCTGGGGAGCCACATGGGGGACAACAGGGTCCACGGGTTCTTGATCCCTGAGGAGTCCCGATGCCACATCAACCTGGTGGAGCTCAGAGCAGTCAGACTGGCACTGTCAGCTTTTGCTCCTCGGCTCCGGGGTCAAGTGGTTCAAGTCCAGACAGACAGTATCATGACCATGTACTACCTCAGCAAACAGGGTGGCACGCACTCCCGTCTGCTGTGCAAGGAGGCGCTCTGCATCTGGACCCTCGTAAGCCGGTTGAAGGCAGATCTCCTAGCCATTCATGTGGCAGGAGTCTCGAACCAGCTGGCGGATGCTCTCAGCTGCATAGGCCAGACATCCCACAAGTGGTCTCTCCATCCAGAGGTAGCTACAGTCTGTTCTCCCATTGGGGCAAACTGCTGGTGGACCTGTTTGCCTCCGGGAAAACACCGCTGAGGCTGTACCATGCCCACCCCCCTCAGCAGGGCTCACTGCAGGGGGATGCCTTCTTGAGGCCATGGACCCCAGGCCTCCTGTACGCCTTCCCTCCCTTTCCCTTGATCCACAAGGTGTTACTCAAGGTGAGGAGGGACAAGGCAAAGGTGATCCTGATAGCCCCAGATTGGCCGTGCCAGTTCTGGTACCCAGATCTCCTCAGCTTCAGCTGCAGGCCCCCGGAGTGGCTTTGTACACTCCCGGACCTGATATCATTGAACCAGGGGAAGGTATTTCATCTAGACCTTCAATCCCTGCACCTCACAGCCTGGTACCTGAACGGCTAGAGTTCCAAGCTCTGGGTCTTTACAAGGATGTCTACACCGTGGTGGAGGCATCTCGTAAGGAATCGACCAGGAAATGTTATGCCTTCAGATGGAAAAGGTTTTCCATTTGGTGCCAGGGTAAGAGTCTGGAACCCTTATCCTGCTCCATGGATAACATTCTAGACTACCCTTGGTCTCTCTCCAAAGGGGGTCTATGGTCATCGACCCTTAGGGTGCACCTGGCAGCCATTTTTGCTTACTGGGCGTGGGACGATCAACCTACATTGACGCAGGAGACAGTGGTCGGGCGCTTCTTCAAAGGCCTGGATCACATATCCCCTCCGGTGCGTGAACCTCCACCTCTGTGGGATCTGTTGCTGGTTTTGGCAAAGCTCATGGGCAAGCCATTCAAACCCATGCATAAGTGTGAGCTCTCACACTTGTCGTAGAAGACGGCCTTCCTGGTGGCTATCACATCAGCCAGAAGGACGGGGAGCTCCAGGTGCTTTCAGTGGACTCCCCTTTTCTGGTCTTTCACAGGGACAAAGTTGTCCTGCGCTCCCACCTGAAATTCCTTCCAAAGGTGGTATCAGAGTTTCACCTTAACCAGGTGTTGACTCTGCCGGTATACTACGCTAACTACACCTTGGACCCCGAGTACAGGCTCCATACTCTGGACCTGAGACGTGCTCTCTCCTATTATAAGGAGAGAATGGCGGAAATTCGTGGAGAGGTTCGCCAGCTGTTTGTCACCTACACTGAAGCTGCTTCTGGCAGACCTGCAGCCAAACGGACCGTTGCAAGGTGGATTATATCATGCATAAGTCTGAGCTACGAGTTGGCAGGCAAGGAGCCTCCCAGAGAGATAAGAGCTCATACTACCCGCCATACTGCTGCATTAGTGGCTGCTTTCAGGGATATCCCTATCCAGGAAATCTGTCAGGCTACTTCCTGGAAGTCAGCAGACACCTTCATTACCCACTTCCACATCGACCTTGAGTCACGCCGGGATGCTGGTTTTGGGACCTCGCTTCTCCAGTCTTTATTTCCCAAGTAGGGGGTGTGCGCCTTGCCTCCCTCCTCCCGGAGAACTGCTTGGAGTCTGCCAAGAAGTGTGGATGAACAACATATCCACGCTCCTAGAAGAACAGGTTGCTCACCTGTAACAGTAGTTCTAGGAGTGGTATTTGTTGTTCATCCACACGCACCCACCCGACCTCCCCAGCTTTCGGCGCACAACCTTGCTTCCAGTGGCCAAGACTCATGCCATGGGGCAGAGCCAGATATTTACCACCCAGGTGGGTGGCAGGAGCCAGCTTGAAGACTTTCCGGCAAGATTTAAAGGAGAAAGGGACATGCCAAGAAGTGTGGATGAACAACATATACCACTCCTAGAACTACTGTTACAGGTGAGTAACATGTTCTTACTCGAGATATTTCCTGACCACAAGACAAAATGGAGACTGGCAGCCCATTTTAGATTTGAGATACCAGAACAAACATTTAAAGAAGGAAAAATCTGAGATGGTAACCCTAGGATCAGTGATTCCGTCACTGCGAAAGAGATGTTGGCTGGCGTCACTGGATCTGAAAGATGCCTACTTTCACACACTAGTCAGGCCTAGTCACAGGAAGCACCTCAGATTCGCTGTAGGGAATTACCACTATCAATTCACAGACCTTCACTTTAGTTTATCCTCAGCACCAAGAGTGTCCACAAATTGCCTAGCCGTAGTGGCAGCCCATTTAAGGAGGCAAGGGGTGGTTGTTTTTCCCTATCTGGATGACTGACTAACCTCAGGAAAATCACACCAGGAGAGCAAATCCTCTTACCTTCTAACACAAGACACCTTGGAGGACCTGGGCTTCCTTATAAAAGTTTAAAAGTTTGCAAACAAAAGCTGTTAATGTTCTGGACTTCATAGGTGTGGAGCTAGATAGCCTACAAGGGAAGGCACTCCTCCCCCGGGAAAGGATTGTAAATCTCATCATAACTGCAAGATCCTTCAATGTAGGTCATTCCAAACCTGCAAGGGATTTTCGATGTTTTCTGGGGCACATGGCATCATCCACCACAGTGGTGTCAGGTTCCAAATGAGAGATATTCACTACCACTTAGGGAGCCATTGGTCCCAGAGGTGGGATCCACTTTCAAAACTGGTGCCTGTCTAGAGGTGTCTGCTAAGGGCACTGGAGAGGTGGAAGGAATAATGCAACCTCCGAGAGGGGTTCTCTTCCTTCGGCAATCACCTTCAGGGACGCTCACCACAGATGTCTCCCTCCTGGGCTGGGGCACCACCTGGAGGACCTCACTGTAAATGAAGCATACAGTAGACTCTGGAACATACAGACCTCCTGGAGCTAAGGGCAGTGTAATTGGCAATACAGGCCTTTTCCACCCACATCAGAAGTCAGTAGATCCAGATCAGGACAGATAACACCACAAATATCTATTGCATAAACAAACAGGGAGAGGCAAGACCTTCAAAACTGTCCACAGAAGCAATGAAGGACTGGAACCTAGCATATTTCTTGGATGTCCAGCTCTTGGTAGTATGCCTTCCAGGGAAGGACATCGTGCTGGCAGATTCCCTGAGCAGAATCAGTCAGGGATATCAGGAATGAACTCTGAACCAGCAAGTGCTGGCAACAGTGTTCAGAAGGTGGGGTGCACTAGAAATAGATGTGTTTTCATCCTGAGAGAACAGCCAGCTCCCACTGTTCTGTTGCAGACCCCCATCAGTGGGTACAGTCCCAGACAAGTTTCTTTATGCCTTCCCACCTTTCCCTTTTTTGCTCAGAGTACTGCTAAAACTGAGGAGGGAGTCAGCAACGGTGATTCTTATAGCTCCAGAATGGGCCAGGTAGATTTGGTACTTCCTGCTCCTGTCGTTCTCCATCTGACATCCTATCAACCTTCCCCTGAGATACAATCTGCTCACATTGTCTCAGGGCAGGATAACATTCCAAGATCTGAGAACTCCTCATGTCAAAGCATGGTACTTGAAGAGCTAGAGTTCTGAACTGCATCTTTCTGAAAAGGTTATGGAAGTTTTTAAGGTTTCCAGGAAACTAGCAACAAGGAAAACCTATGCCTCAAAGTAGAAAAGATTCTCTGTTTGGTGTTCCTCTAGACAGCTCAGTCCTTTGCAGGTAAGTGTAGCTTCAATCTTGGACTACCTAGTCCACCCACAGTCCCTGGGCCTCAGGCCCTCAACCCTGAACATTCATCTGGCTGTCGTGTCAGCATACACCTCAGCTTGCAAAGACAGGTCGGTGTCCTCCAAACCCATTTTCAGAAGGTTCTTTGAAGGTCTTGCTCACCTGTACCCTCCAGTAAGGTATCCTGTCCCTCCATGGGACCTGAATCTGTGTATTGCCCGTTGATGGAGGCTCCTTTCAAGCCTGCGACAACTGGTGCTCTGAGGTGTGTCACCTGGAAAGCAATTTTCCTGGTGGGACTGACATCTGTCAGAAGGATAAGCAGGCTGCAAGCCTTTTGCAAAGAGCCTAACTTCTGTATATCATATTCCACAGATGGGGGATATTTGTAAGAACTAGTTCCTTCCTAAAGTGGTGTCTGAATTCCATCTGAATCAATCAGTTGCACTTTCAGTATTCTTCACAGCAAAATCCAGCTCAGAAAAGCAGAAGCTTCACAGTCTGAATGTAGAGAGAGCTCTTGGCTAAATTGGACCACAGAAATGATGTAAGGCCCACTAGCACTCGGTTGTTTGTCACCTGTGGTGAAGTGGGGAAGGGGAGACCAGCATCCAGGAGAACCATTTCTCATTGGATAGTTTCCTGCATACAGTTCTGTTATAACAAAGTTGGCAAGCTGCCACGTGAAGGCCTTAGGGTTCACTCCACAAGGGTCACCTTTGCCTCTGTGGCAGCATCAAGAGGTGTTTCCCTGCAGAAAACCTGTAAAGCAACTACCTGGAAAACAGTAAATACTTTCACAAAGCACTGCTGTCTGGATGTGCAGTTCAGAAGGGATGCCAGCTTTGGCATTGCTGTCTTGCAAAACATTTTCTCTAAATAGGTACTGTACCTGGCCTCCCAAGGTATAGCTATAGAGTCTGCTGTTGTTAAACATAAGTGAGGGATTCCTGGGGTTTGAAAAAAAAAAATTGCTCACCATAATAATGTTTCCTCCAAAGGGATCCTCACTACGTTTAACAATCCCAGTCCCTACCTCAACTTCCATAACCTGGAAAAGGTTTCACACTAGAATCAACTCTTTTCTGTTTCCTTGAGCATTACTTGTTACAGTGTCTTACAATTGACACTCATTGATCTAAGCTTTTTTACATTTTTCATTACATTTTAAAAATGGTTCTGCTATGCTGGAAAAGTTTTTGAAACACTTTCAGTTTTTTTTTTTAAATATTTTTTGTAGCCATTTAGCTAGTTTAGTGGTCACTGCTCATCCTAGCTTTAGAAATAAATCTGCCATTAGAATGCAGGGTGAGCGTGATGACAGCAGAGTTTTGAATTTCGTTCTAAGATTTTCTGATTAGTATAAAATTCTAAACTCTGGGGCAGCTCATTCCAGGTGTATGGTTGCAATTGTTAAGCATAGTGAGAGATCCCTTTGGAATAAACAATATTACTATGGTGAGTAATTTTTTTCTTTTTGCTTCATAATTCTAACAGATATATAAACTTTTTCCTGAGTCCACACTTTGCAATACTATATTATTAATAATCAGTACACTTCTCTCAGTTTAAAATCCTGTTTTTCTTCAGGTGAAGAATTTACGATCTGGAGTTTCCCGAGCTGCAGTGGTCTGCTTAGCAGATCTGTTCACACATCTGAAAAAGAATATGGACCAGGATTTAGATACAACAGTGAAAGTCCTGTTGCACAAAGCTAGTGAATCCAACACTTTTATAAGAGAAGATGTCGACAAAGCACTGAATGCAATGGTGGATAATGTTACTCCAGCAAGAGCACTTTTAGCACTAATTAATGGCGGATTAAGGTATAGTAGGCTTTTTAATTCTGACTACTAAATCAGGTTGAGGAGGCCATAATAAAGTAAGAGTAACGGCATTTTGAGAAGACAGCGGTTTAGTATATTTTGACTACATGTGAATTTCTTAATCTCACAAATGTAATTTTACCCATTCTGTCTCATTTTGCTGCTTCAGCTACATTAATGCGAATAGCTGCACATTAAAAAAGCAGGACAAAGTACTCCTTGTGCACTGTGTTCCAGCTTGCTCTTTCCACCCTTCTAGAGTACGACTCTTGGAAGGCACTTCCTATTTAGCTGATGTGATCTCAAATACGAATATTTGCCTGTGGTGCTCCTTTGCTGAGTGTACAGTACTAATTCCCTTCCTACAGCTGTTAGGAATTCTGGGTCCTTTGAGATTTGTTAACACAAATTAAAGGCCCTTTTATCTTGTGCAGGCCTGTGGTTGATCTGATTAGTGACTATTCTCTGATTGGATTAGTGAGCTCTTCTATAATGTATTTTTGTATAGCACTTTGAAATGGTTTTCAAGAAAATCACTCCATCAGTGCCAATCATATATCTATATATAGAGAATACTGATTGGGAAGCCATGCAGAACCAGTCTGTGCTGCCACAGAGGGGTTCTGATTACATCAGATCTCGAGAACAAAGCTCGAGAGGTCCGATATAATCAGAAGCCCCATGTGGTTGCCCAACAGCAGGCAGGCAGAGTTTCCATTCAGAACCTGATCCAATTTCTGTGCATGTGGCAGCACTATAAAAAACAATTGCATTGAGAATTTCCCATTAGCCGGAACCTTGTTGTACCACAGAAGGTTACAACTGCGTCCCATGACCTTTGAATTGTGGTACAACAAGGTTTCGCTGGTATAAATATTGATGCAGAACAAACCCTCACTATATACTGTATAACTATATTATACGTGCATGGGACCACACAAAGGGTTAGGATTCATATGGGGTTTCTGTGCTAGAGTACAATATTTAACAACTTTTACTGCACCTGTCTTGAAAGTTAGATCAGAAATATGAAGAGTTTAGATGCTGTGTACTCTGAACGCTGCAAATTTGATAAAAACAGAAGTGGTAATTTTTAAGGAAGAAAGTTGATGGAAACATAAAAATTAATTGTACTAGGATACCGTTTTGGGGGCTGAGGTCCTGAAAACACCACGGTTTTGAAAGTTAAAATCTGGTGGAAATGTAGGGTCATAATTTCAGAAGCTTTGCAGTTGCAGTGCACTTGGATTAGAACATTTTGAAACACTAATTTTATTCTTAACATCAGGAATATGATGTATTATGTCACAGTAATTGCATCAAGTCTGTGCCTATATGTTGTTCTGGTTAATGTTTGATATTTTCAAAGAGCACCCTTTGCACTGTGCTGATCGTTTGCCCCCTGACCTTCCAAAGGTCGATTTTTTTTTTCAGCTGATGAATGTGGTCACCCAGGAAGTCAGCACCCTCAGAAACCCAACTAAGTTGAAGACACTTGCTTTCAAGTTGTTATTTTATTTTATTGTTACCTTAGTTTACCAGTTCCTACTCCACGTTTAGATTTATTAGTACTTGGGTTTTTATTTCCATGGTTGCTATGCCTGTTTCAGGGAACCGTGATATTTTTTTATTTTTTTTGTGGCTCTTAATGTGTTCATTACTTGAATCTGATTTTTGTAAACTTTTACTTTATTAAATTGTATAATAAAATGCAATACACATAAATGGTACAGCAGTGTCAGGTTAAAAGTAATACACCAAAGTATTTATTATTTCGCTCATATCAGGATTGCTCTACTCTGTACACCTATGGAACCTCACTTGGAGGGAGAGTCACAACATATTAAGTCAATTATGCCTCCAAAGAGCCCTATGCAGTCAAAGAAGCAGATCATAGTTGCCATTTAAGTTTGTGAAAATATACAAGTACCAAAGTGTAATGTCCTATCCGGCCATTGGGCCATCAGATCTGCCTAGTTACCTAACGAGTACAGACTTTTATATGTCCTGTATGCTCAAGCTCCCTCTACAGGAGTAAATGTTGGCTGATGTCATACTACATATAAAAAGCAAACCGTATACCTCACTGAAAGGGTTACACAACATTATACTTCCCACAAACCAAAAACTCAAAACTTTAAATTGAAGAAGTAATAAAAGCTTCTTATTGTTTTATAAAAGTAGTAAGCCCACTGTTATTGTTGCCTGTAAGTAAACTCTACTAAACATGGCAAAGGCACCAAAAAGAACTGAACTCCCCTGCCACTTTGGATAAAGTACAACACAATAGATGCATACTAGCCAACATTTTAGCCCCCAAACCTGTCAGTACACAAAAAAAACTGACATTTCCTTATTATAAAACTGTTACAGACTCTTACAGGTTTTAACAGAAAAATAAAGTCTCGCAGGTTCAAGAGTCCATAGAAGAGTAGTGGGATAGTCCTTATATGCCACAGTTCTAAAATATAAGAAAGAATCCTCAGGGTACTGAATGGGCCGCTGTGTGGTCAGACTGCATGCTTGGTCTGATTTAAACATAAAAAATGCAAGTTATTTTTATGATTTTGGGGTAGGTAGTTAGTGGTGCAGTATTAGCCACTGGTAAGTAACTGGAACACAAATTGTAATGATAAAATAACGTGACCTATTTCTGAATTGAACCCTGGACACTGGTATACCATCATAGTGCTCTATCACGGAGCTATCAGGTCCACATAGTGGCAGCTTGAGGTTCCCACAGTCACCTTTCTTTTTCTGATTGCATAGCCAGAGACTAGGATACTCATTTTTGGATACTAATTACTAACTGCTCATTTTTTTCTAATTTATATCAAACTGTGTGGTTGTATCCAGGGATACTTTTTTGTTCACACACCTGAAATTCTTTTGTAAAATGCCTAAATCAGCGATAAAAAGGAAAAATAAATACATAAAAAACTTTTTGCATATTTTTTTTCAAATCTGTATTGGGCAGTGTGGTTGTGTCTAGGTATATATTTTGCTGGCACATCTAAATTTCTGTTTATTTATGTACAGGAAGGCCCTTGAGCAACAAGAACTTGTTTTCAAGGGCAAACCAAGTCAGTAAAAGTAACACAGAAACAACAGTCATTTGAAGAAGTTTTATTTATTTATTTATTTATTTTACACTATATTTTTATTTCGAGTTTTAACAAGCTTAGGATCACTTAACATTTATAGATTATATTGATCTGTACATGTCAAGGCAGTGAGCACCAATAAGAATAGCTACCCCCCCCCCCAAAAGGAGGGAGAAAACAGTAAACAGTGTAGAAATGAATGTTGATGATAATAAATATATAATTAATGTTTACCTGGCTGACATATAGCAATAAGCCTTCAAATTTATGTCCAGTTTTGGAGTTGTCCTTCAAAAGCAGGTGCTCTGAACCAAATTACGCATTGTATTTGAACGTGCTGGAATGAATAACTGCCTCAATTGTAACTCTCTTGTATATGCCGATGACCTTGTCTTCCACAGTGACAAATCCACGGCCGCAATTTCCTCCATTCTCTCACTGAACTATGCTGCAGCCCACAGCTGGTTCTCAAATAACCTCCTCTTAGTAAATGCCAAAAAAACTAAATCCATGCTGTTTGGATCTAAGCCCTTCCTGGCCAAAACTAAAAGCCATGCCCCCTTACGCATTCTCACCCCAGATGGTACAGCCCTGGAGGACGCCAACACCTACAAATACTTAGGAGTAATGCTCAACCCCTCCCTCACCTTCACTGAGCATGCAAATTCCCTTGTCCGAAGGTTTCATCAAAAGTTAGGTGCCGCCTATAGATTCAGGCAATACCTTACCCATGAAGCTAGACTAGCCACTGCCCAGGGTAATCTTCTCCCTATTCTTGACTACTGCTCCCCTATTTATGCCAGGATAACAGCTACTGCTATGGCTAAACTCTCCACTGCCTACAACAGCGCCTGCCGCTTTGCTTTATTGGCCCCGTTCTCCACCCACCACTGTACCCTCTATAATACCCTTGGATGGCTACCGCTGCAAGGTTGCTTTGACCTAGCCCTCTGCTGCATGGTGGACAATGTCATCCGCACGGCTCCAGAATGTCCCCTAACTGCCCTTCTGAAAACCCGAACACTCCTCCGCAACCTCTGTTCAAATGGTACTCCCCCTCTAGCTGTTCCTAGGGTATCCACCAACATGGGTAGCAGAGCTTGGTCTGCAGCTCTCCCCTTACAGTGGAACAAACTACCGGCTGAACTCCGTTCCATTGACACACACTCCAGTTTCAAGTCCCACCTTAAAGTCTGGTTCCTGGAAAACTCATATCGCCAATGCTCCCAGGGGTCTCGCACCAACCCACACTAGTCAACTCCCCAGCCCAGGGGTTACCCACCTACCCACACTAGTCAACTCTCTTGCCTACAACTGTTATATTGCATTTTTCACAGCAATATTTGACCTCCTTGCCTGTACGTATTGTATATACATATTTTTACTGAGTATTCTGTGTATTACTTGCTCACTGGGCGATGCAGTCACACATTGTACACTGTGCCTATGATTTGTTTGTTTGTACCAAGTCTTCTCATGTCTGATATTGAAATCTTGTATTCACTGTTCTCAAATGGACCTATGCATCAAACCTGTATATTGTGTCTACTATTGTTGCTTGTATCAAATCTGTTTCATGTATATTACTGTTACCTTATACTCCACTGTCACCCTGCGCCATGTGTTATGGCCTGGGTCGTGCCTGAAAACGGTCCCTGGGATCAGTGCACTCACCCGGTTATCAAAGTCATAAATAAATAAATAAAAATAAATAAAATAAATAAGGGAGGGTTGACCCAGGAAGGAAATCGCCCTTAAGGGAACTGTGTCAGATGGGAACCCCTTCAATTCCGATGATAAGGGATCTGTTAGAGTAGAATCAGTATTTGGGACTGGCTTGGCCAAGACGTTTTATTTATGTATGTGTGTATTGATTGATTGATGAGGGGACAGTCCCAGGGACCATTTTCAGGCATGACGGGGCCATCAAGATGGCACATAATTTTTTTAAACATTATATAGAGAATAATGGCTATGCAAGAGTGTGTTATGGATTTTTTTTTTTTTTACACACCCAAGGTGTGTGATGACCCATAAACCTCGAGAGCAAAGCTTGATAGGTTTATGAGGTCGTCACACACCGCAGGTGTGTGTTACTCGGTTTATTAAGGTGGAAGTAGGCACTAGGCCCATCAGGACCACCTTCCCCACACCTTGTGGGGCATATTAGCTATCACTACTTAACAGGTGATTATCCAGTAAATTTTTTTTTTATTCTGTTCTGTATTTGGCTTTTACAGTATGATTTGGCAGTGCAGTCCATAATTCAGTGGATCTGTTAGTAAAGTAATGCCTACGTTAGTTTGATGTGGCTTTTGGTATACGAATCTGCTTATTATATGATCTTAAATTTGAAGTTTTATTCACACTTGCATAGCCTTCATTTTTTGTAATTACTGGTGCAGGGAGTTTTTTCTTCCTTTTACACCTAAAACAAGAGAGACCGGGGTTCCATGTCATAAGACCAAATAAATTTCGGCGACTCACAAAACAGCAAATGGATTTTGCCAAAAACCAAATCAGCACCTACGAAACCCCGCCAAACACAGACTCAGCGCAAATGTAAAATAATGTTTCATGTGGGAAGCTACCCTCCCTGCACTCCCTATACTAAAATAACCATCTCCGAGGGGGGAGGGTGGACACTGGGGAAAAAGAATACAGAAGAGGGAGGCCAACGACGGGAATGCCATAAATAAAAAAACACCCTCTAAAAGTAAAGAAAAGTGTACCTGCTAGCAGTCCCAAACCCGAGACTACCAGCACCTCAGCCGGCATACTTACCCGCCACGCTAGGCGGGCAGCTCAGCAGCAGCAGGCACCACTTCCTGGCTTATCTTCCCTAGTCCCTTCCTCTTCTGTCGCTATTCCCTTTCGTTGCCCTTATTCCCACCACCATCATTATTTCCAACCCTCACTAAATCTCCCTGTCGCTGTACCTCCTTGCGACCAAATTGAGTTGCTCATTTATGAGTCGCTCAATTTGGTTCGCTGTTTTGACATACCAAGACAAAGAGTTGTGAAGCGTACACACACACACCAGAGTCTCTCTGTGTCTCTTCCTCCACTAGAGACATTGTGTTCTTTTTTTTTCTGTTTTTTGAGATGCTCTGTGGAACGCTACAGTAAGCAGGGTGGATGATAGACAGCAGTCATTGAAGCACGGTCCATTCTCAGTCTGACTTGCTGTCTTCCGACGTCTCGACTGAAGTGTGAAAATAGCAGGATCAATCAGATAGATTTTTTTATTGCAAAAGGCAGGATCAACCAGAAAAACAGTCAAAAAATAATACCTTACATGCGAGGAGGGTGAGCAGCGCTGGTCTGCGGAAAAGGAGAATTGTAGCCGCCATGTTTTTAAACGTGTTTGGCCCACCCACAAACAGACCAATGGCCAGTAAGATGGCGCACTACAAATGACTGATGCTGGAGGACACTGGCACTGACGGAAAGTGTTGAGAAACGCCGTAATAACCGGTTTTTGGGTTATTACAGTGTTTGAAAGAGACATGTGAACAGTTTGATAAAGGATATCACCAGTAATTATTTTTATTTTATTAAAAAACAATGGACAAAAAGAGATAGCAGTGCAGAACAGATCCAAAGATATTCACGATCAGTAATATATAGCGTACAGAGGTCTACACAGAAAGAAATAGTCACCCACTAGATTACCATCACATAGGTAGTTCAGGTAACAAGGTAGACGGTTACTATAGATGTTACACAGAAGCTGCAGACAGTTAACAGAGGTTAATATGTGATCAGCTGGAAGTCCAGCAGTTACTGGGCGTTTGACATGAATGCCCAGTCAGTAGTTCAGTAAAAGTCCTTTTGTCAGTCTTCGTGAGACCAAGATGGCATATAATAGTTAACAGTTAAAAGTACATAGAGGTCCAGACTAGTTACAATACAGAAGGTGATTGATGTACTGAGGTTGTGAGAGAGAAATCCCAGCGATAAATAATGATAATGTACATAATTTACAGAATATACAGAAAGCAAAACATAAACTATCGCAGGGGTATTAAACACCATCTGCATGATGTTATAAAACAAAGACAGTATAGAAAGGATCTGCGAGTGTCTGGAACAGTTTGGAAGCAGCAGTGCAGGCAGGCCTGTAATACATTACAATCTATGTAGGCATATGTAGTTGGTGGAGTTCATGAGGTATTTTTTCAGCACTTTTTGCTCACATGGTTATGTAGCATATTTCATAGGTTGGTGGGTACCTGATTCCATGCCCTAGGGGCATAGTAGGAGAGGGACCTTTGACTCTAGGATGTCCCCTAGTGGCATGAGAGCTGCCTGGACAGTAAGTAAGTTTTTGTAGTAATGGAGGAACCTGGTTTTTGTAGAATTTCTGCTACAGTTAAGTCTGTGTAGTATTATCGGTTTCTGTTCATATGGCAGCCATTCTTTTTTGTTATAAAGATTGCAGTGGTGTCTTTAAATATTTTCTCCAGTTATAAATCAACAGATCTTGTGGAGGAGGGACTTGATTCTGGAAAGCATACTCTCAGTGGCTGCAGAGTAGATAATGATTCCGTAGTTGAGGAACGTAGGAGGCTTTGGTATATTAGCTTCTAGTCTCCTATGTGAAGTTAATTCTTTTCCTTTATGTTAGTCCTATTCACATGTTAACTGATTTAACGTGACAGATAACATGCTCTGCATACGACAGCGTACTGTCCATTAATATTCCAAGATATTCAATCCATGGTACCAGCTCAATTTCTGTGTTGTCCAGGAAGCTATATTATGGAAAGAATGCAGTGAGACCAGCTTCCTGTTGCTACCGATGATCATAATTTTTGTTTTTACATTCATTAAAAAGGGCATTTTCCATAAGCCACCTCTGCAGTACACCAAAGTCAGCCCGCAAGCTATCAGAAACTGCCTATAAGGACTTCCTCTAATGAAGAGCACTGTGTCAGCTTCATGTAGCAGAACCGTTGTGTTAGTGCGTACAATAGGTAGATTGTTTACAGAACGGCTAAATAACAGTGACCCCAGAACTAACCCATGGGGATCACTATATTAAGATTCCTAGGGGATGAGATGGCATCTTTAATCTTGGTTCTCTAGCTTCAAAATAGCCGGCAAACTAGTTTACTACTTCTTTTGAGAAGCTCAGCTCCAACAGTTTCACTAACAAGGAATCTATACCCAATAAGATAATTGCCTTCGTGAGGTTAGCAGATATGGCCCTGGTGAAACTACTGTAATCAGTTGCTCTGTGCAGGTAGTCTGTTAGCCCTGTCAGAGCTGTGACGTTAATATGATTTTCCTGAAGCCATGCTGTGCATTTGTTAGGATATTGTATTTTGTTAGGTAAGGGGTGATTTACATAGAAACATAGAATCTTTTTTTTTATTTACTTTGTTTATTCATTTGTGTAAACAAACATACAGCAATAGACCTTCATTTAACATTCAGATGTACAGTACAGTGAGGGCGCCACTCCTCTTAATACACACAATAGATCAGTTAAATGACATAAGATACGTCCTATGAGGGGGATTCCTATTAAATTGGAAACTTTAACAAACAGTCCATCTGCTGTACAGGAGACCATGAGTAGCATGGTTTAGTTATGAGAAAGTCCACACCATGTTATTCAGATTCCTCCCCTAAAAATAGGGAATCAGTCACCATGCTGTACCAAAGTGATTATACAATGTAGTGTGACATAAAAAGGAAACCCTCAGAACTCTTTGCCCAACCGACTAATACCCCCAGACACTCGCCAAACATATTAGTGTACATGTTCAGAGGTGCTTTTACCAGATGAACAGAGCGAGCAAAGGAAAAGCAACAAACATTATTTTCCAGATAAACTATTAATTCTGTTAACAGTTAGGACTTCAGTAGAAAGGAGAGAAAAAAAAAACTTAGAATAAGTAGCCTAACAACTAACTTTAATGTCCAGCCCTGCTGTAAATCAATCCATAGATCTTCATAGGATGAATATGGGCTACTTAGATTTCAGTTTTAAAAACATTGAACACTCCCCGTCCTGTTTCCAAGTAAGTCCATAAGGACTAAAGCCAGAGCAGTCCCAAATCTTCAGGGATCATCTTCTTGTAAAGAGATGTCATCATCTTCTGTGTCCCTCCTGTGAGAGAGCACATTCTTTTGGCACCATTTCTGAGCCTCAGCCGGTTCTGAGAAAAGGAAGATCTTGTTGCAGTGCACAATTTGCAATCGTGACGGAAAAAGTAGGCCATGAGGTATACTTCCCTCGTGCAACATCGCCCTTATGCCATCAAACCGCTTCCTCCTCTGTCTAGTTGCGTAGGATAGGTCGGGTAACATTCTTATTTGGTCACCGTCACAGAGGAGAACTTTCTTCCTCCTAGCCAATGCCAACAATTTATCCCACCACCTGACACCATCTAGGACCATTACCACAGTACGAGGGGCGTCCGGATTATCTTGTCTGCCCCTGAAGGCCACTCTATAGGCTTTTTGGATTTTTTTCAGTGATCAGGGTAGCCTCCTCGCCTAATTGCTGTGTGATCCAGTCTTGTAGAAACAAGATTAAGTGGTCCCCTTCGGCACGTTCTACGAGTCCCAGGAGTCTGACGTTTTTGGGCCTGCGACTGGTTTTCCAGCATTTCCAGTTGAGAACGTAGATGCGTGTTCTCTTTTACAACAGAGGCTACAGCGCCCGTGGCTGCATCAGCTGTTTTATTTGCAGATGTCGATGCTACTGTGACCGCTTCCAATGATAGTTTCCACAGTTGCCACTCTCGTAGTAAGAGAGTCAAACTTATTAGATAGTCCCGCTACCGAAGCGATCAAGTGATTCAGCTTTTCACCCAAGGACTGTAGGGTCTCTCCCCTAGTTTCTGCCTCATGGTCTTCTTCTTGGCCCGGTGCTGTTCGTGAGGAAGACGCTCCCACTAGTACTTTTGATTTAGTTCCATCTCCAGATTGCTTTACTTTTTGTGGGATACCCATATCTGTTCTCTGATGTTCCAACTACCCGCTAAGATAACTTTTTGTGCGGCTGTGTAGGATAAAGTCCTCCAAAAAACACTTAGTTTTAACAATGTTTAAGGAGCTCTAGGGTTCAGCGACCATCTTACTTGGGCTCCACAGCCCCCCCCCCCATCTTTTTTTTTTTTTTATTCTTTTGGAGCCACCTACCGCATTACCTTCTACTCAGTCACGGACCCCTCAGCTACCACTCCCACATCAGCCACCCTCCCGATACCCCCTGGCTTACCCCCCAGTGTGGGGTTGCGGCACCCGATCCCCTCTTAGGGTGCCACAATCAACGGGATAGGTCAGGAGTCTGCCTGGAAGCTGATTGCAGCCGAGGGGCAAGCGTCATCCAGGCGGGTAGGTGGCAATTTTTTCTCCATTTTTTTTTTTTGCGAGGGTGGGGACGTGCAGTGATGATCAGCATTTGCTCCATCCTCCGAACGTGTTGGCGCTGGCGTAGGCAGTACACCCAGCCTCTGCTAGGTGTCCGTGTAATGCCGACACACTCCCCACCCTCTCCCCTGGAGAAGGAGAGCAGTCCTCTGACGCTCAGTCCTTCTCCCCCTGCTGGCCCTCTGATGTCCCAGGTCAGTTCCTGAACCCGGATCATCAGTGTCGCAGGTCAGCGCCCTGATCCTGCGACAACGGGCTGGCCAGAAACATAAAATCTTGATGGCAGATAAGGATCGCTTGACCTGTCTAGTCTGCCCATTTCTAACTACCTACACTATTACTGCAGACTGTGCCCAATCTACAGCTTTATCCCTGCTAATACAGCTCTCAGGGACAATGAGATTTCAACAACCAGAAAGTGGAGACCCCCAGGATAGTTACAGGAGCTGGTATGAACAGTGAAAACAAACTAAAGCAAACACATATATCCCCAACAGCTACACAGGAAGAGTTATCTGTTGACAAGGAAACAAATAACATTTACGAAATACGAGGGTGTACTACTCCTTTAAGTGCTGAGAGGCATACTGTCCCCTTGCTAAGCCCAGGTAGAAGATGGGCACTTTCTTTGCATTTTTGGAGGGAGAGGGAGTGCCCCAGAGTCTGATCACTGCACGGAGGTTAGTGCGACTGTCTAGGGTGGGTGCCATGCTGAGGTCCACACATTCACAACAGCGCCATTTTGAAGGCCTGTGTATGCTGTCTGGAGAGTTATGGCCTTCTTGAGCATGACCGAGCATGGTCCGTCTTGTGAATGACCGTGCATGTGCATTGAAGAGTACAGTGCCCATTTTTCTCATACAGATTGTTTTCTTAGAGCCTCAGTGCCCCATCTGGAAGGAGTCCCAATCGGCTGCAAAGTCTGTTTCTGGACTGCAACAGTGGAATAGTCCCTTCAAACAACATGAAGTCTTGCTGTATTCTGACATATGCAGTGATGTCCAACCTTTGAACTGCCCCGGAGAGGAAAGAGTTAACTTTCCATGCAAGGCATGGAACGCTGAGCTCAAGCTCGGTTGAGACTCTGTCTGTTGTTGTTTGAACTCAAACCGCCAGATTCTTTACTCCGCCTCACTGAACAGTCGCTCTGGAGAGTTCTCCTTTGCTCGGTTCAATTTAGTTGGTTAAAGTGTTGTTTTTTCCTCGGTTTCAACCGAATTTAATCCGTTTAACCTGTCGGTTCAGTCTCTGTCTGTGGTATCGTGAGTACTAGATAGGTTTATTATTGTTTCTTCTGTGTGGAACTTGTAGCGTTGGATGGTTCGGTTTGAACCGATCAGGTTCATGTTAAAAGTTTGTTCTACTTTTAGAGTGTGGTAACGGTCCTCATCGGTTCTAAAAAAGCGGATTTCATTACGTTTTTTTCCACACGACCCTTAACACGGTCAGAAACCGATAAAAAGTGTCTTGCCTGGCGGATTGCGAAAAAAGGAGTAAGTTTGATTTAGGACTGGCCATGTCTGAGAAACCCAAGAGAAAAACGGTCCACTAGGTTTCAACACTGTAGTGTGTGGGGAAGCCCTTTTTCAAGGCTGACCCCACACCACCTGTGTTTATTGTCTGGGGTTTGACCACCTCAATTCAGACTGCCAGATTTGCAAAAATTTTCCCTCAGCTACCCTGGAAAAGAGAGTTGGTAGGCTCAGGGAAAGGGAGGCCAAAAGGTCCGCTGACCCGGATGGCCAGCCCGGTTCGGTTCCAACTGAACCAGAAGGAGTGCCCTCTGACCAGGGCGATACTTCTTCGAGCAAAAGGAGAACCGACTCTGAGGAGTCGGTTCCGGTTAAAAGGAAAAGAAGGGATAAATCAGCCGGTTCGGATCCACAAGTTCTTTCCCCAACCGCTGATGAAATAGCCAAAGCGATAAGGATTGTTCAATCGCTAACCCCAGTTCCGACCGAACCGGCACCATCAGTTAGGGGCTCGTTTCGGTCAGTTCCCCCGGTTCCAGATTATAATTTAGAGGATTTTTATGAACCGGAGGAGGAGGAAGGAGAGTATGAGGATAGTGATGGTGATTATGAAAGTCTGGATGTGCCCATTGACTGGACATCTCCCCAGACAGACCTTCAGGGGTTTCTCCTCCTAGGCTTTCTGAGTCCCCTTCCCATTTTATGTTTTACAAAAAAGTGGCTGAAACTCTTTAGCTTCCTATGGAGGAAGCACTAGAGGATCAGGAGGAGCCTGATTATGTTGAGATGATGGACATCCCAGAGTCCAGGAGGCTGTCTATTCCCCTCCATAAGTCTTTTGGGAAACAGACAATAAAAATTTTAAAGACTCTAATTCTATACCTCCTGTGGACAAGAGAATGGACAAGAGGTATACTCTCTCAGGCTCAGATGCGGAGTTCCTTACCCAGCAATGCAGCCATGTTGGAGTAGTGCAGGCTGCTGCCTGTGATAAGGCAAATGTACCCTTGGCTTCACACCCCCCAGATAAGGACTCCAGGAGGATTGATACCATGGCAAAGAAACAGTACATGGCAGCATCTTTGGGACTCAGGCAGGCTAATTATATGGCTTATACAGCTAGTTACCAGAAGTCTAGATGGGACACTTTAATGGCTCTGGCTAAACAGGTCCCTGGCCAGCTTGCCAAGGAGCTGCAGATGGTATTGAGGCATCCAAGGTGCAATTTCATGCTGCAGTAGACTCCAATGATGTTTCATCTAGAGTCATGGCTACATCAGTGGCCCTTCGTAGGATGGCTTGGCTCAGATGTACTAGCCTGTCTCAGGATACCCAGACTAAGGCCATGGATTTTCCTGTTGTGGGTAATTCTCTGTTTGGGGAGCAAACAGAGAACTACATGAAGAAAATGGATGACTACAGGACCACCTATAGGAGTGCTCAGGCCAAGGAAAGGCAAGCCACTCACCAGAGGCAGCATTCCAGGGGCAGGGGCAGGCCTTTTCATAGGCCTTTCTACCAAGCCCAGGCCTCCTCTTCCGCCTTTGCCCAGAGGGGGTTCTTCAGAGGGAGAGGCAGACGGGGTACAAGCAGGCCTGCTACCACCCCTCAGCCTAAAGCCCCTGCCAAACAGGCACCCTGATGGGTTTGCCGGCCGATTCTCCACCGCCTGTAGGGGGCAGGCTGGCTTACTTTGTCCAGGACTGGATGTCTTTAACATCAGACAAATGGATCCTGGAAGTAGTAAGCCAGGGACTGGTTCTCGGCTTCAAAAAATTTCCCAAGATGAGAACCAGATCCTTTCCACCTGCAAATCCTTCAGAGGCACTTGCCCTAGAGGCAGAAGTCTCTTCCCTCTTGGCTCTGAGAGCCATAGAAGGGGTTCCACCCCTACACAAGGGAAAAGGATTGTACTCCAGATACTTCCTAACTCCCAAAAAGACAGGAGAATGGCGGCCCATCCTGGATCTCAGATATTTAAACAAGCACCTTTTAAAGCCAAAGTTCAAAATGGTGACTCTGGGAATAATTCTACCCTCTCTAAGGCCAGGAGACTGGCTAGTTTCCCTGGACCTCAAGGATGCCTATTTCCACATTATTATCAGAAGCTCCCACCAAAAGTACCTCAGGTTCGAGTTTCCCTCAGGCCACTATCAATTCAGAGCAATGCCCTTTGTCCTAACTTCAGCTCCAAGGGTGTTCACAAAATGCCTGGCAGTAGTGGTTGCTTTCCTAAGGAGAAAAAAGATCTCCATCTTTCCATACCTGGACGACTGGCTCATAGTAGGTCAGTCTCCAGACCAAGTAAAGTCACACCTACAGATAACTCAGCAACTGCTCACTTCTCTAGGATTCCTTCTGAATTTTTCAAAGTCAGTTCTAGAGCCTATGCAGCTCCTCACCTTCATAGGGGCAGAGCTGGATACATTAAAGGCAAGAGCCTTCCTTCCCCTGGACAGGGCAAGGACCCTTGTTATAGTGGCCTCTTCGTTCACCCTCCAGGTGTCTCAACCAGCGAGGCATTTTCTGCAGCTCCTGGGCCACATGGCTACCTCTACAGCAGTGGTCCAAGGAGCAAGATTTCAGATGAGGGACATTCAGTTCCACTTAAGAGCCTTCTGGTCCCAGAGAAAGGATCCTCTGACCAAACTAATCCCAGTGACTCGAACCCTGATCCAGGCTTTGCAATGGTGGCAGGATCAGGACAACCTAACAAAAGGAGTTCCCTTTGTCACTCAATCTCATTCTCTAATCCTTACCACAGGTGCCTCCCTCTTGGGCTGGGGAGCCCACTTGGGGGACCTGACCACCCAAGGGTTGTGGTCACCTCAAGAATCTCTGCTTCACATCAATCTCTTAGAACTCAGAACAGTGTTTCTAGCACTTCATGCCTTTTCCAAGTCTGTTCAGAACAAAGTATTTCAGATCAGGACAGACAATACCACCACAATGTGGTACATCAACAAGCAAGGGGGCACCCGGTCTACAGCCTTGTGCATAGAGGCAATGAAGTTGTGGTCTCTGGCCTATTCCCTGAATACCTCTCTCATAGCAGTGCACCTCCCAGGGGAGGACAATGTCCTGGCAGATGCTCTCAGCAGGATATCTCAGGGCCATCACAGATGGTCCCTAGATCCCTGATTTTGAAGGTGATCTTCTCCAGATGGGCACCCACAGATAGAATCTTTTGCAGCCCCAGACAATAACTACCTCTTTTTTGCTGCAGGCCCCCAGTGTTGGGCTCAGTCCCCCTGGATGCCCTAGTTATCAATTGGGAAGGGAAGTTCCTGTATGCTTTTCCCCCCTTCCCCTCTCCTGTTCAAGGTACTAGTCAAAATCAGGTCTCAACCCTGCAAAGTGATTCTGATTGCTCCAGACTGGGCCAGACAGCCCTGGTACCCTCTCTTGCTGTCCTTAGCAGTCCACCTTCCCCTGTCTCTTCCCAGGAATTACAACATGTTAACATGCTCTCAGGGGAGGGTCTGGTATCCGAATCTCAAATCTCTCAATCTCAAGGCCTGGCTCTTGAAGAGTTAGAATTTGCTGATTTGCATCTCGTCTCAAGGTGTTCTGGATATTTTAAAGGCTTCTCAAAAGCTTTCCACCAGAAAGACTTACAACTCAGAATGGAAAAGGTTTACTATTTGGTGCTCTGGGAAGCATATTTCTCCAGAGTCTGCTGGGTTGCCTACAGTCCTTGACTATATGGTTCATCTCAATAGCTTGGGACTCAGACCAGCTACACTTAGAGTGCATCTGGCAGCTGTCTCTGCCTTCTTGTCAGCAGGCAAGCACTCTTCCCTTTCAGCTCATCCTGTATTCTGTAAGTTCTTCAAGGGGTTGCTGCATACCAATCCTCCCTTCAGGGACCCTCCCCCTGCTTGGGACCTTAATGTTTGCATTGCTCAGCTTATGCAACCCCCTTTTGAGCCTTTGTCCTCAGCAGAGCTTAAGTACTTGACTTGAAAAACTGTGTTCTTGGTAGCCATTACTTCTGCCAGATGCCTAAGTGAGTTACAGGCCCTGTCAGTGGAGCCTGATTTTATCTCTTTCCATAGAGATAAGGTGGTCCTCAGGACTAATAGGAAGTTTTTGCCTAAGGTGGTTTCAGATTTCCACCTTAACCAGTCTATGTCTCTTCCTGTTTTCTTCACTGACCATTCCTCCTCTGGAGAGAGGAGGCTGCACAGCTTGGCTGTGAAAAGGGCCCTTAGCTACTACATAGAGTGCACCAAGGGCCACAGGTTTGACCCCCTCCAACTGTTCCTCACTTATGGTGAGGTTGGTAAGGAAAAACCTGCCACTAAGAGATCTATTGCCAGGTGGATTGTCTCTTGTATACAATTTTGCTATGAAAAATTAGGTAGGATCCCATCCTCAGGCCTGAGGGCTTACTCTACCAGAGGTACATTTGCTTCCCTGGCTGCTGCCAGGGATATTCCTATCTTAGAGATTTGTCAAGCAGCCACCTGGAAAACAGTACATACTTTCACCAAGCATTACTCTCTGGATATCCAGGCTAGGAGTGATGCTCGGTTTGGCACAGCAGTGCTTCAGAGCCTATTCCCGAAGTAGGTTCTGTCCCTCCTCCATGGAGGTACGGCTTAGTAGTCTGCATATGTCAGAATAGAGCAAGACTTCATGTTGTTTGAAGAAAAAATTACTCACCTTAGTAATGTTGTTTCTTCTAATGGAGTCTTGCTGTATTCTGACCCCCCCTCTCAGAACCTGGGTTTTGGGATGTGGTTGGGCAGCAACAGTGTTGGCACTCTGGAGGTGCCCCCTTTTTCTCACCCTCTTAATTTGGGTGTGTGTGTTGTGTTTGTTTTATTTTTTGGGTTTCCTGACTTGAGTCTTTGCCTTGGAACCAAAAAATCTTTTTATTATATTTAGTAGCCAGTTGGCTAGTGTGAGTTTACAGTTTCCACACAGGACACCCAGTGACTATAGCTCATAAAGATCTGGCGGTTTGAGTTCAAACAACAACAGACAGAGTCTCAACCGAGCTCAGCGTTCCATGCCTTGCATGGAAAGTTAACTCTTTCCTCTCCGGGGCAGTTCAAAGGTTGAACATCACTACATATGTCAGAATACAGTAAGATTCCATTAGAAGAAACAACATTACTAAGGTGAGTAATTTTTTCTTCTTTGCCAGCAGCTCTGCAACCAGTCTGGCATTCCTTCTTCCAGGGGCAGAACTGTAAGGTTGTTTTCATTGATTTTGCTGCAGAACTGTAAGTCACACTTCACTTATTTCAAGGCTAAGGACTTGGTTCTTTTTTAGCAATGCAAGACTGTCTCTATTATAGGTCCCTTAATTCGGAGCAGGCTGAACTTATAAACTTAGAGACTGTTACAGTATTTGGCAATTTTACCTCACGCGGCACATCACTATGGACTCCTTGGAAGACCCCTGTTAAGAACACTAGATCTAAAGCCCCCAGTTGTAAAAACTGCCACACTAGGCTCCACACCACAGTAACAGATTCCTATTGCAGTTCATACTGCAACGTCTCTGATAGGCATGGTGAGGTTTAGGAAACCTCCTCCACCACCAAAAATTTGTATAGAACAGGGATGTTACTCAGAAACAGCACCTGTATTTTGTCAGTCCAGAACCCAGGACATCATCCATGGGTTTGGACAGTCCTCCTACCCCGGACAAGGAGGGTACTCACTTTGTCTCCCCAGAACTGGATTCAGAAGTGATGACATCCTTCTTCAAAAATGAAACCAATGTGGTGAGACTCCTTACAAATAAGCTGGCTGAGCAAAATACCAGCAAAAGAAATCACCTTACCAAGGTGCCTCTTCTGACCCTTCAGACATCCGTCAGTTTGGCATGCCACACCCACAGGAGCCATACAGACCCATAGGGCCATCCCCTGTGCCCTCTGATGAGGCTAGGGAATGGCACTGCTTGGAGAAGGAGCACAAAGATTGTCAGGCAGGACTTACCCTGCTCTACTTAGCAGGCAGAATTTACCCTTGGGACAAACTCTCTACCTTAGTGAAGCAGACCTGCATTATGCTAAACTGAGAGGAGAACCAGCAGCATGCCTTTAAGAAAAAGGTGGACCCACTGAAAAATGCCATAAAGAGGGACAGCACTTTCCTGGTATGTTACACAAGAAAGAAAACTGTGGCACAGGAATGGGCTCACACCCGACCACAAGACAGTGACTATGTGATTTGCCAGGTTATGCAAAGTCCACGATGTCAAATCCTGGGACACTAGCCTAATTGGTGTCTGTGTCTCAGCAGCCATTAAGAAGACTACCATCCCAGTACCTTGGGTGGTTTCCTTCAAGGATCCACTCAACTGTAAATTGAAGAATGTTATGATGACATCATATGAAGTGCCTGGCAAGGTCATGCAAGTGACTGGCATTAGTCTATATTTCCAGAGCCATAGCTTATTGGCTAACAGAGAGATGTCTCTTTTGATCTGCCTGCAGATTCTGAGGAGAAGGCTCAAATGTCCCTCCAGACCTGGGGCAGTGCCCTCCTAGTAGATGCGTCCGGCTATAGTATTTTACAGATCCGGGGGGGGGGGGTGAGAGATTGTCCCGTAGATCAAGTAGGGTCTGCAGCAAAAAGTCAAGGTATAAGTTTAAAAACAAAGAATAGGTGAGCCCAGCGGCCCTTATCTGCTGTTACAGTCTATGTTTCTGTGTTCGATCATAGCCAAGCAATTTGTACTTTGTGATTGTCAAAGGGGCGCATTGGCTTCCACCGTGGGCAGCCAACAACTCATCATAAGCATCCCTACTCAACATGCCTTTTCAAGGAGACCTGCTTATCAAAACAGAGTTGGAAACATTTATCAAGCATGTATCCACCTCTAAGCTGGTTTTGTCCCAGGGCAAATAAACAGTGGGATGCTACCCCTTTCATGACATGAGACCTTACCATCCGGGAAGACAAAATTTCTTCCAAGGAAGGTCCCAGAATTCTTTCAACCATGGCTCCTTTAACCCTAACAGAGAAGGCAGGGCAAAGGCACCCACAGCAACATCCAAGTCCACAAGGACAATCTGTCATTCTCAGATACAGCCCACTCACAGTCTACCCTACAATTTGGGGCAGTATTGTTGGCAGTTTGCACATTGATGGGCAACAACTACCACAGATCAAAGGGTACTAGAAGTTGTTTTCAAAGGCAACTCCAGCAAGTTACTACACACATCAACTGGACACCTTTTTCTTCAGTCTCCAGTGTCTCACATCCCTGTCAAGCAACACAGGCTTCAGGCTACAGTACAGCACCTCATGGATATCACAGCCATACAGCCGGTTCGGACATCCCAACAGGGATCGAGCATATACTCCATCTTTTTCATCATCCCAGTGAAGATGAGAAGTGGGGTCTGAGCTGTTATTGAACTTAAAGTACCTCAACCGATGGATAAAAGTGGTACACTTCAACATGGAAACCTTATGCTACATGATGGCTGCAGTTCTCTCAGCTTCTGGTGTCCCTGAATCAAGAATGAGCAGATCTTTATATCTCCAATCCCTCATACTGGCAGTACGTACAATTTTGCGTCAGATGCATGCACAACCAGTAAACTTTGCTACCGTTCGGTCTGTCAACAGCACCTTGACTATTCACAAAAATAATGTCAGTGCTGGCCGTGCAATTATGGGTAAAAGGATTTCATTTTTATTCTTGTCTGGATAACTGGCCTTTCTCACCCCAGTAATACTCAGGTATTCATAACTTCATGCAGTCAGCCTTGTAAGTAGAACTGCCCAGAGAGAATTTGGAATATATGCAAATGATGGAATCTTTTGCATGAGCCACTTTTCAAATGCTGCCTTTTATTACTGCCTTAGTTCTAAACCCCTCAGATTTCTCTCTCTGCCTGTCAAGACTAAATACTCAGAGATCCTCTCCTCATCATCTTTTGTTCTGACGTGAGAAACCTTATAAAATATGATGAGTATTCTTTACATTTCATTTGCTGCCTTTTACTTTTTGTAATTTTAGGTACACCCATAGTTTTAGTGTTTAAATTGTAAGTTTTCTCGGTTTCTTCTGGTTCAGTATGACCGGGGGTAAACCGAGGTTTATTTTATATTTATCGGAGTTTTCTGACTAAAAAAACTCCATTAGTTAGGTTTCATTTTATTAAATTAGCTTGTTTTAAGAACTGCTAATACTGGTTCCTGAACAGATAGCCTCGGTTCATTTTATCTCCGTTCCCGGATCCCGCAAGTTCCAGAACCGACCGCAACTACTAAATAAACGTAAATTAAAATATTTTTTAGTGGTTGCAACTTTTATTGGTTTTACATTGAAAATGTCATAAAAACAGAGAAGAAACTGGTGATCCCGGTTTCAAACCTTGTATTCAGTGTGGTGAAATATTGTTGAGTCAAACATTCTCTTGTTTTGCCTATCTGGACATCAACATTAAAAGCAGAGTGAAATCTGCATTACATGTCCTAAAAAAAAAAAAATAAAATAAAATACTGAAATACCTGGATAAGGCTAAAAAAAAAAAAAAGAAAAAAAACTATCACCACCTAAGGGTCCCTTGAGCTCTAACCAGCTGACACCCTAAGTTACTGTGGGTGACTGCACAACAAATACTGTAACTGCTACCCTGAGATGGGCATATTAGCAGTTTTTAAGAGGCTTGTTGAACTGACTGACTCCCTGGTTCCCTCAATGAAACTGAAGAAAACTAAGCACACAGAACCCCCTGCTGGACAGCATTTTGGGGACTTCTGTGCCTGCTATAAAGCCTGCCAAGTCCTGCAGAATTTGCACATATAGAATAGTGGATGGATGACCATCCACAACAAGGCTATTTTTCCATCAAGGTAGTTGATGACATCTTAGACCTCGAGAGTGAAGCTCGAGAGGTCTCACTGATGTCATCAACTACCGAGATAGAAAAACGGCCTTGTTGTGGATGGTCATCCATCCACTGTTTTAGATAGTATATGGTTGGGACTTATGGATTTGTTTGCTTCATCCCCTTTCCCATTGTAAATTACCTCAGCTTCACTTTAGCTGCCGCTGCCCCCGCTTCTTCGTGCTTCTCCCCGTCTCTGATGCTCCTGCTCACTCTGGCTTCTCTGTGCTCCTGCTCTTTCTGGCTGCTGTTTTCATTTTTCGGCACTGCATTTTTTCATAGGGTCATAGGTTATATCAGAGCATAGAAGACACATGTCCATATAGCTCGCCAATCTTCTAAAAATATCCCTGTATGCCCTTATCTATCAAATAGGAATCTAGCCTAGTTTTGAAAATATTCATAGTAGGACTTGTCACTACTTCAGTAGGAAGTGTATTCCATATTCCTGTACTTCTCACATTAAACCAATTTTCCCTCCTTTGAGTATTGTATTTATCTTTGTGTAATTGGTAACAGTGTGCTCTAGTATTGTATATTTGTGTCCTTAGTTCCAGGTCTAGCTGGTCCCTTAATTGATCATCTTTAAGTGTCCTAAATATCTGGCACATATCACCACGTAATCTGTAAAATTCTAGTGAATACAATCTGAGGTGCTGTGGTCTTTGCTCATAACTCAGACCCCGGACTTCTCTTATGCCTTTGGTAGCTCTTCTCTGCACCCTCTCTAAGGCTTTAATATCTTTCCTATATCCTGGAGCCCCAAACTGTGCACAATATTCTGCATGCGGGCGTACCAACGAGGTATACAGAGGCAGTAATACTGCTTTATCTCGACTTTTAATATGTTTGAATATTCAATGCTGTATTCTCCTCGCTTTCTTAACTACCTGGTTACAGTGTATTCCAAATTTTAGTTCATTTTTGACTCTTATTCCCAGATCTTTCTCATCTTGTACTGTCCTCATCTTTTGAATTTTTTGAATTTAAAACAAAAAGAAAAACATAACTTTGTGACACGGACCCATGTGTGGCTCTTGGTGTCAAAACTAGGTGGGTCACTGATCAGCCGTCGCTAAATCGCACCACCATGTTTTTGTTTTTCTCCCCCACCGGAGCCGGTTCAGTTAGCCAATCGAGTGGCAGGTCAGGGCTGAAAAGTTGTTGTACTATCGATGTGACGTCAGAACGATAGTACAACAACTTTTCTGACCTTTGAACTGTCCTACAGCAAGGTTCAAGCAGCTGCTGATTTCCATCCACAGTAAGTCCCAACCATATACTATAGGCCTGTTCTGATTGGGGAAGTATTTGCCAAGACAGATAAGCACAGTTGTGTGTTGCTTCCCTTGGCTATGATCACCTAAATGAACATTGTGAAATTTGTACTAGAGGAGGGCGGATGTGATTCCTCTTCACAAAGGTGGGAGCAGGGCAGAGGCAGGAAACTACAGACCAGTTAGTTTGACCTCAGTGGTAGGGAAAATGATGGAATCACTTCTAAAGAAAAGAATTGTTGAGCGCCTAGAGGCCAGTAAGGCACAGGACCCAAGGCAGCATGGATTCACAGCGGGAAGGTTGTGTCAGATGAATCTAATAGATTTCTTTGACTGGGTGACCAAAGAATAGACCAGGGAGGAACTTTGGACATGGCCTACCTAGATTTTAATAAGGCATTTGATACAGTCCCACATAAAAGATTAATATGCAAGTTAGCCAGCCTTGGAGTGGATCCCAAGGTGGTAGCCTGGACAAAAAATTTGGCTGGACAACAGGACGCAAAGGGTAATAGTAAATGGAGTCCACAGTGAAGAAAGGAGGGTTACTAGCGGGGTACCACAGGGTTCAGTTCTGGGACCGGTCCTTTTTAATGTCTTTATAAGCGACATTGCAGAGGAACTGGAAGGAAAAGTATGACTCTTTGCAGACGACACAAAGATCTGCAACAGGGTTGATACACAAGATGGAATGGAAAGGATGAGAAGGGACTTGGCAAGGTTGGAGGAATGGTCAAATGTATGGCAGCTTAGATTCAACACAAAGAAGTGCAAGGTAATGCACCTGGGAAACAAAAACCCAGGGGAAGAGTACACACTGGGGGGTGAGATACTGACAACAACAAAAATAGAAAGGGACCTGTGGGTAATTATATCAGATGACCTAAAGGTGGGCAAGCAATGTGAGAAGGCAAAAAGGAGGGCTGGGGGACACTGGGATGCATAGGGAGAGGCATTAACAGTAGAAAACAGGAAGTTGTTATCTCTCTGTACAGACAGTTGGTGAGAGCCCATCTGGAGTACTGTGTGCAGTTCTGGAGACCCCATCTCCGCAAAGACATAGAGTGGAGGCTGTCCAGAGGAGGGCAACCAAAATGGTGCAAGGTCTGCAACAGAAGACATTGAGAGAAACTAAAGGAGCGAATATGTACAGTATACCTTAAGGAAAGAAGGGAGAGGGGGACATGATAGAAACTTTCAAGTACCTCAAGGAATCAAGCAAAGTCCAAGAGGGTAGTATCTTTCAGAAAAAGAGATGTGCAAGAACAAGGGGGCACAATTTGAAGATAGAGGGGGGACAGCTCAGTGGTAATGTGAGGAAGTATTTTTTCACAGAGAGGGTTGTGGATGCATGGAACAGCCTTCCTGAGGAGGTTGTGGAGTCAAGAACAGTGGGGGAATTCAAGAATGCATGGGACAGACATAAGGCAGTTCTAGTGTGGAGTAGGAGGAAGTAGGCTGTTGGTTAACTAGGATCTGCAGCTTATCCATCAGGTAGGAAAATGGGCAGACTAGGTGGGCCAAGCGGTCCTTATCTGCCGTCAAATTCTATGTTTCTATGTTGTAAATTCTCCCAAGGAAAAAGTGTGGAGAAATGCCTGGAACGGCTAAAGAAAACACTTTCAGGCTTACAAGGGCTGTCTGTCTCTCAGCAGCAGACCTTTGCAAAACAGTCTTCCTAATATTTAAAAGGAAGAATATGTAATTATTATGAAATGGAGGAGAACCTGTTGAATCTGAGGTTTCCCCTGAACATGAGTTTGTCTCTCCCCACAGAACATCTGAGGATTATTCCTCATTCTTAAAAATGATTGGGCTGACACCCACTAAAAGCTTCCCATTCCTGTGAATAAATTCTTCAGGGAAGATACTTTAAAGATTTTACAAACTCCAAGCTCTGTTTCCCCTCTGGATAAGAGGATGTATAAGAAATAACAGCTGGACAGGGAAGGAACTGAAATTTATTCCCCCACCCTGTCCACCAAGGAGTGGTTAAAGTGACAGCCTGTGACAAGGCAAAGATACCTCTGGCATCCTATCCTCTTAACAAGGATTCCGAGAAAAATTGACAACATGGTTTAAAAAGGGATATTTATCAGGCTCCTTGGCCATCAGGCAGGCACACATGTTTCAAGCCTATGTCAGTACCAAAGTCACTGTGGTAGTTGGTCCCTGCTATGTCAGCTAAGGCCTAGACTCCCCTGTCAGGTGATCTAGCTGAAACAGCTAAATTTGGTTTGGGAGCAGCCAAATAACAGTTCAAGTGACTGTCGTCAGATCAATGGCAAGTACAGTGGTTCAGAGGAGGTTTGCCTGGCTGCGATTCACAAACCTCACTCAGGATACCCAAACCAGGGTTATAGACTTTTCAGTCGAGGGTAATTCCTCTTTGGAGAAAGATAAAGGCTTACATGAAAAAGGTGGATTTCTAGGAGCGTGGATATGTTGTTCATCCACACTGTTTGGCATTGTCCCCTTCCACTTTAAATCTGCCGGAAGTCTTCAAGCTGGCTCCTCCCACCCATCCGGGTGGTATATACCTCGGCTCCACCCCATGACGCCAGATCTTCCTTTCCGCTGGAAGATACAGGTTGCCTCCCTTGTGCTGTCAGCATTTCAAAGGCCCTGGCTTTCAAATTATCGGTTTTAGCGAAAATCAAACTTGTTCGAGTTAGCGATTGCGCTTTTGCCGCATCGATCATGGAAGAAAAATCTTCCCCGGGATATCGCCAGTGCCCCTGCGGCAAGAAGATGCCACACACCGATCCCCACCTCATGTGCGTCTACTGCCTAGATGTCAGCCATGACACCTCATCGTGCGGTTTTTGCTTGGCCTTCCATCCCAACGTCCTGGACGACCGCAAGGCACGCCTGAAACTGTGGAGACTGGAAAAAAGGAACCCTCCAGTGAAATTGAAGGAGGCTAGGTGGGCAGTTTCTGTGGCTGCGGGCTCTGCCGAACAGCTGGAACAGATGAAGGCATTCAAGGAGGAAGCTGCTTGCGCTTCAGCCAATCATAGCGTCTTTGTCCCGCTGAACCTAGGCTCCACCTTTACTGGCTCTTTCAAGGAGTTGTGCCAGTCTCTTCCCCACCCAGGGAGAGGCACCCTCGGGCTCGCACTCCACTCGCCCTCGGAAGAGGGAGAAAGACCCGTCGTCTTCGTTTCGACGGAGACGTTCTTGGGACCGGGAGAGGTCCAAGTCCCAAGAACACACGATCTCAACCTCGGTCGAGATCGCATCCTTGGCTGACAGCTTTACAGACCTTCCTTCTGGCCAGGGAACCGAGGAAGTGGCCCACGAGGTTGAAATTATCATCGACCCAATCGACTCTTTGTCGCCAGCTGTGCCCAACGACTCCTTGGAACGGACTCTGGTCCTGGTATTTCCTGATGAGGAGACCCAGTCTGCTGGTGTCCCCATCAAGGACCCGGTTCCGGACCCTCGGGTTTCACTGATCCCTCCGGTGTCACTTGATCGGCCAGTCGGCCCTGCCCAATCTCGGCCGGGTCTAGAACCCCTTGGCGAGCGACCGAGGAAGAGCCATGGCGCTCAAAAGAGGCGCCCACAGGTCCTCATCCTTCTCAGGCGAGGAGGCTCCAGCGAAAACTCCAGCATTATGAAGACCTTATGTGGCAGCAACTGATCTTGACTGGGCAGAAGACAGCTCCACCGCCTACCCTGGCCATTACTTGGCTCTCGCTTCCTAGGCCGAAGCCGACCCCTTCGGAACCGAAGCCATTGGTTCTTCCGCCCGCGGGGCCGGCCAATCCCCCAGTTTGGCCTATTCCAGTCTCTCCACCGATTCGGGTGGAACCACCGCCTAAACAACCTGAGGGAGGGGCACCCTCGAAAGAGGACCGACAGGACACCGGACTTCCCCAATGTTTGTCGATTACAGTCACCCCAGACCACCCTCGGTGCATCGAGGGTGACTTAGACGGTAGACCGCTGTATCCCGACTCTTCGGACTCAGACATCACCAGACTCCACTCTCATCCCAGGGATGACGAGTCATCTATTGGCACAGGTCTAGAGGAAGGCCCTTCCTCTTTCCAGGGCATTCTCCGCCTCATCTCTGATTCCACCGGAATGCCCCTGGAGTCCATCCAGAAAAAGGTGGAGTACCCTCTCACCGACATACACGAGAGGGGATACCCCGATAGAGGCCTTTCCAGTGGCCGAGGCCATTGTTTGCCCGGCCCTTGAACTTTGACAGCGTCCTGTTTCATGCCCAGCACCATCTGTCTGCATGGCCCACAAGTACGCAGTGCCCATGGGGTCCTTGCAGGGTTCTGAAACACCCGCCGACGAGCCTGGTGACCACCTCTGTGTTCAGGCATACTGGCAGTTCGGCCGACACTGACCGACCCCCAGACAAGGAGTCCAAAAATATGGACCACATTGCCCATAAGGTGTATGCGGCCTCTTCTCTGGGCCTTCATCAGGCCAGCTCAGCGGTCATTATGGCACACTTTTCTCATGCCCTTCTTGGGTCATTAGACGAGGTCCTCCCTCATCTCCCTTGGACATGCAGACCACGGTCAAGCAGATCCATGATCTGGGCCGTGCTATTTACCAAACAGCAGCTCCAAATGGCTCTGGACATCGGGGATTCTTGTGCCCGCTCGATGGCAGCCGCAGTGGCCTCTTGCCGCAGGGCTTGGCTGAGGCTTTCCTCCTTCCCGGCAGATACTCAGCATAAGCTTGCTGATGTGCCCTTCCTGGGGACCGACTTGTTCGGACCAGGAGTGGCCGGTCACCTTCGGCACATAGAGCAGTCCAATGCCACCTTGGATGCCACTTCTGCCAAGGGTTCTTCAGGCAAGAACCAGCAGAAGAGAAAGAAGAAGCCATTTCAGCACTCTTCCCCTGTGGTCTGGCAGCCCTTTTATCAAGGAGGACAACAGCAGCAGCAGCAGGCCCAAGCTTGGCGCCCTCGGCCCAAACAGGGTCCCCAACAGGCCCGCAAAGGAGGCCGAGGCTCAGGTCCTGGAGCCTCCTCCTCCTCTAAGCCTGCTCAGTGATGGGTTGGGGGTTGCCACCCCTATACCCGTCATGCCAGTTCTGGGTCCCCATGTGGGGGGTCGGTTCCACCACTTCCTTTCTGCCTGGTCCGCTATCACTTTGGACAGGTAGGTTCTTGAAGTGGTCGGTCGGGACTGCCTCAAGAATTCGAGCAGTACCCTCCCAGCTGAGCCCGCGCCCCTCGGGAAGGACGGATTTCCGCATGGCTCTTAGAGATGACATAGCTCATCTCCTCCACAAGGAGGCAGTAGCTCCAGGGCCAGATCCTCCAACAGACCCAGGATTTGTTTACCGGCCCATTCTAGATCTCCAAGACCTGAATCAGTTTCTCAGATCCCGCATCTTTCGGATGGTCACTTTGAACCAGATCATACCATCCCATGAGCGAAACATGTGGTTCTGTTCACTGTATCAGGACACATTCTTTCACGTCCCAATCCGTCCATCCCATTAGCGGTTCCTTCACTTCAGGGTCGAGGGGACCCTGTACAAGTTCCGAGCCATGCCGCTTGGCCTGTCATCGGCCCCACGGGTCTTCACCAAATGCACTGCAGTGGTGGCGGCCCACCTTCGGCGTCGAGGAGTCAGAATCTACCCTTATCTCGACGATTGGCTCTTGGCAGGTTCCATCCAACATGAGGCGGAGAGGTCCAGGGATCTGACCCTCCAAACCTGCTCCCAACTCGGCCTCCTGATCAGCGAGGCCAAGTCGGAACTCGTGCCTTCACAGGTGATGGGCTTCATCGGGGCAGAGCTCGACTCTTGTCAAGCCAGAGTTCAGTCCCAGCAGACAGGGCAGAGGTTCTCTCCTCTTTTGCCCAGTCATTTCTTTGTGGGCATTTGCACCCTGACCAGGACTTTCTGTGCCTTCTGGGTTACATGGCGGCGTGCACCTCAGTGGTTCATTGGGTCTAGTTGCACATGCGCCCCCTTCAGTGGGAGCTGGACGCTCAGTGGTCTCGGCGATATGGTCATTTCGACCAGCTGATCACTGTAACCCAGAAGATGTGGGATGCTGTCCAATGATGGACCGCCCCAGACCAGTTGCAGGAAGGGATCCCGTTTGTCCACCCCGTGCCGACGGTTGTCCTTACAACCAATGCTGCTGTCATGGGCTGGGGAGCCCACATGGGTTCTGGACCCCCGAGGAGTCCCGATGCCACATCAACCTGTTGGAGCTCAGAGCAGTCAGACTGGCACTGTCAGCTTTCGCTCCTCAGCTCTGGGGTCAAGTGGTTCAAGTCCATATGGACAATACCACGGCCATGTACTACCTCAACAAACAGGGTGGCATGCACTCCCGTCTGCTATGCAAGGAGGCGGTCCACATCTCGACCCTCGTAAGCTGGTTGGAGGCGGATATCCTAGTCATCCATGTGGTAGGAGCCACGAACCAGCTGGCGGATGCTCTCAGCCGCATAGGCCAGACATCCCATGAGTGGTCTCTCCATCCAGAGGTAGCTTACAGCCTGTTCTCCCATTGGGGCAAACCGATGGTGGACCTGTTTGACTCCAGGGAAGACATCAAGCTGAGGCTGTATCATGCCCACACCCCTCAGCAGGGCTCACTGCAGGAGGATGCCTTCTCGAGGCAGTGGACCCCAGGCCTCCTCTACACCTTCCCTCCATTTCCCTTGATCCACAAGGTATTACTCAAGGTGAGGAGGGACAAGGTGATTCTGGTAGCCCCAGACTGGCCGTGCCAGTTCTGGTATCCAGATCTCCTCAGCCTCAGCTGCAGGCCCCCGGAGCAGCTTTGTACACGCCCGGACCTGATATCTTTGAACCAGCAGAAGGTCTTCCATCCGGACCTTCAATCCCTGCACCTCACAGCCTGGTAGCTGAGCAGCTAGAGTTCCAGGCTTTGCGTCTTTCTGAAGATGTCTACACTGTGGTGGAGGCATCTAGAAAGGAATCGACCAGGAAATGTTATGCCTTCAAATGGAAAAGGTTTTCCATTTGGCATCAGGGTAAGGGTCTGGACCCTTTGTCCTGTAATGTGGCTAACATTCTCGACTACCTTTGGTCTCTCTCTCTCCAAAGGATGTCTTAGGTCATCGACCCTTAGGGTGCACCTGGCAGCCATTTCTGCTTACCGGGCGCAGGCCGGTCAGCTGACATTGGCACAGGAGACAGTGGTAGAGTGCTTTTTCACAGGCCCAGATCACATATCCCCTCCGGTGCATGAACCTCCACCTCCGTGGGATCTGTTGTTGGTTTTGGCAAAGCTCATGGGCAAGTCATTCAAACCCATGCACAAGTGTGAGCTCTCACACTTGTCATGGAAGACGGCCTTCCTGGTGGCTATCACGTCAGCCAAAAGTACAGGGGAGCTCCAGGCGCTTTCGGTGGACTCCCCTTATCTGGTCTTTCACAGGGACAAAGTTGTCCTGTGCCCCCACCCGAAATTACTTCCAAAGGTGGTGTCAGAGTTTCACCTTAACCAGGTGTTGACTCAGCCAGTATACTACCCTAATTGCACCTCGGACGCCGAGTACAGGCTCCATACTTTGGAACTGAGACATGCTCTCTCCTATTTTAAGGAGAGGACGGCGGCAATTTGCGGAGAGGTTCGCCAGCTGTTTGTCACCTATGCTGAAGCCGCTTCTGGCAGACCTGCAGCCAAACAGATCATAGCAAGATGGATTACATCATGCATAGGTCTGTGCTATGAGTTGGCGGGCAAGGAGCCACCCAGAGAGATAAGAGCTCATTCAACCTGCCATACTGCTGCATCGGTAGCTGCTTCCAGGGACATCCCTATCCAGGAGATCTGCCAGGCTGCTACCTGGAAGTCAGCAAACACCTTTATCACCCACTGCCACATCGACCTCGAGTCACGCCGGGATGCTGGTTTTGGGGCTTCAGTTCTCCAGTCTCTGTTTCCTAAGTAGGGGGTGTGCGCCTTGCCTCCCTCTTCCCGGAGAACTGCTTGGAGTCTGCCAAACAGTGTGGATGAACAACATATCCACGCTCCTGGAAGAACAGGTTACTTACCTGTAACAGTAGTTCTAGGAGTGGTATATGTTGTTCATCCACACGGACCCACCCGACCTCCCCGGCTGCGGACACACACAACCTTGCTTCCAGCGGGCCAAGATCTGCTGGCCATGGGGTGAGCGCGAGATATACCACCCGGTGGGTGGGAGGAGCCAGCTTGAAGACTTCCGGCAGATTTAAAGTGGAAGGGGACAATGCCAAACAGTGTGGATGAACAACATATACCACTCCTAGAACTACTGTTACAGGTAAGTAACCTGTTCACATACACCATAGCAAGCCCCCTTTTTTTCTGTCAGGCTGGGGCTGCGCCTCAGTATCAGCGGTACCCACAGCAGAGGTATCTCAGGCACCACAGACAAGTGGTCCTGGATGTAGTGAGTCAGGGATTTTCTCTGAAATCAAATACCTTCCACAAAAAACAGTGGAAAAAGAACTAGAAAGGTTGCAAAAGAGACCAAATAAGGGCGCTTCAGGCTCTGACCAGCCAGCACCCTCCAAATCTGCATGTGAAACTGCTGTCTCTTATTTACACACCGCTGAGAAGGGTGATTCAGGCTTTAAAAAAAAAAAAGGGGTGTGAGTGGTCCGGCTGTCTCTCCGGTCCCCTCCACGAAAACCAAAAAGACAAAGCATGTCAAACCCCAGGAAAAACCTAAAGGGGTTTCTGGCATTACTGTACTTAAATTATTTCCACACTCCCATAAGGGAGTCTCACAGAAAGTACTTCAGGTTCAGACTCTCATCAGGTCACTGTCTAGGAGTGTACACAGTGGTTGGAGCACCTTCAAAGATAAGGTGTCACAGTTTTCCTGTACCTAGATGACTGGCTGGTGGTTGTAGAATCACCCCAGCAAGTGAGTCTGCAACTCACCTAGGGTCTCCTGCACTCTCTAGGGTTCTTGATAAATCTAAAGAAAGTCTGACCTTCAGCCTGCTCCAGCTCTCCAGTTCATAGGAGCAGAGCTAAATACCCTGCAAGGCAGCATCTACCTGCCCCTACGCAGGGCAAGAAGTATTCCACTAATAGCGGGCTCATTCAGGCTGAATGAACAAAAAAAACGCAAGACAATTTTCTTCAGCTACTGGTCACATGGCACCTGCTACTGGCACAGTCCTGGAATCCAGGTTACAGATTAGGACCATTCAGTGTCACCTCATGGCTCAATGGCGTCCAAGACAGGACCCTCTTTTAAAACTAATTCTAGTAACAAGCACATTGTTGTAGGCCTCGAATGGAGGAAAAGAGTGAACCAGTCTAAGGAAGGGGTTTCTTCTTTTTCAGCAAGAGCCCCTATCAGTTGTCTGACAACAGATGCATCCCTGCTAGAGTGGAGCGCCCATCTGGGGATTCACACCACCCAAGGCACATGGTCAAATGCAGATTCACTCCTGCACATAAACTTGCAGGGGCTAAGAGTAGTGTTACTTCACTAAAGGTCTGCACACAACTACTACAAAGGTGGTACAGGTCAAAACAGACAATACCACCACAATGTATTACATACACAAGTGAGGAGGGACAAGGTTAAGCCCTCCCTGCTCAGGACTTATGAAAATATGGAGTCTAGCATGCTCCATGGGCCCCTGCAAGATGTTCATTTGCCAGGTAGAGACACTATCTTGGCAGATACCTTGACTCAGATCAGCCAGTCCCATCAGGAATGGGCCTTGAATTGTCAGGTGGTGCAAGTTATCTTCAGGAGGTGGAGCATACCAGAGGTAGACTTGTTCGCATCCCACCACAACCACCACCACCTGCCACAGAACTAAGATAATCAGATCCGGGACCGATCCCCCTGGATTCTCTGGTTCTGAGTTAGCAAGGGACGCACCTGTATGCTTTTCTTCCTTCCCTCTGGCATACAGTGCATTTCTCAAGCTCAGGTCCCAGCCAGCATCAGTGGTCTCGATGACACCAGACTGGGCCAGGCAGACATGGTTCTCACTGCTACTCTCTGTGACATAGACAGCCAGCTCTGGGTGCTGTATCAGTTTTTTTTTTATTACATATAACATATGTGATGGGAAGGTCAGTTTGAGGAATTATTGTTCTGTTTTGATATTTTAAAGTAAAGATATATTTTACAACAGAAACTGCCTGGTGTGCCTTGACATTTCTTTTTATTTAAGTAGAGCTTAGAGTGGTATAAGTAACACTGTGTATGAGCTTATTGTATACCACACTGGGAAATGGATAGAGTTCTCTAAAGTCTTGCATAGAGTTCTAAGGGTTCATTTGAAAGACCTGGTTGGGTGTCCGTAGGCAAAGATATCTGGCCCCCTGAAGACAGAATTATCTGAGCCTGATAATTGGGTACGCTAACAAGAGGTTATCAGTTTGAATCCCTCCAGAGCTTGAGACTAAGGTGACTTGAACCCACAAAACAGACAAGAAGGTTACCTTGTTCTGTTCACTGTACACAAATCATACGCTCAGAGGTTGCACTTTGGGATTAGAGGACTGACTGGCTGAGTGAGATTGTGACACTCTCCATGTCTGGGTTCAAACCAATACACCTTTTCTCAGAGGCACAACCTGCTAACCTCCAACTGGGAGGCTTCTGTACCCAAACCTTGGGTCACTCAGGCTCAAGTCATGTCTCTTGAGGGCCTACTGTACAATATGCAGCCTTGCATCTTTTTCACAGTGTCTTAGAAATTTTATGTGGTTACAGGAAGCCCTCCATTAAGAAACTGTACGCTCCAGAAGGGAAAAGTTTTACTATTGGTGTTCAACCAGAAAATGGGCTCCAGCAGTGCTTGACTAACTTACCTATTTATATTCATTGGACTTGCAGTCCAGCACCCTCAAGGTCCACCTAGTTGCAGCATCTGCTTGCATATTAGTTGTACAAAATGTTTTAATGGCCCCAGATCCTAGCCTCAAAGAGGCTGTTTAAGGCCCTGGCACATATCAGCACAGGCTGGTGTTCCAGCTGTGCTGGACTATTTTACCTATTTGCTTTCACCATTTACTTCTCAGTTGGACAGAATGTTTTTCAAACCTCAAACTGTATCTTCAAAGGGTTTTTTAAAGGCCTGGTCCATTTGCACCCCCTCACAGGGAAACAGTGCCAGCACAGGACTTAGATGTGTGCATAGTTAGGCTCATGGACCCCCCCTCCTTTTTTGAGCCTGTGTTTTCACCTTATATGAAATATGTTTGGAAAAAAAAAAAAAAGACTTTTTCCTTCTGGTAATGACTTCTGCCACAAGAATGAGTGAGCTCCAGTCTCTCTGCATTGAACAGGACCACATTTCATTCCACAGAGACAAAATTATCCTGAGAATAAATAAGTTTCCCCTTAAAATGACTTCTGATTCCCATTTGAATCAAACCATTATCTTACCTATCTTTTCACTGAACGCTTTAGTTTGGGGAAAGGAGTCTTCATGGTCTGGATGTCAAAGGAGCTTTTAGCTATTACTGACAGCAACTAAAGTCCATATGCAGGACAGAAAACAGCTGTTCCTGACCTATGAGAATGTGGGAAAGTGTAACCCAGCATCGAAAAGTCCAATTTCTTGCTGGATAGTAGTTTTTTTCAGTTTTTGTTATTCTAAGGCTGGAAAGGAGCTCCCAACAGAGTTGAGGACCTATTCCACAAGGGACACAGCTGCTACCATAGCAGCTGTGGGGATGATTCCCTGGTGGACATCTCCAAAGCAGCTACCTGTGAAACAGTACACACCTTTGCGAAGCATTACAGTGTGGATATTCTGTCCAGTGGTGATGCCAGGTTCGGCACAGCAGTCCTGCAAAGTCTGTTCTCAAAGTAAGGTTCTGTGCCCACCTCCAAAGGTACTGCTTGGTAGTCTGCATAAAGTTATGAATACCCGAGTATTACTGGGGTGAGAAGAAAAAATTACTTACCATTGTAATCTTGTTTCTTCCAAGTGATACTCAGGTATTCATAACTTTCCCACCCTTCCTCCCCTTATGGAACTTTAGCCTCTGCACTCCTGTATACTGTGCTCTCAGTGGTATAAATGCCATTTCTGGCACACATGTTGTGATTGTGTTCACTATTTTTGTCCCCTCCCTTTTTTCGGGTGATTTGGACATAGAAGGGTATTCTTTCATATGTTATGCCCTCCAGTTGGAGGCCCCTTTTTGGATGTTAAGGGAGTTCCCTCTATTATTATTATTATTATTATGATTAATATTATTATTATTATATGTAGTCTACACAGGCCTGTCTTTCCAGGCTTCCAGGAAATCTGAGGGGTTTAGAACGAAGGCAGTTAGTAAAAGGCAGCATTTGAAAAGTGGCTCATGCAAAAGATTCCATCATTTGCATATGTTCCAAATTCTCTCTGGGCAGTTCTACTTACAGGCTGACTGTGTAAAGTTATGAATACCTAAGTATCACTTGGAAGAAACAACATTACAATGGTAAGTCATTTTTTCATCTGGGCACACTCCCTCAAGTAGGCACAGACAGCGGTTGTTGCAGTAACAGTTTACAACTACAAGGTTGTATAATCAACCTTGAGAAGAGTTCACCACAGCCTTCTCAGTGCCTACAGCCTCTATAGGTACTATTCAACGCAGCCATAGCCACTGTAGCCCTAGCCCCAGACAGAGTTTAAGTACTGCCAAAAGCACACCAGAGACTAAGACAAAAAACATCCAGGTCTGAGAGCAGTGGGGTGGAGAAGAGGACGTGACTGGGTGGTAGGAGGAATCAAGCTTGAAGACTATTTCCAGTGACTAAGCATGCTCAGTAGAATCTGCCCATGTGTGCATGCAAACGGAATACTAAGAGTAAAACTGTGGTTAAAGTAAGTAACCTCTTCATATTGCTCAGTGTGTGAGTAAGTGAGCAAAACAAGTTAAGGAGTTCTTGAGAGCACTTCTCAATACGTAAACCCCAAATGTTGAAAATCAGAGTCAGATATCATGCAAAATTAGTTCATAAAGACCAAGATTGTGTTACCCTTATGAAGCAGTGCTTTATTAATGAATATCTTTACCAAAAGGATAATTTTTGTTCAAAATAAGTTCAAAATGTAATAGCAAATCACAAACCAGAGTGTATGCATAATTAATTCAGCATGGCCAGATCACTGGTCTCAAGAAGTGTTAATAACTGCCAGTTGATTCTGCACAATTCACTGCCACTCCTGAGATGTGAATTTAAGATAAAGAGCTCACCACAGCTGTCACAGCACCTGCAGCAGCTCGGGGTGCTATTTTACACAGTCACTGAGGCCCTAGCCCCGGAAGAGTCCAAGCACTGGCATAAGCATACAAGAGGCTTGGACAAAAACTGGCAGAGACAGCCAAAGATATTCTTCACCTGCTAGACCTCATGGCAGCAAACATTGACCTGGTACAATGTGCCAGGCTGGAGTCTCTCCTGCTACATCATTCATGGAATCTTTAAATTGGGTCATTCCCGACATGATTCATGGAACCTTTAAATGGGGTCATTTCTGAACATGATTCAGTTAACCCTGGAAGTAAAGGTCTCCCTTGACTGGTGTGCCCAACATCGCAGCCTATTCAAGGGAATTTTCCTAGGGGACATTCAGTGGCTCTCTCTGACAGTAGATGCCAGCCTACCCAGATGGGGCACAGTGCTAGGCAGAGTCTCAGCGCAGGGCACCTGGACCTTGATGGAAAGAAAGCTACCAGTGAACATCCATGAGATGAGGGCACTGTTCAGAGCAGTGTTTTCCTTCAGAGCAAGATTCAGAACAAGCATGTACTACGAACATAGGAACATACGAAATTTGCCAGCAGATAAAGGCCTAGAGGTCTATCAAGTCTGCTCGAATGTGCAGCTAGCACCCCTTATTCTGCAGCTGCCCCTTCCCTCCACCCTTCCCCTCCATTGACCCTACCCCTTGTCCTGTCCCAGCCCCTTTTGAAGCAGTCTACTGTTCTACTGGATACCACTTCTGCAGGTACCGCATTCCACCCAGCTACCACCCTCTCTGTAAAAAAGTGTCTCCTCATCTCCCTCCTGAACCTTCCTCCCTCCAGTCTCATATCATGGCCCCTGGTGTCCCTCCTCCCCTTACTTTGAACAGCCCCTCTGTACCTGTCTTAGTTTATTCCTTTCATGTACTTAAGGTTTCAATCATGTCCCCCTGTCCCTCCTCTCTGCCTAGCTTAGTACATGTTCAACTCCTTCAGCCTCCTCTCGTATGACAGTCCCCGAGCCTTGATCATCTTTGTCGCTTGCGCTGCACTCCCTCCAGTAACTTAATGTCCCTCTTCAGATACAGGCACCAGTACTGCATGCAGTACTCAGGTGCGGTTCTAACTAATGACCTATACAGTGACAGAATCACCTCCTCCTCCCGGGATATACCCCTTGCAATGCAACCCAGCATTTTGTTGGCCTTTGCAGCTGCCTTCCTACATTGTGCTGAGTTGTTCATTGACCTAATGAGCACCCCAGATCCTTCTCCTCCTCGGTCTGGGCTAGCTGCACTCCCCCAGCTGGTAACTCCTCCTTGGGTTCTTCATCCCAAAATGCCCAGCACCTTGCACTTTTGGCATTAAACCTAGTTGCCAGGTGTCTGACAATTCAAGCTTTGCCAAATCATCCTCTGACCTGCCACCCTCTGGGTCGTCCACCGCCGCTTCTACCTTGGTATCATCAGCAAACAGACTGATCTTGCTCTTGCTGTCCAATGATACATCTGCAGTGAATATCCCAAACAACACTGGTCCCAACACTGAGCCCCGTGGAACACTGCTCGTCACTACCCTTGGGTGTGAGAGCTCCCCACCCACCACCATCCTCTGTTGCCTTCCTTGAAGCCAGTTCCCTACCTATCTCACCAGCTTTGCACCCGCCCCTGAGCCTTCTAATTTACTTCCCAGCCTTCCATGCAGCACCGATTCGAATGCTTTACTGAAGTCCTGATACAGGACATCCACTGAATGGCCCCTGTCCAGTTGCCTAGTTTCCCAGTCATAGAACTCCACCAGGTTGGTTTGGCAGGATCTGCCACGTATGAAGCCATGCTGTCTGCTGTCCTGTTGTCCTTTGGCCTCTAGGAGGGCCACCAGCCTCTCATCAGGATAGTCTCCATCAGCTTACCCACGATGGATGTGAGGCTCAGTGGTCTGTAGTTCCCCGGTTCATCCTTGGGGCCACTCTTGTGGAGGAGCACCACATGAGCCATTCTCCAGTCCTGAGGTACACACCCTGAGTGTAGTGAGGCATTAAATAGGTCTGCCAAAGGTTCCGCAAGGACCTCTGCCAGCTCTTTCAGTACCCTGGGGTGGATGCCATCTGGGCCTGGTGCCTTGTCCACCCTCAGTGTCTTCAAACCCTCCTGAACTCTGCCCTCCATGATTTCCCCATCTGTCACCCCCTCCCCCCATTTCTGCCGTTCCTCCCCCTTCTTCTCCTTAGTAAATACCGAGCAGAAGTAATCATTTAGTGCTTCTGCCTTATCACACCCTGCTTCCACCCAACCCCACTCCTTCCTAATCCTTACTGTGTGGTCCTTACAGCTCCTTTTCTCCATGATGTACCTAAAGAAGTCCTTCTCCCCCTTCTTAATGTCTTGTGCCAGCCTGAGTGCCATAGATGCCTTGGCTCCCCTTACTGCCCTTATCACCTCCTTCGATTCCGTCAAGTACTCCTCCCTGTCCTCCCATCTCCCTGTTTTCTTGTACCTCCTAAAGGCAGCTCTTTTCCTCCTTATCTTTTCCATGACCTCCTTGCTCAACCAGCTGGGTTTCTTAGCCCTAGCCTTCTTGTTCTGGGCCTTGCAGCAGGCTTTGGTTGCCTCCACTATCCCCAGCTTTATGAGCTCCCACCTCTGGTCAGTGTCCATACTAGATTGAATTCTGGCCAGATACCCTTTTACCACTTCCCTCATCTTCCCAAAGTCGGCCATCCTGAAGTCCAGCACTCTTGTGCCAGATTCTACTCCTTCCTTGCCCATATCCAGAGTGAGCTATACTGAGTGGTGGTCACTACCTGACAGCGGTTCCTCCACTGTAAGTTCTCTCACAAAGTCCCCATTTGCCAGCACAAGGTCAAGGGTATTCCCTAACCTGGTTGGTTCACTGACCATTTGCAGTATGAAGCTGTCCTGGAAGGCATCCAGCAGTACCTGCTCCCTTCTGTTCCTGGTTGTTGGGGTACTCCAGTCCACTCCTGGCATGTTGAAGTCCCCAGCAATCACCACACTACCCTTCTTGCAGGTCCTCCTGATCTGTTCCGCTAGTCCCCTGTCTAACTCTTCTGTCTGAGATGGCGGCCTGTGCACCACTCCCATTCTGAGAATCCTATTCTTGGAATCCTGGATTTGCATCCAAAGTGACTCCGTACTACCCTCTTCCCCTTCCTCCCTTACACACTTCAGTCCTTCCTTCACATATAGTGCCACCCCCCTTCCCAATCACCCTGTCCCTATGAAATAACATGTACCCTGGTACAGACAAGTCCTAGTCATTGTATTGGGTGGCCCATGTTTCTGTGATGGCTGCAATGTCCACCTCTCCCTCTGCCATGAGCACCTGTAACTTTGCAGTTTTCCTCCCAAGGCTCCTAGCATTAAGGGTAACCACCTTCCACCATTTCCCCCCTCCCATCATGCCCTCCTTTACTAGCATCACCAATAGTTCTTGGCATTTGTCCTTTGTCACTGCTATGGGGGGTGAGCTCATATGGTTTCCCAACCTGTGGTCTCTGCATGTCTCTTGCCCAATTGCCACCCCCCGCTTCTAGTTTAAATTCCCAACTTCCTCTATGTACTCCTCCATCCTCTGTTTCAACATTTTCTTTCCCTCCTCACTCAGGTGTAGTCTGTCCTTGGCATAGAGACTACTGTCCTCCCAGGTCCCTCCCCACCCCCCAACAGCCCATACCCTTTAGCATAACACCAGGTTCTTGGCCATCCGTTAAATTCCTCTATTCTCAGCTTTCTTGTTGTGCTTGCCTTGGGCACTGGAAGTATCTCTGAAAAAGTTGCTGATCTTCCTGCCCCCTCACATAATTGTCTTAGTTCCTCAAACCACCTCTGGACTATATCTACTGTCCTGTCAGCCAGGTCGTTCGTCCCAAGATGTATAATTAAATGAGGCTTGTCCCTACCCCTTCTAGCATATTTCAGAACAGATTGTCCCACCCTTTCTGCTGTCATTCCTGGCATGGCCTCCACCCAAATGCGACTATGCCTCTCCCCCTTGCTACCCCACCTGATTCCTCTTAGTATTGAATCCCCAGCACTAAGATTCCACCCCCTCTTACTCCCTGCTTGCTTCCATTCAGCTCCATCTCTCATTTCCGGCTCCTCTTCTTCCTCCTGCACATCATTTCTCCCTTTTGCCCCTGTTGCAATTCTCCCAGCAGAACTTCCCCCCGGCTCTGGTTTGGTTCAGGCATTTATCAATTACTCTTCCAATTGCATAATTTCCCACCTCCTTCTTCCCCTCTAGCAGTGCAAAACTATTTTCTGAAGACTCTTCACAAATGCCACTCCTTCTCTCTTCATAGTAATCTGTTCTCTCCTTTCCACTCCATGACTTTTGCCACTTCTTCTCCTCCCCTCACAAGTCCCTATCTCCTCCATCCATTTGTCTTTTGTCTCCTGACCTTGTTTTTCTGGCAATCGTTCTTCCTGGCCTGGGCCCCTTTGTCTCTGCTTCCCTTCTTCTGACCCTCTCCTCACCACTGTTGGCTCAAATCGCCCTCCCTCCAATACTGGGCTAAACCCACCCCCAGTCTGCCTTGCCTGTCTTAGTTCCTCCTGCAGACCCTCGATCTCCTTTCTAAGTTTCTCTATGTGGTTACACACTAAACATCCCTCCACACGCCAGGTAATTTTTAGAAAGATTGGTGCACCACAGTTGTTGCAACCTACCACCCTACCCATTGCTGTCGTTGCCCACCAGCGACCCCCCACCCTTCCAGATGAAGGATACCAAACACGCCCCCAAGTCTCCTCTCTCCCCCCTCTATCAGTGCAAAACATTCTTTTCTTATTGTCCCTTACCCCCTTTGTTGTACACATTTAGATTGAGCAACTGCTTTTTATATTCCTATCCTTCCTATCCACACCCAAAAAGAGACTTTAAGTAACTATTGCACAACCTTCTTCAAACTCCTACTCCTCCTTTCCACAATGCAAATAGCAATGCAAAGAAGTAATAATGAAAGCTCCTTGAGTTGCAGTTACTTCCCTTCCACTGAGATAGCAATCACCTCTTCACTTGCTGCTGTTCCTTTCCTGGATGTCTGCTTCTGCTATGACAGGTGCATGTCCTTTGCCCGTTTGAGGAAGTGATGTCAGAACCCCTGGTATAAAGGAAATCACGGACCAGGGCGGGTGGGGTGAGGGAGCTCGGAGGTGGACCAGCCCAAGTCTTCCAGAAACAATCAGGTAGCTGAGACCCCTGGTCAAACCATTAGCACCATTCCCCCACTATGCACTAAACTTTGCAGCTAGTGAAGCCAGCAAAAAGGAATCACAATTCTACTCAAAGCCCCCAAAATAGGTTTGCTACCAAAATAAATAGGTCTCCAATTCAAACAGCTTCACCAACAACACATCAAAATAGGCTTGAAATTAAAAGATATAGGTCTCCAATTCAAAGAAACATCCCCAATTAAATCACACCAAATAGGTTTTAAATCAGAAGAAATAGGCCTCCACAAACACAGCCTGCTACAAAGTGAAACCTCAAACAAATGAGCCCACTTATAGCCACCAAAACAGGTTTCAAAATTCCAACAGCCCCAAAACAATACCTTGCTAGCCCCTTAGAAGTAGTAAGAATGAAAAGAAATAACCTTCTACCAAGTAAAATCCCCAAGAAACAATGTAAACTAGTATGATAAGACAACACTGTGGCAGTAACCTATATCTGGGAGCAAGGAGATACCTGGAGCCAAGGCATACAGGGTTCTTAGCTGGCAGAAGCTAATCTAGTATCCCAATCAGCAGTTCATCTTGTGGGGACTCTGAACATGTAGGCCAACTGGCTCACCATCAGATTCTTCACCTGGAGGAATGTGAACTCAATCAGGAGCTATTCAACATGATCTGTCAACAGTGGGGCATTCCGCTACTAGATCTCATGACCACCAACCCTAGTGATGAAGTCTCCAGGGTACTTCAGCCATTTTTTCAGAGAGTTAGTCACTGGGAAGCGACTGTCTGCTGCCTGGCTGGATGCATTGGTGTACACCTTCCCTCTATGGCCAACAATCCCAAAAATTCTAAGTAAACGACAGAGAGAATTGGCAGCCTTGATTCTCATAGTACCAGTGTACCCCCGGAGGAGCAATTGCAAATGCCTGATCCCGGAAGGTTTAAGCCTGGCCCTGGGAATGGCAAGGAGGCCGACCTTGGAGGAGCAGAGAGGGATGGAAATCTGATAATGAGTCAGAAAGTGAAGAGTGCTCTCTGGATTTACTTGAAACATACCATATCCTTCTGTAACACTGACAGACTTTTCATCCTTCTGGGGCACAGGGAGAAAGGGGTGGCCTCATCCAAATATACCTTGGACAAATTACTCTGAGCAACCATTAGACTGGTCTATATGTTATTGGACCTTTCAGGTCCACCAAAAGCTCACTTCTGCAGAGCTATGGCTACATCTCATACCGAGCATGCCCTGGAGGATATTTGCAAGTCTGCAACTTGGGCCTCAGCCCATACGTTTTCTAGGCATTACTGCCTGGACATGCTTAGCTCTGTGAATGCTGCATTTGCCAGGTAAGTGTTAAGCTCTGTTGTGCATCACTGACCCTCCTAGTTCAGGATTGTTTATTAGAGTCCATTCCAACTACTGCCTGCCCATAGGAGCTGACACACATGGGAATGCCACTTTACTGGCAGTTTCAATTGTGTGTAGGCTTTGTCCATGGGCAGGCAGGCCTTCTCAGTTTTTCAGTGCTGTACGCCTTATGATATAGAACTTCTGTTATATTTTGACAGTTCCTCTATCCCCTGTACTTTTACCACTCGGGCACACTGGGGGCAGAAATTCTGTCCCCTTCAACCGCGGTCAGCCCAACCCGACTCCCTGGGGCCCCGGATTACCCACTGTGGTGGGGCAGGAAAAGAGACCCTTCCCAGGCACAATCTAAATCCGGGAGGCTGCTGCGGTGAGCTGGTGGGACAAGGTCAGGGATCTCATAAGTCCACAGCTGCCATTTCTATTTTCTGTACCCCTCCGCGCCACAGAGCACCCGATGCATGCATGTAGAGACACTTACTCATACCATCCAGCTCCTTGCCTCCCAAGCCTGCATACGCCCCCAGCCCGCACTAGACAGGTGGGACAGCATGCCCTCCCTCCCGAGAGAAGAGCAGTCCTCCGAATGCTCCATCCTCTCTCGCCCCTGCTGAACCCGGGTCGCCAATGTGGCGTGAGGTGTGTCATTCCAGTGCCTCAAGCCTCAGTGCCACCGGGCTGGCCACACTTGTGTTATTTCTGATGGTGTACAGGTTTTAGCCTGCAGACATGGGTGAAGGAATTGACCGAGGGTGACTGGATAATGGGCACGTCCTTACACTCTCAGAATTTAGCTATCTAACTCAGGTGGGGGGGGACTTTACTGTCTAACCCAGCTGAGAAGGGAAGACTGCCCATTCTGACTTCTGCCTGCCCATGGACAGAGTCTACACACAACCAGAATTACAAGTGAAGAAAGTAATATCTTACTTTGAGAAGGTTCCTGCAGTAGGTCTTCACATATAGGGCTGTGCCCCCGGTGTCAGGACCGCATGGCAAACTTCTAGCTAGCAGTACATAGCAGGGGACCACACCCTGCATCACATGAAAGGACATCGGCATGACAGTATATAGGGGGTGGTCCCCACACCCACCCTACTGTTCTTTCCTGCTGTTGACCTGCATTCGTCGGACCTCGCGGTGAACTTGGCTGCAGTTGATCACCATTTTCTTAAGTATTTCTAAATTTTTTCTATCTTTTTCTTGTAATTTTGTTGCATATCTTCATGCAGAATTAAGAAGTGCTCATGGTGCGGCACTCAGATCCCGCAAGGGGATGATCACTCCCGCTGCGTCCTCTGCTTGAGCCCAAAACATCGAGTGGCAGATTGTGATATTTGCCAGTCCTTTGACCAGGCCATGCGCATCTGGCACCAGAAGGCCCTTGATGCCCATCTTTTGAACAAACGCCTTGCATCGATGGAAAAGGAGCTTCAGGAGCTGCAGGAACATTCCTCTTCACCCACTTCTGAGTGCAAGAAAAAGAAGGAGAAGCGCCGGGAAAAGTCTCCCTCTACTCAGCATCACCAGACAGCCGACGCTACTTCAGGTGGGGCCTCCCCCTCAGTGAGTGCTCCTCCTCCTAGGTCTCCGTCCACCCCGGTGGATCGGTCACCTTCCCCCCCTCCTGCCTCAGTCAGTGGGCAGCAAGAGTGTTCCTCTCAGGAGGATCTGTTTTCCGGGGCCTATAGACAGCTCTTTGGCCAATAAGTCTTCCTCTGGCTCCGCTGCCGGGTGCATGACCTCGGTCGATAAGCCGGACTCCAGCTCCTCCGTTGTCTGCTCGACCGTGACCGATAAGTCAGACGCCAGCTCATCTGATGTCCGCTTGGTGAGGCAAATCCCAGTGATGCTTAGCGACCGGCTTGGCAGCTGTCCCGTCGGATCCTGCAGTGGCATCCGGTATCACGCAGAACCAGCTTCCAAGCTCCCCTGAATCCCGCGAAGGTTCTCCTTCCTGGGTCTCACTGACCTAACTCGACCTCTTGTTTTCCCTGGACCTCTGGGACTCGAGTGCTGCTGTCCAGGAGACTCCTTCTCCTGTGTCGGGCCTTCTATCCAAACTTCCTGCTTCCCCAGCGGACCTGTCAATGGGGGTTTCAATTCCTTTAACCCCCTCACCTGTCTTGGACCACACGTCGGGTCCTATTCGACCCCTGACGCCAGGCCACACTCTCCTGTACACATTCCTCTTGACTTGGGGATGGCATTGGGATTTTACGCTCTGATGCCGGAGCCCCCTTCTAGCCCTTCAGGGATCATGACTGATACCCCAGGCTTGCCGATGGACCGTCATGCTCCCAGTGGTCCCCACGGCCCGCCACCTTCTGGGCCTTGGCCCCTCATGGTGGACCCTACTGAAACTACCTCAGCTATCCTCTGCGCGGTTCCCATTTTACCCAATGCTAGGAGGCCGTCGCCAGGAGCACCGTCGCGGGTGCCAATGCCAGGGTACCCAGGCAGACTATATGTACCAGGGTACCATCAGCCTTCCCCTACTGGTACCAGCTGGACTCCTGGCTACCCCATACTCTCCCTTGGGGTACCCAAGCCATCAGCCTCCTCCACCTCTGCCGCCGCCTCCTCAGCCGGAACCACAAGGGACAATTCTGGCCTGATGGAAAGATGCCAAGTCGCGACTCCTGCAGGAGCTGGGACAACCCCATGTGGTCGTGACGTCCAACCCGACCCATAGGGCAGTCACTAGGAGCACATCCCCAGTTGACCACTGGTCGTCAGACAGTGACTCTGGCAGGTGCCCAGCGGGGGCTTTTTCAGGAGTCAGGGTCACAGAGGTGGTCCATGACATGACTTCTTTACCCAGCAGCCCAGAGTCTTCTGACTCGGACTCCGACTCTGCCGGTCATTTGGAGCCTCATTCCCCAATAAAACCACAACCAAAGAAGTCTCCCAAATCTCCACAGGAGGACCCATCATTTGCGGAACTCCTCGGATCCATCCAGCAGGCCTGCGGCTAGGCATCTTAGGAAATGGACCCAAAAAGCACCTAGACCAAACTAATGCGGACCCCTCCCCATCCCACCATGGGCAGGGCCGCATGAGGACTTACCGTCTACAATATGGCAACAACCATCCAATATACCTGTGGTCTCTAAAAAGGCTGACAGGACCTATCACCTCCCCCTGGAATGGGCATGCCACCTCACGAGTCAACCTAAGGCTGACTCCATAGTTATCACTGTGGCCCATGACAGGTCAGCTCAACTGAAGCATCTGAGTCCCTCCTCTCCGGACAAAGAGTCCAAACAGATGGATCAATATGGCTGCAAGGTCTACGCTTCCTCCACCTGCACCATTCGATCTCTTATTTACATGGCCTACATGATGTCCTTCCAAAAGTCACCTTTATCTGACTTGGAGAAGGAGCTTCAAGCTATTCCTGATGAGGATCTCAGAAATACGCTTTTGGAAAAGGTGAGACTTAAGTCTTCCTGCCGCCATGCAGTGCATGCCACCTATGATTCGGTGGCCCGATGCACAGCTTCAGGCATTTACTTGAGACGTATGACTTGGCTTCGGCCTGCGGGACTGGTGCAAGATGTCCAAATGACTCTTCTGGATGCTCCCTTCTGGGGTTCCATCCTGTTTGGTGACGATGCAAAGGATATCATAACGGAGCTACAAGAGAGCAGCAGATCCCTCAGGGACATCCGCTCCATGTATTGCTCGGGCCAAAAACCCAAGCAGCCTTTTCGTAACCCCCAGAAGAGGTGGAACAGGTAGAACCAGGGCAGACGCCAGGGTTAGTGCCGCGGCACTGATTCTGATGCCCAGACCCGCCAGGCAAAAGTCCAGAAGGCAGCTGGAGGTAGTAAAGCGGCCCTTCCCTCCGCCTCCTGACTCGAGGGGATTCCCTCCACCACCTTCCGTGTTTTACGAGGAACTGGTGGGGGGAAGGTTCGCCCTTCACCTAGAAGGGTGGAAGGTGATAACCGCAGATGCTTGGGTACTCCAGCTCACTGCAAGAGGGCACTCAGTCGAGTTCCTGGACAGACCCCCAGACAACCCTTCGGGCAGGTCTCACTTACCGGTCAGGCCATCAACATCTCATTCAGCAGGAAATCCAGGGTCTACTGGAAAAGTCAGCTATAGAGTGGGTTCCTTTCTGGCAGATAGGAAGGGGATATTACGCCCACTTCTTCCTAGTACCCCAAAAGATGGGAGATCTGAAGCCCATCCTAGATCTCAGCCTGCTCAACCTCTTTGAGGAATACAAGAGGTTCCTCATGCTAACTCTCCAGGAGCTCTTACCCCTGCTCCAACAGAACCAATGGCTGTGCTTGCTGGACATGCAGGACGCTTACCTGCACATACCGATCCTCCAGGCCCACTGCCATTTTCTGAGGTTCACTTTTCAGGAGAACCAGTATAAGTTCAAGGCCCTTCCTTTTGGCCTCTCTTTGGCACCTTGGGTGTTTACCAAGTGCCTGGCGGTAGTAGCTGCGGCCTTGTGCCGTAAGGGGATTTACGTGTTCCCTTACCTGGATGACTGGCTGTTGTTGGCACCGTCTCAGGACAGTCTACCACCCTGGACCTCTTTTCCAGACTTGGCATCACTGTAAACTATCCCAAGTCTCAACTCTTACCCTCTCAGTGCCTCCGATTCATTGGGGCAGTGCTAGATATGGTCCAGGGCAGGGCCTTCTTACCTTTGGACAGGGCGGAAACTCTGATTCAACAAGCTGCTTATGTGTCCAGCTCCCGTTGGACCACAGTGCGCTCCGTCCTTCTGTTGGGTCTCATGGTGGCTGCCATCCCCACAGTTCCATTGTCCAGACTGCATATGAGGGTGACCCAGTGGACCCTCAGGGTCCAGTGGGAACAGCGTTAGAACGACATGGACCACAGGGTTCTGGTCTCCGGCAGTATGAAGAGGGATCTCCTTTGGTGGCAGGAACCTCTCCTTGGAGATTACCTTTCATCCCCTGTCTCCTTCCATGACCCTCATGACGGATGCCTCAGGTCAAGGTTGGGGAGCCCATCTGGGAGACCATTGGGCTCAAGAGAGATGATCTCCACTAGAGGAGCACTTGCACATAAACATTCAGGAGATTAGAGCTGTGCACTACATTCTCAAAGCATTTCAGTCCCTCTTACTACTGGGAACACTCCTAATCCAGACCGACAACACGGCCACTGTCTGGTACATCAACAAGCAGGGAGGCACCCGATCGTACCCCCTCTGCAGGGAGGAGATACGGGTGTGGTACTGGGTAGTCCAGCATGGCCTGTCTCTGACAGCAGTTCATGTTCCAGGAGTTCATAACGTCCTGGCAGACAGTCTCAGCCACACTGTCACATAGGCTTATGAGTGGGAGCTAAAGCAGGAAGTAGCAGAAGGTCTCTTTGATCAGTGGGGATGGCCAGAGATAGACCTATTCACCTCCCCATCCAATGCAAAACTACCCAGCTTTTGCTCGTTCGTTCCCGGGCGTGGTGTTTTTTGGCCAGATGCACTGTCTCTCTTGGACAGGGAGGTTTCTGTTTGCCTTCCCTCCCTTTCCAATTCTTCAGAAGGTTCTGCTGAAGCTTCAAGCAGAGGGCGCTCACATGATTCTTATAGCTCCCCTCTGGCCCCGGCAGATTTGGTTCCCTCTGCTGCAGCGGCTGGCATTGGAACCCCCAGTACCACTTCCTCTCATCCACGACCTTCTGTCTCAAGAATAAGGCAGCCTGCTGCATCCAAGCCTCCGGTCTCTTCACCTGCATGCGTGGCACCTTTGGACATAGCAGTCTCATTTTTTGGCATCTGCTCTCGAGTAGCCCAAGTCTTAGTGGAGGCCAGGAAACCCTCCAACAGGTCTACATATGCTATGAAGTGGAAGAGATTCTCTCTCTCTGGTCCACGACCAAGGGCCTGGACCCATTCTCTTGCTCGGTGCCCCAGGTCCTTGAGTACCTCTTGCACTTGTCTGATTCGGGCCTCCGTTTCTCATCTCTGAATGTTCACCTTTCTGAGGTTTCCGCCTGCCACCTTCTAGTGGAGGACAAAACCCTTGCGCAGTTGGAGGTCTCCAAAAATTTTTCTTAAGGGGATCCTCCATCTTAAATCTCCGATTTGTAATCCGGTTCCCCCTGAGACTTAAGTTTTATTTTAAAGAAACTTGCCTTGCCCCCTTTTGAGCCAGCATCAAGTTGCGATATGCACTATTTGTCTTGGAAGGTGCTCTTTTTGGTTGCAATTACCTCAGCTCGAAGGATTTCAGAGCTTCAGGCCCTCATTTGCAAGGAGCCTTATTTGATTTTCCACAAAGACTTGGTGGCTCTGTGGACTAACCCTTTCTTTCTTCCGAACGTAGTCTCGGAATTTACATTGAACCAAGATGTCCAACTGCCGGTCTATTTCCCTTAGTATACCAATGGGGGAATACCTTTTGCACACTCTGGGTGTGCACAGGATTCTGAGATGCTATATTTACCCCCAGTCCAGATATGTATTCTAGAGATTGTCTGCATCTTAACCGGAGAGGTAATTCATTATTGGGAAAGCAGATAGTAACTTACATTATTAGTAATTTAAACTGATTGATTTGGGAGAGCACGTTTTCTCTCCCCAAAAATAAAAATACTATTAAAAGGACCTCTGACAATAAAAATTTAAATTGTCTTTATTTTAATGCTAGAAGTTTGGCTAATAAAATGGACAAATTAAAAATTATGGTGGTAATAGACAATGTGGACATAGTATTTATCACCGAGACATGGGGCGATGATAAATCCTGCTGGGAATTCTCTCTTCCCGGGTATACTTTGTTTAATTATAATAGGCAGATAAAAAAGGGAGGTGGTGTTGCTATTTATATAAAAAATCTGATTCAGGTAATAGACATATTGGATCAAATTAAAAATATTAATTACTTAATTGAATCCTTATGGCTTAAAATTGTAACAAACACTGGCCAAAATATTATAATAGGAGTGTGCTACTGTCCACCTAATACAGTAACTGATTATATGGACTTAATTATTAACTAAATTTATACTGCGTGTACCATGGGGGAAATTATATTAACAGGCGATTTTAATCTTAGTGATACTGATTGGAATGGTATGACAGCCTTCCAGTAAAAAATTAATTGATATCTGGCAACAATGTAATTTAAATCAGGGGGTAACACAACCTACTAGGGGTAAGAATTTGCTCGATCTGGTTCTTTATAGTAGCACACTTCTAATATCTGACACTACCGCCCTCTTACCAGTTGGTAATAGTGATCACTGTTTAATTACTTTCAACATTAGTCTTACTGTAAATAAATCTCATAACTATACAAAAATCTTTCTTTTTGATAAAGCAGACACAGATAGTATTAAAGAGGATCTGAGGAATATTGACTGGCTTTCTATTATAAAAGATAAGGGTATTGAAGAATATTATAACTTTCTCTTAAAAAAAAATTGCATGATTTAAGAGATAATTTCGTACCATTCAGAAATAAGGACAAGGTTTTTCAAAAAAAAAAACTAAATGGATGACCATAAATCTAGTTAAATTAATTAAAAAGGAAAAAAGTGTCATGACAAGCATTTAAAAAATAAAACTACTATAAGTTGGAATTTTTACCTACATATTCAGAAAATATGTACACATAGTATAAGAAAATAAAAAAAATATGGGAATATAAACTTGCAACCAGTGCATCGAAAGATAATAGCAAGTCATTCTTCGCTTATATAAATTCCCTAAAAAAGTCATCTTGTGCAGTTGGACCATTAAAAACTAAAGATACTTTAGTTCATGATCCCTTAAAAATGGCTAATCTATTAAATGATTCTTACGGTAGTATTTTTCAAACACATCGGATAGAACATACAGCAAATGACTCAGAAGGTAGTTATATAAATATTTCTATTTCGGATGTCCATACTAAACTTGTTATACAAAAGGGTAAAACTAGTGTATCCCCAGAGGACATTCCAGGTCATTTTTTATATTTATTAGCTGATGTATTGTCACATCCATTACAGTTATTATATGAACATTGTTTAAATACAAACTACGTGCCTGATTTGTGGAAAAAAGTATTTGAAGTACCAATATATAAAAAAAAGGTCTTAGAAACCTTTGTGACAACTATAGACCCATCAGTCTTACATCGTCAATTTGTAAAATAATGGAAAGTCTAATTAAAGATATGCTTACTTTCACCCTGCAAAATATTGATTCTGAACAACATGGATTTAAATCAGGTAGAGGATGTTTAACTAACTTGATGTGCTTTTATGAGGACGTCTGTTTTAAACAGGATTGTAGGATTTCTTACGATGTAGTATATTTGGATTTCAGTAAAACATTCGATTTGCTCCCTCATTGGGCTTTAATAACAAAATTATATCAATTAAACATCAATCCTACTTTGGTTTGTTGGCTAGCTAGTTGGTTGAATAAGCGTTCACAACAAGTCCTAATACATGGTCAACTATCAGATCCAGGATTAATCACTAGTGGAGTACCTCAAGGCTCTGTTTTGGGTCCATGTTTATTTCATTTATTTGTAATGGACATTTCTAAGACTTACATCTTAAACGTCATCAAATATGCAGATGATATTAAGATTGGAGGACCCTGTGAAAACTGAACAAATCAAAACAATACAAAAGGACTTGGATAATACTTCTTTATGCGCCTCAAAATAGGGAATGAAATTAAATCATGCAAAGTGCAATATTTTACTTTTTGGAACTCATAACCCTAAACATGTTTATATACTGGGTAATAAATTACTACAGGATTCGGAAAGTGAAAAAGATCTAGGGGTCATTATAACTAATAAATTCCTCCCTGAACTTCGTATCAGTGAAGTAATACGTAAGTCAAATAGTGTTATATGGGCAATCAAACGGAATATTAAATCAAGAGATGAAGAAGTACTTCTGCCTCTTTATAGGGCATATGTTCTTCCACATCTTGATTTTTTTGTCACAATTTTGGTGGCCCTATAAAAAACAAGATATTGTTAAAATTGAGAAAATTCAAAGAAGATTTACCAAAATGATAAAAGGTTTTAAAGATACGTCATATGAAGACAGATTACAATCTCTTAATCTAATGTCATTATTTACTAGAAGATTGAGAGGGGACCTTTTATTGATGTATGACATTATTAATTACCCTAATTTATTAGAAAATCTTGGGTTTACTTTTAAAGAAGATAACTATAATCTTAGAGGACATCCTTTAATGATTCAACAAAGATGATGTAAACATTTACCAAGGAAATATTTTTTTACATTACGTATTGTTAAGATCTGGAATGCGCTTCCAATTGATGTTATTGTTAGTTACTCTAAAAAGACTTTTAAAAATCGTCTAGATAAATTTATTATGTTACATCCAACTTTTAATTATTATTAGTAAATAGGAGCAGTTATGAGCCTCATCACTTCCTAGCTCCTAGCAAATTCTTAGTATGATCTCTCGGACCAAGGAGGTGTGCAAATCTGACCAGTTGTTTGTGGCTTTCGCACCCATACATCAGGGTACAGCTTTTTCTAAACAGGGTTTGTCTAAATGGTTGGCTAATTGCATCTCATACATCTACCAGAAGTATGAGAAGCCCCTTCCAGAGGAAATGAAAGGCCACTCGACCTGTGGCATGGCTGCTTCAACGACCTTCTTGCGGAATGTGTCCGCTTCAGATATTTGTGCTGCGGTCACTTGGTCTTCAGTCCATACTTTCACCAAGCATTATAGTTTGGACATCGCCTCTAGGTGTAGGGCCGGTTTCGATCTTGCGGTTCTGCAAGACCTCTTGTCCTAATTGACTTACTAGTTAGCAGATGGTTCTTCCTTCCGGGCCTAAGTCTCCGATTTCTTTTTCTTGACTGCTTGGTATTCAGTCCTACATGTGAAGACCTACTGCAGGAACCCTTTCAAAGTAAGATATTACAGTTACGTAGGAAGTTACCGTAACAGTAGATCTTAGAGAGAGGATCAAGCAACAAGCAGCAAGCACCGGACAGAGGGCATCAGGAGGAGAGCGTGCCATTGCCCTCCTGGCTTCGCCCTTTTTGCTGGCGCCGTTTTTCCTTTCCCTGTTATGATCTAACACCGGTGAACACATGCCCCAGAGCAGCTCCCCCAGCACATCCACCAGCCTGCTCATCTATATCAGTGGGAGGGTGGGGAGAAAAGCATCTGAAGGGCCGTCCCGGTGGCACTGAGGGTTGAGGCACTGGACGCCTTACCTTGAGCTGCGTCGGCGACCCAGGTTCAGGAACGACCTCAGGTCGCCAGGGTGCCGGCATGGTGGGGAGGGTGGGAGCAGGATCAAGCAATGGCTCTCCTCTCCCGGGAAGGGGGGGGGTTTCCTGCCCGTAGTTACCAGATGGAGGTCTGGTGATGGGCATAGGTGGCAACAGTGTGACCGGTAGGGTGGGGGACGTCCTGCAAGGTGTGAATATACATGCCTCCACATGCGTACATCACGGGGACGCGCAGGAGTGGGACTTAAAGGGAATATAAACAAACATTCTTTGCAAAAAATTACTTACTGTACAGCTGCCCTGGTCCCCTATGCACCATTTCACAACCAGGGTGAAATAAAAGTGTTAAAATGAGAGAGTTATTTTTGTTTTAAAAGCTGCAATTCCAGGAAGTGAGCTGTATGCATATTTGAATCCCAGTGCCTGTGTTCACACAGGAGAACAAGAGCTGATGATGTCACTTTAGCAAGCTGTCTCTGTATCATCTTGGAGCATTATGTTGTGTTCCATTTCATTCCTGTAAATAGTTTAATAAAATGTGTTGTAAAAGAAAACTCAGTGTGTATTTTTGTCTTTCTGGTCTGCAACAGGCAAAATTCAGTGAATGTCTGTCTACTCAAAGTTAATAACAGAGGAGCTCTATGTTACTATATTACTTATTTTTTATGCTTGTGGAATTAGAAATGAGGGCGCCTCTTCTGTACAGCAAGAGACTTGGCATGCCTTAACTAGCAATGGTAAATATCATATTGTAAATCTTAACTTCCCCAGTAGTTTTCTACAGCAGTGTAATAAATGAACTATTTTAATAATAAGCAATGTGTCTAGTCTTGTTTTTGTTTGTTCTGTCTGATAGCAAATTGGACCTCATTGTGACAGTCAATACGGAGTGCTTGAATGAGTAAGTTGTAGTAGTGAAAATATTTATTTTTAGACAGGATATACAAAACTTAAGGTCCTAAGACCTATTTTCGAAGTCATCCTGTAGATACAAACATTCAGGTTACGGGGTAAATATCATACATGGATACATTACTATACATGCAATAAACTTTCATAACTCAATACATACAATAAGATCCACAAAGTGTAACCACTGTCTTACCTAATATTAGTAAAATTTCAAAAAGTTAATACTTCGTACCCTGTTCTAAATTTTAAACAATTACATCATACCCCCCTTACAGAAAACATCACTTCAAACATGTACATTATAAATAAAATATTTCATCCAGACCAGATTTGAATTGTGATAATTTTGTCAGATTTCTTATTTGAGGGGGAATTTCATTCCAGATTTTTGCCGCCTGAGCCTACAATGTCATGCTCCCGTATTTTGTGTTAACTTTTGGAAAAGTTAGGCCCCTATGTTTTACCTCCCTTAGGGCGTAATGGTGGGTCTCACAACCAAAATTTATATCCATATTACCTTTCATCAACCCTTTACTTATCTTATAAATGAATATTGAGTATTGTTTTTTGAACTGTACCAGTAAACTATCCCATTTTAGTTCATTATACATGGTGCAATGATGGGTTGTAAAGTTACATTTAAGGGCAAATCTTGCCAATCGGTTATGTTTTGACAAGTTTATCCAAGTTTTTTTGCCCTGCAAAGTTATACACTAAGTTACCATATTCCAATATGGGCAGTATTAACTGGATAGCAATTGTCTTCCGAGTCTGTTGCCTTAATATTCCGTAAGACCTGCGCAGTGCCCCAATTCTATTATTAACTTTCTTTGTAATATTATTAATATGGTCAGAAAATGTTAAGGTACTGTCTGTTATAACTCCTAAATATTTATATTGTTTTGTGATTGTTAATTTTTTACCCTCTCTTGTTAATAATTCCCTATCATTTATTGATTTGTTTGTTACCTTATTTGATTTCTTATCAGAATACATAAGCTGTGTTTTCTTTTCACTTAATACAAGTTTTGAGCTGGATAACCAGTCTTGAAAAATATCAAAGTCCAATTGTAACTTTTCCATCATTTCATCATGTGTTTTTGCTGATGCTAATAATACGGTATCATCCGCATAAAGCCTTATATGTGTATTATTTATTTTTGTGGGTAAATCATTTACATATATCAAGAACAGTAGTGGCCCTGGGATTGATCACTGGGGCACACCTCTTAACAGCCTACCCTCATCAGATAATTGACTATTTCTACTTGCTTTTTCCTTTCTCCCAGATAGGATTTAAACCACTGTATGGCCATAGGGGCGATTCCGGTCCTCTCCATCCTCTCATATAGTAAATGGTGGTCCACCAAGTCAAAGACTTTGGACAGGTCGACGAACACTGTACCCGTGGGCCCCCCCCATCCAAGGCTGCTGCCACCTTATCCACAAAGTCCACGAGTGCAGTGCCAGTTGAATATCCTGTCCTGAAGCCATGTTGAAATTTTGTTAATTCAGAATACTTTTCTAAATAATTATACAGTTGGTTGTATACCATCCACTCCATTAACTTAGACAGGATGGAGAGGACCGCGATCGGCCTATAATTGGAAGGGTTGTTTGGGTTGCCTCCTTTAAATATAGGGACAGTTTTTGCGACCTTCCAGTTATATGGAAAAATATTCTCCATCAAACTTTGATTAAATAAATCTGTCAATATTGGTGACAATAGTTCAACTGCATCTTTAATGAATTTAGATTCAGTTTTATCCATGCCATGTGATTTTTTTTAATATTTAGTTTTTTAATCTCATCCCTAACTTCTTTTATTTTTATTTTTCTAAAATAGAAGTAGGGAAAATTTTCCTCATCACTTCTTTTTTATAAGAATCTATTTGCATTGATTTACCAACTGGAATGTCTATGCCCGGTAACGTTATGAAATAGTGATTTAACAGCTGAGCTGTAGCTTTCAAATCAAGAGGCTCTCCCTTATCATTAGACATTTCTATTTTCTGCTTAGCTCTAAGAGGGTTATCCAAATCTTTTATTATATTCCAGTACTATTTTGGGTCTAGAGTTGTTTCAATTACTTCTTTTGTAAACAAAACTGTTAAAATTAATATCATGTCAGAATGGCTACTGTTAAAAACAGCTGTTCATACATAAAGCTGTCTTCCGATCATTTGTTGGGCATTCAAAGTATCTTGTTTTTTGTTTTTGGGGGAGGGGTAGTGTTTGTCTTACTAAACTACTGTATATGTGTGTAAGTCATAGGTCTTGCTACTGTGACGACTCATTTTAAATCAGTTATTTTATCTAATACTATAAAAACAAGCATTTGTCAATGCCGAATGTTGTCTTGCTAGCATTGGCATTCGTAGTGCAGGAGTTAGAGAGCTGCATTATAGGAATGGCAGTGAAGTACGGAACTGACGACAACCCCACCCCACTCTGCAGAGACTGACAGGCATTCAGGTGTGCCTTTCGGTCATCAGCCATACCGTCATGCCATTTCACCTCACCCTGCACTGAGAAGTGTCACGTTGTGCCTTGGGGTCGTCGGGCCTTATGTTCACCCCATTCCATAAGGAAATACGTTGAGATGGGTGCAGTATTGGAGAATGGGGTGAACTTTGGGACCGAAGAGTCCATGGCACACCTTGATGCCTCTCACTGGCTGCAGGGTGGGGATGGGGTGGAATGGTGTGAGCATTACAACCGAAAGTCACACCCCTGACATCTGTCAGTTTCTACAGGGTAGGACGTTATGGTTAGAATCCCTAATGCCCCAGGCGTTTGTTGGTATTTGCACTCCAAATTTTCAATATGGACTTTTTGTGACCCCACCTCATAAAAGCATTTGGGACCTCTGCTCATGAACAGTGGCACTGTGATTTTGTTAATCTGTCCCAAACGTTGATTTCCCACAGTGACTGCACCATTCTGCACCAGATGTGCAAAAACACATTTTGGGCAGGATGTGAAAAATGACAGCTGTACCATTCATAAGGAGGTATGAAGAAATGGCAATGTTTATTTATTTATTTAGTTTTTGTTTACCGGGTAAGTACACTAGACAAGTTTTATGCCTATTTTCAGGAATGACCCGGGAGAGTACAAAAGGGTACAACAGGTACATTGATACAGTAATTGGTTCAGACGAATACATTCAGGTACAAAAACAGGAGAAAAGACAATTTTTACAGTTTTTACATTTACGTGGCAGGTACACCCAGATACAGTGCTGGGGCAAGGTATAAATTAGAGATAAATTCAATGACCAACAGGGCTGGTGAGGATTATGAGCATAGTAACATCATAGTGTCGGTCAAGCAAGGGAGGGGGGATTTGGACGAGGACATAGCGCAAGAGTGGCGACCCCAGAGCAGGAGAGAAGAAGCCGGCACCAGTGGACACCGGGAGGCTAAGGAGACTTAGGACATTCACAGCGAGAAGCCACCTTAAGATGATCCCACAGGGAGGTCCAGAAACTCTTGTGAGAGGAGGCAGTACGGACTCTTTCAGGAAAGGAGTTCCAGAGCCTGGGGCCATGGACAGCAAAACTCTGGTCCCCCATGTTGGTGCGGGAAGTAGGTACACTTAGTAGGCCGGGGCCTTGGGATCTAAGCAGGTAGGGGGAGAGGTCAGCAGGAGCAAGAAACCGGGCCAGTTCCGGAGGGGTGCGGAGCTAAGTACTTACTCACGCGGCACCCAGTGCTAAAGTTAAGGTGATTGAGCGGGGATAGCAGCCAAGCTTCTGTGAGCTTGCAGTGATGGGTGAGGCGGGGGGCGGCCAGGGCAAAACGACAGATGTTGTTGTACGTTGTGCTCCACTTGTTTAGGAGGGTCTTAGAAGTATGAGCAAATATGAGGGAGCCGTAGCTGAGGGAGGGAAGTAGTACTCCCCTGGCAAGAGCTAAGCGAGCCGCTGGAGTGAGGTTGTACCGAGCCCTGTAGGCCATCCCCAGTTTGCGGTTTACCCCACTGCAGGCATTATGGATATGACTACCAAGGTCCAATTGGGACTCCGGCCACTCCAAGATATTTGAGGGAGGTCACTGAAGGGAGAGGGAGCCATCTTCAGAGTTGATATGTAGGGAGTTGAAGAGGCTCATATTTTGGCAGAGGAACCGAAGAGCATAGCCTGGGTTTTGTTTTGATTTAGGACCAATTTATGGTTGGAGAGCCATGCCTGGATGTTCCAGAGGTCTTCAGATAAGTGACGGTTTAGTGTGGCTGTATCACAGGAGGGCCAGGAGAACCAGGTCATCCGCATACATGATGACACGGCAGCTGGAGACCACACCAGGGAGATTGTTGATGAACAGGGAAAAGAGTAGGGACCCAGCACGGAGCCCTGAGGGACACTAGAGATGACAGGCCGGGGGCAGAGAGGACTTATTGAATTTAGTTAGTTGTTTTCTGCCATATAGGTAGTCAGAGACCCAGTTTAGGGTGGTGGGGGACAAACCAAGGGACCTCATCTGCAGGGCAAGCAGGTCGTGGTCAACGAGGTTGAACGCCTTGGATAAGTCAATAGATACCACACCTGAGAGTTTTCCCTGATCCATAGCAGCTCTGATGCTGGAAGAGACTGAGATGAGAGCCGTGAAGTGCTGTGCCCTTCTGGCCGTGTTGGGCCGGGGTCAGCAGACCATGGGAGTGGATATACTCCGAGATTTGTTTGGCGACCACCTTTTCCAGGAGCTTGCTGACAGCAGAGAGGATAGCTATGGGACGGTAGTTGTCCAGGATTTTGGGATCGCCTGCTTAGGGACAGGGACGACCTTGGCAACCTTCCAGATATCGGGATCAGTCCCTGGGTAAGGGATAGGTTGAAAATGTGGGCCACGGGGAGGCTATAAGGGAGCACCTAGTTTGAGAAGCTTTGGCTCCAGATCATCAGGACCAGGGCTAGCATTCTGGGAGAGATCAAGAAGGAGACCGCACCTCGCTTACCGATACCGCCTTAGGTAAAATGGAGGCGGGTCAGACCAGACTCCCATTGGGACGGGGAGGCAGGGCAGTTTGAGTTTTGGGCTGAGGACCCTAGCAGGAGAGCAGAAGGGAGGTCTGTGAAATGAGAGTTTAGAGCATTAGCAATCACGTGAGGATTGTTGCAGGAGACTCCTTCGATGAGCATGTCAGTGACCCCGGAGTAGGAGCGACCGCCAACCAGTGATTGGATGGTTCTCCAGAACCGTCTGGGGTCTTTAGCAGAGCTGAGAAGGGCGGCCTTGCAGAAGTCGCTTTTTGCGCCCCGATCATTTTCTTGCACTCATTTCTGAGTTTTCTGTATTGCTGCAACAGGGCAGTGTCGTGTGAGTGTTTTACCTGATGCCAGCATTTGTCTGTCGCTCGCATGTGGGAGAGGAGACCCCCTTTCAGCCACTGGGTGGCTGTCCCACGGACCCTACGCCTAGTGATAGGGGCATGCCTATCTTGTAGATCCACAAAGATGTTGTGGAATGCGGCGATGGCCGATGAGGGATCCAGTGCTCTGTAGACTGTTGACCAGTCCGTAAGCCTGAGTTCCTCCAAGAACAGGTCAGGGTTTAATCTGGCAAAGTTTTGAACCTGGATGATTTTGTGGGGAACCTTAGGGGAAGGGATATTCCATATACACAGAACCGGAGAGTGGTCCGATATGGCGTCGGGTAGGGCCCCTACTGAGGAGATCCGGTTTGACATAATCCAGTCCAAGAGGGAGCAGGAAGTACCATTTGCCTTTTGACGGGTGGACTCCCTTACCAGTTGTGTTAGGGATTTGGTGGCAAGCAGGGCCTCAAACTGCTTGACGTTTTCCCCATCCCAGTTTAGGTTAATGTCCCCCAAGATAAGGAGTTCATTTACCCCGGTACTGGGACAGACAGTGTCCAGGAGATGGGAGAGGCCCTGCAGCCCGCCCTTAGGTGGGTTGTAGGAGCATACCACATGCAGTTTCTTGGTGTTGCCAAGCAGCAGCACGGTGTGGAGGAGCTCACAGGTTGACGGCAGCACGGAGGTGAGGTTTATAAGGGATACGTTGAGGTGGGCCCTGTAGCAAATCAGGATACCTCCTCCCCTTTTGCTCCCTATTCTGTCCTGCCGTTTTAGCTCATAGCCAGGGAGCCTGCAGACCGAGTCAGGAATCTGGGGTTTAAGCCAGGTCTCGGTTATCCCCAGGATGTCAGGCTTGTGAGAGTGACCCATGCAGTGAGCTCGTCAAGGTTGGGAAGAAGACTCGAATGTTGATGTGAGCAACTTTCAGGCCCTCTTTCCTCCACCATTTCTGAGGAGAGTCAAGGGTGGTGGGCCAGGATTGACTTCAATGTCGCCAGATAGGGCAATGGACAGTAAGATTAGCCACAGAAGGGGTCCTCTCGGGGGGGACCTTTTGATTTCTGGCCTCCAGACACGACGTCACTTAATGTTGATTTGGGGCAGGACGAGTCTAGACAGCAGTCCGCTAGGAGGATAGCGGGGACCAACGGCATTGGCCATAAGGTTAGAGAACGTAAAATCGGTCGCAGAGCAGTGTGTGTTGAAAACCTGGAGTGAAAATATTAAAAATTCTCGCAGTTACGAGCGTGCGTGGAAACTGCGCAACACGCACTTGTAACACAGTGATTTTGTGGAATTATTTCACCAAATTTTCAACATAGGCATTTTGGGACCTCCGCTTATGAACAGTGCCACTGTGATTTTCTTAATCTGTCCCAAGCATTGATTTCCCACAGTGACCGCGCCATTGTGTGCCAGATGTGCAAAAATACATTTGGGGCAGGCTGCGAAAAATGACAACTGTACTGTTCATAAGGAGGTGTGAAAAAATGGCAATGTTGAAAATCTGGAGTGGAAATATTAAAAATTCTCGAAGTTACGAGGATGCGTGGAAACTGCGCAATGCATGCTCGTAACTAAGTCATTTGTTTGGAATTTTTCCACCAAATTGCAACATAGGCTTTTTGGGAGCTCACCTCATGAACAGTGACACTGTTGTTTCGTTAATCTGTCCCAAAAGGTGATTCCGCGCAGTGACCGCGAAATCACATTTCGGGTCAGAATAACGAAATGACAGTGACTGAGTTCATGAGGTGGGGTCTCAAGAACCCTGTGTTGAAAATGTGGAGCAAAAAGTCAGAAAAATTGCCGAGATAGCCACCTAAGTTGACCCCCCCATTGATGCCATTATAAAGCTTACCGTGATTTTCTTCAGTTCGCGGTTGGCTTTTGAAGAGTTCAGACATCTCCCGCTCCACCGAAGATTGTCACGCTGGGCTCTGGAATTAAGTATGGGGTTCGGGGGGTTCAGGGAGGTGGGGTGCGGGTTGGGGAGGGGGCTGTCGTGACCACAAGGGACCGTTTTCTGTTTTACAGGGAACCAAAACAAAAGGGACGTAGCGAGAAGATTTTTTATTTTTAGGTTTGCTTTCAGCACACTGGGGTTGTCTCCCAGTGTGCCACCTATGTTTTGTGGGGTGGAGAATGAAGCCGACAGGGATTGGGCCCCCCATCTGCAAAGAAAGCAAGTCTGTGTTTGCGTGGGGGGTATGATGCTGAGGGGGATTGGGCACCCCTCGGCAGAGCAAAAAAGGGGATATTATGCGAGATTGGGCTTCCACGCCTGCAAACGAACTGGGAGGGGCATGCCGACAGGGGGATTGGGCACCCCCGTCAGCTTTGTAGGGACTGTGGGAGGCAGACAGCGGGAGTTGCCACCATGTTTATTGAAATGTTTCACCAGGGGCATGTAATGGAGGTGCGTGAGATCTGCTGCTGCAATGACGAGCCTGTCTCTCATTGCAGCGGCTGATTTCTTTCAAGTTGGTGGCACGCTTCTGAAGTGCTGTCATAGACAGCATGCTCATTCATTGGTGCCACACAGACCAGCCCAAGAAAGCAGTGGCGCCATTTGCCACAACACAGCTGCACCTCCACAACCTGCTGCTCCAGCAAACTGTCACAAAATGTTGCTTGTGCTGCGTGCGCACGACAACATAAAAATGGCGCTTATGCATCACCATAGTAAACCTGATCGAATGACAGTAGCCTTGTAAACTTCATATTAAAACCACTATGCTGCTCGTCAATGTGCACTTAGTTGCAATAAACAGGAAGGTATGATGACATGCATTCCTAGTAGCAATAAAATAAAAAATGGAATATATCTAGGGACTGTTTGATCTATTGCCCTCTTTTGCGTTCAGTTCCTGGTACTGACATGCCCATCAGTGACATCTTAAAAAAAATCCAACAAATAAAGGCTTTATTACAATATTTGGAAGTTAAAAAAAAAAAAAATTAAAAACACAATAACCTGTGTAATATATAGACTGTGTGTGAGTTTGTTTTTCCCCACTTCAATCTAATACGTCTAAAACTGAGAACTTGTATAAGTATGCCCCGGTTGCAGAACTGCATAATCTTGTAACCAGTCATTTAATGATATCGAAGTTTATTTTCTCTGTACTTAAAAGGCTTTTTCTAATGCATTGTCAACTTTTTTTAGCTGCCTGTCTTGATTGAAAATAGCCTTTTCCCCAGATATGCGACACCAGTGAGCATATCTTGAACCTTAATCGGGACCTTCAGTGCAGCACACAGGGTAGGCTGGAGGTGCTGCTCTAATTCAGAGACATGTTCAATTTTTATGTACAGAAAAATAAACATAGATATTTTAAATGACTGGCTACAAACCATGCAGTTCTGCAACCCCATCTTATACAAGTTCAAAGTTTTAGAAATGCATTAGACCGACATGGGGAAAAAAAGAAAACCACACACACACACACACACACACACACACACACAGTATATGTATTACACAGGTTACTGTGTTTCTAATTATTTTTTGCTTTCAGATATCTTAATAATGCCTCTATTTGTTGGATTTTTTTTTTTTAAGATGTCACTGATAGGTTAGACAAAAACATCAGTACCAGAAATCGAACTAGATAAACTGTATGCTAAAGACGGAATGAGATCAAACAGCCCCTACATATATTCCATCTTTAATTTTATGCATGTCATCATATCTCCCCAACTAAGTGCATGCTAAACGATCGGCATAGTGGCTTTCAAATGAATTTTACAAGACTACTGTTACTAGATCAGATTTACTATGGTGATGCAGATGCACCATGTTGTTTTTGTATTTTTAACAGTATTAGATTAATTATCTGACCTAAACTGTGTTGCCACAGTAGCAAAACAGACATACTACTTACACAGGTTTCTAGGGACATAGATATGTTGTTCATCCACACTTATTGGCAGGTATCCTTGCCGCTTTAAATCTTGCCGGAAGGTCTTCAAGCTTGCTCCTCCCACCCACCCGGGTGGTATAACTCTCGGCTCCGCCCCATGACGCCAGATCTTCCTTACCGCTTGGAAGCTCAGGTTCCCTCCTTAACGCTCTGCGTTTGAGACTGGTTCCTATTTCTCCGTTTGCGGATTTAAAAATAAATTTTGCGAAAAAGACTTCAGTCTTCTATCCCTCGCGGCTGCGATGGACAAATCGACTCCCGGATTTCGGAGATGCCCATGCGGGCAGAAGATGTCTCGACGGATCCACACTCCACGTGTGTCTACTGTAGGCCTTGAGCACGATCCAAGAGCTTGCGACCTGTGCTCATCTTTCTCGACCTCGTCCTCGAGACCGTGCTGCCCGATTGCAACTGGGCGTCCGAGCGTTCCCTCGGTGAAGTCCAAGGAGGCCCGGTTGGCGGTGTCCTGTGGTGTTTCGGCCCGGATCAGCTTTCAGCGGATGAGTAGCCCTCGAAGAGGAAGTGGCGCGGGCGCATATCTTCCTGGCCATGGCATTTATCCCGCTCTCTGGGTTCTTCCTACCGGCTTCTTTTAAGGAGCTTTGTCTGTCCCTCTCCACTAAGGGAGAAGGGCCTCGTCTTCTGGACCTTATTCTCGGTCAAAAGAGGGACAGGGGTAAGTCCCTCCGTCAACGCTCTTGGGAGCGGGAAAGGTCCCTCTCCCCGGGCCGTCGACCGTCGGCTTCGGTCGACCGCTCGGCTTCGGCCACTGGCCTCACGGTGTCCCCGTCAGGTCAGTTGACCGAGACTCCCACCGATGAAGTCGAGATTTTTCTCGACCCATTGGACGGGCTGTCGCCTTTAGCAGCCGAGATTCCCCTCTCCCCGGTTCCCCCGGGAGGAGTTGAGGATCCCGTGGGCTCGTCTGTGCCTCCGGTTCCGGAGCCCTCGGATGGACCATCCGAGCCGAAGGGAGTGCCGGTTCTGGCCGACACCTCCCCGCACCGACCTCGGAAATTCCGGGAGTCTCGGTCTCGGTCTCGGACTTCTTCGCGGTCCAGCCGATCCCACCGTCATAGGCGGTCTCGGTCTTGGCACCGCGGTAAGCGGCGTCGCCGCTCGTCCTCGTCCTCCTCCTCGGATGAGGGGAGGCTTCGGCGTAAATTACGTCGGCAGTGCGAGGACCTTATGTTGCAACAGCTCTCTCCTGACCGGGAAAGTAGAGCCCGTCGCCTTCCGGCCATTAAGTGGCTGTCACGGGCGGCCGACACAACCCCTCGACTTATCCGAGAGCTATACCCAGGCGGTTGTTCGGCCAAAACCAGCTGCTCCACCGATTCCGGTGGAACCTCCACCTCCACAGCCACCAATTGGGGCTCCGACCAAGGATTCTCGGTCGGCTAAGGGTCTACCCATCGCTGTCAGTTACCCTCACTCCCGACCGACCTCGGCAGGTGAAGGGTGACTCAGGCCAGAGCAGCTCTTCGAGGACTCTTCCGAGTCCGAAGATGATTCCTCCTTTTCTCCAAGCGACTGGACTTGGAGTCTTCAGGAGGTCAGTCAATGGGCGATAGCCCGTCGTCCTTCCTAGGACTGCTTGGCTCATCTCGAATCCACGGGATGGAGCCGAACCCGTTCAAAGCGGGCCAGGTATCCCCTCACGGAGATTCTGGACCGAGGATTCTCCGGCGGAGGCCTTTCCGGTGGCCGAGGCCATAGTGGGTCCGGCACTGGAGCTTTGGCAGCGCCCTGCTTCCTGCCCTCGCCTTCGGCCAGGATGGCCAGGAAAGTATCACAGTCCTACCGGTTCCTTGTCGGTTTTGGGAACACCCCTCTGCGGAGGGTTGGTTACCGACAGCGTTTTCCGGCGCCCGGCAAAGCCGAGGATGTGGACAAACCTCCTGACAAGGAATCCAAGAAATTGGACTATGTCGGGCGAAAAGTCTCGCTGCGTCCGCTCTCAGCCTTCATCAGGCCAGTTCGATCCGTCCTCATGGCAATTTTCTCATGCCCTGTTGGGCTCCCTGGATGAGGTCATCCCTCATCTTCCGCCCGATCTGCAGACTACGGTTAAGCAGGTGCGGGACCAGGGCAGAGCAGTGGCCAAACAGCAGCTCAGACTGCTTTGGATATAGGGGACTCATGTGCCAGATCGGTGGCGGCGCGCAGTGGCTATCGTCGGCCATGGCTTGGCTGAGGATATCCACCTTGCCCGGATACCCAGCACAAGTTGGCGGATGTTCCCTTTTGGGACTGACCTCTCGGCCCTGGGGTGGAAGGTCACCTGCAGAGGATCGAGAAGTCCAGTGCTACCTTGGACTCGGTCTCTTCCGCTCAGAAGGACAAAGGCCGAAAACCACAGCCTAAGCCCTTTCGTCCTTCTATGCCCCCGGCGCGCCCGGCCCAGCAACGTCAGGGCCAGCAGGCTCGGCCTTGGCATCCCAAACCCAAGCCGCCGGCTTCCTCTAACAGGAGGCAGGGAGGAAAAGGCCCAGGAGGTCCCTCGGCCGGTCCCTCCTCCAAGCCTGCCCAGTGACGGGCTGAGGGGTGTCGCCCCCATTCCCGTCACCTTTCCCCTGGGTCCCCCCGTGGGGGGACGGCTCCGGCACTTCCGTTCCGCCTGGTCCGCTGTTTCCACGGACAGGTGGGTCTTGGAGGTGGTGGGAAGAGGCCTGCCTCTGGAATTCGAGCAGGCACCACCCTTCAGAGCCGTCGCCCCTCGGGGGGCTCCGGGATCCCCAGCCTCACTGGCGGCTCGTCGAGCCGACATCGCTCTCCTCCTCCAGAAGGAGGTGATAAGAGAGGTGGTGGACCCTCCTTCAGACCCAGGGTTTGTGTCCAGGTACTTCCTGGTTCCGAAGTGGACGGGGGGCTGGCGCCCCATTCTCGACCTACACGACCTAAACAAGTTCCTAAGGTCTCGAACCTTCAGGATGGTCACTCTGGCTCAGATAATACCATCCTTGGAGCACGGCGTGTGGTTCTGCTCTCTGGACTTGCAGGACGGCGTTTTTCACGTCCCTATCCGTCCGTCTCACCAGAGATTCCTTCGCTTCGAAGCGGAAGGATCCCTCTTGAGTTCCAAGCCGTGCCCTTGACTTGTCTCCAGCCTCAGGGTCTTCACCAAATGCATGGCAGTGGTGACAGCATTCCCTGGGCGCCGAGGGGTCGGGTGTACCCTTACCTGGACGACTGGCTGATAGCAGCTCCTCAGGAAGGGCGGGTGGTCCAGAAATCTGGCCTCAGGTCTGCTCTCAACTGGGCCTCCTTATCAAGGAGGCCAAGTCGAGACTCGAGCGAAGCAGGTGATTCTATTCATCGGGCAGCTCGACTCTCTTGAGCCAGAGCGGCTCCGGCGGACAGGGCCGAGGTTCTTTCCTCCTTTGCCCGATCATTTCTGGTTGGGCAATTGCGCCCTGCCCGGGACTTCCTGCGCCTCCTGGGTCTCATGGCGGCCTGCACCAGCGTGGTCCGTTGGGCCCGCTGGAACATGCGTCCCCTTCAGTGGGGACTGGCCAGCCAGTGGTCACAACGCTGCAATCCTTTGGACCAGCTTGTGTCGGTGACACAGGGGATGTGGAACGCTCTCCAGTGGTGGACCGTTCCAGATCATTTGCAGGAGGGCATCCCGTTCGTCCGCCCCGAGCCGACGGTCTCTCTATCGACCGATGCCTCTCTGATGGGTTGGGGTGCCCATCTGGGGGAACACCGGGCTCATGGCCTCTGGTCCCCGCGGGAGTCCCGATGCCACATCAACCTGCTGGAGCTCCGAGCGGTCCGCCTAGCTCTCACCGCCTTTGCTCCGTTCCTCCGGGGTCAAGTGGTCCGAGTCCAGACGGACAATACCACGACCATGTACTATCTAAACCGCCAGGGCGGAGGCCGCTCCATGCTTCTATGCAAGGAAGCTCTCCGCATTTGGTCACTCGTCGGCAGCCTGAGGCGGATCTCCTAGCCATTCACGTGGCAGGAGCCTCCAACACCCTGGCCGATGCCCTGAGCCGGATAGGGGCTGCATCCCACAGTGGTCTCTCCTGCCAGAGGTAGTACAGCATCTGTTCTCCCATTGGGGCACACCTCAGGTGGACCTGTTTGCCTCCAGGAGAACGCTAGCTGAGTCTGTTCCATGCCCGCCCTCAGCAGGGGCTCGCTGCAGGGGATGCCTTCGAGGCAGTGGACCCTGGCCTCTTTTACGCCTTTCCCCATTTCCCTTGATCCACAAGGTGCTTCTCAAGCGGAGGACAAGCCGCAGGTGATTCTGATAGCCCCAGACTGGCCTCGCCAGTTCTGGTACCAGATCTCCTCAGTCTCAGCTCCAGGACTCCGCGGCAGCTTCAAGCTCGCCCGGACCTGCTCTCAGTCAATCAGGGGAAGGTGTTCCATCCGGACCTTCAATCCCTGCACCTGACGGCCTGGTTCCTGAGCGGCTAGAGTTCCAGGCCTTGGTCTTTCCACGAGGTCCTCAATGTAGTTGAGGCGTCCCGTAAGGAGTCGACCAGAAAATGCTATGCCTTCAAATGGAAAAGGTTTTCCATTTGGTGTCAGAGCAAGGGCTTGGACCCTTCCTCCTGTTCCTTGGCAAGCATCTTGGACTATTTATGGTCCCTTTCTAGTCAGAGGCTTAGGTCGTTGACCCTAAGGGTGCACCTGGCAGCCATCTCTGCTTACAGGCGCGGGCGGGGAAGCGATCGATGGCCTTGAGGAGAGAGGTGGTCTGGCGCTTTTCAAAGGCCTTGATCACATTTCCTCCAGTCACGGGAACCCCCACCTCCGTGGGATCTACTGCTGGTACTGGCAAAGCTCATGGGCAAGCCATTGAACCTATGCACAGGTGTGCTCTCTCTCACCTGTCGTGGAAGACCGCCTTCTTGGTGGCTATCACGTCAGCCAGAAGGATGGGAGGGAGCTCCAGGCGCTCCATCGAGTCTCCTTACCTGGTCTTCCACAGGGACAAGGTTGTCCTGCCCCCACCGAAATTCCTTCCGAAGGTGGTGTCGGAGTTTCACCTTAACCAGGTGTTGACTCTGCGGTGTTCTACCCCAATCACACCTCGGAGGCCGAATATAGGCTCCATACTCTGGACCCTAGAGGCGCCGCTTATTATAAGGAGCGACGGCTGAAATCGGGAGAGGTTCGCCAGCTGTTTGTCACCTACGCTGAAGCCGCATCTGGCAGACCTGCAGCCAAGCAGACGATAAGCAGGTGGGTAACCTCCTGCATAGATCTCTGCTATAAGTTGGTGGGCATGGAGCCTCCCAGAGGATAAGAGCTCATTCTACCGCCATACTGCTCAACGGTGGCTGCTTCCAGGGACGTCCCTATCCAGGAAATCTGCAGGGCTGCTACCTGGAAGTCAGCAAACACCTTCATTACCCATTACCACATCGACCTTGAGTCACGCGGGATGCTGGTTTTGGGGCCTCGGTTCTCCAGTCTCTCTTTCCCAAGTAAGTATTGGGGTGTGCATCTTGCCTCCCTCCTCCCGGAGAACTGCTAGAGTCTGCCAATAAGTGTGGATGAACAACATATCCATGTCCTAGAAATACAGGTTACTCACCTGTAACAGGAGTTCTAGGAATGGTATCTTTTAGTTCATCCCACCACCCACCGACCTCCCGGCTTGACGCGACAACCTGAGCTTCCAGCGGGCCAGATCTGGCGTCATGGGGCGGAGCCGAGAGTTATACCACCCGGGTGGGTGGGAGGAGCAAGCTTGAAGACCTTCCGGCAAGATTTAAAGCGGCAAGGATACCTGCCAATAAGTGTGGATGAACAACATATACCATTCCTAGAACTCCTGTTACAGGTGAGTAACCTGTATATACGGTAGTTCAGAAGGACAAACCCTTTATAACTACAAAGTATATTGAATCACTCCCAAATGTAGAGTACCCGACATAATCCAGCCCAGGACCCTGTTGATTGTAATGCACGGAGAGCACATCACAGATTCAGTCCAGCTAGCAGCATACTAAAGAAGACATTTAGCATGGGATCATGGTTCCATGGGTCCATGCTACACGTCTTTCCAAACCTCAGTTATTCTACACGGCAATGCTGTAATGCATTTGACAGGGTGCCAGCTGCATTGCATTCCCTTGGAATAGACCATAACCAGCAGTTACCAGCTAAACTGCTAAACTATACGTGACCTACTTTGGCAGTGTGTCTATTTTTAACAATCTGGTGGATGCTGGCAAAAGACCTTGAAAGCATTAAAGTGGACTTTGCTTCACAAGATGCTGGATAAACAGGTTTGGCTACTAGGAACTGATAGTGTATTACAGACTTTGCACTGAAAGGCATTATGTGAGCTGTAGTCACTTAAACCGTGAACCGCTGTTAATTTTACCACAAGTTAGTGATGGACTCCCAGCTAGGATTTGATCAGCATATTTTACAATATAGTGCCATGTGTACTACAGTATGTGTGGCTCTCCACAAACGCTAACCAATTTTAAAATAATTAAGCCTCATATCTCAACAGTGGCGAGAACATCCCTTGCCATCAAGGGGAACAGAAGACAGTAATGATGGCACTTGCTCTCCAGTCTGCGTGATGCTATATGCGCTAGACAATGAGTCCAGGCTAGGATTTGATCAGCATATTTTACAATATAGTGCCATGTGTACTACAGTATGTGTGGCTCTCCACAAACGCTAACCAATTTTAAAATAATTAAGCCTCATATCTCAACAGTGGCGAGAACATCCCTTGCCATCAAGGGGAACAGAAGACAGTAATGATAGCACTTACTCTCCAGTCTGCGTGATGCTATATGCGCTAGGCAATGAGTCCAGACGTACAAAGCCTTTAATCTTTGTGAGGGGCTGGGAGTATCATGATACTAATTCAGATTCATTCCATATGAGAAATTATAAATGACAAAGGATGCTGTATTTAATAGTTTGTGTAGTTAAAACTGACAGTTCAACCCATATTCAGGTTATTTAGGAGGGGTTACAGTTAACTATTACATTGAATTTTACGTAAGGTATAAACACTTTAGAAAGGTGTTGATGCAAATATTGGTGTTGGGATCTCAAGCTGTTTATGATCAAAGCGTTTAAACATGCTAAAGATAGCCTATCTGCTTAATTGGGTTGCATTTTATAGCAGCATGTGATGACGTTACTTTAGAAAAGGGTATATTTAGGGCCTCAGACGACCGGTACTTACTGTTGATCAGAGACGGATCTTCCAATCTGTTTCTTACCAGTTTTACAGCTTGGGCTTTGTAATGCTACAGACAAGGTGTTGTATTGGTACTGGGTTCATTTTTACCTGGAACATTTCCAGAAATCTTTATTAGAAAACGGTCCAAGACAGTGCTGCAAATGGCTAATAGTTTGTGATTAATCTTTGGTTTACACTGTTAAACTGTTAGATATTTTAGGTCATGCTGTACCAAAAAATGTAGTGTTCATTCTCCTACTTAATTACTTACTGCTTGCCAGCAGATACAGGCCACATGGTCTGTCAAGTCTGCTTGAGTGTGCAGCAGGCATCCCCCTCTTTGCAGCTGCCCCTCCCCCCTCACAGATGCATGCCAAGTGAGATTGAACCAGATTAAGCTGTACTATGAAATACCTTTATGTATTCATCCTATGCGTAGGGGTTTTCAAATGTCTTGCATATTTTTTTAACTGAATAAAATATATTTAAACAAAAACAAGATATTTTCCCTTGGATTTCATCTTTTAACATTGCCATAAAGTCATAATCCTCTAATTTTAGGTTAATACTTTAGTTTGAGAGATGTAAGAAGACGGCGAGGTCTATTAGGAATGTCTCCCTACCTTTCAGCAGGTTCTACCATTGTGATTTGCACCCATATATTTATCTAGCTTGTGTTACAATTTATGCAAAAGTCTGTGCTTCCACAACCTCAGCTGGAAAACTATTCAATGTTTTTACTGCTCTGAAGTATGACACTCGTAAAATGTATTAAAGCTTTTTGTTTTAATCTGCCATATGCCCCTCAGTACTCACCGACTCACTGGTCAAATGTGCGGAGCGCACTCATTCTCTTGTTGCTAATCTGATGTCATCTGATCAGCTCAGCTCCATACTGGTAAACTGAGGTCATTTTTTTTTTTTTTAGGTAAAAACTCTGTTTTGTACATTTTCAAGTTCATAACACCATACAAAACATGCATAGGGTATAAAGGATTGTTTTCTTAATAAAAAATACAGAGCCTGTTTATGTTCCCTTTAAAGGGAAAAAGCCAAAAGTACTTACGGGGTTGGGGGGGAGAAAGCATCTGAAATAGGCCTGATCAGCTGGAGGCACTCAGAATCCATGCTACTCACCACTTGGGCCTCTTTGGCAGTGCGCACACTTCCTAGCCCCAGAACTCAAGGGGCTTCTCCCACCTCTCCAGGGGCTGCTGACAGTTTGGCCCCCCCCCTCCTTGTGGAGGGAAAAACCAGGAGCATCACTGGAGGACAGGTGGTGTGTAATACCAACGGGATTGAGTCCATCAAGGTATGGGTCAATGTGAGGACCCAAAGGAGAAGAGCATCGAGACCAAAGAAGGTTGTTTACTAAATAATCAATATTTTATTTTCAATATAACAGTAATGCATCACATAATTTGACATAAAACAAGGTAATGGAATTTAACATTTATAAGGCACCTGCCTTCTCTTACATCTTAAATGTATCCATGTATTATAAGAAAATGCATTATTTAGAAATTTATAGCCCATATATATTCACTGTCATCTTGGCAATAACCTATATTCATACACAACTTAATGAAGTTTCTAGTCACTTCTATTAATAATGCATACTTTATACATAAGATAATCTTATTACATTTGAAAGTATATTTTAATCTCTTTATAGTCTTCCATTAATACTGCCTAACACATTTAACTCTTAAGCACTGTTCTGTCCTACAGTATTTATCTAAAGTGCCAAGGGTGTACTGTTCCTAAAACTTTTATGACAGATCAGTTTTGAATTGGGGCCAATTAAATCTTCTATGAATCCAGTATTTATTGTATTTGTTATAGAGTTAGTAATGAAAGGAGATGGATAGCGCCTTGTGCTCCTGGGCGTGGCCTCTATGAGTCCATGACTTGGCGTGGTAGAAGCGAAGGGGACAGGTCATGAGGATGAGTGGAAGAGCACCAACGGATGTGGGGGTAGGGATGGTATTGAGTTACGCAGGTGTGTAATGGGCACAGTTCTTTGAGGTTTGGGGGGAGGTGTGGGCTGAGGTGGCTCCCAACAATGGAGAGAGCACTGCAGTGCACCTTGAAGGGGGAGGGGGGGGGAGGGATTGGCTTGAGTTGTTGTTGTCTGTGGTCAGGTCAGCAGATAGGCAGTCCCAGCATGGGCAAGTGAGCAAGGCAAGGATAATAAGAAGCTGTGGTAGCAAGCTTATTTATTTTTTATTTTATTGAGATATTCAGAAAGACCTTTGAGTCAAAGACTCATTTACAAAGGTTCCACGTCATACATAGGACAGAAACAGGGACAGTATTTTTACAGGGTGCTGTACATAACATTATATTACAATTCGCTAACATGGTTTACCCATTTGTTCAGTGGGTGCATTACTCATCCAGGATAACATGATTTAAAAGTGATTAGCACAGCCATAAGGTAGCAGAGAGGTTCTGACGGGGCTGCTTGTCCAGAAAAAGGTTAGCTCATAGAGGCCATTGGTATGGAGGACTCAGAGATGCTCTGGGTCATCTGCAGTCACAAAGGTTGGAGGCCAGTAGGTGATTCCTTAGCCTGGTTTTGAAAGGGCCCAGCCTAGCTTCATCAGTTATTAGGCAGGGGAGCGTGTTAGTCTAGGAAGGGGCTCTGTAACCGAAGGTTCACTGGAATTGGGATGTCTGGCCACGGGGTACCCACAGCAGCAGTTTGTTCGAGCTACCGGTTGTTTTGCCAGGTGGAGTTGGGCGGATAATTTGGTCCAGGGCAGGGGGGGTGAGGCCTAGGATTACCTTTTTGGTCATTATGCAGGTGTGATACCTGATTCTGTTATCCAAGTTTAGCCAGTTTGTGGCACTGTAGAGGGACCAGGTGTGTGTGAAGCGGTCACATCCAAGGATGAGACGGCAGGCTTTGTTGAGCACAAGTCGGAGTCTGTTTAGGGCTGTGGAGGGCACGGCACTGTAGACTAGAATACCATAGTCTAGCAGGGAGAGGATAGAGGAGTTTATGGTAAGTTGTAAAGCTTCAGGGGTGAGGCAGTGTTTGTACCGGTAGAGTATGCCTAGCCTGGAGCTAAGGGCTGTTGATAGGTGCAAGATATGGTGATTAAAGTTGAGGGCAGGGTCTAGCGTGATCCCTAGATATTTAAAGTTGATAACTTGTTTGAGGGGGGGTCTGCTTAGCAGTGAGAAACTGGGGGCAAAGGTTTTTAAGTGGGTTCTGGGGATGGGAGAAAATCATGACTTTTGTCTTATTGTAGTTAAAAATAAGACACTGGTTGGTGAGCCAGTGTTCGATTTCATGGAAAGAGTGTTGGAGAGTTTGGTGGAGTTTGAGGGGTGCAGGGTCAGAGGCAAACAGGACCGCATCATCCGTGTACAGGAGCAGGTTGCCGGGGCAGGCCGATGGGAGGGAGTTAAGGTATAGGCTGAAATGTAAGGGGCCAAGTATGGAGCCCTGTGGGACACCAGAGCGGATAGGGGGGACAGGACAGGGCCAACCTTGACCAACTGTGTTCTATTGGAGAGATAGCTGGTGAACCAGTTTATGGCATCAGTGGAGAAGCCAGTGTAGGCCAGGGTGTTCAGTAAGAGGGCATGGTTTACGGTATCAGATGCCTTAGATAGGTCCACGAAGATGGCACCTGTGAAGTTACTATGGTCCAAGGTTGAGTGGACATGGGAGGTAAATTCAAGGAGGGCCGTGGTGGTATTATGACCCTTATGGAAGCCGTGCTGCTATCTGGATAGAAGGTTATATTTATTAAGGTGGTCAGTAAGTTGGTCGGCGACTATGCGTTCTAGTGCTTTAGAAAGGGGAGGTAGAATAGAGATGAGGTGGTAGTTGTTTGTGGATGTGCGGTCCCCACTTTTATGGATGGGTGTGATGTAGGCCGATTTCCAGCGGGTGGGGAATTTCCCTTGACAGAGGAAGCGGTTGAGAATGTGGGTGAGTGGGGCCAGGACTTCCGGGAGGGTGAGGCGGAGAAGTCTGACTATAGTGGTAGTGGCTAATGGCTTTGGTTAGGTAGGGCTTGGCTGCCTCCAAGGTGAGGACACATAGGTAGAAAGGTGGAGCAAGAGGAGGATGGGGGGGCGATTCGGGCTGGCGGGGGATCGAAGAAGTTTGGGGGAAGCACATGGGAGAGATCAGTGAAAGCGGAGTTTAGGGCCAAGGCTATACTGAGGGGGTCGGTGGAGAGGCTTCCATCAATTTGCATTTGGTCAGGTGGCAGATTTGGGGCTTTGCCGCAGAGCTCCTTAATGTTTTCCCAGAACTTGCATCCAGTGCCCCAGGTGGAGGTTAAGGTAGCTTTGTAATAGTTCGCTTTGGCAGTGCGTATGGTCCAGATGCACTTGTTTCTGGCCTCCCTATATCAATGCCTGTCCAGAGGCTGTTGGGTCTCATTGGCAAGATGCCATAGGACGTCACGCTGTCGTAGTAGGCCTGGGAGGTAGTCCAAGAACCAAGGGGCATGATTTCCCTTGGACATAGTTTTGGTGAGGGGGGTGAACTTGTCACAGGCTGCGTTGAAAGTGGTGATAAATAGTTCAAGGGCATGGTCTGAGTTGAGGGTGTTTGTTAGGGTTGTCCAGTCCCAGTCTCTGAGGTGGGCCTTGAGTTGGGCTAGTTTACCAGGCCCTAGTTTGCATTGTAAAGTAATTTTAGGAGGGGTTTTGAGAGGAGTACCAGACCAGTTGCAGAGTACTGGTGAATGGTCACTTGGGGTGTCGGGGAGGACTAGGGTGCTGGTTATTTTGTGGGGGTGGTTGGTGAATACTAGGTCTAGTAGGGAGGATGTCCCCGTGTGGGCGTGTAACTAGGTAGGGGTTGTGATGACCTGTGTGAGATCAAGGGCAGCAGCCTCGTCGATGTACGGGGCGGCTGTTTTGGCCAGCCAATTTATGTTGAAATCCCCCAATAGTATTTTTTCATGCTTTGGGGGAAGGGTAGCAAGGTAGGACATGATGACCTGGAAGGCTAGCTTCTGGTCTCGGGGAGGGACATAGGCAGTGGTGAGGAGGAGAGGGGAGGTTGACTTACCTAGCGTTAATTTTAGGGTGAGGGCCTGAGCCCTGGAAGTTAGTTGGGGCAGAGGAAGTAGATGGCCAGAGAGCGAGTCCTTGAGGTAGAGAGCGCAGCCTCCCCCTCGCTTGCCCACTCAGTCGGAGCGATAGAGGAGGTATCCAGGGAGGTTAACTGCCGAGTCGGGGTCAGAGGGGAAGAGCCAGGTTTCACTCAGTGCAGTGATGTCAGGGTGATGCTGGAGTACCCACCCCTGAAAGGAGTCCCATTTTTTTTGAAAGCTGCAGATGTTTAGTGAGGCAATGCGTAGCCCATTGCCTGGAGATGGGTGGGATGGTAGGGAATTAAATGGTCCAGGGTTGGGGTGGACATTGCCCGTCAGAAGCAGAAGTAGTATGAGTGACCTAAGGTGATTGCTGCTCGCTCGCGTAGTTAGTCTTTGCCATTTACACTGCGTGTGCCCCATGGTGGGTATTGGAAGTTTCAGGGTAAGGGGGGCAGATAGGAGTAAGTGGGGAAAGGGGGGGATTCGCTGTGGTGAGGATGTGGAAGGAGGTTGGCAAGAGAAGGAGGGGAGGGGCACCCAGAGGGTTACTTGCCGTGGGAGATGGTATCCAGGGGTGAGGGTGGAGATGTTGAAGTACCTATGTATGTGGTGTAGTGGGGGGGTGCTGTTAACTGTTTTTCCGCCTGGGCTTGTAGCGGCTGGTAGCTCATGTGTAATGTGGGGGGCTTAGGGCTGGGAGTGCCAGGCTGCATGAGGATAGGATGTGGCAGTTTTGCTCCCCTTTGCCGGATTAGGAGTGGGAGGATGAGGTGTTTGAGGGAGTAGTAAGAGGAGAGTGGTGAGGGTAAGTGGGAGCATGGTTGGGCTAGAGAGCTTGATGTAAGAGTCAGGTCTGGAGTATGAAAGTAAATGGGCCTCTAGTGGTGGGTGAAAATAAGCTGCAGGTGGGAAAGTTGACTGATAGGTTATTTCATGATTATGTGATCAGAAATCTTCCTATATATGGAAATGCCAACCAAGGGTGGTGGTGGGAGCGGTGGGGAGCCGAACGCGTAGCATTGTGAGGAGTGCTACCAACAGTTCCAGGAGACAGCCGCGATCAGGCAAGCTGCTCCTGCTGTGTTTGTTAGTACCTGGCATGAGGATTCGGTGCTCCGGTTTCCGTGGGGTGGGGGAGAGCTGGCTGTAGCCCTCGCTACCTCCTAGCTTGCTCCGGAACTTAGGGGCGTGAGTGTGGAATAACAGTAGCTGTCCATTGGGATAAGCCTGCTGCTGTTAGAAGTGAGGTCAAGTAGCGATTGCGGTGATGTCCCTTTAAGTGGTGTTAGTTGTAGAGTCAATAATAAAAATAATAGCTGGGTAGGAAAATTTAAGTGAGGTCTCTTTAAGTAAGGAAGTCGCAGTGACAGAAGTTAGTGCACTAGCTGGCTAGTGTTGGAAATGAGGTCACTTTAAGTGGGGTTGGTCACAGTAACAATCATTAAAATACTAGCTGGGTAGGAAAATCAAGGTGAGGTCCCTTTAAGTAAGGAAGTCGCTGTGATAGAAGATAGTGTAACAGCTGGCTAGGGTGTTCCAGGGGACAGAGAAAGTGGAGGGAGTCTATTTAATAGAGTGTCGGGGATGGGCCAAAAAATCAGTCAGAAAACCGGATCTGGCTGTACAGGCTGTGGCTGCTGTTAATTAATTCTGAGAGAAGTAGGGCTGCGGTCTGAGCTAGTCCAAATTAATTTAATTAAACAGGCTCCCACAAGACAATACTTATTTATGAATTTGAGAGGCAGGCTCCAGTAGGAAGACTTTTGAGTAAACTGCTGCCCGATTTAAAATAGAAAAAGGCAGGCTCGGGATCAATCTTAACGCTGAGCAGCCACCTTGGATTAAAAACAGTTTACTCCAGAACCAGAGAGGGAAGGCTGAGGACACACAGCAATTCCACAGGGGAGTTAAAGTAAATCTTTAAATAGAGCAGGGCCTGACAGCTCAGAGGGAATTTAGCAACTAGGATGTAGGTGTCTTGGAATAAATTAGTAGTGGGTTACCGGCGGGGGCAGTGGGAGTGTTAGCAACCCTGGGGGTGAATAAATTGGTAGTGGGTTACCAGTGGGAGTGTTAGAAGAAGAAGAATCAGCATTTATGTAGCGCTTTTCATACACAATGTATCCCAAAGCGCTTTACAGGCAATGCTAGACTGGTAGTGAGCTAACTGAATGTGTAGTGGCAGCCATATTGCATATCAAAATGTTAGCAACCCTGGGGTGAATAAATTAGTAGTGGGTTACCAGTGGGAGCTTAGCAACCCTGGGGGTGAATAAATTGGTAGTGGGTTACTGGTGGGAGTGTTAGCAACCCTGGAGGTGAATAAATTGGTAGTGGGTTACCCGTGGGAGCAATGAGCAGTGGGAGTGTTAGTAACCCTGGTGGTGAGAGAAGGTGGAAACAGTGGAGTGCCGTATAATATTGTCAAAAGATGGCACACAGTCAAGTACAGTGCCTTCAGAAAGTATTCACCCCCCGTTGGATTTTGTCACATTTTGTTGTGTTACTACCAGAATTTTTAATGCATTGAAATGATTTTTCCCCCTTGATTCACACAGCATACTCAACAATTTAAAGGGGCCAAAATATTTATATTGTGTAACAAAATTTATGAAACATTAAAACTGAAATATCTTGTTTATTTAAGTATTCACCCTCTGAGTCAATACTTTGTAGAAGCGCCTTTGGCAGCAATTATAGCTTTGAGTCTTCTTGGGTATGTCTGTATCAGCTTTGCACATCTGGATTTGGGGATTTTCACCCATTCTTCCTTGCAGATTTGCTCAAGCTCTGTCAAGTTGGATGGGGGCGTCGGTGAACCTAATCTTTTAAGTCTTTCCACAGATTCTCAATGGGATTCAAGTCTGGGCTTTGGCTGGGCCACTCCGAGGACATTCACCTTCTTGTTCTGAAGCCACTCCAGTGTTGCTTTGGCTGTATGCTTGGGGTCGTTGTCCTGTTGGAACGAAATCTTCGCCCCAGTCCAAGGTCTGTTGCAGACTGATGCAGGTTCTCCTCAAGGATGTGCCTGTATTTGGCTCCATTCATTGTTCCCTCTATCCTGACAAGTGCCCCAGTCCCTGCCGCTGAAAAGCATCCCCATAACATGATGCTGCCACCACCATGCTTCATGGTAGGGATGGTGTTACATGGGTGATGAGCTGTGTTCGGTTTGCGCCAGGCATAGCGCTTTGCATTCAGGCCAAAGAGTTCAATTTTTGTTTCATCAGACCAGAGAATCTTTTGCCACATGGTCTCAGAGTCTGCCACGTGCCTTCTTGCAAACTCCAGGCATGCTATTATGTGGCCTTTTCTCAGGAGTGGCTTCCGTCTAGCCACTCTCCCATAGAGGCTACATCTGTGAAGTGCTGCAGAGATTGTTGTCCTCTGGACAAGTTCTCCCATCTCAGTCATGGAACTCTGTAGTTCTGTCAGGGTGGTCATTGGGTTCTTGGTCACTTCCCCTGACCAAGGTCCTTCTTGCCCGGTTGCTCAGTTTGGGAGGGCGGCCTGCTCTAGGAAGAGTCTGAGTGGTTCCGTAATCTTTCCATTTCCTAATGATGGACTTGACTCTGCTCCTGGGAACTTTCAACACCCTAGAAATGCTTTTATACTCCTCCCCAGATCTATGCCTCCTCACAATTCTATCATGGAGTTCTACGGACAGCTCCTTGGTCTTCATGGTAGAGTTTCTGCTCTGACATGCACTGTCAACAGTGGGACCTTGTATAGACAGGTGTATTTCCTCTGAAATCATGTCAACCATTTGAACTGACCACAGGTGGACTCCATTCAAGTTTTAGAGTGATCTCACAAGGAAATTGGATGCACCTGAGCTCAATTTGGAGTGTCATAGCAAAGGGGGTGAATACTTAACAAATCAAGACATTTCAGGTTTTTATTTTAAATTACATGTACAAAAAATTCCAGAAGTTTCATTCCACTTTGACATTATAGAGTAATTTGTGTAGATACGTGACAAAAAAATTCCACATAAATGTATTTTAATTTGAGTTTGCAACATCACAAAATGTGACAAAATCCAAGGGGGTGAATACTTTCTGAAGGCACTGTAATTCCTTGGTATGAGTTGCCTGCCCGAGATTGCATATCGTGTCAGTTACTCTTTAATGATCATACTTTATGCATCAAGTTCCATGGAGACAAATTCCCCAGAGACAAAACCTATTCTAATTCTTAGAATTTAGAATATTGGTTGAAACTCTGCAGCCACACTTTACTCTGGTACTAGAGCAGATATGCTCCCATGCCTGGAGAGAGCAGTTGCACTGAGTGAAGCTCCGGTATCACTGGGTCTCAAGCTGGTTTAGTTATTTTAAAAATAGTTATTTAAAGCATTTTTACTGTCTTAAAGAGCTAGTGTATTGCCTGGAAACTGCCTGCAATTAATTGTAACATTCAGATGTAGTCAGCTATCATTTCTTATATCTCAATTATTTTTTCTTTTCTGTTTGCGAATTAGAAAATTTTCCACCTGGCAGTACAGGGGTGATGTGTAGAAACATAGACTTTGACAGCAGATAAGGACCGCTTGGCCTACCTAGTCTGCCCATTTCCCTACCTATTGAATAAACTGGCGATCCTAGTTCACCAACAGCCTATTTCTTCCCACCCTCCACCAGAATTGTCTTATGTCTGTCCCATGCATTCTTGAATTCCTCTACTGTTTTTGACCCCACGACCTCCTCAGGAAGGCCATTCCATGCGTTCAGCACCCTCTGTGAAAAAATACTTCCTCACATTGCCCCTGAATCGTCCCGCTCTATCTTCAGATTGTGTGCCCTTGTTCTTGCACATCTCCTTTTCTGAAAAATGCTGCCCTCTTGGACTTTGAGATTCCCTTGAGGTACTTGACAGTTTCTATCATGCCCCCTCTCCCCTCACTCTGTCTGGAGGGGGGGGGAGTCAATTCTGTTCCTCCCACTACACCAACACTGAGACCATGCCGACTATGATATCACTAGTAACCAATGAGAACCATTTCTCACTGCCAGGTTTCACTTTCACATGAAGCAGCAGGGACTGGCTCTCCCTGGTTACTAGTGATGTCACAATTTCCTGCATTTTGATTGGTAGCTTGTGAAAGTCACTGCTGAGGCTGCAGGGATTGTGGTGCGTCAAGGTGTTGTCTCATTTCTGATGATGTAGTGGGAGGAACAGAACTGACTTTTTTCCTCCAGACACAGTGCTGCTCCACACATCACCCCAGTACTGCCAGGTGGAAAAATCTTTTAATTAGCAAACAGAAAATAAAAAAATACTTCAGATATTGGAAGTGATAGCTGACTGCATCTGATAATTACTAATAATTCCAAGCAGTACACTAGCTCTTTAAGTTACCGTAGTTCCTCGATTACTCTGCGTTGGTTAGGGATTATTACTTATATTGGTCTCTCTGGTTCCCATTTTGACTCCCAGGAACGGGAGACCACCCTGCCTGGACGCCTTTTTCTGATTTGGTTATTTTTGTTCATATTCACCACTTACCTTTTCTTTTTCGTAGTGATTTAATTTTTTCCTATTTACAATACAGGTAATGGAGCACTTTCACTTTCCATTTCTTCCTGTGCCCTTTCACCTTAATTAATTGGTTCCTGTTACAGGAAACTGTGATCTAAACTTTGACAAAGTTTTTGAGGGCAAGAGATTTTTTTTTTTTTTTTTACTATTGGGCTCTTATATTGTGTTTTGGGAAATCGTTTTGAGTTTTTAGTAGGATTTCTCTAATTTGGCATGCCAGTGAGGCCTGGGCAGCCCACAGGCTTAAAATCTGTAAAAATAGTTTCCAGCTCCTGGAAAAGGCAAGGCAAAATTTTTTTTTTAAGCGCCCAATCCCAGAGGCTCTGGGCACCATACAAGTAGAATACAAATAACACAATAAATAAATACACACAATAAAAACACACATAACAATAAAATAAATTACAGCAGACTGCCGTAAGCTCCGTTTAAAGTGCCTGGGTCCAAACCACAGCTTTACTAATTGTGAGTCCTGTAGTGTTTTTGCTGTAAAGCCAGGTAGAAAAATTTAAAGAACTCCTTGTCACAAAAAAAGAAACATAAAAAAAGGCTCTGAGGGAGTTCCCACTGATGGTGGAAAGCACGCATCAGAAGGGTCCGTCTCCTCATGTTCAGTAGCATCAAATAAAGTAAAGGGTGACAAAAAAAAAAAGATAAAGTTGCTGAGTCATGTGAAAGGCATGGTAAAGATGTATCAGATACCAGGGTGTCCAATAGGGGGAACCCTGAATCCGTTGATGGCAAAAAAATAAAAATAAGAGTATATGAGCTGACACTAGAAACGGTGCCTGCTAAAAAGAAACTAAATGGAAAATGCCACTACTACTCTTCCTGAATGGAGAAAGGAGCAGGTGGATGGCATAGAACAAAAATGCTCTCATCTGAAGACATATCAAAGATATGACAATTATTACAGGCCATACAGGCTATGGGAAATATTTATAATGTGACTGCCCCACCCCCTTCCCCCCAGCTTAGGCCCCAGCCTGTCTGGCTGCAGAGGAGAAGGAAGAGGAGTACCATGTACAACAGGAGGAAGGTGATCTCGTGGAATCAGAGAGTATACCTGAGCAAGACTTTGGCTTTCCTCCAAGGGCATAATGAGGACTATACTTGTTTCTCCTCATTTGTCAGACTGATGCTTGACACTGGCAACATCCACTCTCAAGAAATAGAGGATGAAGAAGATACTGAATGTATGTATACGATGGGGATAGCACCTGCAAGAAGGTTGCTAGTCCCCATACATAAATCACTTAAGAAGGCCATATCTAAAATCATGTCTGCACCTACTTCAGCTGCAGGCTTTAATAAGAACAGTTTTGGCCTAGTCACCCAACCATTACCAGTGTGGGAAGATTGGCTCACTACCTCCAGGAATGGGTGAACATTACTGCGGACAAGTGGGTTCTGGAGGTAGTGGACCAGGGATTGTCTCTGCAGTTCCAAAAATTCCTAAATCAGCAGAAACACAAAAGCTTTCCAGCTCACTCTTCCACCAAAAGAATTAAATTGCTACAAGCAGGAGCTATAGGAAACGTTCCTGCCTCTCAGTAGAGCAAGGGTCTATTCTTAGGGTACTTCCAGACCCTCAAGAAAAATGGGGAGTGGCTACCCATTTAAGATCTCAGGTGTCTGAACAAACATACAAAGGAGAAATTCAAGATGATCACACGGAGAACAGTGATACCATCTTCGCAGTCAGGTTACTAGCTGGGATCACTGGATCTGAAAGATGCTTTTTTCATATCCCAGTCAGGCCATCACACAGAAGATATCTCTGGTTCAAGCTGGGAAACGGCCAGTATCAGTTCACAGCTGTTACATTCAGCCTCACCTTAGCACCAAGGGTATTCATAAAGTGCCTGGCTTTGGTGGCAGCACACTTGATAAGGCAAGATGTACTGGTTTTCTCCTACTTAGATGATTGGCTAGTCTCAGGGAAGACAGAACAAGAGACAGGGTGCTCACTTCAGCCTGTGAAAAGCACATTTGAGTCTATGGGATTCTTGATAAATGTGCAGATGCCCCAAGTAGAACCTTTTCAAGTACTGGACTTCATAGGAGCAGAGCTTAACACCCTGCAGGAAAAGACTTCCTCCTGCAGCCAGAGTTGCAGCTTTGATAGCTACAGCAGAGTCTTTCACAGCAGACACTCAAGACCTGCAGCAGACTTCTTGCAATTACTTTGACACATGGTTGCATCCACAGCTGTGGTTCCATGGGCCAGGTTGCAAATGACAGAGATCCTGTACCACTTAAGAAACAACTGGTCTCAAAGATGGGATCCACTCTCAAACCTAGTGCCAGTGACAGAAGCACTGGTAAAGTCACTAGAGTGGTGGATGAAAGAAAGCAGCCTCACAGAGTGCATTCCCTTCCTTCAGCAACCACCAGCAAGTATTCTTATTACAAATGCCTCATTCCTGAGGCACGGCACCCACCTACAGGATCTCACAGTGAGTGGCACATGGAGCCCACAGCAATCACTGGAACACTTCCAACCTCCTGAAGCTCAGGGCAGTGCTGCTAGCAATGCAGTTTGTCTCCTCCCTGCTACAGGGTCAGTTTGTGCAAATCAGAACAGACAATCACACATTTACTACACAAACAAGCAGGGAGAGACAATATCCTCAAAACTGTGCAATGAGGATCTAGGACCTGGCATACACCTTAGAAAAAAATGTTTCTGCAGTACGCCTGCCAGGCAAAGACAAATATCCTGACAGATTCCTTAAACAGAATCATCCAGGGAAATCATGAATGCACCTTGAACAGACAGGTTCTGGCCAGTTTTCAGAAGCTGGGGAACTCCTGAAATAGACCTGTTCACCTCTTGGGAGAGCAGTCAGCTGCCACAGTTTTGTTGCAGACCACCAGCCAGGGGAACAGTCCCAGGGGACACCCTGGTCTTGGATTGGAGAGGGAGGTTCCTGTATGCCTTCCCACTATTTCCACTCATACAGAAAGTCCTCATGAAGCTCAAGTGGGAACCTGCAACAGTGATCTTAATAGCCCCAGACTGGGCCATCAGATTGGGTGTTTAATTATCCTGGCCCTGTCCAGCAAGTCTACTGTCAGTTTGCCACTGAGTCACAATCTGCTGACTTTATCCAAGGGTAGGATTATATTCCCAAACCCCAGGACACTGTCCTGAAGGCATGGTTCTTGATGAGTTAGAATACTTTAGATTGAATCTCTCAGAGGATGTCCTGGAGGTGCCTAAGATTTTGAGGAAACCAGCAAACAGGAAAATGCAACACTAAATAGAAGAGATTTTCTTACTGGTGTACCCCTGAAGAATAATCCCAATAGAGACACGGTTGTCTAAAATCCTGGAATACCTGGTAATAATAATAATAGCTTTATTTATTAAGTGCCTTCCAAGTTTGTCAAGGCACGTCACATAAAATTAGTAAAACAGAAAGAATAAAACAGTTGTATATAACAGATATTCAATACAAGTCCAATATTCAGTATGAATAACTAGGATAGGCTTGGTGCCATAAGTAAGTTTTTAACGCCTGTTTAAAGCCCCCCATGGTCACGCACTCCTGAAGCTGACGGGATAGAGAATTCCAAAGGGCTGGGGCTGCGTACATAAATGCAGGAGTCCCTGAAGATTTTAAAAATACCCTTGGCATCTTTAGCAACCCCTCGTCAGCTGAGCGGAGCAATTTGTTTGGGGCAGTAAGGGGACAGAGGTTCTTTCAGGTAGTCCGGGCCAAGTCCATATAGGGCTTTACAAGTCAGTAGTCTGACTTTGAAGGTGATCTGCCACTGAATCAGCAGCCAGTGCAGTTCGCGCAGCACCAGTGTGATGTGACATGTCTGGGGAGTCCCCGTCAACAACCGGGCTGCAACATTCTGCACCAGCTGCAGGTGGCGGATATCAACCCCCGGTAGCCCTCAGTAAAGGGAGTTGCAATAATCAAGGCACGAGGTCCCAAAGGCGTGGATCAGCATGGGAAGGTCACTGAACGGAACAAGGTGCTTGATCCTAGTGATGTTCCTTAGGTGATAAAAGGATGATTTGATGACTGCCGACGCCTGAGATCGCAGTGTCAGCCCATCATCAAGCATCACTCCTAGGTCCCACACCATTTCAGAGGTAAGGAGCTGGGAGCCCCCCACGAAAAGCCCCGTAGGCTGACCAGCCCCTGACCCACCTATCCGGCGACCCGGATCCAGAACCATCACCTCAGTCTTTCCCAAGTTCAACTTCAGCCAGCTGAAATTCATCCAGTCCTGGATTTCAGCAGGCAGTTATTAAATACCGAGAGTGCACTACCTGCAGTCTCTAGGCGTACGTCTTTCAATACTAAAGGTGCACTTAGCAGCAGTGTCAGCCTACATATCAGCAGGCAAGGGAAAGTCAGTGGCCTCACAACCCATTTTCAGAAGTTTTTTTTTTTTTAAGGCATCGGTTACTTGTACCCACCGGTAAAGGACCTAGTCCCACCATGGTATCTCGGTGGCTGCCTTGTCCAGTTTATGGAAGCACCATTTGAGCCTATGGACACTGCTGACCGTAAAGTATGTCACACTGAAAGCCGTGTTCCTGATTGCCCTGACCTCTGCTAGGAGAGTGATAGAACTGCAAGCCCTCGGCACAGAGCCAAATCACATTTCTTCCACAGGGATAAGGTAGTCCTTAGAATCAGCAGGAAATGCCTAGCTATGGTGGTGTCTGAATTCCATCTTAACACATCAGTTACATTTCCTGTGCTCTGTCCAGAACACTCCAGTCCAGACGAGCAAAAATTGCACAGCCTTGACCTGAAACTAGTTCTGGTTATCTACATGGACCGGATCAAGGATGCCAGGTCCCAATACACTCAGCTTTGTGTTAGCTATGGTGAGGTGGGCAAAGGTAAACCAGCAACCATGAGGTCTGTCTCTTGTTGGATAGTCTCTTACTTCCAGTTTTGCTTTGAAAAAGTTTGGAAAATGCCACACAGAGACTTAAGGGCACACTCCACAAGGGGTGCCTCTAACTCTGTTGCATTCACGAGGGACATCCCCTTATTAGACATTATCAAAGCAGCTACCTGGAAAACAGTGCACACCTTTACTAAGCACTACTGCCTGGACATAAAGTCCAGGAGAGATACCTGCTTTGGAACTGCCATCCTGATGAACATCTTTCCTAAGCAGGTTCTGGCTCCAGCCTCCAGAGGTACTGCTCATGAGTCTGCATACAGTGTAAACATAATATTAAGTGAGAGATTCCTGGGGTTAGAAGAAAAAATTACTCAGCCTAATAATGTTGTTTCTTCTCAGGGATCCCTCATTATTTTTACATTTCCCAACCTGCCTCCCTTTCCAGAACCTGAAAATTGGTTCTCACAAGAATCAGTTCTTTTAATTTAAGGTTGCTTGAGCGTTACCATTGCAGTTACTCTACAATTGTAAAGTTGTTTTTTTTTCATAACATGTCTATGTATTTTGCATTTACATGTCTGCTTTAATTTGATTAATTTTTATTTATTTTTTATTTTGATTAAAACTGCATATATTTTTGGTGTAGCCTCTTAGCTAGTATTACTAATCACTGCTTCAATGTGGCTAAAGAAACAAATCTGGCCAACTGCCAGAGTGGGGCACATGGCAGCAGAGTTTAAATAGGATTCTAAATTCTAAGAATTAAAATGGGTTCTGTCTTTGGGGCATTTGTCTTCATGGAGCTTGATGCATAAAGTGCAAATGTAGTGAGGGAACCCTGAGAAGAAACAACCTTACTGCGGTGAGTAATTTTTTTCTTCTGGATTATCCTGTGATGCTGTTATCAAGAGTTGTTCATTTATTATAGAGAACCTTCTGATTTTTTGGGGCCTCTCTTATAGTCACCTGCATACAGCGGTAAAGAAATGTACAGCACAACATTTGCTGGATGTGGTTGAACGAATGGGCCCAGGACGTCTTCTGTCTGGAATAAAAGATGTAACTGATCGAATTTTACCTGCAGCAGCAAAATTCGCACAGGATAACTCTCAAGAAACTAGGCAAGTATAGCATTTATGTTTAAAGTGATTGCTTAGTGGATTATCCCACATTATGCTAAAGTGTTCAAATTACGTAATTTTATTTATTTTTCTAAATAATTTAATATATTGCTTAGTGGTCATTTGCATAACTTGGAAACTGGGGATACAAATATGTAATGTTGCTGCACACATTTGTTTGACTTGAAATTACAGCAGATTGGTTCTACGCGGATTTTATTTCTGTCAAAAATAAGGTTATTTTATCAACATTACTGTAATGTCATACATTTTTATTACCTTTTACTTGAATTTGATGTTTGAACTGTGTTTACTGTTGGTACTTATATTTATTGTTTACTCATTCATGACTGAAAACAGCTCTAGAATACCCTGTTCTGCCCTCCTGATTTTCTATTTATTGTGTGCCCCCGTCTCCATTGCCTGACTCCTCCAGACCTTCCAGGCACTACCCAACCAGACACCATTCTTCACAGAGCCATGGCTTACCCCTCAGGTAGCGAGGGGGTGGAGGAGATATACCTCCAAGCTCAAGGTCATGAGGAGGCACTCGAGGTGAGGCCAAACCCGGATATACAGGAGTCCTTTGTTGCCAACACTGGGGCTGCTTTCTTGTTTTCTTCTGACCACCCCCAAGAGACAGAGCAACTAAGATGTCAGGGGGCTTGCACACACAATGCATGGCAACACCATAATGTCAGCAGCATCCTAGCCTTCCCACCAGCCCTCCAACTGCACTGCCACATGTGGTCACACAGGTTGACAGTATTGCACCAGAGGATAGGACCCTCTCCAGAGAAGGACAGCATCCTCTGGGTTGCTCAGTCTGTCTTACCCAGTCAGCCCCCAGCGAGTGATGTTGGTTCCTGAAGCCGGGTCGCTGGCATCGTGAGCGGTAGTTGTACCTCTGTGCCGACAGGCTGGCCTGCCCTCCTCCTGAGTATGAAAATAAATGGCAATTGTAATAATGGTACATGGTTCAACTAACATTTGGCAGTGATGAATTTCTAAGTTGCATAAATTTTATGTTATTCAAAAGGATGATGACTGGGATGTGAACAGTAGCTACTAAAACCACTATTCTAGGGGTGTGGATATGGTGTACTATCCACATTCTGACAGTCTTTCTTTCCTCTTTAAATCAGGGAGAGGCAGTGGATATGGCCTCCCTGGATTTCATCAAGGCTTTCAACACTGTCCCACATAGGAGGCTAGTAAATAAGCTGGGCAGCCTGGGAGTGGGTCCCATGGTTGTAAACGTTGTCAAAAATTGGCTGAGTGATGGGACACAGAGGGTGGTGGTGAACAGAGTTCAGTCCGAAGAGAGGGGGTGACCAGCGGGGCCCAGCAGGGATCAGTGCTTGGACCATTTTGTCTTCATAAGTGACATTGCAGAGGGGCTGGAAGGGAAGGTGTGTCTCTTTGCAGATGACACAAACATCTGCAGCAGGGTTGACATTCCAGGAGAGGTAGAGAAAATGAGAAGGGACCTAAGCAAGCTTGAGGAGTAGTCAAGAGTGTGGCAGCTAAGATTCAATGCAAAGAAGTGCCAAGGTCATGCACTTGGGATGCAGAAGTGTGAGGGAGGAGTACATGATTGGGGGAGATGTACTGACGGCCACCAAACAGGAAAGGGACCTGGGAGTAATCATATCTGATGATCTAAAGGTTACCAAACAATGTGAGAAGACTGTGAGGAGAGCCTGTGGAATGCTGGGGTGTATAAGAACATGAACATGATGGCAGATGGAGACTACGTGATCCATCTAGTCTGGACGTTATTTAACCTACTCCCCCACCCAGTAGATTCCCTTATTTCAATATTCTGCTATGTCTGTCCCAAGATTTTTTGAACTCCTTACCTGTCTTGGCATCCATGACCTCCTGTGGCAGCCTGTTCCACGGCTTCACCACCCTTTCAGGGAAGAAAAACTTCTTAATGTTGTTCCGAAATCTCCCTCCCATTCGACATCTGTTGTGGCCTCTAGTACGTGCCTCCTTATTTACTTGGAAGAGGTTCTAATTCTTCACTGAGTTGATACTCTTTAGGTATTTAAAGGTTTCTGTCATGTTGTCTCTGTTTCTCCTCTGTTCCAGGGAGTACATGTTTAATTCTTTAAGAATTGTCTCGTAGAGTTTGTGGCAGAGGTCCTGAATTATCTTTGTAGCTCTTCTTTGCACAGTTTTCACATGGTCTACAGTATATCCTTTTTAAGGTGGGATCTCCAGAACTGAACACAGTATTCCAGGTGTGGCCTTACCAAGGATTTGTAAAGTGGGATTTTCACTTTGCGTTTTCTGCTTATGATCCCTCTTCCGATGCAACTGGGCATGTTACTGGCTTTCTGTGCTGCCTTCTCACATTGTCTCCCTACCTTTAGGTCATTGGATACCATGACCCCTAGTTCCTGTTTTAGGTTTGTGATGGCTAATTGTTCACCCCCTTGATAGTAATTATTTCCAGAGTTTCTTTTCCCTAGATGCATGACCTTACACTTCATGGCGTTGAACTTCAACTGCCAAGTTCTGGACCATTCTTCCAGTTTTGTTAGGTCTGATTCTATCGCTATGGCCCCTTCCTTTGTGTCCACACTGTTGCAGAGCTTGATGTCATCTGCAAACATACTTTCCCCTCCAATCCATCTGCGATGTCACTGATGAATGTGTTGAAGAGGATTGGTCCAAGTACTGAACCCTGTGAAACCCCACTGGTCACCATCCACTCTCTCGACAAGGTGCCATTCACTTCAACATTTGGGTCCTCCCCTGAAGCCAGTTTCTCACCCAATTAACAATTTTCTCTCCTACACCTGCATTTCCCAGTTTGTTAATAAGCCTCCTGTGGGGGACAGAATCAAAGGCCTTACTAAAATCTAGATATACAACATCTACTGCCCCGTCTTGGTCTACTACTTTTGTCACCCAGTCAAAGAATTCTATCATGTTTGTCCGGCATGACCTACCAGTTGTGAAGCCATGCTGCTTGGTGTCTAACCTCCCACTGTTTTTCAGGTATGCCACTATCCTTTCCTTTAGTAACGATTCCATCATTTTACCCACAGTTGAGGTAAGGCTGACAGGGCGGTAGTTCCCTGTCTCTGCCTTGCTTCCGTTTTTGTGTAGAGGTACCACAGTGGCCTTTTTTCAGTCCTCTAGTACCTGCCTGCTCTCCAGGGATTTATAAAAGAGTTCGGCCAATGGAGTGGTGAGTTCCTCCCTAAGCTCTTTCAATACCTGAGGATGAATTCCGTCTGGTCCCATAGCTTTGTCTGTTTTCAATTTATTTAATTCTTCAGATTCAGAGAAGGGCAACAAAAATGATACAAGGGCTGCAACCAAATGTCATATATAGGGAAAGGGAAAGGGGAAATTATTTAACCAGGAAGGCACACTAAGCCAAAGCTTATTTCCAGGTGCGACGTGGGAGCACTAGGAAGTTAAGTGACTTGCTCAAGGTCACACAGTATGCAGGTGGGGGGCTGTGGGATTCAAACCCAGGTCTCCAGGTTTGCAGCTCAGAGCCCTAAACCACTGTGCTATACTGCCTCCATATGACATATGAGGAGGGACTGGAGGATTTCAATATGTATTCCCTGGATGAGAGGGGGGGGATGTGATAGAGACTTTCAAATGCCTCAGGAGTGTAAATAAGATACAAGAGGGTAGCACCTTAAAAAAAAAAAAAATGTTCAACAACAAAGGGCCATGATATAAAAATAGAGGGGGGTAGACTTAAGGGTAACGTGACAAAGTATTTTGTCGCAGAAAGGGCATTGGATCCATGGAGTAGGGACAAAAACGGTAGGGAAATTCAAAAATGCATGGGACAGACATAAAGGAACTCTTGCGATAGGAGAGAGAGGGTAAGCCGCAGATCATTTAGGATCTGTGATATATGAAACCGGTAAGGAAGATGGGCAGACTAGGTAGGCTAGCGGTTCTTATCTGCCGTCAAATTCTGTGTTTCTGTGTTAGAAACATGCCAGATTTGATAGCAATAAGACACTAGCCCTAATCTGCCATTCTATGGATAAGCTGCAGATCCTAGTTAACCAACAGCCTACTTCCTCCTACTCCCCATTAGAATTGCCTTATGTCTGTCCCATGCATTCTTGAAATCCCCACTGTTTTTGACTCTGTGACCTCCTCAGGAAGGCTGTTCCATGCATCTACAACCCTCTCTGTGAAGAAATATTTCCTCACTTTACCTCTGAGCTGTCCCCCTCTATCTTCAAATTGTGCTCCCTTGTTCTTGCGCATCTCTTTTTCTGAAAGATGCTACCCTCTTGGACTTTGTTGATTCCGTTGAGGTATTTGAAAGTTTCTATCATGTCCCCCCGTCCCTCCTTTCCTCGAGGCTATATATCTGAAGCTCCTTTAGTCTTTCTTCATATGTCTTCTGGTGCAGACCCTGCACCATTTTGGTTGCCCTCCTCTGGACAGCCTCCACACCCTGTCTGTCTTTGCGGAGATGGGGTCTCCAGAACTGTACACAGTACTCCAGATGTGGTCTTACCAACTGTCTGTACAGAGGGCCAATAACTTCCTGTTTTCTACTGGTGATGCCTCTCCCTATGCATCCCAGTATCCCCCCAGCTCTCCTTACTGCCTTCTCACATTGCTGGCCCACCTTTAGGTCGTCTGATATGACTACCCCAAGGTCCCTTTCCATTTTTGTTGTCAGTATCTCACCCCCCATTGTGTACTTTTCCTCTTTGTTTTTGTTTCCGAGGTGCATTACTTTGCACTTCTTTGCGTTGAATCCAAGCTGCCATACATTTGACCATTCCTCCAACCTTGCCAAGCCCCTTTTCATCCTTTCCACCCCACCTTGCATATCAACCCTGTTGCAGATCTTTGTGTCATCTGCAAAGAGACCTACTTTCCCTTCCAGTCCCTGTGCAATGTCACTTGTAAAGATATTAAAAAGGACCGGCCCCAGTACCCAACCCTGCGGTACCCCACTGGTAACCCCCCTTTCTTCACTGTGGACTCCATTTACTATTACCTGCTGTGTCCTGTTGTCCAGCCAGTATTTTACCCAGGCTACCACCCTGGGACACACTCCCAGGTTGGCTAATTTGTGTATTAATCTTTTGTGTGGGACTGTGTCAAATGCCTTGCTAAAGTCTAGGTAGGCCATGTCCACAGCTCCTCCCTGGTCATCTACTTTGGTCACCCAGTCAAAGAAATCAATTAGATTTGTCTGACATGACCTTCCTGCTCTGAATCCATGCTGTCTTGGGTCCTGTGCCCCACTGGCCTCTAGGTACGCAACAAGTCTTTCCTTCAGAAGTGATTCCATCATTTTCCCTACCACTGAGGTCAAACTGACAGGTCTGTAGTTTGCTGCCTGCGTCTTGCTCCCACTTTTGTGAAGGGGAATCGCATCCACCCTCCTCCAGTCCTCGGGTACCACACCATCCTCCCATGATTTATTAAAAAGGGTAGTCAATGGTGTTACTTGTTCTTCCCTTAGTTCTTTTAGAATTCTGGGGAAAATCCCATCAGGCCCCATTGCTTTATTCACCTTCAGTTTTAAGAGTTCTTTCAGAACCCTTTCTTCTGTGAAAGGACTAATATCAACCCCCCTATCCTGAGTGCTTCTGTTGACTGGATTAGGTATCTCCCCCTGCTTTTCCATTGTGAATACTGAGCAGAAGTATTCATTCAGTATCCCTGCTTTTTCACTGTCTCTCTCTGCCCAACCACCTTCCTCTTTATTCAGCCTCAGTATCCCTGCCTTAGTCTTTCTTTGCTCCCTAATGTACCTATAAAAGGTTTTATCCACCTTCTTAACTGAGTTGGCTGTCTTTTCCTTGGTTTGGGCCTTTGCTATTCTGACTGCCTTCCCCACTTCTTTCTGCTTTAACTGGTACAGTTCTCTGTCCTGCTCCTTCTGTGTTTCCTTATACTTCCTGAATGCTATCTTTTTCTCCCTCACCTTTCCCGCCACTTCTTTTGAGAACCATAGTGTTTTTTTCCTTCGTTTTGATTTGTTTCACACAAAGGCTTGTTGCCTCTGTTATGGAGGTTTTTATGTTTCCCCACTGTTGCTCCACCCCACCTTCTTGCCTGTTTGCTAGTGCCTTTCTGAGGCACTCTCCCATTTTGACAAAATCAGCCCTCCTGAAGTCCAGTACCTTCGCTTTTGTAAGGCTTGACTCTACAGCTAAGTTTATCATGAACTACACTGTATGGTGGTCACTTGTTCCCAGATGGCTACCCACTTTAGGATTGGAGATCCTCTCTCCATCCCCATTTGAGAGTACCAGGTCTAAGATTGCTCCCTCCTGAGTGGGTTCCAAAACTAGCTGTCTGAGGCATGCCCCCGTAGGGCATTGAGAATGGCCCTGCTCTTGGATGTGGCTGCAGCAAAGGTGCTCCAGTTAACATCTGGCATATTCAGGTCCTCCATCAGCAATATCTCTCCTTTCTCTGCCATCCCAAGGATGCCTTCTATCATTTCCTTCTCCATTCCTCCCACTGAGAAGGGGGGCTGTATACAACCCCTGTGTGGATTGTGGTGCCATTTCCAGTCTCCAGGGTGACCCACAGTGCCTCCTCTCCTCCCTGTTTACCCTTTAGTTCTGTTGCTTTAATCCCTTCCTTTACATAGAGAGCTACTCCTCCTCCTCTTCTTTTCTCCCTGTCCCTCCTGTAGATTGTGTACCCTGGTATGTTGACATCCCAGTCATGGTTCTCTGTGTACCATGTTTCTGTGACTGCCACGATATCCAGGCATCCCTCTTCCATCAAGGCCACCATTTCGGGGAGCTTTTTACCTAGACTACGGGTTTTGGTACTCATTACCCTCCATTTTTTTATGGCTTTATTTCTTTTATCCCATTCCTGTCCTTACTGCCTTTGTCTTTTCTCCATTTACCCCTGCCTTCTCCCTATCGACTGCTGTATATTGGTGTTTACCCACTGACTACCCTGATTTTTTTTTTTTGGTAATAGGATTTCCCATCTACTTTTCAGTGCCTCCCCCCTTGGCTAGTTTAAATACTTGCCAATGAAGCATTTAAACCTATCACCTAGGATCCTGGTTCCCCTCCTGGATAGATGTAGACCATCGTGCCTGTATAGGCTTGCATCCCTCCAGGTGGAGCCCCAGTCCCCAATGAAGCCAAATCCCTGAGCTCTGCACCAGGTTTTCAACCAGTCATTGAGTCCCGTGGTGCATTCTATGTTTCTGTCTCACCAGATGACTTCAAGCTGAGCTTCTCCCACTTACCCAGGTGGTACACTCCTCGACTCTGCCCCGTGACATCAGATCTTCTTTCTGCTGGAAGAGTCAGGTGGTCTACTTCACAGTTCTGTGACCAGTGTAGGCCTAAGTCTTAAGTGCGCCATTGGCAGACTTGCTTTCTGTTACCTTGTGAATATGTTTCTCAATTCCACTTCATTGCCGTCGCTGCTATAGAGTGAGAGGAATCCAAAACAGATCCAGGATTTAAATACTGCATGCAGTGCAACCAAAAAGTGTCTAGGACAGATCTGCCCACCTCATGCATTTGCTGCCTTGGGGCAGAGCATGATGTTGCCACCTGTGGCCTCTGTAAAATCTGGCTACCGTCGTCCCTCAATAACTGCTATACTCATCTTCTTCTTGGCTGGCTGACTGAAGGGGACACTCCAGTTCGCTCCAAGGATGCCCTCAAGGTGATCTTCATAGCAGCGCAATTTGCGGCCCAGCCTACAGTGATGGAAGAGGCGGCGGCAAAAGCTGTGGTGGGGGCCTCATCAGTCTCAGCCCTGCTCCCGGCCAGGGCCAGTGTTGGGGCATCATTATCTGGGACATTCCAGGACATGTGTAAGTCCCTTCAGATCTTCAGGGAGGTCCCCTCCACCACAGCAGAAAGAAGAAAACCAAGAAATGCCGCCGTTGGTTGTGGGACTGGGAAAGAGTGTGTTCTTCCCGGTGCCACAATTCCCTCGACCGCTCAACAGCCATCATACATTCAGTTTTGGCTGAGCCTGTTTTAGTTGTGGGTGAGACCACTAGCTCTACGGTACCCCCACTGGGCTTGTTGGTCTCGACACAGACTGAGTAGGTGGTTGAGATTTTTATCGACCCAGTCGACCCATTGTTGGAAGGGGCCAAGGATTGCTCAATCTCTTGGACCCCAGTCCTTTCAACTCTCTCAGAAGGGTCGGGAGCAGTCTATGAACCTAGCTGTCTCTTATCAAGAACTGCCTCCCTCCAGGGTCGTGCAGCAGGAGCCGATCCATGTGATCTGCACCAGGGGTTTTGAACGTTTTTGTAAGCACAGACCCCGAGAGCGAACGTCAGTAGTAGCAGGGACTCCCTACCAGCAATGATGGATAGAGGGTGTGGGGGAAGTAGAGGTTACGTTTCTTACACAAATGGTGATAGGGGTATGGAGTTTGAGCACAGAACATCCGTCCAGAGACCAGATATTCTAGTTTCATATTTTTTTTCTCCTCACTCCAAGGACCCCCTTTGCCTTGCTCAGGACTCCTAGAGCTAGGATCCCTGGTTGAAAAACCCTGATCTATACCTGATCTATACCTTTACCTGCATCTTCTCATTGTCAGTCTAGGTCTCTGTCGAGATCGCAGTCAAGGGACTCTTCGTAATTCTGATCTCCATAATCAGGGAGGCGCCACCACAAGCGTTCCTCTTCCTCCTCGTCAATCAACAGAGAGGCTCCATCACAGGCTGCAATGGTGCTATGAGGACATGCTGTTGCAGCAGTGAGCCTTGGTTGGGTAGGGTAGGGCCCTACCCTCAATCCTGCTGGTTTCATGGTCGCTTCTGGTCCAGCCCATTCCTGTCCTCCCAAGACAAGTGTCCCCAACACCCTTCTTTTCCCCCAATCATGGTGGAACCTCTACCACAGCAGCCATTGCAGGGAGCCCCCACCAAAGACTCCTGTCCAGCTACCGGCTTGCCAGGCCAGTTTTCCATGGAGATTTTCCACTCAGACGAATCCCACAGAGTTCATGGCGAGAAATGTCCAAGGGTCATGTTCAGAGTCCTTGTAGTGTACGAGTCCAATAGGTCCTCCATGCAGTCCTTGACCCATGAATTTGACTGTGAATTAGCCAAAGACCTGACCTCTGATCATGGGCTGGTATCTTTTGGGGCTGTGCTCAGACTGATCACTGAGTTCGTTGAGATCTCTCTGTAACCATTTCAGAAGAGGGCTACATACCCCCTCACTGAGATTTTGGACATGGATGCATCCCCAGAGGTCACCTTCCTGATGGCTGAGGCCATCCTGGGACTGGCTTTGGAGCTTTGGCAGCATCCAACCTCCTGTGCAGCATCCCCCACCTATATGGTTCACAGGTATGCAGTCCCTACAGGCGACTTGTCCAGTTTCTTGGACCACCCCTCGGCTAAGAGTTTGGTGGCTGACTCTGTCTTCCAGAAAACCGGCAACACTGGGGTCATGGACCAGCCCCCTGACAAGACATACAAAAAGTTCAACCACACACTAAAGAAGGTGTACACTGCATCATCCCTGGGTCTCCATCAGGTGAGCTACGCCCTGATGATGGGCGGTGACTTGAGTTCAGGAGCGAGCATGGGCCACCGGTGGTTGGGGGGGGGGTGCTGCAAGATGACAGTAGTGGCCGCTGGGCTGCTCTCATCTCCTGGATTGGGGAGTCAAGTTTCCTCACTCTCGGCTGACATCCGGTGGAGGCTGGGTGTCAGAGCAGAGATCTGTGGGACTGACGCTACTTCTGGAGGGTGGAGGGAGCATGTGGCTCTGAGAGCGCACACATGGCTCTGGGAGCGCACACGTGCCTCCACACACCTGCCATGTATGCCACTGCTTTGGGTTGGAACAGGAGAAAACCAAGAAATGCTTGTGTTTCTCCATGGCTGTATGTGATGGCCCATGTTATTCCCGGACCCTGCACCTTGTGGATCCCCACCGGTATGATGATAGGAGAGGCTGACAGGGTTGGGGGCTGAAGGGGGGGGGGCGACAATAGCTGCAGGTGGCCATGGAGGAGCAAAAAGCTCTATAACCAAAAAAAAAGCTCACCCATGCAGCAAAGAAGGTGTACACTGCATCCTCCCTGGGTCTCTGTCAGGTGAGCTATACCCTGATGATAGTCAAATGCAGTCACTCTCTGACAGGAGTCCTAGACCATGCCCTCCCTTGCCTGTCTGCTGACTTGCAGATGGTGGTTAAGATGGTCAGAGACAAGGGTCAAGCACTGGCTAAGCACTAACTCCAGGTGACTGTGGAAATCAGCATTCCATGGCAGCAGCTGTCGCAGTGTGTTGCAGGGCTTGACTGTGGATATCCACCTTCACGGCAGACATGCAGGACAAATTCGCCAGTATCCCCTTCTTGGGCACTGACCTCTTTGGCCCAGGGCTGGAGGGGGCAGCTCACTAGGACTGAGAAGTCCAGTGTCACCTTGGATTCTGTGACTTCCTCACAGAAGGACCAGAAAGGTTACAAGTCCAAAAAGAAACCCTTTCATTTTCATCCCTTTCAATCACAGCAGCTTAGGTAGCAGCAGCCACAGCAGGGACTCTCAGATTTGGCACCGCAAACCCAAGTTTGGCTGGTCAGGGCTCGATGAGAGGGAATAGATGTGGTTGTGGTGTCCCTCTGGCAGCAGGTGCTGGTGTTCCCACCACTTCCCTGCCTCAGCTCCCCATGGTTGGTTGGCTTCACCATTTCTGGCATGCCTGGTCTGTCACTACCATGAAGAAATAGATGCTGATGTGGTGGGTCTTGATTTTGAGGCTCTCCCACCATACCGACCCCATGCTCCAAGGGAATTCTTGGTGTCACAGGACACACTGTCAGCTCCTTGAGAAGGGAGCCATAGCCCGTGTCCTAGACGCTGTGGCAGGGCAGGGTTTCATGTCCAGGTACTTCCTGGTCCTGAAACAGATGGTGGACTGGTGCCCCATACTGGATCTTCATGATCTGAACCAGTTCCTGAGGAAGTGCAAGTTCAGGATGATCCATGAACCAGATTATGCCATCTCTGGAGTAGGGCAATTGATTCTGCTCTTCATGATCTGAACCAATTCATGAGGAAGTGCAAGTTCAGGATGATTACTCTGAACTAGCTAAAACCATCTACGGAGCAGGGCATGTGGTTCTGCTCGCTGGACTTCCAGGATGCCTTCTTCCTCATTCCAGTCCATTTGTACCACTAGTGGTACCTTTGGTTCCATGCAGAAGGGATTGTATTTAAGTTCCAGGTTATGCCTTTCGAACTCTCTTAGATGCCCAGGGTCTTCACTAAATGCATGGCATTGGTGGCTGCCTTCCTGAGACTCCAAGGGGGTCAGAGTCTCTCCCTATCTGGATGACTGGCTGATAACTGGGCCACCCAAGGAGGCTTTGGAGTGGTCAAGGAACCTGGCCCTCCAGACCTGCAGACTTGGGCCTTCTGGTCAACCTGGTCAAGTCTATACTCAACGCCTCGCAAGGGATTCACTTCATTGGGGCAGAGTTAAACTCCCTGTGGGCCAAGGCCTGACTCTCTGCGAACCGGTTATCGGATCTTATCTCCTTTGCCTGATAATTTCAGGTTGGGTGCTTGCGCCCTGCCTGAGACTTCCTGTGGCTGCTGGGGTACATTGCATCCTGCACCAGCTTGGTCAGACTGGTCTGCTGGTGGAGGCACCAACTAAAGTGGGAGCTAGACCCCCAGTGGTCTCGGCACCTAGGTCACTTGAGCCAGGCGGTAACAGTGACCTAGCCGATGTGGGATACCATCCTCTGGTGGCTCATCCCAGAACATCTGAAGGAAGGAGTCCCATTTGTTTCCCCAGAGCCAGCAGTCACCCTGACAACCAACACATATCTGCTGGGATGGGGAGCGCAACTTGGGAACGACAGGACCCATGGGTTCTGGACCCCCAGGGGGTCCCTTTACCACATCAGCCTGCTGGAACTCCATGCAGTGTGCCTTGCACTGACAGAATTAGCTCCATTTTTCAGTATCAGGTCATGCAGGTCAGATGGACAATATCACGACCATATATTACCTGAACAAAGTGTGTGGCACACACTCCTTTCATCATCTGTGTTGGAAGGCTGTCTGCATCTGGACCCTTGTGCGCAGCTTGGATGCAGACCTCCTGGCCATCCATGTAGCAGGAGCCTCCAACCAGCTAGTGGATGCCCTCAGCTTGGTGGGTGACGTCTCCCATGAGTGGTCTCTGCATCACGAGGTAGTGAACCACCTGTTCTCTTCGTGGGGCACTTCTGTGGTCGATCTGATTGCCTCCTGCACAAAGCTGAGGCTGTTCTGTGCCTTCCCTCCACAGTGCAGGACACTGATGGGGGATGACTTCACAAGGCCGTGGATCCCAGGCCTCCTCCAAGCCTTCCCTTCCTTTCTCCTGATCCAGAAGGTGTTGGTCAAGGTGCGGAGGGACTAGGTATGGATGATCATGGTAACCCTGGACAGGCCGTACCAGTATTGGTACCCAGATCTCATCAGCTTCAGCAGCAGGACTCTGTGGCAGTTACCTCTGTGCCCAGATCTGCTCTCTTGTCACAAGAGCAAGATCCTGCACCCTCATCTTCAGTCCCTGCACCTCACAGCCTGGTTCTTGAACAGCTAGAGTTCCAGGCATTGGGTCTTTTGGAAAATGTGCTCCACATTGTGGTGGCTTCCCAGAAAGAGCTGACCCGTCAGTGCTATGCCTTTAAATGGAAAATATTTTCCATTTGGTGTCAGGGCAGGGAGCTTGGCCCCCTGGATAGCATCCTGGACTACCTGTGATCCCTTTCTCAGTCTGGACTGTCATCGATGACCCTCAAAGTGCACCTGGCAGCCATCTCTGCATACCAGGCATGGACTAGTATGCTGATGGTGCAGGAGAAGGTGGTCTGGTGCTTCTTCAAGGGCTTGGACCACCTGTCCCCATTGGTGTGTGAACCATCTCCACATTGGGACTTGTTGCTGGTTTTGGTAGTGCTCATGGGCAAGCCATTTGAGCTGATGCACAGGTGTGAGATGACACACCTGTCATGGAAGACTGCCTTCTTGGTGGCTACCACCTCCACCAGAAGGATCAGTGAGCTACAGGCACTCTTGGTGGAGTCTCCCTACCAGGTGTTCCACAAGGGCAAGGTAGTCCTCTGCCCCACCTGAAGTTCCTCCCAAAGGTTGTGGCAGAGTTTCATCTTAATCAGATGACTAACCTCCTGGTGTACTTCACTAATCCAAACTCGGAAGCCAAGAACAGGAAAAATTTGTTGGACCTGAGGCAGCCAGCCGCTTATTATAAGGAGCGCATGGCTGTAGTTCGGGGAAAGGTTTGCCAGCTCTTTGTAACATATGACAATAAATTCCTGCCAATAAACTTTGACTTGATATGCTGAAGCCGCACCAGGCAGACTGGCAGGTAAGTGGATGATTGGCAGGTGGATAGTCTCCTGCATTGACCTCTGCTGTAGGTTAGCTGGCAGAGAGTCTCCTGTAGGGCTTAGCGCTCATTCCACCAGACATACTGCAGCCTTGATGGCTGCTTCCAGGGACATCCCTATCCCGGAATTCTGCAGGGCTGCTACCTGGAAGTCAACGCACACCTTCATCTCCCATTACAGCATCAGTCTTGAGTCACTCAGGGATACTGCTTTTGGGACCTTGATTTTCCAGTCTCTGTTTGTCAAATAGGGGAGTGCGCCTTGCCACATCCTCTCAGAGAACTGCTAGCAATCTGCCAGAGTGTGGATAGTGCACCACATCCATGCCCCTGGAAATGGGGGTTATTTGCCTGTAACCATAGTTCTAGGAGTGGTATATGGTGCACACCCACACAACCCACCCAATCTCCCCTGGCAAATGGCACACGGATCCCGGTTTCCAATGTGCAAGATCAGACGTCATGAGGCAGAGTCAAGGTGTATACCACCAAGGTGGGTGGGAGAAGCTTAGCCTGAAGACATCTAGTGAGATTTAAAGGGTAAAGGAAGACAACCAGAGTGTGGATGTGCACCATATAACACTCCTAGAAATATGGTTACAGGTGAGTAGTCTTCATTTCTGGAACATTATGTTGGGGCATTGTGGCTGGCAGTATAGCCCAGAGGTTAGAGTAATAAGCTGTGAATGATCTTGGAACATCCAACAGACCTGGGTTTGGTTCCCACAACCTCCACTTGCATACTGTGTGACCCTGAGCAAATTACTTAATCACCCCAGTGCTCCCGGATCGCTCCTGAGAACAGGCACATGTGCCTAGTGGGCCTTACCCAGCTACCAAAAGAATTAAAAAAAAAAAAAAAAAAAAAAGTAATTATGTAAATCTGGCCTTTGCTATTCTGTTTGTGTCCTTTAAAATTAATAGTGCTGTCTGATGGCCTGGTGGCCTAATAGTAAGCATTATAGCTTACTGTGTTAACTGGTGTTCATATCCCAAGCCCAGGCAACCACACATCAGCAGTACAGGCATTGGTCAGTGTCTGTTTCAATGCTTCCTGCCTTGGGAAGGATGGGTGGTCGCTCATGTCATTACACAACTGCCCCCTCATGGCCAAGGGGAAGTGAGCCACATCAGCAGGAATACATGGCCTGAGAGTACCCACGGCCAGTATATATCAGGGTGTGGGATACTTTTACCCCAAGTTGTATTCTGCTGCTATTCTTTCACCCCATCTCACCACTGATGTCACACATTGCTTGACTGAGACATTTCGTGTAATATCTGCCCCAGTAAGAGAGCTTGCTGGCTCTTAAGCCCTCCACATGAGCTCACTGCGGTTGTGGAGCACTGTGCCAGCAAACTTCCCCTGGCCAGGGACCCACTACTAAAAGTATAATTTCCCCAAGTCCTGCGGGACCAGGTGTTAGTGACCAGAGACCACTCCACAACTAAGATCACTTCATTGTTAGGGTGATGTGTTAACATTGACCCACAAGGCAACCTGGTCCTAGGCCACTTCTGACTGGCCAGCAAGGTCTCTCATTTCGGGCCATGCCCCAGTGGGGTAAGGGTAGAACATAGGAAATAAAAATAAGTGAATATTCTGGTGGTGCTTAGGCAGGTGATGCCGCTATATTCTCTTGCCCAGTTATGGTGCTTGGACCTCTGGGTTCTCCCACCACCACTACCAGTTGGATTCTGACCAGTTCTGTCTGGCTTGTCCACTCCAGCTGGAGGGGTATGTCAGGAGCAGTATACAAGGGGGGGTAAGCAGGTGTTATCTAGGGGCTGCCGATTACTGTTCCAGTAAGTGTAGTATCCACTGTGTAGGCTGAAGGAGATCTTGGCCCCATGGGTAAGGAGGGAAAAATAGAGATTAAGAACACTTAATAACTAAATTGCTACATTTTAGATACTACGGACGGAAGATGCTTCAGGTTATGATGTCCTACCAAGACTTTGAGAAAATACTTGAGAAGTACATATCGCCAAAGGACCTACCATACATAAAGGAAACTATCAGTAACATAAATCTGAAGGTACAGTACAGAATTAATAAAATGATTTTGTTATTGGGGTCTACACAATTAAGAAAGATTTAGAATATATAAAGGGATGGTAATCCACCTGCTGCCAGAGAATTCTTTCATCACAAGTCCTTGTCACAGGGTACCGTCTTGCCAGCAACATATGCCTCTGGCCTAGTGTAGCATTCAGTTGGGAGGGAGAGCCTTCATTTCACTCAAAGCTGCTCCCAGAAAGGTAAGTTCTGATGGTGTACAGTACAACCTGAACAAAGAACAAAAGAACTATACCAAGGAAGAAAATAAATGTATGCCATGGTGACAGGCAGTGTTGGGCACCCTGGCACACCTATGATCCTGGTTCACATACCAAGTGTACCAGCTTTGGGGCAGTGGATTGGAATCGCTAATGAGATGATCACTTCACCCTCGGAGGGAGGGTTACTAATCCCACTGGTTGACTGTCCGCAAGTGAACCAGAGGGCTTTGGGAGGGAGGAAGGGAATGAATTTGGTTTTATATAGCAACTGTCATACAGATTCTGTGTCAAAGTACTTTATAGTTCGTGAGAGAGACTGGTGAGAATGTTGCTGTCATTCCTACAACATGAATTTGATATGGGATGCCAGGCTAAGGCATCAGTCAAGACTGGGATCTGCATTTGGCTTGGTTGTGTGGTGTTTCTTTTCCTGCCAGTTAGTGACCTATGTTCAGAAGTATAGTTGGACTCCCAGGCCAATGGAGAATGAAGACACAGGCAAGGTCCACAGTTTCTGGACACTGATCAATACCATGTGATCATCTTCCTCCTTAACTGTTTCAAAAGAAGCATTCACATTATGCAGCCATTCATGCCACCTTCCAAGTCGGTAGAATGGCTCAATTGAGTAACCATAGGATGAGGCGAAACATGTTTTTTTTTTTTTTCTTCAATTGATCTCTGTAAGTGTGCTTGGGTTTGGGTTTTCAACCTTAGGACTGACAGAAGACCAGGCACTTAACAGAGATGAGACACTCTGATTCCTTAAATAAAATGGAACTAAAATCTGTCCAGCCCTGTTGGCTGATCAGAGAGTGACATTGGTGTCTGCCGTGAAGGTAGCCACTTGCCCTTCCAGTCTGTGGGTCTAGGTACAGCTATCATGAACCTGATTTGGAAGATGGGGAAGAACAGGAAAAATAAAAATGACCTTGCTAGTCATTAAATACAGAATATAATCAATGTGGTTCTATAGTACAAATGTATACTTTCTTTTTCTGTGTATAAATTAAGTGCCTGTGAAAGGTGCTCGATTGACAGCACAAGAACCTGAAGTCCTCTATTTATCCACATGACCGGTACAGCACAGGCAATAACAGCGCAGGCTTCCCCATACTGCCTTGCCAGTGTGCCTGACCCTGCCATGGAGGGATCACCAAATTGGAGAGAGGATAGTTGACTCCATGCCTATTCAGTCCTTGGCCTCTCATGGGGGATTACCAACAATGTGCCAAGTGGTGGCAGTTGTGTTAGTGGTTTTGTGATGTTGACATTTGCACACTGGGAACTGGATGGAGACCACTACAGCTTATTTTGCGTAGGCCACTGAACTGCACTCAGGTGAAAATGGCTTTCGACCTCTACTGACTTGTGCTTGATTTGAACCCATGACGTAGAGGTGAAAGGCTCCTTAACCACTACCAGTCCACTGAGTCATCCAGTTCCCCCGAACAAATTCATATTAAAAAGTGTGTATATATTAGTAATATATCCCACTTGGCAAGTTGTGCAGAGTATGCCAGTGGCGGCAGCATATGGTAATTCCAGATTGCCTTAGTAACAGCTTCCTTAAAATAGCTATGCCATAAAAATTGTCATTTGTCTTACTGTTGTCTTTGCCTTCAAAAATGTTTAAAAAGATGAGGATTCTAGTACTTTCTTTAAATTTATATTTTCTGCCAACCTGGATTCAGTTCATTATCCATACTGTGGCAGTATCTGCTACACTTGCTCAGTCACCAGACATCACAAGATTGGCTTCTCCGACCATCCATGATGTTGTCCTCCTGCACTGCCCCTTGTGACATCAGATCTCATTTCTGCTGGAAGGGACCCGTTTCCTCCTTCACAGCTCCTGCTGCATGTGAGGATTCTAAGTTTTCAAAGTACTTTATCTGGCAAATTCTTCAGTTCTTCATTTATTTCCTTTGGTGGTTGACTGATGTGCACACCTTGCTTTCTTGTTCTTGTTACTGCTGCATTGATGAATTTTAGATGGAACATAAAAAAAGCAGGGGTTCAACCATTCTATTAGTTTCAAACAGAAAAAAAAATCTGCGATGGTTAGCCACAACACTTGTCTGTATTGGCTGGGAGTTGACCATGATGTCGGGTGGAGTTCGTGCTGTCAGGCTACTCATCCATCCTCACTGACTGTAACATCTATGTTGGTCCATTAAAAGGTTTCAAACCATTTGCTTCTGGCTCTGGATGAATGCCAGGCATGCATCCTCCAAGGTAGGCCTCAAGAAAAAAAAACCTGCCTTTGCAGCCATGGGTTCAGCAGATGGCCATGTTGGAAGAAATGGCAGCAGTAGGGTCCTCAAGGGTCCTTGCCTTGTTCCTGATGGGGCTGGCCTGGGGTACTCCTGTCCAGAATTGCTTGGATTCCAGCAATGTGCCTCACTATGCAAACATTCGATGAGAGTCCCCCTTATCAGAAGATGCACAAAAAATGTAATTGCTGTCAGTCATGGAAAGGGGAACATTCCTGCTCCTCTTAATCCCTTGACTTCCCTGAACGGTCAGCCTTGGTTGAACTTCCACCAGTCGAAGGGTCGATCGACGATTTAGCAGTACCCTAGCTGGACTAGTCGACATCAGCTGTAGCCGACACTCAGGTCAGTGGTCAGGCTGACACTGTGCTTTAACTGATTGACCAGGACTCTGGAGGATAAGGCTTCATCTTTTTCCAAGATCCTGGTACTGAATGGGCCCTTCCAGGCTGGAAAGATAGTTAGACAGATTGCCCAGTTGACCCCACCCCAGTGCAGCCTCTACCGGTGGTCACTCCTCAGATTTCGAACTCAGTGCCTCCCATCATGATCATGTTGTGTAAGCAAGTGGTCTGTGTCATTCACCCGCTGTCATATCCTCGTCGACCTTGGGGAGATCGACCGTCAGTATCGAGGTCCCAGTCAAGGGCTTGATCTCACTCAAGACGCCATCGCAACAGGCATTCATCAGTCTCATCCTCCTCTTCGGACACGTGTTTACAGCTGAACTGCGCAGGAAGTAAGAGGATCTTTTGTGGGACCACTGAACCCTGAAGGGCCAGGGCAAGGTAGGCCCACGCTGTTGGCCACTGAACAGAAATGGCAGCTCCATCTCTACTATGGCTGGTTACAAAACGATTAACTGAAGCTGAAAAACGGGCACCAGCCAAATCCCTATTTGATTGTCCACTGTTTTCTGTTTTGGGGCCAGCACACAAGCATGTGAGTTTTTGTATTTGCACTTTATCTGTGATACTTAAAATAAAGCAGCAGTTATACTATATTTATTCTGTGACCGGTGTCGGTTTTTCATCTTCAGTCATGCTGTTGGCCACTTCAACTTCCTCCTGGGTGCCTATGCCTTCTCAGTTCATAGTGCTGTGCCAAGTGGTTCTGCCACTGTCAGTTCCTGCTTCTCAGCCAATCCAGCTGGAGCCTCCTCCCCTGCAACCATGGGAGGGACCCCCCGTCAAGGCTTCTTGACCAAAAGCTGGTTTGGCTGGCCATCCTGTCACTGGTGGTCACCGCAGATAGTAGGATTAGAAGGGTGGTCCACACTCCTGAACACAGGACCCAGTCCTTGTTCGGGGACATCAGCTCCAACATAGAGCAGTCCTCCATCGCCTCCTCTTCCCAAGTTTAGGTGGATGTTGAATCATCCAATAGTGGGTCAATTTCAGGTGAATCAACCTCTTTTGATTCCGTTCTGCAGCATTTGTCCACAACAGTGAACGTTCCCTTAGAGAGGTTCCAGAAGTGTGAGGCCTAACCACTGTGGGCATTCTGGAGCAGAATAATTTCCCAGGGATGCTATTCACTGTTGCCGAAGCTGCCCTGTGCCCTGCACTCAGGATCTTACTCACCTCACATCCTGTCAGGCTCCCATTTTTCCCGCCATATGGACCACAAATATGCAGTCTCCTTGGGGAGGGGGGCTCTCTAGATTGTAGGAGCACCCCTCAGCGGAGGAGCTAGTTTTGAACTCTGACTTCTGTAAGATGAAGATGCAGGGAGATGCGGACAAGTTGCTGGAAGAGGAGTCCAAGAAATGGGACTTTCTTGCTTGCAAGGTGTATGCAGAGGCTACTCTGGGCATATGTCAGGCCAGCTATATGGCTCTAATGGCTCATTTCATCCATGCAGTTTTCGATAAGCTCGTTGGTTTTCTCCCTCTGTTCTGGGCTGATAGCCAGGCAGAGGCTAAGACCCTGCAGGACCTGGGATGTTCTCTGTCCAAGCACTAGCTTCAGACAACTCTGGACCTGGGTGATTTGTTTACTAAATGATTTATTGAAATGTTTCACCAGGAACATTACACTGAGCAACAATATGCTCATCTCACGGTACGTCCTGGGGAAGGGAAGTGGGAGTACACAACATGAAACGAACAGTATACATAGAATCAGGTATCAGTTAACGTTGCAAAAACAGACAGTGTAAGATTACAACAACCATGAGTATTAACATTTCCAGATTGATAATAGAGAGAGTTGGGCAGTAGGGCAGGATTAGAGCACGAGAGGAAGGAGGGGTGAGGGATGGTACAGGAGAAGTGCAAATAAGTGCTTGTTGGCAGGAGGGGTAAAGTTAGAGGGAGTATTAGGCCCAGCTGGAGGAAGGAGAAGGTATAGACCAGCAGCTGAAACTGGAACCCAGTGAGAATTAGGTGCAGTTGCAGTTTGTCACTAGGTAGTTTGTTAGGGACGTAGAGAGTGAACTAACTGAGGAGGAGTGGTAGATTTGAGTCGGTAGTTGGTTCCATAGTTTAGGCAGGCAGTGAGAGAAGGCCATTTGGCCAGAAGTAGTACTTCTGTGAGGTATAGTCAGAGACCGTTAGTCGCCTCATCTGAGGGAGAATTTGGAGGGGGGGGGAGGGGAAGATAGGGAGGTAGAGAGGTAAGAGGGAAGGAAACCTAGCCAGAATTTTGAGGTAAATTTGGCAGCATCAAGGGTTCTCCTGTTGGCAAGGGTGGGAAAATTGAGAGAGCGGTAGAGTGTACAGTGGTGGATCAGAGTAGGGGCATCAAGGGCAAACCGGCAGAAGGAGTTAGAGAGGGTCCAGGCTGGATAAGGAGGATTGAGGGGCAGTACTGTATACTATGTCACAGTGGTCGAAGATTGGCAATATAATTTTTTATACCAATTCGCACCTAGCAGGAAGTGGGATACTCCTACTGTTGCGGTAAAGGGCCCCTAGTTTTGGCCGAAGTTTTTTTTTGAGTGACATCGATGTGGACCGAGAAGTTGAGATGCCTGTCTAGCCAAACTCTGAGGTAGCAGAAGGAGGAGGTGTCGTCTAATACAGTCCCATCAGTTGTGTGAAAAGTGGGCAGGGAGGAGAGCCTTGCCAACCTCTGCCTAGTGCCGAAAGTCAGGGAGACTTTTTTTTTTCATTTTTAGGAAGAGATGGTGATCTCTAAGTCAGAGTTGGACATTGTTGAAGTCGAGCTGGAGTCTGGAGGTGACATCAGAGACCGTTTTGCCTGTTGTGTAAAGTACGGTGTCATCTGCATACATGTATATGTTAGTCAATGTACAAATCTGTTGGAGATCGTTGAGGAAGATTGAAAAAAGGAGTGGCCCAAGAACAGATCCTTGGGGGACTCCCATGGTAATGGGGAGGGAGGGGAAGATGGCATCGGCCATATGGATGGATTGCGATCTGCCTGTCAGATAAGACTTGAACAAATCAGTGGCATTTGGGGAGAGACCAGCTGACCTAAGGCAGCACAGAAGTCGAGGGTGAGAGACCATATCAAAGGCCTTGGCCAGGTCAATAAACATTGCAGAGGTTATAAGGCCATTGTCCATTCCCATAGAGCTAGTCAGTCAGCCGTAGCAGGGATGTGGTGGTGGAGTTGTGTTTTCTAAAACCAGATTGGAAAGGAGTGAGAAAGGACAAGTCAGTAAAATAAGAGGACAGTTGTTCAAGGACTGTGTGTTCCTGGAGCATAGCTAGTGTAGGAAGGAGAGAGATAGGGCGGTAATTGCTGGGGGATGAGGGGTCACCGCCTTTGGGGAGAGGTAGACTGGTAGCGTGTTTCCGTGCTGAAGGGACAGTGGAAGAAACAAAGGAGAGGTTTAGTAAGAGGGAGATAGGAAAGGCGATAGCAGGAGCAGACAGAGAGAGAGGAGCTTTGGGTCCAGGCCATCAGGATTGGAGCCTTTAGCAGGGTTAATGGACAAAACGGCTTGAAAGGCAGCAGCAGAGGAGATGGGAGAGAAGAAGAAGAAGGGGGTAGAGGATGAGGGAGCAGAGAGAGGTAGAGAGAAGGGTCTGGTAGCTGTTGGGGTAGTACATAGACACTGCAGCGGCCACCTGTGCAGTGGCTGCTGCAGTGTCTGTGCACAGGAGGGCCTGGTTGAGTCTGTCGACATTCACACCAAAGACCCAGCATAAGTTAGGAGATGTGCCTTTTCTGGGCACCAGCCTCTTTGGCCAAGGGGAATCACCTCACTCGCATTGAGAAGTCCAGTGTCACCCTAGACTCGGTAGTACTGTATCAGGAGGCTAAGCAGCGAACGAAGCCCCAAAAGAGCTCCTTTTGTGGCTCTGACTACCATCCCCAGCAGCAACAGCAACCCCTGCAGCAGTTCCAGCAATACCATCCAGCAAAGCCCATGCCCCGTCTGGGTCTGGAAAAAAGTGGCGTTCAGTAGTGCACCAGAGGCCAGTTCACCTGGAGCCCACTCTTGAGGGCAAAAAGTGACGGGTTGTGGGTGCCATCCTCCTCCAGCACAGTTCCTGTTGCAGCTCCTAGTCAGGGGTCCACTACTCAGCTTCCTTCCACTGTGGTCCTACATCACAGTGGGTGCGGATGTGGTGGGTTCAGGTCTGTTTCTGGAGTCTGAGACTCTCTCTCCATGCCCACTCCAAGTGCCGAGTGCATCCATGGTGTCCAGAGACATCCTAGCTACACTGAAGAGTGATAGTACTTAGCTCCTCAAGCACAGTGCTGTAGAGGTTGTCCTGGATGCCCTGACCTCACAGAATTATGTATCTCATTACTTTTTAGTAGCAAAACGGACACCGTATTTTAGACCTGCATGTTCTTAAGTTCATCTGCAGCCAAATCATGCCATCTCTGGAGCCTTACGTAAGTATTTACCTGCATATTGCACAATGTATTTTGTTTACTTGTAACTTGGTTGCTTTGTAAATGCAGCTGCAGGTCATTCCTGAAAGAGTTTTTGGCTCAGTATACTTACCCAGTAAACAAAGTAAATAAATAATTTAGTTCCTAGACCTCCAGCACACATTTTTTACACCCCCATTTGTCCATCCCAGAGGTTGTACTTCCAGTTCCGTGTGGAAGAGGTGTTGTACCAGTCCAAGGTCATACCATTCAGCCTTCTCAGCAGCCAGGGTATTCATCAAGTGCCTGTTGGTCATGGTAAAACACATCAGGAGCAGAGGCTTCAGAGTATAGCTAAACCTGTGTGACTGGCTCATCAAAGGCATCTCCAGGAAGGCAGTTTAGTGGTCTAAGAATATGGCCTTCCGGTGCCAGCCCGCTGGTGCAGCGGTGGGTTTTACGCCTGTGACGCCAACAGCCCGGGTTCAGTAAAGGACTCAGGCTTCACAGAGTCAGCCAGGGGGAGGAGGACTGTGCGTTTTAAGCACTGCTCTCCTTCACTTGGGGGGGGGGGTTTGAGTGTCCAGCTCAATGCTGACCTCTGGCAGAGGCTGGGGGATCAGCAGTGACCGGCGCCTGCATCGGTGGAGGCGGGACAAATGATGACATTTGTGCTGTAGACATCATTGTACGTTCCGTCTGTCGGGGGCAAACACTCATAAAAATGCTGCTTCTGGCTCTCTCAATGACACGACATCCTGCCTCTCCATCATCTGGTCATGCTCCATGGCTCCTGCTTGGTGACCGAGAGATGTGTTTCCACCGGTGTGGATCAGTCCTGTGTACCACCCTGGGGAGCAAGCCGAGGGGTTCTCCCAGCGGGGGTGCCCACTGGGATCCTGGCTTAAAGTCCGTGTGAGCAGGGTCAGCCAACGGCCCCACCCAGTAGGGTTTAAGCCTGGAATTCGATTGCCATTGGGGATAAGCCTTGGGATCGGTTGGTGAGTGAGGGTGGCGGGGGCTGAGCTCTCAGGAAGTGCGACAGAGAAAAAGCATACCAAATTGCAAAAAAATAAAATAAAATTTGGCCTTTCAGGACTTGGACCTTCTGGTCAACTCGGCAAAGTCTGAACTGGTCTATAAGCATATGATCCTGTTCACTGAAAAGGAATTGGACTCCCACCAAGCCAGGGCTCATTTATCTTTGGATAGGGCAGAGGATCGTACCCTCTTTGCCTGATGATCTCAGGTGGCCAGCCTTGCCTGGCCTGTGAATTCCTCTGGCTGTTTAGGTTCATAGCAGCTTTGATCAGCATAGTCCCACTGATCCAGTTGGCACAGGTGCCCCCACCAGTGGGAGCTGGAGTGCCAGTGGTCTCAAGACACAACCAATGTCTAGAATAGATTATTGCTTCACACAAAAAGAAAACTTAGATAAACTAATTGAGGCGAAAATGGATGCCATTGCTCACACAGACCATGCTCCAGTAGTGACTGTGTGGTCCCTGGGTGCGGTGAGGCGATCCACTAGATGGAGACTTAACCCGGCACACCGTAAGAGCGAGGATTTCTGGGAATTCTTAAAGGAAAAAATCAAGGAAATTGTAGGGGACAATTCGGATCCGGACATTTTGGCATCTATTCGGTGGGACACCCTGAAAGCGGTCCTTAGGGGGCATCTAATAAAACATACAGCCATGCTTGCTAAAGCAAGGGAGCAGAGGCGGATTCATCTTGAGCAGACGTTGCAATGTCTCCAGCAGATACATCAGCAAGGTGACTTTGGTTCTGCCCCAAATTAAGAGGGCAAAAAAAGAATTAGAGGACATGTGCATTCAGCAAACAGAAATTACTTTAGCCTTTCTAAAGCAGAAATACGGAGAGATAGGCCCAAGGGCCTCTCAACTACTAGCCTATAGGCTACATAAACAACGTAAAATGTCCACAATCGCAATAATTAAGAATCCTAATACGGGTCTACAAATAACTAAACTAGAGGAGATCACCCAGGTCTTTCTCCAATATTACCAAGAGTTATATACCCCCGAGCAGCAGGCGCCTCCTGGTCGGATGGATGCTTTCCTGTTGGACCTGAACGTGCCCAAACTCACGGCAGACCAACAGGTCGCACTAGTTACCCCCATAACCCCGCTGGAACTGAGCACAGCGATTGCCAGATCAAAAACCCAAAAATCCCCAGGCCCGGATAGGTTTGGGACCGAATTTTACAAAAGCATGGTCCACTCAGTAAGCCCCCTTCTGTTGAATGCCATGAACGAAATTATGCTGGGGGACACCCCACCACCCAGTTGGTCCTATGCCACAATCTCACCTATACTTAAACCCGGAAAAGATCCTCTTCAATGTAGTTCTTACAGACCAATATCTGTTCTTAACATAGACTACGAATATTATACATCCATCCTAGCCTGAAGGCTAGATTCCGTCCTCCCGCATCTAATTAATTTGGACCAAATGGGCTTTGTTGGGGGTAGATCTACTATGGACAGTACCCGCAGAGCATTACATTTAATCCAGAAAATGAACTCTAGTGAGGCGCCGAGTGTCCTTCTCAGCCTAGATGCTGAGAAGGCATTCGATCGCGTATCCTGGCCCTTCCTTTTTTCCACGATGCGCAAGATGGGCTTCCCCCCCCCTTTTTACTGCAATTATTACAGAGTTATACTCTTCACCACAAGCCTGCATTAAAGTGTCAGGGTATCATTCGCAGTACTTCCCCTTGTGCAGGGGCACGAGGCAGGGTTGCCCCCTGTCCCGGGGCCTCTTTGCTATATTCATTGAGCCGTTAGCTCAGGCAGTACGACAATCTCCCGGGGTAGGGGGAGTCAGACTAGATGACTCGGAACATTGAATAGCATTGTACGCAGACGACATTCTTCTCTTTCTTTCAGACCCTACTAGATCAGACCCCATGGTCTTTGATATCCTGGAGGGGTTTGGGAGCTGCTCGGGATACCGCCTGAACACTGGTAAAACAGATGCTCTGGTCTTCCACTTTGACCCACCGGGTTGGTTTAGAGACAGATACCCGTTTCGCTGGAAACTAGATAAACTTAAATACTTGGGTATATTTTTATCCCATAAATCAGAAGACGCCCTGCATTGTAACTACGACCCCTTCCTGACCCAGATGAGAAGCGACCTGGAAAGATGGGATGTTCTCCCACTGAACCTAATGCAAAGGGTAGAAGTGATTCGTATGGTAATTTTACCAAGAGCTCTCTATCTATTCCAAAACATCCCCCTTAATTTACCAGCAAAATTATTCAAGGTTTGGAATAAAGTAATTTCCAGGTTTCTGTGGGCGGGCAAATGACCCAGAGTAGGTTACCACACCCTTACATTGCCAAAATCTAGAGGAGGACTAGCCCTCCCTAACCTCAAATTATATAACTGGGCCTCGTACATAACATTCCTGATTAAGAGGCTAGCACCGGATACTGCTGCCAGATGGAAAGAGATAGAGGAGATGTGGACCTCTGACTCTGAATGGGAACAGGCTTTATTTTATAGTACCCCCCTCCCCCCTAAGACAAATCCCAGTGAACCCATGGATCACTCAACAGGTTCGAGCCTGGCGTACGATCTGTAAATCCATGTGGATCCTCCCATATATGACCTGGTTGCTCCCCATAGGGTTATTGGAAAATTTTACTCCTGGACGTATGGATCATGCCTTCCGGGACTGGAGTCACCACCGCCTTACTAGCCTGACACAACTAATGACAGGCTTGCAGGTTAAGACTTTTGCCGCACTCCAACAAGAGTTTAATTTAAAATCTACGGATTTTTTCCGATACCTACAAATCCGGCACTATTATAATAACCTCCCAGCAAGGATACGGAACCCAGAGGAACACCCACCTCTGATAAAAATGTTACTTCAGACCCTGCGCATTAGGGATATGCCCCACGCGGTCTCAGTTCTCTACAGAGCACTGTTGGACACAGAAAGGGAGAACACTTACCGGGTTATGCTTAAGTGAGAAGGTGAGTTAGACATTCACCTCTCTAGGAAGACATGGGACACAGTCTGCAGCTTAGCTTCCAGGCTCACTTGCTCCCACGCATGGTGTCTGTTTTCATGGCAGCTCCTCATAAGGTACTTCCACACTCCAGCCATAACGTCCCACTATGATAGGGATAGATCCGCTGCTTGTTGGCGGGATTGTGGCGAATTGACAGCTCATCACACGCATGTGTTCTGGGCATGCCCGAAATTACAACCATTTTTAAGAACCCTCCTAGAGGAATTGGAAGTGATTTGGGGCCCAGGACTCCCATGGACAGGGGAATTTTTTCTATTGCATATTTTTCCCAGACATTTAAGAGGTCAGCATAGCGGCCCCCTCCTAGGAGCCTTATTGCTGGCAGCTAAGAAGGCAATAACTAAATGTTGGTTTACTGATAAGATCCCTACTGTGGAGACCTGGAGAGCTATAGTGAACGGTATATACAAGGCAGAAAGGATCACTTACTCTCTAAATAATAAAGCAACCTTTTGTACTTCGAAATGGAGTAAGTGGATAATGTACATTATGCTCAGGGAACCGGATTTTGTCCCTTAAGGGAGAGAGGATTAATCCATTTAAGACATGCGTGTGGTGGCTGAATTTGGAGAGAAGATCGCAGGAGGGGCGCTGCATCATACTGGCTTCTACTCAGACAGAGTTGGGGCCATCTGTATATTAGTAGGGGTATTAATAATAAAATTTAGTTTTGTGGTGAAGGGATAATGAGAAAACTTCTTTTAAAAAGATCGGAGGTGGAACATGCAGGCGTAGGGCTTGTTTCTCCCCATGAAGTATTGACTTATGATTTAGCCAGGAAATACAACTATACAGTAATGCGGATAAAGATATTGCGATTGACAGAATGTAATCTTTAAAAATGAGATATATGCCTATTAATTTATTCTGCGTACTGATGATTGGAACTGTATTGATGTGAAATCTGAAAATGTTTAATAAAAATAATATTTTAAAAAAAAAAAAAGACACAATCAATGCGGGACACCACTGAGTGGTGGCTATGACCTAGAACCTTGCAGATGGAATTCTCCTTCAAACTTCAGGAATCCCTCACTGTGCTTACTAGTACATAATCAGCCTGCAGGTCTGGGCTGCCCCAGAGCATGGAATTTATGTAAATTACAGAACTATGGAATGTAATTCAAATCTCTGCCGCATGGTGGCATTCTGACTTGTTCTCCAACATCAGGTTTATTTTTCCGCCTGAGAAAGATGGCCACCCCGAAGAGCATTCGTCTTGCTGAAGTTGATTGGTTTTTATTTTATTATTTTGCAAGTATTCCATTTATTTTCCACTTCTCTGTTTTAGTTCATTTTTAGCATAGTTGCTGGTCTTCTATTTCATTTTAGTGTCTTTCTCCGGTTCCCTAGCACTTCACAGAAACCAGAGAAAAACCTCTTTTAGTTGCTGTTTTTCTATTATTTTTCCACCTCATAAAGTTAGTTAGTCATACAAAGGTAAAAGTACTGGACTTTAGGAGGGTTGACTTTGCCAAAATGGGTGAGTGCCTAAGGAATGCACTAGCAAATGGACAGGAAGGACTAGGAGGGGTGGAAGAACAATGGGGAATAATAAAAACTGCCATCACAGAGGTAACAAGCCTTTGTGTGAAGCAAATAAACAAAACAAAACGATGTAAGAAACCATTATGGTTCTCAAAGGAGGTGGCAGTGAAGGTTCAAGAGAAAAATAAAGCATTCAGGAAGTACAAGGAATCACAGAAGGAGCAGGACAGAGAATTGTATCGGTTAAAGCAAAAGGAAGCTGGGAAGGCAGTCAGAACAGCAAAGGCCCAAACCGAGGAAAAGATAGCCAACTCAGTTAAGAAGGGGGATAAAACCTTTTATAGGTACATCAGGGAGCGTAAGGAAGACCAAGGGAGGGATAGCGAGGCTTAATAAAGGGAGGGAGTGGGCAGAGGGTGACAGTGAAAGGCACAGATACTAAACAAATATTTTGCTCAGTATTTACAAATGAAGAGGGGAGGTACCTAAACCAAACAATAGAAACACTTTGGATACAGAAGTTGATATCAGCCCATTTACAGAAGAAAGTGTTCTGAAAGAACTCTTAAAACTGAAAGTGGACAAAGCAATGGGGCCTGATGGGATTCATCCCAGAATTCTAAAAGAACTAAGGGTAGAACTAGTGACACCACTGACTACTCCTTTTAACAAATCATGGGAGGATGGAGTGGTACCTGAGGACTGGAGGAGGGCAGATGTGATTCCCCTTCACAAAAGTGGGAGCAGGGCAGAAGCAGGAAACTATAGACCTGTTCGTTTAACCTCAGTGATAGGGAAAATGATGGAATCACTTCTGAAGGAAAGAATTGTCGAGTACCTAGAAGCCAGAGGGGCACAGGACCCAAGGCAGCATGGATTCACAGCGGGAAGGTCATGACAGGTGAATCTAATAGATTTATTTGACTGGGTGACCAAAGTAGTAGATCAGGGAGGGGCTGTGGACATGGCCTACCTAGACTTTAGCAAGGCATTTGACACAGTCCCACACAAAAGATTAATAAATAAGTTAGCCAGCCTGGGAGTGGGTCCCAAGATGATAGCCTGGGTAAAGAATTGGCTGGAGAATAGGACACAGAGGGTAATAGTAAATGGAGTCCACTCTGAAGAAAGGGGGGTTGCTAGTGGGGTACCGCAGGGTTCAGTATTAGGATGGTCCTCTTCATTGTCTTTATAGGACATTGCAGAGGACTGGAAGGAAAAGTATGTCTCTTTGCAGATGACACAAAGATCTGCAACAGAGTTAATGCACAAGGTGGGGTGGAAAGGATGAGAAGAGACTTGGCATGGTTAGAGGAATGGTCAAATGTATGGCAGCTTAGATTCAATGCTAAGAAGTGCAAGGTAATGCACCTGGGAGACAAAAACCCAGGGGAAGAGTACACAATGGGGGGTGAGATATTAACAACAACAAAAATGGAAAGGGGCCTGGGGGTAGTCATATCAAATGACCTAAAGGTGGGCAAGCAATGTGAGAGGGCAGTAAGGAGGGCTGGGGGGGGGATACTGGGATGCATAGGGAGAGGCATCACCAGTAGAAAACAGGAAGTTGTTATCCCTCTGTACAGACAGCTGGTGAGACCCCATCTGGAGTACTGTGTGCAGTTCTGGAGACCCAATCAGGGCAACTAAAATGGTGCAGGGTCTGCACCAGAAGACCTATGAAGAGAGATTTAAGGAGCTTAATATGTATAGCCTCGAGGAAAGGAGGGAGAGAGGGGACATGATAGAAACTTTCAAGTACCTCAAGGGAATCAACAAAGTCCAAGAGGGTAGCATCTTTCAGAAAAAGGTGTGCAAGAACAAGGGGCACAATTTGAAGATGGGGGGTGGCTCAGAGGCAATGTAAGGAAGTGTTTTTCACAGAGAGGTTGTGGATGCATGGAACGGCCTTCCGGAGGAGATTGTGGAGTCAAAAACAGTGGTGGAATTCAAGCATGCATGGGACAGTCATAAGGCAATTCTAGGGGGTGGGGGTAGGAAAAAGTAGGCTGCTAGTTAACTAGGATCTGCAGCTTATTCATTAGGTAGGGAAATGGGCAGACTGGGTGGGCCAAGTGGTCCTTATCTGCCATCAGATTCTATGTTATGTTTCTAGTCTCGCTTCTTGTATTACATATATCAACTTTTTGGTTCTGTTTTTTGTCCCGGTTCCCCACTGTCCAGGAACCAAAGCGCAAGGTTGTTAATTTTCAAAACTTAACAATAAATAAATAAATAATAGACGGAAAAGATGTTCTTGTTAGTGGTTCATTTTTATTGTGGAACCGACATGCAAACTTACATTTTTGATTTTTGGGAACCATTTTTCTGTGGGTCTTGTCATGTTTGGCATGTCTGACAAGCCCAAAAAGAAAACAGGACCTGCTGGTTTTAAGAATTTTTTTAAGTGCCTTAATTTATTGGCTAAGGTGGACTACCACAATTTGTGTTTAAAGTGCTTGGGTCCTGAGCGTCCTTTTTCTGTCTGTAAGCTCTATAGCAAGTTTGTCTTTAAAACTGCCAAAAAAAGGGCTAAGAAATTAAAAATGTTAATGGCTTCTCAGTCTGCCTCTACGCCACCTAAGCACACTGATGAGGGTCCCTCATCCCACAACAAACAAAAAGAAAGGCCTACCAAAGATGCTCTGAAGTCTAGGGCTCCTGAAAGTGGGAATCCCGATGTAAGTATTGTAAACATAAAAGACCACTAGAGCAGGTTCCATATATGGTCCCTGCAAAGTAAAAAACAAAAAGAAAAATATGTTGCTGCCCCTCCTCCTGAAGAAGAAAATGAGTCGTCAGTGGACAGACCTAAAATGCCCTCTAAGGAGGACATGGCTAAGGCGTGGCAATTTTTCCAGACTTTTCAAGCCATGGGATTGTTTATGGGTGGCATGTAGTTCCCTCTCCGGTTCTGGGTACCTCCCTGGTTCCAAGGGACCCAGAGGGTGAGTTTTATTATGATGAGGAAGAGGAAGGAGAGCCCATAGAGCCCAATAGCTGTCCTGAACAGGAGTTCGGTTCCCCTCCCAGGGGCCAGAAGGATTTTTCCTCACACTATGCATTGACAAGAAAATTGAAAACAATTACCAGCTTGACAGGCAAGATGCTGACTGAGTACCTTTATTACCACCCTGATCACGGAGGCTGCAGGCTGTGATAAAGCTAAGGTTCCCCTCTCTGCCCAGCCTCCAGACAAAGACTCCAGAAACTTGGATAGTATGGGAAAGAAGGTTTATACTTTTGCCTCCTTACTGCTGAGGCAGGCTGCCTATATGGTTTATACTGCCCAGTATCAGAAAGCTCTCTGGAGCTCTATCCTGGCAATGAGCGACAAAGCCTCTGGGGATCTGGCACAAGATTTGGCAGGTACTGCAAAATCAGCCCTGGATGCAACTAATATCAGTTCCATATGGCAGTGGGTGCCAGTGACACTGCTTTCCAGGATCATGGCCCATGCTATCTCCCTCAGAAGGTTTGCCTGGCTTAGGACTACAAAACTGTCACAGGACACCCAAGCGAAAGTCATGAACGTTCCCTGTGAGAATAACTCCTTATTTGGTCACAAAACATAGGCATACATGAAAAAGATAGCAGAGTATAAAGTGACCTACAAAAGTAACACTGAGAAGAAGTCGTCCACTTCCTATGGGCCTCATGGAATGGGAGGTGGGGGTAGGGGTTACTTTCCCCACGGTTTCCTCCCTTGTGAGTTCTCTCAAATGAGAGTTTTTTTCAGGGGCAGAAGAGGCTCTTGATGAGTCGACTCAACCCCAGCACCTAAGGCTCAACCCAAACAGAATCCATGACAAGTCAGTCCAGGTCGCCCATCTATTGCCACTGGGGGATGGTTAGCTGTTTTCTTCCAGGACTGGAAAAACATCACCACAGACAAGTGGGTCCTGGAAGTAGTGAGCCAAGGGCACACAAAGCAGTTAAAAAGAATTACCCAGACCGGAGGTTTGCAGAAACTTAACACCTCCTTCTCCAACAGAGAATATTCTGCTGGAGTTGGAGGTCAATAAGTTGCTACAGGCAAAAGCAGTGGAAAGAATTCGTCCCTCTGAGGGTGAAAGGCCTTTACTCAAGATACTTCCTCACCCACAAGAAAAATAAGGAGTGTCGACCCATTTTGGATATCGGGTATCTGTACAAACACTTAAAAAGAGAGAAGTTCAAGATGATAACCCTGGCTACAGTGATTCCATCTCTTCAACAAGGGAACTTGCTGGGCTCTCTGGATCGGGAAGATGCCTACCTTCATATTCCAATCAGACCCAGCCACATAACGTTTTTAAGGTTCAGGGTAGGAATTGGTCACTATCAGTTCTCAGCCCTCCCCTGTGGGCTTTCCTTAGCTCCCAAAATGCTTGGCTGTGTTGGCAGCACACCTCAGAAGAGAGGGGTGCAGGTGTTCCCCTACCTGGACAACTGGTTAGTCACAGGAAAGTCACAGCAGCAGACAACGGCATCTCTCCTTTTAGCCCAGAACACCTTGGAAGGTCTGAGCTTCCTCATAAATGCTCAGAAGTCCCAGACAGAGCCAGTCTAACTGCTGGACTTCATAGGAGCAGAGTTGAATGTCCTCCTAGGGTAGGCCTTTTTTTTTTTTTTTTTCAATTATTTTACCAGGTGAGACACACTAAGCTGAAAGCTTGTTTGCAGGTGCAACCTGGGAGCACAAGGAAGTTAAGTGACTTGCTCAGGGTCACACAATATGCAAATGGGGGCTGTGGGATTCAAACCCAGGTCTCCAGATTTGCAGCTCAGAGCCTTAAACCACTGCGCCATACTGCCTTCTATTTTCTTGCCTCAGGACAGGGTAGAAAACTTAATAAATCTGGCAAAGTTCTTTGTCTTGGACCAGCCCAGGCCAGCAAGACACTTTCTCCAGCTGTAAGGCCATCTGGCCTCCTCCACAGCACTGGTGGCAGAGGCCAGGTTTCAAATGAGAAACATCCAATACCATCTAAGGGCCCACTGGTCCCAAAAGCGAGACCGTCTCTCCAGGCTGGTGCCTGTGACAAGGTCTCTTTTAAGAGTTCTGGACTAGTGGAAGGAAGAAGACAACCTCAGGGAAGGAGAGCCCTTCCAGCAGAAGTTTCCCACTGTTATTCTAACAACAGATGCCTCGTTCCCAGGCTTTGGTGCTCACCTAGGCAACTTAACTTTAAATGGAGTTTGGTCTCCGCAGGAATCTCTAGAGCACATTAACCTCCTGGAGCTCTGGGCAGTCCTTCTGGCTGGACAGTCTTTCACTCCACAGGTCAAAGGTCAGTCAGTTCAAGTCAGGACTGACAACACCACCACCGTGTACTACATCAACAAGCGTGTGGGCACAAGATCTTCAAAGCTATGTACAGAAGCAGTGAAGATCTGGAATCTGGCTTATTCTTTGGAAGTGCAGCTCTCAGCAGTACACCTGCCAGGGAAGGATAATGGCCTGGCAGATTCCCTCAGCAGGATCAGCCAGGGACACCACGAATGGTCCCTGAACAAGTAGGTACTGGCTACAATATTCAGGAGGTGGGGCACACAGGAGATTGACCTGTTTGCTTCCACAGAGAATCACCAACTTCCTCCCTTTTGTTGCAGGCCTCTAGCAGTGAACTCTCTTACTCTGGACTGGTCAGGAAGATTCCTAAATGCTTTCCCTCCTTTTCCACTCTTGCTGAGGGTGTTGTTGAAACTGAGGGTTCAGTCACCACAATGATACTGGTGGCCCCAGATTGGGCCAGGCAGGTCTGGTATTCCCTGCTCTTGGCCCCCTCTGTCAAGTAGCCCCATCCAACTCCAACTGGGGCACAACCTGCTGACCATGTCACAGGGCAGAATCACCTTCCTGAACCGCAGGTCACTTCACCTCAAGGCATGGTTCTTAAAGAGCTAGAGTTTTCTGACTTCCACCTTTCTGAAAAAGTCCTGAAAGTCCTTAGAGTTTCCAGGAAGTCAGCCACTAGGAAAACTTATGCTTCCAAATGGAAAAGATTTTGTCTGTGGTCTGCTCCTAAGCAGCTAAACCCTCTAAAGGCAAATCTGCCTACACTTTTAGATTACTTGGTCCACCTCCAGGCCTCAGGCCCTCTACCCTGAAGGTTCACCTGGCTGCCATATCCACCTATGTCTCTGCAGGTAAGGAGAAAACAGTGGCCTCACATCCCATTTTCAGAAAATTCTTCAAAGGGCCCCTGCATCTGCATCTCTCGGTTAGGGACACAGTCCCTTCCTGAGATTTGAACCAGTGCATAGCGAAGCTTACGGAATCTCCCTTTGAGTTCATGGCTACTGCTGATTTGAAGTATGTCACTTGGAAAACAGTGTTTCTGGTGGCCATAACTCCGATCAGAAGGGGGGTGCGAGCTGCAGGCCCTCTGCACAGCCCCAAATTACATCATCTTTCACAGGGATAAGGTAGTCCTAAGAATTTACAGAAAATGTCTTCCTAAGGTGGTGTCCGAGTTCCACCTGAACCAGTCTTTCACTCTTCCAGTGTTCTTTACAGAAAAATCCAGTTCTGAAGAGCATATGCTTCACAGCCTAGATGTTAAGAGGGCACTTAGTTACTACCTGGACCGTACTAAGGACCTAAGATCTCCCCACTCACAACTGTTTCTCACATATGACGAAGTGAGCAAGAGTAGGCCAGCTTCAAAGGAAAACTGTTGCTCACTGGATAGTCTGCTGCATCCACTTCTGTTACAGCAAAGCTGACAAACTACCTCCACAAGACCTCAGGGCACACTCCACACGTGGCACCTCTGCCTCTGTGGCAACTGCAAGGGATGTCTCCCTTGCTAGAGATCTGGAGAACACTACACACCTGTACAAAACACTAGTGCCTGGATGTGAAGTCCAGAAGGGATGCCAGGTTTGGTACTGCTGCCTTGCAGAACCTTTTCCCTAAATAGATTCTGTACCCAGCCTTCCAAAGTACTGCTTTGTAGTCTGCACTAGTAAGCATAGTGAGGGATTCTTGTGGTTTGAAAAAAAAAAATTACCACAGTAATATTGTATCTTCCAAGGGATCCCTCACTATACTTAACATGCCCACCCATCCTCCCCTTCCAGAACCTGGAACAGGTTCTACAAGATTTATTTATTTATTCTTGTTCTTGTTTTTGGCCTAAGCATTACTTACTGCATTGCCTACAATCAATTCTTGTTGCTGTTGCACAGCAATAGTTTGTCCTGTGGGACCAGGTCTTGAAGTTTTTGTTTTTTCTGTTATGGTTTTCTTTAGTTAGTGTAGTGAGCTTAGTGGTCACTACCTCCTCGCTGTTGAAATAAATCTGACGTTGGAGAGCAGGTTAGAATGCCACCACATGGCAGGGATTTTAATTAATTCCATAGTTATGTAATTTACATAAATTCCACGTTCCGGGCAGCCCAGACCTGCAGGCTGATTATGCACTAGTAAGCATAGTGCAGGATCCCGTGGAAGAAACAATATTACTGTGGTAAGTAATTTTTTCTTGTGCACCCATACGCTGACAACCGGTGCATCTCTGATGGGATGGGGGACTCACATGTCCAACTGCAGAGCCTGTGAGTTCTGGTTGCCAAGCAATGCCCAAAGCACATCATCTTGCTGGAGTTCCGAGGAGTGCAGTTGGCAGTAAGGAGTTTGATCTGCTGATTCGAGGTCATGCTGTGCAAGTTTGGAAACATGATGACCATATTCTGCATGAACAAGCAAGGTGGGGGGCACTCTTTTCCCCTGTTTCAGGAGATGTCCCACACCTGGTATGTAGCCTACTGGCAGATCTCTATGCAGTGCACGTGGCGGAGGAGGATGACCATTTGATGAACCCTCCGCCTAGTTGGGGCGAGACGTCTCACAAGTGGTCCCTGCACCAAGATGTGGTGACACAGCTATTCGCCCGGTGGGGCACAGGTCTGGTGGACCTTTTGTGTCCTGAGAGAACAGAAAGCTAAGGCTGTTCTGTGGCTGCTCCCTCAGACAGGAATGCTGCTGCTGGATGCCTTCTACGGGCCCTGAACCCCAGGCCAGTGTTTTGCCCTGTTAGGACTCCTCAGTGTAGTACAGTTACTGTCTCAGTCAGGCACCAACTTAGAACCCCAAGCTAATGGACATTTAACACTCTCGGAGTGAGCATACAGAAGAAGCCTTTGTTTTTTTTTGTTTTTTTGGGGGGAAGAGTAGTACATAGAGTCTCTGAGGGATTCTAGAGAGAAGAAATATCCATATTGTTAAGCCACATCTGTTAAAATAAAAGAGGACATTGAGAAGGCAACAAACCTCTGTGTCAGGCAAGTTAACAAGACCAAGAGAGAAAAAAGAGACTGCTATGGTTCTCTAAAGAAGTAGTGGAGAAAATAAGGGCAAAGAAGTTGGCATTTAGAAGGTACAAGATGACACAGGAGAAGGAGGATAGGAAGAAATATCAGAAGAAACAAAGGGAGGCAGGGAAAGCAGTTAGGAGCGCGAAGGCACAAACGAAGGAGAATATTGCCAAATCAGTAAAAAAAAAAAAAAGGGGGGATAAAACATTCTTTAGGTATATAAGCAAAAAGAGGAAGAGCAAGGGGGGCATTGTAAGGCTAAAAGTGTCAGTGGCTTAGTCGGTAGCACACTCGCCTCCGAGGCCGGGAGATCAGAGGGCTGTGGGTTCAGTTCCCACATCTGGCACTTGGGTTACTATCCCAGTACTGACACTGTAGTGCAGCATGAGGGGGGTGCTGCACTTCCGAGGTGTCATCTTTCAGATGAGACGTTAAACCGAGGTCCCATCTGCCTGGATTGGTGGTAGTTCAGGTGGATGTTAAAGATCCCAAGGCACTTATTGAAAAGAGTAGGGGAACTTTTTATTCAGAATTCAAAAGCATAACATAATGACACATAATACATATCATAGTACACACCAAGCCAAACAAAAAACCCAAAGAACCCCACATTAAAACAAAACACCTCTTAAAACAAAACATAGTGAATCCCTTAAATAACCCAATATACCCAAAAAATTTTGCTTTTTAACTAAACCAGTGAACTTAATCATACAAATCAGTTTTGGATCCTGCCTACAAATCTACAAAATATATCCATTGAACAAAACATCATTCAGTAAGTGTAGAAAATTATAAAGCTGAATAAAGGAAGGATTTTTTCTGCTTTTTCCTTTCTTTTTCCTTTACCCCACCCATCCTACATTCCTCCATAATCTAGAACATACTTCTTGTCCTAGTGTACGAAATTCATAACTATATATTTTATCCAAATCAGCTTGTATATTAAACAAAACCTCCTGCTGAGAGATTCTTACTCTGTAAGGAACGTAAGCATCTGGCTTGCCATAAAGACCACTTTAAACATGCAAATATAACAATGGCCATACTTTTGGCCCATTTCGTCCAGGATATAGGTATTTGGCCTAAAACCAAAATATCATATGTCATATTTTTACAAACATTCTCCCCCCACCATTCAGCTAGCTGATCCCAAAAACCTTGAACATTCATACAATCAAAAAATAAATGATGCATGGTTTCTATCTGCCCTTGACACCGAGGGTCTCCACAGACCCTTTCACTAATTTGTTTGTTTTTGATTACTCCCTACATTCAGCTTTTGGTGCCCACACAACTAAACAAAATCCTGCATCTTAAATGGTATCCTAGGATCCAAAAAACATTCCAGTAAAGCGTCAATGTTTATGGCTGCAGACACCTGAAATAAAGGTTCTTCTGTATACCACTTATTTAACATAAATTTATAACAAGCTTTTTTTCTCTTGACCTAAAAACCAACCCATCTCAATTTTCCAGATTCTTATATACTTCAGGGTAGTCTGTAAATATCCCGGAAGAGATCTATCTGATGGGTGCCATTTGCCCCTGCCCCAAGCCGTCAAAAAAACTAGGACCCCATAGCTTCATAATGAGAGACCCTAAACTTTCGAACTCTAATATGACCGGGCGAATAGAACTAAAGAAAAAGTTCCCAAAAAATATAACAAAGGTTGAATCATATTTAAGCCACCTGCTTTCCAAGACCTATACATATGAACTATTTTAACTAGATTCAAATGACTCCCCCATAAGAAAAGAAAAAAAAGACCCATAACTTTTGTATGCATATCAAAAGACAAATGATGTACATGAGACATATACAAAAAAATAGGAGCTATATATGCCCGAAGCAGATGAACCCTTTTTTTCCGGGACATTTTCCATGACAACCAGGCTTTCACTTTCAGATTAGCCTGATCATATGCTATCACCCAGTTCTTCCTCTCTGATTCCTGAGAACCAAAAAAAATACCCAATATTTTAATTTCATTAGTTGTCATAGCAATATGAAAACCTTCCACAACCTGATCCTCACCTAAAACCAAAATCCTACTTTTTCCTATATTAATCCTAATACCAGCAGTATTAAAGACTGACTCAAATAGTCTCAGTATCTGCTCTCCTGACTCAAGATCAGAAATAGTAAAAAAAAACAGTCATCTGCATAGGGAGTAACCTTGTGAAATATTATCCCATTCTTATTTTCAATGGCTTTAATATGTGGTGCTTTCTCTATTTGCCGAAGTATGTAATCTAGACCAAAAACATACAGCAGCGGACTCAATGGACAGCCCTGTCTCACCCCATTCTTTAAAAATAAAGGTATACCTAAATGTCCATTTACCATCGGAACAACCTAAGCATCCATATACAATGTTTGTAATAATGATATAAAGGAAACCGGTATCCCATAATATTGTAAGACTGCCCAAATATGCTCCTGTCTAACCGAATCAAAAGCAGTCTTTTGATCAATAGACATCAAATATCCATCCAAATTCCTTTGTAAGCTTTGTTCTACCACTTCCCTAATAAACACCAAATTTTGCAAAATGTTCCTATCAGGAACAGCACAAGATTGAAAGGGATGTATAACAATTTTTGCAATCTGTGATAAACGATTTGATAAAATTTTAGTTTGTGAAGTCACATCACTTTCCTGATTGACAGCTACTGGAAGGGTGTCTATGTGGGGGCAAGGCATACCTGAAGAAGGTACATCTGTTTGAGGCGTCATGAGGAGTAAATCCAACATACGCTGCTTCTCTTTTTGTGCCTTGGCAACATAGACATCTTGCTCTGCATGTAATGCCAAATCTCTGCTGCTATGAGATGCCCATGAACAATTTCTAAAACTATGAATTTAATCCAAATTTAACAAACTTATTAGCCTGAAGTTTCTAATATCCTGTTCATCCCCTTTCTTATAAAGAAAGGACATAACACATTCTTTCATAGTGGGAACTATCCTATTTTCCTCCCATACAGCTGTAAATAACACCTGCAGCCAAGGGGCTATGATTTTGCTATAACATTTATAAAAATCATTCGGAATCCCATCCAACCCTGGAGCTGACTGGTGTGATAATCTGGAGATAGCTTGCTCAATTTCAAAAATAGAAAAGGGAGATACCAGATTCTGTATTGCATCATTACTTAACTGTGGAATCTCCAAATCTTGAAAACCTAACTCTAAACCATTTACCATATCTCTTTGAAATGTCAATCTCAAATGATCTTGAACACATGCTAATAAACCATTAGTGTCTGTAATTGCAGAACCATGTATGTATTTCAATTTTGTCATAACCAAACGCTGCACACCATGTAGGCCTAAATCAAATGGATTTACTTGTTCTTTAGGCCCCCTGGTTTGATACTTTTGCTGCTGAGCTGCTCTATTTTCTGAGATTTTTAAATATGAATACATTTTATCCTTTATATCGCTCAACTGCCTCATACAAATACTTGAGTTAACAGCTTGAGATAATAGCTGCATATATTTAGCCCTTAGCCCCAAATACTGTATGTAGCCACTACAAGCCTTTTTCCTTGAAACATCAGTTAAAAGAATTTTCAAGTCTCTCTTAGTATCCTCCCACCAATCAATAGGGCTGTCGTACAAAACAGAGACATCCGCTCTTACCCTAAAAAATTCCTCAATGGAGCCTTTTATGTCTACCTCCTGTAAAATAGTAATGTTCATCCTCCAATATCCTCTCCCTATAGAAACCTGTTGTAAAGAACCTAAGTCCAGTTTAACAGCCACATGATCAGATGTTTCAAATGGGATAATCCTTACATCCTGACAAAGAACTCTGCTTGAGACCAACCAAAAATCAATTCTAGAGGATAATCTACCTTTATAAAAAGTATGCGAAGGTTTTTGATTTAATAAATCATAAACATCACAGAGATTATTCGCTTTCAATATTCTTAATAAAGAATTAGAATCACTGAAAACTTTAGATGTAGATCTTCCCCAATCTCTACTTGTAAGGCCACAATTAAAATCACCTCCCCAGACTACCAACTTTGAAGTATGTAAATATGGTTCAAACCTCCTAAAAAGGGAAGACCTCTCTGCCTTTACCTGAGGAGCATAAATATTAATAATTCTATAAGTTTCATAACCTAGAACAACATCCATTAGCATTACCCTGCCAGGACATACATCAAAAAGATGTAGTACTTTTACCGGCATTCCCATAAACAAAATCCCTAACCCTGAACATGGTATGTCACCCAAAGACCAAAAGGAGACCCCCCATCGCCAGTCCCTTTGCGCATCCCTCACGTCTACTAATGAATGCAGCCTAGTATCTTGTAGTAAAATCACATTACAATTCCCTTCCTTCACACTGGCAAAGGTGACCCGCCTTTTCTCTAAGGTTTTAATGCTGTTCACATATATCATAAGAAAGGAAAGATTCCTAGGCATAAAGAAATAGAGAGAGAGATAAAGGACTCAGAGACATAGATAAAAAAAACCAACACAATCCTCTTCATCTCTTCATCTTCCTCTTTCTTGGCTTATGTTTATCCATAGGCCCTCCCTCAATACTCGCATCTGCCTGCGAAGAGGCAATAAAAGATAAGTCTGAATCACGACTTTCTTCTTCCCCTTCTTGCTCGAATAACAAAGCATAAGAGTTCTGGACCAGTATAACATCCAAAATCCTGGCCTCTGTAGGAATCTCCACAGATGACTTTCCTGCTTTAGACCTTGTAACCCGCTGAAAAGGAGGGCAACTAAAATGGTGCAGGGCCTGCACCGGAAGACATATGAAGAGAGACTTAAGGAGCTTAATATGTATAGCCTCGAGGAAAGGAGGGAGAGGGGGGACATGATAGAAACTTTCAAGTACCTCAAGGGAATCAACAAAGTCCAAGAGGGTAGCATCTTTCAAAAAAAGAGGTGTGCAAGAACAAGAGAGCACAATTTGAAGATAGAGGGGGGGTGGCTCAGAGGTAATTTAAGTATTTTTCACAGAGAGGGTTGTGGATGCATGGAACAGCCTTCGGAGGAAGGTCGTGGAGTCAAAATCAGTGGTGGAATTCAAGCATGCATGGGACAGTCATAAGGCAATTCTGGGGGTGGGGTGAAGAAGTAGGCTGCTGGTTAACTAGGATCTGCAGTTTATCCAGTAGGTAGGGAAATGGGCAGACTGGGTGGGCCAAGCGGTCCTTATCTGCCGTCAAATTCTATGTTTCTATGTTTATCCTGCTGGAAAGTGGGTGGGGGCATAGCTGTTTCCTCTAGGTCCACCTCTATTCCTTGAACAGGGCTTATATTTTCTGTGTCTGAATTAAAAGAACCACTTTTGCCCTGAGCAGGAGGGTCATTTGATGTAGCAGAATCATTTGAAACAAGGGGATCCATTTTTTCCATGGAGCCAACTAAAGGCCCCTTGTGTGAAGTCACATCACTTTCCTGATTGACAGCTACTGGAAGGGAGTCTGTGTGGGGGCAAGGCATACCTGAAGAAGGTACATCTGTTTGAGGCTTCATGAGGAGTAAATCCAACATACGCTGCTTCTCTTTTTGTGCCGTGGCAACATAGACATCTTGCTCTGCATGTAATGCCAAATCTCTGCTGCTATGAGATGCCCATGAACAACTTCTAAAAGTATGACCCTGTTCGTCACATAAATTGCATCTCAAAGGTTGCTGACATTGGGCTCCAAAATGGCCTATTTCACCACATAGGCCACATTTTTGCCTATCACAGACATTGCTTAAATGCCCCACATCCCCACATTTAAAACATGCTCTGGGTTGACCCGGTTAGAAAATCACCCCTTGATCTCTTCCCAGGAAAAAACAGTTTGTTAGATGTTTAGTCAAACCTTGTTCGAGTTTCAAAGTGACCTGATATTTCCATCCGCCCGTCCATAATTGTTCATCATCCAGAATAGGCTCTGGATAGCCTTTTACTGTACATCTTTGTTGTAGCCAGTAAGTAATATCAGCCACGTTTACCCCTTCATTCCTAAAAAGGACCGTTATCTTTTTTGTCAAGGGTATTGCCAAAAAAGGCTTCCATAATGGAGAGAACTTTAGCAACTGATATTGCTTCCAGAACCTCTCCAAAACCCCAGGATGTTTAAAGCTCACATCAAAAACCGAGTCCCCAGGTATATGTATGAGAGCATACACCTCATAGGCATAGTATTTCATGCTGTCCTTTAATAATGATCTCCCCACAAAATGCCTATCTGAACATCTGCAGCATTACCCCTATACTTCAGCCTAACAGCATTTCGCGTCATAGCTGGTTCTGACAACAGGTTTGTATTAGGGGGAAAGAGTTGATCCCTGACCTTTTCATGCCAAACATTAGGGGATGCAGCCATATTACCAGAGATGAGCTGATTGTTAGCTGCTATAGCATTTGCCCTTATAATAAAGGGGGTGGTCTGACTTCCCTCTTGAACAACGAGAGAGGAATCCGAAATGACAGGTTCAGGGATATCCCCTTCCATCTCCTTTATCGCTTTTAATATCTCATTTGCAGAGCTAGGCTGTGGAATAAGATCTTGTGATTGAGGCATCATCTGCCCTGCAGAAAGATCAGAGATACTTCTTTCCTCAGCCGTGCAAGAGTTTAAACTAGGGCCTGTATGAGGAGAGGTACTGTCTTCCCCAGAGAGATTGGGATCCCATCCATCTCCTGTACCCCTTTTAACCAAACCTGCTGCTAATAAAGCAGAGGAAACCCAAGTAGCAGCAACTGGGGGAGAAACTAAATCCACGGGACCAGGGCAAGACTGGGCTACCTTCAGTGCTTTCGCCTCAATTCGCTGCGAACGCAGTCTCCGATCCTTCCCCACTCCATCTTTCCCATTCAATTTCCCGCCCCCCCCTTAGGGATTCCTATAGAGAAGGTTATGGGAGCTAGAACAGGTAAATCAGAGGCATGTCCCGAATCCCCAACAGGGGATGTACTTATCTGCAGGCCTTCGTCCATGGCCTGTGACGACTCAGTAGGAATTGATACAGACTCTTCATTACCGTCATTCAAAACCAAGGATCCAGTATTAGGGACTGACAGAATATCCATTACCTCAAGAGGAACATCAGAAACATCAGGGACAGGTAGCGCGTCTACCTCCCCTAAACTGATAACACGAACACCAGCACTGCCTGCACCCGAAACCACTTCCAGGTTCGGGATATCGCGTAGCTCCTCCTGCCGCTGTAAATCCTGCTGTAAATGGGACCTCGTTTCTAAATATTGCTGCTCAGCTATCACTAGCTCCATACTTAAGTCTGCCAATTTCTTCTCCGCATTGGGAATCTGTCCTCTTGTTCCCGCTACTGAAACCACTGGTGTTGAAGCGCAATCCATTTCTTCATCCGTGCCCAAAACGTCCAATGTAGAAATCGCCTCCATAGTGCCCAGAAAATATGAAAGGGGAAGGCCGAGGAGTAGGCTCTCTCCTCAGCCACCCACACGTCCTTCCTCAACGGAAGCTAGATCCCTCTGATCGCTCACCCACAGCAACACAACGCCCTCTGCCTCCAGTGAGTAGGGGAATTTCCCCGGTGTCCTGGCCAAATTTCCCTCATTTCACTAAAAAAATACCACCAACAGCTTAATCTGGTTCAAGGTTAGTTGGCATTCATCTATATCCCCCTCCCCCGGGTCATGCCTGAAAATAGGCAGGATTTGTCTAGTGCACTTACCCGGTCAACAAAAACTAAATAAAATAAAATGAATAAAAGGGAAAGTAGGGGTTTGTGTGGAAGAGGACCAAAAAAAAAGCAGACATACTGAATAAATACTTTTGTTCAGTATTTACGGAGAAAGGGATAGGTGATGGGCCACAGACAAGGGCATTAAAGTAAGGGAGGTGGACACTAGCCCTTTTAAAGAGGAGAGAGTCCTCAAGGAACTAGCACAACTGAAAGTGGACAAGGAATGGGGCCTGACTAGGTACACCCTAGGATACTGAGGAAGCTCAAGTAGGTGCTGGCTGCACCTCTGACAGCCCTGTTCAACCTGTCACTAGATACGGGAGAAGTTCCGGGTGACTGGAGGAGGGCAGATGTGCTCCCACTTCACAAAAGTGGTAATAGGGAGGAGGCAGGAAATTACAGACCTGTCAACCTGACTTCAGTGGTGGGTAAAGTAATGGAATCAGTACTGAAGGAAAGGATTGAAGAATACTTTGTGACCAGTGGATTACAGGATCGGAGGCAGCATGGTTTCACAGGGAGGAGATCTTGCCAGACAAACCTGATCAAGTTCTTTGACTAGGTGACCAGGGAAGTGGATCAGGGAGAAGTGGTGGATGTGGCCTACCTGGATTTCAGTAAGGCCTTCAACACTGTTCCACACAGAAGACTGGTGAGCAAACTGGGCAGCTTAGGAGTGGGTCCAAAAGTAGTAAAATGGGTAAGAAGTTGGTTAAGCAGCAGGAGTCAGGGTAGTGGTAAATGGTATTCACTCTGAAGAAGGCACAGTGACCAGTGGGGTGCCACAGGGGTCAGTACTAGGCCCGGTCTTCTTCAGTGTCTGTATTAGCGACATTGCAAGAGGGCTGGAAGGGAAAGTATGCATGTTCGCGGATGACACAAAAATCTGCAGAGTAGACACACCATGGGGGTGGAAAAAATGGACGATCTGAAAAAGCTGGAAGACCAGTCAAGGGTGTGACAACTGGGTTTCAGTGCAAAAAAGTGCAAAATCATGCACTTGGGGCATAGAAACACAGGGGCAATGTACCAATTGGGCGGGGAGGTATTGGCAACCACAAAACAAGAAAGAGACCTGAGGGTAATCATTTCTGATTACCTGAAGGTAGCAAAGTAGTGTGATGAGGCAGTGGGGGAAGTTAGCAGGATGCTTGGTTGCATAGTGAGGGGTATCACCAGCAGAAAGAGGGAGGTAGTGTTACCCCTGTATAGATCAATGGTGAGGCCCCCATCTCAAGTAATTAGTCCAGTTCTGGGGGCCCCATCACCGGAAGGAGATAGATTTGGTGGAGGTGGTACAGAAGAGGGCAGCCAAAATGGTGCAGGGCCTGCATCAAAAGCCCTAAGAGGAAAGACTCAAGGAATTAAATATGTACTCTCCAGAAGAAAGGAGGGAAAGGGGGGATGTGACAGAAACGTTCAGATACCTCACAGGTATTAATAAGGTACATGAGGGTAGCTTGTTATGTAGAAAAAGATGCTTGAGAACAAGGGGTCATGCTATGAAGCTGAGGGAGGAGGGAAGACTCAGAGGGGATGTGAGGAAATACTTCTTCAATGGAAAGGGTGGTGGATGCCTTGAACAGCCTCCCAGCGGAGGTGTTGGGTGCTAAAACAGTAACAGGATTCAAGCATGCATGGGATAGACATAAGTGGACTTTGGAAATAAGGCAAGTGGGGGAGAGAGAACAGAGATCGAGTAGGGTCTGCGGTGGCACAGTAGGTGGGGAAAATAGAACAGACTAGGTAGGCCAAAAAGTCCTTATCTGCTGACAACGTCTGTGCTTCTAAGGTGCACCTGACCTTCGTCTCTGTGTACCAGGTGCGGGCTGGTATGTTGACAGTGGCACAGGAGGAACTGACCACGCACTTTTTCAAAGGCTTAGTCTACCTGTCCCCTCCAGTGCGAGAGCCTCCGCACTGTGTAACTCGCTGGTGCTGCTAAGCCAATGGATAAACCATTCGAGCCAGTGCACAATTGTGAGATGTCACAGTTGTGGAAAACTGCATTTTTGTTTGCTGTCACATCTGCTGGGAAGGTGAGTGAGCTCCAAGTGCTCTCAGTGGAGTCTTCATATCTGGTTTTCCACAAGGACAAAGTCATCCTTCCCCCCCCCATGCAAACTTTCTATATGAGTTAGCCTCAGAATTTCACTCTAACCAGATGAATCTCCCAGTCTGCTTTCCAAAGCATACTTCAGATGCCAGACATGTGCTCTGTAATCTGGATGTGCACCAGGCACTCTTCTGTTACCAGAAACACTCAGCAGGGGTTTGGGGCAGCCTTGCCAGCTGTTCCTGTCCTATACTAAAGTTGCTTCTGGCAGACCAGCAGCCAAACAGATGTGTAGATGATGGATAACCTCCTGCATTGATCTGTGCAACAGGTTGGCTGGTAGGGAGCCCCTCAAGGGGTTGAAGGCTCATTCTGCCAGACATTCTGCTTCCTGTGTTGCTGCTATTAGGTAAACCCCAGTCAAGGAGCTCTGCAGGGCTTTTGCTTGGTCCAGTGTGCATACATTCATATCCTACTATAACACTGATGTGCTCAATGATGCTGCATTTGGGGCCTCAGTCCTCCAGTCACTGTTTGCCAAATAGTTGGGGTGTGTGTCTTGCCCCTTCTCTCAGAGGACTGCTGGAAGTTGGCTACAGTGTGGATAGTGAACCGAATTCAGGGTAGTTGAAATAGTGGTTAGGTCGGGTGGGCAGAAAAGATAGGTCGACAGGTCTGTCTTCCTTGATTCAATCTTCTCCATCGAGTCCCACTTATGGGTCTGGTCCACAGGCATTAGAACCCCAAGAGAGCAAATCTTTGGCCTGGGGGCAGACAATGGCTACTGGGCTCAGCACTTGCCCCAAGTGGTGCTGCATACATGCCAATAACTGTTTACTGCTTCCTCACCAACCTCAGTTTTCTTTCTGTTGTCAAGTGCACACTGAGGGAGTGTTGCCTCATCGTAACCAAAAATCTTACTTTAAGAGGGTTCTTGCAGTAGGTCTTCACATATAGGACTGCGCCCCCTGGCATCAGGTTCCAACGGCAAACTTGTAGCTAGCAGTCATCAGCGGGGACCGCTCCCGACATCAGGTGACGCAACGTCAGTCCGTCTATAAAAGGGGTGGTCTCGCACCCACCCTTCAGTTCTTTCCCGCCGTCGCCTCAGTTCATTCGGCAGACATGTTAGAACAGCGATCAGTCACCCACTTTATATTCGACATTTAGTCTTTTTTCTCCACCACTTTTTCTGCAATTTTTGAACGCTTGTATGTCTGCTCGTCCAAAAAAGAAGTGCACCAAGTGGGGCACTCAAATCCTGCATGGGGACGACCACTCCCTTTGCCTCCTTTGCCTGGGGCCTAAGCACAATTCGGCCGAGTGTGCCATCTACCTGGGTGCTCCGTCTCTTGGGGCTCATGGCAGCGGCCATTCCTACTGTCCCCATGGCCAGATTGCACATGAGGGTCACCCAGTGGTCTCTTTGAGTCCAGTGGGACCAACGGTTGGACGACATGAACCAATTGGTCATGATCTCCAACAGCCTGCAGAAGGATCTTCTTTGGTGGCAGGATCTCACCAACTTGTTAGTGGGAGCTTCTTTCCACTCTCGGGCCCCTTCCCAAACCCTTACATCGGACACCTCCGATATGGGTTGGGTAGCCCATCTGGGGGACCACAAAACCCAAGGTTCATGGACTCCCCAGGAGCAGCAGCTCCATATCAATGTCCTGGAGACCAGAGCAGTATATGTGCTCCAGGCCTTCCAGTTGTTACTCCTCCCGGGAACATTTCTGATCCAGACAGACAACACGGTGACTGTCTGGTATCTCAACAAACAGGGAGGCACCCGGTCGTACCCTCTGTGCAGGGAAGCAATGTGAGTATGGTACTGGGCGATTCAGCACGGTCTGTTTCTGACAGCAGTCCATGTCCCAGGCGTGCACAACATTCTGGAGGACAGTCTCTGCTGATCAGTAGCCAGGGCTCATGAGTGGGAATTAAAGCAGGAAGTAGTCGAAGACCTGTTTCTTCGATGGGGCCAGCCAGACCTAGATCTGTTTGTCTCCCCATTCAATGCAAAACTACCCAGCTTTTGCTGGCTGATTACCGGGCATGGTGCTTTTTGGTGAAACGCACTGTCTCTCTCTTGGACAGGGAGATTTCTGTATGCCTTTCCTCCCTTTCCTCTTACTCAGAAGGTTCTGTTGAAACTTCAGGTAGAAGGGGGCCCATTTAATCCTGAAAGCCCCTCTGTGGCCTTGGCAGATTTGGTTCCCGCTGTTACAACAGCTGGCTCTAGACCCATCAGTCCTTCTGCCAATATCTCACGACCTTCTGTCTCAGGAGCAGGGCACCCTGGTACATCGAGTCTTCAGTCTCTCCACCTCCATGAGTGGCACCTGTGTACATAGCGGTTTCCCGCTATGGAGTTTCTTCCCAGGTCGCTCGGGTCCTGGTAGAAGCCAGAAAACCTTCTACCAGATCTATCTATGCCATGAAGTGGAAGAGATTTTCTATCTGGGCCACAGCTAAACGCTTGGATCCCTTTTCTTGCTTGGCCTCCCAGGTGTTAGAGTACCTCGTACATCTTTCTGAGTTGGGCCTTTAGTTATTCCTCCATTAAGGTCCATCTTTCTGCGGTGTCGGCCTACCACCTCCTGGTGGAGGGCGAAACCATAGCACAGCTAGAGGTTTCAAAAACTTTCTTGAAGGGTATCCTTCACATTAGACCTCCAGTCTGGAACCCCTGTCCTTCGTGGGATCTCATTTTTATGTTGGAGAAACTTACTTTACCCCCTTTTGAACTGGCAGCAAGTTGCGAGATGCGCTTTTTGTCATGGAAGACTTTATTTTTAGTTGCGGTTAGTTCAGCTCAAAGAGTTTCAGAGCTTCAGGCCTTTGTTTGCAGAGAGCCTTATTTGATTGTTCTTTTTTTAAACTTTTCTCTTTATACTCCCCCCAGCCATCGGCACTCCTCTGTTCAGGAATCGCTTATGCCTTGTACGTCCCCGCTCTCCTACCTGACCCTCCGAGCGGTCTTATCCCCACAGACCTTGGTTTCCAGGCAGGGTCAAGGTGGGGGCCTTTTACCCTGTGTTTCCTTGTCTCATTGGGAAGCTGGTTCGGTGGCAGGTAGGAGGCTTTGGGGATCGGGGCTACCGCTCAGTCTACCGGAGATGCCGCGGCCATTTGTTTCCGTTTTTCTGTGGATGTCGTGTGATCCCTGATGTCAGGATGCATAGCGCCGATGCCCGCAACATCCTCCCCTCGCTGCACCTCGGAGCATGCTATGCCCGAGACCTCCGTCTGGGGCTAGTCTTGCATCGGGATGTTGACCCCCCTTCCTCCCTCCCTGGAGAAGACGAGCTGTCCTTGGGATGCTCAAGCCTTCTCCTCCGGCTGGCCGTCCAGCTTCCCGGGCTCGTTCCCGAACCCAGGTCGCCGGCATCGCAATCAGAAATCCAACCGCTGCGCCAGCGGGCCGGCTCTTATGTGATTTTTCACAACGTCTAGGTGGTCCTGAGGACTAATCTTTCCTTTCTTCCAAAAGTGGTTTCGGAGACAACTCTCAACCAGAGTGTCGAACTGCCGGTCTATTATCCTCAGCATTCCAACGGGGGGGAATATCTGCTGCGCACCTTGGATGTGCACCGGATCCTGAGGTACTGTACTTCCCGGACTAAGGAGGTTCGTAAAGCGAGCCAACTTTTTGTGGCCTTTGCCCTCCAGTACCAGGGCAAGGCCATCTCGAAACAGACTATCTCTAGGTGGCTGGCTAACTGTATTCACTGCACTTACCAGAAACATGGAAAGACCCTTCCAGGGTGGTTAAAGGCCACTCCACCAGAAGTGTGGCCACTTCTACTGCTTTTTTCAGGAATGTGTCGACTGCAGAGATCTGTGCAGCGGCCACTTGGTCTTCTGTCCACACCTTCATTAAACACTACAGTCTGGACATTGCCTCTAGGCGTAGAGCTGGTTTCGGCCTTGCTGTTTTGCAAGGTCTTCTATCCTAAGGCAAAACCTCAGTTGGCGGATATTTTCCTCCTCCTGTAACTTAGTCTCCGACTCCTTCTCTTTAGACTGCTTGGTATTCAGTCCTATATGTGAAGACCTACTGCAGGAACCCTCTCGAAGTAAGATATAGCAGTTACATAAGAACTTACCGTAACAGTAGATCTTCGAGAGAGGTTCCTGCAGTAGGTCTAGTTTCCCACCCAACCTTCCCCCAGCTCCTGGAAATTTTTCTTTTTCATCCTGCCTAGCCCATAGGTCTAGATAGGGCATAAGGTCTCAGAAGTTGTTACTCCTTCCTTTCTGCTTACCTTTCTTTAGGTCTCCAGTGGAAAAGCACTGGAGGGCGGGCGCGGGACTGCCCCTTTTATAGTCGGACTGACGTTGCCTCACCTGACATTGGGGGCTGTCCCTGCTGATGATTGCTAGCTACAAGTTTGCCGTTGGAAACTGACGCCAGGGGGCGCAGTCTTGTATGTGAAGACCTGCTGCAGGAACCTCTCTCGAAGATCTACTGTTACGGCAAGTTCTTATGTAACTGCTCTATTCTTCTTCTTTGCTATTGTCCTTTATATTTTTTTGCAGTGCCCTCCTTGTTATTCTTTTGTCCTGTTTACGATACCGAAGTCCAAATTGGAAGGGGATATGAGATGGGACCACTAGATTACCAGAGAGGGTCTGTCATAGTTGTGATATTTCTGACAAGATAAGGCAGGGGAGTCCAGTAGATTACCAGGAAGGGTTTGATAAAATGTCTATATTTCAGGCGGGGATTGGGGCGGGAGGGGGACAGTGGGGGATCACTTACCAGGGAGCACATTAAGGTTAGGGTTTAAGCAGTAAATAGTGCTGCAATGACAGGCTTTTTAGTGCTCGCAGAATCCTCTAATATAACACCGCATGGTGTATACAGGAGGGTTCACTCATTAGCATAGGCACAGTAGTGTATATGGCATAATTACGCTATCCACCAGGTGTCATGCTGTGGACATCTTTCGATATGGCCACTGCCCCATTCAAACATGGAGTGTCCCATTAGTGTGGCACTATTGATCAGGATTAGAATTTGAGGGGAAAAAAGTGTTATTCCTGATGGACTTGATAAATTCTGATTTTGACATTCTGCAAAAAAGTGGCATTCTACACAATTACTTGTACAATAAATGCTCTGGAATACTGTTGTATCCCTTCCCCATACCCTTCAGTTGTGTCACATTAGGAGAAATGTCCCTCATTTTATTTATTTATTTTACAATTTATTTACACAGGTTAGCCAGTTGAGATGCAGCATCTGGTTTCCAGTTTGGTGTTGCTTATTCCTGCTTTTCCAGCCAGGTGGACTGGAGAAGTAGGAGGTTAAGATCTTACTTCGAGGGGGCTCTTACAGTAGGCAACACTGATAGGACTAAGCCACCAGGCACCAGGACCACATGGAACATTTCTAGGTTGCAGTCTACAACGGGGGACTGCCCCCTGATGTCGGTACGTTGACGTCCGCACTGGTATAAGAGGGGCGGTCCCCACGCCCCACCTCAGTTCTTTTCCGCCATCGGTCTGCGCTCATCGGACCTTGCGGATCATTGCTTCAGTCAACCGCTAATTTCCTTTTTTTTTTTTTACAAATGTTTAATTTCACCTTTCAGCTTCATGTCATCACCAACTTCTTCTGCAGGCTCCCACAAGTCGAAGTGTGCCTGCAGCAAGCAGCTCCCTGAAAAAGACAGCCACACCGCGTGCGTCATCTGTCTAGGCCCGGAACATGACACCGAAGCCTGCCAGGCAGGCCAGAAATTCAGTCAGGTCATACATAAAAGTTGCCAGAAAACCCTGGAGAACCATCTCCTACAGCAAAGACTGGCCGCACTTGGAAAGGAGCTGCAAACCTGGGTCACAGCGCCGACTTTTGTGGAGTCTTCCTCCAAAACAAAACAGAAGTAGTGTCGGGACTGGGATCAGTCCTCTCCTGAGCCGTGGTCGCCTCGGGGGGGGGGGTAACGACAGAGGCTGAGTCTTCCCCCATGGGGGTCTACTTCAGCTACCATATTAGCCCTCCTTCCTTTTGGGCTGCCTCTGGATCAGCCTCCTGCCATCATTTCTGTGGTGAGTAGTGCTGGTGCGGGTTCAGATGATTCTTCCTTTGTCCCACCACCCCTGTTTCCCAGGCCCATTCTCCATCAGGTGGCCAAGCCGGTTCTTTGGGAGACACTTCGGCTGACACTATCCATCCAGCCTCAGTGTCTTCGCCAGACCCCACTTTGGGGTCCGACGATGGTCCGTCGGACCAACGCCGGCTGTTTCCCGTTCTTTCTGGATAGCTGCCTGCTTCTGTGTGGTCCCCCTCATGGGGCCTTCAGCTCCCCAGCTGCCGCAGGTGATTCCTCTTCAGGGCCCTTCCCACCAGGCACCAGCAGAGCCTTTCTCCACTGATCTCCAGTCTCCAGGCCTGGCACAGAGCTGTCCTTCACCAGAGCAGGTGAATCTCCCCCTTTTGAGTCAGGTGCCCCCAACCTCCTCGCCTCCAGTCACCACTTTGGCTCACTAGGAGTCTGTTACTACCTCGGACCCCTCTGAGTTCTTACCAGATCAGGAGTAACAACCGGTTCTGATCTCGGGCCGTGCCTCGGACCACCATTCAGGGCTTGGACCTCCAGTCCATGTCCTTTGAGCATTCGTCAGGCCCACCGGGTGCGATGTTTGGCCCTGTTTACGGACTCCTGACACATTACCTGGTGTTAGGCTGCTCCTTCCACCCGACACTCCTCTGCTGGTCATCTGACTACAGCGCCCTTTTTACAGCGTGGTGGGTGTTGGCCCAAAGACCAACCCCCTGACCAGCAGGTGCTGGCTTCAGCTCCTTCCCCCAGCAAGGGACTCCCCTTCATCTGACACAGATGCCCCCCCCCTCCAGAAATGGAACACTGTCTGGGGGCCGGGACAGTCATGACCTCTGGCTTATCTCCACTTCCACACTCTGCATCAAATTCGGAGGACTCGCTGCATGTAGCCTCAGATTCCCTCAAATCCCCGATTTTTCCCTCCACATTCAACTCACAGGGAAGTGTGGATCAGGGACATTCCTAAGTCCTCTCCAGAGGATCCCTCTTACCTGGCTATGATAAAGACAATCTAGGCTTCACAGGGGTGACATACTGAGGAACAGGACCCTCAGAGATGCTGTTTGGTGCAGCACCTGCGCCTTCTAGAGGTCGAGTTGGTAGTTATCCCCCCTTAGTGGTACCACACGACGATATTCTGTCTACAGTTTGGCAACAGCCGGCATCAGTCCCAGCCATTCCACAGAAGGCCAACAGGCTCTCTCATGCTCCTGACGGCAAGTCCCACTTTTACTTCCACCCCAAGGCTGACCCTCCCATATTATTGGGGTCCAGGAGTGTGGGGAAACCAATAGTCGGGGTGATTTCCCTCTGGACTGGGAGTCCAAGCATTTGGACCTTCTGGGGTGCAGGGTCTATGCCTCTTAGATCCTGGCCTTACAGGCCCAGAACTACTTTGCGCACATGCTGATTCATCAGCAGTCCCTTCTCGGGCAGGTAGGGGGCTTGCTTCACTCCCTTCTGGAATCCTCAGCTTGGTCTCAGATTGAGCACCTCTTGGGTTCAGCCTCTAACGTGGTCTTTCACGCCCTCCATGCCTCATATGACATGGTGGATGCTGCCACCTGCTGCTCAGCCTCTGCCATCTGTATCAGATGTCATGCTTAGTTACGCCTGAACAATTTTACCCCAGTGGTTCAGGCTTCTATTATGGATGCCCCTTTCTGGGGCCATTCATTGTTCAGGAAGGACATACAGACATTCCTGTCCACCCTACAAGAGTTCAGAACAGTCCTTCGCGATGGTTCCCATGCTGTGCAGGACAGATTGTGTTGGCCTTCAGCCCGCCATTCAGGTCAGCGACCCCAGCATCCTCAGTGCTCAGGGACTCTGGTGCCAGGCCTCTTCGGTCCCCACTACCCCAGCCATTAAAGCCCACCCTTGGCACCTACCATGTCTTCTTAGAGCCCCGCACCCCCCCTCTTTTTTGGTTGGTTGGGGGACCGTGGGGGGAGGAACAGAATTGAGAGGTGAGGGCTCTCCTCTACCCTTTGTGCTTTCAGCTCTGTGTTCTTTTTGTAATTTCTATGTTACTCTTCTCCCCTGACTCCCTACCCTCCACTTCCTCGGGAGTTACCAAGGCATCTGTCCCCCTCTTGCCTCTCAGTGATCCCCCATCAACCCGTGGTTATTCCCCGAGGCACAAACAAGGTGGGGGCACGTACACCCCAAATTTTTGTCATTTCGTCAGGCCACCATGGAGGTAGAGGTGTGGGGATCTGTGCCGGCATTCCATCTCCCCAGAGTGTAGGAGGCTACATTTCCCATGTTCTGCGAACCGTGACTCACACCTTGATGTCAGGGCGAGAACACCAATGTCCATCATGCCCCTCCCTTCTCTGTGTGGCTGATGCGTGCTGTAACTCAAGCTTCCGCCAGAGGCCAGCCCAGCACCGAGCCTTGTTCCCCCTCCCTCCCTGGAGCAGGTGAGCGGTCCGTGGACGCTCAAGCCTCCTCCTCCCAAGCCGACCCTCCAGCTCCCTGGCTCATTCCCGAACCCAAGTTGCCAGTGTTGTGAGCAGTAGCACTACCGCTGCGCTGGTGGGCTGGCACAGATCTGTTTTCTTTTCAGTGTTTATGCCTTACTAGGGCTGTCTCATTGTGGGGAATTAGCCCAGGGTTCTGCCTTACGAACAGACCTCTCAGGCTCTCTTTAGGTTAGGTGGTGTGTCACCTTTCCTATCCTTGTCACTCCCAGAGTGTTGGGTGCTATGTCCCCTCCTCAAGGGTGTCTGGGCCTCGTGTTTGTCTTGGTCACATTCTGTCCCATGCAGGGGCCATTCCAAGGCCCATCGCTAGGCCAGGATAGGGACATCACATTCACAACCAATGGGCTTATTCCCTCATCCTCCTCCGTTTCGATGAGGGATGGTTCCCTCCTCCAGGGAGGTTAGGGCTGGAGTAGGACTCTCATCCTCTCAGGACACCCACGCCAGGTGGTTGCTTCACGCTGGCCCTCTAGCCCTTTTAAGGGCCCACCCTTTACATTGGCACAGCTCCGGGGCCCAACGCCAGCTTGTCATTTCCTTTTATTACCCCCGTTTTTTCCTATGGGGTGCGACGCAAGTCTGAGATGGTCAGGTCCCACCCCTCCTCTTGACTGAGGTCGTGGTCATTCAAGGAGAGGACTACAAAGGGTTTTCCTTTTGTCCTTGTATTCTTATGGAGGTTACCCTCTTCCTGACCCAAGACACCTTTTGCCAGAGCCATTTCTAACACTCTCTCTTTCCAACCCCTCCTGAGGCTTCTTTCCCTGTTTGGAGAAGGCTCCAGGGGGTCTTTGTGGACTGCAGGTCCATCGGATTCAACTTCAGTTAGCCTTCTGTGCCAGATAACATCCCCATAGGTTTTCCCGCTCACCCGTGAAGGGGAAAACCTTGTGCGCTCACGGGGCTCTTCGGCCTCTGGTTTCTTAGAGTGCTTCTGGGGTGGGCTGGTTGGTATGTCATTTTCCTAGAGTCTCCTTTAAGTAGGAGATGACTAGCTTGGGTCATCTTCCCTCAGGACTGGGTGACTTCAGTCTTGGTCCCTGTAGATAGGCTTTCGTCCATTGGCCTTTCCGTTGCCGTGTACACAGGGTGGCTTGACCAGCCTCCCCCGGGGCTGGCAGGGGATACAGTTTTTATACAACCCTTCCCCGTGCCTGCTTTTTGGCAGCCTTTTGGGACTGTACTTCCACAGTTGTGGGGTAGCCCTGTCTTTGGGTCCTGGGTTCCCGCTTAAAGGGAGCATTCCTAGGTTATCTGGCATTCGGCGAACGCAGGGACACCCATCACCTACGGGTGGGGTGTTGCTCTTTGTCTCCCATGCCTGGGCCATTTCTGTAGGTCCTGGTAGGGAATCGAGCTGACCTTTGTTCTACCTGTTCCTCTTACCCCCCCACTTCCCTTGTGAGGGGTGGGGCAGTGGGTCCCTTTAGGGCACCCCTCCTTAAGAGCAGTAAGGAAAGGGACGTTTCTGACCTGAAGCAGTCATCCTGAGGTTTCTTCCTGGGGAATCTTGGCCCCTTGCCTATCTTAGATGGCCGGAGTCATGCCATATTGGGGTCCCTTGGAGTATATGGGGGGGATGAGATCCCTCTTTGATGGTCCCTTTCCTCTACTACACAGAGCCATTCCAGCTTTGTGCTTACCTTTTGTCTGGTTATTACTACGCGCAGGGCTTCGCATCCATCCCTTCCAGACACGGGAAGATATCTACCCAGGTGAGCTTCATTTATTGCCTCCTGTCAGAGTTGCAGATTCTTTCCTCTTGCAGGATGGTCTCCTCCCAGGGCTCTCCAGCACTTGGGACTCTATCACAGGTCATCCTGTGGTGTTGGGTTGTTCCTTAGTACCAGGAGATGAGCCAGTTTGGCGATCCTGTATGACTGACAACAGAGGACATTATCTTGTCCTGCTTCAGTCCACCTGTGGTTGTTTCTTTCCTCGGAGAAACAAGGTGAGATATCCCCATGGGGCAGGCTACACTGCATATTTGGCAGCTCCTGGGCCCAGGATGCTCTGAGGTCTCCTGCCCCTTGGCCCTTTTAGGTTTGCCGGATTTCACTGGGACAGGGCATTCCTTCTGCTACCCTCTTCTTCAGACAACTGACTTTGGGCTAAGGACCTTCTTGGGCCTTTCTTCTTCCTTATCTGCCTTCTGCAGTGTTCCTTCCTCCTCCTGGGGGTTTTACCCCACTTGTGGCACTGCTTGGGCCTCAGTCCTAACGGTGTTACCTACTGCAAGAGCCCCCTCGAAATAAGATAGTACAGTTACGTAAGAACGTACTGTAACAGTAGATCTTCAAGAGGAGCTCTTGCAGTAGGCAGGTTTCTCCATCCTTCCATCCCCCTGCTCCTTTTTCCACATCTGCCTCTCTTGGCTCCAGGAGTCCTCTCTTTCAAGGAGACAGGCAAGAGAGGAGGGTAGCAGCATACATTGGGGGGGGGGATAGTATGCGTGAGAGAAGAAGAAAAAGAAAAGGGGAACATTGAGACATTGTGGCTGTAACTTCAGAATACCAGAGGAAGAAAGATCAGGATAAGGGTCATATACAGACTGCCCAACCAGGTCGAGGAGATAGATAGGGAATTGTGCTCACAGTTGAGGACCGCAGCAGGGAAGGGGGAGGTAGTAGTGATGGGAGACTTTAATCTACCCAAAGTGGATTGGGTCACTCCCATCACATTCTAGGCCAGAAGTCAGGAAATCCTTAATGCGATCCAGGACAGCTTCATGACACAGTATGTAACAAGTCCTACTGGGGGGAGGCAATCCTGGACCTAGTGCTCACTAATGGGGAGCACTTACAGTAGACAGATATTAGAGAACCCCTGAGTGGAAACACAGTGTGGTTCAGTTTAGACATAGGTAAGGAAGACATAGAAACATAGACTTTGATGGCAGATAAGGACCGCTTGGCCCATCTAGTCTGCCCATTTCCCTACCTACAGGATAAGCTGCAGATCCTAGTTAACCAACAGCCTATTACTTCTTACCCCCCACAAGAATTGTCTTGTGTGTTCCATACATTCTTGAATTCTCCCACAGTTTTAGACCCCACAACCTCCTCAGGAAGGCTGTTCCATGTGTCCACCACCCTCTCTGTGAAAAACTACTTCCTCACATTTCCCCTGAGCCATCCCCCCACCTTCAAATTGTGTCCCCTGTTCTTGCACATCTCTTTTTCTGAAAGATGCTACCCTCTTGGACTTTGTTGATTCCACTGAGGTACTTAGAAGTTTCTGCCATGTCCCCCCTCTCCCTCCTTTCCTCAAGGGGTATACAAGCTTCTTTAGTCTCTCCTCGTATGGCTTCTCTTGCAGACCCTGCACCATTTTAGTTGCCCTCCTCTGGACTGCTTCCATCCTGTCTAGGTCCTTGCAGAGATGGGGTCTCTAGAACTGGACGCAGTATTCCAGATGGGGTCTCACCAACTGTCTGTACAGAGGGATAACTTCCTGTTTTCTGCTGGTGATGCCTCTCCCTATACAGCCCAGTATTCCCCCAGCCCTCCCTACTGCCTTCTCACATTGCTTGCTAACCTTAAGATCATCTGATATGATTACCCCCAGGTCCCTTTCCATTTTTGTTGTTGTTACTACCCCCCCCCCCAAGTTGTGTAATCTTCCCCTGGGTTTTTGTTTCCCAGGTGCATTATTTTGCACTTCTTTGCATTGAATCCAAGCTGCCATACTTCTGACCATTCCTCCAACCTTGTCAAGTCCTTCTCTTCCTTTCCACCCACCTTGCATATCAACCCTGTTGCAGATCTTTGTGTCATCTGCAAAGAGGCATACTTTTCCTTCAGTCCCACTGCAATGTCACTTATAAAGACATTAAAAGGACTGGACCGGTACTGAACCCTGCAGTACCCACTAGTAACCCTTTTCTTCAGAGTGGACTCCATTTACAATTACCTTCTGTGTCCTGTTGTCCAGCCAATGTTTTACCCAGGCTACCACCTGGGACCCACTCCCAGGCTGGTTAATTTGATTACTAATCTTTGTGTGGGACTGTGTCAAATGCCTTGCTAAAGTCTAGGTAGGCCATGTCCACAGCCCCTCCCTAGTCTACTACTTTGGTCACCCCGTCAAAGAAATCAATTAGATTCATCTGACTTGACCTTCCCGCTGTGAACCAATGCTGTCTTGGGTCCTGTGCCCCAGTGGCCTCTAGGTACTCAACAGTTCTTTCCTTCAGAAGTGATTCCATCACTTTCCGTACCACAGAGGTCAAACTGACAGGTCTGTAGTTTCCTGCCTCTGTCTTGCTCCCACTTTTGTGAAGGGGAATCGCATCAACCTTTCTCCAGTTCTCAGATACCACACCATCCTCCCATGATTTGTTAAAAAGGGTAGTCAGTGGTGTCACTAGTTCTCCCCTTAATTCTTTTAGAATTCCGGGGTGAATTCCGTCAGGCCCCATTGCATTGTCCACCTTCAGTTTTAGGAGTTCTTTCAGAACCCTTTCTTCTGTGAAAGGACTGGAATTGACCCCCCTATCCAGAGTACTTCTGTTAATTGGATTAGGCACCTCCCCCTCCTCCTTTTTGTGACTACTGAGCTGAAGTATTCATTCAGTATCCCTGCTTTTTCACTACCCCTCTCTGCCCACTCACCGTCCATTCTGTTCAGCCTCACTATCCCTCCCTTTGTCTTTCTATGCTCCCTGATGTACCTATAAAAGGTTTCATTCCCTTCTTAACCGAGTTGGCTGTCTTTTCCTCAGTTTGGGCCTTTGCTATTCTGACTTCCCTCCCTGCTTCCTTCTGCCTTAACTGGTACAGTTCTCTGTCCTGCTCCTTCTGTGTTTCCTTATACTTCCTAAATGCTATCTTTTTCTCCCTAACCTTCCCTGCCACCTCTTTTGAGAACCATAGTGGCTTTTTTCTTTCGTTTTGATTTGTTCATTTGCTTCACACAAAGGCTTGTTGCCTCTGTGATGGCAGTTTTGATGTTTCCTCATTGTTGCTCCACCCTTCCTTCTAGCCTGTTTGCTAGTGCTTTTCTAAGGCATTCTCCCATCTTGCCAAAGTCCGCCCTCCTGAAGTCCAGTACCCTCACTTTTTTATGGCTTGACTCTGTAGCTGAGTTTATCGTGAACCACACTGTTTGGTGGTCACTTGTTCCTAGATGGCTACCCACTTCTAGATCTGAGATCCTCTCACTGTCCCCATTTGAGAATATGAGGTCTAAGATTGCTCCCTCACAAGTGGGTTCCAAAACTAGCTGTCTGAGGCATGCCACCTATAGGGCATTGAGAATGGCCCTGCTCTTGGATGTGGCTGCAGCAAAGGTGCTCCAATTAATATCTGGCCTATTCAGGTCCTCCATCAACAGTATCTCCCCTTTCTCTGCCATCCTAAGGATGCCTCTATCATATCCTTGTCCATTCCCTCCCCCTGACATGGGGGTCGGTATATAACACCTGTGTGGATTATGGTGCCATTTCCAGTCTCTAAGGTGACCCACAGTGCCTCCTCTTCTCTCTGTTTACTCTTTTGTTCCGTTGCTTTTATCCCTTCCCTGACATAGAGAGCTACTCCTCTCCCCCTTCTTCTCCTCTCCTCTCCTCTCTCTGTCTCTCCAGTAGTTTGTGTACCCTGGTATGTTAACATCCTCGTCATGGTTCTCTGTGTACCATGTTTCTGTGACTGCTACGATATCCAGGCATCCCTCTTCCATCAAGGTCACCAGTTTAGGGAGTTTGTTGCCCAGACTATGGGCATTGGTACTCATTACCTTCCATTTCTTGATGGCCTTACCCCTTTTGCCCCATTCCTGTCCTTATTTCCTTTGTCATTTTCTCCATTTACCCCTGCCCTTCTCCCTATCGACATCTCTAACTTGGTGTTTACCTCACTTACTACCCTGATTTTTTTTTGGGGGGGGGGCTAGGATTTCCCTTTCCTTTCCAGTGCCTCCCCCTTGGCTAGTTTAAATGCTTGCCAAAGAAGCATTTAAACCTGTCACCTAGGATCCTGGTTTCCTTCCTGAACAGATGCAGACCATCATGCCAGTAGAGGCCTGCATCACTCCAGGTGGACCCCCAGTCCCTAGTGAAGCCAAATCCCTGAGCTCTGCACCAGTTTTTCAACCACTGATTGAATCCCATGGTATGGAGCACCCTAGCCTCACCCGTGCCATAGACAGGCAGCTCCTCCGAGAAGGTTACCGTGTGTGCTAATTGTCTGAGGCCCCTCCCCAACTCCACAAACTCTTCCTGCACTGCTCTAATCCCTTTCTCAGCCAGGTCATTTGTCCCTAGGTGGACAGTGACATCCATCTCCCTCCCCCGTGCAGCTGCTCCAGCGATCCTGAGGATTCGCTCCCTGTCCCTCCAAGCCATGGCACCAGGCAGGCACCTAACCTCCCTCTCCCCTTCCTCCCCAGTTCTATCCCCTAACAATGGAGTCCCCACCAGGAGTTGTTTCCTTCCTCTGTGGGGTCCCATGCCACCCTCCTGTGGGTCTCCTTTGTGGAGGTTCCCAGCATCCTCCTTTGTCTCTACTGCAGGTGCCTCCATAGAGGAACCACACTTTGCCAGAATGGCATATGAATTGTGGAGAAGTACAACTGGAGGGATGCGCCTCTGTTCCACCACCCTCACCCTCCCTGAGCCCACTGTGGTCCAACCGCTCCTCTTTCTTGGCAACCTCTGAGGCAACGGCAGTGGCCCTGGTGCTCCCTGGGTGGGAGAAGAGGTCCCCCAAATCCTGGCCAACTCAGCCTAGAGATAACCTCCTCCCTCAGCCCAGAGAGGTGCCTGCAGATGGGACAACACCGCATCCTCCAGAACGTCTCCCAGAAGACTGCTGCTCCACAGCCACTGCACTGCACCACTCCCATCATGTCTTATTTCTGGTCCCTTAACTGTTGTTTGGAATACTTACTCTTTCATCTATTTGTTTGTTTTTCTCCCTATTTGCTTACTGCCTCTGTGCCCTTTGAGCTCCTGATCTTTCTGTTCTGAGACCAGAAGTTCCTGTATTTCTCAGTAGTCTCCTTACTTGCTCAGAGTCAGACCTTCAGGAGCAAGGGGGGGGGGATGGAGAGCTACTCTTTTCCTTCTAGGATAGTGAGTCTTTTGTGGCTCTGTGATCACTCACTTCCTGCTCCCAAACAGGAAGTTCCTGTTGTCAAATCCTGTGCCTATAAAAGTAGAACTGGCTTAGGGTGCAGGGATGGAGGGGAAGGAAGGAGGGCAATAGAGTCCCAGTAGAGAAGTATAGTTATAACAGTAGCTCCTTCTTCTTAGTGTTCTCTGCCTGTTCTCTGGCAGAAGCTATCTAGGGTAGTTTTTAAATCTGGCGTTAACCTGGCTTCCTTCTAGCTAAGTCACTTCCCCTACTTTACCGCTCTTTCTACATTTAGTTAATTGCACAGATAACAATTCCCTTCAGCCACCTGAGGCAAACACATAGATAACTGCACAGATGATAATTCACTTCAGCCAACTCAGACAAACACACTAACTTTTTTTGTTTGTTTGTTTTTACCCTAAATTGAAGGTCCCAGTAGTAGAGTTCTAGTTCTTTAGTCTCAGTAGAGAAGTAAAGTTATAACAGCAGCTCCTTCTTCTTGGTGTTCTTTGCCTGTTCTCTGGCAGAAGCTATCTAGACATCCCAACAAAGACCAGAGTGTTAGATTTCAAGAGAGCAAACTTTAATACGATGAGAGAATTGATTAGGGAGAATTTGGGTAGCATAGAAGAGGGCATGGAGGTAGACAGAATATGGGACACCATTAGCATGGCCATTCAGAAGGCCACAAGCAGCTGCATAAAATGATGAGCAAGAAAGCAGGGGCTAGACCAACAAGCTGGTTTAACACGGAGGTGACCAGAGTTGTAAGGGAAAAGAGGGCAGCCTACAAGAAATTCAAAAGAACAGCAAGGGTAGAGGATGAGGAGGATGAGGAAGAGTACCAGAGGCTGGCCAAGCTGGCAAGAAGGAAGGTAGAGCAGGCCAAAGTGCAGAAGGAGCTACAAATAGCAGAAGGAATACAGAAAGGGGAAAAGGCCTTTTTCTGCTACATAAAGGAAAGGAGGGACAAGAAGGATGGCATTGTCAGGCTTAAGAAAGGGGATAGATGAGTTGTAGAAGATGAGACAAAAGCGGAGGTACTGTGTTTACAAAGGAAAAGGAGGGACCCATACCACAGGCAGGAAACGGAAGGAAGGGAGCAGTGGGGGACCCAATGGGGTCATTGGGATCGAAAGAGTGAGGGAGGGGCTAATGGCACTGGGGGTGGACAAATCCCCAGGTACAGATAACATACCCCTCAGGGTGCTAAAGGAGCTGGCAGAGGAGCTGGCAGGCCCACTGAATATTCTCTTCAGTAGATCTCTAGATTCAGGCGTAGTATCAGTAGAATGGAGAAAAGCACATGTTGTGTCACCCCATAAGAGTAGACCCAAGGAGGACCTGGGCAACTACAGGCCAGCCAGCCTGACCTCAGTAGTATCTAAACTCATGGAGACCATACTGAAGGAGGGGCTGGTGAGGTACACGGAGGAGAATGGTCTGCAGGACAGTAGACAACACGGGTTTGTGTCAGGCAGATTGTGTCAGACTAACTTGATCGAGATGTTCGATTGGGTCACTAAGGCAGTGGATGAAGGCCAGGCAATGGATATCATTTACCTAGACTTTAGCAAGGCCTTCAATTCTGTGCCACACAGAAGGTTGATAATGAAACTGAGGGACCTAGGGATGGGGAGAAATTGGTAAGTTAGGTTGAAAACTGGCTGAGCGGCAGAACACAGAGAATACTGGTGGGGGAAGGAGTTCTCCAGCACCAAAGAGATCACCAGCAAGGTCCCACAGAGGCCTAGCATAACTTCCCTCCACCCTGGCTCCCCTCCCCCCTGCGAAAATCCTCCAGGGGGTCTATACCTTAGTAGGTTTGCACCCCCCCTTTCCCTTATGTGTCTGCCATCCCACTGTCCCTACTGTCTCCTGCTTCCCTTTCCTCCCTCCTTCCTACAACCTCCTCTCCTCCCCTTTCCACAGTAGTCCCCAAACCTACCACTAGGGCATGACTGTGCATGTACACAGTCAGTAATTAATTGTCTTATTTGTTGCAGCTGTAATTTAAGATTTTTGTCTGATCCCTGTGTGTTTTTTGTTATGACTTGACGTTTATTGTAATGAACTTGTACTTTGTGTCCAGGACCATCTTGCAAATGAGCTTGCTCAACGATGTGAATGCCTAGTTAAATAAAGTTTGATTGATTGATTAGTGTTGGGGGCCAGTATTGTTTAGTATCTTTATTAATGACATTGGAGAAGGCATTCAAGGCAAAATGTGCTTGTTTGTGGACGACACCAAGCTCTGTGAGAGGGTGGACACCCAGGAAGTGATACAAGAGCTGAGGGAGGACTTAGCCAGACTGGAGAGATGGTCAGGAATATAGCAGCTGGTGTTCAGTGCCAAAAAGTGCGAAGTGATGCGCATAGGGGCCAAAGACCAAAGGATGGAGTACTACATAGGAAAGGTTCAGGTAACTGCTTCTGAAGAGGAAAATTACCTAGAGGTGGTAATTACTAGTGACCTGAAACATTCCTCTCAATACAAAAAGGCTGTGGTAAAAGCTAACAGGATGCTAGGATGTATTGCAAGGGGTTTCAGTAGTAGGCAGAGTGAGGTTATTTTGCCATTATACAGGTCGTTGGTAAGACCACACTTAGTATATCGAGTGAGGTATTGGCATCCATACCTTAAGAAAGACATTAACATGCTGGAGGGGGTCCAAAGGAAAGGATCTAGAATGATCAGGGGGCAACAGGAGAGGCTAAGAGCCCTAAGGATGCACTCCCTGGAGGAGAGGAGGCAGAAAGGTGATATGCTAGAGACATTCAAGTACATGAAGGGAGTTAAGAGGTGGAAAGGGAGGGTCTCTTCTATAAGAGAGATGATACCACCACTAGAGGACATAACCTAGAATTGATGGGTGGGGGGGGGAGATTCAGAAGGGATGTAAGGAAGCATTTTTTACAGAAAGGGTGGTGTCTGCCTGGAACAAGCTGCCTGAGGAAGTAGCGGTAAGGACAATGGGATCCTTCAAGACAGCCTGGGACAAACACAGAAGGAAGTCTTGGGACCAAGAAAGATGAAAGAGATGGGGGAAAGGAGGAGGGGAGGGTGGGACAAGGTCACTGGTGTAAGTGTAAGGCCAGGAGCCTGCATCAGTTCGAGCAGACATGATAGACCAAGACGTCATCTTCTGCTGGCTATATTCGTATGTTCTCCTGTTGGGCCTTGTCTCAGGGTCTTAGCAGGGGAACTGAGGGCATGGGGGGACTGCCCCTCTTTTACCAGTACAGATGTTGACGTGCTGACATCAGAGGGCAGTCCCCCGTTGTAGACTGCTAGCTAGAAATTTTCTGTGTGCTCCTGGCGGCTTAGTCATAATGGTGTTACCTACTGCAAGTGCTCTTCTCGAAGATCTGCTGTTACAGTTAGTTCTTACATAACTGCACTTTACGTGTCCAGGGTCACACTTCCCCCTCAGAATTGCTCTGTCCCACAGCTGTTCTACACAAAGAAGGTGGTGCCACACAGACAATGCTGTAAAGTTATACTTTAAACAGTTTCATTGACAACGGGCTGAGAAAGTACTATATGTGTGCTCCACCCCAACTCCATTTGAGTCTCCCACCCCTATCCATCTATGCCTCACCCCCCTTGCACCCAAAGACTTCCTTCCCTGGTCGTCACTTTAACAATGAGTTATTCCCACACAGACTGCCTGTTTAGCCTGGGAGTCTGACCTGGACATTACCCTTACCCCTGAGTTGTGGACCTTGGCGCTGTCACACTTCGCACTATGCTCAAACTATAATTGGCTTAGACAGATACAACTCAATTTTCTGTATAGGGCATACATCTTCCTGGCTAGGCTTCACCACCTCCAGCCAGACAAATCAGAAATATGCCCAAAGTGCTCCAGAGAAGAAGGCAACTTTTACATATGACCCTACTGTGTCCAAAGATCATGCAGTACTGGCATGAATTCCAAGAGTCATGTCACAGGTCCTGGGTATCTTATTTTTTTTTTATTCACCCACACCCCTGGGCATCCTTCAGGAGTGCCCACTTGGAGTCAACCCTACTCCCAGCCTGAACCCCCCACATCTCTCCTGATTTACCCCTCCTGAATGACTGACCGGCAGGTCCAACCCCATGTACCATCTCCGGGGCTGATTCCGCCCTCCCTCGGCGGCTGGCTCCTAAGTGTGAGGTGCCTACCTGTTCGTCGTTGGGCGGCCGCTTGGAGAGATCCTGAGCACGTCTGGGCCAGCGTTTGGGATGTGGGCATGATCCACTGAGGCCACCGTTATCTCCCGACGGTGTGAGAGGCTTTTTCTACTTTTGTTTGGTCCCCCCCCCTCCCGTGGAGCTCAGTCATACAATGATGACCAGCGTCCGCCGAGCTCCACCCTTCTTGCCTTCAGCTATATGGCGTACTGCCTAGCCACCTGGCACTTGTAGGGGTGCACGCTGGGGCGGCCCAGCTTCTTCCCCTCCGGAAGGGAGAGCTGTCTCACGGATGCTTAATCCATGCCCGCCTGCCGACCTCGACTTCCCAGGCTCATTCCCGAACCTGGGTCATCAGCGTGAGGTGAGGTGAGGCATCTAATGCCTTAACCCTCAGCGCCACTGGGCCAGCCCAGGTCCTGGGTATTGGTCCACCCAAGTCCCCATTGGAGTTTTTACTGGATGCTGACCCTGACAGGAAGAGGTTGGGGGATGGACTTCAACTACGGTCTTTGGCTTTCATAAATGCCCCAAAACTTTGGTACAATGCTGGATTACCTCAAACCCTCAGCAATGGGCACACAACCTCTTGTACTGCCTCAAAATTGAGCACGCCATAGCAGTAGCCACAGATGATTTCCTCAAGTTTGAGAGGATGTGGGCCAACTTGATGGAAGCTATGGGCAAAGGAACATTCCCTTGGTGGGGGTTGGGGGGCAGACCCATCTCACTCAGTGCAGGGAGTGGGATTAGCAGGTTTGCATTGGTGAGCACCCCGTGTCCTACTGTTGTAGGGAACTGGATATAGTGCCTCGGCAGGCAGCGTAGGTGGCATGGTCGGTCTTGGCCTTCCACCCCTCTGAAATATCCCACCATCAGTTCACTATCACTTAGCCCGATGTAATGGCCTGCTTCATAGCACCCAGCTCCAAAGCATCCTGCCTCAATATGTCTGAGCAACCTATGTCACTGTTAACAATAGATCTATCATCCACAAGTGATCAGCACCTGTAACAAGCTGATCAATGCAGATTCTTAGTTTGTACACAGTCTTAATAGTAACTAACTTTTAAAAATATAGTAAAGGCCTGTTTGCCTGTAAATAGTTGTTGCTGATTGTTTCGAGATGCCTGTTGCACCACCATGTTCTGTATTGTTTCATTCACTTCATCAATAAAGATATTTTACAAAAAGAGTTATTTCAGGATCCACAAAGTTCCTCACCCTCTCCCCACCAGGCCTGAATGGCAGATTAATGTGCAGTTTACCACTGGGACAAGATATTGGAATTTGGACCCAGCAGCAGTAGGACGAAAAACTCTGTGTGACACTGAATGGTGAAATAACTAATTTGTTAAGGTGACAGCAGCGAAAAGGAGTCTCTGGACTGGGTGGGATGGGTTTTTCCTGTATGCAGCAGAACAGTGGGTAGTTATGCAGGGATGGGTAGGTTGTAATCCCTGCAGATTACCAGAGGGAGTATTTTGGTATTTCGGCCTGGAAATTAGCATTCCAAACAAGACAGAATACTGTTAAATTTGAACCATGTTGATGTTAGGACCATGTTAATGTTATAAATATCATGGCCATGGACTTCAACACCCTAACTTAGCCTAAGTTTTCTTAAGTAATTTAGGAAGTTAGGCTACTGCATGGAATGGACTATGGACGTTTTGGCTACCTGGGATTGCACTTTGGTTAACGAAAGCTTTGATTGCTGACTTAAGTGGCTACTTAATAAAAACAGAGGAGAGAAAATCAGTTTCCTTTTTTTTTTTCAACAAACGATATTCATACCCCAAATTATCCATATTTAATTTTATTTATTTATTTGAATAAGTTTTACCAGAAAAGGCATACTGAGCCAACAGATAGCTTGTTTCCAGATGCGTTCTGGGGGAAAGGGGAGGTGGGATACAATATGCATTGCAAGATACACAATATAATGAATTGTGAATAAAACAAAATCGTACAAGATACAAAACTGAAAACGTGGGAAATACAAATTTAAAAATGTAATTGAACATAAAACCAAGATGCAAAAATAAAACCACATTGATGCATAAATAATCATGTAAATATGTACATATATATATATATATATATAGTATATATTAGAGGCAAAAAACTCAGTTTAATGCATCAGTTAGGGTTGTTCCACAGCGACAAAAGTGAGGAAATTCGATGTTAGGGTTGAAACCCCCTTTGCATCCCTCCAGCCCACCACCCCAACTGGAATTGGGGTGCACATTGGGGTCGTCGGCCCTAACTCTCACCCCATTACATGTGGAAAGAAGCTGTGGAATAGGAGAATGGGGGTGAGAGGTGGGACCGATGACCCCAACGCGCACCCTGATTCCAGTTGGGGGGGTGGGCTGGAGGGGTGCAAAGGGGGTTTCAACCCTAACATCGAATTTCCTCGCTTTTGTTGCTGTGGAACAACCCTAACTGATGCATTAAATGGAGTTTTCTGCCTCTAATTTCCCTTCTTTTTGAGAATGATAACGAGAAATAGTGAATGTAATGCGGCGGCACATAGTAACATTCTGCCCGCAAACGCAAATCGTAATGTGCATGGTGATGCAAAGCGAAACAGAAAGAGAAACAGTACTGTAGACAGAAATGTTAAAAACAATGCAAACGCAACCGCAAATGAAAACACAAAGGGTAACGCACGTGGTGGTGTAGACATGAACGGTAAGTGAAACGGGTATGGAACTGCAAGCGGAAATAGTAACAGTACTGTAAGCGCACAGGCTGGTTTTCCCCAAAAGCTGCATAGAGAAAGACAGTGAATACAAAGAATGTATGCAAAATAATGACTCTCGGAACAGAAAATGAGGACTTGGAATAGTAAATTGCTTATATCTCAGGAACTGTATGACATAGAAAACAAATTTAAAAGTCATATGAATTATCACTTTCCTGGCTAGTTTTGTAGGGCTAAGTATTTTTCCGACGAAAAGTCTGTATCTCGCACCGTTTCCGAGATACGGGCCCTGAAAGGCGCTGCGAACACCGTAATGTCATCCTATGGGAAAAAACCAGACATTCTGAGTACCATAACTTTGCCTTCCTGTAATATTTTTTCACCAAACCACTGAAAGGCACATCTGTGGGATGTTGGCTGTGTTCCCTGAAAATTTCAGTCCAAAAGACCGAACCGTTATTTTGCAGCAGTGCGCCAAATGATTGCTGCAATGCATCGTACGCCATAATGTTATCCTATGGGAAAAAGCGTCAACTTTGGAGTACTGTAACTTTGCCGCCTTGTTATATTTTTTGAATGAAATACTGAAAGGCACATCTGTGAGATGTCAGCTGCACTCCCTCCAAATTTCAGCCCAAAACTCCAAACCGTTCTTTTGCAGAGGGGTGCCAAAGAATTGCTGTCATTTTCCCACAGCCTAGAAAAGTACTGTCGCAATTTGCGAAAGCTTTCGCAAATTCATTCGAGAGTGTCGCAAGTGCGAAAGTACTTTTTCCAGAAATGTGAAAAACATATTTATGGGGTGTTTTACCCCAAAATAAAGACATGGCTAGCATCCTCAGGGTCCACTAGGTGAATACAAAAAGAATTGGGTTGCTAGAGGGTCCCAAATTTAAATGCCAAGCATTTTTCTGATCACCAACTGAAAACAAAATGGCAGATTTGTGACAGTAAAAGGGCCATTTGCGAAAGTAAAAACTGCATTTGTGACACTGTCGAACTTTTTGTTAACTTTTCCCATTGACTTATAATGGGAACTTGTTTTTTGAATAACTTTATAACCGTTTAATATTTTTTCACGAAATCTTCGGAAGGCACATTAGGGACCCCGGCCGCACATTCTCTGAAGATTTCAAACCAGTCGAGCAAACCGTGCGACCTGTAGGCACAACTGTAGAATTCCAAAAAAGCATAAATGCACGTACAGATCACGCTTAATAACTCCTCAGCCGTATATCCGACTGGTACGAAACTTGGCAGATCCCAATGTGTATGGGTCTTGATTGTGTATTCCAAATTTCAGGCAAATCCGTCAAACGGTTGCAGAGTTATTAAGGTGCAAAATTTTGGGTTTAACGTGTAAATGGCTCCTCAACCTTAACTGTGGTAGCACTACCGTGCTACCATAATATATATACATACATATATACACATAAACATATACACACACGCACAAACACACACACACTCCTACATACATACTGCACACATATGAGTTATCTTGTCAACGCAGGTCACACCACTTACATAGATAAAATATTAAGGGGTGACTGGAGAGAGAAGAGCTACAGGTTAGGAGGGACAGACAGTGTGGAGACATTGTTCTAAATGAAAAGAGTGAAGTAGATTGTTGGGTGGTAGCATCAAGTGCAGTCACAGACAGAGGAAGAAAGGAGTAGACCTTTGAGCTTGGCTTTGAAGAGGCCCAGGTTAGGTTCAGCAGAGATGTCAGTGGGCAGTTCATTTAGCCAGCGATGGGCCTTGTAGTGGAAGGCATGCTGACCCAATGATGTTCTGCAGTGAGGTACGAACACTGGGGCTTTGGTGGATCTTCGTGTTGCACAGAGCACTGGGGCAGGTTGTATAAAGCTGTTGAGGACAGGTGGTAGGAGGCCATTGGTGACCTTCTTGGCTGTGAGGCAGTTATGGTATTTTAGCCTCCCATTAAAGTTCATCCAATTGGCTATCTGATAGAGGTCACACATGAGAGTCTGTCTGTCATACTCTGTTACTAGCCAGCAGGCTCTATTCAAAGCAGCTTTGACCTGCGGAGAGCTGTGTGGTCAGCAGAACCATAACAGACAATCCTGTAGTCAACAAAGGAGAAGACAGAGGAGGTTACAGCCATGTGGAGTGCCTCAGGAGGCAAACACCGTTTGTGCCTATAGAGACGGCCTAGTCTTATTTATGGTCACACTAAGGTGGTAGATGTGGTCATGATAAGTAAGCGAGGAATCAAGAGTGACCCCCAGGTATTTAAAGGAGGGCACTTGTTCTAGTGGGAAGTGCTGGCAGTTCAGAATGCGGAGAGGAGTACTACCTCGTTTATTCTGGTGGTGTGTGAAGATCTTGGCCTTGTTTTTTTTGTAGTTTAAAACCAATTTATGCTCCGTGAACCAGGCTTCAGACTCGGTGACCATGGTCTGGAGGGCACTTTGAAGAGGCGAAGGTCAGGGTGACTGCAGTAAAGTACTGCATCATCTGCATACAGGAGCAGTTGACCAGAGCAGGCATTAGGAATGGAGTTCAGAAAGAGGCTAAAAAGAAGCGGACCTAGGATTGATCCTTGGGGAACACCAGAGTGGACAGGCAAGCAGGAGGATAAGGTGCTGTTTAGTTTGACTCATTGCGATCTATTAAAGAAGTAGTTTTCAAACTAGGTGATGGTATCAGGAGTTAGGCCCAGGGAGGGTAGAGACTGTAGCGGGAGGGCATGATTTACTGTATCGAACACCTTAGTCAGGTCTATGAATACAGACCGACTAGGTGTCCACGTTCCTGGACTTTATGGGTAAAGGTGAACTCTAGAAGGGTGGTGGTTGTGCTGTGGCTCTTTCTGAAGCCATATTGGCTCATACATAGGAGGTCATGTTTAGACAGGTACTCAATAAGTTGGTCCAAAACAATTCTTTCAAGAGCCTTTTTGGGGGGAGTTAGAGATAGGTTGGTAGTTGTTTGGAGAGGTACAGTCACCCCCTTTATGGATGGAGGTGATGATGGCTGATTTCCAGAGGGCGGGGAATTGGCCGAGACAAACAGAGAGGTTGAGAATATTGGTGAGGGGGTAAGGACAACATCCAGTGCCAGGTGGAGGAGTTTTAGGTCCAAGGAGTCTCCACTGTGCCTTGTTTTACCTAGCACTCTAGATAAATAAGGCCTAGCCTCATGGGGGGAGACCGTCCTGAACCTGAAGAGACATTAGCTGGAGGGGTGGGTGAAGGCGTGCATGGTAGGGTTGAAGAAGTTAAGGGAGTACATAGTGAGGTCCACGAATGTGGTGTTAAGATCGTTTGCTATTGTTAGGGGGTCCTGGGAAGGGGCTCCATTAACAATGAGCTGCGAGGGCAGGGGGGACACAGTTTTGCCGCTGAGTTCTTTAAGGTTGTTCCAGAAATTTTGCCCTGAGCCCCATGTGGAAGATAGTGTTTCCTGATAGTAAGCAGCCTTGAATTTCCCATGTGTATTTATTTCTGGCCATACTGTACTGTTGCCTGTCAGCAGGTAGACCAGAATTGATGGCCTTTTGCCAGAGGTTAACCCTATGGTGCATTAGGTCCAGAAAGGCCTGCGTGATCCAAAGGGTATTAGGACCTTTGACTACTTGTTTACTGATTGGGGCAAAGCGGTCACAAGCCACGTTGAAAGTGGAGATGAAATGGGAAAGTGCAGTGTCCACAGATGTGGTGGAGTCAATGGGAGAGCAATCACAGTTCCCGAGGAAATGTTTGAAATGCTGAAGGGTTCCCTTTTTTAGATGATACTGATAAATTTAGGGGGGGACTTACTGGCCTTACTGGACCACATGCACAGTATGGGGGAGTGGTTGCTTAAGGCGTCCGGGAGTACAGTGACCTTAGAGAGTCTGTCTGGTCGATTTGTGAGTATAAGGTCCAGCAACATGGAAGTTCCAGTTTTATAGTTCAACTGCGTGGGGGAAGGTACAACTTGGGGGTAAGGTTCATGGCCGCTTTTGTGTCCTTATATGGGTGGGCCAAGGGTGACTGCCAATTGATGTTAAAATCACCCATAGCCAAATCTCAGCAATATCTGGAAGCTGGGATAGACAGGTGGTAATAGCATTGAATGCCAGTTTCTGGTTCTGGGGTGGTATATGTACTGTCACGATATGAAGGGACTTCCTGGAGTTTCCAACCTGAATTTTAACTACCAGGGCCTGCGCCTCATGGGAGGACAGTGAGATAGAGATTTTTACCCCTTGACGGGAGTCACGTAAGTAGAGCGAGCAGCCGCCTCCCCTACATGTCAGCCTGTCCTCCCTGATGATGGTATAGCTGCTGATAGCCATGGTGGAGTCCGGTGTTTTGCGGCTGAGCCAGTATTCCGTGATTGCCAGTATGTCTGGGCTATGCTGAGCCATCCAGCCTTGCAGTATGTGATGCTTTTTGAGCAAGCTGCAGATGTTTATGGATGCTATAAGGAGACCATCAGCATGTCGACACAAGGTGGAGGGTAGGTTGGGTGGACTAGGGTTAGGGTGGACATTACTGGATAGAAGCAAAAGAAGTAGAGCGTGACGTAGTAGGGCAGCTTTAGTCGCTCTCAATCTGGAGGCAGGGGTGTGGGTGTAGCAGCTAGGTTTGTGAGAGACATGAGGGATTGGGAAGGCCCTTATGAGGGGGACTAATAAGTAAGACACTCTGAGAGAAGAGTGTTTGGGGTAAGTGGCAAGCTCAACAGGTTGAGAGAAGTCCTGGGAGTAGGTAATACCAGTCCCTTTGAGGTGAATGCTCAGAGGGATAGGGTCAAGAGGGGCCAGCGGCTCTGAATGGGGGCTGGGGTGGTGAAGGGGTGAGATAATGAGTAGCAGGCAGCTAATGCTTCCCATGTTCCAGGGGCAGATCATAACTAAGTAGCTGGAGGCTTGGAGTGAGGTCATAGGGGAGTAGAGGAGGTCATGACAGCAGGAGATGACTGTGACGGACGAGGCTGCCGGAACACGGAAGCATACAGGGTAAAGAGATGGGGAGTATTGGTAAAGGTTTAAGATGTTTATACCACATCTTATTGCATAGCCTGACACTGCTACCTCCCTGCCTTGGCATAACCAGGTCCTCGTCTGGAATCTCGCATCCTGTACAATTTGAGTCAAAAAAATAAACATGAAAAGCCTCTGTTTCTTAACATCCCAGTCCTGCATCATTCTCCTTAGTTGCTGCATCAACCAGTTTATTGCAAAGGCAATACATCATACTACCTGGAATAGCTCTCATCCACCCCCCTGCCGTCTCTGGCATGAGTCTTCTCACTCTCTCCTCTATGTCCCCATCTCCCTAAACGGGACACAGCTCTGTTGGGATTCTGGCTTCATAAATGCCTCCGTATATCCCACGGGACAACTGTCCAAGGAATGCTCTCCTCCTTTGCATCACCTGGCCTTCGCTTCTCCATCCTCCTCCTGCTTGTCTGTGGAGTGGACATTGAAACTACCCAGGGCCCCCTTGTCTTACTCCTCCACTACACACTACAATGTCTATACCCTGGATAAAGGGACTGCGAATTGCTCACCTGAACATTTGTAGCATTCGCCCCAAGATGGCTGAACTGGACGCCTGGGTCCTGCAGATGGCTCCAGATGTTTGCATATCTGCGTCTTGGCTCAAACTGGCCATTAAGCAGCACGAGGTGTCCCCATGAGATTGGCAAAAGGACTGGTGATGTACTTCTTTACTTCAGGTCCAATCTAGACGTCACTGAACTCCCTGTCCCTGATGGGGGCCCGTCAACAACTGAATTTCTCTTTGACTCCCTAACACTCGGAAATGTTAAAAAATTGATCATTGGGTGTGTATACATGCCCCCTAGTCAAGCTTCCTCTGGCTTGTGCCCCTTCCTAGCCTCCTTAGCCAACCTCCCCGGCCATGACCTCGTACTCTCCGGGGACTTTAACCAAGACTGGCTGCACCCTGAGGCAGGGAAACTACATGCCGCACTGGCTGACTCCTGCCTAATTCAACTTATCCAGGACACTACACATATCAATACCAAGTCAGGAAAGCATACGCTGCTGGACTGGATGGTCACTAACTGCTCATCAAGGATCGAAGCAGTGGGTGTACTCCCTGACTGCTTAAGTGATCATTCCCCCACCTTTTGTATATGGAGAAACAACTGCCCTAACTCACCTCCTATGATATCCTTAGTCCGTGACATGTCCAGGTCTGATATAGGCAACTTCATCACCTCTATCAAAAATACTGACTGGTGACCCATTAACTCACTCCCTGATGTAAACCATGCCCTAGACTTCTTTATCTCTGCCCTCACTCAAATAATTAACCAGCATGCCCCCCTTAAAAAATGCAGGTCCAAGGGTATCAAAGCTCCCTGGATCACGAAGGAAAACAGGACACAAATGTCCCACCGAGACAAAGCCTGTCGAGCTTAGAAAAAGAGTGACCTTCCCTCTGACTGGCAAGCCTATAGACATCTCAGGAATAAGTGCAAGCATTCCTTGCATAAAGCTAAGCGTCACCACTTTAAATCCCTCCAAACGGAACACCTCTGCAACCATAAGAAATTCTAGCAGCAAGTCAACTCTCTAGTAAAAGGGAAAATGGTTCGTACCCCGAGATCGGTCCTTGCCAACAGCACTACCCTTAACGACTCTGTTTCCATTGCCACTGGATTTGATAATTTCTTTACAGATCTTCATAAATATACCTCACTCTTCCACAGTCTCTCTGCTCCAAAATCAGTCCCGCTCCATACAACTACCCTGGAGGATCGCCCAGAGTTCTATGTGAAACTTGCCACTCTCAAAGAGGTCCAGAAGCTCCTCTCAAACTTAAATCCAGAAAGCTCATCTGGACACGACTCCATTGAACCAAAATTTCTCAAGCTGGGGGCCACTGCCGTTGCTCGCCCTGTCCAAGACCTGTTCAACCAGCCTTTCATGTCCAACTCAGTACCAGATAAGTGGAAGGTGTCAGTGGTAGTCCCGATGCACAAGGGGGGGCCCAACACTGTTGTCAACAACTATAGACCTATATCTGGAGGCATATATAAAGGATATATAAAGGAGGCAGTATAGCGCAGTGGTCTAAGGCTCTGAGCTGCAAATTTGGTGACATCCAGCAGACCAGACCTGGGTTTGAATCCCACAGCTTCCACTTGCATACTGTGTGACCCTGAGCAAGTCACTTAACTTCCTTGTGCTCCCAGATCGCTCCCGTAAAAAAGCTTTCAGCTTAGTGTGCTATACCTGGTTAAACAACTAACTAAATAAAAAAATAAAATAAAATAAAAAAATATCTGTACTCTGCCATCTGGCAAAGATACAGGAGCGTGTAGTCTACAACCACCTTCGGACTACCTTGAATCACATGACCTGTTATCCCCCCTATCAGCACAGATTCAGAAGGAATCACAGCACCCAAACTGCCCTAATAAAAGTAACAATGGACATTTACAACACCATGGACAAGGGTATCACCACTGGTGCCATCTTTGTTGACTTCACAAAAGCATTTGACCTACATGGTAAACCATGGTCTTCTGCTCCACCAGCTACAAGCTCTTGGCCTAGATATCAGTGCCTTGAACTGGATAGAAAGCTACCTATCGGACCGCTCACAGAGTCAAGTGGGATGGCTCCCTCTCAGAACTTAGGCCCATTAACTACAGCGTTCCACAGGGATCCATCTTGGGACTCTTATTATTCTCACTGTTTATTAATGACCTCCCATATTTTTGTGGTGGAGCTATGGTACACCTTTATGCAGATGATGCTATCATCTACCGGTCATCACCAAACATCGACCAAATCTGTTTGGAACTAGCCTCTGACTTCGCCGCCCTCGAGGACTGGTTCAACCGTAAACATCTTGTTCTTAATACATGGAAAACTAAATGTATGCTATTCTCCCATCGTGCCACTGTTAAGGCTGCTCCCCCCCTCCCTTATCGCATCGAACACGGGCAACACCCTGGAGATGGTCCTATCCTTCAAGTACCTGGGCTTCACCCTGGACCCAATGCTGTCCTTCAACATTCATGTCTCCAACATTGTCAAAACTATGAACCAAAAGCTAGGTCTACTCTATCGGATTCGTCCGTTTCTCACTGCTGCCTCCTGCCTAAGAATTGCCTCTGCATCTCTTATTCCCCTTTTAACCTATGGTGCCCCTCTTCTGCTCTCTACTAACTCTGCCTCCTCTCCCAGGCATACCACAAAATTGGAAGGTTTGCTCTGGGGGCTTATTCCCGCTCACACCAGTGTGATGTCCTCTCATCCTGGGCTGGTTACCCTATGAAGCCAAACTAAAATACTCCTCCATGTGTCTTATGTATAAACTTGTACACTTCTATACGCCCCCCTGCCTTAGGGATGTGGTACGATCCAGGCAAGCGCCTCACACCCTTCGCTCTGCCTCCCTTCCCTTGTTAGTCCTCCCTAATTTACGCTTAGCAACCACTAAGAGGTCTTTTTCATTCTCTGCTATCTCTGACTGGAACTCCCTCCCCCCACACATACTGAGTAGTCCCTCTCTTCTTCTATTTAAGTCTAACTTATATGCCTCACTTGTGGCCCCTACCTCCTGCTCTTTCTTCTGCTGATGCCCCTATAACTTTTCATCTCCCTACTTCTTTTTCCCTGTCTCTTCTCCCCTCCCTACTTTAGACTTTAATAATCTGTAAGCCCTTTCTCACATTCCACTGTCTCTGCTACTGTTCTGTTGTAGCTGTTATGCCTGTAAATAGCTCAAAAGTACAGGTATGTTATTTATGTAATAAGTATATCTGGCCTTATATTATTGTATTCACTGTACTATGAATGTCAATCATACTGTTGTTCTCCATGACTTCCCTGTAAATTTGCACTGTTACTGTATTAATTCTCGCCCCCAGGTTGACCCTGAAAAAGGGACTGTAATTGTCTCAGTGAACTTACCCGGTCACCAAAACACAAATAAATAAATCGGTGCAGGAGGCGTGGATATTCACTGGGGAGGATGAGATACAGGACTCTGAGGGGGAGTAACAGGGAGGGTGTAGAAAGGAAGGAGGGCCATAGCCAAGGGTACCCAGAGCGAGAGGGTACACTTGGGTATGGGGGACCTTTATCAACATTTTAACTACAAAAGTATGGACAATGATACTGCTAGGAGTGTGTCACCTACTAGGGTAGTGCAGCATAGGGAGAAATGGTGATACAGTCCACTCCACTTATATCTCCCGCGGCTGTAGCGGGGCAATCGGATATTATGGGCAAAACTTGTTTGCCATTTGCCGCCTCCATTGATCATAGTGTTATAAGCACTGCTTATAATGACTATTGCCGGCTGTCTATTTCGGGCACAGTTTGCCAGCTGAATGTGTTAATAGTAAGCCTCATGTGTGATTTTTCAGTTACAGTTAATTGCCGGTAATTGACAGCTCAAACGTAGAGCGCTTTCACCATTGGTGCTTAAAGCTGACAGCTTTTTGAGAGCTCATTCATTCACTTTTATGTAGACAGGGTTTTTTTGTAAGAACCATTGTGACCACGGAGAGAGATCATCAGCAGCACAAACTGGGGAGACTGATGAAGAAATTATTCCAGCACCCAATGGCATGACTGATGATGAGTTCAATGAGGTCTATTGTCTTGGAGACGGTGAGGAGGAGCCAACGAGAGAGTGATTGATCAACACCCGGAGCTGGAGCCAAACCATCGGATGGGGGATGCTCCAGAAGAAGATCCCCGATTTCTTTGGTGTGGACAAGTAAGAATCCAGATAAAGGGCTGTAACCACTGGTGTTGGGGAGTGTGGTAACGTAACCAAATAAAAGTTGTTACTGTACTGTTTTGTACTGCATATCTGCTTGCTGAATTTTTTTCCTGCCTTTGTCAGACTTCGTTTTTTCAGCCCCACTGTTATACTAACCACTCCTTATAATGGGCAAATCGGGGTAATACACATGTGTCCGTTATAAGCGGAGTCGACTGTACCTGGTGTGAGGGGAAATGGGAATCAGCTTAGATTAAGGGGGAGCAAAGCCCAGCAGTAGTCAGCAGGCTAATAGGAGTGGTGAAACACCTGCCTTTGCCCAACAAGTATAAATGAGCAAAATTAACAATTCAGTATCGGTATAGAGAAAGCACAGCTAGTAGTGTGTGTCTAATTACAGTGCTTGATTCTGACTATACCCAACCAGACTAACTATACCATTAAATAGGTTGCGATAAGCTGAAAGAAGCTGATCAGTTAGCAACTGGGGTGAGGAATTTGGCTGGGCTGTCACTCAATCAGGCTGCCAATAATCACTGGGGCAGAGAAAAGGGGTGGGGTTACTATGGATTTAACAGATGCAGGGTTGGGGGTGGGGTGGCTGGGAGGGCCCCGAAAACCGAGACACAGTTCAGGACCGGGTGTAGGAGCTGAGCCACAATGGAGCTGCCAGTCTGCGCTGCGACTTTCAGAGGGCACCAAAATTCAAATCTCCTGACTCGTACCGTGGAATATTGCAGGTGGTAGCCGGGGAAGATTTCAAACTGCAGCATGGTTTGAAATGAGAGGGGAGGCGTGCACCCTAGGGCAGCTTCAGACCCCTAGGGAAAAGGAAAAAAAAAAATTATAGTCGGTCTGGGGGGAGGGAGGGAAAAAACAAATTGCAACAAAAGAACAGGGAGCAAGGAGGTGACTGGGCAAGGGCTTGTATAGATCACAGGGGTTAAACAAACAAAAAAGAAGGCGAGTTACATTGGGCACTACGGGAGCGACGGGAGCAATTATCAAGGAAGCTGGAGGCTCCTCACTCCACCTCAGAGGGTCCGCTCCAGAGTCTGTCAAGCAAGGGAATTAGAGTGTAGGCACTCACAAGTAGTACACAGTGCTAAATTAAACTTTACAGTGGTAAAATTATACTGACTGCTGCTAAAATTAAAGGCATTTAGATTGACTGCAGCTACAGCAAAGTTTGTAAAGTTGAAGAAGAAAGAACAAAAAAACAGTAATTTGGCTGCTTAAACAATTATGGCTAAGGAACAAGCAACCCCAAAAACCAAGCACACAGTCCAGGACTGAGTGTAGGAGCTGAGCCACAGTGGAGTTGCCAGTCAGCCAGTCTGCACTGCGATTTTCAGAGGGTGCCAAAATTCAAATCTCCTGGCTCGTACCTTGGAATATTGCAGGTGGCAGCCGGGGAAAATTTCAAACCACAGCATGGTTTGAAATGAGAGGGGAGGTATGTGCCAAGGGCGGCTTCGGACCCCTTGGAATATTGCAGGTGGCAGCCGGGGAAAATTTCAAACTGCAGCACAGTTTGAAATGAGAGTGGAGGAGTGCGCCTGAGGGCAGCTTCAGACCACTTGGAATATTGCAGGAGGCAGCCGGGGAAAATTTCAAACTGCAGCACGGTTTGAAATGAGAGGCAAGGCGTGTGCCCGAAAGTAGCCTTGGACCCCTTTGAATATTGCATGTGGGAGCTGGGGAAAATTTCAAACTGCAGCATGGTTTGAAATGAGAGGGGAGGCGTGCGCCCGAGGGCAGCTTCAGACCGCTTGGAATATTGCAGGTGGCAGCTGGGGAAAATTTCAAACCGCAGTACTGGGTTTGAATGAGAGGGGAAGCGCACCGAGGGCAGTCGGACCCTTGAATATTGCAGGTGGCAGCGGGGGAAAATTTCAAACCGCAGCACAGTTTGAAATGAGAGGGGAGGCGTGCGCCCGAGGGCAGCTTCAGACCCCGTGGAATATTGCAGCTGGCTGCTGGGGAAAATGTGAAACCACAGCATGGTTTGAAATGAGAGGGGAGGCGTGCGCCCAAGGGCAGCTTTGGACCCCTTGGAATATTACAGGTGGCAGCCGGGGAAAATTTCAAACCGCAGCATGGCTTGAAATGAGAGGGGAGGCGTGCGCTGAAGGGCAGCTTCGGACCCCCTGGAGTATTGCAGGTGGCAGCCAAGGAAAATTTTAAACCGCAGCACGGTTTGAAATGAGAGGGGAGGCATGCACCCGAGGGCAGCTTCGGACCCCATAGTACAGAATTCATAACAGTCACAAGAAAATATTTAGGTCTCTACATATGCATATTATCTTATGCAGACACTACAGACCATGGGTTACTATGTAGGACAAGTCATTAGTTACACTAGTACAACATTAAAATCAGCAGTAGGCAAGAACGTCACTATTTACATTCCTTAATAGTGTAGTTACACGCTTTAAGGCGTAATTAGAATTGTGGCTCAGGGGAGCTTCAGACAGGCTATCTGGCCATTCCACACACCAGCAGTTCAGCATCCACCAAGCCATGTATCATAGGTACCAACACATATATCATACCTCATTTTGATCAGAGGAAGTGCAGAACTGAACATCATATGATTACACCCTTTAGAGCTACAGTATCAATCCAGGAAACATGCAAGTTTTTTTTTTTTTTTTTTTTTTTTAACAGACTCCAGGATCACTGTGCATCAAACTGCCATTCCATAAAAAACAACTTCTGGCTCCAAAGGGTTAATCTACAGCCCTGCTGTGGCCGCACCAGCCTGCTTACGCTCCTTGTCTTGTGTCTACTTTTGTGGCAGTGCCTAACTTACCTTTCCTCTTCTGTGTGACAATACAAGCCATGTCTGTCACACATATATACACACACACACACACACACACACGACATGCGTCTCTCTGCCTCCTTATCATATACCACAGCATGCTTCTTTATATATTTATTTATGTATGTGTGTATTTGAAATTAATCCAACCAGAATAACCCCATGAGAGTACTATCTCGTTTTCATGAGGAGCCCAGTAGTGGGGTTGCAGCATGCAGTGCAAGTGCATTGTTATGCAACATCATCTTGGTTGGGGAAGGGGAATACTGGACCAAAACAAACACAGTAATCCCAAGGTGTACCTCCCTTTTGTGATGGGAAATGTCCTACACTTCTCCCACTGCAGTAATGGGGCCTCGCTATCTGGTCTAGGTGTCCTGTAGTAGGGCTTTTCTATCCAGTCTCTGTATAGCTCCTTTGTACTCTCTCTCTCTCTCTCTCTCTCTCTCTCTCTCTCTGTTGGAGGGAGCCTGCATATCTGGTCTCTCTCTCTCTCTCTCCTGTTGTAGGGTGGTTTGTCCAGTCTTTGCCCCCTTCCCACCTGCCTCCTTGCCTGTTCATTCTCTCTGTAGAAATCCTGCATGTCTGCTGTCTACTGTTGCAATCCGGTCTGTGTGGTCTCTGTTTCTCTGCCCCCCCCACACACACTTTCCCAGTAGTGTATCTTGCCTGTATAGTCTCTGTCTGTCTTTCCTCTGTAGTGGGTCTACCTGCCCAGTCTTTCACTCCTGTAGCTGGTCCTACCTGTTCGTTCTCTCTTGCTTTCTTGTTGTGAGCCTGCTTGTTTGATCTCTGTCTTTCTCCCCGTCCTGTGGGAGAGATTAAGAGTTCTGCCTGCTTTCTGTGTCCTCCCCATAGCAGGGTCTGACCGTCTGGTCTCTGCCTTCTTCTCTTTAGTAGTGGGATTGCCTGTTCAGTAGGTGTCTGTCCTATACTGAGACCTGCTTTTCCAGTCCCTCTGGCACCTATCCAGTTTTTCTCTCTGTGCCCTGTAGTGAGTAACTCCCTGAAACACTCTCCCTCCTGTAGCAGGGCCTGCTTATCCAAGGCTGATGCACGGACAGACACAGGCCGACCCGATGGAGGAGAAAATGGGGATGCACATGAGGGTCAGCAGGCCGCCCTACAGATGATGTCACTTTATGCAAATGAAAGGAGCCAACTGCTCTGACTGAAGTGGTTGGACTCCCTTTCAGCTGCACAGAGTTTCCACCTCCTGAAAAGACAAATGTGTCACGATCAGCCTCGCTGATCATTGCGCTGTCACTGCCAAAGCCCTTTGCAGCATGAGCTGCATTGGACCTGACAGTGACACACACCTGAAATGCGGTTAATCGTAACAATATCTTTACTGCGCACATGTGCACGCAAACATAACAAGTAAACTGTTGCAGGACTAAGAAGCTGCAGTGCATGAGGACACCTCTTCGGCTATATAAAAGATCTTCCATGCATACCTCTCAACTGCTATGAATTTCACATAACGTTATAGGCAAGGTAAATTTTATTTGTAGAGCGCTCTATCCCAGAGGCTGTGGGCACTTCACATAAGATAAAACAAAAAGTAACACAGGTACATGAGACGGGTAGAATAAATACAGCCATAAATAATATAAAATCAATTTAGCAGCTTTATATAAAACAGCACGTCACTGGTCAGACTATTTCGCTTGGGAAGGCCAGGGTGAAAAGATGGGCCTTGAGACCCGTTTTGAAAACCTCGACCATTGGGGCTTTCCTAAGAAATGGAGGTAGAGCATTCCATAGGACTGGCCTGGTGACACTAAAGGCCCTTTCGTGGAAGTTTACAGCCTAGTCCTGGGAACCTCAGGGAGGCCCCAAGTCGAGGAGTGAAGGGAGTGGGACAAGGTGCGGGGTGTTAGGAGCTCAGTCAGGTAGGCAGGGCTAAACCCATGTAGGGCCTTGTAGGTGAGAAGATTCACCTTGAAGATAACCCTCCATCTGATAGGCAGCCAGTGCAAAGAACCCAGCACTGGGGTCACATGACTAGACCTCAAAAGGCCAGTCATTAACTTAGCAGCAGCGTTCTGCACCAGCTGATGCCGGCAGAGGGTACATACCTCTCAACCTCTCAGTATTGAAATTCATAGCAGCAGCCTTCTAAATTCAGAGCAAATTGCCAGAATGTATAGAACTTTCTTACTTTAGAGAAAAATATGTCAAAGAATTGAGTCCCTTATGTTCAGTATTAAGGTATGTTTCTATCATGTTAATTCAATGTTTTAATAGTTTGTGTGTCCAGAAATTGTTCTTACATTATGAGGAACATCAGTAAACCTTTGCGGAGCAAGGATACATTTGAATATAAAAATCGCAGTGGTATGTGAAATTCATAGCAGTTGACAGGTATGGTGCTAAGATTTTTATGTTTGCTTGCACGCATGTGCAAGAAATATAGTGCCATCATCCGAGTTTTCCAAGATGTCACCCCCTCTTCCAATTCAGTTAGTGTGTTGGCAGGTGCAGCCCAGTCCGCCAATGCATGCTGGAGCTGTCTATGACAGCTCCAAATTGCAGTGGCGTACAGTTGAAAGAGGGAGCTACGCTTCAGTGAGCAGCGATAAGATATCGCCTGCTCATGCGCAGCTCCCCCTACACACACACACACACAAACACACGCACGCATACTGCGTGCTGCCCCCCCCACGCATACTGCGTGCTGCTCCCCCAAAGTCCTTCCACATGCCACACTGGTGCCACCCCAGCGTGGCAGAACTCATGGTATAGCTGACGAGGGTGCCCAATCCCCCGCCAGCTCCACTATCCTCCCCACCCCAGAATAGGGTGCCACGCTGGGAGCCCACCCCAGCGCGGGCAACTGATGATATGGCCAACGGGTGCCTAATCACCTGCTGGCTCCACGCCCCCAGTTAGTTCTTGTGCCACACTGGAGCCCACCCCAGCGTGGCAAACGTCCCCTGCCGTCACTGAAAAAACAACCTGTAAATAAAAAACTGCCCTCGGCGCTTCTCCTGGCCCTCCCACAACCCGCACCCACCCACTGCGCACCCTGCCTCCCCACCCCTCACCCCATACTTACCTCCGGAGTCCAGCGCACGATCTTCGGTAGACGGAACACGCCTGCACTCTTCAAAGCCGACTGCTAACTGAGGAAATGCCGTAAGCTGTGTAATGGGATGGATAGGGTTTTCAACTTTGTTGCATATCTCAGGCATTTTTGAATTTTGTACCAAATTTTCAACATGGGGTTTTTGGACCCCTCCTCATGAATTCTTGCATTGTCATGGCGTTACTCAGGCCCGAAGGGTGATTTACAGCCACTGTGTGAAATCCACCTTCCGAACGATTAACAAAGCGACACTGCCAGTGTTCATAAGGTGGGCTCTCGAAGCCTATTTTGAAAATTTGGTGGAAAAATTCCAAAATTACTGTTTTACGAGCTATGCTATGCAGTTCCTAATGCTATATTAATTGCAGAAGTTCAAGGAATTTTCATTATTTTTACCCAGATTTTCAACATTGCCATTTTACACACCTTCTTATGAGTAGTACAGCTTTCATTTTTCCATCTCACCCAAAGCGTGTTTCCGCCCATGTAGCGCACAATGGCTCAGTCGGTGTGCTGGAATCAATGTATGGACAAATAAAGAAAATCACAGTGACACTGTTCATGAGCAGAGGTCTTAAAATGACTGTGTTGAAAATTTGGTGAAAAATTCAAAAGTGACTGTTTTGCGTCAGTCTGCCAGTAGTGCCCTACGCACGAAGTTGCAATTTTCAATATTTTCATTCCAGATTTCAACATTGCTATTTTACCACACCTCCTTATGAGCAGTATAGCTGTCATTTTTCACATCTTGCCCAAAATGTGTTTCCGCCCATGTAGCGCACAATGGCGCAGTCGATGTGCAAAATCAATGTATGGGACACATTAAGAAAATCACAGTGACACTGTTCATGAGCAGAGGTCTTAAAATGGCTATGTTGAAAATTTGGTGAAAAAATTCCTAAAAATGACTGTTTTACGAGCGCATTGCGCAGTTCCTATGCATGCTCGTAAGTTTGCGAATTTAATAGTTTCACTCCAGATTTTCAACATTGCCATTTTATTATACTTCCTTATGAACAGTACAGCTGCCATTTTTCATATGTCACCCAAAATGTGTTTTCGCACATGTAGAGCACAATGGTGCTGTTGGTGTGCGAAAGCAATGCTTGGGACAGATTACGAAAATCACAGTTACACTGTTCATGAGCAGAGGTCTTAAAATGGCTATGTTGAAAATTTGGTTACAAAAGTCCATAAAATGACTGTGTTACGAGTGAGCATTGCGCAGTTTCCACGCACCCTCGTAAGTTCATGACTTTGTAATATTTTTCAGTCCAGATTTTCACCAGTGGCATTTTTCCACACTTCCTTATAAACAGTACAGCTGTCATTTTTCACAACATGGTCAAGTGTGTTTCACACTTTCAGCGCAGAGATGCATGGTCGCTGTGGGAAATCATTGTTCAAGACAGATAAAGAAAATCACAGTGACACTGTTCATGATCGGAGGCACCAAAATGCCTGAGTTGACAATCTGCTGTAAAAAAATCCCCAACCTAATTATATTACGGGTGTGCGCTGCACAGTTTCTATGTACGCCGTGACTTCACTAGTTTTTAATATTTTTACTGCAGATTTGGTAACATTGCCATTGTTTACACCTCCCATTAACAGTACAGCTGTCATTTTTACATCCTGTTCGAATGTTTTGCACCTGTGGTGCTAAATGCCGTAGTCGCTGTGCATAAGCAGCTTTCGCAACAAACTGATATTGCCACTGTTCATGAGGTGGGGTCACAAAACCATGTTGAAAATTTGGAGGAAAATACCAACGAATGCCTGAGGTATTTGGGTTTCAACCATAACGCCCAACCCTGTAGAGAATGACAGGCATCAGGGTGTGACTTGGGATTCTTGCCTGTAATGCTCATACCATTCCTCCCTGCAGCCAGTGAGAGGCATCAAGGTATGCCTTGGACTCTTGGCCCCAAAGTTCACCCCATTCTCCTATATCGCACCCATCTCACCGTATTTCCTAACAGAATGGGGTGCGCATAAGGGCCAAAGACCCCAAGGCACACTGTGACACTTGTCAGTGTCTGCAGGGTGGGGTGTGGTGAAATGGCATGGCTGTTATGCCTGACGACCCAAAGGCACACCCCAATGCCTGTCACTCTCTGCAGGGTGGTGGTGGTGTTGGCTTCAGTTCAATACTTCACAGCTATTCCTGTTACGCAGCTCTGTAACTTCTACACTACCACTGCCAATGCCAGCAAGCAAACATTCGGCATTGACAAATGCTTGTTCAACTCAGATTTACCCTTGCTCTGCAAAGGCTTATTGATGTTCTTACTAACGTTACAGCTATTTCTGGACACACAAACTATTACATCATTGAACTAAGTTGATAGAGACATTCCTTAACAATAAATATATGGGGCCTACTGTTTGTAGACACATATTATTCTTTAAAATGAGAAAATGCTACACATTCTGGCCATTTGTTTTGAATTTTGAAGCCCTGTGCTATGAATTTTAATGCTGAGAGGTTGAGTGGTATGCTTCCACATGCTGCAGCCTCACTGATTGACTTTTATTACAGTGAAAAATAAAGGTGTTTTAACAAGCCATTAAATGCAGAGAAATGTTCCAATTTTTACAACACCTCTATAAACAGAAACATACTACTTAAAAAAATCTCCTTCCAGTGATAAACTCTGATGTCCTGCAATGCTTGCAGTCAAACTGGCTGTTTTGGTTCCACTCTGTGTGTTTTTTTGTGGTCTTCTTCCAAAGTGTCCAGCATGTACCATGCTTCAACCATCTTTGCTTTTAGCCTTAATGAAGCAAGTGGAGACTTAATGTTAAAAGTGTGCTCCAGTATGCACTGCAGACCTGCAGCCACAGACATACAGTTAGACTTTATTCTGTCCTAGTCTTGCTGCAGGTTCTGTGCCCCCAACATTGTCACGGAGATTATCCCTCAGTTTCCGCATCCTTTATGGCCCTGACCAGTAGCTGCACTTATCCAGTCATAACATGCTGCCACTAGCAAAGCGCACACTTGTACAGGCACGGTTGCGTTGTTGAGTGAGAGAACTTGTTCTCGAGTAAACAAGAGACATCAACAGAAAAACAGTAGAGGCCAGATATTTCTCCTCACTGCCAGTACCAGGACTGGGAGGTTCCAAGGTGGTGAAAGCTTTAGTCGGCCAAGTGGTGAACATATAATTCTATCTGGCACAATGTAAGAATGCATCAGACCACTGGCAGTGTCCTTCTGTTAAATATGTCTTTTATTTGGCATGATAGGGCCAGAGAGCATGCATTAATTCTACTAGCCTGTGTGAATATGAGGCATTTTTCGCAATTTGAAAAGAAAATGATTACATTTTATCCACAGCCTTTCTTCTTTCACATGCTGCAAGTCTCCTGAAAGGGTTTTAGGTAGTCACCTCCAGCAATGTATTTCCTGCCAACAACAGGACTGAAAGAAGAGCGGGAGTCATGTTTTTTCCCTTGGTGCCATGGTTACAAGTGGGCCGTCTGGGTGAAATATGACTTTATACAGCAGCAGCAGCACAGGGTGGGCAAGTACAGCTCATCTTCACTCCCACCTCGCTCCTTCAATCTGCTTTGTCTGGCCTTCTAATTGAGGCCCAGGAGCGGACCTGGGGGGTCAGGGGAGATAATAGAGAGAAGGCACAGCTGCACAGGGTGGTGCTGTGTCCCATGTTCCGATTACCTTTTAGGACTGTACCTAAAGGTTCAGGGGAGCTGATCATACTCAGAGGCTGATGCAAGGAGAAACACAAGTTGACCAGATGGAGTAGTAGATGGGGACGCACTTGAGGGCTAGCAGCCCGCCCTACAAATGATGTCACTTTATGCAGATGAGAGGAGCCAGCTGCTTCATGAATTGAGTGGGTGGACTCCTTTCAACTACACAAAGTTTCCATCCCCTGGAATGAAAAATGCATCATGATGAGCCTCACTGAACATTGATCTGCACTGCCGAGCCCATCGCAGCTTGAGCTGCAGTGGGCTCGGCAGTGACACACCTCTGAAAATGCCGTTTATTGTAACAAAATGTGTCTTACGCAAGCAAGTAAGCATAAAACTGATACTCAGATCAGCAGTCCTTGCAGTCCTACTCTCTTTCCCTCTTAAATGGGGCCCTCCCTGTGGCACTGTGCCCATTACTTTCCTTATCTCCTCAGTGACATGGCTTACGACAGTGGTGACCATGGCCAGCAGCAACCCATCAAGCACAGGCCCAACCGTCTTGGACCAGTGATAACAGAGGGGTCGGGACTGGTAGCTGAAGTCGTGACCAATGGCAGAAGATGAAGACAAGAATAGAGAATTCAAGTGTTTATAAAAAATCCCTTGAACCTTGTCAGATCCTCCGGCAGCTCAGTTCTGCTGCTCTCATTTTCTCCGACATGACTGCAAACCACTTGGCTTTACCTTCCCCCATTCTTGTTCTTCAGAAGCCCCCACCTGCCTGCTCGCTCCAAAAACAAAAAGAAAATGGATTTAGTGTTTTTTCTAATTAAAATCAGGACTGAAGGAAAGGTCTGTGTTCCTTTAGTGGAGACAGTTAAAACTTCAACTCTTCGTCTTCCTTCTCTCCTGCTTGTATACTAATCTGTAAAAGTTTGTACACGTCTACTGAATCAGTGCCTGGTGCTGCTCCCAACTGTGTACATTGGCAGTGCAATGGTTTCTCCAAGAGTCACAATGACTTTTCTGGTTTGTCCCAGTCCTGGCTGGCAGTCTTCTCTCTCTGGTCACTTTTTTCTGGTCCATCCTGGTCATGGACCTAAGGCTGTAAGAAGTGGCAGCTGTCAACTCCTCTCCAATCTGCTAGAACTTGGAACAGGCTTTCCAGTAGGCAGCTCTGCTGGCTCTCCGATCCTTCCAATGTGAATGATAGGGGTCCCTTAAATGCACAAGATGAGGCAAGTAGTGGACATACTACAGAAGGGCGCTTCCATTAAAGATTTGCGCCTGTCACTCTCCCTCTCAGGAACACATATCGGGGGGCAGGTATCTTTCTAGCCACTTCTCCCCACAAGAAATAACGGGGTGGGAGACAAAGCAAAGGAAATAGACCTGTTTACACCTTAAAGGTCAGCCTAGCCTGGGCTTCCTGATGCTATCAGCTGCACTTAACACCTAATCAGTGAGGTGTGAGTCGTGTCATAGTTCAACACCTGACTTGCTCACATTACTCAGCGGCTGAGTCCTTCACAAAAAAATGCAGCTCCAGCAGAAAGAAAGGGATTTAATAAATATATTTTGTGGATTACTGGTGGCCCTCTGGCAAGGAACGGCCCTAAGCCCGGGCCTATATTACCTATGCCTTAATCCAGCCCTGGCAATCCCTCCATATTGCATTGCTAGGTGCTAAATATTGGTCAGGGAAATTACCAGGGTAGCTTAGTGACCTATTTACCCCCTCTTTCAATCCCTCTTACTCCTTAAGGTTGGAAGAGGCAAAAAGACTGCAATTCCCAGGTGTAGACTAACTGTGACCCAAGCCTCTATCTGGTACAGATTTACCCGTGTAAGGAACAGTCTTCCCATTTCCTTTGCTACCATTACCAGCCTCTAGACTGCAAAGACAAAGCTCAAGGAGCATTACGAGACCTGCCAAAATTGCCCTAGTGGCATTCCCTAACTATTTATAGGGGTTTGTTCCCTATTAGATTGCTTCTGCCATGACTGGTCTGTCTTGGGGCCTTCCTCACGAGTTTTATACAGAACAGTATTTAACGTATAATGTATTGTGGAACTGTGTTCCCCTTGTACCCTGGGATCTAAATGTTTAAACTCTGTATGTATGCTCTCATAATTTGGTGACTTGCATATATTTTGTCCTGTACTTCTGCTGTCTTGTGACCCTGTATATATTGATATGTACCTTTAGTAATGCAATTGTCGTATTGTATTTCCCAATTTTTTTTTTCCTTGTCATCCATCCCCCCCTTCCCCCGTCACAACTGGATGCTGTTTGTTTACCAGGTAAACTATATTATAAATAAAATAAATATCAAAATTCACAAGTGTCACAGGCAGTACCTCTGCTTTATGCTGGAGGGAAGCCAGTGTCAGTTCCGAGTCATTCCCATTGGCTGACCCTCTGCACCAGAGGTGTTTACAAATGCTTAGCGGTTTTGTGGGGAAAGGCTTTATGTCTTCCTGTTTCTGAAATGACAGTCTTCTGAAGGCCCCATCCAGGGGACCGATTCAGTACACATTTTCCATAGCTTCACAGCTAGACAGTTGTTTGAGGAAACTGGTGTTATGGTAGATGTACCAAAATCTGTACTAGTTCCTTGTCAGTGCCCCTAATATATTGGTGTGGTGCTGGACACAGAGATGGGCAGTGCCTTCCTATCTGAAGACAGGGTGGAGTGTCTTGTTGCCCTAGCCCATCTGATATACGAGTCATTATGTGCCTGCTTGGGCGATGTTACATCTCTTGAGACTCATGGCTGCTGCCACAGTAATGATTCCCTTTGCCTGTTTCCATATGAGCATACCGCATTGGACTCTTGGGGTACAGTGGCATTAGCTGACAGATGAGCTAGAACAAATGGTCCTCATCATGTAACTCTCGGCTATGCTCTAGTATGGTGGATGAATCGTCAATGCCTATTGCAGGGTGTTCCATTCTTCTCCCTGACTCCTGTACAGGTCTTCGCAATGGATGCCTTTGGGTCGGGCAGGTGCTCATCTCTGCGCCCTTCCAGATCCAAGGACCCTGGACTGTTCTAGGTTTGGATCTCCATATCAATATCTTGGTGATGCAGGCTGTTCTACTTGGTCTAAAACATGTCTTTCAAGCTGTCAGTCATTTTTTCTCCCAGGTGTCTCAAACATCTTGGCAGATAAACTGTGCAGTTGTCAGTTCCTGGTACACAAATGGGAACTGCCGACCTTCATGGCAAATTACCTCTTTGCAAACTCGGTCCTCCAACAGCTGCTTTTTGAGAACAAACACCATCTCCTTACAAATGTTCCAACAGAGACACTGAGTATCAAACACAAAAGTATTCCCATTCCTTCAGACATCAGCTTACAACCAACAAGTGGATGGATCAGCCCCATATTGGCAGAATGCCTTACCTAAACCCCAAGGAGACTGAGTGGCATCAAATTTGGAAAAACCTTTACAGACATGTAAAATTTGACACCTGTAGACTCCTGCAGCTCAAGATCCTCCATAAATTATACTCATGAGAAGTTGCTCAGAATGCACAATCTAGCTGGCCCAGTGGCGCTGAGGGTTCAGGTGCTGGATGCCACACCTCACGCCACGCCGGCAACCTGGGTTCGGGAGCAAACTCAGACTGTTAGGGGTTGGCTGGGGCAGGAAAGGATTGAGCCTCCGGAGGACTGCTCTCCTTTCCTGGAGGGTGGGTGTTTGCGCTTGCCGCAGTGCTAGAGGACCCTGGTGGTGACTGGGGGCGACGCAACTTGCAGCATGCTGTTCCAAGGTTGGGGGTGGCAGCGGACGCCTTACATGTGGGTGTGGGAACGCGCCTGTCACATACAGGGCGTCATTGCACATCTGCACTCCTGAGGCAACAACAAGCAGAAAATCCCTGGCCCCATGGATAAGTGACGGCAACCTCCAGTGCCCGCCACCACACACCCAATGCCGAACTTGTCTCGCCGGCTCTCTCGATCCCCTGCCTTGCCTAGGGTCCAGTTTGGGTTGTCGCTGGATCGGGGTAGGGTGGTGAGTGTCTGTCCCCGATTTCCCGGGGAGGCAAGGATCAGGCGGGTGGTAGAGCGGATGCAGTGAGTGGGGTCTGCTAGAGAGAGTTCTGTGGGGTCAGAGCAGAAATATAGTCTATAAAAAAAAATAAATAAATGCACACACTACAGACAGACACCTGCACAAGGTGTAAAGCAGACCAAGGCACATTACAATACATTCTGTGCCACTGCCCAGAGCTCAACCCCTCTGGCTAAACATCAGAAAATAGCTGGACCCTCTGCTGTGACTGGGGGACTCCTTTTATTCCATCCATTTGCATCTTGGAGATGACAAAGGCCATCTTGTAGAGACATACAAATATAATTTCACACTTATAGCAGTGTGTCCCAAAAAAGTATTGCTGAGCCACTGGCTTGACCAAGATATACCCAGTTACCATGAATAGCAGAAAAATCAATAGCCAGCACGAAGAATGGACTAAAAGGCTTTCAAAACAAATGGGGGAGAGATTACACGTACTCATGACCTTGGAATGAAATGGGTAGATGGGTACGGGTCACCAAAATGCATGAAGCCATAAAAATGCTAGGGGGCATTTACATATTATGTACTGGGTGTTATAATCTGGTTAGTCTGGATGGGGTAACTGACTGATTATCTAGAGGAGCATGGTCTTCAGGATGCTAGGCAGCACGGGCTCATGGACGGAGATCATGTCAAACGGATCTGATTGATGACTTTGACTGGGTCACTAAGACAGTAAACAGGAGCCAAGCAGTAGACATCCTCTGTCTGGATTTCAGCAAGCCCTTTGACTCTGTGCCCCACAAAAGCTTGATAAGGAAATTGACGGATCTTGGGGTTGGGGATAAGATGGCCAGATGGGTGTAAAACTGGCTGAGGGACAGAACCCAGAGGGTGGTTGTGGGGGGAGAGTTATCTGGCACCAGAGGTTCCCAGTGAGGTCGTGCAGGGCTCGGTGCTAGGGCCAGTGTTGTTCAATGTCTTCATCAGTGACATTGGGGATGGCATTAAGGGCAAAATGTGTCTATTCGCAGATGACACCACAGGAGAGTAGACACAGCTGAAGGGACACAGGACCTACAGGATGATCTGGAAAAATGGGGGAGGTGATCCAGCATCTGGCAGCTTGACTTCAATGCCAAGAAATACAAAGCAATGCACATTGGAGCCAAGAATTCCAGGACAGAGTACTACCTGGGTGCAGTCTAGATATCTGTATCAGAGGAGGAGGAGGACCTGGGAGTAATGATCACTAGTGACCTGAAGCACTCCACATAGTGCAAAAAAGCAGCAGCAGGGGCAAACAATATGCTGGGATGCATAGCTAGGGGGATCAGTAGTAGAAGAGAGGAGGTTATACTGCCCTTGTATGAGTCACTGATGAGGCCACATCTAGAGTATGGAGTTCAGTATTGGTGCTCACACCTCAAAAGGGACATTAACCTGCTGGAGAAGGTCCAGAGGAGGGCTACAAAGACGATAGCGGGTCAGCAGGGTAAGGCATACAAGGCGAGGTTGAGGGTACTGAACATGTACTCCCTGGAGGACAGGGAGAGAGAGAGAGAGAGAGAGAGAGAGAGGGGACATGATTGGGACCTTCAAGTACTTGAAAGGGATAAATAAGGTGGATAAGGAGTGCCTCTTTAAGCTGAGTGGCAACCATAACATGAATGGGCACAGTCTTAAGCTGGAGGGGGGAGGTTTGGGAGGGAGGTCAGGAAGCACGTCTTCATGGAGAGGGTGGTGGACACTTGGAATGCGCTGCCGGGAGAGATGGTCTCGTTGAAGGCAGGATAGGCATAGGGAGAATGTAAGGATCATGGATAGAGAGGATGGGAGGAGTGGGGAGAGGGGGCCGGGACAGTAGCTCAAGCTGTGGACCCTGCAATACGAGTAGACTAGATAGACCAAATGGCCTTCTTCTGCTGGCTTCTTCATATGTATGTATTATAACAACTCATGTATTGTTGGTTATAAACAAATGGTATACTGCAGTGTAATGATTTAAAGAGCTCCCGACACAGTTGAGACAACTAAAAAAATGTAATATTCAGACATACATATAGCTTATATTTCATATTTATTATGTAATTCTCACCATTATTTCCTTATTCCTAAGGGTATTTGCATGAATACAGTATCTCTACCCTTGTAGCTCTGGCTGCCTACCTACACCTGACATCGTAATTCTGTTTATAAAATCATAATATGTTGTTGTGGAGACCGTTATGATGTCATAAACAGGGGATTGTGATGCCATGTGTAGAGAAGCAGCTAGAGTGGATATAGTCTAGGGGACAGGGATCTTGTTTTCATGCAACTGTTTTCAATAATAAAATAAAATGGGGACGTAATAACGAAAATGGGATGGAGCTGAATATAAATCTTACTTTGGAAAAAAGTTTTCCTAAAGCTGTCAGGGGCTCTTTAATAGTGGTCTCTGATACAGGGATCCTGTATTGTCCGTTTATGAATGTCTGTCGTGTTATGTTGTCACCAACACCAACAAAGTATAATTATTTTTATTTAGAAAAGGCCATCCAGAGTTGGACCTTTTTGCGTCCCCATAGAACGCAAATCTGCCACGTTTCTGCTTACTCACTCCAGGTCAAGGAGTGTTTTTTAGTGAGATGCGTTGTCCCTGTCTTGGAGAGGGAGGTTCTCTTATGCCTTTCCTCCAATCCCTCTCATTAGGAGAGTTCTGCTCAAACTGCGGGTGGAGCATGCTATCCTAATACTAGTGGCCCTGTTCTGGCCTCACCAGATGTGGTCCCACTTCTGCAGCATCTGGCAGTGGAGCCTCCTGTTTAGTTTCCCCTTTGTCGAGGCCTGCTGCCACACGCTCAGGGGTCCTTGGTCCATCCCAACCTTGGGTCCCTACATCTGCATGCATGGCTCCTGAAAACATAGCCATTACCTGTTTTTGGGTTCCCCCCAGATGACTGGTATCATGCTTGTGGCTAGAAAGCCTTCCATTAGACACATTCTTGAAATGGAATCACTTTTTAATATGGTGTACTTACTATTCCGAGGACCCATTTATATGTCCTGCCAATATTGTACTGGACTATCTTCTTTACTTATCTGACTCCAGTCTGCAGTACTCATCCACAAAGGTGCACTTGGCCACCTTTTTGGCTCACCATGCCCTTATTGGTTGATGCACGGTGGCCCAATTAGAGGTGTCCCGTAAGTTTTTTTACATGTATTCTGCACATGTCCCCCAGTTCGTAAATCAGTTCCACTAAAGGACCTTATTTCAAACTTGAGAAATTGACTCTGGCTCCATTTGAACCTGCTGCAATCTGTGAAATGTGCTTCCTTTCATGTAAATGCTGTTTTTGGTTGCCATGGCTTCTGCTTGTCGGATTTCTGAGCTTCAGGCTCTGATGCATTAGCCTCCTTACTTGATTTTCCACAAGGACAGGGTGTCTTTACAGACCAGTCCATGTTTTCTGCCCAAGGTAGTCTCTGATTTCATATTGAATCAGACCGTACGTCTTCCATGTATTATCCTGAGCATACTAACAAGGGTGAGGCATTGCTCCTTCCACTTGATGTACCTAGAACACTATATTTCTGTCTTGATGATCCTGAGGACTGCAGAAAGCTCTCTTAGCTCTTTTTTCATTCACCTCTGGGGAAAAGCGGGGCGCCCCTCTGTCTAAACAGTGCCTACCAAATGGCTGGCTAACTGTACTGAATTTTGTTGTAGGGAGTATGATAAAGAACCTTGTGCTGCTGTGTGGCCACTCTACACGTGGTATGGCCACTTCTCTTGCTTGTTTTCAGAATGTTTCTGCCACATGGAGCACTGTGCATACTTTCACCAAGCACCACAGTCTAGACATTGTCTCTCGTAGACGTGATGGCTTTGGTCTTCTGGTGTTGCAAGGCCTTCTGTCCTGTATACATGTCAGACTTTGCTTTCCTTCTTGGGTACCTTGTGTACTGCTTAGGAATCATTTCAAAGGTGTACCCAAGTGAAGGAGATCTCGATGAAGATAGAACAGTTACTTGCCGTAAAAGTAGATCTTTGAGAGAATCTTCTCTGTTGGGCCACAGGGCATCCACTGTCATTCTCCCTTTCTGCAGTATCTGCTAGCAGGTGTGTCCACTGCCTTTTTTGGCGGTGTCCATAAGTGCCTTATGTATGCTATGTTTCCAGTACCATGTCTCTCTGTGTATGCCTGGTACTTGTCTGGTCTCCTGGTTCCTCACCGTAGGATGTCCGGCAGGGGACTGAGGACCAGTGGGGCCACACATAATTATATAGGTGGTAACATTGCATGTCATAATGGGCAGCTTCCAGCTGGCAAATGTTTCTGAGTGGTCCTGATGCTGACAGCGTACAGTTCCAAAGGTATGGCCAAATGGAAGAGATTCTCTCGAAGATCTACTGTTACAGTAACTGATCTCTCTGCTGCACTTGCTGACATTTGCAGAAGAAGTGGAGACTGTTGGGAAATGTGGTCTGGTCTCTTTACAGGCTGGCGCTTTTGGTAAGGAGGGAAAGGGAGGCATGTAAAGCCAGGTATTTGTATGTGTGTGCCACCAGAGCTCTAGAGTTACTATGTGAGTCTTTAGTTCCTGGCAGCCCATACCCAATGAATGCTAGTCTGTGAAGAGGAAACTCTTGCAAACCACCTGCTACAAGTAAGTTATATACTTACATGTGCAGCAACATCCTAAACACTGTCGTATACAGTTGCAAGGGAATACTTGATTATTCACCAGTTCTGTTTCAACCCATACCATAGAATCTGCTGAACAGGAACAACTAGGTGCAAGCAGATTTTTGCTGGAAAATGCAGTTGTTCAAGTTAAGATATTTCCACTGTAGCAGGACATCTCCTATAAGTGGACTAAAAATATCAGATTTTGTAACTTCAGAGTTAATAAAATTAAGATTGGTTTTAAGGTCACTGAAGCATACGGTGTACCTATAAAATATTTTGATGTTCTTTTTAACCTGCAGGGGGTTGGAGAAATGCCACTGGATACCCCCTCAGCCAAGGGCAGGCGTTCTCATCCTGGAAGTGGAGGAAGTATGAGAGCATTATCAAGTTCCAGGGATTCACAAGGCACTGCAGGAAGGTAGGTTCATTTGTAATGGAAGTTTACTCACCTGGTAAAGGTGATTGTTGGAGCATGTCTCTATGGCACTCCCACTCTTTACCCTATGGGTTTTCATGTCCACCTGATATGCTGAAGATGCTCAGATGACAGATTTGAAATCCGACCCCTACTCCTGATCTTCTCAGGAAATCTTAAGTACGAGTTATTCCACAGCTGTGAATGAATTCTGTTAGAGGGAATAATATACAAGGCATAGTAGCCAGAAAATGTTCATGACTAGAGATTCATAAGGAGTCAGAAATCTCTAGATGTAGTGAAAGAGCAGGAGTCCTGCTTTATTAGCTGTCTAACAACACTGCTGTCTAGGTACAGGGAAATCCGCTTAAGTGCTCCTCGCTCATTTTGTTAAGTTAAAATGTGCATTTAAGCAGAATTTGCACTAAACCAAAATGACACTGAAACAACAGAGGGCATTTAAAAAAAAAAAAGAGAGAGAACACTGACTACATTAACATCATTTTAATATGGTATAATACCATTCTAAAATCATGACTTATGATGGACATTCATATTATTTTAGGTGAAGAAGTAGGTTCTTTTTTTTTTTCCTTTTATTCTTTTTGCAACCGGGTAAGGCCCACTAGGCACAAGTGCCTGTTTTCAGGGGTGACCCAGGAGCACTGGAGTGGTTAAGTGACTTGCTTAGAGTCACACGGTATGAAAGTGGAGGTTGTGGGAATCAAACCCAGGTCTGCTGGATCTATCAAGCTCATTCGCAGCTCATTACTCTAACCTCTAGGCTGTACTAAAGCCCAAATTTTACTTTCTTTTGTGTTCTCTACAGCTAGCTTCTGCAGGTAATGCTCAGATTCAGACAGCATACTCAAGTCTCTTTTTTTTTTTTCTTTCTCAAGCATGGACAAAGCTAATTACTCTGTACATGGCCATCAGCACCTCCGACATGCTGAGGTGCTGGGTCATCTTCATCTTGTTCATTGTTCAGTTTGTCCATTTTTGGCCCCAGGACCTCAGTGCATATCGCATCATATCTGTGGGCCCATCTGTTGGAATGGTGTTATCCATGTCTCAGAAAGCTATAAAATGGGGTCATACTCGGTGGTAGCCATGGTGGCAACAGCAGAGGCTCTTCAATCTCTGTCAGTGTAGCCTCATCCTCAGGTGTGTTTTCACTTGCCAGTACGAATCCTGCCTGTCTAAAGCAGTTCAGTATTGTCTCCTGCTTTACCTGATGCCACGCACAGTCAAACATCTGTATAGCATCGAGTATGTTTTTCTTTCTTAGGTCATTTAGAGAGATTAGTGTCTCTTCATCCAGCCACAGAAAGATTTTCTCCAGGACCTGTTAAGAAAAACAAATGAAGTTTGGGAATACAGCAGAAGAAACATGAAAATGTGATCCCTTTTAAGAAAAAAAAAAAAAAACACCTGGTAAGGAAATTCACAGTGACTAACAGCATAACGGGAGATAAGTCAGAAGGTGAGCAGGGCTACAAACCTGGCAAAATAAAACTCAGTAAGGAACTTAACAGTGGCTACAATAACTGCAAAGTGTAACACTGCAGGGGAAAACAAGTCCGAGGGCAAGCAGGAAAAACAATGTCTTGCATACACAACAGAAGCAACAAGAAAATGTGATATCTCTTAAGAAAAACACCTGGTAAGGAATTTCGCAGTTGCTAACAGCATGCAGGGAAACAACTCTGAGAGCAAGCAGAGCTGCAAACCTGGCTATGGAACAGATGTTTGACATTCTTTATGATACCCACGTCTAGTGGCTGGGTCAATGCCATTGTGTTCTGTGGGATGAAAATCATTTTAATATTTGTCAGAAGAACATTAGGATGTGTGCTACAGGTATCTTAAGATCAGCGCTACTCTTTGCCTGTTGCAGCACATCTGGGCATTTATTGTTTTTAGTCAACAAGTAAAAATTTCACCCATCATCCAGGCATTTGAGTTCCCCTCCCAGTCTGTGGGCAGAGCATCAGTAGAAAGTCCAGCAAAACATCGTTTTTTTTGGGGTCAGTTATGACGGGTCTCATCTTATCCATCCCTGACATGTTGCAGCATAGCAGTACGGAGATACTCTCCTGAAGTTTTTTTACCGTCAGAGACTGCATCAGACTTAAAAGTGAATGTCCTCTCAGGTATAGCACAACAGTAAAGACCTGATTCATTCCAGCTGTAGATTAGGTGGAGGGTAGTCTTTCAGTAACTGAGGCAGTATATTCGTTAACCAGTACTGCAGACTGGGAGTCTGAGTCCTTTTTTTTTCTCTCACTGTGACATCTCTTAAAAATTATGCCATTTCTTTCTTTCCACCTACTGAACCAGCCACTGGTCAGAGTGAATTTAATCCCCATAGTGTCAGCACGTTTTTTGGCTTTTTTTAAAAAGATAGTGCAGTTGCTGGCCCTGTGGCACTGAGGGCTGAGGCGCTGGACATCTTGCTATGCGCTACGCCAGTTGTGATGCTTGGCCAGCTGGTTTTGATTATTGTATGATATTGGTATTATAAATAAATAAATGGTCAGTGTATGAAATGTCAGTCTGTGAGATTTGGCCCTTTTAAATTACAAGGTGTCAGCAGCTGTAATCTCAGGATGTATTACACTGACCAGGAGATCTCTGTACTGTAATTTTATTATTTATTTATTTAGCTTTTGTTGATCGGGTAGGTGCATTAGGCAAAAACCCTGCCTATTTTCAAGCACGACCCGAGAGGGTACAATACACAGTTCACATTTAGGTACAGAGATAAAGTACAAATAAGGCATTACAATACAGTATATGGTACAGACAATTGGTGATGACATTAGGCTGCAGACATTCAGTATTTCAGGGAATCAGTGAAACTAGGTTTAAAGAGAGGAGGCAAGAGGGCTAGTTACATTCACAGGAATCAAGTGCTTTTAGGTGGGAAAAAAGTGCAGATTTGAAGAAGGAGGAGTGAGATTGGGGGCCCTTCAGATATGGAGAGAGAGAGTTCCAGAGTTTCGGGGCGACGTGGGCAAAGGCATGCTCACCCATTTTGTAGAGCAGTGTGGGACGGAGAGCAGGGTGGAGAATGATGACCTCAGTAGGCGGGAGTGAGGCCCAGGGGTGAGCATTGCCCCAATGCTTTCTGGATGTGGGAGGCTTGTCATAGAGTCAATGAAACAACCCAGAGAGTATGTGCACAGGGCAGAGGGGGACAGCCGTTGAAGGGTGGCATACAGAAGACAGTGGTGAGTGAGTCTGAGGGCCGATAGGCAAATCTGCATATGTTGTTGTAGGTAGTATCCCATTTACGAAGAATTCCAGCATTAGTGTGGGATAGAATAGGGAGTGCGTATTGCAGTCTAGGGAGCAGGACACCTCTAGCCACCGAGATCCTGGCTGCAGGAGTGAGAGAGTGACTCGATAAGTGGCACCTATCTTGATGTTCACAGATTTGCATATTTCGTTTATATGTGATGAGAAGACAAGAGTGGGATCAAGCGTCACACCCAAATATTTAAAAGAGTCAGTGGACTGGATGGAAGAGCCATCACAGCTGCACACACAAAACATGGGGGTCACATTATGGACTTTTCTAGTTGACCCAAAGAGCATAGCCTGGGTCTTAGGCAGATTAAGGATTAGGCCATTATTTAGGAGCCAGGCTTGAATCATTTGAAACGCAGATGATAGGTCTGTATTGATGTCATCCAGTGACCAAGCAGTTGAGTAGAGCACCAACTCATCAGCATACATGATGGAGTGACAGTGTGTAAAGGTAGCAGGACAATCATTGACAAAGATGGAAAAGAGCAAGCGCCCTAGGATGGATCCTTGTGGGACGCCGCAGAAGATAGGAGCCAAGGATGATAGTACTTTGTTGAAGAAGACTGATTGGGTCTGGTTTGAAAGGTAACTACTGATCCAATACATGGTGGAACCAGAGGCACCTAGAGAATGTAGTTTGTGCACAAGTAGAGGATGATTAACCAGATCAAAAGCTTTGGTAAGATCTATAAACACTGCACCAGTAAGAAGTCCTTTGTCCATAATGGACTTAACATCACTAGTGAATTGGGTTAGATCCGTTGTAGTACTGTGACCAGGCCTAAAGCCGTGTTGAGCTGCAGACTGGAGATCGAATTTTAGTTAATGGGTGGAGATCTGATGGTGAATGAATTTTTCCAGTGACTTGCTAAGAGTTGGTAGAAGAGCAATCTGGCGATAGTTAGACAAAATTTTGGGTCACCTTTCTTGAATACTGGAATTACCCTGGCAGACTTCCAGGCCAAAGGCAACGTTGCAGTACTGATGGATAGATTCAAAAGTCGAGTTACAGGAGGGGCAAGGTGAGAGGCACCAAGTCGGAGAATCCTGGGTTCAATGCCATCTAGTCCTGCGCTGCCGTGGACAGGGATGGACCTCAGCAACCTAACAACGTCCAGGCGAGAGGCGGAAGAAAGCTCAAGTGTGGGAGGGGTATATGATGAAGAAGAGGAGGAAGGGCAGTGGGATCAGCAGGAGGGGGCCTGGGAGCAATTAGGAACATCGGTGAAAAGCTGGTTGAAAGCATTAGCAATTAACTTCCTTGAGAAATTGGATTTTATGGCCTTTTTATGACCTCATGCTTTTGAAATTGGAAACTAAATATACATTTTATTACATCAGGAAAGGACATCATTTAGCTGATTCCTGTTGGATATCTCACACCTGGGTGACAGACTGCAGGGTTGTAAACCTCAAAGGAACTGGCTGATCAAAGACTCATAATTTGGGAAATGGGTTTTTGCTGATGGTCACATTATTTAAAATACCTCCTGGTAGGAAAATCATGTTTGTAATTTTATATTCTAAAAGGAGGAGCTAGATGACTCACAGAAGGGGCGTGGAGACACAGAGTTTAAACTGATACTTGTGTCTGAAATGTAGGTCATATCTTTTTGGGGCTCTTAAGAAACAAAGATCTCTAATTTAACTGCACTTACAGGGGTAATACGTTAGCTAGAAAAGATCCAAATGTATTGTGGTAGGAGTTTGTCCTGTAGTTTTCCTTGTTTTTTTTTTTCTTTTATAGGATTGTGATGCTGTCTGATATTTTGTCTTGTATTTTATCTTACTGTTTTTATCCATTTTTAGTTAACATACTCTTTAAGAGTCTGCCTGAGTCTCCTCTGTCATTTTTGCATGTGGAGTGCCTGTATTTTTAAGTCTGACAACTATTCAAGGGCTTGATGGTGTTACTAAGCTTGGTAAAAGCTAAGAATACACCTAAGGTCTCTTACAGAGTTTTAAGGGTTCATTTTGGATACCTGGTTAGGTGTCCTTAAGCAAAAGACATACTGCATCCCCGAAGAGAATATAATCTGAGACTGTTCATTTGGGTATGCTAGCATAAGGTTCACAGTTTGAATCCCCCGAGAACTTGAGGCTAAAAGGTGATTCAAACTTAAAAGCAGACAGGAGGGTTACCCTATCTGTTACCTGTTCACACTATTGCACTCTGAGGTTGGCACTTTGGAAGCAGAGGGCCTGACCTGCGGAGTGCGTTTGTGACACCGGTGACCCGTGTTTGGGAATAAGCACCCACCACTGGGGGTTGGCAGGGGAGGAGAAGGATTGAGCATCCGATAGACTGCTTTCCTCCAGGGAGGGGGGTCTTCAGTGGTTGGCACTTGCCTGCTCCCTAGTGGAGGCTGGGGGACAGGGCAGCAGGCTGCAGAAGGGGGAGGAGTTGGGGCAGACGCTTAGAGGGAGCGCGTGCGGACGCGTGCATGCTCCTCTCTGCGAGCATCATTGCATGCCCCAACTCCTGGGGAGAAAACCAGGAAAAAGAAGAAGCCATGGCACGATGGTGAAGGGCACCTTGCAGGCTCCAGTCTTGGCCAGCCACGGTGCTGGCCCACTGAATCTGGTCTCTGGTGGGGGTTAGGGAACCCCACCGGGGGGGTGGGCAAGCCCTGAGAGTATGGGTCAGCGCCAGATGGTGGATACTGGGGGACGGGGCTGGGGACTCTCTCCGGAAGACAGCCGGCTCAAGAGAAAGTAACAACCAAAAAGATAGTGCAGTTGATAGCGGCATGGGCTGTGCAGGTTGCCAAAAACCACTGCAACAAGGCAGCTTCAACCTCGTCACTCTTTCCACAACGCTGGCATTTTCTCTCTGTTCTCTGATTTCTCCCACTCAGAAAACAGTTTCTCTCGTGCCTTCACAATTCTGCAGACAGTGGATAAGTCAGTTCTGAAATCTGCTGTAACCTCAAATCTTTTTACACATAGCTGCTCAGTTCTCCATAGCAGCTCAGTCTTCTGCCCTAGGGTGAGTGTGATTTTCTTTCAGTGCTCCACTGTTTCAGACTTCATTATGGAGAGACTAAAAATGGGTTAAGTAAAGGTACCTGTTAGCACTTCGTTGTGCACTTATCCGGTATGATCACTGCATAATTACTGTATGTTACTGGCATGAGACTGTGCTCGCAAATGAAAATTACACTTAACCAGTATGCATTAAAGAAGATCTATTGAAAGGAACCGAGTGTAAATAAATCAGGAAATTGAAAAAATATGCACTTATCCAGGAACTGCATGTATCCAGCTTGTATTTATAGAGCAGGTTCCTACTTTCAGCAGTGCTACTGTCCCCTAGCCTGTTCGATTCCTTACCTGACTGGAATCGAGCTACTGACATTTTGCATAAAAACTCCATAAAGTCACAGTTATAACCCTCATAATTTTGGAAATCTTCATGGTGCTAAGAAAAGACACTTCCGGTTTAATAAACATGCCTCATTGGCCTGCAGCACTGTTTTGTGATGTCACAAAAATGAGGTTGCGGGAAGTGTTTCAGTTTATAGCGAGATAGCTTAATATATTTAAACCCTTTATGTTGGATTTTTCATATAATGCCTATCGGGTCCCTATTAGTCGATCGATCTCTTTGATATGAAAAAATACCAACACTAAAGGGCTTAAATATATTAGAAAATACCAGCCCCATAGAACTGAATGGGGCACGCTCCCACAGCCTTCGTTTTGTGACATCACAAAACAGTGTTGCATGGGCCAACGTGTGGGCGTGTTTGTTAAACCGGGAAGTCAGTCTTTTTTTCGGCACCATCAAAATTTCCAAAATTACGAGGGATATAACGTTGCGACTTTATGGAGTTTTCATGCAAAACGTCAGTAGCTCGATTCCAGTCAGGTAAGGAATCGAATGGGCTCATGCAGGCAGCTACTTGGAAGCTGCTTTTTAAAGGAAAGCCACTATACCATGTTTCAGGCATGAACGACAAGCAATTAGAGCATGAAAATACAGCATGATGGTCCTGGTCTTGGAAGGTGTCAGACTCTGAGGGGGCCATGGAGTGCCACAGTCTCCACATACCTCTCAACTGTCCCACATTACGAGGAACAGTTCCTCATTTTGCCTCACAAAAGTTCTCTGTTCCACAGTGAAACGTTCTGTCCCTCATTGCATGCTAACATTTTAAATAAAAAATCCAAACAATAAATGTGAAAAATGCATTGTTCAGTGAGCAGAAAACTTTGTGAACGTGAACACATACTGTAGAATAGGAAAAGAATGCGTCAATTATATTTAGCGCTAGCCACAATGTGGCCACATTTGTGTAAATTTATTTTCACTCTAAACTATAAGTCTTCCATTCACCTTAATGGAAAAAAGTACTAATTAGCGTAATTTTATTTTCACGCTTCTGAGCACTTCAGCTAACATAGTGAAAATTTATGGACAGTGAATATTTCCTATTCTACAGTACATCCTACAGTGTTCTAGGATTCTGCCTCCATGATTTGACAAGGTGTTCCACATTTTGCCTTTTTGTTCCATATTTTGAGAGGCAGTGTCCCACATTTGGGGGTGAAAGGTTGAGAGCTCTACAGAGGTATGCTGTCACAGTCATCTTAGCCAGGTGAGTGAATTTCCATTGTGGGTTGCAATCTCTATGGCACTCCCATTCCTTACCTAATGGGATTTAAAAGCATTAATCAATAGCTGGAGTCGGTTGGGGGAGACTGTTCCAAGATCAGTAAGATTTAGCCATTCATAGTACCCCCTTCCCCAGCCAAATCCAGCTGTAGGCACAATATCAATGTCTGTAGTGTTTGATGAAGGTGCTAGCCGAGGACTGAATAGCAGCCACACAGATGTCTTCAATAGACGCTGCATTCTTCACCACTCAAGATGTATTGACTGCCCTAGTAGAGTGGGCCTTGAGGTCTTTGGAGGTTAAGAGATCCTGTGCCTTGTACAGTTCTGCAATAGTCCTTTTCATCCAAGTCACTATTGTTGACTTGGATGCTGTCTGCCTTTCTTGTGGCCTTTGGTGATGATGAGCAAGCGTTCCAAGCAACCGATGGCCTCTGCTCCATGGATATGGGTTTTGATCACTGCAGGCTTGTCCAGACGGGCTAGGCCTGCATCTTCTAGTGATAACATTTCCAGTTTGATGTGGGCAGTTCGATAGTCTGGTTTAGGTGGAAATGTGATGCCACCTTTAGTATGAAGGAGGGAATGGTCCTGAGTGTAATCCTGTCCGGTAAGATTTTCAGGAAGGGATGTTTATGGGAGGGTGCGTAGATTTTACTGATCCTTCTTGTGGAGCATATGGCCACTGGGAATTTGGCTTTCTTTGAGTGATGCCCATCTTGCCCACCATAGTTCCACTGGTTCGAATGGTGTCCATCTTAATGCCCAAAGCACAAGGTTTAGGTCCCAGGGGGCAGTAATTTGACACATTCTTTTTTTTTTAATAATAAAATATTTTTATTAGGCTCAAGGTTCAGGTACATTTCCATATGCAGAGTTAATACAAAGGCAAATTATTCAGCTTACATTAAAATATAGCAGATATCACATTTTACAGGATACATTTATGATCAGAGGGTTCCAGAAAACAATACACAATCTTTTAGTTGCCCAAGTTAATTAAATTCAAGGTATAAAATCAGAGTATGTGGTTAATTGGTGTAAAACCCATTTTCTCCACCTGAGATCAAAATGTTCTACTCTGTCCCTCATCCTGGCTGCCATCCTCTCCAAACCATATATTTCTCTCACCAGAGCCAGCCATGCCCCCTTGGTTGGTAATGTTTCCGTTCCCCAAAGTCTGGTTATTACCTTTTTTGCTGCCAATATCATCAAGGTGGTTTGCAGATATGTGGATTTATCTACCTTTAACCCAAATGGAGTTGTGGCAGTTAAAATGAACCCAGGTGTGAAAAGATCAGGGTTATCATAGATTGCCACAAGTTCCTGGACAACTTCCCTCCAGTAAGGGCCCAGCAAGTCGCATTCCCACATTATATGGGTTTGATCTGCCTAGGTGGCCCCACAGTTCCTCCAACATTTCCCTTGGGGATCCCCGGTAAATTTAGCTACTACTGTGGGGGTACGGAAGTATCTATAGCTTAATTTCCATTTCCAATAGGGAGATCCCGAAGACTTCAGCATCAGCACAGAGGTGGTCCTCCAATTGAGTTCCAGGACATCTGCCCCTAGTTCTTGGGACCAACGAAGTCTAATGGTTTCTGTGGAGTCCTTAGGTTTCTCACCCAAGGCTGTATAGACAGCACTGATGAGGTGTTCCACACTGGTTCCCCTTATTTGGAAATGGAGTCATTTTATTATTTGTGGGGGAATCTCTGCTATTGACCACAAGGGCCTCTTCGAAAGGCTGCAGATGTGATTTTAACTGAAGATATTTATGGTATTGGCCATGTGGAAGTTTATATAATGACTGGAGTTGGGCAAAAGAATGTATGCCCCCTGAGCCTATTAGCTGTGATGCATATTTAAGATTATATTTATACCATTGTAACATTGATTTATCAGTTGCATTCTGGGGCAATGAACTGTTAACCACCAGAGATCTGAGGTATAATGCCTCCATAGGGTGAGTTTTTTATTGACTATCTGCGTCCACTGTTTAAAGACCTCAGCAGTGCATTGAGGTAATTTTGTCAGGGGAAGACAACTAGGAGGATAGCCGAACAAATAATCTGTTAAATCAAAAATATTACTCCAGGTCATCTCAAATTGTTTCCAGGGCATATCGTAAGTAGGATTAAGCCAAGAGAGAAGTACTCTCATTTAAGAAGCCCGGGCATATTCCTGAAGGTTTGGCAAGTTCAAGCATCCCCGATCTCTGGGCAACTGCAACAGAATGTAGCGAATTCTAGGGGGGGGTACCTTGCCAAATAAACCGAGAGATTAGTCTGTTCCAAGACTGAAAATAAATTGAGGTAGGCATGATGGGGAGGGTCTGCGAGAAAAATAATATATGGGGAAATAGGTTTTGCTTAATAGTTTCTATATGTGCCAGGAAGCTTAGTGGTATATGGGACTGTTTTGTAAGCTTTTCTGTGAGGTTTTGGGTTAAGGGTTCGAAATTAGCAATGTCAGAATGAATTGGATTTTTAGTTCAACGGATTCCTAAGTAGCGCATTGATTGTTTGTACCACTTAAAGGGGTAGGCTCTTTTTAGAGAGAGAGGGGTATAATCACATAGTAATACTTATGTTTTTTGTTGATTAATTTTATATCCGGACATCTCCCCATAAATTTCCAGCTGCTCCCATAGTTTCGGGATTGATTTTTCTGGAGATTACAGGGATAGGAGAATGTCATCTGCAAATAAATGATATTTTTTTATATTTTGCCTTCCATGGGTATTCCCTGAATCTCTGGGTGTTGTCTAATTGCCTGAGCTAATGGCTCAGGGTAGAGCGCAAATAATAAGGGGGACAAAGGTCATCCCTGGTGGGTACCTCTCTGAAGAAGAAAAGGGTCCGATAAGGAACCATACTATTTTAGGTATGCTTTGGGATTTTTATATATACTTTGTAGTTGTAGGATTAATTCCTGTGGAAATCCAAAGCAAGACAGGGTTGCCCACAGAAAGGGCCAGGCAACCCTGTCAAATGCCTTTTCAGCATCTAATCTGATGAATGCTAATGAGATAGATCTTTTGGCAGCATATTCTTTAAGGAGATATGTGCGGCGGACCGCATCATGAGCTTCTCAGCTTTTAATAAAGCTCACCTGATCAGGGTCAGTCATTGAAGGGAGGATATTTTCCAGACGGGAGGCTAGGATGGACATATATACTTTGTAATCAAAATTTAGCATTGAAATCAGTCTGTAAGATGAAGGGCATTTGGGGTCTTTATCTAGTTTTAAAATTGCAGAAATTACTGCATATTGCCAAGAGGGTGGAGAGGGGTCCCTAGCCTGTATCTCATGCGTAGCATTCAAAAGTAGTGGCACTAGTTCTTCTTGAAATTTTTTATAGAACTCTAATTGATAACCATCCGGTCTTGTGCTTTCTGTAGTACTCTCTCAATCTTTGGTGAAATGATAGGGGCTTTAAGAGCCTGCACATGGGATGGGGTCAGTTTTGGAAGGTTTAATTTATTTAAGTAGTTCTCTGTCTGACCAATTGGGGTGGGTGGGTCTGCCTTATATAAAGTTTGGTAGTATGCTGCCATGATTTGTCGAATTTACCAATGGATGATTTTCTAATTTCCCTGTTACCGGATTTGCATGGCTGTTACACAGGATCTTATCTGTGTCAATCTTCCCCATTCATCGCATTTGGGTATATGGCCGGAGGCCATGACCCCGTGGGAGCTTTTTTTTTGATGGGTGGGTCGTCGCATCATTATCGCGCCGCCCTCAAGGCCGACGACTGCGCATGGCGCGTGGTTGGCAGTTAGGTGCTGTCAACTCCGCCCTCCCACCAGTTCTTCATCTCCTGCCATTGAGGTCACCTTGTGAGATGTTAGAGGAAGTCTTTGAAGCCTGCTCGCAGTTTCTCAACTACGCCATTTGTTTATTTCGGTGCCGAAGTCCATCATTTCTTCCTGCCAATTCTGTTTTTGCCTCACTTGACGTCGCCCGGTAAGACTTTTCCAGTTATTCTATTTTCTGCGATGTCGAGTCTGTTTTTGGTGTTTTTTTCTCCGTAGGTCATGTCTTGGTCGGAGGGCAAGAAAACTTCCAGGACGGGTCGGGCCCCCATGCGACGGTGTTCACGCAGCCGAAAATATTCAGTCACCGACCGGCACGACCGTTGCCTTCGTGTCTTGGCCCGCTTCACGACATGGATTTGAGGCGGCGCCTGTTTCTCCATGGATTGAGAGTAGTCGAACCATGTCTGCGTGGAAAAGTCGGTGGCTCGCCGACTTTCTGGGGTCAGGTTCGCACTTGTCAGGCCAAGCCACGTTCTCGCAGCCTTTCCTCCATGTCCCCTCCCGGTTCTATATGAACTGAGGAGGTGGAGGAGGGAGCCTCGGCTTTTCCCAGCCTAGCCATAGCCGAGGCTCCTCCCACAGTGCAGGAGGCCCAGTCTGTTCCCCCGGGGGATGGACTGCAGGCACCGTTATGGCAATCGCCCCTTCAGGGGTGAAGGCTCCCCCGGTGTTGGACCCGCGACCTGGAAGGCCTGGGTCGGCGCCAGTTTGGCCCTTGGCACTGTTTGCGGTGCCGTGGGCTCTGATGGTGCCGTTTGCAATGCCAATAGTGCTAGTGGTGCCATTGGAGTTTCTATGGCGCCATCTTCATCTTTCTCTCGCCTTGGTGCCATCCGTGGCGCCGAGGTTGAGCACGGTGCCGTGTCTTCCTCAGGAGTCATTCACGGCTCCAAGTGAGCTCACAGTGCCATGGGGGTTCTGAACGGTGCCGAGACTGCTGTCGGTGCCGTCGTCGGTGCTGCTTCTGCCCTCGGTACTGCTTGCATTGCCGTGGGGCCGGGCGGCGCTGTTCTCTGCGCCATTGGAGCTGTTGGAGCTGACATTGGCGCCATCTCTGTCCCCAGAGCCGTTCGCCGTGCCGTGAGGCCGGATGGCACCATGTCAGGCTCTGACACCAGGATTGCTGCCCTTGTTGGACCTGTGCCTCCTTCTGCCACCGTTTGCGGTGCTGGGGGGGCATTGGAACTGTCTCGGGTGCAGTCTCCTTTTCTGGTGCCCCGTTTGGTCTAGATGGCACAGAGCGTCCACCCACTGTCTGGCACAGGACTTCGGTTTCCACTTCTTCGGAGGAGGAGTCGGATTCTGGGTCGTCAGGCAGTCTGGCTCCTCAGAGCTAGTTGCCCAGGTGGACACTCTAGTAGTATCCTTGATAGGCCGCGACCAGCCCCCCTTTGAGGACTGGACAGCGGCTACCATGGCCAGGGTCAGGGGTGCTGACCAGCAGGCAGGGGTGCAGTCCACTATTGCTCTGCAGCCTGGCCTCGGAGGGTTCGTTGACCCCTCAATGGTGGTACCCCCTTGAGTGGTGTGCCTAGATTGCCCAACTTTGGGGCCGATCAGAGCACCCACAGGGAGGGGAGGGCAGTTCTCCTTGGATAACTACTTCGGGGGCTGACCAGGGTTGCCAGTTGCCTAGGCTGGCTCTTTTGAGGAGGAGGGCACTCTCAGATTCCGAGGGGTCGATGGGTGTGAGTTCTGTTAGGTGACCTTTTTCCAGAATCCACCCAGGCTCTGGGAGGTGCCCTAGTGTGAATCTTCGCTCTTCCCCCTCGATTTCTTTGAGAGGGCCTCATTCTTTGGAGGTAGGGGACTGTCCTCCTGGATCTTCACAGCCCTGGTTACCTCACAGGGGGGATTCTTCCAGGTGCAGTCAAGGCAGTTCCGAAATGGTTGTTCAGCTGTCGGCTGTGGAGTCTTCTGGAGCTCCTTCTTCTTCTGGAGCTCTTGGTCCACTCCCTAGCCCCGGCGGAGGTCAGTCATCTTCTCTTCTCGGCTCTGTCCCCATCCCTCTGCCGCATTCTCCTGCGCTCCCTGGTATACTTGGTCCCTCCGGGCCTCTCACCTGGGAGCAGTTCAGAGCCGTGGCTGCTCAGTTCCCCGTTTATGTCAGGCCATGGCCAGACAGGTTTTTCAACCTCCTCCTGAGTAGTCACGCTCTGAACAGCCTAGGTCCTCTGACTCCTCATCCCCCTCTTCTGGGGGAGAGGAGCCTTCTGTCCACATTTCTCTAGCTACTGATCTCGCAGAGTATCAGCGATTCCTTATGAGGATGTTGGAGGACCTGTGTATCATCCCTCCCACTCAAAGCAATCCGGAGCACTCGGCACACGCCTTTTTGGGCGATTTCGGCGAGGACACCCTTGTGGTGCCTCCTTGGCCTGCTCCCTTTCGGGAGGCATCATTGCATTCCTGGAAGAGACCCTTTTCCGGAGTTTCTGCCCCCAGGGATCTCTGCCAGTGGTATTGCACCCCCCCAGAGTCTTCAGGTTCCATGCCTCATCTTCAGTCAGGATTGACGCAACTGGACACTCCCGATGGGCTTTGCACCCTTCACCGTGACCAGCCTCCAGATCAAGACTCCTCAGATTTTGACTTCTGGGGTAGGAGGACTTCCTATTCGGCACGGTTGCTGCTCTGTATCACAGCACATCAGGCCCACTATGCAACCTATGACAGGTTCCTGTGGTCCAGGCTCGGTTAACTCCTAGCCTCAATGCCTGACACGGAACAAACCAGACAAGCCATTGCACTCTCTGCACGTGGCCTGAAGCTAGCAAGGCACCAAGCGAGGGCATCGTATGATGCCAACGAGGTAGCTACCAGGGTCGTAGGGGCAGCGATCTGCACTAGGCAGACGGCATGGCTGCGTCTTTCCCAGTTGTCACCCTTGGCCTGACGTAGGGTAATTAACTCTGCTCACCAGAGAACCTATCTCTTCTCCCATAGAGCGAGGCAGTGTTTGTCGGGGTAACTTCCTTCCCCCTCCGGGGGGTCCCCGTCTCACTCTTCCCACTCTCGGGCCTCTCCAGGCCTCGAAGGTTCTCCCTCTTAGTGTGTCACCCACTGAGAGCTAAGGGACTTAGGGTTAAATTAAAAAACCCCTTGGGGGGGGGGCTCGGCACTCACCCAAATGTAATGAATGGTGAAGACTGACACAGATGATATGAAAATTACGTACCTACCGTCATTATGATCTTTCTGTGTATCTTCACCATTCAACACAATCCCACCCTCCATCCCCCTGGGGCCTCAGTCTCTGGGTCCCCCTTCCTCTCTGTGTCCAGCATCGCTCCCCTCCTTTCTTTTGTCAGTAGTGGGGTAAACAAGGACACATAGAGGGATATTGTTTCTAAGGGGAGAGTGGGCAGCATGGGGGGCACTCCTTCTCCAGTGCTCTAGCTCCACCCCTGTGGGGTGGGAGTTGGCAGTTGCCCTCCATTCTCTCCTCCTCCTTGTGTCCTGTCTTTCTTCCAGAATAGCCGTTTTCTGCTTTGGAGTTTTTTGCCAGTTATTCCGTGCCTTGAATTCTGACAATAAGCCTTTTGGCTACTCCTCGCAGTTCCTATACAATCTGGAGATAAGTCAAGGTCCAGGGTATGGTTGTCACCTTTCTCCTCTCCCTCTCACACTTATCCTAAATCCTTCCTTTTCCTCTCTCCATTTTCCTGTTTCCAGAGATTGGGGCCCCTGCCCAATCCCCTTAGACTTCCTTATTATTCTGTCCTCTCAGTCATTATTCCTCCTTTGTTATATATCTTTTCCTTTATGTGTCCCTTGGACTTTCTTGTCCCACCCTCCCTGCCCTTTTCCTCACTCCTCCAGTGACTCAGAACTGGCAGGAGGGTGGGCTGACAGCACCTAACGGCCAACCTGCAAGTGCCACCCAGTGCATCGGCCTCGGGGGCGGCTGATGGTGTGTCAACTCCATATCCAAGCTCCAGGAGTGTGAAGGTCGTGACCGCCATATACCCAAATGTGATGAACAGTGAAGATACACAGAAAGATCATAATTATGGTAAGTACATCATTTTCATTTCTAGCCTTCTGCATCCTAAGCTTACGGGCTAGATTTCTTGCTCCCTTTGGACCTCCCTCATGTGCTGATAGTCTCAAGTAAAACAATTGCTGTTCAATTTTTTGATCCATATGCTTCTGTATTTTTTGTTTTAGAAACAGTAGCTGTGGCTTTACTGTTTTGTCCCCCTGGGCATACAGGGTTTGCTTTTCTTTTAATTCTGCTTTGAGTAAGGTCATTTGGGCCTCCCTCTCCCTAGTTTTTTTGGAAGAGTAGGCAGTGGCCTCCCCTCTGAGTACCGTCTTGAGGATGTCCCACATCATCACTGCATGAACATCCGGGTTGGAATTTTCCCTAAGGATACAAGGGACCCCATCTTTGACTAGCTGACAGAACCCCGGGTCTCTGAGGTGCATCAGATTGAGGAGCCAAAAATGATGCCTTATGTCCACCTCCTAGTTCAACTTTTGTATATATTGGAGTATGGTCTGACAAAAGAGTCACTCCATGCCAGACATCTTTTAATGTCTCTAAATGCTCTGTAGTTGTGAATATATAATCAAGTATTGACGCCACCCCCATCCCCGGGGCCATGTAGGTGTACTCTCTTTGGGATGGGAAATGGTGGCGCCAGACATCTACTATGCCCAAAGAAGCAAATGTTCCTTTTAGATATTTTTGGAGAGGATTAGTTCTGTGAGGGAGGTGAACTGAAACGTCCTTTGTAGGATTCAGGGTGGCATTTAAATCGTCCCCTCATCAAAAGCTGTCCCTGGAGAATCCCCAGTACCTGGGGGAAAAAATTTTCAGTGCTAAATTCTTCGTTGTCCCTGGTGGGAAATACACAGAAGCCAGGGTTACTGGGCATCCATATAGTTTGCCAGTGGCAATGGCATACCTTCCTTCTGGGTCAAAAACTACATCTTGTCTGTTAAAAGGTACCCCCCTCCTAATTAAGATAACCGCTCCCCTTCTACCACCTGAACTATGCGAAGAGGCTGTTACTGTGGGAAATCCCAACTTTGTGAATTTTTCATGTTCTGAGGCCGACAAGTGTGTTTCTTGGAAGAAAATAATTTCCAGATTATCCCTCTTAATAAATTGTAACAATCGAGACCGTTTAACAGGACTATGAATCCCATTAATATTTAGTGATAAAAGTAAAGACGATTTACCCATGTTGACTATATAAAATCGAATCTATATGATAATGTAATCCTGAAATTCTAGAAATTCCTCCCCCTCTCTCCAATCTGTGTTGCTTGCTTTCAGCGGCCCTTCTCACATTTGAAAAATTCACAAAGTGCCTCAATGTTTGTAACAGTGCCTCAATTTCTTGTACCACTAGATCCTCGGCGCCTATTTTTTCCAATAAGTATGAAAAGTCAAATGATATTGCATACCCATAAGATAAGGCATCATGACAACTTGCAACCATTAACATTACTAGCATAACTGTCCGATGAAAATAATACGTGCTGACTACTACATGTGCTGCAGTAGTCCTGAGCAGTTGGTGAGGTAGATGAAGCCATATTAATAACCAGTATAAAAAATATAACCAAGCCATCTGAGCATGGTAACAGTGGGAAGATAGTTTCAGTGTGTTCCACCTATTACCAAATCCCCCATGCCCACACCAGTATAACCAACTATATACAGCAGAAACTGTTAAACAAGATAATGGCTCCCAAGGTAGGGAGGGATCTGTACTTCCTCCTATGAGGGAAAGAATGTTGTTTCCCTGTGGGGGTAGCTCACGAATCCAACATGGGCCCCCAGCACCATGAAAATACAACAGTGTTACAACGATTGCAATCAGCATATGCAGCCCTACACAGTGAAGTTGTCTTTGCTCTGAATGCTGCATACAGGGCATCTGCACTTTGCCATCACCTAGTGGCCGCCTAGAGTGAGGCATGTTATTCTGTTGCCTCAAATGTGGGGTTATGCTCCCTGTGTTTGTATTCCCCTGGGTCTCTGAAACATTGAGAGACTTCCTGATAGGAAAGGGAGCTTAATATTAAATATCAAAGCCTGTCTGGCGGAGTGGGGGAAGGAGAGATGAACACAGGGGAGGGAGGGTTTTATATTACCTCAACCCTTACTTTGCTGTTTCAGTTGTTTCTTTTATCCCCTTTGATCCCCCGTAAGCTTTATAGACCTGTTCTGAAGAAGGTATAGGAAATAAAACATTACTGTGACTTCAACATTTATTGCATGTCCCCGCATTTCCCTCAGGCCAGTCCGCTTCTTCTCACAGTTAGAGTCCCCAAGTTCGAAAATAGACAATGGCTCTCCTCTAGGATAGACTTAGTTACCAGTGTCTTTAATTCGAGCAGTCAGTCTGGAGCAGTCTGCTGAAACTTGTGGAGCAGTTTTTTTACATCTCGTAATATTAAAAGACTTTGCCTTTTTCTGGATTGTGCTGCCTGTGCCTTATCCCAAAGTGTCCCTCGAATTTGCAGCTTGTGGTCCTGTGAATCCAATGTAAATGTTTGGGTCACCATAATGTTCTTGTTTTGCATAGCTTTTGCTGCTTCATCTGGAGTTTCGAATGTGTGCGGGCCATCTGGGAACATGATGGTGCGTTTTGCAGGATAAGGTGTAAAGCACTTCAACTGCTGCTGTTTTAAAAGTCTAAGAAGCTGTGCATACACCCTCCTTCTAGCTGCTATCTGTGGAGAGTAATCATTATCGAAATACAGGCGTCTTCCCTTATATTGGATGTCTCTCATTGGCCACGTTCATGTCAGTAGCTGCTGTTTCACAGCATAATTCAGCAGCCTGAGCACTATAGAGCGTGGCCTCTGGTCGGCCTGCTGTGGCTTCGGGGGAGGGCTCTATGAGCTCTCTCAATTTCAGTTTTAGTAGAGGGGTCGAGTTGGAGAACTTCTCTGAGCAAAGTGTCCAGAAATGTAAGCATATCTCTCCCTTACTCGTCTTCTGGAACCCCGTGGATACACAGATTATTTCTTCTCGACCTATTTTCAAGGTCTTCACGTTTGTCATTTAGCATTTTTTGTTCATTTAACAAGTGTACCACCACTCTTTCTAAACTGTCAGTTCTGGCATCAATTTCCGTATGCGCTGTCTCCAGGTCTGTTACTATCTGGCTAATTTTATTTAATTCTGTGGTCAATTCAGTATGGAAAATTTTTACTTCCTTTCTGAAGCCTTTAAGTTCAGCCAGGATTGCTGCGTTGCTGGGCTGTCCATTGGGAGTCGGGTATTCCACCATGTCTACCAGGTGCGAAGTACCAGTCGGTGAGTCGGATGGCTGTTTAAGTTGTTTCGCTGCTGCTAAAGGGGTTTTTCTCTTTTTTCTGGCTCCCATTCACTTCTGAGGCTCCTCTTAATCAATGATTTTAAGTTTGATATGTTTTGCTCTGATTTTGAGGTGTCTATTAGTCAGGGCTCAGCGGAGACATCTCTTCAAGGCTGCATTCCTCTAGGTGGCTCAACCGGAAGTCCTAATTTGACACATCCTTGGCCTGATAATATTAGCTGCCTTGAGAAAACAGAAGCTCCTAGAGTATTGTTGATTTGTCCTCTGGCTGCCCCAGTTGCTTAGAGTTTGACCCTCAAGGAGGAAGGCGATGTGCCCTTGTCCAGGCCATTTTGGAGGAACAGTAGGATTTGTGAAATAGACGATTGTTCTATCCTTATGCCCTGCTCTGAGCACCATTTGCTGAAAACTGCCTAATGGCTTTTGTAGGTTCCTGTTGCAGATGATCATCTTGTTATCACAGAGGGGTGGTACCCCTCCCTCAGCAGTCTCTCTCTCTTTTTTCAGGAGCTAGGCTGCTAGTTTTAGACCATACAGGTTCAGATGCTATATTGGGCCCTGTGACAGCAGATCCTACCTGGTTGGAGAATGCAATGATCCAGTGACATTGATACAACCATTGTGAACCAAGGTTGCCTGGGCCAGTACAGTGTGATGAGAATTAGTGTGACTTTCATTTGTCTGATTTTGTTCATGACCTGTGGTGTGAAGAAAATTGGAAGAAAGGCTTATGCTCTGTTGAAGTTCCCTGGCATTTTTAAGGTATCTGTGCTACATGATTGTCTGTCCTTGTAGTGGGAGAGGAACTTCGGTATCTTTTTGTTGCTAGCCACGAAGTCTGTCTCGTCTGGACCCCATCCAATGTCCAATCTTTGAAACACTTCTGGGTGTAAATGCCATTCTCCCAGATGGATTTGTTGATGGCTGAGCCAGTCAGCCAGTGTATTCAGATCTTACTTCGAGAGGCTTCCTGCAGTAGGTATTCACATATAGGACTGCACCCCCTTGCGTCAGGACCACACGGCAAACTTGTAGCTAACAATCATCAGCGGGGACCACTTCTGTCGCCATGTGACCCAACGTCAGCATGACTATAAAAGGGGCCCTCCCGGTTCTTTCCTGCTGTCGCTCGGTATCTGTCAACAAACATGGTAGAATGGCATTCAGTCGCCCACAGTTTTTCAGATTGTTTAGTGATTTCGTTCCAAAGTTCTCTGTTTTCTAAACATCGTCCGTTATGGTGTATGTCATCTAGTCGGTCCAAAAAGAAGTGCTCCAAGTGCGGCGCGCAGATCCTACATGGTATGTCCTCTGACTGGGGCCCAAGCACAACTGGGCTGAGTGTACCATCTGCCAGGGCTTTAACCAGGCCATGTGCACCCATCGCAAGAGGACCTTCAAAGCCCATCTGCTGACTCAGAGGCTGGCTTCCATGGAAAAGGAGCTTAAGGAGCTAAGAGAAAGGTTGTCGTCGTCGTCACCAGCCCTGGAGAAGAAGAAAAAGGACAAGAAGAGATGCCGGGAGCAGAGCCGTTCTCCTCAGGGGAAGACCAGCCAAACAACTGGACACCTCACCAGGTGGGCCTCCACCTTTGTGAGTACCCCACCAGCAGGGCTTCGTCCGCTTCCAGACCAGACGCCTCACCTCCCCTGCCGAGGTTAGCAAGCAGTCAGGGTTACCTCTTTGGAGGTTTCTACTAGGTCTCCTGCTCTGAGCACTGCTGATAAGCAGCCCCCCGGCTCCGCCGCCGGGTGTCTGGCCCAGGCCGATCAGCCTGTCGTGAGTACTTGTGCTCTGGTGAGCCCGGCTGCGCCCAGTAAGCCAGTTGACGGCTCCACCACCGACCACATGGATGCCTCTACTCTCCTGTCAGGCTCCCTTGAGGCCCCCGACACCGGGACGAGTGTGCTCGCAAGCACACCTTCATCCTTGCAGGTTTCTTCCCCTAGGGATTCGCTACCTGTACTCGACACTTCTCTTAACCAGTCGGATACCTTGCCTGTCACTGGCGGACTTGCCTAACCCCCCATTCCAGGCTTTATTCCGACAGCGGATCCCCTCCTTTCTGCGGATCCCTCGCCAGACCTACACAGGCCAGGCATGGACCCTCCTCCTGTAGGACCTTCAGGCCTCCTGCCTACCCCGTCGCCAGACCCGCTTCCCAGCGGGCCTTCGGTGCCCCCTGCAGTGAGCCCTTCTGCTCCTCCTTTGGACCCTGCAGGTGACTTTCCGGGGAATCCCCATGTCCGCCAATACCCGCCACTGGGGGGGTCCCTCATGGGCTACAACCTGCTGATGACGAGCTATCCTACGCCGGGGTTCCCAATGCCTGGCTACCCAATGCCGGGATATCCGATGCCAGAATACCCTACACCAGGCTACTAGGGTCAGACCTTCTACCAATACCTGTATTGGTATCAAGCTCCTAGCTACCCCCCCTTAACGGGGTACCCAGGTTACCCACCTCCACCTCCTCCACCACCACCAGAGCCCGATCACAGAAATCATCCCTGCGTGGTGGAAGGATGCCAAATCTCGGCTTCTTTTGGAGTTGGTCAGCCTCAGGTCGCGGTCAGGGCCGCTCCTCTTTCCAGAGTGCCCCCTCCTAGTCCTGTACCCTGTAGCCAGGTCTCTGACAGGGACTTGGATGCTCTGGGCCCTAGGGATTTTACACCCCGGGACCAGGCTCGTGAACCTTCCTTGCCTAGCAGACCGGACTCTTTGGATTCGGATGAGGAATTGGACCTAGGGAACCAGTCTGAGCCTAATTCCCTGGTCTAGACCCAACCAAAGGAGTCCCTGAAGTCTCCCCCTGAGGATCCCTCCTTTGGGGAGCTACTTAGGACAATAATAAAACCTTGCAGATGGGCCTCCAAGGAGCTGGACCCCCAACGCAAGAGACTTGCAGAGCACCTGGACCTGGTCAGTGTGGATCCCATTCTCCCCTGGATGGGACTACATAAGGACCTTGCATCCACTATTTGGCAACAGCCCTCTTCCATTCCGGCTGTGTCACATAGAGTGGATCAAACTTACTTTCCCCCAGAAGGGGCTCTCATTTGACCACCCAACCCAAGGCTGACTCCATGGTCATTACTGCTACCCATGACAGATCAGCCCAACCTAAACATTTTAGTGCCTCTCCGCCAGATAAGGACACCAAGCAGCTGGACCAGGACAGTAGAAAAATCTACTCCTCATCCACCTGTGCCAACAGATCCCTGACCTATGTCACCCACATGGTGGCCTACCAGAGGTCATCCTTAGCAGAGTTGGGGAAAGACCTTCAGGAGATTCCTGATGAACAGCTCAGGAATAAACTCGTGGAAAAAGTCAGGATGAATAAGTCGTCCTGCCACCATGCCCTCTGCACCACATACGACTCTGTCAACTCAGTGGCTCGGGGTGTGGCCACAAGGATTTGTCTCAGACGCCTAGCCTGACTTCGACTGGTGGGGTTGGCACAAGATGTTCAGTCTTCTTTTCTGGATCTCCTTTTAGGGGTCCAGTTCTGTTTGATGGCGACACCAAATACATTATTACTGACCTGCAGGAGAGCGGCAGGTCCCTCTGGGACATCCGCTTCATGTACCATTCCGGCCAGAAGCAGCAGCTCTTTCGTCGCCAGCAGAAGTGGAACAGACAGAACCAGGGCAAATGACAAAATAAATGTGCCCCATGTTCCAGTGCCCAAACACCTCAGGCCAAGTTCTCGAAACCCACTTTTGGAGGAAAGGTGCCACTCCCCTCCACGTCCTGACTCCCTACCCCTCCTTCCGCTCCCTCCGACTCTCTCAGAGGAACTGGTAGGAGGAAGGTTCGGCCTCCACTTGGACGGATGGAAGGCCGTCACCGCAGATGCATGGGTTCTTCAACTCATAGGAGGAGGTCACTCGATAGAGTTCCTGGAGAGGCCTCCTCCCAACACACCGGCAAGGTCCTTTTACCCGTCAGTCCGACTTCAACTGGTCAGGGAAGAGATACAAGCTCTGCTACAAAAGGTAGCTATAGAGCCTGTTCCTCTGGAACAGACAGAGGGGGATTCTACTCCCACTTAATATACTTAACATACTAATTGCCAGCAGAATAGGCCTTACAGTCTGTCGAGTCTGCTCGTGCCTCAGGGCCCCGGGTGGGTACCAAGGCCTCCCCTCCCCATTGCATTTCTGTTTCCCCTGACATCCATGCCAGCCCCCCTGGGTTAGGCCCACCCCTACTTCATCCCTATTATAAACCTGTTCCACCCTCTCTTGAACCCCACCACTGTAGAAGCCAGAACCCGCTCACCATGGAGTGCATTCCAAGGTTCCACCACCCTCTCAGTGAAATATCTCCTCCTCTTTCCCCCCTCATCCTTCCTCCTTCAAACCATGTCCTCTGGTGATACCCCCCCTTCTTTAATCTAAAAAGCCCCACCTTGTTTACCCTGTTTATCCCCTTGAGGTACTTGAAGACCTCAATCATGTCCCCCTGGTCCCTCCTCTCCTCCAATGAAAACAGGCTGAGCTCCTCCAGTCTCTCCTCATACATCAAATCTCCCAGACCCCGTATCATCTTGGTTGCCCTCCACTGGACCCTTTGCAGGAGCTGTATGTCCTTTCTCAGGTGCGGTCTCTGGAACTGTACACAGTACTCAAGGTGTGGTCTAACCAGACCGTTGTACAGAGGCAGAATTACTTCCTTACTCCTTGAGGTGATCCCCCTTGTGATGCAGCCCAACATACTGTTTGCCTTGACTGCCGCCCTCCTGCACTGCTCAGAGTTATTCCTACCTGCATCCACCAGGACCCCTAGGTCTTTTTCTCCTGACGTGGCCTCCAGCACCTCCCCACCCAGGGTGTACTCGTGTTTGGGGTTCCCCCTCCCAAGGTGTAACACCTTGCACTTTGAGGAGTTAAAATGTAATTTCCAGGTGTGAGCCCACCTATCCAGGGTCTTCAGGTCCCCTTGCAGGGTTAGCCTCCCCTCCTCCCCCTGAACCACTGCTCCCAACTTGGAGTCATCAGCGAAGAGATTCATTTCACACCCTATACCCGCCCTGATATGAGAGGTATGCATTAAATAAGATTGGCCCCAGGACCGAGCCTTGCAGTACCCCACTCATGTCCCCTGTAGGGGTTGAGCTCTCCCCACCGACCACTACCCTCTGGGTGTGCCAGGCCAGCCAGTTTCCTATCCATCTGATCATCAGTGAGCCTACTCCCATCCCCTCAGTTTCTGCAGAATGCCTTTGTGTGGGACCGAGTGAAACGCCTTGCTGAAGTCTTAAGAATAGCACATCCACCAGCTTTCCCCTGTCCAGTTCTGATGTTACTCATTCATAGAACCCCACAAGGTTAGTTTGACATGATCTACCCGGCACAAACCCATGTTGGCGACTATCCTGACATCCTAATCTCCTCCAAGAACCCCCCTAAACGTTCCTTCAGTACACTCTTCATAATTTTGCCCACCACTGACGTCAGACTGACAGGTCTATAGTTACTGGTCACTTCCCACGACCCCCCCCCCTTTATGTATTGGCACCACATTTGCCCCTCTCCAATCCCTAGGCACTATCCCAGTCTTGAGTGACCTATTGTAGAGCTCCGCCAGGGGTGCAGCTAGTACATCCACCAGTTCACATTGGACTCTCAGATATATGCCATCCGGCCCCTGTGGGGTTTTCATTTTTAAGGGCCTTCCACACCCACCATGGGGATTTCACCATCTGCCCCCCCCCCCACTGGCCGATTTATCCCGATGTGAAACACATGGGTTACCCTTCCCTTCCAACTTTTCCTTGTCTGTTGCTCCTCTGTTCCTGTCCCCTGTTTCTTCTAACTCCAACCGATCCCACTTTGTCAGTTTCCCATCCCCCTCCCTAGTAAACACGGAGACAAAGTAGTCATTTAGGACCACCGCCTGGTCCCTCTCCTCCTCCACCCACCCTCTTTCTGTTCTTAATCGGCCGATCTGGCCTTTGGTCTTTCTCCACTCCCCAATATACCTAAAGAACCCCTTTTCCCATCTCCGTATTCCCTATGCCAGTCGCTGCCCCTTACTGAACTTGGCCCCCCCTTACCATCCGGGTGGCTTGTCTGTCTGCAATCTAATAAGCTGCCTTTTCCCTTTCCCCCTCTCCTTTTTTTGTAAGCTCTGTAGGCAGCCTTCTTATCTCGAACAGCCTCCTGAACCTCCTTGGACCACCAGCACGGTTTATTTGACATTGCCCCCCTTATGCTTCACCTTTGCACAGCTTCTAACTGCCTCCTGCAGTCCCTACTTAATGACCTCCCATCTCCCTTCCATGTCCGTCCTGGTTGTAATCCTCTTTAAATGATCCTTGAATATCTTTCCCATGCCCTTAAAATACGCCCCCCTGAAATCCACATGTAACCCCTACCTGGTATGCCGTTTGTATCTGACAGCTCTACCAGGTGGGCTGGGTTCGGGGAGGAATAGGCCACTTGGCACAAAGGCTAGGTTTGGCTACTCTGCACAGGGGCACCTAAGTAACTCCGAACACAGGAAGCAATAACTGTAATGTCCAATACCAGAAATGGGATTCTAAAGAGTGTCTTTTATTCACATCCAAACAGAATAAACAAAGCATAGATGGACCCCCATGGGGCTATACTCCTGGTAATGCAGATTAAAGGAGACCAGAACACATCCTCATCACTTTAGCTCTCAGGCTCTACAACACACTGGTTACACAGTACGCTGCTTTGGGTTACACAGCCCAAACTTGCACACTGCTTTGGGTTTTCCCTGGCTCGGCTCCCTTGCCAGCCACTTGGACACCTTCCATACTTCACGGAAACATTTTCTGGTGGCTCCCTAAACCACCTAAGAGCACCTCGGCTCCATCAGGGAATCTTTCTCTTAATCTCACGTCTGGGTACTTTCCTCAGGCACTGGCCAAGTACCTGAGGGAAAGCAAAAGGTGTCTCAGAGCAAATCCGTAGAGGTGAATTTGGTTAGTACCGATGGGGGGTCTCCCAACTCTCGCTCCCACAATTCATATCCGGCCATTTCTCTGGACTGTAAACACCTCATCCTTCAGCACTTTGCTGTGTAGATTCTTGCTAAATGTATTTCACATTCAATCTACTTGTCTTGCTTCCTATTTGTGCTAGACTTGAACATACTTAAAAATAAGTGGCATTGTCCATTACTCTAGACCCCCCACAGATTAAGCAGTCCAATCCCCACATTCTTTCTTTCCATTTTGTGCTGGCCTTGAACATACTTATAAGTGGCTTTGTCCATTACTCTAGACCCCCCACTGAGTTAAGCAGTCCAATCCCCACATCTTCCTACTGTACTTGGCTGTCTTTTCCTGACCCCACAGTAAGTGTCCCTTTAGTTTCCTTCTGTTCAGGTGAAAACACTTGGCCCTTTTCCAGAGCAAACTTACCCTTTGGTTGCAGGTGCCCCACAGGTGTTTCGTCCTCAGTGAATCTCTTACAGAGCTTCTGGTGCCTCAGCACAACTCAGACAGGCAGTTTCTTTCCCTTAGCCGGACCCAGGGAGGTTGCCCCTGGAAAACAGGCAGACACCTTCCCCCCCATCCCCGCAGGGATGGGGCTCTGAACCATTGAGAGCGGTCTCCACCACTTCAGTTATCAGTTCCTGTGTTCCTCTTCAGGTGGAAACACACACCTTACATAAAAGTAGCTCTGAAACAGAGCCTAAAGCTCTGAGAGCCTGCACACACTCTGCTGCACTACAGTCTCTCTCTAAGACTGAACCAGAACTGGCTTCAAATTCCCCAACATTCTACTCTAACCTCCAACTGCAACATTCCAGTGTGGCTTATGCAGCTGCGACAGTTCTAAAATGATGTCATCCCTCAGTCTCAGCTGAGACTGAGAACAGAGTGAGACAGTGTGAAATCCATTTAACTGGAGTTTCACAAGCTGCCTTCCCTGCCTACCACTAGGTCTTACTGGGATTCTAGTAACCCCAGATAACAGGGGGTTACACTCTCCTGGGCCAGGAAAATGACTGTCCGCAGTCATTAATCACCCAGCTTAGGCCATCTCACCCCATGTGTTGACTACAGGGAGGTAGCGTTATCTTCTCCCCTACCATGTGCTAGCACAGGCAGGCAACACTAAGGGCCTAGAGGCCTTTGGCTGACATATCAGCCTCTACTCTACCCGCTAACTATGAGCACCTAGTGGCTCTGGTAGAACTGTCCAGAGCATAGCCCTAATAGATCAGCACTGCGGCCCCTACGGCCGTTCAGGACTACAGCCTGTCTATCCACCCCTAGCCCTCTAGGGGACACCTGTCTGCCTCTAATTTAAATTTCCCAAAACAAAACAAACAGAGGACCACCCCGACCCTGGACACCATGCAGCCATATACCAGGAGCTAATACCATACCTATGCATTACTCCCACACTCCCCCACAACCATACCTGTGGAAGGAAAAGTTACACACAGTAACAACAACAGCAGCAGCAGTACTTTAAACACTACACTCTAAAGTACTACTGAGGAACTCCGATGAGTCCCTCCTCCTCTTCTTGTCTTCTCTTCTGTCTTCTTCAGGAACACCTGCAAGAAAAAAGAAAGACAACACACACTCCTAATCTGCATACACAGTCTATCTAAACACTGGAGAATCCCAAAAAGATTTTTTTAGAAAAGTAGAAAAAACAGTATAAACATTAGAAAATAGTAGAAAACAATGACATTATTTACAATACACCATATTTGGGGGATGGAGTGCCCTAAAAGTCCCATCTAGTGACCACAGTGCCCGAAGGCAAGTCCATGTAAGAGTCTCTCCTGGGCCAGAGCCTGGTGAAGCACAGTTCTAGCAGACCAAAGTCCCGAAGGGGAGAGTCTTTGAGGACAGTTCAAACATCTGGAGTCTGCTAATGTAGGGTATGTACTGCAGTCTCATAAGAATAGAAAAGTTTGGACTTACCAGTCCCTTGTAGAACAAAAACGGCACCAAACCTGGTCCTCAGCCGAAGACTCTCCCTGGCAGCATTCTTCCGATACAGCTGGGCAGACATCTTCCGGGAACGACAGGAGGACACATCTGGAAACTGCTGTGCTGATGTCATCTCTGGAGAAAGAACCTTGGAACAGGAGCAAAAAGGAAAACAGCTGGTCTGAAGTCATCCGATTACCAGGCGATGAATCAGGATACAGCTGGGCTGGTGTCCTCTCTGGATCTGAAGTAATCTGGTGGGTCAGTCGATGGATTCTGGGAAGCCAGTACATTGTAGAACTGATGAATGTGGGGCATCTGAGTCTTGGACGTCCATACTGGCGGAACGACATAGGTACTGCAACGACTGGAGTGACAGCACTGGCTACCACTGCTCTGCTTTCCATTTGGTAGGCATGGGCACATTCGAAGGAAGGTCTTTGCATTGTGGCCAATAGTACAACGCGTCAGGTGCTTGAATTATTACCCCATCTGGGTGCTCATAATTCACACTGAGAAAGGTTTCACGTCCCTCTCCATCCACAATTTGATCAGTGTCCATTAACAGTGTCCTGCCTCTTTTCCACTGGCTGTATTTGTTGTGAAACATTCTGTGCGTGACATGCTTGTTTGCACCAGGATGCACACATTTCATTGCTTCTGCCCAAATCCAGGATTTCCTGTTTTGTTCAATCTCCTCCCAGACTCTCCAAGGAAAGGTAGGAAAGGACATCCCATGGATTTCATTTGCCTTCCTACGAACCAGTCCTTCCTCTTTACTAGCTTTGGTCAACCTGAGACCTCTGGCCTGGCTTGGGGGCGGCCAGTCCTGGTTCTGCCAGCTACGCATTCTCAACGAGACAAAAAATGGATCCCTAGCTGCTTCTTGCACAGCCAGGGCAGTGGAATCACCACTCTCTTCCATGTGTTCCTCTGAGGCAAGAGCTTGAGGCTGTGTACCAGTTCCTTTTTCACAAGGCCACATAGGTTCCTCCTCTTCTTCTTCTTCCTCACTGAGAATCTGTGCCCAGGAGTGAGCAGTTGTCCTCTCTCCTGAGACTATCCACTCTTCGCTGGGCGCGGAGGTCAAAACCTCCCATGCAAAGGCCTCCCTCATCTCGTCTTCACCTATGAGACTTGGGCTAGGCCCTGCTCTCCACGGGTCTACTGATGCTCTTTCTGAGAGGTCTTTCTGTGACTTAGACTCTGAAACATCAGCACATTGTTCTGTCTGTAGATCTGCACCCTCTAGCTTTGTGCCACACTCCCCTGAGGGGCCTTCTCCAACAGGCTCCGCCTGGTGCTGTGTGCTGCCAACTACAGATTCTTGAACTTTTGTCCATGTGGGAGCCAAACGAATCTTGGGCGTTTTAAATAAACCATATTTCTCTAAGCACCCAGAACAGTGAGGTACCATGAAGACATCCCTTCCAGCATTTAAGCACATTAAACATACTTGCACTGGGTATCCAGGAATCGCCACTTGAGAAGGCAGTCGTCCTCCGTAGTAACATCTCTCAGTGTCCCTTAACTTGTTAACTTCTACTGCTACCACAGCCCGGGCATGATGCGGGTAGCGGGCTGGTCCTGAGGCCATGACTGCAGAGAAAAAATAAACAACGCTCACTGTTATTTCAAGTCCCATATCACTGAAAACTTTCTCTCTCTTTCAAAATGGCTCCTCTGCTGCTGTGTTTACATTACTACCCCACCCTGTAATGGCAGCAGCAGCACTCCTACGCATCAACATTCTGTAATTGGGTCAAGCCACTGCGCATCCGATTTACCCACTCTACTGATAACTTCACTCAAACTGCACAAACTTGCACTGTTCTTTCTCCTAGCACATTTATATGATTTACCACGGACTTTTCACTTGCTGAAGACATTGCTCTAGCTTACAGTCCCTTAAAGCCTCAGTATTTCATAGCACAGGATTGCCTGCAACTCTTGCTGCATATCTGATACAAGTCAGTCTCTCTCATGGCTTCGAAACTTATACTGACACTGAACCTATAACTATGCTCACAGTCGATGGCTTAGAATGCTTGCTTTTGCTGGGAAAACTTAACACAGTCCTTGTTTGCACAGCGATTACACTGCTACGCACAGATTCAGCTGGCTTTTGGCAAAATCACTTAGTTTGAGCAATTATTTCTGTTGGTACTCACTGTTATCAGTAGCTGTTTGCTGCGATGGAAAATGGCCTGCAGCCAGTCTTGGAGGCCTCTGGAAAGAAGCGGGTTGGCAGTCCTGCCGATTGTCCCTCTGAACACCACACTCACAGTCCAGTCAATCGAGATGCGGGTTGAGCCCGAATTCAGACAGAAAAGTCAGTTTTTTGAACTTTTTACAGTGCTTTCAGTCACTGCGACGCTCCTCCTGATAAGCCGGTATGCACACTCCACTCACTCTCCCTCTCAAATGCTGGGCAGTCGCTCTAGAGCTGGCTTGGGGAGGGACTGATTGCAGTCTCACCAATCACTCAACACCATGCAAATGAGCCTCTTTCCTCTCGAGTGCTCTTCTCCTCATGGCGATCATCAAGCAGGCAAATTTAAACTGCAAAACCACACTTTTTTTTTTCTTAACTAACTCCACGGCGGGAGCCCATTTCAACCATTTTTCATGGCCATTAACACAACAAGTCTCTCAGTTCACAAGAAAGCATTTCCAACGTCTAGGGCATAATTTTTCTTTTGCTACCCACAGTTTTCCACACTTTTCTTTGCCACAAATACTTTTAAAAGCTGGCAAACGCTATAATTCGATGCAGGACAAGGGCATACACTCTCAGGCTTTACTGCCCCTTGGTAAACAGTTGGCATTTTAACAGCAGCACATGGATAACAGCACACAGAGGCACATTAGTTAACCTTGCTTCAGCTTTTTGGGCTACCCACTGCCAGATAACCAAAACGCTAGCCCTTTGCCCGAGTGACCTTTCTTACATTCCTCCCTACATTCCAAACCCAAATCCTCAGTGGTACTTCCATTTTTGTAACCCCTACCTGGTATGCCATTTGTATCTGACAGCTTTAACAGGTGGGCTGGGTTCGGGGAGGAATAGGCCACTTGGCACAAAGGCTAGGTTTGGCTACTCTGCACAGGGGCACCCAAGTAACTCCGAACACAGGAAACAATAACTATAATGTCCAATACCAGAAGTGGGATTCTAAAGTGTGGCTTTTATTCACATCCAAACAGAATAAACAAAGCATAGATGGACCCCCACGGGGCTACACTCCTGGTAATGCAGATTAAAGGAGACCAGAACACATCCTCATCACTTTAGCCCTCAGGCTCTACCACACACTGGGCACACAGCCTGGACTTGTATTGCTGCTTTGGGTTACACAGCCCGAACTTGTACACTGCTTTGGGTTTTCCCTGGCTCGGCTCCCTTGCCAGCCACTTGGACACCTTCCATAATTCATGGAAACATTTTCTGGTGGCTCCCTTAATCACCTAAGAGCACCTCTGCTCCATCAGGGAATCTTCCTCTCAATCCCACCTCTGGATACTTTCCTCAGGCACTGGCCAAGTACCTGAGGGAAAGCAGAAGGTGTCTCAGAGCAAATCCGTAGAGGTGAATTTGGTTACTACTGATGGGGGGGTCTCCCACCTCTCGCTCCCACAATTCATACCCATCCATTTCTCTGGACTGTAAACACCTCATCCTTTAGCACTTTGCTGTGTAGATTCTTGCTAAATTTATTTCACATTCAATCTACTTGTCTTGCTTCCCATTTGTGCTGGACTTGAACATACTTAAAAAATAAGTGGCATTGTCCATTACTCTAGACACCCCCAAACAGATTAAGCAGTCCAATCCCCATATCTTCCTACTGTACTTGGCTGTCTTTTCCTGACCCCACAGTAACAGTCCCTTTAGTTTCCTTCTGTTCAGGTGAAAACACTTGGCCCTTTTTCAGAGCAAACTCACCCTTTGGTTGCAGGTGCCTCAAAGGCATTTCCTCCTCAAGGAATCTCTTACAGAGCTTCTGGTGCCTCAGCACAACTCAGACAGGCAGCTTCTTTCCCTTAGCCGGACCCAGGGGGGTTGCCCTTGGAAAACAGGCCGACACCTTCCTCCCATCCCCTCAGGGATGGGGCTCTGAACCATTGAGAGCGGTCTCCACCACTTCAATTATCAGTTCCTGTGTTCCTCTTCAGGTGGAATCACACTGCTTACACAAAAGTAGCTCTGAAACAGAGCCTAAAGCTCTGAGAGCCTGCACACACTGCTGCACTACAGTCTCTCTCTAAGACTGAACCAGAACTGGCTTCAAATTCCCCAGCGTTCTACTCTAACCTCCAACTGCAACACTCCAGTGTGGCTTATGCAGTTGCGACAGTTCTAAAATAATGTCATCCCTCATTCTCAGCTGAGACTGAGAACAGAGTGAGACAGTGTGAAACCGATTTAACTGGAGTTTCACAAGCTGCCTTCCCTGCCTACCACTAGGTCTCACTGGGATTCTAGTAACCCCAGATAACAGGGGGGTTACACACAGCCAAAGTCCTAGAACTATCCCCCCTTCCTCCCCCCAGGTTTATTCGAAACCAGACAGTGTCATGGTCACTCCCAGCCAGGGGACCCTCCACTGTCAGATCCCTTAGCAGTTCTCCTTCCACCAGGACCACATCAAGGACATGTCCATCTCTCATAGGCTCCAACACATGCTGCATGAAGAACACATCCTGAAAGCCATCCAGCAGTCTCTGCTCCTTGCCCACCTTAGAAGTCATGGTTTCCCAGCTTGTAGGTGGCATATTTAGGCCCCCCATCAATACCACTCCTTCCCCATTTGGTCCACACTGGGCTATAATGTTTTCCAGCAGACAATCCTCCAGAACATCCCCCATCCCTGGGGGCCTATAGACCACTCCCAATTTGTCCTTTCCTCCTACTGGGGTTTGCAAGGTTACCCTTAAGGCCTCTACATTTCCCTCTGCCTCTTCTACCCTGGAAATTTCTATGCTATCCTTGATGCACATAGCCACTTCTCCCCATCTGCTCTCCTTTCTGTCCTTCCTAAGCATAGTGTGCCCCTTTACATTGAAGTCCCAATCGTGGTTTGTGCTGGCCCAAGTTTCTGTTACCACCGCCACATCAGCTCCTCCTTTGAACAACATGGTCTGGAACTCCGGCCCCTTATTTCCCAAGCTCCTGGCATTTACTAGCACCACCCCCCCAATCCTTGTCCCTGCTCCCCTTTGCCAAGCCTCCCCCGGATGCCATATACCTCTGACCTCCTTTAGCCCCCACTGCATTGTCCTCCACTGCTCTGTTGCCCCCCCCTTGAGGCTGAGGGTAGGCCCCCCATGGAGAGGTCTGCCCTTCTCTTACCCTCCTCACAAGTTTAAACCCCACTTAGCTTGAATATAGTCCGCCAACCCTTTCTTAAGGACCTCCTTCCCTGTCGGGTTAAGGTGAAGCCTATCCTTGGCATACAGTCCTCTATCCTCCCAAATCCCGCCCCCCTTTTTTACCCCACTTTCTAAGCCATTCATTTACCTCCGCTCTCTTCGATTTGTTCTCCACAGAGGTTCTTGGTACTGGCAGTATTTCCGAGAAAGAAATGTTGCATCCATTATCCCGACATACTCTGTCCAGTTCTCAGAACGTTGCTTGGATTTCCAGTATGCCATTTCCCTCTATATCATTTGTCCCCAGATGCACCCGGAAATCTGGTTTCCCTTCACAATCCCTAGCCAGTTCGTACACCAGGAACTTTTCCCTGTGCACCGTCAGTCCAGAGATGCCCACTACCTAAACCTGGCTGGTGTGTTTCCCCATCCTCCCTCCCAGTGTATCCCCTGATCATGGAATCCCCAGCAGAAGAACCATAATGACCCTTCTTCCTTATGATTTCCTCCGTCCTGTGATCCCACCCTCCCACCTTGATCCAAAGTCTCCCTCCCCCGGGAATCCTCCCGCCTCCTTATGAGAGATCCCCTTGTCACCCTCCCCTTCCTGCCTCCCTTTATATGCCCACTAGCCTTAGACCCTCCTGATTGGATATCCCCTTTATCTCTTTCTTGTCCGTGCCTGTCCCCCAGGTCTTGATCGTTTCCCCTTCCCACAGTCCGTCGTCCTTTCCCCTCGTATTTATACCTCTGCCTCCAGTGGCCCTCGTGGGTCCCCTTTTCCTAGGGCCCCCTCTCTGGCACAGTCCGTCATCCTCGAAGGGCTCCCCTCCCTCTCCTCCTTGTTTTCTGTCACTCGTGCCCTCTACCCCCCATGCCTACTATATGGTGCATCCCCCCCTTTTGCTTAAAAGTTGAGTCTCCACTTCTCCCTTTGGAGCTATATCTAGCCTTTTAATACGATCCCCGACTCCCTCTGGTTTCCTATTTACTCCCTCCGTCCTTGATTACATTCCCCTCGATTCCACCTCCCTCTTCCTCACTTTCTAGGTTGCTTAGTAGTTCAAATTTATTGTAACACTCTATGCCGGTCTCCAACTCCTGTCTAGATTTCCCCCGCCTGCCCCTCTAGAATGCCCCATTGCCACCTCTCCTGACCTGTCCTCCTCCTGCTCAACTTTTCTGCTGTCTGCTCTTGTAGGCAGCCCCCTATCAATCTCTTTGGGCCTGACCCCCTTCCCCCTCCTTTGAACTGGACCATTTACCCCATCGCCATAAGTTTTCACTCCGGCATCAACTTTCCTTGCCAAGGGTCCTCATTCCCTAATTTCTCCCCACCTGGTTTTTGAATTGTAGCCCCCCCTAATTTCTGAGCCATGCCCTGGCCTCACCTCAACCTCTCCCACCTGCCACCCATATCCCCTCAAATTTCCTTCATCGCCCTCTCAGCTCCTTCAGCTGTCTCCTTAGCCAGTTTACCTCTCCTCTGATCTGCCATAACTGCCTGCAGAGTGGGCAGCCTCCCACCCTCCATGCCCAATTTAGTATGATTGCCACCCCACCACCCAGTGCAACCTACAATTCTCCCAAAGATACCTGCCGTGGTAGTCTCAGGCCACCCTGCCAGTCTTTCCCTACACATGTTGGGACCATCCCCCTTTTCCCAGCCTCCTCCTCCTGGGGCACTACCTCTCAACCTTCTCCAGGTGGCCATACTGGGGTGGCATAGATCTGGTCCCACCGCCCCCTAATAGTTCCAGCAGATAAAAACTACAGCCCTAGCACCAGCTTCTAATCTAGGTAGAGACCCTAGTTTGTCCAGCAGCTACTCCTCTGCCCTGTAAACCAACACCTTAACCAGGTAACAGTTTAGTTGCTAACTGGTAACAATTTAGTATCTACAGTTCTAGCTCCTAATCTAGGTATCAGATTAGCAGCTAATGGATCTAACAGCCTGCACTAGGTAAACTTATATGTATTTAACAGCTTAATCGGATTTGCACCTCCCCAGAACCTAACAGTACAATGTAGTACAGTTACAACAACATTTTAGACACATTTCCCCTTAGTCAGCTCCTGATCAAGTTGACCTCTATGCCCTGCTATAAAAATAATTTGTTGTGTACCCACGTTTAGCTCCAGCCAGCAAAAATAGATTTCCTCCCCTCCTCTGCCTATGACCGCATTAGGGCCAATAGTTACCATCCCAATAATCACTTAAACTTACTGTCCCCCAGTCCTAGGTCATCTTCCTCCTAGGCTGCACCTCCCCAGACCATTTAATAGGAGGTGAGCCAGGGAGGGTGGGTGGAGACAGAAAAAGCAATCTCACAGCTCCCCCAAGTGCCTTTGTGGCTGGGCTACGTCCCTTAGGTAACCCAGCCCAAGTTCAAAAGTTGCTGCCTTTTGTGCTGATTGGCCAGCCCTCCTCCAGTTGAAAATCTCAACCACCGACTGCGGTCTCTGGCCTTCTCCTGTGCTGCCGACTACGGCCACCAAACACAACTTCTGCTGCTGACCCTCCCGGACCGCCGACTGCAGTCTCCACACTCCCCTCTTCCGGCAAAGCAGCTGGATGTTTCAGCTCTGGACTGCCAACTGATGTCTCCGAAGGAAAAAGCAAGCTCTCACAGCTCCTCTGAGTGATTCCAAAGAAGACGGAGGATCTAAGACCTATCTTAGATCACAGCATGCTCAACTTCTTCGTGGAGTACAAGAGATTTTGCATGTTGACTCTCCAGGGACTGTTACCGCAGCTCCTACCAAACACTTGGCTGTGCTCCCTGGATATGCAGGATGCTTACCTCCATATCCTTATTCTTCTGGCCCACCACCGCTTCCTCAAATTCTCCTTCCTGGAAGACCATTTCCAGTTCAGAGCCCTCCCATCTGGACTCTCCTCAGCACCTCGGGTTTTCACCAAGTGCTTAGCGGTGGTTGCGGCTTTTTTGGTGCCACAGGGGCGTTTATGAGTTCCTGTACCTGGATGACTGGCTCTTTTCAGCCCCTTCGCTGGACAGTCTGAAGAAATCTCTCTCTCCTTCACTCTGGACCTCTTTTCCAGTCTGGGAATCTCCATCAGTCTCCCCAAATCCCAGCTAGTACCCTACCAACACCTTCAGTTCATTGGAGCGATGCTGGACATGGTCCAGAGCAAGGCCTTCCTTTCAGTCGACCGAGTGGAGACTTTGATCTCACAAGCCACACTTGTGGCTTCCTCTCGGTGGACCACAGCTCGTTCGGTACTGTGACTCCTGGGTCTGATGGCAGCTTGCATCTCCACAGTCCCTTTTGCCAGACTGCACATGAAGGTCACCCATTGGTCTCTCAGGTCCAATGGGACCAGCACTTGGACGACATGGACCAGAGAGTACTTGTCTCCAGAAGCCTTCAAAAGGATCTCCTCTGGTGGAAAGACCCCGCCAACCTGTTGGTGGGGGTCTCATTTGACCCTCCGTCTTCCTCTCAAATCTTCACTTTGGATGCCTCAAACCTGGGATGGGGAGTGCATATGGGAAACCCAGAACCCAAGGCTCCTGGTCTCCCATGGAGGAGAAACCTGCACATCAACATTCTGGAGATGAGAGTGGTGCTCTTTGCTTTCCAGGCCTTTCAGTCACTTCTAATTCTGGGTACACTTCTTATCCAGACAGACAACATGGCCACTGTCTGGTATCTGAACAAACAGGGAGGCACCCGATCATACCCCCTCTGCAGGGAGGCAATGCGAGTGTGGTACTGGGCAATTCAACACAGCCTATCCATGACAGCAGTCCACGTGCCGGGTGTTCACAACATTCTGGCAGACAGTCTCAGCCGATCAGTCGCCAGGGCTCACGAGTGAGAACTAAAGCAAGAGGTAGTCGACGACCTGTTTCTTCAATGGGGTTGACCAGACCTAGATCTGTTTCCCTCCCCATCCAACGCAAAACTAGAAACATAGAAACATAGAATTTGACGGCAGATAAGGACCGCTTGGCCCACCCAGTCTGCCTATTTCCCTACCTAATGGATAAGCTGCAGATCCTAGTTAACCAGCAGCCTACTTCTTCCTACTCCCACCCCCTAGAATTGCCTTATGGCTGTCCATGCATGCTTGAATTCCACCACTGTTTTGACTCGCAACCTCCTCCAGAAGGCCGTTCCATGCATCCACTACCCTCTCTGTGAAAAATACTTCCTTAAATTACCTCTGAGCCACCCCCATCTTAAATTGGCCTTCCTTGTTCTTGCACACCTCTTTTTTTGAAAGATGCTACCCTCTTGGACTTTGTTGATTCCCTTGAGGTACTTGAAAGTTTCTATCATGTCTCCTCTCCTCTCCTTTCTCGAGGCTATACATATTAAGCTCCTTAAGTCTCTCTTCATATGTCTTCCGGTGCAGACCCTGCACCATTTTAATGCCCTCCTCTGGACAGCTTCCATCCTGTCTGTCTTTGTGGAGATTGGGTCTCCAGAACTGCACGCGAGTACTCAGATGGGGTCTCACCAGCTATCTGTACAGAGGGATAATAACTTCCTGTTTTCTACTGGTGATGCATCTCCCTATGCATCCTAGTATCGCCCCAGCCCTCCTTGCTGCCCTCTCACATTGCTTGCCCACCTTTAGGTCATCCAATATGACTACCCCCAGGTCCCTTTCCATTTTTGTTGTTGTTAGTATCTCTCCCCCATTGTGTACTCTTCCCCTGGGTTTTTGTTTCTCAGATGCATTACCTTGCACTTCTTAGCATTGAATCTAAGCTGCCATACATTTGACCATTCCTCTAACCTTGCCAAGTCCCTTCTCATCCTTTCCACCCCACCTTGTGCATCAACTCTGTTGCAGATCTTTGTGTCATCTGCAAAGAGACATACTTTTCCTTCCAGTCCCTCTGCAATGTCACTTATAAAGACATTGAAGAGGACCGGTCCTAATACTGAACCCTGCGGTACCCCACTAGAAACCCCCCTTTCTTCAGAGTGGACTCCATTTACTATTACTCTCTGTGTCCTATTTCTCCAGCCAATTCTTTACCCAGGCTGTCATCTTGGGACCCACTGCCAGGCTGGCTAACTTGTATATTAATCTTTTGTGTGGGACTGTGTCAAATGCCTTGCTAAAGTCTAGGTAGGCCATGTCCACAGCCCCTCCCTGATCTACTACTTGGTCACCCAGTCAAAGAAATCTATCAGATTTGTCTGGCATGACCTTCCCGCTGTGAATCCATGCTGCCTTGGGTCCTGTGCCCCTCTGGCCTCTAGATACTCGACAATTCTTTCCTTCAGAAGTGATTCCATCATTTTCCCTATCACTGAGGTTAAACGAACAGGTCTGTAGTTTCCTGCTTCTGCCCTTGCTCCCACTTTTGTGAAGGGGAATCACATCTGCCCTCCTCCAGTCCTCGGGTACCACCCCATCCTCCCATGATTTGTTAAAGAGGGTAGTCAGTGGTGTCACTAGTTCTACTCTTAGTTCTTTAGAATTCTGGGATGAATCCCATCAGGCCCCATTGCTTTGTCCACCTTCAGTTTTAAGAGTTCTTTCAGAACCCTTTCTTCTGTAAATGGGCTGGTATCAACTTCTGTATCCAGAGTGTTTCTACTGTTTGTTTTAGGTACCTCCCTCTTCATTTGTAAATACTGAGCAAAATATTTGTTTAGTATCTCTGCCTTTTCACAGTCACCCTCTGCCCACCCTCCTCCCTTTATTAAGCCTCACTATCCCTCCTTGGTCTTCCTTCACTCCCGATGTACCTATAAAGGTTTTATCCCCTTCTTAACTGAGTTGGCTATCTTTTCCTCGGTTTGGGCCTTTGCTGTTCTGACTGCCTTCCCAGCTTCCTTTTGCTTTAACTGATACAGTTCTCTGTCCTGCTCCTTCTGTGATTCCTTGTACTTCCTGAATGCTTTCTTTTTCTTTTGAACCTTCACGGCCACTTCCTTTGAGAACCATAATGGTTTCTTACATCATTTCGTTTTGTTTATTTGCTTCACACAAAGGCTTGTTACCTCTGTGATGGCAGTTTTTATTATTCCCCATTGTTCTTCCATCCCTCCTTCCTGCCCATTTGCTAGTACATTCCTTAGGCACTCACCCATTTTGACAAAGTCAGCCCTCCTAAAGTCCAGTACTTTTGCCTTTGTATGGCTTGACTCTATTGCTGTGTTTATTGTGAACCATACTGTTCGATGGTCACTAGTTCCCAGATGGCTACCCACTTCTACATCTGTGATCCTCTCTCTCCATCTCCATTTGAGAGAACCAGGTCTAAGATTGCTCCCTCTCGAGTGGGCTCCAATACTAGTTGTCTAAGGCATGCCCCCTGTAGGGCGTCTAGAATAACCCCACTCTTCGGAGTGGCTGCTGCAACTGCACTCCAGTTAACATCTGGCATATTCAGATCACCCTTCAGTAATATCTCCCCTTTTTCTGCCATTCTAAGTATACTTTCAATCACTTCCTTGTCCATTTCCTCCCCCTGAGAAGGGGGTCTGTATACAACCCCTGTGCGGAGTGTGGTGCCATTGCCTGTCTCCAAATTTACCCACAGTGCTTCTTCTCCTCCCTGTTTACCCTTTTGTTCTGTTGCTTTGATTCCTTCCCTTATGTAAAGCGCTACTCCTCCTCCTCTTTTACCCTCCCTGTCCCTCCTGTAGATAGTGTATCCTGGTATGTTTACGTCCCAGTCATGGTTTTGTGTGTGCTATGTTTCTGTGACTGCCACGATATCCACATGTTCCTCCTCCATCAAGGCCACTAATTCAGGAAGCTTGTTACTCAGACTACGGGCATTGGTACTCATTGCTCTCCATTTTTTGATGGCTTTACCTTCTGTTGCAGCATCCCCCACTGACCTTTCTACCGGTCTTTTCTCATTTAGTACCCTGTTTTGTAGGGAGAGGCTGGGATTTTCCTGCTGCTTATCAGTGCCTCCCCCTTGACTAGTTTAAAAGCTTGCCAATGAAGCATTTAAACCGATTGCTCAAAAGACTTGTTCCCTTGAGCAATCGGTTTAAATTCTTCATTGGCAAGCTTTTAAACTACCCAGGTTTTGCTCGCTTGTTCCCAAGCATAGTGCTTTTTGGCAAGACGCACTGTCTATATCTTGGACAGGGAGGTTTCTATACGCTTTTCCTCCCTTTCCTCTCTTGCAGAAGGTTCTGCTGATGCTCTAAGCAGAGGGGGCTCACATGATCCTCATCGCCCCTCTGTGGCCTCAGCAGATATGGTTTCTATTGTTACAGCAACTTGCACAGGAACCCCCAGCACCTCTTTCTTTCTCTCACGACATTCTGTCCCAGGAGTAGAGCACCCTGGTACATCCAAACCTGAAGTCTCTCCATCTTCATGCGTGGCACCTGTGGACATAGCGATTTCTCGCTATGGAGTCTCCACAGGGCTAGTTCAGGTCTTAGTGGAAGCTTGGAAACTCTCTACCAGATCCAACTACATCATGAAATGGAAGAGATTTTCAATCTGGGCCTCCGCGAAAGGCCTAGACCTCTTTTCCTGCTCGGCCTCCCAGGTGTTAAGAGTACCTCTTACATTTGTCAGAGTTGGGCCTCAGTTATTCCTCACTGAAAGTCCATCTCTCTGTGGTGTCAGCCTACCACCTTCTGGTGGAGAGCAAAACCCTAGCTCAACCAGAGGTTTCCAAGAATTTCCTGAAGGGGATCTTTCATATTAAACCTCCAGTCCAGAATCCTGTTCCTCCCTGGGATCTCAATTTTATGTTGGAAAAGCTTACTTTGCCCCTTTTTGAACTGGTAGCAAGCTATAATATGGATTTTTTAGCATGGAAAATGATCTTTTTAGTTGCTATCACTTCAGCTCGAAGAGTTTCAGGCTCTAGTTTGTAGAGAGCCTTATTTAATTTTCCACAGGGATCAGGTGGTCCTGCGGACTAATCCTTCATTCCTTCCAGAAGTAATTTCGGAAATTATGCTAAATCAAAGTGTTGAATTGCCAGTGTTTTTCCCAGAGCACTCCAACAGGGGGGAACATCCCCTGAACACCCTTGATAAGCACAGGATTTTGAGGTACTGTACCTCTCGGACTATAGAGGTTCGAAAATCGAACCAGCTCTTTGTTGCCTTTGCCTCCCAGTGTCAGGGCAAGGCAATTACGAAACAGACTATGTCTAGATGGCTGGCTAACTGTATTCATTACACTTACCAGAAGTACAAAAAAAACACTCCAGGGGTGGTCAAAGGCCACTCTACCAGGAGTGTGGCTACCTCTACTGCCTTCTTCAGGAATGTGTCCACTGCGGACATCTGTGCAGCAGCCACTTGGTCTTCCATCCACACCTTTACTAAGCATTACAGTCTGGACATTGCCTCCAGACATCGAGTTGGCTTCAGCCTTGCAGTTCTATGAGGTCTTCTGTCTTGAACAGACCCTTAGTTGGCAGACATATTCCTTCTCCTGGAACCTTGCCTCCGACTCCTTTCTTTATGTTAGACTGCTTGGTATTCAGTCCTATATGTGAAGACCTACTGCAGGAACCCTCTCAAAGTAAGATATAGCAGTTACGTAAGAACTTAACGTAACAATAGATCTTCAAGAGAGGTTCCTGCAGTAGGTCTAGTTTCCCACCCACCTTTCCCCCCAGCTCCTGATTTTTTACCTTTTTTCCATGCCCAGGACTCTGTCTCTGCCAGGGCTCAGGGTAACAGGTGTCTATTACTCCTCTTTTCTGCTCTCTTTCTATAGGTCTCCAGTGGAAAAGAACTGGAGGACGGGCGCGGGACCACCCCTTTTATAGTCACGTTGACGTTGCGCCACCTGACGAAGGGGGGGGCAGTCCCCGCTGATGATTGCTAGCTACAAGTTTGCCGTGCGGTCCTTACGCCAGGGGGTGCAGGCCTATATGTGAAGATCTACTACAAGTACCTCTCTCTAAGATCTACTGTCATGGTAAGTTCTTACGTAACTGCTATTTTTTCCTGCTAGGTGTATGGCCGATAAAGTGTTGGAGATTGCTTTGAACCCAGTCAAGGACTTTTGATGCTTCTCACTGCATTTGGTTGCTTCTTGTTCCCTCCCGTTTGATGATGTAGGACACCACAGACATGTTGTCAAACCTGGTTAGGACTGATTTGTTCTGAACGTGAGCCTTGAAGTAGGTTAGGGCGTCAAAGACTGCCCTCCTCTCCAGCACACTGATGGACAGCTTCGCTTCTGAATGTGAGCATCTCCCTTGAGCTGTCCTTTGGGATATGGTAGCTCCCCTGCCTAGGAGGTGAACATCTCGCTTGAGCTGTCCTCTTGGATGTGGTAGCCCCCCTGCCTTGGTGGCTGTCATCTGTGTCAGTGATTATTTGGAAGTCTGGGAAGAGAGGGGCACTTTGGACTTGTCATAGGTGGCAGTCTGGACTACCCCCTCATAATCAGAGTGGGATTACAGCTATTCAGCCCCCTGTCTATCCACCTGATATTACTTCTCAGTTTTCTTGTTGATGCCAGCAGCTTAAGTGGGTGTTGACATGACTTTGTTCCTGGCTTTTTTGAGGGATTTTGTGTATGGGAAACGACAGCCTCCTTGTGGGTGCAAATCCCATTGTATCCATGAATTCTACTTCCTCTTCATCCTCCTCAGTTTCATGGGAAGAAATGTTGAGGGTTATGTCCATATGCCTTACAAAGGTATAGTGAGAGGTATAGTTCTCTGAATGCCTAGGAGGAGAGCCCAATTCCTGCTCAGGAGAATCGTCTGATACTATGGGTTCTCCTTTCTCCTCTTCATACTAAATTTCAGGATCCTCCTCCACAGCCATTGAGAATGGAATTGGAGCCGGGTGTGAGGGGGGGCAGGCATATTCATGAAATTCCTTATAGCTTGAAAAGCCTGGAGAAATTGGCATGCCTTTGTCATGTTCTCTAAGTCAACTGGCGGCTCCTTTCCTTTTTCAGGAGAAAGGACAGACACGTTTTTCCTTTTTGTTTTTTCTTGGCAGGCACTGTTTCCAGTGTCTGCTCAGAGGCTGTTTCATTTTTACTGGATTCAGTGTTCCCCCTTTCAGACACCCTGCTGTACCATCTTTAGCAGCCTTATCTTTCTTTTCTGTCCAGTTTGACTTGACAGGGACTGCTGCTTACTCCGAGGAGCTGGATCCTCTTCTGAGCCTTTTGGTAACATGGGGCAGACTGAAAAGCCATAAATTCTTCTAGATTTTTAACCATTTTCTTTTGTGTTTTAGGGCAAAAGGTTTTACAGAGATCACAGTTCAAAAAATTGTGGTCTGGACCCAGGCACCTTAAGCAAAGCTGGTGGCAGTGTGCCTTTGCTAGGAGCGGAAAACAAACCATACAATTTTTAAAACCTGTAGGCCATGCCAAACACAGGAGACCTTAAGAGACATTTCTGGTGCCAATCCAAAAAGACAGCAAGCCCAAAATAATGTTAAAAAGGACTTAGAGTAAAAAATGCAGTTTGGTTCCTCAAATGAGAACTGCAGATTTAAAAGTTACCTCAACAGTGGTTTGCTAATGGAATACTAAAAAATCTTGGTTGCTTGCCAATCCAGTGGCACAGAGTACTGAGACACTTAGCGCCTTACCTCTCACACACCGACGACCTGGGTTCGGAATGGACTTGGGTTGGCCAAGGAGGGAGAGGATCAAGTGTACAGAGGACTGCTGTCCTCTCCCGGGGTGTGAAGGCCCGTCATACCTGGCCTAGACTGCCCCAAGGTGGAGGCCTGGAGGTAGAGCAGGTTATGGAGACAATGCAAGGGAGGGTCTGTGGGGAATGTCAGACGGATGTGCCTCCACGCACGAGTTTGATGTTCCACAGCTGAGGGAGGTACCAGAAAACAGAAAAAGGAATGTCAGGGGGCTTTATGAAGCCCAGCCCTGCCATCTCCATGTCCACGCTGCCACTTAGTGCGCGTCTCAGTCCAACTCGGATTTGTGTGTACTGTGGGGGGCGCCTTCTGGCCCTGCCATGAGAGGGCAACTCGTGGGGAGGAAAACCAACCAAGTACGCAGCTGCCGGCCTGTGGGTGCTGGGGACTGGGCTGATGCAGCTACCTCTGGGTGTAGGAGATAGAAAAACCTATATATAAAAAACACTTTAAAAAATTGTCTCAGTTCCCAGAATTTGGAACCAAGCATAATTCAGAGTAAAACCACAAAGCGGTCACACAAAAAATAGTCTTTCATGTTATTTTTATAATGTCATATCACTGTTCCCTAAAAGTGTGAACCGCACTAAGGAACGGCCTTCTCCAGTTCCTGCGCACTGGAGAAATAACTTAGAATTCACAAAATACAAATAAATAATACCCTGACTAATGCAGAGTACTGAGAAATAAACTAAAGTATTTAACACTATTGGAAATTTAAATAATACACTATAAATCAGCTAGAAGTGTAGAGATGACTTTGGGGTAACAGCTCTCTTCAGCGGAGAAATAAATCTGACATTAAAAGGCCGAGGTGAGCATGACCACACAGCAGAGTTTGAATTTCATTCCAAAGTTCCATCATTTGTATCATATTCTAAATCTCTGGGGCTGCTCATTCCAAGGGAATGATTGCTGTTGTAAACATAAGTGAGGGATTCCTGGAGTTTGAAAAATAAAATTTGCTAAACAGAACACATTAATGCCTCTTTGCTGCTCCTTCCCCAGTGTAGATGTGCACAGATTTGTTACACCGACCATACTTATTTGTTACCCAGGATGGAGGATTTGGCTTCATTGGGGTCTGGGGACCAAGCTGGAAGAATATGGGTCTGTACAGATGAGATGCCCTGCATCCTTCTGGGAAGGGGACCACAGTCCTCAGTGCAAGGGATAAATGTTACTTTGATGAACATGGTCTGGAGAGGTATGTGTGCAAACGCAAGGAGTTTTGGAAATAAAATTCCAAACATGGAGACCATCATGGTGAAGGCAGATCGGGATCTTGTGACCCTAACTTGAGTTGTGATGCACTGTGAACCATGACTGGGCCTGGCCATACCAGGCTATACTCAGATCAGAAGATTGGAGAGGGGGAGGAAGGGTGGAGGTGTAGTGCTGTATGTAAGTTAGGGTATGAGAGCGACAGAAGTGCAAGGGAACTTTGGGGTAGACGATGGATTGAACATGCTGTGGGTCTCCTTGGAGACAGGAGCCAGAGCCACAATTCACACTGGGGTGATATACAGACCTCCAGCACAAGAAGAAGAACTGGATAAGGTACAGGGAGGGGCATCTGTATGGTGGCAAAAAAGAGGGGGAGGCGCTGCTGGTCAGGGACTTCAGTCTGCCAGACATAGATTGGAGCCTCCCAGCCACAGCCTCAGTTAGAAGCAGGGCCATTGGGGTGTTTCTCAGGCAACTAGTCAAAGAGCCCATTTGAGATGGGCAGTATCGGATCTGGTTCTCGCAAACCGCAAGAGTGTTGCAGATGTCAAGGTGGGATGTCACATGGGGACCAACGATCACCATGTATTATGGTTTAGCATGAAGAGAGCAGCAGAATCAGATCACACAAGGACGCGGGTCCTGGACTTCAGTAGGGTGGATTTAAAAAAAAAAAAAAATGGGTGAATGCCTCAGAAACAGCCCAGTAGGGGGGATTGCCAGTGTGGGGTGGAGGAACAGTGAGGCAAATTAAGGGAAGGCATAGTGAAGGTAACAAACCTCTGTACGAAGGAAGTGAGCAACAACAGGAGAAAAAAGAGACCACTGTGTTTCTCGAAGGAGGTGGCTGCAAAGGTAAAGGCTAAAAGGGTGGCATTCATGAGGTACAAGGAGACACAGAAGGAAGAGGGTAGGGAGGTGTGCCAGGTAAATCAGAGGGGAGCAGAGAAGGTGGTGAGGGGCACAAAGGAGCAAACAGAGGAAAAAAATTGCTAGAGGGGTCGCTAACAGGGACAAGACGTTTTTCATACTAAGGATTATACTGAGGACAGTTAAGGAGCGAGAAGCAAAAAATGCCCATAGGAGCTCCTGTCATTGAATAACTGTAATATTGCAGTGAACCCCTTGTTAGTAAATAGTTATCTAGTCGTTTTTTTAATTCAGTTTTGGATTTACTAACAGTTAGTATTCTTCAGATACATAAGCAAAAGGAGGAAGACAAGGAGAGGAATTGTGAGGATAAGAAAGGCAGGTGAAGACTGTGCAGAGGATTAGGGAAAAGGCATACATCCTAAACAGGTACTTTTGCTCAGCCTTCACAGTGGTGGTAGAGGGGACAGACCATATAAAAGCAGCAGGAACGGGGGGGGGGGGGTAGACGCAAGTTCATTCACAGGGGAAAGAATCCTGCAAGGACTTGCAAATCTGAGAGTGGACAAGTCTATGGGGCCAGATTGGATACATCCAAGGGTGCCGAGTGATCTCTATTTTTTTTTTTTAATCAATTATTTTACCAGGTGAGACACACTAAGCTGAAAGCTTGTTTGCAGGTGCAACCTGGGAGCACGAGGAAGTTAAGTGACTTGCTCAGGGTCACACAGTATTTAGTTTATTTATTTATTTATTTGGTATTCGGAAAATAACCTTCGCACCAAGGCTGTTTTACAAAGATTCCATCTCGTGTGAACAGAGTATAGACATTCAATCAAGAAAGTTTACAGAGTTTTAGGACATTTGAGACACTGAACAGCACAACAATCAGGAAAAGGTTACTCAGTTTCTTAGACATTTAAAACACTATACAGCATACGGATATCAACTTTAGTGGATTACAAGTGCAGGTAAGGTGCAGAGGCACTAGAGGTTAGGTTAGGTTGGGCAGAGTGTCAGTAAGGACAGGATTTTGGTAGGGCAGGAGGGGGGACCTCTAGTAAAAGTGGTCAGGGAGGCAGGGCTGAGGCCAGGGAGGCAGAGACCCATCCTAGCGTGAGATGGGGAGGGTGGTGTAAAGGAGCAGCCCCTTAGAGTGATTCAGAGGCATTGTCAAGGAGCATGTGGGAGGGTGGCTTCTGTCTTGTGCTGAGAATAGTTGCTGTTAGCAGAGCCAGGCCTGGTCATCCCGAGTCTGTCATCTGTTGGAGAAGCAGGTGCACACCGAACTGGAGGTCAGGTAGTGCTTAAGGTCTGATTTGAAGCCATATAGGCTAGTGGAGTTCCAAATGGACTTGGGTGCCTCGTTAAGCCAAAGATGGGCTCTGTAGGAGAAGGCACACTGTCTGAGAGCTGTGCATTGGAAAGGCACCGTGAGGCCCCTGCATTCTGCTTCTGGTTATATGTTCTGAGCCTGGGAGGAAAAGATGCCTGCTATGCGGGGGGACTTTCCAATGTCTTTTTGCCTAGGAAGCATTTGAGGAATTTAGTCTTGCACCCAAGAGACATCAGGGGTGTCTGTTCATAGAGGGAACAGGTATGGGTCATTTGATCGCCGTTCAGGATGAGCCTGAAGGCTTTGTTTAGAGCTATGAGCACCCTTTTGAGCACAGAGTCTAATGCTGCGCTGTAGACAACCAGGCCATAGTCAGTGGTGGAGAGGATGGAGCTCGTGACTGATAGGCAGATGGATGCTGTGGTAAGGTGTTTTCTGTGCCTGTATAGCACACCAAGCTTGGTGTTGACTGTCTTGACCACCTGGTCATGTTGAGCGTAGGATAAAGTGTCGTCCAGGGTGACTCCAAGGTATTTGAAGGAGTGTACCTGTTCCAAGGGGGTGAGTACATTGTTGGTGATGATTATGGTGGGGAACCTTTTCTTGAGCTGGGGGCTGAATAGGAGCATGGTCTTTTTTTTTTTGTAATTGAGCAGAAGTTTGTGCTCGCTGAATCAGTCTTTTATTTTACTGAAGGAGTGCTGCTTGGAGTGGCTCAGTTCCAGAGTTGCTGTTGAGGATGACAGCGTCATCCGCATATAGGATTATCTTGGCGTTACAGGCTTGAGGGAGATTATTTAGGAACAGGCTGAAGAGCAGGGGTCCCAAGATGGATCCCTGGGGGAACCCCAGCGTGACTTCCCTGGGGGTCAGACACTGTTTGTCCTATTTTTACCCATTGTGACCTGAGGGACAGGTAGTCTCGGAACCAGAGTGTTGCATTGGTGGCAACCCAGGCTTTGTAGCTGGGCCAGTAAGGGGGTGTGGTTGACAATGTTGAAGACTTTTGTAAAGTCTATGAACACCGCCCCTACTAGTTTACCTTCATCCATAGCTTTGTGAGCATAGTCAGTGAACTCTACAAGGGCAGTCGTGGTACTATGCCCCTGCCTGAACCCGTGCTGGTTGGGGCATTGCAGTTGGTATTTGCTGATATAGTCTGTTAGTTGGTCCGCCACAATCTTCTCAAGGGCCTTGGATAGGGGGGAGAGGATTGAGATCGGCCTGTAGTTGGACACATTGGTCCTGTTCCCACTTTTGTGGATAGGACTGACCATCGCTTGCTTCCAGGTGGCCAGGAATTGTGCCAGGGTCAGGGATTTGTTGAATAAGTTTGTAATATGCTTCGCTACCCATTCTGGTCTTCCCAAGCAATTTTTTTTATATAGAATGCTGCCTCCATTATAGTAACTCTTTTGAGGTAGAAGGTAGGGTGAGAGGTACTGGGTGCTTTGTCATCTGAGGGAACCTTGGTGGGGTGTAGGTAGTTGGGAGGGAGCATTGTGCTTAGATCTGTGAAGGCAGAGTTGAAGGACTCCACGATGAGGCGTGGGTCCAAGGTAGTAGAGCTATTAATGTGGAGCAGCTGTGGGTTTCTCTTTTCTTCTTCCCCCAAGAGATTCTTTATGTTTCCCCCGAACCTTTTGCTGTCACCCCAGCTTTTACCGAGCAGTTCCTTGTGGTAATCTGCTTTAGACCTCCATATTAGATGCATGCAGCAGTTTCTAGCTGCCCGGTACAGCTGGTGGTCATGGTCTTTACCTGAGGTCCTGGCTTTTAACCAGAGGTTGTCTCTCTCTTTCATCATGGCTAGGAGCTTGCCTGTGATCCAACCATTAGTGGTCCCATGCACTTTCCTCCTTTTTTAACGGTGCGTATCAGTCATAAATATTGTTGTCTCCATCTGTGAAGTACTTCAGGGCCTGGGAGGTTCTGGCTATATATCTGACAACCCTATTCAACATCTCACTGGAAACAGGAGTTAGAGCTCCGTGCAGTGTGTCTGGCTCTGACGGAATTTGTTTCACTGATTCGGGGTTGGGTCATTAAAATCTAGACAGACAACATGACCACCACATTCTAGCTGAACAAACAGGGCGGGACGTACTCCTTTCCCTTATGTCAGGAGGCTCTTCTCATATGGCCACAGTGGTGCACAGCTTGAAAGTTAATCTCCAGGTTGTTCATGTTGTAGAAGAGAACAACCAGGTGGCTGACGCGGTCAGCTAAGTCAGAGAGACGTTGCATAAGTGGTCCCTGCACAAGGATGTGGTAGTCCAACTGTTCCTACAGCGAGGCACCGCTCTGGTGAACCTGTTTACCTCAGTGAGAACAGAAAACTAAGGCTGTTCTATGCCTGCTTTCCTCAGACTGGGATACTGCAGGGGTATGCAGCGTCCCCTTGATTCACAAGGTGGTGATCAGGGTCTGGAGGGACAAGGCATGGTTGATCCTGATTGCTCTAGAGTGGTATAGGCAGTTGTGGTACCAGGATCTTCTCAGCCTCATCAGCAGGTCCCATGGCTGTTGCCTCTCCACCCAGACCTGCTGACGAGATTACAGGGAATTGTTCTGTACCACTGGGCTTGGTTCCTGAGTGGTTGGAGTTCCAGGCTTTGGGTTTTTCAAATGTCCTCAATGTGTTGGAGGCATCCTGAAAGGAGTCAGCTTGCAGAATGTATGTGTTTTAAATGGATGAGGTTCTGGCTCTGGTACCAAAGGAAGGCTCTCGATCCTATCACCTGACCAGTAGCATCGATCTTTGACTATCTTTGGTCCCTGTCTCAGTAGGGACTGCTAGCCATGACCCAGAAGCTGCACCTGTCAGCCATCTCTGCACACCAGATGTGGGCTGGTATGCTGATGGTGGTGCAGGAGAAGGACTGGGGTGCTTTTTCAGAGGCCAGGACCACCTGTCCCCTTTGGTGCATGAACCACCACCTCTGTGGAATTTACTGCTGGTAGTGGGTGTGCTCATGGGCAAGCCATTTGTGCCGGTGCACAAATTTGAGATGTCACACTTGTCATGGAAGACCACCTTCTTGGTGACCATAATGTCAGCTAGAAGAGTGAATGAGCTCCAGGCATCTCAGTGGAGTCTCCCTATGTGGTCTTCCACAAGGACATGGTCATCTTTGGCCCCACACAGAATTCCTCCTGAAGGTTGTGTCAGAATTATACCTTAGCAGGTGACTAACTTCCCTGTTTATTTTAACAGACCAACCTTGGATGCCACTTGCAGACTTCACAGTCTGGACCTGTGACGGGTGCTATCCTATTACGGGAACACAGTGGGAATTTGCAACGAGGCTCACCACTTATTTGTTATGTACGCCGAGGCCATGCTTGTCAGACTGGCAGTGAAGCAGACGATTGCCAGGTGGCTCACATCCTACATTGACCTCTGCTTCTGATTAACTGTTAAGGAGTCACCCAATGGGCTTAGTATTTATTCAACCAGACATACTGCTGCTTCTCATTCAACCAGACATACCACTGCCTCTGTGGCTGCTTCCAGGGATATCCCCATTGAGAAGATGTCCAGGGCTGCAGCCAAGGCTAAAGCATACACATTCATCTCCCACTGCAGTGTCAGCATGCTGAGTCATGGTGATGCTGCTTGTGGGGCCTTAGTCCTCCAGTCTCTGTTTGCCAAATAGGGGTGCGCACTTTGCTCCCTTTTCCCAGAGGACTGCTTGGAGTCTGTCAGAGTGTGGATAGCGAACTGAATGCACATTATCAGAAATATGGGTTACTCACCCATAACCATAGTGTTTTTAGTGGTATTCAGTTCACATCCACACAACCTAGCCGACCACCTCCAGCAAGAAATGCACGGGTTCCTGCTTCCAGCATGCTAGATCTGACATTGACAAGGCAGAGCCAGGGGATGTACACCACAGGTGGTGGGAGGAGCTTTACTTGAAGACATCCGGTGAATCAGCTGTCTCTAGCTAACTGACAGAGTGTGGATGTCAATTGAATACCACAAATAGAACTATGGTTACAGGTGAGTTACCTATATTCAAACAACATAAAGTCTTGCTATATTCTGACACATGCAGTGAGTCCCAACCTTCGAACTGCTCCGGAGGTGAAAGAGTTAACTTTCCATGCCAGGCATGGAACGCTGAGCTCGAGCTCGGTTGAAACTCTGTCTGTTGTTCTTCAAACTCAAACCGTCAGATTCTTTACTCCGCCTCACTGAACAGTCGCTCTGGAGATTTCTCCTTCTGCTCGGTTCATTTTCTCGGTTAAAGTACCGTTTTTCTCGGTTTTCGACCAAATTTAAACCGTAACCTGTCGGTTCAGTCTCTGTCTGTGGTATTTGTGAGTACTAGATAGGTTTTACATTAATTCTGTTCTGTGTGGAACTTGTAAACTGTTATCGGTTCGGTTTGAACCGATCAAGTTGTTTTAAAAAAATCTTAACTTGTGATTTAGAGTGTGGTTACTGGTTCTTATCGGTTCTAAAAAAAAAAGGGATTTTATTACGGTTTTTTCCACGACCCGTGACAGGGTTGGGAACCGATAAGAGGGTCTTGCCTGGCGGATTGCCATAAAACGGTAAGTTTGGTTAGGACAGGTACTGTGTCTGAGAAACCCGGAAGAAAAACCGGACCCACTGGGTTTCAACACTGCAGTGTGTGTGGGGAAGTCTTTGCCAAGGCTGACCCCCACACCACCTGTGTTTATTGTCTGGGGTTTGACCACCTCAATGCAGACTGCCAGATTTGTAAAAATTTCCCTGCAGCTACCCTAGAAAAGAGAGCTGGTAGGCTCAGGGAAAGGGAGGCCAAAAAGTCAGCTGAACTGGATGGCCAGCCCGGTTCGGTTCCAACCGAACCAGAAGATACCCTCTGACCAGGCGAGACTTCTTGGCAAAAGGGAGAGCCGATTCTGAGGGCCGTTTCCGGCTAAAGAACTAGAAAGAAAATCAGCTGGTGTGGAGCCAAAACTTTCCTCTCCAACCGCTGAAGAGATCGCCAAAGCGATCAAAATTGTTCAGTCGCTTTCCCCGGTTCCGACCGAACCGGCACCATCAGGCAGGCGCTCGGTTCGGCTGGTTCCACCGGTTCAAGATTATGAGTTAGAGGAGTTTTATGAACCGGAGGAGGAGGAAGAGGAGTATCAGGAAAGTGAATGTGGATTTGAAAGTCTGGATGTGCCCATCTCCCCAGACATCTCCCCAGACAGACCTTCAGGGGTGTCTCCTCCTAGGCTTTCTGAGTCCACCTCCCATTTCATGTTCTATAAAAAAGTGGCTGAAACCCTCCAGCTTCCTGTGGAAGAAGCTGTGGATGACCAAAAGGAGCCTGACTATGTAGAAATGATGGATATCCCAGAGTCTAGGAGGCTGTCTATTCCCTTGCACAAATCTTTTGGGAAACAGACATTTAAAATTTTAAAGACTCCTAACACTATACCGCCTGTGTATAAAAGAATGGACAAGAGGTATACATTGTCAGGCTCAGACACGGAGTTCCTTACACAACAATGCAGCCATGTTGGGGTAGTGCAGGCTGCAGCCTGTGATAAGGCAAACACTCCCTTGGCTTCACACACCCCCGGACAAGGACTCCAGAAGGATTGATGCCATGGCAAAGAAACAGTACATGGCAGCATCCTTGGGACTCAGACAGGCCAATTATATGGCCTGTACTGCTAGGTATCAAAACTCTAGATGGGACACTGTTATGGCCCTAGCAAAACAGGTCCCTGGCCAGCTTGCCAAGGAGCTGGAGCAGGTGGCTGCTGATGGTATTGAGGCATCCAAGGTGCAATTCCATGCTGCAGTAGACTCCAATGATGTGTCTTCTAGAGTCATGGCTACATCTGTGGCACTTCGAAGAATGGCTTGGCTCAGATGTACTAGCCTATCACAGGTACCCAGACTAAGGCCATGGATTTTCCTGTTGTGGGTAACACTCTGTTTGGGGAGCAAACAGAGAATTACATGAAGAAAATGGATGAATATAGGACCACCTATAGGAGTGCACAGGCCAAAGAAAGGCAGGCCACTCCTCAAAGGCAGCTTTCCAGGGGCAGGGGCAGGCCTTTTCATAGGCCTTTTACCAAGCCCAGGCCTCCTCTTCTGCTTATCCCAGAGGGGTTCTTTAGAGGGAGAGGCAGACGGGGTACAAGCAGGCCTGCTTTCACCGCTCAGCCCAAAGCCCCTGCCAAGCAGGCACCCTGATGGGGTTGCCAGGGCCGATTCTCAGCTACCTGTAGGGGGCAGGCTGGCTTATTTTGTCCAGGACTGGGAGTCTCTGACATCAGACAAGTGGGTCCTGGAAGTAGTAAGCCAGGGACTGGTTCTCAGCTTCAAAAAGTTTCCAAAGATGAGAACCAGATTCTTTCCACCTGCAAATCCACCAGAGGCTCTTGCCCTAGAGGCAAGGGTCTCTTCCCTCCTGGCTCTCAGAGCTGTGGAAAGGGTTCCACCCCTACACCAGGGCAAAGGGTTGTACTCCAGGTACTTCCTTACCCCAAAAAAGACAGGAGAATGGCGGCCCATTCTGGATCTCAGATACTTAAACAAGCATCTTTTAAAACCAAAATTCAAAATGGTGACTCTGGGAATTATTCTACTCTCTCTAAGGTCAGGGGACTGGCTAGCGTCCCTGGACCTCAAGGATGCCTACTTCCATATTCTCATCAGAAGCTCCCATCGAAAGTACCTCAGGTTCGAGCTGCCCTCGGGCCATTACCAGTTCAGAGCAATGCCCTTTGGCCTCACCTCTGCTCCAAGGGTATTCACAAAATGCCTGGCAGTAGCAGTTGCTTCTCTAAGAAGGCAAGGAATTGCCATCTTCCCTTACCTGGACGACTGGCTCATAGTAGGCCAGTCCCCAGACCAAGTCGAGTTACACCTACAGATAACTCAGCAACTGCTCACCTTTCTAGGTTTCCTTCTGAATCTTTCAAAATCAGTTCTAGAGCTGGTCCAGCTTCTCACCTTCATAGGCGCAGAGCTAAACACAGAGAAAGCCAGAGCCCTCCTTCCCTTAGACAGGGCAAGGACCCTGGTCTCTCTGGCCTCCTCATTCACCCTGCAGGTGTCTCGACCAGCAAGGCATTTTCTACAGCTCCTGGGGCACATGGCTGCTTCTACAGCAGTAGTGCAGGGAGCAAGATTTCAGATGAGGGACATTCAGTTCCATTTGAGAGCCTTTTGGTCTCAAAGGAAGGACCCTCTGACCAAATTGATCCCAGTGACTCGAACCTGATCCAGGCCCTACAGTGGTGGCAGGATCAGGGCAATCTGAGACAAGGGGTTCCTTTTGTCACTCAGTCTCACTCCTTAATCCTTACTACAGATGCATCCCTCTTGGGGTGGGGAGCTCACATGGGCGACCTCACCACCCAGGGGTTGTGGTCCCCTCAGGAGTCTCTGCTCCACATCAATCTGTTGGAACTCACAGCAGTTTTTCTAGCACTTCAAGCTTTTTCCAAATCTGTTCAGAACAAAGTTGTACAGGTCAGAACAGACAATACCACCACAATGTGGTACATCAACAAGCAAGGGGGCACTCGATCTACGGCCTTGTGCACTGAAGCAATGAAGTTGTGGTCTCTGGCTTACTCCCTGAACACCTCCCTTACGGCAGTTCACCTCCCAGGCAAGGACAATGTCCTGGAAGATGCTCTCAGCAGGATTTCCCAGGGCCATCACGAATGGTCACTGGACCCCCTGGTCTTGGAGGTGATATTTGCCAGATGGGGCACCCCGCAGATAGATCTTTTTACAGCCCCAGACAATCACCAACTTCCCTTTTTGCTGCAGGCCCCCAGTGTTGGGCTCAGTCCCTCTGGATGCCTTAGTTCTCAATTGGGAAGGGAAGTTTCTCTATGCTTTTCCCCCCCTTCCCTCTCCTGTTCAAAGTGCTAGTCAAAATCAGATCTCAACCCTGCAAGATGATCCTGATTGCCCCAGACTGGAGCCAGACAGTCCTGGTATCCCTCCTACTGTCCTTAGCAGTCCATCTTCCCCTGTGTCTTCCCAGGAATTACAACCTGTTAACCTGTGCTCAGGGGAGGGTTTGGTACCCAAACCTCAAATCTCTCAATCTCAAGGCCTGGCTCTTGAAGAGTTAGAGTTTGCTGAATTACACCTCTCCCAAGGTGTAATGGATATCCTGAAGGCTTCTAGAAAACCTTCCACCAGGGCTACTTATAATTCCAAATGGAAAAGGTTTTCCATATGGTGCTCTGGAAAGCATATTCCTCAGAATCTGCTGATTTGCCCACAGTCCTGGATTATATGGTCCACTTAAATACCTTGGGGTTGAGGCCAGCTACCCTGAAAGTGCATCTGGCAGCTGTGTCTGCTTTTATTTCAGCAGGTAAGCCCTCTTCTTTTCTGCTCACCCTGTATTTTCCAAGTTTTCAAGGGATTGTCTACACCAATCCTCCATTCAGGGACCCTGCCCCTGCCTGGGATCTTAATGTTTGCATTGCTCAGCTTATGCAACCCTCTTGAGCCTTTGTCTTCAGCAGAGCTTAAGTACTTGACTTGGAAAACTGTGTTTCTGGTAGCCATCACTTCTGCCAGATGCATAAGTGAATTGCAAGCTTGTCAGTGGAGCCTGATTTTTATCTCCTTTCACAGAGATAAGGTGGTCCTCAGGACTAACAGGAAGTTCTTGCCTAAGGTGGTTTCAGATTTCCACCTTAATCAATCTGTATCTCTTCCAGTGTACTTCACTGACCATTCCTCCTCTGGTGAGAGGAGGCTGCACAGCTAGATGTGAAGAGAGCCCTTAGTTACTACATAGGCGTACCTAAAGGTCACAGGTTTGACTCTCCAACTGTTCCTCACTTATGGTGAGGTTGGTAAAGGGAAACCTGCCACTAAAAGATCCATTGCCAGGTGGATTGTCTCTTGTATCCAATTTTGCTATGAAAAACTGGGTAAGGTTCCTCCCTCAGACCTGAGGGCTCACTCTACCAGAGGTACAGCTGCTTCCCTGGCTGCTGCCAGGGACATCCCTATTCTAGAGATATGTCAAGCAGCTACCTGGAAAACAGTTCACACTTTTACCAAGCATTACTCCCTGGACATCCAGGCTAGGAGTGATGCTCGGTTTCTTACAGCTTTGCTTCAGAGCCTATTTCCTAAGTAGGTTCTGTCCCTCCTCCATGTAGGTGCTGCTTTGAGCTCATATGTCAGAATATAGCAAGACTTCATGTTGTTTGAAGAAAAATTATTCACCTTAGTAATGTTGTTTCTTCTAATGGAGTCTTGCTATATTCTGACCCTCCCTGCCCCCTCTCAGAACCTCTGTTTTTGGGATGTGTGGGCAGTGCAATGTGTTGGCACTTAGTAGGTGCCCACCTTGTTGTTTTTCACCCTCCTTTCTTGGGGTGACTTGGTGTTGTGTTTTTCATTTTTTGGGTCTCCTGACTTGAGTCTTTGTTTTGGGACCAAAAAATGTGTTGTTATATTTAGTAGCCAGTTGGCTAGTGTAGGTTTACAGCTTCCACACAGGACCTTAGTGAGTTTAGAACAACAGACAGAGTCTCAACCGAGCTCGAGCTCAGCGTTCCATGCCTGGCATGGAAAGTTAACTCTTTCACCTCCGGAGCAGTTCGAAGGTTGGGACTCGCTGCATATGTCAGAATATAGCAAGACTCCATTAGAAGAAACAACATTACTAAGGTGAGTAATTTTTTCTTTTTGCACCTGGCCTCATCAGCTAAGTACGTTCTGTACCAGAGATTTGTGAAGGAGATGTTACAGACATTAGTGTGATTCCTCCCTGGCACAGAGCCATGGAAGAGGTGACAAGGGTACTACAAAGGCATCCCTTCACACCTCCCACCTCCACGGACCACTTAGTAAGATATTGCTGTCTGTTGGAGCCATGTCTCTCCTCTGGATTGGGCCATGGCACCCAACCTGCAGTTATCCTCCCAGTCAGGATTCTTGGGGATTTGATGCATGAGTGGGAAAGTTTTTTCCTCTGCCAGTTTTCTTCTGTTTTTTCAGACCGTTCTGGAGTCCGCAACATCACTCATGGCTGTGATGGCCAATCTTTTTGCATTTAGCCCTATGGCCAATCCCTTCAAGTTCTAATTGAAAAAAAAAAATTTAATTATAGCCTGGCAGCTACTTACTACCATAAAGGCTACCCTCTGAGATGGTCATTGGACGGGAACGGAGAGGCCCTCCCTCAGAGAGACACTTTTAGTACTCCACTCCCCCTTTAAAGCAGCTGTGAACAACCTGTTCTCAACACCACTGACGTGGCATTCCAGCGTGCTGGTGAGCCACATATAATCAAGCTCAGCCAACCTGTTTTTCCGCAGGAGCCGCATTGCCTTGGGTCAGTATCCTGGCATTCCAGCGTGCTGACAAGCCAGATGTAGATAAGCCCACCCCGCAACAGCCTCAGAGTGGGACTATTCTTGGCATTTTCAGCAGATATCTCAAAGGAGGCTGCCGGTTGCGCAGCAAGGGCCATGCTTTAACTCACCTCGCCTCGACATACTTAAGGCTATAGGCATGGCAGGCGGATAGGTTGCCAAAGCTCACTTGGCAAATGCCCCCAACAAGGGAGAGCTCCCGGATGGATAGTCTTTAAAGGAGGTGATAAAAGATTCCAGAGAAGAGCCGAAAACTTAGCTACCATAATTCAGGAACATGTACAGACCCTGGACGTAGGGATCCAGTCAGAGTATTCAAGCCCATGCATACTCGGAGGACAAACTAAATCTGCCTTGACAGTTTTGTTCACAGCAGACCCTTCAAGGTGGAAACTTTGTCACAAGTAATCAGGGAGTCGCAAAAAGGGGATTTTCTGGCACCCATAAATCTGCAAGATGCCTATTTGCATATTCTCATGCAGTAGTGGCGCACGCACTATCCCAGATTCAGAGTGGGAGAGCAGTACTTCCAATTCAAACTCTACCTTTGTGGTCTTCTCACAGCTCAACCAGGCATTAAAGGCAGTGGCAGAGGTAGTCAGGTCCCCTAGGCTCATGGTTTTCCCATCAGCTGGAGAACGAGTTCCCTAATTCCAAACCAGACATTGATCCTCCTGGGGGACTCACATCATGACACAAGGTTTCTCCCCCGAAACCTAGATTTTGGGATCTGTAATGGCTCATCAAGGAGTTTTGCAAGCTCCTCAGCTACCTGCTTATTTTTTCACACTGTTCATTAAGACGGATTAAGCCCTTCCTCCAGGGACGGTCCCAGAGATTGGAGGTCATGAAGGGCCACAAGTTAGGCCATCCGCACTGTCTGAATCGCGACCAATGCAAGCCTCAGGAGCTGGGAAGGACTCGCCTGCATCAGCTGTTGGCACCGGGCAGGGGATCGCTGTTGGACACAAGGTACAGTATAAGAGTTTTTTTGGGGGAAACGTAGGCCATGCCCAGAGACACGCTGAACAGCGATTCCTCAATCCGGCTAGCCTGTTTACAACTGATAATCTGACAATGCTGACATACACCAACCATCAGGGCGAAACGAGAAGCTCAAAGATGCTAAAGGAATCCCTTCTTTTTCAGTGGGTTGAGCACCACTGAGCGATGTTTGTATCAGGACAGGCAAATGTCATAGCAGAACGACTCAATCGCAAAGTGGGTCAACCAAGGGATCGCAGCTGAAGGACAGTGCCTCCCACATTCAGACAGAATAGTGGGACAATACTCAAACAGATCTTTTCGCCTGTGGGCAGAACTCCAAGGTAAAGCAGTTCTGTTCCCTGGTCAAGGACGAGCCAGCGGTGGCTCAGGACACCTTTTCCCCATAAACTGTGATCTGTTCAGTCTCCTGTGTGCCTTCCTGGCAGAACGCCAAGGTAAAGCAATTCTGTTCCCTAGCCAAGGATGAACCAGCAGTGGCTCAAGACACCTTTTTCCCATAAACTGGGATCTGTTCAGTCTCCTGTATGCCTCCCTTCAATACCGCCTCTATCAAGAGTCCTCCACAAAGTGGCATTGGACAGGACAGTCATGATTCTAGTCTGTCCCTTATGGTTTTTCTGTACTTAGTTGTTTCTCATTCATTAGTCAGGGAGACCACCTCGAGCATTCGGGTTCAGTCATGGGAATTCTCCATCAAGGTCAAGTTCTGCACCCCATTTTAACAACTGGTCTCTTTCTAGTCTGGGAAAGTGAGTGGAAAAACTTTCAAGGAACTATGCAGTACAGCTCCTGTTATTGACATGATGGGGAACTCGTATGTCTCTTCTTCCTCCAAAGTGCATTATAGAATCCCTAGGAAATTTTGATTCTGGCTTCATTCCAGACACATACAGAACAACACAATATAATCGCCTGTATTACTGCAGTTTCTTTAAGACAGATGGACAAAGGACTGCAACCAGCCACCTTACAAATTGGAGTTTCTGCACTGGGGGGCACTCTTGACGGACCTGGTGAATTGTTGGGCTCTTATCCATATACCTGGTACTTCTTCAGGTAGCAGCATTAAAACATCTTCAGTCCATCAAAGCTATCACCTTGGAGTCTTAATAGGGTTCTCAAGGCTGTGACCAAGGCCCCCTTTAGAGCCTTTCAAGCCATCCATCATGCATCTCAAAATAAAGGTTGCCCTTTTTTCTCAAAGCTATTACTCCCGCTAGGAGTTTCAGCAAACTAAAAGCATTGCTGGCCCAAGAGCTGTACAGTTGTTCATCAGGCTAGAACAGTTCCAATTTTTGTTTGCCAAAGTTATGTCTCCCCACTATTACAATCAAGGGTTCATTATTCCTTCCTTCTGCCCACTCTCTAAAAGCAACAAGGATGGAAAATGTCATACACTAGACCCAGAAAGAGGGAGAAAAATGGACATTACGAGAGAGGAAGCTATTCGGAAAACTTCAACTGTGTTCATGCCAGCTAAGGGGAAAAAATTGGGGGCAGCAAGGATTCAATAGGCTCTGTAGCCAAACGGATTCTATCCATCACCTCTACGGCATATGATCAGGCCAGAGTAACTTGCCTGGTCCCCTTGTGGGTGTAATTCAGAGAAGCATCGAAAGCACACTCACACTGAGTGGCCTTTTGATAATCCATTCACACTGTCTTTAAAAAAAAAGGTTCTCAGTGGAAGTGATGTCCTTGGCAGAGGCATCCTTTGGCCGTAGAGTGTTTCAAGCAGTGGTGAACCTTTAAGGGCTCTTGACATTCTTCTCACTCGGGACATCTGGGGATGTACTGCTTTTGTATATCCTAGGAGTAAGGAAGCCCGGAGACCAGTTTAGGAGAGAGAAATCGAAATTTAAATACCTGTAAATTTTCTTTCTCTGACAGCTGGTCTCTGGGCTTCAGATTCCCTCCCAGAATGTATATAGTTGGCTGGCCTCACTGCCATATATGCCTTAAAATTCGTATTCTTGTTTTCTGTCTCCAAGTTCTAGTAGTATTACCACATTGGACTGCTTTAGGAAGAACTGAGGGAGACAGGAAGTGGAGGGCTGCATGTCCCCTGCTGTAGAGGTCTGATTTCTGCCTGTCAACCAGCATTAGGAAGTACAGCCCAGGAGTAAGGAAGCCCGTAGACCAGCCATCAGAGAAAGAAAATTTACAGGTATTTAAATTTCGATATTGCCTGGCCTAGGCAGCCCCCGGGGGAGGCCTGGAAGTAGAGCAGTGCCTGGGCGGCACTTATGGGAGAGAACTGTGGGGAACATTAGACAGGTGTGCCTCCACGCATGACTCTGACACACCACAGTGGGGTGGGGGTGGCAGGGAGAAAAAGCTCATGGGGAACCTACTACCCAGGTAAGGTGGCTATGGGGGGCTGGGGACCAGGCCGAGGCAACCGTCCTACATAGAAACATAGACTTTGACGGCCGATAAGCACCGCTTGGCCACCCAGTCTGCCCATTTCCGTACCTATTGGGTAAGCTGCAGATTCTAGTTAACCAACAGCCTACTTCCTCCTACCCCCCACCTATAATTGCCTTATGTCTGTCCCATGCATTCTTGAATTCCCCCACTGTTTTTGATCCTGCGACCTCCTCAGGAAGGTGGTTCCATACATCCACCACCCTCTCTGTGAAAAAATTGTTCCTTACATTGCCCCTGAGCTATCACCCCTCTATTTTCAAATTGTGCCCCCTTGTTCTTGCACATCTCTTTTTCTGAAAGATGCTCCCCTCTTGAACTTGATTGTTGATTCCCTTGAGGCACTTGGAAGTTTTTATCATATCCCCCCTTTTCCTCCTTTCCTCAAGGGTATACATATTAAGCTCTTTTAGTCTCTCTTCGTATGGCTTATGTTGCAGACCCTGCACCATTTTAGTTGCCCTCTTCTGGACTGCCTCCATCCTGTCTATGTCCCTGCAGAGATGGGGTCTCCAGAACTGCACGCAGTACTGCAGATATGGGGTCTCACCAACTGTCTGTACAGAGGGATAACAACTTCCTGTTTTCTACTGGTGATGCTCTCCCTGTGCATCCCAGTATCCCCCCAGCCCTTCCTACTGCCTTCTCACATTGCTTACCTACCTTAATGTCCTCTGATATGACTACCCCCAGGTCTCTTTCCATTTTTGTTGTTAGTACCCCCCCCCAATTGTGTACTCTTCCCCTGGGTTTTCGTTTCCCAGGTGCAGTACTTTGCACTTCTTTACATTGGGTCTACGCTGCCATATTTTTGACCATTCCTCCAACCTTGCCAAGTCCCTTCTCATCCTTTCCACCTCCCTTGTGTATCAACCCTGTTGCAGATCTTTGTGTTGCTGCAGAGAGGGATACTTTTCCCTTCCAGCCCCTCCACAATATCTCCTGTAAAGACATTAAGGAGGACCAGTCCTAGTACTGAACCCTCCAGTACCCCACTAGTAACCACCCTTTCTTCAGAGTGTACTCCGTTTACTATTACCCTCTGTGTCCTGTTGTCCAGCCAATTTGTTACCAAGGCTACCACCCTGGGACCCACTCCCAGGCTGGCTAACTTGTTTATTGATCTTTTGTGTGGGACTGTGTCAGATGCCTTGCTAAAGTCTAGGTAGGCCATATCCACAGCCCTTCCCTGGTCTGCTACTTTGGGCACTCAGTCAAAGAAATCTATTAGATTTGTCTGGCATGACCTTCCCGCTGTGAGTCCATGCTGCCTTGGGTCCTGTGCCCTGCTGGCCTCTAGGTACTCAACAATTATTTCTTTCAGAAGTGATTCCATCATTTTCCCTACCACTGAGGTCAAACTAACAGGACTGTAGTTTCCTGCCTCTGCCTTGCTCCCACGTTTGAGAAAAGGAATCACATCTGCCCTCCTCCAGTCCTCAGGTACCACAGCATCCTCCCGTGATTTGTTAAAAAGGGTATTCAGTGGTGTCACTAGGTCTCCCCTTAGTTATTTTAGAATTCCGGGGTGAATCCCGTCAGGTCCCATTGCTTTGTCCACCATGAGTTCAGAGTGCTTCTGTTGTTTGGTTTAGGTACCTTCCCCTCTTCTTCTTTTGTGAATACTGAGCAAAAGTATTCATTCAGTATCTCTGCCTTTTCACTGTCACCCTCTGCCCACCTCCGCTCACCTTTATTAAGCCTCGCTATCCCTCCCTTGGTCTTCCTTTGCTCCCTGATGTACCTATAAAAGGTTTTATCCCCTTCTATTTTTTTTTCTGTATAACATCTTTATTGATTTTCACAAGTAATTATACACATCGCATGACACGCAGACATACAAACAAACATTAAAACAGTAAAAAACAGGTGCAATCATTTGTACATTCCATTAATTTCTACCCACTGGTTTAATATATCATAGGCATTGAGATATATAAGTCTGTGACTTTAATAAATATTCCCTATCTGGATATTCCTGTCTAATGACAGATGTCAATAACCTTCATCTGTATTTAACACTCTAACCCTTCCCTTAGTACCATCGCCTCCTCCAGGCTAAGGGATGATATAAAGGGGGTTCAATTTCTAATAAAAGCTTCCTCTCGATCTCAAAGCACATGGGTCAGCCTTTCCAGAGCCAGGGTTTGTAAAATCATCTGCCTACATTGCTTAATGCTGGGCCTAACATGAGATACCCATGTGTTTTGTATGCAGTGGCGGGCAAGGATGAGCAAGACTCTCATCCATCTAGGGAGTGGGGTCCACTCATCTCCCTTCCCCACTTCCATTCCAAAGAGACACACCAGGGGATCTTTTTCCAGCTCCCTTCCTGCTGTTATGGCAGTTTCCGCCACCACCTCCCCCAAAAGAGCTTCAGTACAGGGCAGGTCCAGAAGCAGTGTATATATGCGCCTCTCCCTACTCCACACCTCCCACACAATGGGTATATTGAGGGGGTGTGCCTTATGTACTATCACTGGCGGATAATATAATTGATGGCAAAATTTGTAATATTCCTCCTTATTCCTTTTACATGCCATGATCCCTGAGTGCATTGGGAGCACCACACTCCAGTTTTCTTCAGTAATAGTTCTCTCCAGAATCCTTTCCCATAATATTCTTGTTTTCCCTGTCCTATCTGGGAGTCTGTGCTTCCCTCTCTTGTCCACGTTCCCAATAAATCCTTTAGGGTCTGTCTTGACCTGATATATCGGGCTTTCTACACCGTCCAGCTTAAATCCCTCCTCCTCTTTCCTTGCTAAACTACTCATGAATGCCTTACCTGTAGATATCGGAACAGGTGCTGCCTCCATATACCCAATTCCCCTTGCATAGTTTCAAATGTGCAGATGTCTCCTTGCACCAAAAGGTTCCCTATACTCTGGATTCTCTTCTGTTCCCATTCATGAAAACCCTTGTCCTCCAGCCCAGGCAGAAAAAAATTATTGTTTGCCACTGGTAACAACATAGTTTCACCTTGTTGTGTCCATCCCTGTCTTCTGATCTGACCCCAGGCTATTAAAACGTGCTCTACTAATGGGTTACTGTTACCTCCATTTCTGTACGCCCTGGCACCCCTAGTGTGTAGGTATGCCGTGAGTCTTCCCGGAGCTCTGATTTGCTCTAACTCTACCCAGCTGACTTCCTTGGATTGGTGCATCCAGTCTGCTATGTATCTTAGCTGTGTTGCCAGGAAATAATTATTTAAATCTGGGAAATTCAGGCCCCCCCTTTCCATTTTTTGCCTCTGTAGGCTAGTCCGTGGACGTTTCCCCCGCCAGATAAAACTAGAGAAGGCCTTCTCTACCTTTATGTCCCCTTTCGTAAATCCCACATATAACATCTGTAATGGGTACAGGATTCTAGGAAGGATGTTCATCTTAATAATCTTCACCCTACCCAACCAAGATATTGGTAATTGTTCCCATCTTCTAAGGTCTGCTCCTATCACCTTCAACAGGTCGGTATAGTTTAATCTATATAGGGAGCCCAATGACCTACCCACCCAGATACCTAAATAGGTGAAACACATCCCCAACAATTTCAGTCCCCATTGCTCCCCCCTCTTTCCCTATCTCTGAGAAGCACATTAGTTCCGACTTCCCCAGGTTGATCTTGTATCCTGAAAAGGCCCCAAACTCCTCCACCAAAGAGAGCAGAGGAGGTACTGACGGCCTTGTGTTCTTTACAAATACGAGCATATCATCCGCGTAAAGAGTGAGTTTATTTGAGTTCCCTGTGCCCCTTCAATTCCCGCAATCACCCCACAGCTCTGTATTGCCACTGCTAGTGGCTCTATTGCCATTGCAAACAGAAGGGGGGAAGAGGGCAACCCTGTCTTGTGCCCCTCCCCAGCTTTAATTTCTCCAAGAGTTCACCATAGACCATAATATGGGCCCTAGGTGCCACATACATGGCCCGCACCCATCTGATAAATGTTTCACCCAGACCAGACCGGGACATCACCTCAAATAAGTATTCCCATTCCACTGTATCAAACGCTTTTTCAGTGCCCATAGAGATGATACCCACTTCTTCTTTCCCCTGATTTGCTCTCCATATAATATTAAGGAGGCGACGCATATTATGATATGATTGACGTCCCTTAATGAACCTGGTTTGGTCTGGGTGAACCAACCTCGGGAGTATATTTTCCGACCTGGAAGCCAGGACTTTTGCTAATACTTTTAGGTCACAATTGAGCAGGGGAAATAGATCTGTAAGAGGCACATTCCTTCGTATCCTTCCCTGCCTTAGGTATCACATAGTAGCATCATAACATATACTGGGCAGGTTAATCTCCCCTGTCTCCTCATTTTGGTGAAAAACCTCACCCAGCAGCTCCCCTACCTGTCCTCCTATTAATTTATAATATTCTGCCGGGAAGCCATCTAGGCCACTAGCTTTACCCCCCTGCAGCTTCTGTATAGCGCTCATTATTTCTGCCTTAGTGACTGGCTGACTCAGCTGCTCTCTCTGATCCTTAGTGGCTTCCGGTAATTGTACTTTATTCAGGAATCCCTGCATTTGTTCTTGGTTACTCAGATGCTCTGCCTGATACAATTGCTGATAGAATACCCTAAAGCTTTCCTTTATCCCTTTCGTATCCTTATGTAGGTTCCCTAATCTGTCCTTCACCCCTATAATACGCATCACAGCCTTTCCCCCCTTCAACAATCTGACTAATAACAGGCCAGGTTTATTCCCCCATTCAAATACTTGGTGTTTACAGAAGAACCATGCCTTCCCCACTTCTTCCTTAAGGTGGGCATTCAGGGTTTCCCCGACTATCTCTAGGAGCTCAACTGCCCCTCCCTGCTCTCCACCTGCTACTTTCTTTTACAGTTCCTTCAATTTGCTCTCCAACTCCTCTCATGTCTCTCTTCTCTTCTTTTTCAGTCTGGCCATATACTCTATGATTATCCCTCTCGTGAATGTCTTACCCGCCTCCCAAAGGGTTGTCTGACACCTCCTCCATAGCATTAGTCTTTATATAGTACTGCCACTGCTCTACCAGGTGCTCCTTAAACTCTTTATTTTTTGGCCATATATGTTGGAAATTTCCACTGGGGAGAACTTCCTTGCCTTTCCCTGCATTGCAGTTTCAAAATAATCATTGCGTGATCAGAAACATGTATAGGGCTATGCAGTATGTCTTGCACCCTATCATATCACCCTCTGGGCAGGTAAATGTAGTCGAGTCTGGACCACATCTTATGTGGGTTGGAGTAAAAAGTGTACTCCTTCACTCCTGGGTTGGCCGTTGGCCATTGGCCATCCGTCTATAAGGTCCAAATCCGCCACACCCACCTGCCACTGTTTCATTGTCTCTGGCCTCCTCCCTTTCCCCTCTGAGTGATCCATTAGCGGATCCATCATCCAGTTAAAATCCCCACCCAGGATAAGGCCTGAAAATTGTTCTTTTATTAACAAATCCAGTAAGGACATATAAAATTGCGGCTTATATACCGCGGGAGCATAAGTACAGCAAAACGTCATCCTTTCCCCATTAAGTTCACCTGAAATAAATATAAATCTCCCCTCTTTGGGGTCTTTAACCACCCTAGTAATCTCTACTGGGAGAGCCTTGTGCACCAATATGGCCGCTCCTCTTTTATGCGCTGAAAAGGATGCTGCATAACACTTCCCCACCCAGTTCCGTGCCAATTTAGCATGCTCAATATCCGTCAGGTGAGTCTCTTGAATCAGAGCTACCTGTGCCCCTACCTTTTTCATGGTTGTCAACAAAGATATCATTTTAACTGGGTTTGCAATTCCTCGTACATTCCGTGATACCACATGGAGAGTTTGTGTCTTATCCATTTTTATATACTTGGTCTTCTAGAAACCCTCAACCGTTGATATAACTGAGCCCATTTGACCCAATTAAGTTCCACACATTATCCCCATACCTCTCCACATCCCATTTACATAGCGGATCTATCACTTTATACCTAATAATGATTGCACCAACACATATAGAAATAGTAACAATAATAACTGTAACATTCATTCTGACTACCCACAACTGTCCCCCCTCGTTGCTGCTGCTGCCTTTAACAAGCCACCCTTCCCCCTTCTACTTCTCAAGTTTATCATCCCCTTCTTCCCTCCCCCCCTTTTCCCATACCTCCCCATAAGGTATAGGCTTCCCTTCTTTTATTTCCACGATCTTCATAATGTACTTCTGTATTAATATGTCCCCTCCCCTCACCCTTCTTTCCTATTCTCCCTCCCTTTGTGACACTAATTGCCTCAACAGCACAAGTGTCCTATGAAATCCCCTTTCTGACGTTTGCACCCCCCGCAGCCGATTTAATCTGTCTCCTACCTCCTACAATTATAACACTCATGTCACCCCCTTCGCTTCTCTCTTTCGCTCCCCAAATCTCCCCCCCCTCCACACAACCAGTCCTCCAGCACAGGCCCAAGAAGATCCAAGCTGTCTGCCCCTCGCTTCTCATCAAGCTATGCGTGCCTTTCCCACCACAAATGAGTAGTCCTTCCCATCATTGTACTGTGCTTTGCGTGTGTCAGGGCGCTCCAGATTCTCCCTCCAAGTCCCCATTGAGTAATCCATGTGAACTGTTCTTCTCTCCGTTCTCCCCATATGCCGTCTCACACCATCCCATTGTTACTAGGAACCTATAAGGTTTTGGGGAAAGACCTTCCTAACCCCTAAAAATACACCCATAACTTCCACCAGAGTGGCCCCTTTTGAAGCCCACCCCCATGCCTAGACGCTTCCTGATCCCACACATAGAACATATGCAGTGTTTTCGTGTTTTCATCTCCTCCTGGGCACCTTTTGGCTAACCACGAGGAAGATCCGCCACAATAGTGAGTGGCAGGGAACGTAGGACACGCTATCAAATTCATGCGCTAAGCCCCACCCCCCCTGCCATCAGGCACTCCACTGCTCTTTCATTTTACAGTTCAGTGTCTCTCATTTAGTCCAGCTCAGGGGCTGTCTATTCTGGCACACGGCAAGCTTCCATTTTACATTTCCACTCTGTTGCATATCATCAGAGGCACGAAATTGCCCTGTACACGGCAGGACCCATTATGCAGCTCATAACTCATCCACCTCCCAAGTCCACGCAGAGGTCAGTACTTCCCTCATTCAGTCCACAAATCAGCTGCGTTCTTATCATAGAGAGTACATGGACAAGGCAAAACAGCCTTACCAGAGTTCTGATGCCAGGAACAAGGAGACAAAAACGGCAAGCACACAGGAGAATAAAAAGTAAAAAGCAATCTCTCATCTACTCCTTTGGATATCCACAGTGCTCAAGTTATTCAATTCAGCCCAGCTTCTGCTTCAGAGTGCGAACAAATTGCTCTGCTTTATCCATTTCCCAAAATGAGAAGGTCGCTTCTCGCTCATTCATGCTTAATTTTTAACATAGCAGGATATACCAAGAAATTCTCTACTTTAAGATCTCTTAGCTGTTGCATTATCCCGTTAAACAAACAGTGACTAGATTCTCTTTCTCTCTATAAGCCCTCAAAATCTCCTCCCGGTCCTGGAAATTATGGAACCTCATAATCACATGCCTCGAGGGTTGATCTGCAGGTGGTTGGGGCATAACTGACCAGTGAGCATGCTCTATTTTAAGGCATCCCTTTGCAGACTGTAGGCCCAGTAACTCTGACGCAGAAATCCAAGGCACTTGCCCCCTCTCTCCCCTCTGGCAGCCCTCGTAAGCGTAGACTGAGGCGTCAGTGGTAATTCTCCTGGTAGTCAAATGCCTCCTTGAACTCAGCCAATTTCTTTTGAAGTGCAAGAACTTGTCCTGGAACTGCCACCATTTCATCTTCCAATCGGGAGAGTCTGTCCTCTGCCTCTGTAATTCTGTTAGCCTGTGCCGTCTGCTGCTCTTGGACTTCTTATAGTTTTAAGTCCAATTTTCCCTTCAGCTTTATCAGCCGTGGTTCTAGGGCTGCTGCTACCTGCCTGATAAACTCTCGGCCAAGCACGGTGACCTCCGCTGCAGACATTGAGACAAGGCCTGAAATTTCTCCCACTGTACCAGCTGCCGTTTTCTTGGTGCTTTTGTTAGCAAGTCGCTGGCTTTTCGCCGGATTGGGCTTCAGATATTCGTCCATACTGTTGTCCGATATCAAGAGGTATCTGAATTTAATACTTTGGAGGTATTTGTAGCTGATATAAATACTTTTATTTCGGCTGACAAGAGAGAGCAGTGAAGAAACATGCCCGTCCAGTTAGCTGCTTATTAGCGCCCCCTGTTCCCCTTCTTAACTGAGTTGGCTATCTTTTCCTCGGTATGGGCCTTCGCTATTCTGACTGCCTTCCCCACTTCCTTCTGCTTTAACTGATACATTTCTCTGTCCTGCTCCCTCTGTGATTCCTTATACTTTCTGAATGCTATCTTTTTCTCCCTAACCTTTCCCGCCACCTCTTTTGAGAACCATAGTGTTTTTTTTTACTTCCTCTGGAAGAAGGAGGAAGAACTGTATATGGAAAAAAAAAAAAAAAAGATCAACAGCCAAGTAGTTCCATTTTAATGGTGCTGCTTTAAATCCAAAACAAAATGATAGAAAGCTTTTGCTGCAGAGAGAAGGATGGACTGGGGATGGGTTTTTCTTGTGTATCCATTCTAAGTTGTTGGCGGAGGATATTCACGGGAGAGGAGTCAAAGGCTAGCCCTGCAGTGACAAAATGATTATTGAGAGCATCGAGGATAGACGGTCTGTTGGAGGTGACAGTATTGTCGATGAATAATTTAGTAGGTAGGGAATTTACAGTGGTGTGACCTTCAATGTCTTTGATAGTCCTCCAGAATTTGGAGGCATTTCTTGAGGAGCTCTCCAGCTGAGAGCGGTAGAAATTAGCTTTGGCTTCTCTGACCATTTTGGTGCAGAGGTTCCTCGCCCTCCAGAAAGAATTCCAGTCATTTATTAAATTATTTCCTAGCAGTTCTCCAGAGTACACCCCTACTCCGCAAAGCATCTTTCAGGTCTTCTGTAAATCACCGACGGGATTTGTTTCTGGCACAAACTTTTACTATGGGAGCATACTTGTTGAGAGCCCCTAGCCCAATTTCTGAGAAAATATCATAAGCCGTAGTCAGGGACTTAGCTAGATAGAAGTCCTGCCATCGCATGGAGTCTCTTAGGTCTGATATATACCCATGGAGATTAAAGTTACGTATGCACCTTTTAAAGGAGAATTTTGGTACAGTTGTGGATTTAAGAGTGGCTCTTACACACGCGATGAAGCAGTGGTCGCTAATATCAGAGAAAAAGATGCCAGCATGGGAGAATAAATGGGGTTTAACTAAAATGATATCCAAGAGAGTACTGTTATTATGGTTGAGCTTGTTAGAATGAATAGATTTGTTTATTAGCTGTGACAACCCAAGGAAATCACAGAACATTTTAAGTGGGGTGGATGCACTGGAGAGCCAGTCTAAGTTGAAGTACCCTAGTATGATACACTCTGAAGATGCCGAACCCAAGATGTTTCCGAGATGTTTTAACAACTCTAGTCCTACTGATGGGGGTCTGTAGCATCCTATTATGCATAATGAGACACCGGTGGCAATTTCAATCTTTAATGACAAGCTTTCAAATTCTTTTGGGACAGAGGTTGAGTCAATTATGGAGGCAAGGAATTTATCCTTGATGTAAATAGCTTCCCCACCACCTCTGGTTTACCTGACGGCTCTGAACAAAGAGTAGGAGGGGATGTTAACTTCATTGTTACTGGTCGCCGGTCGGAGCCAGGACTCCGTAATCACCAGAACATCTGGAGCAGTATGACATACCCAGGCCTGAACAGAAGTGATTTTTTTTAATAGGTTACATATATTAACATGCAGAATGTAAGCCCCTTGAGGCTTTGTAGCTCTGCTGGGGATTCCATGGGTGCCAGAGGGCCTGGATTAAGCTCAACATTTCCTGAGCATAGTAAAAGCAGGAACAAGAGTTTCCTGCAGAGTCCTAGGAGAAGTGTGGGTGGCTGAGACTTCTTTCGGTTACGTGATTTGTCTGCGGCAGTATAGGGAGTTCTGACGCTAGTTCCCAGTTTTCCTGATGCTGCATACAATAATACCCTGACCGAGAGAGTCAATGGGAGTAGGGGGGAGTATGCAGAAGGTGGTGTAGCCCTGTGGGCAGGATCTAGGAGAGTTCCTGTATGCCGGTGCAGGTGAAGGACTAGCAGTGGGCTAGGGGAAGTTAGAGCACATACAAGTTCTTGTACTTGATAGGAAAAGTCCCGGTCGGACAATGTTAAAAAAAGAGCCATTCTCCACTCTAGGAGTTATTTTTTGATTCACGTTTGGGTCCAGTACATGTAAGATGAGCAGAGACAAGCATAGAAGGAGGTAATATGCCCTCATTATGAGACTATCACCCAATGGGCACTACAAGTGCAGGCAAGAGAAGGGATTCTCAATGGAGAAGAATTTCTTAATCCCTGCAGAATACTACTATAGGCAGTGGAGCCTGAAGCAGTAATCCTTAAGTACAGCTCCTAGTCAGGCTAATAAGAAAAGAGTTCACCTGATTATATAGTACTAGGGGCAGAGAGGCTTTGAAGCAAATTTCTTAGCTACTACTCTGAAGCAGACTAAGTACTAGAGAGAGATCACCTGACCTAAATCAACTGCCTTAGCAAGACAGGATATGCTAGTGAGCAATAAGCAAACCTAAAGTACCAAAATGGTATGCCTCAGCAAGACAGAATGAGATAAAGCTGCTAGAAGGCTTAGTTGCAAAAAGGGGATGGAAGGAATTGCAGTTGTTGACAGTAAGTAACCAATAAATTGAAACATCAGATAGGAGTGGGCGGAGACATGTGCATTTAAAGGAGGCCTGGGAGGGGGACGAGGGGTGGGGGGAAAGGGAAGTTTGCAGAGCTAGCACTGAATCAGTGCACATACAGTTGGAGAGAAACTGCAGCGGGGGGGAATGGTAAGTTACTTTACACAGGCCGAGCAGAACAGGCTGAATTAAAATATATAAATTTGGAGCTGAGTACAGGGATGCAGGCTTACATTAAGCCACACGTCTCAGGTGCTCCTGTCTCAGGTGAGTGAGACCAGCCAATCAGGGAGCTCTACACAGGTGTGGAGCCAACAGCGCTACCCTGAGAAGGTGCCGAAATTGAAAACAGCAAATTGCAAGTGATGATCCAGTTCAGCATTCACACAGCCCAGAGAAATTGTGCCAATTTTTTCAAGCATCGTACCTTATCTATCTCTTTGGGGGGTAATATTCAGATGTTGGGAGGTGCCAACATCTGAATATTGGCACCTCCAGATTATGGAGGAACCAACACTTCTATAACCCAAAGGCTTAATGCTAATTATTAAACGGTGTATTTGTACCTTTACAGCTACCTCAAAAAAAGGCATCAAGGAAGTAATCGGAAGCAGTAACTAGCAAAAGCATTTATAACAATGGGAGAACTGTCTCCATCAGATTTATTTGCCAGTTGCCTTCTTCTGTGTGATTTCTAATAAAATGAAAGCATGCAGACACTTCAGAATGAGATGGCGTATTTCTTCCTACTTCATGGGGGGGGGGAAGGGTCTGTCAAGCCGCAATACCTCGGCGCCTTGGTGCCATCCAGACCATGCAGTCTAAACCGAAAATATGAAGAAACACCATATTTTATGTGATTATGCATCCCCATAGCTATAGACAAAACCTCCTGCTCCAGTCCACGGAGCCTGGACAAACCTCCCAGCATCAAATAACATGTCTTTGTAAAATAGGATAGTGTGCTTTACACACAGGTGCATTTAACACTTTGTTAAACCACATAAAACCATGGAGGGATTGGAGCATTCGTGTGGCAAATTAAAACATTATGAGAGTCTTGGAATACACATTCAGAGTCCCCCAATCACCCATCAATTTTCTGAGTTCAGTTTGGTACCTTCTACTCGAGAAGAAAACTCCTTCCTAATCTTCTCTGCCAGTTTGTCTGCATCACTGCGGTTGGAAACCCTGTGTTGTATCTTTAGTTGAGTGGGGAACAGCAGGTAGTAGTTGACATCAAGTTTGTGAAGGAGAGTATGCACTTAGACCCCTTCCTCTGCTGCCTAGTGCTATAATTTAGATCTGGAAAGATCCATACGTCAGACCCTTCCCATTTTAGCCCCCCACCAGCCTGCACAGCCAGCAGCAGACTATCCCCTTCCTCACTACTCCCCTGCACTGCAAGCACTATCCTGATATTGCTCTCCACTTCCCACCGCCATCTTGGGTTTATCTTGTACACCCTTGAACTGTGAAATCATCCTGGAACTGCAAAGTGTCTGGGACCCATTTCTGCAAAAAGGCTTTTCTGACCTTCGGCCCCCTCTGGCAGGCCCAGTATGTGAATACTGGCTGCTCTGCTATAGTTCTCTAAGTGCTCAGGTCAAGCTCTGAGCATGCTGTCCCCTTTGACCAGGCCTGCCTTTGTGACTAGGGATTTCTCTGCCATCTCTCTCGCTTTGGTGGCATCATTCTGTGCAGAATCAGCTTTTTTCTCCAACATTACCCTACAATGGTTGAAGTCTTTGACCTTATCGAGTTGTTGGATTGCCATCAACAGGGAACCTAATATGGACCCTACCATTGCTGTGGAGCTCATTAGCTGCGCCTCCGCTAACCTCGTGGAGATGCCACGTGGTCTTTCTTCTTCTTCTTCTCCCTGTTTTTTCTTCTTCTTCCCCATCGCCACACAAAACAAAGATGCAGTAATCTTCTTTGAGTATATCTCTTTCATGAGGCCACACCTATAGGACTATATGCCGTCAGGCACTAGGACCACACGTAAACTTTTCTCTAGCAGTCTACTAGGGGCCGACAATGACAATGTCAGACACAGTTGTCCCTAAGTGTATAAGCATAGGCAGCCTTGCTCCCTCCTCAGTTCTTTCCCCCCCGTCGACCATACTCAAACGGAATCCACAGAGACATTGTCGTTCAGTCGACTGCCAAAGTAAATTTGTAATTTTTTATCTTTTTTCTCTTTAGTAACCATCACTTTATTTTAAAGTGATTGTTTGCGTTGTGTGTGTTGAGAACACAAGAACCCACTAAATTTTTCCATTACTGTGGTTGCGGTAGGAAAATGTATTCCAGCAACAAACATGATGTCAGTGTTTGCTGTCTCAGCCTGGGCTATGACGTTAAGGCCTGCAAGATCTGCCAGAGGTTCAGCCAAGCCACCTGGCGGTGCCATCAGAAAGCCCTGTGCTCTTTTCTACTCGAGCAACAGGTTGCCAGAATGGAGAAGGAGCTCCAGGGGAAGAGCTCTGCTCTGTCACTGGACAGCTCCTTGGGTTCCCATTTCACCAGGGCCCGAGATAAACCTTCAGGAAAACATTTCCACTGGGAGAGGGAGTGAAGTAAGGACCCCTCCCTAAGTGTGCTCCTGGTCATCACTTTCCTCGGCACAGACTGTGGCAGTGCCATCAACCCCTCCTGCCGCCCAGGTCTCAGCTTCCTCCAGGCTGGCTCTGGCTGTGAGTTCCACCAGACCACCCATGGCCAGCAAAGGCCTGTCAACATCAGCATCTCCTGTGTTGACGTCGCAAGCCCTGCCCCTCCAACTTCCTGTACTGCAAGGTAAACTGACGGTGGGCTCTGCCGGGTCCACTACAGCCAGCAATGGTGCATCGATGTCAGGGTTTCAGCCACCCCCGTCGATGCCACAAGCCACTCCTGCAATCAGGCCACTGTCGACATCCAGATGATACGTTTTTCCTTTGTGGCCATTATTCAGCACCTCCTCCCTACAAGGCTGACTACAGAAGTCTCCGCACTGATGCTGGCTTGGCCGACACATCCTCTCCTTCCCAGAGTGGCGCCATCCTCACCAGAGCCCATTGACGTGGAGCATGAATACCACCCTGACCTCATCCCACCAGATAAGGAAGAGGAAGATATGCAGGGGAGGCCTTCTGACAGATCTGGATCCACTGTTTCTACTAGGAGTGAGAACTCCATAGTATTATACCTACGAGGTCTCCTCCTGAGGGCCCCTCTTTCTTCTCTATGATGAAGCAGCTACAGGCTGCCTTGGAGTTTAAGGCTGAAGAGGAGGATCTCACCAGGAGAAATCTGATGGGGTACCTAGAACTTCCAGACTTCCCACCTCGGGTTATAACCCCCTGTTGGCTGCTCTGGAAGATGCCACCATGGCTGCCTGGCACAGGCTAAATATGGTCCCTGTTATTCCCAAAAAGGCAGAATAATTATACCAACCCCCTCAGGCAAGCCCTTCTTTGCAGGCCAGCCTGAAATGACCCAGTGGTGATAAAGTCAGCCCATGATAGATCTAAGGTGCCTAAGCATCTCAGTCCCCCCAGATAAGGAATCAAGGAAACTGGATCTTTGGGAAAAAGAACCTTTGCTTCTGCCACTCTGGGCCTTAGAATAGTTAACTGTCTGGCTCATATGGTCAAGTTCCAGAATATCCTCTGGAGGAAGGCCAAGGTAGCAGCCCAGCCCCTCCAGAGGGTACTCGGAGGCAGGAGCTGCTCAAAGCCCTTCAGACTGTGGCTGATGTGGGCAAGCACCTTCTGAGATCTACCTATGACATTTCAGATGCTTCAGCCAGAGCAGCTGCCACTGGCATCTGCCTCAGAAGGCATTCTTGGCTAATGGTGTCTGGGTTTGTTGCTGATGTTCAGCAATCCATTCTAAATGTCCCCTTCAGAGGACACATGCTCTTTGGGGCAGATGTGCAGGACATCCTCAGTGACCTGCAGGCCTCAGGGAGGACTTTAAGATCTGTCCACTCCCTCTATCACACCCAACTTAGGAGTAGACTGAGGACCTCCTTTCGTAAGGCTTCCCACAAGCCTGGGTCAAGGGCCAGACCTCAAGGCCAACATAGAGCAGGATCTCCCCTGCCTCCACCATGGGTGCCCACCCCAAAAGCCCCAGAGGTGGAGGTGTGGCCTCACCTGCCTGTCCTGCTTCAGCATGATTCCTTTCCTGATGACCCCCCCCACACCAATCTCTAGTATTAAGCCAGTAGGTAGTAGTCAGGGTTATTTTTCCCTCCATTTAGAACAGTGGAGGGAACTCACTACAGACACCTGAGTCCTCCAACTCCTAGAACAAGGCCATACTCTAGAAATTATGGAGCTGCCTCCAGACCTTCCTCCATTTCCTTCAGTTTGCTTTCCAGATCACATACATGTGCTGCTAGAGGAAGTATGCACTGCAAAAGAGAGGCACAGAACCAGAGCCTTGGCCTCAAAAAACACAGGGTTCTATTCCCATTTCTTCCTCGCCCCCAAAGCTAAAGGGCACCTCAGGCCTATTCTGTATCTGAGGGATCATCTGAACTTCTACATTCAGCACAAGAAGTTCAGAATGGTCACTCTGCAAGTTCTGCTGCCACTCCTGAAACAAGGGGACTGGATATGCTCCCTGGGCATGCTGGATGCTTACCTACATATCAGGATTTGGCCCCCTCACAGGAGGCATCTCAGGTTTATGTTCTTGGGGAGCACTACCAGTTCAGGGTATTGTCCTTTGGCTTGTCCTCTGTGCCGTGGGTGTTTACCAAATGCTTATCAGTCGTGGCAGCAGCTCTCAGAAGAGAGGAAATGTACATCTTCCCCTATCTGGATGACTGGTTGCTCATAGCTCAGTCCGAGGATTAACAGTCCCAGACCTTGGCGCATACCAGGCTGTTATTCAACACCATAGGGAACACTGTCAGCTTGTTCAAGTCTGTCCTGACCCCTTGTCAACGCTTGCAGTGCATGGGGCAATTCTGGATGTGGCTCAAGGCTTAGCCTTCCTGCCCCAGAACAAGGCAGAATGCCTTATAGCCCAGGCACAGCTGATTTCTCACAGCAGGTATGTCACAGCCAGGACATTTCTGTGCTTGCTGGGCCTGAGAGCAACTGCTGTTGTCACAGTACCCCTGGCGAGGCTGCACACATGAGGATCCCCCCAGTGGACCCTGAGGATCCTATGGGATCAGCGCACCGATGATCTGGAACAGCATATTCTCTTAACTTCCCCAATTTGCAAGGTGCTCCAGTGGTGGAACGACCCCACCAACTTGTTGAAAGGGGTCCCCTTCCTCATTCCTTCCCCTCAGCAGATCCTCACCATGGAAGTTTCAGGGCTGGGTTGGAGGGTACATCTGGGCCCCCATCAGACTCAGGGAATGTAGTCTTCATTGGAGATTTCCCTGCACATGAACATTCTAGAGATGAGAGCTGTTCTGTATGCCTTGCAAGCCTTCCAGAACCACCTGTCTCCAGGGCCTCTGCTGGTGCAGATGGGCAACCCCAGTGTAGTATACTAGATAAACAAGCAAGGCGGGAAACATTCTTAACCTCCCTGCAGGGAAGCAATGAGAGTTTGGCGCTGGGCTCTAGAACTCAGCCTAGAACTGCCAGACATCCATGTTACAGGTGTCCAAAATGTCCTGGCAGACAGACTAAGCAGGTCACAGTCCAGAATGCATGAGTTGGAAATGTTGGCTCTAGTAGTGGACGACGTGTTCAACAGGTGGGGTCATCCAGAGTGGGACCTTCTTGCATCCCCACTCAATACAAAAGTGCTGCCTTTCTGCTCGCTTATCAGGGACTGGAGTTTTCTGGCAAGATATGTTATTCCTCTCTTGGAAAGGGAGTACTTTATGCCTTCTCTCCCTTCCCTCTAATTCAGAAGGGGGTGATCAAACTCCAGATGGAAGGGGCCATTCTAATTCTTGTGGCATCCTTCTGGCCTCATCAGATATGGTTCCCATTACTGCAGCAGTTAGCAGTGGAATCTCCAGTGCCCCTGTCCTGTGCAAGGGCCTGCTATCACAGGAACAGGGAACCCTAGTCTATCTGGACCCCATTCCATCCCCATGCTTGGCTCCTGAAGACATAACCATTGTGAGATTTGGGGTGCCTCCAAAGCTGGCGGATGTCCTGGTGGCTGCCGGGAAGCCCTTCACTAGAGCCAATTACTCCATGAAGTGGAAGTGTTTTGCACTCTAGCCTGCATCCCATCACCTGGATCCTTTCACTTGCCCAGTAAATCAGATTCTGGAGTATTTGCTGTCCTTGTCTGATGCAGGGCTGCAATACCCTTCCTGTAAGGTGCACATGTCTGCTATATCACCCTTCCATGTGCCCATTAATGGCTGTATGGTGGCCCAGCTGGATGTGGGCCTGCACATTTCTGCAAGGTATAATGCATTTGAAATCTGCTCTGGAAGATGCCACCATCTTCAACCTGATCCCTGGTTGGGGCTTGAATTTTGTGTTAGAAAAGCTTACTTTGGCTCCTTTTGAACCACCCACGACTTGCACACTATGCCTTTTGTCATGTAAAGCATTATTTTTAGTTGTTATTACTTCTGCTCGAAGGATTTCACAGCTGCAGGCTCTCATGTATGAGCCTCTTATTTAATTTTCCAGAAAGACAGGGTGTCTTTCGTATCAACCCTAAGTTTCTACTGAAGGTGGTGTCTGAGTTTATCTTGAATCAAACCATCTACCTACCAGTTTATTATCCAGAGCATGCCAATCCAGGGGAAGCGCTGCTCCATACTTTAGATGTACATAGAATACTCAAATATTATGTTCCTTGTACAAAAGACTGCAGAAAGTCCTCCCAGCTGTTTGTTTCTTTCACCCCCCAGGAAAGAGGACATACCAGTTTTCAAACAGTGCTTGCCATATGGCAGGCCAACTGTATCGCTTTTTGTTACAGGAATTACGAAAATAATTTCTCACCAGAGGCATGGCCATTTCTGTTGCTTGTTTCAGCTGCAGAAAACTGTGCTGCTGCAACTTGGAGTACTGTCCACATTTTCACAAAGCGCTGCAGTCTGGAAGAAGGGCAGGCTTTGGCCTCTGCTTCTAGAAGAAGGGCAGGCTTTGACCTGGCTGTGCTTCAAGGCCTTCTTTTGTAGGCCTCGGTCTCCTGCCACCCAGACTGTCGTGCTGTCAGTACTGCTTGGGACTCGTCCTGTAGGTGTGGCCTGACAAAATTAATATCCTCAAAGAAGATAGAAGAGTTAAGTACTTACTGTAACAGCAGATCTTCGAGAGAATTTCTTTCATTAGGCCATGCCGACCCTCCCTCCATCCCCCTTGACCTCAGGGCTTCTTCTCTCCTGTCTTCATCTCCAGGAACACACGTTGCTCCAGCCTTTTCGGGTAGCTGGGCATCTCAACTCTCTCCTCAGTTCCCTAGAGGGAAGCCTAATGAATATGGTCCCTGGTGGAGGACCGAGGAGAGAGTGGGGCCGCTGACACTTATATTTAGGGATGTCTGCATCTGATGTCATCGTGGGCTGCCAGTAGTATACTGCTAGAGAAATGTTTCTGTGTGCTCCTAGTGCCTGCCCGCATATAGTCCTATAGGTGTGGCCTGATGAAAGAGATTCTCTCAAAGATTTGCTGTCATGGTAAGAACGTAACTGTTCTTTCCAGGTGACACCATGTCACATCACTAAAGCTGCTTGAAAAAATAAATATATCCAAATTACTTGCTGTTGAGGGTTATAAAAGTCTATTCCTGGCGCAGCTCCACTGACATGCATCCACTTAGCTAGGCAGCCAGGCCACATCCCCAGCTCTGCTGTGTTTAAGATAAATGTTCCATTTATTGTTAATGTATTTATGAATGAAAATTCTAGGAATAAGTACTCTTCTTTGAGTATATCTCCCTCCATTGAGCCTTTCTAAGCCATCTGCATCAGGGCCATTTGGAAAGTTTGGCTAGCTGGGGCAGCGCACAGTAACGTACATTGAGAAAGGCCCTATATAACAAGGGCGGTTCTTCCTCCACTCAGTTCTTTTTTTTTTTTTCCTGCTCCTCGGGTCATGCTAAGAAACAGTGCTGTTGTTTACTCAACTACCTTCTCTTTATTTTTATTTTTTAATTTTTCTTACATCATTGTATGCTGATGTTGAAGGAACCGTTATTTCAGTTATGCTGATGCAACACTAAGATTTTCAAAGGCGATGCTCATTCCATCTGTGTTTTCCATTTAGGCCTATTGCATGATGTGGAGGTCTGTGCCATTTACCAGAGATTCAGCCATGTAATGGAGAAACACTGAGGAAAAGTTCCAGAGAACTATTTAACATAAATGGAGAGTGTTTCCGTTACGACTCTGGCCTCTGCTCTGGCTTCTGCTTCCTCTTGTTCTTCCAGGTCTCTGACACTGCTGTCTGGCATTGCCCTTGATGTTCCACAATGATTATTTCTGCAGCAGTCATTTAAATCTAAAGATAAATCATCCAAATTGGCAGCATGTCACTGGTATCATGCCAAACACAAGGATAAGGTGCCTGACTCTCCCTCTTACTCCAGATCCCCGCATCGCTGGGGTTCCTGAGAAGGTATGTCAAAATCCAAGGCCACAGATGTGGTCTTGAACTCTGAAGGCCTCCAGCCGTTCAAGTGATGCCAAGGTCAGGGTCTGATTCTGGCTCTTCTGCTGCTAGCAGTTTGCAGCCTTGATCATCAGGCACTGTCCTGTTGATGATAGTCTCATTGACCCCTGCACAGGATGTCATCAACACCCAAGTAGTGCTAGCAAATGCGTCCAAGTTTTTTCGACACCTGCATCCTACTTTACCAACAACAATTACTGCATCATTGTTGATGGTTCCTGGCCCTTCAACACTACCCAGTCAGTCAATGGTTATTTCCATCATCCCTCCCACACTGCAGCAGTTGATGATGGTTCTGGCTGTGGATGTAGAGGATTTGTAGCTCTTCCTTAGCCTAATGATGAAAAGGAGAAATATAGTCCTATCTCCAGAACATGGAGGAGGATTTTGATGCTGAAGGGGATGCGGAGTTACCTAGTGATATTGGCTGTAGCTCCAATTTCCTCCTGCAGCGAGGAGACTGTTACATACAGTCCCAGGTCTTCCCTTGAGGGTGCATTGTTTTATGCCCTTCTAAAGCAGGTGCAGGATATGCTGGAGTTTACAGCTGAAGAGGAAGATTCCTCTAAGCATTTTATTTATTTCAGTTTTGGAATTACAACCTTTGAGCCAAACTGGCTCTTTTACAAAGTCTCCAAGTCAGTAGAAGAACAGACAAAACAGTACAGTTTACATCATATGACGAGAATATACAATAGCCAAGTGACAAGACTATGTTAAGCATATTCTAAGCATATTTTACATGAATGTTTGGAGATGCCTTCAGTGCTTTCTGTTGTAATTGTTCCAGTTTTTCCCTGCCCTGGAAGATGCTACCATGGCAGCTTGGCACAGTCCCAGCACGCTCCCTGCTGTCCCTAAGAAGCAGATAAGCAATATCTTGCCCCTACAACTAAGGCATGTTTTTCTTCACAACCAGCAACTGATTCATCTGTGAGTATGTCCACTCACGACAGGTCCAAAGAACTTCATCACATGAGCTTTCTGTCTCCTGACAAGGAGTCCAGGAGATTGGACATTATGAGCAATGATCTTCCCTCTGCTATCCACTCTGCCTTATCTCTCTTCTCCTTCAAATCTCTCCTTTGTGACTTCTCTACTTACTCCTACTGCATTATGACCTGGCATCCTCACCACCCAACAATCTCCCTTTCTAGGTACAATCTTACCTTGGTTTTTGCTCATGGTCTGTCCCAAATGTATTATTCAGTGTGCCAGTCTGTAGGTCTTATATAATGTATGTTAGGTTTTCAGAATGGTGATCATGAAATTGGATTTTGATGCTTCAGCATTTATTAGAGTTCCCCACTAAATGATGTTTGTTGGATTAAAATGTTTACATTATTAACATGTTGTTTCTGCCTCATGACTGCTGCTTCTACTGAAGATCGGACCATCTCAAGGTCTTGGGTTATGTGACCAGCACAATGCAAAGGGCATCTCTTTTATTTTTTGGGTATTTATTTAGTTTTTATTAGCCATGTAGGGTGCATTAGACAAGCATGTGCCCGTTTTCAGATATGACCTGGAAGACTACAGCCAGTACGTAATACACTTGAATGACAATGACAACTTTAGAATAATGTTACACAAGGTTATAAGCAGGCATACATTCAGCATAGCATATATACAAAAATGAGAAGTGCAGATGTATTTTTACACATACTATAGGCAATAGATTAGTCAAGATTCAAAGGCTAGGAACAGGTACACACATTCATCTGTTCTAAGTGGGAGCGGTACAGGTTTCTAAAGGTGCAGGTAGTGGGACAATGCCTATTATTGGCTGGTATGATGTTCCAGAGGTTAGGAGCAGAGACTGAGGAAGCTATCTCCCCTAATTTGGTCCTGGTCCCTGGTATGACTAAGGGCTTGTGGTAAGAGGAACAGAGTAGGTAGGCGTTTATGCTGGGCACTGCTATTTTTATTATACAATTTTTATTTAACCCTCAACATTCTCTGGGGCATCACACACTTTATACAATTACAATGACTATACATTACATCCCTTAAAAGAACAGAATAATTACAAAAGGTGATTAACTTTTAATTCATCATACTTCATGATAAATGCAAGTAAGAATAACAGCTAGCAAATTATTAATACCTAAATTACAACAAAACAAAAAAGGTGTACTACAAAACTGCAACGGTGGAAGCAGGACTAGTGAAGCAGCCAAGTTCCTTTTTGTCCAATAAACCCTACACGGCAGCATAATTAACTTGCCCAGCATTGACCTGTTTCTTTTGGTATCAAACCTATTTTTTGTGCTTTGAGTGGAATTGTGATCGTTGTTTGCTGGCTTCACTAGCTGCAAAGTTTAGTGCATAGTGGGGGAAGGGTGCTAATGGTCTGACCAGGGACCTCAGCTACCTGATTGTTTCTGGAAGGCACAGGCTGGTCCCACCTCCCTGCCCCTCACCCTGCCAAACCCAGGTCCATGATTTCCTTTATACCGGGGGTTCTGACATCACTTCCCCAAAAGGGCAAAGGACATGCACCTGTCATAACAGAAGCAGACGTCCAGGAAAGGAACATCAGCAAGTGAAGAGGTGACTGCTATCTCAGTGGAAGGGAAGTAACTGCAAAACAAGGAGCTTTCAGTGTTACTTATTTGCATTGGTATTTGCATTGTGGAAAGGAGGGGTAGGAGTTTGAAGAAGGCTGTGCAATAGTTGCTTAAAGTCTGTTTTTGGGTGTGGACAGGAGAGACAGGAATGTAAAAAGCAGTTGCTTAATCTGTCTAGAAGTGTACGACAAAGAGGGTAAGAGAAATTAAGAAAAGAAAAAGAATGTTTTGCACTGATAGAGTGGGGAGAGGGGAGACTTGGGGGAGTGTTTTGTATCCATCATCTGGAAGGGTGGGGGGTCGCTGGTGGGCAACGAGAGCAGTGGGTAGGGTAGTAGGCTACAACAACTGTGGTGTACCAGTCTTTCTAAAAATTGCCTGGAGGGTGGTGGATGTTTAGTGTGCAACCACATAGATAAACTTAGAAAGGAGATTGAGGGTCTACAGGAGGAACTAAGACAGGTAAGGCAGACTGGAGGCGGTTATAACCCAATACTGGAGGGAGAGGGTCAGAAGAAGAGAAGCGGAGACAAAGGGACCCAGGCCAGGAAGAACAGTTTCCGGGGAAACCAGGTCAGAAGACAAAAGACAAATGGAAGGAGGAGATAGGGACTTGTGAGGGGAGGAGGAGAAGTGGCAACAGTCATGGAGTGGAAAGGAGGGAACAGGTTACTATGAGGAGAGAGGAAGCGGGCATTGGTGAAAGGTCTTCAGAAAATTGTTTTGCAGTGCTAGAGGGGAAGGAGGAGGAGGAGGGAGGTGATGGAATTGGAGGAGTAACTGATAAATGCCTGGACCAAACTGGAGCGGGGGCAAGTTCTGCTGGGGGAATTACAACAGCAGCAGAAGGGGGAACTACTGTGTAGGAGGAAGAGGAGGAGTCAGGAATGAGAGATGGAGAGGAATGGAAGCAAGCAGGGAGTAAGAGGGGTGGAATCTTAGTGCTGGGAGACTCAATACTAAGAGGAGTCAGGTGGGGTAGCAAAGGGGAGAGGCATAGTCAAGTCATAGTCATTGGGTGGAGGCCATGCCAGGAATGACAGTGGAAAGGGTGGGACAGTCTGTTCTGAAATATGCTAAAAGGGGTAGGAACAAGCCTCATTTAATTATACATCTTGGGACGAAGGACCAGGCTGATGAGACAGTAGATATAGTCCTAAGGAGGTTTGAGGAACTAGGACAATTATGTGAGGGGGCAGGAAGATCAGTAACTTTTTCAGAGATACTTCCAGTTCCCAAGGCAAGCACAATAAGAAAGCTGAGAATAGAGGAATTTAACAGATGGCTAAGAACTTGGTGTCATGCTAAAGGGTATGGGCTGGTTGGGGGGTGGGGAGAGACTCGAGAGGACAGTAGTATCTATGCCAAGAACAGACTACACTTAAGTGAGAAGGGAAAGAAAGTAATGAAACAGAGGATGGAGGAGTACATAGAGGAAGTTGGGAATTTAAACTAGGAGCGGGGGGTGGCAAGTGGGCAAGAGACATGCAGAGACCACAGGTTGGGAAGCCATATGAGCTTACCCCCATAACAGTGACAAAGGACAAATGGCAAGCACTATTGGTGATGCTAGTAAAGGCGGGCAGGATGGGAGCGGGTGGAAGGTGGTTATACTTAATGCTAGGAGCCTTGGGAGGAAAACTGCAGAGTTACAGGCGCTCACAGCAGAGGGAGAGGTGGACATTGCAGCCATCACAGAAACATGGGCCATCCAGTACAAATGACTGGGACCTGTCTTTACCAGGGTACAGGTTATTTCGTAGGGATAGGGTTGTTGGGAAAGGAGGGGGGCGGCACTATTGTGAAGGAAGGACTGAAGTGTGTAAAGGAGGAAGGGGAGGAGGGTAGTACAGAGTCACTTTGGATGCAAATCCAGGATTCCAAAAATAGGACTCTCAGAATGGGAGTGATGTACAGGCCGCCCTCTCAGACGGAGGAGTTAGACAGGGAACTAGCGGGACAGATCAGGAGGACCTGTGAGAAGGGTAGTGTGGTGATTGTGGGGGGACTTCAACATGCCAGGAGTGGACTGGAGTACCCCAACAACCAGGAATAGAAGGGGGCAGGTACTGCTGGATGCCTTCCAGGACAGCTTCTTAATGCAAATGGTCAGTGAACCAACCAGGTTAGGGAATACCTTTGAACTTCTGCTGGCAAAAAATGGGAGTTTGTGAGGGAAGTTAGGGTGGAAGAACCGCTGTCAGGGAGTGACCACCACTCACTATGGCTCACATTGGATATGGGCAAGGAAGGAGTGGAATCTGGCACAAGAGTGCTGGACTTCAGGAGGGCTGACTTTGGGAGGATGGAGGAAGTGGTAAAAGGGTACCTGGCCAGAATTCAACCTAGTATGGCACTAACCAGAGGTGGGAGCTCATAAAGCTGGGGATAGTGGAGGTAGCCAGAACCTGCAGCAAGGCCCAGAGCAAGAAGGCTACGGCTAAGAAACCAAGCTGGGTAAGCAAGGAGGTCATGGACAAGGTAAGGAGGAAAATAGCTGCCTTTAGGAGGCACAAGAAAAGGGGAGTGGGGAGGACAGGGAGGAGTACCTGAAGTAATCGAAGGAGGTGACAGGGGCAGTAAGGAGAGCTAAGGCATCTACGGAGCTCAGGCTGGCACAAGGCATTAAGAAGGGGGAGAAGGACTTCTTTAGGTACATCAGGGAGAAAAGGAACTGTAAGGACCACATAGTAAGGATTAGGAAGGAGGGGGGTTGAGTGGAAGCAGGGTGCGATAAGGCAGAACTGCTAAATGATTACTTCTGCTCTGTATTTACTAAGGAGAAGAGGGGGTGATACCCAAGGGGAGAGAAATGGCAGAAATGGGAGGAGGGTGACAGACAGGGAAATCATGGAGGGCAGAGTTCTGGAAGGTTTGAAAGCACTGAGGGTGGACAAGGTGCCAGGCCCAGATGACATCCACACCAGGGTACTGAAGGAGCTGGCAGAGGTCCTTGTGGGACCGTTGGCAGACCTATTTAAAGCCTCACTACACTCAGGGTGTGTACCTCTGGATTGGAGGATGGCTCATGTGGTGCCCCTTCATAAGAGTAGCCCCAAGGGTGAACCGGAGAACTACAGACCGGTGAGCCTCACATCCATCCTGGGTAAGCTGATGGAGACTATCCTGAAGGAGAGGCTGGTGGCCCTCCTGGAGGCCAAAGGACTACAGGACAGCAGACAGCATGGCTTCATACATGGCAGATCCTGCCAAACCAACCTGGTGGAGTTCTGTGACTGGGTAACTAGGCTGTTGGACAGGGGCCATGCAGTGGATGTCCTGTATCTGAACTTCAGTAAGGCATTCGTCTCGGTGCCACATGGGAGGCTGGGAAGTGAGTTAGAAGGCACAGGGGCATGTGCAAAGCTGGTGAGATGGGTAGGGAACTGGCTTCAGGGAAGGCAACAGAGGGTGGTGGTGGGTGGGGGGCCCTCATCCCCAAGGGGAGTGACGAGCGGAGTTCCACAGGGCTCGGTGTTGGGACCAGTGTTGTTTGGGATATTCATTGCAGACATGTCATTGGACATCAAGAGCAAGATCAGTCTGTTTGCTGATGATACCAAGATGAGAGTGGTGGTGGTGGATGACCTAGGGGGTGGCAGGGGTTGCAGGATGATCTGGCAAAGCTGGAAACCTGGTCAGACACCTGGCAACTGGGGTTTAATGCCAAAAAGTGCAAGGTGCTGCATTTTGGGGTGGAGAACCCAAGGAAGAGTTACCAGCTGGAAGGAGTGCAGCTAGCCCAGACAGAGGAGGAGAAGGATCTGGGGGTTCTCATTACAGGGTCAGTGAACAACTTGGCACAATGTAGAAAGGTACCTGCAAAGCCCAACAAAATGCTGGGTTGCATGGCAAGGGGTATATCCTTGAGGAGGGAAGAGGTGATTCTGCCACTGTGTAGGTCATTAGTTAGACTGCACCTGGAGTACTAGCGCCCGTATCTGAAGAGGGACATTAAGTTACTGGAAGGGGTGCAGCGCAGAGCAACAAAGATGATCAAGGGGTTGGGGGACTTATCATATGAGAGGAGGCTGAGGGAGTTGAACATGTACTCACTGGAGGAGAGGAGGGATGGGGGGACATGATTGAAACCTTTAAGTACATGAAAGGAATAAACAAGACAGGTACAGAGGGACTGTTCAAAGTAAGGTAGGGGAAGGGAGGAACACCAGGGGCCATGATATGAGACTGGAGGGAGGAAGGTTCAGGAGGGAGATGAGGAGACACTTTTTTACAGGGAGGGTGGTAGCTGGGTGGAATGCATTACCGGCAGAAGTGGTATCCAGTAGAACAGTGGACTGCTTCAAAAGGGCTGGGACAGGGCAAAAGGGAGGGCCAATGGAGGGGAAGGGTGGAAGGGAAGGGCAGCTGCAGAATAAGGGGTGCTAGCTGCACATTCGAGCAGACTTGATAGACCTCTAGGCCTTTATCTGCTGGCAAATTTCATATGTTCGCATGTTCATTGCTGGGCAGCCACAGTAACTCATAAAATGTACATTGTCTCACATTTGTTTTCTGATAAACATAAATTATTTCTTCTCAACAGAGATATTGTGGACATACGAGATGTAACATGGAAACCTGTTCCTCGAAAGTTAGTGGAAAATGCTGAGTATGTGAAAGATATAACAGGTTTATTGAACTCAAAGGACTTCCGTGAACGTATCAAAGGAATTGAACAACTTCTGTCGGACTGCCAGAACAATCAGGAACTTGTTACTTCAAACATTATTAAGGTACAAATGTGAGGGTTCCTTTAACATTTTCTTAAGTTTGTTCCCTGCCCCTTCTGACTGTGACAACTTGGGGTTCATTACTTAGACCAGGGCTGGCGGGGAAGGAGGATTGACCATCCTATTGGTTGCTGTCCTTCTCCAGGGAGGATTGGTGCCTTGACCTGTTGCTGTAGCACCACTTGGATAACTACAGGTGGTGGTGCAGTGTCACCCACTCAGGCTGCATGGTACAACAGTGCTGATGAGGAATACAGTGTGCATGCTTCCATGCCTGATGCCAGCTTCTCAGGGGAGGGAGGGAGGAACAAAAAGGATGAATTTCGAGGCATGCAGGATGACAAGCAGCACTTTCTGGCACCACTGCAGCTGATCAGCCACTCCAGCTGTGCTGCTCCATTGGGAGACCCACCCACCCCTTGCATGGGAAATGGGGGTAAGTGTGGGAGATTGTCATTGACAGGTGGTAGTTGCTGGAATTGGGGAAGCTCTACAATCTGAAGATAAAATATGCATGTACAGTCAGGTCTAAGTCTCCTGTCCCCCTTTGATAACTGCAGCAATACAGTACATGTGTTCTTTAAAACATTTATGCTGCACTTCTTGGGGGCATAGGAATAATTGGCCTTAGGCCTCATGCCACAGAAAACTCCAGGGGTGTATATCAAAAATTCTTCATCACACTACCTGTCATAGTATTAATTATTTCTAACCCCTGTAATACTCGAGTATTCATATCTTCTGCAGTGTCCCTTTAAGACTGAACTGCCCGGAGAGCATTTAGAATGATATGCAAATGATGCAATCTTTGCACGTGCTATTTTTAAATGCTGCCTTAAACTAACTGCCTAGGTTCTAAACCCTCAGATTTCACTCTCCGCCTGTCAAGACCAGAAGCTGAGAGATCCTCGCCTCATCTGCTTGTCCTGACACAATAAAACTTATAAAAATACATAAGTATTTTCTCCTTTTCATTTGCTGCCTTTTACTATTTGTTAATTAAGCAATAAGGCACAACAGGGTGTGGGTTATTGAGGGTTTACCCACGCCTTGTGTGGTGTGTCACAAGGCGCAGCTGAGTGACTTAACCACACAAGAAGTGGGTAAATCCCCACTAACTCGCACCCTGGAGTGCCTTATTATGATTATACAATGGACCCATGTGTAAAATGTGTTTAATTATGTTGTTTTATAAGAGCATTTCCTCAGCCTGTGGGTAATGCAGGATATACCCATGGTCATGTGGCATGTTTTGACCAATGAGGTTACAGGATTTTCACACACCATTGTATAATCTTAGCTAAACCATTGTTTTTGTATTTAAAATATATTTTTCTTGGTTTCTCCCGGTTTGATATAACTGGTGGGGAACCAGGGTTTATTCTGAATTTATCGGAGTTCCCTGACTAAGAAACTCCATTAGTTTAGTCTAAATTTATTTTAAAATACTTATTTTGTGAACCACTAATTACGGTTCTTAAACCATTAGCTCTGGTTCATTTTCTGTTCGGTTCCCGGTTCCTCATCAGTTCTGGAACCAACTACAAGTGCTAAATAAGTTTTAAAAATCCTTATTTAGCAGCAGTTAATTTTGGGGATTTTTTACCCACAGAATGTCTGAAAAACCTAAAAGAAGAACCGGTGAACCTGGTTTCAAACCTTGTACCGATTGTGGTGAGATTTTTGTCAAGGCAGATAAACATAATTTATGTGTTGTCTGCCTAGGCTATGGACATTTAAAAGCAGATTGTAATATTTGCAAAACATTTCCAGCTAAAACTGTTGAGAAATGCCTTGAAAGGCTCAAGAAAAGCTTTCTGCTCCTAATGTCCCTCGAGCTCTGACTAGCCGACATTCTCTGTATCTGTGGGTGAAACCACAGCAGTAACAACATCTGTAACTGCCACCCCCTGAGACGGGTATACAAGCAGTTCAAAAGAGGCTTGCTGAGCTAGCTGACTCTCCGGTTCCGTCTAAGAAATCTAAGAAAACAAAGCACACAGTACCCCCTGCTGAGCAGCATATGGGGACTTCTGTGCCTGCAATAAAAATGCCAACTGCTGATGAGATTGCACAGGCCTTTCCAGTTATTCAGGCTTTACAGGGACTGACTGCTCCTCTGCCTCAGACTCCTGCCAAGCAGCCTGGCTCTTCTTCTCAATCTTCCCTTTTTGAACAAGAAGAATATGTTGATATTGAGTGGAGGACAGCAGGGACCCCATTGAACCAGAGGATTCCCCTGAACAAGACTTTGGTTCTCCTTCTAGGGCATCAGAGGATTTTTCCTCACACTTTACTTTTGTAAGAAGGATGGTGGATGCTTTAGACATCCCCACAGGTGAAGTGATTGAGGCTGAAGAAGAAGCTGAGTACATGGAAATGATGGAGCTGACACCCACTAAAAAGCTTCTTCTTTCTTCCTGTTAAGTTCTTTAAGAAGGATGCCTTAAAGCTCTTGCAAACACCTAATACTGCCCCCCTCACCTCTGGTTAAGAGGTTGGATAAAAAGTATCAGTTGGAAAGGCAGGGTGCTGAATTCTTGTTCTCCACCCTGGCCACGAAGCGGTGGTACAAGTGGCAGCCTGTGACAAGGCAAGGGTTCCACTAGCCTCCCACCCCCCCCAGACAAAGACTCTAGGAAGATTGATAGCATGGCCTCCTTGGCCATCAGGCAGACAAACTTCCAGGCCTATGCTGCTCAATACTAAAAATCTCTTTGGCAGTCAGTTCTTGCCGTGTCAGACAAGGCACAGTCTCCCCTTTCACCTGATTTAGCTGAAACAGACAGGTTTGGTTTGGTAGCAGCCAAATATCAGTTCCAAATGGCTGCTGATTTGAACGACACTGCTGCCAGGTGGATGGCAAACACTGTGGCTCAGAGAAGGTTTGCTTGGCTAAGAGCCACAAACCTTAATCGGGATACACAAACCAAGGCACTGGATTTCCCATTGGAGGAAAACTCCCTCTTCGGGGAAAAGACAAAGGCTTACATGAAAAAGGTGGATGAATACAAGGCCACCTACAGAAGCAATTCTGCAAAAGACAAAGCTTCCCTATCCACCAGACCCTATGGAAGGGGAGGCAGGGGCAGGTCTTTTCAAAGCAGACCCTTTTTCCAGGCCATGGCTACGCCTCAGTACCAGCAGTATCCACAGCAGGGACACTTCAGGGGCAGGGTTAGAAGGGGTTCCAGGTGTGGTTCCCATTCCCAGGCCCAGCCTCAAGCAAAGCAGGCACCCTGACGTGTCTGTACAGGCTGCCTCCCTACTGCCTGTAGGAGGCAGACTGGCTCACTATTTTCATGGTTGGCAAAAAATCACCACAGACAAGTGGGTCCTGGAAGTAGTGAGCCAGGGATCGTCTCTAAGCTTCAGATCCCTTCCACCTTTAAGAACCAGAGTTTTCAAGCCATCCACAAGTGCAAAGAAAACTCCTGGAAGCAGAGGTTCAAAAACTGCTTCTGTCACAATCAGTGGAACCAGTACCAGTCCATTTAAAGGGAAAGGGATTTTACTCAAGATACTTCCTTACCACAAAGAAAAATGGGGAGTGGCGGCCCATCTTAGACCCCAGGGTCTTAAACAGATATCTAACAAAACCAAAGTTCAAAATGGTAACCCTGGCACTAATTTTGCCAACCCTCCAGAAAGGAAGCTGGCTGGCTTCATTGGACTTAAAAGATGCCTATTTCCACATCCCCATAAGGGAGTCTCACAGAAAATGCCTCCGGTTCAGACTCCCTTTAGGTCATTATCAGTTCTCAACCCTGCCATTTGGTCTCACATCAGCACCAGGGGTGTTGACAAAGTGTTTGGCAGTGGTAGTGGCACACCTTCGAAAGCAAGGTGTCACAGTCTTCCCATACCTAGATGACTGGCTGGTGGTGGGAAAATCACCCCAGCACGTGAGGAAGCAGCTGCAACTCACCCAAGGGTTCTTTGAGTCTCTAGAATTCCTGATAAACCTGAAAAAGTCAGTCTTTCAGCCTGCACAGGTATTGCGATTCATAGGAGCTGAGTTAAATACCCTGCAGGGCATGGCATACCAGCCTCTGGACAGGGCAAAGAGCATCCTACAGATAGCAGGTTCATTCAGCGTGAACAAACCAAAAACTGCAACAGTTCCTTCAGCTTCTGGGCCACATGGCAGTTGCCATGGGCACAGTGCTGGGATCCAGATTCCAAATGAGGGACATCTAGTTTCACCTCAGGGCTCACTGGTGTCAAAGAAGAGACCCTCTTTCAAAATTGATTCCAGTAACAAGAACTTTGTTACAGGCCCTCAAACGGTGGAAAGAGGAAACCAGCCTGAGAGAAGGGGATTTATTTTCAGCAGGAGCCCCCATCAGTAGTTCTCACAACGGACGCATCATTATTGGGGTGGGGTACCCACCTGGGAGACCACACCACCCAAGGCACATGGTCAAGTGCAGAGTCACTCCTGCACACCAGTCTGCTGGAACTCAGTGCAGTATTGTTGGTACTAAAGGCCTTCATGATACTGCTGCAGGGAAAGGTGGTACAGATCAGAACAGACAATACCATTACTGTGTACTACAGAAACAAGCAGGGAAGGACAAGGTCAAACCCTCCTGCACAGAAACTATGAAAATATGGAGTCTGGCATACTTCTTGGGAGTTTCCCTACAGGCCATTCATCTGCCCGGCAAGGACAACACCTTGGCAGACACCTTGAGCCAGATCAACCAGGCTCATCATGAATGGACTCTGAACAGGCACGTGGTGGAAGTGATTTTCAGGAGATGGGGCACTCCAGAGGTAGACTTATTTGTGTCCCACCAGAACCACCACCTGCCACAATACTGTTGCAGACCACCAGATCGGGGAACAGTCCCCCTGGATGCTCTACTTCTGGATTGGTCAGGGAAACATCTGTATGCTTTTCCTCCCTTCCCCTCTGGTGTACAGGGTATTGCTCAAGCTCAGGTCCCAGTCAGCATCCATGATCTCGATAGCACCAGATTGGCCCAGGCAGCCATGGTACTCTCTACTGCTCTCCATGTCTGTGGCTGAGCCGATACACCTTCCCAGGAGGCACTACCTGTTAACCTCCAATCGGGGGAGGCTCCTGTACCCGAACCTCAGATCCCTCAGGCTCAAGTCCAGGCTCTTGAGGACCTAGAATATGCAGGACTAAACCTTTCTGAAAGTGTCCTGGACATTTTGAGGGGTTATAGGAAGCCCTCCATGAAGAAAAGCTATGCTGCAAAATGGAAAAGATTTTCTATTTGGTGTTCTACTCAAAAAAATTGTGCCAATACAGGCTGTAGGGTACTAGCCATGCTGGATTATCTTACCTATTTGCATTCACTGGGCCTATAGCCCAGTACCTTGAAAGTACACCTTGCTGCAGCATCTGCTTACATTTCAGCCAGGCAAAGGATTTCTCTTGCCTCAGACCCTATCTTCAAAAGGTTCTTTAAGGACATTTCCCATTTGCACCCCCCTCTTAGGGAACCAGTGCCGGCATGGGATCTCAGTGTATGTATAGCCAAGCTCATGAGGGCTCCTTTTGAGCCCATGTCTTCAGCTCATCTAAAATATGTCACATGGAAAACAGTTTTCCTAGTGGCAATGACTTCTGCCAGAAGAATAAGTGAGCTCCAGGCTGTCTGCATTGAACAGGACTATATTTCCTTCCTCAAGGACAAAGTGGTCCTGAGAATGAACAGGAAATTTCTTCCTAAAGTGGTTTCTGATTTCCACTTGAACCAAACCATTACCCTACCTATCTTTTTCACTGAGCACTCTACTTTTGGTGAAACGAGGCTCCACAGTCTGAATGTCAAGAGAGCTCTTAGCTACTATATGACAGCCACTAAGGACCATAGGCAGGACAGAAAACAGCTGATCTTCCTGGACTAAAAGTCTCCACCACTCATTCACACTAATTGTACTATGCCAGAGGCGCTAGTACCCCACAGAATCCAAAAATCTTCAGGAGGGCCGCCGCCAGGATAGGACGCGCATGCGCGGTGCCACGAGACTAGCTTGCGCCGTATAGGCTATCTCGGCGTTGACCCTCCAACCGCCTTAGTTCCTTATCTCCCACCTTTGAGGGCGCTTTGATGATGACGTCACTCGCCTGCCGGGAGTCAAGTCTTCGTCTATACGACAGCAGCTATAGCCATTCAGTATTCGATTAATTTACTACTTTTAGTGTTCTTTTCTTATTTAAAAAAAAAAAAAGGAAAGATGAACAAGAAGAAGAAGAGGAAGAAATTCTCAGCCTGCTATCAATGGAGTCGACCTTAAACAGTAGTGGTGATGGTAGGGAGACTTCGTTTGAAAGCTGTGATGGCAGTGGGGCTGTGTCCAGTCCGCCACCCTTTGCGGAGGGGGGTCTGACCACGGGCAGTCCAGTGCTTGGGAGGGAGGGAGGACAGTCCGCCCAAAGCACAAAATCAGTGGGCCCATTCCCGATCTGGATCTGGGAGCCGCCTCTGGTACGTCTGCACAGGGATCATCAGTGGTAGTGAGCGGTAGGCCTGACCCAACTTAGGTGAGGTCATCTGTGGCTCTGTTCTTAATGCCCACGATCTTCGACACCGGGCCCTGTCTCTGCCCTCGATGTGGCTCCGGTGAGTAGTTTCACCTCTGGGCCACTCTTTTAGAGCAGGGGGTATGATGTCTGCCCAGTTGATTTGGCCAGTGGACCCGGTTCCGGGGCCTCGGAACCACTGGGCCACAGCCGAGTCGGGCGGGCAGGATGTGCGCGGTGCCTTCTTAGGTGCCAGCGCCATCGACGCCGACCCCGCTTGCCTACCCCCTCACCTTTTCCTCTGCAGGGGCCAGCATGGGTACCGCTTTCCTTCTCCCCCTTTTTTCTTCAGGTCTAGGGCCAGTATGCCTGATGCTGCTTGTGGTGCTGGTGCCGAGGGTGGTGCCTGCACCGTGAATGGCACCAAACTCCTCAATGCCATTCCAGGTGGCGGCGGTGTCTCATGATTCTGGCCTGGATCTGCCTTTTGGAGGTTCTTCTGGGGTAGAAGTGGATCTGGGTGAGTCTCTTCCTGTCCTACTTTGTCAGAGATGCAGCAGATGACTCATTTTAGAGGCTGGAATGCAAGCCTTCTGTATCAGCAGAGCCTGTGATGGAAGATCTTCTTTTCAGTTTTTCCTCAGGGATATGGGGTCCACCATAACATTTCAGACTTCATCTGTGCACCAAAGCAGACTTCTATGTCTGGAGTTCCTGCAATCCTCAGTACAAGTACACCCTGTGGAACACACTAAATTCAGTGGTCGATAGTCTCCCGGACTCTACTGCTCCATTGCTAAGGGTATATAGCCCAATAATCAGCAACAAGCTTTTATAAACCCCTATGACACTGCCCCTAGGGTGGCTACCATTGGCAGCAGGTGATTAACATCTCCTTGGCAGTTATTATTGGTTCAGCCCTCTGATTAAGCTGTGGAGGGCGCTCAGACTCCTGCTGCCCCTCAGAGGAATGGCACCGTTGTCATTCTCGTAACAGGCAGTCCTTTCAAGGTAGAGGCTTGGAAGCCTTTGTCAGGAACCAGCTCCTCAACTGCAAAAACAAAAAAATTACAGCAGAGGGCACAGGGCCCAAAAGCACCTGGTACCATCCTCTTGGATCTGGCCCAGGTCCCACCTGAGCTGTCTGAGGTGGACACCTCTTGGCGGTAGTGGGGGGCACCTGATTTGGTTTTATAACTAGTGGAAGTCCAATTCAGCAGACGTATGGATCATCAGGATTGTCTGAGAGGGATACTCTCCCAAATTTACAGACTTTCCCTAGACGCAGGCAGCAGCCCTAGTCTGTTTGCCTCTCTGTCAGACCCGCTTTCTGCTGAGAGATGAGACCTCAGAGCAGTAGAAGTTTGTTCCACGGCGAGTCGGAACACAGGTTCCTACTTCCTTTACTTGGTTCCAAGACAGCAGGCGGCATGCACCAATTTCTCGACCTAGAAAGGTTAAACAAGTGCCTGTTCAGGGAGGAGTTCACTACAACCTCGGTACTCAAGCCTTCACTTCCTGGACGTTTGGATCCGAGCCAGCCCATCCGAGCTAGAGTCTCAGGAAGCAGGTGCCACAGCTTCTCAGTCTCTTTCTTTCAAGAGGGGTTTTCTGATTCAGGGAAGGTGCCAGATTCACTTTTCCAGCAGCTCCTTTTCATCTGAGCCCTCCTGGATACCTCCAGGGCAAGGGTTCTTCCTTCCAGAGAATGGAAGAAACAACATCTTCAGATGTCTCATTACTTCACAGAAAGCAACTCTGCCCAGGCCCTTTTCAATGCAGCGGATGCTGGGACTTGTCTCCGTAATCTTCCACATAAATGACAGAACCTGGGACAAAATTACTTGCGTGGTAGATGCAATTGGCCTAGCTTCTGCTAGGTTTACCCTTACCCTTTAAATCCTGGCTCACCATCACCATGGTTGCACTCCTGATCGGTAGGGGAGCCCACTGTCAAGACCTCCACATTCAGGTGCGGAGCCAGGAGGAGGAGCATCATCTTCTCATAAATTTCTTAGAGATGAGAGCTGTCTTAAATGCTTTCCAAGTCCTGAAGGAGGCCCTCTGCCACAAAGTGATCCCACTTCGGATGAATGATAACATTTTAATGTTTTTATTAACAAGCAGGGTGAAGCACTCACTTTCCGTCTGTGCAGGAAGGCCGTGGGGGGATGAGAGTGGTGCCTTGAGCATGTTGCATCAGTTCACTCATTGTGCAGTCGCTATTCGACGAGTGGGGCAGTCCAGACCTGGTCCTTTCTGCATTCCCTCTCAACGCAAATCTGCCTCTATCCTGCTTCAGAAATCCAGACCCTGGTGTTTTCTGTCAGGATGTATTCACTGCAGTAGACAAGATGCTCCTGTATGCTTTCCTCCTGTTCCCTTAGTTCAGAGGGTGCTGCTGAAGTTATAGGCAAATGGGGGCAGGATGATTCTCATCATCCCAGACTGGCCTCAGCAGTTATAATTTGCATAGATAAACAGTCGGTCACAAGTTCCCCCAAGGTGACTCCCTCTACGAGTGGACCCTCTGACACAGGGACTTTGTCCATCCTTCCTGCGCTCCCTTCATCTCCATGCCGGGTTCCTGAGAAGATGAAAGTGGGCAAGGTTTAGGTTTCTAGACAATCATAGAAATCTTCTTAGCCGAACATAGACCTTCCACCAGGAGGACTTACGTGGCTAAGTGGTTACACTTCACCATCTGATGTGCAAAGTTCCATCTGGACCCTTTTGGTTGCCCACCAAGTAAAATTTTGGGGTGCCTCATGGACCTATCGAATGCAGGTCTGCATTTCTCAGCAGAGAATGTTCACCTCTGCGCGTTTTCGGACTATCTTAAGCCAGTAGACATGTCACTGGCTCAGTTACCGTTAGTCAAGTTTTGCTTCTCCGTACTTACTTCGTTGACTCCAGAATAAAGGAGAGTGCTCCCTTTATCTGTCTGAATGATAAGAGGGTTATGTGATTCTATATCGACAGAACGAAGAGATACGCATCTGAGCAACTATTGTATCTTTCCAAATGCCTTAGCTGGGACAGCCTGTTGCCATGAGATACATTTCTGCTTGGTTAGTAGCATGTCTTCGACACTACTAATCCATGGCACATCTCAAGTTGGAAGGCCAGGTTCTCACCACTCTACCAGAGCGGTTGCGGCTTTTCTCATTCACGTGCCCACCCATCATCCCCCAAGTTCAGTCATTCTGTTTTGGTCTTCACTTCCTTGATGTTCAGGCTGTGAAGACATTGTTGAATTGACCCTTCTTACATGGGTCATCCGGGCCTTCACATGCCCAGAAGTTAGGATTAGGTTTTCTTTCGTTAGTTTACGCTGCACTTTCTCAGTCGAAAAGGTGCTGAGGCAGTTGGATGGTCGACACCGAGATAGCCTATGCAGCGCGAGCTAGTCTTACGGTGCTACGAAAGCATGGTCCTATCCCAGCGCCAGCCTTCCTGAAGATTTTTGGCTCCTGCGGGGGGTCCTAGTGCCTCCGGCGTAGTCCCATTGGTGTGAATGAGTGGTGGATGCTTCATCCAAGAAGATCAAGAATTACGGTAAGTACATAATTTCCATTTCCTGACTTACAGGGATATGGGAAGGGGTAACCCAGCATCTAAAAGGTCCATTTCTTGCTGGATAGTACAGCGTATCCAGTTTTGTTATTCTAAGGCAGGAAGGGAACCCTCAACAGGCTTGAGGACCCATTCCACAAGGGGCACAGCTGCTACCATAGCAGCTGCCTGGGATGTCCCGTTAGTGAACATTTGTAAAGCAGCTACCTGGAAAACAATACACACCTTCACAAAGCATTACAGTTTGGACATCTTGTCCAGGAGTGATGCCAGGTTTGGCTCAGCAGTCCTGCAGAGTCTGTTTCCAAAGTAGGTTCTGTGCCCACCTCCAAAGGTACTGCTGCTTAGTCTACAGAGGTTATGAATACCTGAGTATTACTGGGGTTAGAAGAAAAAATTACTTACCACAGTAGTCTTGTTTCTTCCCAGTGATACTCAGGTATTCAGAACTTCCCGCCCTGCCTCCCCTTCAAGAACCAGTAGCCTCTGCATTCCTGGGAATGTCTTTGTGATCTACTATACAGGTGCCACAATCGGGCACTATGCCTTGTTATTTGGGTTCATTTTTGCTGTTTTTCTCCCTTCAGGTGATTCTGATAGTCAGGGGTAATGTTATATGTCATGACCTCCAGTTTAGGGGTTTTCTCCCCCTTTTTGCAGGCATTAGGGTGGTGTTCCATTATTATATTTCCAATTATTGGGTGTTTTTACATATATATGTTTAGTTTTTTGATGCCTGTCTTTCCAGGCTCCAAGGAAATCTGAGGGTTTAGAACCTGGACAGTTAGTTTAAGGCAACATCTGAAAATAGCATGTGCAAAGATTCCATCATTTACTTGTCATTTCAAATTATCTCTGGACAGTTCAGTCTTAAAGGGACACTGCAGAAGTTCTGAATACCTGAGTATCACTGGGAAGAAACAAAATTACTATGGTAAGTATTTTTTTCTTGTTCCACACTTCTTCAACTACAACTAAGACTGGTAGGGCAGAAGTAGCTTCAGGCTGTTAGCTTGTCAGTGTTTGCACCTGGATCTGCAGGAAGATGATAGCATTGTGTTTTTCTATCTTTTTAAAGATGGGCGAAATATTGAAACCATTTGCATGTGTAATTTGGTTGCTAGTGCAAACTCAATAACTCCTTTTCTCTCAGACAGTTGTCTGCCAGAATTACTGGAGACATCCCCAGAATTTGTAGAAATGAGAAATTCTGGCAATATCCATGGAGTCTCTGGACAGTATTTTTTCTGCCAGCTAAGTCTTTTGAAATTTGCTGCAGCAACCAGTATGTCCTGAATATCTGTATAACGTGATCAACCTTCTACTAGTTATATTTGTATTTGTGATATAAATATATGTTTATGTGAATGTCTGCTTAGGGAAAATGGCAGCCATCAATTTTTAAATGGGCCTGACCTTTTGACCTCAAAACAGTTGCTACGGTAGCTAGATAACCAGTTTCCTTTTCTTTTTTTTTTTTACACATAGTTGCAGGACTTCCTTTATGCCAGGTTATAAGTCGTAAACTCTCTCTCTACTTTGAACTACAGGGACAAAGTGTGCATTTTATGGCCTCTGAGAAAAAGACCATTTTAACTGATTCCTGTTAACTTGTAAAACTGCAATTACTTCGAAGGCCGAGAGGCTTGTGGAGAGATCAAATAGATAATTCTAGCTGTCATAAAGCCTCACTAATTAAGAAGAAAGCTATATATTTTTTTCAGTGTTTTAGCAGTGGGCCGAGACATGTGACTGATGAATTAATTCAAGTTCTAAGGTTTGAGTGACCTCACAGCCAGCATCTGTGAGCTGTGTCATCAGGGAGGAAAAGTTTGAAACAGACATATTACCAGCCAGCTGGGAGAACATTGCATTTGATTTTTGGCTGTGTGCATTTTGCCTCTGGTTTTTGAGGTGGGACTTCTGATAAACTCTCACAGCACTTGGATAAATTTCAACCATCTGTTTGTTACTTGAAACGTAGGATCATAGAAATTCAGTAATAAGGCATTGTTTTTGTATAATTATCCATTTACTTTAAAAGACTGTGTTCTGTGTTTTGTATTTTATCTATTTTTAATTTTTTTTAGTAAACATTATTTTTCTTGAAATTCCGCCTGTGCCTTTTCTCAGTTTCTTTTACATGCGAATGCTAGAACAGTGTTAATAATTCTGACAACTGTTAAGGGCTTAAAAGTGTGTTACTGTCTTGCTAAGGTAAGAATATACGTAGGTCTCAAATTGAATCAAAAGGGTAGACTTGTGAATCAGGCTGGTGCCCACTGGGTGACGTATTGCACTGCATCCCCCAAAAAGAGAGTATATCTGAGCCTGTTAACTGGGTGTGCTAGTGAAAAAGGGTTCATGTGTGACCCCAGGACTCGAGGCTAGTAGGTGCTTTGGACCAAAAACTGACAGGAGGGTTACCCTGTTTGTCTCCTGTTCACATATTGCACTTTGAGGTTTGGCACTGTGGGAGAAGAGGGCCTGACCTTTGGAGTGCGTTTGTGACAATCTGGTCCTGTGTTATGTCTCCCCCACAATTGGAGTGGGATTTGGTGGCATGACTGTTCTGCTTTAGTAGTAGTTGCTGTAAAAAAAAAAAAAAAAGTTTATTTCATACAGGATATGGACTGTTGATGCAAGTCTTATTTAAAAAGTCATCCTGATTAACTGATTACAAGGACAGTTAAAGAGCACCTTTCTTGGTGCTAAAAAGTAGAAATGTATAGCTCCCTTACCTCAATGGGAGCTCCACCATGATGTTTAAAACAATGTTGTCTCCATAGGAAGGGAAATGATCATAATTTGCCTCCGAGGGACTGGCAGCACAATCCCTTTACACTTCCTGACTCTGTGACCCCCGGGCTCCGATGTTCAAACAACATGAAGTCTTGCTATATTATGACATATGCAGTGAGTCCCAACCTTCGAACTGCTCCGGAGGTGAAAGAGTTAACTTTCCATGCCAGGCATGGAACGCTGAGCTCGAGCTCAGTTGAAAACTCTGTCTGTTGTTCTTCAAACTCAAACTGTCAGATTCTTTACTCCGCCTCACTGAACAGTCGCTCCGGAGATTTTCTCCTTCTGCTCGGTTCATTTTGTCGGTTAAAGTATTATTTTCTCGGTTTTTTGACCAAATTTAAACCGCAACCAGTTGGTTCAAGCTCTGTCTGTGGTATTGTAAGTACTAGATAGCTTTTACATTTAATTCTTCTGTGTGGAACTTGTAAACGGTTATCGGTTCGGTTTGAACCGATCAGGTTGTTTTGAAATATATTATTCTGTCTTTTAGAGTGTGGTTACCGGTTCTTATCGGTTCTAAAAAAACTGGATTTTATTACGGTTTTTTCCACGACCCGTGACACGGTTGGGAACCGATAAGAGGGTCTTGCTTGGCGGATTGCCATAAATGGGCAAGTTTGGTTAGGACTGGCACTATGTCTGAGGAAACCCAAAAGAAAAACCGGGCCTACTGGGTTTCAACACTGCAGTGTTTGCGGGGAAGCCTTTGCCAAGGCTGACCCTCACACCACCTGTGTTTATTGTCTGGGGTTTGACCACCTCAATGCAGACTGCCAGATTTGCAAAAATTTTCTTGCAGCTACCCTGGATAAGAGAGTTGGTAGGCTCAGGGAAAGGGAGGCCAAGAAGTCCGCTGACCCGGATGGCCAGCCCGTTTCGGGGAGGGAGTGCCCTCTGACCAGGCGAGACTTCCTCGGGCAAAAGGAGAGCTGACTCAGAAGAGTCGGTTCCAGCAAAAAGGACAAGGAAATCAGCAGGTGTGGAGCCAAAACTTTCCTCTCCAACCGCTGAAGAAATAGCCAAAGCAATTAAAATTGTCCAGTCGCTTTCCACCATCAGGTAAGCGTACGGTTCGGCCAGTTCCACCGGTTCAAGAGTATGATTTAGAGGAATTTTATGAACCGGAGGAGGGGGAAGAGGAGTAGGAGGAGAGTAAATGTGGATTTGAAAGTCTGGATGTGCCCATTGAACCGGACATCTCCCCAGACAGACCTTCAGGAGTGTCTCCTCCTAGGCTTTCTGAGTCCCCTTCTCATTTTATGTTTTATAAAAAAGTGGCTGAAACCCTCCAGCTCCCTATGGAGGAAGCTGTGGATGATCAAGAAGAACCTGACTATGTGGAAATGATGGACATCCCAGAGTCCAGGAGACTGTCTATTCCTTTGCATAAATCTTTTGGGAAACAGACAGTAAAAATTCTAAAAACTCCTCACACTATACCTCCTGTTGATAAGAGAATGGACAAGAGGTACACATTGTCAGGCTCTGATACGGAGTTCCTTACACAACAATGCAGCCTGTTGGGGTAGTGCAGGCTGCAGCCTGTGACAAGGCAAATATTCCCTTGGTCTCACACCCCCCTGACAAGGACTCCAGGAGGATTGATGCCATGGCAAAGAAACAGTACATGGCAGCATCCTTGGGATTCAGACAGGCAAATTATATGGCTTATGTTGCTAGATACCAGAAATCCAGATGGGATACTGTTATGGCTCTAGCAAAACAGGTCCCTGGCCAGCTTGCCAAGGAGCTGGAGCAGGTGGCTGCTGATGGTATTGAGGCATCTAAGGTGCAATTCCATGCTGCAGTGGACTCTAATTATGTGTCATCAAGAGTCATGGCTACATCTGTGGCACTTCGCAGAATGGCTTGGCTCAGATGTACTAGCCTGTCGCAGGATACCCAGACTAAGGCCATGGATTTTCCTGTTGTGGGTAATTCTCTGTTTGGGGAGCAGACAGAGAATTACATGAAGAAAATGGATGAGTGTAGGACCACCTATAGGAGTGCACAGGCCAAGGAAAGGCAGGCCACTCCTCAAAGGCAGCCTTCCAGGGGCAGGGGCAGGCCTTTTCATAGGCCTTTTTACCAAGCCCAGGCCTCCTCTTCAGCTTACACCCAGAGGGGGTTCTTTAGAGGGAGAGGCAGACGGGGTACAAGCAGGCCTGCTTCCACCCCTCAGCCTAAAGCCCCTGCCAAGCAGGCACCCTGATGAAGTGGCGAGGGCCGATTCTCAATTACCTGTAGGGGGCAGGCTGGCTTACTTTGTCCAGGACTGGAAGTCTCTGACATCAGACAAGTGGGTCCTGGAAGTAGTAAGCCAGGGACTGGTTCTCAGCTTCAAAAAATTTCCAAAGATGAGAACCAGATCCTTTCCACCTGCAAATTTATCAGAGGCACTTGCCCTAGAGGCAGAAGTCTCTACCCTCCTGGCTCTCAGAGCCGTGGAAAGGGTTCTACACCTACACCAGGGCAAAGGATTGTACTCCAGGTACTTCCTTACCCCAAAAAAGACAGGAGATTGGTGGCCCATCCTGGATCTCAGATACTTAAACAAGCACCTTTTAAAACCAAAATTCAAAATGGTGACTCTGGGAATTATTCTACCCTCTTTAAGGCCAGGGGACTGGCTAGGTCCCTGGACCTCAAGGATGCCTACTTCCATATTCTCATCAGAAGCTCCCATCGAAAGTACCTCAGGTTCGAGCTGCCCTCAGGCCATTACCAGTTCAGAGCAATGCCCGTTGGCCTCACCTCTGCTCCAAGGGTATTCACAAAATGCCTGGCAGTAGCAGTTGCCTACCTAAGAAGGCAAAAAATTGCCATCTTCCCTTACCTGGACGACTGGCTCATAGTAGGCCAGTCTCCAGACCAAGTCAAGTTACATCTTCAGATAACTCAACAACTGCTTACCTCTCTAGGTTTCCTTCTGAATCTTCCAAAGTCAGTTCTAGAGCCTATCCAGCTCCTCACCTTCATAGGCGCAGAACTGAACACAGAGGAAGCCAGAGCCTTCCTTCCTTTGGACAGGGCAAGGACCCTGGTCTCTCTGGCCTCCTCATTCACCCTGCAGGTCTCTCGACCAGCAAGGCATTTTCTACAGCTCCTAGGGCACATGGCTGCTTCTACAGCAGTAGTGCAAGGAGCCAGATTTCAGATGAGGGACATCCAGTTCCATTTGAGAGCCTTTTGGTCTCAAAGAAAGGACCCTCTAACCAAATTGATCCCAGTGACTCGAACCCTGATCCAAGCCCTACAGTGGTGGCAGGATCAGAGCAATCTGAGACAAGGGGTTCCCTTTGTCACTCAGTCTCACTCTTTAATCCTTACTACAGATGCATCCTCTTGGGGTGGGGAGTTCACATGGGCGACCTCACTACGCAGGGACTTTGGCCCCCTCCGGAATCTCTGCTCCACATCAACCTGTTGGAGCTCAGAGCAGTTTTTCTAGCACTTCAAGCCTTTTCCAAATCTATTCAGAACAAAGTTGTACAGGTCAGAACAGACAACACCACTACAATGTGGTACATCAACAAGCAAGGAGGCACTCGGTCTACGGCCTTGTGCACCGAAGCAATGAAGTTGTGGTCTCTGGCTTACTCCCTGAACACCTCCCTTACGGCAGTTCACCTTCCAGGCAAGGACAATGTCCTGGCAGATGCTCTCAGCAGGATTTCCCAGGGCCATCACAAATGGTCACTGGATCCCCTGGTCCTGGAGGTAATATTTGCCAGGTGGGGCACCCCGCAGATGGATCTTTTTGCAGCCCCAGACAATCACCAACTTCCCCTTTTTTGCTGTTGGGCTCAGTCCCTCTGGATGCCTTCGTTCTCAATTGGGAAGGGAAGTTTCTGCTTTCCCCCCCTTCCCTCTCCTGCTCAAAGTGTTAGTCAGAATCAGATCTCAATCCTGCAAAGTGATTCTGATTGCTCCAGATTGGGCCAGACAACCCTGGTATCCACTCCTACTGTCCTTAGCAGTCCATCTTCCCCTGTGTCTTCCCAGGAATCACAATCTGTTAACCTGTGCTCAGGGAAGGGTTTGTACCGAACCTAAATCTCTCAATCTCAAGGCCTGGCTCTTTAAGGTTAGAATTTGCTGAGCTACACCTTTCCCAAGGTGTAATGGATATATTGAAAGCTTCTAGGAAGCCTTCCACCAGGGCTACTTACAATTCCAAATGGAAGAGGTTTTCCATATGGTGCTCTGGGAAGCATATTTCCCCAGAATCTGCTGATTTACCCACAGTCCTGGATTATGTGGTCCATTTGAACACTTTGGGGCTCAGACCAGCTACCCTAAAGGTGCATTTGGCAGCTGTGTCTGCTTTCATTTCAGCAGGTAAACCCTCTTCTCTTTCAGCTCATCCTGTATTCTCTAAGTTTTTTAAGGGATTGCTTCACACCAAACCTCCATTCAGGGCCCCTGCCCCTGCCTGGGATCTTAATGTTTGCATTGCTCAGCTTATGCAACCTCCCTTTGAGCCCTTGTCTTCAGCAGAGCTTAAGTATTTGACTTGGAAGACTGTGTTTCTGGTAGCCATCACTTCTGCCAGATGCATAAGTGAATTACAAGCTTTGTCAGTGGAGCGTGATTTTGTCTCCTTTCATAGAGATAAGGTGGTCCTCAGGACTAACAGGAAGTTCTTGCCTAAGGTGGTTTCAGATTTCCACCTTAATCAATCTATTTCTCTTCCAGTGTACTTCACTGACCATTCCTCCTCTGGCGAGAGGAGGCTGCACAGCTAGATGTGAAGAGCCCTTAGTTACTACATTGAGCTGCAAAGAGTCACAGGTTTGACTCCTCCAGCTGTTCCTCACTTATGGTGAGGTTGGTAAAGGGAAACCTGCCACTAAAAGATCCATTGCCAGGTGGATTGCCTCTTGTATCCAATTCTGTTATGAAAAGCTGGGTAAGGTTCCTCCCTCAGGCCTGAGGGCTCACTCTACCAGAGGTACAGCTGCTTCCTGGCTGCTGCCAGGGACATCCCATTCTAGAGATTTGTCAAGCAGCTACCTGGAAAACAGTTCACACTTTTATCAAGCATTACTCTCTGGACACCCAGGCTAGGAGTGATGCTCGGTTTACTTTACAGCTGTGCTTCAGAGCCTATTTCCTAAGTAGGTTCTGTGCCTCCTCCATGGAGGTACTGCTGTGTAGTCTGCATATGTCATAATATAGCAAGACTTCATGTTGTTTGAAGAAAAATTACTCACCTTAGTAATGTTGTTTCTTCCAATGGAGTCTTGCTATATTATGACCTCCCCTGCCTGCCCTCTCAGAACCTCTGTTTTGGGATGTGGGTGGGCAGTGCAGTGTTGGCACTTAGTAGATGCCCACCTTGTTTTTTCACCCCTCCCTTTTTGGGGTGACTGGGTGTTGTGTTTTTCATTTTTTGGGTCTCCTGACTTGAGTCTTTGTTTTGGGACCAAAAAATGTGTTTCTGATATTTAGTAGCCAGTTGGCTAGTGTAGGTTTACAGCTTCCACACAGGACCTTAGTGAGTTTAGCTCGTAAAGATCTGACAGTTTGAGTTTGAAGAACAACAGACAGAGTTTTCAACCGAGCTCGAGCTCAGCGTTCCGTGCCTGGCATGGAAAGTTAACTCTTTCACCTCCGGAGCAGTTCGAAGGTTGGGACTCACTGCATATGTCATAATATAGCAAGACTCCATTAGAAGAAACAACATTTTATTTATTTAGCTTTTGTTGACCGGGTAAGTGCACTAGACAAATCCTGCCTATTTTCAGGCACGACCCGGGGGAGGGGGATACAGATGAATGCCAACTGACTTTGAACCGGATTAAGCTGTTGGTGGTATTTATAGTGAATGAGGGAAATTTGGCCAGGACACCGGGGAAATTCCCTACTCTTTCGATAAGTGCCATGGGATCTTTAACATCCACCTGAACTACCACCAATCCAGGCAGATGGGACCTCGGTTTAATGTCTCATCCGAAAGACGGCACCTCAGAAGTGCAGCACCCCTCTCATGCTGCACTACAGTGTCAGTACTGGGATATTAACCCAAGTGCCAGATGTGGGAACTGAACCCACAGCCCTCCGATCTCCCGGCCTCAGAAGCGAGTGTGCTACCTACTGAGCCACTGACACTTCTATTACTAACATTACTAAGGTGAGTAATTTTTTCTTTTGTGACATCTCAATAAGGAGAGCGCAGGGGCATGCTTCACTCACTTGAATGGAGCATCTTTTTCAAGTCCGATTTCCCAATCTCCTATCAGCATTTTAGTACTAGTTGAAGCCGGAGTTCAGCTAACAAGAATCTTGGGTTTAATCCTCATAGGTCTCATAGGTAAATACAGAGCTAAGGGGACATTGACGTCTATAATGCTCGCCAGAATATCTTTCTAGAGTTTACCCAACCGGTACTTCTACCGTAGTACTTTTCACTACTTCTAATGGTAATGAATTCCAAATAGGGATGACTCTTTGGTTATGCCACCTCTTCCTGTGCCAGCTGTTACATTGTTCTCCATACAACTGATAAGGGTGTGCCCTCATACTGTGGTTTAAGGTTCTAAATTTTAAACCCAATTTGCTCCAGAGCTCGTCCTTGTTCATAGCTTTGAACAGCAGACACATATCCCCTCTTAGTATTCTGTACTCTAAAGTATAAAGATTTAATGTGTCCAGCCTCGATATATAGTTTTTTCCTTGCATCCCTTTGACTACCCATGTAGCCCTTTTCTGTACCCCCTCCAATCTTTTAATATCACCCTTAAGATAGGGTGACCAAACTTGGCACCATACTCCTTAAGAGGCCTCACTAATGCACAATACAGAGGCAATAATTCATCACTTTCCCTACTTGAGATGTTCCTAAGTATACAATTTAATACCCCATTAGCCTTTCTGGCAATACTAGTGCACTGGGTAGAAATATGAAGGTCATTCGTAACTAAGATGACCAGCTCTTTTTTTCCTGTCACAGTTTTAAGGGTAATAACCCCTAAATAATACAACAAGTGCTATTTATACTTTTGGATCCCAAATGCATTACAGTGCATTTATCTGGGTTTAGGTGCAATTGGTATGTTGTACACCATGTGCTGATATAGTCTAGTTCCTGTTGTAATTTCAAGTGGTCATTTGAATCTACCATTTCCAGCCCCAGCCGGCAATCATCCGCAGATTTGGTGAGCCATACATTCCCATTTTGCACCCCTAACGTTGCCACATAGTTGTTAAACAGGACTGAGCCAAGTACTGACCCCTGCGGTACTCCATTAGTGATCTCAGCCCAATCTGACAGGGCTCCTCTTATGTTAACCCATTGCACTCTATTGGATAACCAGGAGGTAATCCAAGATACTATACTGTAGTGCAGTCCAATATTCTGAAGCCTCTCAATATGTTGTTTATGAGGGAGCTTATCAGAAGCTTTGGTAAAGTCCAGAAAGACTGGCAAGCTTCACTACATATGAACATACGAAGAAGCCAGCAGGAGAAGGCTATTTGGTCCATCTAGTCTGCTCGTATTGCAGGGTACACAGCTTGAGCTACTATCCCTGCCCTCCCTTCCCACTCCTCCCATCCTCCCTACCTATGATCCTTATCTTCCCCCTATGCCTATCCCAGCCTCTCTTAAAGCCACCCACTGTCTTCAACGAGATGACCTCTTCCAGCAACGCATTCCACGTGTCTACCACCCTCTCTGTGAAGAAGTGCTTCCTGACCTCCCTCTTAAACCTCATGCCCTCCAGCTTAAGACTGTGCCCACTCGTGTTATGGTTACCACTCAGTTTAAAGAGACTCTCTATCACCCTTATTGATCCCTTTCAAGTACTTGAAGGTCCCAGTCATGTCCCCTCTCTCTCTCCTGTCTTTTCAGGGAGTACATGTTCGGTGCCCTCAACCTCGCCTCATATGCCTACACTACTGACCCGCTATCATCTTTGTAGCCTTCCTCCGAACCTTCTCCAGCAGGTTAATGTCCTTTTTGAGGTGTGGGCACCAGTACTGAACTCCATACTCTAGATGCGGCCTTACCAGTGACCTGTAAAAGGGCGGTGTAACCTCCTCTCGCCTCCTACTACTGCTCCTCCTAGATATGCATCCCAGCATCTTATCTGCCCTTGCTGCTGCTTTTTTGCACTGTGTGGAGTGCTTCAGGTCACTAGTGATCATCACTCCCAGGTCTTTTTCCTCCTCTGATGCAGATACTCGGACTCCACCCAGGTAGTACTCTGTCCTGGGATTCTTGGCTCCAATATGCATAACTTTGCATTTCTTGGCATTGAAGCCAAGCTGCCAGATCCTGGACCATCTCCCAAGCTTTTCCAGCTCTTCCTGTAGGTCCTGTATCCCTTCAGCTGTGTCAACTCTCCCACAGAGCTTGGTGTTATCCGTGAAAGGCACATTTTGCCCTTAATGCCATCCCCAATGTCACTGAAGAAGACATTGAACAACACCGGCCCCAGCACCGAGCCCTGCAGGACCCCAATGTTTACCTCTCTAGTGCCAGATGACTCTTCTCTCCCCCCCCCAATAGCCACCCTCTGGGTTCTGTCCCTCAGCCAGTTTTCCACCCATCTGGCCATCTTTTCCCCGACCCCGAGATCCACCAACTTCTTGATCAACCTTTTGTGGGGCACAGAGTCAAAGGCCTTGCTGGAATCAAGATAGAGGATGTCTACCGCTTGGCCCCTGTCTACTGTCTTAGTGACACAGTCAAAGAAGTCAATCAGATTCGTTTGACACAGTCTCCCCCAGGAACCATGCTGCCTCGCATCCTGGAGACCATGCTCCTCTAGATATTCCACAAACCTTTCCTTTTGTATGGTCTCCATGAGCTTGCCCACAATGGAGGTCAGACTGACTGGTCTGTAATTCCCTGGGTCATCTTTGGGATCGCATTTGTGAAGGGGCACTACATGTGCTGTTCTCAAGTCCTGCAGTACCACGCCTGACTCGCGTGAACTATTAAACAGATCTACCAGTGGCCCTGCCAACTCCTGAGCCAGTTCCTATAGCACCCTTGGATGTACTCTGTCCGGGCCTGGTGATTTGTCCACCTTCGATGCCTGCAGCCCCTCCCTCACTGAGTCACTCTGTCCTCCTATCACTACATCTGTGTTCCCTCCCACCATGCTCCTCTTTTCCCTCCTGAAGGCACTGGTCCGTCCTTCTCGCTGGTGAAGATGGAACAGAAGTATTCATTTAGCATCTCTAACCCTCCACTTCCATTAAGTAAATTCCCAGCAAGCAGGTGTAACCCCCCTGCAAATGGGGGTTCCCAAAAGACTTCCAGGAGCTTGCTTGAATGCTCCAAGCCTAAATGGTGTTTGGCATTTAAGCCATTTATCAGTGAGTGTTTTTAGAACCTCTGGTACTGTCTCTTTAAGAGCTGTCTGCTTGCAGACATAATTAGTTTGTATGGGGGACTGTGTGTTTCTTTGATTGAGTACCACTCAAGCTGCTGCCAATTCACTTCATTTTGCAGTCACTAGAGTGCAAAGGAACCTATCTGAAAGATGTAACTGTTTGTCAGAAATTATTTAGAGTAATAATGAAATTACAGTTTGTCTAACCTGCTTTCTTTACAGTCAGAACTGTGTCTGCTAGTTCCCATTCTAGTTTTGAACTGCTGAACTGGACCAATCAGTGTGGGTAAGCTAGCTCTAAAATGGTGCCTTGACGGAATCAGAACTTGGACTCATAATCTGAGCCAGCCACAAGAGGATTGTATGGGCAGTGACTCTGGGAGATGTAGTTTAGACTTCAGTGCCTTTTGGACCAACAGCAGCAGTCTATTGTGAGTGACAGCCAATCCAGTCAAGAACTGGGAGGAACTCAAAGGAAGTGCCGGTTTTGTCGGTTGGAGTTTCAGTTGAGCTTTGGCAGTGAAGAAGGAAGGAGCCCTGTGCTTTTCAGTGTGCAGTTTTAGTCAAAAACGTGTGTAAGGCCCAGAGTTCCGGTCTGCAGCTTGTTAGGACTGAATCTGTCCCTGTGAAAAGAATCAAAGGATCTCTGAAGAGTAGAAACCAGGCTCACCCTGTAGAAGACTGGAGGAATTGCTGAAAATTTCACTCGGTCTGTCAGGAACTGAATCTGCTGTGTGTTCTCCCGGGTATTGTGCAGTAATTGCGATCGGTATACAGATGCAGCCTGCCTGGTATAGTGCTTTCTTTTATATGGATGTGTGAAGAGGTTTGTGTACCTCAAGTGAGCCCTGCTGACATTGAAGGACCCTATCTTATTTGGAGGTCGTGAGTACTAATTCAGGGTCGCTCCCTGTTGAATTGCCACATTAAATCCAAATGGAATTACTGTACTGCTGACTGTTTAATTCTCCTTTTCTCTGTGTGAAAGGGCCCCTACCAGCTGCCACGTGTTTCGACTAGCCACTAGGCTTGGGTACCCAGGGACAGTAACTGACAGGGATAGGCCTGTGCACAGAGCCATAGGTAGATTATTAGAGTGATAAGCTAATTAACCTGATTTCCCCTGTCCTTGTTATATCCCCCAATAAATCAGAGCTGCTTGTTTCAGCAAAGTTATACTGCCTGAGGTATTTGTCTATGTTAAAGTACTGTACTGTGATTGTTGCACTGTATCTCATTTCACAGGAGGTCCCAGTGCGGAACCAGACCTAGTAAGTGTATACTGTGAAGGTAATTCTGATATATTGTGTGGGCCACTAGTGGAAGAAAGGGGGTTGGTGTCTCAGAGGGCTGTGACCAAGTTAGTTTAACTATTGCAAACCCTGACCTCTGGGTGGAGGCACCCGCCATTGGATCCAGGCCCCTCAACCTGTTAGTGGCAAATCAGGCAGGGGTAGTAGCCCCTGGGATAGCGCCATCTAGGGGTTACACAGGAATTTTGTATTTATTGTCACAGTGAATATGAGCACATATCTGGTTATATTTGTTACAGTGAACATTAACTGTTTTGAGATACAGTACAGTGGCTGTTTTTAAGCTTTACTAAGTGTTTGTATATATTTATATAATTGTATCTAGAGGAAGGGTTCATTTGTGAACCGAACTGAACTTGAACTTTTAGATTTTCACCTGATATGAACTGAACTTGAACCCAGACAATGTGAAACAAGGAGAACCCACATGGAGGCAGTAGGGAGACACCTGACTTGAACTCTAACTCGAACTGAAAAATTACAAAAAAAACTCTAACCAAACTGAACTCAAACTCAAACTTCTACTTATCAAATTGAACTGAACCAAACTCAAACTGAGCCCTGCCAAACCCTGCTGAACCTGAACCAAGCTAGAACCCTAGAAAACACATCGAACCCTCCCTCTAATTGTATCTGTGCACTTTCACCTTTGTATGTTTTGATCTCATCACTTTGTTATGTGAAAGCTGTTTATATCGATGCTTAATACCTTATTAAGACTGGCTACTGTGTAAGCTGTCATCAACTCAGTGCAGTGTCTTTGAAAATGTACTGTTTTTAGTGTGAAACGTGTCCGGCAGCTTTTCCTCGTGGAGCCAGGCTTTTTATATTTTGTGTCCTGACACTGCAGTAATAAAGTTTCCAGCACTAGTAATCCGCATCTGGTCACATTTTCTTTCTTTTGATGAGTGCTCAGAATTATGTTTTTCAAAAGACTGTTTGCGACATCACTACTGTAACTCTGCTTTGTTTTAAGGTTGCTATGGATGCAGCAGTGTGCTATGTGATTGGTGTTTTTTTCAGTTATGAATAGCTAACTGGACAAACTCGCAGAGCCTCATAGCAAGAGCGCAAGCCACCTTTGAGCTGCCTTTCATGAAGCACTTGACACTTGTGTTTAACTTTGAATGCCCATTTGATTTTTAAAATGTATGCAGAGTACCTAGTTAGCCAGTAACATTGCGGCGAGGTGCTTTCATCTGTGAGAAAAGGGGCCAGGTTTCCAGTATTTACCAGGAGAGAGCTGGCGCTGGGCAAAGAGAATTGTGGTTGGGAGAGCGAACTTGAAGAAAAAAAAAACTATGAGCGGGTAATGTTTTTGCTTGGTTTCTGTTTTGCTGGGTTGGGAATAAGCAGTGGCTGTAAAGTGTAGGAAGAGGGCGGAGAGCGGCAGGATGAATGAGAAGAACAGGAAATAGTTCCCAGTGAGATGGCTGTTTAAGTGGACCCGAGATGAAACTGAGGTACTGGTATGTCCTGGAAAAAACCAAAACAAATAATGTTTCAGTGTTTAAAAATATAGGCAGACTGTAAGGAAATGTATGCTGGCAAGGTGGAATTGTTTAGTTTAACACTTTGTGTGCAGGGACTGTAAGAGCAGAGCATGACTGGGGGATGCTGCAGGCTAATTGACTGTAGGCAGGGAATTGAAAGTAGGAAGTAGTGCCGGAGGTGGGAGTTGGGGGTGGCATCATGATGTAGTAACTGTGTACATAAATGGAGGATGACATAGTAACTATGTTTATAAATTTAACATTGTGTATTGATACACAGTTACTCAGATAGAAACATAGAATTTGACAGCAGATAATGACCGAGAGGCCCATCCAGTCTGCCCTATTACCCTACCTACTAGAAGTGCCACATATCCTACTTTATCTCAGGCTTCCCTTCTTTTTTTGAACTGCTAGGGTTCCCCCATATCTATCCCAAGCAGTTTTGAAATCTCCTACCATCTTTACTCCCACCACTTCTGCTGTGAGGCTGTTCCATGCCTCCACTACCCTTTCCATGAAGAAGTACTTTCTTATGTTGCCCCTTAGTCTACCCCCTTCCAGTCTCATGTCATGCCCTCTTGTTCTAGAGCATCTTTTCTTCTGAAAAACGCTGCCCTCTTGTACCTTATTTATTCCCTTTAGATACTTGGAGGTCTCTTATCATGTCACCCCTCTCCCTCCTCTCCTCCAGTGTATACATACTGAGTTCCTCCAATCTCTCCTCTATGACCTTTGGTGTACATAACAACATAAGAAGTAACCGACAGATGGGGACTGTGTGATCCATCTAGTCTGCCCAAAAATTTCTACCCCCTTCCTGTTTTATTACCTCTTCAGGTGCCACATTGCTTGTCCCATGCTAGTTTGAATTCCTGTACTGTCTTCAATGCTACCACCTTTGAGAGCAGGCTGTTCCATAGTTCTATCACCCTCACTGTGAAAAAGTATTTCATTATCTTGGTTCTAAATCTGCCTCCCAGTAGGCGCAGATTGTGCCCCCTTGTACGCGTTGTTTTGTTTTGTTTTCCTGGAATAGGTTTCCTATCTGGGCTGTGTTGATTCCCTTTATGAATTTTAATGTTTCTATCATGTCCCCCCTATTTCTTCTATGCTCTAGAGAGTATAAGTTTAATTCACTGAGTCTATTTGCATACTATTCTTGATTCAGACCCTGCACCATCTTAGTGGCCCTTCTCTGAACCCTTTCTAACCGGTCAGTGTGTAGACCTTGTGCCATTTTTGTTGCCCTTCCTTGGACTGCCTCTACGTTGTCTGTCTTTTCTGAGATGCAGCCTCCAGAACTGGACACAATATTCCAAATGAGGTCTCACCAGTGACCTGTAAAGTGGCATCACCATCTCTTGTCTTCTGCTGGTGATGCCCTCCCTATGCACCCCAGCATCCCACTGTCTCTCCCCACTGCCTTGGCACATTGCCTGGCCACCTTTAGGTCATCTGTTATGATTACCCTAGATCTCTTTCCTGTTTAGTGGCTGCTAATAACTCTCCCCCCAATCATGTAATCCTCCCCTGGGTTCCTGCATCCCAAGTGCATAATTTTGCACATTTTCACATTGAATCTTAGCTGCCACACTCTGAACCATTCCTCCAGTTTAGCTAGGTCCCTCCTTATTTTCTCCACCCCTCCTGGACAGTCTACCATATTGCAGATCTTAGTGTCATCTGCAGAGAGGCATACCTTCCCTTCCAGCCCCTCTGCAGTGTCACTGATGTAGATATTAAACAGTACTGGCTCAAGAACTGATCCCTGTGGCACCCCGCTGGTCACCATCCCTACCTCGGATTTAGCTCTGTTTACCACCACCGTCTGTATTCTATCCCTCAACCTATTTCCAATCCAGTTCACCAGCTTGTGACCCATTCCCAGTCTGCCCAGCTGGTTCACAAGCCTCCTGTGTGGAACGGTGTCGAATGCTTTGCTGAAGTCAAGGTAGGCCACATCCATAGCCCCCCCCAATCCACCTGCCTGGTCACCCAGTCAAAGAAATATATCAGATTTGTTTGACGTGATTTTCCTAACATGAATCCGTACTGCCTTGGATCTTATGCTCCGCTGGTTTCAGTGTGCCCCACTGTCCTTTCTTTTAGCAGTGATTCCATAATTTTCCCTACCACTAAGCTCAGGCTGACAGGTCTATAGTTTCCAGCCTCCTCCCTGCTTCCACTTTTGTGGAGAGGGACTACATCGGCCCTTCTCCAGTCCTCTAGAACCACTCCCGTATCCAGTGACTTGTTGAACAGGGATGCCAGTGGTGCAGCTAGTACTACCCTTAATTCCTTTAATATTCTAGGGTTGTAGATAAACAGATTTATCACACTCCATTTATGTCCAACCCTATTTCATGTGTAAGTAACAAGCCATGACAGGGTGTGCATTATGTAAGGAATTAAGACATAAGTTGTGGTTTATGGGCTGGTAAGAGCATGCCCCAGGTGCGTAATAAGGCATGAGGTGCTTGTGCCAAGTGCCTTTCGCACCTGGGAAGTGCTCTTATCAGCCCATAAACCACACCTCAGAGTGTCTTATTACGCTTATAAAATGGGTCCCCCAAGCAAATATTTGAGAATAAAAAAAAAAAATTGCCCAAAAAATGTTTTAATGGCTGAAATAATAAAAAGTAGTCCCCTTATTAATTTCGTAGATGGTGCCCCCCCACCACACTCACACACACACATACACACAGGTACTGGTTAGGCTCTTCTCGTGACCTCTGGTTCCGTGGAAGTATGGCGTTCTCCTCGACCTCATCTCACTGAGGCATCGAAGACTTCGTTGGATGGGTCTGGTGGACAGGAGACTCCTTCTGGGCAGTAGACTGTGAACCCTCCACAGTCTGCCTGCCCTGCACAGCAGATGTCCCTGGTAGTGCAGCTGTAGATATTCACTTGATCTACAGAGGTGGTCACCTCGATGTTGTCCTCTGCCTTTTCCCATGCTGTTGTCACCATTTGCATTGATGATGCAGTGGGTGGCACTGATGACAATTCCAGGGCCTCTCATGACACTGTTCATAGTGTCAGAAGAGGGACCACCACCGAGGCTATTGATCGCACTGTTGCCAGTTCGGATGTTGTCACTATCCATGGTGTTGCTGGCGACACCAAGAAGGGTGTCCGCTCCGGATACAGTGATGGAGGTGCGAACAGCCGTGGTGCCAGTCCTGGGTCCCGTTCCAGGTAAATATTATTTATTTATTTATTTATTTATTGAATTTTGGTAACCAGGTAGGCCCTCTGAGACCAAAGGTCCCTTTTTCAGGGGTGACCCGGAATTAGTTAGAAAAGTGACAGCAGTAGGAGTCCAAAAACATGTGTGCGGTCAGACCTGCCAGTGTAAAAAATGTGAGTCTAAAGTCAGTTTTGTGGGTCAAAAATATTAAACACCTGAAAAATTAAAATGCTGTATTTTGTGTCTATTAGTAAAAGTAGTACTTTTTTCATTTGCCCCAGGCAGCAGGAGAGGCAATAAAGTCGGGCACCCAGTGATGCACTGTTCACTTCCTCCCCCCACTGGGCCATAAACTGTCTCTGATTACTGCCACTGCAGAAAGAGTCAGTCTGATCCCATGGGAGGGGAAGGGCAGGATGCCTGCAGGCTGCACCAAAATGTGTGCTGCTCTGACACATTGCAGCATTCGCCAGCATGACCCTCCCAGAGAGTCACTGTCTTGCCGTACTGTTATTTTTTCCACAGCTGAATTGTGTGACATTCTGATTGGGGCAATCAGCCTGAGGACAGGAGGGCGAGGGAGCAGCTTCATGCTTGATATTTTGTTGGGCTGCACCCCAGACAACATTTTGTTCACTTCACAAGCCTCAAGTTTCAGCAGCATTGCCTGATCTATGCTCTTCTCTCTCAGCACCATTTGACTGTTTGGTCTGTAGATTTATTCCCTTTTGCCTACATTACATTGAGATTAGCACTTACTTGCCACTAAAATTGAATTAGCCAAAGGCTTAGCTCAACCCACCACAGATTTATTCTGTTGCTGCCCTCACCCATGCTGTGTCAGTTATCTTGCAGTCAGACATGCTGTGAAAGCAGTAGGTGTACAAGTAACTAGACCCAAGATGCAAATGTAGTATGCATTACTGTACACCAGGACCTGCTCCTGCTCGACTCACGCTGCTTGCCTTCACTGTGTCAGCAGGGACACTTAGGATTCTGTTTCCAGACCAGGACTAATTGGAAGGTCAGGCTACAAGACGACAAGAGGAGGACTTGTATCCAACACTGACCAGGCACTCATTGTCACTTGCGCATTTAAACACAGACATGACCATCGCACATGCACACGCACACACACACACACACACACACACACACACACACACACACACACACACACCAGTGCACTGCTTGCTGAATGCTTTCAGCAGAAGCATACCTCTGCTGGTCGGTGTCATCTATTCCCCTCCCTGCCTCTGAAAGTACGTTGTTGCCCTCAGTGCAGTCTCCTTAAAGATGACACCAACTGCCCAAACTATGGCACATTCTAGGAAGCTGCCGTGTGAGGGGGAGGTACTGATGGAGTCACGGAGCCCATCAGGATTGGGCTGACCAGGCAAAGGTTGATGATGGCACCACCACCATTCACTGCTGCAGGTGCCACATCTGCGTTCCTCTGTCCTCCAACCCCCTCGTACATGTGCAGCTGAGCCACAGAGAAATGGGCTGAGCTATTAACAACTTTGAGGAAAAAGCAACAATAGGGCAGGCTTGCCTAAAACAGCAGCATGGAAAGACAGAAAATAGGCAGATTATGCACACCAGTTTTGACACACAGTTTTGGGATAAGTGCATGTAAAACCTATTCTGTGTATATTTTTTTCACCTTTAGATATGCATTAACACAGTCACTGTGCTGACAGTGGTGTCATCCTGGAGGTCATCCCTGACTTTGGTGTCATTAGCGATATCAAAGAGGGTGATGGCTCAGGTCAGCACATTGAAGTTGGCTGCAGGCATTGTATCGAGGGTGGTACCAGCCGTGGTGATGAGGATAACCTCGTTTCTCGAACTGTCACCGATGCTAAGTCCAGTGCCAGAGGCAGCATCAACTTGGGGTCAGAAGGTGGCCCAGAGATTGTTTTCTCTGGAGCAGCTAGATGTCACCACCACCAGTGAGGACTGGGGTCACCTTCTGGGACCTGTACAGCTCCGCTCTCCTCATCTTGGTTTGGCTTTTCCAGCAGTATGTGTGGTTCATTCCTGTGAGGTCATGGGGAAAAAAGGACACACACACGATTGTCAGGATGCAAAAATCTCAATGCCAGGTGTGATTTTTATTAACAAAAATAAAGAAAGTGAACTGGATACAGCAAAATAAAACCAAAGGTAAAAGCAAAATCAACAGTTGCAGTCACTGTTTTGCTGTTAGCAATTGGCAAATAGTACTGTAGAATAACTGCTAGAGTCTCACAGACTGGGATGTAATTCTGTTTACTTCTTAAAATTAAATTAAAATTAAATATAACCAACCTGAACCATTAAGGTCTGAAGAAGGCAAACCTAGGTCAATACAGTATTCAGCACTGACCTCACAACGCAACTGATTTTCTTTCAGGTTGCACTCCTTAAATACCTGTTGTCCCCCATGTGACCATATCAGACTTCTCCCACTTGTCTGTAAACTATGTATTTCATTCTTAATCACTTTGTTTTCATACCTAGACAGTAATATGGTTTCTAAATAACCTAAGCAGCATTCTTGGGTTACAAAGACATGAAAAAACTCATTAATTCAGAAAATAAAATCTAACACCAAGTGAAGCTCCTCCAGCAGAGTCGTTCAGTGGATAAAAAGAGAGAGAACAGGGCCGGTCAGCTCTTAGAATAGCACTGGAGGACATTCGTGATGGATCTTCCATTAAAAAAATAAAAAGCAACTTTAGGCATGGGACCCTGGGTAAGACAAATGGGAACAACCAGATTGAAACATTTCTCCATATTCATTGTAAACTTCCCATAACTAATTCGAAAATGTTTGTAGCTATAAATGCTACTTAGTGCTTCCTGTAACCACACCGGCGCCTTATGCCTGGCTCGGAACTTGAATTCGTAAGAGTAAATGAGATAAAATACACACATTGCAGTCCTACGGAAAATACCTAACTATGAGTATACCTGTATTTCAACATTACAGTAATTTTTCTCCATATCCCAGTGCTCCAAGGGAGCGGTTATGTGGAAATTACAGCGCGAGGTATGGAGCGGCAGAAAGGCAGGTTTTGGCAGACTTCCAGAAGCCGACTCTGTACCTTCGCACAAGCGGACAGCATCTAAAATCTGTGGGGTTTTTTTCATTCCATTCCAGGTAGGTAGGTGCGCACAGAAATGTTATCTTCTTGCCTTGTGCAAATCCTAGACTTCGGGACTCCTGGACATAGAAGGGCTTCTGTTCGGGAGCGCATTTGGCTGCTTTTACGGCATTTGCTTCCGCCACCCCAAAGACAAGCCAGTTCAGTTAAACACAGGAGAATTAACCTAAACACCGCACTTTCTAATGATGGACTCCAAACACAGAAAAACAAAAAAAAGAAAGATTTTGTTTTAAATACCAGACCCACTCTATTATGAGGTATACGCTACCTCAGCGGGATGCAGCCGACACCACATGACACCTTCTCGTCGGTTGCTAAAGGGGGTTACCTTTTGCATCACATTTCCAGCACACTCGTATACTAAACATAAGGGTTTGCTACCCCAAATCCAGGCTTTTTCCTGTTATTTCCATTTTTTCTACCCAAGAGGTACAGTAACACATTCTTTAACACGAACAAATATCCAGAGGTACTACCTCTACAGCAATACCTGGTAACAAATCCAAAAGCAGGTAATTTACCAGCAGTGACTGTAAATACCTGAGCAAGCACGAAAAGAAAAAGAGCTTAAGATTTAAGAAGGTATGTCTGCAGGTGGCCAACCTGCAGAACAACAGGAATAGGAAAAAGATAGCAGAAAGGCTGTTGTGCAACAGACTTAGAACAGAATAAGCTTGGTTTCTCAAGGTAGAAACAGTCCACTGTGACAGTTCCTAGTTTGGTACATTAGACCATCTTAATTACAAAGGGGTCCCAATTCTGGACATCCTCTCTTGATTTTCTTACAGAGCCACATACTTCAAGGCTGCTGCCTTTAAGATCATTATCCATCTCCTGTCTGGTCAGTGGTGTGAAGCTCTGGTTCCATGTCCAGCTACCCTTTTAGGCCACCCCCCATAGGCATCGATCGGGTCACTTCTCTGATGTAGAAGGACGCTCTTCAGTCGAATTGGCTAGGCCCTCCATTTGGGCGAGGCCCCCTACACAGTTCTGCAACCCAGGACGAGGCCCTAGAGAGCTGGAGTCTGAACCCCTTCTACAGAGGCCTCATCGATTCCTAGAAAGGATGTACTCATTGTTAGGCCCTGAGGGGCCTCTCACATGGGAACAACAGCAAGCATGGGTTGGTTCCTTGGATCATTGGTATAGGGAGTCATACAAGGCCCAGTCCTGGCCCTTCTCTCCAGTACCGACCCTGCCCGGAGATGGCACTTGTCTCCATAAATGTCCTCCAGTGAGGACAACAAATCATCTGTCCACCTAACATTTGCGGCTAAGTACGGCCTGTACCAGTGATTCCTAGTGGAGATGATGCAGGTGCTTGACCTTGAAGCCCATACAAGCTGTGATCCAGTAGCCCTGCTGTTGGGACTTCTTGGAACTCCCAGCATTGACACGGTAGCCATTCCTCCTTGGCCTAAGACCATGGAGGAAGCATCTAGGGCAATGTGGAGGCATTCCCCATCCAATCCAGCAATCCCCAGGGACCTCCTCACACAGTATCGTGCACACACAGGGTCCACAGGTGAGGTACTTCACCCTCCTTGGGGTTTGAAGTATTGCATACCCCATCGGAACCACAGCACCTCATGCGTGACCAACCTCCAGAGGCAGATTCTGCTCAGATAGATGCTGTTGGGAGGAAGGCTTTTTCCTCAGCATGTGCCCTGATGTGCATCTCTGCACATCTGGCACATATGGTGACTTAAAACCGTCACCTATGGTTGCAGCTACACAGCCTGTTAGCTACATTGCCACCAAATGAAACAGTAAGACAGGCCAGCATGGTACCAGTCGAGGGCATCTTATAACACCAACAAGATGGCCTCCAGGTTGGAAGGAACCTTAGTCTACAGTGGGCGGATGATGTGGCTTTGCCTCTTCCGACTGGACCCTTTGGCTCAGCACAGGGTGCATAACTCGCACTTCCAAGGGGTTCATTTCTTCTCCCCTTGGGTCAGATGGCAGCTGTCGGGGAAGCCTCCTGCTCCTGTGCCACAGGAGCCTCTGCCTAATTCTGATTAGTCTCACGTAATGCCAGACCTATAAGAAGTCCCTGCACTCAGATGCTAAAGATAGAATTTGACACCAGATAAGGCCTGCTTGGCCCACCCAATATGCCCATTTGTCCCTGCCTATACTGTCAACGCAGATCCTACTCAGCCTCCGATCACCCCCCTCTTCCTCTGATTCCCTTGTCCTCATTCCGTGCATGCTTGAAGCCCACCACTGTTTTCACCTACACCACCTCTGCTGGAAGACTGTTCCAGGCATCCACCACTGTTTCAGTGAAAGAGTACTTCCTCACATTTTCCTGAATTTACTCCTGTTCAGCTTCATTGCATGTCCCCCTGTTCTTCTGCATCTTTTCCTCTGAAAAATACTCCCTTCCTGTACCCTATTTATCCCTGTGAGGTATTTATAGGTCTCTGTCATATCGCCCCCTTCTCTCTTCCAGGGTGTACCTATTAAGGTCTTTCCATCTCTTCTTGTAAGGCTTCTGAGAACCTGCACAATTTCATTTGTCCTTCTCTAGACAGCCTCCACCCTGTCTATGTCCTTCTGGGGATGCAGTTGATGTTGCCTACCTTAACTTCAGCAAAGCTTTCGATACTGTTCCACATAGAAGATTGGTTAATGAGCTGGGTAGGCTTGGGGTGGGTCAGAAGTTGGTCAACTGGGTGGCGGGCAAAAAACAGAGAGTGGTGGTAAATGGTATACAGGCAGAAGAGATGCAAGTCACAAGTGGGGTACCTCAGGGATCAGTCCTGGGACCAGTCCTCTTCAATGTCTTCATTAGTGACATTGCAGATGGACTAGAGGGTAAGGTTTGCCTGTTTGCAGATGACACCAAGATCTACAACAGAGTAGATGATCAAGACGGGGTGAGCAGAATGAAAAGAGATCTGGAAAAAGTGGCAAAATGATCTGAAGAGTGGCAACTGGGGTTTAACACAAAGAAGTGCAAGATCATGCACGTAGGGAAGAGAAACTCTGAAGCTACTTATAGATTGGGAGGGGAGTTGCTGGCAATCACAAGGAAGAAGGAGACTTGGGCATCATCACCACAGATGACCTGAAATCATCCAAGCAGACCACTAAAACAGTAGGTAAGGCTAGGGGATGTTGGAGTTTATTAGTAGGGGTGTCACTAGTCATAAGAGGGAGGTAATAATCCCTCTTTACAAGACACTGGTTAGGCCCCATCTGGAGTACTGCGTGCAGTACTGGAGGCCGCACTTGCATGAGGACATTAACAAAATGGAGGCAGTCCAGAGAAGGGCAACCAAAATGCTACAGGGACTGTGTCAGAAAACACGAGGACAGGTTAACGGAGCTCAATATGTATACCCTAGAGCAAATGAGGGAGAGAGGTGATATGATCGAAGCACCCAAACACCTTAAGGGCAGTAACAAGGTGAACGAGTCTAACATGTTTCAATATAAGAAAAATAGTAGGACAAGAGGACACAGCATGAGACTAGAGGGAGGTCGATTAGGGGGCAGTTCTTTTTCACTGAAAGGGTGGTGGATGCATGGAATGGCCTACCTCAGGAAGTGGTGGATATGAATACAATGCAGGGCTTCAAACAGGCATGGGATAGGCATAAGAGAGCAATACAGATGAGTATGAATAAATAGGCCATTGACAGAGTAAAGGCCTATGGGAAAAAATGGGCAGACTGGATGGGCCTTGCGGTCCTTATCTGCCGTCAACTTCTATGTTGTCTCCAGAACTGGACATAGTACTCAAGATGGGGTCTCATCAGCAGTTTATACAGTGGTAAAACCCCCTCCCTCCTCCTGCTGGTGTTACTCCTCCCTGTGCACCCCAACATCTCACTGGCCCTACTCAGTGCCTTGTCACACTGTCTCACCACCTTGCAGTCATCAGATATGATTATTCCCAGATCTCTTTCCTGTTTGGTGACCATCAATACCTCTTCCCCCATGTTGTACTCCCCCTCTTGGTTTCTGTGTCCCAAGTGCATGATTTTGCAGTTTTTTCATTGAAACCCAGATGCTATGCCTTTGACCACTCCTTGACTTTGCTCAGGTCTCTGCATATTCTGTCGCCCCCCCCCCCTCTGGAATGTGTAGCCTTTTGCAGATTTTGTTGTCATCCACAGAGAGGCTGACCTTCCCTTCCAGCTCATCAGCAGTGCATTTAAAATGACATTTATTTTATTTATTTATTAAATTTTGATGACCGGGTAGGCCCACTAAGCCCCGAAGGTCCCTGTTTCAGGGGCGACCTGGGATACATTACAGTAAGAGATACACAGATGCAAAAGGTTACAGAGAAAGTACAGATGATAAACAGGTTACAGTAAAAAGTGGTTTCTGAGTCAATTAGACATTCCAGCAGTGACATTAGAGGACTGGTACGAGGGCTGAGCCCTGTGGCACCCTCCTGGTCACCCTGCATTCCCCAGAATAAATTCCATTTACCAACACCTCTGTCGCCTATCCCTTAACCAATGTGTTACCCAGTTTACCACCTTTGCACCCACCCCTAAGCTGCACAACTTCCTTAAGAGTCTCCTATGTGGAACGGAGTTGAAAGCTTTACTGAAATCTAAGTAAGCTACATCCACCGCCCAAACCTGCCGTATTTCCCTGGTCACCCAGTCAAAGAAATCTATCAGATTGTCTGACATGCCCCCCCCCCCCAAACTTATGAATTTGTGTTGCCTGTGGTCTTGTAACCTGCTGGATTCAAGATACTCCACAATCCTTTCCTTCAGCAGTGATTCCATTAACTTCCCCACCACTGATGTCAGGCTGACTGGCCTATAATTGCCAGCCTCCTCCCTGCTACCGCTTATGTGAAGTAGGGCTATACCTGCCCCCCTCCATTCCTCTGCAACCACGCCTGTTCCAGTGAGTTGTTAAAAAGGACTGTCAAAAGTGCAGCCAGTACCTCCCTGAGCTGCTTCAGTAGCCTCAGGTGTACCCCATCCAGACCCATAGCTTTTTGTCTACTTCCAGATTTGTGAGTCCCTTCAGGACACTCTCCTCTGTAAAGGGGCTTGTGCCTACCTCCCCCTCTCCAGTGCTGATGTTGCTTTTTATGTGGCCTGTTCCTTCCCCTTCCTTTGTGATGATTGAACTAAAGTGTTTGTTCCGGAGAGCTGCATTTTATGATCCTTTTCTGCACAGTCCCCACATGTTTTCTTAACCTCACACTCTTGTCTTCGTGTTTCACTTGTATAATTAAAAATGTCTTATGCCCTTTCATTACCGCTTGGACTGTTCTTTCCTCAGTTTGTGCCTTTGCGCACCTCACTGCTTTTCCATCCTCCCTCTGCTTCTCCTGTTACACTTCCCTGTCCTTTTCCCTCTGCATCTCTTTCTGCCTCCAGAAAGCTACTCTTTTAGTCGTTACTTTTCAGCCACTTCCCTTGAGAAGCATAGCAGTTTCTTTTTCCTCTTGTTTTTGCTCACTCCCTTTGTGCAGAGGTTTGTTACCTTCACTGTGCCTTCCCTTAGCTTATCTCACTGTTCCTCCACCCCACTTGGGTCATCCCCCCACTAGGTCATCTCTAAGGCTTTCACCCATTTTTTTTTTTTAAATCTGCCCTCCAGAAGTCCAGGACCCTTGTCCTTCTGTGGTTCGCTACCACTGACATCTTAATGTTGAACCACACTATACAGCCATCACTGGTCCCCAGATTGCCTCCCTTCTTGATGTGTGCAATACTATCCATGTTAGTGAACCCCAGGTCCACTATTGCCCCATCATGAGTGGACTCCATGACTAGTTGCCTGAGAAATGCCCACTGCAAGGAGTTCAGGATGTCCCTGCTTCTAGCAGACATTTCAGCTGGAGGTTCCAATCTACTTCTGGCAGACTGAAGTCCCTCACCAGCAGTACCTCTCCTTTTTCTGCCTTTGTGCCAGTGGCTTCTCCCAGTACCTTATCTAAATTCTCTCCCTTTATTGGAGGTCTATAGATCATGCCAGTGCGAATAGTGGTTCTATTTCCCATCTCCAGGGTGACCCACAGTACCTCCAACCCATCCATTCCCACCCTGAATTCCCAGTATCTCCATCAATTTGCTATCTTCCCTTACATACAGCACCACCCCTCCTCCTTTCCTTCCCACCCTGTCTTTCCTGTACTGAGTATAGTCTGGTATGGCCATGTCCTAATCGTGGTTTCCTGTGCACCACGACGCTGTAATGGCAAAGATATCCAAATCTGCTTCTGCCATGATAGTCTAGGTCTAGAATTTTATTTCCTAGACTTCTTTCATTCATAAACATGGCCTTCCACATTTATACCACCCTGCCTGCTACTAGCCCTCCATCAGTTACTTTTTGCTCTGCCTGCTTCCCCCTCTCTTTTTATACCTCGTATTCCCATCCCCTTTCATTTCAACCACTCTGTTTTTTTTTTTTGTTATTTTTCACCCTGTGGGATTTACCTCCGCTTGAGTCCTCCTCTTTTTCTGCATCAGTCTGTTGGGGGCAGTTTCAGTTTATGCCTCCCTGATTTTTTCCACCACCACTCTTTGCTAGTGTAAATATTCATCAAAGTAACATTTAAACCGTCCACTGAGGACTAGGATTCCCCTCCAAGACGGATGCAGGCCATCACCCCTGTATAGGCCATTATTCCTCCAGGTTGGTCCCCAGTTCCCAGTATGGCAGAACCCCTCCTCTCTACACCATTTCTTCAACCGTGAGTTGAAGTTTCTGGTGCAGAGATCCCTATCCTCCCCCCACCGTAAACAGGCAGCACCTCAGTGAAAACAGCTGAGTACGTTACCTGCCTAAGACCCCTTCTCAGCTCCCTAAAATCTGCCTAAATAACTAGTCGTAGCCAGGTCATCTGTCCCCCAGTTGGACAATGATATCCAGCTCCCCCTCCTGCTCCGCCACTTCAGTGATCCTTAGGATCCTCTTTCCATCCTTTCGAGCCGAGGCTCCAGGTAGGCACCCCACCTCCCGCTTTCCTTCCTTCCTGTCTCCCCCCGGGTGTGATGACTGCGCCCCACCAGAAGTTTCTTCCTCCGTGCTGAGGTCCTCTCCCTTCCACCTCGGGCCTCCTCTAGGTATGGCCACCAATACTCCCCAGCCACTGCCACCAGAGCAGCAAATGAGTTTCATAGTCGCACCGGCTGAGGAATGTGCCCCTGACCCACCACCCCCCACCCTTCTGAGTCCATCACTGTCCAGCTGGCAACCCTCCTTGGTACCGCCTGGGCAGCGGTAGTTGACTGCCCCCTGGGTGGGAAGAGTCCCAAATCCCAGCCATTCAGCGGTTTCTCCCACACTGAGGGCTGAGTGTATCTGTTACCCCTAGGTGTGCTTCAGCTCCTCCCTAAGATAAGAAGGGCAGCTTGGTACTTGAACCCATAAGTGGAAATCAGTGCTGAAGACTGATTCTTGGAAAGTTTGAAAGTTACATACTTACCATACCTGTTGATCTTCTAGAATATCTCTACCATTGATCACTACACCTGCCCGCCATCCCATGCCCTAACAGAGCCTGGGCCTCTGGGCAGCTCACCCTGTTAATGCTCTTTCCCTTTCTTCCTGTTCCCAAATCTACCTCCTGATGATTGAGTACCCCACCAGAAATTGCTTCCTTCTGTGCTGGGGTCCTCCTCTAGAGAGGGCCCCTGCATCCTCCCTGGCCACTACCATGGGTGCCTCCCCCCAGCAATCTCATCCTGCCAGAGTGACGAATGAGTTTCATAGTGGCATTGGCCGAGGAACGTGTCCCTGACCCGACACACTCATCCTTCCCAAGCCCACCACAGTCCAGCCGGCATCATCTAGTGGCATGGCATCTCCCTAGTTGTACTCCCTATGGAGTAGTTGTTTAAAAATAAAAAGAAAAAAGAAAAAACTGTGTGGGACCCATTGCTGGTTTCCCAGCCCACCAAAAACAACCCTCAAAACTGGGATGAGAATTCCTTTTCAGGGCCCTCATACCAATAAAAATAGAGAGAGAAGTAAGAGAAGGCAGCTCATTCCCTCCACCCGCCTTGGATCGCCCTCCTTTCTGCCTGCACACTATATCCCCCCACATAGCCAGGCCGCACCTGCTAAAAGCCCTTGGTAGCAACAACCCCAGCTGTGACCCCCTAGACTCCAGGATCCTCCGCCTAGTCTTGGATGTCATCCTAGTCCCCCGTACAGTTCTACTAAACCAGTCTCTATGCCTCGGTCAGTTTCCCAGTGCTTGGAAATCGGCTCAAAATCACCCCTATCTGTAAGAGTGGAATTGGTCTGCACCTAACTACCAGCCGATCTCTATCCTCCGCCTCTCTAAAGCCCTAGAAAAATTAGTGTCTATTCAACTCTCTGAGTACCTGGCCAAATATGACATAATGTGCCCAGAACAACATGGTTTCCGATCAGGGCACAGTACCACTACTGCTCTCCTGGAGTTCTCTCAATACCTGCACTCTGCTCTTGACTCCGGCAGCCTTGCCAGCGCAGTGTTCATAGACCTCTCCAAGGCTTTTGACACTGTTTGTCACCCCCTCCTGCTTGACTCCCTCCACCAACTCAGCTTTTTCCGCTGGTCCCCTTGCCTGGTTCTCCAGCTACCTCTCTGCTAGGTCCCAGCATGTGAAGATAAATGGCTCCCTGTCCAATACCCGGCCCGTTCGTTCCGGGGTACCCCAGGGCTCCATTCTGGGCCCTGTACTTTTCAGCCTCTACCTCAGTACTCTCCCCAGCTCCTGCACAGGAAAAATGCTCCTCTATGCTGACGATGCGGTTCTCTTTGCCTCCCACCCCAATCACTCTTCTCTCCAGGTGTCCCTCCAACACACCTACAACCGAGTTGAAAAGTGGTTCCTTAACCACCGACTTGTCATTAACCTAAAGAAGACTAAGTCAGTGCTCTTCTCCCATTGCCAAAACAAGGCCAAGAATGCCCCCCCTCTTCAATCTCCCCAGCACTCTGCACCCACTGGAGCAAGTGACCTCTTACAAATACCTAGGCATCACTTTCGACTCTGCTCTCACCTTCCACACCCACATCAATGCCCTATCCTCCGCCATAAATTCTGGGATAGGCCTACTATACCATCATATAGATTGCCTCCCCCAAGTTGCCCTCCAGCTGGCCATCACCTCTTCCGTCCTGTCGCTAGTGGACTGTGGCTTGCCCATTTACACTGCGAGTGGACAATACCTTGACTAAAATCCAGCTCTCAATCAGTAAGGCCTGCAGTCTCCTGACTGGAGCCCCTAGCCGCACTCACACTTGCCTGCTCTACTCCACCACCAACTTGCTCACCTTTGAGGAGCGTATGCACTACCAGACCTGCTTACTCTCCAGAAAATCTCTTCTAGGGCTCTCCCCACGGTGGTCTCTGCTTCTCTACAATGTGCATCCTCGTCTGTTGCCACCCGTAGCTCTGTCAAGGCTACTTTTCTGGTGCCCAGAACCAAGACCTCGCTAGCCCAGAGGTCCTTCCATTATCAAGCCCCTGTTTAGTTCAACTCCCTCCCACCCTGCATCATAGACATTGCCAAAATTGGTCCCTTTAAAATCGCCCTCCCGAACCATCTCTTCAACACTCATTGTTGTAGATGCACTTAATTAATCCCACTGTGGGATCCTCCTGTCAGGCCTCCCTGACTTGACAACGTCCTCCGGACAGCCTGTCCTCTCCCTCCCTCCCACCCCTACCTCCACCCTCTCCGGGTATCATCTAGGTATGTTCAGGGCTGTACCCCAGTGTAACCCTTGGGTATCTTGTATATGACTGTAACATATTATAAGTAACATTATTATGTAATTTATGTGTACTCTATGTTTAATGTTCTGCACCGGTATTGTTCTCACTGTTGTCACCACACTGTGTAACTCTGTCTATCCCCCCACCCCCGCGATGAGGTACCTTTGTAAATCAGTCCGTGACTCAAAGGTTGTAAATCTGACTTTTCTAATAAATAAAATTAAATTTTCTCCTTTTTCTTTTGTCCTTCTTCCTGCCTGGGGTATGCCTCTTCTTGGAATAAATCCTATTAGTTGGTAAATGCATTCTGTGCCCTGGGCACTATCCAGTCTAACTCCATTTGGCAGGTGCACTGTCTGTGGAACAGTGGTGAGCACTGGACTGGATCAAGTAGGGAGTGCTAAAACCCTGTATGGACAATAGGTCTGTGACGGGAAGCTCCTACCACTCTTGAGGACCGACCTTTTCTTAAATCTGTTTCAACAGATCTTCTATTTCTTAGCCTAATATATCCTTTACAATTTCTGGTCCATAAGGTTGGGCACCCCCTTCCCTTTCTTGACTATGCTGTAATGTCCTCTTTAATTTTCCTTTTCCCCCCTCAGGTCCTCATACAGGGAGGTTATTGTGATGACCTCCAAGTGTATGTAAAACAGGTTGTGTTTATTGTTGTTGGATTTAGTATGTAATAGCACTATGTCATAAAATACCTTGATGTATATACCTTATGTTTATGAAACCTGTAAATGTTAAAAATACCATGGCACTAGGTGTTTTTGATAATGATAAAAAGTACTAGGTGACTGTTATAGAAATTAAGTTAGTTGTGCTATTTAAAATTCATGTAAATTGCTGTAAATTGCACAAGTCTGACATTTCATGGTGATTTACATATATCCCATGATGCTTTGCATTATTGAAGTATGTATGATGTTGTATTTCTTTGAAGCTTGACTTTTTGCCAGTGCCCTTTGGGGTAACCCCTTTTTCAGTGATTCTGCATTGAGGTTCTTTGTCTATAGCTTGTTTTGTTTTCTTTTTGAGCCCCGACTACCCAAGCAAACAAGGCTACCATAGGGATGAAGGGTTTTCACTAAACATGTTTACATCAGAGATCAGTGTCAGTAGGTGCTGGATAAGTGCAGAGAAAGGACATACATAGTATGTTGCTGCAAACTGATATACTGAAGAAGGAATATGCCATTGCTGAAAATTATTTTCTATGTTTTGAATAAACATCACACAGAGATTGTGTGTTGAACCTGAAGTTCGGTGTCTGGTCCATCTGTTATCCCACAACTCCTCCACAAGGTCCTGGGGTTAGATAGGGAAACATGGCCAGACTGGATGGACCATCAGTCTTTCTGCCATCATAGTCTATGTTTCTAAGTACACTCGCTCTTACGCAGTGTACATCCCTGTTGTTGGAGAGGCAGGTCTTTTTCCTCTGATGGTTGTTTTTCTATGTCAGACTATCCCTTTTGGTTGGTATGCCCCTTTTCTTCTCGTATGCCGGCTGGGCTGTTAGCCCACTACCCTGATGGATGCCTGGGGAGATGAACTCATCTTGACTCCATTGGATGGTCAGGCCATACAGCTCCACATGCGCCTGAGATTCCTTCCTTTTTTCCCTGATGGGGGAAAAAGGGGGACATATTTTGACTAGCTATTCAGTCAGTCCACTGGTGGGTAGCATGGGGTTTGGTTTTTCCAGGAGTCTGTGGGATATATTCCTAGTTGGTATGTTATGCCATCTCCGTTACAAGGGGATCCTAATTCTGGACATTTCCCTCTTGCTTTTCTGCCAGAGCCACATTCTTCAGGGCTGTTGCATTTAAAATGCTATCCGTCTCCTGTCTGGCTAGTGATGTAAGGCTGTGGTTCCATGCCCAGCTACCCCGTTAGGCCACCTAGTGTGCCCTTTATTCAGAGGTTGGAAGTTGGGTTTTATTTTGCTGTTAATTTATATCTTCTGTATCCTTTCTCTATCGGCTAGGAAAATTCTTAGCTCTCTTATTTTCCCCATTTATTTTTCTCCTGGCAAACTCAGCTGAGGTTAAGTGAAGGAGCCAGCAATGGTTGTTGGCTGGCATGCAGCACTGCGTGGGGGGGCATGCCCAGTAGACATGACATGCACCCTGGCAAAAGCTTTGCTCACACAGGGTCCTAGTGCCTCCAGCCCAGACCCATAAATGGGAATTAATGGTGAAGATATCCTTGAAGATCAACAGTTACGGTAAGTATGTAACTCATTTTTCCCCTTCCCTTCTCCTGCTTGGGGTACATCCCCTTTACTTTGGGTATATCCCTAATAGCTGATAAATGCAACTTGTACCCACTAGATATGTTACAGTTTTACCTCCATCTGATAGTAGCCCTTGCTGTGTAATTATGCTTTAGTACTAATTGGCTCTAGCTGAAGTAGCCACCTTCAGCTCAGAGTACACCCCTGTTATCTGCAGAAGGGGTTGGTCAGCCTCTTTGTTTTGCTGCTGTAGGTTGCTTTGCCATGTGCTTAAGTGTTGTCTAACATCAGTCCAGTAGTGATGCCATGCAAAAGCGGCATCATCTCGGCTTTGACATGCTGCCTTGAGATGAGGATGGTGCTGTGGAATCAAAACTCCACTGCAAAGGTGATGTGTGTTGAAGCCTCTAGTATTCTAAGGTCAGATTTGTTTCTCAGCTAAAGAGAAGAGTCACCGCTGAGCCCTCTCCCAAGGCCATTGGCCAAGTCTTTTATTTTATTTACAGAAAAACTCCTGTTTTTTTTTCCTATTTATTTTTTATTCATTTATTTTTGTTGACTGGAAAAGGAGGACTAGGCAATTCTGCCTATTTTCTGCCTTGTCCCGGGGGGGGAGAGGGAGAAGATACAGCAGCAAACGGACATACAGAACCAGATTAAGCTGTCGGTGGTATTTTAGTGAACGGGGGGGTGGGATTTGGCAAGGACACTGAATAACGTCCACCCTGAACAACCACCAGAACAGGCAGGTGGTCCTCAGTTTAACCTCCCCATCTGAAAGTTCAGACCTCAGAAGTGCAACACCCACCTCATGTTGCACTACAGTGTCAGTATTGGGAGTTATCCCAAGTTCCCAGTGTGGGGCTGGAACCCACAACCTTCCGATAGTCTGGCATCAGAAGCGAGTGTGCTACCTGCTGAGCCACTGACAATTAGTTCTTGATATTTGTTTTAGAGTTATTTATCTAGCTTTTGATGTTTTATCGGGTTTCTCTGGTACCTGATAGGTTTCCTGGAACTGGAGAAAAGTCAGTTTTGGGGTTCCCGCTTTGACACGGTAACAGTTATTATTATTAAAATATATTATAGATCGAGGGAGCGCTCCTGACCAATTGGAGTGCTCCTTTCCCCTGCGTGTGAGACACTCTTATTTTGTGAAGAGCACCTCATGCACAGATGCCCTGGAAAGGGCACGTTCTGGGAACTTTTTTTTTTAATACATTATTGATCATGCCCGATCAATAATATGCTAATATGTCCCCCGTCGTCACTCATTGCTGTATCAGAGTGGTTTCACATGCCTTCAGCTTGTGCCAGAACAGCTCAGCGTCGCTTCGCTGTTCTCACTCCAGCCGAGAGCGTGAAACCACTCTTATACAGCAACAAGTGGCTCCAGGGGACATAGTAACACATATAGAAATAACCACTCTGTTTACAATCTTATGTAGCAGTTTATAATTTTTTGTTTTGTTTATCTTCCTTTCTATGCCAGTTATGTATTCTGATATGCTTTGACCAATTTTTGATCAATAAATAATCAGCTTTGGGGTGGTCAGATACATTCCTCACCAGCTGCTGCTCTTCCTTTCATATTTCTTAGACATTCTATGGCATCAGTAACACCATTCCATGCTAGTCATCTAAATGGCCTGCAGTGGTGTTATTGATGTCAGAATATCCAGGCAGTATGAAAAGAGAGAGCAGGCATTACTGAGGAGAGAGCTGTATCTAGGTCAGTAAACGGCAACAACATTAGATTATTAGTCTAACGAAAAGGTCAGAAACATATCAGAATAATGGATAGACACTATAGGGACAACAGGATGGCATCTAGAGGTGTAAAACTATTTCATATCACCTTTAAGGAACTGCAATACTTTTTGGCTAGCTTCAGTTGATTGGTGTGTCTGAAAAGCCTAAGAAAAGGACAGGGGCCTACAAGCTTTAAATATTGTGAATCCTGTCAAAGATATTGGCGAGAGCAGACAGCCACGATTTGTGCTTTGATTGGGCCTTGACCATGACTGTTTAAATTGTGATTTGTGTAAACTTTTTTGCCCAAAAACACAAAATAAAAAGGCAAAACTCAGAGAGTCACAGTCTGCCACTGAATCACCTGACAGCTCTCCTAAAAGAAAAATGGAGTGAAGTACCACAGATGGTGGAAAGCATGCATCTTCAAAGCACCTCTTCTCAAAGTAAATCTAAGGTGACCGGGAAGGCTGCAGTCTCTGATCAGAGAGACAGATAAAGCTGCCAAGCCATCATCCAGGTCAAAGAGCACAGTGTGTCTGATAGGGTACAGGGATGGCAAAAAGAAAAAGTCACAGATGCTGTGGTGCCATCAACACCAGCTAAGAAAATAAAAAGTAAAGCATCTGCCTGCAGCTCCCCATGAAAGGGACCAAGAACCAGCAGTAGAACACAGAGCTATTCCCTCAGTAGACGACATTACAAAATGTAGCAATTCTTCCAAGCTTTCCAGGCCATGGAAAACCGTAGCAACTATTCCTGCCACCTCCCCAGATTCGGGCATTCTTGAACCTGTGCTGGTGGAGGACGAAGAGGAGGATGAGGGTGAACCAGCTGAACCTGAAGTATCCCCTGAACAGGATTTTAGTTCCCACCAAGAGTGAATGAGAATTTTTCCTCTTATTCCACTTTTGTAAAGCAGATGTTTGCCACTCTGGATATTCCCTCCACAGAGACAAGAGGAGGATACTGAGGAGGCAAAATTTGTGAGCATTGAACAGACACTAGGTGCACTCTAGGAAGGTGGTGCTGTCCAAAAGCTGCCAGCTATAATAACTGATGAAAGAAAAAGACAGCACTCACTTCAGTTTTTCCAAAAAGTGCTCAGTGCAAGTTTATTCAGAGTAGGTGCCTCGCAAAAATCAGCCCTGTGCTCCAACCTTTCAGCAGGCCTTCTAGAGTACTGAGCATTTTTTGAAAAATCCAAAGTGAGTGCTGTCTTTTTCTTTTATCAGAATTTGAGTATGCTGGAACAGACCTCATCTAAAAGGCTCACATTACTGTTTCACAAATACCTCAAAAATCACTAACATAAAACATGCTACAAGTTACAAGTGAATTTTAAATGGGAATTCATGGAATTAATGAAAGTCATAAATTCTGAAAATTCCTTGTTTATTTTTAGAGGTTTCTCTGGTTCCCAGGAACCTGGAGAAGGCCGCTAGCTAGTGTGGGTCTTGCCTTTGGGGAATCACATTATTTTGTTTTTAAAAATGTAATTCTTGTTAAAATTAATACATTCTTTTAGTAATTTAGTACCTTAATGCCCAGTTCCATTACACAGGGAAGCAAGTCAATCTTAGTTTTGTTTCTTTGATTTTGACAATCTACCTCAGCCTTCCTCATTTAAATCTTCACTTTTGACTAGGATTAAATTGCCTAAACTTAATGTAGCGTTACTTGGGTCTGCTTGTGGGTGCATTGTTTGATGTGTGCTCCAAGTTTAACTACTCTGGCATTTGGATTGCAGTACCTTTCAAGACAGCTGTGTCTCCATTCATTTCTTGATTGACTTTACATCAGTAGGCCACACATTTACAATGAGCCCCCCCCAATTATTAAAAAGCTACTACCTCTTGTAATACAACACATTTATATATTTATTTACAGATCTTTGATGCTTTCAAGTCTCGTCTGCATGACTCTAACAGTAAGGTGAATCAGCTAGCTCTGGAGACGATGCACAAGCTAATTCCCCTGCTTAAAGAGAACCTGGCTCAAGTTGTCAACATAATGGTTCCTGCTATTGTAGACAACAACTTGAACTCCAAGAATCCCGGAGTCTATGCTGCTGCCATCAGTGTTATTGAGGCCCTGCTTCAACATTTAGGTGAGTGATGAGAGTGAAGAATTCAGCATTTGATGAGTAAAGGCATTAGCTAGTGCTAGGACAAAATGGTGTGCATGAGACAGCAGTGAGTTTTGTTTGCAAATATATATATATATATATATACACACACACACATACACATACATACTTACATACATAGTCACATAGTAATTTAAAGTCAGAAGAGACTGGGTCCATCAGGTGCCCCCTTCCCCCAGCCTTCATAAGATGGGACTAAAAACTATGATGTACAAATGTATTAATTTGTAGTTTGTTCCCTAGAGTTCTTTAACTGCTCTATCAAAAGACATATTTTACTGTTTTAGACTGCCAGAACAGGGAACAAATGGCGAAATAAGGTGGCAGAGAGCACCATGGACAAGTATCTTGTGGCATCTAGAGGCAAGTCAACAAGAGGCTCCAAACAGAGCGAAAAGAAAAATGCTCCAGAGCAAGATGCAGGCTTCGAGAACGCAAGAGTAGATGGCGACAGCACTGGGGCACATGGTGTCTGACCGCGTGCAGGAGACCCTTTCCCCAAAGACTGAAGTGGGAGTGGCCAAATTGGACAAGCTCACAGCCACAGCCAGTTATGAGCAGCAGCAGATGAGAATCCTAGAAGTGGAGAAGCGTGTCTCCACGTTGAAAGACCGAACAGATCAACTGCCGGCTAAACTAGCCCAGCTACAGAAGGAAATCACTGAGCTGAGGGAAAGCCCAAATGCCCAAGAAAACTACCAGAGAAAAAACAGCTTGCAACTGAGGGGGTTTCTGGAGGGAGCAAATATGGTCTCATTCCTGGAGAAATGGCTCCTTCAGGTCTTGGGACTACAGTGTACAAAGGACCATATTAAGATTGATTAGCGGACCCGGATCGTCAGAGGGCCGGGCAAGGGGAGAAGGATGGAGCGTCCTGTGGACTGCTCTCCTCTCCTGGGGAGGCTGGGAGCACGCCCGGTGCATGACGGACCCCATGTGCCCACTGGGGATGCCCTCCATGACAGGTGATTTTAGAATTAATGTCTATTGGATTAACAATGAACATACAATTTAGATTCTGGATGTAGTACATAAGGAGGGACAGTATATAACAGATGAGGGCACTACCCTTCTTAATACATGCCAGAAAAATATCGTATTGCATCAATTAGATAGATCTATGGGGGAAAACATTTAAAATATAAGTAAGCAGTTAAAGTATATGCTGCAAATAGATAGCCCATGAGCTGCATGTAAAAAAAAACAGCCAACGAAGTATAGTCATATAGAACTATTCTCTGCTTTCTACAGAGGAAAAGAGAGAAACATGCTTAACCCAAAATGAAGTACCACAGAGGTACTAGCTAGACAGGATTATAACTCTGCACAGGATATGCCGAAAAGTGTACTTTTGACAGGAACCACAGTTGCCTATAACTGAAATGTGGCAAAACTTCCAACGGTACAGCCAGAAAAAAACTTGTAAAACTAGCTGTTACTATGAAATGCCTACAGAAGCCCCACTCTAAAACAATACAATAAGCAGAGAGTCCAGAACAAGCAAAGGTGGATTTAAGGCAAACGAAAGTTAATCAGTATAATATGTCACAAACCCACTCCTGGGGGTAAGGTCCACTGAGCTCACAGTTCTACCCTTAAGTGCAATCTGTGAGTGGGAGGGGGAAAACAGAATCACTGGGTTCACAACTGAACACCGCCACAAGGTCCCAGGGCTCCCTCTTGCTCTGGATAAGGGTGCAGTACCAGTCTCTGAGTCTTGTAGCCAAATGAGAACCCTTCTTGGTTGTTGAACAAAGGGGGAAGATCCAGGTGTTACGATCTCTTTGGGGTAGCCTCGTAAGCCTGATTTTGTGTTCTCCCAGAGCATGCGATAACTTGGTTCAAATCCCCACAGACTCTTCCCTGAGACTTTTGTATTCTCCCTATCTTTACCCAGATTTCCCTTTATAGATCCTTGTTCAATTGGTAGCTTATGGTGGCACCCCTTTGCAATAACAGTTTGGTCACGGATTATTACTAAACATCCCACAATCACACACAATACAAAATCTCACTCAGGCAGATTTCTTAAAACAAATGTTTTACTAAATAATTATCATACAGCTACAACTAAAAGATTTAGAAAATTTGGTCACATAACACAAAAGTGGACATGTACAAGAAAAAGCGCTATAAGCTGTTATCTAAATTCTACCTTAAGTTCGTAGTGAATTGAAATCCAGAAGAATCAGTGAAGTCTGGAAAATCCTTTCCTACATTTCAGCCACTAGTTTTCAGTGTCTGTTGACAGTTTGTTTGGTGTCTTTGTCAGGAAGTGTATCCTTTGAAAAAGTATGTCAGAATGCCTTGATCTGAGGGCTTATATAGACATAGCTGTCCCAGTCTGTGGATAGCTGTTGGCCTTATCATTTTAGGCCAGCAGGGGTCTCTCTTGCTCTGTCCAAGACTTTGAGGGAATTATTATTTCCTTATTTAGGTTCTCATATCATCACTTACTGGCACATTAATAACATTTCAGAATTGGTGCCTTTGAAGTCCCCCTTCCCTACAAGATAACACTTGTAAGACAATTCACACCAGCCTGTCAGGAATCGCTATTTCCCAGATCTTGGTTCCCAGGCATCCTGCCTTTGAAGAGCAAAGGTTTATCTCCTGAAACATTTATTACCTCTGCTTCCCTCAATTAAGTTTACAAGGCATTTTACTCCTTTTGAGTATAATTTAGCTTCCTGGCAAGCAGCTGGTTTCCTAGGTCACAGCAGAATGTCAAATATTTTGCAAGACCTTCCCTCTCTCCTGTGATCTTTCAGTAAAACTATGTACCCCTTTTAAAAAAACACATGGGCATCTTTCTGTCGCAATTAACATACACAAAATCACATAAAATATATATATATACATATATAACAGAAATATATCTGCAAATAATGTCTGGCAATAGCTAGCTCGCCACATGGTGGGGTTGAAATTGGGTTTGTAAATAACTACAGTCAGTATAGAGAGAAACTGTACTCCAGGGGAAAGGGACTGAGAAAAGGGGGTGTGCTATTATAAACAGAGGGGGATAATCAGGGTGGCCATATTCCACCATGGCAGGCATCTTCGGAAGGGTTGTAGGCTGCACAGGCTGTGGGATGGCAATAATTCTAAATTGGGCCTGGAGAGAGGGAGGCTGCCCACTCTGTAGACAGCTATCTTGTATCAGGAGTGAGGTATATTGGTTAAGGAGTAAGCTGTGGGAGCTGGGGGTGTCCAAGGATAAGGGGTGTGGATATGGGCAGCAGAAGGGTGGGGCTGAGGGGAGGCTGGGGCAGCTCTGAAATTACAGGACATTATGCTACAGCAAGCAGAAGGGGGATATTAGGGACAGAGGACCCTTAGATAGGGAGTTGATGCTAAGGGGAAGCGTACAGGGTGAAAATTCTGAATTCAAGGAGACTGGAGGGAAGAGTCAGGAGGGGCTGTTGTGGAAGCCTAAAACAGCAGACTGTGGGAAGGGAGCTCCTAAGGTGAACAGTGCAAGAGGGAAGAAGAGGGTCAGTTTAGAGATGCAGTCAGGGAAACTCGGGTTACTTGATGGAGGCTGACATAGAGTGTCACAATAAATTTGAGATACTAAGCATCCTAGAGGGAGGAAGGGGTTGGTGGAAATGAGGAAACTTATACAGAGGCCAGGGGAGGGAGTCAGATACCAGAGGGCATCACAGAACAGCTATGGAAAGGATAGACATAGTCCCAGAGGAGAAGGAAACATATATGTTAAGCAAATGGGAGATGCAACATATTCCAGACATGAGGAGAGAGCATGATTGGAAAACTGGGAGACAAGGAGGTGGAGAGGAGCCCTTCAGCAGGAAGGTCAGCACTGGTCTTAGCTGAAGGGGACCCAGAGCCTCTGGAGACAGTGGCTACAAAGTGGAGGGGGAAGGGAAACTATCAGAGCCATAAAGGTTCTGATAGAGGGAAGGGGACACATTCAGAGGGGTTTGAGCAGCAAATGTAAGGGAGGCAGAAAGGGAGGGTGACAAGGGGTCTCTAATAAGGCAGGAAGACTCCCATGAAAGTGCGATCATGAATAAAGTGGGGGAAGGGGGGCTGAGAGGGCATAGTGGAGGTAACCATAAGGATGATGGCGGTGTTAAGGTTCTGTTACTGGGAGACTCGATGATTAAGGGTATCCATTGGGAGGGACAGGGGGGTGGATGCCATAGCCAGGTGAAGGTAGTGAGTATCTCTGGGCTGACAGTGCACAGAGCAAAGTTCATGGTGTATGAAATGGTTAGGGATTGTGGAGGAAACCGATTTCTGGTTGCATTTGGGAACTAATGATCTAGAGGAAATAGCATTATGAAATCCAAGCAAGGTTCCAAGAACTTGCCAGAGTCTGTCAGGATAATGGATGCAACATTTCCTTTTCGGAGATATTGCCAGTACCAAAGGCCTCAGTGGAGAAAAAAATGAAGCTCACAGAGGTTAATGAATGGCTCAGGAAGTGGGATGAAGAGAATGGGTTGGGGTGTTAGGGAACTGGAATGAGTATGGGAGGATAAGGGACTATATGCCAAGGACAGGTTTCATCTTGCCCCATTAGGGAAGGGAGTCCTTAAACAGGGGATGGCTGACTACATACAAGAAAGGTGGGGTTTAAACTTGTAAGGGGGAAGGGATAAGGAGGGCTGACCTAGGCCCTCCCTCCAGATGAGGGAGTAGCCTTCAAGCCCAAGGGGAGGGGAACAGACTGGAGGTGGAGGTTTCAGGAGGAGCAGGGGAGGATGGAAGTATAAGGAATCTGGGTGGGGTTCGACAAAAGGATCAGGGATAAGGGTGGGGTTAGTGTTAGTAAATGCCAGGAGCTTGGGAAACAAGTTGCCAGAGTTCCAGGCCATGCTGTTCGAGGGGGTGGATGTGGCAGCAGTCACGAAACGTGGGCCAACAAAACCATGACTGGGACCTAAATGTACGGGGTACACTATGCTTAGGAAGGGATAGAAAGGAGGGCAGAGGGTTGGAGTGGCTATGTTCATTAGAGATGACATAGAAATTGCTATGGTAGAAGAGGCAGAGGGAAACGTGGAGGCCTTATGGGTCACCTTACGATCCCCAGCAGGAGATAAGGTCAAGCTGGGAGTAGCATATAGGCCCCCGGGATGAGTGATGTTCTAGAGGATGGTTTGCTGGACAACATCATTGCCCAGTGTGGACCAAAAGGGAAGGAGGGTGTTGATGGGGGACCTTATTATGCCAGGTACAAACTGGGGAACCATGTCCTAAGGTGGCCAAGGAGCAGAGGCTGCTGGATGGCTTCAGGATGTGTTCTAACACAGCATGTGATGGAGCCCACAAGGGAGGGGCATGTCCTGGATGTGGTTCTGGCAGATGGGGATCTGGTAAGGGACATGGTTGTACAGGACCCCTGACTGGGAGTGACCACAATACTGTCTGGTTTCAAATAAGCATTGGGGGAGTGGGGGTGGGATCTGGGACACTGGCAGTGGACTTCAGGGGAGCAGACTTTATGGGCATGGGAAATATTCTCAAGGATCACTTGAAGGATTACCTCAGCGACAAGTGTGGAAAGGAGATGGAGGTCATAAACGGGACTTCATGAGGCAGTCAGGATCTGCGCTAAGTTGAAACGTAGGGAGCAAGGTCACATAAACCATGCTGGTGGTCCAGTGAGGTCCAGGTAGCAGTCAGAGAAAAGAAGGCAGCTTACAAAAAATATAAAACAACAAGAGGGGATAGGGATAGGAAATGTACCAGCTTGCATCTAGAAAGTCACCAGTATGGTGAGGGAGCAAAGTCCAGTAAAGAGCAGCGGCTGGCACAGGGATACATGGAGGGAAAAGGGTTCTTCGTACATTGGGGAGGCGGAGAAAACTAAGGGCCATCTCAGCAGATTGAGATCAGAAGGAGGGTGGGTGGAAGAGGCGAGGACCAGGCAGAGGTATTTAACAGTACTTTGCCTCTGTGTTCACTAGGGAGGGGATGGGATATCTACAAAGACAGGCACAAAGGGATAGAAGCGGCAGGGAGTGGGATCAGGGGAGCAACAGAAATGGAGCAAAAGGGAGGAAAGGTACCCCAGGGTGTCACATCTGGATAAAGATAAAAGACCAGTAAGGTGGAGGGGACGGATGATGCCATCCCCACCAAAAGGTGTGGTTTGCCCTCAAGGCCCAAAGAAAGACAAATCTCTGGGCGGATGGCATTCATCCGAGAGTACTATGGGAATTGGCAGACATACTGGCTGCACCCCTGGCGGAGCTTTTCAACAGGTCACTTGAGACAGGGTGGGTACCTAGGGATTGGCGAGAGGCACATGTGGTACCAATCCATAAAGGGGGGTCGAAGGAAGTACCAGGAAACTATAGACCCATCAGTTTAACCTCGGTGGTGGGAAAATTAATGGAGAGTATACTAAAGGAACGATTGGGGTTTACTTGGGGAGGTGGGAGGTCTGATAGTCGGCAGCATGGGTTTGTGCCAGGTAGATCATGTCAAACCAACCTTGTGGAGTTCTATGAATGGGTAACATCAGAACTGGACAGGGGTAAGCCTGTGGATGTATTATTCTTGGACTTCAGCAAGGCGTTTGACTCTGTCCCCCACAATGGTCTGGTGGAGAAACTGATGGGGTTAGGAGTAGGCCCTTTGATGGTCAGATGGATTGAAAACTGGATAGCTGGACGCACTCAGAGAGTAGTGGTCTGTGGGGAGCTCTCGAACCCTACAGAGGTTGGTAGTGGGGTACCACAGGGCTCGGTCCTGGGTCCAATCTGTTTAATGCATACATATCGGACATCAGGGATGGTATAGGGTGTGAAATGAGTCTCTTCGCGGATGACTCCAAGATGGGAGCAGTAGTTGAGGGAGAAGAGGGGAGGTTGGCCCTGCAAGGGGACCTGGACACCCTGGAAAGCTGGGCTCACACATGGAAATTAAATTTCAATATCACCAAGTGCAAGGTGTTGCATCTTGGTCGGGGAAACCCTAAACACAGGTACACCCTGGGAGGGGAGGTGCTGGAAGCCTCAACAGGGGAAAATGACCTAGGGGTCATGGTGGATACATGTATGAATAACTCTGAGCAGTGCAGGAGAGCAGCTAGCAAGGCAAACAGGATGTTGGGATGCATCGCAAGGGGGATCACCTCTAGGAGCAAGGAAGTGATTCTGCGGCTGTACAATGGACTGGTTAGACCACACCTTGAGTACTGTGTACAGTACTGGAGACCACACTTGAAGAGGGACATACAGCTCCTGGAGAGGGTACAGAGGAGGGCAACAAAGATGATATGAGGGCTAGGGATTTGACTTACGAGGACAGACTTGAGGAGCTCTGCCTGTTTTTCATTGGAGGAGAGGAGAGACAGGGGACATGATTGAGGTCTTCAAGTACCTCAAGGAATAAATAGGGTAAACATGGAGGGATCTTTAGACTAAAGCAGGGAGGCATCACCAGAGGGCATGGTTTGAAGTTGGAAGGTGGAAGGGTGAGGGGAAAAGAGGAGGAGGTTTTCACTGAGAGGGTGGTGGACCCTTGGAATGCTCTGCCTGGTGAGCTGGTTCAGAGATCCACAGTGGAGGGCTTAAGAGAGGGTGGGACAGACACAGAAAGTGGATGTATCAGATGATGGCCTGTCCCGGGGGGGTGGGGATGGATGATAGGGGTTTCTGGAGCACAAGGGATGGGAGGGTCTTGGCACCCAACTAAGGATCTAGGTTCGAGCAGACTTGATAGACCATAAGGCCTAATCTGCTGGCAAATAGTATGTTAGTATAATAGGCAAACCTGAATTCAAAGCTGCGTGCTCAAATCAGGTACCAGCTTCATCTTCTGTCTCCGAATCTGACTGGGAATGTTCATCCCTCCTCCTTTGTGGCAGCGAAGGTTTTTGGTCTCATTTCAGAGCCTCTGCGGATCAGAGAAAATTAATAGCTTCCCCTCATGAACGAAGCGCAAATGGGCCGGGAGCGGCATACCATGGGGAACCCCTGCTTCACGAAGCATGGCTCGAACACCATGGAACCTCTTCTTATTTTAGCGGATAGCATAGCTGAAATCTGGATAGAGACACACCCATTGACCATCCTGAAGCAAGGTGCTGCTCTGTCTTGTTAAGGGCTAATATAAGATCCCGGTCCCAACACTGTCCAAAACTATGACTATAGCTCTGGGAGCATCAGCGTTCATGGTCTTCCTCGAGAAAGCCACTCTGTTCTTTCTGAACAATAATACACTGATCCACTATTGCTCCCAATTGCTGTTCAAGCCATTCCTTTGAAAGAAGCCCAAATGATCCTCTTCACAGTGCTTGACATTCGCGACCCTTAAATTAGCAGCCTTGGCCTGATTCTTTCAAGTTCTCAACCTGGACCTTAAATGTGTATTCTCTTTTACAGAGTGGTGATAGCACCCAGGGCAGCTTCAGAGTGTTTTCTGGTCTCCGTTGATTCCATTTTAAGAAGGGTCACATCGGTTTCTAAATTGGTGACTCTTAATTAACTAGTCTAATTTCTCCAGTAAAACTGCCATCGAGATTAGCATGTGATTCATTTTCTAGCTGAGAGTCTAAAAGGATCTTACTTTGAGGGGGAGCTCTTGCAGCAGGTACTATCAATAGGACTATGCCGCCAGGCATTAGGACCCATGGAAAACTTCTAGCTAGCAGTCTAAGGCAGGGGACCACCCCCGATGTCGGCCCTCCTAGTAGAAAGGGGGTAGTCCCCCGGCACCACTTCAGTTCTTTTCCCATCAACCCGCTAATATCGGCCCACAGATGCCTCTTTGCAGTCGACCGCCATTTTGGGCCTCGCAGTTACCGTTCATTAGTTATTTCCATTCAGATTTTCAAGTATTAGTGCATGTCTTCTTGTCTTCACAGCAGCGGAAGTTGAAGTGTGTGTGTGGCAGGTGGCCCTCCAGCGTTGGGCGCACACTCGCCTGATCTGCTTGGCCCGAACCACTGGCCAGACAACTGCCCGCTCTGCCAGAAATTCAACAACAAGACCCGCATGCTCCACCTCAAGACACTCCAGGCCTACCTGCTAGAACAACAAGTGGCCGCCATGCAGAGGACCCATTCGGGACAGAGCTCTTCCTCTTCAGCTAGGGACTCCTCCCCCAAAGAGAAGAGATCGGGCAGGAAGCACCACAGGGATAAGGAGAGTGCCAGGTCAGAGTCCCGCCCTAGGTCCCCTCACAAGCCTTCTGCTTCTTCCACCTCCGGCGGGAGTTAGGAATCCCTTCCCCCAGTTCAACGGCCATTGCCAGGGCTTCTTCCAAGAAGACTACCACCTCCCCTCACTCCAAAGGCAAGGTGTTTATCCGCCACCGTGTCCCTGGCTTTTAGGCCCCATGGCCGGTTGCCTAGGTTGGTGCCAGAAGGACAGGTGTCTTCTTTTAAGCAGAAAGCCGACTCTGCTGCCTGAAAGTCCTCAGAGTCGCCCAATAGGCACAAGGGGTTGGACAACTCCTGTAGATGCCAGGAGGTCATTGGACACCAAACGCCTCCTCTGCCTGAAGATAGGGCGATGTTGGCCTCAGAGGGTCGACAGACTGTGGGCCACTCCAACTCAGCATCGAGTACGGACCAGGCACCCCCACCAAAGCGACCATCTGCTCTGAAAGAGTGGGCGTTGGTTCAGACGCCCAGCACTCTTAAGGATCGGACTCCTGGGCCTATAGATAGCGGGCCGCCCCTCCTCCACCTCCTCCTAAGGAGCTGGATGCCAGACCCCAAAGAGGCTCGGCACCGCTGGATAAGGCCCCACCTGCCCCAATGCCCGAGACACCTGAGTGCAAGGAGCCTGAGGACCAGGTGTCGGCACCTAAGGCACCACAGGGACCGACGTCAGGCCCCTCGAACGTCCCTACCCTGCTGCCACCACCACTGGATGTACCTTTGGTGGAAGTAGGGGCCCTATTTAACTCTTGGTGGAACATCATCAAGGGGGACTTGCTGCCAGGACCAAGGGAACTGTCCCCCATCCCAGTACCACCCAAGGAGCCCTTGCCTCAGAGACCCAGACATCCTTCCCCAGCGCCAGATCGTCCATGGGTTCGCCAGCTCCCAGTGATCGGAAAAGGCACCCATCATCAGTTCCCTCCTCCAGGGGATGTCTGCACTCTTCCTCAGGTGAAGACGCAGGGGACTCTTCCTCAGATTACTCATCAAGAGGACAAGCTACCTTTACCCTCTCCAGATCACAAAAAGGACACCCCACGATCGCCTCTGGATGTTCCGTCTTTCCTGGATGTGATGAGGCACATCCAGGCCCTAAACCAACGGAACACAGAGGCAGTTGACCAAGAACATCACCATCTGGCCAAGTTCCTCGGGGCACATGACCTGAAGCCTCAGGTTGTCCCCCACTTGTTGAACCCTTCAAGGACGTCCAAATGTTGGCTTGGAAGCACCTGCTCACTACAGCAGCCATGCCCAGGAAAGCGGACCGGCTTTATAAAACACTCGAAAAGGGAGCCCCATCTTAGTGAACAGCGAGGATGACTCTATGGTGCTCATGGCAGAGTAGCAGCCGAGGCACATGAGCTCTCAGCCTCTAGATCCGAGTCAGAGAAACTGGACCAGATGGGCTGTGGTTACTCCTCAGCCACCTGCACTGTCAGGTCGCTGAATTTTTGGTTTATATGGTCATGTACCAAAATCCCTTTGGAGTAAGGCTTTGATCTGGTGAAGGCTCAACTGGACTCTGATGGCAAATCAGAGCTCATGGCTATCATCCAGTCAGGAATTGATGTTGTCGGGCATGTACTGGAGCTCTTATAATTCGGCAGACATGGCAGGCAGGACAGCAGCAACGGGTATGCATGAGGAGACATGCCTGATTGCGGGTCTCTGTTTCCATAAGACTTGCAGGATGCCATACTGGAGCACTCCTTTCAAGAGTCTGTCCTTTTGGCACAGACACAGAGAAGCTGATAACAGAGCTTCAGGATCCAGGCAAGGCAGTGTCCGGTACACAGAATGTACAAGTCAGGAGCCACCCGCAGCCTCGGGCGCCGCCTTTCAAGAACCAGGGACAACAGGGCAGACGCCAGCAGCAGCAGCAAAAAGGGGGGATTCAAGAGAAGAGAAGAGGCCCTTCCCTGACTTCAGGTACCCAGGGCCCCAAAAGTGCCAAGACGGCCAGACCCCCTTTGTCTACCCTCTCCGCTATGGCATGACTCCCTGCCGGCCTTCCCTCCTCCGGCGGAGGCACAAGGGAAGGCTGTAGGAGGGAGGTTCTCCCTCTTCTGATCAGGATGGTCAAGCATCACCACAGACCAATAGGTTCTTCAGATTGTGGAAATGGTGTACTCTCTGGAGTTCACCCAAATTCCACCGGACAGCCCACCCATCCCCTCCCAATGCTCCCTCTCCCACGCTGCACTTTAGCGAGCAGAGATACAGGCATTGCTCGAGAAAAGGGCAATTCAGGAAGTACCCCCAGCTCAAAGAGGCAGGAGGTATTACTCCCACTTCTTCCTAGTCCCAAAGACAATAGGGGACCTCTGTCCCATTCTGGATCTAAGTCAGCTGAACACCTTCATCAAGTACAGAAGGTTTAGAATGGTGACACTGGCAAACCTGTTACCCATGCTCTATCAAGGTGACTGGCTCTGCTTCCTGCACATGCAGGATGCTTACATGCATATAAAGATTCTGCCATCCCACAGGAAGTATCTCCACTTCACCTTCCAAGGAAAGCACTACCAGTTCAGGGCACAACCATTCGCCCTTCGTCGGCACCAAGGGTCTTTACCAAGTGCCTGGCAGTAGTGGCGCAGCTGTCAGGAGAAAAGGGCACAGTTGGAAGATAGAGGGGGACTGCTCGGGCAATGTCATAAAGTATTTTTTCACAGAGAGGGTGGACGATGAACCACCTTCCTGAGGATGTCGTGGGGCTAATACAGTTGGGGAATTCAAGAATGCATGGGACAGACATAAGGCAATTATAGTGAATGGTAGGAGGAATTAGGTTGTTGGTTAACTAGAATCTACAGCTTATCCAATACATAGGGAATGGGCAGACTAGTTGGGCCAAGCGGTCCGTATCTGCCGTCAAAATCTATGTTTCTATGTTAAGGGTCCTTATGTCTACCCTTACCTGGATGATTGGCTTCTCATAGCTTCATCAGAAGACCAGGTGCGTCAAATGGTGTGGGAGACGTTCAGCCTGTTTCAAATCTTGGGCATCACTCTCAGTCGTCCTAAGTCATGCCCTTGGCCCACCCAAAGGCTACTGTACATCAGAGCGGTTCTGGACACTGTCCAAGGAAAGGCCTTTCTTCCTGAGGACCTAGCAGTCAGGCTGCGGGAGGTTGCTCGCAGAGTGATGATCTCCAACCAGGTCCTGGCCAGAGTAGTGCTACAGCTCCTGGGCCATATGGCCGCAGCTATCACCATGGTTCCCCTCACTTGTTTGAACATGAAGATCCTGCAGTGGAACCTCAGAGTTCAGTGGGACCAATGCACGGACAACTTTGATCAACCGATCCGGCTCTCCAGTGCAGTTCATCAGTCCCTGGATTGGTCGGTCACCACGGCTTATCAAGACATGGGGGTCCACTTCCAACAGCCCAGTCCTCAGTAAATCTTGACGACAGATGCTTCAGGACTGGGCTGGGGAGCACACATGCCATCTCATCAGATGAGGGGGTCTTGGAACTCAATGGAGTGGACTCTCCATATAAACATTCTGGAGATGAACCATCCTGTATGCTTTACAGGCATTCCAAGGGGTACTCTCGTCCGGGCCCCTGCTGGTGCAGTCAGACAATACCACAGTAGTCTTCCATCGCAACGAACAAGGGAGCACTCATTCTTACCCTCTGTGCAGAGGGGCTATGAGAGTATGGGTTTGGGCAGTGGATCACAACCTGGATCTCACAGCAGTCCATGTTCCAGGGATTCACAACGTCCTTGCAGACAGCCTAAGCTGCTCTCACTCTGAGACACAAATGGGAACTGCTGCAGGAGGTCATAGATAACTTCTTTGGAAGGTGGGGTCGGCCAGAACTGGACGTCTTTGCGTCCCCACACAAAACCAAACTGCCCAGTTTCTGCTCACTAGATCCAGGGCCTGGTGTTTTCTGGTGAGACGATTACCGCTCCTGGACAGGGAGGTTCCTGTATGCCTTCCTCCCTTCTCACTTCTTCATAGAATACTGATCAGGTTGCACGTGGAAGATGCCCATGTGTTCCTGGTTGCACCCTTCTGGCTGCGGTAGATTTGGTTTCCGCAACTGGCATCAAAACCTCTAGTTCCATTACACCTGTCCACTCATTTGCTCTCCCAAGAGCAAGGGTAGTTCATCCAGATCCTCGTTGCTACATCTGCATGCATGGCTCCTGCAGACTTGGGGACAGATTCTAAGTATCCCCAGGATGGCAGAGGTTCGTGGCAGTGAGAAAGCCTCTACTAGGGCAACATATGCCATGAAGTGGAAGCACTTCTGCTTGTGGGCAGCTCCTTTCTCTGGATCCTTTCAGCTGTCTGGTGGATTCTGTGCTGAAGTATCCCTTTCCCTATCGGACTTGGGTCTCAGCTACTGTCCATTAAGGTGCATCTCTATGCGCTTTCAGCTTATCATGCACCACTGGATGGGAAGGCTCTGGCACAGTTGGACCTATGCAAGACATTTTGTAAGAGGGATCTTGCATATTAAGCCTCCTAGGAGAGATCCTGCCTCCTTGGGACCTCTTGTTTGTGTTAGAAAAGCTTACTTTAACTCCCTTTGAGCCAGCCGCAAGTTGCGAGCTACGCTTTCTCTCTTGGAAAGCACTATTTTTAGTTGCCATTACTTCCGCACGGAGGATTTCTGAGTTGCAGGCTCTGATGTGTAAAGAGCCCTAACTTGTTTTTCACAGGGACACAGTGGCCCTGCATACAAATCCTAAGTTTCTGCCGAAGGTAGTGTCTGAGTTTACCTTAAACCAAGACATACAACTACCGGTTTACTACCCAGAGTACTCTAACAGAGGCGAGGCCTTGTTACATATGCTGGATGTACATAGAATTCTTCATTACTACCTTGATCGCAGCTGTTCCTCCAGAAAGACAGACCAGTTGTTTGTCTCTTTTGCCCAAAGGATAATGGGGGCCCCAGTGACAAAACAGACATTGGCCAAGTGGTTGGTCAGTTGCATCACATTCTGTTATCAGAAGTACGACAAACCCTTGCCGAGACCAGTCAAGGGTCACTCCACCAGAGGGGTCGCAACATCCTTTGCATCCCTTAGGAACTTTTTGACAGCAGATCTCTGTGCAGCTGCTACTTGGAGTTTGGTCCATACCTTCATCAGGCACTATGGTCTGGATGTTGCTTCTATAAGGAGAGCAGGTTTCGGCCTAGCGGTCCTACAAGGACTTCTCTCCTGAGGTGCCATGGGCACTGTGTTTTCAGGCCTCCATCCTTCTGACCTGGGTCTCTTGTTAATATTGCTTGGGACTCAGTCCTAGTGGTATTACCTGCTGCAAGAGCTCCCCCTTTGAAGTAAGATAGTACAGTTATGTAGAAACTTACTGTAACAGTAGATCTTTGAGAGGAGCTCTTGCAGCAGGTGGCTTTCCCTCCCACCTGCCCCCAGGGTTTAGTAATTGTTCTTCTCTTTTGGGGATGGAGATTCTTCTCAGTTCCCCATCTTGATCATCAGCCAGGTCTTCAGTGGGTGAACTGAGGTGGTGCTGGAGGACCACCCATTTATACCAGAGGTGACGTTGGAGCGGTCCCCCACCTTAGACTGCTAGCTAGAAGTGTTCTGTGGCATCCTAATGCCTGACAGCATAGTCCTATTGGTATTACCCGCTGCAAGAGCTCCTCTCGAAGCTCTACTGTTATGGTAAGTTCCTATGTAACTGTACTTTTCCTCTCCATCAGCAGCAGGTTCAGGAAAATTGCGGCCTTGGGTAGACCGCATGACCAGAGGACCAGGAGCATTTTTGCCTTTGTTTCCATCCAACGGGACTTCCTCTTTCTTTGGATTACCCATTTCGATTTAGAAGTCTTCTGATTAGAGAGAAGTGCTGTTGCACCAATCAAAGTGCCAAAGAAAACAAAGTTTATAAGTTTGTGTAGATGATAAATGTGCAGAGTATTAAATCCCAGCAGCCATTTTGCTCAGGCTCCACAGCACCCCAACAGGTGATTTTTTTAAACTGCAATTACACCAACAAGCAGTGAATTTTGACAGCATACAGGAAAATGAGAACTTGTGAAAATAAGACATGAAGGGCAAACATTTAGTTTCTGGGAAGCTGAGAAGACGAGGTGCTCCTGTGTTGAGATGGGACTCTTGGCCCTTACAGTACTGCGGGAGTATATATATTATACTTCCTGAATCTATATATGTTGAAATATACTCAGCAAAAAGGTCCTGAGAAAGGAAGTGAACAGCTGTGACTATTGAACTGTGCTGTCTTGGGAATCTGTTATAAAAAAAAATGTTTTGGTGCTATTTCTCCCTGCCTGGTGAAACTGTCAGTCCTGATGATGAAATCCATACAACGGCCTTCCTGCCCAACTTGAATACCTGTATGTTTGGTGAGCAGAGGCATGGGGCAACATGGCACTGGAAATGTGAACATTGGAAGGTGTGGATGCGGTTGTAGGAGACTGGGAATGGACCTTACCATCTCATAATGGAATACATCCACAGGTACTGAACATCTTAACCAAGTCGGCGCAGTTTTGGACTTTTGACAGACACAGAGCTATCAAGAGAACAAGGTACAGTGAAGCCTGCCAAGATGAAGTGCAGTGTAACAGGTTTACTGCATGACAAAAGGGATTAACTCCCATTGAAATTGCACTGTTTGCTGCAGTAACTCTACTGCAGAATTCTGCAGTGCTGCGCTTCATCCTGGTGGGCTTCACTTTTCTTATGAGGGATGTGGCAGGGACAGTGAGACTGAATGGACTAGGGAAGATGTCAGATTTCAGGACTGGTTAGGTTACACTGCCTGTTCCTGACCCTTGATACGAACGCTGAGCATGGGCTTTGTATTGAGCAGCCGCATACTCTTTTCCCAGTTGGGGGGGGTATATGCTAGCTTTCATAACTTTTGTTAACTGTATGATTAAGTTGGGGCAGCCGAATGACATAAGGATGAAACCTTGTGATATGGGTTAGCTGGCACCTTACACCAAAGCTGTGTTACTAATGCTACCATTCAGAATGGCCAGCCTTTGAGTGCTGGGAGGGGAACAGGCAATACTACAGAGAGGGGTGGGGGAGAGGGTGCCACTTATCAAACATACCTTATTTTCCTCTGAATTGTATGTGATGCTGGGGGGGGGTGCTGAGCGTTGGACGGGGAGCAACGGCTGCCTTAGGGATGTTTCTTTTTGGGGATGTCTTGCCTCACCCTGGGTTCCCAGCCCTGCGCATATGGGCAGCCCCATAAGGGGAAGAGGGATATAAATAGAAGAGCCAATATAACCGAACAATGTGCCAGAGGTAGAGGTGTCAACAGTGCCTGTGGTCAGCATGCCCCCTGTGGGTGAGGTGGTCGGATGGCAACAAGCTAGGTCTAGTGTATGTAATCTTGAGCGGGGGGGGCCTAAGGGTTTACAACTAGGTAAGACTAAACTTTGGAATTTGGCAGAGACAAGCCTGGGGCCCATCTTTCTTAGGCAGGAGGAGATCCCTATAGAACCTTCACTAGGGCGAGCTGCAAACCTGGAGGCCTGGGTTTGAATCCCACAGTCCCCACTTGCATACTGTGTGACCTTGAGCAAGTCACTTAACTTCCTTGCTCCCAGGTCACACCTGAAAACAAGCTTCAGCTTAGTGTGCCTTTCCTGGTTAAACAATTTCTCCTTCCGCTCCTAAAAGAAAATAAGTCCTCAGTTCACTGAAACAACTGAAAGTGGACATGGCTGTGATTCAGGAGACTAATCTGATTTAGAGAATGGCAAGTTGGTCAAAGAATGGGTCTGGCAGTGCCATGCAGCATCATATAATGGGCACAAGCGTGAAGTGGCTGTTCTGCTTCCCAGGATCCTGGTTTTGTGGAGCAGAAAAGTGAAAGACACAAGGAGAGGCCGATTTATCTTTATTCAGGGTCATCTACAATGGGAAGAGGTCACTTTTGTTATATATATATATGCTCCTGCACAGCAAGACCCCCTATTGTTGGATGACATGTTGGCCCTGCTACATAAGGGACAGTTCCCTAACTTCATTTAACAGGGGACTTTAACTGTGCTCTCAGTGTTGCCCTTGAAGTCCTGTGGGGAAGGTAGGCAAGACCCTGGGGTTAGGAGATGGGGAGTAGAATCGGCAGAATTGGATCTCATAGATACCTGGAGTGAGGCAAATCCAGGGGCAAAAGAATGTTTTTTTCTCCAACCCTCTTAGAACCTGGTTGAGAACAGATTATATATTTGCTCCCATAAATGTATATCACAGGGTCTCAAAGACTGAACTCACAGTCATTTCAGTATCAGACCATGCCATAGTGTTCTTAACAATGTGCACCAGGGACACTGAACAGACCCAAAAAGCTTGGAGGTCCCCAGTCTACATGTTGGCACAGGAGTTCTGGGAATTCCTGCAGGAACATTGGGGCATTTATATGGGAGCAAATAAAGACATAACCCCTCTAGGGCAGCCTTGTGGGAGGCAGGAAAAGCGCACATGAGGGGTGCTTATCTCCTACATAGCATTCAGCCAAGCTCAAGAAAAAAGATACAAAATTGAGGCGCTGAAGTTAAAGGGTTGGAGAGGCAGTCTTATGAGGACCAGTGCGAGGCAACACTGAGACAACTGAGAAAGGCACAGGAATCACTTAATTTGGCTGTCACTGATGCAACGAGTATGGCATTTTTCATGCTGCTGGAGAGTCTATGAGTTAGGCAACAAACCCAGCTCATTACTGGCCAGATTAGCCCAGGAACAAATGTAGTCACAGCCCTGAGATATCAGCATGGGATGCTGCATAACAAAACCCAGATGTAAGTGGAACAGTTTTAGTGCAAAAGGTTGAAACTGGCACCAGCCCACTAGCCAAATGCAGGTAGATTTTGTGTTGACTAGTAGATTTTCTTTTAGCCCTGCAGGCTAGTACTGGAGAAGGTTGCATTTCAATAAGTACATCAGCTGGGCTAGTGGAAAAGTCTGTGGGGCTAGTGGATTTTCCTAGTCACTAGCCCTGCTGACTAGTGGCTGCAAAACCTAATTTTGACCCCTTAAGTGTACTGTATGAGTGAATGTACACAGACTGGGCCTGAAGCATGTTTTCCTTAGACACCTTTATCTCCCTGTACCAACAGAGGAACAGGTGAAGGATGCCAGTAACAGAGGCAAAACTTACTATTGCCACAGTAACCCTCGAGAAAAGCAAGGCTACAGGCCCAGATGGTCTGGGGGCAAAATTTATTTATTTATTTATTGAAATCTTTCACCAGGAAAGGCAAACTGAACAACAAGTTGCTCATGTCATAGTGCATCCTGGGGGAGAGGGTAACAGGGAAAACATACATACATCCAACCAAACATTAATACAATTTCTACAGTGATGCATGACAGTGTAAACATGGCAGAAGATTACAGAAAGTTATGTACAATTATAAGTGCAGTAATGAAAGAACAATTGTTGACAGTTTCGAGGGAACAAACAAGTGCTACCGTCTAGTGTGCCAGCTTTAGCCGAAGGGAGCTAAATACATTTGAAGCAGCTAGCAGGTGAACAGAGCAGAGTAAGGAAAGGGAAGAGGGAAATTAGCTGCAGGTACAGTTTACCGAGATGAAGTTTTGCAGTGCTAAAGAGATGGAGTGGGAGGGGAGGATGAGTGGCAAATCTGAGGAGGAAAGGTGTTCCATAGCTTAGGGAAGCGATGCGAGAGGCCATCTGGCCTACAGCAGTTGACCAATGAGGAACTACCAATAAACGAGAGCCATAAGATATAAGGGAATGGTCCGTGGAGGGGGGAGCAGGATGGATAGAGAGGAGGTAAGATATGGGGGGGAGCATACCAAACCAAAATTCAGACACGAATTTGGTGCCATGGAGGTGGCGGAAATTTTCTAATGAGGAAAAGGCCAGGGAGTGGTAGAGGTTACAGTGATGGGTGAGAGAGGAGGAGACAAGAGCAAAGCAACAGAAGGAGTTAAAAAAGGTATCCAGTCTAGTGAAGGAAGACTTGGAGCAGCACTGTAGACTACATCACAGTAGTCAAAAATAAGTAGGATTATCTTCTGGACAAGTTTACGCCTAGCCGGTAGCAGGAGGCAGCTACGGTTCCTGTATAATGCACCAAGCTTGGGACGCAGTTTCTTCAGGATAGTGTCTGCATGTCCAGAGGAGTTGAGGTGTCAGTTGAGCCAAACCCCCAAGTACCTAAAGGATGAGGTGTCCTCAAAGAGGGGAGCCTAGCGAGGCTCTGCCTAGTACCAAAGGTCATTGAGACTGTTTTCTTGGCATTGAGGGCGAGTTGATGTGAGCTGAACCAGTGCTGAACTTTATTGAAATCCAGCTGAAATCTGGTTTCTACAGCAACAGGGGACTGGCCTGAAGTGAAGAGGACCATCTCATCGTTTTTCATATGGATTGAGGAGGATGAGCAGGCTGAGAGAAGGTCATTTCGAATATGGAGAATAAGATGGGGCCAAACGGACCCCTGGGGTACGCCAGTGTTGATGGGGGTGAGGAGGATGGAGGTTATTCATGCCTGATTGGGTCCGACCTATTAGGTAGACTTTGAACCAGTTTGTGGCAGAGTCGGTTAGGCCAGACAAGGAGAGGGAATTAATAGAAGGGTTTGAGAGACCGTGTCGAAAGCCTTTGAAAATACAATAAAGCATTAGCGCCCTGCTCTTGAAGTGCGTTAGTGATATTGGATGAGGCAATAGAGCAGGGAACCCAACCAGAATCTTACTACCAAGTCACCATCACTGTCCTTCTAAAGCCTGGGAAAGATGCTGCAGATTGCACAGCATTAACCGAGAAAGCATCTGACAGGCTGGTGTGGTGGACCTATTTATATAAAGTCTTAGAGAAATTCAAGCTGTTTGATGGGTTTCAGAAATTTGTAATGCTATTATATGCAGCACATAGGGCAAGAATCTTGATAAACAGAGGGCTTTCATGAGAATTCGAGCTCTCAAGAGGTATGAGGCAAGACTGCCCCCACTCACCGCTTTGCTTTGCACTGGTGAGAGAACCCCTGGATGAGCACATAAGACAGTCTTGGGCATTGCGGGAGTGGCAGGGGGTCGGATTGCATATGTTTTTGTGCTATGCAGATGATATTGTCTTATCCTGTCCAACCCAAAGCAGTCACTCCCTGAAATCTTCAAATTTATCACCACTTTCTCCAGTATAAAATAAATTTGATAAATCCAAGCTGATGCAGGTTGGGGAGGGTGGAACAGAGGCAGATGCTCAGCTCCCTTTCAAGAGAGTTGTCTGCTCTCTCACTTACCTAGGCATAAAGGTGGGACACACACTGGCTAGCCTATATAGACTAAATTATGAGCACATCCTCAAGGTGATACGAGGAGACCTGGTCAACTGGAAAAACTTACCAATTACTAGTATCATGGATAGTGTCCATAAATCTACTTAAGATGAATGTCTTGCCACATATACTATACCCTTTACAAATGCTCCCGATGGGATTGGATAGGAAAGAAATCCATGCATTTGAGACACATTGTTCTGAATTCCTCTGGCAAGGGAAGAGACCTCAAATAGCACTGGCTAGACTGAAAGAACCCACCTCTAGGGGGAGGCTCAATTTTCCTGAGCTGAACCTTTAAGGGAGTGGTTGATTTTTGAGGGGGGGCTAGCTGGGTTACCTTAGAGCTAGGGGTAAGAAACCCAGCACCACTGTGCTATCTGGACAGGGGAGGCCTAGCCAAATATCATGCAAGGAAGGAAACAAACCCATTAGTGTTACACACACTAGGAGCATGGGGAACAGCAGCCAAGAGAGTAGGTGGGGTGGAGGAAAGGGCAGTGCTTTCCCCGATTACTAATGACCTGGAAATCCTACCCAGGATGGAAGACAGAGGTGTTTCACAGTGCAAGGAAGGGGGCGTAGGCTGTTTTGGAAACCTTTATGGCCCACAAGGCCTCAGAGATTTGGGGGGGCTTGCAGAAGCCCTAGGATTGCAGAGATGAATTGCAAGGACACCACAGATTTCGATACCTGCAAATTATACAGCACACATGTAGCAAAGGTAGAGCAGCTCCAGGGACAGCCAAGATCAATGGGATGGTGAAAGTGGTGTTTAGAGCCAGGGCCCAACCCAGGGGTTCAGTGGCTATGGTGTATGCACAACTAACTGATGCTTTGCCTGACCCATCAGGGAGGGGGTACACAGGCTGTGGGAGAGGGATCTGGGACTAGAAATCAAGGATGAAAATTGAGCCATGCTATGTGAAACCGATATGGGCTTGCTCTGGTGTAATGAATGAAAGGAAGCACAATTTAAATTCATCAGTGATACCTTCCCCCAGACACAGTCTGTTAATTCTCTACAGGGCTGTCACCCGTATGTGGGAGATATGGTGAGGCTAGGGGTACTTACATGTATTTTTTCTGGAGCTGCCGAACATTAAGATGGTGCTGATTTTTGGCTTAGATACTAGATTCAACATAGGAAGGAAATACAGGATACACCTCTCTCTATGCTGTTTGGGGTGGGCCAGTCAGATGGAGATGAAGTGACCCCCCCCCCCGAAGGTTGTGAGAGTGATACAGAACACCTGGGTCTCCCTCCAACAGCCTATGGTGGGAATGTGGTCAGAGCTCCCTGCAGGAACACTGGCCCTAAAACATACTACCTATGAATTGAAAGAAAGCGGAGACATTATTGAAAGAGTATGAGGCACATTTATTGACTCTTTCCCGCTTACAGAGGCTATGATGATAATGCGTGAGTACCACAGTATAAACCCATCAGGACACCCCACATGATTCATTAAGATATAATAATAATAATAATTTTATTTATATGGTGCCATTCTATTTTCAAGGCGCCGTACAGTTTAAAACAATTAAAACAACCATTATAAAATCCAATAGTACTTGATACAGTCAAAAGGTCGTGATCAAATAAACAGTTCAAATCTCCAGGAAGGCTTTTGCCAAAGAAAAGTTTTCAAACCATTCTTAAATTCCTCCACAGAAGTGCAGTCCCAGAATCAACGGGTAGAGAATTCCAAAGGTGGGAGCAGCATAAGGAAAAGCTCTAGCACCAGATAATTTCAGGATTCACCTTGGAATATCTAGCAACCCCTCATCGGCCAAGTGGAGCGATCACTCTGGGCTGAGCAGTAGGGTACCAGAAGTTCTTTCAGATAGACTGGACCCTGACTGTGTAGGGCTTTGAAAGGCAGTAAACCGACTTTAAAGGTGATTCGCCACCGTATTGGCAGCCAGTGCAGTTCGCGCAGCACCAGAGTAATATGGCAGGATCTACTCGAGCCCGCCAAAAGCTGGGCTGCAGAGTTCTGCACTAGCTGCAGGCGACAGATTTCAACCCCTGAAAGCCCTAGATAGAGGAAGTTGCAGTAGTCCAGGCGCGAGGACACAAAGGTGTGGACCAAAGTTGGAAGGTTGTCAGACGGAACCAGATGCTTAATCCTGGCGATGTTCCTAAGATGGTAAAAGGAGGTCTTGATGACAGCTGACACCTGTGACTGCAGTGTCAGTCTATCATCAAGAACCACCCCCAGGTTACGCATCCGTTTGGAGGTCAGGAGAGAAACGCCGCCAAGAATAATTCCAGAAGGCACACCGACACCTGACCCCCCTATCTGGTGACCCAGGTCCACAACCAATACCTCTGTCTTTTCCCAGTTCAACTTCAGACAGCTAGAATCCATCCACTCTTGGATTTCTTTCAGACAGTTGTTAAATACGAGAGCTCCATCCTGGTCGGTGCAAAAGAAAGGTATAGCGAGGATATCATCTGCGTAACAGTGAAATCTCAGCCCATACCTTCTACAATGTCTCCGATGGTAGCATATACACCGCAAATAACATGGGTGACAGTACTGAACCCTGAGGCACTCCACTCAACAAAGCAGTTTGGTCCAAGGAAAAAACTTTGGACACAACTCTTTGTGATGTCCCTGTGAGGAACGAGGTGAACCATCTTAAGACAGTTCCCGATATTCCACATATATGCCTCAGGCGTTCTATCAACACCACGTGATCCACGGTGTCAAAAGCTGAGGAAAGATCGAGAAGAACCAAGATGGAATGGCTCTTCCGATCTCTTGCCATCAGGAGATCATTGAGCACTCGAACCAGCGCCTGTCTCGGGTACTATGTCTTTACGAAACCGAACTGAGGGGTCTATAGATGTCATGGATAGTCAAATGGTCCTCCAGTTGAGCTGCCACTATTTCTTCAATCACCTTCCCAACAAAGGGAAGGTTAGAGATAGGTCTGTAGTTTCTGAAACAGTCTGGGTCCATAGTAGCTTTCAAGAGTTGTGTCGCCACTGCCTCTTTCAGGGAGCTAGGAAAGACACCTGATGATTCCAGGGAGCACCAGACTGTCCGCACAAGGACGGGACCGACCGATCAATCAATCAATCAAAATCTTTATTTACCCAAGCGATCACCATTGAGCAAGCTCATTTACAAGGTGGACCTGCAGTTTGCAAGGACGAGGGTACAGAATAGAGTACAAGTAAAATATACATAAAACAACAGTAGCAAGACATATACAACAAAATATATACAGTGTAGAAATAAAGGTAAATAATATATACAGAGATGCCTTTATAATCCTATCCATTAATAACACATTAATAGCCTGTAAAGGAGTCCCTGGGATATGGAAAAGCTCATGCGTAGGAGGCAGGGACGCTGGCAGAAAGATTCTGGGATACTAAGCAGGTGGTATCATGGCAAAATAGTGGGTGATAGGGGGTGTGTTGCAGTGAGTATGTAGTACCGGTGGGACTGGAATGGACTGAGGTGAACCGGTAGTACCGGTGGGACTGGAATGGACTGAGGGAGGGGGGAGTAATCTTGGTAAGGGAACACTTAGTTTGAATGGGAAGGACTTAGATTGAGCAGAAACATCAGCTGGACAACTAGGAACGGTGGAAACAGTTACAGAGCTCCACAAATGTTTTGGCATACAGGGTCTTGAACATAGCAAGACTAACAGGGGAGCTAAGTCTCAGCGGTTTCTGTATCCTATTCCAAAGCGCGGCAGGACAAAGCTTATGGCTGCTCTTCCAAAGCGGGTACCAACCCTAGGTACTTTCAGGGAAACCAGCGACTGACTTCTCAAGGCATAATTCCCAATCAGGCTTAGTGGGAGACAGTCAGCAATGTATTGTGGGAGTTTGTTGGTGATGGCTCAGAGTGTCCAAAGGGCTGCATTTCTATACTGCCTGTGTTGAAAGGAGGGCCAACCCACAGCTGCACATAATGAACAGTGGTGGGTGGAAAAGGGGAGGCCTGTTATAAATCTCAGAGCTCTATGATACAGTACGTCCAATTTAGCAAGGTGTGAGGCTGGGCACTGGCCATATATGAAGTTAGCATAGTCAGTTAGTGAGAGGAACGTGGATTGGACGAGCTGTCTTTCGGCGTCTGTGGTCAGGAGGTGATTTATTCTGAAGATGAGTCCAAGCCTCTGCCTCAGCTTTTTCAGCAGTTCTTCTATATGTTCCACAAAGGAGAGTTTATTGTCTATCCAGACACCCAAATACTTGAATTTCGGTACGTATTCAAGATGTTCACCTAGTAAGATGGAGATAGAAGGTAATGGACCAGCAGTGGCAGAATATGCCCCCCGGCTAGTTGGTGAGAATAGCATTGCCTTGGTTTTCTTGGCATTAAGTAGTAGTCTTTTACTGAGGAGCTGGTGCTGCAGGATGTTAAAGTTGGTTTGCAGGTTGCCACAGGCAGCTTCAGGAGATTCACGGCTTATGTAGAGCACCATGTCGTCAGCAAACAGGTGAATGCTTGCTTCCTTAGTGCCTACATCCAGGCTGTTGATATAGATAGCAAACAGTAATGGTCCCATTGATGATATCATTACAACCCAAAATTAGGGAAGTCGGTTCAGGTCCAAACTACAGCACATAGGGCGAACTCTGGATAATCCTCATGACATCCATGAACTCCAGTTGGCTGAAGGAACTCCAGGAAAATTGAGGCACAGTGATCTCGCACTGCTCCACAGCAACCCCAGTGTGTGCTGGTTGCAACCGCCTGATGTCGGCCAGCTTATTTGCAAAGAATCGAGCAAGCTCATCACACTCTAACTGCGAAAATCTTTCCGAACTTGCAGACAGACTGGGTTGCACAGTCTGTACACAGTTCGAAATAGCTGAGCTGGTCAATTCCAAGCAACCGCAATCTCCCTGGACAGGAATTCTGCCTTCTTACGGGAGATTTCAGATTGGTAGACCGAATAATGGTCCATCAATCTAATGTGGTCGGCATCAAGAGCAGACTTTTGCTAGCAATGCTCTAACCTTCGCTCCTATCTCCACATCTCCCATAACGTCCCATCAAACCAAGGGGACTTAGGGTGAAGGGAGAGGGACACACAGACTGAGCAAGAGAATCCAGAGCTACCATAACAGCTGTATTATAAGCTTACACGAGAGTCTCTGGATCATTGCTACAACGCGAGGGACTGATAGGTCAAGAACCACAGCTAGGCCTTGGGAATTTATGTCCCATAAAGGGCAGTACCTAACCATCTCCACAAGGGTAGGCCTTCTAGAGGGGTGCAAAAATTAAACCCCACGTGTACTGATCTGACCACCCGACTGGTTCCACCCCCACGTCAGAGGTTTCGATCCCTAGAAGGAAGACTAAGTCCAATGAGTATCCAAGTTTATGTGTAGCAGTGAAACCACTGGTGTAAGGCCCAGAGATGTCAATAACTGGAGGAAGTGTTGACCAAATTGCGAGAGTTCGTCATCGATCCAGGCATTGAAATCGCCCAGAACCATCAATCTGGGCAATTCAAACGCCGTGTTGACGACGAAGTCCGCCACTTCCTGAAGGAATCGCTTCTCATCACCGGATGGATGGTAGATGAGAGCGATTCGAAAGCCTACACCTGCTACTACTGTATACTCAAAGGACTCAACCTCCTCAACTGCTACCTCCATGAGGCCTAGTTCGGTCTTGAAACAGACCGCAACCCCCCACAATCCAATATCTGGCGGTGTATCACCGAGTACCCGGCTGGAGTCATGGCCTCCAAATGGGACCAGAGTTATCATCCAACCAGGTCTCGGTGATGCAAGCCAAATCCACCGTACCAACAAGATCAGCAATAATAGCAGTCTTATTCTTAATGGACCTGGCATTGCACAACACCGCCCGAGTTGGATGAACCTCGCGGGCCGCCCGGACCATCTGCCTACCATACTCAGTAATACCCTTGGATATGGGCACCAGACATGGCGAACCACGATCTGGATTCCATTTCGCCCCAGGGCACCTTCTAGATCCAACCACCCTGATACGGTGACCCCCCCTCGTCCATCCTCCCCTGTTCATAACCCCTCGCCCTCCTCCCTCTCCTACGCATAATGCCCAGCGCTTTACAGTGCTAGTAGGTCTCAAACTGGAGAAGGGGAGAATAAAAAGGGTGAAGGGCATGAAGAGAAGAGGATGAGTAGCGCACAACTGTGGGGGTTAAAGACCAGCACATGCTGCAGCTATATCACCAAATAATAAATATAATAAAACAAACCCAATATAAGACAATTTAGAACACCACTCTGATCCTAGATAACTAATCAATTTTGTACTTAAATCTAAAGACAGCTGTACGCCCCCCACATACATACGTAAAAAGAAAATAAAAATGTAGGTTCTCTCACCACCCAAACAAAAATAAACAAAACAAATATGAAATAAAGTTTTCCTTGCCCTAGTCCTCACACAACCAGGAAAGAGGATAATTTGGCACTCACTGCCAAAATTAATAATTACAATCAGAAAACTAAATAATAAAATAACTCACAAAATATAACTTAAGAGTTTCACAATCAGCAAACAAAGCATGAAGTCCCCCTCCGGTCCTCTCACAACCAGGGAGAGAGGATAGTTTGGCACTCTCACTGCCAAAAAGTCATATACTGTAAATTAAAGACAGAACTGTGACATAAATAAATAAATGAAATATATGGACGCAGGGTCCTCTCACCACCCGGTTGCCTGAAAAAGAAAAAGTTTTAAATCCAAAAAGGGGGAATCAGGCATCTTTGGAGAAAAGTACAAAGATCACAGCAGCCAATAATCCAATGGAAAGTCAAAGTCCATAAAATCCAAGGAATAAAGGGATGACACAGGGCTAAACCAATCGAATTTACAAGTAAAGTAAGAATAAAAGGAAAATCCACGAAATAACTCCACTGAAGCATAAAAAACTTCCGATACAAATCCACTGTGGTCAGATCTTACTAGGAGACTCTCCACGGGACTCTACAGCCCCCTAACTCCCAGCCAAGTGTAACCCTCAGGGAATATTGTCAACCCAGCAAAAGGAGCCCAAGATAGGCCACAATTGCAGCCGTATCCACGCATCCAGGGGAGCGTAGTACCCCAGCCAACTCCCTGGCTAGGTGAATACTCCAGCGCCCCATAGGGCAGCAAATCCTGAGGAGAAGCACCCGCCGGAGTCTGGCCTCTCTGACACCAAACACCAAGTACAAGTTCCAGTCGCTTCACTGCCAAAGTTACCACAGTAAAAACAGCGACCGGCGAAATCCTTTACTGTCCCTTGAATCCCCATGTATTCTCATCCTAACTTAATTCATGAAAGGGTGTCCTGTCTCCTTTCCACATTCAGGCTCCACTGATCTCCACAGCCCCTCGCCTCCACACGCCGACAAAGTTCTTCCAGGGCAGGAAGCAGAGCATTAACCACAGCATAAAAAGTCTTTGGGTTCTATAGAACTCAACAAAGCCCAACGACGGTAATGGGAGGAGGAACAAACAATACAAAGTTCCTCCAACTTCTCACCGCAAATCACTATTCAGCAGACGACACTCCACACCAATAAAACCGGTAAATAACAGTAGAGTTCAAAAACCAAATAAATAAAAAATAAAAACGAACAACAAATAACTTAAAATAAGACTAAAAATAACACTAAAAATTAAAAACCCAGGAGAACAGCAGCAGCATGCCCAGCCTGACGGCCATCTTCCAAGATATTTGTATTTGTATAGTGTACTAAAAATATATATTCAACAAAGATTCCTGGTCATCTAAACCAGATCAAATTAAGACACTCTGAATTAATGGGAGATCACGTTTTATTGTAATCCAGTAATTTATTGATGTAAGTTATTGTTACATAGATACTGTCAGCAGATAAGGGCCTATGGGTCACCCAGTCTGCCCATTTGAGCTCGCAAGATCACTTTAAGTTTTTCTAGATGTCTGTTGCACCTTACCCCTTGTTATGTGATTAGTTCTGTTTGTCCAGGAAAATAGCGCTAAACTAAAGGAAATAACACAATCTTGTATAAAATACAGTAATTAGAGTAGTACATTGTATGTATACATGAATTGCATCGATACGTCAGCTGTGTAACCTTGTTAGATGTTTGTATGTCATTGCTGAAAATTAATAAAAAGAATAAAAAAAAATCTTGGCTTATTTCACAAGAGAAGTGAATCTGGATATCTGAGCTCAGTTTCCAACGGACTGAGTAATAGTCTTCAAAAAAAGACTGCCATACATGATTATGCATAGATGGAAGACACTGCAGAAGCTGGCCCAGTGGCACTGAGGGTTGAGGTGCTGGACGCCACACCGCACAACACCGGCGACCCGGGTTCAGGAACGAGCTCGGGTTGTCGGGTCGCAGGGGAGGACTAGGATTGAGCATCGGGAGACAGGTCTCCTAGTCCTGGGGTGGGATGGGAAAACTACACCGCGCTGCGGAGGCCCCTGAGAATGCCCAGAGGCACTACACACATTGGTGTAATGGGGGGAGCACAGTGGACGTCTGCACATATGTGCACAGATGTCATTGCACATCCGCGCTCCCAATGGGGAGAAAACCTGGAGGAAAATGGCTGGGCGCGACCGAGCAGCCTGGTGGCCGTACCCTGTGGTGCCGGGAGGACTGTCATGGAATTGTGCTGGGGGGGTCCAGAGCCAGCCTGACATGGTGGGGTAAGGAGCCCTCCAGCAAGTCTGCGACGGCCGTACGGTACTCACCATCATGCAAGTGAGCCTGCTGCTCTCCCCGCTGGCAGGACCGTGGCTGGATGCCCCACCGTTAGATGCTGCAGCAGGCGAATAATGACATGATAAAAAAAAGAAAACACCGCAGAAACTAAAGCCCAGAAGAAAAGGATGTAAGTTGCATTTTCCCATCCCAGAGGAGGGTGCTTCCTCTAGGTCAGTCCTTAATTTTATTGGCAGAGCAGTGTGAGGAGGCCTGTTTTGTGTTTTGCTTATCTCTAAAAAGCTTCAGTTTCTGTAGTCATCCGTTCCTCATTTTCACAAATACCAGCATTAGCTAAAACCATGAGGTTTTATTGTGTTATAGTTTTAAACTGGGTTTGTAGTGTGGTGGCTAGCAGTTAAGTCTGTCGCCTTTGACTTGGGAGATTAAGGGCAACAGGTGATTCCCAGATGGCTGTTTCAGTAGGAAGAGTAGCTGTGACTCCTATGAATGCAGTCTCAGAGTTTTGCACTCCTCATGAAACAGCTTCTCCCTGATAGTCTGGGGAAGGTAGCCAATCTCCAAGGAAACCCTCCTTTATGCCAGCATCTCCTGATGATAGTTGTGTAGGCTTATTGGTGGGAAGGTGCCTAGGCATTGGCACCAGGCCCAAGCTCCACACTAGCTCAGAATATGGGGACACCACCAATCTTGACAGTGGTATGATCCAACTCCTCAGGGTGGCAGATGAGAGAGCAGGATGTGGTGGGACCATTCAGAGAAAATACGGAAATAAAAAATATAATAACAAAATTACATGTGTTTTGTTGTTGAAGTTTGTCACTAGTTTTAACAACCATGTAACCTGTTTTGTCTTCATTGTCCCAACAGATAATTCCTTACTACTTCAAACTTTTTGTACCAAGGCTCAGTTTTTGAATGGAAAGGCAAAACAAGACATGACTGAGAAGGTTGCTGGTAAGTATATGTGTATTTTCTTTAGAAGTGTCTAATTTTTTTCTCTTCTGTTTGTTCCCCCTTGTATCTGACTGAGGCATTCTTCCTCACTGCTGAAGTCCTTTTCTCGGTATTCTTCCTTTATTAACAAATGATACCAGTTGCAAGAAAGACGAACAAATAAAGGATGACTTCATGAATTTTAGAAGATTAAAAACACAAAGGTGGAAGCTATCTCTTCCAAAATACAACCTTTTCAGTTTAAAGATGAACAGTCAGGTTTAGGGGGAAAAATTACCACATTTGCTAGAAAGTAAGATCTTTTTAAAAAACATGGACTGCATCTTGATCAAAAAGGGGCCTAGCATACTTGGGATCCAAATCGGTGGAATCATAGACAAGGCTTTAAACTGAAAGAAGAGAGAGAAAGGGCACAGGAGGAGGCTAGTGAAACCACAAGGAAAATAGGGGCAAATGGAAGGGGTCAAAAATCATCCAAGGACAGCTGGGTAGGACCTTATCAGGCAAGATTAGACAGTCTAAATATGTCCACACTAGAGGACAGGAGACAGAACAGAGACATTATTAAAAGCTACCAATACAGGTTCGCTCAGTGGCACGCTTCTGTGCCAAACCTGGGTTTGGGAGCAGACTGGGGAAGCTAGGATTATGTGCAGCCTGCCCTGGATTCCCTCACCAGTGTGTATTACATTTTAAATTGAAGCTGAAGAAGTTTTTAAATATTAGTTATGGTTATTAGATTTTTTTTGTATGTTTTTAAAAATTTACTGACCCTGATTTAAAGTCTATTTGTTGATTTACTGTCATCTCTGTGTAAAGCACCCAGAGTCTCTGGGATTGGACACTAAAGAAATAAAATTTGACGTGACCAATGTCACTGATGAACATGTTGAAGAGGACTTGAACCCGGGACAGATCCCTGTGGAACCCTGCTCGTAACCTCCCTTTCCTCTGATTTAACTCCATTGACCACCACCCTCTGCTGCTTCCCTTCTAGCCAACTATCCACCCAGTTCACTACAGTTTCAGCTGCACCCAGGTCTTCCATCTTTTTGAGCAACCTTTGTGCAGCATATACCTCTCAACCTTTCTTCACCAAATGTGTGACACGATGTGTGACAAATCAGCAAAATGTGTGACGTATCGTCTAACATGGCACTGCAAGCTCAGAACACAATAGCTATCAGTACACTAATATTCATGTTTTTGTTAACTGAGCATAATAGATTATTATGAATTTCTGCTTTAACGTCTCAGTGGGGAATGTGGAGTATCACCTTCCCATTATGGACAAAGGGTTTCTGAGAGGTAAAATGAATGACGACTTCACAATGTGTGACAGTGGAGGTGTACAGCAGCCAAATCAAAAGCCTTGCTGAAGTCAAAGTACACAGATGCATAGCATGGCCCTTGTCATTCAAAGGAAAAATATCAGATTAGTCCGACAAGACCTTCCGGCCACAAAACTTGTCTGCTTTCACCTCCTGCCAACCCTCCCTGCCTCCCTATTTTTCTGTAGATAATCCTCCTTTCTGCCTCCCCTGCTTTTCCTTGTATTTCTAGAAGGCCTTCTTTGGCCCTCACAACTTCCCTGACCCTAGCTGGAGAACCATAGTGGTCCGTTAAACCTGTTTTTAGACAGCTATTTTTATGCTTTCCTTTGCTGCCTTGAGGATGGCTCTCTTTATTGCCCTCCATCTGTCCTCTTCCCTCCTTATGTCCTCCACCCCTACTAACTTATCCCTGATCAGTTCCCTCAACCTGTCAAAGTCCACCCTTCTGAAGTCAAGGACTTCAGTTCTTGATTGTGGGTTGCCGGTCCCGAGGGCCAATTCAAACCACACAGAGTTGTGGTCGCTCTTCCCTAGTGGCTCCCTACTCCTGCAGCACCAACCATCTCTGAGTTGGTGAGCACCACCTCAAGGATTGCATTATGCCCGCAGGTTCCTTAACAAGCTGCACCAGCAGACCATCTTGGATGGCATCCACTAATGTCTGACTCCTGACACTCTTGGCCACGGGACCTCCCAATCAACATCAAGCAGGTTTAGGTCATCCACCACCACTCACGTCCCCTTTGCTGCCCTCTTTAAGTTCCTCCTTGAGTTCTCTGTCCTGCTCTCTCCCTTGACCTGAGTCCTACAAATGGAAGGAAAGAGGAAATTGTTTAACCATGAAAGGCACACTAAGCTAGAGCTTGTTTCCAGGTGCGACCTGGGAGCACAAGAAAGTTATGACTTGCTCAGGGTGACACAGTATGTAAGTTGGAGCTGTGGGATTCAAACCCAGGTCTTTAGGTTTGCAGCTTAGTGCACTTAGCCATTACGCTATCACTATCACTACGCAGATAACCCCTAAGTGCACTTTTCTGCATGAGGCTGCTGTGAGTTGCACCCCTACTGACAAAGCCTCCCCACTTCTGCTCCTAACACTTCCATCTTCTGCCACTTCAGTGCCTTCTTAACAAAAAAGATAACTCATCTCCCCCCTACCAGTCTTTTATCTCTCCTGAACAATGAATACCCAGGGGCTGTCATCTCCCAGTCATTTTTATCTGTGGCCCACATTTCTGTGATGGCCACCAGGTCCACTTCAGTGTCTGCCAGCAGCACCAGGAGTTCACCGAGTTTTGTTACCTAGGCTCCTGGTGTTCAAGCATACCCCCCCTCCCCATTTGACCCAAGTTCTAACTCTGCTACTGTCCTTTTGCTTTTCACATTTTCTTCCCTCCTTGTTTATGCTTATACCTTTTACTTTCCTCCTCACTGGTATTCCTCACCTTGGTCCTTTAAACCCTACTGCATTCCCTGTACCCTCTTTGCAGTTACTGTTCCCTGGATGTGGGAGAGTTCTATCTAGGATCCCTTCTGCTCACCATCCACCATGGATCCTCTAGACCCCGACTCCCCACAGTCAGTTTAAACATCTGATGTAGATGTCAAACTTCTCGTCAGAGTGCGCTAGGCCCTCTCTTGTCGGTGGAAGTCCATCACCCTTGAGGTGTCTCCTGCCCCAGAAATCCCCAGTCCCTGACAAGTGGTACCCAGTGTCCTGACACAACCCCTTAAGCCAACTGTTAAACTCCTCCATTTCATTACTCCTAATTCTGTCCTGCCTTCCCTCTGCTCCACACAGGGAGGACCTAAGAAAAGGCTTGGAAGGCTGAGTGTGTTGCCAGTCTGTGCCCCATTCTCTGGAAGTTCCACTTCGCTGTCTGTACTGACTGGTTGGCCAGATCATTGGTACCCTGGTGTACAAAATCCTCCAGCCTCCCCATCCTTCCTGTTCTGTCCAAATCTCTGTTAGCTGACTCTCCAGGTAGGCACAAGACCAAGTCCTTCCCATCTGACCCCTTCCCTATCTATCCCCCTGATGATTGAGTCCCCGACCACTAAAACCTGTCTGTTAGCCTTGCTTCCCTAGGGTGCCAGCGTGATGTCCTGCCATTTCCCCTCGACTGACCTAGTGTCCCCCCGGTGGAGTTAGGATCCTGAACCTCCTCCAGTTGTGTGAACCAATTCACCATCTGCATGAAACTGGGCTGGACAACCTCCTTATGGCTGCCCCGCACCCTGTCATCCTATACCCTTCTGGACCAGTGGGTATCTGGTGGAGTGGGGGTGTAGGGTGTGAGTTCCTGCTAAGTTGAGTGCACAACTGAAATATCTCTATCTTTGCTGCTACTAGCTGAGCATGGAACACTGCTGTGGTCCTGCAGAAGGAGCAGTACACCATCCTCCAGATCACATCCCTGGAGAAGAGTGTCCCACAGTCCCCACAACTTAGCACCTCACCTCTGAACCACATCCTATAAGGAACTATATTGGTGAGAGAGAACCTTACTTAATATCACTTAGTTTAGATTGTACTCCCCACCCAGATGGGGTGAGTCTAGTACCAACTAGCTGTTACTGGCTTACCGTATAAGATACGACAGTGTATGATTCAGGTATTACAAATATGACCCTGATGTTGTCAGGTAATCAGGCTATACCACAGATATAAATCTGAGAAAACCCAACCTTGAGAACTTCATCAATAAGAACTGGTGGAATTAATTCCTCACCACTAGAAACAAAATATATGGAGTACTTATTACACCTTCCTTACTCCCTTAATGTTACATAAATATAATATATAAAAATTATAAATATTTGTTTCACTTGTATCAGATCTTATACCCAAATCACCATTTACTGTAAAAAAAAACATTATTCCTGGGGTTAGTCTGTAATAATATTGTTTCTTCTTAATGAATCACTCACTGTGTGTACACTCCCTAACCCTGCCTTCCTTTCCAGAACCTGAAATGCTTGAGCCGTACTGTTGCAATTCCTACAGTTGTAAGTTTGTAATTGTTTATATGGTAACATTTCACAAGTCTGCTTCACTTTGGTGTTTTAAAAATTCTATACATTTTTTTCTAAAACTATTTTAGGTAGCCTTTTAGCTAGTTTCATTAGCCACTGCTCCACTCTTACTTGGAAATAGAGCTGGTCAGAGTGGAGTGCAGATGCATAGTTTGAACCTACATTCCAAATTCTAAAATTTGCATAGGTTCTGTCTCTGGGGCACTACTCTGGGCCAAGATGGCTGCATCCCAAGAAACAACATCATTACAGTGAGTAATTGTTTTCTTCTTGACCTCAGAAATCTAAACAAATTAATGGATTGAGAAAATTCAGGATGGTTCTCTGGGACTCTGTTTCCCTTCCTGAAGCCTCAGGATTGGTTACCTCCCCGGATATGCGAGGTGCATGCCAGCACATACTGGTGCATCCCAGCCACCACAGATACCTTTGATTTGTTGTGCTGGAGCAGCATGATCAGTTCACAGTCCTGCCCTTTGGGCTTTCCTCAGTTCCTTGAATCTTTACAGATTGCTTTGCCATACTCACAGCACATCTGGAGAAAAGGACTCAAGGTTATTCTTATTCGGACAACTGGCTAATAGCCAGTTTGTCCAAGCAAGAGATGGAACAAGAAGTGGCCACTGCTTCTCAGTTCTTACCTCCATGGGGGTTCTGCTGGACTTAGAGAAGTCTCAGCTTCAACCTTCACAGCAGCTGCTGTTCATAGGAGCTTTTCAACCAAAGCCCAAGCCTTCCTTCTGGAGAGCAGAAAGCAGTCAGTCCTGCAGATGGCATGCTTCGTGCAGATCTGTGCAAGCCCACTCCATGCAACACATGCTTGGTTTGATAGCCTCCTTAGTGCCCCTGGCACGACGACACATGAGAATGACTCGGTGGATGCTCAGTGGCATGTGGTCACAAGCATCACACTTCAGACCAACCCAATTCAGATGACCAGGCCCCTAGTTCGGTCGCTCAGATGGTAATCGGAGGAGGGCACTCTCCTCCAGGGCTTTCCCTTCTCCCAACTGGAGCCAAAGGTGACGCTCATTACAGATGCATCCCTGTTGGGGTGGGGCAACCCACTGTCAGGGCCTCCAAACACAAGTTGTCTGGGACTCATCAAAGACTCATCTCCCCATTAGTGTGTTGGAAATGAGAGCTGTGTTGTACAGCCTGCGAGTTCTAGTGGATCTCTTCAGCCACAAAACAGTTCTCCTCCTGATGGACAAGAAGTCTGTGTTATATTAACATCAATAAGCAAGGAGGAGCACACTTAACTCTCCGCAGGGAAGCGATGAGAGTGTGGGAATAGTGCTGGAGCACAGGATCCTGCTCCAAGCAGTTTACCTGTTAGGAGTACAAAACTCTCTGGCAAACAAACTCAGCCGAACAGAGGCTTATCCTCACAAGTGGTAAGTGGCTCCAGACATCGTGAGAATGCTATTCGACAAGTGGGGTACTCGGTATACTGTCGCTGCCAGCACAACTTACAGCGATGTGGTCAATACTGACATCACCACCAAGTAGCTGTAAAGTCCGCCTGGGACCCCCGCACCTTCCCCAAAGTCCTGCACCCCATCCCTGACTCAGCTCCATCTCAGAGTTGAGAATCCAAAAGAGGGCCCCTGCATGGCGGGTGCGCAGCCCCCCACAAAACAAGAAGATTGCACAGGCTGGCACCTTTCCAAACTCAATTGCGGACGATGTAGTGGTGTCAGTGTAACGTTGCGTCGACATGAAATTGTCGATGTGGTGTCATGGATCCGGGTACTCCAGGTGTGGACCTTTTTTGCATCCCCACTCAACGCCAGACTGCCTCGATTCTGCTCCAGAAATCCAGAACATGGCATTTTCTGTCAGGATTCAGTCAGACTGCAATGGTAAAAACCTTATTCTGTATGCATTTCTTGCAGTCCCCCTAGTGTAGAAGGTAGTGCTCAAACTAGAGGCACATGGTGGCAGGATGATTATGATCATCCCCTGTTGGCCTCGACAGATATGGTTTCCTCCGTTGAACAAACTGTCAGTCAGCACACCGAGGATTCTTCCACTTAGGACAGACTTACTGACTCGAGTCACCTGGCCCTCCCGACCTGTGCTCCCTTCACCTTCAAGCTTAGAACCTGAAGAGATAGAAGTGAATAGATAAAAGTATCTCAGAGGGTCTCTGAAATACTTTTGGCTGCCTGTAAACCTTCCACTAGGAAGACTTACACAGCTGAGTAGAAAAGAACATCTGGTGCTCCAAACCTTGCATGGACCTCTTTTGGTGCTCATCTGACAAGGTTCTGGAGTATTTGCTGGACCTTTCAGATGCTGGCCTACAGAATAACATAGTACAGGTCCATTTGTGGGCTATTTCTGCATACCATGAGCCCATCGGAACTCTCTGCCTGGATCAGCTGCCACTCCTCTAGAGGTTTCTTAAGGGCATTTTATACACAAGGCCTCCAGTCAGGAAGCCAATGGCTGCCTAGGATATCAACCTTGTGCTGGAAGTGCTCACCTGCAAGCCCTTTGAGCCCCTTGCGGTATGTGAGCTGCAGTTTTTAACTTGGAAAGCAGCTTTTCTTTTTTTTTTTTTTCTTTTTTTTGACTTTCTGTTTATCCTCCTTCCTTCTGCCACAGTTCCCTCATTCAGAAATCCCCAGTGGCTCCATAGCTTCCATACAGGACCAGGAAGCCTACCTCTGGAGTGCCATACACGTCATCCTATACATATCAGGGCATCCGGATTGCCCTCCAGGCAGGGTGAAGGAAGCAACCCCCCCCCCCCATGTTTACTCCTTCATAGGTCCTCAGTGAGGCATGCATGCACAACGAGGTCTACCTCGGTTCCCTTTCTGGAGTGCCGAGCCGGTGAATCGTACCTAGAACTGGGCAGTGAGTTACCACTGTTCGGTCCCCTTGATGTCGGCGTGCAGTGAAGACCAACGAGTCCGACACACATTGAAATGTACGTCCGCTGTTGTCCTCTGCCAGCATCAACCCCCTATGTAGTTCTGAGCCGCGCCAGCACCTCCCGAGATCCCCAGGAGGTGGCAGTGGCGATGACACTAACTCCCCATCCCTCCTGGAGAAGCAGAGCAAACCATTGGGAGCTTGATCCTTCTCCCCTGGCCAACCCCTAGCGGCCTAAGTCCGCTCCCGAACCTGGGCCGCCGTGAGCAAGGTGGCATCCAGTGCCTCAACCTCAGCGCCACCGAGCCAGCCCTGAAAGCAGCTTTTCTAGTGGCCATTACCTCTGCTTGCAGCATGTCTGAAGTTCATGCCCTTGTCACAGATCCCCCATATATTGTTTTCCACAAGGACAAGGTAGTTCTCTGTACACACCCTAAGTTCTTTCTCATAGTGATTTCAGATTTTCATTTGAACCAGCCACAAACCACTTGTGCTGCCTACCTACTTTGCTAACTTCCAGAATGAAGGGGAACACATTCTCCATTTTCTTGATGTTGAGTCCTTACATTTCACCTGGACAGAACTAAGGACTTCAGGCAATCCAAACAGCCCATTATCTTCTTCAATCCCAATTGGCAGGAACAGCCTGTTACAGTCAAATGCACTTCTACCTGGATTATGAGCTGTCTGCACCACTGCTATGCCATGGTGCAGGTCAAGTTGAAGGTCAGGTATGTGCCACGCTACAAGAGCAGTTGCCATGTCCCTGGCAGAGATTTGCTGTGTGCCTATCGGTGACACTTGCAGATCTGCAGCTTGAGCACAGTGCACACTGTAGTTAACACTGTGCTTTGGACATCCATTCCAGCAGCATGCCTTCTTTGGCAGGACTCAGGACTGTTGTTTTTTTTTGTTTTTTTTTATAATTCTTATCAGGACTTTTGAGGTTTTGTGGGGTTTTAGTACATTTGGGTGTGTATATACATTTATTTTAGTTTAGTAGTATGGGTTTTAGTTTAGCTAGTGTCTTACTGAGCTAGAAGTAGGAGATGGTCTTTTTTATTTTTAGTAAGAGTAGTTGGATGCAAGCAGCCTTTTAGGTCCGGGCAACAGGGGTGTTTTCTACCATGTCTGGAAGGACTTTGACAGCAGTAGTTGTAGCTCTCCTCCTGGCTGATTGGGTTTGCTGAGATGGCTTGCTGGACCTGTTTTCTTCATATTGTTGCCACCATTTCTTGGTGAGTGGAACTGGAGTATTGGAACTGATATTTTCCGTGGGCCATTTAGACTGACAGAGTGGAGTGTGTCGCAGGATTGCATCCGGGGTGAAAGTAAGCCAAGTTAACTTGAAGGAGCTGAAATGCTATCTTCAAGGCTGGAGTTTTTGAACTGGCATTGGTGAAGCCAGTGGCAAGCTGGTGGGACTGAAGGTGTTGGATGTTGGCTGGTGTGAGTGACCTGGTTGGCAGGGACTGGAGAGCCAGGGAAGAGGCTGCCATGGGTCTCTTGGCACTGGAAGATTGGCAGCTTAGACTGTAGAGAGAGAGAGGTGATGAGCTGTAACTCCATCTGCACTGTTACTTCTCTCATTTAAACTGTATGTTTTGAGTTCCAACTTTGTGGCAGGAAGCTAGAGCAGCTGGCTGGAATTGATAAATGTCTCCTGAGTATGAGGGAATATTTTAGTCTTTAATAAAATCTGGGGCTGCTTGACAGAGTGTGGTAGTGCCCTTTAGCATTCATTTAATCATCTGTATTGACGCTGTTTGGGAGTCTTGTGTCCTTAGGGAGGACTTGTATTTTAACTGCTGGCATCACAACTTGTGGAATGATTTATATTGCAGCTACTTTTTAACTGCTGTATTTGAGTGAGTCGGGGAGTGAACGGTGGTTAAGATTTGTTGTATAGTGTTTGATTGGTGGAGTGAGTGCTGGGGGGAGGTTTAGCGGTTTATTATTAACAGGGCTGTAGGTAGAGAAGATGTCTAGTTGAGGTTTTTGAAATAAAGCTAAGTTGCAGTGAAATGTGTTGCCCTGTGCTTGACTCCTAGGTTCAGCTACTCCCTATCTCTGCTGCATGACCTACACCCCGTTTATGATCCCCCCACCTGGTGTGGTATATCGGCGCTGCAGGGAGGTGGGAACTACTAGGATGCTCCAGGGGAGGACGTGGAGCTGGGGTAGTGCTGATGGGGGAGGCAGTGAGTACCAGGAGACTCCCTGGGGCAAAATGGGGTTCTGTGAGACGCCAAAAGTGTTTAAACCCCATACCCAGGGATTTCACCAGACCAAGTGGACAGGTAACTGATGGGCCGGCTGCCTATACTTGTCCTCTTCAGGCATTGCTATGCAATGCCAGATCAGTGAGGAATAAAACCACTATTATTGAAGATTTTATATGTCATCCTTCTGTCACTCTGGCTTGTTTCACAGTGACCTTGCTAGCGATGATGCTGGTCTGATTTTGGAGGTAGTCATCCTGGTTGGGCTTTCTGTGGTGCACTGCCCAAGGAAGGATCATGGGGGTTGCTATCTGATTCACATCTGAGTTGAATCTGGTGGTGCACAGTGGGGACACCTCGTTGATTGAATGTACGACCATGATTGGGGGTCCAGGTACTGGTTGCAGGATCTTACATATTTACCAGTCTCCGGAAGCAAGGGGATTTCTTGCAGGAAATAGCAGACTTCGTTGCCAACAGCATGTTGGAGTCCCCGAGGTGGATTATCCTGGGCGACTTTGGTGCTTGGGTCGATGACGAATTCTCACATTTTTGGCAAGATTTCCCCAAGGAATTAAATCTCTGGGGCTACCACAAGCGGTTGCTGCTGTGACTCACTAACACGGGCATGCCTCGGACTTTGTGTTCTGCCTGGGGCTTGAAGTGGAAAACCGCAGGACTGACCCAGTTAGCAGGCTGGATAATTATGCCATTAGGTCACTTCAGGGTACACCTCTGTAGTCCATCCCTCTTGGAGATGGTCCGCACCATCCTCTGTGAGGACTTAGGCAAGATGGATTTATGGCGGTGCTGGACAGCTTGGATTTATTGACAGCATGTGCTGGGGTGTGGAAGAAGCAGTAGCAGCTTATAATAAGGCCATTGGTGTAGCCTTTGACCTTGTAGTACTGGCCCGTATGCCCACTGGTTTCACGTCTTGGCTTGCTGCGGTTCGATGGTGAGTTAAGGGGGGGAAGAAAGGAAAGAGGCAGACATTGAAGCACTGCCGGAGGAGATCGGGGGGCTGTGGAGGACAATCTGGCTTTGAATATTCACTATAATAAACATCAAAGGCAGTCTTCCATAAGAAGGCAGAATTCCTGTACAGGTAGGTTGCGACTGGAAGAAACCAACCTGTTCAGCTTTTTCGGTGCAGGACAGGCTTCTTCATCCAGCTTGCCTGAGCCCATGAAGGCTGCTTTAGTCACTAAATGCAAGGAGTTTGCTTGGTTCTTTTGGCACAGTGTCCTCTGTCAGGTCCTTTTCTCACTAAGTGGGCTGTTATGGCCCAACAGTGCCGACCCAGCAGAATGTACTAGCAGTCAGTGGTCCTGGGAGAGTTTCAGCTGTTGTCAATGGATGAGGTTGTGGAGGTGATCTCAGAGTTGGGACCAACATGTGCAAACTAGATCCAGGCCTGACCTGGCGGCTAATGGGCTGTGTCTGGCAGCTGGACCCAGTGTTCGCCAAGATTATCAGGTCTTCCTTATCTGAGGGGATCTTCCCAACTGCATTGAAAAATGCACTGGTGAAGCCCCTTTTGGAAAAAAACATCATTGGACACGGATATCTTGGTGGCTTACTGACCTGTCTCTAACCTGCCTTTTTAGGCAAGGTTTTTAGAAAGTGTTGTTGCAGCTTGAGGCACACCTCACGACCTTGACATCTATGAACCTGTCCAGTCTGGGTTTAGGTCAGAGCACAGCACAGCACAGAGACCACATTGGTCAGGGTGTATAATCACCTGCTCAGGGTGAAGGATAGAGAAAGTGGTCAATTCTTGTCCTTCTCGATCTCTCCTCAGCATTTGATACTGTGGACCATGAGCTTTTATTGTGCCAACTCAGGGAGAACGTAGGGCTCACCGGCAAAGTCATCTACTGGTTTGAGTCCTACCTCATGGGCAGAACACAAAGGCTAGTGTTGGAAAGTTTTTCCTCACTCCAAATGGACCCACACTGCGATGCACCTCAGGGATCTGTCCTTTCTCCCATGTTTGCGGTGTATATGCTACGCCTGGGTAGGATCATTACAAGAGTATGGCGCTGGGTTTCACTGCTATGTAGATAAAACTCAGCTCTGCCTGTCTTTTGCACCCGAGACAAGGGGCATGGTGGATATGCTTAATCGGTGCTTGGCTGAGATCCAGGATTGGATGTCATCGAACTGGCTGAGATTCAACCTGGACGAAGCTGAAGTACTGGTGACTGGGCCAGGTCGAATGAGGGGAGCAGCAGCAGCCAGGAGGGTGGTGAGGCTTTGTCTCAGCACCTCCAGGCTTAGGACTACTGTGAAGGTTAAGAAATTCTGTACAAAGGGCGGACAGTTGAGGCTCAGGTGTCAGCAGTGGCCCGGAATGACTTTACCATCTTAGGAATATCAGCTGGATTCGATCCGTTATCCCTCAGAGAACTTGCTCTCACTGGTGCATGCTTTTGTGATCTCCATTACTGTAATGCTCTATGCCCGGTGTCAGTGGGGATACATTGTGGCACCTGCAGTTTGGTGCAGAACACAGCAGGCAGGTTGTTGACCAGCCTTTCATGATTGAGTCACATTTCCCCAGCACTGGCTGCCAATAAAATGGCGTATCTCCTATGAAATTGGATTACTACATTTATAAAATGGGCAAAGGATTTCAAGCAATGTGTTTGGTTGTTAGCAATGCATTCTGTTTAATGCACAGCTAAAACTAGAAACCCCATGTAGACTATACAGACCCATTTTGTAAGCACAATAAGCCACTCCGGGGATGTGCATTAGACAGTTCCAACATGCGCTAAAGTACTGAACGCCTCGGCCTGCAGACTCATGCCTCACTATGCCCCCTAGTCATGCGTTAGAACTATCTAACACACACCCTCTCATGTCTTATTGCTTACATAAGGCTCTACACAGGCTGGGTACGAGTTACCAATGTGATCTCCTGCATCCCTACAGTCCTTCACGCCCCCTCCACTCCACCGAGGAAGGTCTCCTACTTGTTTCCAGGGCTAGGCTTAAAACCTGGGGGGACTATTCCTTTGAAGTAGCAGGGCCAGGCCAGTATTGTGGAATTCTCTCCCGAGGGCCCTGGGGGAGACCTCTTCAGTGGAGCCTTCAAAAGTGGTCTTAAATCATATTTATTTACACAGGCACACAGGGATCGAAAGCCCCTTTTGGTGTTAAAACATGAATATTTAAGATGTGTAGCAGTACGACTTAGTTTGTTGTGATCTTGCTGTTATGAGAGCTATCATTTATGTATATATTTGGAGGTATTTATTATTTTAAAGAGAGTGTCTAAAATTTTGGTAATGGTTTTAAAATACATTTGGTTCATTACCTTATGCTAGTGACACTCATTTAGCCAGAAAATTTTTCATTAAGTCCACTACAGAAAGGAAGAGATTAAAAATTGTGCTGAGCAGATAGCCTGTTGAACTCTTCCACTTCCTGGTCAGATGGCCCCACCCCTCACTCAGATGTTTTGTGATGTCTAACCAGGCAGAGGGAGGGGTGCCACATAGAAGTCAAAGCAGGACATTTTTGAACTGTTTGATGCTGTATATACTAAAGTTGTCTTTTTTTTTACAACTGAATATACTTTATTGAAAAGTTTCCAATACAAGAACACAACCTAATGAAGACAAGACTAACATAAAAGAGAACAAAACATAACAATCCTTCAAGAACCCCCAATACCCTCCTGCCTCACTTCCGTCCTTAGGTGCATATACTTCAGCTACCAAAATAAAAAGACAGAAGGAAAATCTCAAATTTACTGGGTGAGGAAGGAATAAAGCTCTGTTCATTGCAACCTTACCTTTGAATTAAAAAGGAGAAATTCTCTATGGTGTTCTCAGCTGAAATGGTAATCAGACGCTCACGGACCCATTCCGAAAGAGATGGGGACCACTTACTTTGCCAGTGTTTGACTATAATAAGCTTAGTCACAAGGGAGACTTAAGGTCATATGGTATTTATGTGCAATATCATTAACAACAGAGTAATCCCCAGAAGAGACATACCTCTGAGACAAAATAATTGTTAGAGCCAAATAAGGGGGACATTTTGTTGCTCACCTTGGACCATAATAACTTGGCTGATGGACATTCCCACAGTTAATGAAACAGCGTGCCTTCTTTCAATCGCAACTAGTACAGATTGTAGGAAGACAGCTTTTCATTCAGGAAAGACACAGGAGTCCAATATAAATTATGCAAAATGTTAAATTGCAATAATCTGAGCCTATCTTGCTTAATATACTAGTAAGTGGAGGTCCAAACCATGGGCCAATATGAATGGGTCCAATTAAGACCTAAACTGTGCCAATAATAAGCCACTGGGGAAGCCAGGTTGCAATCCTAGGCTATCAGAGCTTTGTATAGGCCAGAAATTGCCTTCCTGTACCTGGCTAGTTGAATATATTCTTTCATGGAAGGGTTAGAATCATGCAGCCAAGGAGCCAGCCCCAAGAATTGTTTAATACAGTGACCAAGCTGCATGTATTTGAAAAAGGCACTGGGATGAACCTTAAAACCTGCCATCAATTGCTGGAAAGAGATCATCTTATCTAAGACCAAATCCCCCAGTGTAGTGGTAGACAAAGCAGGCCAGAAGGATGGTGTAATAGGTTTATTATCTATACATAGATTTAAATTACTGGGCTGGCCCGGTGGCGCTGAGGGTTGAGGCGCTGGATGCCACACCTCGCGCTGCGCCGGCGACCTCGGTTCAGGAGCAAGCTCGGGCGCCAGGGGTTGGCAGGGGTGAGTGAGGATTGGCGCCTGTCGAGCTGCTCTTCTCCCAGGGGGAGGTCAGGGATAGCCTGGTGTGCCAGCATCTCCTGGTGGAGACTGGGGCACTGCAGCACGGTCGGCAGCACGTAATCTGTGTGCCTGATGCAGGCAAGGGTTGCTGTGTTGCCTTGCAGGATCGTAGCACATGCATGGGAGGGGAGGATCTCCAGAACAAGGAAAAACACCCAGTCTGAGGGGTAGGCGATGGCACCTGCCCCCATGCCCAAGGCCAAGTCCATCCTGCCTGGCCTTCCAGGCTCTCTCCACCCAGTCTCTCCCACATCAGAGTCTGTCTGAAAGGCGCCCAAGAGGAGGCGGACCCACCCGGAGGATAAGCTGGGGTGCTATCGTGGACAGAGGAGGAGGAGGAAGAGGAGGCACAGGTAAGTGGACTTCAGGCAGGGCAGGAACAGGCAGGATGCCTGAGAGAGGCCCCCCAGACCGTGACCGGAGGAAAAAAGAGATGTAAAAAAAAAAAATTAATTGCTAAAAAGTGGCTATGTCAACACTTTAGTATATGGTACTTTAAGGAAATGACACAGTTAGAATGCTTCACACTCCAACGATAAGGGAGAGGTGCAGAGCTCTAGGGAGTTTAGAATAAGGAGCATAGAGCAAGGAGTGCAAAGAGATAGTATGCTGTTTAACCAATGAATGCTCAATTTCTAGCCAGCTAGGCAGGAAGAAAATAAAGTAAAATCAGTTCCCTACTTAAAATATTTAGCCCCATGTAAGGCCAAATATTTATAAAACCCTGGCCCCTACTTGAATGGTCTGCATAATTTTCCATACACTCTGGAGGAGGTCTACCTAGCCACAAAAAAACATAGAACATAGAAAACAGTTTCTGGAACCATCTCTTTGGAAGGTAGATATTCAGCATACCAAGGGATAAAATAGTTTAGGAGAACACACATCTTTATAAGATTTATCAGTCCCCAGAGTGAGAGTGGTAAATGCTTCCATCGTACCAAATCTTTTTCAATTTGCTGGACAACCAGATCTAAGTTCAGAGCTTGGAGCTTGATATATTTTAAGAAAGCTGAATGCTCAAATATTTCAAATTTTGAGTTTCACACTGCAGGCCCAGATGTGAGCACAGAGGTTTAGGGTTAAGAGCAGAAATAGGATAGGCTATTGTTTTTGCTAAATTGAGTTTATATCCTGAAAAGATACTAAAGGACGATATAATGGTCAGCGCCGTAGGCAGAGACATGGATAATTCTGAAAGGTGGAGCAAAATATCATCAGCAAAGGATGAAAGCTTATATTCACACCTTCCCACCTCTATGCCTCTTACTAAGGTGGAATAATTTATCATTCTAGTATGGGATTCAAGGTATAAATGAAAAAGATAAAGGGAAAGAGGACAACCTTGACGGGTACCTCTTGTTAAAGGAGAAATATCAGATAGTTCATTGTTGCACAAAATGCGGGCAGTGGGTTTTAATAAATTCTGTAGGGAAACGATATTCTTCTAGGACGCTGAACAGATAAGACCAGGAGACTGGTCAACGCTTTCTCTGCATCCAGGGAGACTAAAACAGAATCTGTAGAGGTCTCCCGGGACACAGATAGAAGATGGAAGATTTTCCTAAAGTGTTCACTCGAGTTCCACCGGCAACGAAACGGCCTGTTCAGGCCCCAAAAGGAGACCCACACCATAGAGAGCCCAGTGGCAAGTATTTTGGCATACAGCTTAACATCATTATTTATTAACACTATAAGATGATAACTTTCTGGTTTAGTTGGGTCTTTCCCCGGCTTGGGCAATAGCACTATGCAGGCCTCAAAAAGGGATTTGTCAGAGGGGATATGAACACTCCAATAATTGTAAAGGGCAGTGAGAAGGGGAGTTAGGGTTTCCTTATAAGTTACGTAGAATAGGGCAGTAAAGCCATCTGGGCCTGGGACTTTTCCTAAAGGAAGAGAGTCAAAGCTGAAGACACCTCTGAGACCAATATAGGGCCTAACAGGAATGGGCTTGAGTCTCATCCAGATGGGGAAGCTGGGCCAAGGTCAAGAAAGTCTCTTGGGCGGCAATAGTGGACAAGTCAGATGGAGAAGCACTGTAGAGGGATTGGTAAAATCGAGGAAAAATGAAAGCCATCTGTTTAGGATCCGTTGTTGGTAACCCAGAGGTGGGATCCATTAAGGAAGAGACCCATCTGGAGCCAGATTGCTGTTTAACTTTGAGGGAGATAAACTTACCCGCTTTATTTCCCTGCCCTATATATGTGACTTTAACTTTAGCGACCACTCTATCCATCTTATCTAAAAGATGCTCCGCGTATTGAGCTCTTGAGTTCAGCTAGTTTTTCCTGGACATGGTCGGGGAAGAAGTGGTAAGATCTTGCTCCAAAGTTAGAATTTGATGGAGCCAATCAGTCACTTGAGCTTATTTCTTCCTTCTTTCTAAGGAATGCTAGCCTAATAAGTTCCCTCTAGGTTACTTTCACCCCCCAATAGAACCTCTAAGGATAGGAAGTATCTTGGTTACGCAATATAATAGTCTCCATATATTGTTTAAAATGTGTAACTATCTCTGAGTCCCAGAGAAGCTTGTTATTTAGGGACCAGGTGTGGGATATAGGAGCAGAAGGAAGATCTAGGCCAGAATAACAGGGGAGTGATCAGAGATAACTCTGGCTTGTTATCGACAGTATACATTACCAGGTATCAGATGTTTGCTTATCAAAAATAAATCTATTCTTGAGGAAACATTATGGGGTACTGAGAAGAAAGTATACTCTACAATGGTGGGGTGGAGAATTCTCCACGCGGGTCTGCCAGGCCCAGGAGGTCTGTAAATTCAGCTAACGCTCTCTCTGTCCTGGTGACAACCTGGATTTTTTTTTTTTAATTTAGTTATTGTAACCAGGTGAGACACACTAAGCTGAAAGCTTTTTACAGGTGCAACCTGGGAGCACAGGGAAGTTAAGTGACTTGCTCAGGGTCACACAGTATGCAAGTGGAAGCTGTGGGATTCAAACCCAGGTCTGGCCTGCTGGATGTCACCAGATTTGTAGCTCAGAGCCTTAAACCACTACGCTATACTGCCTCCCTAGGATGTCTTCCTGTAATCCAGTCTAGATCATTAGTTTGAGTGAGGTTCCAGTCCCCACCTATAATCACTGGCAGGTGACTAAATGGAGCCAATACAGTGGATAGGGTCAGGAAGAAGCTGGGGGTGTCCGAATTGGGGCCATATACAGAACCTATCAAAAATTCCATATTCCCCAAAAAGCATGCAAAAAGATAAAACGGCCAGCAAGGTCTTTAATTTCTGCTACGAGCATAAATGGGACAGATTTAGATATAAGTATGGCCACCCCACATTGACGGGTGCTAATTCCAGTACCAATTGCCCTACCCACCCAGGATTTAGTCAAGAAGGCCATCTGACTATCCAATAAATGGGTTTCCTGCAGAAATACTACATGGGGGGCAAAATAACCTAAGTGTCACAGTACTGTGTATTTTTTCCTGTTATCCCTTCCTCCCTTTATATTCCATGTAACAAAAACATATGCATTAGTCATTGTGTGTTAATTCTGCAGAGAGACGACTGAAAAATATTACTGAAGTAGATGCACCAGGGCCCCCCTCCCACCCAACAAACCCAGAGAAAAATACAAGAAAAGCACCCAACATTTGACAATGTACAATGATATCTGGAAAAGTGAAAAAAAAAATGGAACACCAAAAATAACAAGTAACTATATACACAACAGTCCTTATTGTCCCAGGCCTAGTGCCTTCACCAGTAACGTAAAGTTCAGAGACGGGGCAGAGCCAGCCCCTAAACATCGCCTTTAACTAAAAGTAGTATATAAACCCCCATTTTACCAGTATGGCACTCTGCCCCAAAACAGTACAGGGCCAAAAATCATAGGGATCCATATGCTACAATAAATCAGTACAAAAGATGAAAAAATAAGATTAAAACCAACATGGCCAAAATTAAACCACCCACAGAGGTAAGTAAAAATACCGAATCCCTCCATTCTCAGGGCTGAGTACTAAAACGTAGTCCGCCAGCCTCGTCAACATCCCATTAATAACAGGAGCTAAGGAAAAAGGAGCTCTGAAATACATAACTGATCCCCAAAGAAATAAAATCCCCCCTGAAAACACAAACAGCTAAAATATGAGCCCCCAGGCTATAACATATCCAAATAAGTTCATGGGAGGAGCACTCCAGCAGGTATAGCTAGGTAACAAATAAAGTCATGGTGACTAGTTTAACAATCCATAAAGGACAATACAGCATGAAGCCCTCAGGTTGTTAATCATCAAAAGAGAGAACTGAGAGGCCTCCCTCATCACTCTCCATGACATTTTGAAATAGACAAAATTAACAAGTTACATTTAAGGGAAGGCTCCCCATAGTCCAAAAAATAATCGTATAGAACAAATATATAAGCATGAAAATAGCACCATTCCAAAAGTCGGGCGATACAGTCCTATATTATCCATAGATAGTGCTCCATACTTCATATAACCTGAATGAATACAGCTTCTGGGTCTTGCCTGAAAGTAAAGTAATAGAGGGCTCCTCATAAACTGAATAGCAATAGAAAATTAAGACTCAGTTCAGTCTACCTGTGCAAAATCTAAAACAAATGAGACAGATCTGGAATAAGCCCTAAGTATAGAAAATTATGTACGCTCCACTTGTAGGCAGGAGAGTAACACAAAACAAGAGACTGTCCAAATAGGCAACGTTGAGGAGTCTTAAGTCAGCACCAGAATCGAGCAGCAGTAGAACAAATCTGATCCAATTAGGATCCATGAAGCACACAGGTCATCAGTGGCAAAACATAAAGGAATCCACCCACTGGCACTCAGTTGCAACAGACATCCCTCAAGTAGTGGTACGAAAGAGGTCTGAAAACAGTAGAGGCAAAGCTGCAGCCGCTTGATCCGCAGAGTCGTAGTGCTTCTTGCCCGAATCAGTAGTGATTTCCAGTCTGGAAGGATAAAGGAGTCGATGTTTTCTATGCGCTGCCCATAGCTTGCTGAGTATGGGGTGTAGGCTGCCCGAGCTTGTTGTACCTTGGCAGTAAGGTCTTGCACTATTCTGATTTTCTTGCCAGCCCATTGTATAGAGTCCAGGGATCATACTTTTTTAAGAATATAATCCCGGTCTGAGCAATTTAGCAATTTGAATATGATCGGGTTTGGAGGTTCTTCAGGCGAAGGCTTAGCCTAGAGTGCTCTGTGCGCTCTCTTGATAATATAATGGGGACCATTAGGGGAGGGACCAGCAACTTTATTACACAGTTTTTGAACTAAGTCCAAAGTGTTCGGTCCCTCTTCCCCCTCCGGTAGGCCAGTAATAACGAGATTATTGCGTCGGTTTCATCCCTCTAAATCATCAACTTCAAGGTCTAGGGCAGCCACAGATCTTTCTAAGGAAACTATCTCAGGGTCCAGCCGAAAACGGTGGTCTTCCAGTGAAGAAATTCATGTCTCTGCATCGGACATTCTAGTTTGAAAGCTCCTTCAGTGCAGGCTTGATCTCTTTCATCTGATTAATTAAAGTAAGGACCACCTGTTTGATCTCAGAAAGTTCTGAATATACCTGGGAGGGTGAGAGCTCATTCAGAACTGAAGCATCAAGCTGGAGTGGAGAAGTGCTCCGGTGGGAGGCCAAGGGGGGCGCTTGGCCTCCAGGGTCAGCAGCCGGTCTTCTTCTCCTTCTGAGTGTGGTAGCAGCGAACATGATGCTAATTCCATCATTTGGTTTCTAGAATTCACCATGGTACTACCGATTTGGTACTCCAACAAATCTAAAGCTTTATTAACTAAGAAGTTTGCAGAAAATGTTTTTTTTTTTTTAATTAAATTTGCTGGTGACGCTAAGGAGCTCAGAGAAAATGCAGCTAGCTCATTGCCGGCATCACGTGACCCACACACACACACACACACACACACACGGTATATAGTAAAGTAAAGTAACCTTTGATATAAATGAAAGTCAGTGCCCAACTAACAGTGGCCCTATTAGTTGAGCACTGACTTATTTATAATAAAGGTTGCTTTAACATACATAAAACTGTTTCAGAAATTTCCTCCATTGACTTCTATGTGGCACACTCCTGTGTTCTGCCTGGTTAGACATCACAAACTGCCTGAGAATGGTGATGGGGCCGGCAGGTCAAGAACTCAAGGGTTGCCTGGCCATCTGTTCAGCACAATTTTTGATCACTTCCTCCCACAGTTGGCTTAAGGAAAACATTCCTTTCTGTGCTCAAATGGCTATCCCAGAAGAAGATAATGAAGAACTCATTAGTGTAAATCAGTGGTGCAGAGAAGATGAAGAATTATGGTGACTACATAATTTTCATTTTTCCAGCTCACTCTCCTCCCTCCCCCCCAAAAAAAAAAATCTGCTGGAACTGGAAGTGAAAAAAAAACTGTTAATGTCAAAAGCCATAGAAAAGGTTTCTGCCTCCCAGTGGGACAGGGATCTGTTCTCAAGATTTAGATCTCATGTTTCTGGACAGACATTTGAAAAAAAAGAGAAATTCAGGATGGTCACACTAAGGACAGTGATACCATACTTGCAGGCAGCTCATTGGCTGGGATAACTGAATCTGAAAGATGTCTGTTTCCATATCCCAGTCAGACCATACCACAGAAAATATTTCAGATTCAGGCTGGGGAACTGCCAATACCAGGTTCACAGCTCTTCCCTTTGGTCTCTCCTCGGCTCCAAGGGTGTACCCAAAGTGCTTGGCTGTGGTGGCAGCACATCTGAGAAAACAAGGCGTGTTTTTTCCCCTACTTGGACAACTGCTGAGTGTCCGGGAAAACCGAGCAAGAGGCAATGTGCTCAATTCAGTTGGTAAAATGCAATTTGGAGAACCTGGAATTCTTGATAAACCTACAGATGTCCCATCTGGAGCCCATTCAAGTATTGGACTTCATAGGAGCAGAGCTAAACACCCTGCAGTGAAAATCTTTCCTCTCACAGGCCAGAGTTACAGCTTTGGTAGCAACAGTAGAGTCTTTTACAGCATGTCAGTCAAGGTCTGCAAGACTTCCTGCAGGTAGGTACTAGGACACATGGCCACACCCACAGCTGTGGTTCCATGGACCAGGTTCCAAATGAGAGATATCTAGTCCTATTAGAAGACAATTTGTCTCAAAGATGCGACCCCCTTTCAAAGCTAGTGCCAGTGATACAAGCACTAGTGGAATCATTAGAGTGGTGGAAGGAAGAAAGCATCTTCAGAGAGGACATTCCCTTCTTCAGTAATCACCAACAAGTATTCTTACTACAGATGCCTCACCCTGGGGTTAGTGCCCACCACAGGACCTCACAGTGAATGTCACATGAAGCCCATAGGAGTCACTAGCACACATTAACCTCCTGAAGCTCTAAGCAGTACTGATAGCAATGCAGTCTTTCTCCTCCAGCTACAGGGTCCTCTGTCCAAATCAGGACAGATGTATTACATAAATAAACAGAGAGGACAAGATCCTCAAAACTGTGTACTCTGAGGCAGTGAGGATCTGGGGCCTGGCATATTCCTTAGAAGCAAACATATGTGCAATGCATCTGCCAGGCAAAGACAATGTCATGGCAGATTCCCTAAGCAGAATCAGCCAGGGAAATCACAAATGGGCCTTAAACCAGCACAGCAGGTTTCTGGCCACATTGTTCAAAAGGTGGATCACTCCCAGTATACACCTGTTTGCCTCTTGGGAGAACTATCAGCTTTCACAGTTTTGTTGCAGACCACCAGCCAGAGGGACAGTCTCAGAGGATGCCCTAGTACTGGATTGGACAGGGAAGTTTCTGTATGCCTTCCCACCTTTCCCACTCATTCACGAAGTACTTCTGAAAGTCAGGAAGGAACCTGCAACAATGATCATGATAGCTGCATACTGGACCTGGCAGGTCTGGTACCCAATGCTCCTGGGGCTGTTCGGCAAGAATCCAATTAGCATGCCACTCAGTCACAATCTGTTTACTTTGTCGCGGGCAGAATAACATTCCTGAACCCCAGGACCCTACACCTGAGGGTATGGTTCTTGAGGAGTTAAAGACTTTTCTGGATTGGATCTCTCAGAGGAAGTCCTGAAGGCACTTGTGGTTTCAAGGAAACCTGCTTCTGGGAAAGTATATTCCTCTAAGTGGAAAAGGTTTTCTTACTGGCGTACTCCTAGAAGACATAAACCCAGCAGAGACAGAGTTGCCTATAATTCTAGAATACCTTCTACACCTACAGTCATTAGGCCGTTGCCCTTCAACTTCAAAGGTGCACTTAGCACAGTATCAGCATACATATCAGTTGGCAAGGGAAAGTCTTTGGCCTCACAACCCGTTTTCAAAGTTTTTTGTGTTTTTTAAGGCCTCAGCCATTTATACCCATTAGTGACACTACCGCATTGACCTCGAGTCACACTGGGATGTGGGTTTTGCAAATCTCGGTTCTCCAATCTCTGTTCCCCAACTAGGGGTGTGCACCTTGCCCCCTCCTCCTGGAGAACTGCTAGCAGTCTGCCACAGCATGGATAGTGAACTGTATCCACGTCCTTATAAATATAGGTTACTTGCCTGTAACCATAGTTCTAGGAATGGTATACAGTTCACATCCATAACCCTCCCAGGCTCCCCTGGCTAGTATCGCACAAATCCCTGCTTCTAGCATGCAAAGATTTGATGTGAGCCGGAGGATATACCGACAGGGTGGTGGGAGGAGCTTACCTTGAAGATGTCCAGCGAATCAGCCTGTTCCAGTGGAACTGCTGTAGTGTGGATGTGAACTGTACATACGAAAATGCCAGCAGATATAGGCCATACAGTCTATCGAGTCTGCTCGAGTGTGCAGTACCCGGTCTATTAAACTGCCCCCACCCTTTGCCTGCCCTTCCAATGTTTTGCCCCCTTCTGCCATCACCCCGTCTCCATCTTACCCTCAGTTTTGACCTTCCCTTTGACCCTGTCCCACCACCTCTTAAAGCTGCTCACCAATTTCATTGATATCACCTCCTCAGGCAGCGTATTCCACCTTGCCACCACTCTTTCCGTGAAATAATGCCTCCTCATTTCCCTCCTGAATCTTCCTCCCTCCAATTTCAGATTGTGTCACCTGGTGTCCCTCCCCCCTTTTGATCTAAACATACCCTCAGTATTAACTCTGTTTATGCCCCTTTAAGTATTTGAAGGTCTCAATCATATCCCTTCTCTCCCTTCTATTCTCCAGGGAATACATTTTGAGCTCCCTCAGTCTCTACTCATATGAGTTGTCCTCTTGTCCAAGGATCATCTTTGTTGCCCTGCATTGGACCCCTCCAGTAATTTGACATCCTTTTTCAAATAGGGTTACCAGAACTGCATGCAATACTTCCAAGTGCGGTCTCACCAGGGACCTGTACAGGAGCAGAATGACTTCCTCTCTCCTAGAGACTATTCCCCTGGCAGTGCACCCTAGCATCTTATTTGTCTTTACTGTTGTCCTCTTACACTGCGCCGAGTGATTCATGTCCCCTGTTACTAGTACCGCCAGATCCTCCTTTTCAACTGAAGTGGATAGCTGTACTCCCCCTAACCAGTAGCAAATTCCAGGGTTTCAGGCTCCCAGGTACAAGACTTTGCACTTCTTAGTGTTGAACCCAAGCTGTCATGTGTCTGACCAGCACTCAAGTCTTGTCAAATCCTCTTGGAGTACTTGACCCCCACCACACTATCCACTTCTGCACAGATCTTTCTCTCATCTGTAAAGAGGCTGATCTTACTCCTGTCTGATATGTCAGCAATGAAGATGTTAAATAGCACCAGTCTTAGCACTGATCCTTGTGGGACCCCACTGGTTACAGCTCTGGGAGCTGAGAGCTCTCCCCCAATGACTACCCTTTGCTGCCTGTCCTGTAAACTGCTCATAACCCACCCAACCAATTTTTCCCCCTGCTCCTAGGCTTCTTGACTTGCTGGTCAGCCTTCTGTGTGGCACCGAGTCGAAGGCCTTGGTGAAGTTCAGGTACAGGACATCCAGCGGCCCACTTTAGACTTCCTACAGGACATCCATTGCATGGCCCCTATCCAGTGCCCTCGTCACCCAATCAAAAAAGTCAACCAGGTTTGTCTGACAGGGTCTACCAGAGACAAACCCATGTTGCCTGTCATCCTGGTGACCATTCCCCCTCCAGAAAGCTCACCAGCCTCTCCTTAAGGATAGTCTCCATTAGCTTCCCCACAATGGAGGTAAGGCTCACCAGTCTGTAGTTCCCTGGTTCGTCCCTGGGCTCATTCTTATGGAGGGGTGCCACATGTGCAATCCTCCAGTCCCTGGGCACACACCCAGCACCCAGGGAGGTGCTGAACAAATCTGCCAATGATCTGCCAGGACCTCTGCCAACTCCTTCAGGACCCTTGGATGCACTCCGTCCAGCCTTGGTGCCTTATCCACCCACAGGAACCTAAGGTCCTCCAACACCCTGTCCACTGGGTTCACCCCATCCATTCCCCCCTCTTCCCCTGTTCTTACCACACCTTTCCCCTGGGGTATAGGCCCATTTCTCTCTCTGGTACACACCGAACAGAAGTACTCATTGAGTGCTCCTGCCTGCTCTACCCCCTTTTTTGCCCACTCTTCATCTTTCTTGATCCTTACAGCTTCTCCTCTCTCTTATATACCTGAAGCAATCCTTTTCCCCTTCTCTGATCCCCGTGCCAGCCTTAGTTCCCTTGAAGTCCTGGCTGCCCTTACTACTCTACTCACCTCTCTGGATTTTTTTTCACTGTATACCACTCCTAGAACCTTTGCTGTGCATCTCCCCTGATATTACTGAATGCTTCCTGCGTAGAGATGCAGCTTGGACCAGGTACACTTTTTTCAGGACTTACATCAGACAGGCAAGCCATTACATCCCTCTGTAGCCCCTGCACCAAGCTCACTAGAAAGGGCAAAGCAGCCTACTTGCAGAGCAGGGAAACTAATCCAGCCTCACCTCCTCCCCCTCATCCTCAGGTAACCAGCTCACTCCTGGTAACACCCTGCCAGCTGAAGTCTTAAACCATACTTCAGTGAAGGTCTGAGAGCTTTAATCTCCCAATACTGCTCCAGCCACCAGCAGCATTCCCTCCACCAGCCTCCACACCCCAGAACCATCCCCTCCCAGCAAATTCTGCCTCCAGGTGATCCCAGTTGAAGATTTCTACAAGGAGCTCTTGGTGCTTAACACTTCCTGCAGCTGTAGTGATGATGGAATTTCCCTGAAATTTCTCAACATTGATGCTCCCACAGTAGCTGCAACTATTGCCCCTATCTTTAACCAGTCCCTGTCAGCCAGCTACTTCCTCCATAGCTGGAAGCATGCCCTGGTTGTCCCTATTCACAATGGCGGACCTTTGGACACACCATCAACTGCCACCCAATATTCCTGCCACTCATCCTCTCCAAAGTTCTCAAGAGACTGATGAGCAGACAGCTGTCAAATTTAACTAAAGCTCTGGCTTCTTGACCCTTTATCAGTCTGGCTTTCATTCCGGCCACTCCACTTCCCTCCTCAGAGTCACTGACCACATTCAAACAAAACGATGTAAGAAACCACTGTGGTTCTCAAAGGAGGTAGCAGTGAAGGTTCAAGAGAAAAAGAAAGCATTCAGAAAGTACAAGGAATCACAAAAGGAGCAGGACAGAGAATTGTATCAGTTAAAACAAAAGGAAGCTGGGAAGGCGGTCAGAACAGCAAAGGCCCAAACCGAGGAAAAGATAGCCAACTCAGTTGAAGGGGATAAAACCTTTTTAGGTACATCAGGGGCGAAGGAAGACTAAGGGAGGGATAGTGGAGGCTTAATAAAGGGAGGGTGGGCAGAGGGTGACGGTGAAAAGCAGAGATACTAAACAAATATTTTTGCTCAGTATTTACAAATGAAGAGGGAGGTACCTAAAACAAACAATAGAAACACTCTGGATACAGAAGTTGATATCAGCCCATTTACAGAAGAAAGGGTTCTGAAAGAACTCTTAAAACTGAAGAGTGGACAAAGCAATGGGGCTTGATGGGATTCATCCCAGAATTCTAAAGAACTAAGGGTAGAACTAGTGACACCACTGACTACCCTCTTTAACAAATCATGAGAGGATGGGGTGGTACCTGAGGACTGGAGGAGGGCAGATGTGATTCCCTTTATGGCAGCTTAGATTCAATGCTAAGAAGTGCAAGGTAATGCACCTGGGAAACAAAACCCAGGGGAAGAGTACACAATGGGGGTGAGATACTAACAACAACAAAAATGGAGCAGGACCTGGGAGTAGTCATATCAGATGACTTAAAGGTGGGCAAGCAATGTGAGACGGCAGTAAGGAGGGCTGGGGGATACTGGGATGCATGGGAGGCATCACCAGTAGAAAACAGGAAGTTGTTATCCCTCTGTACAGACAACTGGTGAGACCCCATCTGGAGTACTGTGTGCAGTTCTGGAGACCCAGTCTCCGCAAGGACATAGACAAGATGGAAGCTGTCCAGAGAAGGGCAACTAAAATGGTGCAGGGTCTGCACCAGAAGACATATGGAGAGAGACTAAAGGAGCTTAATATGTATAGCCTCGAGGAAAGTAGGAGAGGGGACATGATAAAACTTTCAAGTACCTCAAGGGAATCAACAAAGTCCAAGAAGGTAGCATCTTTCAAAAAGGGTGTGCAAGAACAAGGGGGCACAATTTGAAGATAGAGGGGGGTGGCTCAGAGGTAATGTAAGGAAGTATTTTTTCACAGAGAGGGTTGTGGATGTGTGGAACGGCCTTCCGGAGGAAGTTGTGGAGTCAAAAACAGTGGTTGAATTCAAGCATGCATGGGACAGTCATAAGGCAATTCTAGGGGGTGGGGGTAGAAAGAAGCAGGCTGCTGGTTAACTAGGATCTGCAGCTTATCCATTAGGTAGGGAAATGGGCAGACTGGGTGGGCCAAGCGGTCCTTATCTGCCATCAAATTCTATGTTTCTGTAGCCAAGGCCTTCGACACTGTTGACCATAACCTTGTACTGGACAAGCTTGCAGACTCTAGTGTCTCCCCTACATCTCTAATCTGGTTCCAGTCTTACCTAACAAATTGCTCCCAGTCTGTCAAGCTAGGTAGAACCATACCCTGCCCCCCTGTCACCCTTGGGATCACCCAAGACTCTGTCCTAGATCCCTTGCTCTTCACAGTTTTCATCAGTGACTCTCTAGCACTCTCCTCCTGCAGCATTCACATGTGTGCTGATGATACAGTTATCTATGCTTCCAGTCCCACTATCCCCCTCCATTAAGGAGCCACCACAACTAGACTTTTTTGTAGTACAAAAATGGTTCCAGGACAACCAGTTCATTATGAATCCAGAGAAAACTGCCTCCATGTTATTTGGCTTCAGTCACTGGATAAGCTTCTCCCCAGCCTCACTGAACCGGCTTTCCTTCCTAAACGAATGCCTAGACTTTGTATTCATATACAAATACCTTGGCCTTCACCTTGACAAACACCTCAACTTTTCTGGTCATATCCTCCAGGCAGTAGCCAAGCGCTGTGCAAAACGTGGTGCACTCTACAGGGTAAAGAGCTGCATTCAGTCTCACATCAGGAAACTAGTGGTTGAACACTCCAGTTTTCCTCTGTTGGATTATGGGGATGTTATTTGCACCAGTGCTACTCCTCCACCCTGACAAAACTTAACTCCTCTTCAGTACCCTGTCTGTATTCATTCTTGCTTTCCCCCGCACACCACTGCACCATGTACAATGAACTTGGGTGGGCGCCTTGCTCAACAAGGCACTCGCTGCACACAGCACTAATGGGTATGAGGTACTGGTCTGGTAAACTCCCGAGCTGCCTCTCATAACTTTTTACTCCAACAAACCTCACCTACTCTCTCTGGTCCGAGGACAGCTGCCAATTCCAAACCCCATGCTGCAGGCAAAATCTAGGGCAAGCCTCCACTATCTGCAGGCTTCTATCCATATGGAACAGCCTTCCTGCCAGTATCACCACATCTCCTGCCTACTTCTCATGCAAGAGATTAATCACGGCTCATCACTCCTCTTCAATATCTTGCCCCAACTACCCCAAACATATTTCTTCTGCTCGTGTCTGACACAGACCTGCTACTGTATTTCTGGACTACATTCACTGTGCAACTTGTATGTATCCCATCAGTCAACCAAGGGACATGATGTAATTTCACTGCCTTTTTCTGTGACGTCCTCTACATGCTACTGTATCTCAGTGCTACTTGCATTGCACTCTGCTGCACACACATTACCCTGTAGTCAAACAGGGAGGATCTTATTGTAACTTCACTATTTTGCACAGTGTACATTGCATCAGTTTTGACTTTGTATTATATCTGCATTTAAGAAGCACATATGTGATTGTATTCTTCCCTATGACCATCCTTCTCCACCCTCCCCCAGGTAGCAACTGGAAATGAGTCTCCTGGCTTTACTTGTTGACCTGGTAAAACTTGCTGGGGTTTTTTGTTTTCTTTTTAATATTTTATTGAATTTCACTTGAACAAGAATATGTGGCATTCCTTTCGAGTTAGCATTACGAGCAGTACATTATGAGCCCTAACAAAACTTCTAAAGACCCAGCAAGTAGATATTGTTACATGTACCATTTTTCTCAAAATCCATTTCTGTTCTACATTGTAGTATGCATAGAGAGAATTGATTAAAATGGTCAGTGATTCAGTTGATTCTAGTGATTACAGAAAGGAAAAAAAACTATAAACCAAACATTAACACTGTTAAGTACTTAAAATTGGTGTTTGTAGACTATCCTTGGGTATTTTGTTTCGAGTCCAACTTGAAATGAATCAGTTCCTGCTCATCTGCACTGATCCACCCCATCTTAAGACTGTCTAGTCGTAAATGTTCAAATAAAGACCAAGGGCAGATCTTCAAGTAGCACAAGGATGAGAGGACAAGGGAACACCCATTGTCACTGAAGAAATATTCCTGGGGAACTTCAGGAAGAAAAATTTTACAGGGAAGTTGAGAATGAGAAGTTAACACTTGGGAACTGACTGCCAGAGCTTGTGGTATCATCTGCTACTGTAATGGCCTTTGATCTTAACCTTGACATGTATTTTAATGAAAACAGAGTGACAGGAACTTGATGGACTGATTGTCTTCCATCCCTCCCTAAAATCTGTATGTATGGATGTTCTTCTAGAGAAGAGATCTACTGTGTGTAACAGACAGTGGTGAAATACGGAGCATTATTACTATTATTATTATTATTATTATATTAAGATAAATGTATCCAACTGTGAATGAGAGAAAGGGCATGATTGTTATGGGCATTCTGTTCCTGTCTCATGGAGGATGTTTGAGACAGATTCATTCCAGGGTATGCTTGAGGTGGTGAGTTCTTTGCGTTTGACAATCTGTGGGTTCAAACTATATCTGTCTCAATTTTTGATCAACTGCTAAGATGTCCAAAGGTCCTTAAATGACATGGAATAGTAAATTCTTCACTTTGTGGGGGCAGTGTGCCCATCACTGTGACAGAGGCAGTTGCGAGTCCTTTACTCAGAAATGGTCTCATGATCGGGATGATCCCGACGGTCATACCCCAGTTTTCAGCATTCTGTTCCTGGATAAGGCTCTTGAAAAGAAACTAGTGAAGCAAAAGCAGATGAACCTTGAGGGTTTCAATATACTGGAACTCTTTCAACCTGAGTGAGCCATAGAACCAAAACTGCCCTGGTAATGTATTGAATGTCTCTTGGTGCTGGAAAAGTTTTTGGTCAACACTGATATCAGAGCAGTCAGTCAAGTCCTGTTCTTAGCTGGTTTCAGTCCTACCTCTGGAGCAGGTCTCTGTCAGTGTCATTGGGATCCTCGTCATCGGTGTGGTTTACACTTTTCTATAAGGTTCCTTATGAACATCTCGATTGTTCAATTTGTATGTTACTGCTATATCATATGGAAGTACGGCACAGGATTTTGTCATTCTTCTGATGATACTCTGGTACAAATATCCTGTCCACCTAAGGATCATTTTTTGGGCTCTGTCCTAAATGATCTCTTTTGTGAGCTTTAACCTCTGTGTGATACCTGTCTCAGGCTGAATCCTGAAATATGGGTCAACTTGTGCTGGACAGGGAAGACATTTGGAGAAATGGTGCCTTTCCAGTATTAGTAGGGAGGAACTGGGCATGATGGTGCACAAGCTGTGTTTACACAGGACCTCTTGCGTAAATATCAGGTGGCAGTCATCGTCACCACTGCCATTTTTCACCTGTGGAAAACCACACTAATTATACGCATTGATTTTCCCAAGTCAACATGGTCACATTGGTGCACGTGTTCCTTACTTTCAGACTTGATTATTGGAACACACTATTCTGTGGCCTTCTGGGAAAAGCTCATTCAAAGACTGAAACTACTTCGGAATAATGCTGCAAGGATCCTGCCATGGAATTGTCACTCTCAGACACATTACCAATACTCTGAGAGATGCTCTGGTTGCTGTTTCTATTCAGGCAGTAACTTGTTGATACATAGATGACAAAGCATTCTTAGTTGCATTTTCTATTATATGCAGTATGGTAAATATTTTTCAAAAGCCACAGATTTGGTAAACCTATGCCACATGCATATTCTAGGTATCAGTTTATATTAATTCTGGTATACTGAACACTTCTTAGCTTTTGCTGTTTGTAGCTTTCCAGTGATGGATAAAGCTGTTTTAATTTGTTTATTTGAAATTTGGTGACTGGAAAAAAGCACACTAAGCTTGTTTCCCCGTGTGATGTGAGTGGGGTTGTTGTTAAAAGAGGGGTTTTGACTGGGAAGTAAATTAGTGCATAACAAAATTCCTTCATGCATAGTGTCAGAGAATCGGAGGTTTTTCTAAGAAAATACAAAGGTAGCTGCTGGTTACCGGGGGGGATGGTTAAGGGGTACCCCAGTCACTACAAGTCAAGCTACTGCACATTAAGGATCACTTTAAATATGGGAATTAAGGGGCACAGAACAGCACTGTGTGGATGAGGTAGGAAAGCAGGGTAAACCTTCCTCCCCAAAGAGCTTCACAGGTAAAGGTTCTCTCTAGTATTGTTCTGCCATGCATTGTAAATTAGTGACTAATCTGGGAGGTCTCCTCAGAGTGGGAGGAGGTTCTGACCAGCCTCTGAGTTCAAGCAGCTGTGGGGTAGGGTAAAATATACATTTAAAAAATATGACAGCTAATAAAAAAACAGAAGGGACCATAAACAGTAAAAAAGAAAACTCGTAACTTCCAGCATATGAAAGGGAATATGTACTATCCCCTGTATGGTTATCACTAAGGTACCTATAAGGAGCCAGAAACTGATTCCTGGCTTAGCTTTAGCAAATGTGTTCACTAAAACAGAAGGAGACGTTATGGTGTAGTGGTGTCCAGTTTGTGAGCAGAAAGAATGTTAAGATAGTCGCTGCAGAACTTGGGTCACCAACAGGACAGTGTGACTATCTTATAGGTCATAGGTCTTATGGATATATAATGCCATTTCTGGACTGGTCCTATGACCCACTAGAATATTTGTATGCTGTTTATACTCTCTTTATTGCTTATTCTGTTTGTCTGTCCCAGATATTGTGCTCCTAAAGGGCACTTGTCCATTCTAAGATCCCCACCTTGAATTATCCCTCATGTTAAGTGTTCCTCATGTATAGTATTATACTGGACTCTGTCTCCCAAGACCAAATCTATTGTTCAATGTAGTGTAGGGAGGGGGAGGTGTAAGGGGAAAAAAAGGGCAGACTAGATGGGCCAGCGTGATCCTTTTTTGCCGTCAAGCTTCTATGATTCTATGATAACTTTGTACCCTGTTTGCAGTGTTTTAATGTATCATTCCTTCTTCCTGTATATAATGTACTGTCTATTCAGTTTGTTTTGTATGTAATTAATCCTGGGCGGCCCCTGAAAAAGGGACCTCTGGTTCCAGTGGGCTTACCCAGTTATCATAATGAAATACATAAAATAACATTTCCTTACCAGGCCTAACTGCAATGAAGAAGGTGAAAACCATTTGCTCCTGCTGACATGGATTCTGTTCAGTTGTGAGGTGACACATTGGATTTGTGTGTATAACATTACCCAAATAAAATCCAGTTTTTTTTTTCATCATTTTAATAGAATCCCTGTCGGCACACGCAGGTCTGTTCTCACCTGCTTCATTACACACTGTTACAGTTTGTGAGGCAGTGACATCATCACTGTACGCTTTCCGCCCATAAAATGGAAGCCTCCATATCGGCACGATTAAAAAAAAATTTTCAGTGTTTACTGAAAGCATTTATTAAAGGGGACAGGAAATTAGTGTGTATGTGGAGCTGCTTGTAATGTTCCTATTAAAAAAAAATAATATTCACCCCCAATCATCCATATGTAACTATCTGAATACAATTTATGGCTGTAAACAGTGTTTTGTATTGTTTTCTTTGTATGGACAGCATTTTTGTACAGTTCCTTTCACAGAACCAAGAATGTGGAGTTTTTACAATGTCGCTGCACGGTTTTGGAACTCCGTGCATGAGCTGATGACCTATCAGACTAGTACTCAAAGTTCTAAAACCATGCAGTGACATAGTCAAAATTCCTGATTCCATGAAAGGAACTGTACAGAATGTTGCCCATGAAAACAGTATAAAACACAATTAACAGTTGTAACTTCTGTTGAGGTTCAGTTAAATAGGGATCCCTTGAAGGTATGAATATACTGTAATTGCTGAAAATAGGAACATTATAAGCAGCTGAAGCTCAGAAACAAATTTCTGTCCCCATAAAGCTGACCTAACAGTCCTATTAACTACAGTAACTGTTAGTGTATTCATACAGAGCACCAAACGCATTTCCAAGTTGCACTACAGTGAGGCAGGCCCAGGTTCAGGAGTGGCTGCACTGTCCCTGGGCTAGCAGAGTGGATCCCATCCCAGACTAATGTACCCACCACCGGGGGGCAAACTTGATATATAGCGCTAAATAGCACCCCATCTATAGCTAGTTCTTAGGCAGGACTCGACATTGGTCTCATGGTAAACAGCTCAGTCACTTCCCTCTAAGCTGAGATGTTATGCCAAAGATTCCACTAGCACCAAAGGGTGGGGGATAAATAGGCACAATAGAGGAAAAAGCATTAGAAAAACACTAGGCCCTGTCAAACAAGTGTTGCATGCAAAATATATTTTAGGTCATTTACACTGCGCTACTTGATCAAGATTTGCTTCTAATCTAATGCCAATTAACAAAATATAACTGCAAACTGTGTACTTTTTTTTTTTTTTTTTCAGACCTTGTTGTAAGTTTGTACCCATTGAAACCTCAGGCTGTGGAGCAGAAAGTCTTACCTGTCCTCTGGAACCACTTGGGGAACATGAGGAGTAGTGGCACACTTCCTGGAACCGGAGGGAACATTCGAACTGCTACAGCTAAACTTGCTAAAGCCCTTTTTGCACAAATGGGTCCGAGTCTATTGGAACACGCTGCCTCCCAACCACCGCACATTAAAAAGACCTTAGAAGAGCTCCTTGAGGCGGCTACCTAAACATGTCTGAAGTGCAGATTAAATCATTTTACTTGAAGAGAAACAGACTAATTTAAAAAAAAATATATATATATATACATTTTTCACAGTGCCTGCACCTTTCATGGACAAAACTTATATCTCCTAAGGCTTCTTTTATTGACAATGTACAGGATGAATGCCTTTGCTGTACCAGCACTACACAAACTCCCAGATCAGTATCAAATGCTGAAATTCTCTCTTACACTTGCTGCTTGTGGACCATAGGATTTTGAACCAAACTTCTTTTATCATTTTCATGAAAAAAAAAAGAATCCTGCTCATTTGCACTCTGTTTTAGACACTACGGTACACATACTCTTTTGTGTATTACTAGATGTTAGGTGATGAAATGTTGTTATGAAATGTAAAATTTGTAACGTGCAAAAATATATTTTTCCTTTGTAATCAGGTGTATATTTTGATCTCATTCTGACTGTTTTCTCTATCTAAAGTGCTTTTTATGTAAGTGAAAAATTCCAGTGGGGTGTCGCAAAGAACAGGGTTTGTGTGATACTTGTCCTGTATTGTAGAGATTGTATAGTTTCTTTAATCACTCCACAAATATAATTGTTCAGTATTAGCTTGTTATTGCTACTGTCATATTGGTTGTAACACTAATTGGCTTGGCTGCTATGCGTAATCAGCAACTATGATGTATGTAAAATAGGTATTTTACACGTTACAATATAGCATGACCAAAATTCCTATAAAAATAATTTTTTTACAGATATAATGTACACAGTTGCCTAAAAAATCAAAGTATTCTGGGTGGTGTAGTAATTTTCATATTTTTGTGTGTGCATACTAAAATTTATCTTTAAATATCAAGAGATTTATATAAAAAAAAGAAAATTAAGCTAAACCCAGTCATGTAATTCTCATCAACAATAGTGCCAGGTGTCGTATAGATTTCCAGAGTTCTACCGCTACACGTACTGTACTCATTTTAAGAGGAGAAAAGTAATGTTATTAAATAAATGGTTTTATTTCTGTACCTATATGGAGATTTATTGCTGATGATAAAAATATACAATTTTAGGGCACAGTTCCTGTACAGACTGAATGACAACACTATAATGTTTTCCATATCTTAGAGTAAAGGTTTGCAACTTGGGACTCTTTACATGTGTTTGTGCAGCTCAGTAGCTTCTTACCTCTCAAAGGTCGTCTGTTTAGGTTTTTCAGCAGCAGTTCTGTAGTGCCTTATATTAACAGAATTGTTTAGCCACTGAGTGCTGGCGTCATGGAGTTTCTTCTATGAAGGGTCATCTTCCAAGGGTCACACGTAAGAAGCATGCACACCACTGATCTTCTTAAAGTCAGTCTCCCCAGATCCTCTTTCTTAGATTTTAGTGCCGGAGGCACTAGGACCCCTCGGATAGTAGAACGTTTTGGGGCTGGTGATGCCTGTGTGTGGCACTTGGTATTAATAGCGCTGTCAGTCCCACCACTTCAGTCCCTTTTTTTCCCCACCATCAGACATAGTAATCTCTACAGGATCAGGACTCAGTTTTGTTGTCATCAACTATGTGTTGTATGTCATCTGTCTAATTTAATTTACTTTCAAATGTGTTTGTAGTACCACAGTCTTTTGTGTCAGTACCACAAAAATGTTTGGCAAGTCATTTTTCAGAAATTGCCACTGATGATCCAGTCTCTCATTGGCACCCCACGGAGTCTGTCTGGAGTGCCAAGGTCCTTCATTCAGATAAACCTTAAGGGTTTTAATATATTGGAACTCTTTCATCCTGGATTTCAAGCAGGCCAGAATACCATAACCATGCTAGTGATGCAGTGAATGTTCTGTTGGCACTGGACAGGGGTTTCATTGTCCATACTAATACCGTTCGAGCATTCTGTTCCATCCTGTTTTTAAGTTGTTCCAGTCCTACCTCCAGAGCAGGTCTCCATCTGTATCCTTGGGATCCTCCTCATTGTTGTGGTCTGCATTTTTCTGTAAGGTTCCTTGAGGTTCCATTTTAGGATCTCAGTTGTTCGACTTGTATGTTACTGCCGGGTGGTATCTTGGAAGTGCAACTTAGGGTTTCATCATTCTGTGGATGCGATTACATGTTTCTTGTCCTACTAAGGATAATTTCTTGGGCGCTATTCTAAATGGTTGCTTATGTGAGAATCTACTGGGCTGAGTGATAGCTGGCTTAGGTGGAATCCCAAAATATGGGGGAACTTGTGCTGGGAAGAGGGGAGACCTTTGGAGAAATGGTGCCTGTTCCAGGACCTTTCCAATATTATTGGGGAGGAACTGGGCAGGGTAGTGCTCATATACAGTAGTACTTCACCCTTTTTTTGTAAATATATTTTATTCAGTTTGTATTATGCACATACAAGTATCTGCAAGCAAGTACTTCAGCAAATAATTTTAACAACATTCTTACAGCTTAAGAGATTTCATACTCTTGCACATGTTACATCACTGGAGGGGGGGATACTAAGTTTTATACATATCTTCTTGAAGATCAGGTGTCAATCATCACCATTACTTCCTTTTTCCACCTGGAGTGCACTTTACTGTGGCCTTCTGGAAAAGAATTATTGAAAGACTGAACCTTGTATAGAATGATGATGGAAGAATTGTGTCAGATAAACTGTCCTGAAACACATTACTTCAAGAGCTGCTCTGGTTTTCATTTCCAGTCAGGCAGAGTAACTTTTAATACATGGGAGACAGAATATTCACCGTTTCCTACTGTTTATTGTGTACATATGTGTTCTATAATCCATGACTTCTTGGCATTTCTTCTATGCAGGGACATCTTTCAGGGTTCACTTGTAAGAAGTGTGCACATCACTGATCCTCTTAGAGTCAATCTCCACAGAGTCACACTTTTTGTTTATAGTGCCTGAGGCACTAGGACCCCTCAGATAGTAGAATGTTTGGGGCTAGTGATGCCTGTATATAGCACTGACACATGGCACCACATATTCATAGTTGGTATAAATAGTGTTGCCGAATCCCAACCACTTCAGTCCCTTTTTTTCCACCATCGAAACGCTGTGACCTCTCAGGAATCAGAACTCTGTTTTGTTGTCATGAACTGTGTGTTGTATTTTGATTGTTTAGATTTATTTTCTTTCAGATGTGTTTGTGGTGCCATTGTCTTTTGCACTGGTACTGAGAAAATGTTTGGCAAGTCAGTTTTCAGAAACTGCCTCTGGTAATCTACTCTTAGCTTGGGACCGACACTGAGTCTGTCTGGAGTGCCTAGGTGCCAATCAGCATTCTCCACAAAGGACACATTTGCAGTCCTGCTCCATTTTCAGCAGGCCACAGTATCACCCTTGTTATTGTCCTCACCAGTGCAGGAGGCATGGCACAAGCACTCGCCTTTCCTGTGGGCTAGTCATTTAAAATTGTGAAAGAAAGAGAGTGTATCCCATCTGAAGGTCTTGGAGTTCTTGGCATCAGGTCTGGATTTTTCACCTCCGAAGATGGTGACAAGCACCTTCTAATGTGAAATTCATTCTATTTCGAGCACTGGCATTGGTGTTGCCTGCTTTGGTGCTGACTTAGGTGGCAAAAGTCAGTACAGAGTGCCATGCTCAGTGCTAAGCATAACGTCTTATCCACTGCTGTCCCTGCCTCAGTCGTCTCAAGAATTGTTTATATTTTCATGTACCTTTGTTCCACCTGTGGGAACTGCAGCTATGGCCTTTGCTTTCAGAGCACATATTCTGGTCTGGCCTATGCCTTCAGCTCTGTCCTGTGCTACTCCCACAGTCCTTGGAGCAGTAACACTGAGGCAACTGCTTTCTGTACTGGTCCTGATTCCAACACCATCAGTAGTAGTAGTGTTCCATCAGTCATGCTTACTGCTTGACCAGTCCCAGAAGGCATACTGTCTGTCCAGTAGTTTTCCATCTGGATAGCAAGGTTTGGAGAACAACTTTACAGGCCTGGAAAGAGCCCTCCCTCGGGGTTGCCATGAGTTAATGTTCACTCCTGCACCAAGTCTGAGCCTACTGCTGATTCCAGCCTGTCTGTTTCTTCACAGTAGTACACTAAAGTATGGGAAAAGCCAGTAGGTACTCTGCTTTGCACACTGACCCAGAGGATCCTATTTATCCTCCAGCTATTCCAGACCCCACTGGCTGGTGCCTGGATACTTCCACTATGAATGCTACATTTCACATTCATAGCAGAGTTGAGAAACCCTTCAGTCCCACCCTCCTGACCCCCACCCCACCCGGACATCCAAGGCTTTCCAACATGAACTATTAGACTGCCTTAACCTTTTAGTGCCAGTGACCATCGTACCCCCTAGCCAGCTGGCATTGCGTGCTATCACCATGGAGAGGTGGAAGCATCACATGTGCCTTCCAAACATTCCCAAAGGGACAGGTCATAAGTACCTTGCTCCTAGAGAAGATGTCTTCCATCATTCCCCCACAAGGGTAGGAGCATCCTATTTTTTTTTTTAAACCAAACATCTTATTCTCCGTCACCATCTGTCTGGTCCATATGTCTAGGGGAACACCCCATGGTGATCACCCCAACTGTTGCTAGTCCTCAGCACCTGAAAGTTGGGGTACATGGTGCAAGGCCAGAGGCAGCCTCTGGCAGTCATCATGATGGCTGTGTTTTTATACCCTTTTTCTTATCCTATCTTCTTCCTCTGATGTATGGGCACTGTCCTCAAGCAGCTTCAGACATTGCAGCGCACTCTGGGCACAGGTGTCAACCCTCACAAGGTAGAGGAGGACTCCCCATCCCACAGCTAGGGGCCGCTACAGTGCCAAAACCTGGGCATCCTCCTTTCTAGGCTGGCTCTACACTGCACTCAGCAGCACTCACCAGCCATGGCCACATCAATCCTGGCTCCTTGTATCCGCACCCAAGCCTGGCTCGCCAGCATGGAAGCACAGCGCACTTCCACTGAGTCACTGGATGGCTCCTGGAGCGTTTGGTGTTCAACCAATAGAATGCGCCTTTTAGTCACAATCTCAATCTAAAACATTTTTCAGGCCCGACAGGATGGGCAAGAAGATTTTTGACTTTTCCATGCAAAGTTTCAGGGTAGTCGGTTATTAGTCCTGCATGGTGAAGCTTGGTCAGGCCCTAAGGGACACACTTCAGTCTTTTGTGGATTCTGTCCCTGCTCTTCACTATTTAAAAGTGAACTTCTTTTGATCGGGTCAAAGGGCTCAGATTTAAACTCTTTCCAGCTGGAGGTGGCCTACAGTGCTGTTCATATGGAGGCAGTATAGGACAGTGGGTTAAGCCTCTGAGCTGCAGATCTGGAGACCTGGGTTTGAATCCCACAGCCACCTAGGTGCATACTGTGTGATCCTGAGCAAGTCACTTAACTTCCCTGTGCTCCCAGGTCGTATCTGGAAGCAAGCTTCGGCTTAGTGTGCTACTTCTGGTTAAATAATGTTCCCTTTCCCTTTCCCTACATGTCTGCTCACACAGCAGCAGTGGGCATTTGTGGTATATGCCACTGCTTGCTTCACACTTTAGGTTAAACAACTGAGACCTGCCACAAGATAATGAATTCCCTTTTTCAGGGATGTTTGTTGTGTGTCTAAAGTTTGGAGCCTATGCTACACTGTAAGTATCCATCCCTTCAACTCCCAAGGGCTGTCAGAATCCTACCAAAAGGTAAAACTATTAGTCTGTTTTGCCCTGGGTCCCAACTTCTTAGAAATGGGCAAACTCTTCTGCACCGTGCTAAGGCAGCTGCTCCACCTTTAGTCCAGTTGAGGTCTTCTGCAGTAGCAACAGCTACTCAGGAGCATATCCCTCCTCACCTAGTAATCTAAGAGGATTACTTTTTCGTAGGGGTTTTCTCCTACCAGCCGACACTTGTCTAGCCTTCATACCAGAGTAACCACAGTCATATACCCTTGTTCAGTTTTCTGCGTCTCCATTGCACATCTTGATAGTGCTTTTAGCCATTCTTTCCTTCCTGTATAGGGCAGCTGATATGTCACTTAGTGTGCTGCCCTTTTTTCATGCTATTTCTAACTATAGAGTCTTTAGAGAGGTGGCTGTTGCCGATATTCCTCAACACTCTGAAGTCATTTGCCAGTTTGCCAACCTGCAGTCAATGAGAAATCTTCTAGCCCTTCATATGCTGTGTAGACTGGTGCATAGCTTCTAATGCTCCATTGTTTGTGAGACCTGGTTTTCCTGCCCTCTTGCTGGAGTACTGCTCTATACATGACCAGAAATGTTAACCCTTTAAGAAAGTTACTCTTGATTTTCTTGAGTATCTCACACTTGATCCAGCCTCCTTCCCACCAGACAGTTGAGCTTTTCACAGTACTGTATAGGTCTCTCACAGCTTTGTGGTAGTGTTCCCTCGCTTGGCAGTGAGCTATACAGTCACTTGTAGTTGCCTGTGGCAGGTCCATCACCCCTCGTGTTCCAAGGTTAACAGTTGTTCTTGCCTGCATCTGGTACATAGTGTAATGCAACATTCCAAGAGGAAACGTTTGTTTTCCTTTGTTGCTTATTTAAATTTTTGTGTCACTGCTGCTTCTTGGTGCTTCGATCTTACCCCTTTTTGTGTTATGTTTAAGTATGTGCCTTGTTGCGGTTTCCTGGGTGGTAGGCAGTCAACAAAAGTAGTGTATCTTGTTTCCAGAGGCTTAAACTTTCTTTTCATAGAATCCAGGTGGGAATGGGAGGGTGCATATCTATGTATTGAAGGAAAAACATTATTATATGATGTCTAGATGGGCTTCATGGCCACCTTCTGCTTCACAAACCTTAGTAATTTCTTGGTTGCATTCAGTATGTATTCAGGGTGCTGACGTTCACCATGGTCGTCATTTACTTTATCTTTTAGTTATTTTTTGTGTCTGTATTCCTTAGTAAAAAATGTTTCAAGGTGGTTGTGACTGTTCACCGTAGGACTTATACCAGCTACGTGCACATGGCACTACGTGTTGGTGCTGTGTATGGCCATTACCAACCCCATAAATGTTGATTCCCAAGGGTTCTAATGCTTATGGCACAAAGACTAAAAGTGGGGCCTATGACCATGTCTTGGACTTAGTATTCTCACTGGTGTTTGAGATTGATCCAGTCTTCTGGTCTGATAACTGCGCGGTGGAGTTCTCGTTTGAAGCCCCCCCAATAGTCCCTCTCCTGTTAAGATGATCGGCTACTGCCCATTGAAGGGACTGTTGGCAGTGGTGGATTTTTCTGGCATGAGTGCTGCGTATGCCGCGGGTGTAGGCGAGGCGGTGATGGCCTATGATAGTGCTGTCTCCAAGGCTCTTGATGCCATCGCACCAATCCGTATACGACCCAGGTCTTCTCGCTTGAGATCTCCATGGTTTGATGGGGCTCTCAAGGTGATGAAGACCAAGGGTTGGAAGTTGGAGCATTGCTGGCAGAGGACTCAGTCCAGGGAGGATAGGCTGACTTTGAAATGTCACTATGGAGAATATCAAAGGGCAATCAACTGTAAGAAGGCAGAGTTCTTGTCCAAGGAGATTGCTGCAGGGAGGAACAGACCGACTTTGCTCTTTCGGACTGTGGATAAGCTACTTCATCTGGCCTGCCTGCAGCCAAAAAGAGCATTTTCAGTCACTTTATGCGAGGAGTTCGCTCAGTTCTTGTAACCCCAGGAATCACTCATTATAATTAAACTTAATGCAGTCAGCCTCCTGTGTTGAACTGACCGGAGAGATGGAATTTTATGTAAATTATGGAACTCACAGTTGGCTCATGCCACTTTCAAACTGCTGCCCTAGCAACTGCTGCACTCTGAGTGCTTCAGATTCTTTACTCTGCCTGCCTAGTAAGGACGTCCCGGAGAGCTCTCCTTGAACGGTCTCAGACTAAAGTTTATCTGTAGATAAGTACTCATTTTCAGTTTAATTTTAAATTGCTGCCTTAGTAACATTGTTTAGTATAGTAAATTAGTGTTTTAGTAGTTTTTTATTTATATTCGCAGTTCCCTCACGGTTCCTGGGAACCGAGGGTTCTGCGTCTATTTTAAAGCTTTTATCTCAATTTATTATTATTTAGAGATATTTAGTGGTCGGTTCCTTGAACCGCTTTAGTTTGGTCTAAATGTAGTATTTTTCTCGGTTCTTTTTTCTTCAGGAACCGAATAGCGCTCGGTTCCAGGAACCACTAGCGGTAGTTATTTTAAAGTAAACACCAGTTCCGAGTTACTTTAAATAACGGTTTTGTTGAAGTAATCTTTTCTGCCTAGCTTAAATGTCAGAGATCCATTTGGATAAACCTAAAAAACGCACAGGACCCACAGGTTTTGAATGTTGAGTCTTGTGGGCAACTTATAGCAAAAGCAGACAGACATTATCTCTGTATTTCTTGTTTGGGTACAAGTCCTATATTTGCCAGTTGTGATATTTGTAAGACCTTTTGCCAAAAAACATTAAAGAAAAGGTCTAAAATTTTAGAAGAGATGGTTTCTGCTTCTGCTTCTAGTGAGGATAAATCTGCTTCTTCCTCCTCCCACAAAAAGGATGGAGGTAAAGCCAAGGATCCTGACAGGAGTTCAGATAAATCTGAACAAGGTAAAACAAAAAGGGCAGTGGAAACAGGCACTGAACCTGTTCCATTAAAGAAAAAAGTGCAAAGAAAAACATGTCGCTGCGCCGCCGGCCGAGAAGGCTAAGGAGCTCCCAGCAGACAAACCTATTATGCCCTTGGCTGAGGACATTGCTAAGGCACTACAAGTGTTACAAGCCCTACAGGGTGCAATCCCAGTTCCTACACCAACTGCCCCAGTTCCTACTACAGCCCCAGCAAGGCAAGAAGTGCTGGAAGTGTTTGGCGAGGAGGAGGAGGATGACTTTGAAGGGGAACCTATAGATCCAGAGGTCTCTCCTGAGCAAGAGTTTGGATCTCCTCCTAGGGGTCCTGAGGAATACTCCTCCCACTATGCTTTTGTTAAGAACATGGTGGAAACCCTGAACCTTCCTCTTCAGGAAACAGAGGAGGATATGGAGGAGGCAGACTTTCTAGAAATGATAGGGTTAACCCCCATGAAACGTCTACTTCTGCCCATGCATAAATCTTTAAAGAAGGCTGCAGAGCAGATTTTTAAGACTCCAACCTCTATCCCTGGTATGGATAAGAAAGTTGACAAGAAATATCAGCTGGACAGAACTACAGCTGATTTTCTATCACGCATCCTGATCCTGAGGGAGTAGTCCAAGTTGCTGCCCGTGACAAGGCCAGGATCCCATTGGCTACCCATCCACCAGACAAAGACTCAAGAAAAATGGATGCTATGGGAAAGAAAGGGTACATGGCTGCCTCTTTATTAGGCAGGCCAATTACATGGCATATTCAGTGCAGTACCAAAAAGCTCTATGGAACACTGTTCTAGCTTTGGCAGATAGGGTCCCAGGTGAAGTGGCTGTAGACTTGCCAAATGCAGCAAGGACTGCACTTGATGCTACCAGGTACCAATTTCATATGGCAGTGGATGCCAATGATACTGCATCCAGGTTAATGGCTTTGTCTGTTTCACTCAGGAGGTTTGTGTGGCTTAGATCCACCAACCTAACTTTAGACACCCAGGCCAAAGCAATGCATTTCCCCCTGGAGAACAACAACTTATTTGGGGATAAAACAGAGGCATACATGAAGAAGGTGGAGGAATATAAATCCACCTATCAGAGCAATTCCAAGATAGGTCCTTCACTTCTTATAGATCCCAGAGTGGGGGGGGGTAGGTTTTTTCCCCCAGACCTTTCTTTCAGGCGCAAGCCTCCCAGCCTCAGCAGCAAGCCAGAGGTTATTTTAGAGGAAGGGGCAGGAGAGCCATGAGAAGAGTGGCTCCTGCACCACAGGTTCAGGCACAGCCCGCACAGAATCCCTGACGGGCTAGTGCAGGTCACATCCCCTATTACAGGTCCACCAGTAGGTGGCAGACTGGCTCATTACCTTCACACTTGGCATTCCATCACCACAGACAGGTGGGTGTTGGAGGTAGTGAGCCAGGGCCTGGCACTCAGTTTCAAATAATTCCCAAAGCTGAGAACAAGAAGCTTTGCTCTGGTAACAGCTGCACACAGGATTCTGTTGGAAGCAGAGGTAAAACATCTTCTAGCAATCAAAGCAGTAGAGGTAGTGCCTCTAATAAGCAGGGGAAAATATTTTTATTCCAGGTACTTCCTCATAAGGAAGAAAAACAGGGATTGGCGGCCTATTTTGGATCTAAGACTTCTGAACAAGCACATTTTGAAACCAAAGTTCAAAATGTTCACTCTTGCCATAATCATTCCTTCCTTGCAAAAGGGAGACTGGCTAGCCTCCCTAGATCTAAGGGATGCTAATTACCATATTCCCATCAGACCATCTCACAGAAAATTCTTGAGATTCAGGCTGGCTTCAGGCCATTATCAGTTTGCAGCTCTCCCTTTTGGGCTAACTTCGGCACCAAGGGTTTTTACAAAGTGCCTATCAGTGGTGGTAGAGTTTTTGAGAAAACAAGGTATAACAGTCTTCCCCTACCTGGACGACTGGTTAGTAGTAGGACAGTCTCTGCAGCATGCAGTACAGTCACTGGCACTCACAAAATCCACACTAGAGTCCCTGGGATTTCTGATAAATGAAAAAAAATCTCAACAGGTACCACTCCAGCTGCTGGAGTTTATTGGAGCAGAACTAAACACCAGACAGGGCAGAGCTGTCCTGCCACAGGACAGGGAGACACGCATTCTGCAGATCGCAAAATCCTGTGTGTCTGGGAGACCCAGAACAGTCAGAGAATTTCTCAGGCTGCTAGGCCACATGGCATCTGCCACGGCAGTGGTAATGGGCTCCAGGTTTCAAATGAGAGATATTCAGTTCCATCTCAGACAGTATTGGTCTCAAAGGATGGATCCTATGTCCAGACTGGTTCCAGTCACAAGAAAGTTTAGTCCAGGCCTTACAATGGTGGCTGGACGAGCACAACCTCAGGTTCGGTGTACCTTTTATAAGGGAACAACCTTCAGTAATCCTCACAACAGATGCCTCTCTTCTAGGCTGGGGGACACACATGTTAGAGCACACAGCAAGTGGCACATGGTCCCTTCAAGAGTCTCTGTTGCACGTAAATCCTTGGAGCTCAGGGCTATTTACCTGGCTTTGAAAACATTCGCTCCTTACCTGCAAAACAAGGTGGTGCAAGTCAGAACAGACAACACCACAACCATGTATTACATCAACAAGCAAGGAGGTACCAAGTGACATCTACTGTGCACAGAAGCAATGAGACTGTGGTCCCTGGTATATTCCATGGGAGTATCCCTGTCAGCCATACACATCTCCAGGTAAGGACAATGTGCTGGCAGACTCTCTAAGCAGGATAAGTCAGGACCACCACGAGTGGTGCCTGAATAGTCAGGTACTCGGTACAATTTTCAGAAAATGGGGCACTCCAGAGGTGGATCTCTTCGCCTCCCCAGAAAACCACCAGCTTCCAATGTACTGTTGCAGGCCTCCTCTCAGGGGCACAATCCCCCTGGATGCCTTGGCCCTGGATTGGACAGGGACATTTCTGTATGCATTCCCTCCTTTTCCTATGATATTCAGGACCCTACTAAAATTGAGGTCCCAACCAGCAAAAATGATACTGGTGGCTCCGGATTGGGTGAGACAGCACTGGTACTCTCTTCTGCTGTCTCTGTCAGTGGTTTCCCCAATTCATCTGCCCAGGAGGCACAACCTGTTAACCTCCTCTCAGGGCAGGATCCTGTACCCCAATCTCAAATCACTGAGGCTCAAGGCATAACTCTTGAGGACTTAGAATTTGTTAACCTTAACTTATCAGAACAGGTGCTAACAGTGCTTAGGGGTTCCAGGAAGCCTTCTACTAAGACGACATATTCCTCTAAGTGGAAAAGATTTACAATATGGTGTACAGGTAAAGGTTTGAGCCCTTTCCGGGCTGATTTGGCTATTCTTCTAGATTACCTTACACATTTACATTCCTTAGGTCTGAAGCCTTCCACCCTCAAGGTCCACTTAGCTTCAGTCTCTGCTTACCTGTCAGTTGGTAAGAGAGGTCTGGCTTCTCATCCAGTATTTAGAAAATATTTTAAAGGCCTTAATCTTCTGCACTGTCCCTAAGGAACTGGTTCCGACCTGGAATCTAAATATTTGCATTCTAAAACTCATGGATGCACCGTTCGAACCTATGGCAACCGCAGATTTGAAGTATGTCACTTGGAAAACTGTTTTCCTGGTTGCCATTACTTCAGCCAGAAGGATCAGTGAATTACAAGCCCTGTGCACAGATGTGGACTACATCTCATTCCACAGGGACAAGGTGGTCCTTAGGACTAATAGAAAATTCCTTCCCAAGGTGGTATCTGATTTTCACTTGAATCAGTCTATCACTCTACCTGTCTTCTTTACAGACAACTCCAGTTCTCCAGAAAGGAGACTTCACTCCCTTGATGTCAAAAGGGTGCTTAGCCACTACATTGACAGAACCAAGTCTTACAAGACAAGTCAATCACAGCTCTTTCTCACATATGGTGAAGTTGGTAAGGGCAGAGCTGCAACAAAACGTACAATTGTCTCTGGATAGTAGCATGTATACAGTTTTGTTATAGTAAGGTGGGTAAACAGGTACCTCTGGGCCTGAGAGGCACACTCCACCAGGGGCACAGCTGCTTCAGTGGCAGCTTCAAGAGAAATTCCACTACTGGAAATCTGTAAAGCAGCTACATGGAAAACGGTACACACCTTCACAAAGCATTACAGCCTGGACTTGCAATCCAGAGGTGATGCTAGGTTTGGTACAGCAGTACTGCAGAGCTTGTTTCCGAAATAGGTTCTCTGCCCAACCTCCAAAGGTACTGCTTGGTAGTCTGCATTAAGTTTAATCATAATGAGTGATTCCTGGGGTTAGAAGAAAAAATTACTCACCATAGTAATCTTGTTTCTTCAAAGGGATCACTCATTATGATTAAAGTCACTCCCTACCTCCCCTACTAGAACCTATAGAAGTTGCTCTGCATCCCTGCATTAGGGTTTTTTTCTTTTCTCCTATATAGGCTAAGATAGAGACTCACTCTGTTTAACCAATTGATGTCCAGGTGGTCTCAAGTTTCTTAGGTTTTTTGGTTAAGGATTTTCAAACAACATGAAGTCTTGCTGTATTCTGACATATGCAGTTAGGTCCTGCCTTTCAACTGCCCCGGAGAACAGAGTTAAACTTTCCATGGCCAGCATGGAATGTTCACCGTGAGCTTGGTTGAAGCCCCTGTCTGCTGTTGTTTAAACTCCAACCATCAGATTCTTTACTCCACCTCACTGAACAGTCGCTCCGGAGAGTTCTCCTTTGCTCAGTTCAAAAAAGTTGGTTAAAGTGTCATTTTTCGCTCAGTTTCTACCGAATTGCTGCTACCATTCTGTCAGTTTAAGTCTCTGTCTGTGGTACCGTGAGTACTAGATAAGTTTTTCTTAGTTTCTGTGTGGAACTTGTAAATTGCAGATTGGTTCGGCTGAACTGATCAGTTTCAGGTAAAAAAGTTTGTGTATTTACTTAGAGTGTGGTAACCGGTCTGTATCGGTTCTAAAAAAAACAGATTTTATTCGTTTTTCCAAGACCCGTGTTGCGGTCAGGGAACGATAAAAGTCTTGCCTGGCGGATTGCGAAAAAGGGTAAGTTTGGTTAGGATTGGCCATGTCTGAGAAACCCAAGAAAAAACGGCCCACTGGGTTTCAACATGCAGTGTGTGTGGGGAAGTCTTGCTAAGGCTGATCCCCACACCACCTGTGTTTATTGTCTGGGGTTTGACCACCTCGAGTCAGACTGCCAAATTTGTAAGAATTTTCCCAAAGCTACCCTGGAAAAGAGATTAGGTAGACTGAGGGAAAGGGAGGCCGAGAAGTCCACTGACCCGGCTGGCCAGCCCGGTTCGGTTCTGACCGAACCAGAAGGAGTGCCCTCTGGGGGGCGCTGATGAGCCAGCTAGCCTAAAGATGCACGTTTCTACTGCTCCTTGAGCCACCACAAAAGAAAAGAAAATATAACTACTTTAAATCGAGATATAAAGTATTGGAAGCTACAGGTGGTTGTTGGAAGGTGGAATGGATAAATATGTGGTCTCAGCTTCAGCAAAGTAGCCCACTACGGGAAAGCGCAGAGGAAGCAACCACAGACCCTGCAAGAGGAAAATACAGCCTGGGTCTCCCTCTCAGCAGGAGAAGTAAGCGCACTAGGCCGCGAGGTCACACAACAGGTTTTGGCGGCACTGGAGCCTAGGTTTACTAGCTTGGCCACAAATTTCGACTGTAAATTGCAAGAACTGGTAGATTTGCATGCTACTCATGCTACACAACTGTGCAAACTGGAACAACGGATTTCAGATCTAGAGGACACTACGAATCCAGTACCGGTACAACTTACTATAATGCAGAAAGAGATGGAGGAATTAAAGGATCTACTAGATTACCAAGAAAACTATCATCGCCGACTCAGCTTGCGCCTCAGAGGATTGCCGGAGGGTCTGGAGGGACCAGATATCATTGACTTCTGTGCCAAGGTATTGCCAGAGCTTTGGGAGTTTCATTAAAAATGGGTGTATAAAATCGAAAGGGCCCACAGATCTGTTATGCCAAAACCAGGGCGAATCAGCCTCTGAGGCAGATAATTATGAGGTTTCACAACTACCCTGATAGAGAATCAGTCTTAAAAGCTTACCGTGAATGCTCTGAACTTCAGTATGAGGACATGCCTATTTATCTCACAAGATTATTCTCACGTTACTTAAATGGCGCTTGGGCCTTCACCCCTGTTATAGCAGCTCTACGGAAACCAAAATTGAGTGCTATATGCTGTATCCTGCCACTCTCAAGATCAAACATGAAGGAGCCACGACTTTTTGGGAAGTGCCTAAAGCAGAAATATTTGTTAAGGAACTGAAAAGGAAGAGTGGATGATAGAACCCAATGCTACGAGATGGAATCGCTTTAAACGGAAGACAGGCTAATTGGCGTGGTGGAAACTGGCACTGGGAAATTCAAATGGTGCTCATTTGACTTTTTTTTTGTTTTATAATGGACATTGGTCCTTAGAGAAACAAGGATTAGACTGGCCGGTGTAATTTTGTCCATACGAGGGGATCCTTGAAGTGAATATGGGATTAAAGACATATTGCAGCATGCATGAGATTTCATTTCTCACATTTGGACTGGTTCTTTTTATTTTATGATATTTTATAACCTCCATGGTGATAATGGAGGAAAGTATAAACTTACTAAGGACTTTTACTGGCTTGCCATCATCAACAGACTCAAGTGACACTTTAAATCTTAAAGCTGTGTGGCTAATGAGAGGGTTGAACTTAGTAGGCAGAGGACTATAAAGTTTGGAGAGGGAAGGAACTGAAAGTGATTGGAAAACAATGTAAACTTTTTCTTTTTTATATATAGGGTTATGGAGAAGGGGGTATGGTACAGAGGCAAAGCTGAAATGGAGGGGAACTCCTTCTTAGTGCGACTATGAGTTAGAAATGCCTCCAACAGATCCATATAAAGGGTTATAAATAACTTTTTTTTTTCCACTAAAAGTGGCGGCTCGGGATATGTTTGTCTGATAAAGGGTTGGGATTGTAAAATGTCTGCTTATTGCAGTTACTGTTACAAAAGAGGGAAGGGAGGTAAGGAAATAAGGGTAGGGGGAGAGGAAAGGAATGGGAGGGGAGGGGGGGTTTGTATATAGTTGTTGTTGAAATGTTATGTTATATGTTTTCACTCATTTGCAGATCCAAAAATAACACCAATCTATGGATATGGGGGTTGGAGGAAGGAAACTGGGAGAAATGAATGAACCTATGACGAAAGGGAGAATACAAAAAGATGAAGGATGGCTGGATTGAAGGAACTGACCATTGTTTCATGGAATGTTAGGGGAATAGCCAATCTCATTAAATGCACGATGCTATTGACGGCGCTGAAATGTCAAAACGCCCAAGTAGCTATGTTGCAGGAAACCCATCTCACGGATAAGGAACATGCGAAATTAAAGAGGGGGTGGGTTGGGGAGTGTTATTCGGCGGCTTATCGATCTCATAAGAGGGGAGTGGCTGTTTTCCTACATAAAAGCTTGCCATTTAAGAAAGAAAAACTTGTGACTGACCCGGTTGATGGGAGGTACGTTTTTGTAACCGGTACTATACATGGGGAGACAGTTACGTTTGGGAGTGTTTATGTCCCTGCGGTGCATGAACCAATCTTCTATAGAACACTAATGGCTCTCTTGATAGCAGAACAATTCCCAAATTTAATACTAGAAGGCGACATGAATTGTTTGTTTAACCCCACTCTAGACCATTCAAAAGGTAAAGGGGCCCCGAAAGGGGTGATTCGGGAATGGTTGGCGGGGATGTGTGAATTGGATTTAATTGATGGGTGGCGTGCAGCCAATCCTATGGCTAGAAAATATACTTTTTCTCGCACCCACACCAGACCTGGTCCCGCTTGGACCACGTGTTGCTCCTCGGACTTGGTATTTTCGGTTAGTGACGTCAGGCACAGTCCAACATATATCGGACCACACAATGGTCATTCTGACATTGAAATGGGGGAGAAAGAAAGAGTCCCAGTACGTGGAGATTCCCTAACTATCTGCTAGCTAATAAAAAATTCAAGGAGTATATACAGGATCAATGGAAACTGTATGTGCAAACTAATTCAGAGTCAGCTACTTCACGAGCTATTTTTTGGGACGCAGGGAAAGCATTCATGAGAGGATCTATTATTAGTTTTGTAGCTCATTATAAACGTAAAATTAGGGAAAGGAGGATGAACCTGGAACAGCGACTTAGGGTTTTGGAGGGAAAAGCAGCTAGAGGGGAGGGTGGGGAAAATATACAGCAGTTGCTGAACGGAACTAGGGAAGCCCTCAACAATTTGCTATTGGGAGAAGCTAGGAAAACCTGCCTCTTTGTCAGGAAACATTTCTATGAATGGGGCAATAGACCGAGCACTATGTTGGCCAATTTAATTAGAGGAAAAGAGGATCGATTTGATTCAGGCTGTAAGGGGAAGATGGGGTATTACGGAAAGACATTGGGGGTATTGGAGAATGTTTTAAGAGATTCTATTGGAGACTCTATTAGTCACAAGCTGAGGAAGGAGGAGAAGGGATGAGGGATTTCTTGAAAGGAATAACTCTCCCTAGGGTCACACAAGCACAACGGGACTGGCTAGATTCAGATATAACAAAAGAAGAAATTATAAAAGCGATTGGGGGCCTTAAGAGAGGGAAAACTAGTGGGCCGGATGGATTTCCGGTTGAATACTATAAAAATATGCAGCCACAGATAGTACAGCATTTGGAAGCTGTATTCAAAGAAGCCAGGGAAGAGGGAGGACAGTTACCACGATCCTGGGGGGGAAGCAACGATATGTCTGATTCCAAAGGCAGGAAAAGACTTGCTTGAATGCTCCTCTTTTAGACTGATATCCCTCCTAAACTGTGACTCCAAGATATTGGCCAAGGTTCTGGCGAGTAGATTGGAAATAATATTACCAAGGCTTGTTCACCCAGATCAGACCGGGTTTATTCGAGATAGATATTCTTATCACAATATGTGGACCCTGTTAAATGTGATTTGCACAACATCTAGGTGAGGAGGTGCATATTCTTTTGATGGACTCGGAAAAAGCGTTCGACAGGGTGAAATGACCATATTTGATGGAAGTTATGGCCCGGTTTGGTCTGGGTGACGAATTTATAGGAATGGTGCAGCAAATGTATGCCAGTCCTAAAGCTAGAGTGTTAGTGAACGGTATACTTTCGGATAGTTTGGAGCTAAGTAGAGGAACCAGACAAGGATGTCCCCTGTCTCTGCTATTGTTCGCACTGGTGCTCGAACCTTTAGCTATAGCTATTAGATCACATCAGGGAATAAAGGGGGCATGGGGGAGGATGGGTAAAGAGAAAAAACTCTCCTTATATGCAGACAACATGCTGCTATATGTTGCGGAGCCGGACCAGTCTATGCCTGTATTATTAGGGTTAATAGAATAATTCTCAGGATATAAACTAAACTTAGACAAATCAGAAGAAATGATAGTTGGGAAACCTAAGGATAAAGGGAAGATTTTGAAGAAATCGAAATGGGGTCTTAAAACAGTCCATGAAGCCTTCACATATCTAGGGATAAGAATAGGTAGAAATATTGAGGGTTTGTATAATCTTAATTATGGACCACTACTACAGACAATAGTGGCAGATTTGAATAGATGGCAGGGGCTTCCTATTACATGGCTGGGTAGAATCAATTTACTCAAGATGAATGCACTGCCACGAATAATGTACTGTCTGCAGATGCTCCATCTTGGAATCAGGAGGGCGGATATTAAGAAGCTGGAAAAAGCTTTTACTATTTTCATCTGTCGAGGTAAGCGACCCAGGGTGGGGTTAGCCAGACTAAAAGCACCAACACAGAAAGGGGGATTACAATTCCCGGATTTAGAAATTTACCATATGGCTGCCCAGTGCCGATACGTTCAGGACTGGGTCAGGAGACCAGAAGAGGCTGGTTGGCTTGATCTGGAAGAGGGGGGATGTCCTGGCAGGGTCTCAGCATATTTGTCAACTAGAGGATGGAAGGCCTTTCTTGATTTGCCAAATCCCATCCCCTTAATTAAAGTGGTATTAGTGAGCTGGAGGAATATGAGTAAGAGAAGGGAGGTGGGACGGGAGGACACACTGTTGCTGCCCCTGAAAGGGAACCCTTTTTTCCTCCCTGGACTAGAGGATAAGGGATATTGTGAGTGGGGGAGGAGGGGTACAGTGCTTAAGACAATTATTCAATCGGAGACGGACTCGATACATTCGAAAATATACAGGCTTGGACTGGCCTGGGCGTCAACATTTCTTCAGCTACTTACAACTTAGGGCCTATATAGGTTCTACAGATGAGCTACAAAATCCCGAGTCTAAATGGGGACACATTGAACAAATGATAGTTGTGGGGCAGAAAAGACCAAAGGGTACTATTCGAAGAATAGCAAGTGAAGGAAGAACCTGGCTCTCAGACAAGACATTGAGCACCAAAAGGCTCTGGGAGAGAGACCTAGGGACCCCTATAACAGAAGAGAATTGGGAATTAATAATTCAGCTCCATCAGGGCATAATGATATGTAATAAATAAAAAGAATCTTACTACAAATTCTGTCACAGATTGTACTACCCACCATTAGTGGTTCATAAGTATAATCTGTTAGTATCCATTTACCCTAGATGTAATAAGGACTTAGCATCATATTATCATTATTTCTGGACCTGCCCAGTGTTACAAGACTTCTGGGGAGAGATTGTAACGGAGATAAGAAGGATTACGGGACAACAATATACTAAATCTCCATTATTGTTGCTTTTTGGTATAGAAATTGCAGAGGATGGGGAATGGATACTGGTCAAAAGATGGCTTAGAGTGGTCCTGGGCATGGCTAGGCATTGTATTCTTAATACCTGGGTAAATGTGATGAAACCTACTATATCCCAATGGAAGGCTCTGATACTGCAACCCCTTACGTTGGAGAGATTGGTATATGTCACTAAAGATAAGGAGGAGCTTTTTCAAAAAACGTGGCAGCCATATCTGGAGTCACTAACAGTAGCTGATAATATTATGATGAGGGAAGGATGGATATAATAAAAATGACCTGGAGGGTAAGTGAATAATAAATGGTCCTCTTTGGGCTAAGTAAATGATGAATTCTTGGTCCCCTGCTCATGGCTCTCGAGTTGCTCCCCATTGATAAAGGACGGAATGATAACATACTTCTGATTGGTTTTAAAGTAGAAATGAATAAGAGAATGGATCGATTGTATATGTTATTATTTGTTAGTGTATCATGTGTGTGGTGTAATGTAATGTATTGTATGTGTCTTCTGTCGAAATGTCTGTCTATTATCATAGAAAAACTAATAAAATAAATTATGCAAAAAAAAAAAAAAAAAGGAGTGCCTTCTGACCAGGGTGATACTTCGGGCAAAAGGAGAGCTGATTCTGAGGAGTCTGTTCAGGTTAAAAGAAAAGATAAATCGTCCGGTTCAGACCCAGAAATTCATACTCCGACCGCCGATGAAAAAGCCAAGGCGATAAGAATAGTGCAATCGCTTACTTTGGTTCCGGACCAACCGCACCATCTGGCAGGGGCTCGGTTCGGTCGGTTCCCCCAGTTCCGGATTACACCCTGGAAGAATTTTATGAACTGGATGAGGAGGAGGGAGAGTATGAGGATGATGATGGTGATTATGAAAGTCTGGATGTGTCTATTGACCCGGACATCTCCCCAGACAGACCTTCAGGAGTTTCTCCTCCTAGACTTTCTGAGTCCCCTTCTCACTTTATGTTTTACAAAAAAGTGGCTGAAACCCTCCAGCTTCCTCTGGAAGAAGCAGTGGAGGATCAGGAGGAGCCTGATTTTGTTGAAATAATGGACATCCCAGAGTCCAGGAGACTGTCTATTCCCCTCCACAAATCCTTTGGGAAACAGACACATAAAATTCTTAAGACTCCTAATTTCATACCTCCTGTGGACAGACGAATGGACAAGAGGTATACTTTGTCACGCTCAGACACGGAGTTCCTTTCCCAGCAATGCAGCCATGTTGGGGGTAGTGCAGGCTGCTACCTGTGATAAGGCAAATATCCCCTTGGCATCACACCCACCCCAGATAAGGACTCCAGGAGGATTGATGCCATGGCAAAGAAACAGTACATGGCAGCATCTTTGGGACTCAGACAGGCTAACTATATGGCCTAACAGCTAGATACCAGAAGTCCAGGTGGGACACTGTGCTGCTCTGGCTAAACAGGCCCCTGACCAGCTTGCCAAGGAGCTGGAGCAGGTGGCTGCAGATGGGATTGACGCATCCAAGGTGCAATTTCATGCTGCTGTGGACTCCAATGATGTTTCATCAAGAGTCATGGCTACATCTGTGGCTCTTTGGAGGATGGCTTGGCTCAGATGTACTAGCGTATCACAGGATACCCAGGCTAAGGCCATGGATTTCCCTGTTATTGGTAATTCTCTGGGGAGTAGACAGAGAACTACATGAAAAAGATAGAGGAGTACAGGACCACTTACAGGAGTGCTCAGGCCAAAGAAAGGCAAGCCACTCCTCAAACGCAGCAGTCCAGGGGTAGGGGCAGGCCTTTCCAAAGGCCTTTTTACCAAGCTCAGGCCTCCTCCTCTTATTCTCAGAGGGGGTTCTTCAGAGGGAGAGGCAGACGGGGGATGAGCAGGCTTGCATCCTAAAACCACTGCCAAGCAGACACTCTGATGGGTCTGTCCGGGCTGATTCTCCAATACCAGTAGGGGGCAGGCTGGCTTACTTTGTCCAGGACTGGAAGTCTCTGACATCAGACAAGTGGGTCCTGGAAGTAGTAAGCCAGGGACTGGTTCTCAGCTTCAAAAAATTTCCCAAGATGAGAACCAGATACTTTCCACCTGCAAATCCATCAGAGACCCTTGCCTTAGAGGCAGAGGTTTCTTCCCTCCTAGCTCTCAAAGCTATAGCGAGGGTTCCCACCCTACACAAGGGCAAAGGATTGTACTCCAGGTTCTTCCTAACCCCCAAAAAGACAGGAGAATGGCGGCCCATCCTGGATCTAAGATATCTGCACAAACACCTTTTAAAACCAAAGTTCAAAATGGTGTCTCTGGGAATAATCCTTCCCTCTCTAAGGCCAGGGGACTGGCTAGCCTCCCTGGACCGCAAAGATGCCTATTTTCACATTCCCATCAGGTGCTCCCACAGAAATTACCTCAGGTTCGAGTTGCCCTCAGGTCACTGTCATTTCAGAGCAATGGGCCTAACATCAGCCCCAAGGGTTTTCACAAAGTGCCTGACAGTAGTGGTTGCTTTTCTAAGGAGAAAAAAGATCTCCATCTTCCCATACTTGGACGACTGGCTCATAGTAGGTCAGTCTTCAGACCAAGTCAAGTCACACTTGCAAATAACTCAGCAAGTGCTCACTTCCTTAGGATTCCTTCTCAACCTTCCAAAGTCAGTTCTTGAGCCAGTACAGCTCCTCACCTTCATTGGGGCAGAGCTGGATATAATAAGGGCAAGAGCCTTCCTTCCCCTGGACAGGGCAAGGACTCTTATGGAACTGGCCTCTTCATTCACCCTACAGGTGTCTCGATCAGCAAGGCATTTCCTTCAGCCTCTGGGCCACATGGCAGCTTCCACAGCAGTGGTCCAGGGAGCAAGATTCCAGATGAGGGACATTCAGTTCCATTTAAAAGCCTTCTGGTCCCAAAGAAAGGATCCCCTTACCAAACTAGTCCCAGTGACTCGAACCCTGATCCAGATCTTGCAATGGTGGCAGGATCAGGACAATTTGAGACAAGGAGTTCCTTTTGTCACTGAGTCTCATTCAGTGATACTCACCACAGATGCTTCCCTGCTGGGCTGGGGAGCCCATCTGGGAGATCTTACCACCCAAGAGCTGTGGTCACCTCAGGAATCTCTGCTTCACATCAATCTCTTGGAACTCAGAGCAGTGTTTCTGGCACTGCAAGCCTTTACCACATCTGTACAGAACAAGGTGGTCCAGGTCAGAACAGAGAACACCACCACCATGTGGTACATCAACAAGCAAGGAGGCACTCGGTCTGCGGCCTTGTGCACAGAAGCAATGAAGTTGTGGTCCCTGGCCTATTCCCTGCAAACCTCTCTGATAGCAGTTCACCTCCCAGGGAAGGACAATGTCTAGCAGATGCTCTGAGCAGGATATCCCAGGGCCATCACAAATGGACCCTAGATCCCCTAGTTTTGAAAGTGATTTCCTCAAGATGGGGCACTCCACAGATAGATCTTTTTGCAGCCCCAGACAATCACCAGCTTCCTCTCTTTTGTTGCCGACCCCCAGTCTTGGGCTCAGTCCCCCTGGATACTCTGATCCTGAATTGGGAAGGGAAATTTCTGTATGCTTTCCCCCCCTTCCCTCTCCTGTTCTAAGTGTTAGTCAAGATAAGGTCACATTCATGCAAAGTGATTCTGATTGCTCCAGACTGGGCCAGACAGCCCTGGTACCCCCTGTTGCTGTCCTTAGCAGTTCACCTTCCCCTGTCTCTGCCCAGGAATTACAACCTGCTGACATCCTCAGGGGAGGATTTGGTACCCGAACCTTCGGTCTCTCAATCTCAAGGCACGGCTCTTGAAGAGTTAAGAGTTTGCTGACCTGCATCTTTCCCAAGGGGTTCTGGATATCCTTAAGGCTTCTTGAAAGCTTTCCACCAGAAAGACTTACAATTCCAAATGGAAAAGGTTCACTATTTGGTGTTCTAAGAAGAATATTTCTCCAGATTCTGCTGGGTTGCCTACGGTTCTGGACTATATGGTCCATCTCAACGGCCTAGGCCTTAGGCCAGCTACACTTAAAGTGCATTTGGCAGCTGTTTCTGCTTTCCTGTCAGTAGCCTTCTCCTCTGTCAGCCCATCCTGTGTTTTGTAAATTCTTCAAGGGATTGCTGCACACCAATCCCCCCTTTAGGGATCCTGCTCCTGCTTGGGACCTTAATGTTTGCATTGCTCAGCTTATGCAACCCCCATTTGAGCCTTTGTCCTCTGCAGAGCTTAAGTACTTGACCTGGAAAACTGTGTTTTTGGTAGCCATTACTTTTGCCAGGCATATCAGTGAATTACAAGCCCTGTCAGTGGAACCTGATTTCTTTTCTTTCCACAGAGATAAAGTGGTCCTCAGAACTAACAGGAAGTTTTTGCCTAAAGTGGTTTCAGATTTTCACCTCAACCAGTCTATGTCTCTCCCTGTTTTCTTCACTGATCATTCCTCCTCTGGAAAGAGGAGGCTGCACAGCTTGGATGTTAAAAGGGCCCTCAGCTACTACATAGAGTGCACCAAGGGTCACAGGTTTGAGTCCCTCCAGTTGTTCCTCACATATGGAGAGGTTGGTAATGGCAAACCTGCCACTAAGAGATCTGTTGCCAGGTGGATTGTTTCTTGTATACAATTCTGCTATGAAAAACTGGGTAGAACTCCACCCTCAGGCCTGAGGGCTCACTCTACTAGAGGTACAGCTGCTTCCCTGGCTGCTGCCAGGGATATTCCTATCTTAGAAATCTGTCAAGCAGCCACCTGTAAAACAGTCCATACATTCACCAAGCATTACTCTCTGGATATCCAGGCTAGGAGTGATGCTCGGTTTGGCACAGTAGTACTTCAGAGCCTGTTTCCAAAGTAGGTTCTGTCCCTCCTCCATGGAGGTACTGCTTGGTAGTCTGCATATGTCAGAATACAGCAAGACTTCATGTTGTTTGAAGAAAAAATTACTCACCTTAGTAATGTTGTTTCTTCTAATGGAGTCTTGCTGTATTCTGACTCTCCGCCTCCCTCTCAGAACCTAGTTTTTGGGATGTCGGTGGGCAAGAGCAGTGTTGACACCCTAGGGGTGTCCCTTTTTCACCCTCCTTTATTTTGGGTGAGTGTTGTGTTTTGGGATGTGTTTTGTTTTTTGGGTTTCCTGACTTGAGTCTTTGCTTTGAAACCAAAAAACCCTTTTATATAAATATAGTTGCCAGTTGGCTAGTTTGAGTTTTACAGTTTCCACACAGAACTTCTAGTGAGTATTGCTCGTAAAGATCTGATGGTTGGAGTTTAAACAGCAGCAGACAGGGGCTTCAACCGAGCTCGCGGTGAACATTCCATGCTGGCCATGGAAAGTTTAACTCTTTGTTCTCCGGGGCAGTTGAAAGGCAGGACCTAACTGCATATGTCAGAATACAGCAAGACTCCATTAGAAGAAACAACATTACTAAGGTGAGTAATTTCTTCTTTTGACCTGAAACGGCAAAAAATATTATTTTTTAAGGTTGTTAATTTTAGCTAGTGGGTCTTTTACCCAGTTAGGCTCCGTAAGCATCTGAGCACTCAGAGTGCAGCAGTTGCTAGGGCAGCAGTTTGAAAGTGGCATGAGCCAACTGAAAGTTCCATAATTTACACAAAATACCATCTCTCCGGGCAGTTTAACACAGGAGGCTGACTGCATTAAGTTTAATCATACTGAGCGATCCCTTTGAAGAAACAAGATTACTATGGTGAGTAATTTTTTCTTCACTGACACAGTGTCCTCCATTCAGTCAGGGATCTCGCCAGTGGGGCAAGGTCAGACCCACAGTGATGGGCCTTTTGCAAACAGAGGCACTCTTATTGTCAGGGCTGAGGTTTGACCAGTGGGGGTGGCTGAGGTCATGGAGGTGATTTTGAAGCTGTGGCCCACTTTTTGTGAACTGTATCCGGGCCCGACCCATCTCCTAGCGGGATGCGTGGAGTCCGTTGATCCAGTGTTCGCCAAGATTGTTCCGTGCTTGTTCTCAGAGGGGTTTTTCCCTGACACCTTGAAAGAGGCATTGGTGAGGCCCCTTCTGAAGAAACCATTACTCAACCCTGATATCTTGGTGAATTATTGACCCGTCTCCAACCTCCTATTTCTAGGGAAGGTTGTTGAGAAAGAGGTGACTTTGCAGCTCGAGGCACACCTCACAGCCTTTGACATCTATCAGCCTCTCCAGTCTGCCATTTAGGTCTAGGCATAGCACCAGAAAGGTGTTGGTCAGGGTGCAAAATGACCTCCTTAGGGCAAGAGATAAAGGAGACTGGTCAATAATTCTCATTCTCCTTGATCTGTCCTCAGCTTTGATACTGTGGACCACATTGTGCTACTTGATCACCTTAGAGAGTTTTGTGGACTCACCGGTACTGTCATCAACTGGTTTGAGTCCTTTCTCATGGGCCGGACACAGTGGATAGTGATGGGAAATTTCTCCTGCTGGCTGAAGTTCCTGCCCTGTGGAGTTCCTCTGGACTTGATCTTGTTGCCAGTGTTTCTCGCGGTGTACATGCTACCCCTGGGGGAGATCATTAGACATTACAATCTGGGTTTTCACTGTTATGCAGATGATACCCAGCTATATATGTCCTTTGCTGCCTGGACATGTAACACCGTGGAGGTGTTTAACTGCCTGGCCGAGATCCAGGACAGGATGTCCTCTAACTGGCTGAGACTTAACCCAGATAAGACATTGGTACTAGTGACTGAGCCTGGTCACTGGCATGATGTGATTACTGCTGGGTCAGGAACAGTTTTGTTCCTGGGCCCTGTTCCACTGGTAGCTTCCACTAGCATGAGGAATCTGGGTGTCATTCTTAACGATGGGTTGACACTTGAAGTTCAGGTGCCAGTGTTGTCCAGAGCAGGTTTTTATCATCTAAGGAATGTCACCCAGATTAAACCTCTAATTCCGCCTGGTGACCTGTCATCACTGGTGCATGCCTTTGTCACGTCAAAGCTCGATTACTGTAATGCTCTTTACTTCTGGGTCAGTGAAGGGAATCTCCATCGACTACAGTTAGTGCAGAACGCAGCGGCCAGGTTGCTGACGGCCCTTCCAAGGTCCTGCATGATCTGCACTGGCTGCCGGTTGGATGGAGGATTACCTTCAAAGTGGGCTTGTTCACCTATAAGGCCCTATATGGATCAGACCCTGGCTACCTGAGTGACCTCCTGACACCTGTCTGCACTGGGCGTTGCTCTGTTCCTCCATCGATGGCCTGCTGGTGGTTCCAAGGGCTAGGCTGAAAACCTCAGGAGACTGTACATTTGAGGTGTCTGGCCTGACCCTTTGCAACTCTCTTTCAAAGTCTTTGAGGGAAGCCCCATCGGTGGAGGCTTTTAAGAGGGGGATGAAAACACATCTGTTCAAACAAGCATTTGAAATGTACTGATAGCCCAGTTTATTTTTATTGTTGGTATTTATTAATTTGTTTTATTATATTTTATCTATTCTGCCTGACCCTTGTAAATTTATGATTGTATGTTGTATACCTTTCTTCTTGTAAAGTGTCCAGAGCCTCTGGGATTGGGCGCTTAAAGGGACACGGTCAACTTTTTTTGCATCATATTATTTCTAGTTAAAACCCTACATTTTATGAGTGTTTAGCTACTCTAAAATCCATTGATGTTGCTGTTTTTTGTTTCTGCCTTTTTGCTTAGTAGAATGAAATGCATGCTAATGTATAGTTATAAACAACTTTGTTTTGAATCCAGGATCTGTTTTTACTGCATACGTCCTGAACAATAGAAATGCCCGCAAACAGTGCAGCCACTCATGATACAATAGTCTCCTTTACTCCCACTGCATAATGAGCGCTAGACCATGTTAGGGGGTGTTCCTAGGTCCAGCAATAATGCAGTCGGAGTTAATCAAGGAACATAAACAAACATGTTTTGGTGTGGTAACACCAGTATGGTGGGCAGTCCGTTTTTCGTTGGTTAACAGAAAAAAAAAAACATAATCAAACAACCAACTACATCAGCAGTCTCTACAGAATGTGAACTGTCATAAGATTTGTTTGTTTTTTTTAAACTAGGGACACTCAGATGCCTAAGGGGGTTGACAGTGTCCCTTTAAGAAATTAAAGCTTACTTACTAATCAAGAAGATCAAGAGTTACTGGTAAGTAACATTCTTTTCATGATGCTGGAATAAGTAGAGTCGGTCTATTATGTTACATAAGCATGGCTATGGATGCTGTGGTGGCATGTCTTTCATGGAGTTTTAAATTTCCATATCTGAAGGCTGTATCAAAATATCCAGTCATTGTAAACCTTGACCAATGGGAAGTGAGCCAGTAAACTTTAAAAAGCATGGTCTGGGGCTGCCTTATCACCTAATTCTATGTGTTACTACATAACAAGTTGGTGACCTTAGCTCACACCCGAGTCCAAGGCATCACACTTCCAGTGGCAGAGTCAGTCAGGTGGGTCTGATTAAGATGCCTACAAACTTGGGGAGGGTGGGTGGCTTTTGACATTACTCAACTTGCCCCTGGGGAATGAGTCCTGGAGGCAGGAAAAGTCAAACCAGGGAGTCTTAGCAGGTATTTGTAGAGCCTGTGATGTTTGACATGGAGGTGACAGACATCCAGTCAGGGAATTGATGCGGAGTAGGCTGGGCAGGTCCAGCCGCGCTAGCCTAAGATGCTAGTGTCCAGAATGGGAGGGATAGGGTTGGAACAAAGAAAAACACAGCAAGTTTGGCCAGCAAGAAGTCCACCTTTCTCCACACCCAGCAGTGCCAGCCAAGTCCACTTTCATCCTCTCTCCCTTAACAGACATTGTGCTTGCTACACACTTTCCAGGGAACAAGCCCCACCTTGGGAGCTCCACTGCATCAAGATGTCAGGCAGAGGCTGGATCACAATGGAGGCAGTTTTTCCACAGGTCAGTTTTGATGACTGGAGACATGGAATGTGAACCCAGACAAAGCCCGTAATTCATTTCTCGTCAGCTGTAGCAACATTATCCTTTTCCATTATCCCTGATTTCTCTATTGTTTTACGTTTTTTTTTATTCCTGATTCTCTCTTTCATTTGTTTTTTTTGGTTTTTTTTACTTTTTTCCAAATTAGGATAATTGCTGAATATTCTTGCTGCAAGTTCAATATTACAAGAACATCTGCCTATAGTATGTATTAGCTTCTCAGAAGGAGGACAGCTGTGACAGGAGTTATTCAGTGGACATAAAAGTAAATGTTTACATGTGGATAGAATTAATATGCGTATTGTGGCAGCTGTGCTAACAGAATGTAAACATATACTGAAGTTTATCTCATTCTTGAATATTAATGCAATTGGCAAATAAATCTATGTGACAGTGCTCAGTGCTGGTTGTATTTTATCTTGGAAACTGAAATAAAACATTTATTACAAACAATGAAAGGTTGAAAACTGCAAGGAATTTCACTGTAAGTTTCAAGAAAATACTTCATATTCTTAATGATTAAAGGTAATTTTTTTTTGTTTTTTCTATCACTTTCTGCCTTCCCCGGCTGGCCCCCTATCTCCCCCCACCCAGCCCCATCACCTGACCTTTTCCAGAGTCTGTTCCCCAATGGCTTACCCCTCCCCCTGCTGGGTGGCAGAAAGCCTGGCTCAACCTGCCCTTCAAGGGTCTGGTGGGGCTGCACCAAGATCATTGGTGCAGAGTCTGCGAGGGGGCAGTAATCATTCTGCCAGCCAGGGGGATTTTCTATCAATTTACTCCCTTGCAGTGAAGTGGCATGCAGCACTGTCAATGACATCATTACACACACACACACACACACACCTGTACATACAAAGCTGGACTGCTGCTGCTCCTCCACCCCCTATGTCGCAATTCTGGCATTCTGACCCCCCTCAGCCGCTGCTAGGGGCCAGGCTAATACTGGGTGCCTCACCCTCCCACCTCTGGAGAACAGTCCCTCAGATACTCAGTCCTCCTCCCCCACCAACACGACAATGATCTGGGCTCGGGGCATGAACCTGGGTCGCCAGTGTTACAAGCTTTAGTTCTACCATTGCGCGAATGTGTTGGCTCAAAGTTACCATTTTTTTAAGTTGTTTTGTATATATTTTACTTCACCATGTCATTGTCCCTTAAGTTGTAAGTATTGGTATAATTTTCTTGATGATATAGTTTTTTTTAAATCACTGATTCCCTTCATCACTAGATCTTACTTCAAGGAAGACTCTTGCAGCAGGTCACACAGGTAGGACTAAGCCGTCTGGCACCAGGAACACACAGAAAACTTCCAGCTAGCAGTCTACCAGGGAGGACCGCCCACTGCTGACATCAGTTGCTGATGTCAGCCTATCCTATAAAGGCAGGCAGTCCCCCACACCTACCTCAGTTCTTTTCCTGATGCTGCCCCACACTTGTTGGATGTTAGCATATGCTGCAGCTACAGTCATTTTATTTTCCTTTTTTATTGTGTGTGTAAAACATTGAATTTTCTGTCTTCTTGTTGACGAGTTTGTCTTCTCCACCAGCCTCGTCTTCTGACCGCTCCACTAAGTGTGCCTGTGGCAACAGATTCCTGAAAAAGATGGCCACTCTGTGTGTCTCATCTGCCTAGGCCCAGCCATGACACAGACCTGCCAGATTTGCCAGAAATTCAACCAGGCCACTCGGAGATGTTGTCTTAAAACTCTGGAGGGACACCTTTTGAAGCAGAAACTGGTCACGATGGAAAAGGAGCTGAAGGCCAGGAGCTCTTTGGCCTCACCAGCACAGTCCTCCAGGACCTCCTCTTCTAAGAAATCCAGTGGGAAGCACGAACACTGGGACCGGGATAGATCTGCTTCCCACTTGTGGTCACCGCACAAGCCTTCAACTGCGATGGGGTCATCCTAGTACACAGGGTTGGCCCCAGCAGCCCTCTCTTCCACCAGGCTCCTGGTGGCATTGCTATTTTGGGCGGTGACTCCTTGGGAAAGGAGACATCATCTCCTGTTCCCTAGTCCCTAACGCTCAGGCCCATATCTTCCATGGGATCTCAGCCATGTGGCTCGGCTGATGTTGGTTCATTAGGCATCACTTCCTCCACCGTGGCCCCCCCCCCAGCCATAGCACTGCCTTCATCAGTCCCATCCTCTGTGAACGACGTTAGTCCAAGGCATTGCCCGCAGCAGGCTACTGCTACATCCTCTTCTCCAGCATCAACTCTGCCTCTGCCCAGGGGATCTCCTTCCCCCCCAGGTGCCTGCTTCTCCGGCTAGGCCTGCACTGGTGGAGCTTTCCCCTGGATGCTCCTGGCTGATGCCAGCTGGGCCACCACTAGTACTGCCACTACCCCAACCAGCAGGCCCAATGCTGGCATCGCCTCTGCTGCAACCCAAGCCACAGCCGATGCCCGCTGGCCTGATGCCAGATCCTCAGCTGGTACCAGGTGGCCTTATTCCTGGGTATCCTATGCATGCCCCACTGCCATTGTACCCTTAACTGGCACCTTTCTATCCCTATCCACCAGTGTATAACCTCCCACCCCCGGTGGACTTTAATGCCCTATACTCAGTGTGGTGGTCCTTTGACCAGAGGCAGACCCTCACTCCTCAAGGCCACCTCTGGTGTCTCCCCAACATCCACCCTGGGATCCGCCACCTCAGTATCTGAGCCAGACTGGCCCTAATAAACCCCAAATGTTGGGGTCTTCCAGATCTCGTCCCTTCGGCTCTGGCTCTCACCAGGATGAATGTATGCCACTGGCATCTGACCAAGACAGCAAGACCTATGAGGATGACTCAGATGGTTCTGGGTCTTCCTTCTCACCCCGGGAGTCTTTGGATGGGGGGATCCTAAATGCCCCACCCCCCAACGCAGTGTCAGTGGCTCAGTAGGTAGCACACTCGCCTCTGAGGCCGGGAGATCAGAGGGCTGTGGGTTCAGTTCCCACATCTGGCACTTGGGTTAATATCCCAGTACTGACACTGTAATGCAGCATGAGAGGGGTGCTGCATTTCTGAGGTGCCGTCTTTCGGATGAGACGTTAAACCAAGGTCCCATCTGCCTGGATTGGTGGTAGTTCAGGTGGATGTTAAAGATCCCATGGCACTTATCGAAAAGAGTAGGGGAATTTCCCCGGTGTCCTGGCCAAATTTCCCTCATTCACTAAAAATACCACCAACAGCTTAATCTGGTTCAAGGTCAGTTGGCATTCATCTGTATCCCCCTCCCCCGGGTCGTACCTGAAAATAGGCAGGATTTGTCTAGTGTACTTACCCGGTCAACAAAAGCTAAATAAAAAAATAAAATAAAAAAAATAAATAAAAACGACCCAACATCTATGGACGTCATATGCCACATCCAGTTCCTTATGGGCTGGGAAATGGAGGAGCAGGACCCAGAGCGCCACCTGGCCATATATTTAAGGCAGCGGGACACCCTCCCTGTGGTGGTGCCACCTATGATTGACTTCTATGAGGATGTCACAAGGGCAGCATGAAATTGCCCCTTCTCTACTCCTCCGTTACTCAGGAAGGTGGACTGTCTTTACCATGCCCTGCTGGTAAACTTTACTTAGGGAGTACTCCAAGGCTGATTCAGTGGTCATAAACACAGCACATGACCATATCAAAAAGCCCATGGAGCTTAGTGCCCTTCCCCCAGACAGGGAGTCTCGGTAGCTGGACTACATGGGTAAGTGTGTGTTCGCATCTACTACCCTAGCTATTCAGGCCATTAATTACCTGGCCCATGTGGTTCAATAACAGAATATCCTCTGGTACCAAGCCAGGAACCTGGTGCAGGCATTGCCAGAAGACCCCACCAAGACGCAGATTGCCCAACTCTTGAAATTGGGCTCGGACATTGGCAGCCACATTGTCTGGGCTGCTTATGATGCCTTAGACACCACTGGGCACAGCTGGCTGCTGGGGTCTGCCTCTGGTGCCATTTTTGGCTTTGAGTCTCTGGTTTTGCCTCGCATATGCAAGCCAGCATCCTAGAATGCCCCGTTCTGGGGCACTGTCATTTTTGGGGGAGATGTCTAGGACATCATCTCCGCCCTGCAGGAGTCAGGGCAAGCCCTTAAGTCAGTTCATTCACTCTGTCACACACAGCCTAGAGCGGGCCAATGTCAGTCCTTTCATTGGTCTTCTCACAAGCAGTCCCACAATCAGTCTGTCAAGGGTCAGACCAAGTGAAAGGCCACGGCAGCCCCTGCAGCTGCTGCCACCAGAACTCCTCGGGCACTTGTAGCTACCCTGCCAGCACCTGCCCCCACCTCCTGACTTCTTAGCTGACCCCCTCCCAGCTGAGGCTCTGGAGGAGGCTGTTGGGGGTTGGTTGTCCCTCCACCTGGAGGGGTGGCAGGGAGTGACCACAGTTATTTGGGTGCTTCAGATCATAGATCATGGTCGCATGGAGTTTCTAGAGTGGTCTCCAGAAACCCTCCAGTAAACTTCTCCTACCCCGCCGGCCCTCCTGTACCTCATCTAGGAGAAAATTCAGACTCTTCCACAAAAATGAGCCATAGAGCCTGTCCCTCCGGCTCAGTGGGGAAGGGAGTTTTACTCCCATTTCTTTCTTATCCCCAAACAGACCGTGAATCTCCGGTCCATCCTGGACCTGAGCCATCTGAATTTGTACATCGAGTACAAACACTTGCAGATGGTCACTCTCCAGGAGCTGTTAACCCTTTTGCACCGGGGGGGGGGGAGATTGGCTTTGCTGTCTTGACATGCAGGATGCCTATCTACACATCCAGATTCTTTCTGTCCATCTTTGCTTCCTCTGCTTCCATTTTCAGGGAGCCCATTTTCAATTCCAGGGCCTCCCTTTTGGCCTTTCTTCGGCACCCCCAGGGTGTTTTTCAAGTGCCTGGCGGTTGTGGTGGTGGCTCTGAGAAGGCAGAGCTTCTATGTGTTCTCTTACCTGGATGATTGACTGCTAACAGCCCCCTCCAGAGATCACCTGGTTCAGACTCTAGACTACACTTTTCATCTATTCCAGACCTTGGGGATCATAAGCAGCCTGGAGAATACCGTCACTCTGCTGAAGTCCTGACTCTCTCCTTGCCAGCGCATTCAGTACATAGGAGTGATCCTAGACACTACCCAGTGCAAGGTCTTTTTGCCCATGGAAAGGGTAGAGTGACTGATGGAGAAGGCCCATCTGGTTTCCTCCAGTCATCACGTCCCCACCAGGATTTTCCTGCACCTTCTGGGTCACATGGCAGCAGAAATCACCACAGTTCCCTTAGCCCGCCTGCACGTGCAAGTTTCTCAGCAGACCTTGAGGGGCCAGTGGGACCAACGTATGGATGACCTGGACCAGTTGGTCCTGGTCTCTGACTTGGTCCAGAGAGTTCTGTCATGGTGGCTGGATCTGGCCAACCTCCTTCAGGGAGTCTCTTTTCAACTCTCGACCCCCTGCCAGATTCTCATAACAGATGCATCTGGCCTAGGATGGGGTGCTCACCTGGTCAATCACCAGACCCTGGGTACCTGGATGGACATAGAACAGGGTCTCCATATCAACATCCTGGAGATGCAAACGGTCCTTTATGCTCTGCAGGCCTTTCAGACTCATCTTCTCCTCGGTCCACTGCTGGTGCAGATGGACATGTGTGTTGTTTATTTTATCAACAAATGGGGGGAACCATTCTTACCTCCTGTTTCAGGAGGTTATGAGAGTCTGGTATTGGGCCATTGAGCACGGTCTGGAGCTCTTGGCCGTACATGTTCCAAGCATCCAAAACGTCTTGTCCAACAGTCTCAGCTGCTTCAGGTCACGTGATCATGAGTAGGAGCTTCTAACCTCAGTGGTCGAAGATCTCTTCGACAGCTGGGGTCATCCATAGTTGGACATTTTTGCATCCCCACTCAACACAAAACTGCCGCTTTTCTGCTTGTTCAATCCCAGGCCTGGAGTTTTCTGGTGAGATGCATTGTCCCTCTCCTGGAAGGGGAGGTTTCTGTATGCCTTTCCTCCCATCCCACTCCTACAGAGGGTTCTGCTGAGGCTCCAGTTGGAAGGGACAGAGATGATTCTCATAGCTCCCTTCTGGCCACATCAAATTTAGTTCCCCGTGATGGAAAACAGCTGGTTGCAGAACTTCCAGCATCCCTGCCCCTGTGCACCAGCTTGCCCTCCCAGGACCTGGGCACTTTAGTCCATCTGGACCTCATGTCCTTGCATCTCCATGCATAGCTGCTGTGGACCTAGCTATTGCCTGCTTCAGAGTGTCCTCTAGGGCCTCAGAGGTCCTGGTGGCTGCTAGAAAACCCTCCAGCACGTCCACTTACACTAAGAAATTGAAGCATTTCACTCTTTGGGCTGCTTCTTGCCATTTGGATCCCTTCAGCTGCCCGGTCAATCAGGTGTTGGAGTACCTTCTTTCCCTTTCGGACTCCAGCTTGACGTACTCCTCACTCAATGTGCATCTTTCTGCCATCTCTGTGTACCATGCACCTATCGAGGACAAAGGTGTGGCCTAGTTTGAGGTGTCCCGCACCTTTCTGCAAGGCATTTTGCATCTAAAACCTCCCATTCAGGACCTGGTCCCTCCATGGGACCTCAATTTCATGTTGGAGAAACTCACTTTACCTCCCTTTGAACCAGCCGCGAGTTGCGAGCTGTGCTTTCTGTTGTAGAAAGTGTTCTTTTTAGTTGCTGTTACTTCAGCGCAAAGGATTTCTGAGCTTCAAGCTCTTACTTGTAAGGAGACTTATTTGGTTTTTCACAAAGTCTTTGCATACTAATCTTAAGTTTTTACCCAAGGTAATGTCGGAGTTTACTTCGGATCAATCCATCCACCTTCCAGTTTATGTTCCTGGGTATTCTAATCAGGGGGAGGTTTTGCTCCATATTTTGGATGTACATAGGGTTTTGCGGTACTGTATGAACTGCACCAAGCCTTTAAGGAAATCTGACTAGTTGTTTGTTTCATTTGCCCCTAAGAGGGAGGGCACTTCTGTTTCCAAACAGTGTTTGTCTAAGTGGTTAGAGAAATGCATTGTTTATTGCTACTGCATGTACAACAAGGCCTTCCGGGAGTGGTTAAGGACCATTCCACCAAGGGTGTGGCCACCTCTGTGGCTTGTTTTAGAAATGTGTCTGCTGCAGATATCTGTGCATCTGCCACCTGGAGTTCTGTCCACACCTTTAGCAAGCATTACAGCCTGGATGTCGCCTCTAGGCGCAGAGCCAATTTTGGCCTAGCAGTACTTCAGGGCCTTCTCTCCTGAGCTTTCAGCTGCTGATCTGTTCTCTTCCCGGTGTTGTTCTCCTGGTGCTACCCGGTATTGCTTGGGACTTAGTCCTACCGGTGTGGCCTGCTGCAAGAGCCTTCCTCGAAGTAAGATAGTACAGTTATGTAAGAACGTACCGTAACAGTTGATCTTCAAGAAAAGCTCTTGCAGCAGGCCCTGCTTTCCCTCCTTCCTTCCACCTGCTGTTCTTTCTCTTGCATCACTTTTGCCTTTCATTTGGCTCTCAGTAACCTCCTCGGTTCTCCATTCGCTGCCCGCTTAGGGTCTCTGGTGGGAGAACTGAGGCAGGTGTGGAGATAGGCTGATGTCAGCGGTGGGTGGTCTCCCATGGTAGACTGCTAGCTAGAAGTTATCCATGTGGTTCTGGCGCCTGACAGCTTAGTTCTGCCAGTGTGGCCTGCTGCAAGAGCTTCTCTCAAAGATCTACTGTTACGGTAAATTCGTACGTAACTGTACTTTCTCTTGTTATAGAGATTTTTAATGATTTTTCTCCTCCCTTTGTTTTTCATCTGCTCTCAGCTGTCAGGTTTGGCTCTTTTTTTAGTTTATCACTCTGCCAGCTGCCAACATCACTCCCACTAACTGTGCACTTGAGTCCAGCCATTAAACACAATCATCTTCTTACTCTCAGCTGACAAAGACTTCGGATTCTAACTACCTTGATTTAGTTCACTATCCACGCTTAAGCAGTCTACCATAGAGCATGTTCAATCACCAGAAAGTCTTTAAGCTTGACTCCTACCACCCACTCATGTATCCGGCTCTGCCCCTGCTGCGCTCAGATCCTATCTTCCACTGGAAAGAACAGGTCTCCTGCACAGCAACTGCCTGTGAATCAGGTTTTGTGCAGTTTTTAGGCTTTTTTGATTTAGCTAAGTACATACTCTGCAGGTTCACCATGTCCATCCATGACTACCATGATGCCTGCATCCACTTTCTGGGTTAACTATTTACCATGATGTGGACAGCTGCCAGTGGTGCCAGGTCATGCACGTGTGGACAATCCAGGATTCCAGGTTGAAAGTCCTTAAGGTGGGGGGTTCAAGGACCATGCATGGGCCATAGGTGGGTTTAGCCATGCAGTTAGCAGCCCTGGAAAAGGACATGTTCAGGCCTTTGACTTGGATGCCCCAGTTCTTGATCTGCTGGTAGGTGAGGAGGACTGGACCAAAAATCCTCCCAACCATCGAGGAGATGAGGGTTTCCATGACTTTCTGTTGTGTCTGCAGTCCTTCAGTGAGACTCATCCCGTATGTTAAAAGTATAAAAAAAAGTCCCCATCCAGTCATAAGAATGCTGTCAGTCAAGGCACCATTCAAGCTCACCTTGGTTGGAAGCTCCTCATGGTTGGTCACCCTCTCAGGAAGCTGAGTCATCCATGGATCCCACCAATATGTCTGCAGAGCTTCCATCAGGGCAACCGAACACTTCAGTGCTGGTCAACATGTCGACAACCTGTTGGGACTAGTTGGTGACTGCACTCTTGACCAGACTCTGGTGGTTCTACTATCAGCTCTTCAGGTTAAGCCAAGGGAGGGTGCAACAGTCGAGGAAACCATAACTGGTCCGCCACCTGCTAAACTGCCCCTTGTTATCCTCAACCCGGTGGTTCCACTGGTCTGGCACCCCTGACACTGTGGCTGAGTACCACAGTGGTCTCTCTTCATAGGCGTAGTTTGACTTTGACATTTGAAGGGGCAGGGGCGGGGCTAAATAGGTTGCATGTAACTGTATTCATCTCTCACTGGTGGTTTAGCAGATACATTTACATTGTCTTAATACTGAAATACTTTAATATAATTGCATTCTTCTCTCCTTTCAGTTAGCATAAACATCTGCGATGTTCTCTGGGATCAGCCTTGCAGTCAGATCAGCTTCTATGTGAAGGAGAGCCACTGAAGAAAATCTTTCTTCTCCCATGGTTGACCTGAACCAGTTTATAATCCATCTCATTGCACAAAAGCTTCATTCAGATGTGGCTGTCCTGACAGGCAAAGTGAGAGCTGAGTTTGTAATAGTCTGAGTAAAGGGTTTGAGATACTTTTTTCTTGAAGCCTCTGAAAAGTAATAGGAGATTCACTACTGGCAAGAATTTCCATTTCTGCAGCTGCAAGATGAGGATCTACGTTAGTGGGTCTGCATGCCGCTGCAAGAGTGGCTCAATGCCATTTTTGTTGCACTTTAACACTGGATCACTTGCTCCAGCAATTTCCATTAATTCTTTTGAGAATTGTCTTCCTAACTCTCCAATCACAGCATCCAAAATGGGTAAATATAACTGCTGATTCCACTGGGATTTTTCAGGTGCACTTGCAGTCTCTTCTACACCCTCTCTTTGACCCAAAGTGATTGGTACAAGGAAGTTCTTAAGAAGCGCCAAGGTTTTTTATTAACCCTTCATTTTGGAGCTTGATGTGTATCTTCATAGGGCACTGCAATATTACGCTCTTTGTAGAATTCTTTAATTTCTTTCCACATTTCATTCCAGCCTTCTTCAGTTCTGCGTTTTGTAAAGTACACGTTTATGCTTTCTATTATGCAAGAAGCTTTTGTAAGCATGATATTACTGCCTTGAAGTCCTTTGTGAGAGATATGAACTACTTTTAGAATATCTTGGAAGATAATTAAGCAAGCAATGAATTGCACTGCCCTCATGTGCTGATAGAGACCACTTGCTTAAACAGACCACGTTTCTCCTAGTTCACTGAGTTGTATAAGGCATTGCATGATGGCAGTGTATTGCATTTATACTGCAAACACACTTTTCCACTTGCATGCCCACCGTGTATTGCTCAACTACACTATCTCTCGCTGCTTTAGACCTAAAGCTTTCTGCATATTGAGAAACATTTGATGATTGGTTGGCTCAGCAAAAACTGAATACATTAAAAAAAAAACAGCAGTACAATTGACTTTACAGCATTCTACAAGGGCAAGGTTGAGCTAGTGTGCCATACAATGTACATACATTGCTAATGGATAGACTTCTTTCAGCCGCTGCTGAACTCCCATAAGATGTCCTGACATTACGGATGCACCATCATAAGACTGTGCAACTACTGGCAGATTGTGCAATCCGGTTGTCTCTAAAGCTTTCTTTATGACATTATAAATTCCATTTGTATTTCTGGAAGCTGAACAATTGATGAAGCACAAGAACGTCTCTTTAACTTCTAGGTTTTCTGCATATCTGATGCAAAAAGAAAGCTGCTCTCTCTCTCTCTCTTAAATGACCCGGCCTCATCTGCAGGTACATAAAGAAACCAATCTTACTCACTGCCCCTACAATTTCTCTGCAAACCAAATCTGCAGCACTTCATTTTGGAAGTCAGGGCTTGTGTAGTTAAAATAACATTCCTGCAAGTTCTTGAAAGATTCATCATACTTTGAAAAGAAATCACAAAATTCAAGGAAATTATCTTTCAACTTAGATTCTTTTCCCTCATTGTGCCCTCAAAACGGTAAACCAAGTTTTGAAAGTAACTTACGATGTCGCAAACCTTGGCAAGATAATTACAGTTTCTTTCAACAATAGTTTTATGGTTTGCTGAAAGGTTCACAGCTACTGAACCAGTTTCTTGACTAAGTTTGAAGCATTACCACTTTTCCATACATTTCACATGAACTTGGGAAACAGCATGTTTAGACAACTTTTCTGAGAGTTTTTTTCCAATCCCTCGCACCTTTTTTGATAAATGAGTCATCCACATAGCCTGTCTCAGTATGAAAGTGATGGCATGGAAAGCAGAATATAGCATCTTCTTGAACTGAATATTCAATCCAAGGAAATTTCATGTAATGGAAAACAGACAATGATCGGTTGTGTTTCACAAACATTCTCTTTGGAAAATCAGGCAAATGTGGTTGATTAGGTCTATTGCATTTTTTTCCGAGATCCATAGGGACAGTTGGGATGGTCAAATCATCTCTTTCTGTAGTGACAGAAGAAGAAGACCTACTCGTAGTCATTACCTCTGAAGATATGAGATGATCCTCTTGCTGTGCTCGTACTACACCTAAGGGTTTACCAGAAGCTGATGCTGCTGGACCTGGAGGTGTTGTAACATCCTGCCGCTGCTGCTGTGGATCAGGCACTGGCAGTTCAGAACAATTTGTTGTTTTAATCAAAAACTTGCCAATGTCCATTATCAATTTTAGCCGACTCGGCCCGAGTTACAGCTTGCAATAATAGGCTGAATGAACTTCAACTGTTTAAGTAGTGATTCAAAGTTAGCTCACTAAGGCTAAGCGTGACTGCTCCTCTCCTAGCTCAGCAGTAGCTCTGACAAAAATGGATGCATTAGAAAAGATATATAAGAATAGGATTATGAGGGTCTTTTTTTCTGTAATTTTTGTTTTAGTAAACAAAGATGATCTGGTTAGCTGTCTGATAAATGAACAATCTGAGTGAGGGCCCTACCCCCATGTTCAATAAAGCCTGCTGTTTTCCTCTCAGACTGTGAAGTAGACTTGACTGTTTAGATAATTACATTTAAATCAAAGATATACAGAAGCAAACTTTTTTTTTTTAAACTAGGTCAAGGATAAGATCTGCTCTCTGCTAAAGCAGCAAGCTATGTTTGCCAGCCTCTGCTGCCCGAAGAGATATATTTCCTCTCAGACAGACTATGAAGTAGACTTGACTGTTTAGCTGATTAGATAAAAATAAAAGTTATACAGAAGCAAACTTTTTTTTAAACCAGGTCAAGGGATAATATGATCTGCTGTCTGCTAAAGTAGCAAGCTGTCTGCCAGCGCCAGCCCTTGCCTGAACTAGAGATGTATAGATTTCCTCTCAGACAGACAGAAGACTGAAGTAGATGTGACTGTTTAGATGATTATTACATAACAAAGTTATTAATACAAAAGCAAAGTTTTTTTTAACCAAAAAATATGATCTCTCCACTAAAGCAGCAAGCTGTGTTTACCAGCTGGGCCCCTGCCCCCACCTGCACAGTGCACCACAGAACAGACTGATTTATTTTCCTCTCTGTCAGTCAGGCTCCAATGAATATAAATTAGGATGTTCTTAACTTCTTGAATAAATAAAACACATAAAAAATGTAGAAGCTTAGCCTAGATTAGGAATTTTTCTCTGCTTTGTTTTTTTTTTTAAGATCAGTCAGATCAAGAAGAGAAGACAGAGGAGAATAAGAGAGAGATTGATAATAATAGCTGCAAAAATTAAATTTGCAAAATACAGCAGCAAGCTGAAGAAAGCTGAGTTCCAACTTCTAGCCCCTTCCTACAGTTATGTTAGGAGATGTCATTGGCTGTCCCGTTCTTCCCTGCTGCCATTCAACAGTGTGCTGCCTGGCATTGGTTCGCTGCTTCGCACCAAAGTTCCAAGGAGGAGGAGGAACCTGTAGCACAGTGTCGTGATGTGTAAGTGGGAGCCCTGAAACCATCATGTGGTACATCAGGACATGCTGGGCTCTCACTTACATCATTGTGTAAACAAAACGCATGGTCACACACGGCTAAACTCTGTCCCGACTTCAAGCGGCTGGTAGCGATGATCTGGTGCATGAGTGGATGCTCCGCGTGCACGCTCACATAATAGTGAAACAAGAAGTTTCTTAAAGATGCAGTGCATAGCACTTAGTTACAAAAAGAAGACAACTGACCAAATAAAAAAAGTTTTGTGTGTGACAGCATGTAAACGTGGGACATTTGGAGGGGGGTGTCCCCCCCAGTCTCCATCCATGCTTCTGTTTCGGAACCATCTGCTGATCTCGGTACTGACACTGGCATTTTCTTCAGTACTGTTCATGGCATCAACAACACTGGTGCTGACCATGGTACCATTCTCAACCCCAACTACCTCTAACCCATCTTCAGTGTTTTCCACAACACCGGTGTCAACATCAGACTCTACACCATCCCCAGATTTGTCATGGGGCCAGTTTTCTGCACTCCCAGTTCCTCTAAAGAGTAGATCTTATCTGTGTCAGTCTTCACCATTCGTCACTAGTGGGTATAAGCCAGAGGATTAGGACCCTGTAGGAGCAATTTTAATTTTTTTCTTGCAAGAGGAAGAGCCAACGGAGAGATGGTGCTGCCCTCGAGGCCAGCGTATTACATGGCACTTGTGGGTTGGCCAGTAACTGCCGTTGATACCTCCTCTGCCCCAGTTCTGCTTCTCCTGCCATCGAGAGAGGACCTCATGTGGAAGCTTCAAAGTTGAAACTGCGTCAGCGGACTAGTCCGTTGGCTCCGGCTTAAGTTCTGCTCGCCTCAGTTCTCAGTGTCGTCTCCCAATAAGATCTTTCCTTTTATTTTCGATGACGTCGAGTGCCCCTCACTCTTTGTTTTTTTTTCTTCTAGCGCCAAGAATCCCTCACTTAAATGTTTACATGCAATCATCTTGGCCAAGAATGGTGCCCTAGAGGCAAAACCTATGTAAATTTTAGAATTTGGAATGTAGGTTCAAACTCTGCACCCATGCTGCAGTCTGGCCATTGCTCAGGTCTAGTTCTCTGCCTAAAGAGAGCAGTCACCCTACAGTGAACTTCGGTATCGGCTACTCCTCCAATTGGGTTTTTTATTTTTGTAGTTCATTTATAAAGTGTTTCTGAGTTTTTCAATCGTTCTGCAGTTAGCTATGTTTTACAGTGAACTGCAGTTTCTCCAGTTCCTGATTGATTCCCAGGAGCCAGAAAATATCCTAGCTGGCTACTATTTTATTTTTTTCTTTAACTCTGCTACTAAACCACTTTTTTTTCTCAAAAATAGCAATGCTTTGCTATTTTTATATTTAATTTACAGAGAACGGAGCACTTTCACTTTCCATTTCTGTCTGTGCTCATTCACCTTAAATCAGTTTCTGTTATAGGAGCCGCAATTCAACCTTTGGCACAGTTTTTTTGTAGTGCAAGAGCCATTTTATCTGATTTTATTCTTGTACTGCAGCATTTTTGGGAACCTTTATTATTTAAGATTCTCTCATATTGGCATGTCAGAGAGACTGTGTGGACCATCAAAAAATTGTAAAAATTGTTTCCAGCTCCTGGCAAGGACAGACTGCCTTGAGCTTTATATAAAGTGCCTAGGTTAACAACATAAGTCTGTAAGTTCTGTCATATTTTTTGCCACAAAACCTCATCAAAAAGGATAAAAAAATGTAAAAGCATATCTTCTCAATCTGCCTCTATGTAACCTAAAAATAATAAAAAAGGCTCTGAGGGTGTTCCCAACTATGGTGGAAAGCATGCATCTAAAGGGTCATCTCAAGTTCACAAAAGCACTAGTGGAATCATTTGAGTGGTGGAAGAAAGAACACAGTCTCAGAGAGGGCATTCCCCTTCCTTCAGTAATCACCAACAAGTATTCTTACCACAGATGCTTCACTCTTGGGGCGCATACCTCAATGTGTGGCACATGGAGCCCACAAGAGTTACTAGAACACATAAACCTCCAGGAACTCAGAGCAGTACATAGAAACATAGAATCTGTCGGCAGATAAAGACCATACAGCCCACCTAGTCTGCCCTTTTCCCTACTTGGTTTGGCAGTCCCTATTCTTATCTGGACTGCCTTTCCCCCTCTCTGCTGTACAGCAGGGTGCCTTTATGCTTATCCCATGCACTTTTGAATCCCTGTACTGTTTTCGTTTCCACCACCTCTGCTGGTAGGCTGTTCCACGGATCGGATCCACCGCCCTCTCTGTGAAAAAATACTTCCTAGCATTCCCCCTAAGCCTTCCTCCCTCCAGCCTCATGTTATGTCCCCTTGTCCCTGTGTACTTTCATCTCTGAAATATGCTCCCCTCCACTACCCTGTTTATTACTCCAAGGTATTTGAAAATCTCTATCATATCACCTCTCTCCCTTCTCTCTTCCAGTGAATAGATGTTTAGTTCCTCGAGTCTTTCCTCATAAGGCTTGTGGCGCAGTCTATGTATCATTTTTGTTGCTCTTTTCTGGACTGCTTCCATTCTGTCTATGTCCTTCTTGAGATGCGGTCTCCAGAATTGGACACAGTATTCCAGATGAGGCCCCAGTGATCTATACAGTGGCATCACCACTTCACTCCTCCTACTGGTACTGCCCCTTCCTATGCACCCCAGCATTCTGTTTGTCTTCTCCACTGCTTTTTCGCATTGTTTGACTGACTTCAGGTCATTGGATATGATAACCCCCAGGTCTCTCTCCTGACTTGTGGTGGCTAGAACCTGTCCCCCCCCCCCACCATCCTGTATTTCTCTCTTGGGTTTCTGTGTCCCAGGTGCATTATCTTGCACTTCTTAGCATTGAAATTCAACTGCCAAACCCTTGACCATTCCTAAAGTAGTCTTAGGTCATTTCTCATTTTATCTAGCCCCTTCTGTGTGTCGACTCTGTTACAGATATTGGTGTCATCTGCGAACAGGCATACTTTCCCCTCCAGTCCTTCTGTAATGTCGCTTATGAAGTCATTGAATAGAACTGGACCCAGCACCGATCCCTGTGGAACCCCGCTGGTCACCTCCTCCTCTTCTGATTTTATGCCATTTACTACCACCCTCTGGGTCCTGCCTTTTAGCCAGTTACCAACCCATTTTACCACTTTAGAGCCCACACCCAGATTCCCCAATTTATTAAGCAACCTTCTATGAGGAACGGTGTCAAAGGTCTTACTGAAATCCAGGTAGGCCACATCCACTGCCCCTCCCTGATCCACCACCCTGGTCACCCAGTCAAAGAAATCGATAAGATTAGTCTGACAGGACCTACCCTCAGTGAATCCATGCTGCCTTGGGTCTTTTGCACTGCTTGACTCCAGGAACTTCACTACCCTCTCCTTAAGCAGGGACTCCATCAACTTCCCCACCACTGAGGTCAGGCTTACAGGTCTGTAAGTGCCTGCCTCCTCCCTACTTCCAGTCTTGTGCAGGGGGACCATCTCTGCCCTACTTCAGTCCTCAGGTACCTTCCCCATGTCTAGTGACTGGTTGAAGAGGGCTGTCAGTGGACCTGCTAAGACTTCCCTGAGTTCCTTCAACACTCTAGGGTGAATCCCATCTGGCCCCATTGTTTTGTCTGTCTTTACTTTTCCTAGTTCCTCCAAGACTCTATCCACTGTAAATGAGCTTGTGTCCACCTCCCCCATCTTTCTTTGTGAGTCTTGGCCCCTTCTCTGCCTCTTCCTTGGTAAATACTGAGCAAAAATATTTGTTCAGTACCTCAGCTTTTTTAAGATCATCCTCTACCCACCCTCTCCCTTCTTTAGCCTAACAATACCATTTCTGGTCTTCTTCCTTTCGCTAATATAACGGAAGAAGGTCTTGTCCCCTTTCTTAATAGCCTGTGCTGTTCCTTCCTCCTTTCTTACCTTAGCCCCTCTGGCAGCTTTCCCAGCTTCTCTCTGCTTCTCCAGATATTTCAGTCTGCCTTCTTCTTTCTGTGTCTCTTTGTATTTCCTGAATGCCTTACTTTTTTCTCCCACTTTCTCAGCTACCGACTTAAAGAACCACACTGGCTGCTTCTTTCTTTTGGTTTTGCTAAGCAATCTGATACATTGACTTGTCACTCCTGCTATGGATTTCTTGAGCCTCAGCCACTGTTCTTCTACCCCTCCCCCCGTATCTTCTGCTGCCAGGGCAATTTTGAGCTGTTCCCTCATCTCAGTGAAGTACTGCTAGTAATGCACTCTTTCTCCTCCCAGCTACAAGGTCAGACTGTCCAAATAAGGAAAGATAACATCACAGCAATGTGCTACATAAACAAGCAGGGAGGAACAAGATCCTCAAAATTGTGGCGGTGATGCAGATTTGGCAGCTGTCACATTCCTTAGAAGCAAACATATTTGTAGTGCATCTGCCAGGCAAACGCAAGGCCCTGGCAGATTCCCTAAGCAGAATCAGCCATGGAAATCATGAGCAGGCCTTAAACCAGCAGTTTTTCTCCACATTGTACAGAAGGTGGGGCACTCCCAATATAGACCAGTTTGCATCATGGGAAAATATCGGGTACCATAGATCTCACTTCAGGGGGGCTCTTGCAGCAGACATCATTAGGACTGAAGCCGGCAGGCACCAGGACCCCATGGAAAATTTCTAGCTAGCAGTTATTAGCAGGGGACCACCCCCTGATGTCCGCCTATGGTATAAAAGGGGAGGTCCCCCAACCTCATTTCTTTTTTCTTGCCATCGACCTGCACAAGTTGGACCTTCATGAACACCTTCTGCTACAGTCGACCACTATTTTCTTCACATTACCCATATTTTATTATTTTCCAAAACTTCTTCAATTTATAGTATTTCTTGCATGTCTTCTTCTCCATCCTTTTCTTTGGAGTGGTGGTGAAAGAAGTGGGCTTGTGGCAAGCAGCTTCCCCATAAGGACAACCACTCGTCATGTCTGCTCTGCCTAGGCCTGAACCACGACACTGAATCCTGCCAGCACTGCCAGGATTTCAACCAGTGCACCCGACTACGCTGCCAGAAGACCCTGGAAGACTTCCTGCTACAGAAGAGATTATCAGCGATGGAGAAAGAGCTCCACAAAAGTGCCTCTTCTTCCCCAGCCTCCAGGGCTTCTACTTCTTCTTCATCACACAAAAAGAAGAAGTACAGTGGAAAGCACAAACCTCTGTCAGCTTCCTGTTCTAGGTCCCTGTGCAAGTCTGTGACTGAGCCTGGGTCTTTCTCCCGTGGAAGGTCAGCCTCTGCCAGCCCGGCAGCCCTCACTTCAGGGTTACCAGTGGTCAAACCACCCACTCTTATCACCATCTCAGGCAGTGGTTCTTCGGGGCTCAGGACTTCGTCCCCAGCCTCTCAGCCCCTGATGCTCAAGCCCTTACATCAGGTGGGTCCTCAGCCAGATGGCTTGACTGGGTCTTCCTTGGGCGGTGGGTCTTTGCCCATTGCCCTCCCTATCGAAGCATCAGCTAAGTCAGCCCTGACTTCAGGGACCAATGCCACCAAGCGATGCCAGGGGCATGCACTCACCTCCCCCACGAGTGTCGCCTCTGCCCCACTCGGGAGCTAGCTCCCTGTGGCAGTCTTCTCCTTCATGTCTGACACTGGCTGCATCATCAGACCAGTGTCAACACATCCCTGTCCTGTCAATGCCAGCCACCCTGATGTCGACTCTGGTGATGCCTCAGCTGTCGTCACCTAACCCTCTGCCGTTGCCAGTCAACCGTGTCATCACTCAGCTGACACCCGAGGGTTCAACGCCCGGTTTATCTACTCCTGTTAGACCAGCATTGGATGGCTCTATGCCCCAGGGATTAATGCCCATTAACCAAATACCAGTAGATCCAACCCCGGGTTACCAAAGCCACAGAAACCAATGCCAGGGCCCTCTAACCCTACCCCGGCAATGCCGGCTCCCCCAGTCACACCTCAGAATCTGCCCACAGACCTTAATCCCCTTTTTTCAGCTTGGTGGGTGTACTTTAAGGACAAGGAGTCCCCGAAGGAGCCTCCTACTCGGACTCCTAAGGACCCTCCTCCAAATCTGGAAAAGGATCAGGTCCCCCTAGGAAAGCTCCAACGCCACCTCCTAAAGAACCTACCCCACAATCTGACAGAGCTGGCACCAGTAATCCGAGGACTTCCCGACGAAGACATCATCACTCGCCCTCTCCATCTCCAGACTCAGGTGAGTCAGGAAGGTATTCCTCCTCCTCCTCTTCAGATGAGTCTGTAGACTCTGATTTACCATCAGAATCAGAGGAACCCAGTGATGCCCCTCGATCTCCTCTAGATGACCCTACTTTTATGGACATGCTGAGGCACATTCAATCCCTTATGGGTTGGGACACAGAGGAAGTGGACCCCGAGCAATGTCGGCTGTCCATCTTTCTTCATAAGAAGGAGTCACTACCCCTGGTCATTCCACCCCTTATTGATTCCTTCAAGGACATCAATAGGGCTGCTTGGAAGGCTCCTTCCTCTACTCCAGCGACATCCAAGAAAGCAGATCATCTATATAATGCTCCAAGGGGCGAATCTTTTTATGGGGAGCACCCAGATGCCGATTCTATACACATTAACGCTACCCATGACTGCTCTAAGTGGCCCAGGCACGTTAGCAATCAGCCTCCCAACAAAGACTCCAGACAAACTAATTTGGCAGAAGGTCTATGGCTCTGCCACCTGCACTATCCATTCCCTGAACTTTCTGACCCACATGGTCCAACACCAGAATGCCCTGTGGGAGAGGGCCTTGGCAGTAGCTCAAGCTCAGCATGATGCTCCTGGCAAGACCAAGCTGCTGCATCTTTTGAAATCAGGCTTGGATGTTGGTACTCATGTTCTCTGAGCCTCCTATGACTCAGTGGACTCCACCGGCAGAGCTGCGGCTATGGGAGTTTGTCTTCAGTGCTGCTCCTGGCTCAGAGTCTCCAGGTTTGCTCTGGATATGCAGTCCAAGAACCTAGATGCCTCTTTCAGGGGGTCCTGTTCTTTTCAGCGAGGATTTCCAGAACATAATTACTCACCTTCAAGAGTTGGGCAAGGCTTTATGCTCCATACAAACTTTATACCGATCTCAGCCTAAATCCTCCCAGCGTCAGTCCTTTTGTCACCCCTCCAAACAGCAATCCATGGGTCAGCAACCCAGAAGTGCCTTTAAGTGAATAACCACTACTCAGGACACAGGGGGTTCAGCCCCTAGAGCTCCCAGAACCTCCCAGGCCACATTTCCTGTCCCCAGATCTTCAGCCTGACTCCTTACCCAACCCCGGCCGAAACCTTGGGGGAGGCGGTGGGGGGTCATTTCTCTCTCTACCTACAGCGATAGCACAAAATAACCTCAGACCAATGGGTTCTTCAACAAGTACAAAGGGGACACACTCTAGAGTTTTTAGAGATGCCCCTGGACAATCCCCCATGGCTCTCCCTTTTCACACAGGCCCACATCACCCTCATCCAAGAGGAGATCCAGGCAATCCTGCGAAAGAACCTGTCCTGCTGGTGCAATGAGGGAAGGGATTCTATTCTCATTTCTTCCTGGTCCTGAAGAGAACAGAAAACCTACATCTCATCCTAGACCTCAGCCACCTGAAACAGTACATAGAATACAAATGCTTCAGGTTGGTCACTCCCCCCCCCGGCCTTCTCCCCCTGCTTCATCAGGGGGACTGGAATTGTTCTCTGGACATGCAGGATGCTTATCTTCACATTTGGGTCTTCCCACCCCACAGGAGGTTTCTTCTCTTCTGCTTCCAAAGAAACCATTACCGGTTTTGGGCCCTGCTGTTTGGCCTGTCCTCGGCCCCCCAAGTCTTTACAAAGTGCCTCACAGTAGTAGCTGCAACCTTAAGGAGATAGGCCATTGTGTCTTCTCTTACCTGGACAATTGGTTTCTGATAGCTCACACCAAGCAGCAATTGCTCAGAATTATAGAGGCCACCTTCACCTTGTTTCAGGATCTGGGGATCACTCTCAATCTCCCCCAATCCTCCTCTTGGCCAAGCCAGAGGCTTCAGTACATTGGGACATTCTTGGACACCACCCAAGACAAAGCTTTTCTGCCCCCAGACAGGGCAGAATGCCTTCAGGCACATGCTCAACTGGTCTCACCGTCTCGCCAGGTCCTGGCAAAGTCATTTCTCAGGCTACTGGGACACATGGCAGCGGCCATTGCAACAGTTCCGCTGGCTCACCTGCACATGAGGGTAGCCTAGTGGTACCTTTGGGTCCAATGGGCTCAGCGCACAGATGATTTGGAACAACCAGCATTGGTTTCCAATCCTGTGTGGCAGACTGTGGCGTGGTAGTTGAACCCATCCAATCTCTCCAAGGGGGTCCACTTTCAGAGAGAGTCGCATCATCAGATCCAGACCATGGACGCATTGGGCCAGGGCTGGGGTGCCCATCTGGCAGACTGTCAGACTCAAGGGACCTTGTCCACACAGGAGCAGCATCTCCAATCAGTGTTTTGGAGATGCGGGTGATCCTTTACACCCTGCAGGCATTCCAGATGAACCTGCTCCTGGGCCCTCTTTTGATCCAGATGGACAAAATGTCCATGGTCTTTTACATAAACAAGAAGGCAGGGCTTATCCGCATGCTTACCCCCTCTGCATGGAGGCCATGAGAGTATGGTGACCATAGGACATCACCTGGACCTGACTGCTGTGCATGTTCCAGGCATTCTAAATACCTTGGCCGACAGCTTAAGTTGGTCTTGGTCCAAGGCACATGAATGGGAACTTCTTCCCTCCATAGTCAAAGATCTCTTCAACAGGTGGGGCCATCCAGAGCTGGACCTCTGCGTCCCCATTCAACACAGATCTGCCAAGTTTCTGCTCACTAGATCCAGGGCCTGGTGTTTTCTGGTGAAACATATTGCTCCTGTCCTGGACAGGGAGGTTTCTGTACGCCTTCCCTCCCTTTTCATTACTGTAGAGAGCTCTTCTCAAGTTGCAGTCAAAAGGAGTAGAGATGATCTTAATAGCCCCTTACCGGCCGCTCCAGATATGGTTTCCCCTCCTCCAGCAACTAGCAGTGGAATCTCCGATCCCACTGCCCCGTGTTCCAACTTGCTCTTCCAGGAGCAGGGCACTCTGGTCCATCCAGACCTCAAGTCTCTGCAACTTCATGCATGGCTTCTGCAAACTTAGCAGTTGCCCAATTTGGGATTTCTTCCCGGATGACAGATCTCCTAGTGGCAGCTACGAAGCCCTCCGCTAGAGCCACTTATGCTATGAAATGGAAGCGGTTCTATATTTAGGCCACTGCTCGTCACCTGGATCCCGTCACCTGTCTGATGAATCTAGCTCTAGAGTACCTCCTTTCCCTGTCGGACTCAGGTCTAGGTTACTCGTCGATTAAGGTGCATTTATCCACCATCTCTGCGTACCATGCACCTATTGAAGGCAAGACTCTTGCACAGCTGGATCTTTCCCACATTTTCTTGTGGGGTGTACTGCATCTCAGCCTCCCATCAGAGACCCTGTCCCTCCATGGGACCTTTTGTTTATTTTAAAGAAGCTTACTTTGCCTCCCTTTGAGCCTGCCACAAGCTGTGAGCTCCGCTTTCTGTCGTGGAAAGCGTTATTTTTAGTTGCTATTACTTCTGCTTGAAGGATTTCTGAGCTTCAGGCTCTGATGTGTAAAGAGCCTTATTTACCAGTAGTCTTCCACAAAGACAGGATGTTCTTGTGGACTAATCCTAAGTTTCTTCCTAAGGTGGTGTCTGAGTTTACTCTGAATCAGGACATCCACCTACCTGTTTATTACCCAGAGTATTCGAATCAGGGGGAGGCCTTACTTCACACTCTGGATGTCCACCGGGTGCTTCGCTATTATTTGGACCACACCCATGCCATTAGAAAATCTGATCAGTTGTTTATTTTCTTCACCCCTGAGAAAGAAGGGGCTCCTGTTTCGAAGCAATGTTTGCCCTAATGGTTAGTCCTTTACATTGTTTATTGTTACCACAAGTATGACAAGCATTTACCAGGGCCAGTTAAAGGCCATTCTTCCAGGGGCATGGCTGCTTCCTTTGCCTCCTCCAGGAATGTGTCCATTGCCGATATCTGTGCAGCTGCCACTTGGAGTTCTGTTCACATTTTCATTTGGCATTACAGTCTGGACATTGTGTCTAGGTGCAGGGCAGGCTTTGGACTTGCAGTCCTGCAGGGCCTTCTCTCTTGAGCACCTTGCGCTGACTTGTGCCTCCTCTCAGCTGACTGGTGTCAGTCCTTACACTGCTTTCGACTTGATCCTAATGGTGTTGCCTGCTGCAAGAGCCCCCTAGAAATGAGATAGTAAAGTTATGTAAGAACTTACTGTAACAGTAGATCTTCAAGAGGAGCTCTTGTAGCAGGCGCTGCTTTCCCTCCCTCCATCCCCATGGTGACTGCTTCTCCATCACTGTTATCTCGCTTTTCTTAGTGTACAGGAACCTCCTCAGTTCTCCAATTTATGTATGTGCTGGGGTCTCCGGCGGGAGAACTGAGGGTGGGTTGGGGGATCGCCCCTTTTATACCATAGGTGGAAGCCAGGGGCAGGCCAACATCAGTGGGCGGTTCCCAGCTAATAACTGCTAGCTAGAAGTTTTCCGTGGGGTCCTGGCACCTGCCAGCTTCAGCCCTAATGGTGTTGCCTGCTGCAAGAGCTCCTCTCAAAGATCTACTGTTACAGTAAGTTCTTATGTAACTGTACTTTTTGTTGCAGACCACCAGCCAGAGGACTCCGTGGTACTGTACTGGACAGGGAAGTTTCTGTGTGCCTTCCCACCATCCCCACTCTTTCAGAAAGTACTCCTGAAACTGAGGCGTGAACCTGCAACAATGATCATGATAGCTCCAGACTGGGTTGGACAGGCCTGGTATTTAGTACTCCTGGTCCTGTCCGACAAGAATCCAATCAGTCTGCTACTCTGTTACAATCTGTTGACTTTGTCCTGGGGCAGAATAACATTTCTGAACCCCAGGACACTATGCCTGAGGGCATGGTTCTTGATGTTAGAATTTTCTGGATTGAATCTCTCAGAAAAAGTCCTGAAGGTGCTTAGGGTTTCAAAGAAACCCACTACCAGGAAAGCTTATTCCTCTAAATGGAAATGGTTTTCTTACTGGTGTGCCTCCAGAAAAATGAACCCAATAGGGCAGCGTTACATATGAACATATGAGAATGCCAGCAGATACAGGCCTGATGGTCTATTGTGCAGCTAGCAGTCTGTTATACTGCAGCTGCTCCCCCATTTCCTACTCACATGTCCAATGTCATGCCCGTACTAGCTGTTATCCCTCCCCCATTGCCTCACTGGTGACCTTCCTCCAGACTTTGTCCCATCCCCTCTTAAAACTGCCCACTGTCTCCAAGATACCACCTCCTCAGGTAGTGCATTCCACCCTGTCACCACTCTCTCCATGAATCAGTGCTTTCTCATTTCCCTTCTGAATCTACCACCCTCCAACTTTAGATTGTGCCCTTAGTGTCCCTCCCTCTCCTTAATCTTAAAATTCCTTCTGTACCATTTTTATTTATACCTTTCATATATTTGAAGGTTTCTATCATATCCCCTCAATCCCTCTGTTCCTCCAGGGGGTACAGGTTGAGCTCACTCAGTCTCTCCTCTAGGGTTTGTCCTCCATACCTAGTTGCCTATAATTCTGCAATACCTATTAGACCTGCAGTCTTTAGGCCTACAGCCTTCAACTTTGAAGGTGCACTTAGCAGCAGTATCAGCATACATATCAGCTGGCAGGGGAAAGTCTTTGGCCTCACAACCCATTTTCAGAAGTTTTCTTAAATGCCTAAGCCACTTATACCCAACAGTGAGGGACCCTGTCCCACCCTGGGATATGTCTTGCCCAGCTTAAAGAGGCTCCTTTTGAGCCTATGGAAACTGCTTATCTGGAGGCAGGGAAGCAGGTAAGCTATCCCTGTAGGGAATTATGTAACTCGACTCTGTGCAGAGGGCTTGCAATTCATGTACCTCCTAGCAGAGATCACTGCAGCAAGGAATATGATCTTCCACGTGACATACCAACACCTTCCGCACAAGGCTGAAGGCTCATATGATGGTCACCTCCAAGTGCAATTGCTAAGGAAAGGGGCTCCTAAGCATAAGCCTAATTCATCACAGCTCATTATGCACAAGGGCCATCCCCCACTCGCCCCCACCCCCCTCAGGGAAATACCTACAATGACTACACCGACCTATATAGCCTACCCAGCATATGTAACCTGCTGAAATGCTACTCTGTATTACCCCATGTTACAGTATGTTTCGATGTGTATTATGTAATGTACTTTTGCTGTATACAATCCGATGTAAAATTCCATGTAATCCCCGGGTCGCCCCTGAAAAAGGGACCTTCAGGGCCCAGTGGGCTTACCCGGTTATCAAAATTTAGTAAATAAATAAATATGTCACGTGGAAGACCGTATTCCTTGCTGCAGTGATCTCTGCTAGGAGGTAAGTGAATAGCAAGCCCTCTGCACAGAGTCAAATTACATAATTCCTTACAGGGATAAAGTAGTTCTTAGAACCAACAGAAAATTGCATCGTAAGGTGGTATCTCAATTCCATCTGAATCAGTCAGTGACCCTTCTGTACTCTATCCAGAGCATTCCAGTCCTGCTGAGGAAACGTTGCATAGCCTGGACCTAAAGTGAATCCTGACTGTCTACATGGACAGGACAAAAAATGTCAGATCCCAGAGTACCCAGCTTTTTGTTACTTATGGTGAGGATGGTAAAGGCAAACCAGTTACAAAGAGATCTCTCATTGGATAGTCTCTTGCACTCAGTTTTGCTAGGAAAAAGCTGGAAAAATGCCACCAAGAGGCTTAAGGGCACACTCCGCAAGGGGTACCTACACCTCTGTGGCATCCTCAAGGGGGTATCTCATTGCACATTTGCAAAGAATCTGCCTGGAAAACAGTACACACCTTCACAAAGCACTACTGTTTGGACATGCAATCCAGAAGGGATGCCAGCTTTGGAACTACTGTCTTGTAGAACCTTTTTCCAAACTATCTCCCAATTAGAACTGTCTTCCAAGGTACTGCTACTGAATCTGCATAAAGTGTTAACATTTAAGTGAGTGATTCCTGGGCTTAGAAGAACAAATTACTCACCATAGTAATGTTTCTTCTCAAGGGATCCCTCATTAAATTTACACTCCCTAAGCCTGCCTCCCTTTTCAGAATCTGAAATACAGTAGGTCCACACCAGAATCAGTTCTTTTTTCATTGAGGTTGATTGAGCATTACTATTATAGTTCCTACAATTGTTAGTTTGTTGTTATGGTTTAGATGGTAATTTTCTCAAATCTTTCTATTTGTTTGGTGTTTTTTTTAATTCTATGAAAGATTTTTCTAAAAAATGTTGGTAGGCTTTTTAGCTAGTTTTCACTAGCAGCTGCTCCACTCTGGCTTGGAAATAGATCTGAGCAACAGCCAGAGTGATGCACAGAGGCAGAGTTTGAACCTACATTCTAAATTCTAAAATTTGCATAGGTTCTATCTCTGGGGTATCACTCTTGGGCCGAGATGACTGCATAGCATATAAACATGGTGAGGGATCCCTTAAAAAGAAACAACATTACTACGGTGAGCAATTTTTTTTCCCGGTGTGCACCAGCATCCTTTTCATATACCCTTCACTATGGCCCAGCCAGCATAGCCCATTCAGGAAGCTGAACTCCTCCCTTAACGGTTTACTTTTCAGCACCTCCCACACTGTTGAATGTTCCTCAGGGTGTCTTCAATAAGGTTGCTAAATTGCTCAGTCCAGAGATTCTTGCCCAGTCTCAGTACCAGACCCAGATGGAGGCAATGTGTAATTGGCTTAAAGATCCAGATCTTTAAAATTGTTGGACTGCCCCATTTCCTACACCTTATGCACCTCCCAGTTAATCACCCTTGTTTTCTTAAATGTTCACATTTTCACTGGGACATCATAAAAATGGGTAATTTGCACCCCTGCTAAGGACACTGGTACAGCTGAAAGCTGTGTCATCAGCACTGAATGTTGGTGGCATGAGAAGTCCATAGCTTCTAAATGATCAGTCTTTGTGACAATTACTATGTTTACATGTGCGATACAGTTGAGGAACGAGGATCGGTGCTGGCAGTTCCAGTACTAATGCTGTTCATTATACATGAACAGCTGATTCTGGCTCCAGAGATGTGATTCAGTTTACATGTACATCTCTGGAATACAGGCTATAGAGGTACAATTAATGTAAGCCTGTTCAGTACATGCTGTTGTGGGTTGCTAAGGGAGGATTGATTAAAAAGCACATCCAGGAACAATCAAGCAACTGATGTGCTTACATGTGGAGCACACCCGGGTTCTACAGGCATGGATTCCTGTGAACCGCATACTTTCAACCCGGTTTCAAAATCAACCTGATTGGTGCACCAGTTGGGCTTACATATACCTGAAAACTGCAAATCTTCATCGGGGCTATCTCTTTCATCAGGGCACCCCTTTGGAACTGATACAACATCAGCATTAGGACCCCATGGAAACTTTTGCAAGCAGTCAGCCAGGGGCTACCCATGATGACATCATGCATCAACGTCTACATGAACGTGGGTGGACCCTCATCTTCCCAGTTCTTTTCCCACCATCAACCATATTCATCAGACCCGCTCTCGGAAATGTTGCTTCTAGCTGCTACATTTTCTTTTCTTATTTTCCTTCAGTATCCATTTTTACCAGCTTTTGCAGTGACACTACGTGTCCCTGGCAATCCAGTCATCCTTTTTTTTTCCAGCGGTTCAGAGCACTACCTCTACCAGCACACTTCTCTGCTGTCCAGGTGTCTTATACCGGGTTCGCCTGTGTGGGTCACCAGCCTTCTTTTCTTGCTATAGGGCAACACTGTACTGTCATTTCCACCGACCGCACTGGGGTCATTGACTACATACTGCCCGAGAGGGCAGCCGATGGGTGGTACTACCATCCTTCCTTCATAATGGCAGAGGTTGCTACCTTTTTTTTTCCTTTTTGATGAAATAGCTCAGAGCGTGGGTGCTTCCATCATCATATGAACTCATGAAGGAATAATTTTCTCCATCATCGCTAAGTCATCTTGAAACTGAATCAGCCAAAACAGTCAAAAATGGTTGTCAAATTTGTTCGAATTTATGAAATTCATTATTCAAAAAATGAATAGATTTATCAATATTGCTATGATCCAGCATCCTTTGAATCCACTCCTCATAATATGGGAATGTAATATTTTTCCAATTCTGTAAAATCATTTTAAAGGCTACCAGAATACCAATATTACATAAAGTATTTTGGTCAGAGGTTGCTACCTTGCAAGGAGCATAGGCTACAGGTGGCCAATCTATGTATGCCACCAGCTCTTTTGTATCCCCCTACAGTGGTGGTGCCCCCTGTATGCCATGCTGCTGCAGATGCCAGCTGCCATGGGCTTTGTTTGAGAGCAAAAGGATTCCACAAAAAGGAGCCTGTTAGTTTTCTGGAATTCTCAGAATCTCTCTCTCCAGTCATTCCAACTGAATAACAACAACACTGGAGACTTATCTCTGTGGCCTGGTATAAACTATACTAAATACTAAACATGACCAGACAGGCTGTTCCAGTAGTCAGCTTTTTTCTACATCACCAGCCTGGCACTGGTCCAGTGATGCTCATACATGCCCATGCTCCATCTGTGGCACTTACGCTGAGCTCTCTCCCTCTCTCCTGTCAAGGGATCCAGGGGATGGGTTGTCCTGGGCTATGTACTTATACATTGGTCCCTCTGGGCCTATATTATGGTCTCCTACCCACTTACCATTGCCTCCTTTTTTTATCTCCTGTTAAAGAACCCAGGTGTAGAGCAATGCTGAGTCATGCCAGCATATGCCCATGCTTTACAAGGGTTACACATTGTCAGGCTCTATGATAGGCCTCTTTGGCAAGTGACCCAGGTCCTGGTGCCTTTACAACATACATATGTTTAAGGCATTGCCACCTACTTTGTGGCTCTAACCACACTTTATACTCTGAGTCGGATTAGTATTTCATCCTCTCAGTTTAAGTTATTTGTACTGCCCCTGCTTGGCTACAGTGCTTGTCAGAGAACACCAGGACAAGGAGCTGCTGTTGTGACTGGACTTCTCTACTGGGACTAAAGAAGCAGAACTCTACTACTGGGACCTTCAATTTACTGGGACTTAAGAAGTAGAACTCTACTACTGGGGCCTTCAATTTAGGGTAAAAAAAAGTTAGTGTGTTTGTCTGAGTTGGCTGATGTGAATTATCTGAGCAGTTATCTAGGTGTTAATCTCAAGTGACTGAAGGGGATTGTTATCTGTGCAATTTAACTAAGTGTGGAAAGATCTGTTAAGTAGGGGGAGTGGCTTAGCTAGAAGGAAGCCAGGTTAAAGTCAGATTTAAACACTGCCTTAGATAGCTTCTGCCAGAGAATTGTGAGAGAACACCAGGACAAGGAGCTGCTGTTATGACTGGACTTCTCTACTGGGACTATATTGCCCTCCTTCCCTCCCCCTCACCCAAAGCCAGTTCTACTTTTATAGGCACAGGATTTGACTGACAACAGGAACTTCCTGTTTGGGAGCAGGAAGTGAGTGATCACAGAGCCACCAAAGACAAACCATCCTAGAAGGACAAGAGTAGCTCTTCCCCCCAGCTGCTGGAGGTCTGCCTCTGAGCAAGTAAGGGGACTACTGAGAAACATAGGGTCTTCTTTTCTCAGAACAGGAAAATCAGGTGCTTAAAGGGCACAGAGGCAGTAACTAAGTAGGGAGAAAAAATAAATAAACAGAGGAAAGAGTAAGTATTCCAAACAACAGTGAAGAGGCCAGAAATAAGACATGATGGGAGTGGTGCAGTGCAGTGGCTGTGGAGCAGCAGTCTTCTGGGAGAAGTTCTGGAGGTTGCGGTGTTGCCCCATCTGCAGGCACCTCTCTGGGCTGAGGGAGGAGGTTGCTCATCTCCAGGCTGAGTTGGCCAGGATTTGTGGGACCTCCTCTAACATCCAGGGACCACCAGAGCCACTGCCATTGCCTTAGAGGTTGCCAAGAAAGAGGAGTGGTTGGACCACAGTGGGCTCAGGGAGGGTGAGGGTGATGGAACAGAGGTGCATCCCTCCAGTTGTACCTCTCTACAATTCATATGCTGTTCTGGCATTGTGTGGTTCATCTATGGAGGCACCCGCACTGGAGACCAAGGAGGATGCTGGGAACCTCCACAAAGGAGACCCACAGGAGGGTGGCATGGGACCCCACAGGGGAAGGAAACAACTCCTGGTGGGAGACTCCACTGTTAGGAAGGTAGAACTGGGGGAGGAAGGGGAGAGGGAGGTAAGGTGCCTGCCTGGCGCCATGGCTTGGAGGGACAGGGATCGAATCCTCAGGATCATGGGAGCAGCTGCACAGGGGAGGGAGCTGGATGTCATTGTCCACCTAGGGACAAATGACCTGGCTAGAAAAGGATCAGAGCAGTGCAGGAAGAGTTTGTGGAGTTAAGGAGGGGCCTTAGACAAGTAGCACGCATGGTAACCTTCTCAGAGGTGCTGCCTCTCTATGGCGTAGGTGAGGCTAGGGTGCTCCACACCATGGAATTCAATCAGTGGTTGAAAAACTGGTGCAGGGCTCAGGGATTTGGCTTCATTGGGGACTGGGGGTCCACCTGGAGTGATGCAGGCCTATACTGGAGTGATGGTCTGCATCTGTCCAGGAGGAGAACCAGGATCCTAGGTGATAGGTTTAAATGCTTCATTGGCAAGCATTTAAATTAGGGTTACCAGATGTCCTCTTTTACGAGGACATGTCCTCTTTTCCAGCTGCCAAATATTTTTCATGTACTTTCTCTATCCTGTTGTATTATTATTATTTTTATAATGTTTTTACTCTGTCCTACCCAGGGCCATCTTGTAAATGAGCTGTGAAGGCGGTGGAGACTTAAAACCTATTTACTCGGGATCTGGCACAAGGGCTCATTGGGGGAGGGACTAAGTGTCCTCTTTTTGGCATCCCAAAATCTGGTACCCCTGATTTAAACTAGCCAAGGGGGGAAGCACTGGAAAGGAGCAGGGAAATCCTAGTCCCCCCCCCAAAAAAAAAGTCAGAGTAGTAAGTGAGGTAAACACCAAGTTAGAGATGTCGATAGGGAGAAGGGCAGGGGTAAATGGAGAAAGTGACAAAGGCAATAAGGACAGGGATGTGGCAAAAAGGGGTAAGACCATCAGGAAATGGAGGGTAATGAGTACCAATGCCCGTAATCTGGGCAACAAGCTCACTGAACTGGTGGCCTTGATGGAAGAGGGATGCCTGGATATCGTAGCAGTCACAGAAACATGGTAAACAGAGAACCATGACTGGGATGTTAACATACCAGGGTACACAACCTACAGGAGAAACAGGGAAGGAGAAGAGGGTGAGGAGTAGCTCTCTATGTAAGGGAAGGGATAAAAGCAACTGAACAAAAGAGTAAACAGTGAGGAGAGGAGGCACTGTGGGTCACCTTGGAGACTGGAAATAGCACCACAATCTGTACAGGGGTTGTATATAGACCCCCATGTCAGGGGGAAGGAATGGACAAGGATATGATAGAAGGCATTCTTAGGATGGCAGTGAAAGGGGAGATAATGTTGATGGGAGACCTGAATATGCCAGATGTTAGCTGGAGCACATTTACTGCAGCCACATCCAAGAGCAGGGCCATTCTCGATGCCCTTCAGGTGGCATGCCTCAGACAGCTAGTTTTAGAACCCACTCATGAGGGAGCAATCTTAGACCTCATACTCTCAAATGGGGACAGTGAGAGGATCTCAGACCTAGAAGTGGGTAGCTATCTGGGAACAAGTGACCACCAAACAGTGTGGTTCATGATAAACTCAGCTACAGAGTCAAGCCATACAAAAGTGAGGGTACTGGACTTCAGGAGGGCTGACTTTGGCAAGATGGGAGAGTGCCTTAGAAAAGCACTAGCAAATAGGCTAGAAGGAGGGGTGGAGCAACAATGGGGAAACATCAAAACTGCCATCACAGAGGCAACAAACCTTTGTGTGAAGCAAATAAACAAATCAAAATGAAAGAAAAAGCCACTATGGTTCTCAAAAGAAGTGGCGGGGAGGTCAGGGAGAAAAGATAGCATTAAGGAAGTATAAGGAAACACAGAAGGAGCAGGACAGAGGCTGTACCAGTTAAGGCAGAAGGAAGCAGGAGGAAGTCAGAATAGCAAAGGCCCAAACTGAGGAAAAGATAGCCAACTCGGTTAAGAAGGGGATAAAACCTTTATAGGTACATCAGGAGTGTAGAAAGACAAAGGAGGATAGTGAGGCTGAATAGAATGGACGTGGGTGGGAGAGGACAGTGAAAAGCAGGGATACTGAAAGAATATTTCTGCTCAATATTCACAAAAGAGAGGATGGGGAGGTGCTAATCCAATTAACAGAAGCACTCTGGATAGGGGGTCAATCCCAGTCCTTTCACTGAAAAAAGTGTTTTGAAAGAACTCCTAAAACTGAAGGTGGACAAAGCAATGGGGCCTGATGGAATTCACCCAGAATTCTAAAAGAATTGAAGGGAGAACTAGTGAAACTACTGACTACCCTTTTTAACAAATCATGGGAGGATGGTGTGGTACCTAAGGATTGGAGGAAGGCAGATGTGATTCCCCTTCGCAAAAGTGGGAGCAGGACAGAGGCAGGAAACTACAGACCTGTCAGTTTGACCTCTGTGGTAGGGAAAGTGATGGAATCACTTCTGAAGGAAAGAATTGTTGAGTACCTAGAGGCCAGTGGGGCACAGGACCCAAGGCAGCATGGGCACACAGTGGGAAGGTCATGTCAGACGAATCTAATTGATTTCTTTGACTGGGTGACAAAAGTAGTAGACCAGGGAGGAGCTGTGGACATGGTCTACTTAGACTTTAGCAAGGCATTTGACACAGTCCCACACAAAATATTAATAGTCAAATTAACCAGCCTAGGAGTGGGTCCCAGGGTGGTAGCCTGGGTAAAACATTGGCTGGACAACAGGACACAGAAGGTAATTGTAAATGGAGTCCACTCTGAAGAAAGAAGGGTTACTAGTGGGGTACCGCAGGGTTCAGTACTGGGTTCAGTCCTTTTCAATGTCTTTATAAGTGACATTGCAGAGGGACTGGAAGGAAAAGTATGCCTCTTTGCAGATGACACAAAGATCTGCAACAGTCTTGATACATAAGGAGGTGTGGAAAGGATTAGAAGGGACTTCGCAAGGTTGGAGGAATGGTCAGAAGTATGGCAGCTTGGATTCAATGCAAAGAAGTGCAAAATAATGCATCTGGGAAACAAAAATCCAGGGGAAGATTACACAATGGGGGGTGTGGGGAGAGGTAGTAACAAAAACAAAAATGGAAAGGGACCTGGGGGTAATCTTATCAGTTGACCTTAAGGTTAGCAAGCAATGTGAGAAGGCAGTAGGGAGGGCTTGGGGGATACTGGGATGTATAGGGAGAGGCATCACCAGCAGAAAACAGGAAGTTGTTATCCCTCTGTACAGACAGTTGGTGAGACCCCATCGGGAGTACTGCGTCCAGTTCTGGAGACCCTACCTCCACAAGTACATAGAGAGGATAGAGGCAGTCCAGAGGAGGGGAACTAAAATGGTGCACGGTCTGCAAGAGAAGGCTAAAGGAGCTTAATATGTATACCCTTGAGGAAAGGAGGGAGGGGGGGACATGATAGAAACCTTTAAGTACCTCAGTGGAATCAACAAAGTCCAAGAGGGTAGCATCTTTCAGAAAAGAGATGTGCATGAACAAGGGGACACAATTTGAGGATAGAGGGGCAGTTCAGGGGCAATGTGAGAGTATTTTTTTCACAGAGAGGTGGTGGACGCATGGAATAGCCTTCCTGAGGAGGCTGTGGGGTCTAAAACTGTGGGAGAATTCAAGAATGCACGGGACAGGCATAAGGCAATTCTAGTGGGTGGTAGGAGGAAGTAAGCTATTGATTAACTAGAATCTGCAGCTTATCCATCAGGTAGGGAAATGGGCAGACTAGGTGGGCCAAGCGGTCCTTATCTGCCGTCAGAGTCTATGTTTCTATGTGCTCAGTATAATAGTAGTGGTCTGCCTCAAACTACTCTTGCACATAGGGCTGCTGTTTTTCCCACTGGAGCCACACACACAACAAGCTCATGCGTTGCCATGTTAACAGACCATCTGAGGCTTACACGTATACATAGAAACATAGAATTTGATGGCAGATAAGGACTGTTTGGCCCACCTAGTCTGCCCATTTCCCTACCTAGTGGAGAAGCTGCTGATCCTAGTTAACCAACAGCCTACTTCCTCCTACCCCCCACTAGAATTGCCTTATGTTTGTCCCACGCATTCTTAAATTCCCGCACTGTTTTTGACTCCACGACCTCCTCAGGAAGGCTGTTCCATGCATCTACAACCCTCTCTGTGAAGAAATACTTCCTCACATTACCTCTGAACTGTCTCCTCTCTATCTTCAAATTGTGCCCCCTTGTTCTTGCACATCTATTTTTCTGAAAGATGCTACCCTCTTGGACTTTGTTGATTCCCTTGAGGTACTTGAAAGTTTCTATCATGTCCCCACTCTCCCTCCTTTCCTCGAGGCCATACAAATTAAGCTCCTTTAGTCTTTCTTCATATGTTTTCTGGTGCAGACCATGCACCATTTTGGTTGCCCTCCTCTGGACAGCCTCCACCCTGTCTATGTCTTTGTGGAGATGGGGTCTCCAGATCTGCATGCAGTATTCCAGATGTGGTCTTACCAACTGTCTATACAGAGGGACAACAATTTCCTGTTTTCTACTGGTGATGTCTCTCCCTATGCATCCCAGTATCCCCCCAGCCCTCCTTACTGCCTTCTCACATTGCTTGCCCAACTTTAGGTCATCTGATATAACTACCCCCAGGTCCCTTTCCATTTTTGTTGTTGTCAGTATCTCACCCCCCATTGTGTACTCTTTCCCTGTGTTTTTGTTTCCCAGGTGCATTACTTTGCACCGTTTTGCATTGCATCTAAGCTGCCATACATTTGACCATTCCTGCAACCTTGCCAAATCCCTTCTCATCCTTTCCACCCCACCTTGTGTATCAGCCCTGTTGCAGATCTTTGTGTCATCTCAAAGAGACATACTTTTCCTTCCAGTATATAGGCTACACCTACTGTCCATCTCCTTCCCTTACCCATGGGGTAGGGGTCATGTACAGTGCTTACACCATATGCCTGGGGGCATGTGTCCGTGCTGCAAGACAGCATATGGGCCTACTCCACTGAGGTGCCTTAGGCCCTGTCCCTCCCAGACGGAGGCCCATAGGGTTTTTTTTTACTCTTGATGCCTCCCAATCCCCGAGTAGACAGCAGTTTGGAGAACTATTCTAGACCCCAGCATGGGAAGGAGGCCGCACTTCCTTCATGGAATACCCGGAGTTTTGGATGGTTTCCTTCTAAGGTCTCCTTCTCCTGATGCAACACAGGGGATTGGGTATGCTCCTGGCATACAACAAATGCCTGCCCTTCTGCCACACTCAAAAAAACTCAGGTTTGTGTTTGAGGAGGAGCATTACTGATTCAAACAGGTACTGCTCTATGGCCTCTCCTGGTACTTTGCAGAATTGCCCCAGTGACTGCCAGAAGTACTAGCAGCTCTTTTTTTTTTAATTCAGGTTTTATTGGATTACATACAAAAATAACATTTCATTTGTTCTAAACATATATTAATGGCACCATAATCTTATCTAAGATGTGGACAAATATAAAGGTTGAAACAGTTTAATACATAATTATTGTTTGGCTATCCAGGCCCAGTTTCCCGCGTAGTCTCTGGTGTTTCTAAGGTATATTTATATACATTATAATATCTGAAAGTCTAAAATAAAAAGAACAAGAAGATAATGGAATTATGCTAATAGATATCCTGAATCCATATGAACATTTATGAACAGTTTTCTCTGATCAGTGGGAACTTCCCATTGTAAATACATGGATATTGTCCTCAAAAAAAGTGCCATATTATCCTTTCAATACAACGGTAAGATCATTGGTGTCTTGTAATTTGTAACCCAGAAAAATTTACAAATGAATAAAAAGGAGAGAGACAGAGGAAACCAGGGTAAGGGGGAAACTGGAGGCTTCTAGAATGTTTAACTGGAGAAGTGAAGGGGAATTGGATGAGAGAGAGAGAGAAGGGCCCTCACACACATCAGGCCAATAAGGTCAAGGGATTAGAGAGGCAGCCATCTCAGCCGAGAATCCTCCCTCCCTCAATCCCAGCAGAGCCAGTTCTCCCAGGATCTAGCTTTCATGGTACAGAATCTGGGCAGTGTTCAAGTTGGTAAAGGACCCATTTGCACCATCTAATTTTAAAGGATTCTAGGTGACTGGATAGCCTAGCTGTTAGTCTTTCCAGTGCCTAGACCTTTAATGTGAGTTTATACCAGCAGTTTTGGGTAGGTATTTTTGTCATACGCCACAACCTACAGTAGTTATGGCTTTCTTGGCTGCCATCACTAGGAGTGTTATTTGTTTAAAGAAGCTTTTATGGGCATCAGTTCCCAGTGGTGGGGTAGCTGTAAGGATATATATGGTGGTGAGAAGTGTGGAGCAATCATACATTGCTATTATGTCGGCTAGAACTTCCCTCCAATATTGTAAGAGCAACGGAAAGGACCATAGCACATGTCCCTGATCCGCCTGTGCCTGGCCACATCCCCTCCATCGCCATCCCTGCAAAGGGCCTGTAAACTTTGCAATAATTACAGGAGTACGGAAATATCTGAGTCTAATTTTCCATACATACTCCTTCCAATAAGCTGCCATAGAGGCTTTATATGCTATGAGGGCATATTTTTCCCATGCATGTGAGGCAATGTCACATTCAAGTTCTTGAGACCACTTCAGCCTTATGGACTCCGTGGAGTCCGTGGTTATGTGCCTCAAAGCTTTATAAAGTACACTTATAAGGTGTTCAGACATATTACCTCTAAGATGTGTGAGAATAAGTGAGGTCAAGAGTGTTGGTTTTTCTGCTAGGGCTGCAGGTATGACTTCAATTGCATGTATCTAAGGAACTCTGTGCTGGGTAACCCATATGTAGATTGCAGAGACACAAAGGGGAGTAGCCCCGAGGGTCCTACTAATTGGTGGACACATTTTAGATTGTGTCAATGCCACCTATCGAGGGCTCTATCCAATCTGGATTAAATGTGATGTCATTAGCTAGGGATCTAAGAAATATTTGCTCTGTGGGGGAAAGATATTTATTCCATATGATCAACCATTGGCTAAAGGCCACAGCTATATACTGAGGGAAGACATTTAACGGCAAGCATTTAGGAGGATTTCCAAAAAGATATTCAGTCAATTTGAGTGTGTCACTAAGGGTTAATTCGATCATTTTCCAGTGGGCTGTATAGGCTGGTGTAAGCCAGTACATAACTGTTCTTATAAGGGCTGCTATGACATCCTGTCGTAAATTTGGAAGATTTAGCCCTCCCCTATCCCTTGAGAGTTGCAATATTGAATACCTAGTTCTTGGGAGTTTTCCTTGCCACACAAATCTAGAGATTACTCTATCCCGTGTTTTAAACTATACACTACTAGGTAGGACAGGGAGGGTTTGTAGGAAGAAAAGAATACGGGGTAGGCTATTTTGTTGTATGGCTTCAATCCTGGCCATAAACCCCAGCGACAACTGAGACTATTTGGTTAAATCTTCTGAAATTTGTTGAGTGAGGGGTTCATAGTTAAGCAAGTCTAGATGAATTAAATCTCTTGGTAGTTTAATGCCCAGGTATCTCATTACAGTCTTATTCCATCTAAAAAGAAATCTACTCTTCAATGTAGGGGCGGGCCTATAGTTATACATTAAAACTTCTGTCTTTTGCTCAGTTATCTTGTACCCTGCCAAGGCTCCAAAGGTCTGGAGTTGTTCCCATACTACTGGAATGGAGGTTTCTGAGGATGTTAGAGTAAGAAGGATGTCGTCTGTGAAGAGTTCTAGTTTATGTAGGCAATCCCCCCACAGGGATCCCTTCTATATTTGGATGGGCGCGAATGGATGCTGCTAGAGGTTCTAAGTACAGGGTGAACAAGAGGGAAGATGAGGGCATCCCTGCCGAGTGCCCCATGAGAGAGGAAATGGGTCAGAGAGAGAACTGTCGAGTTTTACATACACGTGTGGGGAATTATACATGATTTATATTTGTAAGATGAGGGCATCTGGGAAGCCAAAACATCAAAGGGTTGCCCAGAGAAAAGGCCAGGTGACCATATTGAATGCCTTCTCTGCATCTAGTCCCAACAGAGTCAGGGGGATCTTTCTTGTTAAGGTATAATCTGTCAAAAGTAGGGTAAGCCAGGCTGCATCTTGCACTTGTCTCCTACGAATAAACCCAACTTGGTCTGGATCAGTTAGGGACAGGAGTAGCGCGTCTAGCGCCAAGACTGACATAAATATCTTATAGTCATAATTTAACATCAAAATAGGGTGGTAAGAATCTGGATATCTTGGGTCTGTTAGAGGCTTTGGGATGGCTACTGTTCCTGCATATCCCCGGGGGGGGTGCTTTTCTCCCTCCTGGATGACATAAAAGGCCGGTAGAAGATTAGGAAGAAGAAGACTTTTAAACTGTTAGTACATCTCCTCTAGATAGCCATCCAAACCCGGAGCTTTGAGGGTTTTGGCCTCTTTAAGTATAGCTTCCATCTCACAACTTGTCATTGGTGCTATCACTGCCTGAACTTGGGTTTCTGTTACTTGTGGAAGTGGGAGCTGGTTGAAATAGGCATCTGTTTGTTCAGGGGTGAATTGGGAGTCCGACATATATAGTGTTTGATAATATTTAGCCAAGACCCTTCGAATCTCAATGGGGTGGCCCAGGAGTTGGCCTGTATCTGGATCATACATATTAAGCACACAAACATTCATCTTGGTAATGCATAGCCATCTTGCCAGATTTCTGGCACCCCTGGGGCCCTCCCTCATAATGTTTATGCTTCATATAAAACAACTATTGTTCTACTTTTTGATCTAGGAGCTTTTCTAATTGTTGTTTGACTACCTGGAGATGGGGCATAACTGTATTATCTCCCTGATAAATAAAGCTTTGCAGTGTTTGGAGCTCAATCTGTAATTCCTGGGTTCGACATTCTCTCTCCCTTTTCTCTTTTGCAGAGTAGACTCCTATTTCTCCCCTCAGAACTGTCTTGAGAGTGCCCCAGAGGATTGTAGAAGGTGTATCAGGATGCTTATTTTCTGAAACAATTCTGGGGATAGCATCTGTAACCAACTGACAGAACTCAGGGTCTCTAAGGTATGACAAATTTAGCCACCAGTGAGATACTGGGCTGATTTTACCTAAATGAAGTTTAGTACAGACTACTGCATGGCCAGATAGGGTGGTGGGCTTGGGATAGACATCCTGAACTGTATCTAGATGATCAGCCATCATGAATATATAGTCCAATCTGGTGGAGACCCCCGTTCTGGATGTGTATTCCCTGGATGAGAGAAAAAAAATGTCTCCAAGCATCAATGAGGCCTATGGATTAGAGAACAGACTTCAGATATTTTTGGAGGGGATTGGTTCTATGGGTTGAGGGTTTGGAGACATCCAGGCAGGTGTAGTACCAGCAGCTCTGCATAAAGAAGGCCTGTATGTCATTTTGCACCTGGATGGTGGGTTCTTACCAGCCCCCTCCAGGGAATTTTTGCTAATAATTTTAGCTAAGAGGTCTGCTGTCCTTAGATGTCCTTAGAGTACAGTCTACCCAGCACAGTCTGTTCCGCCGCCTGGCCTCAGTCTGTGATACAGAATGGCACTCCGAGTCATCTTGGTATCTGCATGCCATTATGCCCCTGCTTGGATCTTTCTAAACAGTTTAGAGCAGAAGGTCCCAGCAATGTCTCCATTATGTCACTTTGTGGACGATGGCCCCTCACGACAGATATCTCAGGATCCAGGCAAGGTGCCCCCTTGGTATGCACATGACAATAGTTCTGTATGAACTTCAGGTTTTCAGGGCCCTTGTCCCAGGTCCTCTGTTCACTCAGAAGAGCATCAGTGTTGTACACTAACAGTCAACAGCGACTCTTGCCTCGCAGAGGTGCAGTGACATCATAAGCATTTACTTTTGGAGTCTGGAACACAGCCTAGAACCCTTGGCACTACCTTTTCCAGACAGCCATCCAATTTTGGCTGACCAACTAAGCAGGTCACGGTCTACGGTACACAAGTGAGAACTGTTGACCTCGGTGATAGCCACCCTCTGCCTAGGATGGGGTCGCCCAACATTGGACCTTTCATTTGTGTACTGAAACACACTGCAAAAAGCTTCTGTTCGCATGCTACAGGGACATTGCTCCCCTGTGGCCATAGCAACCATGACATGTCCACTGTTGTAGTGCCAGGCAGAGGCTTCCCAGTACTTTTGTCCTAGTGCAAAGGTCTGTAGTTGCCACAACGGGGCTCTCAGGTCCAACCGTGCTGTAAGTTTCTGCATGTGCCTACATGGCTCCTGCAAACATAGCCACAGCACGCAGTGGAGTTTCACTGAAGGTTGCTGCTATTATGGTGGTTGCAGGGAAAACCTATCACCAGTCACATTTCTCTCTGACCTGCAATGGTTCAATCTGGTATTGGCAGATTTACTGTCCTTATCAGCTGCCACCCTACAGTATTTCTTACAGTGAAGCTGTCAGCAGCTATATATTCAAATTACGTACTTACTGTAATTATGATCTTTCTGTGTATCTTCACCATTCATCACAGATGGGGTACTGGCCGGAGGTCAGGACCCCGCGGGAGCCTTTTTTTTTTTTTTTTAAGATAGGCGGAGCCGACGCAGCCCCGGCGCCGCCCTCGAGGCCGATGTATTACGTGGCACTCGAGGATTAGCCGTTAGGCTGTGTCGACTCCGCCCGCCTACCAGTTCTGAGTCACCGGAGAGGTAGAGGAAGGGATGGAAGGTGGGACAGAAAGTCCAAGGGACTGAAAAAGGAAGAGAAAAACTGAACTAAAAGGAGAAATAATGACTGAGAGGACAGTATAGAAAAAGAAAGACTAAGGGGATTGGGTAGGGGCCCCAATCTCTGGAAGCTGAAGAAGGGGGGGGAGAGAAATTTAGGAGAGAGAGTGAGAGGTAAGAAGGATCCAGGACCCTTGTCCGTCACCAGATACTAAGGAACTGCAAGGAGTAGCAAAGCTCTCTTGCCAGAATTCAAGGCACAGAATAACTGGCAATACCCCTGAAAGCAGAGTCGGCTGTACTGGAGAAGGACAGGAAACAAGGACCTAGTACTCTCTCTTGAAAGATGTTTTGGTGAAAGAAGGAGAAGACCCTCCTTTTTTTTTTAAGGGAGAAATAGGGCAACAGCAACTCCCACCCTATAAGGGAGAAGGAGTGCCAGACAAAATGTACCCTTTAGGGCGAAAACTAACTCCCCCTGTGTGTCCCAACTTTACCCCGCTCAGAAGAGGGTGAGGCACAGAGGGAGGAGGATCCAGAGACTGGAGCCCCAAGGGGGATGGTGGGAGGGATTGTGATGAATGGTGAAGATACACAGAAAGATCATAATTACGGTAAGTACGTAATTTGAATATCTTATCTGTGTCAGTCTTCACCATTCATCACAGATGGGTGAGTACCAAGCCCCTCGAAGGGGGTTGATTAATTGCACCCTAAGGGACAGTGTCCCTTAGCCCTCAGTGGGTGACACACTAAGGGGGGGAACCTTCTGGGCCTGAGGAGGCCCGAGAGTGGGAAGAGTGAGACGGGGTCCCCCTGGAGGAGGAGGAAGGAATTTGCCCCGACAAACATCGTCTCACCCTACGGGAAAAGAGATAGGTTCCCTGGTGAGCAGAGCAAATCACCCTACGCCGGGCCAAGGGTGACAACCGGGAGAGGTGAAGCCATGCCGATCTTCTGGTGCAGATCGCTGTCCCTACGACCCTGGTAGCTACCTCATTGGCGTCGTAAGATGCCCTTGCTTGGTGTCTTGCTAGCTCCAGGCCACGTGCAGAGAGAGCAATGGCTTGCCTGGTTTGCTCTGAGTCACGCAGAGCGGCTAGGAACTGACCTAGTGCTGACCACAAGTACCTGTTATAGGCAGCGTAGTGGGCCTTATGCGCAGAAATGGAGAGAAGCAACCGTGCCAAGTAGAAAGTCCTCCTCCCCCAGAAATCAAAATCCGAAGAGTCCTGATCTGGGGGCCGGTCACGGTGGAGGGCGTGAAGCCCATCAGGAGTGTCCAGGTGCGTCAATCCGGACTGCGGATGAGGCAAAGAGCCCGGAGACTCCGGGGGAGCGCAATACCTCTGGCAGAGGTCCCTAGGGGCAGGGACTCCGGAGAAGGGTCTCTGCCAGAAACGCATGGACGCCTCCCGGAAGGGAGCGGGCTAGGCGGCACTACGAGGGTGGCTGTCCCAAAATCGCCTAGAAAGGCGTGCGCCGCATGCTCCGGATTGCTAACAGAAAGGGGGGAAGGTGAAGGTCCTCCATCATCCTCACGAGGAAATGCTGATACTCAGAGAGATCAGCAGCAGGAGAGATGTGGACAGAAGGTTCCTCTCCCCCAGAAGAGGGGGATGAGGAGCTGGAGGTCACCATAGGTTCGGAGGATGGCTGCTCAGGGGGAGGTTGAAAAATCTGGCTGTCCAAGGCCCTAAGGTAGGCAGGGAATCGAGCAGCCACCGCTCTGAACTGTTCCCAGGTGAGAGGCCCGCTAGGACCAAGGATACCTGGGAATGCAGGAGAAGGCAGTAGAGGGGAGTGGACAGAGCCAAGAGAAGAAATTGGCTGACCTCTGCCAGGGCTAAGGAGCGGACCATGGACTCCAACGGGAGGAGTCCTGGAAGACTCCGCAGTTGACAGCTGCACAACCGCTCTGGTACTGCCTAGACTGTGCCTAGAAGAATCCCCCAAGTGAGGCAACCGGGGCCATGAAGGTCCAGAAGGACGGTCCCCTGCCTCGAAAGAATGGGACCCTCTCAAGGAACCTGAAGGGGAAGGGCGGAAGTCCGCACTCCGGCTCCGTCCAGGGCCTGGGTGGGTCCCAGAGAAGAGCCGGCGTGCCCAACCCACACCCTCGACCCCTTCAGAGTCTGAAAGGTCCTAGCCCTTGAAGTGGCCAGCCTAGGCAGCTCAGCACCCAGGGCCACCCGAAGGACAATCCCAGAGCAGCACCCTCCTCTCGTGGGCCTCTTGAGAGACCCAAAGCTGGGCAACCGAGACGCCACAGTAGGGGTACCACCACAGAGGGGTCAAGGAACCCCCAGGCCAGGCTGCAAGGCGATGGTGGCACACCACAGCCCGCTGGTCAGTACCACTGACCCTAGCCTTAGAGGGAGCCCGACTCACCTCGGAGGGGGGCTGGCTGAGACCCGGAGAGGAAACCACCAGCTCGTCCTCCCTTGCAGACAACCCCGAAGGGTGTGACTGCCCATTCGACTCCGAGCTGGACTCCGACTCCGAAGAGGTAGAGTCTGAGGCCCTAAGCCAAATAGTAGGGGGTCGAGGAAGGGACACCTTCCCGAGGGGCCCAGGAGCCAAAGCGATCCCTGCCCGCTGCACAGCACCGGGAGCGGTGCCAGCAGAAGTAGCAGGGCAGCTCGGGCAAAATCCTAGGCCAAGGCTAGCTGCGGCACTATCAAGTCCACTGGCACCAGGAAAGGCACCCGGGACAGAGACGGCGCCGCAGAAACCCCAGCCTCAGAGCCGACGGCGCGCTAGGCCGCTCGATGCGCGAGTGGCACCGAGGACCAAGGCGGTGTCGACTGACTCGAGGACTCGGTTCGCCGCTAGCGCGCCGACATCGGCGCCGGTGAGACCGCTTTGTGCCGTGAGCGGCACCGGAGTCCCAACGGCACCGCACACAGTGCCGACAGATGACACCGAAGGGCCCTACGGCGCTGAGGTGAGACATAGCGGAAGCGCACGCCGAAGGCGGTTTCACGGCACCGCGAGCAGGGTCGTGGCACCACGAACGGCGCCGACAAGCCCCACGGCACCGGACAGTCGGGTCGGCGCCGGTACGCCAGCACCGACGTGGTCCCGCGGCACCGCGAGCGGCACGGAAGGCCTGATGGCACCGAGCGGCGGCATCGAGGGACGGGCGCTTGACTCGGCCCAGCACACCACGGAGCGAAACTGGGGAGCCTTCACCCTAAGGGTGATTGCCGGAGCGGGCGCTCCCGCCCGCCTCCCGAGGAGAAAGCGGGATGGGTCTCCCTCGCCCGTGGAAGGAGCCTCGGCCCGCGGCTAGGCTAGAAGGCCGAGCTCCCTCCTCCTTGGTCCATGTAGAACCGGGAGGGACCCGGAGGAAGGGCCGAGCAGGCGTAGCCCGGCCCGTGCGTCTGGACCTACACTCGAAAGTGGTAGACTCACCCGACCTTGAGCGAGCGCTGTTCTAAAACCCTGCAGTCCATCAAGAAGCAGGCGTCGTCGAGCGTATCCATGTCGAGGGCCAAGGCAAAAGGCACGGTCATGTTGGTCGGTGACAGAGTACACGACGGGCACCGCAACGCATAGGGCCACCCTGCCTTCGTATTTCTTTGCCCTCCGACCGCGACATGACCTACGGAGAAAAAACACCAAAACAGACTCGACGCCGCTTAAACAGTAAAATCAGAAGATCTTGCCGGTGATGTGGTGGAGCAAACACAGAACTAGTAGACCCGGCGACTAGAAGCGCCAGGCTTCAAGGCCTAAAAATTTAGTATAGCGCTTCTTCAGGCTTCCCAGTGACCTCAACAGCGGAGGCGAAGAACACAGGTAGGTGGGCGGGTCGTACAGCCTAGCGGCTAATCCTCGGCGCCACGTACGCCGGCCTCCCCGAGGGCGGCACTGGGCTGCTGCCCCTATCTTTAAAAAAAAAAAGTTCTGCTGTCCTGACCTCCGCCAGTACCCCATCTGTGATGAATGGTGAAGATTGACACAGATAAGATCAGCCATTCCCTGTGCTAGTGCAAAGACATGTGGTTGCTGCATTAGAGGTCGCTAGTCCTTGTGTGAGGCCTTGTACGTATGTCAAGCCTACTGATCATAATCTGCTACCAGCTGGGACTCTGTGTTGTGTTGGGATGTCTAGTGGTGGCTCTCTTTAGAGCATGCCAAACATTGCTGTTTCTGCTTCTCTTTTGGGAAGCCTTATTTTTGCAATAAAAAGACATCACTTCTGCAAGAAGGATTTCAAACCTTCAGGTTATATACTGTTAGCCTCCATCTTTGCCTTTCCACAAAGCAAGGGGTCTTTCTTTTACTGTGCTAATCCCAAGTTTTTCTATCCAGAGGTGGTATCTGAATTAATTCTAAATCACACCATCCACCTTCCAGTATCTTATACCGGTCTAGTGAAAGCATTGCTCCATACGTGGTATAGGCATAGTTTTCTCAGATACTATACACATTGTACCATGGACTACAGAGAGTCCTCTCAGTTATTTATTTCATCTGCCCATGAGAAAGAGGGCACTCCAGTTTTCTAACTGTGGTTGTCCAAATGGTTAGCTCTTAGTATTACTTTCTCTTATAGGAAGTACGGTAAGGAATTTTCTACTGTGGTTAATGGTCATGCCACCAGGCTGTATCCACCACAGCAATTTCTGCAGATGCTCTATAGCATACTGTCCACCCCTTCACCAGGCATTATAGTCTGGACATAGTCTCTTGTAGACAGGCATGGTTTGGCCTCGTGAGCCTTGAAGGTCTTTTCTTCTTCGCCTATTTCTATGTTCCATCCACCCAGAATGTTGGTTTTGGCACTGCCTGGGACTCATTCCAAAGGTGTGGCTTGATGCAAAGGAGATCCCTGATGAAGATAGAACAGTTATGTACTTACTGCAACAGTAGATCTTGAAAAGAATCTCTTTCATCAGGACATGCCGTCCCACCCTCCTTCCCTCTTCAGGGTTATGGCACTACATTTCCAGCTATGATGCAAATTTTGTTGTCTTCCCAGTCCCCTGTCTATCTAGTATACGGAGTCCTGGTTTCTCTCCTGGTTCCCTATAGGGAGGTCCTTCAAACACGATCTCCAGCAAGGAACTGAGGAGAGGAGGTACTACCCATGTTTTGTTTTTTTTATGATCCAAGCCCTCCTTCTCTCCTCAGGACCTGTCCGCCCATGTCCCCCATGCCCAGATTTACCGCGGGTGGGGCCACCAATGGGGGCTTCCCACTCCCTAATGGATATCATGGGCAAGCTCCAGCATACCCCCGGGTCAGGGCCATGAGAGTGGGACCCCCAGTGGGCATCGGAGGCAGTGGAAGGTGAATGGAACTAGCCATCATGCCAGAAGGGCCAGTATTGTTGTTGCTTGTTGCTGTCCTGGGGGTGGGGACGTGCAGTGACATCCAGTATCCACCCCACCCCCATAACGTGCTGGCGCTGGTCACTTGCGGTACCCCCAGCCTCCACCAGGGGTCCGTCAAGCACTGAACACATGTCCCCTCTCTCCCCCTGAAGAAGGAGAGCAGTCCCCAGGATGCTAGATCCTTCTCCCCCGGCTGGCCCTCCGACTCCCTGGGTCTGGCGGGCCAACTTGGGCTACCCATGTTTATGTAAACAGGAATTTTAAGGAAAAGACACAGCTAGCCCTAGTACTTCTCAGCGCAGCACTGGGAAATCAGTTACTTCAATTTAAGCCTCAGCTAATTATTCTCAGCGCAGCAGGAATAACAAACACTTTAAATTTAAGACTCAGCTAATTATTTCTCAGTGCAGCTCTGGGGTAGGCTCTCCTGTCTGCTTAGGTTACTCCCCTCTCACTGCCAGTACCTCCCCCAGTCATTACCTGATAAAGTCTGACTGTTGTCCTCTTCTTTCCACAGTGGTCAGCATGTGGTTGCGAGGGCCCAAATCTCTACCTGCCCTCCCCCGGGCTGCTGAACACAATCTATTCAGCCAGGTCCAATCATTTGAGCCGCGATCTCAGCGGACTTTCTCAAAATCGGCTGCTGTTGCTGTGGAGGATTTTAACCCCGCCGACACTTCACGTTGGCCACCCCACTGCCCCCACCACTACTCTCAGTGAACAACTGCCTATATAGCTAGGCTCACGTGATGCTACATCTCACAGAAACCACCATCCTTGGTGAACAACTGCCTGTATAGCTAGGCTCACATGACACTACATCTCTCAGAAACCAATCAGCCTAAACTCCCACCTGCAGCTTATCTTTGTTGGCCACTAGAGGTCACCTTCACACACTTCACATACAAGATCAGCTCTAAGCATCTATTTTTCTTTTCAGCACTACCTCTGCCCCTCCTATTTTCTCTCTATAGACTCTAACACATCTCTCCGCCCTTCACACCATGGCTGTTTTCCACATCCTAGTTCTCATCCTCTGTATACCCTTGGTGGCCCTACCCCCATCTATCCAGCTGCACTGGTCTGTCCCCAACTGACACACCCCATGTCTCCATCTCCTCCAAACTCTGCCACCTCCACCCATCTTCTGCCTCCTATTGTCCACCCTTGTTCCTGGATACCTGACCCCTCCATACTTCCTCCTAGCTTTCATGCCAGCTTAATTGCTCTGAAAGTCCCACTGCTGACTACCACAATACCTCAACTCAACTCTCCCTCTCTGATCAGGGGTCCCAGGCTAGCCCTTTCCAAGTTCCTAGTAATTATGCTGCTGCTGATGGCAGGGGACATTGAACTGAATCTGGGTCCAGTCCCTCCCCCTGCAGCTACCCCATGGCCTCAGAATGGCCCACCTTAACATACTAAGGTAAGAAAAAAGAGCTAGTAGGCCGAGGCCCATAATGCTCTTGTGCTAGGCCAAAGGATAGTATGATAAATTATACCCAGAATTAATTAACTTGTCAAGATGTTGTTTGAAAGTATCCTTAGTGTCACTCATAATTACAGCACATGGAGGTTTATTCCAGAGTCCAATGGTTCTCAGGGTAAAGAAAAACTTACGGTTGTTATACTTGAATAATTTGCCAACCAGCTGGAGAGGATGACCCCTAGTATTATGTATTGATGACCTGAATTCAAGACCTAACTCGGTCATAACTTATGGATCATGGACAACATCATATAAAAATAGAAGATCGCCTCTCAAGCATTTAGTAGTAAGAGACATAAGTTTTAAAGTGTCTAACATCTGTTCATAGGATGCAGATTCAAGACCAGATATTTTTTTAGTGTACTTTCTCTGTACTTTTTCAAGGGAACTACTGTCAGATTTTTTTAAATGGACACCATAACTGCGATGCATACTCAAGATGAGGTCTTGTGTAGGACCTAAACAAGGGCATTAACACCTCACGATCTCTAGATTTAATATTATGAAGGATCGACCAAACAACCTTGTTAGATGTACTAATAATTGAATTCAGGTGCTTTGAGTATGTTAAATCATTTGAAATAGTAATTCCTAAGTTCATCTCATCAGTGGTGGCACAAAGCATAAAACCATCTAATGGGTATGGAAAGTTTCAGTTATTGTAGCCCAAATGCATCACTTTACACTTGGTAGAATTCAGTTTCATACCCCATATATCAATCCAATTGGAAATGATATCAAGATCATGCTGAATAAAAGCTATCTGATCTGAATTAGAACAAGGACCCCCAATCTTCACATCATCTGCATATTTTGTTGTAATGGAAAGACAATTATGGGTTAAATCGGCAATGAAAGCTTGGAAAAGACAAGGGCTGAGAACAGAGCTTTGTGGGACTCCGCTCAAGACCTTGCCAGTGTTAAAAAGATTACCATTGATGATCACCCTTTGTGTTCTATAACAAAGCCAGTTATTAATCCAGGCAATTATGTAATTATTAATATTGAGTCTCCTAAGTTTGTGAGTTAGAGCCCAATGTGGCATGGTATCAAATGCCTTGCTGAAATCTATAAAAATTACGTCACAAGGTATCCTGCTGTCCAGGAGAGTACTAAAGTGTTCATAGAAACAAAGCAGGTTGGCTGAACAACTTCTACCCCTCTTAAAACCATGTTGCTGAGGATCATTTGCATCAATAACTGAAGCAATGATATCCTTAAGGAGGCTTTCCATAACTTTACAGATAGAAGAAGTTAAGCTAATGGGCCTATAGTTTCCCAAAGATACATAGATACATAGACAGTGTCGGCAGATAAGGGCCTATGGCCCACCTAGTCTGCCCATTTGAGCTTGTAAGTTCAGTTTGTTTTCCTAGAAGTCTATTTCCCCTTACCCCTGACCTCTAGAATTCCTTTATGTCTATCCCATGCATTCTTAAATCCCGTGATTGTTTCAGCCCCCACCACTTCCTCTGGCAGGGTGTTCCACTTGTCCACCACCCGTTCTGTGAAGAAATTCTTTCTCATGTTTCCTCTGAATCGTCCTCCCTCCAACTTCATCCCATGCCCTCTAGTCCTGAAACATCTTTTTCGCTTAAAAATAGTGTTTTCCTGCACCCTGTTCCTCCCTGTAAGATACTTGTATGTCTCTATCATATCCCCTCTCTGATGTTTAGAATCCTTTTTATGGATTGGGACAACTGTTGCCTCCTTCTATTCAGTAGGAATGTAATTATTCTGTAAAAAAAGTTCAAACAAGAGTTTAAGTGGAAGGGCAATTTGGTCAGCCAATAGATATAATAAATGGCCCGCTATGTTATCTGGACCAGGACAGAAATTACCTTTCAATGTGTGTAGTTTATTACTAATAAGTTCCATAGTGAAGATAATAGGGGGATCAGAATGATTGATAATGGACTGAGGTATTTGGGAATCTGATGCAGAAAAGACCTTACCATATTCAGTATTAAATACTTCTGCCATGATTTTAGGATCATGAACAAGAATATTGCCTGTTATAATAGGCCCTACCTTGCATGATGTTTTCCTAAGAGAGTTAATATAAGAATAAAATTGTTTAGTGTTTGATTTATTTGCTGTTTGGGCCAAATTCAGTTCCCATCTAGATTTTGGTTTTTTTAACAGCAGATTTACATTTCTTGTTAGATTTATTATAATACTCCCAGTTAAATGTGGTCTTGTTTTTAAGAAAGTTACAGTATTTTTGTATTTTTATATCTGATCAATCTTTGAATGTTGTGATTCATCCATTTAGGTACCTGTTTTCCATTTGAATTCTTAGTTTTAGAGGGAATGTGAGTATCCTTAAGGGTGGTAATAAGTGACTTAAATGTAACCCAACTTTGTTGGGGTGATTGAACAAAGATAGATGTCCAATCAAAAACCTCCAAATGCTGCTTGACAGCAGAAAGATCAGCTTTATCATACAAATATATGATTGAAGAATTATAGTTATGGATAATATAATTTGGCAAAGTGAATACAATTTAGTTATGGTCACTACCTTTATCCAATAGGTGAGGATATTCTTACATCCCTAATATTCAACTCAGCACTTCCCAAGACAAGGTCTAAAATGTTGTTGCCTCTAGTGGCAGATATTACCCATTGTTTCATATCAAGTTCCAGACAGGTAGTCAAGAATTTGTTACCTTTGCCACTAGAGGCAAAGGAAGACTGCCAATTAATGTCAGAGAAATTAAAGTCTCTGGTAATTATATCATTTCCCATTTGATTGGCTATATTTCGAATTCTGATAGAATAGCATCCAGAATTTGACAAGGTGAATTGGGGGGAAGATAACATGTCCCTAAGATAATAAAATCCTGATTTGAGAGGAAGAGTTTAATCCAAAGACTGAATAATCAATTGATATTGGCTGTTACTGTACCCTGTTTATTAGATCAAGATGATAGATAGAAGGCATTTTTAATGATTAGCCATGTGTAGCAATTTTTAATGATTCAAACCTTTGTAATTATACAATTAATTTTAACATTCAAACTCCCCTTACTCAGATCTGTATATTTCAAATGGCAGACAACTCTGGAGTATTTGGAGAAGGGAGACACTTTAATTGATTTTCTGAGTGGCATTAAACACATTCCCTTCTGCACTGCACAAAGCAGCTGTAAGGTTTGCTTTAAACTGGATCTCATCTGCTGTTGTAATCTATCCAGGGAAACATACAGTATCAGTAAACATTGATAGTGCAGAGAGTGTGTGTGTGTGGGGGGTGCGTTCAGTTCTCATTTGCCGTGAAAAACAAATTGACACACACACATGCGCGTGCACACACACACACACACACACACCAGACAGCTTTGGAGTATTCAGAAAAGGGAGACACATATGTTTTTTTTTACTTTCTGCATTGCATTATAAACTTTTCCTTCTGCCCTGTACCAAAGAGCTGTGAGGCTTGATTTTTACTGGAACTCCTCTGCTGTTGTAATCTATCCAGGGAAAAGTTATCAGTAGATATTGAAAGTGCAGAGTATGTGGGGGAATAATATCATCTGATTTGTCTAGCAATTTAATTTTCAATGGCAGATTAGAATGCAAGTAATAGTGATAGTAAAAAAATCATAATATCACATTTTGATTCATTGGTTTCCGCACAGTTAACCAGCATTGTACCAGAAACAACTGTTTCCTAATAATTCAATTTATGTATAAGATAATTAATTTGACGCTGATGGAACAATTAGTATTATGAATGGATTTGTTTTATTAAATATGAAGCATTTAAAGATTAAATTTCTCAGATCTTGTCTCAGTCAGGACAACCAATTAAGATATGTGTACTATTTAGCAGTATAGCGTAGTGGGTTAAGGCTCTGAGCTGCAAACCAGGAAACCTGGGTTTGAATCCCACAGCCCCCACTTGCATACTGTGTGACCCTGAACAAGTCACTTAACTTCTTTGTGCTCCCAGGCCACACCTGGAAACAAGCTTTAGCTTAGTGTGTCTCTCCTGGTTAAAAAAAAAAAAACTGTAAAAGTAAAATAGTTTAAAAAAAATCAGCATACAGTCCAAAAGGCATCTTTAGATTGAGTTATATGGATGTGAAAAATATAAAAAAGATCCACAACTTAGAGCGTAGAGGTGTACAAAAAAAATTGCAGCAATCAAGAGAATAACTGGAAGCAGACAGAGGACAGACACCAGGTGAAGGGAACAATGGAGAGACAACAAAGAATGTACAGCAGAGACAGGATGATGGTGAACGTTATAGAAAATCTATTGAATCACCAGTTGCATTACTCAAGATAATATTAGGAAAAAAGGTTCATGTATCAAATGAGCATTAAACATTCTAATTAAAATGGCTTCAAAAATACGTGTGTGTAGATAGTATTATGAATAGCAGCTGAACCATCTTGTTTGTTTGAAATCAGACATTTAGTCCTGAGCGATACAGGAAAACAGTGCTGATAATAAATAGAGTATTGTTCAGGTGATAATTATGAAAAATAAACAATAATTGCAGGTCATGATGCAGTAGTGATTCTAACACGATTTAAAAAAAATATTGGGATGATGATTGGGACAACTCAACAACAATTGTAAAACAACTACAGTTGTGTTTAACATAAGAGAGGCACTAACCTTTTCGGTATACAAAGCTTACTTACAACGTTTCATTGAGTTATTTCTCCTTAAATTATAACAGGGCTGAGGAATGGCGGGAGTAATTTACAAGCACTCAAAGCACTCGCTGTCACTTGCAATAGTGCACGTCATTGTAGGTGGTTTGACGGAAAAACATTTTTTTGCCAAATGTATTTGAATACGTTTTACTTCATTAAAACAAAAAACAAGCTTTGTTATTCAAGACTAATTATAGTGTACATTCGGAGCAAATGGCACCTGTAGGGCAAACGTGCATGAGCTTCTAGCATGTAGCTATGGAGACCTACATCATAGGGTACAATCAATAGACCGTGCTAACCTATCCTCGGTGTGTGCATCTTGGGGGCTCGTGATACACCAGAGACAGCCACGCAAAGAGAGTCTGACAGCTTACTCTAATGAAGGCAGGCTACTACTTGCAACTGGCGTTGTGTCACGGTCAGCAGAAACCCCAGTACTGTGGCTCAGTGCAAGGTAACTATAAATCTGGGTCATTTGATTTAAAATGTCGCCTCGTAGGGCTATTTGTTATCAGATGATGGGGACATACAGATAATACAGATGCTACACTGAGTGTGAACCAGGCATTTTTGAATGGTCGCAGACTGCTTTGTTTTAAATTAAAATGATACAGTTCATCTCGCAAAATGAATTGTGACACAATATTTTTCATCCAAACCAGTTGGCAAACATGCTGCATATTTTAAATGAACACAGTTGGTGCCGCCACACTTCATGACTGACTTTACGTCACTGTAATCAATTAGTGATGTAAGCAGCTTTTTCTTTTAATCTTTGATGTGGCAGTATATAGAATCAAGGAGCGTGATTGAAATAAAAAAATAAGTTTTAACAATTCTGCCCATCAGTTACAAGCGCACTCCTCTGTGTCAGTAACTGGACTGTCTACTAAAAAGAGCATTTTCCATTGATACTGCAATGATTTTTACAATATCAGAGCATTACCTCTCACAGTGAAGAATGCGCTCAGACTATATAGAGAAATCTGTTTATTCTGTCATAGAAATCTGACGCTTAAACACTGTTACACAGACATTTTCCTTTACCATTTCTACAAGCTTTTAGTTTGCAGTCACTGCGAGCCCCCGCCCCACCACCTCTACCACCAAACCCTGAAAAAAATTTTTAGACTCAACGTACAGTGATAATGACAGCTTAGGCTAGTGATGACAAATAAATAAAAAAGAAAAGGATTTGAACCATAAAAACAGAGGACAGCACACGGGGAAACTGTTTATTTTAAACACTGTGTGAATTCAAATGAAACGGTAGGTTGAGTGATACAATCGTGATGACAGTCACAGATATTACAACTGTCAATCATGAATATTTATGAGAAGACACAAAATAACTATGGGAAAGAAACACAAAAATATGAGAGGAATCATTCACTTATGCTGAAAGTTTATTAACAGTAAGGTGCATTGCATCAGGGACACAAATGTAGCAGGTATCAATTGGCATGCAATTTAGCGCTACAGAAACCTTGACTCAGAAATAGAAAAATTCACTGAAAATTTCACTGAATCCCACCTGATCCACACACAAAAACAAAAGTGTACTGAGCCACTAATATTGGTAACGTTTAATTGGTGACAGTCATGTGCCTTGAACTGGACAAAACAGCAGGCAACATATTGAACAGTTTGGCATTTTGTAGGGTTCATTGCATCGGGGACACAAATGCTGCACATATTAATAGGCATGCGATTTAGCGATACAGAAACAGCGGCTTGGAAATAGTAAAACTTACTGAACCCCACCAGATCCATACACACAAACTAAAAAATAGTGTACTCAGCCAATAGTGTCGGGATCATTAATTTGTGTCAATGTGCACTGACTCAGGGAGAACAGCAAACTACATTCTGAATTGTTTGGCATTCAGCCCGAAACATTAAAGGTGGCTCTAACAGTGACTCTGCTTTTGAATCACCCATGCTCCAGATTATTATTATATATGACCATTGCCAGGACTGTCTTGATCTGACCAGAAAGGCTGCACCTCAGCGGGACCCCTATCAGGCGATGTCTTTCCAAACTGCAGGAAAAGAAGCAGAGCTCAGCTCAACAAGCAATTAAAAGTGGAGGTTGGTCTGCTGGATATTTATTTTAATGTAATATATGGATTGTTAAAATAATACTATCAAAAGTCATACAAAAAAATTCCTATAATACACTACTCCCTTTCTGATAATTCTGCCCTTCCTCAAGCGATAATACTATTGGTTGTTGTTGATAATACTATCCTTCACTGCTGATAATACTATCGTTTCAGCTCTGAACGATAGTATTATCACTGAAATCCCACAGCGCATGCGCCAGTTTGCCTGCCACACAAACGTGGTTGCCATGGTGCCACGTTCCAGTCTGTGCACCCAATGTAAACGTGCAATGCCATTGGCACACTTTCTGAGTGGGCGGGCAAACCAAACGCAAAAACATGGCGGACGTTTACTCGCGTTTAGCGAGAGCAACTCTAGTTATGCCCAGTTTGTTTTTATATTTATTTCTAGAAAAGTGGATTACCTGCGGATGAACAAAGAAAATAAACGGTAGGATTACCAAATTAAAGTAAAAGCTTTCCTCACAAATCCGGCACAACTTCAATACTGTCTGTGTGGTCAGCCGAGAGTGAGCACTTCTTCAGTGCAACAGGCAGCCAGCCCAGTTCACAGAATTTTAAAAGCAGCACATTTTTTGAATCGGATCCATATATTACAAAAATAAAAAATAGGTTACAGTAAATTGCTGCTGCGATTCCATCTCGAGGTTCTGGGGACATAGAAACCTCTCGAGCTTCGCTCTCGAGGTTATCTATGTCCCCAGAACCTCTCGATGGAATTACAGCCTTGTAATTCACTGTAACCTATCTATTATTCTATTTGTATTCCATCTTTGACGAGTTTCAGGGAGGGGCATGTAGACTGATACTTACTTCAATTAATTCAGCCTCTACAGGGTTTTGGGGCGGGGCCATCTGTAAAAAAACTCCCACTAATCTACTCCCAGATCTAGTACCTACCAGTTATGATACAAAATAGTGCCATGCCATGCAGCCATTGAATAACATTGCAGCGCATTTGTTTGAGGGAGGGGAGCATTACTTGGAGGATGGTCAGGCGGATGAGACTATTCACACCTTGGACCAGTTCCTGGGACGGAAAACATGACGTCAGCCCTTTTGCAGATGCAAAGCATCTGCAGGCTCCACCCACTGCAGACAAGGGACATGGGATGCGAGGACATAAAACCAGTAAACAGTTTTGTAAAAAACATACAAGTAACACAAACAGGCACTGTTTATTACTTATAATTATTGGTGACCATAAATATTAACCAAATTACTGTTTGTTAAAAATGCTTATCAACTGAATTTCAGATTATTATGCTCCAAAGGCAATAATAACCCAAAATCCCTTGATATGACACTTCATAATAACCTGAAATCTGGTTGATATGACAGTCCCCAAAGAAACAGTGCATCTGAACCTTGCTGCACAGCAGTGTCAGCCTGAGACATTGAAAGTGAGTACTCAGGGTGGTTGTCTTCTCTGCCAAAAGGAAGAATCTCCAAACCATCTTAGTGCTCTTCTAAAAAAACATATTTTTCTTTCAAGTTGCTAGAAATGCAGTCTAAACCTACAGGCCAGTAGTTATAAAAAATAAAGGATAGGTAAGTTTGATGTTATGGATTTTTTCCACACACCCTCGGTGTGTGATGACCACATAAACCTCTTGAGCTTGGCTCTGGAGGTTTATGGGTCATCACACACCTCCGGTGTGTGAAAAAAATCCATAACACACACTTACCTATCCATTATTCTCTATTTAAAGTTCTTTATACCAGCACCACGAAGGGCACACTTTCTTGCCCAGTAGACTATCACTGCATATTACTTAATGAGGCTCTTAACTAAAAGTTATACTTCAGAGCTACTATCTTGTCTCTGGCATCTAACTCAGTTCTTCTAATTAAAATATCTCTACTTTCCTGAAAATATTCAGCAGCACATACCTTCAAGCTGTCAAAAACAGTGGTTCACTCAAGTTTTTACTGCTGATGTTCTCCATCCTGAATGGGCTCTAAAAACATGTAATCTTTGGACCACAGCATCGTCCTCTGTTTGAAACCACAATCTAATTCAGGAGTTGCTGAAGCTTGATTTGTTGTAGGAATGTGATGTAAATAATCTTCCAGCAGATTATATATAAATGGAAACACTGAGAAAAAGAAAATAAGCAGTAATAAGAAGATGCAGGTTTGTACTCTAATAATTAGCTGAGTGATGCTGGACAAAGTTAAATGCACCCCTATTATTAAAACTATGGAATCACTATGCTTTACTTTAATTCACCTAGTCTGTTTTGTGCTCAAAAATAAATTTAGTATATCTAACGCATCTGATACTTCTCTATATAAGTGAAGCTTATTGACAGCTCAGTGAAAATAGAAAAGAGCAATTTCTGTCTTTCTTGTTAAGCAGAGCATTTCCAAAATTAAAGAATTTACTTCTTAAAGATTCTTCTATTTTTTCTTATCTTGGTGCAGGCAAGTGCTATGGCTGAATCTTGTATTTGTGTCAGGTTACTTTCCGCAAGCCATCCCCAACTAGTGAAAAGTTCACTACGCACAGGCAAAGGATATCAAGTATTTAAAACTATTAACGATTTATCCGATCAGCCGATGATCAATAATTACTTGCTTAGCTGGAAGCCTACAAATCAAAACCTAAATGAAAAATTGCACATCTGCCAGAAGAACGCTACACGTACACTTTTATGGGTAAGACCGCCTGACTCTATGGCATGAAATCTGATTCAAAATGATTAACCTCAAAAAGAGAACACAGCAAAAATGATAAATAGTTACAAAACAGAAAAAGAGAAGCTAAAATTGCCCCTACTAGCTACAAGGAGAATTAAAGTAAAGCAAGGTGACTCAATGGTTTTAATGGTAGGGGTGCATTTAACTTTGTCCAGCATCACTCAGCTAATTATTAGAGTACAAATCTGCATCTTCTTATTACTGCTTATTTTCTTTTTCTCAGTGTTTTCATTTATATATCATCTGCTGGAAGATTATTTACATCACATTCCAACAATAAATCAAGCTTCAGCAACTCCTGAATTAGATTAGAAACATAGTCTTGGACAGGAGATAAGGACCGCTTGGTCCACCCAGTCTGTCCATTTCCCTACCTATTGGATAAGCCGCAGATCCTAGTTAACCAACAGCCTACTTCTTCCTAACCTGCACCAGAATTGCCTTATGTCTGCCCCATGCATTCTATTGGTTTCAAACCGAGAAGGACCCTGTGGTCCAAAGAACACACATTTTTGGAGCCCATCCAGGACGGAGAACAGCAGCGGTTAAAACTTGAGTGAATCACTGATTTGACAGCTGGAAGTTATGTGTTGGTAAATATTTTCAGGAAAATAAAGATATATAGAACAATGCATGGGGAAGTGTGTATAATGAGAATTGTATGTACATTTGAGGTGTGTGATGCCCCATAAACCCTGAGGGCAAAGCGTGAGGGGTTTATCAGAGCATTGCACAGCGAGGATTTGCATAAAATCTGAATATTAACACTTCCCTATGTTTTATTTTTTATATTTACTGGTTCTTTGACTCATGCATTTTTATTTTTGTTGCATGAAAGAATTAGTGAGTCAGCAGTATTGAACTGCAATCTAAGTTTATTACAACACAGGGGACTGAATGATTATTGTTCTATAGGGTAATGTTTAACTGTACTTAAAAAAATAAACATTTTTAACATTTTGTAACATATTTTGAAAATTTAAAATATTGTCAGATACTCCCGCATTGCCATCCTCAGTCCGAGGCAGTCCTGCTGTAAATTAGTATCAGTATAAGTGAATCTGCATCAAGGAACAACATTTTTTTAAGTTTTGAAACTTTTTTTTTGTTAATTATAACTGTTTTGTACTCATCAGTCAAGCGTCATTGTAGCTTATGGATTATCTCTCTCATCTTTCTGGGCTGCAGCACATAAGTTGTCTAAGATTCGTTCTGGGTAATGAGAAGTCAATTTGTCATGCTGGCAGTTTTCTGTCACAGCACAAGTGAGCTGACAGCACAAGGAAAGGCACTTGTGAAGCTATTTCTGGCATAGAAGCTCTTTCCAGAATCTTTCTGAAAAGTGGTTTACCAAACTTCATTATTCATAGTTCGTTATTCACACATGTGAATAACTGAGTTTGTGGGCTTCTGCCAGCAGCTGATACTTGATAGTAACCAGTAAATATATTTTCATTAGAAGAACACAAGTTGCAAGTCTTGCTTTTACAGTAATTGTATTAAACTATATAAAAACATATAATTAAAAATTGTACATTCTAAAACTCGGTCTTCATAAAACTTATTCGGGTTCCATGGTGACATTGCCCTGTGACAACAGTGGATCTTGGATGAAGATTAATAATAATAATTCAGCCAGGCACATGCAGCAAATTGCTTTGGATATTAGTCACATTAATTAGCTGCTTCACCAATTCAGATCACTTCTCCATCCCCCCCCCCCCTTTTTTTGCGATGTGCTGTTTCCATGCCAGACGGCCCTCTGCAGGGCTTATTGTCTTCCTTCAGCTCGGAAGTGGGCTCCCCACTGTCAGGACTCTTCGCTCCCTGTAGTGAAAGAAAACAGAGCAAAGGAACAGAATGCCACTGCACAGGTGGCATAAAATAGCCTGGAAAAAGACTGGAACAATGCTAAATTCAAGCAATGGTGGTATACCTTACCCAGTTAGATAAAGCACCTTCCCAGCCTTCTGCTATGCCTCCTACTCCTCAGGAAACCAGTGTGCCGTCACCTTTCACCCACCTTAACTCTCTTAGATCACCTTCCAAACAGTATGCAAAAGACCCATTTGTTCTAGCTATACTAGCATGTAGCTTTCTCCTTGATACTGCCCTCTGATTAAAAAAATGGTGTCATTTCATTTCAATAGGTCACACAATTAAGTGATCTATCTTGGGAGTATTTACATTAGATACGGTCTTTGAATTTTGTTGACTCCCCTCACAAGATATGTAATCGCTGCTGGAAATCTCCCTCTCCACTGAGGCAGTGCTTCTGACACTTAGCATAAAACTATCAAGTAAAATATCAGATGAGATTTTGAGTAAGTTTTTGTTTTCTTGAAATGAACTCTAACGAAATGTATGATTTTATGAATCTATTGATCTGACTAAATATTTTCAGTCTGTATTCTTCCTATGCTGGGGGGCAATCCATCATAAACAATACCTCAATGGAGAAAGAGAGATTTCTCAAGCAGCATGTATGTGTGTGTGTGGGGGGGGCGGGGTTGAAAGGCAGCATCTAATCTAAACACTGTACTTGTAAATGCAATATGTCTGTGATTGCATGACAGTCAGACAGCTCATCTATCAGTGTGACCAACTTAAATGAAATTACACACTTTTTTTTCTTAAAGCTGCACTGTCAGAGTTACTCGCTGGATTTTTAATGTCAATATGTCTTGTAACAAGTCTCATTTGCAGAATGTGCTTCCCACGGCTTTCCTTTATCCTTTTTTGTTCCATTTGTTTTGTTTCTAAATTTCTTAGTTTATCCCTTTTTTGTTATCCCCCTCAGTCCGACAGTATATCTCCGTTCTGTTGTCCCAGCCCCCACGTCCATGCGTCATACTCTCTCCTAATAAGTGTGTAGCCCCAGGCACCTGAGGTCATTTGTCACCTGTGCTCAAGTATTTCCATCTCTTTAGGTGTGCCAGTGTGGAAGCAGTCCCAATTCCCCTTTAGTTCCTGCTCAGACACTCTGGTAGGTGAATTCCCATCAATGCAAAGCTTTGCCCTACTTTTGCGTTTATTTTTAATAACGTTTTCGCTTTTGTCTGTCCATTGCATGTACCAACGAACACCAGTGAGAGAAAACAGTTTCTCACTTGTTCATGTGTTCAGATTCTGGTTTTCATTGGACTGAGTAATAAAAAGAATACTGCAATATAGCCTTTTATTGAATGCCAAACTGTACATATATTGTTAGTGTTTGTGAATCAAAACTGCACCACTCCAATTCAGTTCAGTATTATCTCTCTTTGCATTCAATCAAAATAGTGTACTTTTGGTTCCCAGTTCCACAAGCCTGCACAGATTCTTAGGTTTACAAAAAGGTTTGCTGTGCAGACTATGACTGGTACATAGTACTAGTCATACCAAGCTTCTACATGAGGAACGGGCGCAGCAACAGTTTCCATAACTGATCATGACCACTAGAATTAGTGCCGCATTCCCCTATAAAAGTTTAAAAACTCCTAATCTATCTGATTACCCTTGCATCCCTGATTTGCAGTCAATTTCCTCGCCCCCCCCATTTTCCGTCCCATATTACACATTGCTCCAGACATCGTTAACAGAAAATGGACAGACTAGATGTGCCTAGCGGTCCTTATCTGCCATCAATTTCTATGTTTCTATAGTAATGGGCTAAAAATACTGTAATATGATTGGGTAGTATCGGCTTACAAAGGTTGCATTATTCTTTGATTAATAGCCATGTACAGGCTTGTTCACTTTGTAGCAGGATCTCTGTATCAAGTCTGTCACAGAATGCTAGAACAAACCACTTTGACTGCCCAGTAGCATTCCATGACCGCTGTCTGAGTACACCATTGCTGCAGTCATCATGATTGTGAACTGTCCGTGTAGCATCAGGCAGACTGCCAGCAGAACATATAAGTTTCTCTTACATTATGTTTTATCTCTCATTTGTTGAATCCTCATAAGTCCCATTTGTCTGCTACCACTTCCCACCACACAGCTATCCCACCATTGAATGAAGCTATGATGCCTTGAAGTTGCACGCTCCTTGTGTTGCCATGGAGACTAGCCAGGCGGGAGAAGACTGAAGCTGCTCATTCCCAACTTGTGCGCAGCTTTAACCACTGCCCACTTCAGCTGGTACATGCAAATAGTAGGTCTATATAGCCATTTACTGTCAAATTATTAAGGGAATGAGCCAGTAGGATGTGATCGCAGAAACTGTCAAAAGACATGCGTGTGGCAGAGAACAATGATGCACATGCACCATTTCTCCATTCCAGTGCGTTTCCTGCCACAATAAGAAAGTGACATCAAACGAATAAAAACGTGGGTTCCATTGCTATTAAAGCAATAAGGTACTCCAGGGGGTTACGATCATCATATATTAATCACCCTGTAGGAGTTATGTGGCACTCATCTTTGCCTCGTGCCAAATTACACCCCTAGGGTGTGATTAACACACAATTACTGCAACCCCTGGTAATATCTGCTTAAAAACAGTTTTAACATTAAACTGCTTACTCAACTCTAATATAGCGGCGTAATTGTGCCACTATTGTAGTTTTCAAATTTTTATTTAAGGTTAGCAGTGAGAGCTGGCCAATGAGGCTGCATCTCAGTGTACACGGTTTATGGCATTATTTAAATATGCAGTTTGGTAATTCATCTCTCATCTCTCCTGCTGACTGTAGCTGTTCAGAATTTTTAAATCATAATGCTTTGCTAGGTAATGTCAGGACTAAGAGTAAACATTCCAAATCACTCTTTTTAAATGGAGTGTTCTGTTCATCGGAAACCAAATCATTTTGAGTTTATTTGTACTATTGTTATATATGCTATTATTCATCACCATTATGACTACAATTGTACTTCGATATAATAATAAACAGTGTCACGTTGAGGAGGATAACGGCTAACAACACTGGCATTTACATATGCAATTGATAAACAGGAATTTATTTTCAAATCTTCTGATTATAGATCAGGATTATCTTTCAAATATAGTAACTGTGTTAAGATTGCTTTATGATATCTGTCAGCATGTATTTTTAACAAACAGAAAAATGTCAAAATGTTTTTTGGCTCAACATTATTTCAAAGTGCATGTTATGTATACATTTTGTAGAGTTTGATAATACTCGAGCCTGCCAGTTGGCACAGTCACAATGGGATAATTAAGAACTCATGAGATTACATAAATACTGAAAATGCGGGACGGAGCCAGAAGCTCTTGATATGAAACCGAAGCAGACTGGTTTGTTTGAAATCGTTATCTGTTCTTGACTATATATTACACGTTTATCATCTATTGTTTGTATGTATGCTTCTCCTATGAGAAAATGGGGGCTTTGAGACCAGCTCATTCAGTTGCTACTAATGATGTGACCCAAAGACTCAGGGCCCTGCTCCACAAAAAAGCCACCTCCTATGCATGATTTACACATACCCAGCCCATGGAACTCTTCACCCTGATGGCAGTCAGTTCAGGATGGCATCCAGAGCTCCAAGAGCATGCAGCTTTATGTGGTTATGGGGCCAAGCCATAGGGGCCAGAACTGAGCCAGATATTGGGCTTCCAGTAGGAAGCCCATGTTGGCCATGCACTGAGTTGACTGGCTACTCCACACAGTCAGGAGGCTGTGGGATACAGCAGTACACCTTGACAACTGTATCCCCTTTACACTGGAATATAGGCTTAAACAAATAATAATGAACACCCTGCCAGAGGAAGTGGTGGAGGCTGAAGCAATCATGGGATTTAAGAATGCATGGTAACAAATATAAGGGAATTCTGGAGGTCAAGGGTAAGGGGCAACAGACTTCTAGAAAAACATAAAGGACACTTACAAGCTCAAATGGGCTATCTGGGTGGGCCATAGGCCCTTATCTGCTCACTGTGTCTATGTATCTATGTATCTGATGGCATGGCATCCTACTCAGTGCTTCATGTGGCTACAGAGGGCTGGATGCCAAGGGGGATTTAACGGGCCTAAACATGTCCTGCACATGCATCTATGGAGGCACATAGAACATAGATCAAGGGTCCCACCATGCATAGCTATGCACACTCTCAGAGCTCTTCACAGTATGTACATATACTGTAGCATTGTGGGTGGGAACAAATTTCAGGTATGCACATTTACTAACCAAGACCTAACTGCCCAGACAGATCTGCACCTTCTGCATGTAGTGCTGCCATCTGTATACATGCGTGGAAGCTTCTGTCCTTGCAGAGAGAAACCTCCTCACATCTCTGCCCTCCTTATGCATTTGCATTGGAGTGTACAGGGTTTTGTGGATTATTTTATTTGAATTTTGATGACCGGGTAGGCCCACTTAGACAAGACAGTCCCTTTTTCAGTGGAGACCCGGGGAATCTAAGCATTTCACAGATTAGACCCTCAGTTTAATGACAAACCTTTTGAAAGATTTAGTTGCTGACTCCTAACAGCTTAAGAGGAAACAGCCACTGTAATTTGAGTGTTTCTCCTGATAGTGTGTGCTACAAAAATGAAGATATGTGAAATATTACCAGCCTTGAGCGCTGTTCCGATTTATTAATGTGTCCTTATTTAAGCTCCCTCTACAAATGATAATGTCCATGTAGATCACTGATTAGAAATAATTGAATTTGTAAGTGTTTTAACTGTTTGTTAGCTATTCAGCGATGTCCAGGAAGCCACATGGGACAGGTTTAACTTAATTAGTTGGGCATGGAATCGCCCAGCACCTGATTTTATTTATTTATTTATTTGGCATCTAGGATTACAAATACCTTTCAGCTAAAAGCTCATTTACAAAGGTTCTACATCAAATAATAAGTCATACATACTGAATTAAACAGAAAACACAGATAAGTGCATCAATGAAATTACAACTATCCATACACTGATAACAGGCTAGGAGTGGAATTTTGTCACTGTTTATCTTCGCAAGCAAGAATTCTAATCATATGCTCTGTGTTAAAAACATAATGTTGTTTTAAGCAGACAATACAGAGGGAATCAGCCCATCAAGCATTGTCTAGAGGGGAGTAGCATAGGAAGGGAGATACATGGAAGAGGCAGGGGAAGACTGAGAGGGTTAATAGGATGGGAAAAAGTAAGGTGCTTGGGGAAGGGGGAAAGAAAAAGTGAGGCCTTAAACCATAGGCCATAACACAACAAGGGGAGGGTACAGAGGAGGGTTCAGGGGGGCTGAGAGGAGGAAGGTAAAATAAGGATGTAGGGAACAAGGGGTGAGAGGGTGGGAAGGAGGGTGGGTAGAGCAGAAGGATGAGAGGGGCAGGCAGATTAGCTGCCAAGTGCTAAGGTGGGGGTATTGGTCGGCTTTGCTGGTGGACGCCTGAGGATGGGACTGGGGGCTCCTTCCAGAGCTGGGGGCCATGAGCAAGGAGTATAAAATGAGAGTTAAAAAAAAAAGTGAGGCCTTAATCAGAGGCAAGACCAAAACAAGGGAGGGAAAGAGGAGGTTACCAAGATGGGTCTGAGAGGGAAAAAGAGGGGTGAGAATATGTGTCAGTTAGACATTGAGGACTAATATTGCGGTCAAAACATGATGGAAAAATAAAGTGTGGTAAAACACTGCAGGACAGGATAGTGCAAGGAGCAGGCAGTCCTGAAGTCAGGTGGCAGGAGCATAGACACTGAGAGTGTTCATTGGGGCCTAACTTCACACAGTCACCTCTCGGCCATTGCACTGTGCATCTCAGTCCTGCATGGGGGGGCTAACTTAGCACCAGCTTTGTGAAGTTAGACCCATCCAATGCAGAACTGTGATGCATGGCACAGAGAAGTGGCCGAGGGGTGGCTGTGCGAAGTTAGGCTCCCACAATAAACCCTCCAGTGTCCTGTGCTCTTCTGCCGCCTTGTGGCTTGTACTGCCTGGCTCCCTGCACTGTTCTATCCTGCAATGTTTTTACCACACACTATTTTTTTCCCACAATGTTCTGACCACGATATTTTGTACTGCAGTATTAATACACAGAACTGAAAATAAATGGTATAGGCAGGAACAATGGGGGGTAAGAGGGGTGGGAAGGGGGTTAGCAGCAGGAGAGAGGCAGGCAGGCTAGCTGGTAAGTGTTAGGGTAAGCATAGAAATCCAGTGCAACTTTGAGGTTTTTGGGGCAGACCCTTCTTGCACCAGTTAGGTGGGGCAGTCATAGCCACCGAGCACTAAGAGGTGTTCATGCAATTTGCGTTTGAAGGGTCCAGTCTTTCACTCAAACAGAAAGTCACTGCAAATAGAGTTTAGCCAAAGGGGAGCTTGATATGTAAAAGATCTTTGCCCCTGTGATATACGGCAAAAGGGGACCTTAAACATATGTTTGTCAGTACCTCTGGTACAATGAGGGTTGGATGCTTGGCATAGCAATTTCTGAAGACTCGGGGAAGTTAGGCACAGAGAGGTTTTTTAGCTAGTAAGCAAGTCTGGTACTTCAGTCTGCCCTTTAAGTGAAGCCATCTAGTTTGTCTATACAGCTCACAGGTATGCATGAGTTGATGGGTTCCTGTGACGAGCCTATAGGCCTTGTTTAATGCTATTGTGACTCTTTTAAGGTTGTGCTGATGCAGCTCCATATATTACCAGGCCATAGTCAATTATAGGGATAATTGAACTGCCCACTGCAGTCTGCAGTGCCTCAGAGGTCAGACAGTGTTTATGTCTGTATAGTAGGCTTATTCTTGTATTAATGGCCTTAGCGACCTGTTCCACATGGTTTGCATAGGACAGAGAACTGTCAAGAGTGGCCCCTAGGTACTTGAAAGTGTGGACCTGTTTCAGGGTGGTGTTGAGGCAATTTAGTATTGTGAGCTGAGATGCTCTGTGCTTGTTGTGTGAGTTGGTAAAAGTCATAACTTTGGACTTCTTATTGTTCATGAGCAGCTTCTGCTTCATAAACCAAGTCTCAACACCACTGAAATTCATCTGCAGTTGTTTTTGAAGGGGTAGTGGGTTTGTGTTGCAGGTAAAGATCACCGCATCATCTGCATAAAGCAGATCTCTGTCTGGGCAGGCTAGTGGGTAATCGGTTGACAAATATACTAAACAGCAGGGGACCCAAAATGGAGCCTTGTGGGACACCGGTATGAACCTCCCACCTATCCAAGAGTACACCATTTATTTTTTACCTATTGCACCTGGTTTGCGAGGTAACTTCTGAACCAACTCACAGTGCTACCGGAGAGTCCAGTGATGGACAGCTGGTCAAGCAGCAGTGCATCTTTTTTTTTTATATTCTATTTTTATGTCCCCTTCTCTCTCCACGGTGCTTCCTTACCTTCAGGAGTCTCCTATGGCCTTTATGCATCCCTGCTCATCTGCCAGTTTCAGATGCAGTCATCCCCCCATGCTGCCTTGGTTTGACCCCCAGGCTGGTACGAGGCGGGGCTTCCCTTCCTCCGCCTGAGCGTCTGTGTGTTTTTGGGGATCCATTACCTGCACTGACAGGGGCCCTGGGATCGGGCCTGAAGCTCCATCTACAGGGAGCACCATGGGGTCTTTTTCCAGTTTTGCCCAGTCCACAGGACGTCTGCATGCATGGAGAGCCTAGGAGTGACGCACGTCGCAATGTGCCAATGCTCCGGCTCCCAGAGGACGTCCTCCCTCCCTACTACATGCTGTCCTTTTAGTTGCACCTCCACCTGTGGTCACCCAGGTGGCAGTATCACAGTGGGACCAGCATCCCACCCCACCTGGAGGAGTAGAGCAGCCTCTGGGCACTCGATCCTCCTCCCCCCAGCCGGCCCTCCAGCTGGCCGAGTCCGTTCCTGAACCCAGGTCACTGGCATCGTGGGCGGTAGCCCTACCACTGTGCCAGTGGGCTGGCAAGCAGCAGTGCATGGCTGACCATATGAAAAGCCTTGGTAAGGTTAATAAAGGCTGTCCCCACTATCTGACCATGGTCAAGAGTCTTATGTATATAGCTAGTGAATTCATGGAGAGTGGTGGTGGTGCTGTGCAGTTTATGAAACCCGTGCTGTTGGGGACATTGAATCTGATATTTATCCAGATATTCTACAAGCTGGTCAGATGCTATATGCTCCAGTGCCTTGGAGAAAGGGGGAAGAATGGAGATGGGGCAATAGTTAGTGTGCATGGTTCTGTCCCTGCCTTTATGGACAGGGGTAACTGCCACATTTTTCCATCTTTGCGGGAATTGGGTGAACCATAACGACAGGTTCAAGATACGTGAAAGCGGGGCAAGTATGACATCGATGGTAAGAGCGATAAGTTTAAGGTCAAGTGAGTCACCACTAGACCTGGATTTCCCTAGGGGCTGATAAAGGTACTCTTTGGCTTCCCTTTTGGAGACAACATTAAAGTAAAAAGGGGTGGCTCAAAGGTTAGCTTTCCACTATACCATTATTGTTAAAACTATCTTCAACCTTGAAGTAGTCTGGGGGGAGTACACTGCTGAGGTCAGTGAAGGCCGTGTTAAAGGCATCATGAATCACTTTGGGGTCCTGAGTAATAACACCATTGACATCCAACATGGATGATGAGGCTTTGTCATTTTTCCCCACGAGTTCCTTTAAATTGCCCCAGAATATTCTCCCATCACCCCAGGAGTTAGCCAGTTCTTCTTTGAAGTAGCGACTTTTGGCCATGCAGATGGCACGCGTGCAGGTGTTCTTGGCTTGCTTGTATTGCCGTAGGTCAGCCTGCTTGCCAGAGGCCTGCGCCCTTTGCCACAGTTTATCTCTTATCAGCCAAAAGATTGAGAAGGGGTGGTGTAATCTATGAATTGCAAAATCCATTAAAGTGATTTTCCAAGGTTTGCCATAACAAACGGGAGTAGTAACCTGTAGAAGTTGTAAATCAATCTCCTACCATTCAAACTGCCAAAAAGTGCTGTTTTCCATAGAAAAAAATGTTTTTATTTCTGTGCCCTGCTTCGTTTGCATAACCCTGCCCTTTTTTTTTCTCAGTACTGCAATCCCTAACCGTGACATCATGCAAAGGAAACAAAGTTTTGAAATGGAGACCTCTGTTGGTCAGTCTTGGTATTGTTGCTGGCACCCTCACTCTTTCACAATTTTGGACTCCTAGCATAAGCTTGACACCAAAGAAACAGAAAAGTATTCTGACCCATAATTAAACTACTGAACTACTTGCAGTCATTTAGGCCCTATAACATAAACATAGAAACGTATCACCATGCTCCCACATTCTGACAGGAGCTGTCACTTCACCAGCAGTTAGTAAAAGTCAAACATCTACACAGACTGGTAAATTATTTTTTTGGCCTACCTGCATCACAAAAACATTTTCCAGAAACTTGTCTACAGACTGTACTGCTGTAAACACTACCAAAACAGACTGCACTTTGATCAGGTAGACATAAAAATCAGCTATATCTGTGGTCACTACAGAAATAGGAGAATACATCTCTCAGTAAAGCAATGTTGTTGGCTAGATCCTATATGCACACTGTCTTGTTTTGAAAATAAACATATGAGAGCTTTTATTGTTGAAGCCACTACAGAAATGTGTCTGCATCTCACAATGAGGAAATTGGAAAACAACTTCTTATTGTACCCACAATGCCTTGCTACATATGTGCCGACTGTGTACCCCTTTCCCTTCTACCCCAGGACGCATCTGGAAATGAGCTTATTTGCTCAGTATATCTTTTCTGGTGAAACATGTGTCAGTATGTCTTTTCAGGTTAAACTTTTAAATAAATAAATATTTCTACATATTAAGTGCTTTTACTGCAGTCACCACTAACAAAATAAGGGGCTGCACCTCTGAGTAACAAACATTTAAGCCAATTTAAAAGTTACCCAGAATTCCTTGTAGCCGTATGTAAAATATTGATATTTCCTTTGCATGACATCATTCTGGGGTGTGGCTACACACAGAAAATTGGAGGGCAGGCAGAAACAAAGTGCTGGTAAAACATAAAAAAAATGACAATGACAGATTTTTTTTGCAAAACAAATGGCAGCTTCAACATCTGAAGAATGGGTGGCAATGGCATACCATGTGAAAAAGGCATCTGCGAAACCTTAGAAAATCACTTTAATCTTGTGTTTCTTGATGGGGGCATGTATATCGCAAGGTTCATTGAACACTTAAATTAAATGGTCTAGAGCTTGGTCCACAATACCAGAAGTGTAGATGGGGGACCAGTCTTGTTGCCTAAGGTGGGATTTTAATAGTTCAAGATGCCCTTTTCAGTAATCTGCTAGTAATAGTTTTAGTGGATAGTTTAGTAACTTTGTTAGACCAGAGACACAGGATAAGTGAGTCATGGAGGACCATAGCATGCAGGATTCTCTTGGGATGGTTGGTAAGCAGCCAGTCCAGCAGAGTACTTGTGTCAGTCTGATAGCTGATTCTAGTAGGTGAGTCCACCATCTGAGTTACACTGATGGAGGAGATAGCATCTTTATATGGTGCTGCTTCTGGGGATAGCCAGTTTATGTTAAAGTTGTCAGATACTATTACTTCAGAATTGTTACGGAGATTGCTTAGGTAGCCTAAGACCCCTTTAAAGCCATTAGTCCAATTAGGGGTAATATAAAGAGACTCCACAGTGAGTGCCTTGTTATGTACACCTAGCAGGATCTTGACCACCAGTGCTTGGACATTACTTCCAGTACACAGGAAGGGGATAGCATGACCTTGGAGGCTGTCCTTCAGATAAATGGCACAACCTCCACCCCTTTTACTGAGCCTGTCCTGTCTGAAAATGGTATAATCATCTATGGTGATTTCTGAGTCTGCAGTGGTTGCTTAATTTGTTTAGATATTGACATTTCTGCAAATATATTAGAGACAGCTGTTAAACAGCATGCAAGGCAAGCTTCAGACTCCACGGCAAGATGCCTGTATTAGAAACCGTACTGAGAACATTGTACTTACTTGACCTTTACCAACTGGCCAAAGAAAATACTGATAAATACAGTAATATCATGTATCTAATAATAATAATAATAATCTCTCTACTTGCAAAAGACAGAAAATACCACTAAAGATTCTCAGGCCACCTGGCTTACCTTATATCAAGTGAAACTGTGAAACTAGAAACCTGAGATGAAATGTTTTGATTCCAAAGATGCATACAGTAAAATGATAACATCCCACCCTCATTGAGAGGCCTCACTTTAATAATTCAGAAGGGATGTAAGTCTAGTGCAAGCAAAAATATGGTCATGTGGCTGAATTCTGGGTAACCAATCCATAATAAGTGTAATACTCACAGAAGTTGTTCATATGTTGTTCCCATTGTTTACAAACTGACGGATATATTGATCATTGCACTGTACTTCCTATTTTATTTGATAGTCTTAACACTGCATCATTACAATGCTCAATTTAAAACTCTTGCTGAGTGAACCTCTCATACAGACATGATAGTGCTTTTCTACTTATAGATTGTTTGCTTCTTATAGACTAGTCCATTTTCACGTAATCTAATATCTACTGCGTTAGTCATTCCTCAGAAATTTCATACACTTGAACCTTGTGGAAAGCACTTCCGAAATACATCTGTTCAGTAGTTTTCTTTTAAGTTTGACATTGCGTAAAACTATTAAACTGTCCATGTTTCACAGTCTTTTTCCCAGAACAATAGAGATGGAATGAATTTAAGGACCGTCTGTGCAATCCCAGGTATTAGGGATTATGAGTAGTGATTCTGTGCAGATGCAGCGCAGAGGTAAAGACAGCCATCCTGCAGCAGAAACCTCCAAAACTCTGGGTCCACAACCACCCGCTCCATTCCTCCCAGACTTGCTACACTGTAGATTGGATTATTTGATAAATTGACTAGACAGTCATCCATAGATGCATAAAATTTGCCAGCAGATAAAGAACCAGCAGTTGATCTAGTCTGACCATTACCTGGCTGACTTCATGTCTGACCTATGGCATTTTTAAAGCTTGTTACCCTGCTTCCCAAGCTGGCTGTATACTCCACCTTTCCCACACACCTCATCCCTGTGTGAAATCACCTTTTGGAAAGGAGTTGAAAATTTTCTCTACCTTTGTTCATGAGGTGGATCAGGTGCCAGCCCATGCCCACCACTGTGATGTGCTCAACACCCTAGGTTGGCCATGTTTTGAGGCCAAACTGTACTTCTCTGTACTTCGTACAGTCTTCAAACTTGTCTACCTTCCCTCTCCTCCCATTCTCTCCACCCTGCTTACTCTGAAATCCTCCCCAGGACTCTCAGATCCTCCCACTTCCCTTTACTAAGCATACCTAAAACCTGGTTAGCCATAGGAAAAAGATACTTCTCTTCTGCTGCATTGTGGAGGGGTTGTGGGATAACAGATGGACCAGACACCGAACTTCAGGTTCAACACACAATCTCCATGTGATGTTTATTCAAAATACAAGAAATAAGCTTCTGCAATGCCATATTCCTTCTTCTGTACATCAGTTTGCAGCAACAAACTATGTATGTCCTTTCTCTGCACTTAGCTAGTGCCTACTGACACTGATCTCTGATCTAACCACTTTTCAGTGAAAACCCTTCATCCCTATGTGGGCCACATTTGCTTGGGCAATGGTGGCTCAAAAAGAAAAACAAAAGCAAGCTAAAAACAAAGAACCTCAGTGCAGAAACACTGAAACATGGGTTACCCCAAAGGGCATTGGCAACAAATCAAGTTTCAAAGAAATACATCATCATACATACTTCCATAATATAATGCATCATGGGATATATGCAAATCACCATGACTATTTAGACTTGTTCAGTTTACAGCAATGTACATGTATTTTAAATAGCAAAACTAACTTAATTTATATAATAATCACCTAGTACTTTTTACCATTATCAAAAACACCTAGTGCCATGGTATTTTCAACATTTACAGGTTTCATGAACATAAGGTATATAGATCAAGGTATTTTATGACATAGTGCCATTACATACTAAATCCAACAATGATGAACACAACCTGTTTTACATATGTTTGGAGGTCACCACAATAGCCTCCCTGTATGAGTACCTGAGAGGGAAAAGGAACATCAAAGAGGACACTATAGTATAGTCAAGAAAGGGAAGGGGGTGCCCATAGGTGGCCAACCTTATGGACTAGAAATTGTAAAGGCTAGATTAGGCTAAGAAAATAGAACTGTTGCAACAGATTAAAGAAAAGGTCAGTCCTCAAGAGTGGCAGGAGCTCCCTGTCACATATCTCCCACCTTAAGAAGGGAGCGGTAATTGCAGACTGTTTGCCACCTTCCTGTCCCAGGAAGGGATGGAGCTTCCACCATCCATCTTCAGAAGGTCTGTCTCAGGGTTCCTATTAACGATAAACATTCTATCATAAACATAGTGGATATCATCATTCTTTACTCTGAGGCATTAACATATTTCTCAATAGAGACTAACGGTACCTTCCCTGAACTATCTCCTTTTAAGGAAAGTACGTCATATTTCACTGACATCAATTCCTGCACCATATATAGACATGAAATCAGCATTTACATGTTGTCCGTCATGTTTCATAACCAAAAATGTGGACGACTGTAAAGTCTAGTACTACAGAAAGAGTTTTTCTCTGGGGTGAGTACTTACATACTCCAACTCTACCGGACATGTCAGTTTTAAGCAGGGGCCCAGTCCTAGGTTCAACCTCTCTATATAATCCCACTGTTTCTTGAGTCATTCATTTGCTACAGATACAGACACCTGAGGATAAACACTCTTTTGGTGTTACCCCAACACAGGTTCCAATCCATTTCCCATCCACCTTCTCCTTTGTAGGTTTTTCATTAAAAAAAACACACATACTACCTTCTTGATCTTAACCTATTGTAACATGCTGGCAATATTAGCATCTTTAGCCTATACTGTTAATAGATTTAGCTGCATCAATACAAGAAAAAGTCCATTCAGTCTCATAGGCTTCTTCTTGCTTGGAGTCTTCAACCCCAGCACAATATCACTAGCCTCAGTCTTACATGGGGCCTCACGTTCAAGCTCCATACTTGCTTCTCTGACCTCCAACAGGTAACATCCTGGAAACAAAGGAATATCCTGCTCAGTCAGGGGGTCCTCCTCAAACTGAGCCCACAAAAAGTCCTCCTCCAAATCATAGATACATAGATACATAGACAGTGTCAGCAGATAAGGGCCTATGGCCCACCCAGTCTGCCCATTTGAGCTTATAAGTTCAGTTTATGTTTTCCTAGAAGTCTGTTGCCCCTTACCCCTGACCTCCAGAATTCCTTTATGTCTATCCCATGCATTCTTAAATCCCATGATTGTTTCAGCCCCCACCACTTCCTCTGGCAGGGTGTTCCACTTGTCCACCACCCTTTCTGTGAAGAAATTCTTCCTCACGTTTCCTCTGAATCGTCCTCCCTCCAACTTCATCCCATGCCCTCTAGTCCTGGAACATCTTATTTGCTTAAAAATAGTGTATTCCTGCACCCTGTTCCTCCCTGTAAGATACTTGTATGTCTCTATCATATCCCCTCTCTCTTCCTTTCCTCCAGGGAGTACATGTTCAGTTCCTTCAACCTGTCCTCATAGGACTTGTGATGCAATCCATACACCATCTTTGTTGCCCTCCTCTGAACCTTCTCTACCCTGTCTATGTCCTTACGTAGGTAAGGTCTCCAGAACTGTACACTGTACTCCAGGTGGGGCCTCACTAGTGTCTTGTATAGTGGAATTATGACCTCCCTTTTCCTGCTAGTGATGCCCCTGCCTATGCATCCCAGCATCCTATTTGCTTTACCTGCTGCCTGTCACACTGTTTCCCTACCTTGAGGTCATCAGAGATGATAACCCCAAGATCCCTTTCCTGCTTGGTGCATGCTATATCCTCACCCCCCAACTGATATATTGTGCCTGGGTTTTTGTGCCCCATATGCATTATCTTGCACTTCTTTGCATTGAATTTCAACTGCCAAATCCCTGACCGTTCTTCAAGTTTCTGCAGGTCCCTTCTCATCCTGTCTACACCCTCTGGGGTGTCTACTCTGTTACAGAGCTTTGTGTCATCAGTGAACAGTGAAATTCTACCTTCTAGGTCCTGCACAATGTCACTGATGAAGATGTTGAATAGGACTGGTCCCAGCACTGATACTTGTGGTACCCCACTGGTCACTCTTCCCTCTGTGGAGTGACAGCCATTTACCACCACCCTCTGTCTCCTGCCGCCCAGCGAGTTACCTACCCACCACACTACTGTCCTGCCCACACCCATATTCCCCAGTTTGTGTAATAGTCTTCTATGTGGCACAGTGTCAAAGGCCTTGCTGAGGTCCAGATAGACCATGTCCACTGCCCTACCTGATCCACCTCCTAGTCACCCAGTCAAAAAATTCAATGAGGTTGGTCTGACATGACCTCCCCCTGGTGAAACCATGCTGCCTTGGGTCCTGTAGTCCACTGACAACCAGATGTTCCACCAATCTCTCCTTCAGTAGTGCTTCCATGATCTTCCCTACTACTGAGGTGAGGCTGACTGGTCTGTAGTTCCCCGCTTCCTCTTTGTTCCCACTTTTGTATAAAGGGACTACATCCACTGTCCTCCAGTCTTTGGGTACTTCCCCTGTTTCCAGTGATCGGCTAAACAGGATAGCCAGAGGTTCAGCCACCACCTCTCTTAGTTCTTTAAGGACCCTGGGGTGCACCCCATCTGGCCCCATTACTTTATCAACTCTTATTACTTCCAGTTCCTTCAGGACCTTTCTCTTGTAAAGGGACTTGTGTCCATTTCTGCACCATTCTCACCCCTTGTACTCCCTTCAGACCCATTACCCTCCTCTTCCTCAGTAAAGACTGAGCAGAAATACCTGTTCAATATGTCAGCTTTCCTGTTGTCATCCTCCACACGGCCCCATCCTCCCCCTTCAGTCTCACTATCCCTCCCTTTGTCTTTCTTTTTTCACTTATGTACCTGTAAAAGGTTTTGTCCCCTCTACCCACTGATTTTGCAATGTGTTCTTCTGTCTGAGCTTTGGCTTCCCTTACTGACCTCCCTGCCTCCCTTTGCTTCTCCTGGTACTTCTCCCTATCCCCTTCTGCCTGTGTCTTTTTGTATTGCCTGAATGCAATCTTTTTGGCTTTCACTTTTTTTGCTACCTCTTTGGAAAACCATAATGGTCTCCTCTTCCTTTTCCTCTTGCTAACCTGCTTAATGCATAATTCTGTTGCTCTTGTAATCCCCATTTTAAATACTGCCCATTGTTCCTCAACCCCTGATTCCTGCCCCATTCCCCTTAATGCCTCTTTCAAGTATCTCCCCATTTTCCCAAAGTCTGCCCCCCTAAAATCCAGGATACGTGTTTTTGTGTGGTTTGGTTCTGCTCTTTCTGTGATTTCAAAACACAGTGACTGGTTGTCACTGTTCCCCAGGTGCTCCCCCACTGTTACCTCCACCACACTGTCCCTATTTGTGAGCACAAGGTCCAGTATTGCCTTCTTTATCCAAACCCTCTGGCAGGAACCTCTTGAGCACCTGGCACCAGTTTTCCACCTCTCTGCATAGTCAGTCTGCCTCCAGCCATTGCCTACTCATCCAGCAGATCATCCTCATCAGGGTCTCTACCTCTGGGGTGTTGTCTCTCGCACCTTCAGTCTGCCTCAACCTGCATCTCTACATTGTCTTCAGGCTTGGCCTTCCTCCGAGCTCCCAGGTCCAGTCCAGGCAGCTGCTTTTCTTTGTCTGTCAACCATAGTTCTCAGCAGAATTCCACAGACTTTCTTCTCCGGGTTCTCCTCTGGCAACTCCTGGTGCATCAGTCCACCTGAGATATCTGGGCAATGTCCACCAGAAAATGTCCCTCTTCAGCCAGTCCATATGCTTCCTAGCAAGTTATCCCACTTCTGACACCAAGTCTGTGGAGGGGTTGTGGGATAAGATTGGACCAGACACCAAACCTCAGGTTCAACACACAATCTCTGTGTGTTGTTTATTCAAAATACAAGAAATAAGCTTCTGCAATGCCGTATTCCTTCTTCTGTACATCAGTTTGCAGCAGCAGACTATGTATGTCCTTTCTCTGCACTTAGCCAGCACCTACTGACACTGATCTCTGATCTAACTTCTTTTCAGTGAAAACCCTTCTTTCCTAGATGGGCCCCATTTGCTTGGGTAGTGGGGGCTCAAAAAACAGAAAACAAGCTAAAAACAAAGAACCTCAGTGCAGAAACAGTGAAACATGGGACACTATAGCATAGTCAAGAAAGGGAAGGGGGTGCCCCTAGGTGGCCAACCTTATGGACTAGAAATTGTAAAGGATAGATTAGGCTAAGAAAATAGAAGAACTGTTGCAACAGATTTAAGAAATGGTCAGTCCTCAAGAGTGGCAGGAGCTCCCTGTCACACGCACCTCATAAGTGGAACAACCTCCCACACAGCTTACTTTTCTGCTTGTCCCTTCCCCAGTTCAAAAGACACCAAAGAAATCTTCTTCCCACCTCCTATGTGTAACTGTAACTGTGTATGACCCACTCCTGGCTACCCACCTCTCCTACCTATCTATTCCCACTCTTCCTCCTTCTCCCCCTCCGAATCGTACTCCATCTCTATCTCTTCACATCCCCCCTTCTGATCCTCGCCCTCCTACCACTCTTGTACATATGTATTATATTGTATTTATATGATTATATATTCTGTAACTGACACATGATTGAATTGCTGTGCACTAGTACCTTATTTCCTCTCACTGAGTGACTGGAGTACCAGGAAACTGTTGATATGCCGAACTGTTATTCATTGTCCTCTCCTGGTTGCCCGGTTGTACTACCACTGTAATCATATATTTTGTTCCTAGCTGACTGTTGTATAGGATTATATTGCTTTGTCCTTGGAATGTATCATTCCCCCGGGTCACCCCTGAAAAAGGGACAGCTTGTCCCAGTGGGCCCACCCGGTCATCAAAATGATGAAATGTTGGTGTAATAATATTAAAAACAATACAGTTACAGTACAGTTATGAGCCCAGGCTGAATTTTGTGAATGCAGGCTCATAGCGTTGGTAATTTTCAATATTTTTAACCCAAATTTACAACATAGCCATATCTTTACAGCACCTCATGAATGTGATAGCTGTCATTTTTCAATTCCTGCCCAAAATGAGTTTCTGCATCCTGAAAACTGATTTCACAGTCCTTGCGCAAAATCACTTTTTGGCCAGGAGTTGAACATTCTCTCTGCCCTTCTTCATGAGGCAGCATCATAACAAGGCTATGTTGAAAATTTTGTGTAAAAATATTACAAAACAAATTTTTAATATTTTTACCCCAAATTCCTCAGCTGCAGCCCTATCAGCTCTGGCCAGAATTTGTTTTCAAAGAACCACAAAGCCCTCCTGTGAAGACACCTGAATCTCATTTGAACCCCTCTGGTCAAGGGGGCTTGCAACAGGCATATGTGGATGTACCAGAGCTTGATAAGGATGTCCTTCCTGATTTACAAAACACTCTCCATGATATAAGGCTCGATTCTGTCCTGCAGCCAGAAAAGAATGATGATTCTCAGAGCATTAAGACCACTGTGACTCAGTACTCCAGTGGGAGCATGAGGACATGTCTGAGAAGAGTGAGGTTAATAGAAAGCATTGAGTCCTGTTCTATACCATTTCTGTTTGAGACTCAGTTTACTTCTTTCCTTATCGAGGAGACTTGTAGAACTCTTCAGCTGACAGAAGTTCAATCTGCCATCACACAATCTGTGAACCCCAGTTTATCCGGTTGTAGAAACACTCCAAAATGTTTTCAGTGGTACTGAAGGGTGCTGGCTGCCCCACTGACAGTGTCACTCAACAGCTCACTAGAAACAGGTGTGATTCCAGAGGACTGAAGCAGAGCAGCTGAAGGCTACCTTGGTATCAACCCACCAACCATCTCAGTACCTTTTTCACCGAGGAGGTGCAGCGTAAACTAACCTAGTGAAACTAACCTATGTCGGACATAAGACAGTCCGAATGACCTGTATGAGAAGGGAGGTCAACACAACAGAGTCATCACAGCCCAGTCATCAAGGAAGTGAAGACCAAAAACAGACAAATGAGCTCTGTGGATGGAGGGTGGACATGTGAATGAGTGGTGGAGACTTCATCCAAGAAGATCAGATCCAGAAACAAATGATTTGATACCTTTTATTGGACCAACATGGATGTTACAGAAAAGAACAAAGTGCTTTAGCTTTCGAACCAACCAGGTCCTTCTTCAGAAGCTTTGTGGCAGTTTTTTCAAATATCCCATACTATAAACACCAGATTATATAGAAAAGCAGAAATAATTCTCATTGGTTTAACATATACATTTAAAACATAATAGAAGATTATGTCAGAGAAGCTAATTAACACCAGTATGCCTTAAACTGAAGTGCCTCAGAAGGGCAAAGGTTATCAAGAATTCTCTACAGCCAGAGAGTTCTTGTCACATAAATTTTAAAATGTCTCAGTATGCCAAGAAAGCATTCTAGTGATAAAAAAAAAAACCTTGGAGTGGCATTCTCTCTAATACATGTAAGATGAGCTACAACTTACATTCCAATTGTCCTGGTATATTAAAGGACAAATAATGAGAGACAAAATCCTGAAATTAGGTATAACTGCAAGTTGAAATCAAGCCTCAAATTAACCTACACATATAAACATGATGCATGAAGCATGATCCAAGAAGATCAAGAATTACGGTAGGTACGTAATTTCCATATCTTCCTGGACATAAAGTCTCCACCACTCATTCACACTAATGGAAGAGTACCAAGCCAAAACAAACCCTCGAGAAGGGTGGCAGGAGAGAGGAGCTCACTTAAGACAGGAGTCCTTTCAGGATTGTCCTGCCAAAGGATTGATGCTGCCTGGCATGGACATCCAAAGCGTAGTGCTTCACAAAAGTGTGCACGGAGCTCCAAGTGGCTGCACAGCAGATGTCTGCAATGGGCATGTTTTGTATTTCCGCCAGAGATGCCATGACTGCTCTGGTAGAATGGGCATATACCCTGCCTTCCAGCTTAACCTGTGCCATGGAATAGCAGTGGCAAAGACATGCCACTAGCCATGACGAAATACATCTGATGGCAACAAGCTGACCCAGTCGGGCCTTGCTGAATGAGACAAAGAGTTGCATTGACTTGCGGATCTCTTTAGTTCTGTATAAGTAGAAATGCAAAACCCTTTAAACACCAGAGAATGTAGGGTACACTATCCCTCATTCTGGAAGTTCGCAAAGTAAGTTGGAAGAACCAAGGGCTGGTTCCCATGGAATTCTGAGACCACTTTGGGGAGAAATTATGGGTGAGTTCTAAGAACCATCTTATCCTTATTAAATACTGTATAAGGAGGGTCTGTGACCAGGGCATGTATTTTAGACATTCTGCAAGTGGAGGTAATGGCTACGAGGAAGGCGGTCTTCCAAGTCAGAAACTTCAGTTCACATGTTGCTAGAGGCTCGAAAGGTTTACGGGTGAGCATGTCTAGCACAAGGTTAATATCCCAAGCAGCTACTGGTCTTCTGACTGGTGGCCTAGTGTGGAGTATATACCATTAAGAAACCTCTTAACCAAAGGTAACTGAGCTACAGACAGTGTGTACAGGCTCATGATAAGCTGAGATCATGCAGAGATGGACCTTCATGGTTGAGTATTGTAGCCCTGTATTAGACAGGTTTAGTAGATACTCCAAGACTTTGTTTGGTGGGCAAGAAAAAGGATCCAGGGAGGAATTTGCACACCAGATGGAGAATCGCTTCCACTTTGCCGTGTAAGTTTTCCTAGTAGCTGGCTTGCACGCTCCTAGGAGAATGTCTGAGACTCTACATGAGACATCAAATCTGCCCATTTCTATCTTCTCAGGAGCCAGGCATGGAGATGAAGGGATCTCAGGTTGGGATGGACCACCGGGCCCAGGGTCAGACAGTCTGTACAAAGTGGTAGTTGTCTCTGTGAAATTTCTGATAATCTGTTGATCAATGGAAACCAAATCTGATGAGGCCAGAATGGGGTGATGAGGATCATTCTGACCCCCGTGCCTCCAACTTGAGCAGTATCCCTGTGAATTAAGGGAAGAGGAGGAAATGTGTACAGAAAGCATCTTGTCCACTGCAGCCTGAATGCATCCTGATAGAAAATGCCAGGTTCTGGATTTCCAGATCAGAATAGAGGCAGTTTTGCATTGAGTGGGGATGCAAAAAGGTCCGGGTCCAGTGTGCCCCACTCCCCGAAGAGCGATTGCACATCGTTTACGTCGAGAGACCACTCGTGAGGATCCAACTCTGTTCTATTGAAGTGATCCATTAGATCATTCTGGACTCCCAGAAGGTAGACTGCTTGGATCAGAGCTTCATGCTCTAGGCACCATTCCCACACTCTCATTGCTTCCCTGCACAGGGGATAAGAGTGCGCCCCACACTGTTTGTTGATGTAGTACATCACTGCTTTGTTGTCCATCTGAAGGAGAATTATTTTGCAACAGAGAATGTCCTTCAGGGCTCGGACAGCATACAGGTCAGCTCTCATTTCCAGGACATTTATGTGGAGTTGAGATTTGTCCTGACTTCACAGACCTTGGGTGTGGAGATCCTGACAGTGAGCTCCCCAACTGATCAGGGATGCATCTGTGGTGATGGTGATCTGTGTCTCCAGTGGGCCAAAGGGAAATCCTTGAAGAAGATTGTCCTCCTGAGTTCACCAGGTGAGTGACTGCTTTAGAGGTTCCATTACCTTAATGTGAAAGGACTGGGGATGTGTGGTCAGAGACCACTGAGTACTGAGCATCCACTGAGTAGTCCTCATGTGAAGACAAGCCAAGGGTACCGTGAACACTAATGATGCCATGAGACCCAGCATCAGCTGTATCGAGAGAACTTGGACTGAGACGATCTCTTTGATGAAGTGTGCCATCTGGAGGATAGCGATCCTCCTGTCCTCCGGATCCCTAGCATTGGAGGTATCCAGGAGGGCTCCTATAAAGAAGAGTTGTTGGGAGGACTGTAGCTGCGATTTTTCTAGATTCAACAGAACTCCCATAGATGAAAGGAACTTGGAAGCTGTGGACACTGCTTCCTGTGTCCCTTGTCTGGAAGAGCTTGCTAGGAGCCAATCATCCTGATATGGGAAGACTTGAATTCCAAGTTTCCTTAGGTGTGTCATGAGAACTGGGAAGCACTTCGTAAGGTGCTGAGGAAAGCCCAAAGGGCAGTACTCTGAATTGATAGTGCTGACCCAGGGCCACAAATTGAAGATACTTGTGGTGGCTTGGGTGCACGGAAACATGTTGGTAGGCATCCTGCATGTCTAGGAAGGCCAGCCAACAGTTTCGTTGAATCAAAGGTAGAAGCGTGCCGAGTGATATAATTTTGAATTTCTCCTTGAAGAGAAACTTGTTCAACTTCCTTAGGTCTAGAATAGGGCGCATGCTGCATGTTTTCTTTGGAACCAGGAAGTAGTGGGAGTAGAAACCTGTGTTCTGCTGCTCCTGCAGAACTATGTCTACTGCCCTGTTGTTCAGAAGGCCTTGAATCGCGGAAGCAAAGAGGTCTGATTGAGTGACCAACAGTCTGGGCTGTTGTTTGGGTGGATGATCTGGAGGGGTATCTGAAAAAGTCAGGGAATAAACCTCTCAAATTATCCTGAGGACCCATTTGTCTGAAGTGACTGACTTCCACTGATTGTAAAACTGAGACAAACACCCCCCCACTGCCAAAGAAAAGTCCCCCTCAGACAGCTGAGGAGGGACCTGGGCCGAACTTTCAGAGGGTGGCACTAGGTGCTTCTGGGCCCTGTGCCTTCTGCTGCATTTTCTTTTGTAGCTGAGGGGCTTGGTTTTTGTTGAAGTCCCCTCTGCCTTTGCCATGAAAGAACGAATGGTCTTGAAACTCTCGATGGCTTCCATCCCATTGAGGGGCAGTAGGAGCTGGCTTGGCAGTTTTGAAAGCTGTTCTAGTTTTCTGTGTGGCCTCGAGTGCCTGCTCCACCTATGGGCCAAACAGGTAAGCACCATCAAATGGTAAATTCATGACTCATGGCTGGGTATCATTTGTGAACCCCTGAGGTCCATAACCACGAGTGGCGATGGGTACATATCTCAGCTGCTGCTGCTATAGTGTCAAAAGCATTCATAACAGCCTTAAATTGCTGATTATTGCACTCAGTACCTCTAGTAATAGTCTGGAGAAGCTCTGAAGTAGCATCCAACTCTGAAAGAGCCTTGTCATTTTCTGCCAGGACCATTATGTTGTCAGAGAAGGCTTGAGAGGCCAGGATTGGTTGATCCTTAGGGGCAGCGTGCTTCCTGTCTATGGACTTAGCCATGGAAGGAATAAGTGCTGGATTGTCCCACACCATTTGTGTCTCGAAAGAGGGCTGCACCAGAGGTGTCAGTTCCACAGGCTACAAACCAGAACTCAACAACTAAGCAAGTCTTCACAGCTGCACTGGGGGGAGCTGGGACAACTGGCTATATCATGGGTCCAGGACGTGATCTTGATCATCCCAAAACCCAGCAGGGACCCCACAATATGTTCCTCTTATATGCTGATTTCCATTTTAAATATAGACTATAAGATTCTTTCATCCTAATTAACAAGGAGATTAGAGCCTATCATCCCTGGCCTTATTCATCAAGAACAGTCTGGGTTCATACCAGGTAGACAGACACAGGATAACATCAGAACAGCCCATATAACTGACCATCTTAATAGGACTAAACAACCAACCTTTCTCATGAGTTTGGATGCTGAAAAAGGCCTTTGATAAGGTCTCCTGGGCCTTTCTGATGGGGGCCCTTGCTGGGCTTGGATTCACGACCCAGTTCACCTAATATATCTGCCATTTACTCCTCCTCCTTGTGTATGTCTGAGCCAATGGACACATCTCGGGATGCTTCTTTTTGGTGGAGGGGTACCGGACAGGGTTGCCCCTTATCCCCTATACAGTTTGCTCTTTGTATTAAGCCATTAGTGCAGTACATCAGGCTTAATAAAATCTTGAGCAGTCACTCGGGGGGGGGTGAACATAAGCTTGTCCTCTATGCAGACTATGTTCAGTTATACTTGTGGGATATGGAAAATTCCTACCCGGAGGTGATGAAGTCTATACTAGACTTTACAGATTTATCAGGCTATTCCTTAAACATCACAGACATAAGTCCTGGTCTTTCCCCACCAAGTGTCTAAACTTGAAATGGCTCCCGATGAAATGGGATATGGGGAAATTGAAATACATAGGTATTCACCTTGACCTACACTCAGACAAGTTATTTCCAGACAACTGCATACGTCTTGCAACCACCTTAACTCATTACCTGCAATAGCTCCATATGAAGTCCAAACTACCCATTGTTTACCTGACACAAAATGGCCTCCCAGGAGGTAACGAGTTAACTTTGGACTATAAGTGACAGTCACTATTCCTAATACCACTCTGCTCAAGGTTCCAAACTATCATAATGAATGTTCTTCCTTGCTTTTTATATCTCTTTCAGTGTGTCCCCTGACATATTCCTCAGACAGAATTCCAGAATTGGCAGAAATAAATACACACTTTCCTTTGGAAGGGATCCAGATCCCGGAGGCAACACCAAGCTCTCTACCTAAAAATCAGGGAGGCTGGGCTCTCCCTTTGTTACTAGGCTACTGGACAGCAGCTCAAATCCAAATTGCCCTTCGCTGAGGCAATGACAACTACACTGCACATTAGAAGACAACAGATTTGATGGAGGATTTACATATGCCTCTCACAGCCCTACTATTTAAATCTAAAGACATACCTCAGCTCACCAAAAATACCCTCAGTGACATTTGTACAGTATTGAAAGGGTGGCAATGGGGCATGAAATAAGGCTGCACCACTTGGTACGTATGGAAATATTCATGGCGGGCATAGTACGAGACCTTCCTTCCAGCTGCTATTGACCCTTGGGTTCAGAGGCAGGCAGGGAGATTACACTCAGCCTGGCAACTCCTACAGGACGACAATATGAAATTGTCTGAAGAGTGTGTCAACTCCTTTGTTTGGTGCAACACTGATAGATTGAGTTATTTTCAGCTACAAAATCACGTCTTGAAGTGGTTCACCCATGCTGCAGTGACAAACATGTGTTGCTGATGCCGATTACGGCACAGGCAACATGCTGTCTGACGTTATAACACCAGGCATTATATCTCCCTGGAGTTACAGCACCAAAGCACCCTCCCAGAAACAGTCAGCTTGTGCCACCCGCAACCCCCAAAACTAAATATAACCTCCTCCGGGACACACATGCCCTGGAGGGGCCAGAAATTGTGTGGGCGCAAAGGGTGATATGAGTGAGGGGCGATCTAAAAGAAAAAATTACTTACCATAGTAATCTTGTTTCTTCCCAGTGATACTCAGGTATTCAAAACCTTATGCAGTGTCCCTTTAAGACAGAACTGCCTGGAGAGACGGAACATATGCAAATGATGGAATCTTTTGCATGAGTCACTTTTTTCAAATGTTACCTTCTACTAACTGTCTTGGTTCTAAACTCCTCAGATTTCCTGGAAGCCTGGAAAGACAGGCCCACGAGGACTAAGTGTAATAATAATAATAATAATTATAATAATGATTATAGAGGGAACTCCCTTAACACCCAACAAAAGGTCTCCAACTGGAGGGCTTAACATATGGAAGAATACCTCTGAATGTCTGAATCACCTGAAAAAGGGGAGGAGGACAAAAATAGTGAACGCAGTCACAACATATATGCCAGATGTGGCATTTATACCCCTGAGAGCACAGTATTCAGGAGTACAGAGACTAAAGGTTCCAGAAGGGGAGGAAGGGTGGGAAGTTATGAATACCTAAGTATCACTGAGAAGAAACAAGATTACTATGATAAGTAATTTTTTCTTCTAACCCCAGTAATAATCAGGTATTCCTAATTTTAGGCAGACTACCAAGCAGTACCTTTGGAGGTGAGCACAGAACCTTATTTTGGGAACAGACTTTGCAGGACTGCTGTGCCAAACCTGGCATCACCTCTGGACAGAATATCCAGACTATAATGCTTTGTAAAGGTGTGTACTGTTTTCCAGGTAGCTGCCTTACAGAGACCTTCACCAGGGGAACATCCCCGACAGCTGCTATGGTAGCAGCTGTGCCCCTTGCGGAATGGGCCCTCAACCCTGTTGGGGCCTTCTTTCCAGCCTTAGAGTAACAAAAACTGGATGTGCTGTACTATCCAATGAGAAATGGATCTTTTTGATGCTGAGCTACCCTTTCCCACATTCTCATAGGTCAGGAACAGCTGTTTTCTGTCCTGCCCATGGACTTTAGTGGTTGTCAAGTAGTAGCTAAGAGCTCTTTTGACATCCAGACTATGAAGACGCCTTTCATCAGAACTAAAGTGTTCAGTGAAAAATACAGGTAAAGTAATGGTTTGCTTCAAATGGAACTCAGAAATCATTTTAGGAAGAGATTTGCCATTTATTCTCAGGACCACGTTGTCTCTGTGGAATGAAATGTAGTCCTGCTCAATGCAGAGAGACTGGAGCTCACTGATTCTTCTGGCAGAAGTCATTACCACAAGGAAAAGTTTTTCATGTGACATATTTCAAATAAGCTGAAGATGTAGGCTCAACAGGGGGACCCATAAGCCTAACTATGCACACATTTAGGTCCCATGCTGGCACCGGTTCCCTGTGAGGAGGGTGCAAATGGGCCCGGCCTTTAAAGAACCTTTTGAAGATAAGAGTCTGAGGCCCAAGAAACACTCTGTCCAACTGAAATGTAAGCAGCTGTTGTAGCTAGGTGGACCTTGAGGGTGCTAGAGTACAAGTCCAATGAATATAAATAGGTAAGATAGTCAAGCACAGCTGGGATCCCAGCATGTGCTGCTACCAGTTTCCTGGTTGAACACCAAATAGTGAACCTTTTCCATTTTGAGGTGTAGATTTTCTTAGTGGAGGGCTTGCTATAACCACTTTAAATATCTAAGACACTTTCAGAAAGATGCAAGCCTACATATTATAGGCCCTCAAGAGCCATGCTTTGAGCCTGAGTGACCTGAGATTTGGGTACAGGAGCCTCCCCTGGTTGGAGGTTAGCAGATTGTGCCACCAAGGAAGGTGTATTGGTTCAGACCCACATGGAGAGTAGCAGAGGGTACCATGGCTGCCTGGCCCAGTCTGGTGCTATCAAGACCACTGATGCTGACTGGGACCTGAGCTTGAGAAATGCTCTGTATGAAAGAGGGAAGGAAGAAAGAGCATACAGGTACTTCCCTGGCCAACTCAGTGCCAAAGCATCCAGGGGGGTTGTTCCTGGATCTGGTGGTCTGCCATAATACTGTGGCAGGTGGTGGTGCTGGTGGGATGCAAACAAGTCTACCTCTGGGGTGTCCCACCTCCTGAAGATCACTTGCGCCACCTGACTGTTCAAGGCCCATTCATGATGAGACTGGTTGATTTGAGTCAGGGTATCTGCCAAGGTATTGTCCTTGCCTGGCAGATGAATAGCATGCAGGGGCCCATGGAGCATGCTAGACTCCATATTTTCATGAGTCCTGTGCAGGGATGGTTTGACTTTGTCCCTCCCTGCTTGTTTATGTAGTACATTGTGGTGGTATTGTCTGTTCTGATCCATACCACCTTCCTTGTACTACTTGTGTGGAAGCCTTTAGTGCCAGTAACACTACTCTTAGCTCCAGCAGGTTTATGTGCAGGAGTGACTCTGCATTTGACTATGTGCCTTGGGTGGTGTGAACCCCCAGATGGGTGCCCCACTCTAGTAGAGATGCATCTGTTGTCAGAACAACTGATGGGGACTCTTGCTGAAAAAAGGAACCCCTTCCCTTCGGTTGGTTTCCTCATTCCAGCACTGGAGGGCCTGTAACAATGTTTTTTGTTACTAGAATTATTTTTGGAAAAGGGTCCTTTCTCTGACACCAGTGAGCCTATGAGGTGAAACTGAATGTCCCTCATCTGTAACCTGGATTCCAGGACTGTGCCAGTGGCAGGTGCCATGTGGCCAGTAGCTGAAGAAACTGTCTTGCAGTTTTTGGTTTGTTCAGGCTGAATGAGCCCGCTATCAGTGGAAAACTTCTCGTCCTGCCTAGAGGCAGGTAGGCCCTGCCTTGCAGGGTATTTAGCTCTGCTCCTATGAACTGTAGTGCCTAAGCAGGCTGAAGGACAGACTTTCTTTAGATTTATGCAAACTCTAGAGACTTCAGGAGCCCCTGGGTGAGTTACAGATGCTCCCACTTGCTGGGGTGATTTTACAACTACCAGCCAGTTGTCTAGGTATGGGAAAACTGTGACACCTTGTCTTTGAAGGTGTTCTACAACCACTATCAAGTACTTTGTGTACACTCTTGGAGAGTGACCTGATGGGAGTCTGAACCTGAGGTACTTTCTGTGAGACTCCCTTATGGGGATGTGGAAATCAGTGTCCTTTAAGTCCAGTGATGCCAACCATTCCCCTATTTGGAGTGTTGGCAGAATCAGTGACAAAGTTATCATTTTGAACTTTGGCTTTGTTAAGTGCCTGTATAGTACCCTGAAATCTAAGATAGGCCGCCACTCCCCATTTTCTTTGTGGTACCTTTTGCTGTACTAGGACAGGCTCCACTGTCTTTGACAGTAACAGTTTTGAATCTCTTTTTCCAGGAGTTTTCTCTCTCTACATCTATAGATGGTTTGAAAACTTTTGTTTTTACTGCTGGAAGGAATCTGAACTCAGAGACAATCCCTGACTTACTACATCCAGGACCACATGTCCGTGGTGCCTGAAGTACCCCTGCTGTGGGTACTGCTGATAGTGAGGTGCAGCCATGGCCTGATAAAAAAGGCTTGCCGTGAAATGATCTGCCTCTGCCTCCCCTTCCCTATGTTTTAGTGGACAGGGAAGCTTTCTTTTGCAGAATTGCTATTGTAGGTGGTTTTGTGTTCATTCACCCTTTTCATCTAAGCCTTCATCTTTCTCCAAAGAGGGAATTACCCTCGACTTGGAAATCCATAGCCTTGGTTTGGGTATCCTGAGTGCGGTTTGTGACTCACAGCCAGGCAAATCTCCTCTGAACCACTGTATTTGCCATTCATCTGGCAACAGTGTCATTAGAGTCAGCAGCCATTTGAACTGGTATTTGGCTGCTCCCAAACCAAATTTAGCTGTTTCAGATAGATCATCTGACAGGGGAGTCTGGGCCTTGACTGCCATAGCAAGGATAGACTGCCATAGTGACTTTTGGTATTGAGCTGCATAGACTTGAAAGTGTTTTTATTTATTTATTGAAATGTTTCACCAGGAGGGCACACTGAACAACAAGTGGCTCGTCTCACGGTGCGACCTGGGGGGAGGGGTTACATAGGGTTGTGAAGGATGATCAGTTACAATAGTATGTGGATAGTACAAACAATACAACATTGTAAGATTGTGCAACAGTTGGAACACAAGGTATTGTACAATAAACAGTAGCGGAACATTGGGTAAATTACAATACATGTCCAAAATCATACAAAAGAACATATGAACATACAAAACCTATAGAACCATTTGTAGTGCATGAGTGTACCAGGAGCAGGCTCGAGTGTGCCTGCCTGATGGCCAAGGAAGCTGATAAATATGTCTTTTATTTCCATGTTGTCAATTTTCCTGGGATCCTTGTTAGGAGGACAGGACGCCAGGGGTATCTTTGCCTTGTCAAATTCTACCACTTGTACTGCTCCTTAGATAAAATTCAAGCTGCAGTGCAGATGAACATAGAGAAATAGAGAATTGCCAGTTAAAAGGGGCCTGTATAAGTGTTTAAAATTAAGATGTGTTGATAAACAAGAGCCTGAACAGAAATTATATGGACCAAGGCTGATCTAAAGTGGAAAATATTGATTCATAATGAAGTTAGGATGTTTTCAAAAGGCACCTCCTGAGGAAGCCAATATTTTATTGGTGAAATGTAGAGGATTTGGGCCAATATTTAAAATAAAAGAAACAGATGATTGAAATACAGAAGAAGTGTCTAAGTGTGTGAGTTTTGTGTTGAGCCCTTCTTCCCCCCGGTACATGTGGGGTTCACAGAAATTGGTTAGAAGACACATCTGAAAAGGCAGCAGAATTAAGGACTTACAGCAATATATATTTACATTTCCCGTGGTTCACCAGGATTTCTTTCCTGGACTTTTTTGAAGAAACTACTCCTTGGTGAACAGGGTGGGAGAATAAAAATTCAGCTCCCTTCCTGTCCAGGTGATATTTCTTATACAACCTCTTATCAAGATAGGGAACAGAGCTTGGAGTTTGTAAAATCTTTAGAGTATATTTCCTGAAGAATTTATTCACAGGAAGGAGAAACCTTTTAGTGGGTGCCAGCCCTGCCATTTCTCACAAATGTGAAGAGTGAGGAATAATCCTCAGATGTTCTGTGGGGAGAGACAAACTCCTGCCCAAGGGAAAACCTCAGATTCAATAGGTTCCCCTTCCTCCATTTCATCATACTCACATATTCTTCCTCTTAAATAATAGGAAGACTGAACAGAGGAGACAGACTGATTTGCAGGAGTCTGCTGCTGAGAGGCAGACAGCCCTTGTAAGCCTGAATGACCTTAAAGGCCTGTGCAATTTCTGCAGGAGTTGGCAGGCCTTATAGCAGGCACAGAAGTCCCGAAATACTGTCCAGCAGGGGGTTCTGTGTGCTAAGTTTTCTTTGAGGGAACCAGGGAGTCAGCCAGTTCAGCAAGCCTCTTAGGTACTGCTTGTATACCCGTCTCAGAGGTAGAAGTTACAGTAATTGTTGTGGTTTCACCCACAGTAATTTAGGGTGTCAGCTACTCAGAGCTCGAGGGACCCTTAGGTGGTGACATTTTTTCTTTAGCATTATCCAGGCATTATTCAACAGTTTTCTCAGGACATGTATTGCAGATTTCACTCTGCTTTTAAATGTTCATGTCCAGGTAGACAAAAAGAAAATTTGCCTTAGCAAAATTTCACCACACTCAATACATAGTTTGAAACCGGGATCACCAGTTTTCTTCTCGGTATTTCTGACATTTTCAATGTAAAACTGATAAAAGATGCAGTCGCTAAAAATGTTTTAATTAAAAGTTTATTTAGCAGTTGTGGTCCGTTCTGGAAAAGATGAGGAACTGATCGGGAACAGAGATAAAATGAACCAAGGCTATCAGTTCAGGAACCGGTATTAGCGGTTCTTAAAACTAGCTAAATTTAATCAAATTAAACATAACTAATGGAGTTTTTTAGTCAGAAAACTCCAATAAATATACAATAAACCTCGGTTTACCCCCGGTTATACTGAACCAGGAGAAACCGAGAAAACGTATGATTTAAACACTAAAACTATGGGTTTACTTAAAATTATAAAAAGTAAAAGGCAGCAACTGAAATGTAAAGAATACTTATAATATTTTATAAGGTTTTTCACATCAGAACAAGATGATGAGGAGAGGATCTCTGAGCATCTAGTCTTGACAGACGGAGAGAAATCTGAGGGGTTTAGAACTGAGGAAGTTAGTAGAAGGTAGCATTTGGAAAAGTGCTCATGCAAAAGATTCCATCATTTGCATATGTTCCATCTCTCTGGACAGTTCTGTCTTAAAGGGACACTGCATAAAGTTAGGAATACCTGAGTATTATTGGGTTTAGAATCAAGACTGCCCCTTTCACTGTTGCCCTTGTTGCGGCACCCTAATTGCCACGGCAAAATGTAGTCGGCAACTTGATGGGATAGAAACATAGAAACATAGAATTTGATGGCAGATAAGGACCGCTTGGCCCACCTAGTCTGCCCATTTTCCTACCTAACAGATAAGCTGCAGATCCTAATTAACCAACAGCTTACTTCCTCCTACCCCCCACTAGGACTGCCTTATGTCTGTCCTATGCATTCTTGAATTCCCCCGCTGTTCTTGACTCCACAATCTCCTCAGGGAGGCTGTTCCATGCATCCACAACCCTCTCTGTGAAAAAATACTTCCTCACATTACCTCTGAGCCGTCCCACTTCTATCTTCAAATTGTGCCCCCTTGTTCTTGCACATCTCTTTTTCTGAAAGATGCCACCCTCTTGGACTTTGTTGATTCCCTTGAGGTACTTGAAAGTTTCTATCATGTCCCCTCTCTCCCTCCTTTCCTCAAGGGTATACATATTACGCTCCTTTAGTCTTTCTTCGTATGTCTTCTGGTGCAGACCCTGCACCATTTTGGTTGCCCTCCTCTGGACAGCCTCCACTCTGTCTATGTCTTTGCGGAGATGGGTTCTCCAGAACTGCACACAGTACGCCAGATGGGGTCTCACCAACTGTCTGTACAGAGGGATAACAACTTCCTGTTTTCTACTATTGATGCCTCTCCTATGCATCCCAGTATCCCCCCAGCCTTCCTTACTGCCTTCTCACATTGCTTGCCCACCTTTAGGTCATCTGATATAATTAACCCCCGGTCCCTTTCCATTTTTACTGTTGTCAGTATCTCACCCCCCATTGTGTACTCTTGCCCTGGGTTTTTGTTTCCCAGGTGCATTACCTTGCACTTCTTTGCATTGAATCTGAGCTGCCATACATTTGACCATTCCTCCAACCTTGCCAAGTCCCTTCTCATCCTTTCCATTCTATCTGGTGTATCAACCCTCTTGCAGATCTTTGTGTCATCTGCAAAGAGACATACTTTTCCTTCCAGTTCCTCTGCAATGTCACTTATAAAGACATTAAAAAGGACCAGTCCCAGTACTGAACCCTGCGGTACCCCACTGGTAACCCTCCTTTCTTCACTGTGGACTCCATTTACTACTACCCTTTATGTCTTGTTGTCTAGCCAATTTTTTATCCAGGCTACCACCTTGGGACCCACTCCAAGGCTGGCTAACATGTGTATTAATCTTTTGTGTGGGACTGTATCAAATGCTTTGCTAAAATCTAGGTAAGCCATGTCCACAGCCCCTCCCTGGTCTACTACTTTGGTCACCCAGTCAAAGAAATCTATTAGATTCATCTGACACGACCTTCCCATCGTGAATCCATGCTGCCTTAGGTCCTGTGCCCCACTGGCCTCTAGGTACTAAGCAATTCTTTCCTTCAGAAGTGATTCCATCATTTTACCTACCACTGAGGTCAAACTAACTGGTCTTTAGTTTTCTGCCTCTGTCCTGCTCCCACTTTTGTGAAGAGGAATCACATCCACCCTCCTCCAGTCCTCAGGTACCACCCCATCATCCCATGATTTGTTAAAGAGAGTAGTCAGTGGTGTCATTAGTTCTACCCTTAGTTCTTTTAGAATTCTTGGGTGAATCCCATCAGGCCCCATTGCTTTGTCCACCTTCAATTTTATTAGTTCTTTCAGAACCCTTTCTTCTGTAAATGGACTGGTATCGACCCTCGTCTTCAGAGTGTTTCTCTTGTTTGGTTTAGGTACCTCCCCCTCCTCTTCCTTTGTGAATACTGAGCAGAAATATTTGTTCAGTATCCCTGCTTTTTCATTGTCACCCTCTACCCACATTCCCTCCCCTTTATTAAGCCTCAGTATCCCTCCTTTGGTCTTTCTTCATCCCTAATGTACCTATAAAAGGTCTTATCCCCCTTCTTAACAGATTTGGCTATCCTTTCCTCGGTTTGGGCCTTTGCTATTCTGACTGCCTTCCAGCCTCTTTCTGCTTTAACTGATAAAGTTCTCTGTCCTTCTCCTTCTGTGTTTCCTTATATTTCCTGAATGCTATCCTTTTCTCCTTAACCTTCCCTGCCACCTCTTTTGAGAACCATAGCGTTTTTTTCTTTCATTGTGTTTTGTTGATTTACTTTACACAAAGGCTTGTTGCCTCTGTGATGGCTGTTTTGATTACTCTCCATTGTTCATCCACCCCTCCTTCTTGCCTGTTCTCTAGTGCTTTTCTGAGGCACTCTCTCATTTTCCCAAAGTCAGCCCTCCTAAAGTCCAATACTCTTGCTTTTGTATGGCTTGATTGTATGGCTGTGTTTATCGTGAACCACACTGTTTGGTGGTCGCTTGTTCCTGGATGGCTACTCACTTCTAAATCTGAGATTCTTTCTCCGTCCCCATTTGAGAGTACCAGGTCTAAGATTGCTCCCTCCCGAGTGGGTTCCAATACTAGCTGTCTGAGGCATGCCCCCTGTAGGGCATCAAGAATGACCCTGCTCTTGGATGTGCCTGCAGCAAAAGTGCTCCAGTTAACATCTGGCATACATCTTGAAGCTATCCCCCATGGTATATGAGGGCCCTTCAGCATGTGTCACCCTTCCACCATTTGTGGAGATTTGCATGTACAGGAAATAATGATCAGGGAGCCCCTGGGTAGGATTGACCATTGCACACTGTAGTTCCAGTTGGATATGGGCAGGGAAAGCATCCCGACTAAGACCACAATCTTGGATTTTAGGAGGGTGGATTTCAGGAAGATGGGCGAAATGTTAAGGAGCCAACCTGGCAGGCACCAGAGCAGATATGGGGGAGGACCAAAGGTGGTTTATCATTAAGGAAGGAATACTGGTAGCCACAGAGGAATGCATTAGGCTCAGGGGGAAGAACACAAGGGCCAAAGCGCACAGCTGGTTCTTTTTTTTTTTTTTCTTATTGCTTGGCTCAGACCGTGGGTGCTTCAATCATAGTTCTTACTCCTGAAGTCACTGCTCTTCACCATTGCTAAGCATTATTATTCATAATATTTAACAAAAATGGGGTCCAAATTTCTACATAAATGCTGTACGTGTCTTCCATTATATACAGTGCTTTATCTATCCTGCTATGGTCTAACATTAATCCTAACTATTCTGCATAATCTGGTGATTTTTCATCCTTCCTGTGTTGTAGTATACTTTTTTTTGTTACTAGAATCCCAATATTAATCAATATGAAGTTATATTTTTGAATATCATTAGTTCTCTCATACCAAATAGCATGATACCGGGATCAAACAGAAATCATACCCAAGCATCTTTCCAAATAGAGAAAAAACATTTCCCCAGTATTCATTGATCTGTTTACATCTGACTATCATATGGCCCAATGTTCCCCTATCCAATCTGCACCTCTGACAGACTTCAGAAATGGTCTTATCAAATCTGTTCAGCCTTGATAGAGTCAAATACATTTTATGAATCATACTGACATGAATCTGTAATAGCCTGTTGTTTTTAATCCCCAATTTATCTATATTTATTATCTATCCAAGCCTCTGCTGATATTGCTTGTTTCAGGCCTTTCTCCCAAGATTGTTTGGTTTCATTAAGCATAGAGACTTTAGATTCCTTAAGAGATGTATAAACTTTAAAAATTAAATGTTTTGTTAGTGTCCAAGTTTATTAGAAGCAGATCTAGACCAGAATTTGCTAAGCTATGTAAATTCCATTTTTAAATGAAATTGTTAATTTGTATATATTGTAATTCTTGTGTTTCTGGAATATTGTATTTCCTCTGAAATTTATCAAAGGTTATGAACTTGCCTTCCTCAAAAAAGTCTTCTAACTGGTGGATTCCTTTTTCTATGCCATTTCCAAAAGGTTCTATCTAGTATTGATGGTTAAAAAAGAGTATTATTCATTACTGGGGTGAACCTTGATAAGTGAGTGGGGTCTCCCATAACCTGTTGAGCTGTTCTCCAAGAGGCATTGGTTGCTTTAGTAGTAGCCAACAGCTAGTTCAGTTCTGTGGTCACCCAGGCAGTAAGGGAAAATAGGTTAGCCTATAGAAAATCCAGGAAGACTGAGAGAGAGGTGGACAGGGAAAAATGACCTAAGGTTGGGTAGTGAGACAATTAAAGACATCCAGCGAGCTAAGGCACAGAAGGAGCTACAGATAGCTGAAGAAATTAAGAAGGGGGAAGGCCTTCTTTCATGATATAAGTGAGAAAAGGGACAAGAAGGACAGATTGTTAGGCTTAAGAAAGGGGAGGAGTATATGCCGGCCTGCCGGAGCAGCCACAGAACTACCACGTGTGATGCTAGTGATCCGGGTTTGGTAGCAAGCCTTGGCTGCTGGAAGGCCGTCCGGGGGAGAAGGATCGAGCACCCATGGAGCTGCTCTCCTTCTCCTGGGAGGGTGGGTTGCAGTCCTCGCTGTTATACTGCCACCTGGGTGATGACATGTGGAGGTGCAGTCGAGGATGCAGCAGCATAGGGGAAGGGTGAGCATTGGCTGAGAGCCTGGAGTGAAGGCACGTCTCTGCATGCCTTTGTCCCACTGACTCTCCTCACGTGCCAGCGCCTGCAGGGGGTGGGACTCGAAAACCAGGAAAAAGCCCCATGTCTGCCCCAGGAGATAAGCCTCTGTGCCAGTGACCATGTGGGATCCATGGAGCAGCTCAGAGTATCTGCTTCCCTCGGAGGTTTGGAAGGGATTGGGGAAGCACTCCTCTGTCCCACCCGAGGGGTCATCCGGGGCTCTAGATGGATTATGGGGAGCAGAGCACTCTATGGGGACCCTGCATCTGTGGTCCTCCCGGCACAGTCTGCAATGGTGTATTGAGGACCCCGAGGAAAGGGGCAGATGTGGTGAGAAGAAGGGGCATAAAAATAGTAAGTATAAAAAAAAAAAAGAAAGGAGAGGAGTGAGTGGAGGATAATGGGGGAAAGGCAGAGATACTAAATGAATATTTCTGTTCTGTCTTCACCAGGGAGAAGAACAGACCAATGCCCTCAGGAAGGAGAAGAGGAGCAGGGGGGAGTGGAACACAGATGTAGTGATAGAGGAGAATAGAAGGAGGGAGGGGCTTCTAGCATTGAAGGTGGACAAATCACGAGGCCCGGAAAGAGCACATCCAAGGGTACTAAGGGAACTGGCTGAGGAGCAGGCAGGGCCACTAGCAGGCCTATTTAATAGTTCACTAGAGTCAGGCATGATATCACAGGACAAGAAAACAGCACATGTGGTGCCCCTCCACAAAAGCGGTCCCAAGTATGACCCAAGGAATTACAGACCAATCAGGCTGACCTCAACTGTGTGCAAGCTCATGGAAAGCATACTTAAGGAAAAGCTGGTAGAATATCTAGAGGAGTATGATCTCCAGGATGTGGGGTAGTGTGGGTTCATGGGGGGGGAGATTGTGTCAAATGAATCTGACTGACTTCTTTGACTGGGTCACTAAGATAGCAGACAGGGGCCAAGTGGTAGACATCCTCTATCTGGATTTCAGCAGGGCCTTTGACTCTGTGCCCCATAAAAGGTTGATCAGGAAGTTGGCAGATCTTGAGGTTTGGGATAAGACGTCCTGATGGGTAGAAAACTGGCTGAGAGACAGAACCCAGAGGGGGGGAGAGTTATTTGGCACCAGAGAGGTCACCAGTGGGGTCCCACAGGGTTTGGTGCTGGGGCAGGTATATTCAATGTCTTCATCAATGACACTGGAGATGGCACTAAGGGCAAACTGTGCCTATTCACGGACAACACCAAGCTCTGTGGGAGAGTTGACACAGCTGAAGGGATACAGAACCTATAGGTTGATCTGGAAAAACTGGGGAGGTAGTCCAGGATCTGGCAGCTTGGCTCCAATGCCAAGAAATGCAAAGTTATGCAAATTGGAACCAAGAATCCCAGGACCGAGTACTACATGGGTGGATTACAGGTATCTGCATCAGAGGAGAAGGACCTGGGAGTGATGATCACTAGTGACTGGAAGCACTCCACGCAGTGCAAGAAAGCAGCAGCAAGGGTAAACAAGATGCTGGGATGCATACCTATGGTGATCAGTAATAAGAGAGAGGAGGTTATACTACCCTTGTACAAGTCACTGGTGAGGCCACATCTAGAGTATGGAGTTCAGTACTGGCACCTACACTTCAAAAAGGACATTAACCTGCTGAAGAAGGTCCAGAGGATGGCTACAAAGATGACAGTGGGTCAGCAGGGTAAGGCATATTAGAAGAGGTTGAGGGCATTGAACATGTACTCCCTGGAGGAAAGGAGAGAGAGGGGACATAATTGAGACCTTCAAATACTTAAAAGGGATAAATAAGGTGGATAAGGAGAGTCTCTTTAAGATGAGTGGCAACCACAACACGAGGGAGCATTGTCCTATGCTGGAGGAGGGAGGTTTAGGAGGGAGGTCGGGAGGTTGGGAAGCACTTCTTCACAGAGAGGGTGGTGGACACTTGGAATGCACCGCCAGAAGAGGTGGTCTTATTGAAGACAGTGGGCAGCTTCAGGAGAGGCTGGGATAGGCATGGGGAAGGTAAGGATCATGGGTTGGGAGGAGTGGGGAGGGGGCAGGAACAATAGCTCAATGCGGACTGGAACTCCCTTCCTTATTGGAATTCAGTCCATTTCTGCCTGCCACTGATAATGTCTTGGCGGATGCCCAGACATGCTGTGTTTTCACATATGATTCCTCCTTTCATTAGAAAGGGACACCAGGTAGCAACAGTTGGAATTTTAATCCTCTACTGGGGGAACAGACAGTGAAGGTAGCCAGACAGTATACTGTCAGATCCTCACAATATGCAGAACTGGCAGCCATTGCACATGCAATGGAACTCATAAAGGAAGAATAAGAGGGAGACACTATTCTTTTTTCTGACTCTTCATGGGTGTGCTAGTCCCTCACTGAGTTTCTGCTGTTTTGGAAGACCAATGGGTATGCTTCCTTTGAAGGTAACCCAGTCAAGCACCGAGACCTGTTCCAATACAGCAAAATTTTGGCAGAAAAATTTATTTTAAGCCGTATATCCACAAAGTAAAGGCCCATGCTAAATCAGCCCCGTTCCATGAGCAGAATGATTGAGCTGATGCATTGGCCAAGGAAGGCACATTAAAGGGAGGAGGTGTGGGTAATGCCAGTCTTCACAGAGGCACAGCCAGTGGCTGCTCAAAGGAGAATGCAAGCTATCCCTCTGGATCTGAATGCAATCCAGATGGGAGACACAGGAATAAAAGAGGTACACAGTCATTTCTTGCAGCACACAGGATTGTCTCTCTGAAGAGACACCTTAAACACTTTTCCCTTTCCCCAGATCAGAAGCTGGTTTTGTATAACCAGGGGGACACCATATTATGGGTGGTCCCCAAAGACCTTCAGTCAGAGTTCATCCACCAGGTGCATGACACACCCACAGGTGGACATAAGGGTATGGACAAGACCCTGCAGAGACTGAGAACAACAGGATGGTGGCCTGGTCAAACAGTAGACGTCCAACGTTATCTGGACAACTGCATCACCCGTGCAGAAAACAACCCAAACACCTGGCAAGAACAATGCCAGGTTATTGCCACAGAGACAATCAGTTCCCTGGAATGCAATCCATATGGATTTTATTAGACCCTTGCCTACCACTAGTAGGAACAAGTATGCACTGGTCATCACTGGCCTATTTTCCAAATGGGTTGAGGCCTTCCCATGTAAGGCCAATACTGCCAAAGCTACTGCAAAAAAATCTTAGTGGAACAGGTATTTACCAGATGGGGCCTACCTGTTAAGATAGACTCTGACAAGAGGACAAGCTTTACAGGCCAGGTGGTGAAAGAGGGTCTCAAAATATTGGGAGTGAGACAGAAGTTCCACATAGCTTACCATCCTCAGTTTTCTGGAGCTGTAGAGAGAGCCAATAGGCAAATCAAGGTAATGTTGTCAAAGTTTGTCAATGAAAATGCAAAGAATTGGGATACTCTATTGCTCTTACTCCTAATGGCAATCAGGGCTACCTGGTCAGCAGCTACTCAGTACACACCCTTCGAGGTGATGGCTGGCCAGCAAATGCACTTGCTGGAACATTTGTGGACCCCTACCATGGTTAGAGTGTCATCTGACACCTATGTGAAACAGTTACAGGAAAATTGGTGAAAAAAATTATTTTGCTGCTCAGAGCTTGGCCAGTGCCCAACAAAAATCCAAAGTGTACTTTGACAAAGATGTCAAGGAGGTCGACTGGCAAGTGGGTGAAAGAGTCATGGTGTTGCAATATTCAATACCCACCCACTCCCTACCCAGCAAATGGGCTGGTCCATTTGAAACTGTGACCAAACTCAGTCCCTTGGTCTATCAGGTGTGGTTACTGAACCACAAGAAGCCTATTGACAAATGGTATCATGCCAACCAGCTGAAACTGTTCAAGGGCTCTGAGCCCTGAATAAGAGAATTCACTGAAGTTGGGGGGGGGTGTACTTTCAACTATTTCTTTTCTTTTTGTTTCAGAATGATGACACTCATGATCTATATCCTTGGGCTATTTACAAGAATAGTAGGCCAGTCATGCGAGTATAAAGACCCTACCAGCAATGGCTATGTTACATGCACCGAACGTGATACCTGGTCAGTAACACTCAACCAACAAGGCAGCAGCCTTGCCTTCAACACTTTGGTCATACAAGGACCACAGTGGGTCACCTGGAAAGATGGTGGGCCAGCCCACCATTTCTACAGAGATAGACTAACTGCATACCATGATGGGTCCTATACCTTAAAGAATACCCAGGCAGGATATGACAAAGGAACATGGAAACTTCATTGTATAGCACGGCATGGCTCCCTAAAAAGAGCCTATGATAACTGGGCCTCTGTCACAGTTTTATCAAAGAATACAACACCCAGTTCTACTACTGTGACTTCCTCACTGAACTCTGTTACAACCAAAACCACCATTTTATCACCACAGCCTTTACAGTGCCCTAAACTGGAACCAGGTCCACTTAGTGGCCTAACTACAACTTCCATCCCTGGGACACTTATTAACAATGTTCAATTTATGCATGTTCCTGTTGCTCTGAATATGTCACATTGGAACATGGCTGAATACGGTCACTGTTCCACGACCAATGTTTCTAGGTTTCATGCTACTATGTTCTTAGATATTGTTGCAGCTTACTAAGTACAAGTTCAAGATGCTGTAGGTGGGCAGAAGACTGCTCGACATCAAGGGATGTTCCACTCTAGGTGCCCTAAAAGGGATCTTAATGTAACAGGCCTGGTGGAGAGCATACCAGGTTTATTTGGATCGGGTATGTCAATCTGGAATAGGGGTGACATTGAACAAATTAAGAGACATATTAGTTATTTTCAGAATCACCAAGCTGAAAATGTTTTAAAGCCCATGCTACATGGTATTGATGGCATAGCCATGAAGGAAAGGTTCACGGTGTATAATATGCATGATACTGCATGCTTATTTAATGAAACACAGGCCAAAATTAACAAATTAATCACCACCAATAATGCGGAGGCCAAACAGCAACACATAGGCAGGGAAATCACTTGTGCCACCTACAGGGACTATGTTTTAACCACTGTCACTAGCCTCTTCTGAGATCTAGAAGCAGGGTATATCCCTGACATGATCAAGGATTCACTGATGGCTAGATGGTATAGTCCTCATTGTTGGATTTCTGCCTGCACTTCCATATGCATGGCTGACTCCCTCACTTTTTTCCTCATAACAGCCAGAAACTTGGGCTATATCACACCAAATCCAAATCAAGTACCTTATTTATTTATTTATTTATTTTGTTTTTGTTGACCAGGTAAGTGCCCTAGACAAGTTCTGCTTATTTTCAGGCATGACCCGGGGAGGGGGATACAGATGAATGCCAACTAACCTTGAACCAGATTAAGCTGTTGGTGGTATTTTTAGTGAATGGGGGTGGAATTTGGCCAGGGCACCAGGGAAATTCCCCTACTCTTTGGAGGCAGAGGGCGCTGTGTGGCTGAACAGCCTTACTAGTCAGTGGCATCTGGAGCTTTGCTTAAGGAGGACATGCAGGAGGCCAAGGAGTGGGTCTCCTCCTTGGCTCTCTTGGGAATTTGCAATGGAGACCAATGCTGAGGAAACACGGAGAAAGGATGTAATATTATCAATGGAGGCAAAAGAAGATGCAGAGGACTCACCGGGGGATGCAGTTTCCCGAGTCCAGGTGCATCAACACGGAAATGAGCATGAGGAGCATGATGAGGAACAAGTTTTGAAACTCCAAGTCGAGGAAGCAGAACAATATTACCAAGCAGTGAGGATGCGTTTACAGGAGGCACGAGAACGTAGCAAGGAGTTAACGGTGGAACAGGAAATGGAAAACAGGGATTTATTTAACTCTAAAAATTGATTAGCATTTTGCTCATAAAAGTGCTAAATCTTTGTGAAAATGCATAGCTCTTGCCTCACTGTGTTTAAAAAACACAGCACTTCTAGAAAATCTATATAAATACTTTCTGTACAGTTAGTATAGTCCCAAGAAAAAAACTGCTAATCAATTATTTAAAACCCTGGAAAAGCAGGCTGAAAACATGGAGACAGACGTGGAAGATGGAGAGAAGGCAAGTGAGGAGAGGGTGAGTCAAAATGGTGTTTGTAGGCAATCGGAAGATGCAGGCAAAACGGGGGAAAATCGAAAGGAAGGGAGAGATGGAACTTTGGAGCAGCAAACAGAAGTTTTGGGGATAGAAGAGAGGGAACTGGACATAAGGGCAAAAAAAATGGCAGACACAGGTAGTGTTCATGCTGATTTTAACCAAATCGGGTTACCAGCTGTAAAATTTACGATTGGGTCCTCGGTAGGAGGCTCGAAGAGAACTTTAAAGGAAGGAGGAAAAAACAGAAAACCACAGAGCCGAATTGTGGATGGGCCCAGGCAGGGGCAAGATCAACTGCAAGGAGGGAAAGACCCAGATAACTGGGTAGCAACAGCCTTGCAAGCTGCAGGATGGGTGAAAAGCCCCACAGGGAATGGGTGGGATGCGAATCTAAATAAATAAACTTTTTCTGCAATTTCTGGTATTTTAGAAGACCCCCCTTCTACCCCCCTTCTTGAGGTTACAGTAACTCCCTCATTAGCCCCAGGACAGTTCTCCCCTGCAGAAGAGGAAATGTTGCCACAGCAAGATGATACTCACCCTTTGTTACAGATTATTTGGGATCAAGAATCGGAAGGTCTAAATGACTTGATAGAGGGAACTGGGAAAGGAAAAGAGGTGGTGCACCAGGGAGCCACTTCTGTGGATGCATCTGAGCATGATTCTCTGGTGGCTACTGCTGATAAAATATGGCATGGGAAGGTGACAGAACATTTATTTCCAGCTGATAAAGACCCTTGATGGAACCAGCAGAAAGAAGGAACGCTGTACGATTAAAATATAGGGGATGATGTCGATACAATTCCAGACAGGAAATTTGTGGGTAGAGTTTTGTTGAAAGACAGCATGAATTATTATGCATGTGAGATTTACGCTTTAATACATGTGCCAGGAGATGTGATATTTGATGTCAGCTTTAAACATCCTGCAGGGTTAGAAAGGTTTTGGAAACAATACCGGTTGATGAAACTTTCACCCTTATGGAGGCCTTTTTTGGCAATACCAAAAAAACCTGACAAAAAAATTACGGTCCTTTTCGTAATGAAGGGTAAATGTTGCGATATTACATACTGGTTACAGCAGCATTGTACTATTAAAGGTTTTCCTGAACCCATCTTAGATGAAGAACAGTTGTGGACGGGGGGATGGAAATATCAAGTGGTATTGAAGTTAGTGAATGGTCAGACTAACCATCTACCAAATTGTTTTTTTCTGGGCCGGGATAGGGGGGTGATTTTCTATCCTGGGCAACCAAGGGCTTGTTTCAAATGTGGAGATGTGGGACACCTAAGCAATGTATGTGATAAACAAAAATGTGGATTGTGTGGGGATTTGGGGCATGTAGGGGCTCATTGTCGGCAACCACTGAAACGTAATTTATGTGAGGAACAGGGGCACTCTTTTCGTACTTGCTCATGGGCCTCACATAACAATGTAGATAGTACTGTTAGAGCAGAGCAGGATATGTACGTAGCTAAAGCATGAAAAGAAAAAATGAGGATGGTGGAGTTGCTGACAAAGGTTCCTGTTAGAACTCCATTACCACAAAGGGTTCCAAGAAAGACAGGGGAGGTTGTGACTGAGGAAAAAGTGGGTGACAAGCATCTAGAGGAAAATATCTAAAAGGATGTACATGATGGTGGTGGGGAATTGGGAATAGAGGAGGAGGAGGAGGAGGTAGAAGTAGTAAAGGAGGCAGATCAGGTAGAAGGCATGGGAGAAGAAGGTGTTTCCATGCCCCCCCAGTACAGTTAGAAACAGATTTTCAGAGGGTGACTAGATCCAAGGCAGGAAAGCTACTAACAGCTGCCTCGATACAAGCAAAAAAAATGGAGGAAGTAGCAGTACAGAACTCGTATGCCCTATTGTTCAAGGAGGGGGTGGAGGAGGATGGCTGTGAGTCAGATCTTTCCTCAGTAGCCTCCTCTCAAGCGGATGGAGTTTCAGAGTCCAGCCCTTCAAAAAAACGGAAAACTAGGAAAAGGAAAAAGAAACTATGAATAATAGTGGATATTTTCTAAATTTCCTTTATAAGGTGTTTATGGCTGTTTCTTTTTGTACAGTTAATGTTAATAGTATAAAGGCCTATGAGAGGAGGCAGAGTACTTTTTTGAGTCTCAGCATTTGGGGTGGGTAAGTTATCTTATTACAAGATACTCGACTACATTCTTTAGTAGAAATACAAATTGTGCAGAAAGATTGGAGGTGGGGTGTCTCGTATTGGTTGGTAGGAGAGTGCAGTGCTCTGGGATAGGGTGCTTTTTAAAGGAAGTGTTCAGGTGCTACATGTATATGACATAATACCAGGGAGGACCATGGTTGTGGATGTGATCCTACAGAAAGAAGTTTTTTGGATCATAAACATATGTGCACCACAGACTAAAGCAGAAAGGTCTGAAGTGTTCAGACAGGTAGAGCCTTACTTGAACATGTCGAAATTGGTATTATGGGGAGGGAATTTTAATTGTGGGCTTTCACATAGAGATTGGGGAAGGGCTACGAAGAAGATCTTCTGTGATACCAATACTTTGTTAGCAATTATGCATAGAAATAATATAAGAGATGTATATTATATCATGCAACAGGAGCCAAAACATACCTTTTTTAAAGGAAAATTGTCTACTAGGATAGATTTTTGGCTAGTATTAGCAAGAATGACTTGTCAATGGGTGGAGGTGTTGCCTTTGGAAACCTCAGACCATTTGGTAGTTGTCTTAAGTTTAGGAGAAAGGCAAAAGTTAATGGTAGGGAGGGGTTGTTGGAAAATGAACATTTCTAAGTTGCAGGAAGCTATAGTAGAAAAATCTATAAAAGAGTTATTTCAGGCAAGAAAGGATATATGTTTTATGTACGAGAGTCCAATAGAATGGTGGGAAGATACAAAGAGGGATTTGCAGGATTGGTATGGAACCTATACAAAAAGACAAGCAAAGGATAGATATATTGCATATTTAGGACAAAGGGCGAAATATTTACAAATCCTAACATGGGGGGGTAGAGAGCGTAAGACAGCAAGAATACAGAAGGTAAAAAGTCAGATGAGACAGTATTTACAGGAATCAGTAAAGAAAATGGCAAATCAACAGAAATATGGGACACAAGGTACAAAAGAGGAAGTAAATTCTTATGAGGGAAGGGTGCAAGGGGTACAAAAGGTGACTATGACAGGTCTCAGAGACAGACAAGGGAATTTAAAAGATCATAATCAAGAGATGATGCCTATTATACAACAGCATATGGTAGATACTTTCCAGAAAGAAAGGAAGGAAAGTCAAGAATTTCTTACAGGAATAGAGGTACCGGGGTTGTCAAGAGAGGAGAAAGAAGGGTTGATTGCTCCCATTTCGGGACTGGAAATTCGGGATGCTATTGTACAATTATCTGCCAAGACGGCTCCTAGATGGGATGGGATACCAAATGACTTTTATAAGCATTATATTGAGATTTTGATTCCCTGTCTAGAAGTGCTTTACAACGCCATTTGGGAAGAAAGAAGGCTTGCCCCCTCGATGCAATTGGGAATGATGTTTTTTCTCTTTAAAAAAGGGGATCCATATGAATTAAAGAATTGGAGGCCTTTAACGTTACTAAACACTGATTATAAAATACTTACGAAAAGATTGGCACATATAGCACAGAAAATAATTGTCCAGGAGCAGACTTGTGCAGTCCCAGGTAGAATTGTTATACAAAATCTGGTATTTATTAGGGAGATTGCAGAGCAAAGTTTAGGGAAGCATTTAAGTGGGTATTTAATGTCAGTAGACCAGGAAACTGCTTTTGATACAATTAGGCAGGAATACCTTTGGGGAGTATTGCACCATTATGGGGTCCCTCAAGGATTTATAGAGATAGTGAGGGTGTTGTATAAAAAGGCACAAGCTGTACCTTTGGTGAATGGTTTTTTAAGAGTCCCGATTTATTTAAAAAATGGGGTAAAGCCAGGTTACCCAATGAGCCCCTTATTGTATGTCTTTGGTTTGGACCCTTTATTACGGAAAACTGGGCAAACCAGGGACATTAGGACTATAAAGAACAAAGATGGGCATGAATTTCAAAAAGTCTCAGCATATGCGGATGATTGCGTTTTTACAGTAGCTGATAGAAAATCAGGAGCTAAAATTTTGATGATGGTACAAGAGGTTTATAACACAACTGGCATTAGAGTTAATATGAATACAAGTATTGTATTGATTTTAGGGAATAGTAAAGATATAAAAGATTTTCTAATTCCGATGACAAAGGACCAAGTGAAAATTTTAGGTATATATTTTGGTACAAAGGAGTCAGAAGTTCAAAATTGGAACGAGGTTTATGACAAAGCAAAACTTAAAGTACAGGCATGGTTACCTTGGAAGATATCTAGGAAAAAGAGGGTGTATCTTTTGAGAGCATACATAGTGCCTATTTTTTGTATGTATCCCATGTACTTCCCTTGCCATACAATATGCACACAAATGTTTTGAGTTTGTTTTTTCAGTTCCTATGGGGTAGTAGATTGAATCCAGTTAAAAGAAATCACACATATAGAGTAAGGAAAGAAGGAGATTTGAATATGTTACATCCCCTAGTTTACCTATTTGGTAATTTTTTTTAGCTCAATTTTCCCTTTGTTATTACAGACATCAGGGATAGGGCAAGTTTGTATGCAGCTTTGGGGCAAGCCTTTTTTAGAAGCATGGGGGAGAGGGAAATGGCACCCTGCAGAACAGATGCTCCCTAGTTATGTACAAACTACAATCCATTATATTAGAACCTGGAAGATAGATTTGGCATGGTGTATGGGGAAAGGGAAGAAAGTGTTTTATAAGACAATTGTGGATACTTGGTATCGAGAGGACCCAGTGTTTAAGGTATCTTCTTCAGTTAATATTACTTTGTTGTTGGAAGGAATGATAAATCCAAGAATACCTCTGAAAATGCAAGATTTTGCTTGGCTCTGTGGTCATCAGAAACTGCAAATAAAAAGCAATCAGAAGCATAAGCAGATAGATGAGAGGGGGTGTGGAGAAAAAGCTTGTGCTGGGGTTGTAGAGACAATGCAGCATCTTTTTTTCATTGTCTACATATACAGGATTTTTGGACATTGCTGTCAGATTTATGGGGGAAAGTTAATTTTATTAATAAATTATGATGTTTTGGTTCTAGGGCAAATCCCAGCTACCTGGGCAAAATGCACAAACAGTACAGTCCATATTTTATTGGTATGTATAAAATGGTCCATTTGGCAGGCGAGATGCCTAAGGTTTCTACAAGGTAATGTAGTTCAACAACAAGATGTTTTTTTTCAAATACTGTACAGCAGGAATTGGACAGTATTTATGAATATGAAAAACGTACCCTAGGGCAAGACATACTTGCGAAATTATGGAGGAATGTTGACTGGGTGGGGTAGGGGGCTTTATAGTATAGAAGGGGTTTCTTGCTATATGGAAGAATTATAAGGTGAAATATGGTAGGTAGTAGGTAGCATATTTTTTCTGTTTTGATTTATTTTGGCGATGGTATCTTTTTGTATTTCTTGGGATATGGAAAAGAAAGAAGGGTTAATTATCTTGAATCATTGTTTGTAAGGGTTTTTTCCATGTTTTTTTTCTTTTCTTTTTGAGCCAAAAAGAAGTTTTTTATGTGATTTTTTTTATTATTACAGATTGTGATTATGTGTTAATTTGTATTTTGTTTTTGAATATTGAATAAAAATTTCCCCTACTCTGTAGACAGGTGATGCTTTGTCTACGGGGAATATCTCAGTCTGATGGAAGAAGACAGTGGAGGAGGATGTGCTGTGGTTGAAGAGCCGGCAAGTCTAAGCGGGGAACATGGTACAGCTGGGAGGCACCCTTGAGGTGGACAGCTTTTTGTACCTCATCCCCCGCTTCTTGCTGCAGTGGAAACGGGCGGAGGATCTGCCAAAGAAAAGGGATTTATGGATTCCCCCACTACACACTTACCAAGATCTTTGGAAAGTACAGGTGCAGGTTTTTTGCCTGTAATGGGAGATTTGGATGTCGATGAAGATGTCCAAGTGAAACAGAAGCATTTTTTGCAAGCTGAAGCGGCTTATAAAGCTGCTAAATTACACGCAGCTGAGGAGAAAGAAAAGGAAGCACTCAGTATATGGTTCACCATCGCCTACTACTGAATTTACAACTAAGGTGTTTGCTGCGGGCCCCCGGGAGGATGGAAGTGTAACCCCAGTCATACCTCACAAAGAAACAGGAACTAACATTTATTTGCAATAAGACACTTCATGGTCCCCAGAACGAGCACTGGAATGTGTGGGCTGGATACAAACGGAGACAGGTCACTGGGTAGCGGATCCCAATATTCTGCTTCCGGGTTCGGGTGTTGCTATGGAGTCACCTGGGGGATTGGTGGAAGGCCTCCCCCACATTGTGGGAAGCCAGGACAGAGTTCTGCCTAATATTGCACCGCAAGAGCTAGTTCCAGAACCCATTACAGGTCACATCACACCGTTACTTACTACAGCAGTTGTAGAAGAGGTAATTTCTGATATCCCGGACTCTGCCTGATTCAATTACCTTTTCCCCTGTACCGACTCCCTCACAGCAAGAGCTCTTTGAAGCTACACATTTGGTCGATAGTCCCCCTCAGATAAGAGAGGAGTTGGTCCCTCTTCCAGATGGGTCTCCTGCCATTGACTCAGACCCCCCAACTTAGACTGCTCCTACCTTTGCCAGTCTTTTCCAAAAACCTGTCTCACTAGCCAAACGTCGTAATGCTGTTTGACTATGGTTTTTGGGACCTGTTGATACTATGCCTGATTGTTTTTACGTGGGGAAAGTTTTACTAAAACAGATGCTTGGGTTTTCTCCCTCTGAAGTGTATGTTTTGATTCATACCCCAGGGGAGTCTACCTATGATATTAGCTTTCATTCCCCTGACATTCTCAATTGTTTTTGGATGAAGTATGCTCTTTTCAAAACTAATCCTGCCTGGGCCCATTTCCAGGCCATACCATAGAAACATAGAACCTGACAGCAGATAAGGACCGCTTGGCCCACCCAGTCTGCCCATTTCCCTACCTGATGGATAAGCTGCAGATTCTAGTTAATCAACAGCTTACTTCCTCCTGCCCCCCCACTAGAATTACCTTATGCCTGTCCCATGCATTCTTGAATTCTCCCACTGTTCCTGACTCCACAACCTCCTCAGGAAGGCGGTTCCATGCATCCACAACTCTCTCTGTGAAAAAATACTTTCTAACATTACCTCTGAGCCATCCCCCCTCTATCTTCAAATTGTGCCCCCTTGTTCTTGCACATCTCTTCTTCTGAAAGATACTACCTTCTTGTACCTTGTTAATTCCCTTGAGATACTTGAAAGTTTCTATCATGTCCTCCCTCTCCCTCCTTTCTGCAAGGGTATACATATTAAGCTGCTTTAGTCTCTCCTCATATGTCTTCTGGTACAGACCTTGCACCATTTTGGTTGCCCTCCTCTGAACAGCCTCCACTCTATGTCTTTCGGAGATGGGGTCTCCAGAATTGCACGCAGTACTCCAGATGGCATCTCACTAACTGTCTGTAGAGAGGGATAACAACTTCCTGTTTTCTACTGTTGATGCCTCTCCCTATGTATCTCAGTATCCCCCCAGCCCTCCTTACTGCCTTCTCACATTGCTTGCCCACCTTTAGATCTTCAGATATAATTACTCCTAGGTCTCTTTCGATTGTTGTTGTTATTAACTCACCCCCCATTGTGTACTCTTTCCCCTGGGTTTTTGTTTCCCAGATGCATTACCTTGCACTTCTTTGCATTGAATCTGAGCTGCCATGTATTTGACCATTCCTCCAACCTTGCCAAGTCCCTTTTCATTCTTTCCACCCCACCTTGTGTATCAACCCTGTTGCAGATCTTTATGTCATGTGCAAAGAGGCATACCTTTCCTTCCAGGTGCTCTCCAATGTCACTTATAAAGATATTAAAGAGGATCAGTCCCAGTACCAAACCCTGCGGTACCCCGCTAGTTACCCTCCTTTCTTCACTGTGGACTCCGTTTACTATTACCTTTTGCATCCTGTTGTCCAGCCATGTTTTTTATCCAGGCTACCAACTTGGGACCCACTCCAAGGCTGGTTAACTTGTATATTAATCTTTTGTGTGAGACTGTGTTGAATGCTTTGGCTAGTCTAGGTAGGCCATATCCATAGCTCCTCCCTGGTCTACTACTTTGGTCACCCAGTCAAAGAAATCTATTAGGTTCGTCTGACATGACCTTCCTACTGTGAAACCATACCCCTTACAAAACAAACTTTTAAAGTCATTACTGTCCTTTTTAGGAATGAAGGGGTGAACATTGTGGACATTTCTTACTGGTTGGAGAGACGTTGTCAAATACAGGGGAATCCAGAACCAATTTTTGATACTGCAGGTTTTTGGAACGGAGGATGGAGGTACAAAGTGATTTTGACACAGATGGTGGAAGGGCTGCAGCATCTTCCTAGTTGCTTTTACCTGGGCCGGGATAAAGGCTTTATCTTTTATCCTGGACAACCCCGTCACTGTTACAAATGTGGTTCTAGTAGACATTTGAGCAGGACCTGTGACATGCTGAAGTGTGCACAATGTGGGGAACTAGGACATGTCATGACTGATTGCCATCACCCTCCAAAATGCAGTCTTTGTGAAGAAAATCATTCTTTTTTGGACTTTCCTTGGGCAGCTCACAACACTACCAATAAAGATTATACTACGCAGGATTTTTATTTAAATGTGGCCTTAAAATCAGCTTTGAACCAGTATGGGCCCCCTTCCCCAATTAGCAGGAAACCCTCAGAAAAGCTCACTGTCCCTCCTTCTGAGGTTTTACCTGCCAAAAGCCCATCCTCTGAATTGCCTCCTACTGGAGTAGAACCAGTTATTTCTGAGGCGCCTAAAGACACAGGCTTTAAGTCTCCCCCTCTCCCACCAGAAGGTGCCTTTATGATAGTAAACAATCAGAGGAGAAGTCTACAGAAAAAATCTGTAGCCCCTTCTTCAGACTTTCAGCTACCCATGCATAATACATTTTCTACCTTACAGGTCGAAGATCCTGATGTAGGAACAGAATCAGATTCAGTTTCGGTTCACTCCTCCCAAGCTGATGGTGGGTCGGATGCTGATCGTTCCATGGAAGACTTAACTTCCCTTTCGAAAAACAAATCCAGAATGGGTTCCCATAAGTGGGGTAGGAAAAAATCTTGATACAAATTAGTTTCCCCCCTCTGGTTAAATTTCATTCCTCTGAGTTGTTTTTCATGGCGCTATCTGTCTCTATTGCTATGAATGATCTGTTTGACATCAAAATGGCCTCTCTGAACACTTAACAGTATTCAGTCTGAGAGGAAACAACTTTTGATTAATGCTTTGTTTGAATCTATATATTATGATGTGGTCTTTTTTTCAGGATACCAGGTTGCATAACAGACAGGAGATGGATACAGCCTCTTTGGGATGGAAATAGGGAGTAGCCCAGTGGTCCATTGGAGATGACCTTTGTAGTGGGGTTGGTATTTGTGTAAACTATTCCTCGGCAAGGTCTACACACCTAGTGGACATTGCTCCAGGACGGGCTTTACTGTTAGATGTTACCTTATATGATTTACCCTGTCGGTTTATAAATGTGTATGCTCCACAAACTAAAACAGCTAGAATTGAGCTTTTTCACCTCATACAACCATATCTATTTACCGCTCAGTATGTTTTTTGGGGGGGGGGAGAATTCAACTGTGGGCTATATCTAAAAGACAGGGGGCCCTCGGACCCAAAAACTCTATTGTGACACCAATTGTTTAGCTGCTTTGATATCCCAATCTGGTCTGATAGATGCTTGTGGACACTTGGGTCAGCCAGATAAGACTTATTTTAGAGGTAATCTTGCCATTAGAATTGATTTTTGTTTTATATCTCCTTCTTTGGAGATTAAAAGTGCCAGGACACTTCCTGTTGCTCCCTCTGACCATGCTATTATAGATCTGTCAGTCTCTAATTATGATGGAATGCAGCAGGGGCCTGGATATTGGAGGTTGAATTTAGAGCTTTTGTCTCTTTCGACTGTTAAGAATGGTTTGATCTCTTTACTTGAAGCACGTAAATCAGTTAAAATCTTATACAACACTTCACAGGAATGGTGGGGGGATACTAAAATCGATATCAGAAAGTATTTCCAGCATATTGGAAGATTGAATGTGAAATCTAAAAGAGACCAATTTTTAATCTATATGAGACATTTCCAGAATTTGGTATTTCAAGCCTCCCAAGGGAATGAGCGGATTCTTGCAGAATTAGCAGACACTAAACAAAAAATGAATGACTTACAATACAGTAGACTTAAATCCTTGGAACAGGAATGTAAGTTCGGAACCCATGACTCGCAGGAGTTCATGAATCTGTATCAATTTTGCACCCAACAGCAATACCGGAAAAAGATGTCTCAAGTTCTGGATGCAAAGGGCCTTCTTTGCACCACCAAACTTGGAATTATGACTGCTGTGGAGGATCATGTGCATTCTCTTTTTAGTACTCAGGAATCCTCTTCCACTGCTCACAAAGCATGGTTAGATAGTTGTTCCCTACCACAGGTTTTATTATCAGAACAACAGGTTCTTGTTTCACCACTTTCACAATCAGAAATCTTGACCACTTTGGCATTGGTTAAGGATGGCTCCACATCTGGGACAGACAGAATCCCTTATGAGCTTTATAAAGTAATTTTACAAGCTTTGCTTCCTGAATTTTTAGAATTATTTCAGGACATGATTACTTCTGGGAAATTGCCTGACTCCATGAGTGATGGGTTAGTAATTTTTATGTAAAAATCTGGTGATAGGACAAATCTCTCTAATTGGCGTTCTGTTACACTACTAAACACTGATTACAAATTATTTACTAAGCTATTAAATAATAGGCTTTTGATTTGTGCATCTTTGCTCATTCATCCTTCTCAGACTTGTACTATCCCAGAATGGAGTATCACACATAGTTTAATTTTATTAAGAGAAATTTTGTCCTGGGGGGAGACTGGGGAATTAACTGGGTTTATTCTTAGCCTGGACCAGGCCAAAGCCTTTGATAAGGTGGATCATGATTATCTTTGGGACTGCCTGGCCAGGTATGGGATTCCAACACTTTTATAGCCTGGATACAATCATGTTACTCTAATGCCAAGGCCCAAGTTTATTGTAATGGGTAGATTGGGAAGACATTCAAAGTCACCCGGGGAGTGAGACAAGGATGCCCTCTAAGTCCCCTTTTGTATCTTTTCATGTTAGACCCTTTGTTACGTTGTATTAATGATAATATTGCTATCCAGGGGGTTTCTTTTTCTAGTACTTCGGAAGAAATAAAAAGTATTGTATACACGGATGATATTTGCTTTATTGTAGGAGATTTACCCTCAGCAGACATGGTAGAACATACTCTTATGGAGTTCACAGACTCCACGGGAGCCCAAGTGAATTATGTTAAAAGTAAATGCCTCCCTTTCGGCTCAGTACAATTTTTAGACTCTACCTTAATCGGGATCCCTGTTGTAACAAGGACATGTACATTATTAGGGCTCACCTTTGAATCTGGGGATCTGGCGCTTTTGAATTGGATGTCCAAATTGGATATTGCAAATGAGAAAAGTTTACATTGGAATAAGTGGAGATTGTCAAAATTGAAACAGGTGTATATGATTAAGACCTTTTTACTTCCTATTTTTTTGTACCTAGCTGTAATTTTCAGCCTACCTCCTAGGCTGGAAACCAGATTGTATGGTTGTTTTTTTTCTGGTATTTGGGGTAGTAGACTAAATCCCATCAAAAGAGGCTTATTGTTTTGAGATAAAAGATTGGGTGGACTTAAAATGGTTACCCCGATTGTGTTTTTTTTTACAATATTTGTTGATGCTAATCTAAGACCACTAATGTTAAATTCTGGCAAAATCTGGATTCCATGGGTAAGGGATTCACTTGCTGGAATACTTCCTTTTTAGCTCCCTCGTTCTTGTATTCATAAACAGCGATCATTGCACAGTATCCCTGAGACCTTACGGGTATGGTTTGAGGAAATAAAGCTTTTGAGTCTAGTACCAGAACACTTTTTTCAACATGACCGGTAAACATTATATGCTCATCTTATAACCACTTTTTTCAAGATACGGCCTATTTTGATTCCAAACCTACTGCAGTCAAACTGCTGATTGGAAAAATGTTGACATTCCCCCATATTCCTGTACATATGTGGGATGTTATGTGGCTTTCCTTACATGGGAAACTTAATGTTAAAGGGAACCTAAAACATAAAAGTGTGGAACATTGTTACTGTCCTAGGGATAATTGTTTGGATACTGTAGAAACCATGGATCATTTGTTTTTATTTTGCCCTTTTATAAAACAATCTTGGAATCTTTTATGAAACAAGTGGCCTACATCACCCTTTTATGATTTAACTTTGGAGATTTTAAATTTAGGGATTCTTCCTTCTGTGTGGACTAAACATGACAGGGTTACACTCTGGTTGTTTTTGGTTTTGGTTTGCTTCAAATGTTACATATGGCATGTGAGATGCAGACTCACATTGCAACAAATTTTGTATACTGAAGAGCAACTCTTTCATGTAATATCTACTGCAGTGTTAAACCATAGACTTTTAGAGAGTAAATCAGTGCCACCCGAAATATTTCAGTCTTGGTGGCACAGTGTGGACTGGCTCTAAGTTGATGTTATAGACTTGGGTCATTGAATATATAAGTACTGAGTTGAATTTAATTTGTTTGTGTAATTTGGAAAAAAAAGAGGGGAATTCCCCTACTCTTTTAGTTGGGGGGGAGGGGGTTAGCATTTATTATTCTTGGAGCCCTAAAACAAAGAGAATTGGTGTCAGATTATGATGTGTTACTTATTCATGAGCTTCAATGTTTGGTATTAAGATTTCGTATACAGTACCACCATTATGTATATGTTTGTTGTTGTTTGTTTAAAAGTTTATTTTTATATAGGTTGATTTGCTGGAGAATTAAATCCCCATTTACAACAAATTCCTGTGGCATATAATTACAGTAGCAAAAACAAAATAATAAATAGGTACATACAATGCAAGGATTACATACAATCTAAAAACAGTTACAACAAACATTCAGGTAATCATGCAATTTAAGTTTAAATATGTGCAAGTCAGAAATTTCAGTAATTTGAAATGATAATTCATTCCAAGTCTTTGCTAGACTATTCTGGAGAACGATATCCCCATCCGATTTATAATTCGGATCATAGGCAATTTCCTAGATGTTTTCCTTAACCTGAGTATGTCAAGTTTGAGTTCAAATTTGTTAGATGACTTAATGGATGTGATTTTTTGTTCTTAGGATAAATTAAACCATGACATATCACTGACCATAAGTACTTTCTATGTGCAATCGGGTGTAACCAATCAAGTCCTTGGTAAACCAAGCATCGATGAGCCCAGTATTTATTCTGTAATATGTAATTCCCCATTCTATAATAAGTCTGATCTAATTTATTCAGAAATTTCTGGTAGGAGTGCATGCATAATGGAAATCCGTAATCGAGTACAGGCAACAAGTGTTTTACTAGTCTAGTTTTAAATTCCCTAGTCAGGCATCCTGACATCCTTCTTAAGGCTCCCAATCTTTGATTCAACTTTTTTTATCTGTACTAAAATGTGTTCAGAAAAAGGAAAATGGTAATCAACCAGAACCCCCAGATATTTATAAGTAGATACCATCTGAACCTTGGTCCCATCTATAAACTTAATCCGTAAATCTGTAAAATCCTTTTTTACATGTGATCCCACAGAAAAGATCATACTCTGCGTCTTTCCAGTACTCATTAAAAGACCTGAGTCTCTCATCCAAATCTCAGTATTAAAGAAATCTGTTTGGAGCCGCTGTCTCAGGTCTCCGGGATCATCTGCAGATGCAACCAGTACAATATCATCTGCATAAAGTCTGACATCAGTACTAGTTATTTGAGTTACAAGGCTATTTATATAGATGTTAAATAACACAGGGCCCAAAATAGAGCCCTGAGGTACACCTCAATATAGATCCAGGAGACCTGAGACAGCAGCACCACAGACCACCCTTTGCCCACAATTAGATAAATAAGATCTAAACCATTGCAGAGACTCCTGTTGCATCCCAGTATCCAGCAATCTGTACAAAAGGGTTTCATGGTATACCAAGTTGAAGGCTTTACTTAGGTCCACAAACACCACCCCAGTGTATTTACCCTGGTTTAGTGATATTGCCACCAAATCACCAAAATCAAGTAGGGCGGTGTTTGTGGACCTACCCTCTCTGCTTTCAAAATTTCAATAAATTTCCCCTGTGCTTTGGGGTTGGGGTGTTTTTTTTTGCATAGGATGTATGGCTTGAATACATAATATTCATTTTAATTTCTGAGTCCTTTTGTTTAGGTTGTTTTCTTTATTTTATGGTTATAGTATAAGAACAACTTGAAGGGGATAAGTATGACTTAATACTTTATTTTGCTTTTAGTTCTTTTTTTCAGTCATATGGAAAATGGCCTTTGTATTTGATTTGTTTTGAATGGTATGACTGAAATACTCTTCTGTTTTCCTTCATCTTAGTTTTCTGTAACTTTTTTTTCTGTGCATTAACACTGTGTTATCTTTTGTTGTGAAGTTATAATAAAAAAGTCCCCTACTCTTTTCGAGAATTGCCATGGGATCTTTAACATCCACCTGAACTACCACCAGAACAGGGAGATGGGACCTCGGTTTAATGTCTCATCCAAAAGATGGCACCTCAGGAGTGCAGCACCCCCCTCTTACTACTCAACCCATTGCTGTTCCATCAAGGACACCATGTATGTTTCATTCACTGTGTCATTGCCAGTGCTTGATAAGAACTCTTCGATCTTCAACAAAATGGCATGTGTTCACACTGTGGGATACCTGGAAAGAGATATCTACAAGGAATGGATTGATCTGCCACTGCTGGTGTTCCACTCTCAACTGCAAGCTTGGCTGGCACCTCATACAGACTGTTGTTCAGTGAAGGGATACCGATACCTATGCAGGTGTGATGTTTTTGAAGTCGCCACCCTGGTGTGTGACTATTCCATAGATGAAGTCAATGGACAAAATATTACAGCACCTTCTGACAGTGCCACTGACACAACAAACACAACAGAACAAATCCAGCCCTCTAGCATCCAATAACACGCATACCACCAGATCAACGTATCTATCAAGTGCCCTGTACAACTTATCTAGTGGTGACTTCCTCAAGGCAAGGTCGCCTATAATATGGATGGACAATACTGCATTGCATCAAATCTTAAGAACTTTTCTTATGGACACATTACTTGTGGTGTTGACATTCCCAACTTCTGCTTTGTTCCTCATCCACACACCGTTATTGGCCAATCCGTGATCACCCCTGTACCAATTCCAGAACACGATTATGTTGACAGTGACCCTTACTAGCTGGATACTATAGACCAACATATACCAGTTTTTAATGTGCATATCGATCCACTCACCCTGAATCTTAAATCTCTGTAAAACAGAAAATATACGCTTCTTATACATATCAGTAATACTATGCAGAAGGCTGAAAAAGCATTAAATGACTTAATACATGATGATGATTTACATCTCATGTTAACTGATACTTTACTAGAGATTTCTTTTAAAGCATTTGTTATTCTGCAAGCCATTTTGTTTTTTATTATAATTATTACCATTTACTGCTTGTGTTCTACCCTTAGGCATCATCGAAGACAGCTGTGCTTTCTTTATGCTGCCCAAACAATGAAGTTTGTATCCTAACTCACCATCTTGTGTTGCCAATTTAGCAGGCAACAAAGAGGGGAGTATGTAGACCTGGTCTACCCCCACAACCTATATTTAGTGCAGCATATGGTACATATACATTTATTTGTGATATACTTAGTATAAGGTAGAATATAGCATAGCACTATTTGACAGTAACAAGCTATAAGCTATGAGCATATCATTACAGCATAGACTGGTGGTAAAGACCAAATCCCAACAGGATGCAATAGGAGGCAGTGTAGCACAGTGGTTTAAGGTTCTGAGCTGCAAACCTGGAGACCTGGGTTTGAATCCAGCCCCCACTTGCATACTGTGTGACCCTGAGCAAGTCACTTAATTCTCTTGTGCTCCCAGGTCGCACCTGTAAACAAGCTTTCAGCTTAGTGTGTCTCTCCTGGTTAAACAAATAAACAAAAAAAAACCAGGGCTATGTGCTGATAGCCTCTGGTCCTAAGTGTTACTATTGCTTATGTAGGTCTTTGGCACAGTATTTTTTGGGGGGGATAACTGGGTAAGTACGCTAGACAACAATGTGCCTATTTTAGGGTATGACTCGGGAAGTTACATTTCACAAGAACAAAATAACAACTCACAATAGCATTTCCACACAACAGATTACAGTTCACAAAGCACATCATGGTGACAGCAGCACAAAAGGTAGTGGGAACGTATATTATACAAGCAGTTATTATACTAACAGTTGTACTACTGCTATAAAGAATGGCTTATGGAGATGTGGTTGCATGAGGCAGTACAGAAGAGACAATATGGGTGGTCTTGTGAGCATCCATGTACATCAGAAGTTGTCATTACAAACAGCAGAATGTTGAGAGTCAGAAGTGGTACAGTTGTGCGATACAGCCTATACATAATAAGCGCTAGAGTTAGAAATAAGCTTATGCAATCAATAGTGCAGTAGTGGCAAAATATACAGATAAGCAGAACAATAGCAGCGTGGTATATAGAAATTGGAGACTGCGGGACCACCATGACAGGAGGGGGTGAGGTGATGGACAGCAGCCAAACTCATGATTAGGGAATTAAGAGCAGAGAAATACGTTGTGTAGGCAATGGGCTAGGTTTGGGAGTCGAGGGGTCACAGGGGTTGGAAGCATTTGCAGGTCATGGATTGGAAGAGATGGGTTTTGAGGGCTGATTTAAAGTACAGGGTGGAGGTGAAGCAGTGTACTGTTTGAGAAAGAGAGTTCCAAAGTCTAGATGTGAAAGATGAGAAGGCCTGTTTCCCCATTTTGGTAACACACCCGGGCATGGCAAGCTGAGTAGGATCACGCAATCTGAGGGAGTATGCAGTGCTTACACTAGGAAGGGGTAGGATGGTAACAGCAGAGAGGGGGACAGTAGTTGCTTATATATAAAGTAGCCTAGAGCAAATGTTTGCAGCGCCGAAGGGGATAGCCACCCTAAGGATTTATAGAGTGAGTAGTGGTGAGTGAGGTGTGGGGGTCAAAGGGCAAATCAGCAAAAGCTGATGCAGCTGATGTTCCACTTGTGCAAGGAAACTGAAGAGGTGTTAAAGATGAGGAGGGACCCATATTGTAGGCAGGGGAGGTGTAAGCCCTGGGCAGTGGTCTTCCAGGCAAGAGGCGTGAGAAGATGCTTTAGGTGGTATACCATCCCAATACGAGTGTTGGCAGCTTTGCACTGATTAGTGATGTGGAGTTGGAAATCTAGGATAGGGTCAAGGGTGATGCCTAGGTATTTGAATTCCTTGATTATGGAGAGAGGGAGCCATTGATGCATCTGATATCTAGGGGGAGGAGGCAGGATCCAAATAATATCACCTGGGATTTTGCAGCATTGAAGACCAGGTTGTTTGCAACAAGCCATTTTTCTATGAGGGAGAAGTCTATATTTAGCTGGGAGTTAATGTGTTGACTGTTTTGAACGCTGTAATAGACGGTTATGTCATCTGCATACATAAAAATTGAGGAGGAGATGGAAATGGTAGGAGGATGATTTATAAAAATGGAAAAAAGGAGGGGGATGAGGATAGACCCCTGGGGGACACCGGGGTGATGGGTAGTGTGTGAGAGGAAGCTGAGATAAACTTGACAAACTGGCTTTGCCCAGATAGGTAGTTAGCAATCCATGAGGTGGCATGGGGGGATAAGCCCAAGGCAGCTAACTTCTGAGTGAGAAGTGGGTAGTCTATGAGATCAAAGGCCTTGGATAGGTCTATAAAAATGGCTCCAGTGAGTGAGCCCCGATCCATGATGGACCTGACGTCATTCGAGGATTTAATGAGGGCAGTGGACATAGTATGGCCCTTGCAGAAACCATGTTGGCAAGGGGTGAGGAGGTTGTGAGAGCTTAGATAGTCTGTGAGTTGGGAGGCTACTATTGTCTCGAGGAGCTTGCCTAGGAGGGGCAGTAGAGTGATGGGATGATATTGTGATATATTATTTGAGACCTTTTTTTTAGGAACGGGGACTACTTTGGCTACTTTCCAGGGGGATGGAACTATGCCTGAGGTGAGGGATAGGTTGTAGATGTGGTTAATAGGGATGGTGAGGTGCTGAGCCCCAAGTTTTAGAATCTTAGTCTCAATCCCGTCAGGGCCAGGTGCAGCGCCCAGTAGTAAGGATCTAAGGAGACACAGGACCTTACTCTTTGAGACCACTTTCAGGGAGAATGGGGGGGGTTGTGGGAAGTGAGGGGTTTAGGGGTGTTTTTAGGTTTCTTTAGACACAAGAAGGCACAAGCCCATCTTGCGTGTCTCCCACTACTATGTGGATGAATAGGTACTTTATGACTTTTTTTGGTTTTTGTTTCTATTTTTTCCTCCTTGCAGCTTCCCCCCCAGTGGGGCCACAGGGAGCCCCCTGTCACAAATCCACTAAGCCTGGTCAGCCCTCTACTCCCAAAGTGCAAACCTCGGAGTGCAGTCTTGTGAACAGTTAACAGAAACAGGGTAACCCTCCTGTCTGTTTTGTGGGTTCGAATCAACCTTTGGTCTCAGTTCTGGAGGAATTCAAACTGTGAGCCTCTTGCTAGCGTACCCAATGCACAGGCTCAGATAATTCTGTCTTCGAGGGGCCAGATATCTTTGCCTATGGGCACCTAACCAGGTGTACAAAATGAACCCTTAAAAACTCTAATAAAGACCTCAGATTACTCTTACCTTTTCCAGTTTGGTATCACCATTCAAACTTATGCACAGTGTCTGCTTTAACCATATATACTTCACTTGTTAAAGAAAAGAAATTCGAAGACAGACCAAGTAGGCTCTAAAAATAAAGTTTTTACTAAAATAGATAAAAATAAGTAAAACATAAAATACAGAACCATATACCACAAGAACCATACAGTCTTTTAGAAGAACAAGGTTTTAACAGTGCAATTCCTACTACAGTACCTAGATTTTGTCTCTGTCTACCTGTATACTTGCTTAAAGTGCTCAAAGATGTTTCTTTGTCAGAGTGTAGATAAAGGTGTCTCTGAAGGAAAACAGAATCTATTTAAAAAACTGTCTTTGCCAACCCCTTTGTGTGAGGTCACCCAGCTCCTCCTCTGTTTATGAAAAAAATCATACACCCAGGATATTTTATCATTTTAGAAGGAAAGTTAATTAAGGTTACATCAGCAGAAACTCCTTTCCCCATGTGACTTCCCCAATCAAGTCTGTAAATTTCCTTTCATCTATGAGCAGTATCCCCTCTCACACAGACATCAAAGCATTTATGATTTCTTCACACCACTGTGCCGTAACCTGGTTTCCTCCTCTAACATCATAAAATGGATATTGATTTCCCTCTTAGGAGTTAAAGCTATATTTAACTTAGATAAACAGGAGATCCCTTAATTAAGGCCTGTTCTAGTCTATAATTAGCTCTTGGCCTTCCAGGTAACACCTTGTAGCTAAAACCTGGGTGTGTGTGTGTTATCTCACATGCTGTCTCAGCATCTCTCATGAGAGACAGTCCATAACACATTTTTATCTTACAAAAAAAATCACAGTTTACTCAGAGCTAGCTGTCCATGTGTCACACCCCCAACAACCCATGGAACACGGACCTAGGCCGGTGCCGCGGCGAAACTGTGGATGGCCATCAAGCTGCTGCGCTCAGGCACCATTCTTACGTGTATTCATTGTTCCCTTGCTTTGCATGCTCAGGCAGTGCCTCCAGTCTCCATTAGGGCTGCTGCGGTGATTGACCACTGTCCCACCCCAGAGGAGAGCAGTCCTCTGGATGCTCAAGTCTCTCCTCTTCCCCTGCCGACCCCCGGCACCCGAGTCCATTCCCAAACCCGGGTAGCCGGCGTGGGTTGAAGTAAGGTGCCAGCACCTCAGCCCTCTTTGCCACTGGGCTGGCTGGTACTTTATGACTTTAAGTACTTTAGGGTCTTGGATGGGGAGAGTTTGAGACGGGAAAAGGGAGAGATCAGTGAAGTGGGCATTGAAGGCACTGGCTATTGTGAGGGAGTTGTTGCAGTGAGTGTCATTTATGATAATATCATTGGTTGGGGATCAGCAAGGAGCACCCAGAAGTCCTTTCAAGTGACCCCAGAGTCTGCTAGGGCTGCCAGCAGAGGCAGTAAGTTTAATTTTGCAAAAGGAGCTTTTGACTTGTCGGGTGTTTCTTCTGCAGCAGTTGCACAGCTTATGGTAGTTTTGCCAGACCTGGGGGTTGGGAGAGGCCTTATAGGAGTGCCAAAGGCTATCTCTTTCTTTATAGAGGGAGAGGAGGTCACTGTGGAGCCAAGGGGTGGCAGAGCCCTTTACTCTTTTCCTGGTGGCTGGAAAAAGCCTGTCTTGTAGTTTGGAGATGTGTGATTTAAGATTTCCAGAGTAGTGTTTATGTTGGGGGTGGCTAGAAGGTGGGACCAGTCTATGAGCTGGAACTTGGCGGTGAGCATAACAGTGTCGAGGCTGGTGAGGTTTCTGAAAGCGAGGACCCTGGGAGGGATCTTCAGTGGGTGTGCTTTCAAAAGGCAGTAAGTGGGGGAGTGATCACTGATGGAGTCCGGTAGAACCCCCGACTCTGTGGTCATGTCAGGATGGTTGGTGAGCATCCAGTCCTGCAGAGTGGAGGATGAGCCACTTGGGGAGGAGCACATTGGATCCAAGATAATTTGAGAGAGACAGGCTCTACTGATAAGCATTTCATAGGAACTGCGCTTTAGACTGAGCCAATCAAGATTGAGATCCCCCATTAATATTGTATCATGTTGGCCAATAGAGGGTAGGATTGAATTGACAAGAGCAGTTAGACCTTTTGGTGGGTTGTAGACACATATAATGTGTAGTCTTTTGGCATTGCCAATGGGGAGCATGGGATGTAGAAGCTCACAGGCAGAGGCATGGCTGCTGGGATGAGTTCTTTTCTTGGCTACACAGCTGCTATTATTGTACAGGACTAAGCATTTTTGTATTTGTTATCCAAAACTAGTTTTAGCTAGTTTCATTCTTATCAGAGTGTACGTGCAGAGAGACAGATGAGCTAACAGTCAGCTGAGCTGACCTTCTTACCAATGAGATTCCTGTGTTTTGTGATTTTACCTTATTTGGCAGACCGTTATGTAGTAACATACATTTCTTATCTAAGAGTATAAGAATGATGACAAAGCTATATTTTGCCAAGTTAGAATCCAGTTTGGAGTGATATCATGATATTTGGGTCCTGTTCCTGACTCCCAGCAGGTATTTGCTGTATGTTTGTGTATTCTGGGACTAAACTGATTCTTTTCTCTTTTCATGACATAGACACCTTAATCAGTACAGCAAGTGTTCATCTGTTTGCAGATGACACAGTTCTCTATTTTGCTAGGCCCTCCCTCGAACTTGTGCACCTCGACTTGCAGCAAGAGTTTAACATGCTGCAACAAAATCTACTGCAACTAAAGCTATTGCTCATTGCTAAAAAACTAAAGTTATGTTTCTGTCTCCTCATACCAAATCAAACAGTACCATCCCTGCCAATACCATACCCTAGATTTTTACTTTATTGGGGGAACCACTAGAACTAGTGGAGAAATTCAAATACCTTGGTCTTTGGATTGATTGCAAGCTTTCATTTACTACGAATATTGAGGAACTTGCAAAAAAACTGAGGCAAAGACTAAGCCTCTTTTTCAGAATCAGGCACCTGCTCAACTACGAAGCCAAAATAAGACTGGTTCAGACCACCTTCTTCACCCTCGTTGATTACGCTGACTTTATTTACAGCCACTGTTCCAACTGTACCTTAGCCAAGCTGGATACTTTGTATCACTGAGCACTAAAATTTATTTCTGGGGCCCCATTCAAAACCCACAACTGCTCCCTTAATGCTCATTAGGTTGGACATCACTCAGCACTAGAAGAATAAATAACGTCTCGCACTGGGTTTACAGAGCCCTAACCAACAAACTGCCCTCCTACATAACTGACCTTTTTAAACTTGCATCTGGAGCCTACACACTTAGAAGATATTCATATCTCATATTAGATACGCCCAGAATCCACAATTGATATGGTTCCTCCTCCCTAAGTTTTGCTCTCCCTATCCTTTGGAATCTTTGCAAAATTCCATAAAACTAACGCGTCTTGTGGGGATGAACACCTTCAAAACCCTACTTAGACAGACACTGAAAGAAAGCTGCACCTGTTATGCCTAGTCTCCATCTTATCTTTTGTACTTCCTTATACTCCGTCCACTGTACTTGATTCTATCACCCTAGCTTCCCACAAAATATACTGTGCCTAGTACTTAGAAACTCACCTAATTTCCATGAGTTCATATACTCTCCATGTACACTGTACTCTGCTACCTGCCTTGGTGCACCCATCGCTACGTAGCCCCCTGTAACAATTCATGATCTACTCAACCATTCCCCCTAACCTTCTCCCACCATACACTCCAGCCTCCCTCCTTAGCTGCCCCTCACTATCAGTCTCCCTGTTTCCTCTTCTTCCCTACCTACTCCCCACCTCCTGCTATCACTTGCTCCTGCCTCCTGCCCTCTCTGACTGCTCTCTGAAGTCGAGGATTCTACAACATTTAGTATGCATTTTTTTATGTTTATTGTTTAAGCCGTTGTTAACCCCATCCCTTATTTATGTTGTATTGTGTTATATTGTCATACACCTGTATTTTTTCCTGATTTATCATGCTTTTTGTATCAAAATCTATGCTACGTCCTTCCAGGACCACCATGTAAAAGAGCTTGCTCAACGGTGTATTTCCTGGTAAAATAAACTTGATTGTTTTTGGCAATATCTTTGGCTATGTGTCATGTTTCACCTACACGTCTAGATCTCTGCCCATAACAATCCCCCAGTCCTGGAAGTTGGCCAAAATTTTACCTCTACACAAAGGGATGGACCCTTCCTCCTCCGGTAACTACTGATCAATTTTCCTCCTCCTCTGTCTTGCCAAGCTGCAAGAGAAGCTTGTTTACCACAGACTCCCTGACTTCCTGTCCTTCTCCAATTTCCTCTCCCCTTTCAAGTCTTGTTTCAGGAAATATCACTCCACTGACTCCTCCCTGCTGCATGTAACTGATTATATCCTCTCAGGAATGGATCAGAGCCATGTAATGGCAGCCATCTTCATCGATCTAGCCAAGGGCTTTGACTCAGTTTCTCACCATTTCCTAGAAAAGCTAGGTCTTGCTGGCCTCTCAGCTCCGGCTGTTGACTGGTTCCATTCTTATCTCATGGGATATCTTCAGTCAGTGCAGGTAGGTAGCACCCTGTCACCCCCTCTTCCCATCTGGGGAGGGGGGTACAACAGGGTTCTATTCTAGTCCCCATACTCTTCTCCATCTTCATCAATGAACTCTCGTCTGCGTGTGCCAACTCACACATACAGATGTATGCAGATGGCAGTTATCTACACTTCTTGCCCCTCTGCCATGGATGTGGAAGGTGTGCTACAGCAAGACTTCCACAACATTTTACAATAGTTTCAGTCTAACTTGCTTCAGGTCAGGACTAAAAAAATGATATCCATAACATTTGGCACCAGCCAAAAACTAACCTAGCTCTCAGTGTGCCCAGTTTTTCCACCTTGGATGGCTCCCCATTTGAAGTGGTTACCTCCTTCAAGTACCTTGACAAGTGACTTGTCAGCAAGCTGGAGTTCTCTGTCTACACGGACACCATCCATGCCAAGCTCCATCCTAAACTTGGTGCCTTGTACCAAAATAAAGATTGTCTCTCCCTACAGATACTCCAAAATGGTGCTCCCTGTCTTTGACTACATGGACATGGTCTATGGGTCTGCCCCCTCCACCTCCGTTGCCAGACTGGATATCCTCTTCAACTCCTTCTGTTGCTCTGCAACCAATTCACCCTCTCAAACTTACCACTGCTCACTTTAACTTTTCCCTATCCATTCTTCCCCTCATCCCATTGCCAGATACACTGCGCCTCTTCATATATAAATACCAGTTTGGGTCACTTCCCTTCAACCTGTCATCACTCCTCTCCATTGTTCCCTCTGCCTCATGCTCCCTCCACTCAGGGGATAATCGCATCTTTGCCTTGCCACTTTCCCATACCTTCGCTGCCCAATCAGCCTTCGCCTATCATCTCTCCTCACTTTGGAACTCAGCTTCTTTCTTCTCACCATTTCACTGCCTCCCTCCGATACCAACTGAGACTCCTTCCATCCCCCCTTGCTCCTGCTTCCCCTTCCCTTAACAGTTCTTCTCACACTGTGTAAAGTTTATCTGCCAGCTTTAATTGTTTTATATTATGCACTTTCTATGGTCTTTGTTGCTTTGACTTTGCGCTGTTTGTAACACTGTATTTTGTTTACATTTCGTATTGTTTTTATCCTTTGCTCCCCTTCCCCCAGGTCACACCCAGAAACAAGCCTAGGCTCAGTGTGCCTTTCCTGTTCACCAATTCTCAACTAAATAAATAAAGATTTCTCACAGCTCCGTTCTAGGAGTGTGTCCAGTTCCTGCATGGGATCGCAAGGTGGGATTGCTACTGATACCCCCTCTCCCCACTGATCACCACAGCAACCGTCCAGAGCACTGCCACACTGGGTCCCCAGTCAACCCATGGAGAGTCTGACGATCAGTTCATGTGGAGAAGGAGCTACAGTTAGAGTGCCAATTTTCAAGCAGCTTTTAAAACTTAAAGAATTAGTGCACCCTCATACCTTGTAATTGTTATTTGTTTCCTTGTCAACAAATAACTCTGTAAACCCCCTTCTCTGGTCCTCATACCTCCTGCTCCATGATGTAATTACTTGTAAAATACTTGCTCAGTCTTGCCTAGCTGCTGCCCTAGTGTTTTAGTTTAAAGTCATTTCACACAGTCCACTGACCAGACAGGCAGCTACTTACTCCCAGTCCCTGAGGTGACACATATCCAGAAGGCTACCCTCCTCCCCTCCCTGTCTAGGGGTTTTGGATGTCACACAATTTGGATGGGGGGGGCACCAGCAGTCTGACTAGGCAGTGAACAATGGAAGCAGGGCAATAAAACTCACAGTACCTTTGAACTGTAGATTGGGATTCTTTCCATGACCGCATGGACTCTGTCGAGATGCAGGCTGGTGTTGACTCTTCCTCCTCATCACAACTGGGGGCACAGGTTTTGGCTCGATTGCATAAAAATATATTTTGTTAGAAAACACACAGTTACAGTCTTTAAGCAGGACATCAATGATTTGGCCCAGGCAGGAAATCAGATGCAATCAGGCAGCATTTTATTTTAACATCAAAAGGCTCAAGCCACATAACGGCTCCATGGAGGGGGCTATTTACAGTTCATTTTCACTTTCCACACAACACTATGGTAATTGGCTGTGGCACAAGCACTTGGGGGACCTTGGTCCTGAACCTGGATCCTCTCACTCCTTTTCTTGTCAGCATTTGGCAGTGCTCAGACAGGCAGTCTCTTTTAATCTAAACTTCCCCATCAGTGGGAGAGAGGCAAAAATCATACCTCAGACCGTATTTTCTTTTTTTCTCTCGGGGCACAGATGTTACCTTGGGCACAGTACTTCCTCCAGGGGCTGACCTGCCCTGCCGATCCATGGGCAGGGTTCGCACAGGGCAGCAGCCACCTTACTCTGGGCACAGCTTCTCTTCTAAACTTCCCCACAGCAGCTCTCTCTTCTCTGAGGTGGACATGGACAGGCGGGAGTCTGTTCCACCACAGCAGACCCTCTGTGCATTTCTCTGCCACTTTGGTGGCCTGGGCCCCCATGGCAGCCACCCCTCTCCAATTTCTCTTCACAGAGCCAATCAGGCTCCAAACAGGCTTCTCTCCACACAATGCTGCCACGGATCATATCCACTCTCCTCAACGATGGGCTGTGGGGCCTCTGCTGATGATGTGGTGTCAGGGCCAGCATCGCTGGATCACTTCTGACCTTATTGCTTTGTGTAAATCCTATGACCAAACATGGGCTTGTTTTAAATCTTCACAATGCCTGCCCAACCTTCAATACCACGGGTCACTCAGGAATGGTTGCACTAATACTGTCCACCCTGCAAAGGCCCTCTATCTCAAATCTAACCTGCAGTCCAACCCCAGTTCCCCGGCAAAATTCTGGAAGGTTGTTCACTCCATCTTTTAACCCCTGCCCTGCCCACTCCCCTTGTCCTCATGATGGATGGCTCACTGGTATCCGACTCTTCTCTGTTGCCAATATATATATATATATATATATATATATATATATATTTTATGGGGAAGTGCGCCATTTAGTCCCCAGACAAAACGTCACGGCGTTGTAGTAGCAGAGTAATGGTCGCCAGGACAATTGGTCATTACTGCTGTCGTCGCGTGGACAAAGTGTAACGGTAGCACTCGTTGCTGAAGGGCCTGGATAGATTTGTGGCGATTGAAGGGAAGTAAAATTACATATTTAATTTAATCCGAGAATTTAAGGGAAGGATAGATTTGTGACTTATGTGGTATGACATACTGGCCATGTTGAGTAGTATGGTGGTGGTGCTGCTCATGGTCGCACCCTTTAATGACTGCAGACTGTTTTACGAGGAGGTGATTAGCTGCTAAGGTTTTTTTTTTTGTTTTAATAGTTTACATGAAGAATATATTTACAGGAAGAATATGGTGACAGCAGTGACCGAATGACACTATATCATGGTTAGAAGCCACTGAAAAGTCTGACTTGCAGCACTGTAGGGCGATATACTGTATAGCAGTTTAACTTCACGCCCTGTATGTTTCACACAATTGAGTGTAAGGCACTTTCTTGCCCCAGCAAATATTTGGATGGCTGACTTGCACTTCATTAAAGGAAAACCTGCCTGCCATAAAGCAGTGAAAGTAAACTGCTGATAGTTCACTTCTTTGCAGTTAGTATCAGAAACTGCGAGCAATTGCCCATGTACCTCTTCTCTCCCTGTCCTGCACTCAATTAAAGAAATGTAAAATAAAGGCAATAGATCAAAAATAAACTGCTGACAATTCACTGCTTATCAATTAATTGATGTCGATGTCATCCACAGTGCGACATTCTCTGTTACTAACGCCACAGTTACATGACTGCAACTACTATGCCAGCGACTACTGTGATCAACTACATTTTCTCCGCTACATTTTCACAGCGCCGAAAGAAACTGTAGCTATTAGTCCATAAACCATTTTTTTGCATACTTTGCACTGTTCCAGCCAGCTACAAAAGTGCCATAATAGCTCACAGATATTATTTCTACATGCAAATGCTAGTGTCCATATTTCAGAACCCAGATATGAAAGTGACTATTAACTGTGACATAGCATATGGGGGAATACAAAATAAAGTCTGTACATAACTCCATAAGTCTACAGATATGCTTACCAAGCCGTGCCCCGTGGAAGCTAATTAGGCAGTAAACCTTAAGGTAAACAGTTAAAGTGACTATGCTGCAATCACTGTTTCCACGAATACCCATTATTATCAAAAAATAGGCACATGAAAAGGGGTTACATTCAGCAATACCCTACAAAATACAACTCCTAACACCAGAACCAGGTAGATATAACAGAAATCTCTCTTCATAATTGTGGACATAACAGGATAGAAAAACTTTCAAAAATAACTAAAGTTCACACCATACGAGGGGTGGAACAGGCCATTCCCAGCGAATGTCCGAGAAACAAAATTACATAGTCCCAATTGTGCCGCCATTCTTAAGTCCACATTTATTAGGAGGAAAATCTCCATGAACAAACAAAAACAAAATAAGCCTCCCCCCCAAAGTCCAGAACCTCTAGTATAAATGAACAGATGTTTATCATCACCCAAAAACAATTATTTGAATATGCTAGAAATCATACCAGGAATTAACAGGCGCTAGGGGGGCTGTGAGGCCCATGATTGCTCCTTTAATTAATAATAGTTAATGTTAGCCTTAGATAGAATGAATTTGTCCAGTCTATGCTTAAAAGATACCTTGGAATTACTAATGATTACCTCCAAGGGTAGTACATTCCAGGGATTAATGGTTCTAATAGTGTAGAAATATTTCCATGGCATTAAATTAAAGCTTCTGCCTTGTAATTGCAAGGGGTGGCCTCTGGTGTTAAAGACGTTGTTTTTAAAATCCAATCCCAGTGTTGTCATTAAAAAAGGATACTACATGATGTCATACATAAGAAGAAGGTCTCCCCTAAGACGTCTGGTGGATAATGCCATTAAATTCAAGGATTTGAGTCTGGATTCATAAGGGACATCATAAAGACCTCTGATATATTTGGTGAAATTCCTTTGTACCTTTTCCAGTTGCATAATGTCATATTTCCTAAATGGGCACCACAATTGAGAAGCATAATCTAAATGTGGACAAACGTATGCTCTGTACAATGGCATTAATACTTTATCATCTCTTGATTTAATGTTCCTTTTTATAGACCAAAAATGATATGGACACCTAGATCTTTTTCCGATGCTGTACATGTTAGTATCCTATCAACTAATTGTATGTGTAGAATGAGTTGTTTGGGCCCAAGTGCATAACTTTACATTTATTATGATTTAATTTCATATCCCACTTCTTAATCCACTGTGAGATGTAATTAAGATGTTTCTGAATTATTGCTTTATGTTCAGAGTCAGAACAAGGTCCTCCAATTTTTATGTCGTCAGCATAGTTTATTGTGGTGGAGTAGCAATTCTGTGTCAGATCACCTATGAAAGCCTGAAACAGACATGGGCCCAGAACGGAGCCTTGTGGAACCCCACTAGCAACAGAACCAATTTTAGACAGTTGGCCATTCATTAACACTCTTTGAGGCCTTCCCACAACCAATTAGATATGCATGTAACAATGTTATGGTTTATATTGGGTGCATAATTTTCTTACTACGGCCCAGTGGGGCATGGAATCGAAAGACTTACTAAAGTCGCTAAAAACAATATCATATGGGGATTTAATATCAAGTTGATGACTGACCACTTCATAAAAACAAAGTAAGTCAGTAAGGCAACTGCGACCTTTTTTAAACCCATGTTGGTCATTATCCAGATTATCAAGAGTGTTTGAAATCAACTCCTTTATAATGCTTTCTAGTACGTTGCATAATGGTGATGTCAGGCTGATGGGTCTGTAGTTTTCCCAATTATTACGTGGCCCTTTTTTATGAATAGGGATGACATAGGCTGTTTTCCAAAGTTCTGGGACATATGATAAGTTAATGCATTGCTCAAATAAGAGTTTAAGAGGAAAGGACAGACTGTCGGCAAGAAGATATAAAAGATGACTGGATATATGATCAGATGAAGCACTAGTTTTACCTTTAAGTAAAGATAATTTCAAATGGACATCCTTCTCAAGTATAGTAACTGGTTTGTCCTGTTTGTTGAATAGATTGACACTTTCCTGATTAACTTGAAAGATTTCACAGAATTTAATGTTAAATATGTTGGCCTTATCATTAGGATCATGGGTTATATTATCATTAATCTGCAGGGGGCCCACCTCACATGTTGTTTATTTTAGTGAATTGATGTAGGAAAAAAGGACTTGCTGTTGTTTTTATTAGCTTCAGATGCTAATTTGTGTTCCCATTTTTTTATTTGCCCTTTGAATCTTTTTTTACACTGTCTTTGACTTAGCAAATAAGAACTCCAGTTGGATTGAGTAGGAGATTTTAAGTAATTTGAATGTTTTCTATTTTTATGTTTAATTAGTTTCTTAATTGGTTTATTCAACCATTTAGGGTGATGACATTTATGAAAAAATTACTCACCTTAGTAATGTTGTTTCTTCTAATGGAGTCTTGCTATATTATAGACATTAGCAGTTTGATCCAGCTCTAGAACTGCCCCAGAGTGAAATGGTTAAAACCATTCCAAAATAGAATTTTGGCACGAGAGCAGCTCTATCTGTGTCATTTCAAACTTGAACTGTCAGATCTTTACGAGCCAAACTCACTAAGGTCTGTGTGGAAGCTGTAACTACACTAGCCAAATGGCTACCTAAATAATAACAACCATTGATGGTCCCAACACCCAAGACTCAAGTCAGGGGACCAGAAATACTAACACCATTCTAATAATACGAAAATGGAACATAAGTATAATAAAACACACACACGCTGCATACACATAACATACCCCCAAAGTCCCAAAGGGGACAAAATGCTAACAGGACATAAGTAGTGCCCACACTAAGTTGCCGCACCCCACCAAGTAGAGGTTCTGAGAGGGGCAGGTTGGGAGGAGGTCTATAATATAGCAAGACTCCATTAGAAGAAACAACATTACTAAGGTGAGTAATTTTTCTTCAAACAACATGAAGTCTTGCTATATTATAGACATTAGCAGAATACACAGCAGTACCTCCATGGAGGAGGGCAGAACCTACTTAGGGAATAGGCTCTGAAGAACAGCTTAGCCAAACCAAGCATCTCTCTGGCCTGGACATCCAGGGAGTAATGCTTGTAAAAGTGTGTACCGCTTTCCAAGTAGCAGCCTGGCAAATCTCTAATAAAGGGATATCTCTGGCAGCAGCTAGAGACGAGCTGTACCCTGGTAGAATGAGCCCTCAAACTGGGGGCTCTGCCCACTTCTGATAACAAATTGGATACAAGAGACAATCCACCTGGCTATTGATCTCTTTAGTGGCAGGTTTGCCTTTCCCAACTTCACCATAGGTAAGGAAAGTTGGAGGGATTCGAACCTGTGACCTTTGTCGCTCTATATAATAACTAAGAGCTCTCTTAACATCCAGGCTGTGCAACCTCCTCTCACCCGAAGAGGAGTGATCAGTGAAAAATACTGGAAGGAGATAGATTGATTAAGATGGAAATCTGAAACCACCTTAGGCAAAAACTTCCTATTAGTCCTAAGGACTACCTTATCCCTGTGGAAAGAAATAAAGTCAGTCTCCACTGACAAGACTTGCAATTCACTTATGCGTCTGGCAGAAGTAATAGCCACTAGAAAAACAGTTTTCCAAGTTAGGTACTTAAGCTCTGCAGAAGACAGAGGTTCAAAAGGGGGTTGCATTAACTGGGCAATGCAAACATTAAGGTCCCAAGCAGGGGCCGGTTCCCGAAAGGGAGGATTAGTATGGAGTAATCCCTTAAAAAACTTGGAAAACACAGGATGAGAGGAAAGAGGGGATGACTTTCCTGCTGACACAAAAGCAGACACAGCTGCCAAATGAACTGTCAGGGTAGCTGGTCTGAGACCCAAGGAATTAAGATGTACCATGTAATCTAACAAAATGGGCAATTCAGCAGATTCTGGGAAATATTTTCCCAGCACACCAAATGGAAAACCTTTTCCATTTAGAGCTATAAGTAGCCCTAGTGGAAGGCTTTCTGGAAGCCTTTAGGATCTCAAGAACACCCTGAGAGAGGTGTAAATCAGCAACTCTAACTCCTCAAGAGCCAGGCCTTGAGGTTGAGGGATTTGAGGTCCGGATACCAAACCCTTCCCTGGGCACAAGTCAACAGATTGTGATTCCTGGGAGGCACAGGGAAGATGGACTGTCAGAGACAGAAGGAGTGGTACCAGGGCTGCCTGGCCCAATCCGGGCAATCAGAATCACCCTGCAAGGCTGAGATCTGATTTTGACTAGTACTTTGAATAGGAGAGGAAGGGAAAGCATAGAGGAACTTCCCTCCCAATCCAGAAGAAGGGCATCCAGGGGAACTGAGCCCAGCACTGGAGGCCTGCAACAGAACAGAGGAAGTTTGTGATTGTCTGGGGCTGCAAAAGATCTATCTGAGGGATGCCCCACCTGGCAAAACTATCCCCAGCACTTGAGGATCCAGGGACCATTAGTGATGGCCCTGGGAAATCCTGCTGAGGGCATCCGCTAGGACATTGTCCTTCCCTGGAGATGAACTGCTATGAGGAAGTGTTCAGGGAATAGGCCAGAGACCACAACTTCATTGCCTCGGTGCACAAGGTCAAGACCGAGTGCCCCCTGTTTGTTGATGTACCACATTGTTCTGGTGTCTGTTCTGACTTGTATCACCTTGTCGTGGACAGATGCAGAAAAGCTTGAAGAGCTAAAAGACAGCTCTGAGTTCCAGCAAATTGATGTGGAGTAGAGATTCCTGGGGACCAAACTCCTGAGTGGAAAGGTCGCCCATGGGCTCCCAACCCAGAAGGGAAGCATCTGTAGTGAGAGTCAAGTCGTGGAGAAGGGGAAATGAAGGGGACCCCGCTCTTAAATTGCTCTGATCCTGCCACCACTGGAGAGCTAGGATCAAGGTTGGAGTCACTGGGACCAACTTGGAAAGGGGGTCTCTTCTCTGAGACCAAAAGGTTCTCAAGTGAAACTGAATGTCTCATCTGAAATCTGGCTCCCTGCACAACAGCTGTGGATGCAGCCATGTGCCCCAGGAGCTGCAGAAAGTGTCTTGCTGGTCGAGAGACCTGCAGAGTGAAGGAAGAGGCCAGAGCCACTAAATTCCTTACCCTTTCTGGGGGAAGAAAGGCTCTGGCTAGCTTTGTGTCCAATTCTGCCCCTATAAAGGTGAGTACCTGGACTGGTTCCAGAACCGACTTTGTAGGTTTAGCAGAAAACCCAGGGAGGTGAGAAGCTGCTGGGTGACCTGCAGGTGAGATTTTACCTGTTCTGGGGACTGGCCTACAATGAGCCAGTCATCTAGATAGGGAAAAACAGCAATCCTCTGCCTCCTTAAGTGGGCCACTGCCACTGCTAGACACTCTGTGAATACCCTTGGAGCAGAGGTAAGGCCGAAGGGCATTGCTCTGAACTGGTAATGACCTGAGGGCAGTTCGAATCTGAGGTACTTTCGATGGGATCTTCTGATTAGGACATGGAAATAGGCATCCTTGAGGTCCAGGGAGGCTAGCCAGTCCCCTGGCCTTAGGGAAGGTAAAATCATTGCCAGAGTTACCATTTTGAACTTTGGTTTCAAAAGATGCCTGTTCAGATATCTGAGATCTAAAATGGGCCATTCTCCTGTCTTTTTTGGGGTAAGGAAGTATCTGGAATACAGACCCCTGCCCTGATGCAGGGGAGGAACCCTTTCTACTGCTCTGTTTGCTAACAGGGATGAGACCTCTGTTTCAGAGCGAGGGTCTCTTGAAGCACTTGCAGGTGAAAAAGTCTGCTTCTCAACAGGAAACTTTTTGAGCTGAGAACCAGACCCTGGCTTACTACTTCCAGAACCCACTTGTCTGAGGTTAAAGAAGCCCAATTCTGATTGAAGTAAGCCAGCCTGCCCCCACTGGTACAGGAGAATAGGCCCTGGGCACCCCATCAGGGTGCCTGTTTCATAGGAGCTTTAGGCTGGGGGTGGGAGCAGGTCTGCCCACCCCTCGTCTGCCCTGCATCTGAAGAAGCCCCTCTGAGCATAGGCAGAGGAGGCCTGAGTCTGAGTAGAAAGGCCTGTGAAGAGCCTACCCCTACCCTGGGGCATGCCTTTGAGGAGTGACTTGCAGCTCCTTAGCCTGGGCACTCTTGTAAGTAGTCCTATATTCATCCATCTTCTTCATGTAATTCTCTGTCTGCTCTCCAAACAGAGAATTTCCCCTACAGGAAAATCCATAGCCTTAGTCTGGGTATTCTGTGACAAACTAGTACACCTGAGCCAGGCCAACCTACGAAAAGCTACAGATGTGGCCATGACCCTAGAGGAAACATCATTAACATCCACAGCAGCATGAAACTGAACCTTAGAGACTTCAATGCCATCAGCAGCCACCTGTTCTAGTTCACTAGCCAGCTGGCCATGGGCCTGCTTGGCCAGTGCATAACAGTATCCCATCTAGATTTCTGATACCTAGCTACATAAGCCATATAATTTGCTTGCCTGAGTCCCAGAGAGGCTGCCATATACTGTTTTTGCCATGGCATCAATCTTCCTGGAATCCTTGTCAGGAGGATGTGAAGCCAAGGGAATATTAGCTTTATCACAGGCAGCAGCCTGAACTACTCAACATGACTACATTGCTGAGAAAGGAATTCTGTATCAGGGCCTGACAATGTATACCTTCTGTCCATCTTTTTATCTACAGGAGGCACAGAATTAGGAGCTTTTAAAATTTTAATTGTTTGTTTCCTAAAAGACTTATGTAAAGGAATAGACAATCTCCTAAACTCTGGAATATCCATCAATTCTACAAAATCAGGCTCCTCTTGCTCATCCACAGCCTCTTCTAAAGGAAGCTGGAGGGTTTCAGCAACTTTTTTATAAAACATAAAATGAGATGGGGACTCAGACAGCATAGGGGGAGATTCTAAAGGTCTGTCTGGGGAGATGTCGGTTCAGTGGGCACACCCAGACCTTCCCAGCCACATTCATACTGTTCATAATCCTCCTCCCCCTCCTCTGGTTCATAAAATTCCTCAATATCATAATCCTGAACCACTGGGACCGGACAAACCGACCTTTTACCAGATAGTGGTGGTTCGGACGGACCCTGAGACAGTGACTGGACAAGTTGTATGGCTTTTGCTATCTCTGCAGCAGTTGGAGAAGTAATTTTGGACTCCAGACCTGCTGATTTTCTTGTTTTCTTTACTGGAATTGGTTCCTCAGAACCAGCTTTTCTTTTGCCCGAGGAAGTCTGGCCCTGGTCAGAGGGCACTCCCTCTGGTTCAGTTGGCACTGAACCAGGCTGGCCATCCGGGTCAGCGGACTTTTTGGTCACTGAGGCGGAGTAAAGAATCTGACAGTTCAAGTTTGAAATGACACAGATAGAGCTGGTCTCGTGCCAAAATTCTATTTTGGAATGGTTTTAACCATTTCACTCCGGGGCAGTTCTAGAGCTGGATCAAACTGCTAATGTCTATAATATAGCAAGACTTCATGTTGTTTGAATTGTATTTTTTATTTTAGTGGGAATGAAGGTGTCTCTGGCTCATGGCCCAGTGCTAACTTCAAAAATGCATAGAGAGCTTACAGTTCAGGAGGAAGGACCATGAATGCCCCTTAAGTTTCTTTTTTTTTTAACTCAGCTTTATTAAGATAGTTATACGTGTTCTTCCATACAGACATATTAATAGGTATCTTTTCGTCAACTTTCTTTACATGTCAGAATTTAAATGCAAGCAAACATGTTTCTTATCTATGTTTTGTCTATTAACCTTACTCATTCACACTGTTAATCCATCTGTGTGCTCGATTACATGTTCTTCTTGAAACTGCATTTCATCCCTCTTTGTTACCTTTCATATCTTCTGTGTATTGTTCTATATTTATATTCATTATCAATAAATAAAAACCCGTAACTTATTCAAACTGTTAACTATAGAGAGGCAAACAGGCCTTAACAATAACCAGCTGCATAAAAATTCATATACATATATATATATATATATATATATATATATATATATATTTTTATATATAAAACATATATATATTTTTTTTTTTATCACAACATTGTCACCACCTCCATGGACCTGGCAGGGGCTACAACCCCCCCCCCGAGGGGTACATCCTCCAGCCCATCGGGGCCATCATGGGTCCTGCTGGGTCCCAGTATTTTTCCTCCATTTTCTCCCCCGTGCCTATGCCCATGCAATGAGCACAGCAGCTGTCTCCACGTCCACGGAGGCAGCCAAGCAACCCTGGGCATGGGCTGAAACTCTCTTGTGCTCATGCACGCAGCACAACCCCCACCCCGAGGAAGGAGAGCAGTCCTCCAGATGCTCAATGCTTACCTCCCCAGCTGACCCCTGAGTAACCCGAGTCTCTTCCCAAACCCAGATTGCCAGCGTGGTGCGAGGTATGGCGTCCAGCACCTCAACCTTCAGTGACACTGGGCCAGCGGAAAAAATTTATTTTTTTATCACAGAAAAGGCTTTTATCTCTTATTCAGGCTACACCTATGTTCTTTAAATACTCCATGATAGAGCCAGGGCTAGCAGCCATACCTATCTTACTTTGTCCTGTCTCGATGACCCCCCATCGATTTTGGTCTGACACACCTTCTCTTGATGTCTATCTGGATCAGACGTCTGTGTATTTATCTGAAATTAATCTCAGTTTAGCCATAATTTCCTCCATTCTTTGTATATTATGGACGTTGTTGGGAGTTATTTCCAATCGTGTTAACTTTCATCCCTAGCATCAAATATTTAGAATCACATACAATGTCTACTCCCCAGATTCTACTCAACTCTTGGACCCTAGACCAAAACACAGTCACCCCCGGACATTCCCCAAAAATGTGGTAATGTGTGCCAATTTGTCCACATCCCCTCCAGCAAAGGTTAGAGTGACTCACTGCAAAGTGTGATGTGATTGTTGGAGTATGAAAGTACCGAACAAGGCATTTCCACCTGCTCTCTCTCCATGTGGGTGATGCTGTAACCCTCCACCCTTTTCCCATAGGTTTGACCAATCTTTTTCATTTATGGTGGTACTGAAGTCTGTCTCCCATTTCTGTCTTAAGTTTGTGAACTCTGGATGTGTGCCCCCCATCAGAACCTTATATATGCGAGATATTGTTCCTGTTCTTCCTTGTAACATTGTTGCCCAGTAGAAAAAACCTTCCAGTGATGTGAGTTCCCTATCTATCTTTATAAGCCTATCTTCTGATTGTGTGTACTGCCTCACCTGTAAGTATTTATGGAAGTCTGTGTTTGGTAGGTTATACCTTTCTTGGAGTTCTTTAAAAGTTATCACCATGTGATTTCTAATTAGGGACTGATATCTTGTGAACCCATCTCTATTCTATCTTGTGAATGCCCCGTCTTCTCTCGAGGGGGGAAAACTCTGTTTCTCTCATTATGGTTGACAGTGGACCCACATCATTTGGGGAACCTGTGATCTCCCTTGGCTTAATCAGCATCTTTGCTGTGTGTGTTGTCCATGGATTTGTTATTTCTCTGATGAATTGAGGTATTATTGTTGCATGAGGGAGTGTGAATAGGGGGATGTAAGTAAGTTGTTGATTTTCTGTCTCTCTCTAACCTGTGTCTGAGCGTTATTTTAGCCATGTAGGTATTGGGGACAGTTGTGCTGCCATGTGATATAGTTTGAGGCCTGGGTCACTCTGTTCTCTTGGAAGCGTTACAATTCTTTTTTACTCTATGTCTGCCGTTGGACCAGACGAAGGACATTGTATGTTTCTGTACTTGTTTACTTGGTATTACTTGGTATGAAAGAACAGAAGAAGGCCAGAGCCCATCGAGACTGTTCCCCACACTATGTGGGACATTATTTATCTATTATCCCTCAACCAAACATCTAATTTGTTTTTAAAGACAGTGGCACTAGTTGCCTCTACCAATTCTTGTGGCAAGGTGTTCCATACAATGGATGCTCTAATTGGAAAAAAGTTTCCCCTTTTGCTGGTTTTATAAGGTTTTACTTCAAGCTGTTTATTATGCAGTCTCGGAACATGTCTCCTTTTGGAGAGTGTTAGACCACATTTTTCCATTAGATCTGGTGAATTTATTAAATTAAAAACCATAAGCATATCACCTTGTAATCTTCTAGTTTGAAGAGAGAAGAGACCAGTAGCTTTTAATCTGTTCTGATAATCCCAGTTTGTTAATCTTGGAATCATTATAGTTACTCTCCTTTGAACCTGTTCAAGAATTGCTATGTCTTTTTTTTTGTTTGGATTCCAGAAAGGGGAGCCATAGTCTAGATACAGTCTAATGTATGCCCTTTACAATGGAAGAAAAAATTACTCACCTTAGTAATGTTTCTTCTAATGGAGTGTTGCTGTATTCTGACATATGCAGTTAGGTCCTCCCTTTCAACTGCCCCGGAGAACAAAGAGTTAAACTTTCCATGGCCAGCATGGAATGTTCACTGCGAGCTCGGTTGAAGCCCCTGTCTGCTGTTGTTTAAACTCCAACTGTCAGATCTTTACGAGCAATATTCACTAGAAGTTCTGTGTGGAAACTGTAAAACTCAAAACTAGCCAACTGGCAACTACATCAACATAAAAGGGTTTTTTGGTTTCAAAGCAAAGACTCAAGTCAGGAAACCCAAAAAACAAAACACATCACTCACCCAAAATAAAGGAGGGTGAAAAAGGGGACACCCCTAGGGTGCCAACACTGCTCCTACCCGCCCACATCCCAAAAACTAGGTTCTGAGAGGGGAGGCAGGGGGAGGTCAGAATACAGCAAGACTCCATTAGAAGAAACATTACTAAGGCGAGTAATTTTTTCTTCAAACAACATGAAGTCTTGCTGTATTCTGACATATGCAGACTACCAGGCAGTACCCCCTTGGAGAAGGGACAAAACCTACTTTAGAAACAGGCTCTGAAGTACTGCTGTGCCAAACCGAGCATCACTCCTAGCCTGGATATCCAGGGAGTAATGCTTGGTGAATGTATGGACTGTTTTCAAACAACATGAAGTCTTGCTGTATTCTGACATATGCAATGATGTCCAACCTTTGAACTGCCCTGGAGAGGAAAGAGTTAACTTTCCATGCAATGCATGGAACGCTGAGCTCGAGCTCGGTTGAGACTCTGTCTGTTGTTGTTTGAACTCAAACCGCCAGATTCTTTACTCTGCCTCACTGAACAGTCGCTCTGGACATTTTCTCCTTTGCTCGGTTCAATTTAGTCGGTTAAAGTGTCGTTTTTTTTCCTCGGTTTCAACCGAATTTAATCCATTTAACCTGTCGGTTCAGTCTCTGTCTGTGGTATCGTGAGTACTAGATAGGTTTATTATTGTTTCTTCTGTGTGGAACTTGTAAACGTTGTATCAGTTCGGTTTGAACCGATCAGGTTTGTTCAAAAAAGTTTGTTCTACTTTTAGAGTGTGGTAACCGGTCCTTATCGGTTCTAAAAAAAACGGATTTCATTACGTTTTTTTCCACGACCTGTAACATGGTCAGGAACCGATAAGGGTGTCTTGCCTGGCGGATTGCCGGAAAAAGGGTAAGTTTGGTTAGGACTGGCCATGTCTGAGAAACCCAAGAGAAAACCGGCCCACTGGGTTTCAACACTGTAGTGTGTGTGGGGAAGCCTTTGCTAAGGCTGACCCCCACACCACCTGTGTTTATTGTCTGGGGTTTGACCACCTCGATTCAGACTGCCAGATTTGCAAAAATTTTCCCTCAGCTACCCTGGAAAAGAGAGTTGGTAGGCTCAGGGAAAGGGAGGCCAAAAAGTCTGCTGACCCGGATGGCCAGCCCGGTTCGGTTCCAACCGAACCAGAAGGAGTGCCCTCTGACCAGGGCGAAACTTCTTCGGGCAAAAGGAGAACCGACTCTGAGGAGTCGGTTCCAGTTAAAAGAAAAAGAAGGGATAAATCAGCCGGTTCAAATTCACAAGTTCTTTCCCGACCGCTGAGAAATAGCCAAAGCGATAAGGATTGTTCAATAGCTAACCCCGGTTCCGGCCGAACTGGCACCATCAGTTAGGGGCTCAGTTCGGTCGGTTCCCCCGATTCCAGATTACAATTTAGAGGATTTTTATGAACTGGAGGAGGAGGAAGGAGAGTGAGGACAGTGATGGTGATTATGAAAGTCTGGATGTGCCCATTGACCCGGACATCTCCCCAGACAGACCTTCAGGGGTTTCTCCTCCTAGGCTTTCTGAGTCCCGTTCCCATTTTATGTTTTACAAAAAAGTGGCTGAAACTCTTCAGCTTCCTATGGAGGAAGCACTAGAGGATTAGGAGGAGCCTGATTATGTTGAGATGATGGACATTCCAGAGTTCAGGAGGCTGTCTATTCCCCTCCATAAGTCTTTTGGGAAACAGACAATAAAAATTTTAAAGACTCCTAATTCTATACCTCCTGTGGACAAGAGAATGGACAAGAGGTATACTCTCTCAGGCTCAGATATGGAGTTCCTTACCCAACAATGCAGCCATGTTGGGGTAGTGCAGGCTGCTGCCTGTGATAAGGCAAATATACCCTTGGCTTCACCCCCCCCAAATAAGGACTCCAGGAGGACTGATGCCATAGCAAAGAAACAGTACATGGCAGCATCTTTGGGACTCAGGCAGGCTAATTATATGGCCTATACAGCTAGATACCAGAAGTCTAGATGGGACACTGTAATGGCTCTGGCTAAACAGGTCCTAGCCAGCTTGCCAAGGAGCTGGAGCAGGTGGCTGCAGATGGTATGAGGCATCCAAGGTGCAATTTCATGCTGCAGTAGACTCCAATGATGTTTCATCTAGAGTCATGGCTACATCTGTGGCCCTTCGTAGAATGGCTTGGCTCAGATGTGCTAGCCTGTCTCAGGATACCCAGACTAAGGCCATGGATTTTCCTGTTGTGGGTAATTCTCTGTTTGGGGAGCAAACAGAGAACTACATGAAGAGAATGGATGAATACAGGACCACCTATAGGAGTGCTCAGGCCAAGGAAAGGCTAGCCACTCCCCAGAGGCAGCATTCCAGGGGCAGGGGCAGGCCTTTTCATAGGCCTTTCTACCAAGCCCCAGGCCTCCTCTTCTGCCTTTGCCCAGAGGGGGTTCTTCAGAGGGAGAGGCAGACGGGGTACAAGCAGGCCTGCTACCACCCCTCAGCCTAAGGCCCCTGCCAAACAGGCACCCTGATGGGTTTGCCCGGGCCGATTCTCCACCACCTGTAGGGGGCAGGCTGGCTTACTTTGTCCAGGACTGGATGTCTTTAACATCAGACAAATGGGTCCTGGAAGTAGTAAGCCAGGGACTGGTTCTCAGCTTCAAAAAAATTTCCCAGGATGAGAACCAGATCCTTTCTACCTGCAAATCCTTCAGAGGCACTTGCCCTAGAGGCAGAGGTCTCTTCCCTCTTGGCTCTCAGAGCCATAGAAAGGGTTCCACCCCTACACAAGGGAAAAGGATTGTACTCCAGGTACTTCCTAACTCTCAAAAAGACAGGAGAATGGCGGCCCATCCTGGATCTCTGATATTTAAACAAGCACCTTTTAAAGCCAAAGTTCAAAATGGTGACTCTGGGAATAATTCTACCCTCTCTAAGGCCAGGAGACTGGCTAGTTTCCCTGGACCTCAAGGATGCCTATTTCCACATTCTCTTCAGAAGCTCCCACCGAAAGTACCTCAGGTTCGAGTTGCCCTCAGTCCACTATCAATTCAGAGCAATGCCCTTTGGCCTAACTTCAGCTCCAAGGGTGTTCACAAAATGCCTGGCAGTAGTGGTTGCTTTCCTAAGGAGAAAAAAGATCTCCATCTTTCCATACCTGGATGACTGGCTCATAGTAGGTCAGTCTCCAGACCAAGTCAAGTCACACCTACAGATAGCTCAGCAACTGCTCACTTCTCTAGGATTCCTTCTGAATCTTTCAAAGTCAGTTCTAGAGCCAGTGCAGCTCCTCACCTTCATAGGGGCAGAGCTGGATACATTAAAGGCAAGAGCCTTCCTTCCCCTGGACAGGGCAAGGACCCTTGCTACACTGGCCTCTTCATTCACCCTCTAGGTGTCTCGACCAGCAAGGCATTTTCTGCAGCTCCTGGGCCACATGGCTGCCTCTACAGCAGTGGTCCAAGGAACAAGATTTCAGATGAGGGACATTCAGTTCCACTTAAGAGCCTTCTGGTCTCAGAGAAAGGATCCTCTGACCAAACTAATCCCAGTGACTTGAACCCTGATCCAGGCTTTGCAATGGTGGCAGGATCAGGACAACCTAAGACAAGGAGTTCCTTTGTCACTCAATCTCATTCTCTAATCCTTACCACAGATGCCTCCCTCTTGGGCTGGGGAGCCCACTTGGGGGACCTGACCACCCAAGGGTTGTGGTCACCTCAAGAATCTCTGCTTCACATCAATCTCTTAGAACTCAGAGCAGTGTTTCTAGCACTTCAAGCTTTTTCCAAGTCCGTTCAGAACAAAGTAGTTCAGATCAGGACAGACAATACTACCACAATGTGGTACATCAACAAGCAAGGGGGCACTCGGTCTACGGCCTTGTGCACAGAGGCAATGAAGTTGTGGTCTCTGGCCTATTCCCTGAATACCTCTCTCATAGCAGTGCACCTCCCAGGGAAGGACAATGTCCTGGCAGATGCTTTCAGCAGGATATCTCAGGGCCATCACGAATGGTCCCTAGATCCCCTGATTTTGAAGGTGATCTTCTCCAGATGGGGCACCCCACAGATAGATCTTTTTGCAGCCCCAGACAATCACTAACTTCATCTTTTTTGCTGCAGGCTCCCAGTGTTGGGCTCAGTCCCCCTGGATGCCCTAGTTCTCAATTGGGAAGGGAAGTTCCTGTATGCTTTTCCCCCCTTCCCTCTCCTGTTCAAGGTACTAGTCAAAATCAGGTCTTAACCCTGCAAAGTGATTCTGATTGCTCCAGACTGGGCCAGACAGCCCTGGTACCCTCTCTTGCTGTCCTTAGCAGTCCACCTTCCCCTGTCTCTTCCCAGGAATTACAACCTGTTAACATGTTCTCAGGGGAGGGTCTGGTATCCGAATCTCAAATCTCTCAATCTGAAGGCCTGGCTCTTGAAGAGTTAGAATTTGCTGATCTGCATCTCTCTCAAGGTGTTCTGGATATTTTAAAGGTTTCTTGAAAGACTTCCACCAGAAAGACTTACAACTCAAAATGGAAAAGGTTTACTATTTGGTGCTCTGGGAAGCATATTTCTCCAGAGTCTGCTGGGTTGCCTACAGTCCTTGACTATATGGTTCATCTCAATAGCTTGGGACTCAGACTAGCTACACTAAAAGTGCATCTGGCAGCTGTCTCTGCCTTCTTGTCAGCAGGCAAGAACTCTTCCCTTTCAGCTCATCCTGTATTCTGTAAGTTCTTCAAGGGATTGCTGCATACCAATCCTCCCTTCAGGGACCCTGCCCCTGTTTGGGACCTTAATGTTTGCATTGCTCAGCTTATGCAACCCCCTTTTGAGCCTTTGTCCTCAGCAGAGCTTAAGTACTTGACTTGGAAAACTGTGTTCTTGGTAGCCATCACTTCTGCCAGATGCATAAGTGAGTTACAGACCCTGTCAGTGGAGCCTGATTTTATCTCTTTCCATAGAGATAAGGTGGTCCTCAGGACTAATAGGAAGTTTTTGCCTAATGTGGTTTCAGATTTCCACCTTAACCAGTCTATGTCTCTTCCTGTTTTCTTCACTGACCATTCCTCCTCTGGGGAGAGGAGGCTGCACAGCTTGGATGAAAAAGGCCCTTAGCTACTACATAGAGTGCACCAAGGGTCACAGGTTTGACTCCTCCAACTGTTCCTCACTTATGGTGAGGTTGGTAAGGAAAACCTGCCACTAAGAGATCTATTGCCAGGTGGATTGTCTCTTGTATACAATTTGCTATGAAAAATTAGGTAGGATCCCACCCTCAGGCCTGAGGGCTCACTCTACCAAGGTACAGCTGCTTCCCTGGCCACTGCCAGGGATATTCCTATCTTAGAGATTTGTCAAGCAGCCACCTGGAAAACAGTACATACTTTCACCAAGCATTACTCTCTGGATATCCAGCCTGGGAGTGATGCTCGGTTTGGCACAGCAGTGCTTCAGATCCTATTCCCGAAGTAGGTTCTGTCCCTCCTCCATGGAGGTACTGCTTGGTTGTTTGCATATGTCAGAATACAGCAAGACTTCATGTTGTTTGAAGAAAAATTACTCACCTTAGTAATGTTGTTTCTTCTAATGGAGTCTTGCTGTATTCTGATCTCCCCCTCCCCTCTCAGAACCTGGGTTTTGGGATATGGGTGAGCAGCAACAGTGTTGGCACTCTAGAGGTGCCCCCTTTTTCTCACCCTCTTAATTTGGGTGTGTGTGTTGTGTTTTGGTTTATTTTTTGGGTTTCCTGACTTGAGTCTTTGCCTTGGAACCAAAAAATCTTTTTATTATATTTAGTAGCCAGTTGGCTAGTGTGAGTTTACAGTTTCCACACAGGACATCCAGTGAGTTTAGCTCATAAAGATCTGGCGGTATGAGTTCAAACAACAACAGACAGAGTCTCAACCGAGCTCGAGCTCAGCGTTCCATGCCTTGCATGGAAAGTTAACTCTTTCCTCTCCGGGGCAGTTCAAAGGTTGGACATCACTGCATATGTCAGAATACAGCAAGACTCCATTAGAAGAAACAACATTACTAAGGGGAGTAATTTTTTCTTCCAGGTGGCTGCTTGACAGATTTCTAAGATAGGAATATCCCTGGCAGCAGCCAGGGAAGCAGCTGTACCTCTAGTAGAGTGAGCCCTCAGGCCTGAGGGTGGAGTTCTACCCAGTTTTTCATAGCAGAATTGTATACAAGAAACAATCCACCTGGCAATAGATCTCTTAGTGGCAGGTTTGCCCTTACCAACCTCTCCATACATGAGGAAAAACTGGAGGGACTCAAACCTGTGACCCTTGGTGTGCTCTATGTAGTAGCTGAGGGCCCTTTTAACATCTAAGCTTTGCAGCCTCCTCTCTCCAGAGGAGGAATGGTCAGTGAAGAAAACAGGGACAGACATAGACTGGTTGAGGTGGAAATCTGAAACCACTTTAGGCAAAAACTTCCTGTTAGTTCTTAGGACCACTTTATCTCTATGGAAAGAGATGAAATCAGGTTCCACTGACAGGGTTCACCACTTCACGTCCTGGCAGAGGTAATGAGGCACCAACAACACAGTTTTCCAAGTCAAGTACTTAAGCTCTGCAGAGGACAAAGGCTCAAAGGGGGGTTGCATAAGCTGAGCAATGCAAACATTAAGGTCCCACGCAGGAGCAGGGTCCCTAAAGGGGGGATTGGTGTGCAGCAATCCCTTGAAGAACTTACAAAACACAGGATGGGCTGACAGAAGGGAAGGCTTGCCTACTGACAGGAAAGCAGAAACAGCTTCCAAATGCACTTTAAGTGTAGCTGGCCTAAGGCCTAGGCCATTGAGATGGGCCATATAGTCCAGAACCATAGGCAACCCAGCAGATTCTGGAGAAATATTCTTCTTAGAATACCAAATAGTGAACCTTTTCCATTTGGAATTGCAAGTCTTTCTGGTGGAAGGCTTTCGAGAAGCCTTAAGGATATCCAGAACCCCTTGGGAAAGATGCAGGTCAGCAAACTCTAACTCTTCAAGAGCCATGCCTTGAGATTGAGAGACCGAAGGTTGAGTACCAAATCCTCCCTGAGAGGATGTCAACAGGTTGTAATTCCTGGGAAGAGACAGGGGAAGGTGGACTGCTAAGGACTGCAACAAGGGGTACCAGGGCTGTCTGGCCCAGTCTGGAGCAATCAGAATCACTTTACATGGTTGTGACCTTATCTTGACTAACACACTGAACAGGAGAGGGAAGGAGGGGAAGCATACAGAAATTTCCCTTCCCAATTCAGGATCAGAGCATCCAGGGGGACTGAGCCCAAGACTGGGGGTCTGCAACAAAAGAGAGGAAGTTGGTGATTGTATGGGGCTGCAAAATTATCTATCTGTGGAGTGCCCCATCCTGAGAAAATCACTTTCAAAACTGGGGGATCTAGGGTCCATTCGTGATGGCCCTGGGATATTCTGCTCAGAGCATCTGCTAGGACACTGTCCTTCCCCAGGAGGTGAACTGCTATCAGAGAGGTTTGCAGGGAATAGGCCAGGGACCACAACGTCATTGCTTCTGTGCACAAGGCCATAGACCGAGTGCCTCCCTGCTTGTTGATGTACCACATGGTGGTGGTGTTGTCTGTTCTGACCTGAACCACCTTGTTCTGTACCAGATTTGGGAAGGCTTGCACTGCCAGAAACACTGCTCTGAGTTCCGAGAGATTGATGTGAAGCAGAGATTCCTGAGGTGACCACAGCCCTTGGGTGGTAAGATCCCCCAGATGGGCTCCCCAGCCCAGCAGGGAAGCATCTGTGGTGAATATCACTGAATGAGACTGAGTGACAAAAGGAACTCCTTGTCTCAAATTGTCCTGATCCTGCCACCATTGCAAGGCCTGGATCAGGTTCGGGTCACTGGGACTAGTTTGGTAAGTGAATCCTTTCTTTGGGACCAGAAGGCTTTTAAGTGGAACTGAATGTCCCTCATCTGGAATCTTGCTTTCTGGACCACTGCTGTGGAAGCTGCCATGTGGCCCTGAAGCTGAAGGAAATGCCTTGCTGGTCGAGACACCCGGGAGGGTGAATGAAGAGTCCAGTTCCATAAGGGTCATTGCCCTGTCCAGGGAAGGATGGCTCTTGCCTTATTGTATCCAGCTCCGCCTCTATGAAGGTGAGGCTGTACTGGTTTGAGAACTGCGCTGGAAGGTTGAAAAGGAATCCTAAGGAAGTGAGCACTTGCTGAGTTATTTGCAAATGTGACTTGACTTGGTCTGAAGACTGACCTACTATGAGCCAGTCATCCAAGTATGGGAAGATGGAGATCTTTTTTCTCCTTAGGAAAGCAACCACTACTGCCAGGCACTTTGTAGAAACCCTTAGGGCTGATGTTGAGCCAAGGGCATTGCTCTGAATTGATAGTGGACTGAGACAACTCAGACCTGAGGTACTTTCTGTGGGAGCACCTGATTGGAATGTGAAAATAGGCACTTTTGAGGTCCAGGAGGCTAGCCAATCCCTGGCCTTAGAGAGGGAAGGATTATTCCCAGAGTCACCATTTTGAACTTTGGTTTTAAAAGGTGTTTGTTCAGATATCTTAGGTCCAGGATGGGCTGCCATTCTCCTGTCTTTTTGGGAGTCAGGAAGTACCTGGAGTACAATCCTTTGCCCTTGTGTAGGGTGGGAACCCTCTCTATAGTTCTGAGAGCTAGGAGGGAAGAAACCTCTGCCTCTAAAGCAAGGGTCTGTGATGGATTTGCAGGTGGAAAGGATCTGGTTCTCATCTTGGGAAATTTTTTGAAGCTGAGAACCAGTCCCTGGCTTACTACTTCCAGGACCCACTTGTCTGATGTCAGAGACTTCCAGTCCTGGACAAAGTAAGCCAGCCTACCCCCTACTGGTATTGGAGAATCGGCCTGGGCAGACCCATCAGGGTGTCTGCTTGGCAGGGGCTTTAGGCTGAGGGGTGGATGCAGGCCTGCTCATCCCCCATCTGCCTCTCCCTCTAAAGAACCCCCTCTGAGAATAAGAAGAGGAGGCCTGAGCTTGGTAAAAAGGCCTTTGGAAAGGCCTGCCTCTGCCCCTGGACTGCTGCCTTTGAGGAGTAGCTTGCCTTTCTTTGGCCTGAGCACTCCTGTAAGTGGTCCTGTACTCGTCCATCTTTTTCATGTAGTTCTCTGTCTGCTCCCCAAACAGAGAATTACCAATAACAGGTAAATCCATGGCCTTAGTCTGGGTATCCTGTGATAGGCTAGAACATCTGAGCCAAGTCATCCTCCGAACAGCCACAGATGTAGCCATGACTCTTGATGAAACATCACTGGAGTCCACAGCAGCATGAAATTGCACTTTGGATGCCTCAATCCCATCTGCAGCCACCTGCTCCAGCTCCTTGGCAAGCTGGTCAGGGGCATGTTTAGCCAAAGCCAACACAGTGTTCCACCTGGACTTCTGGTATCTAGCTGTGTAGGCCATATAGTTAGCCTGCCTGAGTCCCAAAGATGCTGCCATGTACTGTTTCTTTGCCATGGCATCAATCCTCCTGGAGTCCTTATCTGGGGGTGTGATGCCAAGGGGGTATTTGCCTTATCACAGGCAGCAGCCTGCACTACCTAACATGGCTGCATTGCTGGGAAAGGAACTCTGTGTCTGAGCCTGAAAGAGTATACCCTTGTCCATTCATCTGTCCAGGAGGTATGGAATTAGAGTCTTAAGAATTTTATGTGTCTGTTTCCCAAAGGATTTGTGGAGGGGAATAGACAGTCTCCTGGACTCTGGGATGTCCATCATTTCAACAAAATCAGGCTCCTCCTGATCCTCTACTGCTTCTTCCATAGGAAGCTGGAGGGTTTCAGCCACTTTTTTGTAAAACATAAAGTGAGAAGGTGACTCAGAAAGCCTAGGAGGAGAAACATCTGAAAGTCTGTCTGGGGAGATGTCCGGGTCAATAGGCACATCCAGACTTTCATAATCACCATCATCATCCTCATACTCTCCCTCCTCCTCATCCGGTTCACAAAATTCCTCCAAGGTGTAATCCGGAACCGGGGGAACTGACTGAACCGAACCCCTGCCAGATGGTGCCAGTTGCAGCGGAACCCAGTAGCGTTGCACTATTCTTATCGCTTAGCTATCTCATGACAGTGGGCCTTGAATTTCTGGGTCCGAACCGGACGATTTATCTTTCTTTTTCTTTTTACCAGAAACGACTCCTCAGAATCAGCTCTCCTTTTGCCCGAAGTTTTGCCCTGGTCAGAGGGCACTCCTTCTGGTTCGGGTGGAACTGAACCGGGCTGTCTATCCGGGTCAGCGAACTTCTCGGCCTCCCTTTCCCTCAGTCTACCTAATCTCTTTTCCACGGTACATTTGGGAAAATTCTTACAAATTTGGCAGTCTGAATCGAGGTGGTCAAACCCCAGGCAATAAACACAGGTGGTGTGGGGATCAGCCTTAGCAAAGACTTCCCCACACACACTGCAGTGTTGAAACCCAGTGGGCCCGGTTTTTTTCTTGGGTTTCTCAGACATGGCCAGTCCTAACCAAAATTTACCCTTTTTTCTGCAATCCATCAGGCAAGACTCCCCTATCGGTTCCTGACTGTGTCACGGATCTTGGAAAAAAACGTAATAAAAATCCATTTTTTTTAGAACTGATATGGACCGGTTACCACACTCTAAGTAAATACACAAACTTTTTTACCTGAAACTGATCGGTTCAGCCAAACCGATCCACAATTTAGAAGTTCCACACAGAAACTATATAGAAAACCTATCTAGTACTCACAGTACCACAGAGAGAGACTTAAACAGACAGATTGGTAGCAGCAATTTGGTAGAAACCGAGCAAAAAAACAACACTTTAACTGACTTTTTTGAACCGAGCAAAGGAGAAATCTCCAGAGCGACTGTTCAGTGAGGCAGAGTAAAGAATCTGACGGTTGGAGTTTAAACAACAGCAGACAGGGGCTTCAACGAAGCTCACGGTGAACATTCCATGATGGCCATGGAAAGTTTAACTCTTTGTTCTCCGGGGCAGTTGAAAGGCAGGACCTAACTGCATATGTCAGAATACAGCAAGACTTCATGTTGTTTGAATAAGGCATTGCACAGTGCGTTTTATCTGCCTCAAAAGTCTGTTGGTCATGCAAGCAGTTCTAACACAGTGATCATTTGATGTAAGTTTATTAACATATATCCCTAAATCTTTTTCACAATTTGATGAGTGAAGTGGTAGTCCATTTATATATCATTTTTGGATTATTTACACCAAAATGCACTACTAAACATTTGTCTTGATTAAACTGTATATGATTTTCATTTGCTCAAAGTGTTAATTTTTCCAAATCTTTCTTTAATGCAGAAATATTTTCTTGATTATTAACCTTGCCCCCCAATTTAGTATCATCTGCAAATTTAACCATGACGTTATTTTTCCTTGTTTGTAAATCACTGATAAAGAGATTAAACAATGTTGGTCCCAAGACCAACCCCTGTGGTACACCACTTGTCACACTACCCAAATCAGAAAATATATCATTAATTCTGACTCTCTGAGAATGATGTGTCAACCAGTTTAAAGTCCAGTTGACAATATCAGGTGACAAACCTAGATTGTGCATTTTAGTAATGAGTTTTTCATGTGAGACTTTATCAAAAGCTCTACTAAAGTCCAAAAGAATTACATCAGTAGGGATACCCACATCTAGTAGAGTACTTATAGTATTGTAAAAAGATATTAGATTGGTGGTGCAGGAATACTTGAGAGTAAACCCATGCTGATTTGAATCATAAATTCCTAATTTTTTACAATCTTGCTCTATTAGAGACTTCATTACTCGTTCCATTAATTTACCAGCCACTGAGGTCAGGCTAATTGGACGATAATTTTGCACAGAACCTCTATTGCCTTTTTTAAATATGGGAGTAACTATTGCTGAATGCCAATCATTTGGTACAATGCTTTCTTGTAAGGATTTGTTGAAGGTAATTGACAAAGGTATAGAAATATTTATAGAGGTATCGATCAGAAACCATGGATGAATACTGTCTGGGCCCGGACTAGTATTTTTTTTTAGTTTTTTGATAGCCTGTATAATGTCAGTTGGATAGAACCCATGATAATGTACGTGGTGAACTTTAAATGTACTAATAGGTTATTTTTGAGAGAAGACAGAACAAAAGTACTTATTTAAGAGATTTGAGGTTTCTATACCAGATAGAGAGGAGCCATTGGTTATAATGGGACCAATGGTCCTTGATACACCTTTTTTACTATTTATATAGGAGAAAAGAGATTTGTGACAATCTTTTGTGTGAGCTAGTTTAAATTCTAGCTTATTTGCCAATGTAATAGAATTTTTTAAGTTTTTCACAGATAGTCTGTATTTATGTAATAGAGTAGTTTTAAATGGAACAGAACTATTCTTAAGTTTCCTAAAAAGTTTAATTTTTATTTTAATCTGATTTTTAATTGTCTTGTTGAACCAAGGGGGATTTTTCCTTTATTATTAAATTTCCTCTTAGATGGAATAAAGGTATTTTCCAAATAATGTACAATGTTTTAAAAAAAAGTCCCACGCTTGTTGTGTTGTACAATTAAGAAGATTAGATTCCCAGTTTATGTTTTGTAAGTATTCATTGATTTTAGAAAAATTTGCTTTATTATAATTTTTTATACAGTATAACTTCCTTTGTGTAGTTTTAAACTGTTGAATTTCAAAAATAACAGATGAATGATCATAGTCCCAAGTGGATCCCAAATCTGTAAATTGCTAATTTGTTGCTCTATGTTAGTAAATAATAGATCCAAAATATTAGGACCTCGGGTGGGTTCAGTAACAAGTTGTTGTAATCCAGTACTAACTATCACATCTTTTACTCCTTTCTCGGCATAGGACTGTCCTGAGAATGAGTCCCAGTTAATGTGAGGGAGGTTAAAGTCACTAAATATTACAGTATCTTGAGATTCTGAAAAATGTGTAATTTCTTTAAACATATCAGTTGTGTAATCTGAATTTGCAGATGGAGGTAGACAGATGTTACCAATAGTTATATAGGACTGCTCCTTCAATAAGATTTTAACCCATATACTTTCCAAAGGAAAGGGAGAACACAATTCAAAGAAGGATATCATTTCGTATGTACATACAAACTCCACTGCCTTGCTTATCTAATGTTTTTATGATATAACTTATAACCTGGAATTTATCTGGACCAAATTGAGGATGCATCCCACCAAGTTTCAGTTACTCCCACCACACCTATATTTAAAGTTTTACATTTGGCTTCAAGTTCTGCTAATTTGAGTTGGTTTAAAGATCTTGCATTCAAAGCTAGGAATTTACATTTAGTTGTAATAATATTTTGGTAAGTATTCAGAGACTTGGGAATAGACCCATTCTCCCCCATTGTTTTTAGTTTAAACAATGATTTATGATTTTAGTGATACTTTTCCCCATAAGTGTACTACCCCTACGACTGAGATGTAAACCATCCCAGCAAAACAAAGAAGAATGATCTGAAAATGATTCCCAGTGGGTAATACAGGGTATATCCTGCTTAAAACACCACTTTCTCAGCCATTCATTTAGGGCTTTGATTTTCTGGGTCATGGTAGATGTTGCTCTCGGGACAGGCAGAATTTCAGATATACATACACAGCATCCCCTATCAAGTAACAGGTTACATAATGCCACATAGTCCTGTTGTAACTGATTAAATGGGGTGTTGTTCATATCATTAACACCGGCATGTATGATAACCAGTGGATTTTCCCCCGCATTTTGTAAAATTTTAGGCATCATGAAGGTAATGTCAGATACCCTGGCCCCACAGAAGCTAGAACACGTGTGGTTGCTCTTGTCACTATTGCATATCGCCCTGTCAATGTGCTTAATGACTGAATCTCCCAGGAATAACATTTGTTTTGAGACAGTAGGGGTACAAGAATCAGAAACAGGTGATTGTTTAACACACTCTGGAGTGATTAACTTAATAGGTATTGATTTGGTAGCTTGAGACTTACTAGGACAAATATTCACAGGCATTAACTCCTGATTGAAAAGTGTTTTTAAACCATTATTATCAACAGAGGGTGATGCACAGGATAAATCATGTAGCACTTCATTATTTGATACAGTCAATTGCTCAAACCTATTACGAGTTTCAATAGGGGCACTATTGTGTTGACCGCCCCTCCTTTTTTTAAGAGGCTTCGTGACAATGGTCCAGTCATCATTATCATGAGAAGAGGGCGGATAATCATCCACCTTATAAGAGGGGGCAGAGGCAACAGGTATACTAGTACTAGCCGTTACAATTGTCTCCTCATCAGGAGGCATAGAAATGCTACCTAAATGTGAAGGAAATTGTTCATTAGAATGAAGTTGTTCATCCATAAGATCAATGTAACTTTCTAATTCCCTAATATCAGTAGAAACTGGTTTAATATTAAGCAGAAACGCTATCTCTGCTCCAAGAGTAGTAATCAGATGGCAATTAGCACATACATACTCACTTCCATACTTTCCCTCACTATACATCAAACATTGCATACACTTACTAAGTTCTTTTTCCATTATTAAAGGTGTATATTTACTAAGTAGAGGATATGCTAAAATTATCTTATCCAAGTTTGTCTAATGACCAGATGAAGGACACTGTATGTTTCTGTACTTGTTTCCAAAATGTTTTGGGGATCCTTATAGGTAGGGCTTGGAATAGGAACCAGGGAAGGACATCTATTTTTAGTGTGGCTATTCTGCCACCCAGAGAGGGGGCAACAGGGACCACCTATTTAGGTCTTCTTTGACTTCTGAGAACCGTTTGTCATAGTTTAATTTGAATAACATGTTTAGGTTAGCTGATATATATGTACCCCTAAGTATCTCACTGTGTTGTGTGCCGCCCACCTAGGCTTGAATTCCCTTGGGATATTTCCACTGATTTTTATCACTTTTGATTTATCTAGGTTTATTATGTACCCCAAAATTTCTCCTATCTCTTCCAGCTCCCTCATCAGTGCTGGTATGGAGGTGTGGGGGAGAGGTAACAAAAAACAGGAGGTCATCAGCGTAAAGAGACATTTTGTGATTTCTCCCACCTGCCGTAAACCCCTTAATATTGGCATTGTTTCTGACTGCTATTGCCATAGGCTCTATGCATAATGCAAATAAAAGGGGAGAAAGGGCAACCTTGTCTCATGCCTCTAGTCAAGTGAAACCTTTCAGTTATCACTCCGTTTAACCTTATTGTAGCCTGTGGGGCTGTATAAAGATGTTGTATGGTTTCCCCATACTTTGTTCTGAATCTCATCTCCTCCAGGGTTCTGTGTAGTAATTTCCAGTCCACCCAGTCGAACGCCTTTTCTGCATCCATAAAAACTGCAATTGCAGTTTCTGTTTTTTTTTCTTTGTTCGGTTAATAAATTAAGTAATCATCAGATGTTCTCATGAATAAGCCTACCATTAATGAAGACTGGTCTGGGTGAACTAGAAACTCCATACACCCCTGCAGCCTTCTGACCAATATTGTCATAAATATCTTCCGGCCCATGTTCAGCAAGGAGATCGGTCTGTATGAGCCACACAATGTGGGATCCTTCCCCTGTTTTGGTATTACCGAGATCTGTGCATAGTTCCATGATGCCCTTAAGTTTCTACCTCAGAGTCCACATCGTCCCCGATTCTCTCCAGCACTGCAGATCTAAATTCAGTGGCAATTTTATCTACTCATTTCTGCACTTCCTTTGGGTCAGAAAACAAACACATTTTGCCACCATATGTAATTTGGAGCCGTGCCAGAGCCAGAAGTGAATACGCCACTCCAAGGGCTCTGAGCTGTTGGTGCAAGGGATCAAACTGTTTCTCCAATTCCTCATTGCGAATGACCAGTCTGGGAAAAGCTGGACATCTGTGCCTTCCAGCTGCAGTGGATGATTTTGTCGGGCCCACTGCAAAATATCCCGCACCACCATGCCAGTAGTGACAATCAGAACTGTATGGGGTGTCTCCTGATTTATCTGTTTAGCCTGAAAATTCACCCGATATACTTAAACTATATCCTGCATCTCCACTCCCAATTCAGCGGGGATAGCCTCAGACAACCAGGACCTGATAAAGGTTAGTAAGTCCTCTCTCTCTCTCAGAGCCTTCCAGCAGACCGATCAGATGTAGATTCATGGCCCTGGCTTAATTTCAAGGGTCACTAGGTGGTTGTGAAGATGAGAGTTTTTGGTAGTAAATTGGGCCACTATTACCTGGGTCTTCATGGAGTGTGCCTCCGCATCTTTTGCAGCAGCCACCGCTGCCTCTATCTTAGCATCTTGGGAACCAAGACGTTCGAGAATATTTTCCACCTTTTTATCAATATCACTGATGGCTTTAAGCAGTCGGTCCCAAGGTGGCTGGTCTCCTGCATCACTTGAATGACTAGGGCCTGGTTGTTGTGCAGGTAGCTGCTAGAGCTGCACAGGGTTTTGAATTTGCCCTCCTGCTGCTCCTTTTTAACACCCCATGTGCAAATAATATATCAAACTGCAGCTCTAAAACTCACAGAGCTCATTCCAATAAAAGTTCTGACCCAAACAGAGAAAATGTCACTTTTAATTGTCCTAGAAGCTGCACTTTTCCTGGAGCTGAAGTAACCCACATCTGGTCCAATGACTGGCTCTCTAGCACCCACCCTGTTGCCACTCATTTTAAAAAATTCTTTACTACCTGTGCTCTATCCTCCCCCTCATCCACTAGCTTCTCATCCAGTCCCACTACTTCCCCTCCTCCACTATCACCCGCAGGCTTCCATTTCACCGCATCTCCCCCCATGAAGTCCTCCTCGCCCTAACCTCACTCAATCCATCTAAGCCCAGCCCTGATGGGTTTGTGGAGGGGTTGTGGGATAACAGATGGACCAGTCACTGAACTTGAGGCTCAACACACAATCTCTGTGTGATGTTTGTTTAAAATACAGTAGATAACCTTTAGCAATGGCATATCTCTTCTTCAATAAAACAGTTTGCAGCAACAGACTATGCATGTCATTCATCTGCACTTAGTTAGCACCTACTGACCCACTGATCTAACTTTTCAGTTGAGATTCAGCTTCCCCTATGTGGGCCTTGTTTGCTTGGGTGGTGGGGGCACAAATAAAAAAACAAAAAAACAAGGTAAAGACAAAGAACCTCAGTGCAGAAGCACTCAAGCAAGGGTTATCCCAAAGGGCATTGGCAATAAACCAAGTTTCAAAGAAACGCAACATCATTCATACTACCATAATGTAAAGCATTATGGGATATATGCAGATCACCATGAAATTTCAGACTGGCTCAGTTTACAGCAGGAATATGTGGTACCAAAAGGGCCTCTCAAGTAATCTGCAATTTACATGCATTTAACAACACAACAGGGTTTTTTTCTGATATCTCTACCCCGGTACCTTAATTTCTATAATACAGTCATCTAGTACCTTTTACCTTTATCAAAAACACCTAGTACCATGGTATTTTCAACATTTACAGCTTTCATACACATAAGTTATATACATCAAGGTATTTTATGACATAGGGCCATTGCATACTAAATCCAATGATGTTTTACATCAGCTTGGAGGTCACAACAATAACCTCCCTGTACGAGGACCTGAGAGGGAAAAGGCATATTAAAGAGGACAATATAGCGTAGTCAAGAAAGGGAAGGGGGTACCCATAGGTGGCCAACCTTATGGATTAGAAATTGTAAAGGGTAGATTAGGCTAAGAAACAGAAGACCTATTGCAACAGATTTCAGAGAAGGTCAGTCCTCAAAAGTGGCAGGGTCTCCCTGGCACAGGGTTGAATCCCAAACTCCTATATATTTTGGCCCGAGCCATTACTTCCCCACTAGCTCACCTTCTGAACCTTTCCTTCTCTCTCTGTGCTGTTCCCCAGGCCTGGAAAGTAGCAAAGGTGCTGCCCCTGCAGGGTCCCTATTAGTCGAGCAGTCGCTTTGATTTCTTAAAATCCTGACGTTAAATAGGTATAAAACCTACAGAAAAATTGCCCCCATTCAATTCAATAGGGCACGCACACACAGCCTTCATTTTGTGACATCACAAAATGGGGCTGAATTGTGGAGGCGTCGCCGCAGGGTAAGGAAGTTGCTCCGTTTTTGCCAGTGAACTCTGAAAACAAAATTACGAGGGACAAAACTTTTTTAAACGGCAGTCCCTAAAAGAAAGATTTATGAATATCGACTCCTGGCCAGGTCAGTTATATAATGTGTTTCAGTGGGGGGGCTAGTCAGGAACACAGAAGCTGCTCTTTAGTATGGATTTCTCACAATCCAAGGGCCAGTGTACTAAAACTAAAAAAAAAAAAAAAACTGTCTAATTACCTGGTTAGTCCAGATATCTTGGATTCCAAATCCAGAAGCATTAATTACTCCACAAGCACCATACTTCAGTACTGATTTTTACCTTGTTAGTCTCAACGAGATGTTAATTGCTCTTAGCATGGAAGTGTAAATCATACCACACAAGTATGAAAGAACAGCCGCAGTGGTTTAGTTTGGGCGGAAAAAAAGGATCTGTACATATGCGTTAGTCTGAACAATGAGTTAACTGCTGTTAGTTCTCAGTTCATGACACATTAATCTTCTGGGTGTGTGAAAATGCATGACAAGTCCCAAGTAGTTCCAGTAAGTTTAGTCAGTGCCACCCCCCCCAGCAGTTTCCTGCTCCAACTGGAGCCGACACTCAGGATCCTCGACAGCTGATCCAAAAGTTGTAAAGTGGCTCGAAGTCAGTAGCTCCACGGGGACTGCAAGAGAGTGCTAACATGTAATTTTACAGTTTAGTAAATGGGCAGAGGTAGCAGCTTCTGCAACAGGAGACAGTTTCAGGGGGTCAAACTGATTCAGTCAGCTGGGACTAATCATCTTGTAAGGAACCTTATCATGGGAGCAGCCTGCTAAACTGCTTGGGAGAAGTGCAACGTGCTCTGGGAACAACATACTGACTGAGGAAAAAAATATATATATTCCAGTGTTTGTTTGTTTTTTCAGTCTGTGCTTGAAAGAAAGATGCTAATTTGAAATTTTATACTGAGGTGTTGAGACGCACTTTCAGAAGCAATCTGCATTTTTTTTTTTAATTTCTATTTTTCTCCTCCTACTTCCCTCAGAGCCACATCATCAGGAGACACGAATTAAGCCTCTCCCTGCATCGTGCCTTACTTCAAAACCTCTGGTCCCGCCATCCTGCCTCGGAAACCCCTCAGGGTGGGGTCAGGGTAGGGGCCAACCCCTGGATCTTGTGGTCCTTGTCAGGGTCCAGGACTGCAGGCAGACACTGGCACAAAAGGACCCAGCTCGGCACTCCATCTTCCCAGCTCTAGAGGTTTTTTTCCCTTTTCTGTGGGACGTTGTGTGCCCATACGTCAAGGCACGCAACGTCCCTCCCCCTCCTTCCATGAAGGAGCTGCCCCTGGAGCTGACAGGTCTCAGACCTACGCCTGCGACCAGTCATGCCCCAGTGGCTCCAACTTGCTGTCACACCCCCAGTCTCTGCCAGGGGTCACCGCTTGCTGGACTGTAAGGCCCTCCCACCCCTCGGAGAAGGTGAGCTGTCGTCTGACACTCCAGCCTTTCTCCCCCGGCCAACCCCCGGTGGCCCAAGCTTGTTCCCGAACCCGGGTTGCCGGCGTGGAGCGAGGTGTGGTGTCTAGCGCCTCAACCCTCAGCACCACCAGGCCAGCTGCAATCTGCATTTTGGGGTTCTCCACAGCTAATACTTCGGCTATATTAGGTACAGTAGTACACATACATAGAAAGTAATGATAACTAGTTTATCTGGAGATTTTTTTTATCTGGCAGCATTCTGCCAATTACAAACAGTTTTGGATTAAGGAGGGCTGACTATAATAGTGTTCAGAATGGCCTACTATTGACCCATCAGTCAGATCAGTGGATCAGCTACTTGGATTATTTACGACCATCAGCAAAATAACTTCTGTGCCTATGTTCTTCGGCTAATTTACACTTGGGTCTCAACCAGATCATAACCAAATTTGTTTTCTCTACCTTCTTGTTGACTTAATTGCATAGTGGACTTGGACTTTGCCTTCTTGATGACCCAGTGTGATAATAATCTTGTAGGAGCTACACTGAACGGACTTGCAGATCTTCATTTCCTATATGAATAACCACCTGGAATGTCCCATGGTTCAAGTGTGCTTTTTGGTGGGGGGAGAGGAGAGAGGGCCCTGGCCTAGTTTTTCTTCCAAGTTGGGATTGTTTGCCCCTGGATTGGGCAGAGGGAGGATGGAGCTTGGCCTCCCCACCGGGTTTTTTTTTGGTGCCCAGCAATTACATTTTTAATATAGGACCATGTGCAACTTCCTGCTTTAGCATATTTACAGAGTCTTAGCTAGCTTGCACTGGATTTGAATATATACTTGCTTTCTGGATGGGAAATGTGGGGGGGGTAGGCAGCCCCAGGGAAGAGGCCCTCCTGCCAGGCCTGTGCTGGTGCTCCCTAAGAGGCCCATGCAGTTCACACATTTTGGAGAGGCACACTCTGGAGGGCCAGGCAAACTGGCTGGTAGAGTGGAGCCTGGGGTCCATCTGGGCAGTCACTCTGTCTACCTTAGAATTCTCTGCATGAATTGCACCTGTTAGACAGGCTCCAGTGTGCACCTCTGTAGCCTCTTCCAACAGGCAAGTTGTGGTATGGTTCTTACTGGAGATGGGGTGGGCGACTGGGGCCTGATCTTAGCTGGGATGATCTGGAGTCATGCTGGGACAGCATGGAGCCATGCATGACCTGAAGGGAAGGTGTACAGTTCCCATACTGGGCTAGGATTATTTTGCCCTCTGCCCCTTGGGCCTTTCACTCTTCCATGGGTGGCACCAATTTTGAACCTTCTAGCATATTTTGTGTCAGGAGGAAGCATGAAGGCTGACCTGATTCATTTTCTTAAATAACCACCTCATGCTTGGTGTGATACTTTATGTAGCTCAACATGGAGAAGCAGGAAACATACCCTTCACATTACTCCACTTACATATGATAATGCATGATACCTTATTCCTCCCAGATTGTAAGCAATTTCATTCCTGTTCACCCACTCCCCCGTATGATGTCCCATACTGGTGTTGTTCCTATATCACAGATCATCCTGTGCAGAGAGCCCAGCCTATGGTTGGATTTCCCACTCCCAACATCCATTACATTGGGGTTAGTGAACAGAGAGCTGGCTCGTGCCACACTCCCTCGAATGGAGGTCACTACAGACTCTTGAACAATGGTTATTCCTGCTATTCTGTATTCTCTCAGTTTCTGGCCCTGTTGACCACAGTTTTTACCCTATACCTTTTCTCTGTTTTTCTAGATGTCACTACGGTGTTGGATAAAAGTTGATTGGAATTCTGGGGCCTAGGAGCCCTTTGGGGACCAGGGTGGAGTTATATTGTGTATTGCTTTTTTACTATTGTTTATGGAAGATCCCACTAAGATTTTATCAAACACAGTAATGTAAATGGTGTACATAAGCACAGTGAGTGTTACAGGCTGCTGCAAACATTCAAACGTGACTGGCCAGAGGTTCTGCTGTTGCAGGAAACTCATTTATCTCATGCTAAACATGCAAAGTTTTTAAAATTTGGGTCTGAAGTAGTTGAAGCCTCCTCCCACAGCAGTGGTAGGTGTGGGGGAATGACTAGTCTTTCTCCTTGGGGCACGCACTTTGTGTTGCAAGATAAATATCAGACAAGGAGGGCTGATTTGTTATCTTTGTGGATCATTTATACAAGGAATTAGTTACCTTTGGAAGTGTTTATCTGCCCCCAAGCTCTGACAAGTCAGTCATAAACCACTTTTTTGATAAACTACTGGATATTTCCCAGGGTATGTTAATCTTGCAGGAAGAGTATCTGAATTTGGTTTTGAATCTGACCTTGGGTGCCTCTACTCCAAAGGTAAACAGAGTTTCCCTAACCCAAAAACACTTTAAATCAGTGGTACATCAGTTGGGTTACCTGAATATCTGATGACAGTTTTTCCTATGTCTCAAGTATGTACCCATTATTCCACCAGACACCATTTCGAAGCTAGATTGGATTTTTTTTGTAACAGCAGAACACCTGGAGAAAGTGCAAAATATTAGTGTGGAACCCAGGTTTTTCTCAGATCATTTCCCCACTTATCTCAAGGTACAGTTGGGAAAGCAATAGAAACCCACTATGTGGAGTTTAAACTCTCTTTGCTTAAGGACGGCACACTAATTGACCTGGTTAAGGAGCAGGTGCCTTTGATTTTGGTAGAGGAGAATAATAGAGGGGATTTCTCCCCACCAATATTGTAGGATACTGTGAAGTCAGTCCTACTGGGGGGTGGGGTGGGGGGCTCTTATCGAATATTCTTCTAGACAGAGAAGGCAAAGGGAGCAAACATATCTGGAATTCCAGTAAAAACATACCACTTATCAGGCTTTTATACACGCTGGGGGACAAGAAGGTTCCCTATCATATAGCCCAGACTAAAAAGGATTTATAGCTACTTATGGATCAAAAAACAGAACAAGCCCTTTTTATGGCTGCAGGGAGTGGAGCCCTGCAGACATCTTGCTATCACTTGGCAAAAAAAGGCACTTTAGACTCTCACCAAAGCACAAATTTTGGAGTTGCACCACGATCCTTCCAATACTGATAAACTCTGCTGAAGGGTAGGTGGAGAGAAAGAGCTCTTTTCCTGCATGCAGCTTTCTCATACCACTTCAAATTACAGTCCGTGGATACACTATATGTAAACAACACAAGAAGCTTGTTTAAGTCTTAAAGGACACCTAACCCCTCTTTTTACACATTTTCACCTTTTTCTGTTTATTCCCTCACCTCTACACAGGCGCTCCGCTCCGTTGGGAAACACACATGCATCTGCCTCACTTCCCACCTAGCCATGATCTCTGGAGGACCCCCATAGTGCTGTGGTTTACCCCTTAGACAGGGTACAAGGTGGGACCTGTACACACCAATACTTATTTGTATCGTTGGATCCCCTTGTTGACCAGCCAGGCTGGAGCCATCAGGGCCAGTACTGGTGCTCCTTCCTCTCAGAGCTCCAGTGTCCTTTTTCCATGTTCTCCCCCTTCCTACATGGTTTATGCCCTGACATCAAGGCGCTGGGCACCAACATCTACCACGCAGCTCCCCAGGCCCATCCCGCTATCTGCAGGACTTGTACCTTAGGCCTCCACCTGGGGTTGTACAAGTTGTGAACCTTGATTCCCCCCTCCCCCCAGAGAAGATAAGCCGTCCCTGGGACGCTTCAGTCTTCTCCCCTGGCTGGTCCTCCAATGACCCAAGTCCACTCCTGGATCACTGGCATCATAAGCGGAAATCCAACTGCTGTGCAGTGGGCTGGCCACATTTTACACATTTTTATCCAAACAATGCCCTGTTGGCAGGGATGTACTATTTCAATACCTCTTAAAGTCTTTAATTATGTTTTTTTTATGTAGTTCTCCAGGCAGCAGTTTTAAATCAGCAGCTGAACAAGTCTTTGAAGCACAGCTGTAAGGGAACTTTGTGTTATAGCTTCTCTGCTGAATTCCTTCACAGACTTTACTACAGCACAAGGTGATCTGAGATCAGGTTTCAGCTTGTGGCAGTGGGGTCACTGGGGTGGGACAAGCAGACAGACATTGTAATGATCCTCCAATTAAATGAAACAGGCAGGCTCATGTTTTAGTAAATCTGTTTGTTTGCCAAGTTAAAGTTACTTTCCCTACTGTAACTGGGTAATAAAATTACCTTTCTCAGGTTCTTGTTGGAATGGCACAAAGGAAGAGACATTAGACAAGTACTGCATGTGTAATAAATGTAATTTATTACTGGCAAAAGATAATACAGGCTTACTACCAACAGTGAATACACACTGAGGGAGCTTCCACAGTTTTCCTTACCTACGTAAGTGCAGTCTCTAGTCTCAGAGAAGCTATGTGCTACAAGGGGTCTTATATCCCAGTAATTGTCATAGTGACTACTAAAGAAGACACATAAAAAGTATGCACTTGGACAATAACAGGTGGCATGAGTAACCATCCTAACTAACATAAGAAGTTGCTTAGCTTGCAAAGATAACCGAACAATAAGGTCTCTTATGAGTATTCAAGGTCACTTGCAGTTACAGTGGATGCACAAGCACTAAAGATGGCACTGTTGCCTAACTTATGATTATACAACAAAATATAATGGATAGCATCTCCCAGTGGTAGGATACATTGGTGAAACATAATAAAGCACAATGTGTTAGCAAAATACAGTAGAACACAGATTCTGACACATGCTTATATGATAAGTGCCTTTGCCCTAAGGTTAGTAAATATACTTACATATGTGTGGCTGTCCGCGAGGTGGGGGTACAATCAGGGGTGCTGGACCATGGATAACATTCCCCCCCATTGCCTCAGAAGGGGCAACAATCCCAGGAAAGTAGTGGGGTAGAGCTAATAAGTCGTTTACACTGATGCACGAGCCTTGTAAAGGAATTCGAGTTGTTCTCTGTGTTGTCTTAGAGTATGTCACAGACAGCAAAGGGTTAGTATCAGAAAAACAATCATAAATGCTTGAAAAATAACAAAAGCTTTAAAAATCAGTTCTAACCAGGTATTGGACAGAGCAGTACTTAAATCACCATCATGAATAAGAGTATTAAGACTATTGCCAGCCTTAAAAATATTATTACTACTATAGATGAAATGCAAATCTTTTCTAGCTAAAAGAGATTTCAAGGAAAGAGTCAAAGGGTCAATGTGCATGTTAAACGTGGGCAAATATTGAAACAAGGCAAGTAAGTATTGTGGATCGGTATCAATAACATCTGGTTCAGGGAGAGGAACAGGAGTGATCACAGTATGACCAATTACTGTTTTCTGCTGTGGGGTAAAACAGAAGTTAGGAGTTGAAATAGCACAAGATTTTTGACCATAGGCAAAGGATTTATGATTTGCCACTAGACAATACTGCCCATTGGAATTGTAAGTCATTCTCACAGTTGGAACCCTCCATCACTGTAGTTGTATGGGACAAGAAAAGGACTGGTTGGTGAGCTGTGAAGTGAAGCGATGTACCTCTTCCAGGTAGCTTCGTGATGAAGCTGTTTCGGCATCAGGCACAGAAGATGCAGCTTGCAGAGATTCAGATTCATCATCCTCATCAACATCAGTTAGGTTAGATGGCAATTCATCACCCAAGGTAAGCGACCAGTTGAGATGTTCTTGGGCATATCCACACACTGATTTCACACTGTCGAAAACATCACAGCAGCACAAATAATAGTATCCCTTCTTGGTGCAACAGTTTGTGTGGGGCACCACCCAAGCTTGGAGAACAGAATTATACACCAGTAAGGAGGGTAACTCAGTTCTTTCATGATAGATGTCCTCATCAAGATGTCCAATGGAATTCATAGCAGACAATTTGTCGAAAACAGATGTTTGTGGATCAAAACGGGGTAGTGACATGGTAAAGGTGATAAACATGTTATCATGAATAGAGCAAGTCTTAGTAAAGTAACAAGGTGCTTGATATGGATATCATGAGACATATCCAAGGTGTCTAGGTGTGGATATAGAAATATTAACAATATTTGCTAAACAAATAGTAATGCAACCATTGGATTTGCAATTAGAACAATACCAATGACCCATTATCCTATCATGGATAATATCTGGAATGCATCCTGTTTCCAAGTCCCTGAAGAGATAGTTAACAGTGGCAATTACATAAGAACCATAAGCAGAGCATAAAAGTTTGCGAGTGATATATTGCTTGTCTGTCTCCTTGTTATTTTGAAAAATCAGTTCATTAATCTTATTTTTAGTATCATTGAACCCTTTGGCAATTTCCTGCATGTTATAGACTGTAAAATGTTCTTCCTTACTTAAACCATCTACACCATGTAACAGAGGGTGTAAGACATCATTCTTAACAGCTTGCGGAAAATTAAGAGTTTGTGCTTTAATAGCGGCTATATCTGCTCTATTCCAGATAGACATGCCTGAGCCAAAAAGGCCAGAAACAGTGACTGTTGCACCAGTAACATCTGCAGTGTTACACCTAGTGCGTGGTCTAGCATTAGCATTAGGTGCAGTTCTAAAGACTCCTACATGATTGGTGGTATGAGGTCCACTAACTGGATCATTAGTGTGTGTTTGGTATGCAGATACAATATCTGTAAGCATCGTACTGTAAAATTCAGAAGTGTTGGTCTTGTGACAGAGACCAATCTCAGCCATATTCCAATGTGTAAAGTGGAAAATAACTGTGACATGCATAAACTGTACAATATTTATCAGGGCACCTAGAAGGGAAGTGGCGGTCAAACCACTAGAAGGATCTTCCTCCTGTGGAGGGCAGTCAGTCATTTCTTCTTCAGTGGGTGGGACTACAGAAAGAAAAAGAGCTTCAGTAACTGCATAGTTGTGAAGACAGAAAGCACGTGACTTCTCAGAGGTGAGGCGGGCACACCAAGCAGGATCAATGACAGCAGTAAGGTTATAATGACCAGTATGTCTGGGGGAAGTCTGTCGAATAGAGAGAGAGAGTACCATTCTTGGATATATCTGCGTTGGGCCATCCGTGGAATGTACCTTTGGATAAGCAAGCTACAGGGAGTGTGTAGCCATTGAGATCAGTTTCCCATTGGATAGAAAGTGTGGATTTGTCTGGGGCCACTACCGTGGCATCAAGATAGGCATCAGAGCCTTCCTAAACAGTAATCATTTTGTTGGGCACATTAATATGAACTCCCATTGGGGCTGAATGTTCAAGTTTGCTAAGAAGATGTTCTACACATTGTGAGTCGATAGGGTTTTTTTCTGAGAACCAGTCAGGGGAAGAAGTAATAGTCCCACCAAGGTGAAGAGGTGCAAGATAGCCATCTTGCCAATGTACCTGAAATAAAACAGAAAAGGATTGTTAAGTGAGGGGTACTATTCCACCCTAAGTGGGTTAGGAAAAGTAAGTTTAATCACCTTTGTACAACTTGAGCAGATTAGCATGGAACCACTTGTCAGTGGTCTTCTTTTGCTGTTGAACTCAGACCTGGTAAACAGCAGGACTGAGTTTACTGACAATGGGATAGGGGCCTTCCCACTTACTGGCAAATGAATGAGTTGGTTGTCTGTACTGGAGAAGCATAACTTGGTCTCCAACTTGCCAGTCAACTTCTTTGACATGCTTATCAAAATGAGCATTAGCTTGTTGTTGAGCTTTACCCATTTGATTGGCAGCGAACAGGTGTGTCTTCATGATGTCATTTTATTTTTTTATTTATTTTATTTAATGATATCTTGGAGAACAACTGTGAGTGGATGCTCATTTGTAGGTTCCATGTCAGTTACAAGAAGAAATTGAACAGGTACATAGCATTACATACAAGTACAAAACTGCACTGGTACAAAACAATACATTACAAACAAGGTAGACAATAAATGTGTGTTGATTACAAGATTGGAATAGCATTTAGCTTAAGGTATAACATTTAGACACTGCTACAGCATTGGTGAGAAGGTGCCTGAGTCAGAGAGTTAAGCTTACTTGTGGAGGGAGAAACAGAGTGGAGAACAGGCACAGCTGCGGCATAGTGAAGAGTATGCCTGCGTAAGGTGTTAAGAACAGACTTAAGGAAGGTTGGAGACAGTGGAGCTAGGACAGCAGCAGGCAGAGGCATGAGGGTGAGAGACAGACAGGGAATGGGTGCCCAGTGGGGAGGGTAGAGCGGAGAGGTGGGACAATGCAGTGCTGTGAAGGTAGGTGCCCCTAGGATTAGGTAGAACACTAAGTGCTACTGGTTTATGGTGGTCCAAATGTAGGAAAGTTGTTTTGGTCATCATGAATGGCCAACATAGTCACAGTTGTCATCTGTGGCAAGGTGCTGCCTGAGCTTATGCTTGAAAGCACCAGTGGCTGTGGTATCAGAGATGGCTGAAGGAAGGGCGTTGGTGCAGTGTGGTGCGCGGTAGTAGAATGCACGTTGACCCTGTGCAGTGCAGCATCTTGGTTCACTGAAAATTTGGCTGTGGGTGCTGCTGGTCAGCCTGGCATTTACATGGCATGTGAGCAGATTCTGGACTCCAGGTGGCATTAGATTTAGTGTGATTTTTTTGGGCAGTAGACAGGTATGGTACTTAACTCTGCTCTTCAGCTGCAGTCACGCTGCCTGTGAATAGAGCTCACAGGTGTGTGTAAGCCTTGCAGCACCTGTGAGGAGTCAGCAGGCATTATTAAGGTCCAGAAAGATGCAATGGAGGGCTGAGTCTGATGCAGAACCATAAACTGCTAAGCCATAGTCAATGAGGGTAACAACTGAGCTGGTGATGGCCATGTTAAGTGCTTCACATATAAGGCTGTGCTTGTGGCGGTGAAGTAACCCAATTCTGGAACTGATGGCCTTAGGTGTGTTGTCTATATGCTGTGCACAGGACAAGGTGGACTGAAGGGTGATACCCAGGTACTTAAAGTAATGCACAAGGTCCAACACATCGCCACTGTTGTTCAGGATGGATAGTGTGATGGTCTTGTGTTTGCTGTGGGTGCTGGAGTAGATCATAGTCTTAGTTTTCTTGTAGTTAAGGATTAGTCTGTGGTCCTTAAACCATGTATCAGCACCAGGAAATCCTAGTTGGAGGTCATTTTGAAGTAGTTTGGGGCTGGGGTTGCAGGTGAAAATTATGGCATCATCAGCATACAATAGCATGTGACTGGTGCAAGAGCATGGAAGTTTATTTAAGAAGACACTAAAGAGGAGGTGCCCCAGTACTGATCCTTGGGGACCCCTGAGCGAACAGGTTTGCTATCTGAGACAATGTCCCCAATCTTGACCCACTGTGAGCGATTGCTGAGATAGCTGTTAAACCATAGAACTGTATCAGAAGAGAGACTGGTGTCAGCTAGCTGTTCCAAGGAGGAGTGTGTGGTGAACCATATCAAAAGCTTTTGATAAGTCGATGAAGGTCGCCCCCACTAGCTGCCCTTGATCCAGGGCTTGGTGGATGTAACCAGTGAATTCAAACAGGGCTGTGATAGTGCTGTGTCCTGCTCGGAACCCATGTTGTTCCCGGCACAGGAGTTGGTGCATGTTTAGGTATTCCACAAGCTGATCCGCCACTATCTGTTTAAGTGCTTAGGAGAGTGGCGGGAGTATGGAGATCGGTCTGTAGTTGTTCTGTAGTACCTGGTCTCCACTTTTGTGAACTGGTGTTACAGAAGCCGACTTCCAGAGCTAGGGGAACTGAGAGTGGTGGAGGGATAGGTTGATGATGGTGGTCAGTGGGCTTAGTACTTCTGCAAGTGCCATAGCGATGAACTTAAGGTCCAGGGTGTCTCCACTGTGCCTCGATTTGCCCAGAACCTTCTCAAGGTACTTTCTAGCCTCGGTAGTGCTGACTTCTTTAAAGTAAAAAAGTAGATGGTTCCCCACAGGGGATTGATCACTTACTGGGTGCTTTTGGACTGGAGGGTCAAAGTAGTCTGCTGGGAGCACTCCACTTAGGTCCATGAAGGCAGTATTTAGGGCATTTGCTATTTGGAGTGGATTCACTGTCAGTACATCGTTGACCAGGAGGATGGAGGGGGCTGTTTTGGGATCCTTGTCAGTAATATCACTGAGGTTGGCCCAGAAGGATTTGCTGCAGTTCCAGGAGTTGGAGAGAGCTTCCTTATAGTAGGAGCATTTTGCTAGGTGGATAGCCCTTGTGCACTTGTTTCTAGATTCTTTATATAGTTGCATATTGGCAGTTGTACCATGTGCACGTACCTTTATCCAGAGTTGGTCCCAAGCACTGAGTTGTAGCAGGAGTTCTGGCATTATCCAGAGATTGCAGAGAGCTTTAGATGTTCTTGTTTTCAGGGCGCATGTTTATCACAAGTGGCTTTAAATTTTGTGATAAAGCATCCGAGTGCAATGTCTACGTCATTTGTTTCATGTAGGTCACACCAGTCAAGGCTTTAAAGGTCCGCTTTGAGTTGTAGTAGGTGCCCTTTGAGGAGTACACGGCTGGTTATGGTTCTGGACAGGGACTTGCTGAAGTTGTTTTGCCAGGTGCAGGTAACAGGTGAATGATCACTCAGTGAGTCGGGGAGGACAGTGGTGTTGGTGATGTGGGCTGGTCAGTTTGAGAGGATCCAGTCCAGCAGTGTGCTAGTACTAGTTTTGTAGTTGACCCTTGCTGGGGTTGCCACCATCTGGGAAAAGTGTAAAGTCGCTACAGCATCTCTTACCGTGGCAGCTGTGAGAGAGGACCAATTGATGTTGAGATCCCCGAGAAGAATGATCTCGGAGTTAAGGCGCAGGGTGGCAATAAAGTCCATGAAGTTGCTAGCACTGGGAATTGTTGTTTTAGGTGGGATGTAGACTGTGAGGATCGTAAGCACCTTGTTGTGAGCGCCCAGTAGGATTTTGATGGGCAGGATTTGCAGATTGGTGTTCCTGTTTGGGAGGGGAAGGATATGCCCTTGAAGTGTGTCCTTTACATAGACCATGCAACCCCTTCCTTTCTTCGAGGTATGGTCCTGCCTAATCCTCATCATGAAGCTTTTCAACATACTTGTCTATAGATACTCTATCTGCAGTAGTGGTGTAGAGATCAATCAACAGATGCTCAGGTAATCTCATGGCTCTACCAGTCATAACCTCTTAAGGTGTGCACTGAGTAGTTGCTGTGGGAGTGCCCAATTGCCATCAGTAGTAGTGGCAAGAGGGAAACCCCATCCTTGGGATTGTCATTGATGAATTTGCATAACATCTGTTTGATTCTTCTGTTTGCTCTTTCTACCTGGCCTGAGGTTTGAGGATGGTAAGGGATATGGAATTTCTGAGCTACTCCAAGTAGTTGGAGTGTCTGCTTCATCAGCTTAGCTGTAAAACTGGTTCCCTGGTACAAGTCTACCTTTAAGGGTAGGCCCCACCTGGAGAACAATTGATCCACCAGGATCTTGGCAGTTGTCTTTGCCGTGTTACTCTTAGTGGGAAATGCTTCTATCCACTTAGAGAACAAATCAGTGACAAGTGCATACTTGTTGTTCTTGCTGGAGTTGGTGAGAGGGCCAATGAAATCGATCTGTATCGAATTCCATGGTCCATTTGCCTTTGGGGCAACAATTTGGTGTTTCTTTTCAACAAAGTTGTGTTGTTCTGGGTACTCACTATGCAGCTGTCCACACAGTGTTCTACATCTTTGGCCATGCCACGCCACCAGACGATGGTTTTGAGTCTCTGGAGGGTGTTGTCTGCCCCCTGGTGTCCACCAATGGGGGTATCATGAACAATATGGATGAATTCGGTTCTCAAAAATTGTGGTGCAACCCCCAGTTTGTCACCTGTATCCTCTTTTTGATACCAGATGAGCTTCTGCTCACTAGACAAGTGTATGTTGTCAGAGTGTCTCTTGTATGGACTACCAACAGGTAGTGGTTGTTCAAATCCTTTGTCCAGGAATTTGAACTCATCTTTTAGTTCTGGGTCAGATTTCTGTGCAGCAGAAAGGTCCAGTGATGGTTCTGGTACTGATTTCTGCCTAGTGTTAGCAGCTAAGAAAATAGATGCCACAGCTATTGGGTGAGTCATTATCCATGTCTCCCCCCTCGAGCGCCTGCTTTGGCAAGTGAGTCTGCTCAATCATTGCATTCATGGTAAGGATCAGATTTACAGTGATCTTTTACCTTGTGGATATACAATTTATGAGTAAACTGCTGTGTCAGGGTGTGTATGTACACAAACAGATCCCTGTATTTGACATTTGTGCCATCAGAGGATGTAAAGTTATTTTTCTCCCATAATGGTAGAAACTCAGTAAGGGATGAGCAGACCCAGTTGGAGTCTGCAGAGATGATAGCATCCTTGTCACCATGGAGCATGACCTCTACAGCACAGGCCACAGCCACCAGTTCGGCATACTGTGAGGAGATAGTGCATTTCCTGGAAATGCACCTGAAATCACCATCTTTGTCTAGGATGAGCACCCCAAATCCTGCTACCTGCTCTCTGTAAATGTAGGAGGTGGAGCTGACTGTAAAGACACGATACATGGTGGTATCCTCTAACACATCTGGTGTAGCCGGTAAGAATGGTCCCAGCTCAGGTACGTCAGGAGGCTGGAGTGCACAGTCATGTGGCTTACCTGTGTAGAGTAGGCCATGGGCCAGGATTGAAGGCATTTTAGCAGGCAGTACTTTGATGTCCCTGTCCTGCAAAAGTAAAGACCAGTGGGTAAGTCTGATGTTGGAGACTGAACCATCTTTCACTTTGTCTGAAAGTAAAAAGTTGGTTGAGGTGTGACAGGTATGCAAAACAACAGGAGCATACCCAATGACGTACAGAAAATGTTTGACAGCCCAGAAGCTTGCCAAAAGTGTTCTTTTGCAGAGGCTATATTTTCTCCCTACTAGGGACAGCATCTGAGATGTATAGGCAATGGGTCTGTGGTACCCATTGTACTTTTGTGCCCGCACCACAGCTATGGCCACATCAGAGATGGCAGTTTCCAAATGGAATGGAAGAGTTGGGTTAGGGTTTATCAGTGCTGGGGCTGAGGCTAAGGCCTGCTTGAGCAGTGTTCTAGCTCAAGGGTGTGCAAATCAAAATGTTAAGTGCTGGTCTAAAATGTACTTGCCCACGAAATGTACTTGCCCTGCCTCAAAGTATAGTACCACTTAAAATCACACATATAAGGGATCTGTTGGGGATGCTGGAGTGGCCTGCAGCAGTGACAGTGCCTACAAACTATTTTTTGAGCCCTTAAAAAGGATGGCCATTACAAATAACAATGTGGCTACCATATTTTGAAAGTTAGTGGTCAAACTGACAACCAGCTCACAAAATGATTTGTCCCACCATGCTCCAAGGGCAATGCCATACTTGAGGATTCCTGCTCTGAGACTGTATAACTAAGCTCAAGCCACGTAAAATACTAGACTTGTGCAAATAATGTATTTTGCAGCATGCAGCAGAATGCAGCAGCACAACAAACAAGCAACACTACACCCAACCTGCTCCCGAACCAAGCAGGGTTTCTGCCTGGCAAAGGGCACTTCCACCACACTCTCTAAAGCAGTGCAGGGCACCCCACCACCACAAGTGACAATTCCTGAGAAGGCCAACCTCCGTCCAGTTTTGCATCAGCCTCACACTGCACATTAATTTCAAACCACCAGGCAGGGCAGGGACAAGACTCCATCACAGCAACCCCCCCCCCAGCTGCCAAGTATCTGTTGCTTTGCCACGTGCATTAGCCCACCCCACCAGGTCAACAACTCACAAACAAAGACATAATAATCCAGTACCACAGCTTCTTTTAAGCGGCCGCTTCAACTTATGTGGTTCCTCGGATGGTCTGATTTCTTACATATATACCTCCCATGCTGGCCAGCAGACAGTCTAAAACACACACATTTACAAAGTAATGGAACCGAGATGGGGATGGCATGAGCCGGCCTACCTCTCATACACTAGGGCACCAGAATCGGGTGCAGTGGCTAGCTAGCAACGAACATCAAATTATTGGTTCAGCAGAGGAATGGGTCCATACCTGCCGCAACTCCAAGGATGACACAGTCAGATGGTCCACGACGATGCGCCATTTTGCCACAATCCCAGCCCAGTTCACAGACTCCGAGTCAAGCGAGAAGCAAACAGCAACTGCAGCCCCCAATCCCAGATGGGTCAACTCAAATTAAAATGTAGTGCTGCCTGATAAAGAGAAAGAGACCTATGCAGCAAGCTTATCAGAAAAACAAACAGAAACAGACTGCATCACTTCAGTTGCAAGCAGACCAGGGTCCAGGTCAGCCACACAAACAAACCCAAACTCCAACCCTCTTTCAGCAGCATATTGGGCTGGGCTGGGGGAGAAACAACAGAGCATGGCAGTCAGGGAACAGAAGACATTACTCAGCAGCAGCATCAGCATATTACTACTAGGCACATTCCGATCCATCCACCATAAGTACACCCGACCATTTTTAAAACACAGCATTGCGAGACAGTGTGTGACAGTGAGCGCACCAACACTTTTTACTCACCTCTGTCCTCTGCAGTTCAAGATCCTAGAAGCCAGCCAGCACAGTGAGCTATGGGATTTGCTTTCCATAATACATCCCTGCTTCTTAAAGCCTTCTCCAGCAGTGGTGGTAATCTAGTCTTAGCAAACAAAATGTTATTATAGAGAATGTCTTCAACCTTCACTATGACTGGTCGTCGCATGGAGCGGTTAACTCACTCTGTGAATGTCCTCCTGTAATGCTGTGTCATGACCTGCTTCTCCTCTTCCATCCTGATTGTGGCCAATTAACACATGCCACCACCATTACTAACCTCCAGGCACGAATCAGAGGGGCAGAATGGACTAGATGGATGGGTGAACAGCTCATGGTGGGGGGGGGGCATGACTTCAGGGTTGGAAGAAAGTTCTGATGCCTGGGAAATGAAGCCTAGAAAAAAAAAACACCAAAAGCACTTGTTCTCAAGCTGAAGTCAGCAGATCAAGCGGTCCTTATCTGCCGTCAAATTCTATGTTTCTATGATCTGCCCGACAGTGATATTAGGTCAGCCTCAGACATTGGGCAATGCAATTTGCACACCCCTGGTTACAGCTTCCATGTGGGTGGGGCCCCATGCAGGGCCGTTTTTGTGCATAGGCTAACTAGGCTGCAGCCTAGGGGCGCCAGCCATTTAGGGGCACCTGCAAAATTAGGCAGAAAAAAAAAAAAAAAGTTTAAAAAAAACCTTTTTTCTGGACTGGCTGCTTGTGTTGTCTGCCAGTATATCTTGCAAAAAAAAAAAAAAAAAAAGACACAAAAGTCTAAAGATGTCCAGTTCAGACTCCTACTAAGGGACCCCCTGCCAGAGTCATTTAAACAATTGGCTCCCCGCCCTCTCCTTTGTCATGACAGACATAAATGTTTATTGCTCCTGCTGTTGTGCTGATGACAAGCCCCCCTCCCCCCGTTAGGCAATGGATGATGTGACATCAATGTACATGACTGCTGGCACCCCCCGCTTAGGCAATGGCTGACCTGACTCTGACTGACACTGACATCAATGTACTTACTCAGACTGTTGGTGCCCCACCCGCCTGCACGCTCGCTCTACCCCACCCCCGTATGAAACTATTATCCTCAGCAAGTCAGCAGTGCCCTGCGGACGTTGTGATTTAGGATTTCAATCAGGTCTGTGGTGGGCATATACTGTGCTGTGCATCCTCCGATTGGCTGCCATTTCAAGTAAGAGGGGCGGCAAGTTTAAATGGCCCCAGTACAAGTACAGCAAAGTACTTGGAAGATAGAAGGAGAACTGTATCAACCGCTACTCTGCCAGCTGGAATTGGGAGGAAGAGAGAGAGGGAGAGAGAGCGAGAGAGGGAGAGAGGGAGAGAGAGACACAAGCTGCTGTGTCTTCAAGTCCACTGTCTCTGTCTGGAAGAGTCACCATCGCAGAGACAAGACAAGTGTGACTGCATGGGAGATTCGGGAGTTGGAAGCAAGCAGCAGATGTGGAGCGGTAGTACTAGTCTGGAGCAGCTACCTAGACCAGACAGCTACAGCTACTTCATTTTAGTCCAGTTAACTGTATTATGGACTGAAGTGAAAGAAATTCAAATCCTCCATTCTCTCCTGACCTGACTGAGTGAGCGTGGTGGAGTCTGGTAGGCTGGAGAGCAAAGACTGAGAGGGACCTTCCTTCCCAGACAGTGAGTGCAGTCAGTGCTGCCTGCTCAGTACTCGTCATCTGGTCGGGGGAGAGGTTTGAAAGCAAATTGAAAGGTCACTGAGACTCACACAGTCAGCACCAGACCCACTTTACTTTAGTAAGGAAACAGAACTGTTCTTCATCTTTTTGAGTGAGCAGTGCCAGCCAGTGTGTGTGTGTGTGTGTGAGGCGAGCTGTAGACTAGGTGTGTTCCAAAGCAATGCATATGCATCATTCATCATAACTAGTCAGACGGACTGGGTTGTTGTGTCCTGTCGGTCGGCCTCTCTGGATAAATAACTGCTGCCTGCAACTTCTGCCAGACTATTTACCTTCCACAGAATCATTCAGGCATATCGGGTACCATTTTGCTTTATTGCACCAACGATCGTCTGACTGTTTGAAGCTTATCTTATTTTATTGTCTGTGTTATGTAGTAACAAAAAATAAAGCTGCTCCTGATTGATCTGTAGTGTATCCATTTTTTTTCAGAAAGTTCAGGATGCATGCTACCTCACCAACCCCATGATCTGCAGTAAATGTGAGGTTTTTCTCCTGTAAATTAAATTGATAGCAGCTTCAGAATTCAGACTGTTTACCCACAGGTTCTGTATTATCAGACAGTGACACTGACTGGCACTGCAGTACCTTTTATTCTTAAATAATGTTATCCACCACACTTAGTAAAAAAAATGCTGCCCTGACCTTCGGACCACTTGATAAAAAAAGTTTAACCACTAGCCTCCATTTTAAATGCTGCCCCCCCATGACCTGCAGATTTTTTCTCTAACTCCTAAAGAAGTTAAAGCGGGGAGTTTTGGGCAGTGCATTTATTCTTAGCTTGTCTGTTATGACACTAACTTTAATATATCCTAAAATGCTACCCTGATAGACTTGCAGTGATTGAACTCAGACCATTTAGGTAAAAGTGACTTTTGTTCTGTTCAGTGCATTACTTTTTTTCTAACTAGGGAGACTCTGAATAAGAATGCACACTGTTTGGCCTTGTTCAGATCAAATGCATAATTAAGCGAGTGTTTGTGCTTGCTGGTGTGTTGATACTGTTTTTCCCACCTCTAAATAAGTGTAAACAGTTTATTAAAAGGAATTTTAACATTTTGACTATAAAAATGTTCGTATTCTGGAAAAGTTTTATACAAGTTTAGCTTTCAAAAGGGTATGAGTGGGACCAGGCAGGGACTCTGTGGTGTGGATGTAACTTAGCAGGACATGGCAGGGAGGTGTGTGTGTGTGTGTGTGTGTGTGTGTGTGTGTTGGGGGGACATGCCTGGTGCATACTGGGTGCATGGGTCAGTGGTGGGGGGGCACCTGAAGTTTCAAGCCTATGGGCACTATCTATGTAAACACAGCCCTGGCCCCATGTCCATGGGATGTCCTTTTTCAGAAGTTCATACAAGGGAGCAGCCTTCAAGGCAAAGTCAGGGATAAAATCCCTGGAGTAGTTTACCATTCCTAAGAAGCATCTGAATGTTGCCAAGCTAGTAGGAAGTAGCAGATCTATCAAGCCCTGGATCTTCTTGATAGCTGGGCTTCCACCTTGGTCTGTGATACGGATACATAGGTCAAGGAAGATGACCTCTTTTTCACACAATTGTGTCTTAGAGGGGTTGCACTTGAGGCCTGCTCTCTTGAGGAGAAACAGAAGTTCATCTAGTAGGGCCAAATGATCTTATTTCGTGGTGGTTTCTAGAAGCAAGTCATCCACGTACTGCAGAAGACCCTGGGGAGTGGAGCACCCCTGCAGGGGATCCATCATGTAGAGATGGAAGAGGGAAGGGCTGTTGTGGAAGCCCTGAGGAAGACAGGTCTAGGTGTACTGGCATCCATCAAAGGTGAAAGCAGATTTGTATTGGCTTTCCTGTGCTAATGGGAGTGACCAGAACCCATTAGAGATGTCAAGAGCTATGACCCACTTTTTGTCAGGTGTCAACAGCTTGAGCACATCAGGTGCTGATGCTACTGTTGGGGTGCAGCTGGGGGTAACTTGATTAAGTTTCCTGTAATCAGTTGTAAGCCTCCAAGCTCCATTTGGCTTTTTCACAGGCCAAATAGGCAAACTGACAGTGGAGACACAAGTCCTAATCACTCCTTGTTGAAACAGTGACTGGATTGTCTCCCTCAGTGAGGGCAAGGCTTCAGCAGGAAATGGATACTGATTCTGCCTCACAGGGTTGGGTCCTGTGATTTCAATGGTGATATGCATCCTACCACAGTCGTGCTTGTTGGCAAATACATCGAGGTGTTTCTGCAACAAGGGTGCAAACTCAGAAAACAAGTCATGACTCTTAAACAAAGTCATGATGTCATACTCCTTGTTGTTATGGAAGATGGCTGCCACCATGTGCGAGTCTGGAATGGTGACAGCATGACACTGTCCTTTGATCTGAAGGAGTAGCCAACTGACTAGGTCCACTACACAGTCATGCAGTGTTAAGAAGTCAATTCTTAATATGCTTGGGTGATGACGTAATACCATGAGGTCAAAAACGAAATTAGTCCGGAGGTGGCCTACCATCACAGGTAGAGGAACAGATCGGTAGGTGTGTAGCTGGGTACCATCTACACCCTGGGCATTGGTCTTCCAGCCAGTAGACCAGTCAGATGAGACTGGGTCCTCATCATGGAGGACAGACATGGCTGCACAGATATCCAGGAGCACTGTAAGGTGGCGGCCCCCGACCGTGGCCTTTACACAAGGCCGTCCATTTGTGTCAACAAGCAAGTCACTCACAATCTGGACTGGGGCCTGTAATTGTCAATCTGCATTTTCAGAAACGTCGACATCATCCTGTTCCTGAAATCTGAGGCCTCCAGGATCTCTCTGGGTCACCTGTATGTCTTGCACAGGATATAGATGTAACTGTGACATCACAGGCGCGACCGCGGCCTGCATGTATGTTTCTTTCTTGGTCTTCGCATCGGCCTGGCCAGTAGCCAATGAAATGGAAGGATTCTTCCCTCGGTTGTTCATTTTTTCGGTAGCCGAAGGCAGGAAAGGATCCCCCTGGCCACATGGCTGTCCAGCGGTCGGAGTGAGAGATGCTACTGTACATGTAGGCTTAGCCAATGCTCTCAGCATGGATCTCCTCCAGCAGTTTGCGGAGGGTCTCGTTTTCGTCTTTTAGGCTTCAATAACTAGGGCCACTGTGGTTCCAGTTATCGAATTGGGCATTTGGATTTTTCCAATTGCTTCTTTCTCTGTTTCTGTTGTTTTTATATTTCTGGTTCCCCCCTCCCTTGTGCGACTGCTTGTCATCAGAAGGATCACCATTTTTCTGGTTATTACCTTCCACTGTATAGTGGGTCGGCGTTTCGGAGGTAGGCTGTACTGCAGCCACCTGTGCTGCCGGAGTTTGAATCATGACAGCCTTGTTGTTCTTACCGGAAGCAAGGTTGTGGAGGTAAACCTGATAGTGCTACCCGTGTTTTGTAAGGATGTTGGCAAAGAAATATCATTCCGGTAAACACTGAATTCAACTTTTCCGCAGGGCTAGAGTCATGTTCCAGATGTACAAATCCTTGTACTCAATCTGGTCTCGGTCTGCAAGTTCCCCTGCCAGACCTTTGCCAGTTTCGTAGGTGATCCATAACCATTGGTGGTAGGCCACTGGGCTTTCTTTCACATTCTGCTTAACCTTGTAGGTCAAGTAAGCTCCTATGACACCTTGGGAATTGGCAGCGATGAGGGCTGCAGCAATCTCATTTTAGACAAGGGTATTGCAATTGCGATTTGTCTTTCGGAGTTTAACCCAGAGAGTAGGTTCTATCATCTGTCGCAAGACTTGAACCTGGTGCTTGGGTTGGAGAGAAAGCTTCTCGCAGAGGGAGCGCACCTTCTCCAAATGACAACTGAGATTGTCAGTTGGGCCCATCTGTCCGATACTTTGGCAATTTGCTGGACAGAGTGACTTGTAGGGGGTTGGAAGTATGAGGAATCGCATTCAATTCAATACGTTCCATGGTGCCTAGAAGTGCAGCTTCCGCTGCTGCATCAGTGACTGCCTTGTATGCATGATCCTGATTAACAGTGTCTGTGAACATTCTATCAATTTGATCCCGGATGGCACTTCATTGGTCCTCCAGTACAGTGATATTACTAATACCCTCTTGAATTAGGAAACGCACCTCCGCTGTGTCCTCCCTGGTGAGGGAAGCCAGTGGGGGCATGCCACGGAATGCAGGCTGTCCACCTGTGTCATGGAGGCTGCCATCTTGGCACTGTATGATGTGGCTTCCACCATGTTTGTGTAGACGTGGCACCGCAGAGTGTGTGCCGACGTGGGCGCCATCTTGTGGATGGCTGGTGGGAGTTACACCACCACGGGGGTTGGGGTTGCATGTGACATGGCATGCCTCATCATCAAAGTCAGAGTTGTCATCGCCAGATGACACAATCTCAATGGGTGTATACTAAAACCTGTTCATGGCCTTAACATGGCCAGCAAGAACCTCCCATTGATGGCGCAACTTCACCATCTTTTCTCTACACTTCTTGTGAAAAACCCTAGCAGTGCCCTGCGCAATACCCTTCTCAACTTCACGCTGCAACACTCTCTACATGGCGCCCAATTCGACATTTTCCTAAGCTCTTTGTCTAACTCACGATGCACTCTCTCATAGTCCTCTTTCAACTCAGCATTTTCCTCTCTCAAACCCTCATTCGTATCACCCAAAATATCATTCAAATAAGCTGTTTCTTATCACATTTCAACCTTTCACAATCATCTCACAACATACAAGTTTCTCGATCAGAGTCTTGAGCAGTACAATGCAACAGTCTGTTCTTGGCATCACAAAGTAACTGTGTCTTCTCTGCTAGCTTTTGTTCCTTTTTCTGTAACTCTGATGCCTGCAAGCCCATCTCTTTTTTTAGAGCAGAGTTTTGCAGTTCAAGGGAGGCACACCTTGCTATGAGACTCTCAACAGTGGTATGTAGAGCCACAACCAAAAGACCTTTAAGGTTGTATTTCTTGGCTGTTTGTTTGGATTCTAAGTATTGGTCAGATATTAGCAGCAATGGTTTGTCTGCAGATTTTGCATCCAGCATGAAAACTGTCCCTCCGCCATGGGATGTTAGGTAGTTTGAGACATCGAGTCTCAGTTCTGTGCACAGATCAGACATGGCAAATAATGGGAAGACAAACAAACAAAGAAGCAGTCAGAAAACTGGGCAAAATCCTTGGTGCCATCACCAACTGTTTTCTGGTCCCCACTGGGTAAACGGTGATGCCAAGGTGGTACACTGTCACTCGCAGAGGGAATGTAAAAGGGTCCGGTGTGGGTCTGCCATGCCCAAGACCAAGACAGAATGTGTCTGCCACAATCGTTACCACTGTAAGCATGAGTAGGTCCAAGTAGGCGAATGTCGCACTACACTACTTGACATTCAAAATAAATTGAATGGAATCCTCACTTTGTACCTTCCAACCTGCACACAGTCACCAAATGTAACTGGGTAATAAAATTACCTTTTTCAGGTTCTTGTTGGAACGGCACAAAGGAAGAGACAACAGACAAGTGGTGCATGTGTAATAAATGAAACTTATTACAGGCAAAAGATAATACAGGCTTACTACCAAAACTGAATACACACTGGGAGAGCTTCCACAGTTTTCCAAACCTACATAGGTGGGGTCTCTAGTCTCAGAGAAGCTACATGCTACAAGGGGTCTTATACCCTGATAATTGTCATGGTAACTACTAAAGGAGATACATAAAAAGTATGCAATTGGACAGTAACAGGTGGCATGAGTAACCATCCTAACTAACATAAGAAGTTGCTTAGCTTGCAAAGATAACTGAACAACAAGGTCTCTTAAGAGTATTCAAGGTCACTTGAAGTTACGGTGGATGCACAAGCACTAAAGATGGCACTGTTGCCTAACTTATGATTATGCAATAAAATATAATGGATAGCATCTCCCAGTGGTAGGATACATTGGTGAAACATAATAAAGCATAATGTGTTAGCAAAATACAGTAGAACACAGATCCTGACACTTATGCTTATATGATAAGTGCCTTTGCCCTAAGGTTAGTACACACCTACATGACCTTGTGCTGGCAAATGGGGACTTTGTGAGAGAACTTACAGTGGAGGAACCGCTGTCAGGGAGTGACCACCACTCAGTGTGGTTCACACTGGATATGGGCAAGGAAGGAGTGGAATCTGGCACGAGTGCTGGACTTCAGGAGGGCTGACTTTGGGAGGATGGGGGAAGTGGTAAAAGGGTACCTGGCCAGAATTCAATCTAGTATGGACACTAACCAGAGGTGGGAGCTCATAAAGCTGGGGATAGTGGAGGCAACCAAAGCACGATGCAAGGCCCAGAGCAAAAGGTTAGGACTAGAAACCAAGCTGGTTGAGCAAGGAGGTCATGGAAAAGGTAAGGAGGAAAAGAGCTGCCTTTAGAAAGTACAAGAAAACAGGGAGAGGGAGGACAGGGAAAGAGTACTTGAGGAATCAAAGGAGGTGACAAGGGGCAGTAAGGGGAGCCAAGGCATCTACAGAACTCAGGCTGGCACAAGGCATTAAGAAGGGGGAGAAGGACTTCTTTAGGTACATCAGGGAGAAAAGGAGTTGTAAGGACCACATAGTAAGGATTAGGAAGGAGGGCAGTTGGGTGGAAGCAGGGTGCAATAAGGCAGAAGCACTATATGAGTACTTCTGCTCAGTATTCCAAAGAGAAAGAAGGGGTGACACCCAGGGGAGAAATGACAGAAATGGGGAGGGTGACAGATGGGGAAATCATGGAGGGTAGAGTTCGGGAGGGTTTGAAGGCACTGAGGGTGGATAAGGTGCCAGGCCCAGATGGCATCCACCCCAGAGTTCTGAAGGAGCTGGCAGAGGTCCTTGCAGGACCTTTGGCAGACCTATTTAATGCCTCACTACATTCGGGGTGTGTACCTCAGGACTGGAGGATGGCTCACGTGGTTCCCCTCCACAACAGTGGCCCCAAGGATGAACCGGGAAACTACAGACCAGTGAGCCTCACATCCATTGTGGGTAAGCTAATGGAGACTATCCTGAAGGAGAGGCTGGTGGCTCTCCTAGAGGCCAAAGGACTACAGAACAGCAGACAGCATGACTTCATATGGGGCAGATCCTGCCAAACCAACCTGGTGGAGTTCTATGCCTGGGTAACTAGGCAACTGGACAGGGGCCATAAAGTGGATGTCCTGTATCTGGACTTCAGTAAGGCATTTGACTCGGTGCCACATGGAAGGCTGGGAAGTAAGTTAGTAGGCACAGGGGCAGGTGCAAAGCTGGTGAGATGGGTAGGGATCTGGGTTCAGGGAAGGCAACAGAGGGTGGTGGTGGGTGGGGAGCTCTCACACCCAAGGGTAGTGACGAGCGGTGTTCCACAGGGCTCGGTGTTGGGACCAGTGTTGTTTGGGATATTCATTGCAGACATATCATTGGACATGAAGAGCAAGATCAGTCTGTTTGCTGATGATACCAAGGTAGGAGCAGTGGTGGATAACCTAGGGGGATGGCAAGGGTTGCAGGATGATCTGGCAAAGCTTGAAACCTGGTCAGACACCTGGCAACTGGGGTTTAATGCCAAAAAGTGCAAGGTGCTGCATTTTGAGATGAAGAACCCAAGGAGGAGTTACCAGCTGGGGGGAGTGCAGCTAGCCCAGACAGAGGAGGAGAAGGATCTGGGGGTGCTCATTACAGGGTCAATGAACAACTCGGCACAATGTAGGAAAGTAGCTGCAATGGCCAACAAAATGCTGGGTTGTATTGCAAGGTATATCCTCGAGGAGGAGAGGTGATTCTGCCACTGTATAGGTCATTAGTTAGACTGCACCTGGAGTACTGCGTGCAGTACTGGTGCCCGTATCTGAAGAGGACATTAAGTTACTGGAGGAGGTGCAGTGCAGGGCGACAAAGATGATCAAGGGGCTGGGGGACTTATCATACAAGAGGAGGCTGAGGGAGTTGAACATGTAGTCACTGGAGGAGAGGAGGGACGGGGGGACATGATTAAAACTTTAAGTACATGAAAGGAATAAACAAGACAGGTACAGAGGAGCTGTTCAAGCTAAGGGAGCGGAGGGACACCAGGGGCCATGATATGAGACTGGAGGGAGGAAGGTTCAGGAGGGAGATGAGGAGACACTTTTTTACCGGGAGGGCGGTGGCTGGGTGGAATATGTTACCTGCAGAAGTGGTATCCAGTAGAACAGTGGACTGCTTCAAAAGGGGATGGGACAGGACAAGGGGGAGGGTCAATGAAGGGGAAGGGTGGAAGGGAGGGGCAGCTGCAGAATAAGGGGTGCTAGCTGCACATTCGAGCAGACTTGATAGACCTCTAGGCCTTTATCTGCTGGCAAATTTTGTATGTTCATATGTGTTCCTGTTTGTGAGGCGGGGGTACAAACAGGGGTGCTGGACCATGGATAACACTACTAAGGTAAGTAAAGATTATGTAACCCTCTGTCTGTTTTCTGTATTGACAATCCCGTGGAAACATTTGGGTGGTTACACTTTATTTGCATTTGTAAGCAGTTTATTTGGAAATACTGCTTGATGGATAATAAAATGACGGTTTTATTGGTGCCTGTATCTAATGGCTATCTTCCCTCTGGGACTTGCAAGGTACTGTCAGTGCCGGTATTTAATGGCTATGTTCCCTCTGGGACATGCAAGGTACTGTAAACTCCAATGGCGCTGATGGGTGAGGGGTTGTGGGAGTGAGGCTTCAGTTCAGTTTTCTTCTATTAGCCAGAGTCTCCTCAACTAAGTACTAAAATCAAACATGTAGACAATAAGAGTAACTATGACATTAAACTGGGATTACACTTAGCTGATATCTGCCCTATGGTGGTGCCTAATTATGTACTTGTGATAGCATGGATCCTGGAGTTGAATGCACTGCTCTGCTTTGACTTGTCATATTGTCTTCTACATATCTACTTGTGTGATATTTTTCTGTTTGTGTTAAATGAAGCATTTGGCTACATGGTAATGCTATGTATGTTTTGCTGCCCAAACAAATAAGCATAAGTCAGCACCAAACATGTTTGCATTCATGCTGTTACAAGTTAGAACATCAGTATCTTGAGGCTATAGGCAGGCCTTTCTTACCCCCATGAGCCATTGTTTCATAGACTTTGGGTTCCACTGGGCTAAGGAGTATAGACCCCCATACTTAGAGCTGGTCATGTGCAGTCTGTGGCAGTTTGTACACAGGCTGCCTGGTGCAATATACAAATAATTAGCTCACTGCAACTGGAGCATGCAAACTGTCTAAATATGGAGCCATGTCAGTACAGTGCTTAGTGACTATGCGCTATGCTGACACAGGCCCAGACTGAATATGGCTGACAGGAGCGCAATGGAGGTAGCGTGGATCAAATGGGATAGCAGCAGGACTCCCGTGGGCCATATTTAGTCCTAACATGCAAATGACCCCTCCGGGCATGGAAGGCGCTATGGTGCATTTGCATGCCCATTACAGGCTCATTAACATGTGTGTATGGCTCCCCCACTATGTAGCTGTCTTACATATTTCTTGTGGTCTAGTGGTCCCCCCAACCCCCTATTGACCTGTCCTGTACCTGTCTCAAATATTCCTGGTGGTGTAGTGGTTCCTGTACCCCCTGACTGACTGTCCTGTAGCTATCTTGAATACTCCTGGTGGTATAATGGTTCCTGCATCCCCAATCGATCGTCCTGTAACTGCCTTACATATTCGTGGTAGTCTAGTGGTCCCCCCTCCCCCCCATAAGGGCATCTGATCCTCTGTCAACCCACCTGCTAAGGACCCTCCTCCCCACAACTCCCTTCCCGGTCACCTAAGCCGAAGTACAGCAATAGAGACAGCGACCTGCACAGCCCTCTGCCCACAACCTTGGCTGGCCACCGTCTGATTTTCAGTGAGTGAGTATGAGTACGGAAGAATGAGGTGTTTGTACAATAATTGCAATTGCTCAGAGACTGTCAGATGGAAACTAGTTTAGGTGGTGAGCAGAGGCCTGTCATCAATATTGTTGTACTTTGCATTATGTGACATGGGCTGGGGGGGTGCCTGAAAGGCTGAGTCGGGAGGGGGTTAGATGCCTTTATAGGAGGACCACTAGGAATATACCAGACAGCTACAAGACGAGTGATCTGGAAGCTTGTACAATCTATTTTTTCAGGACAGATCAGCTTACATACAACACCTGCTTTTCAGAAGGACTCTGCTGTAGGGTCTTGCTTTTACAGTTTTACAATATATTTGCACAGGATAGCTCAGCTGAGTTCTGATGTCTTGTTTACAGTAGGTTTCTGTTTGACCCAGTTTTTACACTGTATTTACCCAGGATAGTACAGCAGAGAAGCAAAATCTTTTTTTTGTTTTCAGTTGGGTCCTCCATTTACCCATTTTTATACTGCTTTTACCCAGGACAGCCCAAGTGAGAGGCAATTTCTCATTTTCAGTGGAGTCCAGCTTTTACTATGTATTTTTCCAGGCTAGAGCAGAATAGTGGACATCTTTATTTAATTATTTAATGTGGCAAAGCAGTAGTGCATATTTAAATGTCTTCTCCATTGAGGATGAGTAAGTTAACCTGGCAGTGATAACTTTGTGCTCATCTTGAAGTTGGTACATTCTGTTCATGTGAAAGATAGATCTGCAGTCTGGGGAATGTCTTGCAGAAATCCTCTAGCCCAGCGAGCGGCTAGCTGTACCTGTGTGACTGGAGGTGCTGCTGGTACTATGCGGAGTGTGAGCCGGGAGCAGCCCACTAGTCACGCCGTGTGAGCCTGTGAGGGATTAATTCTCACAAGTCGTGAATCAGGACTTGGCTGGGACCGAGTGAGTTAGATGGTCGGTGCCAACAAAACAATATGACTTATAACCAGCCTGGCTTTATCATAGAAGGAACAGTGAGGTAAGTGTGCTGTTTTGTATTAATAATTTTATGTGTATTGAATGGCCTTATCTGACGGTGAGGGGCTGGGCTGTGTTCAGCAACTTGAGTGATCTCTCCCCCAGCTTGCCCCTTGCTCCAACCTCCCATCCTCCTCCCCCCCCACTGTGAGTGAGCATGGGACCCATCAAGTGAAGTCCACATGCATCTGATGGTGGATGGCAATTCTTCAGCATTAAAGCCTGTGCTGCATTCGGATTTGGCATTAGGTCATTTGTGTTTTGACTTTGGTGTCTAGGATGACTTCTGAGAGGGTGTTTAGTGTAAGAGGAGCCTATCACTAGCATTCCCTCAGCCCTTGCCATGTGACTGGGCTGTGTGCATGCCATGGGACATGCTTGGCATGCGGTCATCATCTGTTACAGTTGGCTGTGCACCCTTGCAGGTTGGCTATCATGTGTGGTTTGTGCTTGAGTGCTTGATGATGTTGTGGTTCTGGTGTATGACATATGGGTATTTGGGGACTGGCTGCCATGTACTGGATATGAATGGGAAACATCATCCTGCTATACAGCAGTGAAAATTATGGTCATGCCATTGTCCGAGGTCTCACACAGGTTGTGGAACCCTTGCTACATGTCAAGTCTGTGGGCTGTGATGTTACTATGTATGCCCTATATTTTATGCAGCTGTCCCTGCTGAGCCTTACCCTCCCTGCTCCAGCTATCTCAGTTCAGGCTACATGCAGATAAAGCATTCATGACCTGGTATACATCTATGTCAATGCTGGGCCTTAAGGGATCCTCTAGTGGGTCCAGTGTATCAGTTCCATTATCTGGCATGTACGGCCTGTGCAAGTGTCTGCTGTGTGACAGACACATGCACATCCAGGCTGGTGTTTTGTGTCCCCTTCTCACTGCCTTGTATTTCTCACTGGGTGGTGCACTGTTGGGAGGGGGCAGACTCTTCTGTTCAGGTTGTAAGGTAACAAGTGCAATGCCTGCTGCAGTGATAGCTGACTGTACTCAAGAGAAGTGGTATATAGTCGGGTGTTTGAAGGGTGGCTGGAGTGGGATTTTTAGCTTTAGTTTTGACAATTTTTGTTTAAAGAAAATAAAAAGTATTTATTTTGATAGTGATGTTGGTTGTAACAAGTCAAAGAATGCTTTAAAAGCAGCCAAATAGTGTCAACATGACCTTCAAAATGCAACAGAAGGTACTAGACGGCCCCCAGACCCCCGGCCTGTGGGGGGGTAGGGAACATCGTAGTTCATGGAGACCCTACACTTCTAAATTTAGCACACCACTGCCTGTTGGTTAAAAACTGAGTTTGTAATGAGACTGCATTGATCCAGCAGAGATTCAAATTATACTTCTCTCTCTCTCTCTCTCTCCCAAGTGTGTGTGTGTGTGTGTGTGTGTGTGTGTGTGTGTGTGTGTGTGCGTATGGCAGTGTGCAATGATTTACTGTTGTCTGTAGGATTTGTTAACTCTTTCAGGACTGATCTAAGACTGAATGATAAACAGAGCTCCACCATTCCTCCTCCCTCTCTTTCTCTAAGAACCAGATTTATACAGGAAAATGCTAAAAAGTGAAGCTGACCAAATGTGATAACTTACCTGACTTTTTTGTCAACTTAAACTTTTAGATTATTTCCTAGCCTTTTATGAATAAAGCTTACTATGTGTACTGAATGGAAGCTGATGGCTTGGATAAAAACTTTTGTATTTCTGAAATCACTGACGGTAACCTACAGAATATGTATGTAATGTTCATCACTGCTGGGCTTCTTGTGTGCATAGTACTATATGGCAAGGGTGTTTAATCTGTTTTGTTTTTAGTTTTATTTGATCCTCAAGCTTGCATCTCCTTTACCCCTCCCCCAACAACCACCACACACATTTGTATCTAAACTTGCTCTGTAAGCCAACAGTGCGAGTACAAAACTGTAACAGCTGTGTGCCTTATCCATTTGAATCACATAACCTGTCATACATAGAAATGTAGCCCTCTCTCCTCATGTCTAGGGTTATGGAGGGAATATGTCTGCGGGGAGGGGACACCCACAGCAACAGAAACACTTCCAACGGCCACGTTACCCAGGCCCACATGTCACACACATGGTCCCTTTTCCTCACTGGTGCTGGATGAAAACAACAGGTTAATGCATATTAAACAGTTCCTTTCAATAATGGAATGTCCACACAGAACTTGAAGAAACAACAGGGATCCCAAATTCATTAAACATATTCACACATAGCTCCGGGGAGCATCAGTTAGTTCATGGGGAACACATTCAGCTTTCACACAGCCAGTATGCCCATGATAGCAGCTTTTACCTGGACCGAGGAGGTCACAAAGTCTTTAGGGCAGCATTAACTCAGGACCGCTATGGTCATACACATTTCAAGGCAGCAAAAGTCCCAAAACAGTTCACAGTGCCTAACAGCCTATTATTCTTCACAGGCACCCAAACTCTTGATTCCCATCTCTTGCTCTCTCCTTGCACTGGCTGAGCAGGTCCCCCTCGGAACATGCAATCCTTATGGCTTGGGGATTTGCGGGTTCCCTCATGATGGCGGCATCCTTTTCCAGAACTGGCAGCAATTGTCCTTGAATTGAGAAGGGGGACACGTCCCGTGGAGCTCCAAGGCAACTCACTCTCTGGACACTACACTCCCTGCCACAGTTTTTGCCCACTGATCAACGCAGGCTTCCAGGGCACTCTGCGACTTGCAGCTGCTGGTTCTTCTCTTGACTTTAGCTGCCCTCCAAGATACTGTGCAGCTTGCAGTTACTGGCACCTACTTCTTCCTCTGTGTCCTCCCAAGTGCCACTGCCCGGGGGCCGGTGCAGGCAATTGTCCCCGCCCAGCCCCAACTCACTCTCATTCCTTCGGTCGCTCACTCTTCTGACCAAAAACCCCCTGCCCTCCTAAACTGCTGGGCTTTATCCCCCCCACACACCCATGGTGATCTCTCAATCCATAGGAGGCTCCACCTGAGTGCTGAGAAGAATTAACCCTTTTCTCTACTGGACCGAATTAGGCCACAAAAACCCGGGGAGGGGCCGGCTCAGTGGTGCTGGGGGTTGAGGCGCTGGACACCACACCTCACACTGGTGACCCAGGTTGGGAATGGACTCAGGTCGGCGCTGGTCAGCGGGGAGGGAGGGAGGATTGAGCGTCCCAACGGATGCTCTCCTCCCTCTGGGGAGGGTTACCAGGGGTGCCTTGTGCACCCGCATCCCGAGAGAGCCAGTGGAAGCACGGGCTCTCCAGGGTTCTGGCGGCTCCGTTCACTGAAGTCGGGGAGGGGGGATGCTGTCAGGCACTTGGGAGAAGGCATGCGTCAGCACGTCGCCTCTCTGGATGTACATCCTCGTGCCAGTGTCCCAGGGGGGATCTGGGAACCACAGAAAAGTGGAAAAAACCTCAGTGAGCCTAGATGATGGCCGCTCCAAAACCAGCCATCCAGGTCCAGAACCCACAGGGCAGATCTCCGCTGTTCAGGTGCTCCACAAGTAGGAGGAGGAGGTAAGGAGTAACTGGGCACTCTAGGAGACAGACTCAGTGGTAGCAGGATCTCGGAGGGACATGAGCAATGCCTGAAGGAGTGGAGCACTGAGGGAGTACAAGGGGTATAAATGGGACAAGGTGTCCCAAAGTAAAAAAAAAAAAAAACAGGGAGGGGTGACTAGACTATTAATCTCCCCAAGGGGGGGTTTCATAAGCATAGACACCAATGGCAGATAATGACCGTTGGGCCCATCTAGTCTACCCATTATTAATTGTGATCACTTCTGCTGCAGACCCAACTTGCCCTACAGCATTGTCTCTTTCACCCCCTTCCTTCCTCCTAGGATTCCTTTGTGCCTGTCCAAAGCATTTTAGAAAACCACCACTGGTTTCACCCCCACTGCCTCCCATGGAAGGCTGTTCCAGGAATCCACCACCCTTTCTGTGAAGAAGTACATCCTCACATCTCGTCTGAATCTACCTCCTTTCAGCTTCTTAACATGAATCCTTGTTCTATAGCACCTTTTTCTCTGAAACATATCTCACTCCCGTACCTTATTAACCCCCCAAGAGGTATTTAAAGGTCTCCATAATATCTCCACTCTCCCTCTTCTCCAGGGTGTTCATATTGAACTCTTTCAGGCTTTCCTAATAGGGCTTCTGATGCAGACCTTGCACCATTTTGACAGCCCTCTCCTCTCTTCTTGCCGCTTTCTCCTTTTTCCAATTGCTCCCCCCCACACCTTTGTCCTTTGACTGTTCCTTCCCCCCCTTCTTCCTTTGCTAACCCCCTGCTTCCTTAAAGAATTTGCATCCTGGTGGGACACTCTCCCCTTGGGAACTCCCTACTCTCCATCTCAGCTTGTGGTGCCCACTTTTTGCCTCCCCTATTTCTTCTGTCACCCTCCCCCCTCGGCTACTTTAAATTTCCATTGAAGTAACAACCGAATCACCCACTGAGGACTGTGGTTGCCTCCTGGATGAAAGCAGGCCATTGCCTTGGTATAGGTTCTTATCCTTCCAGGTTGGCCCACAGTCCCCAATGTAAACATACTGTACCTCTTCTCTCTGCACCATTCCTTTGTTATGTGAGGTCCCCACACTCTGACTGGATATCCACTGCGCATCTTAAACAATATAGATACATAACATATTATGATAACTAATGTACTAATATTTAGGGCATTGGCACTTACCGTACAAGTGTAAGTAGCCAGGGACATATTGGGACTCCTACATTGCCTTTGCTAAGAAACATATTGCAAGTACTGTGCCAAGATACACTTGTGTTCTCTATTTATCCTTCCGAGAAGTCATTGTATAGCCTGAACTGCCACTAGGTGGAGTTATGTAATACTGCATTATACTCTGTATTTTGTATGAGTTCTTTGTTCTCATATTTAGCTGACTTTACAGATAATGCATATCTGTAGATGATACTGTGGAGCCACATAACATTTAACCAATAGGGCCTATTTTATGTACCTAGTCTTTTAGTAACTATAGTAACTATCAGAGGTATATAACCTACTGTATTACCTATTCCCCTCAAGTTCTGAGACCATCTTCACTCCTAGGGGTACTTGGGAAACTTCAGCTCCCAGTGTCTAATGGTAAGATCTGCAATAGAGCGACTGTTTATCTTTTGTAAAATAAACAAGTTTATTACTGAATATGCCACTTGTCTGAGTCTCTTTTGCTTATTCAGCACTGCCAAGACTCTAACCAGGGCTAAGCACCCTAACATATTGGTGACCATGTGCAGGCGGTCTGAATTCACAAAGTTTCTCAACTTGTTGGCTTACCCTTCCCTTGTGGGTAGTAAGTAGGTGTACACACCCGTATCACCTCGCCTGTACTTTTTTTTTTTGAATATTCTGTTTATTAAAGATTTTCTTTTACACACAATACACATATAACATACAGCAACAAACTACAAGAACAAACAGACTACTAAATAGATGCAATCGGATGTGTGTTCCATTACAGACCATTATAGACATACAAGCACTAGTAATTACATAAACAGAAAAAGGGAGTCCTACTTCAATCCATTCAAAATAATAATAATATTAACAAATAATAAATAAATAAATAATGCCCTTCAATTTATGTTGACATTTGTATTAATGTTTATATATTCAGCCCTGTGCGGAGCATCATATTTTCAGAGACACTCAAGGATGACAAGAAGGGTGCCCATTCTCTCAGGAAAGCCTCCTACCTATCCCTGACTAACTGTGTAAGCCTTTCCAGTGCCAGGGAGCGTAGGATCATCCTCTGCCACTCAGTCACCATAGACCTAATCCCCGAAACCCAGGTATTCTGGATGCAGTGCCAGGCCAATACAAACAGGACTCTCATCCATCTAGGTAATGGTAGCCACTCCTCCCCACCTTCCACTGCCTTGACCCCAAATAGACATACCAGGGGGTCTCGGGGCAGTTGACCTCCAGTCATCTTACTTACCTCTTGGACTATCTCCCCCCAAAACTTGACCAGGAATGGACATGACCAGAAGCAGTGGAAATAGGTACCCATCCCCCTGTTACACCTCCAGCACAGCGAGGATACTGCAGGGTGTGCCCTGTGAATCTCGCCTGTACTTTTAACTCTGCAGCATCTTGTAAAGTGTGGCTGCTCACTGGTAAGGTTGATGCCATCTCACCTTGCTCAATGGCAGTTTTGAATTGCAGGATTGTGAAAGTACAGTAGCCCAACTGTCTGTTGGTTCAACCACTGTGGATCGATACACAGCAGGGTAACCACTGACGGGTTCCTTTTGTGTTTCTCAAACTTTTTTTTTTGCTGGTACCACTATGTCTAATATCTGTACAGATCTGAGACTCGACGTCTTTAACTTTCTTACCTCCCATGAAGGCTGAAACGATTTCACGTAGGATGCAAATCAGTCCGAAAACCCCGTGCTGTGGATTTCAATCCAGTACTCCAAGGCGAGAAAAACAGCCAAAAAGCATGATGCTAAAGGGCTGTTAGTCGCGGCTCTCTATGCTGCTTTAGAAGCTTCCGAATCGAGGTTTCATTCCCTCGAAATGCAATTCTCGTCTCTTAAGAAAGAGATGGAATTGCAGGCATCTGAAAGTTTGAAAACTGAGCAGTGGCTTGAAGCAGAACTTCAGTCACTGCGTAATAAGAACAAGACTCTTTTGCACTGTTCTGTCCAGGGTAATGATCGAGAGTTATGTATGTTGAGAGATGAATGTGACAGGTTGAAGCAGGATAAGAAGCAGGTGTTACAGATGAATGATTTGTTGAGTGATATGAATGAGATCTTGCGTGAGGAGATTGAGGAGATGATACAAGACCTGAAACAGGTAAGTGATGAGTTGGACAGGGAGCATAGGGACAACTGCGAGTTGAGTGCTGCATATAGAGTGTTACAGAAAGAAGTTGCAAAAGGTGTTGAGCAGGAAATTGCAAAAGTTAGTCAAAAAGCATATAGACTCAAGATGGCGAAACTGCGCCATCAGCGAGAGGTGTTGGCTGGTTACGTCAAAGCAATGGGAGGGTTTCACTACACATCCATCAACCTTATATCATCCGGCAATGATGATTCTGGTGACAACTGCCAGGATGGCACCCAGTAACTCCCTCACTGTGGCCCAGTGTCCTCTCACCACCCACAAGATGAAGGATCCCCACGCTATGACAGTGCAACCCTACATCATCAGTGGAATAACTATCATGTGCAATGCCAAGATGGCGACCTCCATGACAGGGGGAGGCCGAAGTTTAGGTATAGCCCCTCCGATTGCTGCTTTGACAAAAGGCGACAAAACAGAGATTGATCAAATAATCGAGACCGCCCTCTCTCGGACGGAGATGTCTGAGGAACAAAGGCAACTCTTCAAACAGCACTTGGATGCGATGATGAAGTAAGCTGCTGCCCAGCCATCTATCATCTGCTCTGTAGTCGGCGCTGAGGTGGAGGCCGCCCTTCGTAGCACACAAAACCAAAATCCCTTCCCTGAGCGTCCAGCATCTCAAAATAATCCCCTTCAGATAGTCCACTCTGTACAGCAAATCGCTGACAGCCTAGGCTGCATGAATCCCAGTGATAATGTCAGTTGTCATTAGTAAAAGGTTTACTCCAAATGCAAGATGCTCAGTCTATGATTGGCCTACCAGGTACAGATCCTTTGGCAGACTGTAGACCCCGGCCTCTGGTCGAAACTCTCAGAGGAAATTCATCAATCCACAGATGTGACTTTTGACGAGGTAGCCGCAACCCTTACTTCTGCGAACACCCCAAATGTGGTTGGCATTATGTTGGCCTACCCCATAAAGCAAACCACCAAGGAGAGTCCACCATCATACCATGCTGGCCTACCGCATTGGCAAAGCACTTTCGGAGGAAGGTGCAGATACTGACCAAATTGAGTACAAGAACTTGTTTCTTCAGAACATGATTCCAGCTGTCCATGAAAAAGTCAAGCCTATAGTTATCTTAAGAATGGATAAATTTGTATATATTCTCCAGAAGACCAAGCAGGTATACCAGCTCTACCTCTGAAATCTGAATTCAAGTTCACAAAAGATGGCCACGGTACAATCTACCAGCGAGCCCACAACCCACTACACACTGGAGGGCAAGGCCTAAGACAAAAAGGCTGTGCCTTTGAATAATAAACAGCATTACCAGTCTGGGGGGAAGGGAACGAAATCGAAATAGGAACAATAGGTGGAATTGGAATAACTCTCAGCAGCACAATCAGCAGCATGATAATTATGGCAATCGAAATTATCGAACGGGCCCTTCTTATCATGAGATAGTGGAAGAGAACAACAACCTCTGCAACCTTCTTGGGCATGTACAATCAGTAGCAGACTCAATCCTGAAGCGTACCGTTGCAGCGCTAGCTCTGGTACACCAGGCCTCACAAGGCCAAGGAGACATTGGAACCCCCCAGACCAGGCCGCACCAGGCCTGAATCCTGAGGTCTTACCCTTTATAGCGGCTACACAGGACATGGAAGAGGTTCGTCAAGAGCAGGCCAACCTACTTTTCCAGGAACTACCTGGCAGCGGTAGTTTGGATCAACAACTACAGGCCCTAGTCCATATTGTGAACAAGCTTACCCTTAACACAAATGGAATGCTTTGTACCAAGGCCACAGTCGGGGGCCGCCAATTGACTATTTTGTTAGATACAGGCATGGCTGTGTCAGTACTGCATGATGAGGATCCAGCAAATTTCTTTTGGTCCACCAGATGGAGGACCAGTACACAAGGCGTGGATGACACTAAGCTATATACCTACCGCTCTATTGTACTTTCCTTGGTGATAGGCAGTCTCAAGGTGAGTCACACTTTTGACCTCATGGTATTACATAATCATCCCAGCATCCGGGAACTGATTTTCTTACACTACATGGCTGTGTGGTAGACTTGGCCAACATGCTCTTGATCCAGATCAGGGGACAATACCATAAGGTCATGATTTCTGATTCATATGTGGTTGTAGCTATCACCACCAATGACAAGGAATATGACGTCATAGCTATATTCCAGACACGAGTTTTTCAAGAAACTCTTACCCATCCTGCAGAAGCACCTGGATGCTTTTGCCACACATGAGCATGATTGTGGGAGAATGAAAACTGTCATCGAAATCCCAGGCCCAGCACATGACAGGCAAAGGTAATACCCTTTATCTGCCGAGGCCTTACCATCACTCAGAGAAACTATACAGTCACTCCTTAGACAAGGTGTGATCAGGCCTTGTGTCTCAACTGCCAACTCACCCATTTGACCAGTGAAAAAGCCCACTGGATCTTGGAGACTCACTACTGATGACAGGAAGCTTAATCAAGTCACTCCTAACAGCTCACCTACTGTAGCATCAGCAGCAGATGGCTCAAACTGCTAACACCAGATCATCGGTGGTTCAGCACCCTTGACATCTCCAATGGCTTTTGGTCACTGCCCCTAGCTCAGGAAAGTCAATACAAGTTTGCCTTTACCTTTGAGGGTCAACAGTACACCTGGACCTGCTTACCCCAGGGCTTTCACAACAGTCCTTCTCTTTTCCATCTACATACGATAGATGCCCTGTAGCGTTTCTATGCCCCACAATGTCTTCTGCAGTATGTGGATGACTTACTGTTGGCAACTGCCACCAAGGAGCAACCTTTTGACCTCCCTGATGAACTACTGACTCTCTTACAGACAGTAGGCCTCAAGTGCAATCCTGCATAAGCACAATTATGCCAGAAGGAAGCCATCTTTCTTAGCCTGTGCATAATGGAACAAGGCAGGAGTCCGTCCTGGAATGAGATCCAAGGCCTACAAGATTTGCCACTACCCACCAGTGTGGGAACACTCAGACATTTCTTGGGAATGGTCAACCATTCCAGGGATTTTATTTGCGATTTTGCACAGAAGGCTTCCCCTCTGTATGAGCTCTTGAAAAAGGATGTCCCCTGGACTTGGGGGTCCATTCACACTACGCTGTGACACTTCTGAAACAGGCCTTGGCCTCTGCTCCAGCTTTAGTGAACCCCAATCCAGCTGTACCTTTCCATTTGGAATCAGCTACTTCAAACATAGCTATGTCTGCAGTTCTTGCTCAGAAGGTGAATGGTACATTGAGACCTATTGCTTATGCATCTCAAATGCTGTCTCCAGTGGAACAAAAGTACAGTCTTTGTGAAAGAAACCTTCTGTCTACCTACTGGGCTGTCAAACAATTTCTGTATATCACTGGGTACTCACCTATCATTTTGAACACAAACCACACTCCCACAACTTTTCTGCTATCAGGTAGAGTGAAGGATGGATCAGTATCCAACACCTGACTGACTCACTGGTCTCTTCTTCTCCAGGACCATGACATTGAGGTCCACCCTGCCAAGATGCCCTCAATTCTAGCCCGTGATCTTTTATACCAAGGAGCCCCACATGATTGCACACTCCAACCCTTCTGCTTTGCCTGATCCAGGCCCTTTTCTTCCTGCTACTCCAATGCTCCTTGCTGACACCTCCCTGTGTCATGTCTTTACTGATGGCTCTGCCTCATACTTTCAAAGAGAACAGATAGCTGGATTTGGAGTGCTCATCATGTACCCCAACCGTAACACTGTTCATGCTTCTAAATGCTGCAGTGTTGTATCATCTCAGTATGCAGAATTGGCAGCTGTAGCCTGTGCCCTCTAACTGATACAACATGGTGTCGAAGACACCATCATCTTTACAGACTCTAATTGGGTCTGTTGTTCTCTGACCAAATTTTTACCCTTATGGCAGAAGAACTCCTTTGCATCTTCTGACGGCACCCCGTGAAGTATAAGGCACGTTTTGTCTACATTCACGAATTGACTCAACAGTTTAGCCACAAACTGTTTATCCACAAAGTGAAGGCCCACTCAAAACCTGACCCATACCATTTTTTCAACGATCGAGCAGATACTTTTGCAAAAGAGAGTGCTGGGGGGGGGGAGCCATGGGAAATGGCTCACCCTGATGCTTTAGCAGCCATACAAATAGCTGCCATAAAGAAGAAACCTGAACCTTTTGTGCCACTGGACTTGTCCACAGCACAAAAGTCTGACCCTTAGCTACAAGATGTGTTTAGATTCCTTGACAAGGGAATTGAACAAGATTTGCCTACTCACAGCCCCTACAAAAGACACGCAAACCAACTACATTTATCACCAGACAAACTGATCTGGTATCAGTCCAACGACTTGAACTACAAGCTGTGGGTAGTCCCTGAATCCTTGAGATCTGAGTTTATTTATCAGGTCCATGACACCCCAACTGGTGAACACCAGGGCATAGAAAATACACTTCAGAGACTAAAATGTGTTGGTTGGTGGCCTGACATCACCAAGGATGTCAAGCACTATATAGAAAACTGCCTGATTGGTGCTCAGAACAATCCAGCCCCAACCAAGCGAAATGCCAAACTACTTCTCCAGAGACAATCTGGCCCTTGGTATACAATCCAAATTGACTTTATTGGTCCTCTGACCAATACCAGCAAGAAAAACAAGTATGCACTTGTGGTAACTGACCTATTCTCCAAGTGGGTTGAGGCATTCCCCACCTAGAAATGTACAGTAAAGGCAACTGTAAAAGTCCTGGTAGAACAATTGTTCTCCAGGTGGGGCCTACCTCTCAAGGTGGGCTCTGACCAAAGAACCAGTTTTACAGGTGAGTTAATGCAAGAAACACTTGAGCTTCTTGGTGTGCACCAGATGTTCCACATACCCTATCACATTCAATCATCAGGTCAGGTAGAATGAGACAACAGACATATCAAGCAAGTGCTTTCCAGATTTATCGAGGACCATCCCAAGGATTGGGATTCCCTTTTGGCTTTACTCCTTATGACAATTAGGGGTACTCCTTCAACCACCACCCAGCTAACACCCTTTGAGGTGATGACTGGTAGAACCATGAGATTACCTAAACACGTTGATTGACCTAAACACACCCACTGTAGACAAAGTGTCTGTAGATAAATATGCTGCAAAACTCACAAATGATATTGTTAAAACCCACTTGTATGCTGCACATCATATGGGCAAGGCCCAACAACAGTCCAAAATTCACTTTGACAAATACGCACAAGAGGTGAACTGGCAAGTCGGAGATCAGGTAATGGTTCTCAGATTTGCTCACCCCACATCCTTCTCCAATAAATGGGAAGGACCCCACCTCATGGTTAACAAACTCAGTCCTGCACTCTACCAAGTTAGACTCCTTCACCAAAAGAAACTTACTGAGAAATGGTTGCATGCTAACCAATTAAAACTGTATAAAGGAGAATAATTACTTTTCCTAACCCCATTGGGTGGAATTGTACCTACTGACCTTTTCTTTTTCCTTACAGGTATTCCCATAAGATTGCTATCTTGCATCTAGTTCTCCTGCTATTAGGAGCATTTCCTTTTGTCCATGGCAAGGATATGAAAACTATATCTGAGAGTAATCAAAGTCTAAGGTAACTCCTTCCACTTCTTGATCATCCTCAGGGAAGATACATGACCCCTGCAGACAAACCTACCACCATCCATGAAGGAGTCTGTATAGATGTTCCCAACAAACTGATTACTGTTCAGGAGGGCAAGGATGCCTACCTTACGTCCTCAGTTGTGGCTCCTGACAAATCTTCCCTCCAAGCTGAATGACAAACTGACAGCAATGGACAGACACGTCCCGTTGCCCGCCTATCCAAAGGCACCTTCCAAGGCTGGCCCAATACTAGAATTACCCCAAATGGTACCCTGTCCATTCGCCAAGCTAACCACAGACATTCTGGTTTATATAATCTTACTGCTTTAATTGACCCTGCCTTTTGTGAGAGATTCCCACAAGACTCCGAAAAATACTTTTGTACTCATAATTACATGACTACAGCAGCTGTGTTTCTCTCTGTAGTACTCCCTACTGAAGCAGAACTTAGTGAATGTCCCCCACAGGAACCTGGCCCACACAGTGGTTTCACTGCAACCTCCCTTCCAGGTACACTTGTAAACAATGTGCAATTTATTCGCATTCCAGTTATTTTTAATCTCACCCATTGGAATACGGCAGAATTTGGTATGTGTTCTACAACTAATACCGCCATGTTTTTCAGCACTATGTTATTAGATCGTTTTGCTGCATACCAGATATGCACACAGGATCCCGTGGATGGTACCCGTACCATTGAACATTTAGGTTTATTCAGATCTAGACCTAACCTGTTAAAAAGGAAGTTTCCTCATCACACAGAAGATTTGATACTGCTGATGTCACTGGTGCAAATAGCACCATATCCAGACTCTTTGGATCTGGCATGTCCATCTGGAACAGGGCAGACATTGCTGCCATTAAAAGTCAAACAGTTAAATTCCAGACTGGCATGAAGAATTATATTTTAACCCCATTATTACATGGTGTAGATGGACTTAGTCAGGAAGAGCACTACACAGTATATAACCTGCACGACATTGCCAAGGGTTTTAATGACACTAAGAATAAAATTAATGAACTTGTTTTTCAGAATAACAAGGAGACAGACAAGCAATATATTGCCATGGAACTCCTCTCCTCTGCTCTGTCAATGGCTCTTATGGTATAATCACCGTCAATAATCTCTTTCATGATCTGGAATCTGGACGTATTCCAGATATTATTCATGATACAAAACTTGCTAAATGGTATTGTCCACATTGTAGGTCTACTGCTTGTATTATAATGTGCATGTCATGATCTATTTCAGACAACATGAAGTCTTGCTATATTATGACTATTGCAGTTTGCCCCAGCCTTAGAACTGCTCCGGAGGTGAAAGAGTTAACTTCCATGCAGAGCATGGAGCTTAGAGCGCGAGCTCGGTTCAGAAGCTCTGTTTGGCTGGTTTCAAACCGAAACCGTCAGATTCTTTACTCCGCCTCTCTGAACAGTCGCTCCGGAGATTCCTCCTCTTGCTCGGTTCATTTCTTCGGTTTAAAGCGCTATTTCTCGGTTGAATTTAACCGCGATTTCATTATTTTAAACGCAAAACCGATCGGTTCAGGCTCTGTCTATGGTAATCGTAAGTAATAGGGTTTTTCCTGTGTGGAACTTGTAAAAGTATTATCAGTTCGGTTGAACCGATCGAGTTGTATTTGAATATAAGTTTAAAGCCTTTTAAGGCTTTTTAGAGTGCGGTTCCCGGTTCTTATCGGTTCTAAAAAAGCAGATTTCATTACGGTTTTCCACGACCCATGACACGGTTTGGAACCGATAAGGTGTCTTGCCTGGCACTGCCATCAAAAGAACGGCAAGTTGGTTGGTTAGGCTGGCATCATGTCTGAGGAAAACCAGAAAACCGGGCCCACTGGTTTCAACACTGTAGTGTTCTGTGGGGAAGTCTTTGCCAAGGCTGACCCACACACTACATGTGTCTATTGTCTGGGGTTTGACCACCCCAATTCAGACTGCCAGATTTGTAAAATTTCCTGCAGCCACCCTGGACAAGAGAGTGGGCAGGCTCAGGGAACGAGAGGCCAAAAAGTCCGCTGACCCGGATGGCCAGCCCGGTTCGGTGCCAACCGAACCGGAGGGAGTGCCCTCTGACCAGGGCGAGACTTCCTCGGGCAAACGAAAAGCTGGCTCTGAGGAGCCAGTTCCAGCAAAGAAATCTAAAAAATCAGCAGGTTTGGAGTCCAAAATTCCTTCTCCAACTGCTGCTGAGATAGCCAGGGCAATACAGATTGTCCAGTCCCTGTCCCCGGTTCCCTCCGAACCGCCACTGTCTGGCAAAAGGTTGGTTCAGTCGGTTCCAGTGGTTCAGGATTATGATATAGAAGAGTTCTATGAACCAGAGGAGCGGGACGAGGATTATGATCAGTGTGAATGTGACTTTGAAAGTCTGGATGTGCCCATTGAACGGACATCTCCCCAGACAGACCTTCAGGTGAGTCTCCCCTAGGCTTTCTGAGTCCCTTCTCATTTTTGTTTATAAAAAGTTGCTGAGACCCTCCAGCTTCCCTTAGAGGAGGCTTTGGATGAGCAAGAGGAGCCTGACTATGTGGAGATGATGGATATCCCAGAGTCCAGGAGGTTGTCCATCCTTTACATAAATCCTTTAGAAAACAAACAATAAAAATTTTAAAAGCTCTAATTCTGTGCCTCCTGTGGATAAAAAGATGGACAGGAGGTACACTTTGTCAAGTCCTGATACAGATTTTCTTTCACAGCAATGCAGTCATGGGAGTAGTTCAGGCTGTAGCCTGTGATAAAGCTTAATATTCCACTGGCTTCACATCCTCCTGACAAGGATTCCAGGAAGATTGATGCATGGCCAAAACAATACATGGCAGCATCCTTGGGACTCAGACAAGCTAACTATATGGCTTATGTTGCAAGATACCAGAAATCTAGATGGGATACTGTCATGGCCTTAGCCAAACAGGTCCCTGGCCAGCTCGCAAAGGAGCTGGAGCAGGTGGCCCTTGATGGTATTGAGGCATCTAAGGTGCAATTCCATGCTGCAGTGGATTCTAATGATGTATCCTCTCGAGTCATGGCTACATCTGTGGCTTTTCGCAGATTGGCCTGGCTCAGGTGTACTTCTTTGTCACAGGATACCCAGTCTAAGGCTATGGATTTTCCTGAGGTGGGAAATTCTCTCTGTTTGGGAGCAGACAGAGAATTATATGAAGAAAATGGATGAATATAGAACCACTTACAGAGTGCACAAGCCAAGAAACGCAAGCCACTCCTCAGAGGCAGCCCCCAGGGGTAGGGGCAGAGCCTTTTCACAGGCCTTTACCAGACTCAGGCCCCTCCTCTTCAGCCTATGTACAGAGGGGTTCTTCAGAGGAGAGGCAGACGGGGTTCGAGCAGGCCTGCTCCACCCCTCAGCCTAAACCCCTGCCAAACAGGCACCCTGATGGGATGCCCAGGGTCGGCTCTCCACTACCTGTAGGGGGCAGGCTGGCTCACTTCATCCAGGACTGGCAGTCTTTAACTTCAGACAGGTGGGTCCTGGAAGTAGTGAGCCAGGGTCTGTCTCAGCTTCAAGAAATTTCCAAAGATGAGAGCCAGATCTTTCCACCTACAAACCCTTTAGAGACTCTTGCTTTGGAAACAGAAGTCTCAACCCTCCTGGCTCTCAGAGCTGTAGAAAAGGTTTCTCCCTTCACCAGGGCAAGGTCTGTACTCCAGGTACTCCTTGCCCAAAAAAGACAGGAGAGTGGCGGCCTATCCTGGATCTAAGATATCTAAACAAGCACCTTTTAAAGCCAAAGTTCAAAATGGTGACACTGGGAATGATTTACCTCCCTAAGGCGGGGACTGGCTAGCCTCCCTGGACCTCAAAGATGCCTACTTTCATGTTCTTATCAGAAGCTGCCATGAAAGTACCTCAGATTGAACTGCCCTCAGGCCATTATCAGTTCAGAGCAATGCTCTTCGCCTCACTTCTGCCCCAAGGGTGTTCACAAAGTGTCTGGCAGTAGCAGTCGCTCACCTAAGAAGGCAAAAGATTGTCATTTTTCCCTACCTGGACGACTGGGCTCATTGTGGGTCAGTCTCAGACCAGATCAAAATCACACCTGCTAGATTACCCAGCAACTGCTTGCCTCTCTGGGATTTCTTCTCAATCTTCCAAAATCAGTTTGGAACCTGTCCAAGTACTCACCTTTTATAGGCGCAGAACTGGATACAAAGCAGGCCAGAGCCTTCCTTCCCTTGGAAAGGGTAAGGACCTTAGTGGCCCTGACCGCCTCCTTCACTCTGCAGTTTCTCGACCAGCAAGGCATTTCCTGCAGCTCCTAGGGCACATGGCTGCCTCCACAGCTGTGGTGCAAGAGCAAGATTTCAGATGAGGGACATTCAGTTCCATTTGAGAGCTTTCTGGTCTCAAAGAAGAGATCCTCTATCCAAGTTAATCCCAGTGACTCAGAACCTGATCCAGGCCCCTTCAGTGGTGGCAGGATCAGAGCAATCTGAGACAGGGGGTGCCTTTCATCCTCTGTCCCATTCCTTGACCCTTACTACAGATGTATCCCTTTGGGATGGGGGGCTCACATGGGCAACCTCTCCACCCAGGGATTATGGTCCCTCAGGAATCTCTGCTCCACATCAACCTGTTGGAACTCAGAGCTGTTTTCTAGCACTTCAGGTTTTCTCTGCATCTGTTCAGAACAAGGTAGTACAGGTCAGAACAGACAACACCACTACAATGTGGTACAGCAACAAACAAGGGGCACTCGGTCTTGACCCTTATGCAGAAGCAATGAAGTTGTGGTCTCTGGCTTACTCCTGAACACTTCCTCATAGCAGTTCACCTCCCAGGCAAGGACAATGTCCTGGCAGATGCCCTCAGCAGGATTCCCAGGGCCATCCACGAATGGTCACTGGATGCCCTAGTACTGGGATAGTGTTTGCCAGATGGGGCACTCCTCAGATAGATCTTTCGCAGCCCCAGACAATTATCAACTTCCACTGTTTTGTTGCAGGCCCCAGTGTTGGGCTCAGTTCACCTGGATGCCTTTCTCCTCGATTGGGAAGGAAGTTTCTTTTATGCCTTTCCTTCCCTCTCCTGTTCAAAGTACTAGCTAAAGTCAGGTCTCAGCCCTGCAAAATGATCCTGATTGCTCCAGATTGGGCCAGGCAGCCCTGGTACCCACTCCTTCTGTCCTTAGCAGTCCATCTTCCCTGTGTCTCCCCAGGAACCACAATCTGTTAACCTGTGCTCAGGGGAGTTTGGTATCCGAATCTCAAATCCCTCAACCTCAAGGCTTGGCTCTTGAGCAGTTAGAGTTGCGATTTGCAACTTTCTCAAAGTGTTCTCGAAATCCTGAAGGCTGCTAGGAAGCCCTTCACCAGAGCTACCTATAACTCCAAGTGGAAAGGTTTTCCATATGGTGTTCTGGAAGCATGTTTCCCAGAATCTGCCGATCTACCTACTGTATTGGACTACATGGTCCATCTTAATTTCTTTGGGACTGAGACCAGCCACCCTGAAGTGCACTTGGCTGCTGTCTCTGCCTTCATTTCAGCAGGGAAGCCCTCTTCTCTCTGCTCATCCTGTATTTTCAAGTTTTTTAAGGATTGCTTCACACAATCCTCCATTCAGGGACCCTACCCCGGCTTGGGATCTTAATGTATGCATTGCTCAGCTAATGCAACCCCCCTCTGAGCCTCTGTCTTCGGCAGAGCTTAAGTATTTGACTTGGAAAACTGTATTTCTGATAGCCATCACTTCTGCCAGGCGTATAAGTGAGTTACAGGCTTTATCAGTAGAAACTGACTTTATTTCCTTTCACAGGGATAAAGTGGTCCTCAGGACTAACAGGAAGTTTTTGCCTAAGGTGGTTTCAGATTTCCACCTTAACCAATCTATTTCACTCCCAGTGTTCTTCACTGACCATTCTTCCTCTGGTGAGAGGAGGCTGCACAGCTTAGATGTTAAGAGGGCCCTAAGTTACTACATAGAGCGTACCAAGGGTCACAGGTTTGACTCCCTCCAACTGTTTCTCACTTATGGTGAGGTTGGGAAAGGGAGACCTGCCACTAAAAGATCCATTGCCAGGTGGATCGTTTCTTGTATACAATTTTGCTATCAAAAGCTGGGTAAGGTTCCCCCCTCAGGCCTGAGGGCTCACTCTTCCAGAGGTACAGCTGCATCTCTAGCTGCTGCAGGAGACATCCTATCTTGGAGATATGTCAGGCAGCTACTTGGAAGACAGTACACTATTCATAAGCATTACTCCTTGGATATTCAGGCCAGGAGGGATGCTCGGTTTAACATAGCCGTGCTTCCAGAACCTATTCCCTAAGTAGGTTCTGTCCCTCCTCCATGGAGGGTACTGCTGTGTAGTCTCAATAGTCATAATATAGCAAGACTTCATGTTGTCTGAAGGAAAATTACTCACCTTAGTAATGTTGTTTCTTCTAATGGAGTCTTGCTATATTATGACCTCCCCAACCTGCCCCTCTCAGAACTTCTACTTTGGGGTATGGGGTGGGTAGTCCTGTTGGCATTTTTTGATGCGCATCTTTCAGGTTTGAGTGTTGTGTTTATTTAGTTATTTTATCTTAATTTTCTGGTCCACTGATTGAGTTTTGTGTTGGGACCAGTGAAAATTGTTAATATATTAGTAGCCAGTTGGCTAGTGTAAGTTACAGCTTCCACACAGAACCTTAGTGAGTTTTGCTCGTAAAGATCTGACGGTTCAGTTTGAAACCAGCCAAACAGAGCTTCTGAACCGAGCTCGCGCTCTAAGCTCCATGCTCTGCATGGAAGTTAACTCTTTCACCTCCGGAGCAGTTCTAAGGCTGGGGCAAACTGCAATAGTCACAATATAGAAAGACTCCATTAGAAGAAACAACATTACTAAGGTGAGTAATTTTTTCTTCTATACCATTATCAACTGCTAGAAATTTAGGTTATGTCACATGCCACCCCAACAGGGGGCCCATGTTACACTGCTCATCACTGTACCTTATGTAACCCTACCAGTGGAGGTGGTGGGCGAAAACAGTACAGGGATTCAAAAAAGTGCCACGTGGTCATGATTCTCTTTACTGTATATACTTTACATCAAGATTTATATGCTCAATAACCACGCAATGGTTATTCCAATAAACTCAGTTTATTGTCTGCACACATATGTATGGGAGCCTCAGTTAAAAGCGAGAGCTCCTCGAACTAAGTTTTACACAGTATTTTATAGCACTTCTTATCTTGAAAACACTAACATTTCAGTATAAATCAATCATAGTTTCTAGCAATGTAACAGAAAACAGTTGGACATACATTAGGTACTTTTCCACTGGCTTACTTCATTACTGCTTGATACATATGCCTGGGTCGAAGCTGACCTAATAGAAACAATAAGTTTCCTCACTCCATGGTACCAGCAGCTTGGTTTCAATGCAACTACATGTTCTTATCTCTGCTTCTTGCCCAACCCTGCCCCAAGCTTGCTATTCAGGCTGGTACCATCAGTTCTGTTCAGCTTTATCTAAACTGCTATTTTTCACAACTTTAAGGAACTGGTTTTAGTCAGCACGAGCTATTACTATCTGCTTGCCTTGCAATTCTTATAAACTTATAATGGTCCTTAGCCTCTACTTAGACCTGGCTATAGTCAACTACACTAGCAGCTTCTACATTGTAATCATAATATATATATATATGTTGTAACACACTTTACTTTATATGTATGCATGAATCCACTCTATATGTATGCATAAAGAAAGATATATATATATATATATATATATATATATAAAAGAAATTCCTCCACAATGCCTTTGAGGCTCTGCCTCAACTAAATCTTAGTAAGGTCATCTATGTGTGCAAAGGGAATGGGGGTTCTTCTGGGAAAAGATTCCTTGATAATCAAGCAGGGCATTTGGGCAGAGATGGGAGTACTCAAGAACACAATGAAAAATACACGCTTTCATAATAGTGACACAAGCCAAATGGCCAGTAGAATAAGGAGAGCCACCCAATCCAATGCAACAGTGGCTCCCAATCACCAAAGATGCTGAAAACCAGGACCAGGGGTCGACCTTTTCCACTGGTGCATGCTCCTCAAAACTCGATCCTGCAACTGCTGCACCTTGCAGGACCTGATCTAGAGCCTCTGAATTATCAGGAATATATGTGCAACATTCTTCGCCAATGACAGCATACCCCATCCTGGGCAGCTAGAAGGTATCCAGGGCTGCCCTATTTGCAAGGCCATTAATCTGGTGGCTCGTATTTCAGCATTTACTAAAGGCAATTCTGTTTTAGTACTGTTTATAAGAGTTTCAATTTCATAACTTAACTGATCTATGTAGTGCATTGCCTGCTACCACCCCACCATGAAACACTCAGCTCCAAATTTCTCATACCAGGGTATCGAATAGATTCAGGTGGAACATGGTCTACCTAGGTTTCGTTTAACTCTGATAGTGTGGTTATTTGGGTTAATTATCTGAAAGTCCGCACTACTGGGTGCAATGTAGCCAAGTAACAGCATCCAGCCCACTGTGAGGCAGGAATGTATCACGCTCATTCCACATACCCAGTATAAACCAGTTAAAGTCCCAAAGGGAACGACGACACCGTGGACCACCCAAAGTTGTAGATCAGTTATAGCAACAGTAGTGGTACAATTGGATGAGCCCAATTCCTGAACCCTCACCTTACTGCTACAGAGACAAGTCACTGGCTGGGACCTCGGAACCCGGGGCCATATGTGCAAGAGCTCACCAGTTGTGTTGGGGTGCGCTGGCATATACCACGTGAGGAAGGGCCTTCCTGCCAACACAGTCACATTACTAAGGACACGCTCTACCCAAGGACCCAATTTTTTATAGGTACTGGCTCTTGGCACATACCAAGAAACCAATGCCAAAAGTCTGGTAGAGCAATGTAGTATCATTTTGAGGGAGGGTTCTGGGTATAGATGGAACCCAACCTTTGCTGAAGCAGGGGAGGCACACACATAATAATCAGACAAATTAATATTTTCTGCATGCAACTTCATTAAAGTCCACCAGTATTTGCATAATGCAGGGGCTCAGCACTGCCAGATGCTTCTCATTAAAGTGCGTAAAGTCTGTTAAAGAACCCCAGTACAATGGTTGCAAGAACAGTAAGTCCTCCAAGCATTAATCCCTTTCGGTTTGCACGGTCTCGGACAGGTCTGCTCACTAACCGGGCAATGTGATCAGTGGATCCATGTCTCCTTCTGCAACCTTTACTGCTGTTGCCGTTGTCAACAGGACCTGAGTGCGAACCCGCAACCTTGGGGAACTCCATCTTTTCTTCGAAGTCCTTCACCAGAACAAAATCGCCAGGCTGAATCTGATGCAGGGGTGTCTCAGTAGGCAGCTGCAAAGCTGCTTGACCCTAGGATAGAAAGACCTCAAGACACCATTAAGGATAAACAATAAGTAGCATTTCCTCATCTACTCCATACAGAGGGTGATTCAACTTTGTGGGTAAGGGCATTTGGCATTACGCAATGGCCGTCCTAAGTAAAATTTCATGTGGGGAGAGACCAAGGCATACCGCCCCTCATAGCCATGAGGCGAGAGGCAAAAGCAGTCACCCAAGTCAGACTAAGTCTCCGCCCATGATTTTTGTAATTTTGAGTTTTAGAGTCTGATTTGCTCTCTCCAGTGCCCCACCCGATTGGGGATGGTAGCGCGGTACATTCGGGTCCACCTGCAAGGCCTCACACAATGATTTTACTCACTTCGTTTGCAAAATGAGATCCATTATCGCATGACAAGCGGCTGGGCAATCCCCAGCGAGGATAATTTCAAGTAAGGCTTTTACCACAGCGCATGCAGAAGCCTCTTGCAGGCGAAATGCCCTCACCCACTTTGAAAACATACCACAATAACTAAGCAATATTTATAGCCTTGGAACGGCGTGAAGCTCCATAAAGTCCATCTATAACATGCTCAAATGGACCAGCAGGAATCGAGTGGGCAGAGGGGTTAGATGCTGTCCTCTGCCCACATTGTACTGCATGCAAATCACACACTTATTACAAAACACTTCAGCATAGCTAGTAAATCAACAACATACCAATACTTATTTGCAAAATCTACCATGCCCGTCTTTGAAACATGATCGCTCCATGAGCCAATTTTGCCAAATAAAATACCGATCCCGGTAACATGGTCTCCCATCTCCGAACACCCACACTTTTAAATTTGAATCAAATACACACTGCTGCTTCCAATGGCGCTTTCTGCCTCTGTACTATTACTAGCTGGGCGCCACTAAGTCCTGTGGAGAAAACAAGTTACAAGTTTCACTATTTACAACAGTTAACTGGTAGACTGAAGCACCCATTGACTGAGCACCGCTGCGCTGCGGCATCCTGCTAGCGTTACCTGCGGAGACAAAATCTTTGTAGACGTGTGTGCTGCACATTTCACAGTACCAATGTATAGGTAGCTGAATAGCAAACAGTAAATCTTTTACCAATTCTTGCATGCGCAATAGGCTTACCCAGAATCAAGAAACCCTCTATGCTTCCATAATGTCCAAAGTCATGCTGCCACCAAAGGCATACCGACTGTCTGTATACACATTACTGTTCTGTCCTGTGCAAGCGTGCAAGCCCTCGTCAGGGCTACCAACTCTGCAACCTGGGCAGAGAAACTGGATAGCAATGAACTGCTCTATTACCTCCAGACACAGTACATACTGCATAACCAACTTTAGTCACCCCCTTAGGTCTTTAAAAGCTGAGCCATCCACAAAATATTCAACTTCTGCATTTGTCAGGGCTACATCTGTTATATCTGGTCTAGGGTTTACTGTCACAGTCAATTACCTGTCCACAGTCATGTTGTTCACCATAGACGGGAGGGCAACAAGGTTGCCGAGATTCAAGGTGGTGCACCGAGAGTAATGTTTGACATTGTGAGCAGTACATTTGGTACTACAAAACTCTCGCGGGGTCAGATGAGCTGTGCGAGCTTGTAACAATATGGCTTGCACTGCGTGGGGTACATGCACAGTAAGGGGCAAAATCCCACCAGAATCCACAAGAACAATACTGCCTCCGTGGCTGCAGCCGCGACTGTAAAACAGGAGACCATACCTGCCACTACCGAATCCAACACGTTTTGAATAATAAGCAATTGGCCTCTGGCTCCCCAACGATCCTGTAAAAAAACTGCAGACATGTAACCCCATTGACCATTTACAAACAGGTTAAAAAGCTTTCTCATAGTTTGGGAGTCCCAAACATGGCGTGCTAGTGACACTTCTTTTACTTTAGCGAATGATGTTTCTAACCCGGGGACCACTGCACCTCATCTGCCATTTTCATTTTGTGCCATAGATTTAAATCGTGTAATGGCTGGATGATGTAAGCATAATCCATTATAAAGGCAGCAGTAACCTACTCATTCCTAGGAAACGACATCATTTGCTGCCTAGTTACAGAGAGCGGGGCCATTCAGTAATTGCTTGAATCGTTTGGGATCTAACTGCCTTCCCTCTGCAGGAGTATGTGACCTAAATAATGTACTGGCATAGCACACTTGCAGCTTAACCTTTAGAGACTTTATGTCCATTTTGGGCCAGAAAAATCAACAGAGCTCTGGTGTCCTCCTCACTCCGCCTCCCTGGAAGAATAGGAGAGTAAATCATCTACCTACTGAATCAGGCGCTGCCCTGTGAGGGCGACAAACCCTGCAAGTTCTCACGCATCTGAGCAGAAAACACAGCAGGTGACTCCGCGCAACCTTGTGGCATCTGAGTCCAGTCCATTTTGACCCTTATACGTAAATGCAAACCATTCTCGCTGGCGGATCCACAGGTATGCTAAAGCGCGTTTACTTAAGTCTTGACTGAAAAGTGCGTGGCGGTATGTGGGATCTCTGACAGAATAGTAGCTGGATTGGTACCACTGGAGTTCTGACATGTACTGCCTCATTCACTGCCCTCAAATCTTGCACAAGCGATAATCCCACTTCCCTTTCTTACTGGCAATATTGGTGTATTAACTACAGCATCTGGACATGGAACAATAACCCCTTTTTTACTAACGCAGCATGCACGGTGCAATCCCTTCTTCTGCTTCCTCCCAACAGGTACTGGTGTCGACTCAGTCTGTATGAGCTTTTAGGCGTCACAACTAGTGGCTATGCTCCTTTCATTAGTCCCACATCATACTTAGATGTAGCCCACAGAACTTCTGGTATTTGACTAATCCACCCAGGCTCAGGGTCTTGCTTTTCTCCTTCTCCCACCATCTTTCACATTCACCTGCCTTTCTGATACACATACTTACCCACTTTCTTAAACTAATTCCTTTACTGCCCTCTGCTGATCTCTGCCTCCTTCACATCCACCCAATCTTTTAGCTGCACCATGCTTGCCATCCAGGGGCCCAAATCTTTCCACTGCAGCTACGGTTTCTTTGCCAAAGAAATATGGATATGAATCAGAACTTAAAGCACCTTTGTTGCTCCTCAGTAGGTAATACTGAGACCCCACCCTATCTCTACCCACATACAGATTATGCACCCCAAACCATTGTTCGATCTGTTGCCGCCCCCAATCCCCACATTCGTATTCATAATCCCTAGCCCCCACAGCATAGTATACAAGTACAATGCAGACCAACCCTAAACTGCATGTTACCATATGTTACTTTTTCACCCACCTCTCTAACCAGTACTGCTCATCTGAATTTACAATTTCCCAACTGTACAACCAATCCCCTCCCTCATTACAAACGTAGATTCCTACGCTGGTGCTTCAACAATCATTCCCTAGAGTACACTTAATTTGGGCACTTACCTTTGCCAGGAGATCCCGTCCCATCAAATTTACGGGCAGGTAGAACTGCTCAAAAGGAATGCTTTAACAAAGTATTTCCACACTTTGCACTGAAAAGGGCAACCTCATCTGCTCCTTCTGAGGTACTCCTGTTACCACTTTTCCCGACAAAGGGGGCAATAGTTCTTGTTGTTGATTTCTGTCAACATTAGCATTCCATGACGCCTTAACTTCCCCCAACGTCCCTTCAAAGTGCGTCTTAGGGACTCCTCTGCTTCCTTGGGCGAGAGTTCATATGTTTTAATTAGGTTTCCCAACTCTGTTATGTACTCCTCTATATTTTCATGGGGTTTCGGTATTTCCTTTAAAGCATCCTTGAGCTCATCGGGATGCCAGGGTCGTTCTACTTCAATGAGCTGTGGTCCATCCGCCCGGGATTTGGGTTGGGATATCGAACCAAAGGGAACTGCTGTGCACGTATGCAGTCCCGTCCGTGCGGACGGGTGGGCATATCTTTTTATCCTTCTGCGGCGCGGCGTCTGCATTTCCCTTCCCCTCAGCTCCCTTGGTAGGGCGGCGTTCTTCGCCCCTCCTCATCCTCACTTTCTCCCTCCACATGTAACTCCGAGGAGGTGGGCTCCTGCTCCGTCCTCGTCCCCGTCCATTGCAGTCCGTGGGAGGAGGTACCGCGGGCACCGCTCCTGATCCTGAGCTGTCGGGTTGCACTAGCACTTGCTGATCTGTTGCCTGCACCTTCAGGTGTCGGTGGAGCCTCCGGTGATATCATGAGAAGTGTCGGTGGGGCGACACGGTGGAGGGTATCGGATGTCTATATTGCCTCCTTGACGTGCCTACCTCTTTTTCCCATTCTTTTAACATTAATCCTCTCTGTTGACTCTCAAATCCTGCGCTCCTTCTCTCCCACATTCTAAACACATGCCATTTCACGTTTCTCCCTTTTGTGGGTTTTTCCCTCACTAAGCCTAATCTGAGTCTCCCTGAGGACATCTATACTGAGTGTCCCTGCCTGGGGGAAGACGCCCTTGGTCCACCTATTCCAATCCCCTATCTGACAGACCGAGTCCCCACCATACTTATCCAGCATACATTTCGCTGGTCCGGTTTCTACCCCCCCTCCCTGCTTTGTCCCCTGATTTCCCATATTAGTCCCTTATAGGCGCCTTAACCAAACTCAGAGTGCCCACCCAACACTCCTGTATTTTCTCTTTGCAGGCGTCCCCTGACGCCGAGTGCCCACCCAGCACTCTTGGTGCCACCCCAGCACCTAAAAACAGTAAATGATGACTGTCACCGCCCAAGGCGCCACACATGTGGTGGGACTTAAACCTCCAGGGCCACCCTCCCCTGAGGCCGGGACTTGGCAGTCCGATCACAGTGCGACACGGAGAAGTGAAGCCATCCTGCCGACTACGCCAATAAACTGTGGTCGCAGATTCTCTTTACTGTATATACTTTACCTTAAATTCTATATACTCAATAACCACACCCAATGGTTATTCCAATAAACTCAGTTTATTGTCTGCACACATATGTATGGGAGCCTCAGTTAAAAGCGAGAGCTCTTGAACTAAGTTTTACACAGTATTTTATAGCACTTCTTATCTTGAAAACACACTAACATTTCAGTATAAATCAATCATAGTTTCTAGCAATGTAACAGAAAAACAGTTGGACATACATTAGGTACTTTTCCACTGGCTTACTTCATTACTGCTTGATATATATGCCTGGGTCGAGCTGACCTAATAGAAACAATAAGTTTCACTCACTCCATGGTACCGTACAGCTTGGTTTCAATGCAACTACATGTTCTTATCTCTGCTTCTTGCCCAACCCTGCCCAAGCTTGCTATTCAGGCTGGTACCATCAGTTCTGTTCAGCTTTATCTAAACTGCTATTTTTCACAACTTTAAGGAACTGGTTTTAGTCAGCATGAGCTATTACTTTCTGCTTGCCTTGCAATTCTTATAAACTTATAATGGTCCTTAGCCTCTACTTAGACCTGGCTATATTCAACTACACTACCAGCTTCTACATTGTAATCATAATATATATATATGTTGTAACACACTTTACTTTATATGTATGCATGAATCCACTCTATATGTATGCATAAAAGAAATATATATATATATATATATATATATATATATATATATATAAAAAATTCCTCCACAACGGGATAAGCATAAAGGCATCCTGCTGTACAGCAGAGTGGGGAAAGGCAGTCCAGATAAGAGAAGGGATTGCCAAACCAAGTAGGAAAATGGGCAGACTAGGTGGGCTGTATGATCCTTATCTGTTAACAGATTCTATGTTCTGTTTCTATGTTCGTTACTTTCCCTGTGCCTCTGCCCCGCTTTGATCCAGAGACTGCAATTTTTGATCGACTGGCCTCCATTCACTCCACTAGGCTTCTCAACAAGAACATCTACAGAGAACACATTGAACTCCCACCTCTTCTGGTCTATCATCCTACCCTAGAAGCTTGGATATCACCTCATGTGGACTGTTGTGCCAAAAAGGGATATCACTACTTGTGTCACTGTGACATAGTCAATGTTATCAAGCTGGTGTGTGGTTTATCACCAGAAAGCACTGACTGGTCATTTACTTTGGACTTGGAGATTAATTCCAATAACACTGATAACCCCAGGGCAACATCAACAGCATCACCATCAGTGGGCAACACTGGATGCCTTTACCAGAACTATGCAGAACAGGTTCATCGCCTGACTACTAGACTCATGAATCAATCTTTCACCTGCCCAATTCAACTGGAAAAATGGAGAGTTCCTACTGTGAAAATATCATATAATTCTGATGGCCAGTACCGTGTCATCACTAATCATAAATCTTTCTCCTATGGTGCAAGGACATGTGAAGTTAAGTTTCTTAACTTTTGTTTTATTCCTCATCAAACTACTGTTATTGGTCATACAGTGATTACTCCTGTTCCCATCATGGAAGCAGATGTTGTTGATAGTGACCCTAAATATTTGTTTGCTCCATATCAGTATTTACCCTATTTTAATGTCCACATAGATCCTCTGATGTTAACTTTGAAAACCCTTTTAGATAGAAAGAATACCCATCTCATCTACATCAGTAATAATATCTCCACAGCTGGAGATGCCCTTAACACTCTTATCCATGATGGTAATTTAAGTGCTGCACTTTACAATACTTGGTTGGAATTAACTTTTCAAGGCTTTGTTATTATTCAAGCATTTTGATTATATTTTTGATACTAACACTTTGCTGTTTAAGATGCACACTCAAATGGCACTATGAGAAACTTAAGTTCCTTTACAAGGCTTGTGCATCGGGTCTGTAAATGATGGAGATTGTTCCCACTGTTTTCCCATAGTGTTGTTGCCCTTTCAGTAAGGCAACAAGGAGGGGAATGTTATGCGAGGTCCCCACACTCTGATTGGATACCCACTGTGCATCTTAGACAATCTCTTTCTCTCTCTATATATATATATTTATTTATACAATGGGGTGAGCTGATATTGAGTTAGATAAAAACATGTATTTCTCACCCCAGTCGAATAAACAGCCCGATGACGTATGCAAGATGTGTATAAATGTAAAATCTTACATTTATGCATACACTACCTATGTCACTAGTTGATACTGCCACTGTGCATATTTCACAGCTCCATAGCAACACAAACCTTAAACACCTGCACCACATTTACCCAACATAAAAGATAATTACACACAGCTGTCAGAAGCATGAGAAACATAACTTTTCTCCAAGCATCAAGTGCACTGCATTCAAACAGCTCATTTGCAGGACATACATCAGAACAAAACTGCCAAAGGAAACACTAATCTCTACTGTGCTATTACAGGTCCTCAGCATGACACCCCCCCCCCACAAAAGACTCTGTGTAACACCACAAAACCATGAAATACACATTAGGAAACCAGAAAAAAATGGACCCTATTGTATAAATTGCACACATGATGGGCAGATTGTGTTATGTAATATTCTCATCTCGCACGGAGCTCTGATACCTCACTTGTGCCTTCAGCACTGTGAGTATCCAGAGTTCACTCTGCAGGAGTGAGAATATTTTCCATATCACACTCCTGTCCATTATGTATCCTCTATATATATATATAAAACATATTATGATACCTAATGTACTAATATTTAGGGCGTTGGCACTTACCGTACAAGTGTAAGTAGCCAGGGATATATTGTGATTCCTACATTGCTTTTGCTAAGAAACATATTACAAGTACTGTGCCAAGATACACTTGTGTTCTGTTTATCCTTCTGAGAAGTCATTGTATAGCCTGCACTGCCACTATGCGGATTTATGTAATACTGCATTATACTCTGTATTTTGTATGAGTCCTTTGTTCTCATATTTAGCTGACTTTACAAATAATGCATATTTGTAGATAACACTGTGGAGCCACATAACATTTAGCCAATAGGGCCTATTTTATGTATCTAGTCTTTTTTTTTCCCTGCCCCTACATGCTACTGCCTCAGCCACTCCTTCAGGCTGTGCCAAGGCTGCATCTGATCCATCTTGTTCTGAGCCCTGACCCTTATATTGCAGTCATCCCCCAGGCTAACCCGGACGTAACCCTTTGCCGGGCATGTCCCCATCCTCCGAGGGGAAGGCACCAGAGGGGCAGGCTAGAACAATACTTGGCCCTCGGGGAACTGCTGAGAGATTGGGAGCTTCGGGACATTATCGGCCTCAGATCGCCAGGCGGCCATCACCCGGCTAAACGCAGAGCCATTTTCCTCTTTTCTGGTGACGTTCCCTAGGATTGCGTCTGCACTTCCCCCGGTCTCAAGCGGAGGTCGCTGCAGAGCGACGCATCCCCACTACCCACCTCAGGAGAGGAGAGCAGTCTAGACAGATGCTCAATCCTCTCCTTTCCCTGCCAGCCCCTGGCATCCCGAGTCCACTCCCGAGCCCGGGTCACCAGCATGGCTCGAGGTAAGGCGCCAGCACCTCAGCCCTCTGCACCACCGGGCCAGCTGTATCTAGTCTTTTAGTAACTATAGTAACTATCAGAGGTATATAACCTACTGTATTATGTATTCCCCTCAAGTTCTGAGACCATCTTCACTCCTAGGGTATTTGGGAAAATTCGGCTCCCAGTGTCTAACGGTAAGACCTGCAATAGGGCAACTGTTTACTTCTGTGTAATAAACAAGTTTATTACTGAATATGCCACTTGTCCGTGTCTCTTCTGCTTATTCAGCACTGCCAAGAATCTGACCAGGGCTAAGTACCCTAACACCTTCTACCATTACTTGAAGGCCTTGGTGTGGAGCTCCCTCTCCTTCCACATACAGTGCTACACGCACTCACCACTTGCATTTTAAACACATGGGAAACACAGCATCAACCAGATAAATGATCTACCTTTACCAAAAATGAAATTTACACATGGAGCTGACTATAGCAATTCATCTTTACGTTTAAGGCCATGAAACACTCTTATCAATTTAATGAATTAGCAGCCGTAGCGGCTCTGACCAGAGTTTGTTTATCTGAAGCATTACCACTATGCAGTGGGGGGGGGGCATGGAGGGCTCACAAAGAGTTTTGGCAACTTTAGGCACAGAAAAAACAGGCCTGTATGCTGCAGATAAGGGAAACATCCACTGGGCTGCTCACAAGGAGTCATGCTAATATACAACAAATATTTGCTGATTTTTATTGGAGGATTTAGTCTCAGGAAGCTCGCATGGATGAATCAGCCATGAAATAATTTCTGACTAAACTGAATCTCTCTGTACTGTCCTGATATACAGGCACATCTCCTAGTTCCTCTCTCTTTGGATGATGTTACAGAAGGGATTAAAACCCTAAAAACTGGGAAATATGTCAGCCTAGATGACCTCCTGGCTGAATTTTATAAAAACGTTCATGAATTACTCCTGTTTCTATTACATCACACATTTTCCTCTGTTAAGGAGGGAGGCACCACCCTCCTACCCTGGAGGTACACCTTCATTTCAGTTTCACTGAAACCAGGGAAGGACCCTGCAAGCCCTTCTTCTTATAGGCCCATATGAATATTAAATATTGATTATAAGTTATTTACAGGGCTCTGGGCCAGGAGGCCTAGTACCCCTTACACAGTTTATTGGATAAGGGCATCAGCAACAGATGGCAATGTTTTTTTTTTTTCAAATATTTGTATTGAACATTTTCAATGGCATGTACATATACAACAGAGTTGGAGTACATCATGCATCTCTTTATGGTAAAAGGAGACAACTAGCTACAATAATAAGATCAGGATTGTTTCCTCATTGCAGACATATAATGTTTGTGATATTGTTAGCCTCCAAGGGGTTGCCCCTTGGCCCCATTGGGATAAGAGGTCCAACACACTTTTCTTGGTAGGAGCCCCACATGAAGTAGTGCTTGAGTCTGCCTGCCACCGTGAGGTCCCTGTATGACAGAATGGTAAATATGTGAGTATGAAAGGGGTACCACTATTTAGATTGACTTTACTTATCCTGGGAACCTCCCTCCACTGCCCTTAATATGGGTTGTCACAAGGACTCAAAAACCCTCAGCTGGCCATTCGCACTGTATTGAGCTCTTTCTATTTTGAGGCAGTCTAGGAGGCTGTTTACCCATTGCACTACTGTGGCTGTGAGGGGCTTGTCCAGTTTTGGGCTATTGTTTTCTTTGCCATTACAAGGGCTAAGCCCCAGGTGGGTAGTTCCTTGTACAGAGTTATGGCAAGTCTTCTCCCAGGAGCAGCTCCTGTAGGGTGAATGGCAGTTGCCTACTGGTAGATTTTTCCACTATTCTATGGATCTCCCACCAAAAGCTTGTGACTTTGGGACAGGTCAAGGCCATGTGGAGAAAGGTACCTTCTTCTACTGCACATTTTGGACACAATGGGTCTGCCTTGGTCTTCATTTGATGATGTTTGCTAGGTGTATAGTAGGCCCGATGTAGAAAATTGTATTAAATCTGGCGGAACTTATTATTTATTGCTCCATGTGAGGCATGGTGGAACGCTCTTCGCCATGTCTCTTCTGACATAAGGACTGAGTCCCAAGCAGTGTCCCCAAAGGGAAGAAAAGAGGGAGGCAGGGAAATAAATCTCTGAAATATTTAATTTTTTTTTGTTATTCATGAGATTAGGCCTTGGAGCACAGTGAGGCCGAATCCTGCTCTCTTTCTGGAAGCAGTATCCAGCGTGTAGTGCTTAACAAAAGTATGCACAGAATTCCATGTTGCGGCAGCATATATGTCTGCCGTAGAAACATTTTTCATGGCCGCAAAGGATGCAGCCATTCCCCTTGTGGAATGTCCCTTAACCGGTCCCGGTAAGGGTTTTTTGTACTTGTTGTAAATGAAAGTAATGCAATTGGTTAACCACTTTGACATGGTTTGCCATGCAACTGGTTTCCCCAGAACCCAGGGGGCAAAGGACACAAAGAACTGATTCAATTGCTGGGTCAGTTTTGTACGGCTCAAATAATACCTAAGAATTCTATGTACATCTAGAGTGTAAAGAAGGGCCTCCCCTTTATTTGAATACTCAGGACAGTAATCTGGAAGGGAGATGTCTTGAGTCAAGGTTAACTCAAGACACCTCCTTTGGAAGAAACTTAGGATTAGTGCGCAGAGACACCCTGTCTCTGTGAAAAATTAAATAAGGTTCTTTACACATCAAGGCTTGCAGCTCTAAAACCCTTTGAGCTGAAGTGATGGCAACTAAAAATAACGTTTTCCAAGACAGAAAATGTAGGTCACAATCCATGGCCGGTTCGAAGGGAGGTAATGTCAATTTCTCTAGAACAAAAAGTAAGTCCCATGGGGGAACAGAATCCCTAATGGGAGGTTTCATATGAAGTATGCCCCTAAGGAATGTATGGGAAAGGCCCAGTTGGGCAATGTTTTTACCCTCCACAGGTGCGTGATAAGCCACAATGGTGCAAAGATGCACCTTTATGGAAGAGTATCTCAGCCCTGCATCTGAAATCAATAGGAGATATTTCAGGACTGATTTCACTGAGCAAAACAGTGGGTCCAGGGAACGTGCAGCTGCCCATATACAGAAACATTTCCATTTCATGGCATATGTTGCCCATGTAGAAGGTTTTCTTGCTTCCACTAGGACTTCTGCCACCCTTTGCGAAACCCCATGCCTGAAAATGGCTAAGCCTGTAGGAGCCATGCATGAAGGTGTAAGGACCGGAGGATTGGGTAGATTAATGTTCCCATGTCTTGAGATAGCAAGCTGGGTAAAACTGTTAGTTGAAAAGGAGGTTCCACTGCTAATTGTTGCAAAAGAGGGAACCATATCTGGCGTAGCCACAGAGAAGCTACCAGGATCATTGCAGCACGATCCAGTTTGAGTAACACCCTCTGTATGAGTGGAAAGGGAGGGAAGGTGTACAGGAACCTCCCTGTCCAGAAAAGGGACAATGCGTCTCACCAGAAAACACCATGCTCTGGATCTAGTGAGCAGAAATTGGGCAGTTTTGCATTGCATGGGGATGCAAAGAGGTCCAGCTCTGGACATCCCCACCTTTTGAATAGGTCACCCACCACTTCTTGAAGCAACTCCCACTCATGGTTTCTGGATTGTGAGTGGCTGAGCTCGTCTGCCAGGATGTTTTGGATCCCTGGAACATGAACCACTGTCAGTGTGAGTCCATATTCTAGGGCCTAGTACCACACTCTCATAGCTTCTCTGCACAGAGGGTAGGAGTGCGTCCCTCCCTGCTTATTTATTTTTTTATTTATTTTTACCTCCTTTCTTGGCCACCTGGTCTGCACCCCCCCCACAACGCATCCTCTCTTGGAGATTCCAGCCACTGTCCGCCTCTGCCATGATCCACCCAGCACCTTTACTCCTGTGGTTTTACCCCCCCCCGCAGTGGGGCTGCAGGGAGCCCCCAACTCCCCACAGAACACAGATCCAGTTGTGTGCCAGGCAACCACGGTGAAATTCATGGACGGCCATCAAACTGCTCGACGCAGGTGCCAACCCCTTTTTCTTGGATCCTTTTCCCCCAGAACCAAGGACATACAGTGACATACGCCAGAGGAGGCGGCAGCGTCCATACGTGCTCCCTCAGATGTCTGCCCCAACTCTAACCCTATGTACAGTGGAGTGAGCTGTCCCCCAGCCTCTGCCAGGAGGCAATCCTGCACCGACTGTCTTGGACCCCCCTCCCCGGAGAAGAGCAGTCCATCAGATGCTCAATCCTTCTCCTCCCATGCCAACCCTTGGTGACCCGTGCTTGTTCCCAAACACCAGTCACCAGCGTGGTGCGGCGTCCAGCACCTTAGCCCTCGGTGCCACTGGGCTGGCACCCTCCCTGCTTGTTGATATAAAAGACCACCAACATATTGTTGGTCTGATAAGCAGGGGTCCCTGGGAAAGGTGAGTCTGAAAGGCCTGCATGGCATACAGAATCGCTTTCATCTCTTAAGACGTTGATGTGCAGGGACAGTTCCATGTCTGACCATGTGCCCAGAGTACGATGATTCTGAAAGTGAACTCCTCATCCTAGACCCGATGCATCTGTTGTGAGGATCTGGCTCGGTTAGTCTGTCTGGAACAGAACTCCTGAATCCAGTTCGGGTGAAGCCAGCCACCATGACAGCATTTGTTGGACAGCTCGATACCCTTATTGGATGTTAGAGATTGTTGGACGTCTGGTCCCACTGCACCCTTACATTCCATTGAGGAACTCTCATATGCAAGCGTGCTAATGGTACTGTGGGTATGGCCGCTGCCATATATCCAAGGAGCTGTAACATGGTTCATGCTGTGACTATATTGGCTGCAGCTACTCTGGAGGCCTGGTCTCTCAGTCAAGTGGCCCTTTTGGGTGGGAGGAAGGCACTTCCCTGTTGGGTATCCAGGATCACCCCTATGTATTGTACACACTGGCAGGGCCAAGGACAGGACTTTGGGATACTGATTGTTATCCCCAACTCTTGGAACATTTGAAAAGTGTCCGAGAGGGTGCTGACCAACTGCGACCTGAATGGAGCAGTTAGGAGCCAGTCATCCAGATAAGAATAAACAAAATGACCCTGTCTGCGAAGAGCAGCTGCCACTACTGCTAAGCATTTGGTGAACACCCTCGGGGCCGAGGAGAAACCGAAAGGCAAAGCCCGTAGTTGGTAATGGTTCCCTTGAAAGGCGAACTGAAGATACATCTTGTGAGCTGAAAACACCGGTATGTGCAAGTATATGTCTTGCATGTCCCGAGAGCACAGCCGATCCCCTTGGTGCAGCATAGGTATCAGCCCTTGTAAGGTTACCATTCTGAACCTTTTGTATTCGATGTACTGGTTCAGGAAGCTCAGGTCCAAAATGGGTCTTAAGTCCCCCGTCTTCTTGGGAACCAAGAAGAAATGGAAGTAATACTCAGTCCCCAGTTGGGAGTGTGGAACAGGCTCTATCGCTCTTTTTGAGAGCAGGGTCTGTATTTCTTGTGTGATGAGGGCTATGTGGGTGGGAGGGTATCGAGAGGGGGCTGGAGGTTTGTCCAGAGGAAATTCTGTAAACTCCAGCATATAACCCTTTTTGATAATGTCTGCCACCCATGTATCTGTCGTTATTTTGGCCCATCCGTATAGGAAGAGGGAGAACCGACAACCTACTGCTTTCCCCATCGACTCCACCAGAGGAGGGTGAGGGCTGGCAGGAAGTCATTCTTGTGCACCTGGGGTAGGTAGGGAAGGCTGGGAAGATTCTGCATTCCTGGGTCCACTATTCCCTGTTTGTTGTGAGGGTGCCTTACATTTGAAAGGACCTTGGGGCTGTTGGTTTTTCTGCTGGTTGGCACCTTGGCACTGAACTGGCCTGCGCCTAGGTTGCTGAGGTTCTACCCGGTACATATGGTGAACTGATTGGACTGCTTTGCCCGAGTCTTACAGTTCCATTATCTTTTGTACCTCTTGTCCAAAAAGGACAGACCCATGGAATGGGGCATTGAGGACTGAATCCTGGAGATCTTGCCTAAAACCGGAAACTCTCAGCCAGGAGTGGCAATGGAGACACAACCCGGTGGCTGCTGCTCTGGCTGCTGTGTCCGCTGAGTCATAGGATATCCTACATATGTGTTTTCCTACATCCAGGCCAGACTGGAGTACAACCAAAAGTTCAGTATGTGCAGGATTATCAGGCTGCTTTTGGGCCAACTTGATGGCTTTCTTTCATAGGAACTTCTGACATTGTATCACATGGGCCAAAACATTTAGGGACCGAATGGAGCAAGTGGAAGAAGTATAGACCCTCCTACCAAACTGGTCTAATTTCTTAGACTCTTTGTCGGGAGGTTGAGCTCACATGTTTTGGACACTTTGTCCTGCTGTGAGCTGCGGTCAGGACCACAGAATCTGCTTTTGGACTTTCTCCCAAGAATGGCTCTACCTTAGGAGCTTTATGTAGTCTATCTACCTTCTTAGGTACAGCCAAAAAAGAGGAAGGATGATCTCAAGCCAACCTGGTTAGGTCCTGAAAAGGAGGGACAAGAGGGGGGCTGACCAAAGTTCACGGGCCACTCATTCCCAAAAAGGTATGAAGCCATTTCCTCTCTGGGTCCAATTCCTCAGTGTCCCATTGACTTAGGAATTGTATGTGATGCATCACATTCATAAACGTTGGTCATCTGCGGGGGACCTGGATGAGTTAAGGGGGCCCTCTGGCTCAGGAGACTAACTTCTGGAAGGGGAACCTGAGGAGTGAGGGATGCTTCTGCAAGACTCAGAAGATGCTGACCGTGAGTGCTTACGCCTGTGCCTATGTCTGCTCTTGTCATCCGAGGAAGACCTGGAGGAGGAGCGGTGACATCTGCCCCTATGCCTGGTATGTTCGGAGTCTGATCATTTTGGAGTCTGGCTTCTGGCCGTATGTGAAGACTGTGGCCAGGAGTCCGGGACTGGTGGAGGTGGTGTAGGAGGGAGGTCATTCCTCTTTAATAGATCTCCTTTTACCGTGTTCCACCAGGAGGTAAAGAGTTGTTGCACGTCTGCCGGGGGAACCATTGGCACCTGGGGTGGCGTGTCAATGGGTTCTGTGGAAGTGATGATAGGGTTGCTCAGTCCTGGAGTCTCTTCATGGGGTACATGAGGACTCTGTGGAGTAGCATGGTCTGTTATCTGATCACCTGTCATCGGGAGCCGAGGAGGTTTTATCTGGCGGCTTATCGACAGGTGACCTGTCATCAGGCTGCCGTATGCTCCCAGCTGACATTGGTTTCTGAGGCTGCTGCTCCAGAGGAGTCCAACTCTTTGTGGTTGTAGTGGACGTCTGGGTACCTGACGTCTTACTTTGAGATGTCTGCCTTTGGTCCTTCCGTTTATCAGAAGACCATTCGTCTGGGACATGTGTCAGGGTCTGTTCCTTACTTGCTGATGACTTGTCCCTGGAGGAGCATTCCCTATAGTGGGAATGTTCCTGATGTCCATGTCTGTCATCTGATGCCGATGAATGGCTGGAGGACGAGGACGATGCAACCTTGTCAGTTGCAGTTCCTCTCTTAGGCTCTGAGGATTGGTGAAAGGGCCTAAGGCTGAGGGATGGACCCGAGGGTTCATGCCCTGAGGAGTTCCTGCCTGTTGAAACTGCAAGGGTGGGAGCCTTCGTCAAAGTTGGGCCTGACGGAAGGGACGAGTCCACTTTCTCTACAGAGTGTGAATTGGAAGGCTTCGACTTAAGAGGAGATTTAAATCTGGACTCCGACCTACTGTGCTCCTTGCCCACTGATGGTACTTCCCTCCTGAGCATTTCTCCTTTTGGGAAGTCAGTGATTGGGAGGCTGAGGAGCTGGCCTTTGACAGGCACTGAGGAGCGGCAAGCTGTTGCTCCATAATAACAGGATGAAAAAACAGGACGAAAGACAGATATGTGGGGTGTGGTGCAATGCAATAGCTGTGGGGCAGCAGTCTTCCGGGAGACATTCTGGAGGCTGCGATATTGCCCTAGTTGCGGTCAACTCTCTGTTCTGAGGGAGGAGGTTGCCCATCTCCAGGCTGAATTGGACAGGAGTAGGGAAACCTCCCCCACCCAGGGAACACCAGGGCCACCACCGCTACCTCAGAGGTTGCCAAGAAAGAGGAGCAGTTAGACCATGGTGGGCTCAGGGAGGGTGAGGGTGGCAGAACAGAGGTGCATCCCTCCAGTTGCACCTCTCCACAATCCTTATGCTGTACTGGTGGAGCATAGTTCCCCTATGGAGGCACCCGCACTGGAAACCAAGGAGGTTGCTGGGAACCACCACAAGGAAGACCCATGGGAGGGTGGCACAGGACACCACAGGGGAAGGAAGCAGCTCCCTGTGGGGGACTCAATTATTAGGTGGTAGAACTGGGGGAAAAAGTGGAGAGGGAGATAAGGTGCCTGCCTGGAGCCATGGCTTGGAGGGACAGGAAGTGAATCCTCAGGATTGCAAGAGCATCTGCACAGGATAGGGAGATGGACATCATTGTCCACCTAGGACAAATGACTTAGCCGGACATGGGATAAGAGCAGTGCAGGAGGAGTTTGTGGAGTTGGGGGAGGGGCCTTAGCCAAGTAGCACACATGGTAACCTTCTCGGAGGTGCTGCCTGTCTATGGCATGAGTGAGGCTAGGGTACTACGAACATACAAAATTTGCCAGCAGATAAAGACCTAGAGGTTTATCAAGTCTACTAGAATGTGCAGCTAGCACCCCTTATTCTGCAGCTGCCCCTCCCTTCCACCCTTCCCCTTCATTGACCCTCCCCCTTGTCCTGTCCCATCCCCTTTTGAAGCAGTCCACTGTTCTACTGGATACCACTTCTGCAGGTAATGCATTCCACCCAGCCACCACCCTCTCTGTAAAAAAGTGTCTCCTCATCTCCCTCCTGAACCTTCCTCCCTCCAGTCTCATATCATGCCCCCTGGTGTCCCTCCCCTTCCTTACTTTGAATAGCACTTCTGTACCTGTCTTGTTTATTCCCTTCATGTACTTAAAGGTTTCATTCATGTCCCCCCATCCCTCCTCTCCCCCAGCAAGTACATGTTCAACTCCCTCAGCCTCCTCTCGTATGTTAAGTCCCCCAGCCCTTGATCATCTTTGTCACCCTGCGCTGCACCCCTCCAGTAACTTAATGTCCCTCTTCAGATACGGGTGCCAGTACTGCACGCAGTACTCCAGGTGCGGTCTAACTAATGACCTATACAGTGGCAGAATCACCTCCTCCCTCCTCGAGGATATACCCCTTGCAATACTACGCACCATGCGATTCAATGAATGGTTAAAAAACTGGTGCAGAACACAGGGTTTTGGCTTCATTGGAGACTGGGGCTCCACCTGGAGGGGTGCACGCCTATACTAGCAAGATGGTCTGCATCCATCCAGGAGGGGAAGCAGGCCCCTAGGTGATAGGTTTAAATGTTTCACTGGCAAGCTTTTAAACTAACTAAGGGGGGAAGCACTAGTGAGATGCAGGGAATTCCCAGCCTTCCCTCACAAAACAGGGTCATCAGTGAGGTAAACACTAAGGTAGAGAGGTCGATAGGGAGCAGGACGGGGTAAATGGAGAAACAGCCAAAGACAGTAAGGGCAGGGTTGGGGGTAAAAGAGCTAAGACCATAAAAAAAATGAGGGTGATGAGTACCAAAGCTTGTAGTCTGGGTAACAAGCTTCCTGATTTAGTGGCCTTGATGGAAGAGGGACACCTGAATATTGTGGCAGTCACAGAAACATGGTACACAGAGAACCATGACTGGGATGTAAACATACCAGGGAAGAAAAAATTACTCACCTTAGTAATGTTGTTTCTTCTAATGGAGTCTTGCTATATTATGACATATGCAGTGAGTCCCAACCTTCGAACTGCTCCGGAGATGAAAGAGTTAACTTTCCATGCCAGGCATGGAACGCTGAGCTCGAGCTTGGTTGAAAACTCTGTCTGTTGTTCTTCAAATTCAAACTGTCAGATCTTTACGAGCTAAACTCACTAAGGTCCTGTGTGAAAGCTGTAAACCTACACTAGCCAACTGGCTACTAAATATAAGAACACATTTTTTGGTCCCAAAACAAAGACTCAAGTCAGGAGACCCAAAAAATGAAAAACACAACACCCAGTCACCCCAAAAAGGAGGGGTGAAAATAACAAGGTGGGCATCTACTAAGTGCCAACACTGCACTGCCCACCCACATCCCAAAAACAGAGGTTCTGAGAGGGGCAGGCGGGGAGGTCATAATATAGCAAGACTCCATTAGAAGAAACATTACTAAGGTGAGTAATTTTTCTTCAAACAACATGAAGTCTTGCTTATTATGACATATGCAGACTACACAGCAGTACCTCCATGGAGAAGGGACAGAACCTACTTAGGAATAGGCTCTGAAGCACAGCTGTGAAACCGAGCATCACTCCTAGCCTGGATGTCCAGGGAGTAATGCTTGCAAAGTGTGAACTGTTTTCCAGGTAGCTGCTTGACAAATCTCTAGAATGTGGATGTCCCTGGCAGCAGCCAGGGAAGCAGCTGTACCTCTGGTAGAGTGAGCCCTCATGCCTGAGGGAGGAACCTACCCAGCTTTTCATAACAGAATTGGATACAAGAGACAATCCACCTGGCAATGGATCTTTTAGTGGCAGGTTTCCTTTACCAACCTCACCATAAGTGAGGAACAGTTGGAGGGAGTCAAACCTGTGACCCTTGGTACGCTCAATGTAGTAACTAAGGGCTCTCTTCACATCTAAGCTGTGCAGCCTCCTCTCGCCAGAGGAGGAATGGTCAGTGAAGTACACTGGAAGAGATATAGATTGATTAAGGTGGAAATCTGAAACCACCTTAGGCAAGAACTTCCTGTTAGTCATGAAGATCACCTTATCTCTATGAAAGGAGATAAAATCAGGCTCCACTGACAAAGCTTGTAATTCACTTATGTGTCTGGCAGAAGTGATGGCTACCAGAAACACAGTCTTCCAAGTCAAATACTTAAGCTCTGCTGAAGACAAGGGCTCAAAGGGAGGTTGCATAAGCTGAGCAATGCAAACATTAAGATCCCAGGCAGGGGCAGGGTCCCTGAATGGAGGGTTGGTGTGAAGCAATCCCTTAAAAAACTTAGAGAATACAGGATGAGCTGAAAGAGAAGAGGGTTTACCTGCTGAAATAAAAGCAGACACAGCTGCCAAATGCACCTTTAGGGTAGCTGGTCTCAGCCCCAAAGTGTTTAAATGGACCATATAATCCAGGACTGTGGGTAAATCAGCAGATTCTGGGGAAATATGCTTCCCAGAGCACCATATGGAAAACCTCTTCCATCTGGAAGTGCAAATAGCCCTGGTGGAAGGCTTCCTAGAAGCCTTCAATATATCCATTACACCTTGGGAGAGGTGTAGATCAGCAAACTCTAACTCTTCAAGAGCCAGGCCTTGAGATTGAGAGATTTGAGATTCGGGTACCAAACCCTTCCCTGAGCACAGGTTAACAGATTGTGATTCCTGGGAAGACACAGGGGAAGATGGACTGCTAAGGACAGTAGGAGTGGATACCAAGGTTGTCTGGCCCAGTCTGGAGCAATCAGAATCACTTTGCAGGATTGAGATCTGATTTTGACTAACACTTTGAACAGGAGAGGGAAGGGGGGAAAGCATAGAGAAACTTCCCTTCCCAATTGAGAACTAAGGCCTCCAGAGGGACTGAGGGGGCCTGCAGCAAAAAAGGAGAAGTTGGTGATTGTCTGGGGCTGCAAAAAGATCTATCTGCGGGGTGCCCTATCTGGCAAATATTACCTCCAGGACCAGGGGATCCAGTGACCATTCGTGATGGCTCTGGGAAATCCTGCTGAGAGCATCTGCCAGGACATTGTCCTTGCCTGGGAGGTGAACTGCTGTAAGAGAGGTGTTCAGGGAGTAAGCCAGAGACCACAATCTCATTGCTTCGTGCACAAGGCCATAGACCGAGTGCCTCCTTGCTTGTTGATGTACCACATTGTGGTGGTGTTGTCTGTTCTGACCTGTACAACTTTGTTCTGAACAGACGTGGAAAGCTTGAAGTGCTAGAAAAATCGCTCTGAGCTCCAACAGATTGATGTGGAGCAGAGATTCCTGAGGGGACCACAATCCCTGGGTAGTGAGGTCGCCCATGTGAGCTCCCCACCCCAAGAGGGATGCATCTATAGTAAGGATTAAAGAGTGAGACTGAGTGACAAAGGGAACCCCTTGTCTCAGATTGCTCTGATCCTGCCACCACTGTAGGGCTTGGATCAGGGTTTGAGTTACTGGGATCAACTTGGTTAGAGGGTCCTTTCTTTGAGACCAAAAGGCTCTCAAATGGAACTGGATGTCCCTCATCTGAAATCTTGCTCCTTGCACTACTGCTGTAGAAGCAACCATGTGCCCCAGGAGCTGTAGAAAATGCCTTGCTGGTTAAGAGACCTGCAGGGTGAATGAGGAGGCCAGAGAGACCAGGGTCCTTGCCCTGTCCAAAGGAAGGAAGGCTCTGGCTTCCTCTTGTGTTCAGCTCTGGGCCTATGAAGGTGAGGAGCTGGACAGGCTCTAGAACTGACTTTGAAAGATTCAGAAGGAAACCTAGAGAGCTAAGCAGTTGCTGAGTTATCTGAAGATGTAACTTGACTTGGTCTGGAGACTGGCCTACTATGAGCCAGTCGTCCAGGTAAGGGAAGATGACAATTTTTTGCCTTCTTAGGTAGGCAACTGCTACTGCCAGGCATTTTGTGAATACCCTTGGAGCAGAGGTGAGGCCAAAGGGCATTGCTCTGAACTGGTAATGGCCTGAGGGCAGCTCGAACCTGAGGTACTTTCGATGGGAGCTTCTGATGAGAATATGCAAGTAGCCATCCTTGAGGTCCAGGGACGCTAGCCAGTCCCCTGGCCTTAAAGAGGGTAGAATAATTCCCAGAGTCACCATTTTGAATTTTGGTTTTAAAAGGTGCTTGTTTAAGCATCTGAGATCCAGGATGGGCCGCCATTCTCCTGTCTTTTTTGGGGTAAGGAAGTACCTGGAGTACAATCCTTTGCCCTGGTGTAGGGGTGGAACCCTTTCCACGGCTCTGAGAGCCAGGAGGGAAGAGACTTCTGCCTCTAGGGTAAGTGCCTCTGGTGGATTTGCAGGTGGAAAGGATCTGGTTCTCATCTTTGGAAATTTTTTGAAGCTGAGAACCAGTCCCTGGCTTACTACTTCCAGGACCCACTTGCCTGATGTCAGAGACTTCCAGTCCTGGACAAAGTAAGCCAGCCTGCCCCCTACAGGTAGTTAAGAATCAGCCCTGGCCACCCCATCAGAGTGCCTGCTTGGTAGGGGCTTTAGGCTGAGGGGTGGAAGCAGGCCTGCTTGTACCCCGTCTGCCTCTCCCTCTAAAGAACCCCCTCTGGCCGTAAGCAGAAAAGGAGGCCTGGGCTTGGTAAAAAGGCCTATGAAAAGGCCTGCCCCTGCCCCTGAAGACTGCCTTTGAGGAGTGGCCTGCCTTTCCTTGGCCTGTGCACTCCTATAGGTGGTCCTATACTCATCGATTTTCTTCATGTAATTCTCTGTCTGCTCCCCAAACAGAGAATTACCCACAACAGGAAAATCCATGGCCTTAGTCTGGGTATCCCAGACAGGCTAGTACATCTGAGCCAAGCTATTCTGCTTAAGTGCCATGATGTAGCCATGACTCTTGATGACACATCATTAGAGTCCACTGCAGCATGGAATTGCACCTTAGATGCCTCAATACCATCAGCAGCCACCTGCTCCAGCTCCTTGGCAAGCTGGCAGGGACCTGTTTTGCTAGAGCCATAACAGTATCCCATCTGGATTCTGGTATCTAGCAACATAAGCCATATAATTTGCCTGTCTGAGTCCCAAGGATGCTGCCATGTACTGTTTCTTTGCCATGGCATCAATCCTCCTGGAGTCCTTGTCAGGGGGGTGTGTAGCCAAGGGAATATTTGCCTTGTCACAGGCTGCAGCCTGCACTACCCCAACATGGCTGCATTGTTGTGTAAGGAACTCCGTATCAGAGCCTGACAATGTGTACCTCTTATCCATTCTCTTATCCACAGGAGGTATAGGTGAGGAGTTTTAGAATTTTTACTGTCTGTTTCCAAAAGATTTATGCAAAGGAATAGACAGTCTCCTAGACTCTGGGATATCCATCATTTCCACATAGTCAGGCTCCTCTTGATCATCCACAGCTTCCTCCATAGGGAGCTGGAGGGTTTCAGCCACTTTTTTATAAAACATAAAATGAGAAGGGGACTCAGAGAGCCTAGGAGGAGACACTCCTGAAGGTCCGTCTGGGGAGATGTCCAGTTCAATGGGCACATCCAGACTTTCAAATCCACATTCACTCTCCTCATACTCCTCTTCCCCCTCCTCCGGTTTATAAAATCTCTAAATCGCATTTTGAACCAGTGGAACCGGCCGAACTGTAGCTTACCTGATGGTGCCAGTTCGGTCGGAACCGGGAAAGCGGCTGGACAATTTTAATCGCTTTATTATTTCTTCAGCGGTTGGAGAGGAAAGTTTTGGCTCCACACCAGCTGATTTCCTAGTCCTTTTGTGGAACCGACCTCCGAGTCGGCCTCCTTTGCCCGAGGAAGTCTCAGCCTGGTCAGAGGGCACCTCCGTTCGGTTGGAACTGGACCGGGCTGGCCATCCAGTTCAGCGGACTTTTTGGCCTCCCTTTCCCTGAGCCTACCAACTCTCTTTTCCAGGGTAGCTGCAGGAACATTTTTGCAAATCTGGCAGTCTGCATTGAGGTGGTCAAACCCCAGACAATAAACACAGGTGGTGTGGGGGTCAGCCTTAGCAAAGACTTCCCCACAGACACTGCAGTGTTGAAACCCAGTGGGCCCGGTTTTTCTTTTGGGTTTCTCAGACATAATGCCAGCCTAACCAAACTTACCCGTTTATGGCAATCCGCCAGGTAAGACCCTCTTATCGGTTCCCAACCGTGTCATGGGTCGTGGAAAAAAACGTAATAAAATCCGTTTTTTTTAGAACCGATAAGAACTGGTAACCACACTCTAAAGGACAGATTAATATATTTTAAACAACCTGATCGGTTCAAACCGAACCGATAAACCGTTTACAAGTTCCACACAGAAGAAATAAATGTAAAACCTATCTAGTACTCACATATACCACAGACAGAGCGGTAACCGACCGGTTGAGGTTTAAATTCGGTCAAAAAACCGAGAAAATAATACTTTAACCGACAAAATGAACCGAGCAGAAGGAGAACTCTCCGGAGCGACTGTTCAGTGAGGCAGAGTAAAGAATCTGACAGTTTGAGTTTGAAGAACAACAGACAGAGTTTTCAACCAAGCTCGAGCTCAGCGTTCCATGCCTGGCATGGAAAGTTAACTCTTTCACCTCCGGAGCAGTTCGAAGGTTGGGACTCACTGCATATGTCATAATATAGCAAGACTTCATGTTGTTTGAATGCAATCTATAGGAGGGATAGGGAGGGTAAAAGGGGAGGAGGAGTAGCTCTCTCTACGTAAGAGAAGGGATCAAAGCAACAGAACTAATGAGCAAGTGGGGAAGAGAGAAGGCACTGTGGGTCACCTTGCAGACAGGTAATGGCACCACAATCCACACGGGGGATGTATACAGACCCCCATCTCAGGGGGAGGAAATGGACAAAGAAATGTTAGAAGACATCCTTAGAATGGCAGAAAAAATGGAGATTTTGTTGATGGGGGACCTGAATATGCCAGATGTTAACTAGAGCACATGTGCTGCAGCCACATCCAAGAGCAGGGTCATTCTCGTTGCCCTGCAGGGGGCATGCCTCAAGACAGCTAGCATTGGAACCCACTCGGGAAGGAGCAATCTTAGACCTGGTACTCTCAAATGGAGATGGTGAGAGCATCACAGATTTAGAAGTGGATAGCCATCTGGGAACTAGCGACCACCAAACAGTGTGGTTCATGATAAACACAACTGTAGAGTCAAGCCATACAAAGACAAAAGTACTGGACTTTAGGTGGGCTGATTTGGCAAAATGGGTGAGTGCCTAAAGAATGTACTAGCAAATGGGCAGGAAGGAGGGAGGAGGGGTAGAAGAACAATGGGAGAAAATCAAAACTGCCATCACAGAGGCAACAAGTCTTTATGTGAAGCAAATAAACAAAACAAAACTAAGTAAAAAAAACACCATGGTTCTCAAAAGTGGTAGCGGGAAAAGTTAGGGAGAAAAAGATAGCATTCAGGAAGTATAAGGAATCACAGGATGAGCAGGACAGAGAACTGTATCAGTTAAAGCAGAAGGAAGCAGGGAAGGCAGTCAGAATAGCGAATGCCCAAACCGAGGAAAAGATAGCCAACTCTGTTAAGAAGGGGGATAAAACCTTTCTATAGGTACATCAGGAAGCGAAGGAAGACCAAGGAAGGGATAGTAAGACTTAATAAAGGGGAAGGGAGGTGGGCAGAAGATGACCATGGAAAAGCAGAGATACTGAATGAGTACTTTTGTTCAGTACTCACAAAAGAAGAATAGGGGGAGGTACCTAAACCAAGCAATAGAAGCACTCTGGACGGGGGCAATAATAGTCCATTCACAGAAGAAAGTGTCCTGATAGAACTCCTAAAACTCAGGGCGGACAAAGCAATGGGGCCTGACGGGATTCATCCCAGAATTCTAAAATAACTAAGGAAAGACCTAGTGACGTCACTGACCACCCTTTTTAACAAATCATGGGAGGACAGTATGGTACCTGAGGATTGGAGGAGGACAGATGTGATCCCTCTTCACAAAAGTGGGAGCAAGGCAGAGGTAGGGAACTACAGACCTGTTAGTTTAACCTCAGTGGTAGGGAAAATGATGGAATCACTTCTGAAAGAGAGAACTATTGAGTACCTAGAGGCCAGTGGGGCACAAGATCCGAGGCAACATGGATTTAGAGTGTGAAGATCATGTCAGACGAATCTAATAGATTTCTTTGACCGGGTGACCAAAGTAGTAGACCAGCGAGGGGCTGTAGATATGGCCTACCTAGACTTTAGCAAGGCATTTGACACAGTCCCACACTAAAGATTAATAAACAAGTTAGCCACCCTGGAAGTGGGTCCCAGGGTGATAGCCTGGATAACAAATTGGCTGACCAACAGGACACAGAGGGTAATAGTAAATGGAGTACACTCTGAAGAAAGGGTGGTTACTAGTAAGACAATTATAGTGAATGGTAGGAGGACGTAGGCTGTTGGTTAACTAGAAACTGCAGCTTATCTAATACACAGGGAATGGGCAGGCTAGGTGGGCCAAGCGGCCCTTATCTGCCATCAAAGTCTATGTTTCTATGTAGGCCTGGAGAGTCTTGTAGCAGTGGGTCTGGGTCTGTTGGTTGAACTTGCCGCAGTCCGGGCAGGCTTTGACGTCGTGGGTAGGCCCCAGACAAAAGAGGCACTGCGAATGACCGTCTTTGGCAGGAATCTGCCGTCTGTATAGACACTTAGATTTCCGCCGTGATGTTGAGGAAGACGGCGATGACATACACTAACGTTCACTCAATACTGCACTTAGAAATAAAAGGAAAAAATGGGTACTTTTGACTGAAGTAAAATGGCAGTCGACCCCCTGGGGATCTTTGGCCTGCTCCTCTGGGGCTGGGAGGTAAGGTGGAGATTGGACAGCCGAGTGAGCGAACCTGAGAGATGTCCCGGGATAGCTGTCGAGAAAAGGAGTTGTAAAAAAAAAAAAAGAATACAATACAAAATGCAGAAATAAGCATAGTAGTACAACAGCAGTGATAATTTATGAGGTGCAGTTAAAAAGTACAGGTAAATACATAGTAAAACACATAGAAAATACTTAGCAAACACTGAATAAAACAGGGAATTAGCCTAGCGGTGAAGTGGGAGGAGCTAAAGGTGGGGAAAAAGGAGTGATGGGTCAGGCCGCCAAGGATATGGCAATGTCTAATTGCTATGATAAGATTAAGTCCAGGGAGCAGGGGTGAAGGGGAAGGATTAGAGACAGGTGGTAAGGAGCAGGAGGGAGCAGAAGTAGGTACAAGGGGGGATGAGCTGACAGGGAAGGAGAGAAGATGAGAGAGAGTAATAGTGGTGGTGGGGTAAGAGGGAGTGGGAGACGGGGGTGGACGAGTAGGAGGGAGGAGGAGAGAGACAGAGAGAGGGGTGAGTGGGATGGGAGATAGTGGGGAAGGGGGTGGCGAGGGAAATGAGGTGAGCAAATGGGGGGGCATGTGGGAGGAGAGCCATCAGGCCTAATGTGAGCAGTCACAATTGCTGAGATCAGTGAAGTGTTGACAGAGTTTACGCTTGAATGGTTCAAGCTTGTCCTCAGCAGCAATTTCAAGGGGAAGGCTATTTAAGAGCAAGGGGGCTCTAGCATAGAAGGCATATTGAGCCTGGGAGGTACGGCATAAAGGAACGATAAACTGTGCTTTAAAGGAACTTTGCTTAAAGTGTGCATTGGCAGTGGGATTCATTAACGCCTGCGCAGAGGGGGGAGTAAGGTTAAGGTAGATTTTCTTTGCCAAAATGCAGGACTGGTAGGTAAGTCTACCATTTAGATTGAGTGAATTAGATTGCTTGTAGAGATCACAGGTATGAGTACACTCCCCCGCACCACTGACAAGTCTACAGTACTTGTTTAGGGCCATTCTGATTCGTGGTGTCTACGGCGGCCCCATAGAAAACTAGCCCATAATCAATGACGGATAGGACAGAGCTAGTTATAGCTGCATGCATGACTTCATTAGTCAAACACTGGTGGTAGTGGTGAAGGACACCTATTCTTGAGTTAATTGATTGAGACATGTCGAGCATGTGAGCTGAAGGACATCGCGCTGTCGAGGGTAATGCCTAGGTATTTAAACTTCTGCATTTGCTCAAGTGGCTGATGTAATTCATTGTGGATAGTGAGGTTAACAGTTCTGAATTTGCTGTGTGAGCTGCAAAACATTATGGACTTTTTTTTTTTTTACTTCATTAAAGGTTTATGTTGAGCAAGCCAGGATTCAACTAGGCTGAAGTTCATTTGTAAGTCCTGGGCGAGTGGGACAGGGTTGGTATGGGTAGAAAAGAGGACTGCATCATCTGCATAGAGTAGCATATTATTATTGTATGCTGCAGGAAGATTATTGATGAAGAGACTGAATAGCAGAGGACCAAGGACAGAACCCTGGGGGACACCAGAGCGAACAGGGAGGCTACATGAGAGGGAGCCGGCAATTTTGACTCTTTGACTCCTAACTGAGAGGTAGCTTTCGAACCACTTGGTAACATCCCTAGGTGGGCCAATAGTAGCGAGAGAATGCAGCAAGAGCTGGTGGTTCACGGTGTCAAAGGCCTTGGTTAGATCAATGAACACTGCGCCCAGTAGGTGGCCTGTGTCTACAGCCTTATGAATATAGTTAGTGAAATCAAGCAGGGCAGTGGTAGTACTAGGGGGTTTTCTAAATCCATGTTGTTGTGGATGGTGCAGGTTATATTTGTCGAGGTGTTCTGACAACTAGTCTGCAACAATTTGTTCAAGTGCCTTGGAGAGTGGAGGGAGGATAGAGATGGAGTGGTAATTCGAGTAAAGGGATCTGTCACCAGTTTTATACACAGGTGTAACAATAGCTGATTTCCAGAGCTGAGGGAACTGTCTTAGGGAGAGAGAAAGATTCAAAAATTTAGTGAAGGGGTTTTTGATGACGTCCAGGGAGAGAGAGAGAGAGAGAGAGAGAGAGGAGTTTGAGGTCAAGGGTGACACTGCTGAAACTAGTTTTGTTTAGGGACTTTTTGAGGTATTTTCTAGCTTCAGCCATGGAAACCCTTTTAAAGTAGAATGAAAGGGTGTTACTGTGGAGGTTGGTTCTATCATTGGTGCAGGGCAGGGATAAGTCATCCAGGAAGTTAGGGGGAAGACACTACTAAGATCAGTAAAAGCACGATTAAAAGTGTCTGTTATTACTTTGTGGTTCTGGATGATAGAGCCGTTAACATCAAGCACAGTGTGGGAGGATTTGTTGGGTTTTCCCGTAAGGCTCTTGATGTTCTCCCAGAAGGATCTGCTGTTTCCCCAGGAGTTTATATGTTCCTGTTTGAAATAAGCTTGCTAAGCTATATGTATTGCTATAGTGCTCTGGTTCCTAGCCGCTTTATAGCACTGTAGGTCATGCGGTTGCCCTGAGTCCATTGCTCAGTGCCAGAGATTATCTTGGTTCCGCATCATTGAGATGAGTTCAGAGGTAATCCAGTGGTTAGTGGAGGATCTTACTTTCATTTTTGAGAAGGGGGGGCCAAAATGTTGCAAACCTCATTAAACTGGGAAATGAAGAAATTAAGAGAATGGTCAGTGTTGTTCATGGAATCAATGGGTGCCCAGTCAATCGCTGACAGGGCGGTAAGGAATTGGAGGAGCTTTCCTTTTTTAAAAGCTTGTTTGTAGAAGAAAGAGGTCCAGATTTATGTGCCTTGTTTGACCACTGGCAGATAATAGGGGAGTGATCACTAAGAGCGTCCGGTAATACTTCCGTGTTAGTGATTCTGTGAGGATGAGAGGTGAGGATCAGATCAAGTAGGGAGCTACTACCTATTTTATAATTAAACCTAATGGGAGTAGTGACCATTTGAGTAACATCTAATGCCACAATGGCATCCTTGTATGGGTCGGCTTCTCGTGCCAGCCAGTTAACACTGAGGTCCCCCATTATTACTGTCTCGCCATGGTGGCTGTTGGTGACAAGGAAGTCAGTGATCATTTGGAAGCCTGTTACATGTTCACACGATGGAATGAATACAGATACAACTGTGAGGGATTTACCTGCTGGCCAAGAATAATTTTTACTGCCAGCATTTGGGAACTGTTAGCAGTGGGGGATAGCAGGAGGACTAGACCTTTAAGTGCATCTCTCGGGTAGATGGCACAGCCACCAGCTCTCTTAATAATTTGGCAGATGTCTTAGGTCTAACTGAGACTGGGTTAAAACCCCATATACCTGATTCATTGTGTAGGATCAATGGATATAAACTCCACAGATGTGATCGTCCAAATGCTAAAAAGGGTGGTGGTGTTTTGTTTTATACCAGACAGGACCTTGACATTATGGTCCTCCAGGTCAACACTACCTATCTATGTGAAACTATTCATATAGTTATTACCTTAGGTCTCACTAGGAAGCTAAATGTAGTGTACATCTGTAACCCTACTAAAAATGGACTAACAGGCCTGACTAAGGTAATTGACCATCTTTCCTCGCCAAAGGGTAGGCAAGAGCTCATTGTTATGGGGGACCTCAACCTGGATTGGCTAGGGAAAAACACTAATCTCTATGCTGCTGAACTCAGCAGGTTACACCTGTCTCAACTGATCACTCTCCGGACCAGACAGGCTAGTAACAGCAGTCTCCAGTCTCTTCTAGACTGGGTCGTCTCCAACAGGCCTGAGAGGATCAGTGCTGTTGGAGTTTTACCAGACTCAATCAGTGACTACTCCCAGTTTACTGTGTTTGGAAGGCTAGGGCCCTTAAACCACCCCCCAGAGAAATTATTTTCAGGGATTTTTCAAAAATGGATAAGAGAACCCTAATCATGGAGTTACAGAACACGGACTGGGCACCTCTATATAATACTTGTAATACAGAATGTGCTGCTCAATACCTCCTTACCACGCTTTTGAACCTTCAAGACAAATATATTCCAGTAAAAAGGCACCGTATCCAGGGATCTGCTATCCGCTGGTTAAATTCTTCACTCCTGTCCTCTCTCAAAAAGAGGGATAAAGCCTGGATCAAAGCTAAGCTAACCCAGTCCCCATCAGACTGGGAGGAGTACAGAAGACTCCGAAACCTATGTAAGGTTTCCATCAGATCTGCTAAGGGCAATTACTACTGTCAGCTCCTGAGTACCTCTGTCAGTGACTCTCGTGGATTTTGGAGTCATGTTAACACCATCATAGGGAACAACAAGTGCAATACCATCTCTGATACGGTTGTGGATGGTTGTAATTGCAATAACCTGCTCACTATCGCCGAGGCTCTTAACTCCAGATTCACTGACCTCTCCTCCTATACTGCACCTCCTGGGCTTTTACCTGTCACTCTGCAGGATAACCTTAAACCTTCCAACCCATCTTTCACCCTTCGCCCAGTCTCTGAGAGTGAAATCTTACACTTACTTAAGTCCATCTCTCCTGCTGGATCGGCAGGGACAGATGGACTCTTACCAAAATTCCTAGGAACCATTGCACCGTCTACAGTCTCTCAAGTGACTAGACTTTTCAACCTGTCTCTTCTTACAGGACATGTCCCTTCCCTCTGGAAGATTGCTTGAGTTGTACCGGTCTACAAAAAGGGGGACACCACTAACCTGGATAACTACCACCATATTGCCATCCTCTCCACCCTCTTTAAAATACTGGAGAAAATTGTGGCTGCCCAGGTCTCGGATTACCTGTACTCCTTAAAACTCCTCACCCCTGCCAACATGGTTTCCAACGTGGGTACAGTACATCCACTGCTCTCATACAGTTTACAAATGATGTCAGACTCACTATGGACAAAGGCTCTCTCACTGGGGCTACTTTTGTTGATCTTACAAAAGCGTTTGATTTAGTTGATCACCCGCTGCTCCTATCAAAGCTGTCATCCCAAGGCTTCTCACCCTCTGTCACCACCTGGTTCCAAAATTATCTTTCAAAGCGGCAACAATTTGTCCAGATCAGAGATGCTAAGTCCCCTCTTGCTCCTACTTGGATCGGAGTGCCCCAGGGTTCGATTCTAGATCCTCTCCTGTTTACAGTCTTCATAAACAACATCCCACCACTCATTGGTGCTTGCTCAGGTCTGCTATAAGCAGACGACCTTGTTCTTTACTCATCCTCTTCAAACCTCTCAGATATCAACCTGAATCTCAATAGTAACTTCAATACCTTTCAGAGCTGGCTATTGCAAAACAAGCTTGTCTTAAATAAAAATAAAATGGTGACTATGCTCTTCGGTTCAGGTTCAAAAATTCGGTCCTGCACCCAACCATTAAGTATCAGAGCTCTAAATGGCTCTCCCCTTAACACAGTTACCTCTTTTAAATACTTAGGAGTAACCCTTGATCCCGCCTTGGATTTTGATCTGCACCTGGCCTCAGTCATTAAATCTGTCAATATTCAACTTGGACTGGCATACAAGGTGAGACACAGCCTAACATCCATGGCGAGGATGACCACTACACAGGAGATCCCGAGACCCAAATTGGCGTATGGGTTAATAGCCTTTCCAGCAACCACTGGAGGGCTCCTCCGAAAGTGGGATATCTGCTACAACAGCATTTGCTTTGTCTTTGCCCAAACTTACTCACCGATGCACACTATACTCCAGTCTGGGATGATTTACACCCTCAGCCTTCCGACAGTTTACTTCCTACTGTTTTATAAAGAATACAATCTCCTCCCAGATACCTGACAAACTGGCTCTACTGCTCAACCCTGTGACCTCTGCCTACTCACTGAGATCAGCTGACAAATCCCTTCTTGTCCAACCGAGATGTAAAACCAAAATTGGGGAGAATGCTTTGTTTAGCTGGGCCCCTAAACTATGGAACTCCCTTCCACTAAGTCTAAGAATCTCCCCTTTTCCACACAGCTTCAAACAGGAGCTTTGTATGGCTCTTCTAAGCTCTGAACCCTGCTCCTGTCCTCTATCCTCCCACTCCTGTACTGGTTCCTCCTAGTTGCCTACCGGCTCCAACCTCTACTACTCTCAAACCTACCTGGATATCTTGTTATTTCCTTTCTTCTAGCACTTACTCACTAGTTGTATGACTTATGACTGTTAGTTATTTGCACTTATATTTCTGTTTTGTCACTACATATAGATTCCTGTCATTGCTGAAAATTTTGTATAAGTGTACTATGTCTGACTTCTACTTGTTCCCATGATGTTTTCTTGTATCTACTATTGTCTACATACCCTTTGTTGTAATCTCCCAGGTCGTACCTGAAAATAGGCAGCTATGCTGTCTAGTGTACCTACCCGGTTAACAAAAAACAAATAAAAATAAATAGGACATAGCCAGGAATGGATACATCATTGTCTGGGACCTTTGGTAAGAACCAGGTTTCGTTGAGGGCAATAACATCAGGTCTATGTTGTAAAACCCAGACTTGGAGGGTATGGAGCTTAGCTAGCAGTCTACAAATGTTAATAAACGCAAACTTGAGGGAGCCTTGTTTGTTGAGCCATGTGTGTGATGCTGTGGGAAGACCGGGGTTTGGGTGAACGTTACCAGCAAACAGAAGGAGGAGAAGCATGATCCTAGCAATATATTGTGCAAAGAACTTAACAGTTTTATGTTGCTTTCTTCTGGAGGACTTTTTAGGAGGAGTATTAATGCAGGGCATGAGAAACTGTAGGAGAAGGGGGTATTCAGGGAGGGGGAGACCGTTTTCATGGTTATTAATCAGGGTGGCTAACAAGGGTGTGCAGGGGTATGTTATGGTGTGGGGTAAGGTACTCCAAGGGATGTATCCCGACACAGTGTTATGATGGTAACGGAAGGAGGTACAAGTGCAATGGCAGTTGAGGGGGATGAGAAAGAGGAATAGTAGTTGCGGAAGAAATGTGTTAGGGGACATGTTGAGAGGTGCAGGTAACAAAATACATGGGTATGGACAATGTGCAGACAGGAGCGGTTAAACTAATAGGATGGGCAAAACACAGCTGAGGGAGTGGCAAAAGCGTATTTAAAGGAGGCCTGGGTGAGGGTGAGGGGTTGGGAGAAAACTTAGGCAGTAAAGTTCAGTCCGAGTAGCACTGGAGCCAGCAGAGAAGCCGTTCCAATGGAAAAAGGCCGGGCAGCCAGGTGGACCAATCAGGTGCTACTACCAGAAATGCCACACCAATCAGAGGGCAGGAGCAGAAAGGTGCCTGAGATTCAAGCCTTAGCGGTAATACCTTGCAGGAGAGCCTGAGCCGCAGTTCTAGGAGGGAGGGTAGGGGGTACAGAGCGTGGCAGGTGGCGGCCAAGGTTATGGCTGTAAAGCACCGCTGAAAAGCCGGTACACTCACTCAGAGCGGCAAAACCTTGCAGGAGAGTCCGAGCCACAGTTCCAGGAGGGCGGGTAGGAGGTGCAGATCGTGGCAGGCAGTGGCCAAGGTTATGGCTGTGCCGTGCTGCTGAAAAGCTGGTGTGCTTGCTTAGTGGGGTAAAACCTGGAGGAGATAAGTCAGTACCATCCGAAATATAATTTGGAGTCTCACAAACCCCTGGAGGTACTGGAAGTCTTGCGCATGGTGCTCGCTTATTCACCGGGTTCTGAGAATGCCAAGGAGCACTATAATGGTGCTCTAATGTCCGCCTTGAAATCCTTAACACCATATCGTGTTCATCCCTTGATCTCTCAACGCAGCTCTCCTTGGTATGGTGATGAGATGCATCAGCTGTAGTATAAGAGACAGAGGTTGCAGCATTCTAGGCACAGGCCCTGGTCTGTGGTCAACTAACTGGCATTGAAAACACACTATTGAAAGGAAAAGGGGTAATTGTTTAACCAGGAAAGGCACACTAAGCCACAGCTTGTTTCCAGGTGTGACCTGGGAGCACAAGAAAGTTCAGTGACTTGCTTAAGGTCACACAGTATGCAAGTGGGGCTGACGGGATTCAAACCCAGGTCTCCAGGTTTGCAGCTCAGTGCTCTTAACCACTGCATTACACTGCCTCCTTTGTACTATGGTGCGTATCAATGAGTAATCGCCCTGAAAAAGACAGAGTTCCTTTCACGGATGATTGCTGCAGGGAGAAATCATCCAGCTCAACTCTTTAGCACTGTGGACAGATTATTAAACAAATCCTGTCTATGATCCACTTTAGTTTTTTCTGCTGAAAAATGCAATGAGTTTGGGAATTTCTTCTCTGACAAGGTGTCCTTCATTAGATCAGGTATCTGCTCAAGCTGTCTGCAATGGGCCGGTGATGGTCAGAGCCTGGGTGGCACTGTTGATCTGCCTGCCTTGGGTGAGTTTTGGCTGGTTCTGAAGGAAGACGTTCTCAGGATAATGGAAAGTTTGCATCCCACCAGCTGCTGGATCCTGGTCCTACCTGGCTACTTTTAGAGTAGCGGGAGGTTTGGGGTCCAGTTATTTCCCAGATCATCGGGTGCTCCTTGAGGGAGGGTGTTTTCCCATCTGTCCCTAAACAGGCAGTGGTGAGGCTCCCTCTTGTATAACCTTCCTTGGACCCTGATGTGTTGGGGAACTACAGACCTGTTTCTAGTCTCCCCTTCTTGGGGAAGATTATTAAGAATGTGGTGGTTGAGCAATTTGTTAAACGCCTGGAGCAATTTAACATCTATGGACCTCTCCATTTGGGTTTTCAGGTGCGTCACAGCACTGAGACTACCCTCATCAGAGTGAGAAATGATCTCCTCATGGCACGGGATCAGGGGCTTTGTACCATCTTGGTCCTGTTAGATCTCTCAGTAGTATTTGAAACCACTGACTGGGGGTATGGCCAACCGCTTAGTGTGGAACAGCAACTTCTGTACACTCTGCAGATCTGGTGGCCAAGGAGCGCAATGTTCATCGCCAAAACTGCATAAAATTTAAAAAGGATTTCACCATTAAACAGCACTCATTGCAACGAATTGAAGGATATTATACTTGCCGACTTCCTCATCCAAAAAACAGAGTATGGGATGATAGAACAAACAGGCACCTGGTGGTGGAGATGGAACCCGGCCGAAGGAGCAGTGCCTGGGAACCAGCGCAGAGCAACAACTGCCACCCAAAGACTCTGCTATACCACAATCGACTAACGCAACTCTTCTTAGGGCGATACAGTACCTAGATAAACGTATGGATCGCTTTCAGTCACAACTAAAGGCAATGGATAACAAACTGGGCAACCTTACCTTGGACACACAAAAAGCTTCACAAATGGCAGAACATGCCCTCACTGTCTCTAGTGGACTCATAAAAGAAAATGGTGTACTACGGAAATGGCTCAAGAATTTGGAGAACACTGTGAGACTGACACACATCAGAGCCTTTGGGCTACCAGAGGGCTCAGAGGGAAGACAATCCCAAATGCATTTTTGAAAGCCTGCCTGTGAGATGAGTACCAAATAACTAGATACCTGCAGATATTAAAATCTTGCAGAATTTCACCAAGGGGATATCATACTTGTCTACCCACTAACGAAGCTCCTCCTCGTACACTTTTGATTGTGCTAGGATCTGTGCTTGACCAAGATGATGTATTGCTAAAAGCAAAGTAAAAAGGACCATCAATGTGGCAAGACAGCAGGATCCACATATTTCTGGATCTGAGTTATGAAACCTGACAACATCGCAAGGGTTTTGATGGAGCAAGGGCATGATTAAGGCAACTGGGAGTGGGGGTGAGATACCAACAACAATAAAAATGGAAAGGAACCTGGGAGTAGTCATATCAGATGAGCTTAAGGTGGACAAGCAATGTGAGAAGGCAGTAAGGAGGGCTGGCAGGATGCTGGGATGCTTAGGGAGAGGCATCACCAGTAGAAAACAGGAAGTTGTTATCCCTCTGTACAGACAGTTGGTGAGACCCCATCTGGAGTACTTCGTGCAGTTCTGGAGACCCCATCTCCGCAAGGACATAGACAAAATGGAGGCTATCCAGAGGAGGGCAACTAAAATGGTGCAGTGTCTGTACCAGAAGACATACGAAGAGAGATTAAAGGAGCTTAATATGTATACCCTCGAGGAGAGGAGGGACATGATAGAAACTTTCAAGTACCTCAAGGGAATCAACAAAGTCCAAGAGGGTAGCATCTTTCAGAAAAAGAAATGTACAAGAACAAGGGGACACAATTTGAAGGTAAAGGGGGGATGGCTCAGAGGTAATGTGAAGAAGTATTTTTTCACAGAGAGGGTTGTGGATACATGGAACAGCCTTTCTGAGGAGGTAGTGGAGTCAAAAACAGTGGGGGAATTCAAGAATGCAAGGGACAGACATAAGGCAATTCTAGTGGGGGGTAGGAGGAAGTTGGTTGTTGGTTAACTAGGATCTGCAGCTTATCCATTAGGTAGGGAAATGGGCAGACTAGATGGGCCAAGCAGTCCTTATCTGCTGTCAAATTCTATGCTTCTGTGTTTCTATGTTTCACCACATACTTCTCATGCCTGCCAGTCTACAAATCGCATATGGAGCAAAAACTTATCAGTTAGCAGATCCTCAAGGCGCCAAAAAACTGGTAGACAAAATTGAAAAAGAGTTTACCGTCCATGGACAGGACGCAGAGGAGACTCTCAGTGAAACTTGAATACAGCTACTTTTTCTTGTTTATTAGTAATGACAGTCTGTACTTCCTTGCATTTCAACCTTCTAGAAGGGCGATATTCACCACCTTCCGTCTAATCAAGGTAGTTCTGTTTTGAAACTAGTACAGTATATGTGGCCAGGATATTTAATCCAATATCTCTTTCTATGATTAACAAATGTTGATAAGGCAAAATGGCAGTGGCTTCGTAGGGGATTCTATAACTTTCTCAATCCACAAGTTCTGTCTGGCGCCATTATTATTCTGCGCAGCACAGAATTGTTTTAGAGTTATATTGGACGCTCCTCCTCGAACAGACTGTTAAAGACATTATTTCTGACCTGCTGTGAGATCTTCCTCATTGCCACAGTTACGTATGTTTAAATATTGTTGGAGAATTGTTCCCTATTAGTAATAGTTAATTGTATGGTTTTCCACGTTACCCTTACAATAAGGTGTATATCCGCACAAGTTTATAGCAGTGTTTAAGCAGCTATAATAATATTAAACTAGTGAGAAAAATTTACTTAAATTCAGAAGACTGCTTCAGGTGACTAATTTGTTGTCTTCTGGACCACTATGACCCTAAGTCTCACCTGCCGGAGAAAAGCAGCAAAATATGTATGCTGTTCACTTTTCTTGGGTTAAAGGAAATTACACCCTTCTGCTCCTATCAGTGGGTTTGATGTATGTTAATTCTATGTAGAAGTAATCCATGCTCATGGTGATGTATGGCCTTTAGAGTCACAGTTAGATTATAATACATTTTTCGACAGCCCCTCAGTGAAGTAACAGTATTTGTTTGTTTTGTTTTTGTTGAATTTTGTTGACCCGGTAAGCCCACTGGGCCTAGAAGTCCCTTTTTCAGGGGCGGCCGGGGGGGGGGGGCTACAGATGGTAAGCAATTGAATTTGAACCAGATTAAGCTGTTGGTGGTATTTTAGCGAAGGAGGGAAATTTGGCCAGGACACCGGGGAAATTCCCCTATTCTTTTCGATAAGTGCCATGGGATCTTTAACATCCACCTGAACTACCACCAATCCAGGCAGATGGGACCTCGGTTTAACGTCTCATGGGACATAGGAATTGTTATTCTTACTGTAAATATGATGTACTTCAATATACATGGCTATGATATGAACTGTTTTGTAATGTCTACCTACATTATTAATTCTGTACTGCATAGTAGTAAAGCTACAAATAAAAGATAAAAAAACTATTTACTATGGTGTGCGTTTGATTTTTTTATTAGTTTTTTTTTTAATTAGGCATAACCAATGAGGCAGACATTATACAGAACAATGTACTTTATTTACAATGTACAGTACTTGGATGTAATACAGGTTTGAGCCATTAACTAGATGGGTACCATTATTCTGTCTGGACAGTATACTGTCTGTCTAATCCAGAGCCAGTTATCCGGATGTCATGTTACCTTACAAAAGATCCAATCTGCATTACAACATAGCTTCATTTAAAGACCCATAATTATTGACAGCGCCATTCCCATGGTAAATAACTTAATGGTTTTAAGGACCAAATAATTGAGCTTATTCATAGTATACATCACCCAGCTATTAAATAAGTTTAACTGGTTGCGAACCTTGTGAGTTAGTTTTTTCATTTGGTAAATCTCAGTCATGAAAACCCTCCAATGCTCTTTATCCGGAGATTGAGGCAATAACCACTTTTTTTGTAATTGCCTTGTTTGCTGCTGTAAAGGCAATGTTAAGTAAATATTTCTGGTGCCTGTTATATAATTTGGGAGGGTGCTCTAAAAATAATACCATTCTAGGGGTTAAACCTGGGAGGGCAGGAATAATCTCTTGGAGATCTGACTCCAGAACTGACTAGAACTGTTGAAAATGGATGCAACCCCCAAATATATGCAAGTGGTGATCTATGGATTCCCTACAGCGCTTCCAGCAGTCCACTCCAATACCAGGTGTGTATTCTGCTGTAATTAGGAGGGGTCAGAAATATGTTAACTATTGTTTTCCAAGCAAACTCCTTCCTTGTATGTGATGCTGACTTTGTGTTGCTCTGTATAAATTTAAGGCCGGCTACTTGATGGGATCCGTGTACTGAGTTCTCATTTCCATAAAAATATAGAAGTTGACGTCAGATAAGGACCACAAGGCCTATCCAATCTGCCCATTTTTTCCACCTAGCTTCTGTGTTGGTCAATGTTTCCCCAGGCAGGGTAATGACCGCTTTGCAAGCTAACAAGATAAAATGAGGGGGCATGCTTTGATTTTGCATTGTTTGTATTAACTGTATCAATGGGTGAAGTTCTGTGTAATTACTAAGCTGTCCTAACTTTGTAACTAAGAAGTGATGGACCTGCAAGAAACAGAAATGGTCTGTTTCTGTGACTGCATAACGCTGTTGCAGATGTCAAAAAGTATGTGGGGTACCCTTCTTAAAGAGCTGATATAACTAAAACCTTGTCTGAAGCGGGAGTCTACCTGATTAGGGAGGAAGGTAGTATCATACACTATAGCGTGTAAGGGACCAAGTGCTGTCTGCAGGCATTTATCCTTCAATATGGCATTGAAGGCAGGCTGAAGGACTTGGGCATGTACTCTCTGGAACACAGGAGGGAGAGGGAGGATATGATTGAGACCTTTAAGTACTTCAGGGGTATAAATAATGTGCCAGTGAAGAACCTTTTCCAGCTGAAGGAGAGGCTGAGGGCGAAGGGCCATGACTTTCAGATCGAGGGGAGAAATTGCAGGAAGTTTTTCTTCAATGAAAGGGTGGTGGACAACTGGAATGGGCTGCCTCAGGTAGTGGTGGAGGAGAAGAGTGTGGCGGGGTTCAAAAGGGCTTTGGATAAACACAAGGGGTTACTGGATCAAGGGTGGGGGAGCACAACAGAAGCCTAGCCTTTTCTGCCATCACATTCCTGTGTATTTCTATGGTGCTCCAGACATTTAAAACAGTTCTCATTATACCATTTTCAGTTAATTGCTCTGGTGAGAGGGGTGGGTTACAGAATAAAGTTTTGATTAATGAGTAATGAAATTCCCCTATTTCTAACGCTTTCCAATGGACATCATATGTCAAGTCTCACCAGGCCACAACATGCCAGAGCTAGGCTGCCCAGTAATATAGTTTCAAATTTGAGAGGGGCAACACCACCCTGGTCTTTAATTAATTGTAGTTTTCTAAAGGCAATCCTCGGCTTTGTGCCTCCCACAGGACTCTAAAAATGCATTTGTCCCATCTGTTAAATACCTCATGTGTGAGCATTAATGGGATGGTTTGGAACAAATAGAGCAGTCTAGGTAATATGTTCATTCAAATTATTTCTACTCCGTTATGAAACGTAATGGGTAATATTCCCCACCTATCCAAATCCAAATATATAGTGGAGGTCAAAGGTTGGTATAGTTCCTGGTAGAGAAAAGTAAGATCTTGTGGAATTTGCACTCTTGGGTATTTTATTCTCAGCTGGTCCCAACTAAACTGGTACTGGGCATGGACATCAGGTGGGGGGATGTTCATTTATATGGATGGCCACCATTTTCTTAATTTGTAGCCAGAGAGGTGGCTATATTCAGTCAAGGTATGTCATAAATGGCATATGGAACTGGTGGGATTTGTCAGGTATACCACCAAATTGTCTGCGTATAATGCAAGTTTATGTTCTTCTCCAAGGTGTGAGATGTCCGAGATGTCCTTATTATTCTGAATGGCACGAGCCAAGGGTTCAACCATCAAGGCACAAAACAGGGGTGACACTGTACACCCTTCCCGTGTCCCTCTATGCAATGGAAATCTAGAGAAGAGGGATCCATTGGAATGAACCGTTGCTTGTGGGGAGTAATGTAATGCTCTTATTATGTTAATAAAAGGGAAAAATGGAAAGGGGGAATTGTTTAACCAGGAAAGGCACATTAAGCTGATGCTTGTTTCTGGGTGTGACCTGGGAGCACAAGGAAGTTAAGTGACAAGGCTTAGGGTCACACAGTTTGCAACTATAGGCATAGTATGCAAGGTATGCAACTCTCTTCCTGTCATCGTCACATACACTGCCAAAACTGCCCCATTTAAACTCGCTTTTCAGAACCACATTTTCAACACCCGCTGCTGTAATTGTCACTAATCAGTTCTCGAATACCACCCAGAACACTCAGTTCTCTACAAAGTCCTCCAGACTGTACACACACACACACACACACACACACACACACACACACACACACACCCCCCCTCCTCCTCCTCTCTGGTTCCTTAATCCCTCCCCTGCTAGACATCTGTATATCTGGGGTGTCCTATACTAATTCAAATGTAACTATGTATAGAGATTGTACAAAAATGTATGTAACTCTGTCTTTCCGCATTCTGTAACCTGTATCACTGTTTTGTCCTCTCTGTGACGAAGTGCCTTTGTAAACGAGTCTCAGACTCTGACTCAAAGGTTGTAAATCCGATTGTACAAATAAATAAATAAAAGTGAGGACTCTGGGATTCATACCTAGATCTCCAGGTTTGCAGCTCAGTGCCCTAAACCACAGCGCTATACTGCCTCCTAAGAAAGTTTATATTAAATCCAAAATGGTATAATGTGTAGTACAGGTAGTTCCATGACATGCTGTCAAATGCTTTTTCCACATCCAGGCTCAGCAACAGCAGCTCCAGACACGAACTGCAACAAAGTTAGGGTTCTCTTTATATTATTTTGTGTTTGCCTTTTCGTAACAAATTTGACTTGGTTGGTATGAATTAAACATAGAAACATAGACTTTGATGGCAGATAAGGACCACCTGGCCGACCCAGTCTGCCCATTTCCCTACCTACTGGATAAGCAGCAGATTCTAGTTAACCAACAGCCTACTTCCTGCCACCCCCCACTACAATTGCCTTATGTCTGTAGCATGCATGTTTGAATTCCCCCACTGTTTTAGACCCAACAACCTCCCCAGGAGGGCAGTTCCATGCATCCACCACTCTCTCCATGAAAAAATAAGTCCTCACATTACCCCTGAGCCATCCCCCCCTCTATCTTTAAATTGTGCCCTCTTGTTCTTACACATCTCTTTTTCTGAAAGATGCTACCCTCCTGGACTTTGTTGATTCCCTTCAGGTACTTGAACATTTCTATCATGTCCCCCCATCCCCCCTTTCATCAAGGGTATACATATGAAGCTCTCTCAGTCTCTCTTCATGTGGTTTCTGATACAAACCCTGCACCATTTTAGTTGCCCTCCTCTGGACTGCTTCCATCCTGTCTATGTCCTTGTGTAGATGAGGTCTCCAAAACTGCACACAGTACTCCAGATGGGGTCTCACCAACTGTCTGTACAGAGGGATAACCACTGCCCTTTTTCCAGTTGTGATGCCCCTTCCTATGCATCCCAGTATCCCCCTGGCTCTCCTTACTGACTTCTGACATTGCTTACCAACATTTAGATCATCTGATATGACTACTCCCAGGTCCCTTTCCATTTTTGTTGTTGTTAGTACCTCCCCTGCTACTGTGTACTCTTTCCCTGGGTTTTTGTTTCCCAGGTGCATTACTTTGCACTTCTTTGCATTGACTCTAAGTTGCCATATGTCTGACCATTCCTCCAACCTTGCCAAGTCCCTTCTCATCCTTTCTACCCCTCCTTGTGTATCAACTCTGTTACAGATCTTTGTGTCATCTGCAAAGAGGCATACCTTTCCCTCCAGACCCTCTGCAATGTCACCTATAAAGATGTTAAAGAGGACTGGACTCAGTACTGAGCCCTGAGCTACTCCACTAGTGACCCCCCTTTCTTCGGAATGTGTTCCATTCACTAGTACCTTCTGTGTCCTATTTTGCAGCCAGTTTTCTACCTAGGCTATCACTCTGGGGCCCACTCCCAGGCTGGCTAACTTGATTATTAATATTTTGTGCGGGACTATGTGAATGCCTTGCTAAAGTCTAGGTAGGCCATATCCATAGCCCCTTCCTGGTCTATTATTTTGGTCACCCAGTCAAAGAAATCTATTAGATTCATCTGACATGACCTTTCTGCTGTAAATCCATGCTGCTTTGGGTCATGAGCCCCACTGGCCTCTAGGTACTCAACAATTCTTTCTTTCAGAAGTGATTCCATCATTTTCCCTACCACTGAGGTCAAACTTACAGGTCTGTGGTTTCCTGCTTCTGCCTTGCTCCCACTTTTGTGACGGGGAATCACATCTCCCTCCTCCAGCCCTCAGGTACCGCCCCATCCTGCCATGATTTGTTAAAAAGTGTGGTCAGTGGTGTCACTAAGTCCTCCCTTAGTTATTTTAGAATTCTGTGGTGAATCCCGTCTGGTCCCATTGCTTTGTCCACCTTGAGTTTTAGGAGTTCTTTCAGGACTCTTTCTTCTGTAAATGGACTGGTGTCAAACCCCTACCCAGAGTGCCTGTATTGTCTGGTTTAGGTAACTCCTCCTTATATTCTTTTGTGAATACTGAGCAAAAGTATTCATTCAGTATTTCTGCCTTTTCACTGTTTCCCTTTGCCCACCTCCCCTCTCCCTTATTAATCTTCACTATTCCTCCCTTAACCTTTCTATGCTCCCTAATGTACCTATAAAAGGTTTTATCCCTCTTCTTAACTGAATTGGCTATTTTTTCCTCGGTCTGGGCTTTTGCTATTCCGACTGTCTTCCCCACTTCTTTCTGCTTTAATTGATACAGTTCCCTGTCGTGCTCCTTCTGTGATTCCTTATACTTTTTGAATGCAGCCTTTTTCTCCTTAACCTTCCCTGCCACCTCTTTTGAGAGTCATAGTGGTTTTTTACTCCACTTTGTTTTCTTTATCTGTTTCACACAAAGGCTTGTTGCCTCTATGATGGCAGTTTTGATCAAGTCCAGTAAGATTTTTTCAAGCCATTTTGCTAAAATGGGGTATATAGTTTTTTTAATATCTATATATATATATATTTTATTTCTCCCATTTTTGTGCCCCAAACCCTGGCAGACATGTATGTGTGCATATGTGGAGGTGCATGCCGGGCACTGGCTCAGCCCCTTCTGTCCCACCCCTGGCAGTTATGCCGCCACTCCCCCTCGCCTACGCTTCCCACCGGACCGACACTTGGTGGGAGTGGACAACCACTCCTAGGAGGGGAGAGTTGCCCACCGCAGCTCAATCCCACTCCGACCCTGCCCCCCATACCGACTCCCTTGCGACCCAAAGTAAGATGTCCCAACGCCTCAGCCCTCAGTGCCACTGGGCCTACTGGGTATATAGTTTAAAGTCCAAATTCAAGATTGAAATAGAGCTATATGACTCTGCTTTCATAGGAAGTTTGTTAGGTTTCTGTATGGCAGAAATAGTGGCTAATTGCCATGATAGGGGAAGATCAGTACCTTCCTGAATAGTGGTGTAAGCCTGCAATATAGGGTTGCCACCTATCCGGTTTTTGACCGGATAATCCGGTTTTTAGGGTCCTTATCTGGTCATCCGGTTTTGATTAAATGCAGTCTGGTTTTTGGGTCAGTTTGTGTGCTCATGTACTCTTAAAACTGATGTGTCAAATCATTCACTGTTTTGGCTGCATTGCATGTCCAGGTTACAAAGAAATTCTGATGTCACAGTCATTCAGACCTGCCTTTGTTTGTAAAACCAGTCTGTCTGAGATGTGTAAAGTATGGCCATTAACATCATTCACAGTAAATTAACCTAATCTTTCCCACTTTGAATTTTAAGTATTTTTTTTACTGCTATGACAGAAAACAGCTTTTACACCTTTATATGCTCTCATGTGTTTCTTTTTGTTTGTCCTATATTCTGGTATGTTTTAGACCCATTTTTGTTAAATTAATAATCTAACTTTTATTGTCTTTATTACAGTTGTTCTCATTTTTGTATTGCCTGAACATTCCAGGATATTAGCTATATTTTTACAGGTCATTTAGATAAACAACATGGAATGGTGTGTCTGAAATTGTGAAATGTCTTAGAAATACAAAAAGAAACAGCAGTAGCTGCTGAGATAAAGGGGAACACATTTCAGTATTAAAGGTGCCACAAGCATCGATAATTAAGTTATTAAAAATTGGTCAAAGCATCAGAATACATGATTGACATGGAAAAGAAAATGGGATAGTGTTTAACAGAGGGCTGAACAATAAGCTGTGGATGAGCTTGGCACATTCAGTAGACCTGAGTTTGATTCCCACAACCTCCACTTGCATACTGTGTGACCCTGAGCAAGTCATTTAACCTTCCTGTGTTCCTGGGTCACTCCTATAAAACGGGTTATGTGGCCTATGGGAGGTATCTTGGTTGCCAAAGAACAAAAATAATTAACTGAATAAATTAATCAAAAATATAACAGTAACAAAAATATTTCCTATCACTAGTAATGTCTATTCCAACATTACAAATGGCTTTGGAGGAGGAGCGATATACTCGCCAGTCATAAAAAGGGGTGGAGCCAGAGGGAGAGTTTGGGGTGTGGTTTAGCATCTGGTTTTTACCTTATCCAAAGATGGTGACCCTACTGCAATAAGGAAGGTAAGTGGGCATCCTTAAAAGCCTTGAATAGCTGTGATGGGTAACAATCTGGATCTTGCCGATTTTGTAGAGGCTAAGCCTCCTTCCAGCTCCGAATAGGTGATAGGGGAATAACAAAAACCGATTCTGTTTCTCAGTTACTGTTGGGAGTGGCAGATACCATCTATAAACTGGGAGCTCAGGCTCCTGATGCTACAAGTAAAGAGATACATAATAATTAGTAAGTACTTTTAAGATTAGTGAAGTTTTAAAGACCTCCTTCTTGGCTACAGGATCTTTAAATTTTAGTACAGTTGCTCCTGCCCTCTGTTGATGCAGCCAAAAGGCTAGTAGTTTGGTAGCCCTACATCTCCCCTTTGTAGTATTTCTGTTTTAAATACTGAAGGGCTAATTCTATTTTAGCTGTTAAAATGTCTTCAATTTTATTTTGAATAAGTTTCACTTGAGGAAGTAACGTGGAATCACCTTGTTGGTGTGCCAGTTGTAGAAACTCTAATTTTTCTGTTAATTGTTTGAGTCTTTTCTCCCTCATCCTTTTAGCTGTGGAGGCGTATGCAATGATTTCGCCCCACAAAACAACTTTCATTGTATCCCAGATAATTGTCAGAATTATTTCTGGGGCTTAATTTTGCTGTAAGATGGTAAGGATCTTTTCTTTCATCACCTCCCTAAATCGTGGGTCATTTAAAGCAGCAGTACTACGAAATCAGGAAGTGAGCCAGTAGCGTAGCAAATTCCCACAGGGCCTGGGTGCAAGGTGATGTTACAGGGCCCCTCCCCAGTTTTGAAAAAACATCAAAATTATGATTTGGGCCCCTCAAACCTTGTGGGCCTGGGTGCCATTGCACCCCCTGCACCCTTGTAGCTACGCCCCTGAAGTGAGCTATCAAAATTCTGTTTTTTGGCTGTAAGCATGCAGCCAAAGTTCCAGTTTCTATACTTGTAAATGTTTTTTCTCAGTCATCTTTAGTTTTTTAGATATTTGCAATTTATTTGAATTGTTGTAGCATTAGAACAAATATGGCGGCTGACTAATTTTCAGTTGAGCTTTTTCTACAGGTCACATCATGTCTTTTGACAACAGCAGAGGGACCCTCTGCTTACTATTCCAGATGTCCCTGCAAGTCAAACACATGTGCAGTTGGCAGCAGAGGGGGTTCCAGTGCAACATGCTTAGTGGCAGAAATTTAAACAAAAGCAGAGAATAACTGAGCAAATTACTCGGTGATAGTACAATGCTGGCGAGAAAGAGTACCAGGTATATTTTTAGCAGGGCACAGGGAATAAACTGTCAAAAAAGCGCAATTTTTTTTTTTGTAGTACTGCTGCTTTAAAAGGCCAACATTAAATCTCCAATTAGTTTGTTTGGTGTCTTAATGCAATTCTAATGCTAGCATCAAGGGGGTGTGATCAAATATCAAAATCTGCCCCATAAGGCATTGCTGAACCTCCGCAATTTCTTCTTTGGGTATAAACAAATTTTCTAGTCTAGAATACATGACATGGGCATTTGAGTGAAAAGTATATTGTTTCTAATGAGTATGTCTGGCCCTCCATACATCTACTAGATCGTATTCCAAGATTAATTTTTTTTAAATATCTATTGGCTGATGTTATCTTGGTCTCACGGGTGGATGTGGAATTCATGCGTAGATTCAGTACCATGTTGAAATCTCCCCCTATTACTAGTGTACCCTTTTTGTTTGAGAATTTAGTTAAATAACGAGCAAATAGTGGAAGAATCTGTGCCTGGAGGAAAGTAAATATTAACTATGGTGTAATAGGTACCTATTAATCTCCCTACTGCGATCACCATTTGACCAGCTGGGTCACAGTAAGTAGTTTCTAGTTAAAATGGGGATTGTCTGGGTACTAATATAGCCACCCCCTTTCTCCAGCCCGTCTGAGTGGAAGAATAAAGAATTTCCCTGTAACCAAAATTTTCCAAGTTTTTCATGCTCAGATGTGGACAAGTGTGTTTCCTGTAGCATGAGCAAACCGAGTTTCATTTTTTTTTTTTTTTATTAGGAGGACCTTTGCACATTTTATGGGGTGTGTCAATCCATTAACATTATGAGAAATCACTTTAAGGTGAGCACCTATACCCACTGCTGGTTGGTAATAACTTGTTACTGTGATAATGCAACAGATATTCCAGTGAATTACTCAGACTCCAGCTTGATATTAACCGCCTTCTGGTACCCTTGATTTTACACTGCTCTGCCTATACTCCTTCTAAAAAGATTCTGTACATGCCCATTCCTTACATCAGTTTACCTTTGTTTCACATTAAAAGTATATCTGAAATAATTGTTGTTGAAACACTCACAAACACTACAATAAACGAACATGAACCAACAAGAAAATGGAAGAACTATAATACAAAAGTGTTTGACTCCCAAATGTGGGGTCCACTGAATCATGGACCCTTGTAACTCAGGGAACATCTCTGATGCTTCATACTCTGTCCCTGAGAGAGAGGAAAGTTGCTGGGAGTATCCACTGCAGGTCTCTCTGTGTGGAGAGAAACTCCACAGAGGAGCACAGCTCCTACGTGCGTCCCAGGTTGTAGGGGTGACCCTTATTGTACATAATCCCATGAGGATCCTTTGTAGAAGTCCCCAGTATGGTGTGCTTTTGATTTGTGTGACAGCATCTAACTTGTGGAATGCTCTGCCAGAAGATGTTAGATCTGCCTGCAAAATAGAGGCCTTAAAGTCCAATTTAAAAACCTTCCTTTTTGCTGCAACATTTCCCTGATCTTTTTAATCCTTATTTATTTATTTTAGTTAGTTGTTTAACCAGGTATAGCACACTAAGCTGAAAGCTTTTTTACAGGAGCGACCTGGGAGCACAAGGAGGTTAAGTGACTTGCTCAGGGTCACACAGTATGCAAGTAGAAGCTGTGAGATTCAAACCCAGGTCTGGTCTGCTGGATGTTGCCAGATTTGTAGCTCAGAGCCTTAGACCACTGCACTATACTGATGCCTCACTTGTTTATGACTCATACCTGCTGCCTGTTCTATATTATAGCTCTGTAGTTTGTATTTATTATTACGTGCCGTGTGTCTTTGGGAATGGGCACTACAGAAATAAAGTTGCCTTGCCTTAATATTAATTTTGACAGCCAAGGAGGTTATCACCCGTCAGTGATTAAATGATAGGATTCTAACCTGGGGAAGCTAAAATGGGGGGGGTGGGGTTAACCAGCCAGGGTGCCACAACTTTGATTCAGGGGGGAGCCACATATGTATTTTGACCTCCCCCCACCCCCACACTTTTTGATGCTTTTTTTATTACTATATATTTGGACTGTGTATCGTGGCCAGTCTCAGTCAATACATGCAGCACAGAAATGTATACTTGCACTGAGCAGTACAATCAGCTGCTTATCATGAGTGCTGATCGTACACCGCTACCGAATACAGTTCCTGCATTAATCTACCTGCCATGTTACTATGCAACTTGAAGCAGAATTATTTTATTGGTCCTCCCCACGGTATTAAATAAGTCAAAAAAATTGATTAGCAGTTTTACATGTGAAAGTGCTAATCAGCTGTAAAAACGCATAGCACTTGGCACAGAATGGTTAGCAAAATTTTTAAAAATATAAATATATAATTTCATTAATTTTGTCTACTGTGCCATAGACTCACTGAAGAAAAATGGTTAGCAGTCTATTGCTATGCATTTTTGGAAATGGTTAGCATTATCCCGTTTTGCTATGTTATACTGGCTATTTAAAACCTTGCTCCCAGTTACCCAGTATTAATATGGCGACGGACTGAGTCAGTGAGGTAAACTGTCAAATCATGCAGTATGCCACAATATGTAATGTACTGCCACCCCTGCCTATTAATTCAGATGGTTAACGATTTGCTTTTGCTGCCTAATTAATCAAATTGCCAGATGCTAGGCTGAGAGACTGAGGTACACTATCAAAGCATGTCATTTATTTACAGCAGTATGATCTGTACTGTCACGTCTGCCTATTAATTCACAGCGGTCCTAATGCTTTTGTGGCCTAATTTCATTTTTTTGTGGGCATTTCAAGTGCAAGACCCTAGGATGCTTGACAGGAAATTTGCCAAACCATGCTGTTTTTCACTATAGTATGAGCTCTGCTGCCACTACTGCCTATTAATTCAGAGTGGTTCTGACTTTTTTTTTTCTTTGTGAGTAAATGAAGTGCCAGTTCCTAGGCTGGGCAACTGAGGTAAATTGTCAAATCCTATTTTCATAGCAGTTTGATCTGTACTGTCACTGCTACCATTAATTCAGTGTAACTCTGATTTGTTTTTGCTGCCTAATACATTTTTTTTTCCTTTGCAGAGAATGGAAGTGCCAGATCCTAGGCCGAGTGACTGAGGTAAATAGTCAAATCATGCCATTTTCCACAACAGTCTTATCTACAGGTATGTACTGTCAGTACATAGAGCACACTGTTGTGGAAAATGCCTGGATCTGACAGTTTACCTCAGTCACTCAGGAACTGGCACTTTGATTACCAGCAAAAAAAAAAAATATATGAGACAGTTCATAGTGTTTTTAAACTGAGGCTGTTATATGTGCACTTTAAATGTTTAAAGCTTCTCCTGCCCTTAGTCGACCCAGAACTTTTGACAGTGAAATTATTCAAGATTGTATACAGTAAGAAAGAATATATTGCTGGCCCGGTGGCGCTGAGGGTTGAGGCATCAACCTTACCTCGTGCCACGCCGACGACCCGGGTTCAGGAGTGAGCTCATGGAGCTGGGGGTCGGAAGGGGAGGAGAGGCTTGAACGTCCGATGGACAGCTCTCCTCTCCTGGGAGGGAGGGGGGACTTGGTTCTGCGGTGCTAGCAACACCCAGTGGAAACTGAGTGCACTGCAGCTGGGAAAACGAAATGGGGAAGAAGTTGGCGGTTGCCCAGCGGGTGGGTGTGCACCCGCCGTGCGCTGGACAGCACTGCACAGCCGCATCCTGGGGGGGGGCAGAAACAAGGAAAACGGCCCTGGTACCCGGAAAGATGAAGATGGGTCCAGTGGACGGCTCCCACACTCAATGCTGGGTCAACCCCAGCCAGCCTCTGAATCTCCTCCCCGCTCCGGCCGCCTTACTGGATTATAGAGTGCCAGAGGAGTAGGCAGCCCTACCTTGGGAGGCTCAGAGCAGGGGGCTCGGTACTAAGGCGAGGAGAGTTCCCAGGACGAAGTCTAGGTCTGGGGAGACCTCAGGGAAAGCGGGAGAAAAAGCCAGTCCGGAGAGAGAGTCCTAAGGGGCCAGTGAGAAGAGTATAAAGAAAGTAAAAAAAAAAAAAAGAAATGTACTACACAGCACTATTCAAGGTAGTAATTTTTTTTTAACTCTTAATTTAATCATTTTGCATTAAAGCAAAAAACATACAAACAGTGCATTGGGTCAGTCATTTCTTTGGATACAGTAATCAAATTATTGTTCATTTGCTTGTGAAAAGGTACGTTTCTCCCTCACAAATTTGAAACACATTTTAAGTTGGCTATTACTGGGTTTCAGATTAGCAAAGTGATACCATCTGCATAGTGGAAATGAGTCCCAGAAGGGTTATCACCCTATCTCAAGGTGCCTAAACAGCCTTAACAATTTACAAATATTGGTTATTGGGGGGGGGGGTTAATATACCTCCCGCATAGTCTCCCCCTCAGTTCTTTTATTTTTTTTTAGTTATTTTATTATATTTGTGACATAAGGACACAGGAGAAACATAGACTTTCATTCTGGTTACAAGTGCATTTACACAGTCCACGTTTAATGAAGAAAAAAAGGTACCTTTGTATGAACAATAAGGGAGACAATTTATATCCTCCCCCCACGCAACTAATATTTCTTATATTCAGGGACAAAAGTCCCAATCTATTGCCATTTGATGAATAATCCATCTTTGCTATCTAGTTCAAAATTGTTATTCCTGATCCTTCACTTTGGCTATTAGACTTTCCATTTTATAAATGTTCACCAGGATCGCTCTATATTCCTGTATCATGGGAACCATTTGAGTCATCCAGCATCTTGTGATGGCTTTTTCTGTGGCTAATAGGTAGATCGGGAGCAATGTTCTGGTCCAGGGTGGGCTATGTTCAGGATATACAGTATATGTAGTAAGAACAATTCCACTGTGAGATCAACCGATTCCCCTAAACACTCTGATATATCTTTTTGTAAATACATCCAAAATGGCATGAGGATAGGGCATTCCAACATAATGTGGCCTAGATCAGCTAAAGCATACCCACAACCCCTCCAGCACTTCCCATCACTCTCTGGCAGGTATTTAGTTAACCTAGCAAGTGATCTAAAATATCTGTAGTGGTACTTCCAGGAAAATTCCCTCCACACATTTGCAGCAGTAATCTTTACCACTGCTAGAGCTGGATCCTCCCATTGTTCCCCTAACATTTCAAGGCCAAGGTCCTTGTTCCAACTCTGCCTGAGTCCGTAGACTCAGAAGTTAAATCCCTCATAATTTTATACAGAGACCCTATAAGGTGATCCCAGTGATTCCCCTGGATATGATCCATGTATAATTTAAGCAAGGGAGGGGTCGGGCATGCAATCCTGGCCTGGATCACCCTACTTCATAAAATATAATTTCTAATTTGGAAATATCTAAATAAATCAGAGCTCGGGATGTTGTATATAAGCGATAACTCTTTAAATGTCAGGACCCCAGAGCATCCTAAAAAATGGAATACGTGATCCAGACCAAGATGGCGCCATTCGGCAAAAGTCAGATCAGACTTAGATGGAAGAAATGTCGTCTTCCGAAAGAATCTTACAGTATTTGTATGTATAAAGGAAGGCTTTGGATCTTCTGACCCTAAACCATATTTTTAACACCTCTGCCATTATGCTGGAAAAGTCTTTCCGGAGTAAAGATTGCCCTGGGGAAGAAAAAAGTATCCTTTTAATATCATGAAGATCATTGATGTGAAACTCCAAAGTCTTCCACTGTGCTACATATCTTTGGGATACCCATAACAAGTGTAAGCGTAAAAAGGCTGCCTCTGCATACAGGCGCAGATCCGGCAAATTTGTTCCACCCTGTTTTAAAGATCATTTTAATAAACTCAGCCGTATGCGGGGTCTACTATGTCCCCAGATAAAGCCAGAGATCATGGTATCCCAAGATCGGAAAAGAAATGTAGATGGGAAGTAGGGGATATTCTGGAATAAGTAAGCAGGCGGGGGAGAACATTCAAATGAATTGTTTCTATTCTTTGGAAAAAACTAAGTGTTAACTTCCCCCATCTCTTTAAGTCCTTCTGAATCACGTTGGTTACTGGTTCATAATTCAATATATCTAGGACTCCCAAATCCAGAGGAATGTGAATTCCCAGATACTTTGTTTTAATGGATCTCCATTTTAGTGGGAGGGCTTGTTTCGGGGGGGGGGGAGTAATTATACAAGAGCACCATGGTTTTTGTAATATTTAATTTAAATACTGCTACTTGCTCAAACTGCTTTAATATTTTCCACGCCGCTGGGATTGAATGAGTTGGTGAAGGTAAGGACAAAAGGAGGGCATCAGCAAATAGACTGAACCTATACTCACTCTGGTGAAATGGGACACCTTCTAGGTTTGAGGCTGATCTCAGGGCTGTTGCCAAGGGTTCTGTGTATACTGTGAAACGTAGTGGGGATAGTGGGCAACCCTGTTAGGTGCCCTGGGAAAGTGGGAAGGGGAGGAAATACCACCATCGATACGGACATAAGCTTTGGGTGTCTTATAGATAAGCATGAGACAGGTGATTAAGGTCTCCGGGAATTGAAATACCCGCGTGTGTACCAGAGAAAATTCCAAGACACCCTGTCAAATGCCTTGTCCACGTCTAGACTAAGAAAAGCTGCAGAGATTTGTTGTTGTTGTATATATTCTATTAATATTAAGGTTTTTCGTGTATTATCTGTCGTGCTTTGTTTTTTTTACGAACCCCGCCTGATCTGGATGTATTATTATTATTGTGAGGATATGTACCAGTCTCCCCGCCCAAATGGCCATATACATTTTATAATCATTATTTAATAGGGAAATAGAGCAATAGGATAATAGTTCAATTTTGTTTTTATCTGGTTTAGGTATGGCCGTGATCATAGCAAAATCCCATGATGATGGGGGGGGGGGCTCCTTCAACTAGTTCCTTAAACAGCGGGTGGAGTCTAGGGAGCAGTTCTGCTCGGAAACATTTATACCATTCACTAGAGAATCCATCTGGCCCAGGGCATCGGTTAGTGGCCTGATTCTTAAGGGCTGCGGCAATTTCCTCTACTCTAATAGGGGCCATCAGCCACTGGGCTTAAGTTTCCGATAGGGAGGGGAGCTTCAATTGCCCTAGGAAGCTTTGTCTCTGCTCAGGGGTGGCCTGGTTTTCCTGCTTATATAAAATGTTATAATAACTTACAAAGATCTGGCGTATATCATCCTCCCTAAAAGTGGTATGGCCCGTTTGAGGGGTTTTAATTTTAAGTAAAAAGGCCGCTTTTTGGGGGGCCCGTAATTTACGAACCAGCCTTCTCATACCCCTTGCCCCTCCTTCATATTCTGATAGTTTCAGATAGGTCAGAGATTGCTGAATCCGGGTATCAAGTATTCCCTGGATTGCCACTTTTGTACCCTGAATTTTTATTTGGAGGTCCCTATCCCCCTCTGTATACATTAGTTAGTAGTTTTGGAGAAGAGTCATTAATTCCCTATATTCACCCTCTTGTTTTTTCTATGTGATGTACAGTATATGAAATAATTTCCCCCCTAACAGTTGCCTTCATGGCATCCCAGCGGATAACCTCTGAAGTATCTGAAGAAGCATTCTCCCTGAAAAATTGTGTAAGTCTATCTTTCATTTTTTCAACAAAAGTTTTATCTTTTAAAATTAGGGGATTCAATCTCCAGAGTGTATTTTTAGATTGTTTACCTAGCTCAAGTTTTAATAAAATGGGATGGTGATCTGACAGTATTTGGTAATGGACAGTAATATCATAAACTGTAGTTAAATGCTCGCAGGTTGTGATAAAATAATTCAGCCTGGAATAGGTGTGGAATCTGCTAGACTGGTAGGTGTATCCCGGTGAGGAGGGAAAAAGCTTCCGCCAAATGTCCGTAAGTCCTAGATGTTCCAACTGTACCTTAAGGTACTTAGCTATATTCGATTGGCGCTGAATTCTCAGGTTGGAGGAGTCTAAATTGGGTTGCATTATAATGTTTAAGTCACATCTCATAATCAGTTGACCTATAAGGTGGTCCAAAATTTCAGCTAGAACATGTCTCAAGACTGGCAATTTTGTTTGGGGCGGAAGGTAAACGTTCACTAGGGTCACCTCTCTGGAGTATAGTCTACCTTGGATAATTGCATAATGTTCCCATCCATCCCTATGTACCTCCATCACTTCCATCTGTGTGGTTGATGGTATTAAGACGGCTACCCCTCTTTTCTGTACCCTAGGGTGTGAGGAGGCGTAAACCACATATCTCCCACCCTGAGTTTCTGGTGGTCCAGATCAGGAAGATGAGTCTCCTGTAAAAAGAAGACTTCTGCTTTTTGTCTCTTTAAGTGTTGCATTAAACGGGCACACTTAACAGGACTGTGAAGTCCATTTATATTTTGAGAATATATTGTAACTGGGTGTGTCATCATTTATTGATCTTAGTATACCACTTAGCTATATTAAATGCCAGGGTTAACACTTTCCCTTTTTTAATGTCTTGCAGGCTGGGAAAACCCAAGAACCCTAGGTCCCATCGCTTCGAGCTACAGTAATGCCTCTCATCAGTCCCAACACGTGTCCGTACATCTTCTGCAAGCAACTCCGTGGACTCTGCCGAAGCAGGTCAAGTGAAAGCCCACCATCGAATGACCAGTGGACCCTTTGTTCAGCACTCTTCTTATCCAATAAAGTTTTGTTATTACACCATGTGTCCTGTCTCCTGTGTCTTTTTAACTTAATCAAACTAATCGAATTAACTTTCAAACTTTCCAACCTTTTTTTCCAGCTTTGGTTGGAGTTAACTATATACACAATAAAATACAGAAAAACTTGAGATAGGTAAAATCCTACAAGAACATCAACTTTATATCTTGTAACTTCCAACTGTGAGGAAGCAAATGCCTGCCTCCTCCATATACTCTCATCCCAACTCCCTGACATGGGAGGGATGGGATCAGGGGTTACCCTAATACTCAGGTGGGTACAAAGACCGCCCAAGAGTAGGAGGAACCCCAAAAGGACTCGGAGCCCTATAAGGGATCCGGTCTGTGGTTGGTCCTGCATGAAGCCTCTTAAAACTCATCATCTTCAATGGGCTCCCCCACAGGTTATCACCATAATAACATTCCCACCTTAGGTTAGTTTTTTCCTCATGTTACCTTTATGGTTTCCAATTATTAGGTCAGTGGGTGGGGAGGGAGGAGAAGAGAAGGGAAGGGAAGGGAGGCGGGACCCCCCCACCTCAAGCCCCCATTAGCAAAGAGGCTAGAAATGATGAAGATAATGATGAGCCCCGCTCTGCCCCTTCCCCGACATTTAACACTCCTTGCTTCCAAGATCTAGCAAGGTTTTCTATTATTTAACATATCCCACTTTCTGTATCCACCTCTCCCTTATCCTTTTTTTTTTTAACAGCATTACCTTCCCCCGTGTGAATTAAGTAATGTCCCTCCACCAACGTCTTTTAGTCCATCCTTTCAATAGTCTTATATTGAGTCATCTTTAGAGCTGGATCGCTAGTAATTAAGGCTTATAAGAGAGCCCTTTACTTTAGTGTCTCATTTATACAGTGGCTCCAAATGTTCCTCCGGCTCCTTCTCATTGCCCCTCAAACCCCACTCAGCCCACCCAGGAGTCCAGCATAGCCATCTAAAAAGATGGAGCACCTGAGTTAACAGAAGAAGAGGGGTAGAGTGAGATGAGTGCAGGGCAGGGTGCCAGTACACCAGGACCATCAGACAGGGAAATCGCAGTTCTGTGGCCTTCCAGCTAGACCCCTGGTCCGCCATCAGAAGGCCACATATGCCATTAATACACACAAAATTGCAGCACCTCTCCTTAGAGGAACAGAGATCCATATATTCATTAGGATCTAATCAAACCACTTGCATGATAAATTTTTCCATGTCCCCGGACCCAGTAGGCTTCCCCCCCCACACCCCCCACCAGAGCACCCAAGCAGAGAGGAGTATACCGATTACTGAAAGAAAAATACTGCTTTCAGTAGTAAGTCTTTGAGGGTAAGTCCTGGATATGCCTGTGGGTCTTCTCTTTCTGGTCCCCTTAGTCTAGTGCTTTTTAAATTGTTTAGTCCTCGAGTGCATTCTGGTATAATCCCTCACTTAACTAGATCCTCTGCTGCTTCAGTCGCCGTGGTGTAGGTGGTCTGGCCTGTCAGTAGGAGAACTGTGAGCCTCACTGGATACGGGGTTCTGAATTTAAGCTGCTTAGCTCTGAGAAGTGGAAATAAAAAGGCATATTCCCTCCGTTGCCTTTGTGTATACAGGGCATAATTGTTATCTAACACAAGACGCTGGGATCCCAGCATGATCTTTCTCTTTTGCTAGGCCTTCCGCAGGATTATGTCTTTAGTTTGGTAATTCAAGAATCTCACGACAAAAGAACATGCCCTGGCTTCTTTAGTAGTAGGCCTGGGCCCCAGCATGTGTGCCCTCTCGAAATCCAGCTGAAATTCAGGCTCTAAGTCCAGAATAAGACAGAACAAATAGCCAGAATAAGCCAAAGGATCTTTCCCCTCTGGGATCCAAAAAATATGTATATTTTCAGTCTACCAAGATTTTCGGCGTTCTCTTGCCTATGGGAGATTTGCAATTGGGTGTTAGCAAGAGAGAGGACCGATGTCTCTAACAAATCCAGGCTAGTGGAATTAGTATTAATTTGTGCATCTGCTTCATCTACACGGCGTTGTAAACAGCCCAAATCGGCTCTGAGCTCCTTAATCGAGTCCTGCATTTCTCTGCGAAACTCAGCAATGGCCTGGAGGATGTTATCTTCTTGTGGTGAGTCAGAGTCCTTTTTGGCGGATTGGTTTTTGCTCATTTGTGTCTTTTTCCCCATAGCAGCATTTTGTGCCATACTTCTGCAGGCGTTTATTTTAGAAAGGTTCGCTGAGTCGGTGAGGGCCTGGTCAGACACGTCTTGCCAGTCAGTAAGGAGCTGATATCTATTCCGGCAGGTTGTTTCCATAAGAGTGCAGAAATATTGTGTTGTAGTACCTCTCCTGGTGTTATTAATTGCAGGTAGTTGTGCTCAAAGGCGTTATTTAATGATTTTAGGGGCAGCTTGAGTTTGATTGTGGAGAAGCCATCTGATGAAAGTGAGTCTTACTCCATATTGGAACTGGAAGTCTCCTCCTTAGTTCTTTTATGTCCATAATTACTACTTCAGGGTAATAAATTTCATCTGATTGCAGATTATACAATGGTACTTTAAAATCCACAAATCTGATTGGCTGACTGGCACCTTTCAATCATGGTAAATCCTAGCATTACCCACACAAAAGGTGCCAGTCAGCCGCATTTGAATGGGACACTAAAGAAATCACTCCAACACCCCCAAAATTCAAAACATTAAAACCGCCATCTTGAAGTGCTGGTGAACCCCAATCCAATCGCAGCCTCTCAACTGTGGTAAAATGCTTGTGCATACTGTCACATGATAGGCCTAGATCCATTTATGAGGGTTCATACTGTATATGCCGTAATGTACTTTAGAATTAAGATACTATTTAAAAGGCTTTTAGGAATAACACTACAAAAATAGCCAGAATTGCTATAATGGCTAGGGTGGATGGTAGGTCTTCAGATAAGAGAAAAAAGTATATGGCCCAGGAAGGCATACAATATCCCACTGTAGCTTTCCATGACAGGAAGAGGTCAGGTGGATGACCTAGGGATCAGGGGATAAGCCACATGTATGGACCAGATGTTACTGGGGTTGACATGAAATCTGACATGGAACCACAGTGACACTTGCAGGAAAAGGCAAACTGTTGCACCCTAATATCAGTATTGTCTTTGGACCAGTTAACCCCACCCTAGAGGAAAAAAAAAGGTGGGTGTGTCCAAAAAAATGACCACCATGTATACATCAGACACCCATGTTGAATTCAGAGTAGTTGTGAAACAGTTTAGCTGGGAGTCAGATACCTGACCAAGCTGGTATATACCTTTACACCAGAAAGTATATGTGTAGGCCTGGGAAAAATCTCTAAAACCAGACCCAAGTGTGTGGAAAATAGACTTTTCACATACTGAACTGAAAATTCTGATTTTAAATCAGAATTTTGGAAACCAAAACTTTTCACCAAGGAAAGCACCTGGAGCCTTTTTAAAAGGACATTCAGAGGAACTGCCTTGGGATATATTGTTATTGCCTGTATCTTGTAATTCTCCCGGGTTGCACCTGAAAATAAGCACCTGACTGTCTAGTGTGCTTACCCGGTAAACAAAAGCTAAATAAATAAATACAAACTTACTACAAAACTGTTGCTTAAAGCAGCAGTACTACGAAATCAGGAAGTGAGCTATCAAAATTCTGTTTTTCGACTGTAAACATTGGCCAAAGTTTCATTTTCCATACCTGTAAATGTTTTTTTTTCAGTCCTCTTTAGTTTTTTAGATATTTGCAATTTATTTGAATTATTGTAGTACTACAGCAAATATGGCGGCTGAATAATTTTCAGCTGCGCTTTTTCTACAGGTCACATCATGTCTTTTGACAACAGCAGAGGGACCCTCTGCTGCCTGTTCCTGATGTCCCTGCAAGTCATACACATGTGCAGTTGGCAGCAGAGGGGGTTCCAGTGCAACGTGCTTAGTGGCAGAAATGTAAACTAAAGCAGAGAATAACTGAGCAAATTACTTGGCGATAGTACAGTGCCGACGGGAAAGAGTACCAGGTATATGATTAGCAGGGCACAGGGAATAAACTGTCAAAAAAGCACAAATTTTTTTTTTCGTAGTACTGCTGCTTTAAGGACTCATCTCTAGATAGGACATTTCAAATCTTGTCTGGACTCTAACATCAAAACAAGGTATAGTTTAGAATAACAGTATCTAGTATTTTCTGTAAACCATCCAGTTTTACTTTTGATATTGTCTGCATTTTAAAGTTCTTCCAAACTGTAGAATTTTCTGTATTGCTTTTATGTTAAGTAAACCTTTATGCTTTTCTTATCAAATCTGCCTGGGATCCGATTGTGTGATCTAACAATTTTAACAGAAGGGTTTTAAAAGACTGAGTGCCTTGAAAGATAGTACTGCTTAGCTATCATACCAAACTACTTAGGCAAGACGTAGCCAGTGGCCATAGTAGGCTTCACACACTGAACGTAGTGCAGAGTCAAGGGAACTCAAAACTACAGTTTTCACCCTCTCACTGGGAAAAGGAAGCTTGGTGAATTCTTCCTAAACCGTTACACTGCTCATGAGTTCTTGAAAAGGAGGATTCTCTCCGCAAACAGAGGGTTGGGGGCCAGGGGCTCGTGACACATACCACCATGACAAACAAAACGTAAACTGCCTCCCAAAACAAGTCGATGGGGGAAAAAAGTATAAACTTCAATACTTTAACAAATAACGGTTGCTCCTTCCCGCTTCCAGCTGCTCCGACACTTGCTCCGTCCAGCCTCCGTTCTGGTCACTCAGCCGTCCTGTAACACCCCTCAGCCACTGTAGCACTGCCGTTATGTGCCCAGTTTCACTATGCCAGTCCCATTCTCTGTAATTTTCAAATTTTAGGCACAAATGAAATAAATAAAAAAAAAAAATAAAAAAAAGACAGCTCCCAGTACAATTCGATTTTCATGCTTCTGGCTGCCAAGCATGTGCAGAGTGAGCAAAAACAGAGCCAGTGAGCCCTGCTTCAAACGGGTGCCATACACCAACTTCAAAAGCCTGTCCGGCTCCTAAAAACCAAAACAAAGTTGGGACACAGTGAACTTGGTTCTGGGGTGGGATATTTGGAAATGCGCCAGGCATGGGCGCAAGCCTGTGTGCAGCACAACTGGGATGTGCCAGGGCATGGCTTGGGTGATATTCAACAGTGCTGCGCCATGGCTTGGCACCATTGAATATGGCACTGGGGCCGCCTGCACTGCACCAACGCAAGTAGCAAGTGAGGAGCAGGGGGATGCGCCAGCGCAAGTGCGCTAGGTGGAGCAACTGTGATATTCAACATTGGGCATGCAAATTAGGCCATTATGCATGCAAGGTGCAAATGGGGCCATTTGCATGTCATTATGGCCCCATTTGCATGCTGATGCACCGATCCCTCAGAGTTTCGCCTGGCCCATTGCCCTGCAGGCACTAACGCTACCAACCCGGACGCTGGGCTGAAGCAATATAAAGTCCCCTGGAGGTCCAGTGGACTTTACCCCATCATGAGCATATGTAACCCCCTGCAAATGGGGTTCCCAAAAGACTTCCAGGAGCTTGCTTGAATGCTCCAAGCCTGAATGGTGTTTGGCATTTAAGCCATTTATCAGTGAGTGTTTTTAGAGCCTCTGGTACTGTCTCTTTAAGAGCTGTCTGCTTGCAGACATAATTAGTTTGTATGGGGGGACTGTGTGCTTCCTCTGAGTACCACTCGAGCTGCTGCCAATTCACTTCATTTTGCAGTCACTAGGGTGCAAAGGGAACCTATCTGAAAGATGTAACTGTTTGCCAGAAATGATTTAGAGTAATAATGAAATTACAGTTTGTCTAACCTGCTTTCTTGCAGTCAGAACTGTGTCTGCTAGTTCCCATTCTAGTTTTGAACTGCTGAACTGGACCAATCAGTGTGGGGTAAGCTAGCTCTAAAATGGTGCCTTGACGAATCAGAACTTGACTCATAAACTGAGCCAGCCACAAGAGGATTGTATGGGCAGTGACTCTGGGAGATGTAGTTTAGACTTCAGTGCATTTTGGACCAACAGCAGCAGTCTATTGTGAGTGACAGCCAATCCAGTCAAGAACTGGGAGGAACTCAAAGGAAGTGCCCGCTTTTGTCGGTTGGAGTTTCAGTTGGTTTTGGCAGTGAAGAAGGAAGGACCCTGTGCTTTTCAGTGTGCAGTTTTAGTCAAAAACGTGTGTAAGGCCCAGAGTTCCGGTCTGCAGCTTGTGTAACAGCTTGTTAGACTGAATCCGTCCTGTGAAAAGAATCAAAGGATCTCTGAAGAGCAGAAACCAGGCTCACCCTGTAGAAGACTGGAAGAATTGCTGAAAATTGCACTCGGGTCTGTCAGGAACTGAATCTGCTGTGTGTTCTCCCGGGTATTGTGCAGTAATTGCGATCGGGATACAGATGCAGCCTGCCTGGTATAGTGCTTTCTTTTATATGGATGTGTGAAGAGGTTTGTGTACCTCAAGTGAGCCCTGCTGACATTGAAGGACCCTATCTTATTTGGAGGTCGTGAGTACTAATTCAGGGTCGCTCCCTGTTGAATTGCCACATTAAATCCAAATGGAATTACTGTACTGCTGACTGTTTAATTCTCCTTTTCTCTGTGTGAAAGGGCCCTACCAGCTGCCACGGTTTGACTAGCCACTAGGGCTTGGGTACCCAGGACAGTAACTGATAGGGATAGGCCTGTGCACAGAGCCATAGGTAGATTATTAGAGTGATAAGCTAATTAACCTGATTTCCCCAGTCCTTGTTATATCCCCTAAATAAATCAGAGCTGCTTGTTTCAGCAAAGTTATACTGCCTGAGGTATTTGTCTATGTTAAAGTACTGTACTGTGATTGTTGCACTGTATCCATTTCACAGGAGGTCCCAGTGCCGGAACCAGACCTGGGGGTAAGTGTATACTGTGAAGGTAATCTGATATATTGTGTGGGCCACTAGTGGGAAGAAAGGGGTTGCAGTGTCCCAGAGGGCTGTGACCAAGTTAGTTTAACTATTGCAAACCCTGACCTCTGGGTGGAGGCACCCGCCATTGGATCCAGGCCCTCAACCTGTTAGTGGCAAATCAGGCAGGGGTAGTAGCCCTGGGATAACGCCATCTAGGGTTACATCTTGGAGGCTCACCGCTGGGATTGTGTGTCCTCTAGTGGCCATATTCTACGAACCACTGTTAAGAAAAAATGGGTACTCCCACAGAAGTGGCTGTGCACCGCTGGTGGAGTGGTGTACTGGGGAGGAGATCGACCCCAAAATGCTATGCTTATCCTGGACATCCCTGGGTATCAATAATGGACACTGTGCAGGGAGTACTTTCCAAGGTGGAAGGTTTACAAAACCCTGTGGTGGTGGGTCAGATGCTAATCTGCTCACCCACACTTTCCTGGCCCTAGTAGAGTTTAAGGATCCCACAGATAGCTCCAAAGTGCCACAGACCATTACCCCAGAGGGAGCCCTCACTGCTTGGAGAGGATAACTAAGGACAGTAAAGACCGGGGAATCAGCCCCACCACTATCTGAAACTTTTGAGGAGAAATTTGCTGAATGGTTGCTGGAGAGGGAAAACTGTGGAGGACTTGAAGAAACTATTCTTGCCACCTGGGGGTGTTCCTCCCCCAACACCCTCTCCTGCTCCAGTGCCCGTAATGGTGGCTGAACCAATGCAGACTTCTATTTCTGCACCTGCCATTAGTCACGACTCTTACCGAAGGTTGAGGATCTTCTCTGGCACCCTCCCCACCCCAAGGGAGGATGACTGGGAGACCTGGATAGACTATGTTGTCCCCAAGTGCTAGAATGGCAATGCCGGGAAGGCGAAAGCGAAGAGGTTAGTGAGGACCTCCAAGGTCCTGCCCTGGCTACCATCCGTGCTAACGGGCCAGTAACCCTGAAGCGACTGCACAGGCCTATCTTGAGGCCTTGGAGAATGTGTGGGAGCCCAGATTCTGATGAGGACCTATGGTGGAGAGTAAGAAATGCACAACAGTACCAAGGGAGTTGTTGTCTGTGTATGTCTCGGTGGAAAAATTGTTGCAAGAATGCCTCAGAAAGGGTAGTTTGCCAGCGATTGAACTGGACCGAACCAGACTGGACAGAATCCTTAAGTCTGCCCCCTTCTCAGAACTGCTGTTGCTTCCAGTTACACCTGGCAAATCGACTGGAATCCCCACCCTCCTATGATGAGTTAATGAGAGAAATTGAGGAGTTGAAAAAGGCGACCTCGGGAGGTACCTGCACCAACAGCTGTGGCTACGACCGAGTGACTGAGGTGACCCATCAAGTGAAGTTCAGGGCAGAGGTTGACAGTCAATGAGTGCTCTGACAAGGAAAAGATATGCCACAATGGGGAAGAACTGTTGAGAGAGATCCGGGAATTCAAAACAGTCCTTTATGAAGGCCAGCTGCAAATACGGGCCCTGACCTATATCCGACTGCATCTGCTATGGGGTGGAGGTACCCACCCATGTATCTCCTGCTGATAACAGCTCCAAACTCAATTCCTTGACCATGGAAGTGGAGAAACTGACTGAGATGTCTCCAAATGCTTATCACGCAGACAGAAATGGCACCCAGGTTTCCAGTTAGTAATACCCCCGCCTGGCTCCCAGGTGGCGCCCGGCCAGCTCAAACTCCAGAAAGTATGTTTTGCTATAATTGTGGGAAAGATGGGCACATGAAAGGAATGCCAGTCCCCAAAGACACTGACAAAGTTGCATATAGGCTACAAGGAGAGCTTGGAGAAGAAATCAGTGGTTAAGAGGTGCGACCACATGATCCCAGTGAGGGCACCAAAATGCTAATTCACGCCTTTTGTGGCAAGGTCAGTTGCCCAGGCCCCCACTACCGCCTCTCCAGACTGGTCCAGAATAGTGGGTCCCTCCATGGAGACCACTGTAAAGGTGAATGGAGTGTCTACAAGAGCTGTATTAGACAGTGGCTCCAAGTGACAATTATGTTCCAGGATTGGTATCAGAAGCATTTGTCAGACGTACCCTTACAACCATTAGAAGGACTGCATGTATGGGGTTAAGTGAAGAGCCTACCCTATTCGGGTATATCCGAATTTGGCTGTCTTTCCCCCACCTCCGTGGCTGGAGTGGCTGAACAAGTAGAGACCCTAGCCTTAGTGTGTCCCCCACTGGACTGTATGATGGTGTCCTTTGTTGATTGGAACAAATGCTCATATGTTCGGAAGGCTGGCACAGTTGTGTTATGAAAAACAGGGGTCAAAGACTAGTAGAGCTTTAAGAGTTCCGCTTTAATTAAGAAGGCCTATGAGGCACAGAGAGATGCTGAAAAACAGAACCAGAGGAACCGGTCGGAATTGTATGGAAGAAGGATCCTGGTCTCTGATCCTGGCGCCAAATGCCCAGTGTACCTTACAGGGAGAGGTCCATGATCAGAAAGGATGTTAAGAATAAAATATTAATGTTGGATGCACCAGGCGATGGAAAATTGCCAGAGGGACTGCTGGTCAAGCCTAGTATTTTGCCGCTAGAGCCCATGCTTATGCCAGAAGGGTAATGGTCCAAGTTCTAATGTGTCTGAAAGAGACATTCGAGTAAACAGAGGTTGCATCCTGGCTAATGTGCATTGTGCAGACACTGCAGTGCTACCCAGCAGCAAGAGTTCAAGGAAGAATGACAGAGTAACGCCTGACTTGTTTGATTTCGGCAACTCCCGCTGCCAGCTGAATGGAAAGTGAGGATCAGTGAGAAGCTTGCCCAGAGAGACCAGGTGTTTTCTTTAAAGGAATGGGATGTAGGATGCGTGCAAGGAGCTGAGCACAATATCCGGCTGCATGACGAAAGACCATTTCGTGAGAGGTCTCGACGCCTGGCACCTGCTGACATAGATGATGTGAGACGGCATCTGCAAGAGATGTTAGCTGCTGGTGTAATACAAGAATCCAGAAGCCCTTATGCTTCCCCATTGTGGTAGTGAGGAAAAGAATGGAACAGTAAGGATGTGTGTGGATTATCGCACCTTAAACCGACGGACTATCCTGATCAGTACACAATGCCCCGCATTCAGGATGCTTTGACTGCCTTAAACGGGAGCAAGTGGTTCTCTGTGCTGGATCTCCGCAGTGGGTACTACCAGATCCCGATGGCCCCAGAGGACCGTGAGAAGACGGCCTTTATCTGTCCGCTTGGCTTCTATGAATTCATGAGGATGCCTCAAGGGATTTCAGGTGCCCCAGCCACTTTTCAACGATTGATGGAGCGTGCAGTGGGGGACATGAACTTACTAGAGTGCCTGGTATACCTAGATGATGTTATTGTGTTTGGCAGCTCACTGGAGGAACATGAGCAGATTATTTAAGGTATTGGACCGACTGGAGGACTTTGGCCTTAAACTGTCCATTGATAAGTGTCAATTCTTTCAAACATCAGTAAAGTATGTGGGACACATAGTATCCACCGAGGAATAGAGACCGACCCAAGTAAAGTTGAGGCCTTGACCACCTGGCCACAGCCCAAAAATCTAAAGAACTGCAAAGATTCCTAGGATTCTGTGTGTTATTATCGCTTCATCAAGGACTATTCAAGAGTGATCCCCCTTTACTTAACCTAACTCAAGGGTATCCCCAACCCACAAAAATACCAAAAGTCAGTGTCCTCAAGATTGAAAGAGTGTATTTTCATCCGAGTGAAGTATTTGGGGCCGCTGGACTCTGATTGTGAGACTGCTTTTCATGAGATCATATATCAACTTACCCATGCTCCAGTGCTGGCCTATGCCGATCCAAGAAAACCTACGTCCTGCACACTGATGCTAGCTTGCAAGGGTTGGGGCTGTGTTGTACCAAGAGCACGAGAATGGCCTGAGACCAGTGGCCTTTGCCAGTAGAAGCCTGACCCATCCGAAAAGAACTATCCTGTACATAAGTTAGAGTTCCTAGCTTTGAAGTGAGGCTATTGTTGACCAATTCCATGAGTACTTGTATGGGGCTAAAATACTAGTAAAAACTGACAATAATCCTTTGACCTATGTGCAGACCTCAGCTAAGTTGGATGCCACTGGCCATAGGTGGCTTTCTGCATTATCTACATTGACTATGCTCTCGAATACCGAGCAGGTCTGAACCACATAGATGCTTGATGCTCTCTCCCGGAGGCCTGTTCCCCAGAATGATTGGGTCCGATTAGCAGAACCTGACATTCGGCACTCTGCCGGAAGTTTGACAGGGAGGAACAAATGTCCACGGACGCAGTGGACTGCATGGTGGATTGCTTGGGACCCTCTGAGAATTGCATACCTGCTGCTTATTGCCACTTTTCTGCAATAGACATTGGTGCACTGCCTCAGCTGGACAATGACAGTATTCAGGAGGCTCAATCCGCGATCCCATGATCAAAGCTGCTTTAGAAGCCCTCTATGCAGGAAAAGATGTGTCCAAATTCGCTCCACTGATTTGAGAACTGCACTGTTATACAAAGAAGGTCCTAAGTTGAAACTGATCAATAAACTGTTATACAGAGAAACAGTAGACAGAGGGGACAAGTAGACAAACAACAACTAGTGCTGCCACTGCCTTCAAGACTCAGTACTGAGGTCCTTGCACAACCACATGGGGCACCTTGGTATAGACAGAACACTTGACTTGGTGAGATCCAGATTCTATTGGCCTAAGATGGGGGCTGATGTGGAGCACCACATTCGAACTTGTAGTCGCTGCTTACAGAGGAAAGCTTTGCTCCCAGAGGGCTGCCCCCCTTGTTAACATAACCACCAGTGCACCCATGGAGCTGGTCTGTATTGATTTTCTGAGTTTGGAGTCAGATCAAAGAAATATCAGTAATGTGCTGGTGGTCACTGACCATTTCACGAGATATGCCCAAGCTTTCCCCACCAAAGACCAGAAAGCATCCACTGTGGCCAAAGTACTGTAGAAAACTTTTTGTTCACTATGGGGCTCCACAAAGAATCCATTCTGATCAAGGGAGAGACTTTGAGAGTCGCCTGATCAAAGAGATGCTTTCTCTGTGGGAGTGCGAAGTCCAGAACCACTCCTTACCACCCCAGGGGACCCACAGCCTGAACGTTTCAACACTTTGCTAGATATGCTAGGCACCCTGCACCCAAAGGACAAGCCTAGATGGAGCCAACAAATTAGCACCCTGGTACATGCTTATAACTGCACCAAAAGTGATGCCACTGGATTCTCCCCTACCACCTGATGTTTGGAAGAGAAGCTCGACTACCAGTAGATGTGTGTTTGGGGTCTCTCCTGATGGGGTTCAAGCTGACAACTATTTACAGTATGTGCAAAAGTTAAAGGCCCAGCTAACTCATGCGTACCAACTGGCTCAAACCATGGCTGCCAAAAGAAATCTGGCCAACAAAGAAAGGTATGATAAAAGGTGAAAGCACAGGAACTCCAGAAGGAGATGCGGTATTGCTAAGAAATCTGGGACTGCATGGCAAGCACAAGATTGCTGACAGATGGCACCATCTCCCTCACATTGTAGTGGGCAAACTAGATGATCTGCCAGTGTACAAAGTAAGGCCTGAGAATAATTCAAAAGATGTAAAAACAATGCATAGAAATCATTTACTGCCCATTGGACAAATCTTAATTGAGTCTGAGCCCCTAGAAGATGCCCCTCTGGACCAGTGACTAGAGCTGCTGCTAAGAAAGATCAAGAAAGTCTGCACCTACAGAAGCAAAGTTAAAGTGTTCCCTCCACAAGTCCCAGTTGAGCATGACTGTCAGTCCATATCGGAAGAAAGTAGAGTGACTTTGAATACTATCCTTCTTACGAACTGAGTCAATTGTTTCGGGCAACTCCTAGTCAATACTGGAGACAAAGCTGGGCCTTCTGGACTGTCTAAGCCCCTAGCTTCATCCCTGGAGCCAATGCTCCCAGAAAGTGAAGCGCAAAGCATCAGATCAGATGAAATGGAATCATTGTGCATGGTTGAACTGTTTGAGCTTTCAGGGAGGAAAATGATAGATTAGGGCAGACTGGTGATACACCGAACAAGAAGAGTATTTTGAGTGCCCTGACAGTCCACTGCCAGTGTCAAAGCTCTCCATCGAGCCAAATGTTGTGGACTCAGAAACTGTAACTCCTGGAGCTGAAAGTGCCCCAAGTTCTAGCCTCTCTACCCCATGGAGACTCCCCTGACAAGTGAGGACAATGCTGAAAATGAGGCTCAGAGTGCAGAGACTATAACAGTTCTCCCTAGAAAGACTGGTCGAGCTGTAAAGCCTGTGGTGCACCTCAGTTATGATTCACTTGGGAGGCCTGTGGACTTGCCTCTCAATGTTGTCCATAAAGGAGTGTATATGTCCCCGAGCTCATTGCCCAAACTGAGCATCAGTGCTAACTCCAAGTTACTTGTGTTGCCCTCTAAGTATGGTGCCCTTGCCCCATCCAGCCCCAAGGTAACTGATAGGGAAGGGCCCCCTCTCTTCAGGTTTCATGTACAAGAGGTAATAACTTGAGTTATGGTACAATGTATGTAATACTGTGTAAGAGTGACGTACTGCAATGTTTCAGAAATGTGTTCTTGGTAAAATGATATATTGACTGATGATTATACATGTGAGCCTAATGCAAATGTATATGGTTGCAGTTGAAATTATGGGGTACTTGCTTGACGCGGACGCCAAGCTTTCCCAGGCTAGGAAGGGTGTAACCCCTGCAAATGGGGGTTCCCAAAAGACTTCCAGGAGCTTGCTTGAATGCTCAAGCCTGAATGGTGTTTGGCATTTAAGCCATTTATCAGTGAGTGTTTTAGAGCCTCTGGTACTGTCTCTTTAAGAGCTGTCTGCTTGCAGACATAATTAGTTTGTATGGGGGCACTGTGTGCTTCTCTGAGTACCACTCGGCTGCTGCCAATTCACTTCATTTTTGCAGTCACTAGGTGCAAAGGGAACCTATCTGAAGATGTAACTGTTTGCCAGAAATTATTTAGAGTAATAATGAAATTACAGTTTGTCTAACCTGCTTTCTTGCAGTCAGAACTGTGTCTGCTAGTTCCCCATTCTAGTTTTGAACTGCTGAACTGGACCAATCAGTGTGGGGTAAGCTAGCTCTAAAATGGTGCCTTAGACGAATCAGAACTTGGACTCATAAACTGAGCCAGCCACAAGAGGATTGTATGGGCAGTGACTCTGGGAGATGTAGTTTAGACTTCAGTGCATTTTTGGACCAACAGCAGCAGTCTATTGTGAGTGACAGCCACTCCAGTCAAGAACTGGGAGGAACTCAAAGGAAGTGCCCGCTTTTGTCGGTTGGAGTTTCAGTTGGGTTTTGGCAGTGAAGAAGGAAGGAGCCCTGTGCTTTTTCAGTGTGCAGTTTTAGTCAAAAAACGTGTGTAAGGCCCAGAGTTCCGGTCTGCAGCTTGTGTAACAGCTTGTTAGGACTGAATCCGTCCTGTGAAAAGAATCAAAGGATCTCTGAAGAGCAGAAACCAGGCTCACCCTGTAGAAGACTGGAAGAATTGCTGAAAATTGCACTCGGTCTGTCAGGAACTGAATCTGCTGTGTGTTCTCCGGGTATTGTGCAGTAATTGCGATCGGGATACAGATGCAGCCTGCCTGGTATAGTGCTTTCTTTTATATGGATGTGTGAAGAGGTTTGTGTACCTCAAGTGAGCCCTGCTGACATTGAAGGACCCTATCTTATTTGGAGGTCGTGGAGTACTAATTCAGGGTCGCTCCCTGTTGAATTGCCACATTAAATCCAAATGGAATTACTGTACTGCTGACTGTTTAATTCTCCTTTTCTCTGTGTGAAAGGGCCCTACCAGCTGCCACGGTTTGGACTAGCCACTAGGGCTTGGGTACCCAGGGACAGTAACTGATAGGGATAGGCCTGTGCACAGAGCCATGATAGATTATTAGAGTGATAAGCTAATTAACCTGATTTCCCCAGTCCTTGTTATATCCCTAAATAAATCAGAGCTGCTTGTTTCAGCAAAGTTATACTGCCTGAGGTATTTGTCTATGTTAAAGTACTGTACTGTGATTGTTGCACTGTATCTCATTTCACAGGAGGTCCCAGTGCCGGAACCAGACCTGGGGGTAAGTGTATACTGTGAAGGTAATTCTGATATATTGTGTGGGCCACTAGTGGGAAGAAAGGGGGGTTGCAGTGTCCCAGAGGGCTGTGACCAAGTTAGTTTAACTATTGCAAACCCTGACCTCTGGGTGGAGGCACCCGCCATTGGATCCAGGCCCCTCAACCTGTTAGTGGCAAATCAGGCAGGGGTAGTAGCCCCTGGGATAACGCCATCTAGGGGTTACACATATAATACAGAAACCCTGGTGGTCCAGTGGACCTGCTCCCCTGCCCGATCGTGGTAAAATAAAGAAATGTAACCCCTAGTGATCCAGTGGACCTGATCCCCAGCCCGAGCGCGGGCAAATGAATAATTTAATTTCCCTGGTGGTCCAGTGGACCTGATCCCCAGCCCAGGTGCGGGCAAATGAATAATTTAATTTCCCTGGTGGTCCAGTGGACCTGATCCCCAGCCCGATCGAGGGCTTCAGTTGAAAATAAATACCCACGTGGGCCATCGGTACTCTACGCTGTCAGTTGGCAGGCGGCTTGCGGTGGGGAGCTGCCACTGACTGGGGAGCGGGTGGCGGGTCTGAGGGGCGGGTGGGGAGGGGTTACCATGGCCCACCTGGGCATTTATTTACAACTGAAGCCCGCGACTGGGCCGGGTCCACTGGACCAACTGGGAACTTAACTTATTCATTTGCCCACAATTGGCTTGGGTCCACTAGACTACCAGAGTATTTATGCAGATTTATGCCAGCAGTAGGATCCACTGGACCCCAGGGATATAAATACAAATGCGCCCGGCATGGTAGAGCACGATGCCCGGCCTCAGCCTGGGTACACCACAGCGCTGGTGGTTGCCGTGTTGCGCCCTGCACACGGGCAGGCTCACCTGTTGCGGCCAGGACTTGCTCCTGCTTTTAATGGATCGATTTTATACCCCTGTGCGGGCGCAAGGCGGCTTTGTGCCTACATATGTGCTGCACTTCCCGCTGAATATCGGGATGTGCCACATATGCATGGGCATGTCCCCTGACTTGCACCGTATACATTACTGGTGCACTCGAGATCGGGAATTGCGCAGCGCAACATCCCCTTTTGAATATCACGCCAGAGTGCATCAGTGGGTTGCGCCACGTGCAACCCCTTTGAATATTCCACCCTGGGAGTACAAGAAACAAACCCAGGTCTGTTGAAAGTACCAATCTTGTTACTCTAACCTCTAGGCTATACTGCTAGTCCCTTATCAACACTGCACTATTTTTTGTGGTGCAGCAATAAATTCACTAAACATCATATTAAATGTCTCAAAAAAAGAGGGGGTCATCGTATAATCACAACAAACCACTCCAGGGTGTGGGTTATGTTGGGATTTACCCACTGCTCTGGTGTGGTTTACTCACTTGGTCTGCGGCCTCCTTACCAAACCACACCAGGTGTGGATAAATCCCAGCATAACTCACATCCTGTCGTGGTTTATTACTTCAGTTTATTTTTTATACTGGAAAGGCATATGAGCAAAATTGCCCGTTTTCCACAAATGTCCAGTTCTATACTGACAACTAAAACATAACGGTTATACAAGATTATATAATACAGACTGGGGGTCAATATAATATTTTCCTTGAATAACTGAAACAATTGAAATTATTTTTATGAAGTAAGCACTGTGTGGGATAAAAAAACAAACACAAAAGCACTTCATGTCCAAAATTATAAAATTTTCTGGGGGCTTAAGCGGTCCTGACTCTGGGCTATTTTACTGAATTTTTGCCCCCCCCGCCATATTGAGGCTACTTCAACCGACCCTGTTTCCAGCAATGGAAGCCACACCTCTCAACTGTAAAGTTACAGACTTGTTCTTCCTTAGAAAATGCATTTTACACTTAAGTCCCTTATTCTACCAGCTTCCTGAATGGATACCATCAATTTTGAAGATGTGCCCCTGATTTTGGTCATTTACCCCTGAATTTTTTAAGCCTTGTCCCTGATTTATGAGGCAGGAGGTTGAGAGGTATGATGGAAGCACTGCACAAAACGGTCAAGGACCTCAGGAGAGGGGGATGAGTTTGGGAGTACCCCTCCCCCCAAAAAAATCTGAAGTTAAAACAGATCTTAATCAGGGCCAGATTAAGGCAACCTAGGGCCCCAGGCCCAAGAGAAATCTGGGGGCCCCCCCTCACTGTAACCCCTTACTTTGGACAATCACCTTACTTGTGCACCTTACATCGAAAATGTTGCCAAGAATGTGAACACTAAAATAGGTCAGCTATTCAAACATAGAAGGAGTCTGACTTAAGAAGCACTTAAACTTGCTGTTCACAGCTCAGTACTATCCATTATTGATTATGGCTTAGTAATATATGGCTCTGCCCCAGACACATCTCTCAAAAGGCTAAGCACTACCCTTAACAAAGCCTGTCGACTTATCACTGGCGCTGATCAACTCACACACACTTGTGACCTCAACACACTGACTGGCTGGCTAAAACTACAAGACTGGATCAAATACCAATCGTGCATACTTGCCAAACAAGTGCTACTTGGAGTCATGCCAGCTGGCGTCACCTGTCTTTTGCCTAAGTCCCTCAGGTCCCGTCACACACGGACCTCTGACACTGAACTTTTTCTTGTTCCTAGAGTACGGACTACCCAGTGCCAGTGATCCTTCATCTACAGAGCTCCTAACTGGTTTAATGGTCTGGGCCTCCAACTGATCAATCTTCCATATATTGCCCAATTTAAGCGTCTCCTGCAGTAGCATCATGAATGAAGCTGCCTGTGATTGCCTCAATTAATCGTACTCCTTGTCATCTGCCACCTCCCAGCTGACATCTACCACAATGACGCTGGCCCTGGCTGCCTCGTCCAATTGCACCACTTTCCCCCTCCCACTCACCCCTTTCCCTTTCGCCTCTTACCCTCTTCCTACTCTACCTGGTTTACCCTCTGACCACTACATGTGCTGCATCCTTTCTCACCCTCCTTTAACTCTCACTAACACCCTACCATTTAGACACACTTGTCCCTCATGGTGTCATCCTCTCCCCCTCTCTTTCCTCCCAGCCACCCTCATACTCCCCTCATACCTTGCTTCATTTTCCTGACAATGCCTCATGGCTGCAACCTTTTCCACTACTATGCCCTACCACCTATCCCCTCCCCTTGGTTCCCCTAACCCTTTCCATCTCCTGTATGACGTCCTTATTTTGCTTACACTACTGTTTTTGAAATGTTAATAGCTACGTCTAATGATTTGGTTTTCACTGTACACTAGAATGTATATGCTTCCTCCTCTGTCTGTTTTTGTAACCCTCTCCTGTTATGATGTGGAACCTTTGTAAATGAGCCCCTTTGTGCTCAAAGGTATTTCTAATCCAAGAATGAATAAATAAATAAATAAAATGCCCCTTCGCCATGACTGCACCTCTTGGCTGTTGCATATCAGTTACTGAAACCTTATAACAATGTTCATATTATCCCTAAAAAGTGGCATAAAATGCTTCAAAATTAATGAAACTAATACTATCAGTATGGAAAAATAACAACAGCCTGAGTTTTGATAATTTATGGAAAATAAACAATAAAAGGCCTAGTAAAAATAATCTTTTGTATGCGAAATGTCATGATTTGCACTTCTCTAAAGCCCCCCACCACCAAACACACGTGTGCACTTGCAGACTGGGTGTTATCATATTGTCCTGTCAGGTAGTATGAATGGGAGTTTTGTTGGGTTGAGTAGGGACCGATCTTTAAAAGAGGCTAGGTCCTGGGTGGTGTAGGAGTTAAGTTTGTGGTTTACTGGGTGGGGGGTTATGAACTTTAGAGATTATACCGCAAAGTGAGTGATTATTGGAAGAATCTGAAATCATTCCCAGGATCAAACATTTATGTTATTGATAAGTAAGCCAGGATCCATAAATGGCAAGATTTACTGATGGGAATCTTGAAATACATTCATTTGTTCACCCTGAAAACAGAGCTGTACCAGGGTCAGAACGTGAATATGAACAAGATGAGAGAATTAAAAAAAAAGGAGTGTGATTTTTAATTGTACCATTGAAAATTTATTGTAGATTTCTTAATTTTAGGAGTGAGATTAAGTATTTATTTTTTATTTACTGAGATATTGGAACTACAAACCTTTGAGTCAGAGACTCCTTTGCAAAGGCTACACGTCATGGAAGTACAAAACAAGAGAAATGGACAATACAATGAAAGGTATTACAAATGAATGAGGAGGGTAAAACAACCCAGAGTCAAGTATGGTACAAAGGTAACGAGCAATACATTGAAAGGTATTTCATCTGAATGCAGAGGGTAAAACAACCTAGAGTCGAACGTGGTACAAAGGTTTCAAGCAAATTCAGTTATTGCTTACATTCAAATTTCAAGGATGATACAAGGTTTCCCAAGCCAATAAAACAGATACTTAAGATAAAATAAAAAGCATACACACTGAATTGCACTGTTAATATTTTATAGTTAAGAGTAAGATTCTAAGCTGGGATTCTAAATGGGTGTGGGAGACAAAGCAAAGGAAATGGTCTTTTTCACACCTTAAAGGTACTCATGGCTGGGGCCCCTGAAGCTGTCAGCTGCACTTAACACCTAATCAGGGAGGTGAGAGTCATGTCACAGTTCAGCCCGACTTACTCAGTGGCTGACTCCTTTACCTAGCTACCTAACTGGAAGATTCCAAAAAGTAAAGGCGGAAGGCTTTTTTTCTGCTGCCCTGCCAGTTGCAAGAGGAGTACCCCAAGGATCCATCTTAGGCCCTATCTTGCTTTCTCTGTACATCAATGACTTAGATGCTAACATATCTACGTCCAATCTGCACTTTTTTGCAGATGATACTGTGTTGTATACTTCTGGCTCATCGTTATCTGAAGTCAAGGGAGTGCTAATGCGGACTTCGCACAACTTGAGCATAATTTAATAAAGGCAAAGCTTCTGCTCAATGCCAAGAAGACTAAAGCGATGATATTCTCCCGCAGTGCTGTCTCAGGCCCCCCCAATACTCTTGCCCAAGACTTGTCACCACGCTAAACGAGCCTCTGGGAGTTGTAACCAAATTTAAATATCTAGGTATCTGGATCGACAATAAATTATCTTTCAGTGACCACATCGAAGATGTCTCTAGAAGGTTAAAAGCAAGGTTAGGTTTCTTCTGCAGAAATAGGCCCTTTTTCCCATGAAACTTCGAAACAAGCTTGTACAGGCCACTTTTCTCCCCCTACTCGACTATGGCGATGTAATCTATTCCTCCACCACTCTTACAAATCTAAGTAAACTGGACATCCTTTATCACCGTGTGTTACGGTTCATTACCAACTCCCCTTACCGTTCGCACCACTGTGACTTATATGCAGCTGTTGGTTGGACATCCCTTACTACTAGACGCCTGCTCCATGCTGGGCTATGGACTCTTAAACTGCTCCTGCAGAAATTGCCAAGCTATCTCTCTTCCTTATTAGTATCTCACATAGTGCATACTCGTTAAGAAAATCTGACTTTATTATGCTTGACATACCAAGGACGCGGACTTCCTTTGGTAAACGTGCTATTGCATATGCCCTTCCTCCAACTGGAACCAATTACAAACCGTTACTGAAACTAACTAGCACAGTTAATAAACTTCTACAAATCGCTAAGTTCAGCAAAATAAAAGACACCTGTAACTGTCATTAAGTCTCTTCCTTCCCCATGTGTGCCATATTTATCCACTGGTAAGGTATAATTGATTTGTCATATTAACTGCTTTCCTTCCCTTCTACTCCTGGCTTTATCTTTTGCTTACGCTCCACTGCTACTCTATCAAATCTCTCCTCCCTCCCATATCAGTTGTAGACTGTTGTTTGTTCTAGCTGCCAAAATACTGTATATTTGATTTGATTAAATCAAATCACACCAGTCATCATGTTTCATTTATCAGTATGCGACCTATAAGTCGCTTCCCTGTCTCATATCAATGTTTACCACCTGCGGTCACCCTATGTGGTACCCTTGTATGTATACCCAGCCTGTATCATGTAACATGTATTTCATGTATATACTGTTATTACCTATCTGTGTTTGTACTTTAAGTGTTTATGTCACAGGACCTCCTTGTGAATGAGCTTGCTCAATGGAGTTTTCCTGCAATAAACTTGAACTTTACAAAAAACATGCAGCTCAGGCAGAAAGAAAAGGATATATAATAAATATATGTTGGGGATTGCTAGGGGGCCCCTAGGCCTGTGCCTTAATCATGACCTGGTTTTAATATAGTTTTATAGATCTTAATCCGTGATCATATTCTATTCGAATGTAGTACGCATGCTCTATCACGTTATGGCGCTCTACACACCTTTGCCTTTATATTATTACAACCGTCTGCAGTACTGCCCAGAGCAGGTATGAAAGTTACCTATATTGCGACAGCTATTTCTTGTAGATGAAAATTCTCTTAATAGTTACTAATGTGTTCTGTATTGCCTGCATCGAAATCTGTACGTTACCCGCCTGCAATCATGCCATACTACAAAAAATTCAATACAATTATCTGAATAATAAACAAAAACAAAAAGATACGCATGCTCAAAACCAGCCGTGCACGTCATCTAAAGTCGCGCATGTGCAAAGATAAATTCGAACCGGAGTGAATGTGAAGAGGATGATCTGAAAACGGAGTTAAAGGGCGGCGGTGTTTGGTTGTAGCTAGCGGTGCAAAAGAAAGGCAAGACATGGCGGAGGGTGAGTACACTCGCCAACAGTGCTAAGGTCGGTGTCAAAGGCTGGGCACCGGGCAGCTGAGTGGTGACTGAACGCGGCGCCGCAGCCGATCCAGTTTGTAGGCCGCGCTCCCAACCGAGCTTTCGACTCGGAAAACAAAAGCAAAGTTCTCTGAAACGTGTCCTTTAAACATGGGCCACCTGGAGGGCGGGATCTCTACTTGGTCTTTGTTACTTTGCTTTTTCATCATGCCCGGGCCGGAACTCAGTAGCCGGCCTGAACTAGTATCTGATATGGTAGCAGAGGAAGCCTTTCGTTTTCAATCCATCTCTGCTTTGGCATGAAGGAAGATGGGGTTTCTGTGCCCCTCCCCCTTTCTGTACGTCGAAGGGCTTTACAAACCTTACACGGTTGTATCGGTTTTTATTTAGGCTAGATTTTAAGAAAACTCGCCAAGATTTTAAACGGCGCCGGACTTTCTTTGAGGTCACTTAGTAAGTGGCGGCGTTGGAATTCGGAATTTTTGGTCTTTAGGTTCAAAGCTCTGAAACAATTGCAAAGCTATGTATAATCCTAGTAAATTGACTCTCATATTAACATAGGTACTAAAATGCCTGCAAAGTAGGCCTAACGGTGTTTCGTCAACCCCAACCTGGGAGCTGACCTTGCTGCCCCCGTTTCTCCATTCCTAATCGGAGATATTCCCCTGTATTGGACTTTGCTAGCACAACCCTTGCTCTGTACCTGTCCCACCCTTTTGAACCCCTCAGTCTCTGCCTTCACAAGTCCCCTGGCAGCACATTCCATGGTTCCACCACCCTCTCAGTGAAGTAGCACCTCCTCCTCCCCCTCTAGCTTCCACCTGTGCCCTCTAGTTCTCTCCCCCCCCCTTCCTTTGGAGCCTCCCCTGTTTAGCCCCTTCATGTACTTGTAGACCTCTCATGTCTGGCGTCTTCGCTGCCCTTCTCCCCCTTGTAAGCATTTGATGTGCAAACCTGTTGGTGTAACCCTTGGCCCCTGCTCCTTATTTCAACCTGTATAATATTTCATTATGTAAATTAAACTGTCATTTGGATTTTCCACTCGCTCCTGCTCGCTCTGGGGGAGATTACTTTCAGGCAGGTAGTGTGCAACTACTCTCAGTCCCATGAGAAGATTGATTTCTAAGGTGGCTACCCTCCTCCCTTCCCTGCCTAGTGGTTTGATGGAGCAGTGTCTCTGAGAGAAGGGAAGGGCTCCAACCTGAGTGAGCAGCATAAAATAAAGCAGGGTGTGCACACACAGTACCTTATTTTTCCTTTGTAGATTGGGATTCCACTGGTGATGGCTGGGTTTCTGTCGAGGCACAGGCTGGATGGCAATTTTTCTCCCCCCTCAACTAGTGGCATTAGGTCACTTCTAATGTCTGGAAAAAGTTTGGTTAGGCAAAACATGGCATTGCAGATCTTCAAAAGATTTGGCCCAAACAGGAATCTGATGCAATCGGGTATTTTTATTTTGTGTCAAAAGCTCAGGCTGACAACAAATGCCATGGAGGGGTGCACACAATTCGAAGTTACAGTCCCACACTTTTTCTGCGTCTGAGAACTGTGGCACAGTCACTTGGGTGGACCAGGGTTTTGAACCTGGATCTTTCACAACACATCACTTGCAGGTCAAGCCATAAGGGGGCTCTGAATTTCTTTAGAGCATTTGCAGTGTCCCCAAGCCAGTTACTACTACTATTTTTGCCGGTCAGTGGGAGCAGGGTGCACTCTCACTTTGAACCTTGCGACTCCTTCAAACCCGGGGGGGGGGTCTCTCTCTCCCCCTCTCCCCGGCACAGTCCTTTCCACTGGGTGCAGGCCACCTGCCGATCCTCAGGCAGTGTTCGCACAGAACGGCCGTAGCCTATGAGCTACCTTCTCAGGAATTCTCCACAGCAGTCCTTCCACGTAGCTGTAGGTGGACACTTGGGGGAGGTGGGGGCGCACGGGCCACGAACCTCTGTTCTTCTCGTGGCAGCCACCTCATGGTTCTTCCGACTCAGTGGAGCCAGTGGGCTCCAGACCAGTTTCTCTCTCTCTCTGATGTTGGGCTTCCTCTCTTTCCCCACAGATGGCATGTGGGAACAATGCTGAGGGTGGGGGGGGGGCAGTCTCCCACCCTGGCCTTGACTGGAGGCCATTTCACACCCTGACCCCGACTGGAGGCCCTCCCCTCAGGCCTTGGAGCTGGCACCAGCCGCTCCTACCTCTTGATGACTGCTCCTCGCACTCTCTCCTGGATTTTCATTGTGCCAGTTGGCGCTTGAAATCACCCATGCACTTGCCAAGCCCTGCCCCCTGGCAGATCTGGCAGCATGAATGCTGCTCCCGATGCCAACAGGGCATCATTATCTAGTACCCCCCAATTTGGCATGGGGATTACACTAGAAACCTAGATATTGACGCCAGATAAGGACCGCTTGGCCCACCTAGTCTGCCCATTTTCCCTACCTGCTATAAATACCACAGACCTTACTTGATTGGCTTCACATGCGGCCCCCACACACACACCTCTAAGGTTCCTGTTGTCCGGTGCCATTCCTGGAAGTGCATTACTATTTTTGCCCCACCACCTCCGCTGGGAGGCTGTTCCATGCATTCACCACTCTTTCTGTGAAGTACTACCTCACATTTTCGCTGAGTCTCTCCCCCAGCTTCATAGTCAGGGGTGTGCAAATCCCAATGTCCCCTGTCTGGGGCAAGTAAATTTCATTAAAGGGCAAGTACCAAAACCAAGCTAATTTCTTTGTAATTAATGGGGGCAAGTGAAAATTCAGCTACAGTCATGGCTAGGTAAGTAATAAGTTTTGATTTGAACACCCCTGTTCATAGCATGTCGTCCCCTTGTTTTTGAGTATCTTTTTTCTGAAAAAATGCTTCCCTCTTCTACTTTATACCGTGCAGTATTTGAATGTTTTCTTAAATGTTGTAGTAAAATATGGGATTGACAAGAAATATTCCTTCAAAAAGGAGTAGGAAATTATTTGGAAGAGTGATCAAGACGCTACTGTATTGATAATACTTGAAGTTTGTGCACATGCATGCAGTTGTAATCATTAATACTATGGTTTGTATGAAAGTGTTTATCTGTATGATTGTATGCTTGTACAGTTATTGTAATTCCTAAAAATGTTATGCTATGATTTACTTTTTTTTTTTTTTGTATGTATGTATTCTTGTTATTGGTACTCTTTCTCCAGGTGTGGCTGAAAATGGGCTTTTGCCCAGTCAACTTTCCTGGTAAATCGAATAAATAAAATACCCCCCTTTACTCCAGAGTGTACATATTGAGGTCCTTCAGTGTCTTCTCCTAGGGCTTGTGATGCAGACCCTGCAGCATTTTGGTTGTCATCTGGATCGCCTCTACCCTATGTCCTTCCGGAGATGTGGTCTCCAGAACTGGACACAGTACTCTAGGTGAGGTCTCACCAGTGATCTACACAGCGACAGTACCACCTCTCTCTCTGCTGGTGATACCCGTTCACATTCCACACATTGATATACATAGATACAGATATATACCGTCTAGCACAGATGGTATAAAGGGAAGGTTTCTAGTCTGTTTTTTTTTTTTTTTTTTTAAATTTAGATTTTGGATTAATACCTGTGAGCAAGGGCTCTTTTACGTAGGTTCCACGTCAAGGTACAGACATAAGAATAAAGCTGTTGTAGCAATGCATACATAGCGTATGAGAATATAGCAACGAAAAACAATAGTGCACAGCAAAAGGAAGAGCAGCCAAGGTGACTTGTCAGATTAGAACAAAGTTAACGTTAATAAAACTGTCTTCAGGCATTGTACAATGTATATCTGATTATACAAAGTAATTTGTGAAGTACAACCAAGTAGTGCAGTTTATATAATAAAAAATGGATCAGTGCAAGTTTACGTATTACCTGGATTGGGAGATGCAGCTGTTTTGTATGTGAGGAAACTGAGATTTATTTTGATATATTGACTCGGGTTGAAATTAAGTTTTGCAGCCACTAGCCAGCAGGGTCAGTGACTGGGAAAATCCACTAGCCCCATAGATTTTCCACTAGCCCAGCTGATGTACTTATTGAAATGTTACCTTCTCCAGTACTAGCCTGCAGGGCTAGTTAAAGGAAAATATTACTAGCCCGATATAAAATCTGCCAGCATTTGGCTAGCAGGCTGATGCCAAATTCAACCCCTGCAACTAGGTTAGCACAGCGGAGATGCAGCGTCTCATTCTCAGTGTGTTCTGCTGCTGCCCATTTCTATAGCTGGGTATACTGGAGCCCTAGGAGACTGTCTAGGAAGGTATTACTTGCTCAAAGTCACATGTCAAGTATTTGGCTCTTGTGGGGTTACAAATTAGTGAGGAAGAAATAATGTGACTTAACAGGAGTTGAACCCAGGCCCCCTGGAATACCCTTCTGGTGCTCTAATCACTGAGCTACAGGCTCACATGGTTGGACCTGGGTTCCCTGATGCTCTTTGTTTCCCTGATATTGCACGTCTTGCAGCTAGGAGTAATCCAGATGACAGATGTTGTTTTGTGCCATATTAGTCCCAGCTAATCAATTTAAATCACAGATTGTGGTGAGAAAGAAGTAATGTGACTCACATACTGGGAATTGAACCCAGGCCCGCAGAATACTGCCCTGGTGCTATGTGTGATCCTGTGGTTCCCAAGCCAGTGTTCTAATCATTAGACCACAAACCAGTGGCAGTGATGGTAGACAACAGTGAGATTATCCATACTAACATACTAAAAGCCAGCAGAATAGGTGTCATGGTCTCTCTTGTCTGCTCGGTAGCCAGCACCCCTACTGGGTGCTTGTTTTGCTGCCTCCCCCACCCCCAGTGAGGGGCTTCTACGGCTTCAGTTTCCCCTTGTACCTGTCCCACCCCCCCCCTTGAATCCCCCCACTGTGCCCTTTTCCACCAGGCTCCTGGGCAGTTCGTTCCAAGACTTCACCACCCTCTCTGAAGTAGTGCCTCCTCGCCCGCCTGAAACTCCCCACCCCCACTTGTGCTCTCTGGTTGTTCTCCCCTTCGTAACCTGAACACCTCCTCGGTTCTGCCTTGTTGATCCCCTTTACATACTTATCCAGCAGAATGTCTTCAACAGAAATGGTCAACACTTGGCGTGGAGGTAGTAGTGCAGCCAGTGGGTTACACCGCAGAACCGCTATATCACCACTTGCACTATGTGACCTTGAGCTAGTAGCATGAAAAATGGCAGAGCATTGTGTTTGTTTCATTTAATATATTCACTAAAAATCCCACCAGCAATTTAATCTGGTTCATTTTCATTTGACTTCTGTTTGTATCCACCCCCCAAACGGGAGAAAGCTGAAAATAGGCAGAATTGCCTGGTCCTCTTTTCCCGGTTAGAAAAAATAATGCCCTTTCTGTCACTGACTTGCCTCGTCTCATCACTCATCTTCTTCCAGCTGTACCTCCATCTTCCATGGGTTGCGCTACCTGGTGGTGGGGCTGCAGTGGGTAGCCCTAGCTCACGCGAAACGGAATCCAAGTGAAGAAGGGGTGCCAAGATAGACAGTGCAGGGCCTCTGGGGATCAGCATCATCCTGCTGCATTCGGGGTTATTTCTGCTCGTTCTTCCTTTTTCTGAGATGTTGGCAACACATACATACGATGAAGCCAGCAGGTAAGACTTAATGGCCTATCAAGTCTACTCAAGTATGCAGCTCTCAGTGCTGTGCACTGATGCCGGCCCCCCCAACCCACTGATCCCACTGTTTTACCGTTTCTTCCTTCCCCATTTTGATTTTGCCCTTAAGTTTATTCCACCCCCCACCGATGCCCCTCAAAACCAGTTCTTCTGGCAAAGCATTCCATGCTGTCACCGCGCTTAGTGAGAAAATGCCTCATTTCCCTTCTAAATCTCCCCCTCAACTTTAGACTATGCCCTCTTGTAATTCCTTCCTTTCTAATTTTAAGCAGACCCTCGTGACTTACCCTATTATTGCCCTTCAAGTATTTAAATGTCTCAATCATATCCCCGTCCCTTCTGTCCTCAAGAGTACATATTGAGCATCTGTAGTATCTCCTCATAGGGCTTTTCTCTCTTCCCACTCAAAATCCTGGTTGCTCTCCTCCTTTATCTCCTCCAATAGTCTGATGTCCTGTTTTTAAGTGTGGAAGCCAAAACTGCACGCAGTAATCCAAGTGAGGCTGTACCAATGCCCTGTACGGCAGGACCACATCTTACTCGAGGTATTTCCCTTTGTTATACACCCCAGCATCCTGTTAGCCTTCGCTGCTGCTTTCCTACTCTGCAGAGTGATTCATATGGCCTATGACTAGCACACCCAGATCATCCTTCTCAATGGATACCAACAACTGCACACCTCCCATTTTGTAGCTAAATCCAGGATTTCTGTTTCCAAAGTGCATAATCCTGCACTTCTTAGCATTGAAGCCCAACTGCCAGGTACTTGCTCATCTTTCCAAGGTTTCTAGGTCCCTCTGCAGCACTCCACCCCATCCTCACAGGTGTGCAAGCATGTCTAGTGCACGAGCTGATGACCCACTACCACACCACCCATGTGGATTGGGCCATTCTGGTGGCCTGCTACTCCACTGACTGTCACCCCACCCCCACCAGAGGTGATTGTCCACTGGAACTCGTGATCTTTCCTTTCCTTGATCCATCCCCAACTACCTGGGTTCATTCCCGAACCCAGTTCAGCAATTTCTGTAAATGTTTAATGTATACTAACATACTAAAATGCCAGCAGAATTGGCCTAATGGTCTTTCGTGTCTGCTCGTTTGGTCAGCCCCCACCCTGGGAGCTGACCTTGCTGCCCCCCTCACCTTCTCTGGCTTCTCCCTTCCCAGTTCTGGATATTCTCGCTGCGCTGGATTCTGCTTCCAGAACCCTTCCCTTGTACCTGTCCCATCCCCTCTTGAACCCCTCCACTGTCTCTGCCTCCACCAGCCCCCTGGGCAGCGCATTCCATGGCAGCACCCTCTCAGTGAAGTATCACCTCCTCCTTTCTCCCCTGAATCTTCCACCCATGCCCTCTAGTTGCCCCCCCTCCTTCCTTTGAAGCACCCTGACTGCTCCTCCCCATTTACCCCCTTCATGTACCTGAAGACCTCTATCATGTCCTCCCGGTCTCTTCTCTCTTCCAGTGTGTACATATTTAGCTCTTCAAACCTCTCCCCATAGGTCCTGTTCTCCCCCAGCCCCAAATCATTTTGGTTGCCCTCCTCTGGACCCTCTCCAGGAGTTTAATGTCCCTCTTTAAGTGTGGCCTCTAAAACTGCAGCGACTACTCGAGTGTGGCCTCACCAAGCAGTTATACAGAGGGAGTATCACTTCCCTCCTTCTGGAGGTGATCCCCCAGCGATGCATCCCAGCATCCTGTTGGCCTTGGCTGCTACCTCTCCTACAAGTCTGAGTTGTTCATCTTGACATCCACCACCACCCCCAGGTCCCTCTCAGCCATGAGACTTATAGCATTCTCCCCACCCCCCCACCCCACGGATGTACACTTGGCCCGGTTTCTGGCCCCAGGTGCAGTACCTTGCATTTCCCTGCATTGAACCTCAGCTTCCACTTCTAGACCATCTTTCCAGAGCCTCCAGGTCCCTCTGTAGGCCACCTCCCTCCTCCCCATCCACCACCGCCCCCATTTTTTGAGTCATCCGCAAAAAGACTAATCTCACTCCTGATACCTGTTCTTATGTCAGAGACGTAGGTGTTGAACAGGAGGGGCCCAAGGACTGATCCCTGTGGGACCCCACTAGTGACCCTCCTTGGGGATGAGACTATCCTGCCAACTACGACCCTCTGGGTCCGGTCCTGGAGCCAGTTGTCTATCCATCTGATCATCTGGTTCCCCACCCCCATTTCTCCCAGCTTATCCAATAGGCCCTCGTGAGGAACAGAGTCAAATGCCTTGCTGAGGTCTAGAAAAAGGATGTCCACTGGTCTACCCAGGTCCAAGGCACTCATCACCCAATCATAGATCTCCACAAGGTTTGTCTGACACGATTTCCCTGGGACGAATCCATGCTGTCTATCGTCTAGGCACACTGACTTTTCCAGGTCCCCCTCCTAGCCTCTCCGTGACAATGCCCTCCATCACCTTGCCCACCACCGTCAGGCTGACAGGCCTGTAGTTCCCTGCCACCTCCTTTGATTCTCTCTCTCCCCCCCCCCTTTGTGGATAGGCACTATATGCGCCACCTTCCAGTCCTGGGTCACCCACCATGTCCTCAGAGAGATGGTGAAAAGCTGCGCCAGGGGTTTCGCCAGGACATCCGCAAGTTCCTTAAGCACTCTGGGATGTAATTTATATGGCCCCGGTGCTTTCTCCGTCTTAAGGACCTGAGGGCTTCCTTACTCTCTGTTGTGATTTCCGCCTCGCCACCTCTTCTCCCTGTTTAGTCTCTCCCGCAGCAGTGATGCCTCCCCCTCTCCCAAGACCTGCTGATCAGTAAGGAGGGGGCCCCCCCTCAGTATCACTGTCTCTTCCCATGTATTATGCAGCACTCCCATTTTCCTTGGTGAAAACTGAGGTGAAGTACTCATTTAGTACCTCAGACTGCTCCCCCACGTCTTGTGCCCATCTCTCCCCTGTTTTAATCATGCTAATCTGCCCCATCACCCTTCATTTTTTCCCCAATGTATCTAAAGAACTCCTTTTCCCTCTCCTCATTTCCTTGGCCAGGTTCTGCTCCTTCCTTGCCTTAGCTGCCCTCACTACCCTAGTGGCCCTTCTAGCCATCAGTTCGTATTCCCCTCGATCCCTTTCACTCCTTGAGCACTTGAATTGCCTATAGGCTGCCTTCTTTCCCGCACCACCTCCTGGACCTCCCTGTTCCACCAGCAGGTTTTCGGCCCCACCGCATTTGCCTTACTCTGCACAGGTGCTGGTAGCATCCTGCACCCCTCTCCTGATTATTTCCTACCTACTGTCAGCGTCCATGTCTGACCCAGTCGCATCCAAATGCTCCTTAAGGATCCTTCCCATTTCCTTAAAATCCGCCCCCCTGAAGTCAGTTACCTCCATCTTTGTGCAGCCTTCTACCCCTCCTAGGTCCAGGCAGAACCAGACCGTGGCATGGTCACTCCCAGTCAACTGGTCCCTTGCCTCCAGGCCCCCAATCTGGTCACTGTCTGCCAGGACCACATCCAGTACCCGTGCCTCCCTGGTCGGTTCCCCCACCTGCTGAGTTAGGAACGCGTCTTGAAAGACATCCAACAACCTCTGTTCCCTGGCCACCGAGGATGTCGTAGTCTCCAGTCTGTTCCTGGCATGTGCAAGTCCCCCAACACCACCACCCTTCCCCTGCCCAATCTTCAGTGTTTCCCAACATCTGCCACCAGACTCTCTCCTCCAGCTCCTCTGCCAGCGCAAGGTGTCTATACACCACTCCTATTTTACTCTCCCCGTTATCAGGGTGACCCAGATCGGCTCCATGGTTTCCCTCCGCCTCTTCTCCCCCTATGCCAGTGCAGTTTTTGACTATTATTGCTACTCCTCCTCCCCTCCCTCCCTGTCCTTCCTGAGCGTAGTTAACACCTCCAGGTTCAGGTCCCAGTCGTGAACCTGTGGCCCAGGTCTCAGTGACCGCTGCCCATCCACCGCTCCCTCAGTTAGCATCGCCTGGAGCTCAGGCATTTTATTGCCCAAGCTCCTGGCATTTAGCAGGACTACCTTCCATCCGTTCCCTATACTTCCATTTCCCCTGCTTGTGTTCCCATGGGGATTCCGTTTTTCCCAGTCTGCACTTTACCATTCGGCCTTTTCCCGCATTCCTCCAGCTCCCCGGGGGGTGGAGACAGTCCCTCCTTTATCGGACCCCCTCTTGACTGCCTTTTCTCCCATCCCTTCCCCCTTCACAAGTTTAAACCCCACTTTTCACCAATGAACCCCTCTATTTTCAACTTAAGGATTCCCCTCCTCTCCAAATTGAGATGGAGCCTGTCTCTAGCATACAGCTCCTTATCCTCCCAGGTCCCCCCCATCAACCCATACCCTCTGGCTTCACGCCACTCCCTGAGCCACTGGTTTATTTCCCTAATCTTCCTTTTGTGTTCACCACTAGCCCTTGGCACTGGCAGGATTTCTGAGAAGGAAATCGTGCACCCTATGTCATGGCAGACCCTGGCAAGCTCCCTGAACCTTGCCTGTATCTCTAGCTCGCTATTTCCCTCATGTCATTTGTACCCAGGTGGACCAGTACATCCGGGGAACCCCCACAATCCTTTGCCAGCTGATTATACCCCTCGTGGCTTGGCCCTGTGCAACTCTAGTCCAGGGAAGCATTTTGTTCTAACTGGCCAGGCTTCCCCTCCCTATCTCATTTGATACCCCTGATCATAGAATCCCCCAACAGGAGCACTCTGACCGCTCCTTTTCCTCCATTTCCCCACCTTCCATGTCCCTCATCCTTTCTACCGGCCCCTCCACCCAGCCGGCTCCTTGTTCCTGCCCCTGTCTGGGTGCCACATGCTGCCCCCTCATTTACCCTGGCCACCCCCTCCTCTCTGATCCTATGCCTCTTCTCCTCCCGAGTATTCTTCTGTGCCTCACTAACTCCCCCCTCACTGCTCGTGACTGGTTCTTCTCCTCCATCCGCTAAACTAGCCTGGCTCATCCTCCCTTCCTTCCTGTTTCTGTTCAGTCCCTCCTTGCTTGTCGTGCTCCCCTGGCCTAAACCCTCAGCTCCCTTTACTGTATCCTCCTTGTACTTCTGGTCCTTCTCCTTGCTCTTTCCTCCCAACTGGTCCTTCTCCTTGCGCTTTCCTCCCTCTTCCCCCGCCCCTCCTGCTCTGATCCACTGCTCCCCCCATTTTCCTGCATTCCAGGTTCCCCCTGTTCCTCCTGCTATCCTGCCCCCCACCCCTTTCCATCTCTAACCACCCCTGTCATGGCTACATCACCCCCCTCATCCTCAAGCAGAAGAGAATTGAAGCGGTTACTGAGCGTAAGGTCCGATCCACCTCCCCACCTTGCTTCCTTCTGTCCAGCCCCAGCCATCTGCCTAATTCCCTGAGAATGTTGTCCCTCTGGTCCCCCTTTGTGAGGGTCCCCAGTTACCTCCCTGCTTCCTTGGTAGTGTCCTCCTTTGGGCCCCCTCTACCAGGGTCCCTGTGTGACCCCAGAGTATTCTCCTGCACTCCTTTCCCTATGCCCCCGCCCCTAGTGCTTGGTGCAACCCCGTGGGAGATCCCCTGCCCTCTTCCCCAACCATACCTCCCCCCCCTTTCCCCAGCTGTCTCCTAATCCCTGCAACCTCCTCCCTAAGCTGTGCCAGCTGGTAGCACACTGGGCAACTGCCGAACTTCCAAGCCCAGTCCAGTATCATGGCTGCCCCACACCCTGTGCACCCCGCCACCCTCCCAAAGATGCCGGCCCTAATGAAGTGTGGTCCCATCCCCCTTCAAGTAGGTTTCCTTGGGTGAGACACCATTCCCCACTAGTCCCAAGATACACCCCTAGTGACTAATCAGGTCACCCACTGATCCTAGATACAGTCCCACAGTAAACCGGTAACCTTGTTACTAGGTGCAGTACAACACAGTAAACTTATAAGGGAAGTGAACAACTCTCTAAGCTCCTCTCTCCCAGCCTTTAAATCCAACCCCCAATGGCGAGAACTACATGAGCTGCACCTGCAGCCTTTTCCTCCAACTGCAGGGCAGGTGTTCCTCTATAAATAAGCAGAGCTCTGGTGGGGGAGGGTGGGATTAGGGCCTACTCTCTCGAGAGTGTATCTGCCCCTCCAGGCCCTGCAACCAAAGAAACCGCCCCAAGCAAATTCCTCCAAATAGGTTTTAAATCTGAAGAAATAGGCTTCCACCAGCGCAGCCTGTTACACAGTGAAGCATCCAACAGTGAGCCCACTTACAGCCACCAAACCAGTTTTCAAACTTCCAACAGCCCCAAAAACAATACCCTGCTAGCCCCCTTAGAAGTAGTAAGAAAGACAAGAAATATTCTTCTAGCAAGTAAAATCTATGAGAAGCAGCTACTATACTGAAACACATCTGTTTCCTGTCCCCTTCTAGTTCCTTCTGAGAAGCCAAAGCAACTAATACCACAAACCTGATTCAGCTGTGCCTCCAGTCAGTTGGCTGATTGAGACCTGTACTAACCTTTGCAGATAGTGAAGTCGGCAAAAAGGAATCAAAATTCAACTCAAAGCCCCCAAAATATGTTTGCTACCAAAGGAAACTGGTCTCCAATTCAATCAGCTTCACTAATGCATCAAAATAGGCTTGAAATTAACAGATACAGGTCTCCAATTCAAATAACCAGCCCCAAGCAAATCCCACCAAATAGGTTTTAAATCTAGGTATTAAAATTATGCTTTTCCTTTTTTGCACATAAAGTTTGTCTGGCAGTATTAGGGGTTATGTGAAAAGCAGTACCTTACCCTGGTAGCTGACGCATCTAGTTCTGTTCATACCTCATCAACCTTGTTACTACACTCCCCGTAACATCACACTGGGGACATCGCATTAGGGCAGCATCAGTGACTTTTTTTTTTTTTTTTTTTAGGTCTTGCCATGCATAACATAGGGTGTGAGAGATGGTAAAATAAAAGCATTCAATTCATGGTTAAAGGGGTTGGGCAGAGAGGGGAGGATAAAGAGTCTGATGTGATGGAGACCAGAAGCTGTTGCATTGAACTGGCCTACATCTGACAGTGGAGGGTGCGAGTGCCATGGGGCAAAAGTTTAATTTCATTGATGAGCATTTAAACTAAGAAGGGGAGAGAGACTAGGGTTAGAGGCTTCTCTAGCAGGGCGGTGGGGGAACATGTCTAGTATTCCCCCAATTTGGGGGGGCAGTACATTGCAAAGAGGGCAGAATGGTGCAGGCAAAATGGGGAGCCAAGTAAAAATAGGGCTGGGCAAGAGAATAAGGCAGTGAGGGTGCACCTTGGAGTATCAGTCATCCTTGATGTCAGGAGCCTAAGGAACAAAATTATCAACCTGCTGGTGCTGGCTGTAGAGATCGGGGCTGATATTTTGGCTGCCACAGAGTTGTGGACTTCAAGTCACAGTTGGGATCATACGATCCCAGGTTATGACTTCTTGGGAGGGGCAGAGAAGTATGAAAGGTGGGGTGGGTGGGTTGAGATGTGTGTAGGGGAACACATAAGTGGCATATAGGAAAGGTCTATTGGGGAAACAGGAAGGGGTGGAAACGGCACAGTCAGTGGTGAGAGGGGAAAAAAAAAAACCATCAGGAAAGGAGTGGCTTACAGGTCTCCTAAACACTTGGAAGCTGGGAACCACAGGGGTTGAAACTAAATTTTGCAGCCACTGGCCAGCAGGGCAGGTGACTAGGAAAATCACTAGCTCCAGACTTTTCCACTGGTCCAGCTAGTGCACTTATTGAGATGTTACCTTCTCCAGTACAAGCCTGCAGGGCAAGTTAAAGGAAAAATCTTACTAGCCCGATACAAACTCTGCCAGCATTTCGCTAATGGACTGGTGCAAATTTCCACTCCTTGGACCAGCTACTGTGGAAACTGATCAGGAGGGCTGCAGCATTAGGGAAAGTGATATTGGTAAGTAATCTAAATATACCTGAAGTGTACTGGACCATTCTGGTGGCTAACAGTTGCAGTCAGGCTTTGGTGGACACATTCCAGGACTGCTTCCTGATGCAGTGATGGAACCACACCAGGCACGGAGCTATCCTGGACCTCTACTATGCACTGATCTGGATATCTTGGACATTGTTGGGGTCAAGGTCTCTTTACAATAAAACTACTGGTTTTCCATAACACTTTAGTCTTGGACACTCCAGAATCCTGGTCTTAGATTTATGGAAGGTTGACATGCTTAAAATGAGTAGGATACAGGGGGAGCAGCTTGGCAGTCTGCAGTGTGGAAGGGGCTGAGGCCAAGTGGGAGGTAATTGGGGGAGTAGTTCAGGTGGTTTCACAGAACTGTGTGAGGATGGTAAATTAGATCACTCTAGTTCGTCAGGAGACTAGAGAAGCTGTAGTAAGGAAAAGGAAGCAGATTTTGGGGCATTTAAGAAGGAACAGTTTGAGGGGAGCAGATCAGCCTACCTGCTCTGTCGGGGAAGTCTAGAATAGCAGTGGGGAGAGCCAGAGCCGATGTTGAGTTTAGAATTGCATGGGAGGGGGTCCGACAGAATGACACAGCCTTTTTCAGGTACATTAGAGAGAAGAGGAAATCGAAAGAGAGCATTGAGAGACTGAGCAAGGAGGGGGAGTGGGTGGTTGGCAGATTCCCAGCAAAGCGGACCTCTTCATTGATTGCTTTACCTCATGATTCACACTGTAAAAAGCCAGAGTCTTTATTCTGCCCAATGGGGGAGTCTGAGGCAGTGAAACAGGAACTGGATACAAGCCCAAATACAGACAGCAGGGTGCCAAAGGGCCTAAGGGAACTAAAAGAACAAAGCCCAGGGCCAGGATGGCTCCATCCTAGGATACTGAGTGGGGCGTAGGAAGCTCTGGCAGGGCCAGTAGTGGACCTGTTTGTTTACTGACCACAAGTGTGGTTCCAAAGGATTGCAGGGAGGGGCATATGGTGTCATTTCACAAGGGATCCAGGCAGCTTACAGGCTGGTCAGCCTGCTACAGTGTGGAAACTGCTCAGAGCCATCATAAAGGCATGGGCGGTGGAATTCCTGAAAGTGTGGGAGTGCAGGACATTGATACCATGGCTTTGTAAGGTGTTGCTGAACACACCCTTTTTAACAATTTTTGCATTTTTGACCACAGCAGACATGTATGCGTGGAGGTGCACATGCACGCCGGGTACTGGCTCGGCCCTTTCGCCCAGGCAATCTCCTGCTGCCCCCGCTTATGCTTCCCATTGGATCGCCACCCTATGGGAGTGGAACTGGGGGGTGCTAGCCTCCCCTGGAGAGGAGACTGCCTTTTGTGGCTCAGTCCTGCTGCGAGTCCCCCCTCCCAAAATGCCTGTTCCTGACAACCCGAGATTGTTCCCGAACCCGGGTCCCTGACGCGAGGTAAGGTGTCCAGCACCTCAGCACCACCAGGCCGGCCTCATTTACCTTTTTAATGCAGTAACCCAGGTAATTGATGGGGATCAGGCCCTGGATGTCATGTATAAGAACTTAAGCAGGGCTTTTGACTCCGCCCCGCAAGGGTTGCTTGTGAGGAAGCTGAGAAGCCTGGGAGTGGGGGTCTGGGGGGGGGAGAAACAACCTAGTTAATTACATTTGAAACTGGTTTCGAAAGTCAGAAAGGTGGTGAGTGGGTGCCTCAGAGGTTGGTCCATGGACAAGTACTCTTCAGCATATTCATATGGGACATAGGAAAGGGAATTCAGGCTAAGATTAGTCTATTGCATGGGATAGACATAAAGGAATTCTAGAGGGCAGGGGTAAGGGGAAACAGACTTCTAGGAAAACAAACTGAACTTACAAGCTCAAATGGGCAGACTCGGTGGGCCATAGGCCCTTATCTGCCGACACTGTCTATGTATCTATGTATCTATTCATCTATTCTCTGCTGGCCTGGGGGGGGTGCCGAGGCGCTGCACTCCTTGCTTTGCGCTGTGCCGGCACGGGGGTGGGAGCAGGATTGAGTGTTGGCTCTCCTGTCCGGGGGTCACCGTCTGCAGTCCTTGTCACCAGATGGAGGTCGCGTGCGGGCATAAGCGAGTAGTGGAGCAAATAGTAGCGTGGGGTGTCCTGTAGTAATTGACGTGTGCGTGCCTCCACACGCATGCGCCAGGTTGGGGATGTGTGGGATGAGACTGGGGAGAAAAAACTTAAAATACTACAAAGTACCTATGGGGGAGAAAAAGAAATTGGCCTATTCGCAGATGGTACAAAGTTATGTGGTTGAGTCAGCACTTAGTTGGGAATATGTGCGATGCGAAGTGATCTGGCAAAAGTTGTAGAAGTTGTCTGGGATCAGCTCCAGTTCACTGCAGAGAAATGCAAGGCGAACAAGAATCTGTAAGTCAGAGTTTCTTATCGCCTGGCGCTGTTCTACAGTTTGCCATCAAATGACTGATTTCTTACCTTGTGGACATGGAGCCAAACTGACAACTCAAAACGACCTTCATCACATAGTGGTGGTCCAGAAAGTTACATTGGCTTTTGATAGGCCCCATTTTACAAAACTGGTGACCTATACATATTGGTAAGGGCAGGGCTCATTTGGATTACATTAACTTGTTCCATTCAGCAGCTCTAATGGAAGCCCTGGTGATGGTTGTCCTTGGGGCTTGACCTGTGAGACAGCTGAATCTGGAAGTGCCAGTTGTTGCTATAAATATCAGACTGGCTGTCTTGCATTCCTCTTGAGTTCTGCAGCTGTCACGTAGTAGAATGAACATCCATGTACAAATGACCTAAAGTAGTACAGAAAATGTAGATAAATGAGCAGCAGTTACAGATTCTCTGAAACCTTAAATTAAAAAATGCAGCTATTGTAATTCCCTTATCGTATGCATTAAAGAAAGGATGGAAGATGGGGGGGTTGCCCTGTACTGTATGTTGTGAGAAACTCAAACTTGTTTGGGGGGGAAAAGGGGATGATATTGAGTTTGGAAATGTTAAAGCAGTATTTTTAGAAATCGTAGGTGGGCCCTTCATCTGTCTGGCTAGCATGGATAGGGCCAATGATTTTTCTGTTTTCTGTGTAAAACACCAGAAAATTTTTTTTAATTCTGTTATTGAGACAATATTATACATACCTTGATGCCAAGTACAGAAATATGGATCCGTAATCTACAATAGAGTAATCCATCTAAACTCATTGTTCTCTGTCACATATGGAGGGCCCTACTAAAATTGGTGAGA